>OZ017739.1:59196583-61690333 GCA_963969285.1 Odontomyia ornata | reverse complement strand
AGAGCCTAGACTGCTCCGTTTCATCTCGACGTGCCTCAACATGCCTCGCAAATGAGTGTTTCCATTGAAACCGAAGATTACATGGCTCCATCCATGTCCGAAACTATGCTTTTTTCTTATCGGGGGCCTACCTATATATATATATATATATATATATATATATATATATATATATATATATATATATATATATATATATATATATATATATATATATATATATATATATATTTATAGTAGTCAATTATTTTGTTTATTTCCGATTCTCTTCAAAAGCCGTCGGGCCTTGAATTCTTGTTTGAGCAGATGCATTTTGTCTCCTTTGAGTCATCTTCACTGTTTCTTTAATCGGCTAATGCTTTTTGGTCAGTCGTATAAATTTATGGACATCAACAAATACCACTAATGATCATGTAGGTGACATGTTCAAATCAAAGCCATTCAAAATGTTGCGAATGAATATGGAAAAGAGCAGAAGCGCAGTAACTGATCTTTGTGGTAGACCATTCAAGATCTTGAAATCGTGTATTTCCATTAGATTTCCATCGGTATAAGAAATGATTTTCCACACAACATATTACACATAATGGCAACACGGTGCCTGAGGAAGTTGTTCTGAAGGAAATTATAAAATAGACCATCTAACCAAACCCGGTCGAGGGCTTTCTCCATATCATTGAGACACACGCCAAAACACTCGTATTGTCTATTGTTTAGTAGCCAACAAATATCTCAGGTTACTTTTGTTATTGCGTATATGGTCGAATGCTTGACACGGAAACCAAACTAGCAATTCAGCATCAGCTTACATTTCTCGTTTGTTCCTCATTTTAGTGTCACCTTAAACACCTTGATGATGTTAGACAACTGTCAACCAATAAAAGCTCAACCGCAGCTATACTACCCAGGGTGAGCTGTTCCATTTCCTTGTAGAAGTCTCTCTCAGTTTTTACACGCTAAAACAGTGTGGCAGACATCGTCTACCTTTCCTAGGTAAAACATCCAATCGGGCGACCATAACTTACGGTAAATAGCGCGGCACTCTCTACCATGGAAAGTGACAGGTATCATGACAGATGACAGATGGGCATAAAAATGCAATCTTCAGTGCTTCTCTTCTCAAAGTCAAAGTCAAAAGCACTTTATTCGATACTGATCGTTATAAATTTTAAAAGAATATAAAGCAAAATCCAAACAATTAAACAACTAAAACTTAATGGCCCAAATAGCTCTCTAAATTTATACGTTATCAGTGAAGCACATTAGTGAAAAAAAACAATAGCAAATCCAAAGTAATTAATATTATTACATATTTTATGATTCAATTGGTAAAAGGAGAAAACCCAACCAGCACTATTCAAAAACTATTTATAATTGCAATAAATCAGTAGTATATTATAACCAAATTCTAATCGAATTCAATCAAAAAACTTTATTTTAAACTGAAGTCCATCCCTAATTTTTAACCCAATCAAACAACTCCACTTAATGTAGCAATGATGAGCTGAAACCCGAAAACTAAGTAACGAAACACATAAAAACAGGAAACAGACATAAATAATTTAGACATTGTCATTCAACCACCGATACTTAGATTCCTCCATCTCAGCTCGACTAGCCTCAACGAATCTAGCAAATGGTTTCTCCATTGGAATTGTTGGCCTCGTGAACTCATATTCGGAGGAAATTGCATCTTTTTGGTGATTGGTGGTCCATCTTCATATGTGATATATGTTTGGGACACCATCAGAATCAAAAACATATCGATTCATGTCCAAATGCACGAATGCTTCTGGAGGAACGAAGCCAGTATCGATGCAAGTCGCAATATACTCGTCTGTACCGTGGAACGGCTGTGAAACCCATGTGTTTCACTAACAGTTATAGATTTTGCGATATGATTCCAAAGAAGTTTCAGTATGAAGATATTGACTCACGCCACTTGAGCAGTTTGATAAATTTTTGTATTCGGTATATAGTGGTTCCAACCAATCTCAGGCTTTCTGTACAAACCAGTGCATGCACAAAGACATTTTCTTTCGAAAACACTTATTCTTTCCATATTACTAGCACTCTGGTTGTACCAGATCTTACATCCATAAGTCAAAACTGGTCTAATCAGGGTATTTGGAATGAAAGAGTCTTCATAGGGCCATGACTACTTTTAGTGATTTACTGAGCATTATTTTGACATGTTCAGTATAGTACAGATACTGATCGAGATGAACACCGTGGTATCGAACACAGGATTTGTGTGGACCCCGTTCTGAACTACCTTCACCAGCCATATTGTGGAAATCGTTCCAATTACGTTTCAGATCTTGACTGACCCCTGCAACGAAATTGTTTTGCACTTCTGCGCATTGATTTTTATTCATTAATTGTCAGTGTAGAGCTGGACATCATTGAACATTTTTTGGAGATTGCTCTGAACTATTATAGCTTTTCGTTCTGCCGTATAGATGACCAGATAAGCAAACGCCACTAATGATCGCATTAGCGAGACGATAAAATCAAAGCGGTTCAATAGCTTGCGAATGAATATTGAGAAAAGCAGAGGCGCAGTAACTGTTCTCTGCTGTAGACCATTCAAGACCTTGAATTCGCGCATTTTCGTCAGATTTCTATCGGTTACAGCAAATGATTTCCCATACAATATATTGCACATCATGGCGACAAGGTGTCTTGGGAACCTGTCCTAAAAGATCCATCTAACCACACTGTATCGAAGGCTTTCTCCATATCAATGTGACACGCTCCAACACATTCTCTATTCTTACTTTCACTGTCACATGTTTGGTCAAATGTCTGGCACCAAAAACCAAATTGGCGACTCGGCATCAACAAATATTTCTTAATGTGGGCATTTAGTGGTTTCTTTAGGATCACTTCAAACACCTTGCTGATGTTAGGCAGCAAGCTTATCAGGCGATAGCTTTTAGGGCTCGGAGATTCTTTTCCTTTCTTCAAGATCGGAAATACCTTAGCCTTCCACTCATTTGGGAAATATGAGTTGCTCAACATATTGTTGAACAATATGCAATAATTTCTAATAGCAACCTCAGGCAAATGTCACAGAGCTATATTTGGAATACCATCGATACCACATGATTTATTGTTATTTATGCAGCCAAAATATGAAACGTATGTTCACATAATTGACAAAGTAACCAATAAGAATCATGCTCGGTATGAGATCAGATGTTAATGTTTCATTGAAATGAAGAATTGATTCACCGTCCAGGCTTGATTTAAAGTCGGAAACTTTTACTTCATAGACCTCTGAAAGAATTTGGTTGCCTCTCTCAGAATTTGGTAGGTGAACCAATTCAAAATATGTTCGAGTCAGGTAAATTTCTACAATCCATCACATATAATCCTGTTTCTATTTCTATCTGGAGTCGTGCTACCAATTTCGATACCAGCAATATTGAGAAGATTTATAATATCACTAGCGACTTCGAGATTCGATACCTTCGCTCCAGACTACTTATGGAATATGCTATTCACTTTTCCGAAAACGCCATCTGGATCATGTGGGCTTATACCCCTGAATTTTCCCGCCCACTGACTGCTGACCTCACTCCTAAAGTATAAGGAATTAAATTCCGGACATTCTTCAGCTTTAATTTCAACAAAGCTAACGAGGGATGATTGTCGTTCAAGAATCGCCGATAAATATTGTTGACGCATGCGAGAAGAAGGCTTTTCAATCTTTTCAACCTTTCGACAGTTCGGTGTTTCATATTCTACCAGATTGTTTCGATGTTTAATCTTTCGAACTACTTTCTCAATCGTCTCCAACGTCAGCTTCTCTAATTTCGACAAATAGAGATCTATTTCATCGTTAGTTAGATTCCTGTCAATAGGAATCGTTTGACAAGCGTTGTCATCATCAAAAGGACATTGCTGATGGTAATCCCTTTTAAAATTTTTTGGAGCTTCCTCAATCCATTTTGTTTAAATCCAACCGATGATTTATATCTTCAACTGGAATGAGGAGAGATCATCCTTTTGATGATTGATTTCCACTAAGATTGCATTGTGGTCGCTATTGTGAGGAAGCACCTGCAGTTTTCGTTGAGGATTATTCAAGCTGAATTCAAGTCTTGCGTCGGCAATGCAGAGATCCAAATATGAATTTGTCCTAGGGTATTTTGGGAGCTACGTTCTTTATAACATTGATCGCACATATATTCAATTTAGCTCTCTATTATCCACGAGTAATGGTGTACGACTCTTGGATTTTATTGCTGGCGTTCTTCCATGATGTATATTTGGCATTCAGGTCAACCGCGAAGATATAAGAACTATGCAGCCAGTGCAATTCGTGAATTTCAAACAAGGAATTGAGCTACACCTTAAACTTGAAAATATTTCGAAAAGGTACTCCCTACCCGGCAGTGAAATTTTGATAACGGACACTTCAAGTGATTCAAGGTTTTTATTTCGACTTTTTCAATATTTTGGAAACAATCGGGTCTTCTCACTAAAATCCCCGTATCACTTTTCCCATCGTTTCTTTCGAATTCAAAATCCTTGAATGCCGCGGAGGGCCATGAATTGAGGTGGGTTTCAGTGAAAAGTATGAGTTCAGGCTATTACTTAACAATGAGTTCACGGAGGTAGTCTCGTCGATGCAGAGTAACAATCGAGTTCACGTTGATTGAGATGAGGTGAAGCCTATCAATGGGAATACTTGCATGACTGGATGACGAGTTATTTTGAAGCATTTGAAGGCCCTAAACGCTGAAAAGCAAAGTTAGTTTTTGAATGTTGTTTATCGATTTTTTCCGATAAAGAATTAAATGGCTGGTAAATTTTGAGAAGCAGCTCATTATTGCCACTTACATTATTTGCAGCATTTTCTGCTGGTCTTCTAGCGGTGAGTGCAAATGCTCCGGGCTTGACGAAGTTGAAAGGTATGAGACAACAGTGTACTTGTGTTTGCTTTGGAGCAAATTTTACTTTTGCATCTTGGTATCGGGAGCATCCTCGATATGATGCTGTATGACCAAAAACATCGTAGTTGATGCATTATAGTTTTTCTTTAGGTTATGCCTGAGCCAATCTGCACTCACCGGGAGCATGAACGTCCTTGCATTTGACGCGCAGATAGTGCATGGCGCAGTTGGCAGCCAAATTACCAAACCGTTGAGACTGGTAACAATGGTTGACTTCTCTTTTCTGGAAGCGTTCCCACCTCACCATTCTGAAATTCAAGTACCTTATTTAATGGAGGAAATTTGGACTACTTTCATTTGTAATTTGTGCCAGGTAAAGTGGTTGATTCTTCCTTTCTTTAATTTCTGGTGCAGCTTCCTAGAGCACCTGAAGAAGATTGACCGTATACTCTTCGCTGTCCAAACCCTTCAACAATAAGGTCGGATTTTATCGGATATAGGTGAAGTGTGGAACCTCACCAGAATTTAATGATCTGTGCTTGACTTGAAGTTAACCAGTAATTTTGTTGTAATAGTTAATTTTTCAGCATGTGTAGTAAACGAGGAGGTAACGTTCATAAAGAACAGAAACGATCCGTACATTGGTTGCAAATGAATCAACGTTGTTTGGTATCTCGCAATGCTCGCCAACCACGTGTTAAAATGTAGTATTATATTTGAATGCAACGAGCTCACCAAACTTACCATCGCTACCAATGAAAAATCTACCATTAGCAGCACTGCATTAGAAAGAATATCATCAAGCAACTGAATATCGCGAGCATCATTGTATTCAATTCTTCATGCTTTTGCCCATACAAAAAAATATCATTCATACTCCCATAGCGCGCGGGAGATTATGTCGAATCCTTTTTTCTTCAGCTTATTTACTACGAGTATACATACAAAATCAATTTTTGTAGTAGAGTGCAAAATGAAAAGTTAATAAGCAAGAGTAAAAGAAAAAAAATGAAATAAATGCAAAAATACCTAAATCTAATAGTATTTGTTAAGAATTAACTAGTTCTAATCGCAAAACTCTTGTAAATAGAATGATTTGAATGCAAGAATACAAAATAAATATATATATTTACATGTTAGCTTTGTAGTAGTTTAAATATTTATATACGAAAAAAGCAAGAAAGAAAGCAAAAGCATACACCTGAAATCTAAATAAAATGAATTATTATAACTGTAAAATCACACAAACAACAATGCAACACAAAGCAACAGGTTTAACAAACCACTAAAGTATTTTTTGAGATATGAAATACGAAAAATGAATACATTAAATGTTGTTATCAAAAGCTAAGCATATGATGATCACTTTTTGCGCTAAGTACCAATACCAAAATACTTCTTAGATTTGTTCTTTTATGGAGGGAACAGTCAACTGTTTTATAGTTTCTGTACGTTGCATATCTGATTCTGAACAAATGTCTCCAATAATAATTAGGCACTTCATCGGCCTAGAGCTTAAATTCCCTTTGATTATTAAAAAACATATACCCTGTTTCTTACGCAGAAACCTATCCCTCCATAACATTCTTTAGTATTTCGTATTTATTAAAAACACCCAACAAACACACTAGATGCAAACGTAAACATAAAACAGGACTTCAAAATACGAAATAGTAGGAATAAAAAGAAACAACCAAACTACCAAAATCATTCTACAATTTATTAATAAATATAACACTAAGATAAGGTAAATTTAGATATTTATTCTACAGTTATACAATACAATTACAAATACGAAATATTTTTTCCCCTTTTATTTAGATATTTGAAATCTACTTTTTGTTTTTTCTCTCCTCGTTTTCTTTAAACCGGTTACGCGTCACTGTTCGCGCTATCATCTCACGAATTCTTTTTGGGTTTGCACGTTTGTTTTCGCACCTTAAGAACTTGCTCGAAACCGCCACACAGCGCGGACGCTGTGAGTTGTATTCCCGCGCGCCAGCGACAAGAAAATAGCGGTCTGCTTTGAATCGCCACAGCGAGCATGTCGGGGAAGATAATATCTGATATGTGTGTTATTTTTTTGATTATCTAGATTGCCGTTTCGTCAAATTTGATATTCCGGATACGATATGACGCGGTTCGGTAAAATTTGTGCGGATTAGGATGTTTAAGAAAACAGTTTCCTGCAAAATCGTTGGTAGTAAAAGCACAGTGCATGTGTAAATTGTGAGACTCCATTGTTCATTTTCATAAGTGGTTCGCATTCGTTGACGCGAATGGTGCCCGGTGGTCAGTCGGCACGAGTAGTTAGCGGTAACGGAATAATCACCGGAGTTCTTATAAGAAGAGATACCGCTATGAATAGAACAGATATGTGTGATGCAAAATTTAGCCTTTCCTCTTTGGGCCCTGTCGTAAGCAGGAAAATTAATTAGAAAAAGTAAGGAATTTATATTTCCATTTAAAAAGAAACATTTTTATCTATCTTCATGCACGCCCCATCGGTAGAAACGAAAAAAGAGTGTTCAACACTCGTTCATATTTATTACAGTTATCTCTAACTGTAATAAATATGAACGAAATTTGTGGAGATGGACCGAATGGCGACATGCGACAGTGCTGATGAAAGAATTTATCCATGTAGTTTATTCAAGCAAGGCATTTCTCAAATGATAAAAAAAAAATCAAAGAGGGGAAATTTGAACTAATTCTGTAGTGCACGATTACCGGATATAGTTATTGTGCAAATTGTGAGCACTTTGCGCCGTGTGAGTTAGCAAAAGAGGAAGGAAACTCAAGTGTTTCATCAACATGTATGGTGGAAGTGTGTGGATTTGCAAAGGTTTCTCGCTCCCTTAAACCATCTGTCAAAAAGTTATTCTTCAGCTCCCAGAAATAATCAGGTCCCCGTAGAAGTACAAGAAATCCGGGAACAACAGCAACGACATTCCAAAGTTAAAGCTTCTTGGTTATCTGATGGGCTTAATTCTAATAGGAGTTGCCAGCGTTGCAATATTTGATTTACGTTGCTTTGAGTAGGAAGTTGATATTATATTATCTGAATGAATTGTATTCGAAAAGTAGCTATAACGGAATCCAAACAAATTTTGTATGAGCGCTCGTAACGAACTTAAAAGAGAAAAATATGAGTTTCAGGACCACCCACATCATCAGCGGGCGCCCGGCGAGGATGTTCGGGTGAGTGCCCTTTTAATTTTGTTATATATATATTTTTGCGTATATTTTTGTTATATATATATTTTTGCGTACCATTTTTTTGCATATAATTTTTTTTGCATATCATTTTTTTTGCATGTCATGTTCTGCATATCAATCGTTTAAAAAATAATTTTTTTATGATCCTCTACGTCCTGCGATAGGTGAAAAACAACTGTTTGAGAAGTAATATCAAAGTCATTCTAAATAAAAGCAATTTAGACAGTAAACAAATATCAGAATAACATTGTCGAAGCTAACGCTAATGTTTCAGAACTACTTTAAAAGAAGTATGAAAAATAAAAATGTTTAAGATTTAAAATGTACCTTCATTCTTTCCTTTCCCAAAATGCGGACCGGGTATAGGACCCGGTATGGTGGCAGGCTGCCCCTAAAAAAATGAGCCAGCCGCCGGGTACGTAATAATTCTTCTTTGTTTCAGGTGACTTCGCGGGTTGAGTGGCCCAAGCAGAGTGCCTCTTTATGGCATAGAGTTATGCAGTCGAATTGTATAGTTCTATGGCATAAATTGGTCACCGGGGTACTCCCCTTCTGATGGGAAAGTTTATACAAGTCAAGTTGTATGAGTTTTCCACTCAGAAGAGGACTACCTGGCCACCACAACAAATATGGATTTAAATCCGGTTGGGTGGGTGCAAAGGGGCTCCATCACCACCCGGTTGCCCTTCTCTCATTTGTGGGCCATGAGCTTCGTCGGGTAACGACGAAGTTGCCCTAAGTCCGCCCCTTTCTACATGTTCCACTTGTTCTCGGAACAAGTCCTTTTTCTCTCGGTGTAGTTACTTACACTTTTTGCGACTTAGGTCGCTTCGTTTTAGTTTGACCACAAAAATTCGTGAGTGCGAAATTTTTTGTAGTGGGTCCTCGTGCTGGGGAAATGAACCCGCCCTACGACACCGCAATGCTAGGCTGCCAGCGCATTCACGCGTCCCCAGACGAGGGCATTCTCGGCAGATATCTCCATCTTCTTCTGCCGAGGCAGCAGCACATCGCTGCAGTCCTTCACGGACATTGAAAACATTTGAAATCACTACACATGAACAATTTTAATCTTGAAATTGGTCAGTTTATTTTCGGCTGCCAATAGCTGATCAATATCTTTTCGGCTTTGTCCGAACGTTGATTGGCGGGACTTTTTTGCCTTTTTCGGAGCTTTTTCAGGGGAACTAGCAGAACTGCGGGCTGGTCTCTTTTCGTTGTTTTTATTTTTAATTGCAGAAAAAATTACATTATTATCGCGATAAGAATTCTCTTCGATGCTTTCTTCAATTTCCATATCTTCGGTTAATCCTTCCAGCGCTGCATAATAGTTTTGACTCTCGTTGGTGCCACCAGTACTTAGAACTTCTTCTGGGATTGCTTGCTTTTCACTTTTCTTCGCCTTTCTTATATGTTGCTCTTGATTTTGCGGCTGCAACTTTTGAGGTTTCACGTCTTTCTTGAATAGATCTTTGAGGAACCATATCTCTAGCCTTAGTTCATCATTTTCTTTTTGCAGTTTGATTATTTATTGATTATCCGCTATTATTTGTAGCTTACATATGCCATCTGCGGAGTTTTCTTCATTATGTTTTCTTTTGTTGATTATCACCAGTTTCGTATTCTTCGTTTCCCCAGGTTACCCCAACGGTGAGAAGCCATCGGGCTCCTTCATACCAGCGGTCCTGAAGTTTTCTTGAGTTCTTCACTTTTCTTTACTAATCGAAGTAAAATATTATTTGATAAATACTTCGTGAGTCGATTGCTTCGACAATATAATCATTTTCCGATAAAAATTAACTTCGAACTGACGTTTTATAGAAAAATTATTTAATTTTTGAAACTTTTTGACAGGAGTGGTTTAAAACATATCTTTATGCGAAGAATGCTACGATTGGATTTATGCTCCTCTTCACTGTTCCTGTGCCAAGCATTTTTTGCATATCTCCTTACTGAAAGCGTCGCCCCATATTTCTCCTCAGTACAGTACCACTGACCCTACGGCACTCATCTAGAAGCGTCTGCTTGATGGGCCGTGCTCCCCTACGCTGCCCGTAAGTCGACTCAAGGCCGATACTCCCGACGCAGCCTTCTCAGCCGTTGCCCTGATTTGCTCAGAGAAACTCATTTTCGAGTCGATCATTTTCCCCAGGTACTTCACCGTTGGCTTCGATTCGATTAGTATGTCTCTAATACTGATTATCCTTACTCTAGGTATTCTCTTTTTTGTCAGGATAACCACATCGGTTTTCTCCAGTGCTATAGTGAACCCACGAATAGTCTTCCAGACTTTGGCAAGGGTTTAAAGGATAAAATAAGTGCTATTTTACCAAAAAGGACAAAGGAAGCATCTAAATCAAGTAGAACCCTACCTGATTTTGTGCTTTTTGTCCATAACAAATTAAAAGAACGACGGAGTCAATGTGCGACCATTGCGAAAATGCCATTTGTGGGGAACATGAATCTAATGCTTGTCTTAGCTGTCTTTGAGCTACAAAATAATGAAAAAATGTTATTGCATTCTGAAGAGAATTAGATCAGTTTTTATATTCTTATGATACTAAAAGTATGATTTTCAGAAGCTTAAGTCATAATTTAAAGTATGAAAATAAGCGTGTAATATGTATTTTGATTTTGTAGAACAAGAAATACTTTCTTTTATTATTTTTAGTTTTTCTTAATGAAAACCATCATTGAAATTAATAAACTATGAACACGATTCAAAATACGTAGACTCAAACATTTAACGTACGTTAAAAAAGTGAAGGATTATCCACTATAAAATTAGTTTTTGTAAATTTTTGATTTCCTTTGCCTCCACTTCTAACATCTAATCGCTACCTCTGCGTACACTTGTATTATTGTTATACGAGTAGTAACAATTGGAATTGAAAAATTTTCAGAGGCATTACTTACTTACCAATGCATTCGACGCGTTTACAGACTAATTAATCTAATTAGAAGATGGTAGTTTGTGTAGAACCCAATCGTAGTTGTGTCAGTTGATGTTATAACATTGAAATATATTAGGAAGGACTGAAGTTGAGATTATGCACTGAAAAGATCGTAGCTTACTTTGATTCTTTGTAATTTCAAATGCCGGATTCATCATAAAGATACTAAATATTCTTTTCAAACAATCTCGTAAATAGAATTGCTGCAAAGAAACGATTTCATGCACGAATAGCCTAGACTTTAATTTCACAAGCGATCTCTATTTCCAATTTCTTGAAATTTATTGGCTTGTTAATATGTCTCATCATTCGATATTTAAATAAATAAATTCACTACTTTCATTAAAAAATCAAATTAAAATGCAAATGTCTACGTCAGTATTTGATTTAGAAACACTTTCGGTTTCACCTTATAGACGTTCATAATTTTTGTCTAAAAACGTAAAAATAAATACTGAAGCCTTTCAACAGCTGAACTTTACCATTGAGTCTCGATGAAAATGAGCAGAAACGATGACTACGATGATCGGTTGGGCTTACTGCAATAAAGAGAAGAATCAGATGTTCGGCCCATTCTTTTTTCTCGCACAGATGTACGTAATTCTGAAAAATAAGATGGTTCGCTATGAACGTTGCAAAAATTATCATTCAAAAGCCGGTTCGAATGCAGATTAATATCGAATTTAAATTACCTTCTTTATGCATCCTCTTTGGACTATATAAAGTTGCACTACGACTGCAAAAGGTATCATTTCATTTTCACCGACTACCAACGAAAGACAAGCGTTTCTTTAAGGTGCTTCAAGATGAAAGTGTTATTGGTTGTTTGCGCACTATTTGCATTGGTAGGTTTTTGAGTATTTTATAAAAATATTTAACTATATCTCTTATACATGTATATTTTCTCATTACAGGCTAACGCCCAATGGGCACCAAAAACCGGGGCGGAAGTAGCTCAAATCAGGAGTGAATGCTTCAAGGAAGAAAATGTAACGGATGAACTTCTTGAAGCCCTTAAGAAATTCGACTATCCAGATGAACCTTCAGTACGATGCTACATGAGATGTGTTGCCAAAAAATTGGATGTGTTTATCGAGGGCACCGGATTGGATGCTGATCGTGTTTCCGAGCAAATTAAGCTGGATCGTCCCAAAGAAGAAATTCAGCCAGGAGTGGCTGAGTGCATTGCAGCTAATGAGGATAAGTCTGATGAGTGTGCTTGGATTTACCGTGATTTCAAGTGTATGATTGATCGTGGATTGTTGAAAGTTGAAGCTCTTGTTAGTAGTTAAAATGTACCCTCATATCATCTAGCATGCTTTTTAAAATTTTATAACATTTTTCATGAACTGATATGATAATAAATTTAAGTACGTTAAGAGTATGTCTTTTATTCATGCCTCTTTCTTTCATTCCTTTTGTTTCCCGACTATCCTCATTTGGCTTGAAGTCCTAAAGTATGGATTATACTTGCTGAAAAAAAAAAATTAACCATGGGAAAAGGATTCTTTATCTTAAAGCGAGCAACCGTAATCAACAAGATTCCTCAGTGATATGCTCACGTATCTAATGCCTGAGCCCATTCACTCTATCTTGCTGGAGTCTTCTTATGCTTGACAAATCTTGAATACAATTTTTCTTTTCAGTGTATAAGTATGAGGGTAATTGATGATTCTGAAAAAAAGGAGTTCAAGTACTCTTAAAACTAATACTTGCCTGACTTAAACATCATTCGTCCATTATTTATTGCATTTTTTTGGAGAACAGAAATAAGAATGACAAAACGTTGTGCCCGAAAACGATTTCCAGTCAAATAATATGTGTAGTATGGTGCGTTGACAGTTTTGAAATCGCTGATAGTCAACCACCATATTCAATGAAAGGTCACCGTGATTTATTTTTAAATTGTTTCAAAATTACGTTGCGAAAATTGATTGAATATGGATTTTGCTTTTTTGGCAATATCCATAGTAACTCACAACAAATATACCGCTATTTTACATTCGGATATGTTAGATCGCTTCTACAGGGCCCATCTTGGACAAACACAAATGATCTAACCCTTTATATGATGGTTTGGTGGTGCCAGAATGTAGTAATCGAGCAGTTAGTTAAATTTACTATTTTTTCTCTCTTCCTTTTTTCTTTAAATTATGGGATCCATCTATAGATTTTCTCTCTTATTTTCTTTTTTTTATTATTTTTTTTTCTTTTTTCTTCCGTACAATTAAAACTGCTCGATTATTCGGCGCGGCAAAGGGTTAAAGGAAATTCAGGCATAATATGTCCCAGATCAACTAAACAGACGATTTCAGATTGAACTGGAACGATTTACGATCGGACTGGGACGATTTAAGATCGAACTGGGACGATTTAAATTGAACTGGGACGATTTAAGATTGATCTGGGATGATTTAATATTTTTGACAGGAGGCGTCGAGGTCGGACAGGAAAAACGAGCATGTGATTCGCGTTTCTGGGGATTCGAATTCAACTCTGGCTAGTGGATAGCAAAAGTTAAGGCAAAGTACATAGTTGAAAGACGACGCTAAACAAACCAGTTTTCTTTTTATATGGAAGAGTTGCCATTGGGCGGAGGTAAGAAAAGACATTTTTCAAGTGTTATCTTGTTATCTTGTGGCTTTTTGCATTTAGATTTTGGTTGTGTTTTGTTCGAGTGATAGGAAACATTTTTCAAGTGCACTAAACAGGCAACACACGTTTGACAAGTTGTGCTCGATATTCGATTGGCAGTTTTATTTCTTGCCTGTGTTGAATTTGTTTAGCGCATGTCCATCCAGAATTTGCAAAACTTTGACTCCCTTTGCTGATGCAATCAATTGTGCTGATGATACGGTACAGGACGGACTTAAGTATTCAGCAGAGAAATGGTCGAAAAACACTAACTACGGTGCCGGGCCTTTCCTCGGAATATAACCTGAAGAAAATTATGCGAGCATGTAAAAGGAAATTTGCGTGCAAGGGCACAGTAATAGAGCGTCCCGAATACGGTGAAGTATTACAGCTTCAAGGTGATCAGCGAGAGAACATTTGCCAGTAGCTTACGAAACCTGGACTTGCGAAGCCAGATCAACTCAAGGTGCACGGTTTTTTTTAAGCGAGACGAAGGCGCGTATGATCGAACAAAATTTTTGGACATACTGTAAAGAGAATTCATTCGTCATTATCTTCATCCATCCCAAAGATAAATTCCCTGAAGCAACCAGTGAATGCATTTCGAAACGTCAAAGATGGCGTAAGATCTCTCTCAGTGTAGTTATCTACACTTTTTCCGACTTCGGTCGCCTCTTGAACAACAACCGAATTCGTGAGTGCGAAATTTCTTTGTAGTGGGTCCTCGTGCTGGGGAAATGAACCCGCCCCACGACACCGCAATGCTAGGCTACCAGCGCATTCACGCGTCTCCAGACGAGGGCATTCTCGGCAGATATTTTCATCTTCTTCTGCCGAGGCAGCAGAACATCGCTGCAGTCCTTTACGGACATTTGAACATCAGCAAATTCACTACAAGAAGGCAGTCAATGCATGGTTGGGTCGTCTCTATATTGGCATCACAAACACATTAGCTGCCACGAAATTCTTTTTTTCTTGGAATATTCTCCGACTTTAAATGTATTGTCACGGAAATCCTTTGCACTCTTCCATGTGGTTGTAAAGATGCCGCCCGAGGCAAGGTTGCAAGGTTGTACGGCTGTAGGGAAATAGACTAAATGTAGGACCAGAACGGTTAGATTTGAATTCAGTGTCCAATAAAAATGATAGTGAAGCAAAACTGAGGAGTTCTAGTGGAATGCGATGCTGCAATAAAACAGTTTCTGCTCTACCTCGATGAGTCGCCCGTTTTCATTTCTCCCGATGTAGTGGACACTAGTCAAGGACGCGTGGATGTTTTAATGGACCACATTTGTGAATGCCAGCAAAGAGTGAAATTTTCGAGGCCTCTTCAATTCTAACGAGGGACACATTACATTTTACTTCAAAAGATCAGGACCTATGATATTTCTCCATTTCGAAACAACCTATGACAACCACTGTACGGAAAAATTATTGGGGAACGCAGTTAAGCGAGATGAGTTCAATCAATTTATGGGCTTAAATAGTTATGGCAGAGCACATTTCACCAGAGTTCTTTCATTTGCTACACAGATCTGTCACATAATAGTGTTAATTGAAATAAGCACAGTTCCTGATGTGTCTTACTTCTCACTTTTCAAATTATTGAAAATTGTAAGGGAAAAGCACGTTCTTTGTTGATGTAGTGGAAAATTCAAATAAAAGAAGTTTTCTTGATTTATTGAAAACATTTGTCAAGAATCCGGACAATCCTAATTTTAAAGCATACGATCCGGACTACAAATCTTACCTAGAGAATTTCAATAAGATTATAAATTAAATTTAATTTAAATGCTGTGATGCTGTTTTGAAAATTCAAGAATTAAAAATAAGACTGAAAACGTACGAAGATATATTCGAGACAGCGAAGAAAGTTCAAGATATTGAACCGGTACGACAAAAAAATAATGAAGCTAAGCAAAAGAAAGCTGTTAAACAAGTCATCCCAGAAGAAGTACTAAATGCTGGAGGTACTAACGACAGCCAGAATTACTATGCAGCGCTGGACGGACTCCAACAAGAAATGGAGGTTTATCAAAATATTGGAGGTAATGTTAGTTAAGATAATGATAATTTTATACTTTATTTAAAAAGCAAAAATAAGGAGAAGAAACCAGCCCGTAGTTCTGCTGATCCTCCTTAAAAAGTAGCCAAGAATACAGAGAAGGTTCCGCCAATTAATGTCTTCGGTCAAAGCGGAAACGACATGGTTCGGCTATTGGCAGCCGAAAACAAATTAACGAATTTCGAGGTTAAACGAATCAATTCCGAAAAGTTGACTATCAGAATGAAATCGCTGCTTGATTTCAAATAAGTAAAAAATGCTCTAAATTCTGGGGAGGTTCCACACTTCACATATACCCCGAAAAGTGAGAAGAACCAGACCTTCTTGTTGAAGGGCTTGGACTGCGGTGAAGATACCGTCGATCTTCTTCAGATGCTCAAGGAAGCAGCACCAGAAATCGAGTTTATCTCCGTTAAAACATTCGCGACAAGAAGGTTGACGGTAGAAAAAAAAATTCACCACTTCATTTAGTGCAGATATCAAATAAGAGCAGTCCAAGTGCTCTTCAGCAAATCAGATACTTCTATTTCTGAGTGGTGAGGTGGGAATGCCTCCAGAAACGAGAAATCAACCAGTGCTATCGCTGTCAACAATTTGGGCATTAGGCTACCAACTGCGCCATGCATTACCGATGCGTCAAATGCAAGGACGTTCATGCTCCCGGTGAGTGCAAATTGGCTCAGACGGAGCCAAAAGAGAAATTATACTGTGTTAACTGCGGTGTTTTTGGCCACCCGGCATCATATCGAGGATGCTCCTGATATCAAGATGCGAGAGTTAAATTTGTCTCAAAGCAAACACAACACTACCGCAGTGTCTTAGCTCTAAACTTCGTGAAGCCCAGAGGATCATTTGCACTTGCCGCTAGAGGACCAGCAGAAAATGCGGTAAATAGTGTAAATAATGTAAGTAGCAATAAAGAGCTGCTTCTCAAAATTTTACAGCAATTAAATTCTCTATCGGAGAGAATCGATAAACAAGATACGAAAATTAATCTTAATTTTCATCGTTTAGGGGTTTCAAACGCCTCAAAATAATTTGTCATCCAGTCACATTCGCATGGAAAGGATTCATCTCATCTCGATCAACGTCAACGCCATTGTTGCTATACATCGGAGTGATTATCTCCTTGAATTCATTATTAAGCAAAAGCCTGACATCATGCTTCTCACAGAAACCAACCTCAATTCATGGCACTCCATGACATTCAAAGATTTTGAATTCGTAAGAAACGATAGGGTAATAGGTGATGGGGGGGTTGGCACCGGGATATTGATTCGAAGACCCTTTTTTTCGAGAATATTGTAAAAGTCAAATTCAAAAGCTTTGAATCTCTTGAAGTGTCCGTTATCAAAATTCACTGCTAGGTGGGGATAGCCTCTTCGTTATCTCTGCCTATGCAACTGGTGGAACTGTTTTCAAGCTCAAGGAGGAGCTCAATTCCTTGTTTGAAATACTCGAATTGAACAGGCTGCATAGTTATTATATTCTTGCTGATGACCTGAACGCCAGGCATACATCATGGCTGAACGCCACTAATAATCCAAGAGGTGGTTTCCTGAAATCGTGGATAACAGAGAGCCAAATTGAATACAGGTGCAATCTATATGGGTTGGAGTTTCCAACATACCCTAGGACAAATTCATATTTGGACCTCTGCATTGCTGACGCAAGACTTGAGCTCAGCTTCAACGGAAACTGCAGGTGCTACCTTATGATAGCGACCATAACGCAATCGTTATGGAAATCAATCATCAAAGGAATGATTTCTTCCACATTCCAGTTCAACATGAAAACCATCGGTACCAGAGTACCAGAAGCAATATCCCTCTTCTGATGGTGGCAACTCTTGCTCAATGGTGCCTGATGACATGAATCTAACTAACGATGAAATAGATTTCTATTTGTCGAGGTTAGAGAAGCTGACGTTGGGAACTATTGAGAATGTAGTTCCCAAGATTAAACATCGAAACAATATGGAAGGATATGAAACACCAACCATCGCAAGGTTGAAAAGATTGAAAAGCCTTCTTCTCACATTTGTCAACAATATTTATCGGCGATTTTTGGACTACAACCATCCCTCGTTGGCTTTGTTGAAATTACACCTGAAGAATGTTCGGAACTCAACCCGTTCATACCTCAAGAGTGAGGTCAGCAATCAATGGGCGGAAAGCTTGAGGAGTACTAGCCCACAGGACCCAGATGGCATTTTTGCGAAAGTGAATAGCATATTCCGCAAGAAGTCTCGAGTGAAGGTATCGAATCTTGAAGTCACTAGTGATGGGATAAATCTTCTCGATAGGACTGGTATCGAAATTGATAGTACGACTCCGGATAGAAATGGAAACAGGAATATGTGAGGGATTGCATAAACTTGCATTGATTAGAACACATTTTGAATTGATTCATCTACCAAACCCAGAGAGAGGGAATGAAATATTTTCAGAGGTCATTGAAGTAAAAGTTTCCAACTTCAAATCAAGCCCGAACGGGCAATCAATTCTTCATTTCAATGAAACATTAACATCTGACCTCATACCGAGCTTGAATCTTATTGATTATTTTGTCAGCTATGAAGACTTGTGTTTCATATTTCGCAGGATAAACAACAAGAAATCATGTGGTACTGATGGTATTCCAAATGTAGCTCGCCGACATTTTGTAATGCTTTTACGTTTACGTGCGAACGCGGAACCGACCTCTCATCTAGACGTTAAGTCTGAGTAGTGCCAACGGATGGTACCAACCGGTCAACCAATCCGTGCATCGTAACCCATTCACGCGGTGGCTGCTTGTCGGCCAGCTAGATCGGAGAGGATTTCGGTCGCGGGTCTCCGAATGGGTTACGCTCATTTACAATATTCAGCCACCAATACATGCCCGTTTTCAAACGCGTCACAAGACAAAACCATACGGAGAGGAAACCTACTTTACGTTACTCCGTATTTCTTCATTTAACCAGTCAAGGACAAAAATATAGTTTTTTACTTCGCGTTCCCGAATTTCCGACGTGGTATCGAAAAATATGCTACGCTAACTCAACCCGACGAAAGCTACGCTAATAACAAGGAAAACAACAGAGGTACCGCGTACCGCGCGCGACGCGAAACCGACCTCAGCGGATTTTCTCAAACCCTACCCTCGCGACGGCATACCTACCCTGCACTTCATTTCCCGCTGAAAAGAAGAACCACTGGAAAGGAAAGACTAAGTTAAGTTAGCAATTCATTCTACTTTTGTATTCTTTTGCAAATATTCTCCTAAACCTCTGTACAGACATGCTAACTGTGCTTATTGTAACTTAAACAAATTTGGTTGTTATCTATATTTATATCCGCTTAGAACCTACTGTCTACTTATCGATAATTGTTTTCAACTTGAACTATCATAATCGATCGATATATCCAGATATTATAGGTTTCCTTTTTCAACAATCACTTAGCTCGATAACCAGGGTTATATTTTGTTGACAATTAATAAGAATTATGATAAAAAATGCACATTATAATTTGTGTACGTAATACAAAAATTTCCTTTCTGTTCTTGTTAGGAACATGATTTATCTACAAAAGTCTCCTTTTTGTATTCATATCAGTATATTACGGGGTTATTAGAAAGTCACTAGTAATTTAATATACGAGTACATACACACGTCGTCCACTGGCCTTGTTTAATGTTAATGCAAGCCTGTTTACGTTTTATATTTAAAATATATAAGTGACTGTTGATTTTGGCAATCCCTATAGTAGTTTCTTTCAAGGAGATTGCATGCATGTGCCATTTTACTTAAAGTAAATGTTTTTAGACATAAGATTTTTAAAGTAAGTCCAATATAAGTATTATGGTTTAAGATTAAAACGATAGAGTGAGTCACGTAAATACAATTTGTCTAAGTCAAGGCTAGCCTCCAATTTGTGTCTTGTCTGTTATTTTACGATGATCAGCATTACGGAAACTAAGCCAATTATTAAAAGAGTAATTTCCACTACCGTCTTAACTAATCATTTCAAACTCATTTAAATTTTTGATTTTTTTGTTTGTTGCGTTCGATTCCGTATACAATATCAAATTTAAAGCATCTTGAAGAAAAATTAATTCAGCCTAATATGGTTTCAACACGTTTCATCGATTTGACCTAATTTGTTGCTAACCAACGTTTTATCCTATCTTCATACTTGAGCGCACGCACCAAATCCCAACTGGCGTTCCTCGTTTAGCACCGGCCGTTGTTACGCGATGAAGTTCAAACCAACAAATTGCCAAGCAGACCATCAAATACACCAAAGTCCTTGCTGAATGAGAACAAAACCGAAATTTTGGTGTAGTATTCACAAGATTAAGGGTCCCAAGGCTGCGAAAGCAAGCATAGGGTGCGTGGTAGCCAATGAGAAAGGAAAAGTGGTTGCAACATCCATGCGAACTTCACGAAATGTGTATGGCAATTAAAGCACAAAGCGCGTGGAGATGATTTGTCTACATTAATTGGCAACAAAACAGCCACAAGCGGAGCGTACACTTGGAAATCTCGCAATTTCCGCACACAAAACAGGCGAGCACCACAAAACACAGAATTGCATCCTTCACTTCGCAAGCAAGCTACACACTCTTATCTCGTCGGACACACAACCGTTTTTCTCAAACATCACCGAAATAGAGCACTGTAATGAACCCGTTGTTCTTGGTGATCGCTGTATTTACACTAATCCCATATTAATCGCTGCATGCGCGGGCGTTTGCTTTTCTTCAGTTCAAAATATCAAATCACAAAACATTTCACAATTCAATATCACGCAAAAATGAAATTAGAAAAAGTTTATTTCTTTTCAAGGTGCTGTGGCGGTTATAATGCTTTTTATTACAGTCCTTCAACACACTGTGCAAACACTACACTCTCAGAATAATTTGTTTCTTTTTTTCCACTTTCCTCCGTCTCTGTTAGTAAACAAATTGCTGTTTACAGTTAGCTTAGCGCTAGCTGTTTTTCAAAGGGCACTGCTTGCTGCTGGCTCCAAATAGTTCGCTTTTGTGTGTGTGTTTTGATTCACACACTCGGTTGTTGGGGTACGCTTGCACTCACACTCTTTTTCGCCTTTATTAGAAATCAACGAAAACCAGAAAAAAACCAAAACTATTTTCTCCGGGAATGGCTATAAGTATTCAGATAAACTAAAGAATCACTCATATTTGCTGATTTCACTATTTCCTTTGCACTACGAGAAAACTTTGGTGATTCCACCTCGAATGTAACTAGCAACGGCAACAACAAGCGCTTCTTGCGATGACGACCGCCGTAAAAACGAGCAGAAAATTCTGACACAACTTTGACGATTGATATTTCGGATGCCGAAAACGATATATTCGCGGTTGGGAATTCACATTTATTAGTGTGCCACGGCTAGGTTGTAACTAGAATTTCGATTTGTATATAGCTACAAATTCACGCGACGCGAAAAACCAGGGAAATTTCTATTTTCTGACTTGCACTTCAACAACCGATCACCAAGAGCGCTCACCCAACTTCCCATCCCCGAGCAATTCCCGTTCGTTGATCGTCAAACTGGCCTTTTTCTTGTGTTCCTTCATTTATACAATCAAACGCGCGAAATTCAATTTGGTTATTTTCTTTTTTTCTTTTTTTTTTCTTTCGGCTATTGGCAGCCGAAAACAAATTAACGAATTTCGAGATTAAACGAATCAATTCCGAAAAGTTGACTATCAGAATGAAATCGCTGCTTGATTTCAAATCAGTAAAAAATGCTCTAAATTCTGGGGAGGTTCCACACTTCACATATACCCCGAAAAGTGAGAAGAACCAGACCTTTTTGTTGAAGGGCTTGGACTGCGGTGAAGATACCGTCGATCTTCTTCAGATTTTTATCTTGGTATAAATTTACTGATAAATCATTTAATTGAATGGAATTCCGTTTCATCCTAAATTATTTAAATTTGTCGCTAAAATATGAAGGTTAGCTCAATCAATTTTTGCAGGTTTAATTAAAGTGAAACAGGTCAAGATAAATTGGAGAATGTAGATTTGCAATTTGTGTCACACGTTTGTATTAATTATTGAATTTGAGTTTGAACACATTTATTTTGTATGAAAATTTAAGGTGCTTTAAAAGGAGATTTTAATTACACTTGATTGGATAACAATTCGAACATATTCAAAAATTATGACTTTATATATTGAAAAGAATTTATAATGATGTCATGTTCCTTGTTTGATATTGAAAAGAAAAAGATATATTTTGTGCACGTATTTAAACATGTGCAATGTGCCGTGCTCAATTACTACACGTGATAGACGAGCTGCGAAACCTCAGCTGGAACACCATCTGGACCTGGAGCCTTCCTCGCTTTCAGGGAGAGGACTGCCTCCTCCAGTTCCAGCTGTGTGAAGAGTGGGCACTCTACTGCTGTTTCACCATGGACAGCGTCAACACGGACGGGATGGGCGGGGAAGAGTTCCCGCACTATCGCGTCCATCTTTTCCGCGTCATGTATACAAGGCTTCCGTAGGGCACGAAGTTTCCCCATGACCAGCTTGTAGCCAAGGCCCCACGGATCCCTATTTACATCGTCCACGAGGTCTTGCCAGCATCGGGCCTTGCTCTTGTTAATAAGCCTGCGAAGATATTTCCTGCCGGACCTGTATGCTGCTAGCCTAGTGTCTGCCTCCTCCCGTGTTCGCGCCCGCTGGGCCTCTCGCCGAAGTTTGTGACACTCGCTTCTTTGCTCGGCGATCTCGTTTGACCACCAGTATACTGGAGGCTTACCGTGTCGGGGTCTCCGACGGGGCATGGAAGACTCGCAAGCAGCTATGATGGTACTCATAGTTGAGTTCACCAAGTCCTTGGCTGTAGGCCCTCCACTCCCTGGCGGAGCTCCCAGCAACGGTACGCCTGCCGTAAGCGCGTCAGCGAACCTCACAACGTCCATCCTCCCAGTCCTCCATCCGAGGATTGCAGTTTGGGCATATGCACGAAGAGTGGCACTGTCGTGAATCTCAACCGCTATATACTGGTGATCACTAGCCGAGTAGTCCTCTAGTACTCGCCAGCTGTGTACTCTAGGTACCAGGGACTCCGAAGCGAGTGTCACATCGGGTATGATTCCTACGCAACCCCAGCGGCGGAAAGTAGGGGTGTTACCAGTATTTAGGACAAAAAGCGCTGTTCTGGCCGCCATGTCCAAGATTTGCTTTCCCCTTGGGTGAACCTTAACTGCAGTATAACTGCCCAAAACCTAAGAGATGTGAAAGCCAACTTTTTGCTACTGAGTGATCAACATCACGATAAATATTTATCATCATAGTACCCAAAAAAACTGATACTGCCACCATCTGGAGTTGAAACAATGCAGATTTCCTAGTGGAGGGGTACGAATGCAGGGATGGTTTCGTGTGGGTTCGGCCTTCAAGTACTACATTCTTCAGTTTGTACCTAACGCTAAACGAACCGACATAATCTTTCCAGGCCAGAGTTAATGCTTTGGAGGACGCTTTCTCGAACGCAGATGGCCACGTACTCGTTTAGAGAGAGTTCAATGTTGAAGCAATCGAAAAGAATGTATAAATCGGCTTATATAAATTTTGAGGTAAATGACTGCAATGAAGCTTGAACAACAGACACTCATCAAGGAAATATCATCTGGATCTAAGGGTAGGATGGTTTAAAGTATGTAAACGGTCACCCTGAGGGGAGTAGGCATGGTTTAATTTGAATAGAGATCATGTGAATCTGCGTTGAACTGACTTAAGAGCATTTATATGCGACCAGCGATAAGGAATTAAAATTTGGGGGCAGTATTCCGAATAACTATGGACTAATGAGAACTTAAGACACATACAGGAAGTGATAGATTGGAATGATGAACGGAGCGTGAAATAAATTCAATTAAACGGGAGGCTTTCGTAATAAGAACAGCAATATGGAGATCTAACTTCAATTCACAATCGAAAAGCGCACCAAGATCCTTGAAGAAAGTTACAATGATCAAAGGGATATCAACATGCTATACGTTGAGGAGAAGAGGAGATTTTTTGCAGGAGAATCTCAGTTGATAGCATTTGGAAACATTTAAAGAGAGATCATTTGATTCCCCCAGTCACTAAAGCGCAGTACTTGTAGATTAGTTTGAAGGATATCAGCGTCTAAGTGGGGGTCAATAGCACAACAACAATTCAAGAGCTAAAGGATGAGATAATTCAGCACATTAACGACATTGAACCTCAATTATGTCTCAGAGTCATTGAAAATATGACCATCGGATAGAAGTATGCCACCGTATTTATGGGAAGGATTTGGGCAATATTTTGTTTTACTTATAATTGTCATAGATTCTTCTATTGTAATAAAAAATATTAATATAATATAATTAGTCAATAACTTTGTTTATTTGATATCCGCAGGCCAATCCTCTTTTTTCTTTAAAAGCCGTCGGGCCTTGCTTAGTTGTGTGAGCAGACGCGTTTCGACTACTTTGAGTCATCTTCAGTGTCTAAAGGATGTGTTGAAGGGAGCGACTTTATATAGTCGTAGGATGGGTAATTAGCGAATAGGTAATTAGCGGATGGGTAATTAGCGGATGGGTAATTAGCGGATGGGTAATTAGTGGATGGGTAATGAGGTCAGGAAGTAACTTACTCAATTATGCCACGTAGGGGGATATTATGTTTTTGTTTTTTTGCTTGTTGGCTGTCCGTTTGTTCTGTTTCATCTCGTTTCCGTTTTCGTCTAAGAGTGTTGTCTAGGACTGAGAAAATTGCGTCGGAATTGGTAACAAGTTGTTCGTTGATAATGTCACCGTCTGTCTTTCTATGTTTATAAATTTCAAGCCTTTCTAGGATGTCAAGTCTTGGTCCTTTGTTTTGTTTGTGTAGCAATTTCATAGAGTTTGTCATAGCATCAGGCTCATGTGCGTGGTTTTGAAGGTGCGTCGCATAATTGGAGTCTGCCTTGTTGTATAAGAAAGATCGTAGGTGCTCTTTGTATCTTGTCGTTAGTTTTCGTGTTGTCCTTCCTATATATACCATGTCGCAGTCCTTGCATGTCAGTTTGTATATGCCGCTGCCTTCGTATATCGATGTGTCATTCAGTTTTGGCTTCAGTTTGTTTCCAATGTTGTTGTTCGTTTTGAATGCAGTTTGCAATTTGTATTTCCTAAAGAAGTTTGATAGTTTGTATGTCTCTTTGCCTACGTATGTTAACGATACCCACTGTTGGTCGTTCTTATGAGTTTCCGTCGGTTGGCGTTCCTGTTTTTGTTTGTACTGTGTGACTAGTTTGTCAATGTCGCATTGTTTGTATCCGTTATTATTAGCTATTCTGTAAATGTTGTTTAGTTCGTTGGAGTAGTTAGTAGGAGTCATGGGGATGGAGTGAAGCCTCTGCACCATTGATCTGTACGCTGCTAGCTTATGTTGTGCGGAGTGGTTAGATGTTTCATGTATGGTATGATCAGTTGTGGTTGGTTTTCTGTACATTTTGTAGTCCAATCGTGTTTGTTCACGTGTCACAGTTAGGTCCATATAGTTGAGTTGTCCGTTTGTTTCTTTTTCCATAGTGAACTTTATATTCGGGTGAATTTCATTCATATAGGCAAGTAGTTCGTCTTGTTTATTTTCTTGTGAGTCAATAACAATGAAACAGTCATCCACATATCGTCTGTAAAATATTACATTGAATCTTTTGACAACTTTGGGTATAAAGACTTCTTCCAAAGATTGTAAGAATATTTCTGACATTATTGAGGACATTGGATGTCCCATACCCAGACCGTCTTTGGCAATGTATGTGTTGCTATTGAACTTAAAATAGTTCTGTTTGATTGTGGTCTTTATGAGATTGAGTATTTGATCTGTGAATCGTCGGCTGTTGTTGAATGAAAGTTTTTCTTTTAGTATGGCCAGTGTTTCATCGACAGGGATAGACGTATAGAGGTTGGTGATGTCTAATGATAAAAGTTGACAATTTTCAGTCAATTTTAAAGAAGTGGTAGAATTTGCTAGCTCGCGGCTGTTCTTTAATGCGTATTTGTCGTCAAGGTGCACGACATCAGCCATTATCGTTGCCAAGTACCGTGCTAATTGGTATGCAGGAGCTGGGCGGTAGTTGACGACAGGACGGATAGGAATATTGGGTTTGTGGAGCTTGGGTTGTGCTTTAAGGGGTGGTGTGCATGGATTTGGGTTTATGTAGCGTTGCTTAGTATTAGGAGGAATAATTAGTGGGGATTGTATAATGGCGGTACGTAAGTCTGCTTGGAACCTATTGGTGGGGTCTTTGTTTACCAGTTTGTAGCCGTTGGCGTTAATGAAGTCTATTGTTTTTTGTACATAGTCCGTTGTTTTTAGGATCACCGTTGTATGTCCTTTGTCAGCCTTCGTCACTGTTAGTAGGTTATCCGTTAGCTTTGTCTGAATGTGTCTTAATATCTTATGGTCTTCGTGGAAATCCGTTTTGTTTATGCTAGTGCGTATTTTTTGTAGTATGTCTACTGCAGTATGTCTTGCATGTGTCTGTTGTTCCTGCGGCAGTTTGTTAATGGCTAGTTCAGTGTCGATTACTAGTTGTTCTAGGTCTTTGTTGCGGTTTGTATTATGTAAGTTGTGTTTCAGTCCCTTATTTAATAGCTCCATTTCTTGTGTCGTAAAAGGCGTATCTGATAGGTTTACAGTCCGTGGATAGAAAGTTCTGTTCGCTGGTGTGGTCATTTTGTTTTGTTTTTTCATCAATTTGTCAAGTTTTTTCGTCATGGTCTCATATTTAGTTTTGAGCTGAATATCAATGTTTTGCCTCACGTCATTATAAAACTGTAGAAAGTTTTCAGTTTGTATAGTGTTAGTTAATTGTAAGGGTGAGTGTAGTAGTTGTCGGTTCTTGTTCTTATACAACAAGGCAGACTCCAATTATGCGACGCACCTTCAAAACCACGCACATGAGCCTGATGCTATGACAAACTCTATGAAATTGCTACACAAACAAAACAAAGGACCAAGACTTGACATCCTAGAAAGGCTTGAAATTTATAAACATAGAAAGACAGACGGTGACATTATCAACGAACAACTTGTTACCAATTCCGACGCAATTTTCTCAGTCCTAGACAACACTCTTAGACGAAAACGGAAACGAGATGAAACAGAACAAACGGACAGCCAACAAGCAAAAAAACAAAAACATAATATCCCCCTACGTGGCATAATTGAGTAAGTTACTTCCTGACCTCATTACCCATCCACTAATTACCCATCCGCTAATTACCCATCCGCTAATTACCCATCCGCTAATTACCTATTCGCTAATTACCCATCCTACGACTATATAAAGTCGCTCCCTTCAACACATCCTTTAGACACTGAAGATGACTCAAAGTAGTCGAAACGCGTCTGCTCACACAACTAAGCAAGGCCCGACGGCTTTTAAAGAAAAAATATAATATAATTCTCTGAAAATTTTTTGTTTTATTTAAAACTACCATTGCTCGTTTTGGTTGGACCACTCTTTACGTAAATCAGAGCGAAAAGCTCATAAAATACACAATGGCGGGTACTTCAGATCCGCTGAATTGAATGACAATTAATTTTTTCAATTGTTTAACAAGACGATATTGATATCCAAAATGATTTATTTGTCGTTTAAGATAAAATTTAATAGTTCGATTAGTAGTGTGTACATAATTTGCATAAACATACATACGAGAAACTGATAAACCGTGCCGGTGATTCCCCAAATACTATGACGCTTACTGTTTGCTGTAAAAGTTTTAACTGGTTTCTGCATACGCATCCAAACAAGTTTCTGAATAATGATCAAAGGTATTCTCCGTGATACGAAAGTGACGTAGTGCTCAGGAAAATAAAATAAGTAAAAACCATTTGATGTCACTAATTCACGTTATTTGAAAGTTCAGTTTTTGTGTAAGGTGTTTAGCATTTCAATTTTATAGCGATTTTTTCGCGCGTTTTTTCTTTTGGTTGGATTTAATATGTTACACTTATTTAATTTATTAGCTTTTATTTAAGTTGCATATAAAATCTTAATAGGATTTCCAAGTTTCAGTTAATTAAAAGTCTGGGAAATTTAAATTTTTATTTGGAATTTTAGAAGCTCCATTTTACTCTTAAAAATACTCAAATTAATGACAATGGTATGAGAAAATACGCCCCATCCGAATAAAAAATCACATCAAGGTCTATTTGCAGGATATAGTTAGGCCTTAGCCGTTGCCTTCTTACTCAGGCCCATAACGAAATTATTAACGTACCCGACGTTACTTTGCGTACTGGAAACAGCTGCTCAGTACCCCTTATTCTCCGAACACTGCTGTCCAGAAAACTTGACAGTAGCAAATCAGCAGGCCGAAAGAAGACTTATGAGATTGTCAAGTATGGCATTCCTCAGATGAAATTTGGCCGAAATGATACAAACGAAAAATAAATACATATACATATTTGCGCGCTAATGTCTTCAACGCCTCATATCTAAAATAAATCATTGACATAAAATTTCACTACTCGAAGAGGTTAGATCGCGCCGTGACGTATACATCACTATTGCGTCCTATTTTTGAATATGAGCTGGGTGGCGATGTTAATTGGCCACCATGATCATGTGATATGACACCGTTGGACTTTTTTCTCTGGGGACATTTAAAAGAAAAAGTGTCCGTCAATAAGCCAAGAACAATCCAAGAGCTAAAGGATGAGATAATTCAGCACATTAACGACATTGAACATCAATTATGTCTCAGAGTCATTGAAAATATGAACTATTGGATAGAAGTATGCCACTGTAGCCGTGGCGAGCATCTGGGCAATATTTTGATTTACCCATAATTGTCATAGATCTTCTACTATAATAAAAAATATTTATACTATTCTCTGAAAATTTTTCGTTTTATATACAATTAGCATCGTGGGTTTTGGTTGGACCACCGTTTAGATCAAGCTATCGTGTGGTGAGTACTCTGTACTTCTCTGTGTCCTGTGGTATACACATCTTACTTTTATAAATTTTTTTGAAACTAATGCTATGGCAAGATGGAGGTGACGAAACAGGGCGTCCGTCTGATCCCGAGAAAAACAAGTGTAATGTGGTAGAAAGTTCCCCTGGCCCATTTGTGAGGGGAATCGATAATGAAAATGACAAAGAAAACGACAAGAAAAGAAGATGTGTGAATACAGGTCATCAAAGAATTCAAAGTTAGACTTCTGGAGCGATATAACGCTGGTCGAAACTAACGCAAGTGCAAGTGATGACAGTGCTCGCGTTTTAAAAGACCGTGTGATAACGTTACCTCCAAAAGCATGTAAATTGATAGTTCAAAAGACGATACTAAGTCCGTACCTCCTGCAAAATCTAATAGATAAAACAGAAACGCCAACGATAAATCCTTTGCAGTAATTTTTGAAAGGAAATTCGAAGGTAACAAATTACATGAGATAAAAATCACAAACCCCGTGGGGCCGAATAGGAGGGACTCTGACAATGCCGCGAATTTCATCCCCATGTAATCAATTAAGATTACTGTGGAGGGAGATCCATTACCTAACTATTTAAAGGTTGCATTTTTGAAGGCTTAGGTGGATTATTATAGATTCACACCTAGGCAACGTAACAACTATGTAAGGCTTGGACACTCATCAGTGTGTTGTAAGGATAAAGTACGAAAGCCCTTGAGATGCGGCTCAAGTGATTGTGTTGAAGGGACATGTAATTCCAAATGCATTCTGTGCAACAGCACCGACCATGTTACTTTAGACTAAAATTGCCCTAAATGGGTCAAATATAAGCATGGGCTGGAGGCCAGCACTGTCCACAAAGTCACAAATAAAGAGGCCAGAACTATTCTTAATAGAAACAGATATCAGGTGCTAGACCTCAAAGATATAATGTAGATGGATTTTTAGCAGCTGAGAAAAGGTATAATTGCCAACAAACAAAACCCCGTTAGAGATCTACGGAAGATTATCCTAAAACATATGCTCCAGAACTCTACAGAAAAAATATGTGTTTCCATCATTGAAAATGTTAATATCCCCCATAAACCAATCTTCTCGAATTCTCATAGAACTACAGATACACAACATATTATATTCTCCTGGGTAAAACATACAGTCGGGGAACCGTTACTTACCAATATTCTGCAGGTAAGACATGTCCGCTCAAAAGCTGGGTGAGATAGAAGTCAGTCTCATCGTACCTTCAATTAAGCCACGGTCTCACATCCGGAATGGGGCGGGCAGCCCATCTTCCTTTGATGAAATTTGCCCAAGACTGCTGCAAATCGTTGATTGAGCGCTGGCTCTCCACACGGGCAACCATATCCTTTTCGTCCTCATTTTCACGCAGGTAAACAGCGCGATGCTCTCTAGCAAGGAGGGCAACGGGTATCATGCCTGCAATAACTCTCACCGCCTAATCAGAGACTGTCGGATACGAAGATGCAATCCTCACTGCTCCTCTTCTCTGTACCTGTGCCAGGTGTTTTCTGTATAATTCCTAACTGAAAAAATCGCCCCATAGTTCTGTCTCGTACAGTAACACTGTTCCTACGGCACTAATTAAAAGGCGTCTTCTTGATGGGATGGGTCCCCCATGTTGGCCATAAGTAGACTCTAAGCCGATACTCCTATAGCAGCCTTCCTAGGCACTGCCCTGATTTGCTCAGAGAAACTCATGTCTAAGTCAATCAGTAATCCCAGGTACTTCACCGCTGGCTTCGATTAGTATGTCTCCAATACTGATCATGATTACTCTAGGGATTCTCTTTTTCGTCAAGATGACCCATTCGGTTTTCTCCAGTGCTAAACTGAACCCGCGAACAGTCATGCGGTCTCTCACTCTGCGCATTAACATACCTAGCCTGAGTTACGCTTATTCAGCGGTGTGTCCAGCGACTAGAGCTGCAATATCGTTCACTAAGCTGATCAAGCGTGACTCATCTGGCAATTTCAGTTTCAGTAGCCCATCGTGAGCCACATTTTATAGGTCTGGATCAAGGATAGATCCCTGGGCAACTCCTGATGTAAAGTGGAGGGTCGGCATTTTACCTAGGAAAGACATAAAAATCACTAGGATTAGGTTGAGTACTACTCTAGAAGCTAAAACGATTCAAACAGTTAATCTCAAATGCAATCTTGTCCTTGTCTCGATTTATGCTCCGCCAAAAGTGGCTATCTCAGACTTAAAAACACAAAGACATAAAAATCACTAGGATTAGGTTGAATACTACTCTAGAAGCTAAAACGATTCAAACACTTAATCTCAAATGCAATCTTGTCCTTGTCTCGATTTATGCTCCGCCAAAAGTGGCTATCTCAGACTTAAAAACACAATGAACACATCACATCAAACGACAGCTAGACTTTGCAAAACGATATGTTGTATGTAGTGACTTCAACGCCAGATACATATAATGGGAAGAAAACTTTCGACCAGCATAGGTGAAATCTTGAAGGAACGGGTTGGTGACATTAAATTCAAATTACTTGATACTGGCATGTTTACTTTGAGGCAACGTCCGATGGCAAATGGTTTTTATCCTCGCCCGACGTTATCTGGTCCAACGTTCAATTAGAACTTACCAGTTGGACAGAGGTCAAAGAGGATCTAGTCAATAATAGACATTGCTCTATCAAAATGACGATCAAAATGGCCCCTAGCATGTGGCAGTTGTGTCGAGACAGGAACAGGATTGCAATTAATATCGCAGCTGGATCCTTTAAAGGTAACTTCGGTGTTATCATCAACGACATGTGTCAAAACATTAATAACAACACCTTTACTCGTAAGAAAGTTAAATTTCGGTGGTCGAGAGAGCTTATGAAAATCTGGGAAAAGAAGAAAGAGGCACTCAAGAAATTCAAACGTTTAAAAAACCTGGTCAATTGGAATGTCATTAATGAAATAAGAATCAAGTGGAAAACCGCTATAAGAGACGCTTGAAGAAAAGGCTGAGAAAAAGCTGTCCTTGATGCTTACAAAGTCGTTATCATAAAACGATTTTGGAAGTTTATTAATAACATCAAATCTCAAAAAAGCAGAAACCCGTGCGATCAGATGGACGGGGAAGAAAGTCGTAATTTTCTTCAAGACACCAGAAGTAAATAACATCCCAGCAGGAACATCTCCTTTGAAACTATAACTACCGTTGACTTCAAGCATTTCTTCAAAGTAAAAGAGCTGCTGCATATTTTTGACACTCAGAAGAAGCTCCCTGCTCCAGGTTTGCACTCCATCGATTATAACATGTTAAAAATCCTTACAGCGAATGATCTGTAGTGTCTTCTTGAAGCATGCAATAGTGCGGTCACAGAGTGTAATATCCCCGAAGCCTAAACACTCATCAGAATTGCCCCAGTTTTTAAGCTCAACAAGGATCCAGCAAATTACAGCAGTTACAGAGACATATATCTAATCACCGTTCCAATCAATATAATCAGCAAGTTAATCAAAATCAAAATTGACCGAGTCATCGAAAACAAAGTTTTATATTCTTGCTTTTTGGAAAAATACGACGTGCGTTATATATCAACTGGATTATAGTCCGCGTGGTTTAGTGGTGAGAGCATTCACCCCGTAAGCCGAAGGTCCCTGGTTTAAGTCTCGTTGGCAACAACGAGATTTGGTTCGAGTGATTCTTCGGACGGACTATAAGCCCGTTCAATTATGATACGTACAGGTTTAATATCAGAACGTATCGCAGCTAGGTAGACGGATGCACGGCCAAGGCATAGTACTGACCATATCTCTTGTAGAGTGCCAATACATTTTGATCGAGATAATGAGATACTCTAACTTTCTCTAAGCGAAGGCCCAAAAGGGGCTGTAGTGCTAAAACAAAAAAAAATTAAACTCTTTGTAGTGAATATATGATGTTCAAAATGTCCGTAAAGGACTGCAGCGATGTTATGCTGCCTCGGCAGAAGAAGATGGAGGTATCTGCCGAGAATGCCCTCGTCTGGAGACGCATGAATGCGCTGGTAGGCTAGCATTGCGGTGTCGTGGGGCGGGTTCATTTCCCCAGCACGAGGACCCACTACAAAGGAATTTCGCACTCACGAATTTGGTTGTTGTTCAAGAGGCGACCGAAGTCGCAAAAAGTGTAGATAACTACACTGAGGGAGATAGTACTTGTTCCGAGAACAAGTGGAACCTGAAAAGAAAGGCGGACTTGGGGTAACCTCGTCATTACCCGACGAAGCTCATGGCCCACAAATGAAAGAGGGGCAACTGGGTGGTGATGGAGCCCCTTCGCACCCACCCAACCGGAATAAATCGATATTTTGTTGCAGTGGCCAGGTTTTCCTCTTCCTAGTGGAAAACTCATACAAATTGCCTTGTACAGGGTGGGCCAGAAAGAATTGCGAATTTGAAAAAATCATTTAAAAAAAAAAACTGAGTACAATTCACATACAAATTTTTATTTCTATAAAAATTGACATCTGGGAAATTCATTTCTTAAAAATAACGCCATCCAGGTGTGCACCATCCCGCTGCAAACATTCTTCGAATCTGACCTTCAAATTGGTAAAAACTCGCTGGCACATTGCACGGGGAATAGCTGCCATTTCTTTCCGGATATTGGTCTTCAACTGGTTAATCGTGGCTGGGTTATTGGTGTAGACTCTACTTTTTAGGTATCCCCACAAAAAAAAGTCCAGTGGCGTCAGATCCGGACTTCTAAGAGGCCATGCAATGTCACCTCGGCGCGATATCAGTTTCCCAGCAAACATCTCGTTTACGACCGCCAAAGAGGCATTAGCTGTATGGCATGTCGCGCCATCTTGTTGAAACCATGTCACACGATTATAGGCTTCAAATTGTTGCAGTTGTGGAAAGAAAAAATCCCTTAACATGGCGATGTATCGGTCAGAATTTACAGTGACAGATTGGCCTTGTTTATTTTCGAAGAAGTAGGGTCCGATAATTCCGTTCTTGTTGACCTTGGGCGTCCTGCAGGCTTCCGTTTGAGAGTCGAACCAGTCTCTTCGAACTTTCTTTCGGACACTGATTTAGGTCATGTAATCCAAACTCACGCCGAAATAAACGCCGAACAATAGCGCACGAATTGTGATTTTTGTAATAATGTTTAACGCAGAATGCACGTTGCGCTTCGGTGAAGTGATCCATTGCGACTAAATTTTCGAGAACCGAGCTACTTAACCCCACCACCCGCGCAGTCCCCTCTCTAAAGCTTCAAACGCAAGAGTGTTTTTAAAATCGTACGCCCTTCTGGCCCACCTTGTATAAACTTTCCCATCAGAAGGGGAGAACCCCGGTGACCAATTTATGCCATAGAATTATACAACTCGATTGCATAACGCTATGCCATAAAGAGGCACTCTGCTTGGGCCACTCAACCCGCGATGTCACCTGAAACAAAGGAAAAGAATTAATTTGTACCCGGTGGCTGGCTCATTTTTTTAGGGGGCAGCCTGCCACCGTACCGGGTCCTATACCCGGTCATGTCGAACAAAATGGAATGACCGTAATTTTTTTTCTACCAATTCAACATTTTTCTTTTTTTTATTTCTCTCTCACTCTAACAGAAGATATTATAATCAGTTATAAAATTTCGAAAAAAAACCTATGCAAAGCTATTGTTTCGACAAGTAAATATAAATCTAACTTCAAAATTTCTTCATCGTTTTCATGTTTAATTTATGTCTTTTTCCATTACATTTTTTTATCATTTCTGGAAGCCAAAATATTATGTAAAGTATATACTTTCACGAATACAATTTACATTTATAATATGATTTTATACAGGGTTACTATTTTTTATTTATATTAAATAAATTGGTTAAAATATAATTTATATTTATGTAAACAAACCTAATATAAATATTTTTATAAAATTTTTTAAAATAGTATGAATATAGAAAAATGAAACAAAAAGTCGTCGGGCACCCGCTGACGATGTGGGTGGTCCCGGAATGCAATTTTCTTTTCGTTGTAGCTACTTCTAACGTTAAAATGCAACGACGAATACTGAGATTCCAACAAAAATTCCAACCAAATTATCGGAGATTAATGACAAACAGCTGTTCTTTGATAATTGCTGCCCTTGCTAATTTCCATCCATAGGAATAGTTGACGAAATAGTGACTTTCCTACTCCCTTGAAGACACTGATATTTTGGGCATACATTGGAGCTTCTATGTGTTTAGAGTAATTATTAGAATAGGATAGAATGTCTTGAATATTTAGAATTTTGTTTATAATTAATGTTAATTAACTAAGTAATGCTAATATATCGACGTACAATTATAAGGTTGTGTAACTTAAACATTGTTTTGGTCAATTTACCGGGTTGCTAGTTCGAGCTCTAGAATGCTCAATTCATTTGCATTGCAACAACCTCATTTTTCATGTCGATTGTATTTTGATGTCGTTACGGTAGGTCAAGGCTGGCATATCAGCAAGTTGTTCGTGCCAAGTTCATGCGGCACAGATATCCAGATACAATCGAGTTGTTTGTAATACGATCAAGCTCAAATGTAAGCAATTTTGGTTCCGCATATGAATGGAGGCACCATGGTTGCATTAATGAGCGCATGAAGCATGTTGTGTGTCTTATTGCATGTAAACATAACATGACTTTAATTTCATTTATTGTTGTCATATAGAGGCAATATTGTTTTTGGGTTAATGTAAGCATTCATGGTATCGTGATTGATTTGTATGCCAAAACCATGATTGCAAAGTTAGCAATAATTAACTATAAGTAGATACGGGTGAAATAAATGTAGATTATTCTTGGTTCAAGTAAGAATCGCGTTTTATTTCAATAACCATTACAGTGGAGGCATTATTTCCTTAGAGGGACCTAAGGGCTGTGCCACATTGTAAATATAAAGGAGGTCTTGTAGGTAACCTGCAAGTCCTAATTGAATTAAAAAGTATCTTGGAACTAGAGAGACCTAGTTCCAGAAACTATAGAATTATTGACAGCTAGAGTTACCTAGCTTCAATTTATTTCATTTCAGTGTTACAAGCACATTAAAGGACAAACACTATGGATAGCGGCAAATCGATAGAAACAATGCAATTGGCTCCTAGTTTTACCAAATGATTTAGGGGCACCGTGTATTAGACTATTTGAATGTCACTACGTCTGCCTCTTTGTATCGTTCTTCCTTCAATTGTTGAAATTTACGTACTGTTAATAAGTGCTTGCTTTCGACAATAACAATAATTTGAGCAACGCGACGTTCCCGAGCACTTCATACTTGCGACAGCCCTGAGAAGAGAGTTCGGAATGCGAGACTTCACAGTTCTGCCCCCTAGAATCCAGCCCAAACTACAAAAGCTGCCACTAAAGTTGGTCTTGCTAACCCGTAGGTTCTCGAGAATTGTTTCTTTGATGGGTTCAGATCTCTTTGGATAAATCACTGATCATCGCTTCTTCGTCGATACACTTTTCAGGGAATTTGGATACGTTCTCGCGGTCACGGGGTAATTCTCTCATTCTCAACGATAGGCGGGGATAATCCAAACTACACTAGCATAAATACACTTATATTGGTATTTACGCAATCCCGTCACCGATTATGGGTCGGCAAAAAGCTTCTATCGATTGCAATTGGTTTGCTTCTTCAAACCAGTTGAATAATTTTAACTTTTCAATTGTTCTCATCTGAAAGCATTTCTGCTCAATTGGAAAACCGCTTCAAAAACACTAACGCACAATCGAGGTGTATGTATTGTTCCACGGGCTAACACCAAAACCACCATGAATATCGATGTCATTGACAGCCTCGATAAAGTATGCATGCGATGGAGGGTAACTGTAATTTACTCTCTACCTTATATAATGTATCTAGAACCTTTTTACTGTTGTATGCACTTCTTTCGCCTATCCCGTCCTTAACTAGTAATTAAACAACGTCAAGATCAGTATTTATTTTCCCTCGCCATTTGATATTTTTCTATTGATTTCTTTCCACTTGAACAATAAAGTGGGAAATATTCTCCACGAGCAACTTCACTTGGCGCACTTCACCTTTTAAGAAACAAAATGTACAGTCCTCATTTAAATAAATGATTGGCCTTATCGGCATATATGGACCTGGGTAAGCGGGAAATAATCTCCCTCGGTGTAGGGGCACATGTCACTCCAACTTGATGTTTTCTTGAAATTTTTCAGGCATAACGGAATGATTTTCGCACAAGCAACAACGAACCGAACGCCTTGCGAATCACTTGAGTTCCCCCACACAATTGTTCCGCACCAGTTGAGCGCACCCGCACCTTCCGAAACAGCAAAGGTACCGCTACCTCCGTCACAAAACAATTCGTCTCCAGTTAAATTAAAACCCACCAATTTCATGCCACCCGACAAACATAAGTTCAGAAAGCTACCATAATCAATACGATATTCACACCATGCATGTACAGAAGCACCGGAAAGAAGCAGCAAACCAGTACAAATCGCCCGAGCACCACATCTAATCGAGCAATTTAAACTCCACTATCCATTACTTGCTCTTAGCACTTCTTTTAATTCAATTTCACTTCCGGAAACGAGCAACCGAACATTTCTTTTTCTCTTCCAATGATTTCTGTTTTCCGCCGTTTTCCACGTGATTCCCGTGTGCAGGTCGTAACTAGACTCCCCTTTATTTCACGCGACGTCCACGTTCGTTCACGATCTCAAGCAGACTCCCTAAAAACTCCTCGCGACAGCATCAGCAACACAAGCAAATCCCACTCCCGCTACAGCCATCGCTATCCTCGTCTCCTCGCTTTTGCTTTGTCGCGATGGGCTTGACGAATCCAAATCCGTCACGGGCTCGTTTTCTTTGATTTCCCCCACCGAACGGTTAATAATCTTATTATTGATGTTTGTGTTGTTGTTATTAATGCTGCATGCTAAAATTACTCCTAAACATCCACGTTCTGATGATTCCATTAGAATTTTCTCAATGTGCAACAGAATTTCTTTCTGGTTTAGGGTAATAATTTTTTCCTTTTCTTTTGAGAAAGTAACTGGCGGAAAGGTTCCATCGATCATACCTTGATTTTTATATTCAGCACAAAGCATCACTTTCCAGAATATCAACGCATTGTATTTGACTTCCAATGCAAATCATGCACGGAACAATGAACCATTGTGGAGAAAAGCAAATCAAGATATTGGGGAGCAATTTTACGCTTGATGTAGATTCGAGGCACAAGGAGGGTGGCTTCTTTTCGAACGATGCCTTCAGATTCTATGCAACTTACTTTGAGAAGATGATCCATCATATCGTACTGACTCAAAGAACATTCCCACAAAGTATTTATTTCTGCCATTTGGTTAATACATTTCAGGGCTGAGGTACGCACGTAGGGTTCAGAGTCACTTTTGACCATCGATCAAACAACTGGGCATATTCCACTGTCGAGAATGTATTTTTGGAATGCTGGAAATTTCAAACATGAAATACAAGTCATCGAAGTAACCAGTTCGATCGTACTATCACGAACTTCCCACGAATTATCGTGCAATCGTTTCAGTATCATAGGTCCTAAATGCTGAAGCGCAGAGCCTTGAAAATTATCCACTAAAAGAGCGAGATTGGGCGATAAAAGTGTTCAATACTAATTTGCGTTGATTTTAATGCCTGAACAGTTAGAATTGTAGTAATATTCGGATTATTCAGGAGCGCCATTGTAAAATGCAATAAGTATGTCAATTCAAGTGATTCCTTCCAAGTTCTTTTGTACTTATGAATAAGCGTATGCAATCCAACTAAAATTGCTGATAATAAATTTGGCATTCTGACTAATAAATCCGTATCAGCTTTAGGATTGGCATAAATTGTCTCATCCGTTGCAAACTCCTTCAATGCATATGCCATCGTTTGAAAAACTAAAACAGCACGATCCTGATGTAATAAATTGACCATTGCTAGAATACCATGTAAAGATTTATACGCATGATCGGGGACTTTAGATGGTTTTGGTAATGAATGTAGAAGTTGTTTCGGTTTAACCGCCGAAATATTTCAATCCCATTGAAACATTTTGAACGTTTTCGGAACACATTAGACAATCTAATGTGATCAATGTCTGACTCCACCTTTGATACGTATAAGTTCTGCAATTCCTTTCCGGTTGCATGTTGCGTATTGGACGGAGTTCACAACCGTGCCTGCTCGATTACAACATCTTAAGCAGAAAAATCTTGGTGCTTAACAATCAAAGGATTTTAATTACAAATGTTCTGCCACAAGGGTGACGTTCTTAGTCCCATCATACATCATATATATAAAATCGTACACAACCTGGCTGATCATAATTCCATCTCAAATATGCTGATGATTTTCTTATAGTAGTTGAAGGCAAGAAAATCCAGGTGGAGGCCCTGCAAATGAAATTCAATGACTTCTGTAGGGTATGTGACTCACTGGGCTTAAAAAAGAGCTCAGACAAAGAACAAGCCATTATTTTCTCTAGAAACAACCTGCCATAACGCACCTCAAAACTCTATGGAACGCAGATCGCTTGGCAAAATAACATTCAATACTTGGGAAGTACGATAAGCTGATCCAGATCCCTTAAGGAATGGATTGATACTACTGTGAGTAAGTTTGCCAGAAAAATTTGATTAGAATGTTGAGTAGATCTACAAATAATTTCAAACCTACCATCGCCCTTAACCTCTATCAAACTCTCATCAGACCAAAAGTTGAATATGACATCACCATCTTTGCTAACTCTTTCAATTGTTTCTCCAATCGAATCGATTCTATCAAAGCCAAAGTCCTCAAACCTACTAGTTTTTTGTCCTATCTGTCTAACTGTACGTCCGCCTGTCCTTGCATCACAGCATATTTCTTCAGGAACTATAGAAGCTAAACAGATCAAATTTTGTGAAAAGGTTAGAAGTGGTGATCTCTCAAAATTTTGGGCCTTATCAAATATTTCAGAATATTTTTTCATCAAATGTAGTCAATAGGGTATCAAATAAAATGTCTTATACTTCAGGGGGTTCAGGGAGAGGCAAACTGCACGAAAAATTTGTGCCTTCCCCTTGCGATTGCTACTTTTGAGCCGAAACATCTGTACAATAGCACGATGTTAGGTCTTTGTGAGCACAAGGGCTACAAATACCTCAGAAATCAAAATTCACTCAACTTTGTTACTCATAGTATGATTTTCCAATTGTGCGTTGTAATAAACATAAGCAGTCGAGCAGCCCCGTGGTGATCAGGAGTGGCTGCTCCTGAAGAGATAAGGTGGTCACCCCGTCGAAACTGCTTAGTTTGTTGTTTTACTAGTGTAAAGTAAACTGCATCCGTCAATTTTCCATCCTTGAGGCAGAGATGAGTGGTTCACTTCAGCCACTTTAACATCTTTAGGTTTGACATTCCCCTTGTAATGCAACGACCTTCTTCGGAGAAAGTAACGGTTGCTTTTTGTGGAATGTTTGCGTTTGTCTCAAGCCTCCGTGTCCGCCAACTTTAACGAGGCAAAAAAATATTGAATGACTGTAGAGTAGCTTAATTGACACCAAATATAACTTTTCTAAAGAAAATAAAAATTGATCGGTGCGTCTTGTAGAGTAGAGTACGCGTGATAAGTATTTTGTAGTATAGCTTTGTGGCTCGACAAGAACCCGCCTCATATGATCCCGCAAATGCTAGCCGTCAAGCACGCGTACGCGGTCGTTAAGCGAAGCTAGTTAGCTGAGCTCAGTGTTGTTTATAGCTCGCTGACACTTATGCCAGACCATCGGCACCCGTGTCTTACACGGACTTAGACATAAAATCATTACAGCGTTTTCTCCCAAGAATCAAAACGGTGGCCTTAAATTTCTTAAAATTTGTATTGCGTTCATATAAGACCCTTATATTTCCGAAATTTCATAGAAATCAAATCATAGTCAAGTGAGCCAAAGCCATTTCAATTGTATGGAATTATAACAACAATAACATGTGTTGATGGTTGATATACATTTTAAATCGGCAAAGGTACTCTTATTTTCCTCGGGTTCACATGAAAATTTAAGTAATAGTGTTTAATTTGAACATGTTAAATGAGTCAAGCATTCAGAAAAATTATTTAAGCTGCGACCAAATGGCGGCGTTTATATACTTATGAACAAAACTCTGCATCTGATGGGTCGATTTGAATCATCTCTTATGCAAGTATTGGATGAATAAGTCAAGTCATCGATTCATTCCATCAAAAAACTTGCTTCAAACTTTAGGATGCTTACATACGCTTTTGGCAGGAACACTCTCCTCATTGCAGGAATTTTTTCGCATCTAAATTGTAGGCGCTCGTCTCCAACGATTCATTAATCAATTCAATCAAGCTTTAACAGCATATACCTTTAAGTGTTGAAGTTGGGGAAAAAGAAGTCAAATTTATTCAATCTTCTCATTTGAAACCGCCGTCATTTTGTCACAAATTCTTTCTACATATTTAATGAGATGAAAAGCTAAACAAGCAAGAGCGATTATATTGACTTCTACCTGAATTATTCTACCAAAAATAAAAAAACCAACAAAGCTTTCATAAAAGGGGTTCTACACGATCAGTTTAGTTGTCCGTTCAGTTTCAGTTTCAGTTGAACTGTCAGTTCAGTTTTTTTTGCTCATTTCTCAACCTTGAACATCGCGCGGTTTTATTGCTATCATGGTCGAAGATTGTGTTATTGCAGTTGCGCTATGCGTATCACTGGATAAGCCTAGAAAAAAAAGAGCTAAGTGGAGTAGAGAATGGTACTATAAACGAAATTCGCTGTCTCATGTAAAATTAATGAAAGAACTTCAATTTGAACCATGTGATTAATGTAACGATTTACGTATGAGTGAGACTGCTTACAAAGAACTATTGAATTTAGTAACACCGTTTATACAAAAGCAGAATACGTTAATGAGACAAGCCATATCACCTCATGAAAGGCTCAGTGCAACATTAAGATTTTTGGCCACTGGAAATTCGTACAAATGTCTTCGATTTAGTACTGTTATATCAAGTCAAAGTCTAATTGTCATAATTCATGAAACTTGCAAAGCCATAAATATGGTGCTGAGAGATTACATAAAGGTAAGTGAACAAGAATCAAGTATTTCCTTTTTATATTTTATTCATTAAATAAAAATAAAAAACTCAATAAGAAAAACAATTGCTGCATTAAACAAGTTGAGTAAGCAGGAGAGTGCTCCTACCAGAAGGTCTTTGTAAACATCCTAGGTTTAGAAACAAGTTTTCTAATGGCGTGAATCGATAACTTGAATTATTCATCCAATACTTAGATATGAAATTGTTCAAATTTATACAAAAGATGCACAGTTTCTTTCATAAACACAGTGCAGCCGCCATTTTAATCTAGCTTAAATGATTTTTCTGAATGCTCGGCCGATTGAACATGTTCAAGTTAAACACTATTCCTTAAATTTTCATGAAAATTGAAAGAAAATAAAAGTGCCTAAGTCAATTTTAAATATATATAGGATTTTCCAATAAGAGGTGTTATTTTGAATAGATCTTCTGATTTAACACCTTGCGACTTCTTCCTTTGGAGCCCTGTGATAGAGAAGGCCTATGCCAAAAGCCCAGCGTCGATTCAAGATCTCAAAGATGAAATTCGTGAGGCTATCGAGGACAGAGGGCAACCACTTTGCGATTTGGTTATGGAAAATTTTATGAAGAGGATATGGTCCTGTAAGCGTGTCGTAGTGGTTATTTGCTCAATGTTAATTATTGGTATCAACGGCATATCTTCTTCTTTATAATGAAATAAACATTCGATCATTCATTTAAAAATTATGGCATTTTTCTTTTAATATCAAAATAACACCTCTTAGTGGAAAACCCTATATCAACCATAAACACGTGTTATTGTTGGTATAATTCCATATAATTGAAATGGCTATAACTCACTTGATTATGATTCGATCTCAATTAAATTTTCTGAACATATATATCTTATGTTAGTCTATATCATATTTTGATTTTATGGGCAAAAATGTAAAATCTACTAATCATACTATTATTAACAAAGTTGAGCGAATTTCGATTTCTAAGGTATTTGTTGCCCTTGTACTCATATAGGTCCAGGTTCGTGATAATTTTCAGATTTTTCGGCTGAAAGGTGTCCAATCGCGAGGGGGGGGGGACACAAATTTTGCGTACATTTTGCCTTCCCCTGGACCCCCTAATTTTTATTTCAGATTCTGAAAGTTCTAATCAAGACCTTTCATTTGATACCCCACTCGACTACCTTTGATGAAAAAAAATTTTTAAGGGCCAATTCGTTATTAGGGCGGACCCCCCTTAAACATTTTTTAAATTTTTGTTAAGGCCTTAACTTTTGAGAGATCATCACTTCTGACCTTTTCACAAAGTTTGAGCATTCTAGCTTCTATAGTTTCTGAGGAAATCAGCTGTGACGCACGGACAGACGGACAGACGGACAGACGGACAGACGGACAGACGGACAGACGGACGGACGGACAGACGGACGGACAGACGGACAGACAGGTCGCGAAACTAGTAGGTCTTTGTAAAAAAAATTTTTACAAAGACCTAAAAAGGAACATAATAGAATGAAATAGTAATACAACACAGTAATGTGGTGTTTTATAGACAAAAACATTGATACCTATTCGATAGGTTATAAATCCAAATGATTAATTTCATTATAATAATCGGTAGTTGAAATAAATTGTATTTGGTGCTCTGATGATGTAGGAGTAGTTGCTACCACATATCGTGTTTTCGGGTCTGAAGATGTAGGATGTGAGTGTGTTACTTGGGTTTTGATATGTGAAGTTACATTCAACGATTGCATCTGTCCTTGAAATAAGTTTTTGAACAAATGGTACCATTTCAGTTGTCATATTGCTTAGTTCTTGTGCAATGTGCATGCCAAATGATTGGTATTTTAGTTCTTCCTTACGACCATTCTGCAGTCGATTGGCAACCAACTGCAAAACTTTTGATTTTGATACGGGTCTTTCACTTCCTGGTGACCTCTTTCTTCTGCCAGTAAAGGATGCTGAAGTGTTAGGACGTGTGAATTGATTGTCACTTGAGTTTTCTTTGCCTATATCTTCAGTTTCTAAAATGGTTGACTCTCCTTCATCCTATAACAAAAACATCAGCATTAGTTTATTGACGGAATAGTACCTAACCATTTATTTATGTTTTTTCAGATGCCCAGGAACGAAAGTGAATGGAGATTACTTGCAGATGGTTTCAAAGACAGGTGGCAATTTCCAAATTGCTTGGGGGCTGTTGACGGAAAACATGTTCGCATAGTACCTCCAGAAGGAAGTGGGTCCTTATTTTGGAACTACAAAAAGTTCAACAGCATTGTCCTCATGGCAATAGTGAATTCCAACTACGAATTCATTATGTGAGATGTCGGAACCAATGGGGGCATATCAGATGGCGGAGTTATTAGCAACACCACATTTTATAAAAAATTACTTAATAATAATTTACAATTACCACCCGATGATATAACAACTTGCTAAAATGCGCAACTGCCATATTTATTTGTGGGAGATGAAGCGTTCATGTTGAGGCGGAACTTTTTAAAACCGTTTAATAAAAAACAGTTATCGTACGATTGTTGAAAATGCATTTGGAATATTATCATTTAAAGAAGTTCCAAAACGTGGACGTAATTGTCTTGACATGCTGCTATCTACACAATTTTTTGAGGAGAAAGTCTAATCATTCTTATACACCTTCCCAATTGAACGAATCAATCAGAGATCCAATAATTGAGGTGCATGGGCTTGAACCACTTCAAGTAGGCAACAGAATCAATATGAATGTTAGTGTGGAGGCAAAGGCATCCAGAGATGAATACGTGAATTATTTTACAAACGATGGTGAACTTGATTGGCAGGACGAAATAGTTCGAAGTAGGTATATGCCGTAATTTATGTTATATTCACTTTATTAGATGTTAAAATTTCTAAGAAATAAAAGGAAATAAAATAAAGTAAAATAATAGTTTACAAACCTCATCTCCTTCATTTTCAGCATTACTGCTATGGTTAGTGTCAATGGAGTTCATACTACCTCGGTTAGTTCCTTGATCGCGATGAAATGAGAAAAGCTCATAATACCACAATGTTGGTATGTAGATTTCATCAGCTCCAGCTCCACTTTTATCAGAATCCTTCACTTTTTTCAATTCCTTATTGTAAGCTGATCGCAAACTATTAATTTTTTTTTACCATTGAAACTGTTGCTTGTTTATTGTGCTCTTTGAACTTCTCAAGCAAAACTTGGTAGCAAGATTCTTTCTTGATTGTGTTGTGGTATTGAGGATCAGATTTCTTCCATAAGCATGGAAAATTTTGATATATTTCAATGAAATCTGTTATGAATTCGTTATCTTTTCGCGACATTTTTAATTGACGATGTGTAAACAAACTTATTACAATAAAAAAACTGAAACGTAAACGGAGAAGTCTTACTAGACTTCAGTTTCGTTTAATTTTAACTGACAACTGAACTGAGCTTGATGGGATTTCCATGGAGCCTCAGTTCAGTTTTCAGTTCAGTTTTCCCTTCAGTTTTTGCAGTCCACACGTAAGTTTAACTGACAGTTCAACTGAAACTGAACTGATCGTGTGGAACGCCTTTGACATTTTAACCTACCTCTTCATTGTTAGTATTCTGCAATGATCTTTCATCTGCACTTTAGACAAAACAGCATTTTCCTTATTCTGCCTTTCTTGTTGCCTACTCCTTTTTTCATGCCCCGAAGAAAAACTCCTTGGGCCTGTATGACGATCTACAAATCGATCACTCATAGCGCTTACAAATCCGTGAAAAACACCAATTAACACTAATCAAGTTTTTTATCTGATTTTACCTTCAGATTTGAAATCAATTACATAAACTCTGAAAGGAAGAACGTTTCAGTCGTTTGAGCGAAATTTCTTCGTGGCATTCCGGTAAAGAACACAGTGATGCACAAGCTTTGCATAAGCATATCATTCAGAGATGGGCATATAAATATTGCCCACGCATTTTTTAGCGTTGTTTCATTGTGTCGCAGTGGCACGGGAACGTGAATGCGTGTACGGATTGCTTATAAGCATCGGCACTCGCCACTTAGGCAAACGATTTTCGGCTGGCCAAAGTTTTACACAGGAAAAAGAGTTGCTTTAAATGGTCTTAGGTAGTACTTAGACGGAGTGCTGCGAAAAGGTGAGCGGCACTTTGATATGTACCAAAATATTACCGTTTTACAAGGGGTACTCCGGTCAGGCTTTTTCGGCCCTGAATAGCTCCGTTGGAGACGGCGCAGGTGCCACTCGTCTGCCCTTGGAGCCGCCGAACGAGGTTACGGCTCCCCGGAGAACAAAGAGTAGACTCCTAACAACCTGAGATTCTATTCTACCGAATTGTAATTCCCTACAACACCTAAATGAAACACTTGAAAAGCCTGGAAGAAACTTTAGGCGCAAACTGACCATGACGGGCACTTGGCAATTCCACGACATCAAACGATGCCAATAAATTCCTTTCTTGGGAAAAAAAGTATATTTCCACTCATGAGCAGAAAGTTGACAGTAGCTAAAACAGAAATAAAAGCAGTAAAGTAAACAACCGGAAAAATTCAATTCAATCAGTCTTTGAATTCAAACCTTAATGCAAAATTTCACAAGAAAATACTTATATAGTCGAATATTGGAAAAAAGAAAAACGGTTGGCCAACACTTACGACGGTGATTCTGCTGCCGCTGATTTAAGAATCCACAAATAATTTTTGTTTGCTTTCTTCGCTGCTGATTTGATTGATCTTGTTCCTGATCTTCACTGCTAATTTTATTGATCTCGTTCCTGATTTCCACGGCAAATTTTATCGATCTGGTTCCTGATCTCGTTCCTACGTTCGATTCCTGCTTCCACTCGCACTGTTCACCGGATGATTTTGACTGTTCAAAAGAAGAACGAGATATCCTTCCGTCTCTCTTTTATTGAATTTTCGAGCAACGACTCATTCGTATAGGTCGAGGACCTTAAAAGTTCTACTACGTCCGGTCAGCTATGTAGTTTTTCATCTCGAGAATCAGTGCTTTTGGGTGTTCATGGAATCTCACTCCTACTAAACGAGTTTGGAGAAATGGGTTTGTTGCTGTGGCAAATTCCTCAGATGTGCCTGTTGTCTCGGAAGTTTGTTTTGTGTTTGTTGCTTCGGGGCTGTGACTTCGATATCTTGATGAAGGTGAATGGTGACGGTGAATTTTGAAGAAAACGGTTCTTTTGTTGGATTTGATCTCATTTTTAGTCCACAGAAATAGAGAACAATATATATCAGTAAATTTCAGTGAAATGTATTTGCAAAGGAGAAGAACCTAATTAATCTAGTAAATCTGCATGAAATCGAAGATATTTTGGGTAAAGAGTTCTTTCAGCGCAAAAGCCTAAAATCAGTGTCCACGAAACAGTTCGTTGCAATATTCTCGCACTTTTTCGAGTTTGTCGCTGGTACCCGTCTTTCTATTGGGGCTAATTATGTCGACGATATAGTTTCAGTTCTATCTCATATTGAATACCTTTATACTGCTAACAAGCCTTGGCTAAAGACACCTGGTGCCCCCACGCATTTAACAATGTGATTACACTTTTTGGTTCGATGTTAGACTACGTCCCCAGAAATGAATCAAACGAGGAGTACGAGCGCGAATATTCGCTGGTGGATGATATTATGGATCAAGATTTTGCGCTGAAGTTCAGTTCATCAGCTGAACTATGGTTTTCATTAAGGAACAATAACATAAACGACGAATCCAAACTGAGATTATTCGAACCTGCTATACACGCTGATAGATCTACGGAATGTTTCATTTCAGGCAGATCATCTTCGAGCCTTAGCGGACCATCAGGACTTATTTGTAATAGTTGTTGAGGTTGCTGCTTTTAGTATTATTATGATGATATTGTGTGTTTATTCTATCACGCTTCGGATTCGATGTGCGTTGTAAATTCCTCACACCTGGACGGGTTTCTATATGAAGTTCTGCATTTCGGGGTGAGGGTCCAAATGTCTCTCCATTAAACTTGTACTTGGTGTGTGTGTGTGTGTGTCCGAAGCCCGCCGTCAAAGGTACTGTTGCCGACGTTATAAACAAACTGGACAATGGCGTCCACTGGTACTGCGAGACCTGTAGACGTTATTCAAATTCAGCCTACGTTTCTAGGCTCCACATGGCTAGCTTAACGGTTAAAACTTTATGTGATAAACTTAGTGCTTTGTACAATAAATGTTCGGTTGCGTGTAATGAGATTGCTACCTTGCTCCAGTTTGTTGACACTATATCTGCGCACCCTCTAACTGAGTCGAGCCTTGATACTCGCGATGTGTTACAGCCTTCTGCACCAGATCTTCCTTCATCGGGGGAGAACACTAGAATAACACTTGATACTGCTCCTGCCATAATAACGAGAAGTAAAACGCAAGCTAAACCTGTAACAAAAAACAGCGCTAAACTGTTGACCAGCAATGATTCAGAGGTTGTATTTCAATCATCTCCTGGGCCCTCATCTTCTCGTCGAGGTGTTATATCGAAAAATCGGCCCACTTCACCCAACACTCTTGTAATGGATATTCAACCAACGCCAGTAGCTGATGTTTCTAATTCCGCTCTTAATCTACAAGCACCACAGAAAGTTCCTTCTCTTCATGTCGTGGCGCTGCCGAAGCAAATATTTATATCTCGCCTGGCTTATGAGACAACAACGAATGACATTTGTGATTATGTCTCAACGAAATTTGGACCTTCACTAAAGATCAACAGCTGCCACAAACTGACAAAAGACAACATTGAGGGAAGAGTTATAGCTTTCTTTAAGCTTACTGTACCGTCAATCTGCAGCATAGTTCTACAACCAGAATACTGGCTTCCTGGAACACTAATTAAACCGTTCGAGGCAACCAAAAGAAGAAATTTTCGTCGCGTGGTAAGCTCTCTTCCGAAACTTTAACAACTGGTCACCCTACAACTTCTTCAAATATTAATGTAAATTTTGATATTCAAAACGCTTCTCGTAGCATGGCATACGAAGCAAGCTGGAAGCTATTAAAATTGCCTCTTCCATTTCCGACGATGATTTCATTTGTTTTACAGAAACCTGGCTAACTCCTGATATCGCCAGCAGTGAAATTTTTCCTCTATATGATGGCTACCGAACTGATAGAGATCATTTGATTTCAGGTGGTGGTGTAATTATTGCTACGCATAAAGCCTTAGACAACAAACTCTGCTCTGACTTTTCACCGTCTCTTCCAGTAGAATGCATCACTGTCTTAATCAATATCTCTCAAGCGGTGAGTTTGGTATTGCTTTGCGTGTATATCCCTTGCAATGCTCCTCTCCGCGTTTACAACCGTTTTTTCTCTGAATTATCTTCGTATTTCTGTAGCATCAACCCATTATACAATATTTTAATCTGTGGTGACTTTAACATGCCTTGCCTAAGGTGGGACTCAAGCTCTCATACCCTCTCAACCTTCAATGATCTCTCTATCCTGTTTTCTTCTTTTTTATCGCTATGCTCCCTATCGCAATCAAATATGATCCCAAACGCAAACAATCAACTTCTCGATTTCATCCTTACTACCAATCCTTTCTCTATCTCCTCGATAACAAAATCCCCCTCTGAATATGTAAAACCTGATCCCCATCATCCTCCACTTGAGCTTCGTTTATCTTTTCTTGCACCTTTGTCTAAACGCACTCCTTTCTCTCCAAGATTTATTTTCCGCAAAGCTAACTATGCAGCCATTCAGCTCGAGCTGGATAGTATTGACTGGAATTCAATGCTACAGAAGCTAGATGTCGATTCAGCGCTATCAACTTTCTATGAGAATCTCAGTAGCATAATTGCAAACCATGTACCTATCTGCCGATCCCCTGGGGAAAAAGAGCCCCAACTGGTTTTCCGCTGAAGTCTCAGACGCTCTCTATTTGAAGAACCAGGCGCGCAAAAAACTTCATTATTCCAACTCTAACACTGACCTCACCAACTACCGACTGCTTCGTAAGGAAGCAAAAAAAGCGGTTAAGAGCGCAATGCAATCTTATTATAATATGATTGAGACATCACTGCAATCTAATAGTCCTAAGCCCTTTTGGACATACATACATTCTCTGAAAACAACATCCCATATTCCTAATATCTTCTCATGGCGTAATTGCCAAGCTTCTGATGGGCAAGCTATCTGTGACCTTTTCGCTCAAGTTTTTCCTCCACATTTAAGGTTTCGAACCCCACTAATTACTCATCGTGTCCTTCTCCTTCCCCTATTATGCATTCTATTGTGACCTCTCCATCGGAAATTAAAAATGTGCTGCTTACCTTTGACATTTATGGTGGTCCAGGTCTGGATGGAATACCAAATCTGTTCGTAAAGTCATTATCTTCTTCATTAGCTACCCCACTATCAATTATTTTCAATATTAGCCTTTCTTCCTCCTGCTTCCCTGACGTCTGGAAGTATGCTAACATCTTTCCGATCCATAAGTCCGGAGATCGAAGTGAAATCTCTAACTATCGTCCGATTTCTTTGCTGTCTTGTTTTGGCAAGCTCCTTGAGAGAAATGTGCAGAACAGAATGTACGATGATATCAGTAACCTGTTTGCAAATGAACAACATGGCTTCATTAAAGGCCGTTCGACAGTAACTAATTAGTTAGAATTTACGAATATCATCTCTCTTGCTTTCGACAAGAGTCAACATTCGATGTGATATACACAGATTTTGCTAAAGCCTTTGACAGTGTTGATCATGGTATTTTGGCTAACGAACTCCAATCGTTCCGCGTTTTCGACTCTATCCTCTCTTGGATCTTATCCTTCTTATCCCATCGCTCCTGCACCGGTACATGGGATAATTTTTTTTCGTCGGACTCATTTAGCCCAAAATCTGGTGTTCCTTAAGGATCAGTTTTAGGCCCTTTGCTATTCAAAATTTTCATTAATGATCTTCCCCAATGCCTGTCCTCTAATTGTCTTCTTTACGCTGATGATTTAAAAATTTATCGCACCATTAACTCCAGCAAAGACTGCTTATACCTCCAAAATGATCTTGACAATCTCCAAAATTGGTGTTAAGGTAATTTACTTCCTCTTAACATTTCTAAATGTTGTCACATGAGATTCGCCAACAAAATTCATCCAGTTTTATATGAATACCAGATTGATGGATCGGGGCTCGCACTTGTGGACAAATTTAAAGATTTGGGAGTAGTATTTGACCCAGGTTTGAAATTTAACATCCATGTTTCATGCATAACCACTAGAGCTTCACGTGTCGCTGGTTTTATTTTACGATCCTCTTGCAAGTCTTTTAGCATTTCAACCAGCATCCATCTATTCGTACTTCTAGCCCGGTCAATCCTTTAGTATGCTTCCCAAGTATGGTCTCCTCACTATACCAATCTATCGGATGCTGTTGAAACTGTACAGCGCAAATTCACACGATCTCTATTCTACAAATATAACCTCACTTACAGCTCCTACAATGAGCGCTTACAGATCCTAAACATTCCATCACTCAAAAATAGGAGAGAATTCTTAGACCTGTGCTGCTTATTTAAATTATATCTCGGTATTCTTTCATCCAACCTTCGTGAAAGGCTTTATATACGTCCCACCTCAAGAACGCGTTCAACTGACATATTCTTTGTGCCCTTTGCTCGTACCGATATTTATTTTTATTCATTTTTAGTACGCGTATCACGTCGTTACAATGAGCTCCAGCTGGGTCCTCTGCCACATTCCTTAAACGTTTTTAAAAGCATTATGCATAATATTCTGCTTAGCTTTCAATAGTTTGTTAGTATTTTATATTCTTGTTCTTTTTTTCTTAATATAACTTTGTTTATTCGTATGTATTATATTATATTTCATTACCTATTTTGTAATTGGGTTCACGGATCTGTTAAATATTGTAGATAAATAAATAAATAAACACGACGATCCGCATGGCCATCGCTCGGGCCAGGTGCTCTAAGAATTTATTGAGTTCACCTAATACAAATTCATAATACCTAATCCATTTTCGTGTACGTTACTTCACGTTTTCTTTTGAGTAAATTGAGTTCACATGATACAAATTCATAATAGTACATTAGACATTTCCGTGTACGTTACTTTACTCTTTCTGCTTGTGGGGTTTGTGTTTATTCGCGGCTGATTGCGTAAAGTCGTGCCAAGATCCCTTCGTGTTCGTCGCGAATTTAACCTCCATGGCGTTACCCCGTAACAAGATTAGGGGGAGCTTATGACAGGTTATTTTCACCCCCTACACGGTGAGGAGCCTCTCCTGGCTGAAACGTGGTGAGTACATACCAGTTGTATTGTTTATATCCTGAATGGAGTAAGCTTGGACCCCATCCCAATGGGTGAGGGGCACTGATTGATGCATTGCGCCAACTCCTGTCTGTTGGTGACCGCCAGGTTAGGGCTTTTCGTAGCGGGAAGTCACATAAAGATGCGTTGTCTCTTTAAGTGAAGGATTACTTAATTCAGGTGATTTTCTGACATTTTTTGTACGATGCGTCATGTGAAAACGGGGATTTTTCAAATCTATTAAGGGAACATCGTTTCAGCTAAGTCATAATGATGGAATGCATCCTAATATCTATTACATTGATTGTTACACTGAATCTATTATACATTCAGTTGAAAATCTTGTGGATGCCTGAAAACCCTTCTCAGAAACTGATAAATTTGTGAAAAAAATTTTACGCATCCAAAGAGTGTGTTCATACAGTGAGTGCAAAAACTAAGGGATTTTCTCTATTGAATGAATTAATTTGCATTAATTTTATCTGGTTTTATCGGCTTTTGGAACTAATACTCGTTAAGTATACAAACGAACACAAAATATCACCGAAAATAACAAAACTGAAGACAAATAAATACTCGTAAATTAATTATCTAATATATTTGCATCTCGAAAGTCCTATGAGTCATATCAGTTACGCTCCAATTACCAAAAAAAAACAAGATTTTTATCGAAAATGATACATATGTACGAGTACGTATCTGTGTTAATTTGTATGCATGCATACACGTGACTTCGATTTTGATTTAGCAAAGAAGCTTGCCATAAAGCTTTATCAAAACTTGAATATTCAAATAATCATGCATGCTTGTACGTCATAAACCAAATGGCGAAAGCACATGGAATCCCACATAGTTCTGAACAGGTTAGGTGAAGCTGCTCTCAAGAATAAGTTCTTGATTTGATACTATCGGCGATATTGTTTGTTTACATCACTACTTAGCTATTAATGAATTCAAGACTAATTTAGCATAATTAAAACGAAGAAATCTTAGTCTCGTAGCTGGTTTTCTATGCAGTTTTAGCCAGTTGATGTTTGGTTTAAGAAACTCACTTCAATCAGGTTATTTACCAGATCTTATTTCTTCCTCAATTAAAAAAAACAAACTAAACAAACAAAATGAAATCTTTGGTGCTTACTTGTGCCCTGTTCGTAGTGGTAAGTATTCGTCCCAGCATTTATCGAAACAATTGAAGATACATTCTTTGCTAGAAGTCTAATGATCCTTTCAGGCTACCGCTCAGTGGGCTCCAAAGACTGATACGCAGGTTGAACAAATCCGCGATCTCTGCATTAAGGAGGAAGGTGTCACTGGTGATTCTCTGGAAGCCCTGAAGGAGGTAGGGTATTCAGGCTCACCATCAGTTCGATGCTTCATGCGATGCTTAGCGAAGAATTTGGGAGTTTGGGAAGAAGGCTCTGGTTTGAATCCTGATCGAGTTACAAAGCAAATCAAACTACACCGCAGCGAGGATGCAGTGAAACCTGGAGTCGTCAAATGCATTAATGGTAACAAGCAACGGCCCGATGAATGTACTTGGATCTATAATGAATTTAAGTGCATGATTGACGAAGGATACTTTGTTTAAAGTTAAGAAGTTGTTGGAAATTTTTATTACTAGGAAGGTTAAAAATATATTACCTGCACTCAACTCAACTCTTTCTTTTTGAATCAACCTTTTCTTACTTTGGTTATCGCATATATGGTCGAATACCACCTGGCACAAACCAAATAGGCGATTCGGCATCAACCCATATCTCTTAATGTAGGAATAAGCAATTCACTTTCGTGAAAATGCCATCTGATTCCGATGGGCTAAAGCCCCCAGTTTTTCCGCCGATTGATTGCTGACCTCATTCCTGAAGTTTGAACAGATTAAGTTTCGGACATGCTTCAGGTGTTATTTCATCAAAACCAACGAGGGATGGTTGTAGTCCGAAAATCGCCGATAAAAGCTTCTCTAACTTCGACAAGTGGGGATCTATTTCATCGTTAGTTGGATTCCTGTCATTGGGAACCGTTTGGTAAGCGTTGTGATTATTAGAAAGACATTGCTTCTGGTGATCGCGATTAAAGTTATTTTAGAAATTTTCGCAATCCGTTTTTTTTTCAATTCAACCGATAATTTTCATGTTAAACTGAAATGAGGAGGACATCATCCCTTTGATGATTGATTTTCATTACGATTGAGTTATGGTCGCTATCGTAAGGAAGCTCTTGCAGCTTCCGTTGAGAACTTTTAAAGCAGAATTCAAATCTTGCGTCAGCAGTGCAAATATTCAAATATGAATTTGTCCTAGGTACGAGTATGTTGGAAACTCCGATCCATATAGATTGGGCCTGTATTCAATTTGGTTCCCAAATATCCACGATTTCAGAAATACACCTTTTTGATTAGTGTTGGTGTTCAGCCATGATGTATGCTTGGAATTTAGGTCACCGGCAAGAATACGATACATATGTTATATGATAATTTAGCAGTCTGTTCAATCTTTCGACTTGAGAACATTTCCACCAGTTGCACCTGGCAGTGAAATTTTGATAGCGGGCACTTCAAGAAATTCAAAGCTTTTGAATTCGACTTTAACAATAGTTTGGAAAGAATAGAGTCTTCTCACTAATATCCTGATGACGCCTCCCCAATCACTATTTACCCTATTGTTCCTTACGAATTCAAAATCCTTGAATCTCATAGAGTGCCATGAAATGAGGTGGGTTTCAGTGAGAAGTATGATCTCAAGCCGTTGCTTAACAATAAATTCAAGGAGTTAGTCACGTCTATGTAGAGTAACAATAGAGTTGACGTTGATCAAGGCGAGATGTAGCTTATCCATGGAAATATGACTAGATAAAAAACCATTTTGAAGCATGTTGGCCAAAGCGTTGAGAAACAAAATTGATTTTTCGATCCTGCTGCTTATTCATTCTTTCCGAGAGAGATTCAAGCTGTTGGTAAATTTCGAGAAGCAGCTCATTATTGCCACTTACATTATTTATTTGATTTACATTGTTGTCTGCTGGTCCTCTAGCAGCAAGTGCAAATGATATTCCGGGCTTGCCGGGACTAGACGATATTACACTGCGGTAGACTTGACTTTGTTTTGGGGAAAATTTAAATTTTGCATCTTGATACCGAGGGCATCCTCGATATGATACTTGATGGCCAAATATACCACAGTCAACACAGTAGACCTTTTCTTTTGGCTCCATCGTAGCCAATTTGCATTCATCGGGGGCATGAATATCTTTACATTTAACGCAGCAATAGTGCATGGCAGAATTAGTAGCCGAATGACCAAATCTTTGGCACCTGTAACACCTGTGGTTGACCTCCCGCCTAACAACTCTAAAGTTCAATTAACTAACTTTTTCAAGGGCACTTGGACTGCTACCGTTTGAATTTTGTACCAAATAAAACGGTGATATTTTGCCTTCAATAGTTGATCTCTTCGTAGCAAAATTTTTCACACTAAAAATTTGACAGCTGGTGCTGCTATCTGTAACATTTCGAGGAGATCAACTGTACTCTCCCCAGAGTCCAGGCCCTTCAATAGGAAGGTCTGGTTTTGCTCCGCCTTTGGCTAGCTTGAAATCAGACAGTGTTTTTGTTTTTATCATGAGTTTGTCTACAGTCACCATACCCCTTCCTTGCTACCCAAAGGCAGTTTTCGGTTGAACTTTTTCAATAGTCACTACTTTTAAGAACAAAACCAGCAGGGATACCGATTGGCTCCTTCTCATTATTTTTAAGATTTTAAATATTCGATAAAGTTATCACTAGAATCGTCTATCATTAATATTACTAATATTGTCTTGGCAATCCATTTCGGTATCCATATTGTTATCCGTCGCAGCAAGTACCGCATAGTAATTTGCACTTTCGTTATCTACAAGGGGCGTTCCAAAATAAACGACACTGAGCTAAAATTGAAACAAAAGGAGCTTTGTTCTGATGAATTCGAGTTTATTTATTCAAAATAGCCTCCTCCAACCTTGATACACTGTTTTGCGCGACACAAAAGCTTTTAGAAAGAGTGTTTTAGGGCATTGACCGGAATGTGCCTTAGGATGTCGGTACAAGCCTTTTGGATGCCCTCTATGGACACAAAGCGTTTGTCTTTCATGGCCAAATACAATTTTCCGAATAAGTTAAAGTGACAGGGAGCCATATCAGGTGAATGCGGTGAGTGATTGATGGTTAAACTGCGATTTATAGTCAAAAAATCAGTCACAAGAGTGGATCGATGAGATGGTGCATTATCATGCAATAAGCGCCAGTCTCCTCCTTCGCGTTATACAGGCCGAATTCAACGAATGCGATGCAACAAACGCTGGAAAATGCCAAAATAGAAAATTGTATTGACGATTTGGCCCATTGGCACGAACTCCTTGTGGACAATTCCATTGGAATCGTAAAAACAAATGAGTATCGACTTGATTTTTGACTTCTCCAAACGCGATTTTTGGGTGGTGGCCCGGCTGGGGCCTTCCATTCAGCACTTTGACACTTGGTTTCGGGTTCATACTGGAAGCACCAGTTACAATGTTGTAAAGGAAGTTCTCGTCTTTTCTCGCCTCTTTAATGATGTCTTTCGAATGTTAAATTCTGAGCAATTTTTGGTCATCAGTTAGCTTTTGCGGAACAAAACGGGCACAGACCTTTCGTAAGCCCAAATGATCTGTTAAAATGTGATAAATCAATATCTTGGAGATATTCAACTCCGATTCCATGAATTCCAACGATGATTTCGGCTCATTTTTGATAAATTCGCGCACACTCTCGGTGGAGTTTTCGGTGATCACTGATTTTGGGTGGTCCGTATGTTCATCGTCATTTATGTCCTCACGACCATCTCTGAAACGTGACCACTCATGAACTCTGGCACGAGATAAACAATCATCGCCATAAACTTTTTTCATCAATTCAAATGTTTCGGAAAACGTTTTACCGATTTTAAAACAAAATTTGATATTAGCTCTCTGTTCGAAATTAATTTTTGTACCAATGGCACAAACATGTCGTTTTAGATAACAATAACTTCGTTTCCACTGAGCCGAATGTCACCAAGCTTTCACTGAAAGTCAGGGAGGAATGTAACTTTCCAACGCACTATCTCATTCACAGATGGCAACATCAAAACAAGTTGGGTAGACGGACCTATGCTCATGTCAGAAGGGTTTTGTACTCAACTAACAAAATGCCGTAACCAGCAACGAATAAAATTAAGAAACACGTCATGTTCGAGGATCATACTATTATTAACTAAGTTGAAAGAATTTTGACTTCTGAGGTATTTGTTAAAGTTATACCCATAAATATCTCGCTTGATAATTTTTTCAGATTTTTTGAGATCACGGGTGTCCATTCGCGAGGGAGGGACCACATTTTTCATGTATTTCCCCCCCCCCTGTGCCCCCACTGAAGCAAAAACTGTCAGTTTAAGAACTGTTTTGGAAAGCTCTCATACAGAACTTTCATTTGATACTCATATCGGCTACCTTTCATGAAATTCTTTTTTGGGGCCACTCCTCTGTACTGTAATCATCGATTCATGGCCTATTTTTTCGAATCCTAGAATGGCTACAAAGCCCTTTTGCTAGGAGCTCTCTCCTGCCTCTTCGATTTGTTCTATTGTATGTACTCATCCTCATGATACCTATCATTCCTGAAATTTCCATGCAAATCCTAGCAAAGCTATAGTGTCGAAGTCGGTAAAAAGCGCATATGGCTCCAAAGCCATATGTTTCCATAGTAATACAGGGAATATTGTTCAATAGAAATACAGGAAAATTCAAATAGCTATAACTTCGTTAAATACTATTCGATCAATCTTATAAATAGTCATCTGTTTGCTAAATTTTATTGAGTTTAAAGGTACCGTTTGGATTTTATTCAAGAAAACATAAAATCGATAAATCATACTATTACTTACAAAGTTGAGTGAACTTCAAATTCTCATGTATTTGTTGTTGTTGTACTCATTAAGGCCTACATTCATGATTTTTTTCAGGGGTACGCGAAAAGTTCGTACATTTCCCCTTCCCCCGCCCCCCTCGGTACTCATAAGGCAATTTTAAGACCTTTTTTGAAAAGATCTCATTGAGACCTTTCCAATGACACCCTACTCGACCACCAATGGTGAACTTTTTTTTTACATGAAAGATGTGTTTCCTCCCTCGCGAATGGACACCTGTGATCTAAAAAATCTGAAAAAATTATCAAGCCAGATATTTATGGGTATAACTTTAACAAATACCTCAGAAGTCAAAATTCTTTCAACTTTGTTAATAATAGTATGATCCTCGAACATGACGTGTTTCTTGATTTTATTCGTTACTGGTTACTGCATTTTGTAAGTTGAGTACAAAACCCTTCTGACATGAGCATAGGTCTGTCTACCCAACTTGTTTTAATTCTAATTATCTTATTCGCTACTCTTCTGAGATTTTCATAGTGTTCTCTCTTTGTCCTGATTTTCCTACGGATTCTTTGTACGCCTGATTATTTTTGCCTAACGCATTCTGGCACTCATCATCGAAGTAATCTTTCCTTTTGCGCCGGGCTTGACATCTGATCATCTGCTCTGCCACGGTCTTAATAGGGAGCTCGTTGTTCGTCTTTAACGATGCATCTGATAAGATGGGAAGTTTGGAGCCGTTTGATGTCAAATTTTTATAGCGGGCTGGTTTTTACAAATATGCCTTTGACACACGACATCGATAGGTTAATTTGATTAAGTAATGATCTGAGTTATAAGTGGCTTCTCGGTATGTACGGACGTCAAGTATGCTCGAGGCCCAACGTCGTTGGATCAGAACATGTTCGCTCTGGTATTGTGTGTTGCCATCCGGTGATACCCAGGTCATTTTATGAAAGCGTTGATGTGGGAAGCAAGTCAAACGTACGAATAGATTTTTGCTACATGCGAAGTCAATCAGGAGCTGGCCATTGTAATTTGTTTCATTGTGGAGGCTATATCCTCCAGTCGTTCCCCGATGAGATAGCTCATTGCAAACATTAGCGTTGAAATCACCCAGAATTATTTTTGTGTCGTTTGTAGGCAATAAGCCGACCAGTCTTTCCAGGTGATTGTAGAATATTTCCTTCGTCTCTTCGTCCTTTTTTTTGGTCGGGGCGTGAACATTGATCAGCAAGATTTTGAAGAATTTCGCTTTTATAAGGGTCGCACACAACCGTTCATTGACTGCCTTAAAATCAAAAACGTGCGATTTGAAGTCCCTCTCCACAATGAAGGCCACTCTGGATTTTCGTTTTCCAGGAGGCTTCCCATTTTTGAATATTGTGTGCGATCTCATGTCTTCAATGTCGTTTATAGTCCAATTCGTTTCCTGGATTAATATTGACTGGCCTACGGTCCTTAGCAGCGCCAGCGTAATTGAGTGATATGGCATTCCAGGATCCAATGCCATAGTCCTTTTGCCGTTTGCGAGGTCGATGTCGTGAGTCCAATCCGTCCTGAGTAGGGTTTCTGAGTTCCCGGCCTTTTCTTCTTTCCGGAAAATTCCGGGAAATCCCGGGAAAGTAAAAGTCATTCCAGAGATTCCCGGGGTTTCCGGGAAAGTAAAAAATTTGAAAATAATAGCTACCAGTAACCCGGAAACCGGAAATATATCGAAATTGAAAAACAAAGTCATTCCTTTTCATAAATTTAATTTTCTTAAGATTATAAAACTACAATATTATATTATGTACATATGTTTGTGTGTATATTTATGCATAAAATTATGAAAAATTAAATTAAAATAAGCTATACACAGTGCTATGAATGATAATATTTTAAATGAAAATATTTAAAAAATGTAATGTTTTTCATATGTTTGTATATTTAATGACGTTAAAGCAAATAAAATGAAAATAATTAGACATTTTGCAAATACGACTTCAGGAAACATAAGCGAACTATACTTTTATCACTAAGTCTCGTTCTAAGTTTTGATACAAACAATCCTGCCGCAGAAAAGGCTTTTTCAGCTTCTATTGATGTTGGCGGTATAGTTTTCAGAGCTTCGCCCAATTTAATTTAATTTAATTTCGGTAGCATCAAACAACAGAAATTCTTGCTTTATAATCTTGCTGAAGCTGAAGCTACTTTTGATATTGCCAGAACGTTGAATTCTTGTTTATGACTGAATAGCCTTCTCCAATCTTTCGCTTTGAGTTAGTGTTACTTCATTTTCTGAGCTCTCTTCTTCGGAAAATGAAGAGTTTGACGATGGTTCACCCTCCACGCAAAAAAGCCTCGTTATCATTTTTGTATCTTATTGAATCAACGCGCTATAAGTTGGTAAACATGGCAGACCAACAATTGCAGTAGCATTGTATTTTTCGCCACAATTTAGATACTGCATTAACCCAACTAAGCTTTTTGGGTGCCTTTCATTTATTCGTTGAATCAGAGAGCATTTCATGTGCTCGGAAAATTCTGTATTTTGTTGATTTAACTCATCTAAAATGAAAGAAAACACTCCTTCCGTAGTTAACAAAGTTGCACTTTGATTACCCAGTTTCTTTAAACCAATTTTGAAAGGCTTTAAGCAAGCTGCAATGGCACTCAACGTTTCTAATTCCTCATGAGTCAAAGTCATGGGCGCTTTGATATCAATTAACGCCTTAGAAATTGCTGATCTTAAATCTAAAAATCGTTCAAGCATATTTAACAAGCTATTCCAACGTGTTTTAGTATCTATCTTTTCATGCCCAAACTGTGCTTTGACAAAATTTTGTAAAATATCATTCTTCAGAGGCGATTTTCGAAAGAATTTTACAATAACTCTTACTTTATTTACAGCTTCATTAATATCAATTTTAGAAGTTATTTCTTTATAAGCTATATTACATATGCCTTCCATTGATAGACCCGCGTCAAATTCTATATTAATGGCCTTATCTAAATCTTCAATTAGCTCATCGCTTTCATCCTCATCTTCTTCTATCTGTGATATATTTATTTCATTAGGAGTCTCTTAAAAATCTACTCTTTTTTTATAAAGAACATCACACACAGCCAGATGTATAGCGTGAGCATAGCATAAGTGATACTCGCAGTTCATAATTTTTCCGAACTTCACCATCATGCTTTCACCATCAGTAACTCATGCAACTATATGGTTTTCAATAGAAATTTACACACAATTTTCCGACGAAAAGGATCCACTTATTCTCATCATTCCCAAATTAAAGAACTTTAGTTCATTAAAATGGACGTTTACATTTGAATATCGTCGGTTTTTGAGCGATGTATATTCGTCCAGCGTCAAACTACAACGTTGTCCTGCGTTTAATTTTGAACAAATTTCGATTATTACTTGACTTTTCATTAGGTCATATTGTTTGTATATAAGCTTCATTACGTCGCTAGGGTTTTGAGGTAATGCAAATCCCTTGTCACGTGACGAATTCCTTATGAAGTTACTTTTTGTAATTGCATTCACCGTGAATCCATCGAGGCGAACGAGCTTACTAACTATTTCCCCCCAGTGTTTCTCTATGAGCGGGAAGGAAATATGTAAGGAGTGACTTTTTTTGTTTAGTGCATTTAGTTTTATCATCACTATCTTTCTTTCTTTTGTTGGTTTCACTACAACCTGATGTTGACAAATCAGATTGAGTACCTTTTGTTACATTATGTTGTACATGTAAATGTCGAAGCAAGCCACTTGTTGACCAACCTCTACACTTTAATATGCTCTTGCATTTAATACATTTTGCAGTTTCATCGTTTTCTTTTATGAAATGCTGCCAAACGAAGGACTTCGAAGTAGAGTCAGACATGGCTATATTTATTATTTACATATTTATTATTTACACCTGAAATAATATTGAACAATTTTATTTGAAAAATGTCAATTTGAAAAGGTGGAGCTTTGAAACAATAGTAACTCAATTCATCCTCAATAAGTCGTAAGTCTTCTTCGTCTGATTGGCTTGAATTACACGACGGTGAAAATGCACAAACTCACGACAGTTTCACTTACTAAAATAATTTTTTAAAGTATCTGATCCAAGAACAAATTGACCACAGATCACACAACTATCCTTATTGAAGAACACTTTTGGACTCCACGCAAAACAAGCAAACCATATCACACTTTTTACTAAAAAGAATGAAGTGACTGATTTTTCTACAGAAGGAAGTGTTTACATATATTAAAATGTTTACATTCTAAGTTCTTTTTCAACGTACGAGTATTAAACATTGGACAGAAGGTCCATAAAGGCAAAGAGAAATTTTGCCATAGGGTGAAAAAATATTTTTTTTTATTATGGATTCTAATAGCAATAATAAATTGTCAAGTGGGACTGATGGGATGAAATATTATGGCAATCATTTAGTCGTTTGGTTGCACTGTATTAACTAAAACAAAGTTCTGAAGTTAGTTCATATATGTAACCATTTGATACATTTTTCTTACTACTAGAAGTCAACAGCAAAGTATTTTTTACAACATACTAAAGTTACCCACCCTATCCCATATACATATCATGGTACAAAGGGCCACGTGCGCCTGCAATTTTATTTCTTTAGCATGGCATTATGTAAACAATAAATATTAGAAGTTTGTCTCGCAAACAGTGCATCCATTGGGCGAGTTTAGACGATTCAGCCTGCTGCCGGCCGCAAACAGGTTATCAAGTTTTCTTGGACAAGAAGGACGCGACGTCGAGAGAAGGCAATCTCGACGTCGCGTCCTTCTTGCCCAAGAAAACTTGATTAACCTGTTTGCGGCCGGCAGCAGGCTGAATCGTCTGAACTCACCCATTGAATTCATAAAAAAGGTGCACGGTTTTTACGAACCTGACGAAATGGCACGACGCTTGAACCGGGATACTGAATATTATTCATATAAGCCTCTCCAACATTGAATTCTTAGGGAACTATGACTGAAATTCATTTTAAAATAATCTGTTTACATGCTGTGACGGAAAAAAGTCTGAAAGTTGAATTGCTTCGATTGAAATGTGATCGAAGTCATTAAAATTCTGAATTTAATTTTTTCCCGGGAAACTAAGAAAATTTCCCGGGATTACGAAAAAGGGGAATATTGCGCCATTTCCCGGGATCCTGAGAAAGAAACCCTAGTTCCGAGGCCTATCTGTAGGTTTCAAAACATTTAAAGGTTTTCCAGGGACGGGGAGTTAGCCCGTCGCCCAACCTCCATTCCTGCGGCATGGTTATTACGTCGATTCCGTTATCAGGGGCAGAAGATTCGTCTTCACTCTCTTACGTCCCCACAAAGGAGGTGTAAGTAGGATTTAGTAGCAGAGCTGTGGATGAATTTACAGTTATTAAAATTTCTCGGCATTTAATGTCCCATTATTGGGGAACCAGTAAACCCAATGTGCGACCCCGAAAGCATTTACCACCATATAATTGGTGGGTTTGGGATGAGGAATCATGGAAGCTATGGGTTGGGGAAACGAGGAGTTCCCTCCTCCTTTCTCAAACGGGCTTGGGACCGTCTACGGTGGAGCTACGATTAGTAATAGAGAAAGCTAAATCTCTTCCAACAAACTAGCCCAGTTTGTTATGATATCTGAATAAACCATTTTTTTCTTAAAATCTTATTTTTTCATTTCGCGGAATCAATTATAATTCTCAGGATTACAAGAAGTGAGCGAATTTCTCTAATTCCCAAGATTCCGGTTTCCTGAGATCCGGAGAAACAAACCCTAGTACTGACTATATCACCTTAATGAGTGCCAAAACATGCGATGATGATTATGAGATACTCGGACTATTTCTAAACAGAGGCCCAAAAGGGACTTTAGTACTGAAACAAAAATAAAATAAATAAATTAATTCTCAGGAAAATTGCATAAATAATTAGAAGTTTGAGCTTACTTTCCTTAATTTATTCAAAAACAATCATATTATTACAGAAAAACAAACTTATTATTACAGAAAAACCTACAAATATATGTAGCCTTCTCGTTATACAACGAGAAGACTACATTTATTTGTAGTTATAATACTATAACTTCTCAGCTCTTGACAAGTCCACCAACATCCAATAATCCTTCATCAATCATACACTTAAATTCGCGGTAAATCCAAGTGCATTCATCAGGCCTGTCCCTGTTATTGCTGATACATTTTACCACTCCAGGCTTTACAGCATCCTCGCTGCGCTGGAGTTTGATTTGCTTGGTGACTCGATCAGGATTCAATCCGGAGCCTTCATCCCACACTCCTAGATTCTTTGCAACGCATCTCATATAGCATCTAACTGATGGGGAATCAGGATATTCAAACTTCTTCAGAGCTTCCAAAGAATCGCCAGAAACACTTTCTTCCTGAATACATGTGTCTCGAATTTGTTCGACTTGTTTGCCAGTTTTTGGAGCCCATTGAGCATTAGTCTGGAAATACAATAAATCAATAAAAATTTGATTACTATTCCTGGAACACATTTTTGCATTGACACTTACCACTGCAAATAGGGCACAGGCAATCACGAAAGTTTTCATATTGGCTAACTAGTTTTCGTTCTCTCGATTGATGTTGCAAGAAGCACTGATAATCCTCCTCATCAACTTGAGTGCTTATATATAAAACGAAACAGTTGAAAATCGCAAAAACTTGTTACAAATTTTGTTTTTCGAGTGTGTTAAAGAATGAATCACATGGCATTGATTCAATTTTTGTAAACAAACAATAATGCCGGCCTCCAAGAATCATTTTAGACTTTAGAATCTTGAAACTAGTTCGAAATTATTTGGGGATTTATCGGCTTTCCACGATGAATGACGTGCTTGGAATCATTGAATTTTAATCGATGATCAAAAAGCTTAACCAGAGCACAAACTTATAGATGCAAGACACACCATCCAAGCAATCGTTAAAGTTATTAGTACTACATGACCGGTTAAGAACATCCAAACTCAAGAATGGGTGATTGATTCTTGAAGATCTGCGGTTTTGTTTGTTTAGAAAAGTTTTGGTTACATTAATGCCATTAACATTCTATGCACATATCTAAGAGACTCATAAATATATTTAAGACGTGCAAAATATCCATCTTGTAACCGGTTAGTGAAGAGATTTTAGACTATTTGGTTTTGTATATAAGCACTCACCACGGGTAGTATGATTATCAGTTCTTCATCCTCCATCGATTCTGAATATCGAAACTTACCAACCAATATGAAAGCTATTGTGATTATTTGTGCTTTATTTGTAGCGGTAAGAAATTGTTCTAAATATTATTTTTGTGGTGTTCCTTATTCAGAAATAATATCAAAATCAAAAGAACACGTGATCAAAATAAGTTAAATAAAAATTTTCTGGATAATTTCAGGCGAACGCACAATGGGCCCCAAAGACTGGAAAGGAGGTTGAAAAAATCCGGGATCTTTGTATCAAGGAGGAAGGCGTTACTGGCGATTCGCTCGAAGCTCTGAAGAAGCTTGAATACCCTGATTCGCCATCAGTTAGATGCTATATGAGATGCGTTGCGAAGAATTTAGGAGTATGGGATGAAGGCTCCGGATTGAATCCTGATCGTGTCACCAAGCAAATCAAACTCCAGCGTAGCGAGGATGCCGTGAAGCCTGGAGTGGTGAAATGCATCAACGATAACAAGGACAGGCCTGATGAGTGCACATGGATTTATCGTGAATTCAAGTGTATGATTGATCAAGGATTATTGGATGTTGGTGGACTCATTAAAAGCTAAGATCTTGATAGAAATTGATAAGATGGTGTTAAATAAGTAAGAAAATAAAAAAAAAAAACTAAAAATCAATCAATTCCTGTGTTTATGATGACTATGACTGAGCTATATGGTCTTTAAAGAGAAGAACGTTTCTGGAATTCATGGTCTTTTCGGAATGCTCACAAAATCCATGCAGAACTGTGTAGTGATATTGGGTGGTTAAATATCCGTTAAGGACTTGCAGCGACATTGGGCTGCCTCAGTGAAATAAGTGTTAGCACCAAATTCCACAACAGCTATTTTATTGCATACACTATTTGTTGGACGAAGAAACACGGAGCGCAGGACAAAAACAGAAGGCATAGAAACTGTGGTATCCAGGTGGAGTTGGTGCCCTCTCGCGCCTCTTCCACCCGGAGTTAAGATTGTGATGGTACGTGCAAGGACTCTTCATTCCTGGAGGGAGTCTCTACCACAAAAAGAGAAACCACAACTTGTTTGCTGGGTATGTGGATATTTCTCCCATAAGCTGGATTTTCTCTCAGGATCTTTCGAACGACGAAAGAAGGCGAATCATTTTTTCAGTGTAAATAAATCATATTTTTCTCTCTCTCCTGCGTATTCAATACTACAATATTTAGACTTATAGGTCTTTGCAAACAAATTTTTTGCAAACACCTACTAGTTTCACGATCTGTCTGTCAGTCTGCCTGTTCGTCTGCCCGTCTGTCCATCTGTCCGTGCGTCACAGTAAGTTTTCTCAAAAACTATAAAAGCTATAATGCTCAAATTTTGTGAAAAGGTCAGAAATGATAGTCTCTCAAAAGTTTAGGTCCTTCCAAAAATTTGAAATTTTTTTTAAGGGGGGTCCCCCATTTTAACGAAGTAGACCTTAAAAAAATTTTTTATCAAAAGTTGTCGAGTAGGCTATTAAATGAAAGGTCTTAATTAGAACTATAAGAATCTGAAAGAAAAAGGCAATTTTATGCATCAGGGGGTTCAGGGGGTGGCAAAATGTGCCAAACGGCTGTGCCCTCCCCTCGCGATTGGACACCTTTGAGCCGAAAAATTTGAAAATAATCATGGAGGTGGGTCTTAATGAGTACAAGGGCAACAAATACCTTAGAAATCACAATTCGCTCAACTTTGTTAATAAAAGTATGATTTATCTCAATTATATTGAGGAATGAAAGGATTTCAGGATATTATTTTTGTATGAGGTTTTGGAAATGGACGGGGAGTAATATTTACTAAACTTGTTGAATGCCTTACAACATCTGTTTGTCGGCTCATTGTCTGCATAAGCAGTGTAATGGCGACCATCGGTAAGCATTGGTGAAAGTCTTGTGATTCTTAGGGATTCATTCAGAGTAACTTGTTTTGTTATATGCTGAACTTTAATATTGTCTCTGAGGACATCGAATGCTAGGCGTGCAGACATCGTCATTCTCCTAGAATCTAGCGATGCCATATTTAGCACATGGAGCCGACAGATATATGATGGTAGGCTGTGGAAGTTTCTAGGGATCTCAGGGCAAAATGAAAAAATTGTTTCTGGATCGATTCTAACCTGTCACCGTGAATATCAAAAACTGGGCTCCAGATCAGGCTGGCATATTCAAGAATAGGGCATACTAATGAGACATATAGTGATATAGTAGCGCAAATATTCTTGAATTCTTTACCTCTTCATTTGATGAATCCTAGCTTCTTATTAGCCCTGGATATAACTCCATCATACTGAAGTTTAAAACGAAGCTTTTGGTTCAGAACTACACCAAGGTCCACAATTCTATCGACTCTACTAAGTGTTGCGTTGTTGATGTGATAGTCAAACAGAATAAGGCTCCGTTTTCTTGAAAAACTTATCACCTGGCATTTTTCCAAGCTTAGAGAGAGATGGTTGTTGTAACACCATTCAGAGAGAGTGTTAAGCTTGGACTGGAGAAACTTTGAGGTCATCTGCATAAAAAAGCTAAGATACATCATGTAAAACAGCTGAGATATCAGATATGAAAATATTAAACAAAAGAGGCCCAACATGACTTCCTTGAGGAACCCCCAAGAATACCCGAATTTGTTCGATAATCGTCCTTGAAATTTGGTAACATGAGTGCGGTCTTTAAGGTAAGAATGGACCCAACTGAGTAAACAGCCAGTAATTCCAAAATCATGGAGAATGCCAATCAAAACTTCATGATTTACACGATCAAATACTTTGCTAAAATCTGTATATATTGCATCAATCTGAACACCTTTTTCCATCTCACACAGAATACTTGATGTCATGATGAGGAAATTGGTGATAGTAGATTTAATTTTTCTGAACCCATGCTGCTCTTCATTAAGCCGCGGTTCTATAATATGGGAGATCTTGTTGCAAAGTATTTCTTCAAAAAGCTTTGGAATGGATGATAATATGGCAATACCTCTATAATTTTGAAGAAACCGTTTATCATTCTTCTTATGGATTGGTATAAAGTAAGAAGATTCCCAGTAAGAAGGAAAGATGCCATTAGAGAGTGATTTATTGAAAATGATGGAGAATGGCCTGGTTAATTGTTCCTTGTACTAGATTAGAAAACTAGGAGGAATAAAATCGGGACCAGTTTCCTTATTGGCATCCAAATTGCCAATCGCTTGTACAATTTGTTACTCCGAAATTGAAACTTCTTTAATCAATGTCAGTGGAGCCATTTTCGAAACGGGATTTAATGGGTTCTCAAGATTACAATAAACTTCTTTAAAGTAATTTGCAAAAAACTCGTAGATTTGCTCAGAGGAACAAGAAACTGAATCCTTGAAACACATAGATGAAGGGTAGCCTTGAGTCTTACGCTTGATATTTACAAAACAAGTTGGGTAGACAGACCTATGCTCATGTCAGAAGGGTTTTGTACTTGACTTACAAAATGCAGTAACCAGCAACGAATAAAATCAAGAAACATGTCAAAGACAATTTTATTGGAGAAAATGTGAAATTCGAGGATCATACTATTATTAACAAAGTTGAACGAATTTTGACTTCTGAGATATTTGTTATAGTTATACCCATAAATATCTCCTTTGATAATTTTTTCAGATTTTTTCGATCACGGGTGTCCATTCGCGAGGGAGGAAACACATTTTTCATGTATTTCCCCCCCCCCCCCCTGTGCTTCCACTGAAGCGAAAATTGTCAGTTTAAGAACTATTTTGAAAAGCTCTCATAGAGAACTTTCAATTGATACTCATATCGGCTACGTTTCATGAAATTTTTTTTCAGGGGCCACTCCTCTGTACTGTAATCATCGATTCATGGCCTATTTGTTCAAATCCTAGAATGGTTACAAAGCCCTTTTGCTAGGAGCTCTCTCCTGCCTCTTCGACTTGTTTCAATTGTATGTACTCATCTTCATGATATCTATCACTCCTGAAATGTTCATGCAAATTCTAGCAAAGCTGTAGTGTCTAAGTCGGTAAAAAGCGCATATGGCTCCATAGCGATATGTTTCCATAGTAATACAGGGCATATTGCTCCATAGTAATACAGGAAAATTCAAATCGCTATAACTTCGTCAAATACCATTCAATCATTATGAAACTTTCAGAAAAGATCAATCTTATAAATAATCATATCTTTGCTAAACTTTATTGAGTTTAAAGGTACCGTTTAGATTTTATTCAAGAAAACACAAAATCGATAAATCATACTATTACTAACAAAGTTGAGTGAATTTCGACTTCTCATGTATTTGTTGTTGTTGTACTCATTAAGGCCTACATTCATGATTTTTTTCAGATTTTTCGGATGGAAGGTGTCCAATCGCGAGGGGGGGGGGGGGTACGCGAAAAGTTCGTACATTTCCCCTTCCCCTGCCCCCCTCGGTACTTATAAGGCAATTTTAAAACTTGTTTGGAAAAGATCTCATTAGGACCTTTCCAACGACACCCTACTCGACTACCAATGGTGAAATTTTTTTTTGAGGGGTCACCTCCCTATATGGGGAGACCCCCCTTAAACACCTTTAAAAAATTTTCCCACCCTTGAACTTTCAAGAAGTCACCACTTCTGACCTTTCTACAAAGTTTCATGGCTGTAGCCTCTATAGTTTCGGAGAAAAAGTGCTGTGACATACAGACGGACGGACGGACGGACGGACAGACGGACAGACGGACACAGGTCGTGATTGCAATGGGGTTTTGTATTTTAGTACAAAACCCTAATAAAAGAACTTTTTCGGGTCATCAATAATATTTTCACCTATCAAATTAATATATACTTCATATGTTTCTCTAAATTTTGTTTGAAATTCATTTGCAAGTTCATTATGTTTTGATTTAATATCATTGCTGACATCTTTCTTGCTTTTGATAACTCTATAATATTTGTTCCTTTGATTTCGTAAATATCTAAGATCACTATTTAACCAAGGCTCGGACAATTTAGCTTTTTTCTTAATTTTAGGTACATAATTTTCGAGGGCGTCAAAGAGTTGTTTGATGAAAACAGGATAACGCATCTTCTAAATCTAACGTCAAAAGTGTATCAGTCCAATCAACAGCAAAAATACGTTTATTGATACTTTCATAATCAGCATTGCGAAAGTCTTATAAAAATTGATTTATTGTATGAAATAGGGTTAGAAACGTCAAGGGTGAAAATCTCAATATTAAGTGCAGAGTGATGAAGGCTGTCACAAAAAAGATTCTCTTTGTCATCAGTTTGATGGACCACTACATCGTCATACGCGTTAGCAAAAATTAAGTAATATATATATTAATAAAAGATTTCAATGCTCAAAAAATTTTATGGAAATCGAATCATAATTGAGTGAGTTATAGCCATTTCAATTGAGTGGGATTACAACAACAATAACACGTGATTCATATTTCAAAATGACCTTGGCACTTTTATTTTCTTTCAATTGTCATGAAAATTTAAGAGATAGTGTCTAATTTCAATATGTTCAATCGGCTGAGCCTTCAGAAAAATTATTTAAGCTTCATCAAAATGGCGGCTGCAATGTGCTTATGAAAGAAGCTCTGCATCTTTTGCATAAATTGGAATGATTTCTTATCCAAGTATTAGATGAAAAATTCAACATATCGATCTACACTACTATCCATCGATTCACACTACTAGAAAATTTGTTTCGAACCCTACGATGGTCACAAAAACCTTCTGGTGGGAGCACTCTCCTGCTTACTCGACTTGTTACACTCATTATTTTCATATTTATATATTCATATACCTATTAAATGATATTTAACAGTTTCAATAATATTACCTTCGTATAGTGTCAGATAGTACTTAAGTAAACTAGGAAGGAAATTAATTAAAAATGTACACCTTAAAATGTGAAATAAAATGTAAGTGCGATAGAAAAAATACTTGAAAGTTATCTAGTTTTCCAGCTCTGATCATCAACGATCGACGGACCATCATCCAACATCGCCACTTCAATCCATTCCACATCGACGGACGGAATCAGTGTTAGGGTTAAAGATGGCTACCGTTGTCAATGTTATCAATCATCCACCGTCACCACTTCAATCCATTGCAAGTCAACGGAATCAGTTTTAGGACTAAGGATTGCTACCATTAAAAGAGCATGCATTCGCTTATGGTCATCCTCCGATAATGATCTACCGCTGTCTGTCGCATTAATTGTGAATCGGTGGAATTGGTGCTAACAAAGAGGAGAGCTCCTACACGACCCTCATGAACTCACCTCTCATCACAAATCATCAGATCAACACCATCCGCCACCTCCGAACACGCACACTAAACAAATACCACTGCCAGTTAGTTAACAAGCAACCTTACTATTCCCAAGAGGAATTAGGGGAAAATGTTATAGTTCGATCGTGAACTGTTGCAAATTTATATGGCAGTATGAGGAAATTTCTACTGATTTTCGTGCGAATGTCAATCTGCTGTGTGCCCGGTACGCAAATGTTTCTGCTTTTTCATTATATCTGAAAATTTTCTCCTCGTCAGTAAAGAAGCTTCACTCCAAATATTTTGTAAGGGCATTTTTTTCTCCCCAAAACGTTCAAGAAGTCATAACTTTTGACCTCATTAAAATGTTCTAGGGCTATAGCTTTTATAATTTCGAAGAAAAACTGCTGTCACCTACAGACGGATATAGGTTGCGATTTCAATAGAGTTTTGTATTTTAGTACGAATCCCTAAACAAATTGAGGAGAGTGCTCTTACTAAAAGGTCTTTTTAACCATCCTAGGGTTCGAAACAAGTTTTCTAATTGCGTAAATCAGTGACTGGAATCATTCATCCAATACTTGGTTAAGAAATCCTTCAAATTTATGCAATGGATGCAAAGTTTCCCTCATAAGTATGTTGCAACCGTCATTTGTTTCAGCTTAAACTATTTTTCTGAATGCTCGGCCGATTGAAGACATTCAAATTAAAAACTTTCCCTTAAATATTCATGAAAATCAGAAGAAAATAAAAGTGCCTCGGTCAATTTTGAAATATGTATCACCCATCATCACGTGTTATTACTGCTGCAATACCATACAATTGAAATGGCTATAACTAACTTGATTATGATTGGATTTCCATAAAATTGTTGTGCACGTAAAGATATTATATCAATCTTTATACTTGCTGCATTTCAAGAGTTTAAAGGTACCGTTTTGATTTTATGGGTGAAAATAAAAAATCAACAAATCATTAAGGTTGAGTGAGTTTTGATTTCTGAGGGATTTTTTCCCCTTGTACTCATAAAGACCTACCTTCGTAATTTTTTTCAGATTTTCCGGCTCAAAGGTGTCCAATCGCGAGGGGGGAACAAAAAATTTTGGTACATTTTGCCTCCCCCAGGATCGCCCATACACAAAATAAATAAAATTTTAATCAAGACCATTTATTTGGTTCCCTACTGGACTATCTATGAATAAAACAAAATTTTAAGGGCCACTTGATTATAAGGAAACCCCTCAAAAATTCTGAAATGTTTGGTAAGATCTGAACTTTTGAGAACCCACCACTTCTGACTTTTTCAAAAAGTTTGAGCTTTTTAGCATCTATAGTTAATGAGGAAACTTGCTGTAACGTAGGGACAGACGGACGTACAGACGGAGAGATAGGTCATGAAGCAAGTATGTTTTTGTAAAAAAATTTTTACAATGAGCTAAAAATGGTTTAAGGACATTTGAAACCGATGAATCGTGAATATTCAATCCTTTTAACCTCAGGTTACAAGTACTCTTACTTTAGATTAAATTTTTACAAGACCTTCACGTACTTTGAAAGCGCTCAATTATTCAGTATCTTTAACGTTTCTTATTTCTACTTCCGGTTAAAACAGAGGCATTTGTCAGAGCTAAAACTATTAAAGGTATATTCATAAGAACTTTCAAAAAGAAGTTTTGGCAAATTTCTATTTAATGATTTTTCTAGGAATCTTGTTGCAAATCTTTTATTCAATGCACTAAATGTTTATTGAATGTTATCAGTCAATAAATATAAAGATACTCATTTGGGGATTCCTAAATTTTGTGCATTTATATTCGTTATTTTTTAAGCTAAGCTCAATTTCCAACATTGAAAATTGGCCAGCATTTCGCAGAATGCAAAATATCTTTCAAAAATAAAAACAAATCCATAAAACAATGCTCTAATTTATTTTGCATTTCAGAGATTCTATTAGTCAGACATTTGCTGCAAAAAATCGCATATGAAAATGATTTCCAAAATCAACAGTAAGCATGCACGTGATATTTGTTTTTTGCACCAAAAACGTAAGCCGTAAAGCATCAGCACAGAATGAATATTAAGAAGGATAGTACGTCACGAAACAAATGACTAGGTAAAATCCGAAATAATCGTTAACTGGTTTGATGAAGTCAAACTAAAGAAAATGTTTCGATTCCTGGTTTCATTTCGAAATGATTTGTTTACGTTTTTATCAATTCCAAGGAATTGATGTATCTAGAATAAAGCCTTCCTAGATGGTTGAGATGCAAGCTTTACAACCGGTTGGCACTATTTTGCAACAGTTGAAATTTAGTATAAAAGCATTTTCTTTTGCCTAGATTGCTATCAGATCTTCTTTCTTCATCAACCAAGAACAACTAGATTAACCAAACAATATGAAAGCTTTTGTGATTATCTCTGCCCTCATCGTGTTGGTAAGAGCTGAAAAGAATATCAATTTATCCAAACACTTTTAAGGTATATTCTTTGAAATAAATCTAACGAATTTCTTAGGCTAGCGCTCAATGGGCTCCAAAAACCGGCAAGCAGGTTGAACAAATCCGTGATCTCTGTATTCAGGAGGAAAGTGTCACCGGCGATTCCTTGGAAGCTCTGAAGAAGTTTGAGTATCCTGATTCTCCATCAGTTAGATGCTACATGAGGTGCGTTGCCAAAAATTTGGGAGTATGGGATGAAGGCTCCGGTTTGAATGCTGATCGCGTTACCAAGCAAATCAAGCTGAAGCGCAGCGAAGATGCAATCAAACCTGGAGTGGTTAAATGTATCAATGACAACAAACACAGGCCTGATGAATGCACTTGGATCTACCGTGAATTTAAGTGTATGATTGATGAAGGTCTTTTGGATGTTGGTGGCCTTGTTAAGAGCTAATATGTAATTACAACGTGATAAGACTGCAATGCATATATTAAGATAAATTTAGTCACTCAATAAAATCGATTTGACCAAAACTCGAGGTGTTTTAATTGAGGAGAATTTATGTATTCAATCGGATGTGCACTAAATTTAAAAAATTCATAAAGTTGAAATAGGCTACATTCATGAAACTAGTACATATATAATCCGTCTAAATCTCAGTGTTTTAATTTTAATATGATTTTTTTCTGTCCAAATAACTCCAGACTTTTACTCGCTATTTCAAAGTGCAACTACACGTATATTGGTAAGTCTAAAAAACATTGAGCTTTTGCATTTTCCGATTGAATATTTCTTTTATTTAAAATTAATTTTATTTAAGTACATATTGTCCATCATTATCTTTGACCTTTTGCCATTTTTTTGAGTAGAGCCATTATTCCATCTGTGGTTTATCGGCGAAAAACTTGGCCAAGTGATTTTCACAGTCCCTTTTTGAAGTGAATTTCTTTTCATTAACCCTAGATCACTAACCTTATTTTACAACGCTTATTACTAACCTGCATCGTTAAAAAAGGGAGGCTTTTAAGGGTTTATGGAATCAAATATTTATATGTGTTTTATTTATTTAATACAATAATCATTTGTTGACATGTTTATAAGTTTCTTATTTACTCTGATCACATTTTAATTACTTTGACAGTCTTTTAATTGAGACCAGAAGTTTTACTCATTTGAAAACTTTTGATTCCATTAATGCTTAACTCTTATCAATTTAAAACAAGTTGGGTAAACAGACCTACGCTCATGTCAGAAGGGTTTTGTACTCAACTTCTCAGGAATGCAGTCACCAACAACGAATAAATTCAAGAAATATGTCAAAGAGATGTGCACGTTTATAAGAATATCCATTGTTTTTCTATTTTCAACGGGCGCCATTTTGTTGCAAGCCAACAAAATTCACTCAAATCATGAACTCCTGAAAATATTAATGTTATTGCCCTTATCTGAAAATATCAAGAAGATGAAATCAAAACTGCAGTAACTGATTCGATGGAGAGTCCGTAAAATACCAAAATCATGTGTTATTGCTGGTGTAATTGGAGAAATTTCAAATGGCTATAACTTCCGTGTATATCATTCTATTTTCATCAAACTTACATAGTTTAGGGACCTTTTGTAGGACTACTTAAATATCGGATTTCGTTCAGTTTAAGGGTACCGATGGGATTATATTGGGGAAAATGTGAAATTCGAATATCATACTATTGTTAACAAAGTTGAGCGAATTTTGACTCCTAAGGTATTTGTTGTTATTATGCTTATAAAAATCTCCACCCCGGATTTTTTCCAAATTTTTCGGAGCACAGGTGTTCAATCGCGAGGGGGGGATACAATTTTTTCGTGTATTTCCCCTCCCTGCGCGCCCCTCGAAGCAAACTTTGTTAAACTAAGACCTGTTTTGAAAAGTTCTCATTAAGGCCTTTCATTTGATACCCATATCGGCTACCTTTGATGAATTTTTTTTTCAGGGTCACTCCCCTATATGGGGAGACCCCCTCTTAAATATCTTATAAAAATTTTTTGTAGTTGAATTTTGAAGAGAGCACCACTTTACACCTACATACAAAATTTGATGTTTCTAGGCTAAGTAGTTTGCGAGAAAAAGTGGTGTGACACACGGACGGACGGACGGACGGACGCACGGACGCACGGACAGACCGACGGACGGGTTTTGTCAAATTATTTTATAAAACCCTAAAAACAAAGACTTAAAAAAGTATTGAAATATTAAAATGAAGTAATAAAATGAAGTGTAGGAATTCGTAATCTTTTTTGAATGTGTGGCTCAACTTTTCAAGTACTCACGCCTAGATAAAGGTTTTTTATTAGCCTCCAAAGTGTTGGTTGCATATATAATATAACTATTTATAAATGCAATGTTTAGCATTCCGTAAAAAATACATAAAGGCCAACGTCGAGTTTTTCGGCTGCAAGAAGCGAGAGAACACGTTTGGTTCAAGGTGTCTACACCACCCTTAGTTTGATTGTAAAACTCGACCATCGTGGGCTTTTTGGTAATCTCATTAATTGTCCCATCCTCATCACAAGTCGACAATAAGAATATTGTCTTTTGGGGCTTTGGCTTGTATGAAAGCAATGTCAGTTCCTTGTCATGGTAAAAAATAGCTGTTCTTGTCTTTCGGGTACGCTCGTGCTGTAATTCTACGGGTATCTCCCTTTTGTTAGCACGTAGAGTCCCAACCAAAGTCAACTTATACGGTTCTTTTACTATACTTTTGGCTAGTGGTACCGAAGGGAACCAGTTGTCCATGGTTATATTTCTATTTGTGCCGTGCGCAGTCCGTGTCAATTTTTTGACGAAATATTCGCCAAGTGACTATCCATCAGTTTTAGTAAAAGAACCTAGATAAGGCTCGGCATCCACCATATACTTTGTAGAATTATCTACCAACATTACAATTTTCACACCATATTTATTGGGTTTATTAGGAATGTAAATTCTAAAAGGGCATCTGCCTCTGAAACCTAATAACTATTCATCAATGGTAAGGTAGCAACTAGGCTTATTGTTCTCTTGACATGCAGTTATAAAAAGATCCCACATATCTCGAAAAGGGGCATATACATCAGTCAATCTTCGCTGTTCGCGCGTAGACTTATCCTTCAACTCTGAGGCAGTTTGTAAGAAAATCAAATCTCTCATTAGACATAGTACTTCGGTATCGATTGCCACAAAAGTTAGAATCAAAAAGCTCCCTTGATGGTAAATGATTATCCTTCATTGCTGCAGTTAACGTAAGGATCCCGATTAGAGCTCTTATTTCATTCGAATCTGTCTGTCTATGGGTGTCTTTTAAATCCTTGTATTTCACGCATTTTATTGCTTTTTCGGCATTAGTGTGTGTTACAATTAAATCAATCATACTTTCAGTTAAAAAAAATAAAAAGCAAGAAAGCGGGTCTAGTTCATTTTTACAATTACGCGTAGGCCCAGGTCTAATATGAATTATATTTCTTGAGGCTGTTTGGCTTCGTGAATTAGTTTCAACTGATGACCATTTGTGTTTATCTTTTCCGCGAAAAATATTACTTGTTGGTGTAATAATTAATTCGTGTGTCTGACTTGAAGCACTAGGTAACGGGTCTTCAATTGATGAAGATGCACTTGCGAGGATGAAGGTGGTTATTCTGTCACAGAAAAAATCTCTTCCTCACCATCTTTTTCATAAGCTGGGTCAACCTCAAGGTGGTCTTCTTTCTCACTCTCAGAGCAGTTTCCTTCACTATTATCATCTAATAACAGCTGACGAATCGTATCTAAAATAAAAATACATTCAAATAAAAATAATTTAGGTTCTTTTTTCAATGTAGGCAAGTTAAGTGCAAATAACTCTGCAAAAATAACGTTAATACTAACCTTCGTCGATTCGATGACTCATGGTGGCTGGAACAGCGCACACAGGGTCCCTACACAAAAAAAAACACACCTATGAACCGCGTGAGCTGCGGGTCGACTGAGATTAGCCGGGATCTGGAATGCGTACAACGACGCACTCAAAATTTATACGACTTTTTTTTTATTCCGCGTCGTCGTTTTGATGAAGGTTAGTGATCTAGGATTAAGGAAGTTTTGCAGAGACCGAGACAAATGGTAGTCTGATGGTGCAAGGTCTGGACTATACGATGGGTGCATCGAAACTTCCTAGCCAAGGTCTGTCAATTTTTGCCGGGTCATCAAAAATGTGTGTGATCTGGCATTGTCATGACGGAAGAAGACAACGCCCTTTCTAGTGATCAATTCTGGCCGGTTTTTAGAGTTTTGTAAAATAATTTTATAAAACCCTACTAAAATCGCGCCTGTCTGTCCGTCCATGTGTCACAGCACTTTTTCTCGCAAACCGTATAAGCTACAAACATAAAATGTTGTATATGGATGTAAAGTGATGTCCTCTTCGAAGTTTCACTTAAAAAAAAAAATTAAAAAGGTGCTTAAGCGGGGTCTCCCCATATAGGGAAGTGGCCCCTGAAAAAAATTTCATCAAAGGTATTCGGTATGGGTATCAAATGAAAGGTCTCAATGAGAATCTTTCAAAACAGGGCGTAAATTTTTGCTTCAGGGGGTGCACAGGAAGGGGAAATACACGAAAAATTGGTGTCCCCCCCTCGTGATTGAACACCAGCGATCTGAAAAATCTAAAAAATATTATGGAGATAGGTGTTTATAAGTAGAACTACAACTAATGTCTTAGAAGTTGAAATTTGGAAAACTTTGTTAATAATAGTATGATCATCGAATTTCACATTTTCCCAAATAAAATCGTATCGATACCCTTAAAATCAATGAAAAACGATATTTCAGTAGTTTTGCATAAGGTCTCAATACTCTGCAAGTTTAATGAAAATCCAATCATATTCACGGAAGTTATGGCCATTTGAAATTTCTCCAAATACAACAACAATAACACACGATTTTGGTATTTTACGAACTTTTCATTGAATCTTACATTGCAGTTTTGATTTGATCTTCTTGAAATTTTTAAATATTTTATTTATTCAGTCGCCAAACAAGGCCCATTTCAAATTAAAATACAAATCAAATTTAACTAAAGTAAAATACTAATACAATAATACAATCTTAATTATGTAGTCGATGAATTGAGGACTTTTAATATTTTGGATTTAAAACAGGACTTGGAAGTGGTTGGGGAATACAGATCGCTAAACTTATTGAATGCCTTACAGCATCTGTTAACCGGCTCATTGTCTGCATAATTGGTGTGGTGTGTACTCGTGGTCAACATGGGAGTGTGTCTCGTGACTCTAATAGGATCGTGAAAGTGCATTTTGTCTGACAAAACAGTAACTTGAATATTGTACCTTATTACGTCGAAAGGTAGACATGCAGACAAAGCGACTCTTCTGGAAGCGAGTGATGTTAGGTTTAATGTTCGAAGTCGATCCTCATAAGATGGTAGATTGTGAAAAGAAGTCGGGTCGTACAGAGTCGTAAAGAGTAAAAATTGTTTTTGTACAGACTCAAGCCTGCGGCTATAGATGTCGTATTTGGGGTCCCAGACTATGCAGTCGTATTCGAGAATAAGACGGACAAGCGAGGGGAATAAGGATTTTGCGGCCCAAATATTCATGAATTCTTTCGCCCTCCGTTTAATAAAACCCAGCATCTTATAAGCTTTGCACAAAATTTCATCGTAGTGAAGGTTGAATCTGAGTTTGGCGTCTAATACCACGCCAAGGTCTACAACTTTATCAACTCTTCGCAGTTGTGTGTTGTTAATTTCATAGTTATATGTGTCGACATTCCTTTTTCTTGAAAATCTGATCACGTAACATTTTTCCAGATTTAGTTCAAGATGGTTGATATCGCACCATTGGTGGAGGGCGGTTAGTTTGGATTGAAGAAAAGATACATCAGTTAACGATTGTATACTGTGATATAGTCTGAGGTCGTCAGCATAAAAAAGGTGCGAAATATCAAATAGCGCTTCCAAAAGATCTGAGATGAAAATATTGAAGAGAAGTGGACCGGGATGACTGCCCTGAGGAACCCCAGAGGCAACATTGATCTCACGCGACAACTGCCCTTGAAACTTGACAAATTGTGTGCGGCCTTTCAAATAAGACTGAATCCAGCTTAGTATTGAACCTGATATGCCGAAGCTACGGAGTTTTTTCAACAAAATTCCATGGTTCACTCTATCAAATGCTTTGCTAAAATCTGTGTATATGGCATCAATCAGATTTCCTTGTTCCATTCTACAAAGAATATCTGACGTCAACGTGGTTAGATTAGTGGTAGTAGATCTGTTTTTACGGAAACCATGTTGCTTTTCATTAAGACATGGTTCGATAATGGGAGAAATTTTACTACAAATAATTTTTTCAAACAGTTTTGGTATAGCAGATAAGATATCAATGCCCCTGTAGTTCCCCACAAGCCATTTTTCACCTTTTTTATGTATTGGTGTTATAAAGGATGGCTTCAAAATTGTAGGAAAGATATCACCAGATAGGGATTTATTGAAAATAATGAAGAGGGGTCTAGTCAGTTCACTTTTGCAGAGGGCCAAAAAACAGGGTGGAATCAGATCTAGGCCAGGTCCTTTATTTAAATCGAGATCCTCGATATCTTGGAGAATTTCATCTTCTGAAATCGACATGTTCTCTATAAGGGTTCCAGACGATTGTTCCGGAGGCTCTAGGTTTAGTGGAGTAGCAGAGTTCGAGTAAACATACTGAAAGTGGTCTGCAAAATACTCGCAGATCTTTTCTACATAAGATGACGTCGAGTCTTTGTATGTCATAATTGAAGGATAGCCATGAGTTTTATGCTTAACGTTTACGAAGTCAAAAAACTTTTTTGGATTGAAAATAGTTTCCTCCTCTACAACGTTAACGTACGATTGATATGCCTCTTGGGATTTTAGTTTGAATTCGAGAGCAATTTCGTTATACTTACTCTTGATCTCATCGCTGGCATTATTATTGCGTTTAAGGAGCTTGTAAAGTTTATTTCTCTCGTTGCGTAAATGCCGGAGATCTCTTGCTAACCATGGCTCTGAAGTCTTGTCTTTTTTTATTTTAGGTATGAATGATTCAACGGCGTCAAAGATGATGCTATAAAAGCTGGATAATGCTGTGTCCAAGTCTAACGTTGACAAAGTGTCATTCCAATTTACTCGGGATAAAAGACAATTGATTTGATCGTAATTGCCATTACGAAAGTCATATACAATAGTGGAATTGTACGATATAGAATTAGAAGTATCAGAAGTGGACAATTCAACGGTAAAAGCGGAGTAATGAACTGAATCAGAAAACAGATGATCGTTGTCATCAGTTGAACTGACCACTACTTCGTTGTAAGATCTAGCCATCTGCCATTTTGGTTGGGTATAGGAGCTACTTGCTGCAAATCGTTACTATAAAAGGTAATCATGAGATTAAAATCATTACTATTTAGGAGATTGATAGGAAGAAGGAGGCCGTCTTGTTCATCGACCACAAACTTTAAGTTTTTAAACGATTAAAGTCACCAGTAATTATAATGTTATCTTCTTCATTTGTAATTGCACCAATTTCAGCAACAATTTGACAAACGTCGTCGTAGACAGTATCGCTAGAATTTGGGGGGACATAAAAAACGCCAATATATAAATAAGATCTTTTCAACTTTATTTTAACCACTTTATGCTGGAATAATTTGTATTGCGTGGAATTTACTAGCTCTCTCATAAAGGAGTTGTGTACTGCAATTAAAGCACCACCTCCTTGTGATTTTCCTGTGCTGTGACGATCTCTATCGTCTCTGTATATATTCCAGTCACTATCAAGGATCTCTTCGTTAATGTGAGAATCTTTCAACCATGTTTCGGAAAGGGTTAGGATATTAAAATGGCACGACTTTGTGTCAAGAAAAAGTTTGTTTAACTTACTACGTATACCACCACAGTTATGGTAAAATAACTTTAAAATCTTCTGCTTATTGGGGACGAAAAAATTTATGGTGCTGTTCCCTTGCCCTTTGCAATGACGAGATATGATTTGAACTAACATGTGATGCGTAGGTTTCGAGATCTTTTTTTGCCTGGTTAACGGTGATACCTAGTTCTTCATGGTAGGAAAAATACAGAAGCCGGAGAGCGTCCAGATCAATTGGAAGACCTTCTCTCTGAATCACGATTTTCAGACTTGTTTTCGTTTTCCCATCTATGCAAGTGGTTTCTGATGCCTTGTGCATATATGACAGGTAGAGCCGAACCGATTCGTAAATTTTATTATCTCTAAGTCGAGATATCAAATATCTTTTTTCGAGGTCAGCACCCGAAACTATAGTGGCCTTGACTGTGGGCGGCAACAACGGGTCTAAAGTTAGTAGGAGCAAGTGATATGGGCTGTAAAATTGATCCGGACGAATTTGGAATTAAATCTTCTCCGCGCACGAAGTTATTATAAGTGCCCTGTATAGTAGAAGATTTATAGTTTAAAGAGGAAGTTGCTTCTAGGTTTTGTGCAGTAGACGCCTCTCCGTCTATGACTGTTTCCAATTGACCAGCACTAACGCTAATAGAGTGAAGTTTTGTGTCGACAACCGAAGTGCTACAGTTATCCGAAGCGTTGAAGGGATTCAAGCGTTTCGAAGGAGAAAATAGGGATTGAGGTTTAGGATTCATGTTAGAAGTTGCTATTGGACCATTAGTAAGGGTAATGGGCTTAAGTGTATACTTAGGGCCACTTACTTTTTTACTGTCCTTGGATCCAGGGCTCGCGATTTGATCAATCTTCTTCTTGAAACTCGTGAAAGGCCAGGCATATCGCGTTGGAATCAAAACTTTGAAGCCACGTCTTTGCTGATTGCGGGAAGGTAGCTGCTCAACTCTGCATCCACTGATTAGAAGGTCATTTTCAATTGTTTTTCGAATTATGGCCTCATTACAAATCCTTCTCCTTCCTTTTACATAGAAAGTGCAAAAGTTTGCCTCTTGGTTAAATCCGCAAATCTTTTGATGCGATTATCCCACTCTTCTGTTGACCAGAAGGTTCCAAGTTTGTATATGAACTTGGGGCTTTTTGGACTTGGTAATAGTGGACTACTGGGCTGTGTATCAGTTAAACAGGGAACATGCGGCGTGTTGATTTCGGGTAATATTGCGGTTTTTTGGGTTACCGAAATGCCTTGCACTTTTTCTTCCAAAGAGGCGAATCGTTTATCTAGAACTTTGATTTTCGTTAATATCTCAGAGAGGAGTGTGCTATTTTGTTGTTGCGCTGGTATCTTCATCAATAGATTTCCCAGTAACTATTTCATGCTGTATTTGTTCAAGTCTTCAGTGCTCGAAAGATGAAGATTGGAAATTAGGTTTCTCATAAAAGTGAAGCGTTTGTCAACTGATTTAAGAGCTCTTGTGATGTTGTTATTGCTACTTGATAGCGTCGACGCAAGATCATCAAAGCAAGTAGCCATTTCCACAAAGCTTTCATCGTTTGCTCGAGACTTTGAGCTCTGGCGGGCAATCAATTGATCTTTTTCATTGATGAGGACATCAATTCGATCAGTTATTTGATCATAAACAGCTTTAAATTTCTCTTCAACGTTTTGGCAGTCCGAGCAGATGAAATGCGACTCCAAACAGGGATGAAATCAATCCCTTGGAGCATCCATACACGCACCATGCAATTTTCTCTTACAAAAATTTTTACATATCACATATTTAAAAGTGTGATCGACACAATTGGCGAGATCACATTTGAAATTCATTTTCTTTTCTAAATATTAGTTGAGTTCTGGCAATTCAAAGTCAAGGTTGTATGATTGTTTATTTAATTGCTCAATACTAAAACCAACACTTAATTATCACTCATTGCAGATTCAGCACAAATCAGTAGAATCAATAAATTAATTAAAAGCAGATTCATCATGAAATTAAAAAGCGGTAAAATGTGCTTACGGTTCAAATATAAATATAGCTTTCATTAAAAGCACTATGGTCAGTCGATCACAGAAATGGGGTCACTGGTTCAAAACGTCGATGTTGAGTTTATGGCACAATTGGGTCACGATTGCTTAACTTTAAAATATAAATACTTGGATTTATTTATAAATAAAGACACAAATTTAACACTATCTTATTTTACACTTAGCACTACTTAGATTTAATTAATGAAATTGTTCAGAATTGGTTGCGGAGCAAATGTAAAACACGTCCACGCACGACGATGGTGTTGTCGAGTATATAATAAGATCAATAATATTAATTTTTTTGGGAATTCATGATTTGAATGATTTTTGTTAGTTTGCAACAAAATGACGACCGTTGAAAGTACAGAAGCAATGGATTTTCCTATAAACGAGCACATCTCTTCGACAAATTTCTTGCCTTTATTCATTGCTGGTGACTGCACTTCGGAGAAGTTGGTTACAAGACCCTTCTGACATGACTGTTTACCCAACTTGTTTTGAATTGCTTGTTGCAATCTGGTTAATTGCTGACAGCACAGAACCAAATTCAGTGTTTGGCCAGGTTTTAGCACCTCATGATAAACAATTCCCTTTAAATCCTACCATACACACAGCAAAATCTTATTTGGTGTCAATTCTAGCTTTGAAGTCGTTTGTGATGATTCGCCTTTTTTGACCATGATCTTTTTCGAACGACATTCTCGTATCTTACCCATTTATAATATTTCTCCACAAGTTATAGAGGGGTATTGAGTTAACTGAGTTTTTAGTTTAAGGTAATATCCACAATCGCTTTAGGGCATCGAGTTTTTTATTGCGGAAAGTGAATAGCTCTTTTATGTCCATTTTGGGTATTTCAGCTATTACAAAAATTTCGGTAAGCCATCTACTCGCTTGACTGTTGAAGTGAAGGCTTAGAGTTGAAACGAGTAGCACTCACGCCCACCTCCAGTGGGTAAAACTGGGGCTGACAGAAGCTTCAAACAGCGCATCCTCGAGTGAAGGGTAATAGAGCCGGAGGCTCAATAATTTAAAGGCTGTGGAAGCTATAATAGGCCGGTCACGTGAATTGTATAGATGAACAACGGATACCCAAAAAGGTATTTATTGAGATATCTGAAGGGTAGAGACCAGTGGGGAAACTGAGAAAATACTGGTCTGACTCGGCCGATGAAGGCAGTTCATAACTGGTCGGATTTCAAAATTGAAGTATGCGCTCAAAGGACAATTGGAGGCACTTTTCACAGGGACCAAATGACTAAGAGGGTCCGTAGCTCTGAAGAAGAAAAAATTGAGAAATTTAAAAATGTAAGGATCTTAATGAAAAGAACCCAATATAATGGTTTATACTCACGTTTTCAGTAGTTTTAACCCTCAGAGTGCGCACAAGGCTCTATCATAGTGATAATTAGCTTGTGGTAGCTCAAATACGATACAATTTTATATGGCTAATCCTTATTAAATTATTTTGTTATTATCATTTTATAAAATAATAATGAACTATGATCATATAATCAATTCGATCTACACTATTAACTGATTATCATATTAAGGCTGAGCTGACTATTTTTGGTTAATTGATTAATGGGTTCATCATACTTGAAATTTTCCAGATTGTCAGCAAAGAGCTTTCACCTCTGATCATCAACGATCGACGGATTATCATCCAACATCGCCACTTCAATCCATTCTACATCGATGGACGGAATCAGTGTAAAGATTTAAGACAGCTACCGTTGAATCATCATGTATTCACTCATTATTATCAATCATCCACTGCCAACACTGCAATCCATTGCAAGTCAATGGAATCATTTTTAAGGACTAAGGCAAGCTACCGCCAAAATGGCATGCATTCGTTTATGACCATCCACCAATGAGGTCCCGCCGCGACCTGCCGCATTGATTGTGAATTGGTGGAAGGTGGAAGATGGCCACCATCCGCCACCTCTAAACATGCACACTAAGCAACTGTCACAGCCAGTTTGTTAAAAAGCTACCTTACTATTCCCAAGAGGAATAAGGGCAAAATGTTATAGTTTGACCGTGAACTGTTGCAAATTTATATGGCAGCATGAGGAAATTTTTACTGATTGTCGTGCGAATGTCGTTCTACTGTGTGTCCGGTACATAAACGGTACTGCTTTTTCATTCCATCTGGAAATTTTCATCTCGTCAGTAAAGAAGCTGCACTCCAAAATTTTTTTTAAGGGTATCCTATATAAGAATAGACCCCCTAAGGACACAGAACATTTTTTTCTCCCCAAAACGTTCAAGAAGTAATAACTTTTGACCTCTTCACAATGTTCTAGGGCTGTAGCTTCTATAATTTTGAAGAAAAACTGCTGTCACGTACAGACGGATAGAGGTCGCGATTTCAATAGAGTTCTGTATTTTAGTACGAACAAGTTGAGTAAGTAGGAGAGTGCTTTTACCAGAAGGTCTTTTTAACCACCCTAAGGTTCGAAACGAGTTTTCTAATTGCGTAAACCGGTGACTTGAATCATTCATCCAATACTTCGGTACTCTACAGGGAGACGGGAGAGCTCACCCCGGATAATATAGTTGCGGTGATGCTCGAATCGCTTGACAAATGGAACCAGGCGGCACATTATGCTCGGGCAGTCCTAAAATATAAAAGGGACTCACAGCAGCTGGGGGCGCTTGGGCTGCGGGATCGCTCTTCTGGCATTTCCTCTTCCCCTCTCCCCTCCCACTAGGAAAGGGACTCCCCAGCTTGAAGGCGCCCCACGGCGTAACAAAACGAGACCTGGCCCGAAGTAATGTGTCAAACGGTTCCAGGCTGGGTTCTCAGGTTGACAGGGGAGGTGTTTAGTGGGTAGTCCAGTGGCGCATGGGGTCCCACACTCTGTGCATAAATAGCATTCACCTCCCTACCACAAAAAAATACTTCGGTAAGAAATCCTTCAAATTTATACAAAAGATGCAAAGTTGCAACTGCCATTTTGTTTCAGTTTAAATAATTTATCTGAATGTTCGGCCGATTGAAGATATTTAAATTAAACACTATTTCTTAAATTTTCATGGAAATTGGTAGAAAATACTACCTCGGTCAATTTGAAATATGTATCAACCATCAACACGTGTTATTGTTGTTGTAATACCATACAATTGAAATGACTATAACACACTTGATTATGATTGGATTCCCATAAAATTTTTGTGTGTATAAAGATATTATATCAATCTTTATAATTGCTGGATTTCAAGAAGTTTAAAGGTACCGTTTTGATTTTATGGGTGAAAATGTCAAATTAACAAATTATACTATTATTGAAGTTGAGTTAGTTTCGATTTCTGAGGTATTTTTTGCCCTTGTACTCATAAAGACCTACTTTCGTAATTTTATTCAGATTTTCCGGCTCAAAGATGTAAAACCGCGAGGGGGGAACAAAACATATTGGTACATTTTGCCTCCCCCTGGATCTCCTTATGCACCAAATAAATAAAGTTTTAATCAAGACCACTACCAATGATAAAAAACAAAAATTTGCTAAGGGCCACTTCATTATAAGGAACCCCCTTAAAATTTTAAACTGTTTGGTAAGACCTAAACTATTGAGAGCCCACCACTTCTGACTTTTTCAACAAGTTTGAGCTTTCTAGCATCTATAGTTTATGAGGAAACTAGCTGTGACGTAGGGACAGACGGATGGACATATAGGTCGCGAAGCTAGTAAATAGACCTAAAAATGGTTTAAGGAAATTTGAAACCGATGAATCGTGAATATTCAATCATTTTGACGTCAAGTTTTATAAGACCTTCACGTACGTTAAAAGCGCTCAATTATTCAGTATCTTTAACATTTCTTATGTCTACTTCCGGTTGAAGCAGAGGCATTTGTCAGAGCTAAAACTATTAAAGTTATATTCATAAAAACTTTCGAAAAGAAGTTTTGACAAATTTCTATTTAATGATTTTTCAAGGAATCTTGTTGCAAATCTCTTATTCAATGCACTAAATGTTTATTGAATGTTATCTGTCAATAAAAATAAAGACGTTAATTCGGGGATTCCTAAATTTTGTGCATTTATATTCATTATTTTTTAAGCGAAGCTCAATTTGCAACATTGAAAAATGGCAAGCAATTCGCAGAATGCAAAATATCTTACAAAAATAAAAACAAATCAATAAATCAATGCTCTAATTAATTTTGCATCTCTGAAGTCCTTTTAGTCAGACATTTGTTGCAAAAAAACCTGATATGAAAATGATTTCCAAAATCACCGGTAAGCATACACGTGATACATGTTTTTGACAACAAAAACGTAAGCCGTAATGCTTCAGCACAGAATGAATATTAAGAAGCATAGTACGTCACGAAACAAATGATCAGAGAAAAACCCGAAATAATCGTTAACTGGTTTGATGAAGTCAAACTAAAGAAAACGTTTCGATTCTTGGTTAACGGCGCAGTCTTGGCCATTTCTAAATGATTTGTTTACGTTTTTTTCAATTCCAAGAAATTGATGTATCTAGAATAAAGCTTTCCTAGATGGTTGAGATGCAAAGTTTGCAACCGGTTTGCACTATTTTGTAAGAGTTAAAATTTAGTATAAAAGCATTTTCTTCTGCCAAGATAGTTATCAGATCTTCTTTCTTCATCAACCAAGAACAACAAGATTAACCAAACAATATGAAAGCTTTTGTTATTATCTTTGCCCTCATGGTGTTGGTAAGTGTAGAAAACAATATCACTTTATCCAAAGTACTTTTAGTATATTCTTTGAAATAAATCTAACGAATTTCTTAGGCTAGCGCTCAATGGGCTCCAAAAACCGGCAAGCAGGTTGAACAAATCCGTGATCTCTGTATTCAGGAGGAAAGTGTCACCGGCGATTCCTTGGAAGCTCTGAAGAAGTTTCAGTATCCTGATTCCCCATCCGTTAGATGCTACATGAGATGCGTTGCCAAAAATTTGGGAGTATGGGATGAAGGCACCGGTTTGAATCCTGATCGTGTTACCAAGCAAATCAAGCTGAAGCGCAGCGAAGATGCGATCAAACCTGGAGTGGTTAAATGTATCAATAATAACAAGCATAGACCTGATGAATGCACTTGGATCTACCGTGAATTTAAGTGTATGATTGATGAAGGTCTTTTGGATGTTGGTGGCCTTGTAAAGAGCTAAGAAGTTATTATAGCGTGATAAGACTGCAATGCGTATATTAAGATAAATTTAGTTACTCAATAAAATCGATTTTACCAGAACTCAAAATTGTTTTTAACCGCTGAGAATTTATATGTACAATTTAATGCACACTAGATCCGAAAAATTTATGAAGTATAAGGAGGATAAACTCATGAAACTTGTATATAATCTGCCTAAATCTCAGTGCATGATTTGAAAAAATTAGCTTCAAAGCACTTTGAAAGAACGTTAAAATTATTTCTTTCTAATCAAATCGCTGCAGGCTTTTAGTCGATTTTTCATAGTACAGCTGCACTTTGAATTGAAGTTAAAGATTTGAATGTGTTTGTTATTGCAAAGCATTTGTTACGGATTGACTTTTATCCTTTGCTGATAGGAACCTTCCCCAAACATGCCGCGTGATGTTCATCCATGCACCATTTCTTCAAGCATGGAGCTTAGCTTTGAAGGCAAAACCATTAATGTTACGCCTGATGGCACCTTATTGCGAGAAACAAATGCAGAATCCATGAGTGATTTGAACACAAGAGGAGCATTGGAGCTTATTTAACAACTATAGAATAAAATAGTTATCTCTTGGTAACGAACGCAAGCGAACGATAACATTTTGATCACAGACGAAGCATTCCAAAACAAGGAATGGGCTTTGGTGAAAACAATTGAAGGGCGAAAACGAATCGTGTTCAAAAGTCGGGTGTTCTACATGTGGCAAGCTCCCGTGAGCTGTCAAAATACTTCAGCAAAATCAAATTGTTGTATGGTTGTACACTCGTCTATTCTAAGTCAAAGTCAAAACCGCTTTATTTAATACCAATCGTTATAAATTTTTAAAAGAACATAAAGCAAATTCCAAACAATAAAACTATAAAAAACTTAATGGCCCGAATGGCTCTCTAAATTTATACGTTATCAGTTAAACACATTTAATGAAAAAAATACACTTGCAAATTTAAATTAATTAAGATTATTACATATTTTTTGATTCAATTGGAAAAAGGAGAAAAAACCAACCAGCATTATTCAAAAATTACTTATATTACTAACACAACAATGAACTTATATCCTATACCTAATATGTTACACCCTAATTCTAAATAAGTTCAATAAAAAAAAACGTTACCTTATATTGAAACCTATACCTAATTTACGAGTATAATACAAATAAACAACAATACTAGATGTAGCAATAATGAGATGAATCTAAAAAACTAAGTAACGAGAAAAAGCACAAAAACAGAAACTAAACACGAATAATTTAGACATTGTTATTCAGCCACCAATACCTAGATTGTTCCATCTCAGCTCGACCAGCCTCAACGAATCTAGCAAATGAGTATCTCCATTGGAATTGTTGGTCTCGTGAACTCAGATTCGGAGGATATTTTATCTTCTTATCGGTGGCCCGTCGGTATATGTGATATATGATTGGGACGCCGTCAGAATCAAAAATATATCGATTCATGTCCAAATACATGAATGCTTCTGGAGGAACGAAGCCAGTAGCGAGGCAAGTCACAATATACCCGTCTGTAGGGTGGAACGGCTGTGAAATCCAAGGGTTTTCACTCACAGTTACAGATCTTGCGATATGATTCCGAAGAAGTTTCAATATGAAGATGTCGACTCTTGTCACTTGAGCGGTTTGATAAATTTTTCTATTCGATATATAGTGCTTCCAATCTGTCTCAGGCTTTCTGTACAAACCAGTACATGCACGAAGACATTTCCTTTCGAAAACTCTTAATCTTTCCATTGTACTAGCACTCTGGTTGTACCAGATCTGGCAACCGAATGTCAAAACTGGTCTAACTAGGGTCTTGTAACAAATAACTTTGACTTTTTAATCAATACATATGGAATGAAAGAGTCACCGAAGGGCCATGACTACTTTTAGTGCTTTACTGAGCATGATTTTGACATGTTCAGTATAGTACAGATACTGATCGAGATGAGATATCGAACACAGGATTTATGTGGAACCCGTTCTGAACTACCCTCACCAGCCATAATGTGGAAATCCTTCCAATTACGTTTCAGGTCTTGACTGGCCCCCTGCAGCGTTGTCCGAAACAAAATTGTTTCGCACTTCTGCGCATTGATTTTCATTTGCCAATTGTCGGTGTAGTGCTGCACATCATTAAACATTTTTTGAAGATTGCTCTGAACTATTGTAGCTTTTCGGTCTGCCGTATAGATGATCAGATCATCAGCAAACGCTACCAATGATCGCGTTGGCGAGACATTAAAATCAAAGCTGTTCAAAAGCTTGCGAATGAATATTGTGAAAAGCAGGGGAGCAGTAATTGTTCCCTGCTGTAGACCATTCAAGACCTTGAATTCGCGCATTGTTGTCAGATTACCATCAGTGACAACAAATGATTTCCCGTATAACATATTGCACATCATGGCGACAAGGTGTTTGGGGAATCTGTCCTGAAGAAGTTTGAAAACTAGTCCATCTAACCACACCGTATCGAAGGCTTTCTCCATATCAATGAGACATGCTCCAACACATTCTTTGTTGTTTAGTTTCCAACAGATGTCTGAGGTTACTTTCGTTATTGCATGTATGGTCGAATGCCTGGCACAAAAACCAAATTGGCAATTCCGCATCAACTCATTTTTCTCAATGTGGGCGTTTAATGCTTTGTTGAGCATCACTTCAAACACCTTGCTGATGTTAGGCAGCAAGCTGATTGGGCGATAGCTTTTTGGGCATGAAGATTCTTTTCCTTTCTTCAAGATTATACCTTAGCTTTTTCCACTCATTTGGGAAATATGAATTGTTCAACATCTTGTTGAACAATATGCAATAATTCCTAATAGCAACCTCAGGCAAATGTCGGAGAACTATATTTGGAATACCGTCAGTACCACATGATTTTTTGTTGTTTATTCTGCGAAATATGAAACACAAGTCGTCATAGCTGACAAAATAATCAATAAGATTCAAGCTTGGTATGAGGTCAGATGTTAATGTTTCATCGAAATGAAGAATTGATTGGCCGTTCAGGCTTGATTTGAAGTCGGAAACTTTTGCTTCAACGACCTCCGAAAATATTTCATTCCTTCTCTCTGGGTTTGGCAAATGAACCAATTCAAAATGTGTTCCAATCAGGGGAAGTTTCTGCAATCCATCACATATAATCCTGTTTCCATTTCTATCCGGAGTCCTACTATCAATTTCGATACCAGCTCTATTGAGAAGATTTATCTCATCACTAGCGACTTCAAGATTCGATACCTTCGCTCGAGACTTCCTGCGGAATAAGCTATTCACTTTCGCGAAAACGCCATCTGGGTCCTGTGAGCTAATACCCCTCAGTTTTTCCGCCCATTGATTGCTGACCTCACTCCTGAAGTATGAACGGATTAAGTTCCGGACATTCTTCAGGTGTAATTTCAACAAAGACAACGAGGGATGATTGTAGTCCAAAAATCGTCGATAAATATTGTTGACGCGGGCGAGAAGAAGGCTTTTCAATCTTTTCAACCTTGCGATGGTTGGTATTTCATATCCTTCCATATTGTTTCGATGTTTAATCTTGGGAACAACTTTCTCAATCGTTTCCAACGTCAGCTTCTCTAACTTCGACAAATAGAGATCTATTTCATCGTCAGTTAGATTTCTGTTATTAGGAACCATTGAGCAAGCGTTGCCACCATCAGAAGAGGGACATTGCTTCTGGTACTCCTGATTAAACTTCTTTTGAAACTTTCCCCAGTCTGTTTTTTTGAAATTCAACCGATGGTTTTCATGTTGAACTGGAATGATGAAGAAATCATCCCTTCGATGATTGATTTCCATTACGATTGCGTTATGGTCGCTATCGTAAGGAAGCACCTGCAGTTTCCGTTGAGGACTATTAAAGCTGAATTCAAGTCTTGCGTCAGCAATGCAGATGTCCAAATATGAATTTGTCCTAGGGTATGTTGGGAACTCCAACCCATATAGGTTGCACCTCTATTCAATTTGGTTATCTGTTATCCATGATTTCAGGAATACACCTCTTGGATTATTGGTGGCGTTTAGCCATTATGTATGCTTGGCATTCAGGTCACCGGCAAAAATATAATAACTATGCAGCCTGTTAAATTCGAGTATTTCAAACAAGGAATTGAGTTCCTCCTGGAACTTGAGAACATTTTGACCAGTTGCATAGGCAGAAATAACGAAGAGGTTATCCCCACCTGGCAGTGAAATTTTGATGACGGACACTTCAAGAAATTCAAAGTTTTTGAATTCGTTTTTTTCAATATTTTGGAAACAATAGGGTCTTCTAACCAATATCCCGGTGCCAACTCCCCCATCATCTATTACCCTATCGTTTCTTACGAATGCGAAATCTTTGAATTCCATGGAATGCCATGAATTGAGGTGGGTTTCAGTGGGAAGTATTATGCCAGGCTTTTGCTTAACAACAAATTCCAGGAGATAATCACGTCGATGTATGGCAACGATAGAGTTGACGTTGATCGATATGAGGCGAAGCCTATCCATGGGAATATGACTGGATGACAAGTTATTATTAGGCATATGAAAGACCTAAACGCTGAAAAGCAAAGTTAATTTTTGAATCTTGTTTGTCGATTCTCTCCGATAAAGAATTAAGTTGCTGGTAAATTTTGAAAAGCAGCTCATTATTGCCACTTACATTATTTACATTATTTCCAGCATTTTCTGCTGGTCCTCTAGCGGCGAGTGCAAATGATACTCCGGGCTTGACGAAGTTGGAATGTATGATATTACGGTGCACTTGTGTTTTCTTTGGAGCAAATTTAACGTTTGCATCTTGATATCGGGAGCATCATCGACCAGGTAAAGTGATAAATTCTTCCTTTCTATGGTCGACCTTCTTGTCGCAAAGGCTTTGACTGAAACAAAATCAATATCTGGTGCAGCCTCCTTGAGCACCTGAAGAAGATCGACCGTATCCTCTCCGCTGTCCAAACCCTTCAACAAGAAGGTCTGATTCTTTTCATTTTTTGGGGTATAGGTGAAGTGTGGACCCTCCCCAGAAATCAGCGCATCTTTGGCTGACTTGAAATCAACCAGTCATTTCGTCCTTATAGTTAATTTTTCGGTATTAACTCTTTTGATTTCGAAATTGGCCTGTTTATTTTCAGCTGCCAATAGCCGAACCATATCTTTCCCGGTTTGTCCAAACACGTTGATTGGCGGAACTTTTGCTGTCTTGTTGGAAGCTTTTTCAGAGGAACCAGCAGAACTGCGGGCTGGTTTTTTCTCCTTATTTTTGTTCTTTAAATATTGAATAAAATTAACGTCATTATCTTGATTAAAATTACCTCCGATGTTTTCTTCGTTGTCCATATCTTCGGTTAATCCCTCCAGCGCTGCAAAATAATTTTGGCTCTCGTTGGTGCCACCAGCACTTAGAACTTTCTCTGGATTTACTTGCTTTGCACTTTTCTTCGGCTTTATTACCTGTTGCCATTGATTTTGTGATTGCGTCTTTTGAGGCTTCATTCCTTTCTTGAAAAGATCCTTGAGAGACTGTATCTCTTGCCTTAGTTCATCATTTTCTTTCTGCAATTTGGCCATTTGTTGATTGTCCGCTATTATTTGCAGCTTGTACCCTTCATCTACGGAGTTTTCTTCGTTATGTTTTCTTTTGGTGATTGTCGCCAGTTTCGTATTCGTCGTTTCCCCAGGTTGCCCCAACGGTGGGAAGCCGTCGGGCTCCTCCATACCAGCGGCGAAATTTTCTTTGTGAATTTGTTTTTCGTTACCAATCGAAGTAAAAATATTCGATAGAAATTTCCTGAGTCGATTACTTTGACAATATAAGACTTTTTCCGATAAAAATTAACTTCGGACTAACGTTTTTAAAAAATTAATTTAATTTTTGAATACTTTTGACAGGAGCGATTTAAAAGACGTCTATACGTAAAGACTACTCACTCGTCTATTCTATGTTTCCATGAAAAGGTACGAATCACATTCCTTGCATTCTTAAAATTCACCTCGCACTGCCCACTGTACACCTATACTATTTAGAACAGCCAAAGGAAAAACACATCCAACTATTTTCACTGATAGCTAGCTTGAGGAAATAAACGAATTCCTATTCTTTTAACTTCGAACCTCAATGAAACATTAACAGATATATCAAGTGAAACGAAATTCACTACATAAGGAGGGCTACGATGTTCTCCGTGGACTGTTCTGATTTCACCATTAAAATTCCCATGAAAACCGTACAAAACCTCGGTTTTTGTTGCCTTTTTCACATTTCCCCATATACCGCCATATAAGTTGGCGAGAAAAGTCAGTCTACATGTGGTCATGTATGTCGTAGTAGGGTTTTCGGGTCGACGGCTTGTTAAGCTGTAGTAAGGCTTTGAATGAAATGCTTGAAATTACTATGCAAAGATCAAAAAATTTAGTTGGCGAAGAAAAAAAATGCAGTGCGCATTTCGTACTTTTCCAATATGGAAATGTAGATTTGTTTATTGGAAACTGTAAATGCTAGAAATATTTGCAACATCCTTGACCCTGATGAACATAAACTCAACAAAATATTTGCAGCATTGCAGATTGATCATATCAAAACATCGGGTGGTTGGCTAACTTTTAGGACTATAAGCTTCCATGCGTCAAACGTCTCAAAAAATGGAAGCAAGGATCAAACGTTTTTGAATTATCTAGAAAAATTTGACCCTAAAATGAAGATATCTTGTTAGCTTCTACGGTGACGGCAGTCCAAATCGAAGTATTTGGATCCCGATAGGCGCTGATAAATGGGCGGGAGGATGACTCACCTGGCCAATAGCCAACCGAGAGAGAATGTGGCTGCTGGAAATCAACTTTTAGGACTCGTTTTCCCGCAAACGAAACGATTTAGATACTGTGGGATTACCTGAACTACAAGGGAAATAGAAAGTTCTCCCTACTACAAGTTTTCTACTATGCCATCCACGAGAATATCATAGTATGAGCTAACCACAGAGGGAAAGCAAGGAAAAAATCCTAACTTTCACAAAAAACAATTTTCCCATATATTTGCCTCCCTCTGCACCCCATTGATAAATAAAATGACCTTTTTGTTTCAGATCCTGAAAGTTCTAATCAAGTCCTTTCATTTGATATACCATTTAACTAAATTTGATAAAAACATTTTATTTTGATAAGACTTAAACTTTTGAGAGACCAGTTTTGAAATCCGAGCAGCGATGACTTGTCCTCGTTGAACGAGTCAGATCAGCGTGTTCTCGGTTTCCCCACTGGTCTCTACTCTTCAGCTCTCCCAACGAATAACTTTTCGGGTATATATTGTTAATCCATACGATTCACATGACCAGTCCATTGCAGCTTCCGCAATCTTACAATCTTCGCGACCTCCAGCTCTTCAAAAATTTCACACAGTGCGTAGTTGTATCGAATTTGCCATTGACCCATATCTAATTTCGCTTCAATTATCCGCCTCAGGATCCGCTGCACAAAGGCATTCATTATATTTTTGGATGCGTAGGTTATCGTCCATGTTTCTTATCACATATTTCCATACTTTGAGCTTTGTTTTCATGTGTATCTAGCTGCTCATCAAGACTGTCAAAGCTGAATAAAATATTTTATTTGTAAGCTGTATCCTTCGGCGTATTTCGTCTCTTTCATCACTAGTTCTCATTATTTTTGTGCCTGAGTATGCAAATTTGCCCAATTTTTCAATATTGTATTCGCCAAGTGTGATATTTTGGGCATTCGAGATATTTTTCCTCAACTGCGTCATGAGCTTTGTTATATTTTATTGATTTGTAGCACTACTAGTTTTGCTTCGCTGTCGACTTTTTCTACCTCCTCCTTTTTCCCAGTTTCTGAACTCAGCTCTGTATGAAAATCCCCAGGAGTCTTTGACCACCATCTCCCTTTCGAAGTTATAGAAATACCCAGAGGCCTTCATTACTTCGTGTCCATACGACCGAAGAGCGCAAGCAATGTGAGCTAGGTATTGATTATATGTGGGTTGGTTTCTGAAATGTAAGCATGCAACATCTGTTTGATGTCCTGATGATAGTCCCGTGAATTTAACTTACATTCTGTAGCTCCCTGCCAATCATTGCAGCTCTCTTCCCCACAATTGGATACATTATTGCAAGCTATATATTTGGGCGCACCAAAGAGTATAAACACTCGTTCTTCTAACAAATGACAAATCTCAAAACTCTCATAATCCAGCACGGTTAGAATATAGCTGTGACTAAGAGTTAAATGTGTCAAGGTGTAGTAATCGGTCCTAATTGTCACTTATCGAGAACTGATAAAACTGTCTCGAAAATGCTTTTTCCGAACTTGTTGCACATTACGGCCTGTTTCCGGGAATCGTTAAACAACGCAAACGTCAGCCAAAAAGAAAGTTGCCAACCGTTTCAATGAGGAACTTGTCGAGAAGGTTTGGGACTGTGTATTCTCAAATAATGGAATAATTGTACTGTTACAATTAATGCAAATAAAAACGCCCATTACTGACGCCGATTGTATACAAGGAATGGCTTGCCGGGCGTTAGCAGGCTTAGCGCGATCAGAACGTGTACGACAAATTATTGGAAAGCTTCCTTTGTTTGCTAACGGACAGTTACAACATTTACTGCGTGATCCAATTCTACAAGAGAAGCGTGCTGAGCACGTGATATTTCAAAAGTATGCCATTAAATTATTAGAACGCGTTTCGGGCAAAACAAAAAAAATACTATGAACAATCGATTAGAAGCTTCCTTAGCCAACATCCACAAAGAAAATGTTGTTGCACAAACTAGGATACAGTACAATGAACAACAGCTTTACCAACTAATTCACGATCATTTGATTTCATGAGGTCTGACAACATCGGCGGCAGCATTGCAGAAGGAGGCTGGACTAACGATAGTCCTACTACCCCCTAAGTCTTCTGTGCATCATTCTCCCTTCAGTCATAAGACTTCGGCCGCCAGTGCAGTATCGCGAACTCGTTTGAGGACTCGCACGCACGAGATCAATAATATTATTCACTTAACAATGTCCAATCAAAATGATACTCCAGCTCTAATGAATGGCACGGCTGAAAGTCATTCTCCATCAAGTGAAGACAAACAATCAACAGTTACACCGATAAAATTAATAAAAAAAAATCTGGATCTACATCTCAATTCAACACATCAAGTCATAGTTTGTCTTCTCAACGATCTCTTCAAAAGCAAATATCTTCCACTATTGAGACGGTAATTAATGACGCGCCACCAACGCAGCGTAGCAATTCATTGTCAATATCCGATAATCAACCAAATGCCTCAAGTAATGTCACACTCACAACAATTGTTACAGAATATTTAACAAATCAACATGCCTCGTGCAACAATCCAATGTCCACCTGCCCTCAATTTGATCTTTTCGTACCTCATAAGTGTCCAGATCCGAAACCAAATAAAATACTGGATCTTCAATTAAACCTTACGGCGCGATCATTTAAAGCTCAATCTGGTTACAATACCATGCGACTCGATAGGCGATTTGTCCATACGCAATTCCGTCCCACAAGAACGATACGCCCGCAGGACTATAATGAAATACAGTTCACTTGTTGTGATTTGTTACCGTGCAATAATCTTGTTCTAGCGGGAACATATCTTGGCGAGGCAAAAATTTACAATATCACGAAGACAACGAGAAAAGATTGCGGGACAAATGTACTCAACACAATATTCTTGATCGTTCAAATTATGATAACCCCGAACGATGTAGTTCTCACTCCACGCATTCATGTAGTTCGAATCGTAACTATACTTGTAATTCTTTGAGCGTCGTGGAGTGCGAAAAAGCGGAATATTGAGTAATATAGGTAATGTGCACATATGTAAGTCAAGCGAAAGTCGCTGGCAGCAGTGAACATGCATCTATTTCATCACGGCGACCTTTTCATTTTCAAACACTAAATTCAAGTCATAGCAAACTCCAGAATAATAATACGCGGTTAACTTTAAAAGCAGGAGAGAAATGCTTTAAACAAAATCCAAATAGCATATGCCGTGTAAATGACAAATTACAAATTCCGAAACAGCGATTGAGCGAAGGAATAGCCATGACGGTAGCGGGAGTATAACCGGTTGATGCTGCTGGTGCTGTCGCCGAGAGATATCGGGAAGTCTGCTCGAGATTGCGCACCAGCGTGGACGCCGCGGCGGTTCGGGGTGATGATTAGTACATATAACCTCGGAATACAGTTTTGCGGTTCTAATACTAGTTAGCGAGGAAATTAGAGATTCGGCGTTAAGCCCGATATTAGTGTGAAGTGCAGTACAGATATCTTTTCTCCCGATTTTTCCGTTGTTCTGCGGCTTGTTTTAGCGGGGATTCTAAATAGAGACTTGATTGTACATATTATCGTGATCGACTCGATATTAGTGTGAAGTGCAGTACAGATATCTTTACTCCCGATTTTCCGGTTGTTCTGCGGCTTGTTTTAACGGGGATTCTAAATAGATACTTGATTGTAAATTGTATCGTGATCGACTTGGTATTAGTTGGCCTAGAAAGTGGTCAAATTCCGTCTCTTGCTCGTGCGTGGTTGCGGAGTGTGATCAATAGGATTGTGCACCCGTGATGATTAAACCGTGCCCATCTTCCAACGGTAAAGTGCCGGTAACTGATTTTGGAACGCATAACTTCCCTATCGGCTTGGACAGCTTTACAATTTAGCTGGAAATGGTATGTTTAGAATAAGGGGATGTTGTGAATGGCGTGGGGCTGGGCAGAGGAAGATCAGAGCAGCGGGATATTACGAGGAAAACGGGACGCATTCAAAGTGGCCATGTAATAGAATTGAAAAAATCAATCTCCAGCTGCCACTTGTAACCTATCATGTCAATGAGCGCAACATATCGGTTATTTACTTAGTAATCAAGGATGTGAAGCAATATTGGGATTTAGTAGACGATTGTGTGCGAGCGGATTGTTTAAGCATCGAGGGCAAGGCACGGAAATTTACTAGCGGATTATTTATGATCAAAGGAGTATTCGGAAAATAAAAGCATAGAAGGAGTACAAACAGAAAAGAAAGAAATTAGTCGTGTTCCGTTCGTAATGAATTTATATCGAGAAATCAATCATACTCGAGTAGACGTTTTATTGAGTGAGTTACCAAAGTAAATTTAAATTGTTCTTTCAATAAGACTTTAACAAAAGACTAAACTGAGATCAGAATTGTGAAAAAAAATTATATTGGTCCAAGTGAGAGCTCAAGTAATTAATGAAGCATATGGAGAAATGACTTGAAACAACATTGTTGGCTTACAAATACCTCTACCAGCTGAATTAGAGACTCATTTGCTGTGTCATATTTGTCCAGAAATTTTCGGTGCTGGGTGCTACTAATTCTTAATTACTTGCTTATAGTTCACAACATAGAGCAATTAACAATTTTTGTAGAGGATTTTTTTTTGCGGTTGTCTTTTAATTCAGCGGATTTTATGAACTGTAATTACGATGATGTTTTGTTACACTCGAAACCATTTGCTAACTTACATTAATCGCGGTAAATCTGAAAGAATCAGTCATCAAATGTGATTGCAGGCCTGCTAATTCACACTTCCAATTTGCTGGGAAATTTTATTACCTATAAAGAATTTTCAAATCAGAAGTAAATAGGGAACCCTTCTTAAAAAAAAAGAAGAAAAAGAATTTTGTAAATTTTATTGCTGAAAATTGGTCGCATCCGCTAGAATATAGAAAAGTGAAATTAAAACTGTAATAGTAGGTTGTCAGCTGTTCCGCAAATGTCTTAATCATCATCTGAATTAAATGAAAGTAAATAAAGAAACAATGTTGCATTAAAACTAACCCTTCGGTCTTTCCATTTTGATTTGCCAGACCGGGTATAGGACCCAGTACTGTGGCAGGCTTTCCTCATAAAACATGAGCCAGGCGCCGGGTACAATATAATCTTCTTTGTTTCAAGTGACGTCGCGGATTGAGTGGCCCAAGCAGAGTGCCTCTTTATGGCATAGAGTTATGTAATCGAATTGTATAATTCTATGGCATAAATTGGTCATCGGGGTACTTTTCTTCTGATGGGAAGACTTATACAAGTTAAGTTGTATGAGTTTTCCACTCAGGAGAGGAATACCTGGCCACTGCAACAAATATGGATATTAATCCGGTTGGGTGGGTGCAAAGGGGCTCCATCACCACCCAGTTGCCCTTCTCTCATTTGTGGGCCATGGGCCTCTCCGGGTAAGGACAAGGTCACCCTGCTTCCACTTCTTTTTACTTGCTACTCTTGTTCCTTGAACATGTCCGTTGTCCCTTGTGTAGTTACCTACACTTTTTGCGACGTCGGTCGTCTTGTCTTTGTTCGACCCCAAGAAATTCTTGAGTGCGAAATTTTTTGCAGTGGGTCCTTGTGCTGGGGGAATGAACCCGCCCCACGACACCGCAATGCTAGCCTGCCAGCGCATTCACGCGTCCCCAGACGAGGGCATTCTCGGCAGATATCTCCATCTTCTTCTGCCGAGGCAGCAAACCATCGCTGCAGTCCTTCATGGACAACCTTGAAATTCACGTTTCACTACAAAGGGTCCTACTAAATCTACACATACCAATTCTTATGGTCTGAATTCCTCTCCACTGCATGAAGCCAAATCCCCAGCTTATGCTTTCCACTTCATTTTAACTGACAGACACAATTTGCAACTTCGCACGTAATTTTGCACGTTATGGCCATTTTTGGCTAATAATAATGACATTATTGAAGTGTCTCTCTTCTTTTTGATGTAGGCAACATCCTCTTTCGCGCTTTAACTACCTTTCAACAAGGAAAACGCCTGGGCATAAGTTTTCCCTAACCATCCAGCATGTCCTCCCTAAGCTTCTACAATGTCACTAACTCCAGCTTTCATTCGTTCATCCCAAATATTAACCACGCTATCCGCCACTTCGACTGTATACACCTTGACAAAGTGTGCGGAAGTAAATGCTCCTTTCCCCGTCAATTTATTGCTTCAAAATCAAATTGTTCCTGACGGACGGCCCAAGAACGTTCGGTCTTTTAAGTTATTGAGCCATACAAGAGAGTGAAGGTCCGTAATGACGCAAAAATGAGAGCCCTAAATACAAAGCTGGCACTTTTCTAATATCCAGCGAACGGCTAAACATTATTTTTTAGTTTTAGAATATTTTTGCTCCGCCTTAATCAATGGAAATGGAAAAGTTGGAGAAGATTGTGGGGATTTTTTTCCTTGCTTACTCTGCCCATAGTAAAACTACCATCGATAAAACACCGCTGAAAACGTCTACGATGAAACACCACTGGAAATGTCCGAAGGTAGAACTGGGACTCCAATTGAGATGGTGTATCTCTTTTGCTTTGATATACTGCCCAGTAAGTTTAACACTTGCTCGCGTTTAGGTGTATTTCAAGAGTGCTGGAAGGTAACGGTCATAGTATAGTACATTCACATAGTATCCACACCTTCCATTTACCCTGTGTTGCACACTTTCTGAATTTTCCCAGTGGCCGGTCAGCTGAGCCAAGGCACGCCAGCAGAGTCGAGGCCTGTTGTATTCAAAAAAACAAAACAAAAAGCAAATAAAATTTCAGAACATGCGAGTGCTGCCAGATCCTAATAAAACCTTAAAAATTACGCAGAATGAATTTGTTTTTCTGCAAAGTTATTGACTTTTTGAGAACTGGTAATCCTAAAATCTCTCATCGAAGCACTTGTTTATAGTAGCGCCAACCCTCGCGTCAGCATTTACCTACCTGCCTGCTGCCGGTTTATGGTTCGCTCTTCGGCTTGTGATTGAATTGATTGAGTGTGGATGCTATGTGAGTATACTCTGCTCCAAAGTATACTCACACTCAATCTCGCCTCCAGAAAAATTCGAACACAAGCCGAATAGCGACCATAAATCTTCGGTAGCAGGTAGTTAGGTTAATGCTGACGCGAGGATTGGCACGAATATAAACATGTGCTTCGATGAGAGATTTCAGGATTACCATATCTCAAAAAATCCATAAATTTACAGAAAAACAAATTCGCTCCATGCTATCTTTTAGTTTTTTATTAGAATCCGGCAGCACTCCTATGTTCTGAAATGCGTAAAAGAACTGCTTTTTGTTTTGCTTTCTGAATACAACAAGCCTCAGCTCAGCTGACGTGCCCCGGCTCAGCTGACCAGCCCCTGGGACAATCCCAACACAGGGTAAATGGAAGGTTTGGATACTATGTGTCTCATACAAATTATAATAAAGAATTAAATGTCATTAAACAAATAGCCAAGAATAACAGCTACGATTCACATTTGATTAATTCACTCGTAAAAAAATTTAAATTGAAAAAAGCCTCAAACAATGTTTTTCCTACACTGGTGAATGTACGAGTATGTACCGGCTAGAAAATATAGTAGTTTTTTTTTTAAAACGCATGTTATTTTAACACTGACAGCTGTTTCCCGCTCAAAATTAGGTTAGTGAGTCAATATTAGCCTTCCGTTGAACAAAATGAATCGATTTACGTTTAAACAACGTTCGGAAATATTGAAATCGAACTGGATGCCAATTTTTTTTTTAAATCATCTTTCTTGATGAGGCACATTTTTATCTCGGCGGCTATGTGAACAAACAAGACTGCTGAATTTGGGGCTCGAAAATTCACACGTGATTGTCAAGAAGCTAATAAATCCTCAGCGAGTGACAGTGTAGTGTGGATTCAGGAGTGGTGGGACTATTAGATCTTTTTTCTTTAAAAATGAGGCTGAAAATGCTGTTTTGGTCAACAGAGAGCACTACGAAAGCATGATAACTGACTTCTTGTGGCCGAAGATTGAGGATTTGGACTTGACTGACCATTGGTTTCAAATGGTGGGCCATGCCATAAGCTCATCAAACAATCGATCTTTTGCGCACAAAGTTCGGAAATCGTGTAATCAGCCGCCTTGGCGATGTCAATTGGCTGCCTTGAAGCAGAGATTCGACATCGGTCTACTTCTTTTTATTGGGCGCTGTGAAAGATCAATTTTATGCGGAAAATCCACAAACGATTCAAGCACTGAAACTGAATATTCAACAAACCATCGCTCAGATATGGCTCGAAACCATCAATAATGTCTTTGAAAATTGGGCTGAGAGGAAAGCCTTCTGTCCCGCCAGCCATATGAATGAAATTGTATTTCAAAACTAATGAGAGGCTTTTCTCTTGCGAATAAAGCCAAAATATAAGAAAAAAATTTGATTTTTGTTCATTTTATTGCATTTTTAAAAAGTAACCCATCCTATACATTTTTTGGCTAAATCTCAGAAATGAAAGTGCAACGGAATATAAAAAAGTATTCAATGTTAAAAATAATAGATTACATTATGCTTCCCACTTAATTGAATATAATCATCTGTTTAACGGCGACTTTAAAATTCTACATCACGCTTCAAAGGGTAGATTACTGAACTTATTAGAATCAATGGAAATTAAGAATTAGCATGATGCGGCACATTTACTCAACAGCCAAATCGATTCACTTAATAGACGTAATAATTATTTAGATACCGTAACTTTTGATAAAAATTTGTGACATGATATTTTATAAATACGTTATAAGGTGTATTGCTATATTTAGTCATCTGATGAAGATACCGTGTATCGAAACGCGTGGCGGCCAATAAAAATAAATTGTATATATATATATATATATATATATATATATATATATATATATATATATATATATATATATATATATATATATATATATATATATATATATATATATTAATTAAAAAGTAGATGAAAAAACATCATTCATATAAACTGAATCTATATCAAGTAGAGATCGCCACTATAAAGTACATACCTTTTTTCTTATTTTAATAAAACTTTTTAATTACTTACCTATTCCTTAGTTCCCCGTCTTCATTAATATTATATTCCCTACCTTATTTTTAAATTTAAAAAAATAAATTAATAAATGATAATCTTATCTTTCCCGCTAACAAAATTTTGTTCTTTATTTCCCACAGACAAAATTTCATTCTTTACTTACTACTATGTACTAATCGAGGAATCGCCTAAGAAAACTGCTCGAAAATCAACATATTGCGGATCCAAACTTCAATTGTAAATTTAAATTAATACTCATCATTTTAATTTCCAATTGAAATCGGGATACGCCAGCTCCCTTTCCAACGGAGCTCTTTCACGATCGTATTTTCGCAACGAGAAAGAAAGTGGATGGAAGGCTCGCCGACTGGTTCTTAGAGCGGTCCCGTAAGGCGACGGCGAGACACAAACCGGGGAGTTGAAATAAAAACTGGAGTGGTGGAAGTCGTTGGTGGATCAGTGCGCATGTTATTTTGTGCATTTCCCTACTAAATCCCCCAAAATAATTACAGAAATAACCGGCAAAAAGTTTCTTGGGAAGCTCATCCCGAATCTAAAATTCTACCGAAGGTTTTCCGTGATAGAATTTCTCAGCAGTGTTCCTTTTCAGATAGCAGATGTATTACAGGTAGACAACATTCCATTGTTAAATCAAATAACCAATGCCCTTGAATTACGTGATTGCGGAACGCAGTTTGGATTTCTAAATATTGGAATTGCTCTTATGAACCTTTCTAATGATGAAATTTGAAAAAATCCCATTCAAAACCTCTACAATGCTTACGTGGAAGCAAATAAGAGATCCTTATCTGATCCATTGATTGCTGAGTGTGCTAGAAAATATGTCTGTGATCTTGAGAATGGGTTATCGTGCGAGGAACTAAGCCGATGGTAGAGAAATAGTTCAAGTTGGCGATCGACGTATTCCGATTAGAAAAAGTGATGGATCGACATTGTACTTGGCTCGAGATAAAGCAGCAATTACAAATCGATTTGCGCGTTACATTCTATGTGGTTGATAATGCGCAAACCGGTCATTTTGTAAATTTATTTGAAACCACCGCTAAAGTTATACCAGAATTAGAAGGTAGAATGCAACATACAAAAGTTTGGATGAATCAAGGAAATGAATACAAGAAAGATGTGCTGAATGAGGCAAAAGAAATGATGAAATGGAAACAAATTGAACCGCCAACTACCAAAGTGGACATGAATACGGCTGAAAGTGAAATATCTGATGTATTGGGAATATCTGCAGTCACTATAAATGATTTAAAACAAAGACACCAAAGGGGCTATGAGTTTGATTGGGAGAAGGAATTGCAGGCAAACGAAAATACGTTAAAAGTGATTGCTAGTCATTGTGCTCTAGTTTTGTGCAAACTAAACCTAGAATTTAGCAATGATATCGCTCCAATCAGCGAAAACCATAGATATAGAGAGTACTGGATTTGCAACCAGTCATGAGAGCCGAAGCAATTAGCAACTTTTGCTAAAGTTGTGTGAAGTTGAGGTTTGAAGTGATATGCTTTTATTTTTGCTCTTAGTTTACTCCGAAACACGTTCACGTTTATAAAGTTTATTATTTTGAAGATTGCGTGTACGAAACTGGGACTTTAGTTCTCTGTTTTTATTAAAAACTTACGAATTTTCCATCTGCTATGACACATAAGTTTTCTCGCCTCTACGAATTTCTTTTGCTTTGACGTTCAAGTTTTCTGTGAGACTCGTTTGTTGTGTTGTACTCAAACTATTTTACGAATGATAACGAAGGCGCGATTGTTTGCACGTGAAATGAAATTTTGTCGGTGTGCATGGATGTCAGTGGGGAAGTGATTCTTCTGAAGAGAGGAAAGAAAAACCTGTTTGGAAACAAAGGGGAAAGAGAAGCAGAGGGAATCATATAGTTTCGAGAGCGTAAGTTATATATAACTTATTTATGTGATAAATTTGCTTCCCACGTGGATGAGTACACAGATTCTCGTTGCTCGTCCATTTATTTATATGGCTTTGGCGAAAACATAATTGTTTTTCTTGTGCGGTTGCCTACTTCACTTAGTGCAGTCAGTGGTAGTGCGTGCATGTTAGAGTGATCCATCTGATTCTCGTCCCACTATACACTAAGTATGGTAGCTTATCCACAGCAGCTAGTGCTAGTGATAAATGTTTTAGATTAGACGGAGTTTGTATCGAGCCATCATACCCATCACATCTGATGAGTTATTGAAGGAATTTGCGCGCGTTGTCCTCCTTTGTCCACACTTTTCCATGACTTTGGTGGTTGTTTTACGCTCGCCGTTGGCTGGACAGAGATGGCGAGGAATGTCAACCACTAGATTTTGAAATTGAATGCGGACCTGCAACTGGAGTTCAACTCGGAGAAGTAAAGGTAACTGGATTTGAGATTCAAATCAAATCGGATTGATGTCGTCATTGCAAACGTTGCATTCCAGTATATAGAGCGAGTTTAGAGTTGAAAATTAAATATCCAGCTAGTGGCGCCAATTGCCTGACTGCATAAAACACATCCATAACTCAGCTGTAGTGCATCTTCCCAGCACACCATGGAACAATATCCACTTCGAAACTCCTCGTTACATCTGTCGACGACATAGTGAACGTCGTGATCAACGTAAGCAAGAATCGTTGTTTCTTTCATGTCTGGTGTCTTTCAACTCGCAATTTTTGTTTTGCCTCTTTAAGTCGCAGCAAATTGGATCTGCAATGCCAAACTAATAGTTCAAGGGCGGTGCCTCTGAAATCAATCTATTTGTAAACAAGTGTGGAGCCGATTGCTAGTGAGACTTCCATCTTATGAGCACCGCTGTCATGTTACAAGTTGAGCGGAACCACAACCCACACCAAATTTTCTTTTATGGAAAATCCAGATGGTTTCCACTGCGCCAGCAAGGCGAGGAAATCTGGGAGGAAAATACGATATTTGTGTCATAGACAGACAAATTGAGAGCTTAGCGCGAGTTCCTGGTTGATCTCTTTACGTTACTGTAGCTCATGAGTCATTTACATGATAAAATCAGAACAATAAGAAGAAAAAATACCAACGAAGGGACATCTTCATACTAGTATTTAGGGTACTTTCAAGTGATAAACATAATTAAAGTTAATTACGCTACCTCAATGATTTAAGGATAAAAGTAACTTTGGGCGCTAGTGTATGTCTACTTAAAAATTCAACACTACTAATTCGGACGTTTCTAGTTTAAAAATGAAGTTCAAAATAATATTACCGGTAATACAAAAAGAAAATCGTTTTCAAAAATTAGTTAGTATTAAAAACCTAGCGTCGAAAATACTTTTATCCTCATATTAGCGTTTCTTATAAGTTATTCATCCCAGTTATAACGATTATCTCTATTGAGAGGTATCCTCGCATATAAAGTCCAATAAAAAAAAACGTCGGACATGATTTTTTTAGCTAATGCACGATTCCATTCAAACTGGCCGGTGACACCTAATTTAAGTTCGGTAGCTAGAATATTCAATATTATAGTCTATTTTCATCCATCCTTTCCACTCTCAACCTGTTCTTACTTATTAATTCAATATTCTTCATTTCTTTCATAATTATTTTGCTTATTCCTTGGATCAATAGTTTTTATCGTTTTGTTTAGAATTAATGTTAATTTTTTAATTAGGGCTTATGTGCTAAAAAATGACGAATAAATCCCTAAATAGTCAATAATGTTTCCACTGAGTATACTTAAAAGGGAATCATCAAAAAAATGAGCTACCAACCTTAGGTTTAAATCAATTATAATAAACAGTAGCCATATACGAGTATATTTTTCAATTGAACAATCAGTTACTATTAATGAAAAGTTCGAAAATAATTCTTTGAAAAACTATGCTTAACGTGTTTTTTGATATTTTTGTTAGTATTTATTCTGTTTCCTTAGTCGTTTAAAAATAAGACAAGAACTATTTTGTGACCCCTATCAATACTGAGATTACTTAATTACGACGAATATAGATATTTTTTCATGCAATGTATAATTTATTTTGTCTTGAATTTTAAGTCAATAAATAATGCTTAGGTAAAAGAAGTGAAACTCGGTATTTCCTTTTCTTTCAACCTGACCAGGTGTGGGACCGCAACGATGGCAGGCTCCTCCTATAACATGGGCTAGCCATCGGGCGCGCTCTTCCCTTCTTTGTTCTAACTGGGGCTTTTGCCGGGTACAGTGGCCTTCTGCTCACGTGTCCTTTTATGGTATATAGTTATGTGACTCCAACGCATAACGCTATAACATAAATTGGCTACGTTTGTATTCTTCATTTGATGGAAAGAGTCATGCAAAGTAGTTTTGTATGAGTTTTTCACTCAAAAGGGAAATATATGGCCACGTCTACGTTTGGATTTTGATCCAGTTGGGAGGGTGCGAGGGGACACCGCTACCACCTGGATGCCCCACTCTTATTTCCGTTTTTGCCAGGCCCAATTCGTTCTTTGAACAAGCAATTTCAACCCTTAGTAGATTACCTCGGCCTCGACACTAGTCGATCGGCATGTGACATGTTTAATTCATCAATGCGAAATTTTTTTGTAGTGAGTCCTTGTGCTAGGGGGAAAGAACCCTCCCCATGACATCGCAAAGCTAGCCTACCAGTACATTCGCGCGTCCCCAGACAAGGCCAATCTCGGCGGATCTCATTAGCCTCCTCCGCTGAGGCAGCAGAGCATCATTGCAGTCCTTCACAGACATTTATCTACCTACAAATTCACTAACCAAACCTCATTCTTTCCTACTTATTACAATTTTTCTTTCAATTGCCCATTACGATATACATTGATGCAAGCTTTCAAATGCCTTGCGCAATTGAAGTTGAACATTTGATGAGTGGGAGAATATCAAAAGCTAGTATAGATGCCAACGTGTTGGACTCTCAATCTGAGCACTTTGCTGGGACTATTGCGTCGAGCTTGCCCGAGTTCAAGGAAATCTTTTTAATTTCGCCAAACGTAATGTTTTCTGTGGGTATGACGATTTGCGTATGGCTAAGCGTTATCATGGTTATATTCAGATCATCACTATGCGATTGGTGAATTGTTGTATTTGGCGAAAGTCGAAAAATGAACAGAGGAAACGGAATCGAAGTATATTGAACTTCATTCACGTTACCTCTGTACGGCAGCGGATGAGTGGGAAAGAGGATTGAGTTAGGTGATAGCGAAAGTTGGTGGTGGAAGTTAGAATTGAAAGGAGTAGATAGTAAGATAGAGGTGAACGGCGATGATAGTGAAAGTTAATGAGATAAAAGAGTGATATAATTAAACAAGTAAAGTGAAGCTTAATGCCACCTTGTTGCCAAAATAATCTAATATATAAGTATTTCAGTATAATAAAGTGAAAAAATGGAAACCGGAATGAAGAAAAGTTAGAGTGATTTTAATGTAATTAATAAAGAGTGAGTTTTATTGAAAAGTTAGACATTTCGATGATCATAAAATTTGATAAAGACAAAAGAATAAACGGGATATCAAAAGTTTTGATTGCGATGTGAGGAGTCGCTATTTAACTACTATATAGTACAAAATAGTTGTAAATTGATACAGGGCTTGAGTTCAGTTTGTGTCAATTAAAAGTTGTAGTTTTAATGTAAAGTCTTTAAAATACTTTTACAGTTGCCCTAATCCTAAAATAGAAAATCCAGATAAAGGCGATAGTAAACGTTCGAGGTATATCACCTTATCAAAATTATCGGCTAATGAACGGAGTAAATAAAGCTTACAAAGCTAGTGAATTCACAATGAAAAATTTTAATTTATACGACATCAAGCCAGCAAAGTTTCATACAATAAAGGAAAATAAACAGAAAGTACACAAAAAGTTGCGTTCTCCTACGAGACTAAGCACCTTTGGATGAAAAATTTCTTAAAAAAATCACAGGTATTGTCTGTACGTGTATAAGGGCAACAAACACCCCTAAAGTTCAAATTCGATCAACTTTGTTAACAATAATATGATATGGAAATTTTTCATATTGGCCCATAACATCAAAATGGAACCTTTTCATAACTCTAGCTCCCTTAGGAGTGTGAATTTGGAAAAACGGTGATAATTTAAGAAATAATAGCCTAAGAGACATTCTGGGGTCAGAAAATCATTTTAAAGTATCAGTTGTTGTTCAAAGTGTACCAGAGCTGAGATAGCCAAATAAGCTTCTTCCAGTAACGAATAGTTTTTACTGTCTTGTATATCTTATATTTTATGTTTTTACTAGTTATTTTACTAGCATATATTTTGCTTTTATGCTCACTGTTAAATTAAAAAGCACTGAAATTAATTGATTTTGGTATGACAAACCACTAAACAATCTAAATATTTCATATTTTAAAATCAATGTCCTCTTATTTTCTCTCTCTTTTGTGTTTGTCCCTTAATATGGGTTAGCTAGCCACGCCAGAATCCCAACTAGGGACTAAAAACTCTCCGCTATCTTTAAAATCTTCAACTGCTGTAAAAGCCGCGGCATGAGACAACTAGTTGATATAATTGACATTTGGATGTGTAGTAATCGAGCAGTCACACTAGCAAACTGTTCTAAACCCTTCCTATCTCGAAATTTCAATGGCAGATTTAGAAAATCATTACATATTTCCATTCATCATCGTACAAAATATATATATATTTCCATTCATCATCGTGCAAAATTGTTTTCTTTCTTATTATTATTATTAAATGTAACTTTATATCAATTTTCCTCTATAGTAAATTTAAACGCTTTCCTTTAATTATATTTTTGATGAAATTTAATTTTATATTTTTCATGAAATTTAATTTTTATTACTATTTAAAATTTTCTTCATTTTTCGTTACTTCAGTTAAATTTTGTTTAAAAAAAAAATAATAATAATAAATATTTAAATCTGCCAAATGAAATTTCGAGTGTGGGAACGCTGATACAAAACAGCATTCCACGGATCGGATTGCTAAATGCAATCTACAGCAGCTGAGCAGGGGCTCGTCTTCATCCACCGTAACAGCGTGACGCTACGGTAGACGACGAACGGACGGAAGGAGAAAAACCTGCATGGGCACGAGAAAACCACCCTTGTGGGATGCAAACTTAGCTGGGAAGGGAATAAGATAGGAGTCAGTTTTGAATCGCCACACGGGACGGACCCTTGAATTTGAGAACGTTAAGCGGGGAGTTGAATGAAAAGAGCGATATGGGAAGAACGATGGTTGTGAGGCACTAGCACGTCGTAGCATGGGAGCCTAATTTCGATTCGAAAATTCAACAATCTGAAATCAAATCGGACGCGCGAAAAAATGTAAATTAGAACCCTTTAAATATCCCCGATTTTAAAAGTGAAGACGCACGTGTGAATCCGCCATTTCATTTCGCATACACATTTGTTTTGCGCTCTTATATTTATGTCGGTACTTTTCGTGCCAGCTGGTCTGATTTTACGGGAATGTTTTTATCGATTGTGCGATTTGAGAATGATGTTCGAAAAGCGTTAGAACGTGTGTGGATGATGTGATATGGGCTTAGGAAATTTTACACCGTTGTCAGCGAGGGAAAGGATCTTTGAATTGGGTTTGGTGGTGGAGTTGTAGGCCGAACAAGAAAAGTGGAAAGGCAGAAATTTAAAAAAAAAGGAATCGTGCGAACATCATACGTGAAGTAAAGAATTTATGTAAAATTAACGGGAGAGTTGTGCGAGGGTCTGGTCGGTTCGGAAGTTCCACTAATCAATGACGAACAATAGATGACAATGGAGATTGCACTTTAAAGGAATTCCGAAAATTCGTCCGTTGGGCGAGGGACTGTTTGCAATTTGTTTGAGGAAGCGTGCAACCATTTTTGTATTAAAAATCGCAATCAGATTCTATTTGTCCCAGTTTCTTTCATTAATTAAAGAATTTACTTGCCGGCTTTTGATATTTTGTCCCGTATTCTATTAATTTGCGGGTTTGAAATCCAAAATCTGCAAATGTGTCATAGATTTTGCAGTGAAGTGCATAGTTCAGTCCAAAAGTAGTAGCAAATACCTTGCAAGCTTACTGGTGGTTAATCGGTGAAACGAATACAGTTTACGAGTAGCTACACTCAGATATCCGCAAACATGAGGGCATCTCGCACTGTTGGATTCGTAGTGAAATTTATAATTTTGTTTTGGTCGCGCAAGTATCATTGAATTGGTCGCCGCGGGGGGGGTTGGCAGTGCAAATGACATTGGGAAGCGGTACCTTAGTCCTAGCTTAGGGATGCATCAGACTACGACTATTTAGCCGCACTTCTGTCGCAAGTTACACATGGTTAAATGGAAGCCCGCACACTGCGATTCTCGACAATTTTGTCCAGGTCGGCAGTCGCAGGAATTTGCGATTTTTCCTAAAACCAGTTTAGCAGGTAGTTTCTATGATACTCGCGCAGGCGCACATCATTTGGACATTTGACGCTGACGTGCATGGAAGTTTCTTGCCTAGCGCAGAAATGAGTTGGCGCATGTGTTCCTGGCAAAGACATACCTTCAAATGAGAATTTTAGTTCTGCGCATGCCTGAAGTTCCTTCTTGTCGCAGTGTGTTCGTATTTGCGTCTAAGAATCGCTGGTTACGACAGTTAAATCGCAATGTGGCCGAACCCTCAGTGGTGATTTTGTGATTGTGAAAACGAATCGAGGAAGCATATGAAGTGCTGGCCAACGAATTTACGTCCGAACTTCCCCTAGCACATATACAAAAGATGTTCGTTTGGGACGGAACTTATCTGAATGTTATGATCACGCGATGCCCGTGACCTGCGTATGCAGTGAAGTTTTAAAACGCACCAAAGGTGCAGCCTAGATGGAATAAGTCATAGATTGCAATGATGGAAAATTTGTAATTTGTTCATCACTATAACTAGCCTTCAATTTTAATTTTTTTTGTGTAGCGTAGTGACATTAAGACCAGGGAGCTTAACTCTTTAAAATTGCAGGAGATCCATTGTTCATTAGCAATCTCAACACATCACCAGCGAGCATCCGGCGTAGATGTAGGTGAGTACCCGTTTGTTTTTGTTTTAGCTTTTTTATAGTAAAATTTATTATATATTCTCGGAAATATTATTTCTATTATTTGATTTTTTTTTAAATTTTAATTTCTAAAAAGAAAAAAACATGATTGATATTAAAATCTATTTCCAATTTTATCGTATATAAATTGAAAATATTGTCAACACCAAGTTACTTCTAATTATTGTACTTTGCTCTATCTAAATTGAAATACAATGCAATCAATACACTAAATAAAAGTATATATTTAAATAAAAAAAAAAGATTAATATAAGTAAAATACAAAAACGAAAATTTTTTGTACTTTTATGCGACAAAAGAAAATTAGATGAACACAAGCATATATTTAAATATAAATGAAAATACAAGAAAAACAATAGGGTGCTGTATTTTAGTACTAAACCTTAAAAAAATAAAATAGAAAAGCTTACTGTCAATTTTTTTGAACGGTTTTTATGGAACAAAGATAAACTTGGTCTGTCCATTCCTTTTTACCGGACCGGGTATAGGACCCGCAACGATCGCAGACTTTTTACACAATATGGGCTACCCATCGGCCGCGCTCCACCGTTTGGTTGTTTCAGGGGCTCTTGCCGGGTTGAGTGGCCTTCCGCTCGCGTGCTCTTTTATGGTATAGGGCTATGTGATTCGATCACATAATTCTATAACATAAACCGGTCACGTCCATATTTCTCTTTTCATGGGAAAGTTCATATAAATTATGTTTGTATGAGTTTTCCACTCAAAAGCGAAATACATGGCTACGTCTACGTTTAGATCTTGATCCGGTTGGGAGGGTGCGAAGGGGCACCACATCTATCCGGATGCCCCAGTCTTATTTGTGGGCCATAAGAATTGTCGGGTAACGACGAAGTGTCCGCATGTCCGTCCGTTTTTGCGCGGCACAATTTGTTTTTTTCAAGATCTTAGCAACCCTTAGCTCAATTTTTTCGACTTCGGTTGACTTTCTTTTTGTGACCCATGAATTCGTGAATGCGAAATTCTTTTACAGCGGGTCCTTGTGCTGGGGGAAAGAACCAGCCCACAACACCGCAACGCTAGCCTTTCAGTGCATTCACGCGTCCCTAGACAAGGCCATTCTTGGCAGGCCTTAACGTCTTCTTCTGCCGAGGCAGCAGGCCACCGCTGCAGTCCTTTACGGAGATTTCTATACCTAGTTTCACTACAGATGTCATCCCTCAAAGGCATTTAACATGCAGATCTCTACAAAAAATTCATCACTCCCTCGAAATTTGAATTTTGTTTAAAAAAAATTGCGTTCTTAGGGATCAAAATTTTTTTTATTGAGATTATGAGTTAAAACTCTTTTGATTATTGTATTCTTTCTCCGTGGGATGAACTAAGTATGGGTTTAAAGCTTAAATTGGATGTGGAAACGCATTTTGAAGAAGCTCAGTATTACGCTCTAACTCAGTTGAAAACAATGGATACAAAGGCTAAATGATCGCCTCGAAGCCATATACACGAATATCCAATTTTCAAAAATTAGTTCTTTCCTTCAGAAGTTATTAGATCGTAGACAACTTTATTGAGTTAGCTATTTAATTTTTGGTTTAACAGTATTGCCTTTTTGGGTCTTTACTTAGATATAGGTAGCGTGTCTCATTTTCTTAACAAAAAGTATCAGCACTCGAGAAGGTGATATGATCAGTAGCACGCTTTAGCCGTATGTTTGCTTACCCAGGGTTTATAGTCCGTTCGAAGAATTCCTCGAAACAAATCTCATTGTTACCAAGCGGATGCAAACCAAAGAGCTTTGGCTTACGCTGCAAGCACTCTAACCAAGACATCATGTGGAATCAGTTATTAACAAGATGGTAATGAAGAAAAAATTGCAGTAAATAAAATTAATTTTCTTTTAGCTTCGATTTAATGAGATGAATTGATCAACGAACTTATTATGGGATAATTTTAACATCTATACTCTGTTCACTTGAAAAACATTCTAGCTTTTCACGAGACCTGCTACATCCAATAGGCCTACGTCGATCATACACTTAAATTCACGATAGATCCAAGTACATTCATCAGCCTTGTTTTTGTTATCATTGATGCATTTTACGACTCCGGGCTTCACTGATTCTCGACTGCGCTTAAGTTTGATTTGGTCAGTAACACGGTCGGCGTTCAATCCAGAGCCGTGATCCCAAACTCCCAATTTCTTTGCCACACACTTCATATAGCATCTGACAGTTGGTACGTCAGGATATTGATACTTTTTTAGGGATTCAAGAGCATCACCCGTGACACCTTCTTCATTGATACAGAGATCACGAATTTGTTCCACTTCTTTGCCAGTTTTTGGGGTCCATTTAGCGTTGGCCTGAAATTATCATGATAATATTGTTTTTATATTTACTTCTACTGTTTGAATATTTTTCTTTAATTAATAAATAAATACTTACCACAACAAATAGGGCACATACAATAACAAACACTTTCATATTACTCACTTAAGTACACCACTCTTGATTGTTGAAGAAAGAAGAACTGATAACGAAATTGGCATTGGTGAGTGCTTTTATACAAAAGTGAAATACGTAAAATCGCATAATTAACCGGTTACAAGATTTAGTTTTCGCGAATCTTGAATAAATTAATTCTTCGATAAATTATTTACTTTGTAACGGTCTAAATCTATATGCAATATTTTGGGGTCTCTTGTATCCAAGAATTATTTGCTCGCTCTTGAATTTGCATCTGGGAAACTAGTTAAGACTTTTTTGGGATTGATAGTTTGTTAGTTGAAACGTTTTTCAAATATAAAACTTTCTGTATTATTAAAAATTCTGCATTTTATTTTTGTCATGGAAAATAACTTGCATGAATAATTCTAAGATAATCTAATGAAAAATCATTGCTAAAATGATTATGAATCATCGTAGTTTATAGAGTATAGTTTCTAAGGACTCAGACTCAAAACCTGTGGAAGCTATATTTAAGTCGTATTTTATTTACATTCGTTCATTTATGGTCAATAAAAATAACTTCCAAATATCAATGACTGAAAAGATACACTCTCACTTTTTTTTATTATTAAAAAGTTTTTTAAGCGGTTGAACGTAGGAGCTTAAATTATGTAAAATAAGTACAAATAATTTTTGCTGTAATCACCACTCAGCCGAAAAAAATGATGGAACCATTGTTGCGAGCAGATACAATGATAATTACGGCAGGGGAAGGGGTCATCTACGTGTTGAGTGAAGACAGACTCCTTTTTGAAGAATTCACGTAAAAACTATTTGGGTAGATAGAAACACGCTCATGTCAGGAGGATTTTCTACTTAACATATGATATGCAGACATATAGACTGATTCGATTCAAGAAATCTTTATTGACATGCCTGGTAAATATATTCTTGATTTAAGAGGAAAACCAGTGTTATTTCATTTTAAGTAGGCAACATATTGTTTCAATATTACTAGAATTATTGACAAGGCGGAATTTTGAATGTATTTTAAGGGTTTTGTAAAATAATTTTACAAAATCCTACTAAAATGGTGTCCTGTCTGTCCGTCCGTGTGTCACAGCACTTTTTCTCGCAAAGTACCAAAGCTAGAAAGATCAAATTTTGTATGCAGGTGTAAAGTGGTGCTCTCTTCAAAAGTCAACTACAATACAAAAAAATTTCATAAGGTATTTAAGGTGGGCCTCCCCATATGGGGGAGTGGCCTCCGAAAAAAGTATGTTCATCAAAGGTAGCCGATATGTGTATCAAATGGAAGGTCTTGGTAAGAACTTTTCTAAACAGGTCTTAATTTGATACTTTTTACTTCGAGGGCACACAGGGAGGCGAATACTTCTGACATGAGCGTAGGTCTGTCTTCCCAACTTGTTTTTATTAATCTTATCTACAGATTTGGAGAAAATCCATTTAAAAATGTAGTGTCTAGTTCGACGGGAAGCACAAGCAATAGAAAAACCACGTATGATTGTTGTAGTACGAGGAAATTAAATCAGCTTAACATCTGTAATTTTTTTAAGGACCTTTTACAGAACTACTAAAAAGTGAAGGAAAGCTATCGATAGCACCATCGAAATGTTGATAGTATTTTACTATCAGACCACTATCGATAGTCAAACCCTACTATCGATAGTTTTCAATATTGTTCATTGAATAAAAAGCAAATAATCTTTTTTGGCCACATAACTTGGATTTCCGAAAATTTTCTGAATAAATATTGACCGGTTGGCTTTCCATTTAATTCTGCTACGAAACTGAGCTTATTTATTTCTATTGATGATATTCAACCCAGAGCCAGTGATGGGGCTTTTATTGTTAGGGAAATTCGTTCTGAACTTAGATGAACAGTGAAATTTTAAAACCATCCCGGCAGCTCTTTCAACTGCTGGAGCTAATCTGTCTTTGAAATTTCACCTCAGTTTGTCCAAATAAAAACAAAGGAAAGTGCAAACAAGTTGGGTAAACAGACCTACGCTCATGTCAAAGAGAATTGCGCAATTAATAGAAAATCCACTGTTTCTCCATTTTCAACGAACAAAAATCACTCAAATCATGAATTCCCAAAAGCAGTTATGTCACCGATCTTATCTGAAAATTTTAAGTAGATCAAATCAAAACTTGAGTGTCTGTATCGTTGTGTTATTGTTGTTGGTATTGGAGAAATTTCAAATGGATTTAACTTCTGTGAATATGATACGAGCTTCATTTAATTTACAGAGTATTAGGACCTTATGTAAGGCTACTTAAATATTGAATTTTGTTGGATTTAAGGCACCCATACGATTTTATGGAGAGAATGTGAAATTCGAACATCATACTTTTATAAAAAAAGTTGAACGAATTTTGACTTTTGAGGTATTTGTTATTTTTGTACTCATAAATATCTCCCTTGATAACTTTTTTCAGATTTTTTAGATCACATTTGTCCAATCGCGAGGAGGGAAACACATTTTCCGTGTATTTCCCCTCATGTGGCCCCACTGAAGCAGAAACTGTCAGTTTAAGAACGGTTTTGAAAAGCTCTCATAAAAACCTTTCATTTGATACTCATATCGGCAACAGTTGATGAGATTTTTTTTTTCATGGGCCACTCCCCTGTACTGTAATCATCGATTCATGGCATCAGAAAATATTTTTCGAACCCTAGAATGGCTACAAAGCCCCTCTGCTAGGAGTTCTCTCCTGCCTCTTTGACTTGTTTCACGTATGAGCATTAATTGTAGGTCCTCATATTGAGTCAATCATTAAATTGAATCAATTATTAAAAGCATGTACTTTAAACGTTGAAGTTGAGGAAAAATAACTCAAAATTATTCAATCTACGCATTTAAAACAGCCACTATTTTGTTTTATGATTACTAATACCACAAACTGAACCAATTCTCAAAGATATTCATGATACCTACCATTCCTGATTTTTTCTTTTTTCAGGCAAATCCTAGCAAAGCTGTAGTGTCTGAGTCGGTAAAAAGCACATATTGTTCCATAGCCAGATGTTTCCGTGGTAATGCAGGGCATATTGTTCCATAGTGATATAGAAAAATTCAAACCGCTATAACTTTGTAATGCAAAGGTACTAGTTTTTGTAATAACGTTTATTTGCACAACATAAAAATACACACTAAATAAATACACAGGAAAATCTTTGTTTCGCAGTTGTGGCGCTTCGATGCTTCGCGTGTGTCTCTGTTCTCTCAACTGCTATCTTAACTCGAATGCCTGGCGGTGAACACAATAACTAGTTGTCATATAGGATACGCTACACTGCTCCCTCTTGAGTAACATTCCCACTGTCACGATGGCGCCTTGCAGGCGGATATGGTCTGACAGCCATATTGGGTGGTGCTATGATCGGTTCCCATGTAATTGTTTTTCCGTTTTTCGGGTGTAGAAACTATTCGCTTCGTTACGGAGTCGATCGGAGCTACGGTTTGCTGAGTAGTGGCGACGGTAATGAAGGCTTCCTTCATTCGTTCGGTGTAGACATTGATTTGTCTACCTTCGATATCCATCGTAAACAGTACATCTGAAATTCGTTTGATCACTTTGTGTGGTCCTGAAAACGGCTGACATAGCGATTTCCTTACGGCGCCAACTCTTAAGAAGACGTGTGTACATGAATTTAATTGATGATGTACGAAGGTCGTTCGATCATTGCGGTGGTTAATTGGAACAGGTCGCAATTCACGCATCTGCTGTTTTGACATGGATCCAAAAGCGTGCGGATCGAACAGATGGTCATCGCTCACGAAGAATTTTCCAGGAAGTATCAAAGTTGTTCCGTCCTTGTATAAGTTTTGGAGTCCTAGGAGAACGGTCGGCAGGATGCGAGGCCAGTTGGAATTCTGCTCATGGCACATGATGGCGGCTTTCAATGTGCGATGGCATCGCTCTACCAATCCATTGGATGCTGGGTGATACGGCGATGTTCGCGTACGTTTACATCCCAAAAGTATGGAAAGAGAAGAGAAAAGCGTGGACTTAAATTGAGTCCCTTGGTCAGTTGTTATTATGTGCGGCGCTCAAAATCTCGATACCCAGCTAGTGTAAAATGCACATGCGACAGTTTCAGCTGTTTGTTCGCGAACAGGAACTGCTTCTGGTCAGCGTGTAAATCGGTCAACCATCGTTATGCAGTAGCGATAACCGTTGGCAGTTATCAGGGGTCCGATGATATCAAGGTACACTTACTGGAATCGTTTTTTCGGTATCTAAAACTGCTGAACATCGTTTCTTGTACACTTTCCAATCTTTGAGCTTTGACATGGTATACAAGTGCGTGTGTAGGCTCGAATATCTTTCTTCATGTCAGGCCAAACAAACTTTTTTTGTGTAGCGCGAGTTATCGTGCGGGCTCCAGGGTGCGAGCATCTGTGGAAGGTGCTCATAACTCGATTACGTAGAGTTGATGGTACGTATGGCCGAATATTGTTCGTCAACGTATCACAATATAAACTTCCATATTCCTCTATAGGTAGTGGATGCAGCTTAAGTGATGAATTGATTCCAGAGAACGATTGAAGTGCAGTGTCGTTACGTTGTTCATTAATCAGCTGGAGGGTGGTCAATGAAGATGGCAGGTTGATCGCTTTGATTCTTGATAGCGTATCTGCTACAACATTTTCCTTTCCATTAACGTGATATAAAACTTAAGTGCCTAATTCGTCTCGGTGAAGATTCTTCTGTTTTTTGACTGAACGCATATATCAACGGTTTGTGATCCATTTTGATAACAAACTGAGTGCCTTCGAGCCAGTGTCAAAAGTGTTTTAAACTGCTGTAAATAGCCAACAGCTCTTAGTCGTAAACGCTGTACTTTGATTCAGCGTGATTCAGTTTTCGCTGAAAGTAAGCTAATGGTAGCTAACTGCCATTTACTTTTTGCTCTAATACTAATCCGATTGCAATATCAGATTAACGGTGACGAGTTGTAATCGCATCGATGGAAAAAAATGTACTAGCAATATCTCCTTCGCAAGACTTTCCTTACAATCGTTGAAGGCTTTTATGGTTTCGGGTGACCATTTGTCGCTTTTTTTTACATTGCGGAGATATTGGTGGAGCGGTGCTTTTAGGTTGACAGCATTATGGATGAATCTCCTGTAAATATTTCATATGCCCCGGAAACGGCGTAGTTGTTTGACTGTAGTTGGTAATTGAAAATCACGTACGGCCTGAACTCGCGAATCAGGTGGCGAAATGCAATATTTATTTATTTTGTGTTCCCGGTACTCAATTTCTTCGACACCTAAGACACATTTTGCACGTTGATCATCATTCCGTAAGTTTTTAACCCTTCAAATACGATACGAAGGTGGTCCATATGTTCCTCGATTGAGTTAGGTGATACAAGAATGTCATCTAGATAAAAGACACAAAAGTCCAATCCGCGCAACACTTCGTGAACAAATCGTTAAAAGGTTAGGGCGGCATTCCGGAGGCAAAAGGTCATTACCGTAAATTCAAATGGGCCAAGCGGTGTTGTCACTTCTGTCTTTGGGACATCCTCATCTGCAACTAGGATCTGATAGTATGCTCGAAGCAAGTCTATTTTAGAAAATATACATTTGCCTGTGAGATCTGATGTAATGTCCTGAATGTGTCGCATGGGATAGCAATTGGGGAATCGCGTTTAGTTTACGATAATCTCCACATGGGCGCCAGAAACCCTCCCTCTTGGGTACAAGATGCAAAGAACTAGCCCATGGGCTGTTCGATAGTCGCCTGTAGTTCTTATCCATCATGTACTGGAACTGTGTTTTAGCAATTTTCAGCGTGTCAGGTGGTAGTCATCTCGGGCGTTCTGCTACCGGGGGGCCAGTAGTGATGAAATGCTGTCGTGCAGAGTTCTGTGCAGTGTTCGCTAGAGCAGGACTCGTTACTTCTGGGAATGATTTCAGTATTGCGTGGAACTGCGATTCTTCGATCAATGTAGAGATAGATCCTGTGGGTAGAGTTGGCACAGGTCCTGCTGTTGTAAGTTTTGTTTTCAAGAAAATGTAAAATCGATGAATCATAACATTACTAACAAAGTTGAGTGAAATTCAATTTCTCACGCATTTGTTGTTGTTGTACTCATTAAGGCCTACATACATGATTTCTTTCAGATTTTTAGGATGAAAGTTGTCCAATCGCGAGTGGAGGTAAGCGAAAAGTTCGTAAGTTTCTCCTTTCCTTGCCCCCACAGTACTGATACGCCAATTTTAAGACTTGTTTGGAAAGATCTCATTTAGACCTTTCCTATGATACCCTACTCGACTACCAATGGTGAAAAAAATTGTTTAAGGGTCACCTCCCTATATGGGGAGACCCCCTTCAACCCCTTGAAAAAATTTTTTACACTAACATTTTCAAGAAGGCACCACTTCTGACCATTTTTCCAAGTTTCATGGCTGTAGCCTTTACAGTTTCGGAGAAAAAGTACTGTGACATATAGACAGACGGACGGACAGACGGACACAGGTCGTGATTGCAATAGGGTTTTATATTTTAGTACGTAACCCTAAAAATGGGTGGATATTCGTTATCTATCGCCTGGAACTGCATCGCTTGTTTATGTTACATTACCACGTTCATAAATTTTGCTTTCGTTTTTTACTGTTTGACTTAACGAAGTTGGCTAATTACTTGTTGGAGCCTGAACATTTTTTGAAAACGCGGTGCTGCGGATTCCGGCGTACCAGCTTTTTCCCATTCGCAACTTCAAATTGGCGCCGTAACATCTTCACTTTCCTTGTGCACTCATACCTTTTCCTCTTTGTATTTTTTTATTTTTATTAACATTTTACCAATTTCTCCATAATTTCAAATTCCCCATCATCTCAATCCTACCCTCTTATCCTATTTTTGGTTACAAAAAAACAAAAAACCAAAAATGGTAACATAATAATAATTCTATTTTTCCCCCTGACAACACTTATTCATTACTTCCCATTAACAAAATTTCATTCTATACATTTTCCCTAGTAAAACCTAATTCCTTCCTTTAGACTTACTAATTTTATTCATTAGTTCCATCTAACAAATTTTATTTTCATACTAACAAAACATTTATACACGTTTCCCAACTAACAAATTTCAATTTCATACCTATCAAGAAGGATGCATAGTTGAAGTTGCTTAATAGATGAATGCGAAATCAACAGAAGATGGCTCTCGACCGGAGGTCCGCTGGAACCCTGGGGTCGTTCCCCGAGCGCAGGAAAGCACTCTTTTTGGAGTGTCGGCAAAAACAATTTTTTCCGTATATATATGATAATTTGCATCTAATCAAACGCTTCCATGGTTATGCAAATTGCCATATATGCAAAATGGAAGTTGTTGCGTTTGTCGAAACGAAAAAGATGTATGGATAGTGGAATTGAAGTGTAAGGAACTTCGATTACGTTACCCAGATGCGGCAGCCGTAATTGAAAATGAAAGGATTGCGGGATTGAGTCCTGGGATTGAAGGGAGTCAGTTTTTGGCTTGCAGAGAAAGAATGGTTCGTTTGCGGTTTCGGGGAAAGATTCTGGAGTGGAATTCGTGCGAAAAACTCTTGGCTTAAGTTCGGGACGCGAATTTTTAATTCGAGACAATTTTAGACAAATAAAGTGAAAAAAAGAATAGTGTGATATGAGGAACTAGTGATTCTGGTATTAATTGAATGATGTAATAAAGAGTCCATCAACAGTTGTGGTCGTGCTAAAGAAACCCATTCTTTGCTTTCTATCAGAAGTAATTTATTTCGTGGCCAGACGAACCGTTTCTTTTTTGGTGAATTATTTTTTTCTATTTCACAACCATAATCTACGAGAACAAAAAAAAAACTTAAAAGTGATAGTAATTGATTTAAAAAAAAATATTTTCATTGGATTATACGACAATTTCAAGGAGCTGACACGCGAATTGGTGGCCGTTTTTTCATTATTTTAGCAGAAGAAAAGTTAATTTGGTTTTCGTGAGTTTTATCAGACCCCTCTTCCAGTTGCAGAGCGCTCCGCAGCTTCAAAAGAAAGGGTGAGTAATCATTTCTTTTTCTGATTTATCTGTGAGAAATTGAATTTTGTTTTCTCTTTTGGCGATTTTTATAATTTTTTTGTAATTAAATTACTTTGAACTAATTTTACCCAAGAGGGGGCTTAAATTAATTCACAAAATTTAATGTGTGTTCATTACTGATTATTATTATTTTGTTGCATACTTGATAGAAGCAATATTGTTAGAGCAAGTTTAATATTTTTAAATAAAAAATGGCCATGAAACACTAATAATATTAGATTTTCATTACTTAATTGACCTCCCCCTCCTCTGTCTTTTCCTTTCGTGTTAGTTATTATATGTAAGATGGCTCAGTACGAGAAGAGGGTGTCTCGGAAGTCTCACGACACGACTGAGCGCTAGCCGGCCTCAGTATGCCACCTCGGGCTACACACCCCTCTGCTGAAACATAATGTCTGCAACTGCGGTTACTTCCATTGTTGCAACAGCGGTGAAGCTGGAATAAGATTATTGAAACCGCAAAACAGGCAGTAGTTCAGAAAAGTAGTGGCTCATTATCTTTTTATATGACAATTCTTATCATTAAAAATCAAAATTATTTCTTCTTTGAAAAAACAAGTTAGAGAAAGTTTCGCTTTGCATGAAAACTTACCCAAATTGGAGTAGAATCACGGTCATGAGCTTGTTCTTTCGTGTTGAATTGATCCAACAATTTTCATATTTTGTTAGAAAACTTATTTTCTCTAAGAACGAATGATTTTAGTTTCTATTATACTTGCTTTGTGTTGTGAGTGAAGTGAAAGTGGTTGATTATATTCACTGGGATGAAAGTTTAAATCAAATGCGAAGACGTAAGTATAAATTCTAGAATTCGTAAGCTAGAAATTCTTTCAAGAAAGAAGACTACCTCAGCCCTCAAATTATTGAGCATGACATGATTGAAGTGGCATTATAGGCGACGACGAATACGGGTCAAAGTGCGGTTCGATTCTTTATCATCTAGCGGACAATTTATGCCCTGAAACGGGGCGCAAGGCCACCTCTAAAGTAATTTAAATTGTGATCAAAGTCTTAATAATTCGCATTCAAACCAGGATTGGCAGTTGTCGGTATTGGCGATGATTGCAGGCAAATAAGGTAGTTCCTGTGGTCGATTTAAATTGCAATTTACAGGCAAAAACATTGCAAAAATTTTTTAATTGAGTTTCACAACACGTCCGTCTGTAAATTCTATATTGAATCTCCCGTAAGAAATACCTTACCTGGCTGCAATCATCGCCACCAACGACAACTGTCAATTTTGATTTATATGAGCATTGTTGAAGCTTTAATCACAATTTTAATTGAATCGGTTATTTTGGAAGGGCTCAAATCCACTTTTCTAAGCTTTCACTGTGTAACAATTCACGGGCTTATGACTTTTTCAAAATAAATGGTGAGTGACAGGACCTATATTACTGTTATGAAACGGTGTTTCGGTCAAAACATGAAGGGAATATATACAAACTTTTCCACATGCTTAACTCAGTTTTGACAAAGTGTGTGGCTTGTACCCCAAAATGATCGATTCAATTACCTTAGAGGTGGTCTTGCGCCCCATTTTCGAGCTTAAATTGTTCGCTAGATGATAAAAAAAATTAACTGCGCTCAATTTTTGTCGCAGAGACTCGTATTCGTTGTCGCCTATTATGCCACTCCAATCATGTCATGCTTAATAATTTGAGGGCTGAGGTAGTCTTCTTTCTTGAAAGAATTTCTAGCTTGTGAGTTCTAGAATTTATACTTCCGTCTTCGCATTTGATTTAAACTTTTAAATAAAATGGTAATGTTTTGCCACTTTTGAGAGCATCTTTTGCTAGCTTGAAACTAGCCAGATTTTTTGCTTTAATTGTGTGTTTATCAGCGGTCACTCTCTGAACTTTAAAATTATCGATCTTATCGGCTGTCAATAGCTGAACCATATCCACTCCACGCTGCTCAACAAAATTAATCAAAGGAACTTTCACAGTTAACTTATTATTTTCAGTAGGAGAACCAGCAGACACACCGGTTAGCTTCTTTTCCTTACTTTTTGATTTTAAGTAAAATTATTACTAGAATCATTGAAAAATTATTACTAAAGTCATTAATATTACCTATGTTATATTGGCACTCAACACTCACGTCACTCATCGCAGCAAGTATCCCATAGTAATTTGCGCTGCCGCTTGCTCCTTCGGCGCTTAATATGATATCAGCATCATGGATTGTTGTCTTTTTCGTATCTTGTTTCGTTGGTTTATTTGTTTGTTGAGCCTTTTCCAGGGCTACGTTTTTTCGTTCTTGTTTCTTGTCGCTTCTTCTTTTCTGGAGTATTTTATGGCTTGATCACTTTTGTTTTGTTGACTTTTGATAATATACGGATCACTTTCTCCAAATTTTGAATTGGGATTTCATCTCCTCATTTCCTTAAGTAACTCTTGCGTTTTCTCTGGTTACTCTTTCCAATTCTTTGCTGAAAAGCGTAATACGCTTCCCATGCTCAAAGCTTTCTTGGTCGTTTTTCCGTTTCATGGCTTTTTCATCCAGAGCATTTGAAATGCCAGGCCTCAGATCCCCTAGCGTGGTAAGCCGTCGGACTCCTCCATGCCCTTGGTGAAAAAAAAACATTTCTTCTTTTTTGAACTTTTGAGACTTCCCCAAAAATAAAATCCAGATACTCGATAAATTTTTCGAATATTTTAACAATGTAATAAGTTTTTTAAAAAGTTAGTTTCAAATTGACACCTTGAAAATTATTTTAATTTAAAAAAAAACTTGCCAGGACTTTTAAAGACACATCTATTCGCGACGCATGATAGACGCATAACCCAACATTTCTTACGATATTAATGCCATAAATTTTAGTATACAAAACTAATTAGGTTCAAAATCTTACTTTGAACTTGGTTACTAATAAAGCAATTACCCATGTATACTATAGTTTCAAAGGTCCGTTTTTAGGCTTTTGTTCATCTGTCCGTCCTTCCGTTCATCTATCTGTATGCCACAACAGTTTTTCTCCAAAACTATAGAAGCTACAGCCATGAAACTTTGTGGAAAGATTGGAAGTTATGACTTCTAGAAATTTTGGGGTAACCAAATTTTTCAAAGGGTTTTATGAGGATCTCCTCATGTAGAGAGTGACCCTTAAAAAAAAATTGCACATCAATGGTGGTCAAGTGGGGTTTCAAATGAAAGTTTTCATTGATATATTTTCAAAACAGGCCCGAAAATTACTTTATCAGTATCAAGGGAGGCATGAGAAGGAGAAACGCACAAAATTTAGGCGTACCCTCCTCGCGATTTAAAACGTTTCATTCAAAAAATCTGAAAAAAATTACGAGTGTAGACGTTTATGAGCGATAGAAGTCGAAATTCACTCAACTTTCTTAGCTATAGTGTGATTTATCAGTTTTACACTTTCTTGAGTAAAATCGTAAGGGCCCCCTCAAATTTAATAAAATTCAATACGTAAATGTCAATTTACAAGTTAAATCATTACTGAAAATTTCAGAAAGATCAATTCGTATTTAACAGAGTTATGTGGTTTAAATTTTCCTGTATTACAACAGCAACTGTGCATGGCTATGGGACAATATGCAATTTCCAATCAACTCAGACACTACGGGTTTGCTAGGATTTGCATGAAAGTTTCAGGAATTATATTCATGATGAATATCTTTGAAAATCCGTTCAACGGGTTACATCCGTAATCGTAAAACAAAATGGCGGCCCTTTTAAATGAGAATATTGCATAAAATTATGTTATTTTTCGCGAACTTCAACATTTAAGGTACATGCTATTAACACTTGATTGAATCTACCTGTATTTATGAATAACTGAAGACAAGCAGCTCAAAATAATCGGTGAAAAAATTATGAAGGTAGATCCAATAGCTTAGTGATTGAAATTTGTTCAACTTTGCTAATAATAGTAGAGTCTGTAAATTTGATATTTTCATCAGTAAAACTGTATCAGTATGATTAAATTGGATGAAAGTAGATATTTAGGTATCCTTTAAAAGACCCTTACACTTGATGAGTTTTAACAGAATTTACAGAAGTAATTGCCGTTTGAATTTGCTCTGATTACAACAATCAAGTACGGTTAGTATATGGGCTTTCCAGACACTACGCTTCTGATTGTATTTTCCCCAAATATATAATAGAACGAAAAGACATATAAGATTTGGCTTAGTCAATAGTTTCAGCAATATTGCAACAAAATGTTGGCTAATTAAAATGGAGTTGCACTAGTTCTACTTTTGACTCTTTGCGGGGCAGTGGTTGATATTTTACACCACATTTTCTTGAATTTCTCCTGGTTAATATGGAAAGTAGTTTGCTCTAAATACCATTCTATTCTATGCAATGAACTCGTCCCTACATGATGCAATTTTCTTTGTTTACACAGAACTCACCTTGTGTGTTGGTGGAGCCGTTATTTCGTCGGCGCGTTGATGAGTTGAGAGTGCTTGTTTGAGTGAGAAAATCCTTCGGAGAACTTATGAAAGTGAAAGCGTAGTTGTTACAGACAGTGGTGATTTATTTAGTATTGTTTTTCATAATGAAAATCACAACACAAGGTTGGTATTACTGTTACAAGAAAGTGGTATATAATGTATACCACTGTCCGTTGTAGTGAAGGTTTGTTGAAAACTTATTTTTAGCAAAAATGTGAAAATGAATCGAGTAGGAGTAACGCAAGAAGAAATTCGATATCTCTTGCTACAGGACGAGGAGGAATATGTTGATATACCCTTTGATGGGAAATCCTTAGACCTCGGAAATTATGAAAGTGACTTGGAAGAAAGTCACTCGACTAGCTCCACTCATGTTCAAGATGGAACGTCCTTGTATGTGAGTGATTTTCAGTAATAAATCATAAAAACACATAACAATTTTATGCATCTACTGGTAAACAGGCTTTCAACGACAATTTTGATGAAAGCGACGACATTCCTTTGTCCAATATTCGAGTGGAAAGGATACCGTACCAGTTCAGATTACTCCAATCTGGTCCAAAAATTTTACTGTTGACCTTCCCGATAACTTTATAGGCATCCAACATGGCTGATCTGCTCTCAACTTGGAGACCAAAGACGCAAAAAGTATTTTCAATGAACCACTAACCGACCAAATTCTTGACCACATCGTTTTCCAAACAAATTTGTACGCTCAACAATCCGGAAAACCATAATATTCAACAATTTCCCAAGAAATTCGGGTATTCATTGGTATGAACTTTTTGATGAAACATCAAACAAGTTACCGAGATTATTGGTCAACTTGTCCAGAAGTACACGATGCGTTTATTGCGAATTTGATGCCAGTGAAGAGATTCAGCTGGTTACTAAATAACATTCACTTGAATGATGGGTCCGTTATGCCTCAGAGGGGAACGCCAAATTATAATAAGCTGTACAAAGTGCAATCTTTTTTGGAGATGTTGTTGGAAAGATACCAGAAATATTTTGAACCTGGCGAATTTGTTGCCATCGATGTGTTGATGATAAAATTCGAAAGAAGAAGTACATTGAAGCAATATATGCCAAAAAGCCAATAAAACGAGGCTACAAAGTTTGGACGCTATGCGATAAAAATGGCTATCCTTATAATTTTGAAGTTTACATTGGAAAGAAAGACGACGCAACAATGAAGAATTTGAGTGAAAGGGTTGTTCTGAATTTTTCTTCAATTATAAAGAATCGAAACCATAATTATATTTTGGGAATATTTTCAACTCGCATGATCTTCTTGTTGAACTGAAGCAAAGGGGTATTTTTGCATGTGGAACCGTACAAATCAAAAGAAAGCACCTACCAAATGATTTGGTACCCGATAAGCATTTATGCAGAGGTGATTTTTATTGGAAAATTAGTAATACTGGACTTCTGTATTTGAAATGGATGGAGCGATTACAGTTCTATCAAACTTTCACAAACCTCATAGTCAACTGAAGTACAAAGACGAAAATTCGATGGAAACCTTGAAACCGTTCAACATCCTCACATAATACGCGACTACAACTAGCACATGAATAACGTTGGTAAGTTCGATCAATTAAAAAAGTATTGTAAATTGGACCGTAAAAGTCGAAAATGGTGGCCAGGAATTTTCCATCATTTCTTTGATACGACTATGGTGAACGCATATATCCTAGCTAAGTTTGAAAATTGTGAAGGAAACCTTAAAACCCCCAAGTTAGAAATAATATCCTATTTGACTAGCATATCTTTGCCAACACGAAAAAGAGAACCAAAAACCACACCAATGCCGATTGAAAAACGTAAAAATAAGCCATTCCGTGATCAATCATTTAGAACAACAGGACATTTGCTGGAAAGGACGACACCACGCCGCTGCGCTCATTGCAGTGATACAAAACATCAGCGACGAACGAAGTGGAAGTGTTCCTTGTGCAATGTAACCCTCTGTATGAGTGGTAGAAAAACATGTTTTCAAATGTATCACCCCCAGTAATATGGGCAGTGGTATAAAAAATAACATGTCCTTGTCAAGAATCCCTTCATGGGAATAATTTTTTGGTTAAATTTTATATTATAATTTGATATACATAAAAAAATAACTACATTATCTGAATTATCGAGCTTTTCGAATTTTGTTGTAGTTGAGAGTAATTCAGAAAGTCCGTAAAGGACTGCAGCGATGGTCTGCTGCCTCGGCAGAAGAAGGTGTCAGTATCTGCCGAGAATGCCCTTGTCTGGGGACGCGTGAATGCGCTGGCAGGCTAGCATTGCGGTGTCGTAGGGTGGGTTCATTCCCCCAGCACAAGGACCAACTACAAAGAATTTTGCATTCACGAATTTCTGGGGTCAAGAAAAGCAAGGCGACCAAATTCGCAAAAATCGTAGGCAACTGCACCAGGGGCAATTGACTTGTTCATGGAACAAGAGAAACAAGTAAAAAGAAGAAGAAGCAGGGTAATCTCGTCCTAACCCGGAGAGGCTCATGGCCCACAAATGAGAGAGGGGCAACCGGGTGGTGATGGAGCCCCCTCGCACCCACCCAACCGGATTAAAATCCATAATTGTTGCAGTGGCCAGGTATTCCTCTTCTGAGTGGAAAACTCATACATCTTAACTTGCATAAGCCTTCCCATCAGAAGAGAAGTACCCCGGTGACCAATTTATGCCAGAGAATCATGCAATTCGATTACATAATCATATGTCATAAAGAGGCACCTTGCTCGGGCCATTCAACCCGCGAAGTACCCTGAAACAAAGAAGATTATTATGTACCCGGCGGCTGGCTCATGTTTTGTGGTGAGAGCCCGCCACCGTCCCGGGTCCTATACTCGGTCCGAAGGAAATAAAAAAGAAAGACCGAGGTTCTTGTTTAATTCCACATTTTAGTTTTTTTATTATCTCATAGATGTGTTTCTAATACAATTTTTCTACACAATTCTGACCTCAGTTTAATCTTTTGGCAAAACCTTACTGAAAAAACAATTTACATTTACTTTGGTAAATCACTCAATAAAAACGTCTACTCGAGTATGATCGATTTTTTGATAAAAATTTCATTGCTAACGGAACACGACTAATTCTTTTCTTTTCTGGTTGTTCTCCTTCTATGCAAAAAAAAAAAAATCTTTTGTTCTGTTCAAAATTTACTTGTTAATTTACAAAATATAGTTTAATTATCCTCAATCAATTTAACTTATGTCTAAAGGTTGCTATTAACATCTACTATACCGGCACGGTCGTATATGGATCTCTTTTTTTTTCTAGAATCATTACATACCTTTTATATTTGTATGTATATAATTCAAAAAAATCATGCAGGAAAAAATTTGAAAAAGAAAGGGTACTTACCCAAACCTCCTCCTACGAGCGCTCGTGTTCGGGGCGGGTAAGGGCCTGCAAGCTTGTATTATTTTTTTTTTTTTAATTCACGAGCGAGTTATCATAATTTAACACAACCATTCAGAAATAAACACTTATAAATTTAATTTGTATTTGTTTTATATCATCGCGTTAAATTATATTTAAAATTTAAGCTTGATTTTTTTTTTCTATCTTAGAAAACTTGATCACTAACTTTCATTGTCTACTATTAAACTTTCTAATATAACATTCTCTCTACACCGTTTGATTTGCCATCTATAGTCGACTTAATATTACCAACGAACACGATACGGTCAATGATTATTTTCTTCTTCTGTAATTTTTCGATTCTCCACTTGCTTATTCGATATTCAATATTTTCAAGGAACAAGGAACATTTATTAAATTCACTGCCATTTTCGCAAAATGAAACCGATCCAATCCTCTAAATCTTTCCGAGCTCTTTACCGTTCCACTCGTTTCTCTTCTACACTTTTTCGCGCACAATCCCGTAAACGTGCATTTTGACCTAGGGACATTGTCTCACCGTACAGAACATTTCCACGATTGCGCTTAACTTTAGGTGCTGTAAATCTTCACTGCACTCCAATCACTTCGCAATTTTTCCGGTCTCTATTTATTTATTTACTAAACAAATTCCGCGCTTATTTTCGCGTTTGCTTGTTGTCTCCGCCTCCGTTTTTATCGTCGTCGCGGTCACCGTGGATTTCTTGCACGACTTCTTCTGAACGTTTCCCATTCAATTCCATTTTAGTTTTTCACTCCGTATTAGTTTTGTCGTTTTTTTTTCTCCCGTCTCTGCTCCGGACCATATTCTTGCCACTTTTATCCATCGAATAATGTCCCTCGTCCACAATTAATACAATGATGCACTGAACGTTTCGTTTTCGCACTCAATCGTTATAATTTAATTCGTCATAAAAAAATGCATGCAAGTAAGAAAACCGGTCAAATGTCGATTTATATTTCCCGGTAGTTAGATACCGCCAGCCCAGTTTGTTCTCCCGACGCTAAGTGAGTGAAAAACGCGCGATTCCGGAACATGCATCGCCATTCGAATCATATCACTCTAGTTTTCACTTGTATTATTTTCCACTCTCCGTTTTACATCATCAAAAAAAACGAAGCCTTGTGAAATGTCACAAATCCACGATGCACAATCTTATATTTAATTGGATATGACAATAAAACATTAATAGAAATATAAACTTCAAAACCGAGCTCTGTAACAAACTAATGAATTCATTCCCTTAGACAAAATTAAGATCTTAAAGAACATCAAGAATATTGGGCATCAGCGAGAGCACTTTGCCTGTAATCGTTTAACTGTCTCCAATTGTATTCGCGCGATGTCACAACAAGCACATGCACTTTTTCCGATTCCTACGCCTTGCACTACTTTTTCCGAATGAAAAACGGATCTTATATTTTCCCCCGGTACGTGTCACCGTTCAACGACGTTCTCGCCACTCAACTCACAATCCGATCCCAACAGCAGAATTAACTCTTCCCCTGCTGCACCAGTTACCAATCGACGATCCCACTTCCACCACTCCCGCTACCGACACCGCTATCGCTGGCATTCCGTGATCGTTTTCCAGTTTCATTTTATCCAAGTAGTTTTGCGGTTTGGACGTCAAATCCAAATTAATAAAATCTGGATCGTTTTTATGACTCGAGGACATATTGTAGCACATGCTTGGTGGTGGCTCTAAAGCCGATAAACTACTTAAAACAGACGGTCGAGCTGATTTATTGGATTGGGTGTGATTTTGTGGACTAATAGAACTTTGCGGACTCGAGTCGCTTGAATGTTTCTTATTGCTAAATTTTGCGGAAATTGTGTGACGTCTACGCGATACGGGAGTATTTTCGACAGGCTTAAAATATTTTTCATGCATTGAATCATCGCTACCGCCACCATTGCCATCGTTGTTGGCCTTTCGATGGGAAGATGACAGGGGTTGTTGTTGTTGCCTTGGTGATAATGAACCTTGGAACGATGCTGGATGATGATGCGCCGATGTTGGCGATGACATGAAACTACCCGACCGAGTTAATGACACTATTGCAGCATTTCCCGTTGTATAGTCAAAATTTTGATGCTTTGATACGCCTGCTCCACAACTATCACGTTTGCTATGAATTGAACTTTCGGATGATAGTTTCTTCTTTAATATCAGTATATTGGCTGAATGAGTCAGTGACAATCCACCCAAATCAGATGAATTCGATATTGAGTATGAAAGTTTTGAATTAGGATAGTGCTGCTGATGCTATTCCGCAGTACCGTAAGGAACATGCGGAATGTTATGTGAACTTGAGCTCTCTTGTAATATTCGATAACTATTATCGGATAAATGCTTATTTTTGTGCTGTTGAGAATTACTTATTCTTAGGCTTCCACCTTCATGCAATCGCCGATAACCATGCGCACTGGAAATGCTTGAATCACTGGATTTGCCTGAATCTTTGTGCTTATGGCTTCCATGTGATGTAGTTGAGCCTTGCGAATGTCGACCATATCCATATGTTTCCGACTTTTCACCTAACGAGGTGGCGGACGACGGCAATCGGTAACTATGCCGCCCATTTGTACTCGATAACAATTCCGATGAGCTTTTGGCATCCGAAGCGCCAGCTGATTATACCCGGGCGTGACTTCCGGATGATGAATGATGCCGGTGATGACTATTGCGGGATGGGGTCTTTTGCAAGCGCACTGTTAAATGTGATGTTTGCGTACAACAATCGCGCTTATCACCTGGATCCGTATTTTGTTTGAGTGTTTGCAATTTGGCCAATGGAATAATATCACAATTATTTGGACGATGCCATGTTTTGTATGTTAAAATTTAAAAACACAGGGCTTGAATCATTGTCATCTTCTTGAGTATTTGTTGTCGCTGATGCATTATTATACGAGTATGCTTTCTGGACGAATTTTAACTCCGCAAAATTCTCGCAATTTTCTGGTCGGTTGTAAATGAATGCTGGATTGGCTTGAAAGTTACTATTGTGCGCCAGCACATTGGGTGTGAAGTAGACTGATGATGCTGATGTACTATTATCATTAGGTGTTACATATAAAGAAGATGAATCGTTAGAAAAATTCATGGCAAAATTATTCGAAGCTGAACTCGATGATGCTTCGAATGCTCGCGATTCATTTGAACTCATTGTAGAATTTAATACTTGATTGAACTCTCCATCATTTGATTGTAAAGTGGGCATTACTTCATAACCCAATTTCTTAGGATGTAAGCAATTTTGTTCATGTTCTGGAGCTTCATGAACTGGTCCCTTCCATCGGCATCCAATACGATGGTATTTGCAAATTAGAAATTTCTTTTACACCGAGAACGGAAAGAAAAACTTCGTGAAAAATCCTTTTTTTCGGGGCGAACGAAGGCCGCCACAACCTTACCTGCTCGATTACTACATTGCCCCTCAAAGAGTTAAAGCAAAAACATATTTGTTTTACATGTCATTAAATTTGTTTTTAATGAAATCATTTTATACCCGTATGTCTGCATATCGTATGTTAAGTACAATACCCTCCTGACACGAGCGTAGTTCTGTGTACCCAACCTGTTTATTTCTCTGGTTGTCAATGCAAAAAATGTTTTCCTACACTACATAATGAGTAAATTCAATAATTTCATATTTCAGTCCGCATATTCCACGCATGTACAAGAAAAGTTGCTTTGCACTGTATTCACTGAAAAATTTCTTTGGTTGGTATATGTTGTTTGTGTCTATGATATGTGTCTTAGGTTTACCCAAGACAGTTCTATATTCAGTTTAATTTTAAGCTGAAATCATAGGGAGCGCTAATATGGTTAAAGGGAGAAATATCCAGCCGGAAAGCAAATTCAATACATAGTTGCTCGCTTTGTATAATGCTTCCTCACTCAGGCCCAAAAGTGTATACATGATGTCAGAGTTGGTAGCAGGCGTTTAGACTTATTAACTTACTCTTATAGACCAATTGAACCACTGTTGACGGTTCCTAGGTGATGTTATGCCCGTTTATTGCATTCCTTAGGCTTCTGGGTAAGCAGGCGTTGTTTGAATGAATTAAATTAAATTAAATGAGTTTCGCATATTCTATTTGATATTGAAATCATTGTCACTGGTTGAATTTCATTGTAACTTTATAAGTATCCATTTTTTAATAAAATTGTTATAAATACATACAATGCAACAAAATGTTTTCAGGCAGGTCAATTAGATCTTGAGACATTAAGGAGTTGGTTTTCTAATTTTCAAAACATACTTTTGACAAATTTTATCATGTTCAAATATATAGGAATCTCACAAACTTCAACCCAATTAAGCACAATTAGATGCCTTTAATCATCATCAACTTATGTTCAATCAATTAGAATTCAAGTGTCCTTCTTGGGAAATTGATTCGAATAGAAAGAACGTGCATCAATTAGTTCAATTCGAAATAAATATCTACATTGAATTTTTCCCTTTTAATGGACAACTATCCTTTCATTAAATCTACAAAACCCACCAACCATTGGCATCCTTTTCTTCACTCAATAGAAATATGATGGAATCATTTAACCATTCAACAAGAAATATACAGAAATTTATCAAAAAGATATCTATCCCAGATACTTATTGAGTACATTTTCTGGCCTGGCATTTTCATTGGTCCTTCTTTCCACAATTCTTGTTTGGTGGCCTGGTTGCCTCTTGCGAGACAAAATATCGTAGAAAGACCACTCCGAGTGATATGATATAGATCACCCTACATATTTATTATTATTATCGTTATCATTATTATTATTATTGCTATTATCCTTGTATTTCAATGTATGGACACTTGAGAACAGTTTAATCGAAGGATATCTTTTCCTATTCACAAACGGCACTCAAGTGGTCGTGGTTAAGGTTATGCAGTCTTTCATTTGGAATGTATAAAGCACAGTAGGAAATTGAAGTGTACGTCCGTAAAATGCTTTAAGGATATCTCCCACATGGATTCAAGTGCAAGGAGAGTATGGACCGATGGAGGAGTTCAGTGCAGGAGATTTTAAATTTGCAGTGTTTACAAGTGTTTTTCATTCTGAACTTGACCGACTCGCCTTTTTAGGTATTGGTGGGACATGAAATAAATTTTAAAATTTTTTAAAGATTTAATATTGGATGAACGACCAGAATTAATTTGACTTCAATTATTTTTAGTGTTGGTGCTATTCATTTGGAATAATGATCAGATATGAGTTCGCTGCTAATATCATTAAGCAGCGAACTGGTGGCGCACACCCAAAATAGTTATTTAAATGACAATAAAATGACAATAGTAAGTACATATGTATCTTAAATTCTAAATGTATGGTGCTTGAAAAAAAGTTTTCGCATGTAACTGTTCGTTAAATTAGGCAAGCCATAATACAAACCAAAAAGAAAATATTGATTTATCTCTTTAGAGAAAACAAATCTTCATCTTTAAGGTTTTAACTTTCAGTTACCGTACTCACCCAAAAACTCCTTGATCGAAAAAGAATCTTTTTTAGACCCTCTTTTAGCTGTAATCGTAAAAGCTACAATTAACTCTACTAATGTTATTGAGAGTAGATATCTCTTATCAACACTACGGGAGCATAAGATATATATAAAATTATTCGACTCTATCTATCCTACATGCATAAAGTACAGGGTGCGGCAGCATAACTTCCTTTTTTCAACACTGAATACAGGGTGCGGCAGCATAACTTCTTTTTTCGAAATGCGTGCCATTTAGTTGACTGATGGTGTAGTGGAGTGCTAGTGGCTCCTTTCAAGAGGTAAGACTATAAAATTTTTCCTGATACAGTTCAGTCGCTATCATGCGTTACAATAGTGAGGAGCGTGCTTTTGTTGTTGAAGCCTACTTTTGAAACGGATGTTTAGTAGGTTTTGAAAAAAGGAAGTTATGCTGCTGCACCCTGTACCTGACACAACATGCATCGAGGGCAAAACGAAGACTCAGTGGAAAGTTTTAATTCAAAGAGAAGGTCTTCCAATAGATATCGATGCCCTTCACAAATTATATTTCAGATATCACGAGCAATTGGGGGTAACTTCTGAACAAGCAAAAACTACATACCTTCTCTTCAAAACTCACGGGAGCAGCATCACAAGTTTTCGTCCACAATAATAATACTAATTCCTCAAAATGCCTTAAAAATGTTCTATCACCACCTTAGAGGAGAAAGATATTAGAGGGGCTGTAACCGTATAAATTCCTGTCCGTAAGCGTCCCAACAATTTGATTTGACCAGTTTTTCCCCTCTTTAGCTGTTACCACCTTCGGCTCTTTTCGTGGGTATTGTAGATTGGTATATACCAAACCAGCCTGGCCATTTATGACTTTTTGTAGATTTATGAGTGCGGACAGCACTTATAGCGTTCAAAATTCTAATGACTCATTACCTAGAAATCTAATGCAAATCTTTAGCGCAAAAAATTTTCTAATTTTCGTCAGAAAACTTAAAAATTCGTTAAAAAATTTATTGTATTTCACTTTCAAATTCGCATTGATAAAGTTTTTATTAAATAAATCGTAAGAGATTAATATTCATTACATCAGCTTCATACACATATTTTACAAGTTAAAAATTCATATTCTCGGATGAAAATAAATTTTTTAATTCATAAATATCAAATTCAAATCAATATTTACATTTGTGCACATTTTCGGGCACACTCGGGCCAGAAACTGTCACTCAGCTTACATTGCCGTTAGGAAGGTATTTGGTGTTAAGGTATGGTCACACTTTTGCTCAGTTTTATTAACTTTCATTATAGTTTCACGACAAAACTGATAAAAGTACATTAACTGCAAACGAAAATTGCCGCATACTATAGATAGCGTTAACTCTGATTCATTCAATTTATATTTAACCAGTTAGGACGCAACTCATTAACCAACCTTTAATGGTATGAGATCACTCACTTAGTGTGAACAAGTCATTACTTAAAAATTCGTTTTCCCCATCCGTAGCAACTGAGCTAATTTGTGTCTCTTAAATTGAACCCGAAGTTGCACTTCTGTCAAATCGATTGATAGACGTGAGTAAAAATTTTACGCGTCGGGATTTCCGTCGAATTTGATCAAATAATTTCAAATCGAAAGTGTTGATTTGATTTTAATATCGTGTAATACGTGAGGTGAAGTTTAAAGAACATAGTGAAGTGATTAAGTGATAGTGACACTAGTTACAAACATAGAAAACTAATAATGAAGTGCATAGTGTTTACGTGCGGAAATGATACGAAATGCCGGTTGCCAGGAACATCTTTTCGCAGGTAATCATATTTATAGAAGCCAAAGCCATCAAATTCGACAAAATTTTAGCTCTAGTCCTAATCAAAATACTTCTGGTCAATATAGACCAAATAATTCTCAAGGATGATCTCGAAGATATTCAGACACCTGGAGACATCAACCGGGAGAGTCCATGGAAGTGGATAATCTATAGGGAATGAATTCTAATGGGAAAAATGTTTGTCCCCAACCAGAAGGAAATTTCGTTACAGGGGATGAAAGAAATTTAAGCTCAAATCCAAATATGTATACTGAGAGTCAAATGAGACAAGATGAATATTTGGGTACAGAATGTAGTTCAGCCGAGAGATCTAAGTTTTTTTACAACTAGCCTCGGCCGAATTGCTTTTGGTTGAAATTACGACCTACCAAATAAAATTTCTAGCTCTTATTGACACTGGCTCCTCTTTCAGCATTATTGGTGAAAATCTCCATCAATTCCGTAAAGTTCCAATTGAACCCCCGATAAGTTTCCATTACCCAACATAGACTCTATCCTCGACAAGCTGGGTGGAGCACAATATTTTTCGAAAATAGATCTGGCTAAAGGATATCACCGGATTCTTATCAAAAAGAAGATATGCATAAAACTGCATTCGTAACCCCACACGGATTATATGAATGCCATTTGGTCTCAAAAACGCTCCTGCAACGTTTCAGAGGCTTATGAACGACATTCTCCATGATTTCATATAAAAACTTGTGTGGTTTACTTAGACGATGTTTTAATTTTTAGCACATCTCTGAAAAAACGTATTGGAAACTTGACTGATATTTTCAACGTTTTAAGATCTCATAACTAAAGGTAATTGACAAAGGTTCCTTCATGCAAAAGAAAGCAAATTTTTTGGGCTACGTTGTAACAAAAGAGGCATTCAAACCAAACCCTGAAAAAATAATAAAGCATAAAACTTCCTAAGACAGAAAAACAATTTAAACGTTTTTTGGGTCTGACAGGTTACTACCATAAATTTATTCGTGACTACGCTAAAAACGCACAGCTGATGACGAAGTGCCTCCGAGAAGACAGCAAAATTAATATTAAAGATCCCAACTATATAGCAGCCTTTGAAAAACTTAAGGCTCTCATAAGCCCTCAACCTATTCTAAAATTCCCAAACATTACAAAAAAGTTTCAACTAACCACGGATGCATCTAATTATGCTCCAGACATTGACGTAGCAAAGGGGAGGGGGGCAGGTGGGCCTGGCCCACCTTAGAATCTTCCTGGCCCACCCTAGAATATAAGCTGTCAATGCACAATGAGAAAATTAGTTTACGATAATCTACATCAACATAGGAAGTTGTTAAAAATTTTTCAAAACGTCGCGTCGATCAGTTTTGCTATGAACAGTACTCAAACTATTCTGCCGCCCAATGGAATGCAACACACATACCATTATTAACTAGGTACATGGATTGTGCAGTCGTGGCGCTGGCCGCGCATCGGAATCAGTCATTCCAAAGCAAACACAAAACGCAACGGTGTATATTTGTTGTGCATTGCATAAGGTAATCAGTTGAATTTTGTATCGTATTGTGAGTTTATGTGGTACAGTGTTAACAATCTGATCTGAGGTGCTGTTGTTTATCGGAAAAGTAGTTTGATAAGGTATATCTAGTTTATTAAGATTTAATAATAATAAATAAATGAAATGTGAATGGTTTTTCTTTCTCCGCTATATGTAGTTATAATAAATCAATATAATGAAGAAATTTAAGGACATACAATGTTTTTTCAAAAATAATACAATTCAGCCGCAATCAGTTGACAGCGGCGAGGGTCAGGAAATCGCTTCTGGTATTAGTTCTAAGGAAGAAAATCGTTGTTCCAATGAACCTTCTTCATCTACAGCATGTACTAAAAGTACTGAAAATGACCTTGGATATTGAGAAACTGAACCATCAAGGCCAGTCGTAGATTTCCCTAGAAGAAAAATCTGTGACCGATTCAGATGTTTTTCGTCGAGATTATGATGAATATCCCTGGATTGAGTACAGCATTAAAGAAGATAAAGTTGACTGTTTTGTCTGCAGAAACTTTCGTACAAAGATTTTACGCACTCAACACGAAAAATTTATTTCTAGTGGTTTTGATAATTGGAAAAAGCTAGGGAAAGCGGTGCAAAAACATTGCGATTCATTTGTTCATAAACAATCGACTGAATTTCATATCGCTTTTAAGCAATCACTAATTTCGGGTTCTAACTTTTATCGATTGCTCTACGGCACGAAATGCGCAGGGTTTGGCAACGTTGATTTTAGAAGCATTAAAAAAATGTGATCTAAATGATTTACCCGTGGTAGCGTGGTACCCAGAGGCGATATACATTCATTGCTTAGCGCATAGGTAAGTATAATTTTAGATTTCCTATGATCATGATTAATTAAAATTACGTTCGAACAGTAATATTCCATGCGCAAAAAAAAATTATCACAATTTTTTTCGACTGTTTCCCATTTGGTTTGTAAAAAATAAGTAAGCATGCATATTATATTCTATTGTTCTTCGAAAAAACTAGATATGTTTGGAACTCATCGTCCATTGTCTTTTACAGACTTAACATAGTAGTATTAGATTCTTGCAATAATATTTCAATAGTCAGTGGATTATTTAATGTCATTGAAGCGCTACATGCTCGTTTTGCGCACCCACGTCTAAATGCACAACTGAAAAATATTCAGGAATCTCTTGGTATTAGCACGAAATCAAGTCGAGAAATACATAGACTAAGTGAAACGCGCTGGGCTTGCCGGCTCGAAAATTGCAAAGCTGTTTAAACAAACTACGATGTCATCAAAACTGCTTTAGAAGAGGAAGTGAATAACCCTCAAAACAAAAATTCAGTAGAAGCGATAGGCCTTTTAAATTGTATTTTGAAAGCCGATTTTGTAGTTCTCTTATTTATATGTAAATATATTTTATCAATCATAAACATTTTGAGCAAATATTTCCAAAACAATGACGCTACATTAGGCCAAGCAGTTGATATTATCAGAAGCACCATTACTGCATTGGAGGAGGACAGAAATAATTTGAAACATTTCCAAGATATCTGGAATGAGATTCAAAAATTTTCGACCGATAACGAAATTTCTTTGGAGCCTATCAGAAACTCAAAAAAGGAGGCAACCAAAAAGGTTAGAAGATTTTATCGTTGACACCAGTTTGGGAAAGAGACACAACATAGACAATCTTCAATCATCGGAATCAGATGTACATGCATCTGAGTATTGGAGAACAAGCGTTTATCTACAAGTTTTAGATAATGTTGTTCGTCAATTCAAATGTAGATTCGAGAACTTACCATTTGCAGAGTTACTAGATTTTTTCACAAAGCTTGATTTCAAAAAGTCTGAAAGTTTCATTAATGCTTGTAAAGACAGAATAAAAATCAATACGGATACATTGCAAGCAGAAATGACTATTATTGCGAGTATACTTAGGAATAAAAACTTGGACTTCATTTTGAAAAATTTGAAACAAGAAATTAACAAAGATTATTGTCCTAATTACTACAAATTGCTCCAGGTAAGCTACCTAATTTTTCCATTTTTCCTTTCATTTCAGGTTGCTATAACAATACCTGTTAGCTCGGCCGAGTGTGAGCGCAGTTTTTCAGCCATGCGTAGAATAAAAAACTGGCTTAGATCATCAATGGATCATGAGCGATTTTCAAATTTGACCATAATAAACATAGAAAATTCTGTAGTGAAAAATATTAGTGCAGTGGATGTGATGAATGAATTTACGAAAAAAAATCGAAGAATTGCTCTTGATTAAAATTAATGTGTGATATGAGACGTTAATTTTGATATTTTGATTTTTTTTTATTGAGGCGATAAAATATCATTTTCTCACATCATTGATATAACTCCTGATTGAAAATACCAAACAAGTCGGGTAGACAGACCTACGCTCGTGTCAGAAGGGTTTTGTACGCAAACTATGATATGTATTGCAATGATGAACATCCTGAAGATATACTTCTATGACTTGTACATGAATTCTTGTTTAAAAAAAAAACCAACGTTACTTAATTTTAAGCGGCCGCCATTTTGTTGTGGCACTACTAATATTACTGATTGATGAAATCTCAAAGATATTTATAGTATTCATATAATCTGAAGTTTTCGAGAAGATTCAATCAAAACTGTAGTTTCTAGTTCGATGGAAAGCCCATATAGTAGAAAAATCATGTACAGTAGTTGTTGCGATTGGAGAAATTTAAAGTGGCTATAACTTCTGCAAATATCAATCGATTTTAACAAAGCTCACAGGTTATGAGGATCTTATATAGGGCTAGCAAAATATCGAAATTTGTTGAACTTAAGGGTACCCTTGCAATTTTATGGAGGAAAACGGAAAACTCCTAAATCATGCTATTTTTACCAAAGTTGAGTCGATTTTGAAGCTAGTTAGCTGAGCTCGGTGTTGTTTATAGCTCGCTGACACTTGTGCCAGACCATCGGCACCCGTGTCCTATACGGGCATTTCAAAAATCATTACACATCTTACAAAAGCCCCTAGTCATACGGGGCTAGCAGACATTGAACGTTTCCACTCTACGCTTGTTGAAAAATTTCGTATATTACATATTACACCAACAAAAGAAAGGACAGTCCCCGAGAACTCTGATTCAGAAAGCAGTTAGAAATGATAATGAAAGGCTTCACTCAAGAATTAAAGCTATCCCCATTGAAGTTCAACAATCGATCTGGAAAAAATCAAGAAAAATTTAAGAGAAGCTAAAGACAAATGGAAGAGAAGATGGTCCACAGAGTTCATTAAAAACTATAGAGCCGAAAGACAAAAACACTTACCCAGATTCAGGAAAGCAAAACAAGAGAACGTACATCCATCCAACATTAAGAACGCACAAAAATTTACAAACATTGATTACAGTACCAAAAATATAACTACACAAGAACAGGAACTAGCCATAGAGCAAGTTTTAAATAATGGTCACCAAAATGACATTCTAGCTTCAAAATTTAAACTAAACATAAAGTTTCAAAATTTAAACTAAACATAAACGGAAATAGTCAGCAAATTCAACATAGTTATCCACATAATAAACACTACGGAAATTTTACAAACCCTAAACGATTTCTCTACAAACATAGAATATTTAGAAGGACACCACAAAAATTTTCTTTTGACAGAATTAACTTATTTGAAAAATAAATTGAACACTATCATTCCTAAAACAAACAGAAGAAAAAGAGGTCTAATTAATTAGGTAGGAACCACGCAAAAATGGTTATTCGGGACAATGGATAAACAAGACAGACAGACAATAGAGGACCATTTTAAGACTATGGATACAAGTTCACATAGCGCAATTACAACACTTAACCAACAAATTGCAATTTACAACGGAAACACATTATTGAAGCAGACCGAAAAACGATGATTTCGAGACTCAATACAATATCAAAACAGACAATTAACGACAACATGTACTACGACCAACTTTTTAAAATTCAAATCCTAAAAAGTAAACTGGAACATATCTTGGACAACGTAGCTTCTGCAGTACATGGCCTTTTGAATCCTTACATGTTTACAGACAAAGAAATCCAAAGATTTAAATTGATTTAACAAAAATGCAATACCTAAAATTGAGATTAGCGAAATTGGAAGAGAACCTTTCGATATTTGCCATAAAAACTCCCAGTCAATTCATTCAGGTAAATTTAAGAAAAATCATACCAATGCCAAATTCAGATAACAAATAAATCGATTCTCCCTCAGAAACTATTTTAAGGACAATGATATCGTGCATATAGTACCTTTGACAAATCGAAATTTTTGAATGAAGCACTTACAAGTAAAAATTGTATATATTAGTCAAAATTGTAAATTAGTTAAATCTCGGCCAACAGTGACTTAACTTGCTGGACTTATTCGCAAAATGCAGGAAGTCCAAATGCCACAGCAGCTCATCCATATCATTGGCTCTTTCCTAAAAGGCAGATCATTTCGTGTCAAAATTGACAACCATTTCTCAAGCCTGTATCAAATTCAAGCTGGAGTCCCACAATGATCACCCATCTCCCCAATATTATACAATATCTTTACTGCAGACGTACCTATACTGCCATTCAACGTTCACAAGTCCCTATTTGCCGACGACATCTGTATTTTCACTCCTCTAGATAAGCAAGAGTCATCGCCACCAAACTGCAACTCTCTATAGACATGCTTTTAGAGCATTTTCGTAGGTGGAAGGTTAAGTTGAACACAAACAAGATGTAATGGTTTTACATGTCTAAGTCCGACCGAGGAACCGAAGTTAAATCTGAGTAGTGCCAACGGATGGTACCCACCGGTCAACCAATCCGTGCACCGTAACCCATTCACGCGGTGGCTGCTTGTCGGCCAGCTAGATCGGAGAGGATTTCGGTCGCGGGTCTCCAAATGGATTACGCTCATCTACAATTTTCAGCCACCAATAAATGCCCGTTTTCAAACGCGTCACCAAAACAAAACTATACGGAGAAGAAACCTACTCTACGTTACTCCGTATTTCTTCATCAATCAGTCAAAGGACAAAAATCTAATTTTCATTTCGCGTTCCCAAATCTAACCGACGCGGTACCGTTAACTTAAACCCGACGAAAGCTACGTTCATAAAAAGGCAAAACCAACAAAGGTACCGCGTACTGCGCGCGACGCGAAACCGACCTCACCAGATGTTCTCAAACCCTACCCTCACGACGGTATACTTACCATGCACTCTATTTCCCGCTGAAAGAAGGTAACCACTGGAAAGGAAAGTCGTTATTACTGTTTAGCAATTCATGTTGTATTTTTTTTTTTCATTTGTGAGATATAATCAAAAAAATTATTATTCGTATCCATTAATCATGCTTAATCTATCGACTTATAGAAGTAAATTAAGTCCTTTTTCATCGAATACAGTTTTCGGGACAATAATAACTAGCATACAAAATACTTCCTAAACTCAATGAAGAAACTTAGAAAATACTAAACCAAATGAAATAGGACATTAATCAAATGCTGGATTTATACTTATTCGGGATTTTAATCATCAATAATTGTCTTGCATGTCCATTGCTTGGTTTTACTCAAGAGACATTCAAAATCATTTTGACTTGCATCGGAGAGTACTATGTATATAATGTTCCCTTTTTTTAGGGTTTTGTAAAATAATTTTACAAAACCCTTCTAAAATCGCGTCCTGTCTGTCCGTCTGTCTGTCTGTCCGTCCGTCCGTCCGTCCGTCCGTCCGTGTGTCACAGCAGTTTTTCTCGGAAACTACTTAAGCTAGAAGCATCAAATTTTGTATGTAGGTGTAAAGTGGTGCTCTCTTCAAAGTTCAACTACCAAAAAATTTTATAAGGTATTTAAGGGGGGTCTCCCCATGTAGGGGAGTGACCCCCCGAAAAAAAATTTCATTCAAGGTAGCCGATATGGGTATCAAATGAAAGGTCTTGATGAGCACTTTTCAAAACAGGTCTTAGTTTGGCAAAGTTTGCTTCGAGGGGCGCACAGGGAGGGGAAATACACGAAAAATTTGTGTCCCCCCCCTCGCGATTGGACACCTGTGATCCGAAAAATCTGAAAATGTAGGCCTTGGTGAGTACAACAACAACAAATACGTGAGAAGTCGCAATTCACTCAACTTTGTTAGTAATAGTATGATTTATCGATTTTATGTTTTCTTGAATAAAATCTTAACGGCACCCTTAAATTCAATGAAATTCAGTAAACAGATAACTATTTATAAGATGGTTCTATCCTGAAAGCTTCATAAAGATTGAATCATATCGAGCGAAGTTACAGCGGTTTGAATTTTCCTGTATTACTATGGAACAATATGCGATGCATGTATTACTATGGCAACATATGGCTATGGAACAACATGCGCTTTTTACCGACTCAGACAATACAGTTTTGCTAGGATTTGCATGAAAATTTCAGGAATGATAGGTGTCATGTATATCTTTGAGAATCCGTTCAGCTAGTGGTATCAGTGATCGTAAAAAAATAGTGGCTGTTTTAAATGCGAAGATTGAATAGTTTTGAGTTATTTTTTCCCAACTTCAACGTTTAAGGTGCATGCTTTGAACACTTGATTCATTTTAATGAATGACTGAAGATGAGTACCTACAATTAATGCTCATAAGTGTAACAAGTCAAGGAGGTGGGAGAGAGCTCCTAGCAAAAGGGTTTTGTAACCATTCTAGGATTCGAAAAAATTGGCTATCAATTGATGATAACACTACAGGAGATTGGCCCCTGAAAAAAATTTATCAAACGTAGCCGATATGAGTATGAAATGAAATTTTTCATGGGAGCTTTTCAAAACAGTTGTGAAACTGTCAGTTTTTGCTTCAGTGGGGGCACAGGGGGGAAATACATGAAAAATGTGTTTCCTCCGTCGCGGATGGACATCTGAAATAATTATCAAGGGAGATATTTATGAGTCTAACAATACCAAAAACCTCAGAAGTCGAAATTCGTTCAGCTTTGTTAATAATAGTATGATTTCCGTATTTCATATTTTCTCCAATAAAATGGTCTTTTACATGTTTCTTGATTTGATTCGATCTGGTGACTGCATTTTGTAAATTGAATACAAAACCCTTCTGACGTGAGCGTAGGTCTGTTTACCCAACTTGTTTTTTTGTTGAATCAGTTGTCTGGATCCAGAAAGTATAAATTTTGCAACAGTAAATTTGTTTTTCAGCGATGTGGACCCAACAAAAATGAAACCAAATTGGAATTAAAGTTAAGATTCAAATACTAAAATTTAATCTCAAAGTTAAAATGATTTTTTTGTGTTGTTTTTTTTCTTTGGCTAATTGGAACAAATAATATGTAAAATCAACAGCTGTATCATGCGGTGACAATATTAACTATCCAAAAAAAAAAATAACCCATGCGTAATCAAAACAGAATTCAACATTCTTCTCACAGGGGAATTTGTTTAGAACACGGGGCAATTGCACTTTAGATTACCAAAAAAAAAACAAGGATGCAGTGTACAAGAACAACCAACCTTGGTGTTAACGTTCACAAGGAATGCTAGAAAGACAAACATGCAGTTACTTCAGATTTATTGACTATGCCTCTTCGCATCAGTTGTTTTCTCATTCGAGGTCGTCGCTTTTTCGAGTGCCAACACCACGTACTTTTTTGATTTTCTCCTTTGATTTTGGTTAGAATTATACTAATTATGAATAGCACACAATTGGTTTCCAAATCCTCTTGTGATTGGATGAAATTCTAGTCTCCGTATTGTGTAATACTTTTTGTCTTAACATCGAAGGATTCTAATTACAAAATTTAATAATTAAAAGGAGTTCACCACAATTTCTGTTCATACTCATTCATACCTTACGACCAAAATTATTTAAATTTTTGTTTTACATACTATTCAACTATGCTTGATCCTAAAATGGAACTAAAAATATTTATTTACAGGGAAAATTAATGGTGTAATTAATTTATAGCTAGTTGGTGACAAAGAGTGATTTTCCTTTCAAACAATTATCGAATAAATAATAGAGATTGCAAGGTCGTATTTAAATAATAAAAAGCTTGCACTGATGAAGAGTTTTTCGTTGTTTTGAAATGGAAATTTGAACTTTCCCTTTTTTTTGTTTCAAAGCTAAAATCACTTGAATGCATCCATACTATTGCTACGGAGTTTATTTCTTGGTTACTTTCTTGATTATGATATGGTTTGAAAGGCAAATGCTTCTGGCTGCTGAGCATTTCTACTGAATCTAAGGCATATTCCGGTTTTCTCTGTTCAGTATATCGTGACAATTCTGGGAAAGTATCATCAAAAAGATTTTCACGGGTAACATTCAAATTCACAAATTGAGATACGGCAACAGGGGCGCCAGAATACATGTACAAAAGAGCTGGTGTAGCAACGCTTTGCATTGCCTTTTGCATTTGAATTACTTGATCAGTTTGCAAAAGCAGCGTTTTAGCTTCGACATCAACAGGAACGGATAATTACACAGGTGAAAATCCTCTATCTTTCTGTCCCATTGAACATAGTCTTGCTGGAGGTCGATGAAATCTTTCATTTATCTTTTACGGTTTGTAGTGGTTGTATAATATATTCATGTAATTCCTACCCTATCTGTTTTTCCATAGAAACTGAAAAGTGTCTTTTATAACTTTAAATCAAGACTCACTTTGTAATAGCTGCTAACATGTTGCATAAATTGTTGCTTTTAGTTTTGTTCCCTCCTGAAGCGAGCATTGTTCATTTTTTCGTGGCGTTGGCTGTCTGCTCCCTGCGACTCCATTCTTATTTGAATGGTTTTCAAATTAGATTGAGAACAAAGAGCAATTGTTCTCCATTGAAAGATACAGGACAGCAAGTGTAGGCGGCTTTTATTCAATCATGCAAGACGAGGGAGCTGACAAACGGCTGCGCTGGTCTAGTCGTTTTCCCGTGACGTGTTTACACTCTGCACTGTTATCGTTTGCCCAGGTGAACGGGAAAATGCAACCAGGCCACGGCCTTCCTTGCGCCTATTACAAAGTCGTCTCTACGGCCTACAGGTATGCATCCAATACACTGAGACGCGTTCGTTTCAAATATGTTAAATATATTAAACCACCCGGCGAATCTTAAATCGCGACCGGCCAACTCAAGGTAAACTCGCCAAATATCGCGTTGCGAATTTTTCACAACCGACTCTTCTTGGGTGGCGGCCACTACGTGCACACTTCACTGCCATGTGGTTGTCAATTCCTCTTGACATCCCACGACAAAATTGACGTGGGATGTGCGCCCGTCGCAACCAACATGAAATGACAAGCCACCTAGCAGCAAGGTGTGTTAGTAGTGGTCGCCAGCGGCGTCGCATGATTCATTACAAAGATCTTGGTATTATTTATAGCTAGAAAAAGTTGATAGCAAACGACAACTCTGATTGTTGACAACGAAAATATTGCCTGGTCAAGAACAGCCAACTTCTTAGAACTACTATTCGACCACAAACTTTCCTGGTTCGGCCACATACACAACAAACGAGGACATTGCTATGGAGTCTTATCCCAACTTTACCCACTCCTTAAGGCCAAAAGGCTCAATTTTAAAAACCGTTTTTTGATCTAGAAGCAAATAATACGACCGGCGCTAATGTATGGTAGTACCACCTTCTACCAGACGACACGGACCAACAAAAACCCACTACAATCCATACAAAACAAAGCCATCACACAGATCCTTGGAATCCCATGATATATTAAAAATAAGGATATGCACAAGGATTTCAGAATCGAAACAGTTGAGAAATACATACGCGAAAAAGCACTTAAACTGCTCGACACAGTAGACAGATATCCTAAGACTACCCTGGGAATCGTAAGAAATCAAGCTCTCCTAAATGAAATCTTTCCAACTATCTGCGGCTGTTTTGAATAAATAAAATATAAACGAGAACAAAATTGTATGTCCTCGCTAATTACGGTGAGCAAATAATTGCTCACAAATCTAAGGGGGCTAGGGTGCAAAATCGCACCAGCTCCAAGTAAAAGAACTCCAAGGGCCTAGTATGGTCGAATGTAGTTTTCTTATTTTTTATGTATTTCATGTGACTTACCCTATAATTTACCAAACTGTATTTTATTCATGTTTTTTCTATCGGTTTACACCAAGCTAGATGGTCCACGATTTCGATACCAAATTGTTAGATGGTATCAAAGACTGAAAAGCATCGAAATTCTAAACTGAATCAAAAATATGCTATCCACGAATAATGTTCAAAATAATAGAAAAGAAGCAAAAAAGTTAACAATTTCCTGTAAACCGATCCTGCAATAAACGTCTACATTAACCACTAAACATATCAGTTAACATCCTTAATTAAGATGACACGTTCCTTTTGAAAATTAATATTGGATACCCTAAGACCAGTCAACACAATAACTTTTCAAACTCAATGAACTGGAATCAATTTATATTTCCTTTTTCTTAAATGACCTTTTCACAATTTCCTTTTGTCCTTCGCTTATTCACTCGCCAAATTACGAATTTCAAAAACAGATCGAATTTCCCTTGAAAAAAAAAGTGAATTTATTCTTCCTTTTTATCAAATTCACAAATTACAACAGCGTTGTAATTTGAAATGTCGTCCTTTTATCATCTTTGTGGAAAAGAAACGCCATCAACTAGTCGTGGCGAGGAATAGATAACACAAACGCTACCAATCCGGGCAGGAAGGAAAACAAGAGTTTCTTTGACTGACGATAGAATGCATCAATAATTAATTTGTCAAAGTCAGACATTTTCTCGCTACCATTGCTGCTGATCCAATTTCGTTCTTCTTTTACATTTTACATTATTACTATTGTCATTCATCCTTGCCTTGGATATAGTGTGATCCTTGTTCGCTGACAATCTCCTTCATTTTCAAATTTCAACAGTAGCCTGACTGTCACCAGGCACCCACACAGTCGCACGCTGGTTTATCAGAGGGTGTCAGCGGTTGGTCGCTGATATTCTATGTACAAGAATTTATTCATATTCTTGTCAACATCTAGATATCTCTATGTATCTACGATATCTTTCTGTCCTGCTGCTGTCTGGATACTCTTAACGCAAAAATGATTCTTGTTCGCTACGTGTCGACTGGAGTGTGAGCTTAGTTGAGGGAGCGCAATCATTGTCTGATGGTGTATGCTTGGTAGAAAGGATATCTGTTTCGTTTGAGTCAAGCGCAGAAACGCTCTTCATTCAGTGCTGCAAAAGGCTCCAGTGCGACTACTATTCGATACACAAAAGGACACCCAGTAACCAATCATCACTCCCACTGTCATCCTACATTGGATGGAAGATACAAATTCATTTTACCTCCCTTCCTTTCCACCCACTCTTTTCCATTGTACAACCTGTCGTATAGGACAGAAAACGTTATTTGAATTTGAATTAAATGTACGAGTATGACTCTCCTGTTTCGCAGGAGTGAAAATTTAAATGTCGTTTTGTTGCAGATTTTGATATTCGTTGCCCATTCCTTTAAACGAGTAAAAGATTTCGTGATTAGGTATGAGCAAATTTTGTTCGCATTGTAAAGAAAATATTCGAGATATTTCGAGCTTTCATCTTATAACACATTTTAAGTACTATAAAGATAATTAGTCAATTAATTACCAGATTTCGCGGATCACTGTGAGTTTATTCGGTGACCTACGATGCGTGACAATTAAGAAATAAGACTGATTCCTTGAAAACCGTATATTTAAAAATTATTCTACAACCTTACCATCCCCTTCAAAGTTATCCCCTTGGGCAGCTATACAACGATTCCAACGCATTTTCCATGCTTCGTAACATTTCTGGAACGCTTCGACTGGGATGTCCGCGAGTACCCTCGTCACGGCCGCCTGAATATCCGTAATCGACTCAAAATGGGTTTCTTTGACCACCAATTTTGTTCTAGGGAACAAAAAAAAAGTCACAGGGTGACATATCAGGCGAATAAGGTAGCTGTTGCAACATGGCGATCCCTTTGAAGGCCAAATACTGGGACACGCTGATGGCGGTGTAGCACGGCGCGATGTCGTGACGAAGGGTCCAGTTAAGAGCGATGTCTGGGCGCACATCTACACATATAGAGTTAGTATTTGCAGTTCAACAAATGTAGATATTTTAAGTTAGTAGTAGAGATCCTGGAATTTCATGAGGCTGGTTAGTGCTTCATAAAATTGTACACGAATAGAAACAAGTTGCGTATGGAACAATGTTCCTGTCAGAAGGATTTTGTACTCAATCTCTGCAGAAAGCAATTATTAATAAACGCAAGAAGCAATAATAAATAAATTCAAAGAAAATTTCAATGGAATGTATATTAAATCTTGATTTCAAGGAGAAACCATCGTTATTTCATTCTAACCGATTACCATTTTCTCGCAATATCACAAGGACTACTAATATAATGGGACGTTCAAGCTAAATATAGACTATTATACAGGTTGGTTGAAAAGTTTTGAAAGCTGCACGTATTAACCAGTATAGGAATCAAAGCTTATAAGCCATTTTAATATTTCATATTCTAATATAAGCACACAGAAAAGTTTGTCTGTCAACTCATTTTTTGTTTACAAGCCATTTGAAGTTGACTTGTCAGTGGATTTTTAAACAGTAGATAAATCCGAATATCGTGCAGTGATAGTATTTTTTGTTTTGGAAGGTTTATCAGCAACAGAAATTCGTACAAAATGGTGAAAGTGTTAAAAGTATCTGCTTCTTCATTTCCAATTGTGCATCGATCGGTTTTAGAGTTTAAACGCCATTGTACGAGTACATGCATTGAACATGAACAAGATAATGGACGTCCAAAAAGTGCAACAGCACCAAAATCATGAAGGAAGTCTTTGATATTGTTTGTAAAGATATAAGTGTGACTAAGCGTAAAATTGCTGATAAGAAAGGCAGTGGCGGATGATATCTTATACTCCATAAAACATCGTACTACTCATAATATAGCTTAAAAATTAAATTATAAAACAGTAACGTATTGGTGATGCCAGGATAAAATTTTCTTTACTAAGGTAGCAAGTACAAGGTGCGGTCCAAAACAAACTAGACTGAGCTAAAATAGGAACGACAGGAGCTTTTTTCTGATAAATTCGAGTTTATTTATTCAAAATAGTCTCCTCCGCCCGCTGTAATAAATCTTGTGACGCCGCTGGCAACTCACTAACACACCTTGCCACCAAGTGGCTTGGCATCTCACGTCGGTTGTGACGGTTGCACATCCCACGTCAATTTAGTCGTGGGCTGTCAACTGGATTCTTTGTCTTGCATGGAGGCCGGCGTGATCGGCGTGTTCGGGCGCGTAATTTGAGAAAGTTAGGTTATTAGGAGGTAAAACAGGTTGCGGAAAGCGTTTCCTACGACGGCTTTGGATGCGAATATTAGGCAGAACAAAAGAAATTGCACTTCGCGAGCTTCAACCTTTTTTAATACCGAAATCGGCAAAGTCGCCATCGTCGCAAGCTGCGCGGCGATTGAGGAGGCAGCCACACCAAGAGGATATCCCGGTGGAGGTAGCGACAACAGCTAGGAGATTGGCCGTATATCAAGTGAACCCCAAGTGCTTCGTTCGAAATGTGTGGAACAATGCTAATGGATCACTGTAATGAACCACACTTTAGGAAATCGAAGTGACAGTGTTATAGTGTTCGGAGTACAACTGTAACTCGGAACCGCGTTTTGACAATTGAATAGAGAAGAAGTAGTAAAATTGAGTGAAAAGGTAAGGTGTCTTCCGAGGGAATGTCATCGTCCTGGATTCATGGGGATTTGTACCGCGCAGCCCGAAAATTTTCCCGTTTTTAGCATTGACTCTAATGAACGGTAAATAAAGTGCAATTGACATCGCACCACCGCTCTCAAATTAAATGGCGACTCCAGAAGTTACACATATATGATTGGATTTGAGTACGTGGCTTAACAGAGGAGATTATGTTATTGGCTTTTGTTGTGGATCAGAAAATGCATTTGATGCGATTGATCATGATCCAATACTTCGTAAACTAAAATCATATGGTGTCCAAGGAAAACCGAATCAACCACTTAGAAATTATTTGAAGGAAAGATTGCAGAGAACAGCAGTTAATAATGTTTTGGGTAATCCGTCACCCAAGAAATTAGATGTTCCACAAGGCTTCGTACTTTGATCACCATTTTTCTGCTATGTATAAACAGTCCACGTATAGGTAAACTAAACGATCTATCTATCATTATGTGGGACGCAAAAGAAAAAATGAACTACGTACAGTGAAGGTAATCGACAATAGTGGCGAAAAGTAATGTACACTGTAGATACAGCTAGAAAAGACATTAAAGTCAGTGTTTCCGATATTTATTTGACGGACCCACAAGCGAAAACAATTCAAAACCAAAGGGATAATCCAAGTATACCATCGTCCTCAGATAAAAATGCAGTTGATTCACCAACAGAAAAATCATCGCCTGGTGCATCACGATCGACTAGAAAACGACCGGTAACGTCACCAACTACACCAGAAGCAGGATTTTTTGGCGGTCACACAAAGAGAGGTGGCAGAAAGCCGGAAAAGATCTTAAGCAAAAACAAACAAGCAAGGAAAAAGAATGAAAAAACAATTATATTATAGACATGATATAAAACAAAGTAACTTGAATTATTAAACAAAAAAATAGTACTCTGTTTCAATAAGTATATCTCTTAGCAATATAATGAAAAGCAAAAGCTTGACAAGGAGCACAGCTTAGATTTGTTTGTGTGAAAGGTTTTGAAAACATTTAAAACAAAAGAATTTAACGACCAGTAATTTGGTGACGTCTGTATCTGGAAGCCAGATAGAATTCGTAAAAGTTTAATTAACTATGCTCTGGGCATATATCCTACAACTCTCAAACATGATTTGTTACTTTGTGCATCCATTGATTCTATTTACGAGCACATAATCGCGTTCACGTTCTTAAAGAAATATGAAATAACCATATACAAAAAAAAAAAAAATGGAAAATTAATAAGTAAAGAAAAGTAAAACAAAACAATGGAAGTATGTATAAATTCATAAAGAAAGAAACAAAAAAAGGTTGATTTGTGTAGAAAACAAAATTGAAAAACTGCACAATATTCCATACTACGACATAAATTTTAAAAACTGCAATCATAATCCTTTGACAGCAGCATAATGATTGAATTTTCTATTTAACAAAGTAATTTTACTTGTGTTCTTATATTAGCATGCATGTAAATGTTTCCCTTTGTAAATTATATGTGCGTGATTGATCACAATGTAGTATGTTCTTCGGTGGGGCAAGGAGAAAATTGACAGGTTACATTGGAAAGAAATGTTAATTGAGTTTTAATTTAAATTTGTTCACACTCTCGCCAATAAAAACTACGCATAATGAGAATAATATTAACACGATTACTATACTTTAAATTTTTATTATACAATTAATTAATTACATTAGGGCATGAATGAATGAGAAAGAGAAGTGGAAAAAGTATTAAACCAATCCAAAGTATATTTGCATACATAAGCATTAATAATAAAAAGAAAGAGGACTAAATTAGTTTCAAGACTATACAAATTAGAAGAAACAATTTTCATTTGATCGATATTGATATGAAATTATACTTAGAAGCCAATGTTCTTGTGAGTGAATGATAAGCAAATTAATTAATCTTTTGCATTGTACTCGTTCCTTTTGTATTTCAGATTATTATTATTTGTTATGAGGAAGAAAAACTGTGACTCCTGTTTATACGGAGTAACGTAGAATAGGTTTCCTCTCCGTATGGTTTTGTTTTTGTAACGTGTTTGAAAACGGGTGTGTACAGGTGGCTGAATAATGTAATTGAGCGTAACCCATTCGGAGACCCGCGACCGAAATCCTCTCCGATCTAGCTGGCCGACAAGCAGCCAACGCGTGAATGGGTTACGGTGCACGGATTGGTTGACCGGTTGGTACCATCTGTTGGCACTACTCAGACTTAACGTCAAGAACCGATGAGAGGTCGGTTCCGCGATCGTAAGAAATCTTAAAAATCATTACACCGCGATACACTATTTTGCGTGATCCAAAAGCTTTTCGGAAGAGTGTTACAGGTCATTGACCGGAATGTCCTCCAGCATGTCGGTACAAGCCTTTTGGAAGCCCTCTACGGACGCAGACGCAAACCGTTTTTCTTTCATGGCCAAGTGCAATTTTCCGAAAAGGTAGAAGTCAAAGGGAGCAATATCAGGTGAATACGGTGAGTAATTGATGATTAAAATGCGATTTCTAGTCAAAAAATAAAAAAAAAAAATTTATGACAAGAGTCTCGTTTATTTTGGAATGCACCTTGACTTGTGCGGAACAAAACGTGCACAGATTAATCGATGTTTTGGAGATATTCAACTCCGTTTTCGGTGATCACTGATTTTGGGCGGCCCGTATGTTCATCGTCATTTATGTCCTCACGACCATCTCTGGAACGTGTAAACCACCCATGAACTCTGGCACGAGATAGACATGTTAGGATTAATTTCAAAATAATGCATTTTAAATACTACTAGTGCCATCTATGATGAACTATGTGTAGCTACCTGCCTGTATCATATGACAAAAAATTTAGTCTTCGACAAACCACCACGCGAGTTTCATTAGGATATGGATCCAGTCCCATTTTAACAAAATATCAAGTATTTCTATTGTGCGGAAGTAATAATGCCGACGTCGGGGTACTTGAAAAATGTGCCAAAACTCAAAAGACGCGAAGATTATGACGGTTGGGCGTTCGCAACAAGCAATTTTTTGTTACTTGAGGGTGTTGACATTGAAAATGTGCCGGCGACTATCAGTAAAACTGAGATGAAGATAGCCAAAGCTTAACTCGTAATGACTATTGACTGTTCGTTATATGTGCATATCAAGAGTGAAACTATAGTGGACAGTGTGTGGAATAAATTGAAACAGTTATTTGATGACACGGGGTATCAACGAAAAATAAGTTTGCTTCGAACATTGATTTCAATACGTCTCGTTAACTGTGAATCCTTGACATCCTATGTATCTCAAAGGGTCGAGACAGCACAAAAGTTGAAGGGAACAGTTTTCAAAATCACAGACGAGTAGATTGGATTATTACTTTTGGCTGGAGTCCCAGATAAGTATTCACCGATGATAATGGCGATAGAACATTCTGGAATCGCCATTAGCGCTGACGCCATAAAAACAAAGTTACTTGATGAATGTTCGTAGATTGGCACTACCGGTACAGACTCTGCATTGTGAACAAGACAACAGTAGCCAAAAAGTGGCAACACTAACCGCAAACAAATGTCAACGTCAAATCATATGTCAACGTCACTGATATGTCAGTAAGCAAATAAAGTGTTATAATTACAAGAAAGTCGGCCATTACTAAAATAAGTGTCCTGAATTAAAAGCAAATGCACATTTGAATGTTTTTAGCGCGGCATTTTTCAACGGCTGTTATAGCACAGAAGACTGGTATGTCGATTTAGGCGCAAGCGCACACATGACGTCAAATCAAAATCAAGAAATCGTAGTGGCAAATCAAACGACGGTGCCTGTAGTTAGTGTTGCTGAAACACAAATAACGACATGCGTAAACAGTTCTCAGTATGATGTGATTGTGAAGAACATATTGTAGATACCTAATTTCACGACAAACTTATTGTCCGTAAGCCAACTTATAGTTAATGGCAATAGAGTTGTGTTCAAAAAGAATGTCTGCTTGATACACAACCAAGTGAATGAGCCCATTGGTACAGCAAATTTGATAAATGTTGTGTACAAGTTAAACACAAAAAAAGAGAATAATGATATCAGCGATGTCAGCATGGTCTAAAAGGTTAGAACGTATAATTTGTAAGTCCTTGCAGAAAATGAAAGAAGGTGCTGTGGTAGGAGTTTCTTTTGACGAGAATGTTGACATACAAATACAAAATTGTGAAGTGTGCTGTGAGCAGACATGTTTCGCTCTCCCATCAGCTAACCATAGAAGTCAAAAACTACTGGATGTGGTACACTCAGATTTATGCGGGCCGATGGAGACTAAGTCAATTGGTCAGGCAAAGTATTTTCTCTTATTTGTGGATGATGCCAACAAAATGACATTTGTCTACTTCTTGAAGGAAAAGAACCAGGTGTTCCAGCATTTCAAAGAATTACGAGGCTTAGTGGAGAATCAAACGGGAAACAAGATAAGAATATTGAGGACCGACAACGGAGGTGAATTCTATTCGCGCGAGATGGAGAGTTACTTAAAACAAGTTGGTATTGTCCATCAAAAGATCAATCCTCACACTCCGGAGTAGAATGGGCTCACGGTTGACTGGGCAAGATGCTTGTTGTTTGAAGCGAACCTCGAGAAAAATTTTTGAGCTGAAGCAGTTAATACTGCAGTATATTTAAAGAATAGAACGCCAGCCGCCAGTTTAGGCATGATGACACCTTTTGAGAGGTGGGCAGTTGAGAAACCAGACCCAAGGCACGTCAGAATTTTTGGCAGTAAGGTAATGGTGAATGTTCCAAAAATACAAAGTCAAAAATGGGATAAGAAGGCTGAAAATTGATTTTAGTTGGGTATCCAGATAACGTAAAAGGAAACTGATTATATAACCAAACAAGTTGAGTAAGCAGGAGAGTGCTCCTATCACAACACAAATTTTTGGTACATTTTGCCTTTCCCTCGACCCCCTAATTCATATAATGACATTTTTATTTCAGATTCTAAAAGATCTTCCATATGATACCCCATTCGACTACCTTTGATTAAAAAACATTTTTAAGGGTTATTTCGTTATTAGGGGGATCCCCCTTAAAAAAATTTTAAATTTTTGGTAAGACCCTTTTGAGGGACCATCACCTCTGACCTTTTCACTACGTTTAACCATTCTAGCTTGTATAGTTTCTGAGGAAACTAGCTGTGACGCACGGACAGACGGACGGACAGACAGGTCGCGAAACTAGTAGGTCTTTGTAAAAAAATTTTACAAAGACCTAAAAACTAAAAAATTACTACGAGCAGAGATGTTATTATCATGGGGAAAACGGAGTCGAACACAGCTCGGATAAAAGCAAATAATTGTGAAGAAAATTCAGAGAACGACGAAAACTTAGAAGATGAACTGAAGGCTTTCGTAACAATCAATCATAGACATTTGCAGATAGGAAAGAAGATGATAGAGTGGTGGTGCGTAAGTGAGTATTAAATAAAAAACAAGTTGAGTAAGCAGGTGAGTGCTCCTACCAGAAGGTCTTTGTAAACATCCTAGGGTTAGAAACAAGTTTTCTAATGGCGTGAATCGATAACTTGAACTATTCATCCAATACTTGGATAAGAAATCGTTCAAATTTATTCAAAAGATGCACAGTTTCTTTCATAAGCACAGTGCAGCCGCCATTTTAATCTAGCTTAAACGATTTTCCTGAATGCTCGGTCGATTGAACATGGTCAAGTCAAACACTATTCCTTAAATTTTCATGAAAATTGAAAGAAAATAAAAGTGCCTAAGTCAATTTTAAATATATATAGGGTTTTCCAATAAGAGGTGTTATTTTGAATAGATCTTGTGATTTAACACCTTGCGATTTCTTCCTTTGGAGCCACGTGATAGAGAAGGCCTACGCCGATAGCCCAGCGTCGATTCAAGATCTCAAAGATGAAATTCGTGAGGCTATCGAGGACATAGGGCAGCAACTTTGCGATTTTGTTATGGAAAATTTCATAAAGAGGATATGGTTCTGTAAGCGTGTCGTGGTGGTTATTTGCCTGATGTTGGTAATTGCTATTAGCAGCATATCTTCTTCTTTATAATAAAATAAACATTCGATCATTTACATTAAAAAATTGCATTTTTCTTTTAATATCAAAATAACACCTCTTATTGGAAAACCCTATAACAATCATAAACACGTGTTATTGTTGTTGTAATTCCATATAATTGAAATGGCTATAACTCACTTGATTATAATTCGATCTCAATTAAATTTTGTGAACATATATATCTTATGTCAGTCTATATAATTGAAGAATTTCACGAAGTTTAAAGGTACCGTTTTGATTTTTTGGCAAAAATTTAAAATCTACAAATCATACTATTATTAACAAAGTTAAGCGAATTTCCATTTCTAAGGTATTTGTTGCCCTTGTACTCATAAAGGCCCACGTTCGTGATAATTTTCAGATTTTTCGGCTGAAAGGTGTCCAATCGCGAGGGGGGACACAAATTTTGGGTACGTTTCGCTTTCCCCTGGACCCCCTAATTCATAAAATGATTTTTTTATTTCAGATTCTAAAAGTTCTAATCACGACGTTTCATTTGATACCCCACTCGACTACCTTTGATAAAACAAATTTTTAAGGGCCAATTCGTTATTACTTGGGACCCCCTTAAAAAATTTTTAAATTTTTGTTAAGGCCTTAACTTTGAGAGACCATCACTTCTGACCTTTTTACAAAGTTTGGGCATTCTAGCTTCTAAAGTTTCTGAGGAAATCAGCTGTGACGCACGGACAGGCGGACGGACAGACGGACAGACAGGTCGCGAAACTAATAGGTCTTTGTAAAAATTTTTTTTACAAAGACCTAAAAATACGAAAGCGATAAGAGTGTGCGGTATAGGGCACGACTTGTTGCAAAAGGTTACTCCCAAAAAAAAGGCGTGGACTACACTAAAACATACTCCCCAGTGCTTCATTACTCTACATTAAGACTTTTATTCGCTTTAAGTGTCAAACTTAACTTTGAAATTACTCACTTAGATGTAACTACAGCATTCCTAATGGTTACCTATATGAAAATGTCTATATGCAAGTGCCGCCTAGTTTGAATTGTAAAGATAATTGTATTCTCAAATTAAATCATGTAATTTATGGTTTAAAACTATCAGCCAGGGCTTGGAATGCAAGAGTAAATGATTGTTTATTAAAATTAAATTTTGTTAAGTCAAAGTTAGAGCCATGTCTATATATAAAAATATGTGAAAGGGAGCAGATCATAATATCAATGTTTGTAGTTGATTTTTTCATTTTTTCAAACATTAGTAGCAAGACAATCATCACCATAAGCTTTTTTCATCAATTAAAACGATTTTAAAACATTTATGACAAAAGTTTCGTTTATTTTCGAGCGCACCTTGTATTTTGTATGGTTTATAAAGTGAATATATTTGTAAAAAATAAAAATTTTACTCACGTCTTATACTAGAGCTCGAAAATTGCGTAATCAGCAGTTATATTTATGTATCAAGTATAAATAACCATATATGATTTATTATATGTGTTTAATTAGTCGATATATTTTATGATGCTGCTTTTACTTCAAATTACAAATTAAATCTATTAATTATAGTTATGTATTCAAACAAAATCAAAATTATTAAATTACAAATTAAATCCATTATTTAACCTGCTCTAGCCCCGAGAAGTTTTATATTCGCTTGAAAATGAGTTCAAGTCGACGATTTTTGGCAGTGGCAAACTTATCAATCATTTTTTCATTGAAATCTCCTATCTCAGAAATCATTTGTTTTTTTTTTTCAATAAAAATTCTTGCTAAAGCTGTCAAACGTTCTTCTGACATAATATTTCTAATAAATATCTTGATACTCTTGAGAGTTGAGAAGCTTCTTTCTGTTACAGTAGTGGTCATCAGTACTGTCACCAGAATTTCTACCAGCTTCTTAGTTTCTCTTAAGGGTTCTTGTAAGTTATTTCCCAAATGAACTTTAATAAAACCTGGGCGCTTGTTACATTCACTTATTGAGTAAATTATTTGCAACTCAGTTTTCAATCGTTCCTTATCTAGATTAGGATAAGCAGCGCATGTTAAATTTAATTGCGAGCCTGGAAAATTCAGCACATACTCTCGAAATTGATTTGAATAAAAAAGTGAAGCAGCAAGCAAGTGCCCATCAAATGCAAATCTATTTTTGGCGGCATTTAATACAACGTCACAAACTTCCAAGGCAGGGCGGTGATGATATTCTGGATTATTTCGAGCAGGATATTTATTTCGCTGTATTGAAACATCATGCGCCTTGGATGCTTCATCTATAATGTTGTTTATTTTGTTTCGGATTTTGGAAAAGCTTTCCTCACACAAAACAATGTTTGCTTTAAGCGGTAAGGAGTCAACTTGTGTATTCTGCATCTGCTGAAACAAGATTTTAACAGGAGGCATAATTTGGTGAAAGAACGTCAGCCATAAAATAAATACTGACTAGTTCAGCATACGGCGAATGCCAGAGGTAGCGAATGCCAAATGGTAGCGTCGGCAAATTCTTCTTCAATTATTTCCATGCATTCAATCAAGCTTTTTCTATGCTCAAATACATGTTAATGGGGCGAATATTAAAATTCCATCGTGTTGATGCACTGTGGGGGATTTTCCTTTTTATTTTTCGATCCAATACGGCAATTCTTGAAGATGTGCTGCTTGAAAATCTGGGAACCTCTTGCACATTTCCAAAAAACTCTTACTTGCGGATTTGAAGATGTAGCATTTTGCATTATTAAATTTAATTGATGAGCATAACAGTGCACAAAATGCGCAAACTTACATATATTTTCTTTTTACAAGTGCTTGAACTTCAGCTCTTTGTTCACTCGTTACAGCAGCTCCATCGTAGCTTTGTGCTATTAGTTTTTCTTCTAAATTGATTATTATCAGATCTAAGATATTCAGCAAGTGTTTACTTAGAGTCGCAGCGTCAAGTTTTGGATAATTTGAATAGCCCCAAAAACGCTCTACAGGACTTCCATTTTTAATGTAGTGAAATATAGTCACAAGCTGGGACTTTCAAGATGCATCAGTTGTTTCATCAGCCAAAATGGCAAAATACGGGGCTTCTTTGATTTCAGCTGATATTTACTCGTGGTAAACTTCTAACATACAATTTATCAAGTCATTCTATTACGTTTCAAAAGTACCTTTGAAAATTGTTGCCCTTTTCAAGTGCATTATCAAGCTCTGCTGAAAAGTTGATAAGGGCACGGAATACGCCTGGATTTTCAGAATGATTGGACTCGTCTTGGCCACGAAAAGCTAATTCGAATGCTCTACAAAATTTGATACAGTTTATAATTTTTGACAAAACACCGGTTTTCTGAGACTTTTCATCTTGTTTAAGAATATTTCACCAATAAGCAGAATCAAGTTGAGCCTGTTTATTCACGTTGGATTTTTTCATTGAGGTGAATCAGGCCGGTGCCTCCAACTTGTGTCCACAGCTTATCACCACCAAACAGCAAACACGGAAAGCAGAACAGAGCGTTGATTTTGTTACATCCACAAATCCAATTATTTCTTGAATAAATTTCTACATTGAATTGCCGTTTATAATGTTTGTCACAGCTGCTGCCACTTGCCTCGATTACAATGCTTGGTAGAGAACAACCTTTATTTTTATGTCCATTTTTTCGCAAATTTGTATGCGGCAACCACTTTCGTGTAGATTAGACTCCATTTTGCAGAATTATATAAAATGTTCTATTTAATAGTCAACTTTAATTTAATAGCTCTTCGCTCCTATAATTGCTTCTATAGCATTTGAATACAGGCTGTTACATTGGCGAATAAGCAACATATGTAGATGTATTAAATGTTTTGTTATAAATATATTGTATTTGTGATAGTTGTTGTGCTGTAATTTTTAGGTCTTTGTAAAAATTTTTTTTAACAAAGACCTACTAGTTTCGCGACCTGTCTGTCCGTCTGTCTGTCCGTCCGTCCATCTGTCCGTCTGTCCGTGCTTCACAGCTGATTTCCTCAGAAACTATAGAAGCTAGCTCAAACTTTGTGGAAAGGTCAGAAGTGATGGTCTCTCAAAAGTTAAGGTCTTAACAAAAATTTTAAAAAATGTTAAGGGGGGTCCCCCCTAATAATCAAAGGTAGTCGAGTGGGGTATCAAATGAAAGGTCTTGTTCAGAACTTTTAGAATCTGAAATAAAAAAATCATTTTATGAATTAGGGGGTCCAGGGGAAGGCAAAATGTACCCAAAATTTGTGCCCCCCCCCCCCCCCCCCTCGCGATTGGACACCTTTCAGCCGTAAAATCTGAAAATTATCACGAACATGGGCCTTTATAATTACAAGGGCAACAAATACCTTAGACATAGAAATTCGCTCAACTTTGTTAATAATAGTATGATTTGTAGATTTTACATTTTTGCCCATAAAATCAAAACGGTACCTTTAAACTTCTTGAAACTTTGCAGTTATATAGACTGATGTAAGTTATATACGCATTCAAAATTTAATTGAAATCAGATCATAATCAAGTGAGTTATAGCCATTTCAATTGTATGGAATTACAACAACGATAACACGTGTTTATGTTTCCAATAAGAGGTGTTATTTTGATATTAAAAGAAAAGTGCCATTTTTTAAAATAAATGATCGGATGTTTAGTTCATTATAAAGAAGAAGATATGCCGTTAATAGCAATAACTAACATTGGGCAAATAACCACTACGACACGCTTACAGGACCATATCCTCTTCATGAAATTTTCCATAACCAAATCGCAAAGTGGCTGCTCTATGTCCTCGATAGCCTCACGAATTTATCTTTAAGGTCTTGAATCTACGCCGGGCTGTTGGCGTAGGCCTTCTTTTTCACGTGACCCCAAGGGGAGAAGTCGCAAGGTGTTAAATCACAAGATCTATTCAAAATAACACCGCTTATTGGAAAACCCTATGTATATTTAAATTGACTTAGGCACTTTTATTTTCTTTCAATTTTCATAAAAATTTAAGGAATAGTGATTAACTTGAATATGTTCAATCGGCCGAGCATTCAGAAAAATCAGTTAAGCTAGGTCAAAATGGCGGCAGCACTGTGCTTATGAAAGAAACTGTGCATCTTTTGAATAAATTTGAACGATTTCATATCCAAGTATTGGACGAATAATTCAAATTATCGATTCACGCCATTAGAAAACTTATTTCTAACCCTAGGTTGTTTACAAAGACCTTCTGTTAGGAGCACTCTCCTGCTTACTCAACTTGTTTTGTTAATTTTGTGATAAGAATTAGTTATAGTAAATATCTGATGAAGACGCAGTAGTGATCAAAACAGCTTTAATATTTATAATAAATTGTTCACAGTGAAATTCGGAAAAGTAATGTTTTTGTTTTTTCTCTTACTTTGTTTAAATATATAGATTTTCACCAAGTATTGGCTCCATCAATTCGGTTCATAATCACTTCCACTTACGACAAATTTTGCAGTTCGCTTTCACTTGGAATCAAAATTTGCACTCCAATCTGAATCGAATAATTGAGAACAATGAAAAGATTTTTCAATGTTTTCATAAAACCAAAAATCAAAATTCTATCAAACACAGGATGCTTTAAAGCATTTTTCATTACCTAGAAATGGCAATAAAGATTGCAGTTTCCCATTGCTGCAAAAACCGCCGGCTATAATTAAAATTGAATGACAATTATTGCAACAATTTATAAATAATTAAAGAGAAGCTATATCCTTAAAAAAATATCGTCCTTTATTATTTAAAAAAATTAGTTCCGTTATGTTAAAACTGAAAGCGATCAAACATTCAAGAACTTTGCAAGCACCCTATAGACTCAAGTAAATGGCAACCATTTTCCGAACTGTACATTATATACATATCTATATATTACTTTTAATACTAAAATTACCAACATCGGGTAAATTGACCCATTCTATTCTAAACTAGATTATTTAAATACGAAGTTTGATAAGCTCAGCTAATATATAAACTGGAAAATTTGCTTATAAATTATAAAGCGTAGAAATCGTTGATGTAAAAATCATATGATTTGCTAAAGTTGAAATGGTATCAAAAAAATTATCGGTTAGGCTAGTGTTAAATGACATAATTTGACCAGGGGAAGTTCTGCATGGAATGCAGAACAAAATGACTCAAACGAATGTGACACCAAAGCAAAATTTCTGGAGTCGATAGGGAAACCAAGGGGCAGAGGACTCGCTTATCAGTGCGCAGAAGTAAAATAGAGGATTTTAACGCGAAGAAGCCAATCGTTCTGCATTGATGCAGAACCAAACAAACAAAACAAATTTTGTGCAGACGACATGGACTTTTATGTGCACGGATATGTCGGGAGATATTATGTGGGCTAACTCTTTTAGTGCCAAACAATGATATGTTGAGAATTTGAAATAAAAACATACAGTCTTCCACAAAAGTCAAGGTACAGTGATAAATATCATGAAAATTGTTTGATATTTTTATTTAAAAAACCTATAGTGATAAAATTTTTTTGGTATTACTTCAACTATAATCATTACACTTTAAATTTATGTAAAACAAAACGAAAATTCTGTCGTATTAATACATTATTACATATGATGTGTTGGAAAGTCAATGAATGAAGTCCACAAAAGTCATGGTACACCTAAAGAAAAATGATACAAATTGTAATTATAGTCTTGCATAGTTATTTGAATTATACTTTTCTTAATATTTTGTCGGATAACCTTTCATCTGAATTACTGACTTCAGTCTTTTAGGCATAGAATATGCCAATTTTTTAGTAAATTCGCTGTTGATTCTGGCCCACTCCTCCAATATAACATCCTTAAGCTGCGCCTTGCTTGATATCACTCTTTTTCGGATTTTTGTCTCAAGCTCATTCCAAAGATGCTCTATAGGGTTCAAATCAGGGCTTTGAGGCGGTGTAGCAAGCATGCGAGTATTGTGCAATAGCCACATTCGAACTTTATGCGCAGTGTGCTTAGGGTCATTGTCCTGTTGAAACAAGAAATCTTCTCGCATACCTAATTTGGCTGCACTTTGTTTCATGTTGTTTCGTAGAATCTCTAAATAAGAGTTCTGATCCATAGTATTTTCGATGAATGTCAGATTTCCAACTCCAGCAGCAGCCATGCAACCCCAAACCATAACACCACCGCCTCCATGTTTTACTGTTTTAATAGTGTTCTTGGGATTAAATGCTTCTCCTACTTTTCGCCAGACCCTCTTATGCCCATTTACACCAAATATACAAAATTTAGACTCATCCGAAAATAAAACATTATCCCAAAACGTTATTGGTTATGCTTTTGCAAATGTTATTCTTTTTTGTTGGTTTATGGAACTTACAAGAGGTTTTCTTCTAGGCGTACGAGATGAAAATCCAGCTTCTACGACAGCTCTACGCACAGTTTCTGCGCTAACCTCCTGTTTATCATTAATTCCAAGAACATCGCAGATTTTTCTACAGCTTAGAAATGGATCTTGTTTTACCATTCGCGAAATTTTTCTCTTGTCCTTTGCACTTAGTTTAGATGGACGACCTGTTCGGGGCACATTTTCCACTCTATTTTCCTTCTTAAATCGATTTATCACTTTTTGAATGGTTGACCGACTTCGCAACACTAGTTCAGCTATTTCAGAATATGATTTGCTCTGATTTGAATGCAGATTAATAATTATTTCACGCTCCTTAATACTCAACTCCTTTCGACTCATTTTTTAAAAATTTTATTAAATAAAAGATACACCACGAATACGGACGCGACATTAAAGACAGCGGCCTACAGTTGTTAACTCACTCTGATAATATGAACTTGGGGGATTCCCCTTTTTACAAATAACAGGGCATTTTCTGCAACTGTACCAAGACTTTTGTGGAGTAGAAAAGAGACATTGCCAACAAAAAATTATTGTCTTCAATGATCATTATTGCCGAATCCCTTTAAATTTATGAAAACTTAAATTAAACAGAACTCGTATTATTACCATTTCATAACTTTTGGTTTTCAAATAAAAATATTGATTCAGTAATACAATTTTCAGTTACCGATTCTCTGTACCTTGACTTTTGTGGAAGACTGTATATCTTGGGAAAATGATTGCCATTGATTAATTGAAATTCATATGCATGATTTTCGCCAAATTTTGATTAGTTTTGCAGCTCAGTAATACTAACCATAGGCACGTTGGATAAATGAGTATCCTACATGTGTGAAAAAGCTGTTTTGAAAGATAGTGCCGCATTCGTTAACAATTCAACAAAAACTGAATCGAAAACAAAATTGTTAGTGTAATCTGGAGCGTTTCAAGTAGAGTAAAGTCGATTTTTGCGTCATTTTCTTAGGGTGGATAAGGCTTAGATTAACCAAAATAATTCAAAGCTGAAAGAAGAACATTTACTAGTTGTCTAGCTTTAAAATAGGTCAGCAAGATTGGCAAAACGGGTACGGCATCAGTTGTTTTTTAGGGATTCAAAAGGGATTTCATTTATAAGTTATCTTGAAAAAGGTAAATAATTAACTCATAGTATTATTGCCATCTTTTGAACCAATTGGGTAAAAAAGTTCGTGTAAAAAAGACCTGGCTTAAAGAAGAAAACAAGTTGGGTAGACAGACCTTCGCTCATGTCAGAAGGGTTTTGTACTCAACTTACTAAATGCAATCACCAGCAACGAATAAAATCAAGAAACATGTCAAAGAGATTTATTCGTCTAAAAAAATCCATTGTTTCTCCATTTTCAACTAACAAAAATCATTCAAATCATGGAATTCCAAAAGCATTTTTGTCATCTATCTTATCTGAAAATTTTGAGAAGGTCAAAACTGCGATGTCTGATTCGATGTAAAGTCCATAAAATACCAAAATAGTGTGTTATTGTGGAGAAATTTCAAAAGGCTACAACTTTCGTGAATATGATACGAATTTCATTAAACTTACAGAGTATTAGAATCTTGTGTAAGGCTACTTAAATATCAAGTTTTGTTGGGTTTAAAGGCATCCATAAAATTTTATTGGCGGAAATGTGAAACTCGAAGATCATACTACTATTAACAAAGTTGAACTTATTTTAACTTCTGAGGTATTTGTTATTTTAACACTCATAAATATCTCCTTTGATAATTTTTTCAGGTTTCTTAGATCACAGGTGTCCAATCGCGAGGAGGAAACACATTTTTCGTGTATTTCAAAACTATTCAATCTTCCCATTTAAAACAGCCACTAGCTTGTTTTATGATTACATGATCCGAAATGAAAGCTATCTGTCCAAGACAAATTAATAGCAAAACCAAAATTTTTAAACGATAAAATTTACTCTCAATAGAAATATCAAAATCATTTACATATACAATGTTGCCAAAAAACAATAACGAAAAATTTCATCCAAACGATTTATATCACTACGATAACCTATTAGGAGGCCTCCTAGATGTGCTCCCATCGTCGACGGTTAAATGCTCTGCGCAGATTTCATGCGATATTCTTTCGACGCTTTCGTTCAGCAGCCACTTCTCGCAGTAACTCCAAACTCCGACCTCTTTTGCACATTCCAAAACTCTAAAACTTTTTCAACTTCCACTAACGTCACTTTTCACAAATTAGACTAGAAAGACGACTTTTCCTTTGTTATTTACTCTTTTATGACCACATTCCCAATAGAGCACCGCTAATCACGGGATGATCTTTATTGTTCTTATTTTCTTCCCAAAAACTTAACTCAATTTGCATGACCAGGCAATTCCGTAGCAGTTTTCACCACTTTTTTTTTGTCAATGTGACGGGCATTTGACATATTGCAGTCCCGATATAATTTGTTAACATTCGACGCATTCTGGGGGGACTTCAAGTGGTGAGGGAATCATCAGATGAGTAGTTATTTTGCGTTTTATCCTTGGGCAAGATTATTTGTGTGCCTTTTTAAAATAATTTTACAAAACCCAACTAAAATCGCGTGCTGTCTATCCGTCCGTGTGTTACAGCACTTTTTCTCGCAAACTACTACAAAAAATGTTTATAAGGTATTTAAGGGGGGCTCACCATATAGGGGAGTGTTCCCCGAAAAAAAGTTTCATCAAAGGTAGCCGATATGGGTATCGAATGAAAGGTCTTGATGAGAACTTTTCAAAACATGTCTTAAATTGAGGCGTATTGCTTCGAGGGGCACACAGAGAAGGGAAATACATGAAAAATCTGGTTCCCCCGTCGCGATTGGACACCTGTGCTCCGAAAAATCTGGAAAAAACTGTAGAGGTACGTGTTTATAAATACAACAATAACAAATACCTTAGAAGTCAAAATTCGTTCAACTTTGTTAATAGTAGTATGATATTCGAATTTCACATTTTCCCCAATAAAATCGTATAGGTACCCTCAAACTGAACAAAATTTGATATTTCAGTAGTCCTACAGAAGGCCCTTAAACTAGGTAAGCAAGTTTGATGAAAATCCAATGATATATACGGAAGTTATAGCTATTTGAAATTTCTCCAGTAACAACAACAACGGTAACACATGATTTTTGATTTCATCTTCTTGAAATTTTCAAATAAGATCAATAAAATTAATATTTTTTTTGAATTCATGATTTGAGTGATTTATGTTGGTTTGCAATAAAATGGCGACCGTTGAAATCAGAAAAACGATGAATTTTCTTTTAAACTAAAAAGGCTTTGTTTTATTAGCCAGAAGAGACCTATCCAGAGTACTGAAATAAGTCTTCAGAGCATATTTGATGTGTTTTTTAGCAATAGCACGCAGCCTGCTAAAATTAGGTCTAGCTTCAATAATGCCGAGTGTTTCAAAGATACGATGTGCCTTATATTTTGCTCGTAGGGCACTAAGCACTCGCCTTGTAAACCAAAGTTTTTGATTTACTTTACGGGATGTCTAAAGAGGTGTGAAATAGCGAATAAGGTTATAAATATATATGTAAAAGTTATCTAAAGCAGCCTCACAATTTAGGCCTCGAAAGAAATTTAGCCAGTTGACTGAAAGTAATTCTGTATTTATAGCTCCATAGTTAGCTTTAAAAAAGTTAAATTTTGGAGTAGCATGAGGTTTGTTAAATTTAATTTCATCGACTATAAGACCTATAGATAAAGAAAGGAGGATAACTCTTCCACTGTATGTATGGTAAGTTAAAATCCCCGCAAACTAATATTTTGGCGTGAGGGTGTCGCAAAACTAGTTAAGATCATAGATCATCAAAAAGCGTCTCAAAATCAGTTAACAGAGAAGTACAGGTAATATAAATAGACGAAATCAAAAACTCTGTATTATGAGGGAGAGGAATTTTGATAAAACACATTCTAAAACAGAAATAAGAACAAAGAGAATTAGGTAGAGCTTTGTTTACTGCAATCAAAACTCCACTACCATCAGCCTTATTAGTAGCAATTATGTCACGGCCACATTTATATACAGTCTGTTAAGTAAGAGCGTATCTAGCATAGCTTGCGATCGGTAAGCGATATCGGCTTCAATTTTTTTCGATCGGTAGAGAGAGCCTTTGTCTTTGATGCTTTGAAAAAATATTTCAGTCCAAGCCAATCTTCCGTCAGGAAAACACTAAAATCGCGATGAGTGCCATTTACGCAAAGCGCTTCGAGGCCGTGTTCTTTAGCCCACACCCTACAGGACCAAAAATGAACTATGTAGTGGTGGCTTAATATATTAAAAGCTCTGTATTGTTTGTCAAGAAGTGGGTTCAATGATTTAAATAGTCAAAACCATCGATGACCTTCCAAATCGTGGTTCGGTAGAAAAAGTGACAAAAAAGACGACAAGCGAATCGTGGCTTCGTTTTCGCGCAATCCTGGCTTGTCCTTACATCAATCTGAAGCAAAAGGGTTTCAATTTATCACACTTCGCCATTCGGGAAAATCTGTGTGCAAACAATGTAAAATGGCGGAATACCGATAATGCATGGAAATGGGAGAAACCCATTGTGACATTTGATTGGCTTTCGGAATCACCTGATGCAAATCCTATCGAAAAATCTGTGCCTACATCAAGCAGAAGCTTCGGAAAAATCGTATTTACACTTTGAAGCAGCTCTCCCGACAAATTCGACTCATTTGGAAGGCACTTCCCCTCGAATACGTCGAAAATTTAGTTTAAAGTATGCCTCGGAAATGCCAAGCAATAATTGATGCTGGTGGTGATTGGATTCACTATTAAACTGAAAGTACGTTACTTCAGAATGTATTTAATGTATGTATAGTTCAAAAACTGTTGTTAAATAAACTATTTCAAAATTATGCCGGATACGCTCTTACTTAACAGACTGTACAATATGATCGGGAAATATTTCACTGCTCAAAATGTTTACATTAAGCCAGGTCTCGGAGAAGCAAATAATAGAATCATTACTAAGTTGATAGGAGATTAAGAATTCCTCAACCTTAGTCCTTAATCCTCGTACATTTCGGTAAAAAATAGAGGTACCGATTTTATTAGGAGAAGAGAAGTTACATTGAACAGTATTAAGGTTTAAAAGAGATTCATTGAGGTTTAAAGAGAATACAGTGTGATGTGCATTATGACTATAAGAATATTCATCAAGATTACTTGTGACTGAAGCTAGTGGATTTCGTTTATTGACCGACGAAAATTTCTTCGTCTCATTTCAAACGGCTCAACAAGTACACCAATATACTCCTACTGACAATTGATTGACCAGGTTCCACTTTTTCTACATAATTGCCAAAATCCGGCTGTAGTACGAACGCTGGCTGTAGCTGCATATCTTGTTGGGCAGCTAGTGAGGTATCAAGTACATTTAAATTGTCAGCTTCCGAAACCGTTTCTTGTTGGTTAATAGATTGCGGCTTCAACCATGACTTACTCCTAGTAACTATTGAAATACCAGGTTCAATCATTTCTACAGAATAATGGCAATCTGGCTGCAATACGAACGCTGGTTGATGCTGCATATCATGTTGGAAATTTACGTTCAGGCTGTCACTAAAGGACAAGGTGAACATTATACAAATCTGGGAGATTCCAGTGGAGCTCATCAAATATGGTGGCAGCAGTGTTCATAAAGCTATTCACAAAGTCATCCAGCACATTTGGCAACAAGAACATACGACATACATACGAGTGGAGCTAATCAATTATATTTCCTATCCACCAAAAAGGTGACAAGTTACAGTGCGAAAATTATAGAGGCATATCACTACATTGTACGGCGTACAAAATATTTCAAAAATCTTAGAAAATAAAATCAAATCATATGCCCATAGTATTATTGGGGAGTATCAAGGTGGTTTTAGAACAAGTGAATAGACAGTAGACCAATTATTTACCATCAAGCAGGTATTTTAAAAATGCTAGGAGTTCAACATAGACGAAATTTTCGTGGACTTTAAGCAAGCATACGACAGCCAAATACCAAATATTTTATTCAGTTTTGACTATCCTGAAGACTAGCTGCATACTCAGGAAAACAAAGCTACAAGTATACCAATCTATGATAAGACCTTTGTTATGCTATGGGTGTGAAACATGAACTCTAACCCAAGCATCCGCATATATATTGAACGCCTTTGAGCGCTGGGTCCTGAGGCAAATAATTGGAGCGACGCTAGACGGGAATCAATGGCGAATCTGATACAACTACGAGCTGCATGAAATTTTCGATGAATTGGAGGTCTCAACAATTGTAAGGCTGCGGAAGCTGCAATCAGCTGGACACATGAATTGTGTGGACGAACAACGGATACCCAAAAAAGTATTCGTTGGGAGCACTGAAGGCCGGAGACCAATGGGGAAACCAAGAAAACGCTAGTCGGACCCAGTCGACGAACACAGTTCATCGCTGCTCGAATTTCAAAATTGGAGGAGATGGTCAATGGACCGAGAAAGTTGGAGGCGCTATTTTCAGAAAGCGAAGGCCCGAGAGGGGCTGTAGTGCTGCGAAGAAGAAGAAGAACATAAAGTCGTTTAAATTAACATAAACAACTATATTTTGTATGTATGCGTGATTTATGTCTCACATAGATTTAACGAAGCCACTTACAATAATATCCGTGAGATGATATCTTCAATTGCTGCATGTCGGAAAAGCACAAAGTAAAAATATTAAAAGATTTTAATCGTCCAAATTTATCTTTTACTTGGGATGAAATTGATAACTATCTACGACCCATTGACCTGCCAAACTCTATCGACTTTAACCTGCTTAATATATTGTATGATAATGATCTACAGCAAGTGGTATGGACTACCGACCAAAATGGTCATTGGCTAGATTCAATTTTTACCAAACTTTATAACGATGTTATTGTAAGTGTAACTAGTGACACAAAGAAATTTTTCTTTAACCTTTCTTCTTCTTCGTAGCACTAAAGCCTTTCTAGGCCCTTCGCTTCCTACAATAAGCATCTACAGCACTCTCGGACGATTGACCGCGTCCTCTAATTTTGTTATCCGAGCAATGGTGAAATGTCTTCGTCAACGAATACATTTTTAGGAATCCGTTGTTTGTACAAGCATTTCACGTTCCTAGCCCATTGCAGCTACCGGAGTCTTCCAATCGTTTCATACAGCTCACAGTTGTATCGAACTCACCATTGGTCTTCATCTAGCTTTGCAGCAATTTTCGCCTCAGGACCTGGCTCTCAAAGGTATTCAATATGTCCGTGGATGCTTTGATTAGGGACTTATCACAGATTTGAATACTTGGGGCTTTGTTTTTCTTGTATACATCTGGTCTTCAAGATCATCAAAACTGAATATTACCAGTTCTCATTGTTTTGGCGCCTAAATACACAAATTTGTCCACATTTTTTGAATTGAATTCACCAAGTGTGGGTTACTTTGTGTATTTGAGGCATATATTGTTTTAATCTTATTAATTTGTAGTCCTGTTAGGTTTACTTTGCTATTGAATTTCAGGAAGAGTTCTTTGGAAGTTATTATCGGCCGTGAAAAAATATTTAGTAACGTACCTCTTGCATTGACAAGTAGCTTTCTTATGACATATTCCAGAGCCAAATTGAGTAGCAATGGGGCCAGCCTATCTCCCAGCTTTAGTCCGATATCTATGTCAATGGCATCGGCAAGTTGGTTGTTGATGCGGACTTGGGAGATTATCAACGTCATTGTCATTTCAGTAAGATGGGTTGATTTGGCTGGGATACCAAAGCAAAGCGTTATTTAGTACAGTACGTTACGATCAATACTGTCGTATGCTTGCTTAAACTCAATGAAAATTTGGTGTACGTCTATGCAGTATGTATTGAACTCCCACCATTTTTCAAGTACATGCTCGACTGTGAACAATTGGCCTATTCTCGATCTACCTGCTGTAAAACCACCTTAATACTCCCCAATAAAACTGTTGGCTTATGATACGATTTGATTATCTAAGATCTTTGAATATATTTTGTACTCCGTAGAAAATAGTGATATACCTCTATAATTTTCGCATTCTAGCTTCTTACCTTTTTTTGTGGATAGGGAAAATAAATGATTGGCTCCACTCATTTGGCACATGCCAAATGTGCTATATGACTTGATGGATGGCTTTTGAACACTGGTGCCACCATATTTGATGAGTTCCACTGAAATCTCATCGATGCCCGGCGCTCTATTAATCTTTTAGGCTTTGATGGTGGAGCAAACTTCATCCGGAGTTGGTGGGGCCAATGAAAGCTCTTTAGAAACATCTATAGGCTGCGATTTTCTGGAGCTGTGTGGAGGATAAAGGAAATTCTTGAAATACGATGCCCGTCTTTCCTTGATCTTGATTTCATCAGCGAAGATATGGCCGATCTCATCACGAAAGAGCCTGGTTTTGGGCTGACAACCACGTTTCAGGCTTTTCACTACTTTTTATGCTTGTCTTGTGTTGCTGCTCACTAGACTTACATCTATACTTTTCAATTGGTTGTCATAGCATTAACTTTTCTTAATTCTAATTATCTTATTCATTACCCTTCTGATATTTTCCTGCCCACGTATTCTTTGTGCGCCTGATTCTTTTTGTCTAACGCATTCTGGCAATCATGATTGAATCATTCATTTCTTTTGCGCCAGGGTTGATGTCCGATTGTGTGTTCTACTACGGTCTTAATAGCCCCCCTCCATCAGCTACAAGTAACGATTTTCCGAACAACATATTGCACAGCATGGCTACAAAGTATCTGAGAAAGTTGTCCTGAAGGAGCTTCAAAATTCTCCATATCAATGAGGCGCGCTCTAATACAATCTCTATTGCTTGGTTCAGCAGTAGCAAGGCTCGCTGCTGGCAAGACCTAGTGGACAATGTGAACAAGGATCCATGGGGCCTTGGCTACAAGCTGGTCATGGGGAAACTTGGTGCCCTACGGAAGCCTTGTATACATGACGCGGAAAAGATGGACGCGATAATGCGGGGACTCTTTCCCGCCCATCCCGTCCGTGTTGACGCTGTTCATGGTGAAACAGCAGTAGAGTGCCCACTCTTCACACAGCTGGAACTGGAGGAGGCAGTTCTCTCATTGAAAACGAGGAAGGCTCCAGGTCCAGATGGTGTTCCAGCTGAGGTGTTGCAGCTCGTCTATCACCATTGTCCTGACTTGCTGCTCAGCACATTCAACGCTTGCCTACGGGGTGGGGTTTTCCCGGTACGATGGAAGGTGGCGAGGCTCGTGCTGATTAGCAAGGGGAAGGGAAATCCCGAATCGCCGTCTGCATACCGCCCGTTATGCATGCTAGACACGGCTGGGAAAGTGCTAGAGAAACTCATCAAGGGAAGACTCAATGACGCGATTCGTGCTGCTGGGGACCTATCTCCTCGGCAGTACGGCTTTAGAGCAGGACGTTCTACCATTGATGCGATTGCGGAGGTGGTGAATGCGTTCCAAAAGGCAGAGGCATATAGTCGCACCAAGCGACGGATCGTCCTGTTGGTGACACTTGACGTCAGGAATGCCTTCAACTCCGCTAGATGGGTGGGTATTCTGGACACGCTGGAAAACTCTTTTCAAGTTCCAGAATATCTAATGCGGCTTTTGAGGAACTACCTAAAGGACCGAAGCCTGCTCTACGACACGACACACGGCCAACGAAGGATGGAAATTACATCGGGTGTTGCCCAGGGATCTATCCTTGGTCCGGACCTGTGGAACGTGTCTTACGACGGGCTACTGAGACTTGAGATGCCAGATGAGTCGCACTTGGTCGGCTATGCGGATGATGTTGCGGCTCTGGTCGCCGGACGCACCGTTGAACAAGTGCAACTTAGGCTAGGTATGCTAATGCGCCGAGTGAGGGACTGGATGACTGCTCGCGGGCTCAGTTTAGCACTGGAGAAAACCGAAGTGGTCATCTTGACAACAAAGAGAATCCCTAGAGTAAGGATGATCAGTATTGGAGATATACAAATCGAATCGAAGCCAGCGGTGAAGTACCTGGGGCTACTGATCGACTCGAAGATGAGTTTCTCTGAGCAAATCAGGGCAACGGCTGAGAAGGCTGCTTCGGGAATATCGGCCCTGAGTCGACTTATGGCCAACGTAGGGGGACCCAGCCCATCAAGAAGACGCCTCTTGATGAGTGCTGTAGGGTCAGTGCTACTGTACGGAGCAGAGGTATGGGGCGACGCTCTCAGCAAGGAGGTATACCGAAAACGATTGGCACAGGTACAGAGAAGAGGAGCACTGAGAATTGCATCTTCGTATCCAACAGTCTCCGACTCGGCGGTGAGAGTGATTGCAGGCGTGATACCTGTCGCCCTCCTTGCTAGAGAGCGCCGCGCTATTTACCTGTGCCGAAACGAGGATGCAAGGGAGATGGTTGTCCGCGAAGAGAGACAACGGTCGCTCAATGATTGGCAGCAGTCTTGAGGGAATAGCACGAAGGGAAGGTGGACTGCGCGCCTCGTCCCGGATGTAAGACCGTGGCTAAATCGAAGGCATGGTGAGACTGACTTCTATCTGACCCAGCTTTTGAGCGGGCACGGGTGTTTTCAGTCTTACCTGCACAAGATTGGTAAGTCACGGTCCCCCGATTGTCGGTTTTGCCCAGGAGAGGAGGACAACGCCTGTCACACATTTTTTGCGTGTACAAAATGGGTCAGGCTGCGAAGGGAACTCTACAGGGAGACGGGAGAGCTCACCCCGGATAATATAGTTGCGGTGATGCTCGAATCGGTTGACAAATGGAACCAGGTGGCACATTATGCACGGGCAGTCCTAAAATACAAAAGGGTTTCAGTATTACTTCAAACTCCTTGTTGATGTTCGGCAGCAAGCTGATTGGACGATAGCTTTTAGCGCATGAAGATTCCTTTCCTTTCTGCAATATCTTTATGCTTATATTTTTTAGTGGCACCTAGATGAAAGCAAGACGCATCGATACACAACGCTGTTGAATGAAAACTGTAATTAATGGATATTTTTAGACATTTCTCTGGTAAAAAAAATAAAATTATTTAATATTCATCTTACAAATCCAACCAAGACTGGGAGAATTTATTTTCAAAATAATGGTTCCCATTATAGAACTAGCAATGGTTAACTTATAAATTTGCAATTGTTATGAAGCGTGAATAGTTCTTAACCACACAGTACTTTATTTAATATTCCCCCCTAAAAAGTTTGTCGAATAATCCAGTTATACGTGACAATATACTATCCAACCTCCTCAAATTTGCCTCTCTTTGCATGAAAATATTATAAGCATTTAACAATCAATATGCATACCTTCGTACTTATTACAAAAGATATTCCTTCGCCACCCACAGATACACACAACTTGCCGTACAAATTCAGCAAAAAGACTCAAATCCCATGTATACAGTTATTGAAATGCGGTTAGGGAAAATTTTTATATTGGAAAATACCTTGAGCATCGTTAAGTGAAAATTCTTTTCGAATTGTGAAATATCTCTTTGGGATGCCAGAGCGCGTGAAAATTGTAGTGAGAAATATTCAATTGTCAGAGATCGATAAAGGCTAAGATGAAACTTTGCTTAAAAAGTATTTCCTTGAGTCTTAAAGAAATATTTCTCGTTTTGCGTGGAGCAATAATGATTGGTGGAAATCGTAGATAATTTTGAAATAAGCATAAACAAGTTGGGTAAACAGACCTACGCTCATGTCAGAAGGGTTTTGTATTCAATTTACAAAATGCAGTCACCAGATCGAATCACATCAAGAAACATGTCAAAGACGATTTTATTGGAGAAAATATGAAATACGAAGATCATACTATTATTAACAAAGTTGAACGAATTTCGACTTCTGAGGTTTTTGGTATTGGTATACTCATAAATATCTCCCTTGATAATTATTTCACATATCCAGCCGCGACGGAGGAAACACATTTTTCATGTATTTACCCCCTGTGCCCCACTGAAGCAAAAACTGGCAGTTTAACAACTGTTTTGAAAATCTCCCATGTAAACTTTTATTTCATACTCATATCAGCTACGTTTGATGAATTTTTTTTTCAGGGGCCACTCTCCTGTACTGTTATCATCGATTAATGGCCAATTTTTTCGAATCCTAGAATGGTTACAAAACCCTTCTGCTAGGAGCTCTCTCCCGCCTCCTTGACTTGTTACACTTATAAGCCTTAATTGTAGGTACTGATCTACAGTCATTCATTAAATTGAATGAAGTGTTCAAAGCATGCACCTTAAACGTTGAAGTTGGGAAAAAATAACTCAAAATTATTCAATCTTCGCATTCAAAACAGCCACTTTCTTGTTTTACGATTACTGATACCACCAGCTCAACCGATTCTCAAAGATATACATGACACCTATCATTCCTGAAATTTTCATGCAAATCCTAGCAAAACTGTAGTGTCTGAGTCGGTAAAAAGCGCGTGTTGTTCCATAGCCATATGTTGCCATAGTAATAAATGCAGCGCATATTGTTCCATAGTAATACGGGAAAACTCAAACCGGTATAACTTTGCTAAATATGATTCAATCTTTATGAAACTTTCAGAATAGATCAATCTTATAAATAGTCATCTGTGTACTGAATTTCATTGAATTTAAGGGCACCGTTAAGATTTTATTCAAGAAAACATAAAATGGATAAATCATACTATTACTAACAAAGTTGAGTGAATTGTGACTTCTCACGTATTTGTTGTTGTTGTACTCATCAAGACCTACATTCTTGATTTTTTTCAGATTTTTCGGATCACAGGTGTCCAATCGCGAGGGGGGGGGACACAAATTTTTCGTGTATTTCCCCTCCCTGTGCGCCCCTCGAAGCAAACTTTGCCAAACAAAGACCTGTTTTGAAAAGTTCTCATTGAGACCTTTCATTTGATACCCATATCGGCTACCTTCAATGAAATTTTTTTTTCGGGGGGTCACTCCCCTATATGGGGAGACCCCCCTTAAATGCCTTATAAAATTTTTTCATATTTGAACTTTGAAGAGATCACCACTTTACACCTACGTACAAAATTTGATGTTTCTAGCTTAAGTAGTTTCCGAGAAAAACTGCTGTGACACACGGACGGACGGACGGACGGACGGACGGACGGACGGACGGACAGACAGACGGACAGACGGACAGACAGGACGCGATTTTAGAAGGGTTTTGTAAAATTATTTTACAAAACCCTAAAAAGGACATACTATTTAACCATCTGAGTTCTTATTCATTTATAAATGTTCAAGTTAGGCCTGTTAAAATCACCCTCAACGTTTCATTCTATAAATGTAAAAATTTCAAGGAAAATACTCGAAAGCACAATTAGGAGCTTGTTAAAATCAACGATAAATAATAGTCGCAAATTAACAGCCCATCGGGCATTCTCTTGTCAGTATAGAGAGTATGTCTGAAAGGACTTCCATTTTTCTTTCACAAAACTCTGAGTGAGTCAGAGGAATCAGCTTGACTCTTTAGAAACAATTTTTCCTTTGCTATTCAATTCAATTCTCTCTTTTCAAAACATGCATACATAATCCTTTTATTGTTGAATGGGGGAGAAAAATATTTGTTTTACATTTTTCACTCGTTGCCTCTCTCCTTCTCAGAAAAATATGAAAACTGTTTGAATTGACCACTTGACAGAGAAAAACACTGACCACCGGTGAATTGAACGTTTTACGTTTTCCAAACGAGAGTTTTACTCAAATTGCAGTGTATTTATGATTGTGGTTTAAAAAACTGAGGAGGGGAGGAATGGAAATTTGAAGGTTGGATAAAATGCGTTTTTCTCGCTCCAGCAGCTCTCCAGGGCAGCTTCGATGGACTGTAGTTGGACATTGTTCAGAATTACCAACATACGTTGTTCAACGATATTTTATGCTGTAATTGAGTCTACCAGCAGCGTTATTATATTTATTTTTCAAGCACTTGTGCTTAACTTATTGAAAGTGAAACTTGGGTGAATTGTGAAGTTTTATTTCGATTGGTTGTTGGTTGAAAGTTTGCAAAAGTATTATTTATGCTCTAGTAGCTTAATTACAATTTTAATTGATGCCGATGAAATAAAATGTTGCCTTATTGTTGTGAGATTTAATTGGGCAGCTAAATAGGCGTAGACACTTTTGGAGAAAATTGAACCATGTAACAACCGCGGAAGTCGCTCGGTTGCAGACATTATGTTTCAGCGGAGGGGTGAGTAACCCGGGATGGCATACTGCGGCCGACGAGCGCTCAGTCGTGTCGTGGGTCTTCCGGGATACACTCTGCTTGTAGTGAGCCACCCTTCACATAAAAACTAACACGAAGAGATAAGGACAGGAAAGGAGGAGGTCATTTTAAGAAATGAAAAACTATTATCTTAACGAGACATGGCCGTTTTATTTAATTCACAAAAAAACCTAAAAAAAAAATTCATAAATGTTTTCACCCCTTCAACATTTTATTTAAGAACAATCCGATGAAAAAATTTTATAAAAAAAAATTAAATAATAACATTAACGGTAATATAATAATCAAATACAAATAATTACTCACGCTTTACTTGTTGAACTCCGAGCACTCGGCGGAGAACAAAACAAGTTGGGTAAACAGACCTACGCTCATGTCAGAAGGGTTTTGTATTCAATTTACAAAATGCAGTCACCAGATCAAATCAAATCAAGAAAAATGTCAAAGACGATTTTATTGGAGAAAATATGAAATAAGAAGATCACACTATTATTAACGAAGTTGAACAAATTTCAGAAGTCGAAATTTGTTCAACTTCGTTAATAATAGTGTTTTTGGTATTGTTATACTCATAAATATCTCCCTTGATAATTATTTCAGTTGTCCATCCGCGACGGAGGAAACACATTTTTCATGTATTTCCCCCCTGTGCCCCACTGAAGCAGAAACTGACAGTTTAACAACTGTTTTGAAAAGCTCCCATGAAAATTTCCATTTCATACTCATATCGGCTACATTTGATGATTTTTTTTCAGGGGCCACTCTCCTTTACTGTTATCATCGATTAATGGCCAATTTTTTCGAATCCTAGAATGGTTACAAAACCCTTTTGCTAGGAGCTCTCTCCCACCTCCTTGACTTGTTTCACTTATGAGCATTAATTGTAGGTACTCATCTTGAGTCATTCATTAAATTAAATCAAGTGTTCAAAGCATGCACCTTAAACGTTGAAGTTGGGAAAAAATAACTCAAAATTATTCAATCTTCGCATTTAAAACAGCCACTATTTTGTTTTACGATTACTGATACCACTAGCTGAATGAATTCTAAAAGATATGCATAACACCTATCATTCCTGAAATTTTCATGCAAATCCTAGCAAAACTGTTAATTTTTTTTCGGGGGGTCACTCTCTTATATGGGGAGACCCCCCTTAAATACCTTATAAAATTTTTTGTAGTTGAAATTTGAAGAGATCACAACTTTACACCTACACACAAAATTTGATGTTTCTAGCTTAAGTAGTTTCCGAGAAAAACTGCTGTGACACACGGACGGACGGACGGACAGACGGACAGACTGGTCGCGAAACTGGTAGGGTTTTGTAAATTTATTTTACATAATCCTAAAAGTGAATTCGGGGCATCTGAAATCCAATCTTCAATTTGAAAATTAATGTTAACAACAATCAAAATAAAAACACGGAACGGCCACTTTTCATCAACACGCTGGATACACCCTCTTCACTAATCAACGGGCCCCTCAATTTCATCCAACAATATAATTCAAACTCAACAATTCAATTTTTTCACCAGTTCATTGATAAGACAAGGTACTTCTCAGAAAACTTTCATTTTCCTTTTCAGGCTATTGTAAAATCATTTTACAATGCCCTGCTAAAATCGCGCCCTGTCTGTCCGTCCGTCCGTGTGTCACACCACTTTTTCTCGCAAACTACATAAGCTAGAAACATAAGATTTTATAAGTAGGTATGAAGTGACGCCCACTTCAAAGTTTCAGCACGAAAAGAAATTTCTAAGGTCTTTAAGGGGGGTCTCTCCATATAGGGGAGTAGCCCCCGAAAAAAAATTTCACCGAATGTAGGCAATACGGGAATCAAATGAAAGCTCTTAATGATAACTTTTCAAAACAGGTCTTAAACCAGCGAGTTTTGCTTTAAGGGATGCAGGAAGAGGGGCACGAAATGCACGAAAATTTTGAGCCCCCCCTCGCGATTGGACACATTTGACCCGAAAAATCTGAAAAAATTACAGAGGTGTGACTTTAGGAGTACAAAGGCAACCAATACCTCAGACCTCGAAATTCGATGAACTTTGTTAATAATAGTACTTTTTATAAATTTTACATATTTGCCTATAAAATCAAAATGGGACCCTTAAATTTCCCAAAAGTTGCAAAAAAAGCAATTATATGTGTACGTTAAATTTCACAACAATTGAACGATAAACAGCTAAGTTACAGCCGATTGAATATTTAACAATTACAACAACATTAGCACGTGATACTAGGGAGATACACGTTTGCAACGGACCTAGATACTACAAATATGTAGGAATTTTGATAAAAATATTAGAAATTGTTTGTGATATTGATGTTTTATCATGACTAATCAAGCGATTGGGTCAAAACACTTGAAACAAAATGGTGGGGAGTTAAAAATCATATTAACCATAATAATTTTTCGAACTCAATTTATGGAACCCGTATATTAGTCAAGTTTTGATATGCAGGATATATTGTTTGATTTACTAATTATTTTACAATACCCTTCTGGCAGGGCACTCTCCTGCTACTTCAACTTGTGCACTACTGCATCCTTAGCTTTTGGGGAAAAACTATTGTCGAAGTTTGTTTTGATATGAATCAAATCTGGTTGCAGTTGTTGTAGAACCATATAGTTTGTGTACATAACTTTACACGCAATAATAGTTTGAAATACCATTTGATCAAAAAACTAATTTCAGCTTTCTTTAAATAATTTGTACTAGCGATCTCTACATGCTGTTGATTAATTTTATATAAATGATGAAAAAAGAGAAAACCACATTTTTATTAATCTACACGATTTATTTTTATTGGTCACAACGCATTTCGATACACGGTGTGTAATGATTTTCTACCTTTTTAGGTCCGAACGCGAAACCGACCTCTCATCGGTTCTAGACGTTAAGTCTGAGTAGTGCCAACGGATGGTACCAACCGGTCAACCAATCCGTGCACCGTAACCCATTCACGCGGTGGCTGCTTGTCGGCCAGCTAGTTCGGAGAGGATTTCGGTCGCGGGTCTCCGAATGGGTTACGCTCATTTACATATTTTCAGCCACCTATACACGCCTGTTTTTAGACGCGTTACAAAACAAAACCATACGGAGAAGAAACCTACTTTACGTTACTCCGTATTTCTTCCTATAACCAGTCAAAGAACAAAATCTCCTTTTTACTTCGCGTTCCCGAATTTCCGACGCGGTACCGAAAAGTATGCTACTCTAACTCAACCCGACGAAAACTACTCTGATAAAGCGACAAAACAACAAAGGTACCGCGTACCGCGCACGACGCGAAACCGACCTCAGCGGATTTTTCGAAACCCTACCCTCGCGAAGGCATACCTACCCTGCACTTCCTTTCCCGCTGAAAAAGAAGAACCACTGAAAAGGAAAGTCCGTTGTTTTGTTAGCAATTCATTGTAATCAGAAACATTTCTTTAATTCATATAAGACTATAAACTAATTATCCGTGAATATAGTCAAAATAATTGACATGAAAATTTCAGAAACGAAAAATAAAATGTATAACATTTAACAACTTAACTAAAATGGAAAAGAAAGTAAACATAGGCACCTTAATTAGTATCAAAGCTACTTCGCCACATCAATCGAGAGTTCTGAACTTACAATAAATTCTTACAAGTTGGTGATGGATGGTTGCAACAATTCAGCACATTTGTAAGAGTATCAAATTTTAAATTTTAAAATTTTTCTAGTATTAACGTGCTATGTCTTTCGCTATTCGCAGAGATGCTTGTAATTGCTTTGCCTTATATTTTTTTTTTTATATTTCATGCCTTGGTTTTTCTATTTTTGCGCAGTATTCTTTTAGTAACACTCCGTTATTTAAAAATTTATATCGATATTGTGTTATATTTTGGCTTGGCTTTAAAATACTCTTGTACATTATTTTTCTATTTCCAATCGGGTTACACAAATATATATACTAGTGTATAAAGCAACTTTCGTTTAAAATATACGAGTACCTCTATTTTCGAATTAATTTGCAGGTGACTTCTCCTTAACGCTCCGGTAGTGAACTATCGTTTTGTAACTAATAATTTATGTATAATTAATTTACTAAAATCTATTGTATATGTAACTTATGTGTACGACTTAGTTGCCAGTATTTAAGAAGCGATTCTTCCCTAATCATTGTATTAGTTTCAATATGCCTCTCTGCACGAAGTATTGTTATCATCAATTCTAAATCAAAAATTTAACAAGTACACTAAAAGGAGGGCATTGATCATGTTAATCCGCTGGATCAGCTAAACTAGAAGGACTCAGGCGGGATATTATTTTAGGAATTTCTATATAAGAGGCCTTTTATCATTTCATGTCTTTTGTTTCAAGCATTGAAATCAATGCTATATTTATAAATACCATCAATGTTTTTTTTTTTTTTTTTTTTCAAATTTTCAACGCGAGTGTTGCATACCTAACTTATTTAATTGCTCTTTCTTGCCTTTTAAGTAAATCTCAATTCATTGTCCCAAAGTATTTCTCATGTTTAATTGTTTTATAAGGATATGAAGAAAAAATGATCACAATTGTCTCTTTGCAAAATGTTTTGATTGGTGTTAAGTTATGTTAAGTTTGAACGATATTTATCGGTGAAAAATTTTATACTCTCGATAGGTTGGTAGGATGCACAAATTTAGACGAGGACTTGCTTTCTCCGTGCGATCGGAAAGAATGGAAGGGAAATTAGCTCTCCCTTGGATTCAACATATGGCTTGTCAATTGTCCTTTAACTTATTCTGAATGCTCTGAATGACTTGAATGTTTTATTTCGAGTTGAACACGCATTTCTATGAGTTGTGTTTTTTTTTTCTCTACTAGATATGTCACAACACGTTTTCGAACAGAACCATAAACCCCGACGTCTATCGCTACGTTTCGAATGACTAAAATAATTTTGAAAATCTCTGCGCGGACAGACTTGAAACGTTTGTACAAATAACCGAAGAAATGCTCTTATCATCAACGATACTGGCTCGCAATCTTTTAAATTGTTCTTCGAGTTTAAATTACCCGTTTCCCGTTCTCAAATTATAACCAAATAAACTTTATACTATTTTAATTCATTGTCACGAACAAAAACTAAGTATTAATATTCACGGTTAATCTGTAGCTAAATGGTAAATCATTCATTGCCTATGATATTATTAAATTTTTTGAATCTTACGCGGTTCTATTTTGTGTGTTTGATTTGTTTTGTTTTTATTTGCCGCTGATTTTTATCGGTTGTTACTTTTATCTACCATGTATTCATAATGTTATGTATATACGACTCTAGTTTTATTAAGCGTTGTTGCACTGCCACACAAAAACGACGGCATGAACGTGCATGAGAATCACATTTCTCTCCTTAGGATGCACTATAAAAGTCGCTATTAAAGTGTCGTGTTAACATATAGACCACAGCCTCGTATGTTGCCATCATGATAACAGTGTTTGGTATTTGACGGACTAGTTGTGTTGCTAATCCCCTATAGATTCCACCCTTGCCCTCTTCTTTCCAGACTGTATATAACGTTTGCCAAAACGTTCGATATTTGCTTCCTTCTACACGTAATCGCGTTCGTGCAACTTCGTGCGGGTACGCAATACATGAAGCAACAGTCTTCGATATAGCGCTGGCCAGCATAAACTCAAGAAAATCTCTCGACGTCTTACCATCCAAAGGATGACTATGTCGTAGCTCGATAAGTTTCGCTTTAAGAGCTTCATAAATCACAAAATGTATAACAGTTTCAGATATACCAAAATAGCTGGCCGTTATTCCTTTATAAAAACCACGAAAGCCCGACGTTGCATAAATTCGTTTTATACATTCACGCACGGTCATTTGATTTTTTTGATTTATAATCCAATTGCAGGCGCGTTTTCACGAACCATATTGGATTTGTTGCTGTCGATGCTGCGAAACCGGCACATGTTGCACTTATTATATGAACAATTGGTGAGTCTGGGAGGAAGATTACCTAGCTTATTTAATGTTGTCTTAGCTTGTATGTAGAGGTTGCACAATATTTATAACCTCAAATGGAACCGACGACAAAGTTTCCCTATTGCTTGGAACTAAATTCTGTCTTAGGACTCAAACTAATACGGTAAAATGTAGTTACCGATAAAACGTTGAATAACTGCGCCACTTGAAGAAAACCTGCACGCCAAACAACTGTTGCGTTTGCACTTCCGACTGTGGGTAGGCACGATAGTGCTAGTAAGTGCTCTGTTGACTAACTTCCGTCGAATTCCCAGCAGTGAGCGAATTACTCTACAAAAAATTCCGTCGGCCCACGAAGGAAGGTCGCTCCCGCCCTTAAAGCAAAAAAATAATTAATTCAGATTCCAACTGCTTACATAAAATTTACCGGCTCCCGTCTTCGTGTTAGCATGACACCATGAAGGTTATGTGACGAATGACACTTCCACCCAGTTTCCACGTTTCTATCTATTCGATGTTTTGATGGCAACTGTGGGGGCATTGCCAGATAGATATGCTTCGAAATGTATCGGATGGTTAATTAATATTATTTTTCAAATATTTATATCCACAGATATAAATATTTGAAAAAAAAATATTTTCTGCGCAATGATATCCGCACGAAAGATGAAGTCTGCTTACACTTCGAAGTCATACATATCTGGCCGGTTGCCAGGGTTCGGGATCGGAATCACTTCGATTCCCGGGCGTAGGCGTCACATTACAGGTGCCTTCATCAGACGAGAAGATACAACAATAAATAATTCACCGTTATCTAATATATGTAATAGCTATTTAGATACCGTAACTTTTGATGAACATTTGTTACATAAGTTTTTATAAATACGTCATCATGTGCGTTCTTATATTTAGCCGTCAAAGAAGATACCGTGTATCGAAATGCGTTACGACTTATAAAACTAAATCGTGTAATAGGGGCACCGGTTAATTCATGCAGATGGCGTAACTTGATTTTTATTCCAGTGATTCACCTTTTCAAATATGAGTTGAAAAGCTACTGTCATATAGTTTTAGAATCAGTATGTGTCATTTTCTTGAAGCGTTAAAAACAATACCTTATTTTTACTCTGAAAATGTCGAATTTTGTGCCGAATAAAGTGTTTTTGCGGGGAGTACTTCTTCATTGAAGAAAAAGGCTGCCAAAAGTCATCGTATTTTGGTGGAATTGTACGGTGTGCATGCTTTAGCAGAGCGTACGTGCCAGAAGTGGTTTGCACGGTTTAAAAGTGGAAATTTTCACTTGGAGGACGATGAACGGCCCGGACAGCCAAAAAAGTTTGAAGATCACGAATCGGAGACATTGCTCGACCAAGATTTATCCCAAACTTGCAAAATCACTTGGTGTCACTCAAAAAAACAATTTCCGATCGTCTAAAAGCAATTTTTCACAATAAAGCTTCAATTTCCAAAAAAAACGCATGAATTAACCGTTACCCCTTTTAGATTAGTTAAAAAGTAGATATGTAATTTTTTCTTTATTATATGATATCGATTCGCTCGGCGTTAGATGCATACTAAAGACGGTGGTCCCTGAGCACCGAACCCACATGAAAACATCCCCCTGTCCACAACTCTCCGCGTGGAAATTGCTGCTTCAAATCGTGTATTTCCCTGCCCTGTGCACCCCTCAATGCAAAAATTGTCAGTTTAAGACCTGTGTTGAAAAGTTCTCATCAAAACTTTTCCTTAAGAACCCTTTAATTTTTTTTTGTAATGGAATTTTGGATGGGGCACCGTTTATACCTATATGCAAAATTTTATATTTGTAGCTTATACGGTTTGCGAGAAAAAGTGCTGCGACACTGAAAATGTGACGGACGGACCGACAGGTGCAGTTTTAGTAGGGTTTTGTAAAATTATTTTACAAAACCCTAAAAAGAGAGGTTGTAGAGCTCGTAGAGTAGCTTCAATCAAAGCCCAAGAAAAAGTGATAGAACAAAAGCAAATGTAAGAATAATTTATTTTGAACTTATAAACGATTAAGTGTTTGAATTTAAATATATTTCTGAACTGTTATCAAAGATCTAGCCATTAACTGATGTCCATTATAATTACTTTCATTTAAGATTTTTATTTTTGAATAAATTTTGTATTCTAAATTGCTTAGATTTTTGTCATAGTTTTGAGAATTATTTATCAAAATGTGAATACTTTAGGGATGAACCAGTTATCTCCGCTAGCAAGCATTTACTCAACTAGGGAAAACCTGTAGCATTTGCGTGTCCAACACCAGAAAATGAAGTGACAGCAACATTAACACAGTCGAATAATGGCGCGAACAGCTTGGCAACATTCACTCTCATTTTTTAGCGTTTCGTAAAATAATTTTAACAAAACCCTATTAAAATTGAAAAGTATTAATGAGAACTTTTCAAAACAGGTCTTTAAATAACAAGTTTTGCTTTGAGGGTGTAGGGGAAGAGGAAACGTACGAAAATTGTGTGTCCCCCTCTCGCGATTGGATACCTTTGACCCGAAAAATCTGAAAAAACCACAGAGGTAAAGCGCACAAGTGCAACAAATGCCTCGGAAGTCGAAATTCGATCAACCTATTTATTAATAATAGTACATTTTATAAATTTTACATTTTTGTCTATTAAATCAAAGTTGGACCCATAAATTTTGCAAAAGCTACAATTGAAGTTTTCTGATAGCAATTGTATGTGTCCTGGAAACTTCACAATATTCGAACCATAAACAGCTAAGTTACAGCTGATTGCATATTTAACATTTAAAACAACATTAACACGTGATACTAGGAAGATATATGTTTGCAACGGGCGTAGACAATACAAATAGTACAAAAGTTTTAGTAAAAGTTTGTAATATTGATGTGTTCTTATGATCAATCAATCAGCGGGTTCAAAACACTTGAAACAAAATGGCGGCGAATGTAAATGCATAATAACCAGGATACAATATTTCGAACTCAATTCATGGGATCTGTATATAAATCAAGTTTAAATATGCAGAGCATATAGTTTGATTAACTAATTGTTTCACAAAAACTTTCTACCGGGAGCGCCCTCCAGCTACTTCAACTTGTTCGGTACTTGATCTTGGCCACGGCGCACAGTGCTTCGAATATATGAGTGCGGTAGACAAAAACCTAGTGTTAATAGATTCTTATAGCAAATGCCTTTCCGATCATGAATACACCCAATAACAAGGGACAGAGATGAATCTGTGCGTATCACTGATCGCACACTTCGCTTTATTCTATCAAAAGACAGATGCCTAATTTAACAAAACTTTATTCTCATTAATAAAATCGGACAATTCCATTTGGTGTGATCACGACGTGCGGTTGTCGGAATGACTTCGTTCGTTCTTGTGTCTCTGTCAACCTTCCAGGTCAATTCACGTGGAATGTTGCAGGTAAATTCGCGTAGAATGTTGCAGGTAAATTCGTGTAAAAAGTTGCTGGCGATAGTGGCGCTACATCACTCCCTCCCAAGTGACATTGGTATTGATGTCACGGTGTGTCGCTGTACAGGGCGTTTAGGCTTGGAACCGTCGCGACAACTTGCTGTCGGCCAGTACCTCCTCATCGTTGTTGGCGGAGCATTGACGGGAGGTAATATACAACGTTGAACAGGCGAAGGCAGGCTGCTGATTCGGGATTGCATTACCGGCGTCTGATCAGTGTTGAAATCAGGAGGACTAACTCTGGGTGGCACAGCTGAACTTGGGTGGACGTCTGGGACGATATGGCTGGCAATGGTTGTGTACTGGAAGTTAATTTTGCTGAGTCCTCGCGCGCATTTTGGGTGAAGAGGCTGGGTCTGCTTCGATGAATGCGGGTTTTAGTCTTTCCATCGAAACATTTACTCTTCGGCCGTTGACGTCGATAGAGTAAACCACGTTTGAAACTCGTTGCAGCACTTTATGGGGACCGGAGTAGCGCTTTGTTAGCGACTTCTTGACGGCATCTACTCTTAAGAAAACGTGAGTGCAGGTACGCAGGTGACTGTTGGCAAAAGTCGTTCGTAGGTTACAGTGCAGTGGAGGTACAGGGCGAAGTTGGCTCATTAAGTGAGGAATTTGTGGGGCCCGACCCTGCTATGACTAGGGACTACCAGTTCTCCTGGGAATGAAATCGTTGTTCCATATAACATTTCTGCACATGAAGCTGACAGGTCCTCCTTGACAGGTCCTCCTTGACAGTTCATTATGCCAATGGGACAGCTTTAGGCCATCGTGAAAAACGGTCGATGATCGTGAGACAATATTTATATCCTTGCGCGGCGATTAGCGGGCCAACGATGTCAAGGTGGACGTGCTGGAACCGCTCGTCAGGCATCTGGAAGGTTTGCAGAACATTTTTTGGTGGCGACCAACCTTTGAACGCTGGCAGTGCACAAAACCACGAACCCATATGCGGATGTCTTTTTTCATGCTTGTCCATACAAACTTGTTACTGATTGATCTTAACGTTGCACGGCCGCTTGGGTGCGACGGTTGATGGAAGATATCAAATATTTTCCTACGCAAACTCCCAGGAACAAAGGGGCAACTGCGTGTGAGTGATTTCTCGCCTATTATCTCTAGGTTGTCTTCCACGACAATACGTTCTAGTTTCAGTGACGTATTATTGTTTTGGAGTAGCTCCTACAATTCGGCATCATTTTGCTGTTCACGCATCAACTCGTTGATATCGATGAAAGTTGGCGTCGAAATTGTTTCGATCCGGGACAAGGCATCCGCGACTTTGTTGCTGGCTCGTGGAATGTGCCAAATATCAGTGCTAAATTGTGATATAAAGCTTAGGTGTCGGAGTTGTCGTGGTGAAGCTTTATCGGATGCTTGTGCGAACGTGTGGATGAGTGACTTATGGTCAGTGAGTATATGAAACTCAGCTCCTTCTACGTAATGTCGAAAATGGCAAATACTGCTGTAGATAGCGAGTAACTCACGGTCGTAAACGCTGTACTTGGTTTCTGGCGTAGACAATTTTTTTTGGAAAAAGGCAAGTGGTAGCCATTGGTGTGCCTATTTCTGCTCAAGCACTGCACCTACCGCTACATCCGATGCATCTGTAGCCAGCCTGAGCGATTCATTTGCTGGCAGCGTGGCGTCAGCTAAACTGTTTTTGCATAGATGGAAAGCTTTCTCTGCCTCGGGGGTCCAAAAGATTGGTGTCTTGTCATTCTTTTTCGAAGCGACGTAGTAATTATTTAATGGCGCTTGGGGATTGGCTGTATTTCGAATGCAGCGTCTATAGAAATTGATTGTTCCCAGAAACCGGCGGAGCTCACAAACCATCGAAGGTTTTTTGTAATTCTGAATCGCTTGGACTCGTGATGATGGTGGGGAGATGCCGTCAGCGTTGATACAATGGCCTAGATACTCAGCTTCTTCTGCCCTGAGGGTACATTTCGCAACGTTGATTATGATGTCGTACCTTGCAAGGCGTTCGAAAACCAATCGAAGATGTTTCTCGTGTTGTTCTTCCGATTCGGAAGCAACGAGGATATCGTCTATATAGCATGTGCAGCAATTGAGGCCTTGGAGCACCTGGTCCATGAAGCGTTGGAAGGATTTGTAATGATTTTCTACTTTTCAGATCGAACGCGGAACCGACCTCTCATCGGTTCTAGACGTTAAGTCTGAGTAGTGCCAACGGATGGTACCAACCGGTCAACCAATCCGTGCACCGTAACCCATTCACGCGGTGGCTGCTTGTCGGCCAGCTAGTTCGGAGAGGATTTCGGTCGCGGGTCTCCGAATGGGTTACGCTCATTTACATATTTCAGTCACCTGAACATGCCCGTTTTCCAAACGCGTCAACAATTACTCATCCAGAACGGGAAACCTACGTTACATTAATTCTGGATGTGATCTCTCCACAGATCTCAAATCAAAAACGCTACAAAATCCTATAGGCGCGTTACCGAATCACCGACGCGGTACCGAAAAATATGCTACTCGAAATTAAACCGACGAAAACTACTCTAATGAAATGACGAAACAATCAAAGGTACCGCGTACCGCGCGCGACGCGAAACCGACCTCAGCGGATTTGTCGAAACCCTACCCTCGCGACGGCATACTTACCCTACATTCTCTGTTCCCCCTGAAAAAGAACGAGTCACTGAAAAGGAAAGTCGTGGGTTATCCTAGCAATTCATTTTTAATAATTATATTTATTTTTTTTCTGTTTTGCAATTCACATCATATAAAAAAAATGATTAAAAAAAAAATTTAATAATAAATTCAAATATTAACATCTTTTCCTTCACACGGTAATATTTCCTGTTAAACATTGAAGGTTTACTTTTTTTTGCTGTTATAGAAATAAAAGTGTGGGACGGAACCAAGCAAATTGATCTCATATCAATAATTATAAGTCTACAACTGGACATATTCTGGAATACCTTAAATAGTTACTTTCATCAATTTTTCTTGTGTTTATCATTAGAATTACGATTAAATATCTTTACTTAAGACAATGCCTTGTAATATGAGATTAAAAATGATTACCAAAATGACAGTTAACAATAAAACAAATTGAAATTATTTGTATGAGCTACAGATTACTTTCTCCTACTCGTATGTTATTTGTTTTTCATGAAGCACTTCATTAAATACTTGAATATTTGGTTTTATATTTACACTAGTCCTATTGTTTATCCCTCTTGAGTTCGTTTTAGTTTTGTTTACATAGAATTAAATTTATATGTAATTTGTTAGTTTATGCTATTTAAGTACTAAATATCATTTATTCTTGTTTGACACAATTTTTTTCTTTTTTTGATAGTGTATAAGTTAATACAGGTGAAACACTCGGGCGTTTTTTCTCTTTTTTATAAATTCCTTGAATATTAATTAAGATAAGGAAATGTCCAACGATTTTTAACCATCATCTAAATATGTCAAATTGACCATCAGTGTTCATTTTTAATTCGGGCAATACTTATTAATTTCTTCTTTCCATTAAGTCTTAGTAACGGATTGAAAATAAAAATCGTAAGGTCTTAATAGTTTGTAACCCAAAAGGATACAAAATCAAAAGCCAATGCTGGATACTTATAATAAATATTAATTAGCGAGATTCATACAGTATAATTTTAGTGCCCCTTTAACTTAAAATGGTCTCTCGATAACTTCCATCGTATAAAAACATTATTTTAAATTGGCAGATGAAAACAAGTTATTTCAAAGGGTAAGTACTATATTGAGGGGGAACACTTTGAAATCTATTGAGCAACATCTACGAGCATCTGTGGCCTTTAAACTCATCTGCTCTATAAACCAGAAATAAAACTTCCAAAAATGGTCCATACTAAAAAATCAACAAATGAATCATCACAAAACAATCAAATAAAGGAACTAATTCAAAAACTGAAATTAAACATTAAAACATTATATTATTTTTCTTTTGTATAAATCAAGGCCTTTTTCATGTAAATGTACTCTAGAATTAAATTTCTGAATTTTTGCTTAATTTCAATCTTAAGTGGAAAGATAGAAAGTGTTTCAGTATTTCGAGAGAAATGCCGATATGGAAAAATCAATCGTTGAAATTTTCTAATTTACTTTTAGGATTCGGTCGGGAGTTGATATTGATGCATGTTTATTTCATCTTATAGGCTTTCCTATATGTATAGAGTAAATTGATATTTCTACTCAAAAACGCTCCTGCAGAGTCCCGCCTTGCATTTAGTGAAAGGTATATGTAATGTTCTATTATCAATTTAAACGCTGCGTTGGAGGTTCGGAATGTAGGTTCATGACCAAAATTTTTCATGACATTATTGGACAAAGTGAGCTCATATAAAGACTCGCCGCCTTCATTGTTGTTGTACCATTAAACACTGGAAACCAACGAGTATTTACGGCTACCGTCAGCTCTCTAATAGCGTCATTTAGCGCCATGTGGCTCAAATATAAACAAGAACGCCATCCAAAGAAACACATAAGAGAAATTTGTTTTTTTACGACAGTAGATTTGGGGTCTTACAAAAAAAAAATTAAACGCATCAACAAATTAGTGTTTGCACATTCGATATACTCGTATATATACCGCAGGGCCCCTTAACACATTGGCTAAGATAAGACCTTCCTAACCGCGCTTAGATCTCAGATGCTTGCTAATCCAATTTTTATTCTAGCCACCAAACAAACACCTCGAAAGAATTAATCTTTAATTAACTTCCTCTCCGCGAGCTCAAGCACTTTAAATTCAACTCGGCAGTTGACATCGGTGACCTGTTCCATATCAGCTAGACCGAATCTCATATCGCCAAAAATTCGTTGTCTAGCGTCTAACGTTCTAGCAGAAAGTCTCACCCACCATTCGTTGACAAACGATCCCCGGCAAGCGAAGTGAATTGCAATATTTGACGTTCTCCCAACTGTCAATTGTTCGGCTCGCCTTCAGTATCAATTTAGTTGATCTCGGTATTTATTCAATTGTTTTGCAAACTCGCAAAGTGACGTGTTAACTAGTTTAGCGCGTAATTTGATATTGCTTCCCTGAATCCGCCGCAATATTTAACATTAGAAGAAGTTTACGAGAAAACTGGAGTTGAATATTTCAAGGTGAAGTGATTAGATGCAGTTATGCTATTACTAAAGCCTTCAACTTCTGCCACTGCTGATGGTTTTTCAGCACTGCTGCTTTCACCCGCATGGTCACCTTTCGCCTGACGGTTATCTTCTTGTGCCTTTCCGCTCACACTAGACAAAATATTGTTAATACTTTCTAAGTCTTTCTTAACTAAACTAACCTCTTTCATAATTTGAGCCTGTTGATCTTCTTTCGTGCATAAATTGCCGGTACATACGATTTGATGCATGCACCCAGGAACCAATAGCTTTTAAAATCTTGACGGCAGGCTACTACATCGATGTGGAAGGTGCAAGTCCCCAAGAACTACAACAAGCATTTTGAAGAATAGTTACCAGAGTGCAAAGCTTCAGGTTTGTCCAAGGCTCCTATTTCCTCCGGTCTTTTTTCTTTCATTCTACACAGCCGGGACGCGCGTTCTTTTCTTTTAGACACAACACTAATCTAGAGAGAGAGGTTAACTCTTAAACTTTTAATTGACGAAAAATTGCATCACAATTATTACGTATATCACAATAGTTGCTATGTTCGTCGAAGAATGATCTGGTCTTTATGCTGAGGTATTTATTGATGGTTTCCGAAGCAATTTCGTTCAGAAAATGAATAAAAACACTTCAAAGTGTCAAAATGACGCTTTGTTCACTCGTCGTCCATTTGTACTCCTTCGCCTCCATGTGGCTGTCAAAATCACCCGGTTGTCATATCGGACAAAACAGCTGTGTGTGGAATGGCACGTCATATGGCGGCAATGTGCATCTCCAGTTGTCGCCAGTGGCATAGTTTTCTCGATGACCACGGTGGAGGGGCATTTCCAGATGGCCGGCTGCAAGGGTTCGGGATCGGAATCACTTCGATTCCCGGGCGTAGGCGTCACATTACAGATTGTGCGGCATTTCGGAGAAGGACAAGTGTTACGTCCTGAATATGGCGCATCAGGTAGCTGTCTGGAATGGTGACAGCATTTAGTCGTCTGTACTCACCACATGGGCGCTATGAGCCATCTTTTTTGCGGACGAGATGGGCTGCTTGATGGACGACAATTTCCCTTATCCAGTAGGAACTGGAATTCTGCTTTCGCTGCTTTGTACTTTACTTCGTCGAGGGCGCTCGGCTACCGGCGGGCCAGTGGTTATTATGTGGTGGCAGACGGTGTGGGGTGAAGCATTCGTTTTGATGGCAGGATTCGTTATGCTGGAATTCTTTGAGAAGTGCGTGATAACGCGATTTAACATTTACCGTCGCGATGGAATCGCACTGGTACCGGTGAACTTGGCCTAACGCTGAATTTCTTGTGCTGGGGTCGGTAAGGTGTCGATTTCGAATGTCTACAAGGAGGCAATATTGTCTCAAAAAATCAGCTCCCAAGATTCGGCGGGCGACTTTCGCAACATAAAAACTGGGGCGAAACCCGAACAGCAGCTCCAACGTTGTCCTACCGTAATGTCGATCTGCGTGCCGTTTGCTGCGAACAGCTTATATGTCGATGATTTATAAGTACTTTGGAGTCGACTAGAAATGTTAATTTGGTTTTGGAATCGTGAATTAGCAGGCGATTTATTGAGGAACCACTAGTTATCGCCTGCGGTACTAACGGTTCAATGAGTTTTCCGCTGGTGAAACGCGAAATGCAAACGGGGGTGGGCAGCGTCTTGCCGCAGCAGCAAATTTCCTGTGAAAATAACACCACTCGTTAGTTGGCTTCTGTGGGGCTGTTGCTTTCTGTCATGAGGAGCAATGGCATGCGTTGCACTTTGCAACATTTCCTTTGAAAGAGCTGGATTGAATGCGATTAACTTCGCACCGGAGCTCCACAATCTGTTCCTTGAAACTCCCATCGATGGGGTTTTCTAACGTATGCGTGTCTGTACAACCTTGCACGTAGGCGATAACATCCGATGTGTCATAGCTTGCAATGCGATCCGCGGCGCAAGCCAACTTTACAAGGTTATCAGATTCTGTCACTGCCTGGATGGCACGGATGTTCGCGGGAAGGTGCTGCAACCAAAATGGTTTAACCACTAATTCGGGCACATTAACACCTGCCATCGACTGCATCCTTCGAAGAAGACGGAATGACTTCATTCGTTCTTGTGTCTCTGTCAGCCTTCCAGGTCAATTCACGTAGAATGTTGCACGTAAATTCGCGTAGAATGTTGCAGGTAAAAAGTATTTTATTTGAACTTTATGCAAACTCCTGAAAATTATAATACAAAATTTAACTTTTTCCATATAATAAAAGCATTGCCAACTACATACAGGCAAAGCTATCTTATTCAAATTATTTTACATCAAAAATAGCAAAAATTTTTTTTAACTTAATGAAGCTATGCAGCTACATATTTAATCTGAATCCGAATAGTCAACTACTTTCGAAATCTAGGTTTAAATGGGCTATATTCACATTAAAATCGTGATTTGGTAGCAATGAACGATCCTCTGGTTCTTGGATGTACTTCTGGATCTCTGTAACCACTTCGATTCTTTTGCTAGAAGTGATTTTCCGTGAGAATGAAATCCACGGTTCAGAAGTTAACAGCAGCATTTTGATTAGATCCACATTGGAACTCACTCTTGAAATTTTTCGTGCGTGGTGCAATCGTTGCTTCCTTACTTCGTTATGCCTTGCCTCTAATGCGTCTTCAGACAATTGTCCAATTCGTAATAAAAATGCGGTTATTATATCAGTTCCATGTATTAAAACTTGGTGCACACTGCGAGGCATATAGTACCAGATATATAAATTTATATAAAGACCTTTTGTATCTTCTAATATTATGTTAAATCTTTCGATATTTATAGAATAGCCAGGCGCATGCCAACACTCTAAGAATAAAAGAAAAATTCGTTATCAGTTCCTTATTGATATCAGTAAACGTTGAACTTAGATCGGGGTTTGAAAAAAAGCTTCTTGCCGTTTTTTTATCGTTTGTTGACCCATATCCTGGTTTCGGTTCGTCAATCAATGGACCCATTTTATTTTTGAACTCATATAGAATTCGTTTTTAGGGTTTCGTACTAAAATACAAAACCCCTATTGCAATCGCGACCTGTGTCCGTCCGTCCGTTCTTCTGTATGTCACAGCAGTTTTTCTCCGAAAATATAGAAGCTACAGCCACGAAATTTTGTGAAAAGGTCAGCAGTGGCGACTACTTGAAAGTTTAAGGGTAAAAAATTTCTTCAAACGGTTTAAGGGGCGTCTCCCTATATAGGGAAGTGGCTCTTCAAAAAAATGTTTCCACCTTTGGTAGTCTAATAGGGTGTCATTGGAAAGGTCTCAACGAGATCCTCTCAAAACAAGTCTTAAAATTGCCATATCGGTATCGTGGGAGGCAAGAGGAGAGGAAATGTACGAATTTGTCACGTATTCCGTTCGCGGTTGGACACCTTTCATTCGAAAAACAACAACAAATACGTGAGAAATCGAAATTCACTCATCAATTTTACATTTTCTTGAATAAAATGTTAACGGTACCCTTAATTCAGTACACAAATTGCTATTTATAAGATTGATTTGTACCGAAAGTTTCACAAAGATCAAATGGTACTTAACGAAGTTATAGCGGTTTGAAGTTTCTTATATTACTCTGGAACAATATGCGCTGTATTACTATGGAACCAACCATGCGGCTATAGAACAATATGCGCTTTTGACCGACTCAGACACTACAGGTTTGCTAGGATTTGCCTGAAAGTTTCAGAAATGATAGATATCATAAATATCTTTGAGAATTGATTCAGCTAGTGGCAACAGTAATCGCAAAGCAAAATAGTGGCTGTTTCAAATGAGAAGATTGAATACTTTTGAGTTATTTTTCCCCATCTTCTACTTTTAAGGTACATGCTTTTACGAGTAACACTTGATTCAATTTAATGAATGACTGTAGATAAGTGTCTACAATCAATACTCATACATACAAGTCAAGGAGGCAGAAGAGAGCTCCCAACAGAAGGGCTTTGTAACCATTCTAGGGCTCGAAAAAATTTTGATTAGAAATATTCACCCAATACTTGTTTAACAAATCGTTCAAACTTATCCAAAGGATGCAGAGTTTCGTTCGTAAGCACATAACCGCCACGATTCGTTCTATGCTAAATAATTTTTCTGAATGCTTGGCTCTTTGAATATATTCAAGTAAACCACTATTCCTCAAGTTTTCATGAAAATTCGAAGAAAATAAGAGTACCTTGGTCGATTTGAAATACTATATATATAAACAACAACATATGTTATTGTTTTGGTAATTCCATACAATTGAAATGACGATAACTCGATTTTTGGAGAAAATGTAAAATTTACAAATCATACCATTATTAACAAATTTGATTGAATTTTGACCTCTGAGGCATTTATTGCCTTTGGACTCAGAAAGATCTACCTTCGTGATTTTTTCAGGTTTTCAGCTTAAAGGCATCCAATCGTGAGGGCATGGGACACAAATATTGTTTGTGCATTTTGCCTCCCTCTGGACTCCTAATGCAAAAACTGACTTAGTTTTTATATTCTACAAGTGCTAAGACATTTGATACCCTACTTGAGTACTTTTAAAGAAAAAATTTGTTAACGGGCACTTCATTACAAGGAGGACTGCCTTTAAAAAAATTTGCTACATTCAATAAGACCTAAACTTTTAAGAGATCACCACTTCTGACCTTTTCACAAAATTTGAGCTTTGTTTTTATTCTATAAGTTTGTTTTATTCTACAAGTTTCAATAAAATTTACCGACGTTGTAGCCATTTGAATTTACTCCGATTACAACAATCATATACAATTATTCTACTACAGGGACTTTACATTGAACCAGACACTATATTTTTTTATTGAACCTTCTCCAAATTTTCAGATAAGATGAATAACTAAAATATATTTAAGATTCGGGTCAGCCAAGGATTTTAGTAATATTGGAACAAAATATTGGCTGGACATGAGCGTAGTTCTGTCTATCTAACTTGTTTGTTGTTCTCCAGAATTTGTTTCGGTTCATATCCTCGAACTTGCCAGTTTTTACTTGGTAGCCGGCAGGCTATACGTAGGAGACATTGAAAAAATCTTATCCAGAAGTTTTTCTTGTTCTTCAGTAGGTGGACTGTTAATCACATTTTCTGTATTCATTTCTTTTGGACTAGCCCCGTAGAAGAAACTCTTTGGTTTTGAATTTGTGTTGGACAAAATATTGCTAGCACTGTCATCTAACATTGTGGATAGCATGTCAAAATTTATTCTTTTTTTTTGTTTTCTAGTAGCATCGTTCATCACTTTTTCTTCGTTTCTTTGTGGAATAAAAATTGTATGGGTCTGCAGTAATGGGTGGACCATGGGCGTGAATTAACCCACACTTCTTTTCCTGTATCCATATCTATCAATATTTTAACGGCACCATAGCAATAAGAAACAAATATTCATTGCATTGGTAAACGTTTGCTTTTATTGGCTATGACCGGAGCTGCCGTCGAAGCACCATTTGCAGACTAGTTTTAGTTTATTGCTCTTTACCAAACCTACAATTATCATTATGCTTTTAAATGTATATTCCAGAAGTTCTTCTATATGTACACTTGCAGAAATATCATCTCCGGTAATTTTAGTTGGTACCAGGGAAATGCTGGTCAAAACCAACGAATAATGGCTTGGAAAGCAATCCTTGTGCAACTATTTACCACAGATCTTAATAATTTATATTTTTATTCCGATAAGTCAAGGTCTAAATATAAAGCCAGTGCTTGATGAGCGCTTAATGAGGACTTAAGTTTATTGGCAGATGATTTTTCAGCCAGATCTGCGGCAAATCTCAACTCTGTGGACGTTCTACTAGCCACAAGTTCCTGTACGTCTGTTTTTGGTTTTTATTAATGCTCAAAATATGTTGGTAGCCTTCCTCGTATGCCGCTTGGTTCAGGCTGGGCTACAAAATTTGAAGTGGAAGGAGTATCTTCTAACTTAATATGATGTTGGAGCCAAGAAGCGTAGTGCTCACAAAATTTTCCACAATTCCTAAGGACATTGTCCAAGTTTTTATTGAAGGAAAAGCAAAATAGTCTGCTTATGTTGGAAAGTTCTCTTCGCTGAATTTCATCTGATTCTTCAACATGTTAAAGTGAAAACAATTTATCGAAAACAATAGGGGTCCGGTCACTTTTCTTATGCAAAACCAAATATGAGCAAGCTGTCTGTTTGTAATGGTTGAGCTTCCTACACTTAAAGTCATATAACTATCAAAGTTGCACTCAGACGCAGCTAAACTATATTGAAAATTAAAGTAAATCTAAGAGGCCATAATAAAATATGGAAATATATTAGAAGATTTATTTAAAAGCTTCCTTAAGGTTACAACTTTAAATAAAATCAAAAGAACACACTTAAGAACCGCGCGAAATGATAGAACGGTCAAGTCTTTCTAATTCGAACTTAAGATTCTAAACAACGTTCCTTGGCCAATAAATTCCATCAATGATAATTTCTTTTCTGAACAGGAAAATGACACGAGAAGTAAATTGCAACTGACAAAGCGATTACAATGATAATGAATTCCTAAGCTTTCGTTATTATATCGACTCACAAATAGCTGTAAACAATGTAATAACTGTATTAAACAGTAGTTTAGCGACTATTATAGAATATCCAGTGAGAAATAATTCATTTGAAAAAACTGGAAATTGTGATTTTTGTCCACTGATTGATGCACTATGCGGCGGGTGATTCTGAATTAGTGATATTGATGTCTTGTCTGAATTAGTGATATTGTTCCCTTTGAGTGAAAATAAAGTCTCATGTGTAGTAGCTGCGATCATTTTATTTGCAACTGCCTTAGTGGTGACCCCTCTTTTAGAGCTGAATATAATGTCGGGTGGAGATCAATTCATAGACGCGCAAGGCCAGATGCCTGCCACACATTTTTTGCGTGGACGAAATGGAGCAGGCTGTGAAGGGACAACTACAGGGAGGTCCGGGAGCGCACCCCGGATAATATAGTCGTGGTGATGATCGAATCGCTTGACAAATGGAACCAGGTGGCACATTATGCTCGAGCAGTCCTAAAAAGTAAAAGGGACTCACAGCAGCTGGGGTCTTGGGGCTGGGGGATCGTTTGTAGGGCCATTCCTCTTCCTCTCCCCCCTCCCGCTAGAAAAGGGATCCCCGAGCTTGAAGGCAAAAGAAAACGAGACCTGGCCCGAAGTAATTTGTCAAACGGTTCCAGGCTGCGTTCTCGCGTTGACAGGGGAGGTGTTTAGTGGGTAGTCCAGTCGCCTTCTTGCAAGCGTGGGAGCTCCACACTCTGTGCATAAATGACATTCACTTCCCAACTATAAAAAAAAGAAAAACAAGTTAGGTAGACAGAACTCAGCTCATGCCAGAAGGGTTTTGTACTAAACCTACAATATGTGGATAAATATATTGTTTTAATTCAAGAAAAACTTTCATGACACACCTAATAAATACATTTTTGCTTTAAAATAACTCCATTTTTAGCAGCCAATATTCTGTCCCAATATTAGTAACATAATTGACTGACCTGAATATTTCTGTTATTCAGCTTGAAAAATCCAAACTATCTGATTCGGTATAAAACCCATATAGTAGAATAATTGTTGTAATCGCAGAAAATTCAAATGGCTATAACGTCGGTGCAATTTATTGAAACTTATAAAATAAAATATTGTTACATGTAAAAATAATTGTGCGAGCTACTGTCGCAATTGTTTTCACAACAATTAAGAACGTCAACAAAATGAATTTACTTGAAATCACGAGAACCTACCAAGCATCAACATCTGAAAGTGAGTCACTGCTCCATTCATTTACGCTCGCTTGAATGTTCCCGCGAATTCGCCAATGTACGAGAACTGGGTTGAATGACTACAGACCCTATATAAAGGCGAGCTGAATGAATGGGGGGATCATTCATTACAACCGCGATAGAAAACTGCAATACGCGAAGCACAGGCGATATTGATTGCTTGAGCGTGAAGTGATTTTAAGTAGACAATTGCGATAGAAATTTATGGACAAGTGGAAGGTAGAATTTTAATAGTGAAAATGAAAGTTGTGAAATTGTTAGTGAAGTGATTGTGCATTTTTGACGAATTAAATAAACTCTTTTAATTTAATTTAAAAGACATTGTGTTTTCACTTTCCCGGAACATTAACAAATACACGCGACAATGGTGTCAGAAGTGGGATAAAAAAATTTTGGAAGTGAAAACGTTTAAACAATTTAAAGTGCACAATAGTGAAAATTAACGTGGAAACTGGAAAAAAAAAATAAATAAATAAAAGCCGAAATACTAAAAATAAATGAATTTACCATGACGGAGCTTAAGGGAGACGCAGAAACGCGAAAATCAAAGGAACCAGAAGATGCACTGATGCAAATGTAAATGCTGATGCAGCAAGAGCTGCAACAACAGTCATCTAATTTAATTGCAAAGCTCAATGAACAGTCGTCAAATTTAACTGCGAAGCTCAATGAACAAGCGATCAAAATCAAGGCAGACATCACACAGAAGCTGGAGAAACAGTCAACCGAAATAAAAGCGGAGCTCGGTCATCTGAACAAACAAATTAAAGGCGTCGAGGAAAAGGTTGACCAGGTCGAGGAAAAGGTTTATCAGGTCGAGGAAAAGTTCAGCCAGGTCGAGGGAAAGGTCAGCCAGGTCAAAGAGAGAATAAACCATGAGATGGAAAAAGTAAAAAAAGAATTGGAAGCAGCGAAGGCAGTTGTAATCACTTCACCAGCCCCGCTTATAACCGCAGCGCAAAGCACATCCAGAAATGTGCAAGCACCAATATTCGATGCGCAAATGGTCTGGAGTATTTACAAGATCCAGTTTGAAGCTGCCGTAAGGGCAAATCACTGGAATGAGCAGGAACGAGCAACTGCACTGATTCTTGCTCTAAGAGGCCCAGCTGCTGAGCTTTTGCAGACGATCCCCGTTGAAATGCACTCAAACCCGAATGCTGTAATGAATGCGCTCGACATGCGTTATGGAGGCGCCCACCTGAAACAAATTTATCGGGCACAGCTACGGCATCGGATGCAGAAGTCTGGCGAAACCTTACAGCAGCTAGCCCAAGACATTGGGTGACTGGCACTTTTGGCTTACCCAGCGTACGACCAGGAACATAGAGATGACGCAGCAACAGAAGCATTCATCAGCGCCTTAGAAGACCACAAATTCCAACAAGCCGTGCGTTAAGCTCAAAAGCAAACAGTCAAGGATGCATTGGCTTATAGCCTGAACTTTGAGCCAGCGAAAAATGACGAGTGCAGGTGTAAGCGCGTGGAAAATGAGCGAGAGCCGCAGGTGAATGGTGCGCCTAGATGCTGGGATTGTGGAGAGAAGGGGCACCTGCAAAGAGACTGCAAGAAGCGAAGAAAACGGAGCTATTGTCCAGAATGGTGGAGAACCAGACCGTGTCAGGAGCCTAGAATAGAACCCCATCAAACTGAAAGTGCCAACTTCATGCGACGGACGTGGGCTAGGACGATCGACATCCCCAGCACCCCATCACCGTGGCAAGGCAACATCGTGGAGAAGCAGACTTATGCCTTCCTGGTCAAGTTGATGAAGAACATTGCACCACAACAAACGACACTAGCGCAACCCGATCGACGATCCGACCAGACGTAGTGAGGCCCCAACTACTTCACAAGGGCAGAGTTCATGGAAATGCTGACGCCGTATTTCGGCATCCATGTCCAGCTAACTGCAAGCATTGCCGGCGGATTGTGGAAAAGGAGCCGCCCGTTGATCTGCGAGTGATAACGACCGAATTCGATGAAGGTTGGTCAGCGGAGGAGATTCGAAAAGCCCAGTTAGCCAATGAAGACATCGGACCATTGCTCGTATGGAGGGAGACAACTGGGCGACCTGAGTGGAAGGACGTTTCAACGCATGGCGCAACCCTAAAAAGCTATTGGGCACAATGGAACTCCCTTCAGGTGGAGGGTGGCGTACTCAAGCGGAAATGGGGAACGGCGGATGGCAGCTTCTATAGGATGCAAACTATACTACCCAAAAGCCGAATCCACGATGTGGTTAAGGAAATGCATGAAGGATCCTCGGGAGGCCACCTTGGTGTTAACAAGACCTTAGCAAAATTGCGGGAAAGATTCTACTGGCTCCACGCTCGAGAAGACGTAGAGGACTGGTGTCGCAGATGCACAATTTGCGCTTCCATCAAAGGCCCAAAGCGACGACTGAGAGGACAAATGCAAACCTATAACGTGGGGGTACCGTTTGAAAGGATTGCTGTTGACATCGCAGGACCCTGTGCTGAATCTGAATGGGGAAATCGATACGCGCTGGTTGTAGCCGATTATTTCAGCAAGTAGCCCGAGGTCTACCCCATTCCCAACCAGGAAGCAACTACTGTAGCCGAACAGCTAGTGTTAAATTGGGTCAGTAGGTACGGCGTACCTTGTGAACTACATTCAAATCAAGGTCGAAACTTCGAGTCACTAGTTTTAAGCGAGATGTGTGAGCTGCTGGGAATACGGAAAACGAGAACGACACCACTGCATCCCCAATCCGATGGAATGGTCGAACGTTTCAACGGCACGCTCAATAAATACCTGGCCAAAATGGTTGACGAGAACCAAAGGGACTGGGACCGACACATTCCGCTATTTTTGATGGCGTGCAGAGCTGCTGAACATGCATCGACGGGCCAAGCCCCAGCCAAAGTCATTTTTGGAAAGACTATTCGTCTGCCAGCCGATATAAAGTTCGGAACACCCCCTGAGAAACCCCAAACGATCTCGGAGTACGCAATTGATCTAAGACAACGGTTGAACCAGATACATCGGACAGTGCGACAACACCTCGAATCGGCTACTGACCGCATGAAGACCAGGTATGATCTAAAGGCTAATTCTACTGGCTTCCAGCAAGATGACTTGGTGTGGCTATATAACCCGCAACGGCGAAAGGGTAGGTCTCGAAAGTTGCAACATAATTGGGAGGGACCATACCGGGTTACAAAGCGAATCAACGACGTCGTATACCGAATACAGGAACATCGTAAGCCGAGAGCTAAAATGAAAATCGTGCATCTGGACCGTCTTGCCCCATATTGAACCCAGGGAGAATTGACTACAAATAGCGACACATCTTTTCGGGGCGAAAAGAACTGATGTGGGGGCAGTGTTACATGTACAAATAATTCTACGAGCTACTGTCGCAATTGTTTTCACAATCATTAAGAACATCAACAAAGGAATTTACTCGAAACCACGAGAACCTAACAAGCATGAACGACATCTGAAAGTGAGTCACTGTTCCATTCATTCATGCTGGAATGTTCCCGCTAATTCACCAATGTACGAGAACTGAGGTGAATGATTAGAGACCCTATATAAAGGCGAGCTGAATGAATGGGGGGATCATTCATTACAACCGCGATAGAAAACTGCGATACGCGAAGTACAGGCGATGTTGATTGTTTGAGTGTGAAGTGATTTTAAGTAGACAATTGCGATAGAAATTTATGGACAAGTGGAAGGTAGAATTGTAATAGTGAAAATTAAAGTTGTGAAATTGTTATTGAAGTGATCGTGCATTTTTTTAACAATTAAATAAACTCTTTTAACTTAAATTAAAAGACATTGCGTTTTCACTTTCCCGGAACATTAAAATTATTGGTCGCGAACCAAAAACACATTTCACATTTTCCCCCTAAAATCGAAACGGTGCCCTTACATTTATGTAAGTTGATATAAGGCCCTTAAGCCGACAAAGTTTCATGGAAATCAAATCACTATCAAGTGAGTTATCGCCATTCCAATTGCATGGAATCACAAAAATAATCACACATGTTGATAGTTAATATATTTCAAACCCACCAAGGCACTTTTATTTTCTTCGGAATTTCATGAAAATTTAACGAATAATGGTTAACGATTACTGACACCGCTAGCTGAACCAATTCTCAAAGATTTTCATGGTACCTATCATTCCGGAAACCACAGGAATACAGCGCATATTGTTCCATAGAAATACAGGAAAATTCGTATAACTTCATTAAATACTATTTGATCTTTATGAAACTTTCAAAACAGGTCAATCTTATAAATATCCATTTTTGAACTGGATTTCATTGAATTTAAGGGTACCGTTAAGCTCTTATTCAAAAGAATGTAAAATTGATGAGTCATACTATTACTAACAAAGTTTAGCGAATTTTGTCTTCTTATGTATTTGTTGTTGTTATACTCATAAGTCCTACATTCGTGATTTTTTTCTGATTTTTCGGATGAAAGGTGTCGAATCGCGAGGGGGGGAATCATGAGAAAAAATTGTACATTTCCCTTTTCCCTGCCCCCCATGGTACCGATAAGGTAATTTTAAGGCTTGTTTTGAAAATATTTCATTGAGACCATTCTAATGACACCCTATTCGACTACCAATGGTGGAAAAATTTTGTAGGGTCACCTCCCTGTATAAGCAGACTCTCCTCAAACATTTTGAAAAATTTTTCCACCCCAAAATTTTCAAGAAGTCACCTGTTCTGACCTATCCACAAAGTTTCATGGCTGTAGCTTCTGTAGTTTCGTAGAAAAACTACTGTGACATACAGACGGACGGACAGACGGATACAGGTCTTGATTTCAATAGGGTTTCGTACTTAAGTACAAACCCTTAAAAAGCCAGAATTTGCTAAGGGATTCCTAAAGACGCATCAAGACCGATAAATCTATTAGCTATATTTATTGCTTCTCGGAAATAATCTAAGAATGCATTAATTTTCATTCAATATACGTTAACACTTAAAACAATGCATGAAATTAATGAGGCTTTCATTCAGGATTAACAGCAATTTGCCTCTCGGTTTTCTATTCAACTTCAACATTTTTACAGAAGAAGCTTGGGAAAAAGCAATCAACAGGAAAAGTCTTTTCAAATTATTTAATTTTTTCTTTCTTTTCCATCATCACTCATATATTTACCATAGCAATATGGAAAACATAATTGGGAGCAACATACGCTTCCACCCTGAAGAAATTCCATCGTTCAAGTTGAAGCAAATGTTGATCCTTTCCTTCCATTCGATGCTCCATTAATTTTTTATTTACACTTGTTTACACCCAGGAAACATTTCCAATAATGTGTAAAGAAAATCATCACTACGTATAGAGAGGGTTAGGTTTCAATGGCTCCAGTAGCGTCAATTTGAAGCAACCCAGCATGGTGGAGCGCTGCTCAGTTTACACCAAAATCGCACATTCGTTGTTGTAACGGCACACCATGACATGGGGGAAGAAGTGCTATGAGATTGTTATTATCGTGGTATCCATGCATGAAAACTGCAACCACTTAGAGACTGAGTGCAGCATATGAATGTACTAAATATTATTTCCAACTGGTGCTTTTCTAACGACGCTGTATTTACTTGCGAGTTAGTTAGATATCGTTGGTTGATGCACTCTCGAAACAGCTTCAAGCAGGGATGCTCCAACCAGTAGTCATGCGAGCGTTTGTTGGTTGCCGATAGTAAAACTAAATCCCTTTTGCCAAACAGAAAACCCAGCAGCAATAAAATATTTATGGATTATTATTTTAATAATTGCAATTCCAACATAGTTGTGGCTATGCAGTAGCATAAGGTACGCGTACTAAAAAGTTTCCATAACACCATTCTAGCTACACACTACTCTTACACATGCAGGCTTTAGTTAAAAAATCTTGGATACTCTGATTTGCTGTTGAGGGTGTTGATTGGGGGAAGAAAAATCACATTCGACGTAATCAATATCACACAACGAACGGCCATTATAATAGCATCAAGTGCATTCGTCGAAGATTAGGAACGTTCATGTATCCCGGCTGAGCCAAATCAACCCAACGAACTAAGCTTCAATGCTCCAATGCAAATCCTTTTCCGATACCTCTTCAACCAACTTCTACGTGGTATATCGTCAATGTGGATTTTATGTTCCCACATTTGTCATAGATTGCAAATCTCCAAACGACAAGATGAAGGTTTTGTATTGATACCGTTCATAAGCGTGAGTGTAGCAGGCAGAATCATATTTACTCCCGGAGGTCAACTCGGATCTGAAAGGGTTACTCAGTGATGAAATGCCATCAACTTTCTATCGCTAGCATCATCGTCCCCGGGATAAATGGTCAAAACTCGGTTTATAGTTAGAGGTTGCTGGAACCAATCGAGAAAAAATGTATTTTCGCCAATTTCTGTATTGGACATTTTTACAAATCGGTTCACAGTTTTCAAACAACATGCAGGATACTAGGAAGATGGAAGGGCAGGAAGAATCACTGAGAGATAAAGCGTGGGTGGAGAGTGAAAAATAAATCCCATGGCTATATCGTCCTTGCCTTCGAAATTGCAAACGATAGAACTTTGAACTGATGCGGTATTTGCGAGCGTCGGAGTCCACCAAGGAAAAGGTCCTTTTCAGATGATTGGACTTTTCAATTTGTATTTTTTTTTTGTGTTTATCATCGTCGGCAGAAGGTTGGGTGAAGGTAAATGAAAATTTGTGAGGTGTTTTTCACAATTTCTGTACCTTTGTTTTGAACAGTTCTATTTTACAGAATATTTATTGAGTTAGTTTTTAGCTGAATATGAGAAATTAGATTTTTTTCAAAAATAATTAACTTAATAGCTTGAAATTCTTACATCTTTGTGAGGCGAGGAAGCTTCTTGTTGTGGGCAAAGGAAAATCAAACGGTATTAAAAAATGTAATCAAATTAATTATACGATTTTCGTCTCGCGTCTTCAGGCATATTTCTTACAAGAAACATATTGGAAGGCCCACTGACAAATCGGATCATCTCTGTTACTTTTTTTACTGCTACTGGACTAAATTACGTATGCAGATAAATTTTATGAAAACATAAAGCAAGTTTTAAACAAAAAAATTATGGTCCACATGACACTTTCAATTTATATACGATTCAATTTAAACGAGTTGCAGACCGAACTACGTACATATCAGAAGGGTTTCGAGCTTAACCTACGATATGCAGATATATAGTATAGAATCTTTACTTCAGGAAAAACTTAAATGACATGCACACAAATATATTCTTGCTTTAAAAGAAAATCCAGTGTTACTCCATAATTTGCAAAACTGTTGTGAAAAAATTTCATTAATAAAACCCTTGGTAATTATGCTAAAAATATGGGTAATTATGCTAAAAATATGGGTAATTATGCTAAAAATATGGGCATCGAATTTAAGTTTGGGGTCGAATATTACACCAAGATCTTTACATGAGTCCGCAGAGGAGAGAACAACATCACGTAGGGTGTATTTGTAAGTGAAAAGAACAATTTTCAAAGAAAAAGTCATTTTACAACATTTGGAAACATTGATGCGGAGGGAGTTGACGTTACACCAGTTATAGAGGTTAAAAATATCAATTTGGAGTTGCTGACAAACTTCAAGGAAACTAATTATCCGAAATACCTTGAAATCATCAGCATACAGGAGACAGGAAGAGGAAATTGCAGAGGGAAGATCATTGATAAACAGTACGAAAAGAAGAGGTCCAAGGATTAACCCTAGAGGGACGCCAGATGTAGGATTGAATGGAAAGGAGAATGCGCCATAGAGATTAAAATGACATAAACGAGAGGATAAATGCGATGAAATCCAAGAATGTAGGAACCGGATATGCCAAGCAAAGCTAACTTTTGACAGAGGAGAACATGGTTCACGGAGTCAAAAGCTTTGGAGAAGTCCGTGAATATTGTATAAACTTGAAGCTGTTTATCTAAAGCTCTTGCAATATAATCTTCGAACTCAGCTAAGTTCGAGGAAGTTGAACGACCCTTCAAGAATCCATGTTGCTGCGGTGTGACAAATGAACTCAATGATTCAAGAAACCTGTTGTGTACAAGTCGTTCCAGCAGCTTAGAGACACAGGAGAGGAGTAATATGGGACGATAGTGTTGAGGTTTCGAAAAGAAAACACTTGACTTTTCTTTGAAGTAAAATAAATGTATTGTCCAGAACAATTTACAAGCGATGTTGACGGAGTGCGTGGCGAAATGCGACTGACTGGCTAAGCTTGTTTTCCAAACAGTATTGCCAAGACTTTACATTCACTTTAAATTACAACACGCCTCCTTGAATTTACAGTCTTGGCTGTTTAGAATTTTATTATCGTTTCATTGCTTTATTCGAATTCATGACTTACATTTCAATTTCTTACTCCTTTCAGTTTCTCAATCCTAACATGCTTCTATTTTTTAGAAATTTTTCTTTACATAGACTTTTAGTAAGTATATCAGCCAAATTATTTTTTGAGCCAATTTTAACTATATCAATATTTCCTTTTTCATAATTTTCATTTACATAGTGGTATTGTACTTCAATATGTTTTGAATTTTTTGTAAAATTTCCAAACTTTGCTATAGCTACTGCCCCTGAGTTGTCTTCATACACACCTATGGGCTTATCAAAGTTTATTTTAAATGTTTCATTCAATAGATTCTTTATAAATAATATTTCTGTTGTAGCTTCTGATAATGCTGTGTACTCTGCAAATGTAGAACATTTAGTTACATTATTTTGCTTGCGTGTCTTCCAAAAAATTAAATTGTTATACATTCTTATAACAAATCCTGTTGTGGACTTTCTATCAATATTGTCACCAGCATAATCAGAGTCTACCATACAATCTAATATCTCATTTGTTTTATCTCTATTATATATAAGTTTCAGATCTTTTGTTTTATACAAGTATTTTAATATTCGCATTGCATATTTATAATGTGATTCATCGTAACAGTTTTGAAATCTACTTAGATAATTTACACAATATGTTACATCTGGCCTTGTGCCTGTACTGATATATAAGAGTTCTCCTATTAAATTTCGATATTTAATATTTTCATTACAGTTTTCCGCTCTTTCTAATTTTAAATTAGACTCCATAGGAGTTTCGTATAGTTTTGCTTGTTCTAGATTATATTTTTGAGCCAGTGATTCAATATAATTTTGCTGACTTAATGTTATAATATTTTCACTTTTATTGTATTCTATATCAATGCCAATATAATTTTTAACATTACCTAAATCTTTCATTACAAATTGTTTCATTAATTTAGTTTTGACTTTGCTTATTTTTTCTACGCTTTTGCTGCATATTAATAAATCATCTACAAATATCAAAATAAATACAGGATCTCTGCTTTCATTATTTGCGTATAAACAATAATCATAATTACTTCTTACAAAACCTTGTTTTTTGATATAATTATCAAATGTTTCATACCAAGCTCTTGGGCTTTCCCTTAAACCATATAAAGCCTTTTGCAATTTGTAAACTATGTTATCGCCAGTTTCATAACCTTGTGGCTCATTAATATAGACTTCAGATTTTATTCTACCATTGAGGAATGCTGCTTCAACATCCATTTGTTCAATAAATAAATTATTCACGCAGCTGTAATTTAATAAGATTTTTAATGTTTGCATTTTACCGACTGGCGAGTAGACATTTTCCAAATACTCCTTTTGTTGAAAACCTCGTACAACTAATCTAGCTTTATATGAATTATTGCTTTTTCTTCTATAAATCCATTTCACATCAATTATTTTCTTACTTTTTGGTTTATCAACAGCTATCCAAGTTTTATTTTTCCTTAAACATTCCAATTCTCTATCCATAGCTTTCTGCCATTCTTTTGATTCGGTTGAGTTTAATGCCTGTTCATATGTATCCGGTACATTTGCATTTACATAATTAACATAAATAAAATGCGTTACAGGATCACCATATCTATTTACAGGGCTTCTCTTTCTTTCGGACTTTCTTTCTTCTTTTAAATATTCAGTTCTATTGTTGTCATTTAGACTAAATTCATTTTCTTCTTGAACATTTTCACTACATTCACTTTCAATGTCAATTTTTTCATCATCTTCATATTCGCTCTTAACATCTTTTATACTTTCAGTTTCCTCAGAATTATCATTATCTTTTAAGCAAATTAATTTAATATTATCTTCGACCACTTGTACATGTCTAGCATTTATAATTTTATTATTCACCAAAACTCTGTAGCTATTCTCATTATAGCCTACTAATACCCCTAAATTTGCTTTATCGGCCCATTTATTATTTCTCTTAACTTCTGGTGTTCTTACAAAAACTCGACTTCCATAAATTTTTAAATATTTTACATTTGGCTTGATTCCCATCAATATTTCATACGGAGTTTTATTTTCACTAGTATTAGCAATAGTTCTGTTTTTTAAATATGCTACGGTTTTCATTATTTCGGGCCAATACCTTTTATTTATGTTCGCTTCTCTTAATAAGCATCTACCCATATCCATTGCCGATCGATTATATCTTTCCGCTACGCCGTTAAGTTCATGTACATAGGGTGGACACGGTACTAATTCTATACCTTTGTATTTTATAAATTTATAAATCTCTTTGTTCAGGTATTCTTTTCCATTATCGCATTGGACCTTTTTTACGGTTTTTCCAAATTTATTTTCTACTAAGCTTATGTAATCAATAAAACATTCTGCCGTTTCTGATTTATTTTTTATGCAATAAATTTTTGCACATTTGCTATACTCATCTATAAAAGTTAAAAAATATTTTTCGCCGCCATAACCCGTTGTACTATGTGGTCCATTTAAGTCCGTGTGAATAACATCTAATATTTCTTTTGCCTTGCTTCTATTATTTTCAAATGGAACATTTGACATTTTGCTCTGAATACAATTGGCGCATTTCATTTCGACATTTTCAAGTTTGTCTGGGATACCATCTAGCATTTTATTTGTAACTAATTTATTTAGATATTGGAAATTTACATGACCTAACGCTCTATGCCATTTTTCTTTTTCTGTTATTTTTTCACTTTTATTCTTAGCATTCATTTTATTTACGTTATTCGACATATCTCGCGAGAAATGCTGAATATCTTGATTGTTAACACTATTTGCAAACTTTCCGTTCTTATCGTTTCCCTTGAGGTAACTTTTCACGTGATATAAACTTCCTACTACTTTAGCTGTTGCTACCAATTCGTAAGTAGCTTTATTGTATATTTTCGCAGAATCATTAACTGCTACTATTTTACATGTTTTGGCTATTCTTGAAAGACTCAGTAAATTTCTCTCAATATTTTCGACATAATAAACGTTATTGAGTTCTACTTTAGATTTATTTTGATTTGTGAGGAAATATAAATTCATTTTTCCTAATTTAGATGCTTTGACCTTTTCACCATTTGGTAGACTTACTCTTACTGGGTTCTTCAAAATAATAAATTCTTCAAAATATCTATCTGTATTTATAATATGATCAGTACTACCGCTATCTAACAACCAATTCAACGTATTTTCGGTGTCGCAATTATTTATTTCGTTTACCTTATCTTCTGCATGCAATACTTGCGTAGTCCAAGTTGCCGTTAAATGTTTATCTTCGCTTGATTTGTTTTGAACTCTGCCTCGTCCACTGCCTTTGCTGTTGCCGCTAGCTTGTCCTCTTCCTCTGCCTCGTTGCATATTCCTAGCCTGAGTGTGCTGCCCTTCTTGCTCGTGTTTGCTCGACTGACCATGCCAACAATCTTTTGCCATATGCCCAGTTTTTCCACAGGTATAACATTGGCCTTTGATTCTTGCAGAGAAAGTACTAGAACTATTTTTCTTCTCACTTTCTGATTTCGATAGATTCTTTTCCTTTATTTTTGATTTAACATAATCTACAGTCCTATGTTCTTCAGGAATCACATCGATAAAATCCCCAATATAACTGTAACTTGATGGTAGTGCTTTGAGTATGTATCTCATTTTTTCAGCTTCTTCTAGCGTTCCGCCTGCTGATTTATAATCATTTACCGCTTTTTCGAAATGTATGAAAAATTCTTCCACTGTGTCGTAATTTTTTAGCTTTATTTCTTCTATTTTACTTCTCTTAAGTATTTGTAATGCAGTGGATTTTGTATCGTATATTTTTCCAAATTTCTGTATCATCTGATACGCCGTTTCGCACTCACTTATATACTCTAACTGTTTGTTTGACACTGTACTTACAAGAATTGTTCTTGCTTTTAAATCGCTTTTCTTCCAAGCTCCTATGTCACCTTTTTCTGATGCTTCTCTAATTGCTGGTTCTTTACAATCTTTGTACTCCAGCAGCATCAACAATCTGAATTTCCAGCTTTTAAAATCTTCTCCATCGAATACTGGAATTGTCACTTCGTCAATTTTTGCTTGTTGCGTCGCCATCTTTGTCTTCGCGATAACTTTTTATTTGATTTCTCGATATGAACACTTTTCACGTGTTTCGCACAAAACTTTTCCTCAATTATTTCGCGTTTTATTCACCAAAGGATTGAATAACTACGCTCTGCTACCATGTTGAGGTTTCGAAAAGAAAACACTTGACTTTTCTTTGAAGTAAAATAAATGTATTGTCCAGAACAATTTACATGCGATGTTGACGGAGTGCGTGGCGAAATGCGACTGACTGGCTAAGCTTGTTTTCCAAACAGTATTGCCAAGACTTTACATTCACTTTAAATTACAACAGATAGTTTGAGGCAGATGTTGGGTCGCCGTTTTTAAAGATAGGAACAACATTTGCATCTTTCCAGTACGTTGAAAAGGTGCCAGTACCAGGACTGAGATTGAATATAAGGGATGGAGGAAAACACAAAGAGGAAAAAAGTGACTTTACAAATATATTAGGCAATTCATCGGGGCTAAGACTAACATTCGGATCGAGCAAGTTAATAAGGGATTCAACTTCAGAAGGATCAGTAGAGTAGGATGTACTTGACGCTGGATAAGTTTAAATTGAGTTTATCGGGGAGTGTAGTATATCAGAAGAGAAAAAAGTAGAGGAAAAATATTCGGCGAATAGATTACAAATATCCTGAGGGGAGGAAGCTTCAGTGCTATTCCATTTAACAGTATGTAGGATGGAAGAGGAAGATTTAAAGGATCGGATGTATGACCAAAAGGGTTTAGCGTTATTTGTCCGGAGGGATCTCTCTAAACAGCTAAAGTAGTTTTTCATGGCCGTTTTGGGCTCTTTTTTAGCCAAAGAGCGCAGTCTACAAAAATTCTGTTTAGCATCATCATTTCCGGTCAATTTATAGTGCCTATGCCCCTTGTATTTGGCTTTTAAGGCACGAATAAGCCAAGGCTTAATTTTCGCTTTGCGAGGAGCTTGGAGTGGAGTATAAAGAGCAATCAGATTATTAAGGTAGCCGTAAAATTTGTTCAAAGCACTATCACAGTCAAGACGAGTGAAGAAGGTGCGCCAGTCGACCGAGTCTAGATTGGTTTTAATCGCCACATAATTTGCTCTAAAGAAGATGTAACGATAAACTGAAGCAATTCTCTGGGGTTTCAGAGTATCAACGGTTAGTGCTAGAGACAAAGGTGGATGATGGAGGTCAGCTTGAATATAACGATGTAAAACAGGAGCTATTGATAGACATCCAGTTTGAACATTTGACATGACAAGGTCCAGGCGGCGACCATTAAGGCTACGGATATGATTAAACTGTGAAAAAGAACAAAGGGAAAGAAAGGAACAAAGTGACAAAGAATGATTATTTGTTGAGGAAATGCCAGGTGTTGTTAAGGGGTCCTATTCCACTGCCGGTAGATTGAAGTCCCCACAAATTATAATTTTAGAATGTGTATGACGAGGAAGAAGATAGGCAGAGAGTTCATCGAAGAAGGCTTCGTACACAGTTAGGAGAGAATTACAGGGAATATTCAAAGAGGAAATTAATAAAGAGGAGTTATGAGGAAGAAGGTGTTTCACAATTACACACTCAACAGCACGAGCAAATATTTGAAGTCAGCGCAAAGTAAACTATTAAGGGTTTCGCAGACTGCAACTAAGACTCCCCACCATCAGATTTATTAGTGATGTTAAGGTCACGGTTGCATCGGTAGACTTAATAATCTGGTAATATTTCCGCGTTTGAAATATTTTCGGTCAACCACGTTTCAGTTAAACAGATAACAGAATCGTTAGTTAATTAAGACACTAGTAATAAGTCCTCAAGTTTGGTTCTTAAGCCGCGAATATTCTGGTAATACATAGCAATAGTTGAACCATTAGGAAGGGAAGAATTTCTTTCAGTGTTAGATGGTCCTTGAAGGTTGCTGAGGCTGTTTGGAACCTGTAGCGGGTCGAAATCGCCGCTTAGGTTGCCTTGTATCGAATACTTTAAAGAGTGTCCCCTTTGGCCAAAACTTGGGACGAAGTAGAATAGAAAGTTCAGTCGGAACTGTCAGCTTGAATGAACTTATAACCTGGTCAGGAAGGTTGTCTTTTGTTAATTTTACACACCTGAAAATACTAGGCATGTAACCAAGCGTCGATGTTACATAGTTTGCAAGTGTATCCTTGGTTGTGCTGTAAGCGAGCCTTGATAATAACGATTGTAGAGATGGAGAGACCGCTCGCAATACTCCATTATCAGCTAACACACTATCTATATAGTTTTGTGGTGCTGAAGACATAACGATATTTTGCTGAAGATTATTAGTCGTTGATTTTGTTTGGCACACCTCGGATCACTGCTGCATTCGACTATTTTGTTGCAGGTCCGTAGCTTTATTAATTGGAGCCAGAATTGACTCCTGACTACCTGCTTGCTGTTGTTTCGCGAGCACACCTCGCGTAAGAGGCGGCTGCTGTCCAAGAGATGACACGGTAGAATTTTGTATAGTGCAGTGACGGTGTGATGATATCAGCTCATCATACACACTGGGCGAAAGTAACTGCGGGGACAGCAGAAGATTTTGAGGTGTCGACGGTTGATCTGGAAACTGCTGTAGCTGATCCTCACTCTGCGGCAGACTCAGGAGCAATTGCTGAGGTTGCTATGAAGGAATGAAAGGATTTCAGGATATTATTTTTATATGAAGTTTTGGAAATGAACGGGGAGTAATATTTACTAAACTTGTTGAATGTCTTCCAACATCTGTTTATTGGCTCATTGTCTGCATAAGTAGTGTGATGGCGATCTACGGTTAGCATTGGTGAAAGTCTTGTGATACTTAGGGGTTCATTCAGAATAATTTTTTTTTTTTTGTTATATACTGAACTTTAATATTGTCTTTGAGGACACCGAATGCTAGACATGCAGACATCATCATTCCTAGAATCTAGTGATGCCATATTTAGCACACGGAGCTGATAGTTATATGATGGTAGGCTGTGGAAGTGCTAGGGTCGTAAAGGGATCTGAGGACAAAAAATTGTTTCTGTATGGATTTTAACCTATCAGCTTGAACATCAAAAACAGGGCTCCAAATCAAGCTGGCATATTCAAGAATAGGACGTACTAATGAGACATTCAGTGATATAGTAAAAAAAAATATTCTTGAATTCTTTCGCTCTTCGTTTGATGAATCCTAGCATCTTATTAGCCCTGGATATAACTTCATCATACTGAAGTTAAAAACGAAGCTTTTGGTCCAGAATGACACCAAGGTCCACAATGCTATCGACTCTACTATGTGTTGTTGATGTGATAGTCAAACAGAAGGCTCCGTTTTCTTAAAAAACTTATCACTTGGCATTTTTCCAAGTTTAGAGAGAGATGGTTTTTGTAACACCATTCCGAGAGAGTGTTAAGCTTGGACTGGAGAAACATCATATCGGATAGAGACGATATGACGTGGTAAACTTTAAGGTCATCTGCATAAAAAAGATGAGATACATAATGTAAAACTGCTGAGAGATCAGATATGAAGATATTAAACAAAATAGGCCCAACATGACTTCATTGAGGAACCCCAGAGAAGACCTGAATTTGTTTCGATAATCGTCATTGAAATTTGACAATTTGAGTGCGGTCTCTAAGGTAAGATTGGATTCAACTGAGTAAACGGTTAGTCATTCCAAAATTACGGAGTTTGCAAAATAAAACTTCATGATTTACATGATCAAATGCTTTACTAATATTGGTATATATTGCATCAATCTCGAGACCCTTTTCTATCTCACACAGAATACTTGATGTCATGATGAGGAGATTGGTGGTAGTAGATCTATTTTTTCTGAACCCATGCTGCTCTTCATTAAACCGCAGTTCTATAATAGGGGAGATCTTGTTGCAAAGTATTTGTTCAAAAAGCTTTGGAATGGATGATAATATGGCAATACCTCTGTAATTTTGAATACACCGTTTATCATTCTTCTTATGGACTGGTATTAAGTAAGAAGATTTCCAGTAAGAAGGAAAGATGCCATTAGAGAGTGATTTGTTGAAAATGATGGAGAATAGTCTGGTTAATTGTTCTTTGCACTGGATTAGAAAACTAGGAGGAACAAAATCGAGACCAGGTCCCTTATTGGCATCCAAATTGCCAATCACATGAGCAATTTCTTCCTCAGAAATTGAAAATTCGTTAATCAATGTCGTTGGAGCCATTTCTGAAACGGAATTTAATGGGTTCTCAGGATTACACTAAACTTCTTTAAAGTAATTTGCAAAAAACTCGCAGATTTGCTCCGGGGAACAAGAAACTAAATCCTTGAAAGACGTAGATGAAGGGTAGCCTTGAGTCTTACGCTTGATATTGACAAGATCAAAGAACTTTTTTGGGTCTTTAATAATACTTTCACCAATCAAATCAACATATATTTCATCTGCTTCTCGAGATTTTGTTTGAAACTCTTTTGCAAGCACATTATATTTTGATTTAATATCATTGCTGACATCTTTCTTGCTTTTGATAATTCTATTATATTTGTTTCTTCGATTTCGTAAATATCTAGGATCACTGTTTAACCAAGCTTCAGACAATTTATCTTCATTCTTAATTTCAGGTACACAATTTTTGACGGCGTCAAAAGTTATTTGATAAAAACAGGATAACGCTTCTTCTAAATGTAACGTCGAAAATGTACCAATCCAATCAACAGCGAAAAGATGTTTATTGATACTTTCATATTCAGGATTGCGAAAGTCTTATACAGTTGAAATAGGGTTAGAAACGTCAGGAGTGAAAACTTCAATATTAAGTGCAGAGTGATGAAGGCATTTACAAAAAAGGTTCTCTTTGTCATCAGTTTGATTGATCACTATATCGTCATATACCAACGCATATGACGATGTAGTGGTCGAATTAGGTCAAACCAATTTCCATTTTGGTTGGGCGTCGGAGCGATTTGCTGCAAATCGTTGCCATAAAAATTACTCATCAAATTAAAATCCTGACTGTCAAGAGGATTGATTGGGAGAAGACGATTATCGACTTCGTCGTTTATGAATTTCAGATTCAGTCGATTAAAGTTGCCAGTGATAATTATTATATCATCTTCTTTAATAGATGCAGTTAGAGAAGAAATGGTTTCAATGACTTCGTTGTAGACGATTTCGGAAGAATTTAGAGAGACATGGTACACGCCAAGATAGAGGCTAAGCTATTTGTAGGTTTATGGACCACTTTATGCTGGAATAATGCATATGAGGTGGTGCTTATGAACTCACTTGAAGGGAATGTCAGGATAAGAGTAGGTCTTGATCATTAAATATGCACGAATATATGAAATAATAGAAAAGAAAGTAATTTTGTCTTCCCGAGAATACAAATGTTTATGAAGGTTAATGATTATACAAGAATAACCTTGGAAATACATAAACGATATAGCGATACGGTACGTCTTCGAAGATCGGCGGTAAGTTGGTCACTGTCGTGCCTCTCACTAGTCATCGTGTAGTTGAGTGTGTGTGTGAGACCGGGCTTAGCCTGACAGCTCGGCCAATCCTGCATCGTGATCGCCCTCGATTACGTAGTCATCTTCGGCATGAGTATTTTCAACTTCGGGAGGAGTGGCACACCAGCGTCGAATCTTTTCGGACGTGAAGACAGAACAGAAAGGTTGGGTGGATATTTGTAAACCTTTGATCTCTTCGATTACATAGCGACCCTTATCCAGGACTCGAAAAATAGTAAAGGGTCCGTTAAACTTCGGCTCCAGTTTACGGCTTTGTCCGGTAGATGGAAAATCATTTTCGATGAGCACCAAATCGTTAACCACGTATTTCTTTGGTGGTGCATGTTTGCGATCGAATCGACTCTTCTACTGTAGACGTTCTTTAGCAATATTCGCCAAGACTTGATTGCGTTTAGCTCGAATATCAATTTCATTGTTTTTGGTTGTCGATGCAGCGGCATCTCGCAGAAATGAGATGAGTTGGTCGCTTGTTACATCTCTTAATTTAAAATCAATGATGATTTCTTTCGGGCTAAAACCCGTTGTAGAGTTTTTTTGTGAGTTTACAGCTCACTGAAGTGATGGTAAGAGTTCGCCCCAATCATTCTCATTTTCAACGGTAGTAGTCAAATACGATAGAGTAGTCTGATTTGCCCACTTCACCTGACCGTTAGCTCACGGAGTTCGGAGTTTAATATTATGCAAATTGCAAAACGAAACGAATTTTCGGGAGGTAAACGCAGTACCTTGATCGGATACTATAATCTGCGGTAAATCAAAATAACTTGTCAATGCCGCTAAAGCATTTAAGACTGGCTGCGTCACGGTATTACGCACGGCTTTCACCATTATATATTTAGTAAAGGCGTCGGATATTGCCAGAATGTAAACGTTCCCCTTTTTACTCTGTTTGAAAGGGCCTAAATGGTCAATATACAATTGTCGGAAGCAGCATTCCATCACAATATAAACGGTCCTTCTGGTTTTCCCGAACGCAACTTATAATAAGAACAGTTCATGCACACAGCGATAAAGTCTTTCACAAACTTTCGCATTTTCGGAAGCTAATAATATTGTTCGAGGCTTTCTTAAGTCTTGTCGACACTGAAATGACCACAACTGTCGTGATAGTTCTGCGCTACGCGAAATTTAATTGATTTAGGCACTATTAATTTAAGTCCACGATCAGTTCTCCGGAACAGTCGGTGTTGGTTGAGTTCGAAATCGTTTTTTAATTTGTTTCATTCGCACGTCTTCTTCTTCATTCTTAAGAACGGTTATAATGTGTCGAAGTTGGTCATCCTTCAGCTGCATTGTATATACCCAGTCATCACTGCCAGCTGAAACGGCGAAAACTAACCCAGCGACTGTAAGTTCAAGGAGTACTAAATCAGGAGCACGACTGAGAGCGTCGACATGAGTGAGTCGTTTTCCCGGTCGGTGTACAATTTCGAGATCGTCTTCCATTAAGCGCAGCATTCACCTGGCAATTCTTAGTTTTAATTCGGTTTTCGTTTTCCCCTGAGCCACGGCGCAACAATCCGTTACAACTCGGTCGCGCTCGGCCGCGCTTTCCCAAAATATAAACTCGGAATCGATCCAATGTCTCTACAACGGCGAGCACTTCAAGCTTATTAAATGATAAACGCTTTCCGCTGCTGAACAGTGGCGGCTATAGTAAAAGATAGGCTTCCAGCTTTTACCCTCACTAGATTGCAAGAGTACACAGTGAGTCCAATTGTGCTGGCATCCGTATGAGTTTCGTCTTGGGCATTAATATCAAACAATGTTAATACCGGCTCGTTACACAAGATGTCCTTAAGTTGTTCGAACGAATTTCACTGCTCGTCGCATCTTCATCTTCCGACTGTCGCAGCAATTGTGTCAGTGGTTTCACTATTAACGAGTAACCCTCCACAAACTTTCGAAAAAACCCGGTGAGACCTAAGAATCTTCTCACTTCAGCGATGTTGTTTGGCGGTTTGAAATTTGTAATAGCAGCAGCATTTTCCTCCCCAGGTTGAATTCCGTCTTCGTTCACAACGTGGCCTAGATAATCTATTTTCTCGGTCAGAAATTTGCATTTATCTAGCCGCAGCGTCAGTCCGTAGGTCTCCAAGAGTTCGAATAATTTTCTAAGTGAATTTAAAGCACCATCCACATCCTTACTCGGTAGAATTATGTCGTCTAGATATGCTATTGCTTCCCCAGAGTTCATTCGAGAAACAACTTTATTTACAAGATTTTGGAAGACTCCAGGAACATTAACGAGCCCGAAAGGCATTCTGTTATATTTATAATGCCCATTATGCATCACGAATGTGGTGTATTGTTTTGATTCCTCAGCCATTTCTATTTAATGGTATCCCATCCTCAAATCCGGACCGTAAAATTGTTATGTCTGGACAGCTGCGTAAATTGGTCCTCAAGATTTGGCATCGGAAACGGTTGTTTTATCGTAACGCTATTCAAATGTCGGTAATCAACGCATAAACGGCTCTCTTTATTCTTCTTGTTGATCAAAACGATAGGGAAGGAGTATGCAGAATCAGACGGCCGTATAATATTCGCATCCAAAAGCTCGGCGATCGATTTGTCAATAATCTGTCTTTTTGCATACGGAAGCCGGTAGGGTTTTAATGCAACGGGTTGATCGGTTTTAAGCGAGATTATCATTTGATAATTAGAACATTTTCCCAATCCATAAATATTCGTTGGAAATCTTGACCGAAATTTCATCAAGACATGCTCGAATTTATGACGTTCGTTGTTCGTTAATGACGCTTAGATTGTTCTCGTTCTCAATCCAACATTTTGCTCCACGAATCACCAAACAATTCCCTCGGTGACACAGAACATCACGCCCTAATAAAATATCGTGTTCCAGGTGCCGATCGCAAATCTTCATTCAGTTTGCCATCGATTTCGATGTCGATATTAATTTTATTTTTGCATCGGTAGTTACGTCCGGCGAATCCATTTACCGATACGTCACAAGAGTCAACACTTCCAATTTTCAGTGCGAACGACTCCCTAATCAATGTTTGGTTGCTATCAGCGTCTACAAATGAAGAGACTGCGTATCCATTAATTTTGACGACTTTAATTATTTCAGATGGATCACACTTGGAGGCCTTAGTTTGGATTTCACACGTTTTCGTATTTGGCAGTGGTTGTTTATTTGATCGTTCTGGACATTCACTCGTTTTATGATTTGTGCGGAGGCAAACGGTGCATCGCTCCCGATGTTGTAGAAGCGGACAATGGATGGAAATGTGTCCAGGATTGAAACAGTTAAAGCAAAGCGGTTTTCCGTTTTTTTTTCTGGTTACTTCAACGGCGGAGACGACATTTCAATTTTCGTATTTGCGAAAGGAGAATCAGTATTTCGTGCCTCTCTCAATATGACATGTTCTGATTCACTATAATTAGTGTACTGTCGGATTGCCACCAACAGCTCATGACAATACACATATGGTTGTGTAGATGCAATGCGTGAGAAATCCGTATCAACGCAACCACGAATGAAATATTTAGTAATCACCTGATCGGGTAACTGACCCTTACTACCCAACGATAGTACTTCATAGTAGTACTGTTCAAGTGTTTCGAATGAACTCCGTTTAGTTTCCGTGATTTCAATGTGTATATCAGCAACATTAGTTGCTACCGGAAAATCTGTCAAAAATTTCGACACAAATTCGGGCCATGAATCAAAACTGTCTATCCACGTTTTTGCAGGCCCTTTTAATTTAGAGTACATCGCCAACAATACAACCTTTTCGCTCCAACCGTACGCGTTTTTAAGCTGCGATATGCGATTACCGAATTGTTCCAATTTCAATGAACACTCCGTGAAAAGGTTAAAGTCCAGCAACACTTCAATCACGTCTCGAACACCAGCGATATATGTTCCTGTATTTGGCGGACACAAATATTCAAATGATGGCGGTGGTATTTGAAAATAATAAAAACTGACAGGAGCGGCGGCATATTTCACTTGTGTAGAGGCCGAAATCGTGGTATTTGAAATCGATGATGTCACAGTCGGAGCCGTTGTATACGTAAACGGCTGAGTTGGAAGGGGCAGCGGTGATATATACGTATACGGTGGATATGCAATGGCAGAGCCACCACTCGCATATAGCTGGCTGTGAGATGGACGGATAATCGGAGTAGAACCGCTATGTGGCACATGCACAGCTTCGTGTGCGTTTTCCACAATCGAGTTTTGTGCTAACATCTGTCGTACTGTTTGCTCCAACTCCTGAACTCTCTCGACAAGAGTATCGTCACAGCTGTCGTACTGTTTGCTCCAACTCCCGAACTCTCTCGATAAGAATATCGTCCGTCTCACTTATACTCGCGTTGGATTTCGCGTTATCGACAAGGTGTTGAACAAGATCAAACTTGTTTCTCGACGACCTCCTTGTAGATATATGAACCACTTTATGCTGGAATAATGCATATGAGGTGGTGCTTATGAACTCACTTGATAGGAATGTCACGATAAGAGTAAGTCTTGATCATTAAATATGCACCAAGATATGAAATAATAGAAAAGAAAAGAAAGAAATTCGGTTTTCCCGAGAATATAAGTGTTTATCAAGGTTAATTATTATACAAGAATAATCTTTGAAATACTCAAACGATATAGTGACACGGTACGTCTTCGGCGGTCAGCGGTGAGAAGGTCACTGCCGTGCCTCTCACTAGTCATCGTGTAGTTGAGTGTTTGTGTGAGACAGGGCTTAGCCTGACAGGAAGTTGTGAACTGCAACTAACACACCACGTCTTGTTGATTTTCCGGTGCTGCGAAAGTCTCGATCATCTCTAAAGGTGGTCCGATCACTGTCTAGAATCTCTGCATTTGTATGTGCATCATCTAGCCAAGTCTCTGTCAGAGAAATTTTTTTAAAATGGCAAGAATTTGCGTCAAGGAATAATTGGTTTGATTTAGATCAGATACCACTGCAAATGTGGTAAAATAATTTAAGGCTTTACTGAACAGGCTGCTCATTAGGGACAAAAAAATTTGTCGTGTTGTTCCCTAGTCCTTTGAAGCGAGTCTTTGTTTTTCCATCAATATGTTCCATGTTGTATTGGGAGCCTCATGCATGTGTGCCAAAAAGAGTCATACACTTTCGTAGATTTTTTGGTCTCTGAATCTCGACAATAGATACCTGTTTTCTAAATCAACCCGAAAGTTGATTGTGGCCTTTATGGATGGTGGGTAAAGTGGGTCTAAAAAGGGTTTATTGCTATCTTGGGGCACAGAAGACTGTGGGAGGTGTATTGAGTCCAAGGAGATGGTACTTGAACCTCACCACGAATGAAATTTTCATATTTACATTGTGGGTGAGAGGATTTCTCCACCATGGCCAGAGTTTCAATCAATTTGGAAACATTTTGGCCATCGTTCGACTCTAAGATAACTATTTTTTTGTGACATCCTCCTACTGGAAAGTCGTCATTCTCCGTAGGCCAGAGTCAGCCTGGGAACGGTAGCTCCCAGGAACCATCCACAAAGGCAGAGGTTGTCAAGAATCCGCAGAGTTTAAACCGCTACCAGAAACACCTAACTTCCATAAACATAGCAACCTACCGGACGCTATCAAATCAAGTAAGACTGATCGAGCTGGACAAAGAAGCATTAAAAATCAACTGGGACTGAGCGAAACCAGAAGAAAGGACAAAAGTCAAGTAATACTTGATTTGGGCAACGTCTTATACCACCAGTGTACACAACCAGGTAGAACTAGCGGAGTAGAATTCCGAATAAACAATAAGTGGCGAATTAAAAAAATCAGTGTAGCCAGCCTGACACTCATTCAAATTATTCAAGTCTATGCACTTACAACTAGCCACACCGACGAACAAATTGAGGAATTCTACACCGACGTCAACCAAGCTTGGAACTATAACACCAGCTGCTTTAAGTACCTAATGGGTGACCTCAAAGACATAATAGGGGAAAGATAAGACCAAGAAGTGTTGGTGGGAAAATTTGGACTAGGACAAAGAAATAAAAGAGGAGAACGACTGGCACAGCTCGCCTCCTACCACAGTTTATTCATAACAAATGTCTTCTTCAAGAAGAACTGAAACAGGAAATGAACGTGGCAAGCACCTAATGGGGTAACAAGAAACGGAATTGATTTGATACTTACCAAATACCAAAGAACAGTCAAAGACGTCTCTGTAATTAACAGATTTAAGACAAGAAGCGATTATCGCCTGGTCAGAGCAAGAATCACCCTTGACTTGAAGGCAGAAAGAAGCAAACTGGTCAGGAAACGCGACTTTAACACTGAAAACATCAAGTGTAATATAGAGAATTACCAAGCCCTAATAAACAGAGAAATAAATGCACAATACTGAAACGCGAACCACCAAACCAAAGTTATTTTGAAAAGTGCCGAAATAGTAGGCGGAACTCGAGTAGACCATAGGCACCACAAACTGTCAAATGAGACTAAGGCGCTGCTCAGAAAGCACAGGGAAATGAAAGCACCATCAAACATCGAAAGGATTGAATATTCAGAAACCTGCAAAACAATAAGGAAGATGATATCTGAAGATATCAAGAAGTATGACGAAAGACTGGTGGAAGATGCCATTACAAATAACAGAAGCCTCAAGAAGGCAAAAAGAGCAACCTCCATTGGCAAAAAACAGGTGATAGGCCTAAATCATGACAACACCCGACCCACATATAGACACTGGCTTCTACCGGGACCTGTATAAGGCTCCAGTTAACTCGACTTCCAACTTAATACCACCAACGGCTTTCTCTGCAACCAACGATAATGCCCCAAATATCCTAGTGGAAGAGGTCAAGATGGCTATCAACCCCATGAAAAATGGTAAAGCGGCTGAACTGCTCAAGTGCGCGGGCAGAGAAACCTGGAAACTACTCGCAGAAATCTACACTGATTGCAGTAACACCAGATGCATACCTGATCAATGGAATAGTGCTAATATAATTCTGATCCACAAGAAAGGCAGCAAAGAAGACATCAAGAACTACAGACCAATAAGTCTGCTATCGGTCTTCTACAAAGTATTCACGAAGCTCATTAGCAACCAAATATAAACAGCCTTAGATGCCGAACAAACACGGGAGCAAGCTAGTTTCAGAAGTGAATACAGCACTATAGATCATATCCATGCACTACAGGAAGTCTTGAGTAGATATAAAGGGTATAAGCAACCCCTAGACTTTGAGAAAGCCTTTGACTCAATCTTTACTGATGGAATAATAAATGCATTAAAACCACAAGACGTCGATAAACCATACGTGGAAGTTCTAGGTAACATCTACCGCAATGCCAGAGCAAAGTTCAAAGCACTAGAAGACACCACAGAGTTTCCCAAACAAAAAGGGGTAAGGCAGGGAGACACCATATCGCCAAGGCTCTTCAACGTCACGTGAGAGGGTATCTTCCAAACCCTACATTGAGAAAATAAAGGATGAATCATCGATGGTGAGCACCTCAATCTCTTGATATTCGCAGATGACATAGTCCTTATAGTTAATAGCCAAGATGAATTACAAGAACAGCTGAATGAACTCAACGCGGCTACCGGAAAAGTAGGCTTGAAAATGAGCTTTAGCAAAACCAAGATCATGTTTAATGACTACATAAGCACTCAAGGGCATACAAAAGTGAACAACACAACACTGTATACCTTGGTCAGCTTATGAACAAATCTGGCTCACTACTACCAGAAATCAATCGACGAATAAAGATGGCATGGAGTGCTTTCGGGAAGAACTCGATTACATTCAAGTCTAAAATGAAGATGAGCTTGAAAAAGAAAACCTTCGACCAATATATCCTACCAGTCCTGCTATACGGTAGTGAAACATGGGCGCTAACAGCAGGGATAACGAGGATACTCCAGGTCGCCAAAGAGCCATGCTGGGCACTACACGAAGGGATCGCAAAAGACTATTGTGGATACGAGAAAGGACCCAAGTAACAGGCGTGATACATAGAGCAAAATCATTGAAATGGCGATGGGCCGGTCATTTGGCGCGAATTACGGACGGCAGATGGACCACAAGATTAACGCAGTGGTTCTCAAGAGGAATCAAACGACCAAGAAGACGCACAAACATTCGATGGGATTATGATATAAAGAAAATAACTGGCACGGCCTGGATGAGAGCAACTGAAAACAGGAAGATATAAAAAGCGATGAGGAGTCAATATGTAAGGGAGGCTGCACCATAACTTAGGATTATGGTTGAACAAGCTGAATATGATGATATATCTTCTATGTTTGGAAAGTCTACTTTCATTATATACTCTCGTTACTCAACTTTTAATATAAAAAGTTAAGATATGTGTTTTGGCTTTTTCTTAGATGGACGTTCAACACCTAAAATAGAAGCTACATCGCAAGAATTTATTTTAAGCGATTTGAAAAGCTCCAAAATCATTTTTGAAGTCATTATGTACTCTAGTGAAGTGTTAATAATGAAACTGGCTAAAGGGCTGTGGGTCTCTCCCACTGATCTATATCCAGTGGATAGTGGACAGAGCTCTGAACGTGTCCAAAATTGAACATCATGACACAGAGGAAAAATGTATAAAGTAAACATAATTTGTCAATTTTTCAGCAGTATTGTATAGTGAATTTAACTGTAGTGATTTTTAGCCCCATAAGAATTTCCCCAAGCCCCCTAGATCCACGCCTGATTCAGGTGCATAAATTCACAAAAGTAGCTTTCTCAATAAGCTTCGTTTCTGATGAAACTTGGGAGTACTCTGAGAATTATGCTCAGAGTAGTGATCTCATTTTACTTCAAATCAGAGTAGATTTACTGCAGTTCCAGTAGGACTGCTACGAAGAAAACAATTATATATAAACAACGAAATCAGTCAGTTGCGTAAGGGTAGTTCTCCTGAAACCAATTGATCCATTGAAGAATTTTGTAGTCGACTGCTGTTATGGTCTGCAGCGAAGCATGCAAGATGGCAACCAAAATCAACAACTGCCTTAACTTGCAATTATAGGACGCCACTCAAAGCTAGTTCATTCTTTCATGAAGTCAGTATTCTAAATCATATTTATAGATTCATTTGTGAAAACTAGTAGCGTCCATAAAAAGTCTTTGAGGTAATATACACGAGTATATCAGCAATATTTTCGGATAGAATAAAGTCTAGATTCACTGAATAACCATTACAATAGGAATTGCCACTGGTGCGAGCAGCTATAATATGGGTGCGAATGGCATCTTATTGCCTTCAGAAAGTAAAAAAACGCTCAATTTTCTTATGATGGCTATAATATCCAGATATTGACACTAAATTACTTAAGGCCCTTGAAAAAGTTGGAGAAAATTTTAATATAACCCATTTTTTGCAACCCCGTTTTATTCAAATTTTATTGCATCTCTGGCGTCATCAAAAACCATTTCCAGTCTACAGCAAGCAAAAACAATATGCACGAGAATAGAGGGTTGAAATCAAGTGAAAAAGACAATAGAAAACAAAGTACAATAAGAAATATCAAGAAGTATCGTTCGGAGATTGTCCTGACATTATTTTTCTTAATACGAGTATCCTTAACCCTCTCATATTGGCATTCGTTCTGTGTTGAATGTTCGAAACGAGATACAATGCATGCAGCACTTTGCACTTCTTTCCATCAGTTTCTATTTTCCAATAGTTAGTGGAGGATGGCTATAGTACAGAATGAGCAAATGTTCCTTCTATGGCTGAAAATGATACGAAGTTCAAACGTGCTGGTATTTCGCTAGAACAGACGAGACAAGTAATTCTCTACTATCCAATTAAAGTGATGCGTTACAGACGTTAAGCACACGGAAATCACCAATTTTTATAGACGTGATTGTATGCAGAAATGTTTGGTACTAGATTATTGGCAATCAAGGTTGTACGGAAAAAAATTATACAGGGAAATAGAGATTTTCCACGAAATAGCGGGAAAAAGAAGGACTGACTACCCATCGTTCTTATAGCCCACACCATTAACCCGTTCTTGTTACCCTTTGGAACTTGCTTCCACGCACTTCAATGTTGTTCTTTCTTGTCTATTCAACAACCACAAATGCTTGTAATTAAGTGTGATTAATTTTTTCCAAGTCAAATGTTTTGACGTTATTTCTTCCCAAGGATGCATTTTCCACCTTTGTCGGCATTTCAGAAAGTAATTTTACAAAGATTTCACTTTGTTTTCCATAAAAGATGCACAAAAGGTGTTATTTCAAAGATGCCTTTATTCATAAAGAAGTAAAAGAGAATAAGATCCATTTTCCTGCGTTACTTGGACGAATGGTAGAAGATCAAAAGGATTTTGCTTTGACCTGGTGTCATTGTTCTGTTGTAATAATTTAAATTAAATCACTTGGATCTTAACTTAAAACTGAAGTGGTTTCGCAAGTCACAGCATTCGATTTGGCTGTTCGTTTGATCATTGAATTTTCAGATATATTTTAATCAAATAATGATGGAGGTCCTTCATATAGATAAGAACAGTAAACTGTCTCATTACTTTAGTTTTTCTTTAGCACAAATAAGCACTAGTTACATGACAGTCGACGGGTCAAGGTGGTTAGATTTATTACACAATATTATTTACTATTTTTTTTTTGTTTTTGCGTGGTTGTAGTGTTTGTTAACTATCCTAACTGTCCGTTATGGGGCCGGCTGCTCCTGGGTACGTCGTGTGGTAGACGGGTGAGCTATCTGCTAAGCACAAGAATTGCCGGCGTGCAAGGAAGAAGTTCCAAAGAGCGTGGTTCTGGAAGCTGGAGACTGCTGGGTAAGGAAGAGCACAAGAAGAACATTGGTAGCGCTTCGTTAGAAATAACGTTCATGACCCGTGGGGGCAGGTAGGGGAGAGTTGGATAAAACGGGATAGTTTGATAAAATGGGATACGTTGCGTTGTGACCAGACTAGTGCGGCTATAATGCAAGAAACAAAAGAAACTCGCTCTCAGGTGCCATACGAGCATTTGCAGTTGACCAGTCCAACCACACGCTTGTTTATGTGAAGTTGTGTTGCGAAGATGTGTTTCGAAGAATTTTCGTGTGTTTTTCTTTATTTTTGTGGTGCTGTTCTCCTGTGCTACTGCATTTATTTATGGTAATATTTTTCTGGTAAGTACTACAATTTTTTTGGAGTTTCTTTACGAATATTTTCACTGAGTCAGTTCTACTTTTGCTTTAATGTTTGGGTAGTAGCCATGTTTATTTGAATCATTGTTATAGTTGGAAAAACGGGACACTTTGGAGATGGATAAAAGGGGATACGAATTTTTTTGTATCCCGTTTTATCCAACTATTTTGTGCATTGCCTTTTTAGCCCATTTTGAATAAAAGCCCTACTGTAATATTTATTTTGAATCGGCTGTTTTCCTTAAACTAAACTTTACTCTCATTTTACTTGAAATACTTAACCTGTCCTGCATTTTGAGCATAATATCGTTAGACCTATAGGCCGTCTATATAAAAAAAACATTGTATAACTATTCCATTCTTGAATCTAGAGCTGCCCATGGTATTAATAAAAATTTGATCACATTTATGAATTCAACTATTAACAAGGCAAGACATGCATGGGAAATATCTTTCTCAGGTACTCCTTTCAATCGTTCAAGCTAATATTTTTTGTGTACCAAATAGTTTTGATACAGATCTAAGCCTTTCAATTTTTTCTCGCCTAGCCTACAAATTAATTATGATAATATTAATTTCCTAATTGTTTGTTACAGATAACATAATGTCTCAAAAATATCAAAGAAAATCTACAAGAAAAAGTTGGAGTGAGACAAATATGGATCAGGCTGTTAGAGCAGTTTTAAACGGAACTATGGGCTTTAAAAAAGCAGCAACGTCACATGGAGTTCCGAAAAGTACCCTTGAGAGGAAGGTGAAAAAAGCTCGTACCAATAGCTTAACACCAGAAGCTGCAGCAGTAAAAAAATTGGGCAGTTATGCAACAGTTTTTAGTGCAGAACAAGAGAAAAAGCTTGTTGGTCATGCTTTGGCTTTGGAAGAGAGGTTATTTGGTATAACCTTAACAGATCTGCGCATGCTAGCATTTGAGTTAGCTGAGAGGAACAATATTCCCCACAGTTTCAACAAAGAGAAAAGGATGGCTGGAAAGTGTTGGCTCTATTCGTTCCTTGCCTGAAATAAAATGCTTAGCCTCAGAAATCCCAAACCTACAAGTATGGCTCGAGCAAAGGATTTCAACCGAACTTTGGTTCAAAAATTTTATGAGCTCTTACATTCCCTTATTGAAAAGCATGGATTTGCTCCAAACGATACCTATAACGTAGATGAGATAGGGATACTCACAGTACCCAACAAGCCTTCAAAGGTGCTAGCACTGCGTGGCAAAAAACAAGTCAGCAGTCTATCTTCTGCTGAACGCGGAGTCTTGATTACTGTTCAAACATGCATGAGTGCAGCTGGGATTTTTATTCCTCCGATGTTTGTATATCCTAGAGTAAAAGAAAACCCAAGGCTTATGGATTATGCTTTCCCAGGGTCATTTGCAGTATACCACAAGTCTGGCTGAACCAGCAAGGACACCTTTATAGTAAGGTTTAAGAAATTTGTCGAATTTTCGAATCCTACCACAGAGAAGCCTATATTGTTGCTACTCGATGGACACTGCAGTCACACTAAAAGTTTGGAACTTGTTAACTTGGCAAGAGAAAAGAATGTCATCATTCTTACCTTTCCTCCACATACCACCCATCGTCTTCAGCCTCTCGATGTCGCCTTCATGGCTCCACTTAGTTCATATTATGAGCAGGAAGTCAGAAAATGTCTGTTCAATCATCCAAGTAGGTGTGTTACAATATTCGAGGTTGGAAAGCTATTTAACGCAGCCTTTTCGCGTGCAGCTCTTGCAGAAACTGCTGTAAAAGGGTTCCGTAAAACTGGTATAAGTCCTTTCAATCCTGATATTTTCCCAGACCACTTGTTTGCACCCTCTCTAACAACAGATCACCCAATGCCGGAAGTTCCGAATACTAGCAATATTCAAAAAAAACAAGCCATTTCAGAAAGTTCTACATTGACTGAAACAGAAATATCACAGCATCCATCAAAAGAAACACCAGGCTTGCTCCAAGAACATCTTCACACTGAGCTCCAGAACAACAATGCCACAACGTTCAAGCTAGACCAACCTACTACCTCCTCAGGGAGCACAGTCTTAGAATTCACTCAACGTCAGCCTAAGCTGCCATTTTCGATCTCTCCGATGTTTGTTCCCCCTGTTCCGCAAGTTCAAAGGCCTCAACCTGAAAAAAAAGTTGATAAGAGGACGGGGAAAACTGTTGTGATAACATCATCTCCGTATAAGAACGAGCTACAAAAAGAAGAAAAGGATCGAGAGGATAAGGAAAACAGAAGAATCAGTAGCATCAGACCGAAGGAAAGGAAATCCTTATTCAAAGCTCCAAATAAGAAAAACAGTAAGTCCCAAGGCCAAAATATGTCAGTTCCTAAAAAGCTTTTACCTGCTAACTGGGAATGTCAGGTGTCCTCGTCTGAAGATGAAGATGCCAATGAAGAAACCTGTATTTTTTGCAACGCTCTCTACATTGAGTCGAGGGCCGGTGAAGGTTGGATTCAATGTTTAAGATGCAAAAGATGGGCCCACGAAGCATGTTCTATGGCGGAAGAAGACGACGAAATCTTTTTGTGTGACTTTTGTTCTGTGAAATGAAAGGTCCAATCCAAAAACAGTTTTTTGTATTTAAAAAAATATGATAAAAATTGTTTTTCACCATTTAAATGAATATTTGCTTACGTTTGGAGTGTGTTACCTATGTATGAAGTGTGTTGAAATAAAATTTTGTCCAACAAAGTACAGTTTTGAATTATTTTGAAGCTACAAAATCCCAATCCCGTTCTGTCCAACCTAGGTCGGATAAAACGGGAACTGTTGACCCTTGGAAATTTTTGTTTTTAACTATGTTAATAAGGCTTCATCTGGTAAAAAATATTATTTTTGTAAAGTTTACATAAGAATTTACTTAAGAAAAAAGTTAATTTAACTATAACATATTTTAACCCAGAATAAACCGAAAAAACAAGAATGGTATCCCGTTTTGTCCAACTTTCCCCTATAAATAATTCGTCGGAGAAGGGGCAATAGACACGGTATATTGGGGCTTTGCATTCGTGAGAATGTGACACCCACATGGAGTGAATGTGTTGAACACTTGCTGTGAGAATTATTTCCTAGAATGAAATATGTGACACAGCATCTTGAAAGTGCTAGAGAGCAGGATGATCCCCCTCTGCAGTGCTGTAAGATAGACGTGAGTATCAAAAGATTATGCCATAGGAAGTCACCTGGATGGGGTAGTATGTCTGGCAAGATTTGTAAAAGCATCAGGCGAGCCGTGCCAGACTATGTTCAGTGCCTTTTCTCTAAATGCTTTGAACAATGCTGGTGCTCTGTTGATGTTAAGTGTGCCAAGGTGGCTCGCCAAGATCGTGAAGGGCATCTCCCCACTCCCATCCCTTGCGAAGGTGATGGAAAGGGTTATGGTCCAGGAATTGGAAGAGTTGGTGTTTGAAAGTCTGTCGGATAGGCAGTACCGTTTCCGTATGGGTTGTGACACTAGCGATGCGTGGCTGTATGTCATGTTTACGATAACTACAAGAGAGTGAAATTACATCCTGGGAGTCTTCATTGATTTCAAGAATGCAAGTCCTCGCTAAACTAAACTGTTTGCATGGAACTAAGGCTTTGGAGGAGGTAGTTTCCTTGGGACAAAGTGGAAATATCAGTCCAGAGAGGATATCCTCAGGGCTCTATAATGGAAACCTTGTTATGGATGACTTGTTGGCAGAGCTTTCTGCTGTTTGCGTTCTTTGTGCATATGTTGATGACTTGCTGTTGTTGGTTAAAAATCGAAGTCAACTAGAACTGGAAGACAAGGCCACGCAGTATATGTGCATAGTGCAACAATGGTGTAACTAAGTGGGGCTTACTGTGTCAGTTGAGACAACGTCGACTATGCTTCTCAATGGTGCACTCAGTCCAAGTCGTTCGTCTTGGGTGCGGCACGAGGGATGAGCTCTCAAGTATAAGACAACAGACACATACTTAGGAACTCATGTGAGTCCTTTTGGTCCCATTTTGGCTGAATGAAAGGACGTCTTGTGCTTCCAGCTTCGATGCTACAATGAATGTGTAAGAAGGACTGGGGACTTCGAAATAGGGCTCTGAAGAGAATGTATGTTGGCCTGTTTGTCGCTTATTTGGCTTATGGGGCACAAGTATTCATTGAGAGCGCTATGAGCGTAACTGGCACAAGCCTTTTCATGATGTGTCAGAAAATAGCCCTGCTAGCGTGCCTTCCTATATGTTGTACAGTTTCAACTGGCACCATGCAGGTACTAATGGGAGTTTCACCGCTTGACTTGGAGATAATTTGGAGAGGCTTGTTTTCATGTTGTGGAGGGGTTGCCTGTTAGTAAACATGAGTGGTTAAAAAGCGCTGACCTTAGACATCAGAGTTTGATCAGCGTTTTGACCATGCTGGAAGATTGCATGATTTCTCCCTGGCAAACCAGGTGGAATGAGTGCACCAAGGAACTTGTGAAATATTTGTTTTTGCCTGATGTTCTGGTAGCTATGCCGGCTCCACAACTGAGCTTCTATCTTAATTTGGGGTTCCTACTGACAGGAAATGGAAGTTTGAATGAATGGTTGTTTAGACGTAGCTAAATGAATGATGCATGTTGTAAAATCTGCGGAGCAGAGAGTGAGATTCGGCAGCATGTACTATTTGAGTGTCTGGCTTATGCCAAGCTTCAAAGTGTATGTGGCACAGACTTGCGCAGATCCCCCGCAGATGCACAACTGTATCTGATAGATTAAAAACTATTCACGGAGTTAAACTCCTATGCTCGACGAGTTTTCTAAAAGCAACTGCAGCTCTATTCAGCGAGGGAGACTGACAAATTTTCTAGGTCCTAGGTATCCAAACATGCTTGTTGTCATCTTGTTGTGACGTCCTATTATGATTCTCCTTGGTGATTGTATGTGCTGGTTCTAGAGTCGGATAGTTTAAGGAAGGTGCTAGGTAGAAAAGTAGTTATCCGCAGGGAGATGGACCAAATCTAGGATTCAGGATGTGCATACCTTTGGGAAGTTCCATCTTTACGGACCCGAAGCTGATCCACCAACCCATCGTTGTTGGCAGCGGAAATTGGAAGCGACCTCGGACGGAGTGCCACAACAATCTGAGCAGAGGTTTGATCTGGATCACTGGTTAGCAGGAGCCCATGACAGGTTACTCTCATGCCCTACATGGTAAGGAGCCTACCTTGCCTAAAACGTGGCAGTTAGTGGTTTTTATTCTGTGGCTAGAAAGGAGACCTGCGTACCTACCAATGTGTGGTGGGTATTCTAGCTGGGGTTACTGGAACTTAATCCTCCGGGTGAATGGCGTTGGTTGAAGCTTGATTCAATCCCGTCTTTGGAGACCCTGAGGTTAAGCATTATCAGGCGTCTGCAATCTAAGAAAATAACAGCCCAGCTGAAAAAGTTACGCCTGGTGATGCGCACGTGTCCTGGCAGCTAGTATCTGTGGTGTCGTGGGTCGAGTTCTTTTTGCCAGCGCAAAAATTACAGTACAAAACAAATCTCACGGATATGAATTGGAATATATCCAAAATCTTTAAAGGATCAGAAAGGGTCTAGGGCTGAGGAAATTAATTGAAAGGATTGTGATAGTCCTATGTATAACATACTTATTTGTTCACTAACGCACGTGATGTCAAGAAGACCTCTCAACTTTGACGTGTGCAGCTATTACCTACATCAATTGTGGAGCAAGCTGTTGATGATGGTGCTCAAAGCACCCTTTCAACCGGATATTGCATCCTGATGAGGTGTTTCACATAAGAGAACAACTCGTCCCTCGGCATAATTCTCTAAAACCATGATGAGATGAAGTTAAAGCCCGCTGACTAACTCATCAGTGAAGGAGCCAACCAAAAATGCGGGCTCTATTCCCGTGTTGGGTTAATGAATAAGAAGAACGTTGTTTCATTTACAGACCAAACATAGTAATTACCTATATTTCCAGAAAATCCAATTTATTAGCCACAATTCTAATTTTTATCTAATTGTACCTAAACGTTAACAAGTGAAGAAAGTGAGGCAATCAAAAAAATCATAGAAGTGAAAGTGAGTCGATAAAAAAAAACAAATGATGAAAATGAGGCGACAAAAAAAAAATTAGGCAAATGAGATCTTCAAAACAAGTAGTTTTGGTACACTTCCGAGACAATTGATGAGCACTTACTGATGGTGACGGTTGTCTTTTAAAAAAAAATACTGTGGTCTTATTACACTTTATCTGCTCTGACGTTCTCCATTCAGTCACCTCGAAAGCTCAAAAACAAATCATTTAACTGCTCGGTATAAAAAAGGTATTTCATTTTTCGTTTAATTTAGATGTATGGTTTTCAATTTAACAATTTTTAACACTGACACATTTACTTTATTCGTAGCACTAATTGCATTAGAACTAATTTCCACTGATGTTATTACACATAAACATTTTTCTAGATAACTATCCATAATCCAATTTCTCACTTAGAATACGATATCAGACTAAAGAAAAGCTGCTCACACACATAGGTATTTCCATATAGTGCTATCATCAATAGGTTATGCTGATGAAACTCAGGATATTCATCCTTGTCGTAATACGTTTATTTATATATGTTTTTCCCTCAGCGTATAGGAGAAGCAAAGAAACGCGATATTGATATTTTCTCTCAATTCGTTCCGTTGAATAACTATGGAGACAACACTCGTGAGCAGAGATAACGACATCAAGTATCGGTCAATACATAGCAAGATGAAGCAAATACTGTCACGATGATGCCGATGCATAGATGTCAGAGAGAATGGATGCGAAATACATCGCGAGAATTGAAGCACTTTATGATTTAGTGTGGAGTTAACGTATTATAAGCTTTTGACTCGAATATGAAATAAATTTGACTTGACGTGTCCCACATATTTTCGCATCTTGAACTAAAGCAATTTTCCTTATGGCTATTCTAAGTTAAACGATAAAAAAGATTCAACATGACACCCTACGAAGGACACATCTCTGACATGCTTCCTATAGCTGTTTTTGCAATCCCAAACACATCACTAATTTTTGATTTCCCGACACAGCAACACTCGCGATCCTTGGCAAACTTTTCATTTTGATTAATTATCACTTTTGCACTACATTCAACACGGTTTATCTTAACAAATTGGTTTGTGTACAATTTCAAATTCAACTTGATTAGATGTTTCCCGTCATCTGTTGAATTTTCACGAATAATATGTTTCAATCATATGGTTGATATTTTGTTGACGATTCGGGGGTATAAAGTATAAGAGGAGTGGAATTTCCACGACAGCAACTAGAGATCCACTTAAGTGTGTGCGGCATAAAATGTGGGGGATGTCAATTCATATAGGAGTAATAAAGCACGTATGGATGAAAATAAGCTCATTTGACGTCGGTACTATTAAAATTAATCATTGCGGTAACTATAACCACAAGGCAGAGGAAAACTATGCGTAAACGCACTCAACCTCTCAAGCACTTAACGGTTCTCTATTGGAATAAGCCAGGGAATAGCGCTCAGCACACATTACTTCACACAGCTAGGGAAGAGAGAAAAGTATAGGATTATTCATTATGAGGTTTGGTTTTTAGTCTCAAATAAAAGTCATAAGTTGAATTCTATAGTAGAAGTTTGATCGTGAGTTGAAAGCACAATCAATAACATTTACTTTTAAAAGATTATCTTGTTTAAATATTTACCACGACCACACCGTAAATGGTCCTTCATAAAGGTCCAATTTTGGACGACGCGTTCTAGCAAAGCAACCGGTATGTCACGAATGACTCAAGCAATATTGGCTTTTAAAGCGTCGATTGAAGCTGGCTTATCCCCGAAGACCGAAGGCTTCATGCAAGTTCAAATAAAATAATCTAAAGGTTTGATAGCACACGATATGGGCGACCAATTTACTGGTCCAAAGTGTAAAATCAGGTTTCTTTAGCTGTATGCAAAGCAGTGCCGTCTTGTTGAGACCAAAGTTCACCCGATGCCACGGCCTTCAATTTCAGGTCACAAATAAATCAAATCTCATAACGAGTCACTCTTTACTACGAGTTATAGCAAGTCAGCGTGGCAGGTGCTACACTGGATATAAAACTATGCTTTCCTGCCAACTGGATTGAAAGAAGATGCCACTTAATCACTGTGTTAATCTGGTTAGCTTTTCGATTACTTTTAAACGGAACAATTAATTCAAGGTAGGGAAACACCTTTTTCTTTTTTTTCTTTCTATTCCAATTCAAATTATCAATTTTAATCCAAACCACTCACGTAAAAACGTTTGCACGAGTATGAATCTTCAAATTTTGTCCTTAAAATAACCACCAAAAGTTTATCCGTTGGACATATGTTACTTCGCAAAATTTTTCTAGGTTTCGCCATCGTCATCACACTGCCGTGATCTTTGTTTCAGCTTCAGAAAAACCAATACCATTTCATCTTACTTATCATTTCACTCTCTGGAATGAACAGTCCGTCATCATCGGCATCTAAAAATAATTTTATCTTATCACCACCACTGACCGCACCCCTCTTACTCGTTTACTATACAGTCACGCACGATTTTTCACAAATTCTGTTTTGTCCGCGCTTTTTGCAGCTTTTTGCAGCGATACTTTAATGACGATTCAACAACTACTTAAGTTGAGCTCCACCACTGTCTATTGCGCTCGGACAAGTACCAATTTGAGCCACTCCAGAATCAGTACTACATTGACATGATGAAAGATCCAGGTGGATCAAGAATAGAAGTGCTTGAGTTCAACATCGGATACATTAGTTTTGGAAACTTTCAACACTTTCAAGTTTCGCAATTGTGACTTCAAATCGGTCAAGTCTGGTCTAGGTTTTTGGTGGTGACAAAATTTCACGGATGGTTTTTTGCTGATTTTCTTTTTTCCTCCCGACTCCTCAGTGCACTTTAGGAGCTCAAATTTTGATCGAGGTTGGTTTGCCCAGCACTTAACTAAACTTCGGTCGGCAGCTCGCGTTCCAAATAAGTTACATAAAGACAGCAATAGCTTGGTTTCATTGAAACTAGGTTTACTTTTTTCTGCTGACCGAAAAAAAAACTTGTTTAGAATATTCTCCTAAGAAATGAGTAATATTTTTGAAATCTACAACTCCACACTAAGAACAACCTTCAACTTGCCAAAGACAGTACGTCAATCCATTAGCTGATGACAAAACGGAAAGAATGTATCCACAACGTCTCGTGGCGGTTCCCAGACAGAGATCTGTCATTCCGGCATATGTTAGACCAATTAAGGTTGCCAGATTGCTGAATGCCAGATCTGTCTTTGGGATCAAGCCAGAAATTATAACAACCCATTAAAGAATTCGGTCAGTTAGAAGTCTGTCTCACCATGCATTTGATTGAGCTTCCCTTCGTGCTATTGAACCAGAACTTTTGCCAATCATTGAGTGAAAGTTGTCTCACCTCGTGGGCAATAGTTTTTTCTTGTGCCTATATTTCGATGCAGTTTGATCATACAGTGATCTCTAGCAAAGAAGGCGGTAGGTACCACCTCTGCGATAATTTGCACCACCAGAATATAAAAAGTTAACAAAAAGTTCAAGAACGGACTCTGGAGTGCAGCCTTTTGAATTCCCAAAGGTCACATTGTCAAGTCAGAGCATATAGACTAACAAACAAGTTCACCAGCTGATCAGGCAGATCAAAAGAGAGCGCTATCTACTTGGAATTAAGCTTTCCTGCAGAAAATCGATTTGCTGTTGTGTTTGCATGTACATACACTTAATGAAAGGGAAATCGTTGGCCCATCTGATCAAAATGAAAGCTCATCGTCTTGCATTCCATTCAAGCGCCTAGGCAGTGTAATATTTGCCGATTCAATCTCTTTCTTACATTTACCCATGAAACCGTTTGCGAACACATACGTAGGGTAGTAAAATGGAATGGATAAATGCCCGTTAACGACTACAGCGATAGTCTGTTGCCTCAGCGAAAGAAGATGGTGGTATCTTCCGAGATGCGCGGGCAGGCTAGCATTGCGGTGTTGTTGGGCGGGTTCTTTTCCCCAGCACAAGGGCCCAATGGTGAACTCTTCCTATGCATTACAGGGACTACTCTCTTGAGGCACTATGAGAATAAAGGTTCGGAAGTGCTCTCTCATACGTAAGTTTTGACCAGGAACAGCTTGTTAGCCCAGGTTTGATTATGACCCGCAAGCAGTGCGTGCCTTATCATGGATAGTCATGGACTAGCTAAGCAGCCAATCACGTAAAATCAAAATCCATGTAATGGAAGACACTTGGGCACCGCATGGTTTGGGGTGCAGATCAGAATCCACCGCAAAAATGATGTTGAGTAACAACTTCCGAATACACAAAAAGGCTTTAATATCATTTGGCCTAGCTAGTCATACAATGGCGGTAAACCACCAAAGTATAAGGCAAAAGCAGTTCCAAAAGATATTGATGTCAGAGGGCAACTCACATACGGAAGTTATTAAGTTGCTGGGGCACGATTTGTGCAATATCCCTTAGTAGTTACTTACCTGCCAATAAATCTGGACAGCTTGTAGGGTCACCTAGAGACCATGGTCTGTCTCATGCTTGTGGCTGATGATACAGCCAGGCTTTTCGGGCCCCACGTTGGGCGCCACTTTGTAGTCTCATGCCTCAGCGGAAGAGGATGGTAATATCAACCGAGGCTTGGCCTTACTTGAAGACGCGTGACTGCACTGGCAGGCTAGCGTTGTGGTGTCATGGAGCTGTTGTTTTCCTCAGCACAAGGACTTCTAAAAAAATTTGCATTCACGAATTAAAAAAGTTCGAATGCCAATCGACTAGTGTCGAGGCCAATGTAACCTGCTAAAGCGTGAAACTGCTTGTTCAAAGAACAAATTAGGGCTGGAAAAAACAGACGGGCTTGAGAGACTTCGTCGTTACCGACGATACTTATAGCCCACAAATAAGAATGGGGCATCAAGGTGGAAGCAGTGCACATTTGCAACCTCCCAACTGGATCAAGAACCAAACGTAGACATGGCCATATATTTCTCATTTGAGTGAAAAACTCATACAAACATAATTTGCATGAACTTTTTCATCAAATGGGGAATATAAACGTGGCCAATTTATGTTATAGTAGTATGCGATGGAATCACATAACGCTATACCATAAATAGGCACGTGAGCGGAAGGCCACTCTACCCGGCAAGAGCCCCCATAACACAAAAGAAGAGAAGAGCGCGCCTGATGGCTAGCTGATTTCAGTGGAGGGCCTGCCATCGTTGTGGGTCCTATACCCGGTCAGTTTAGGGAAAAGGAAAGAACGAAGGTATAAGTTTAATAATTCATTGTATTTACTGTTTTCATTTCAACGTTCTGTAGCTTAAAAAAGCACGCTTTATCACATCTTGTTTGACTCCATAAAGTTCTAGCATTATAATTTAAACAATAATTGATATACAGAAAAAATATCATAATTGTGCTCTTATGTTCACATTTCCATACATATTATTAATAAACACGGTGCGACACAAGAAAATCAACCCCATCCAAGCAAATTAAAATTCGAAATAAATGCAAGATTAAGTGAAAAACAAAACTACTTACAATGTGTGCTTGACTACGACTGGCAATACATCCAGACTTACGGGATCCTCGACAAGCGCTCGTTGATGATGTGCTGGTTTCAAATTGATGATTGCTATATTTATATTCTCCTTTCTCATCACAAACTAGAGCTTCCGTATTCGATAGAAAATAGAAGGAACGAATCAAATTATAAACTATGGACTTTTCATATATCTTTTGAATCTTATCATTGGCATTAATTTCAAAGAGGGATACAAGTTTATAACCCGTTAAAGCTATAAGATTTTCAGACACTACTAATAATGTACACTTATAGCCCGCATAACTATTTACAACATGCCAGATACTATCTTTACAGTAAAGAAATCTTTTTTGGCTAGTTATCCCTAAAATTAATTTTTCCTTTGCATAACTGATCTTTGCAAAGTATTCTCCATTTGGAAAATTGACCTTCTGATCTACTGGTTTGACCAGTAAAAGAATAATCGGATATCACATGAGATATAATATTTCCATCGCTGCTGGTAGAAAATTAAGTTTTTGATATTTCATCAAATTCAAAATCCCAAATTGTAGACACGAAGTGATGGCGTCGTTTCAAAATTAAATCACCATTGACATCCCAAATGCAAACGTATAAATCTTCTCCAGGTGATATAAGGAAAGGTTTACCAGCATTTTCTACAATTTTTGCTTTGAAAACTCTTGTGTTATAGCCGTAAACACTGTGAATATGCAAAATTTATGCTGTTTCGAAGGTTTTTTTAAGGTGTTTGATCTTCCGAAATCGCATATTGGATACGATTGCGGAAGATCAAAGGCCTTAATCGCGAGCGCTTCTGCGCAGTCTCAGAAGATTTGCACAGGAATACGACACATGTCGAGTGCGAGAACTCCTGTCGTTTGTCCCTGACTTCGAACACACGAAAAAGTGAAATGCAATTACAATTACGATGGCCAAGTGTATTTTGGCTAATTTCAATGAATTTAAACTTGGTTTATTTTTTCATATAATTTATCCGTGTATGCTCGTCGTTTTGCGGCACTGTCTTAATCGCACTTTTGCCGGCGCGGTTTTCACGACGTCCACCATGCGTGGCGTTCTACAGAAGACTCCCCGTTGTTGCTGCTCGTCGGCTTGTGGGGCTCCTCACAACGGCAAATGACAAGCCTTCCATCTGCTTTCCATTGCGTTGCGGAAGTGCGATTCGTGGATAAGCTCCGCTGTAAAGGGGATTGCCGTGTCCAGATTTCAATTGCAAGTTTAAATGATTAATATTATTTTAAATTTACAATTGAAATTTGGATCAGCATTATGGTGGTTTTCGAGCAGTTTGCTTAGGCGACTGCTCGATTACTACAATACAATACTCAAGTCAATCTTTGAACGTCGAATACCGTTACATTGAGGATTTGTTCTAAGTGAATTCGCTTGTTCGTTCATACGCTTTGGTCAGGTATATACGGAGATTTTAGGGAGCAAATGTAACCCCCAAAATGCTTTGGGCTGACTAGTAGAAACGGATTGCTCAATGGAAGAATAAATAAGAAACGTTATTGTAAAAAGCGGAAAATTTACTAGTGAAGTGAACTGAAGCAAAATTGTGATAAATAAAACTTTTAATTTCATTAAAAATAGTGCTTAAATGAGGATTTTTTTGCATAATCAAAGAATTGATCATGTAATTAGTTGAAAGAAAAGTGCATCTGAAAATGAGTGTATCAGACGTGTCAGTCATCTTTGTCAATAATTAATTCCTTCGTAGAACCAGCATAAAAAGCACTTTCATTTCGAAAATTTAAAAATTTCGAATAGTTCCACCTGCTTATAAAATAAATTAATTAATAAATTCATTCTGAAAAATTATTGAAATTCATATTTGCTTTCTCAATAGCTTGTTTTTTTACTTTAATAAACTCTTCCTGACAAATATTATTCATTTTATTAATCACGCTTTGTAAGAAATGCATAAGTTCATTTAATTAAAACTGCAGCGTTGAATGAAATTCGAGTTTTTCACAGAGGTAACTCAACTTTGATATTTGTTTTACATCCAAACGCAATTAAAGGAATAACTTATCAACTTCCAACGAGACCAATGTCAAAGCGACTGGCAATGACGATTCGAATGGCAGAGGTAAAATGCCATGAGGGATATTTTTTCTTTGACAAAATATTATGGTCAATTAAAAGTTGTTTCAGAGTGGGTTGTGTTTAGTCCTTTTGTAAACATTTTTTCGCATTATGTTCAAAGTAGCTGCTGAACTTATGGTCAGCTACACAGTGAGCTTTGCTGAGTATTTTTTTTTTTACTCACGACTCGGTTTTAACATGCAAACGTAATAAATTGCGTTAGCTTTGCTCAGTGATCCTTAAGTACGACTTTTGTTTTAAATTAAACTCAAATCAAATTAAACATTGCGGCAGAACTAATTAATCACCCTTTTGAGAGCAAAAATGGAAAGGTTTACCAATAAAGTGAATCGTTTGAATTCCGTTGAGAAATCATTTGGAAATTATTTGTATTAATAACTAGTTTTATATCAAAGGATGTTTTATAAAGCTAGAATTATGGAAAGAGCTTCAATGGACAGACTTTTGCAAGATCTGATCAGATTTTGAGATTTATTTAGATAATTGTTGCATTTAAATTGTTGCGTTCCGATTGTTCCTCTTGGATTTCTTCAAACGACTTTTTTTATTGATTTAAATTGTGAGTCTCCAAAAACGATACACACATACCTATACAGTAAGTCAAAACCTGCCATCGCAGCTTGGTAGATATTATTTAATCTAATTCTATTGATATTCAAATAGTTGACACGTTTAAAATGAAAACCACATTTCCGAGAATGGAATTTTCATTTAAATCATGCACGGAGAATACCAACCGTTTCAATTAAATTCTAATTGATTTTGACACTACCTTCATTACTTCCACCATCATCATTATCGTCATTATCTGTATCTGCAAGTTATATCATTTCAGATGCAAAGAAAGTTTAAAGAGTTGTAAAACTAGAAATATTTCTGGCTTTTATTGTCATCTTCCTTCTTCTAGTTGAATTCTTTAACTTTTAATTGATTTCGCTGGAAGTGAAGAAAACTTGTAGGTTATAGTGACTAGCAGCGATAATGACTTTTGCGTTAAAAAATTTTAAACAGAATCAGTATTTCTTTTTTATTTAACATCCACCAGAACTTGATTAGTTTAATATGGGTTTAAAATAGTTTTTGTGCTTAACCCTTAAATGCGTGAATTTTGTTATTGATTTGGAATAGTTATTTTAATTATATTAAGGTCTATAAAGCACAGGAAAAATAGTTAAAAAAATATAGCATTGACTTGTAGCCACTGAAGATGAAAAAACCATATGTTGCATATCTGCAACAGCACGCATTTATTACATTCCTGCAACAGTGTACACTTATAGCTACGTACAGGGAATAAGATGTATGCTAAACACTCAATAAAGTAGATATTTGAAATTCTTTATTTATTCTTGGTGAAATTTACAAAAACAATTCTTATCTCTATTATAGCATAAGCTCATTCTACATTTTTCACAATATGTGAATGTGTAGCCCCTACAGTTTGGGTATTTACACCTGGCCCGATCACCCCATTTTGGCCAGTGGTCTGTCTTGTCTTGGCGGACATTTGCTTTAGTGGGCATAGGTTGTGCTGGTAAACGCTTCTTCTTCAGCTGCAAATCAGCTTCTAAAGTTGAAGTGCTTGGGTGGCCCCTTTTTGCACCATTGCTCTGTAGGCCGAGGTTACATAAGGTATTTGCCAGCTCAAGTCTATATTTGCACAGATTCAAAGGCTTCGTATTAGGTCTGGTTTGTTTCAGAGTTTTTTTGTACAATAACCATGAATTTATTATGATCACATCCAAAAGTTGGAAAAACAAGCGATTTGTCCACTTTCTGCTTTTTCGAGTAATATGGTACCTTCCAATAAAGCTGTCAAGCAGATCAACTCCCCCCATATGGGTGTTGTAGTCTTTTATTATATTGGGACAATTTATTGGTACCCGCTGTTTCGTTGCTTTATCATACCTCGAAGTAGTGGTTACAGGCAAGGCTCCGGTATAGCTTGACAACAAAGTAACTGGCTTATTATCCTTCCAGACTACTGCACTGATATCGATACTATCGACATTGGCTACCTGTTCCTCATGGTATCCCCTTGGTACTTTTCTTTTCATCACACTTTTCTTATCCGGCAGTTTATTATTTGGGATACGATTTGACTGGATTGTTCCCAAGCAATATATTCCTTCCTTTGCAAGATAAGTGACCAAGAGTACCGATGTATAGTAAGTGTCAAAATATATAATATGGCTTGCACATCTTGGAACAACCCGCGCTAGCTGCACAACTGTGTTACCAGTTGGTCCCGAGTCTGGTTCGCCATTTATGCGAGGATGATTGCCAGCGCCAGTATAGATCTCAAATTTGTGTGCAAATCCATATATGCTACATATCAAGAAAAGCTTGAAACCCCATTTGTGCGGTTTATTGGGAAGGTATTGCTTCATTTAGTGGCCCATTTTAGTAGCACACATTTGTTCATCTATAGACAAGCGTTGTTCCAAAGGTACAGCAGCATACTTGCTATTTAGATCGTCAATTATTGGCCGAATTTTGTGCAACCTATCATGGTTAGGATGGTCAACAGGTAAGTGAGTGCTATTGTCATTGAAGTGTAAAATAGAACAAATATTTTCGAAATTCTTTTGTGTCATGGTTGATTTTACAGGCTCATAGCTATATTGATCTGACCAGTATATCCGAAAGTTTGGGAATTTAGCAATAGAAGAATGAATAAGAATCCCAAGGAACTTATTGAGATCATTTTCAGTTTTAGTAAAGGGATTTGAAATATTTTTCTGTGCAGAATATAAATTACTCTGTGACTTGATCTTTTCCCTAAGCTCTTGAGTGAAAAAGAAAGAAAAAAATTGGTACGGCGATTCTAATTCCAATATGCTGTCAGGATATTGAATATTTTGTGGAAAATTTGTAATGTTTTGATTGGTGCTGAGATTTATGCGTCTCCAGGCTACGCTGCCAAATCTTTGACGTGCTGCCTCATTCTGCTGAACGGAAGGCTGTGGTGCCTTAGTTACATTTCAACAGTACTTTCCATAGGGATGTCCATATCTTCAGCATCTGCTTCCGCCAATAGCTGACGATTATTCCTATGTTCAACTTCCTCATCTTCCACTTCTCCTTCTGAGGATTCCATGTCATCCTCAGACTGATCTAGGCTCTGGAGGTATTCCTCGATTTCTTGGATGGCCAGCCCTCTTGGCATCCTAGAGAAAAACAACCAGAATTTGGATGGAATGCAGCAAGTAAGTCAGCCGGAAATCAAATTGCTTTGAGTGCAAATGCGCAATGTTGAACTTATGCAACAAACTGATTTTGACGAAAAATGTATATCAACTCTCGGAATTTCCGCAAAAATATTTATTTCTTGCTCTTTTGGTGTTATAAGATGTCTAAAAACAAAAAATAAGCAACACTTGCCTAACAAAGTTACGAAAAAAACTGAATTACACTTCGCACTAATCACTTGTTCACATTCACACGCGCCCACGATCTAGCAAAGTCTGACTCCCAAGTGCATAAATCTAAAATCAGCCACGTCAACTGTCAAAACAACCATAAAATTTGGTTTAAATAATGGTATATTAAATTCGAATGTGCGTAACGGTTTCGGTTAAATCAGTTGAATTTCGGTATGTTGCAGATATGCAACAACGCGAATTTAAGGGTTAAAGAAAGCATTTATGGGGACGATTCTGAAGATGAATGTTATGGAGACTATTGGGTGGAATTTAGGTTTATGAAAGCAGTTGAAAATTTGATGGAGGAGGCTTCCTGTGCTAAACATTGAATGCCCTCAATTATAGAGCAAGTAAATCGGCTCGCAAATTTTAAAGAAATCTCAACTAGCAATAGTTATTTGTCGATATGGTTAAACCACTGCCTATACACCTGATCGTACAATTATTTTCTTATGAACAAATTTTTATGTTGGAACTATTTCGTTGTGGCACAATCCTTGGATGTCCTGCCAACGACCGATTCAGTTAATGTACTTTCCAATTCCTTGCATTTATATGTGCAGTTTTTATCATTATTTGTTTCCTAACTGATAAGAGTCTACTTTTATTATTATTTGTTCTTGAATTTCTCCTTTATTAAATGTTTCGCTGATAGCATTAATTGAATATAAAAATTTCTTTCCATAGTTAAATTTTATTTTAAGCAACATTCTGGGATCCAATCATAATTCATTTATAATACTTTCTCATTTGCAATTATTTAACTGACTTCAAGAGAAGAAAAGGTTATCAGTTTGCACTTTATATTTATTTATTTGTTTATTTATTTTTTTGAAGTGAAAGTCTTTATTAACAAGTTAATAATTTCAGATGTAACGAAGAAGCAAAACGATTTACACTCCGGACGGATAGCAAAACAACATTCGTGCGACAATTTGTTTTAGTAGAAGTTTACTCATGCTTCTTCTTCTTCTTAGCACTATAGTCCCTCTCGGGCCTTTGCTTCTCCAACTGTCTCCGTTCGTTGACCGCGTCTTCCAATTCCAAAATCCGAGCAGCGATGAACTGTCTTCGTAGACCGAGTCAGACCAGCGTTTCCTTGGTTTCCCCACTGGCCTCCGGCCTTAAGTTCTCCCAACGAATACCTTCTTGGGTATCCGTTGTTCGTCCATGCGATTCATATGCCCAGCCCATTGCAGCTTCCTCCGGTTCGTCGAAAATTTCATACAGTTCATGGTTGTATCGAATCACCATTGGTCCCCGTCAAGCTTCGCTCCAATTATTCGCCTCAGGACCCGTCGTTCAAAGGCGTTCAATATATTTGCGGATGCTTGGGTTAGGGTCTATGTTTCACATCCACTCATGCTGCCATATAAATACTACTTCCATATGAATACTCATGCTGCCATATAAATATCCGACTAAATTATCACATCCCCCATCCTTATTGGAAATAGTAAGGTAGTTTGTTGTGAAACTGGCGGTGGTGGTTGCCTAATATGCATGTTTGGTGTCGGCGGATGGTAGCCAGGCGATGTTTTGAGATGAGAAGAGAATACACGATGGTCAGGTTGGAGTTTACTTCGTCTTTGGGTGCTGCAACTGGTTCCACTACTTCACGATGATTGGCGATAGCGGATCTTTGCTGTCAGGTTGGAGTTTACTTCGTCTTTGGGTGCTGCAACTGATTCCACCACTTCACGATAATTGGCGATAGCGGATCTTTGCCCATAAATAAGCATTAGTTCTTTATTACAGCACCAATGCCACTGATGTGCAATACATTGAATTGGTCGCTTGGCTTTTCATTGGGTAGGGGACCATGAGCGGATTCGTGGTTGTTCGGTGGTACTCGTGTTTAATCCTAGCACCAATGTGCAATATATTAAAGCATCGACAATGGATGATCATTGACAGGCATTTGGGAATCATGATCGAATGCATGGTGGTTCGGTGGTAGCCATGCTTGCTCCTAGCGCCAGTGACGTCAGTTTGCAATATATTGAAGCGGCGATGACGGATGATGGTTTGTGAGTCATTGAGGATCACTGGAGGTGTTTGAGGTGATGTTATATATGCCTTCTGGAGTGAAAAATTTAGTGCTCCACTGGAATGGCCTTGCCTAGTGATGCATAAGCGCGCTGGCAGCTTGCGTTGCGGGGTCGTGGGGCGGATACTTTCCACACGAATATTTACAGCCTTAAAGCCAGACAAAAGCGTGAGGCATCCAGGTGGTAGTGATGCCCTCTCACACCCTTCCCAACCAGATACAAGATCAAAAATGATAACTTGACCATGTTAGGAGCGGAAGCCCGATCATACCAGGTGAGAGCCCCTGAAACAACAAAAGAGAGGGAGCTTCACCTAATAGCTAGCTCACATTCCGGAAAGCCCGACCACCCACTAGAAGGAAAAGAAAAAGACCGGGATCTTTCTATCTATCTTCCGAAGATTAAATTGAAATTGTTTTACTAAAATACTCGTATCTTAAAAAGAAATAGACTGGAATTGAAATAATGCACTTCACAACAAATACGATCTACTCAAGGTTGTATTATAAAATGCTACTGTAGGCTTTAGAAATTCGGCTGAGCATTGATATGACAATATTTAGGTAAACATTTAAAAAGTATTTATCAAGTAGAACGATTCAGATCAGGAAAATTTATCAACTAGGGTCGGTAGAGAGAAATTACTGAATTCACATTGACGTTGGCTATCAAAAATCCATTTCTCGTATTTCCGTAGTCGAGAGGTTTCTGACTTGCATCTTATGTTGACTTTGTATTGTTTGCGATATCTACTAGGTTATTATTATTATTTTTTTTTTGGTTGAGGGCTGACTGCCATTTACACACAGAGTATGGGATTCCCATGCTCACGAGAAGGTGTCTGGACTATCTACTAAACATTTTCCTTGTCACCCCAAGAACTCAGCCTAGAACCGCGAGCAGTCATCCATTCTCTCATTCGGCGCATTAGCGTACCTAGTTTAAGTTGTGCTTGTTCAACGGCGCAACGTCATCAACATAGCGGATCAAGCGTAACTTATCTGGAATCACCAGTCTCAGTAACCCGTTGTAAGGCACGTTCCACAGGTCTGGGCCAAGGATAGATCCCTGGGCAACACGCGGTGTAACTTCCATGCTTCGTTGGCCCTATGTCGTGTCATAAAGGAAACTTCGGTCTTTTAGGTAGTCCCTTAAAAGCCGCATAAGATATTCAAGAACTTGAAAAGGGGTTTCCAGCGTATCCAGAATATTCACCCATCTAGCAGAGTTGAAGGCATTCCTAATGTTGAGTGTCACCAATAGAACGATCCGTCACTTCGTGCGGCTATGTGCGTCTGCCTTTTGGACTGCGTTCACCACCTCAGCAACTGCATGCATAGTGGAACGTCCTGCTCTAAAGCCGTAGTAGCGAGTGAATAGGCCCCTAGCAGCACGAATTACGTCAATGAGCCTTCCCTCGACGAGTTTTTCTAGTATGCACAACTTGCCGTGTGCAAACGGTGATCCCTTCTCCTTGATGATCCGCACGAGCTTTGCCATTTCCATCGTACCGTGAAAACCCCGTGCTGTAGGCAAGCGCTGAATATATTGAGCAGCAAGTCAGGACAATGGAGATGGACAATTTGCAACACATCAGCTGAAACACCATCAGAATCTAGAGTCTTCCTTCTTTTAAGTGAAAAGACTACCTCTTCCTGTTCCGGCTGTGTGAAGAGTAGACACTCAACTGCTGTTTCACTATGGACTGTATGATCACGGACAGGATGGGTGGGGAAGAGCGCCCGCACTATCTCGTTCATCTTTTCCGCTCCATGTAGGCAAGGTTTCCGTTGGGTACCAAGCATCCGCATAACTAGCTTATAGCTAAGGCCCCACATATCCTTGTTCACATTGTCCACTAGATTTTTCGAGCAGCGAGCCTTGCTGTTTTCAATCGATTTGCGAAGGCATTTCCTGACAAACTTATATGCTGCTATCCAGTTACATGCCTCGTCCTGATGCCTCCCGTTGAGGCTTATGTCAAAGCTTGTAACACTCCCTTCGCTTTTCAGCAATTTCAGTTGACCACCAATACACTGGGGGCTTGCCGTGACAGGGTTTTGACGGGGCATAGAAGCGTTCCGAGCAGTCATGATGATGCTCATAGTGAAGTCCATAATGTTTTGAGCTGCCAGTTATTGTATTCCCTGCGAGTCTCCCTGCAGTGGAGCACCTGCTATGAGCAAATCGATGAGCCTCTCGACGTCCATCCTTCCGATGTTCCCTCCAATTGTACGAAGCCGAGAGCATGGACGTCGGGAGACAACATCACTGATCTCAAGCAGAATGTACTGATGATCACTGGCTGATTTGTCCTCTAATACTCTCCAATTGTGTATCTTACGTACTAAGGATGCCACGTCCGGTATGATCCCTTCAAAGCCAATACGACGAAAAGCCGCACAAGGGTCCAATACAAAAAAAAACCTTCACATTCACGAATTGCGAGTCTCCCTGCAGTGGAGCACCTGCTATAAGCAAATCGATGAGCCTCTCGACGTCCATCCTTCCGATGTTCCCTCCAATTGTACGAAGCCGAGAGCATGGACGTCGGGAGACAACATCACTGATCTCAAGCAGAATGTACTGATGGTCACTGGCTGATTTGTCCTCTAATACTCTCCAATTGTGTATCCTACGTACTAAGGATGCCACGTCCGGTATGGTCCCTTCAAAGCCAATACGACGAAAAGCCACACAAGGGCCCAATACAAAAAAAAACCTTCACATTCACGAACTAACTGGTCGTAACATACTGAAAGGATGTGTTGCCGAAGCAAAACGAGAGGCTGGGCCTGGCAAACGCGTACAAGACTCGGGAGGATCTCGTCTTTAACATGAACACTTCAGGCAATTCGCTTTCCAGTATACTTTAAAGGTTCAACAGACTGCGAAACTGTTTTTCAATAAATTCTTGAAAGTGTTCACTGTTTTCTTCAATATTTGATCTAATTAAAATTTTTCAGTATGCTAGGCAACCCATCCTATTTAAAAACAGTTCATGCCATTCGCATGTTCAATCGATTTATTATTTAAAATACATTCAACTCCTGAGCACATCAATTTAAAACTTTGATTTTACTTATCCGGCATGTATCTCCCTCCGTTCAGAAGCATTTTCGGATTCAGTTACATCGAGCAAAATCATCAAATCCCAGCAATACTCCAACCATTTTCTTATCATTTTTGATTATAATGGGAATCCGGGATTCAATTGCAAATGTTGAAAACAGTTAAAACAAGTATTGTTTTCCGGATCGGGAAATACAGAGAAATTTGCCGTAAACATTTCTTTTAAGGGGTCCGTAAATCCAAATGTAAAAATGGTTTCATTATAAGATCACCTATGTGTCTGTCTGTTACAGTCGATTTACTCTGAATTTATTGCCTTTGGATGAACACATAGATGTGGCAGTGTTTGTTGCGTTAATATTGCTGTTATATCACCTCACTTTGGGGATTCCCACAAGTTACATCAGCTACGGGCGTGAGCAAGCCCACCAATAGTCAAAATAATGGGATAGCGGCACACCGTCGAATCGACACACTCAGCAAACCGTTCTCTCACTTGTTTGTTATAAGTTATATGAGGTAAGTCTGGATGTTGGCTGCAAAAATATTTCGCGGCAGGAAAAACAAGCTCGCTGTCAATGGTTTTCTCGACGTTTTCGATGGCGAAAACCACGGTTGAAAATTTTCACAAAAACCACAAATCTAATTGCACAGTTCGAATCACACCGCTTCGTTTTCGCACTGAACTGCCTTCAATTTGCAGAAAAATATGACTCAAATCGGGTTTCAAACAATGACGATGGCGGCGATGATAAGAATTTTCTATACTACCGATAATACTATTGCACAAATGCACTTTACAATAGCAAAACTTTCAAATTATGCACTAAATCGAGTTGTCGTCAATGCCTCGACTAGAAACATTTTTTTTTCCTCAGCATTTTAACCGTTCTCGGGGTTGAGGTTGATGAACAATGGTCGAGAAAAAATTGTGCACACAGAGCGCAATGAGACACGATGGAAGAAACACTAGAACTCGACGAGCCTCTGGCATGGTGGCAACTGTGGGTTTTTTCTACGAGATAAAACTGGAATTCTTTGCTAAATTACGTTGCAAAGGGATTTTTGTCATCAAAAAAAATTTTTTTTAGATTTTTATTTAATTGGTTTTTTTTTTTAATTATTTCGTTGGGGAGCAGTTCTTCTAGTAATGATAGTGGTGGTAGTGGCAGGTTGTAGTACGGAAAACAGTGTTTACTCCGCAAATGTTTTTTGAGCAGTTTGCTTAGGCGACCGGCCGATTACTAAATCGGCAATCTTGGGGTCTTACGAGCAGCGCCTGCTGCTGAGATCTACGTCGGGGCTTCTTTCTCTCCTATTACGCATCAGGTCTTTTTTCTTATTTGGCGTGCATTCGAACTTTATTTTCTGGCACTTTTTGAAGGAGTTTCCTTGCTCCTTTTGTTAGCACTATCTGGAATCCCTGAACTGGCACTCCACGCCCATCAAATGCCACTTCCTTCCTTCTTTTACCCCGATCTCCTTTGATTAGGCTAGACGCCATTGTTTTATTAATGTCTGGTGGTGGAGCTATCTGCACTTGCCCTTTAGACTTATCGCTTAGCGCTTCCGTAGCCTTCTGCTCTTCTTCGGCCTTCTGGTCCTCTTGGGCTTTTAATCAGCTTCTCCGATAATGCCCTATGCAGTCTAGGAGCTCATCTAGTTCAAGGAGCCCAATCTTTACAGATTGATTGATTTTTGGTGATTCGCATGTAGATTATGCTCTATTTAAAACAACTCCCGCTTTTTTGTCTAGCTATTTTTCTTCAAGTCGCTGGGCGGGAATTGTATTTACGACCACCTTTATTGGATTCCCTTTTCAAGTACAGTATTTCCGCCACTTTTCCGACGACGGCAATGAAATCACACAACGGTGCTTTATTTGTTTGGTCACTTCTGTCTTTTCCTGTCGTAATATCTTTTTAGACTTCTGGATGGTTCGTTATTATTTCTAGATCTACAACCCTTGCTTTGGTCGCTTCGATAGTGAATCGCAGAAGTGACCATGGAGTTCTTGATATTCTTTATATTTTCCTCCACCACTCGAACAGTTGATGCGTCCTGCGGGGTTCCCGCACATCTTTTTTAAGGCGCTCTGGCATTCACATCGATTTTGTGCTGCATCCGAATTCCGGGAATCTTGTCCATTAATCTTCGTTTTTCATCCATATTCACTGTCATTGTATGCGCTGTCGTTGGTACCGTTCTCAAAGTGCTATTCATCTACCTAAGCTTAAATTTTTGGTTCCGACATCATTGTTGATACTTCTGCTTATTTTTTCGGGTTTTTTAAAATCTATTTTAAGGTTTTTTGGTTGAAATTGGTACAGTTGGATTCGGTCTCCCCTCGTAGCTACTATCTCTGTTAGTGTGTGTAGTCGCATTTTTCGTTTCATGGTTATCTTTGCAGAGTAGGGAGACCATAGAAGGGTTGACTCAAGCCCTTTATGGGGAGAAATGTTCAGAGCCAGACTAGTGCTAATCGGGAGTCCATCTTAACCGAACCTACACCATCAACCCAAAAGTGCGAACTTCAAACGAACTCCGAGGCCTGGCAAGGTTTTACCGGGACGGAGACGATATGATCGTTTAATTGGAGCCATTCACGCACTAGTGTCACCTCGGTGCTACCGTGTAAAGCAACTAGGTCCAAACCATCATAGCTGCCAAGCTCAAACTTTGGATTCAAGTTGATTATCCAAAGCTTAGTCCAGATTCAGTCAGGATCATTAACTGTCATCCCAAGAGAACCCTAATGACGACCTTCATATCCTTGGGTCTGTAAGCGTGGCGCTCCCATTAGCATGCCAGCCTCGAAAAGTATTTCTGTCCACTGATTAGTAGTATGATATAAGATCGTATTTTAGCAAACATAAGCTATTTATCACTGTAGTACAGCCTCATGAGTCATTTTAGCATAATAATCAGTAAAAACTAAGAATAAAAACTATTATACAGGGTGCGTCAGCAAAATCCGGAAAGAACATGTAGTTTATAATAGTACTTATTTATTTCTGATTAACTAATATTTACCACAAAAATTATTATGTCTTAATTCTAGGTATTTTCCATAAATTCATATTTCAATGTAGTCCCCACTTGCTTCAATCACCGCTTCAATTCTCCACCTGAATCGTGAACATACCTTCTTCAACTGCTCTTGTTGAAAATTGATGAACGTTGCTTCAACCGTCGCCTGTAGGGAAGCCACATTAGAATGTCTGGACTTGTTAGCAGCCCGCTCAATAATGTTCCACACATAAAAGTCCAGGGGGTTCAAATTTGGGAGTTGTTAGGGAAAAACTGAATACACTCCACAACATCATTCTCCGGTGAACACAGAAGCAAGTGACAGCGGGAGATTCTTTTTGACAGCATCTGTCGTACCTTTATCACGTATGACGTACACCTCAGGTATTCTTCGATGATTCAAGCATGAAAATCTCACATACACCGAAAATGGCCGCCATTTTTCTGAGCGAGCTCCCAAGATCCTCCGAAATGAGGTCTAGGGCCTTTCGAACGATCTTCGGGATACTTCGTAGCTTACGAAAAAATTCCTTAGCAGTGGATGTTACCCTAGAGTGATGAAGATTTATTTTGAGTATCTTTACTCTCACTTAGGATATAAGTGCATCTCCATCTCTTCTGACTCACTGGATATGGGTTCTATAAGATTAAGCTAGCTTTCTATCTCAAAGTTCATGACAAAGCCATTCGTTGTTCGATTTAAATCATTCAGACTTAATCTCAGGTGTGTCCGAAAGCTACGAGTATTTATCTAGAGAGCTATGATTCTAAATAACTTCAATAAAAACTAGCTTCAAAGATTTTTAGATTCAAAGTTTACTTCAATATATTGTGATTAATAATCAAGCCCGTAACCGACAACCGATACTTAAAGGCCTTTAAAATTAAAGATAGTCCTCTTTGATTATAGGAAGAACTCGGCGTGGATCACCGCATAACTCACTGGCTTTGGCCATCCTCTATTTAATCACTGAAAGATCATACTAGACGAATGAGCTTCATAATTTTTCAGGTCATAAAGGCTTAGCGGGAATTCGTGCCCTGGATGTAAGCTTGCTTGAATTCTCGTATTTTTGCCCACCTTTCAATTTAACATCGCACTTCACCCAGCTTATTCGTATAAGGACCCGCATAGCATTGATCTTGATAAGGTTTCAACTTTACTTAGTCTTCATACCAACTGATATTAAAGCTTCTCAGAATATGATTTTAACAAGTCGTTCAAATAAATCAGTATATTTATTTATTTGCCAAAACAAGGCTGATCATATCTATGAAAATACTTATTACACCTCATGCATATATATATATATATATATATATATATATATATATATATATATATATATATATATATATATATATATATACATATCTAAAATAATTATCTTCATTTAAATCAAAATAATTATTAAATTAAGGTATTGGGGGCGAGAGGGATTTTATTACTTTTGATTTAAATAGGACCTTGGATATGAATGGGAAGTAAGGTCACTAAACGTATTGAAATCTCTACGATATCTATTGATTGGCTCATTCTATCCATAACTTATCTGGTGTCTGCTAATGGTAAGCATGGGAGAGTGCCTTGTTTTTCTGACATTTAAGCAGATTCGATCGCAGATAACTATTACATCAATTGTGCCTCTCAGGACATCGAAAGCCAGACATGAGGACAACGCAGTTCTTCGCGAAGAGAGAGAGATGCTAGATTTATCATCTGGAGTTGAACCTCATTGGGTGGTGGCTTTCGCACTGACTCCAGCCTATTGGCGCGAACATTGAAAGCAGGATTTTTGGCTAAGCAAGCGTATTCAAGAACAGAACGTACCAGTAATGTGTATAACGATTTTGTTGCCCAAATATTCTTAAATTCCTTAGCCCTCCTTTTGATAAAGCCTAGCATTTTATATGCTCTAGAAAGGTCTTCATCCTACTGAATCTTAAATCGTAGTTTCCTATCTAGTACTACGCCAAGGTCAACAACCCTTTCGACTCTACACAGAAGTGTATTATTAATATGGTAGTCAGAGAGAGAGAGAGGGAGATTTTGTTTTTCCTGGAGAAACTTTTTACCTGGCATTTGTCCACATTCAAAGACAGTTGATTTATATTCCACCATTAGAATAAAGTATTCGGTTTAGACAGGAGAAATAGTGCCTCAGCTTGAAAAGGTATTGCATGATACATATAACTTGAGGTCATCAGCATAAGAGACGTGCTGAATATCAGGTAACAACGATGCGAGATTTGATATGAAGATGTTGAATAGAAGTGGAGAGAAACCCCAGAGAAGACATTGGTTTCCCTGGATAAGTGTCCTTGGAACCTGACTAATTGTGTACGGCAGGGCCGTAGCCAGGCGTAGGGCCCGGCCACACCCCCCCCCCCCCGAACCTCTGCGAATTCAACAATTTTCCTATAGACATAAATTAATGACTTGAATCCTCATGACGATCTCTCGAATGATAAATGATCTAAAAATTGATGATAAACAATTATTTTGATTTGTTTATGCAATTAATTCTTCTCGTTTATTGCAGATGACGTTCTGCATTCTCGAACTTTTAATCATGATTCTCCGAAGACGAGTGTTGTCGACATTGGCAGTATGGAAAGGTCCTCCTTAGACGATTGCACAAAGAAGCTTGTATTAACTTCATCGATGCACTCAAACAGGAACGCATATCCCACTACTTGCATAAATGGGCGCAACAGAAGTTTTCAAGAATCTTGGATCAAAGATTTCTCTTTCCTGCATTATTCTGAAAAAGAAGATGGCGTGTACTGCAAACCGTGCTGGCTGTTTTTTCATGAAGGAGTTGGCAGAGGAAACCATGAAATCCGAGGAAAACTTGTGACTAGCTGTTACAGAAATTGTAAAAATGCGAGAGAAGATTTTGGGAGGCATGCAAACAAGGAATACCACAAAAATTGTGTCGAGGTTGCCAAAAATTTTCTCGAAATATTTTCAGGGAAACGATCTGATATTGTTTCTATATTGGATTTGCAGCAAGCCAAAGAGAAAGAAGAAAATAGAGCAGCAATCATACCGTTTATTAAAACCATCCCTTTTTGTGCTGAGCAAGAATTACCGTTGAGAGGCGACCACGATAATGGGCCTTTGTCGAAAATTGCGAGCTCTTTTGCGATTTCGGATTGATTCCGGGGATGTGAACCTGAAGAGACATGTTCTCAATAATCCTAAAAATGCTTCTTACATGAGTCCAGATATCCAGAATGAAATAATTCAGATCTGTTCTGACATAATCATCAGAAAAATCATTAAGAAAGTTGATAATGCACGATGTTTTACCTTGCTCGGGGATGAAACTATGGATATATCAGGCACGGAACAAATGTCATTATGTCTCAGATACCTTGACTTACACGAAGATTTGGGCAAACAGATTATTCTTGAAGATTTTGTAGGGTTCGTATCAATTGACAGCCAGGCTTCTGAAAAAATAACCGAAGCTCTTCAGAAACGTTGTGGCGCGTTGAGTCCTAAAATGGAAAAATGCACCGGTCAAGGTTATGATGGAGCACGTAACTTTTTCGGTCATGTCAGTGGCGTCCAGGCAAGAATGAAAAATCTGTATCCATTGATGATGTACGTCCATTGTTATAGCAATCGTTTGAACATCGCATTGTCAAATGCCATGTCAGTACCACCTGTTCGGAATTGTCTTGGGATTGTGAATGATGTTATCAATTTATTTAGAAACCACGCATATGCGACGAAAATTCTTCATGATCTCATACAAGAACATGCTCCAGAGAGCAAGAAGAAGAGGCTTATTCGTCTTTGTGAAACAAGGTTCATTGAACGACATGACAGCATACTATCCTTTGTCGAACTATTCAAGATCATCCACATGGCATTAGAAGAAATTTCTGAAAAATCCAAATCAGTTCGACTACAAGAAAAATCGCGTGATTTGGCTTCAGCAGTGAAGCATGCTCACGAAATTATTGATATTTTTCAAGAAGAACGAAAAAATGCAGAAGTATTGTTCAACGAAATTTTCCGAGCAACTGAAAAGCTTGCGAAAGAGGCGTTTGATATTGAAATCAAAATTTCGAGACTCACAGTAAAGCAAACAACTCATTCAAACCATCAAACAGACTCTGTTGAATCCTTCTTTCGTTGTGCTGTGTTCGTTCCTTGTGTCGATACGCTGATTCAGAATTTGTCAGACAAGTTCCTCAACGAAAGAGGGAGTTCTGTCGAGCCTACAGATACTTTTACCAGAATTTGCATCTTTTGAAAAAGTAGATGACTTTGATAACCTTGCGCCATACTTTGATGATCGAGTCTTAGAATCCGCAGTGAGAGCGGAGTATAAATTTTGGTGTGAGAAATTATCAGGACTGAAGAAAGATGCCGGGGTTTTGGAAGTTTTGGATTTTTGTGACACAAACAGATTTCCAACAATCAAGTATCTTTTAACAGTTTTGGCGACTCTTCCGGTTACAACAGGGAGTGTTGAGAGATCATTCTCGACATTGAAGAGAATCAAAACTTATGTACGTAACTCGACTGGCAACGAAATACTCAGTGCGCTCGCCGCACTGTCAATACATGGGGACTTAGGTGTCGACCCGAATGAGGTTCTCAATATAATGGCAGCAAAAAAATCTCGAAAATTGAAATTTTGAATTTGTGACCCTAATAAACGTCATCTGCTTGACATTAAATATGTATATACGTAATTCAAACTTAAAAATTATTGCGGGTATAATTTGCAATAAAAAGCTAATATTGTATGTTTTCGTTATTATTTTTACTTTAATGAAAGATATATCCGTATAATCCCCCCCGAACACACCTTACTAACTACTAATTTATAATTATATCACGGGCCCCCCCCGAACGAAATTTCTGGAGTTCCACAACTACAAATCTTCTAGTAATGACTTCAGACATTCTTTATAACATAGAATAGGGCAAACAGATCGATGCTATTGTCACCGACTTTAACAAAGCGTTTGATCGTGTGAATCATGGAATATTAATAAAGAAACCTCGCCGCTTCGGAGTTCTGAAGGGCCGTACACTGTACGGAACTCCGAAGCGGCGAAGTTTCTTTATTAATATTTCATGATTCACACGATCAAACGCTTTGTTAAAGTCGGTGTCAATAGCATCGATCTGTTATGTTACCTTCAGACATTCTTTATGTTATAAAGAATGTCTGAAGTCATTACCAGAAGATTTGTAGTTGTGGACCTATTTTTCCGAAAATCATGCCGCTCTTCATTTATGTAGATAGGAACCGGCGATTGGAGATATTTGGTTGTAGATGATTTGTTCAATAAGCTTTGGAGTGGTGGAGAGTATAGCAATTTCTCTGTAATTTATAACCGATTTTTTGTTGCTTTTTTTATGGATCGGAATTATATAAGATAGCTTCCAGTCGAGAGAGACTTATTGAAAATGATCGAGAGGGGCTGAATTAGTTCATAAATACATTAAGCAAGGAAAATACGTGGAATTTTGTCAGGGCCAGGTCCCTTATTCAAATCAAGATCATTGCCTGAAGAAAATCATAAACAGATATTGAAATACTGTCAATAAGAGATTTTGAAGTTGGTTCGATGAGTGCTTCGTTTGCTGAGGTTAAGAGATCTTGATAAACCTGTTGAAAATGGTCTGCGAAAAATCCGCAGATCTATTCTGAAAAAAGCCGATATAGAGCCTTTATATGCCATTGCTGAAGGATAACCATGGGTTTTAGGTTTGACATTTACAAAATCAAAGAACTACATAGGATCATTAATAATCTTTTCTCCGACATCATTGTCACATGATGCATACGCTGCTTGAGATTTGGACTTAAATTTCCTGGCAAGCTCCCTTATTATTCCATCTTTTAATTATTTTGTATAATTTGTTTCTTTGATTTCGTAAGGATCTAAGGTCCCTATTTAGCCAAGGCTCGTATAGTTTATGTCTTTTTCTGATTTTATGGTACAAGTTTTTCAACTGCTTCAAGAATTAATTGGTAAAAAGTAGACATAGCAGCATCTATATCTAACGTTGAAAGAGTATCAGTCCGATTGAAATGAGATCATAGCTTGTTAATGCTTTCGTAATCAGCATTTCGAAAGTCAAATACAAATACAATACAAGCGGAGTGGTGAAGTGGATCAAAAAAGAGGTGCTCGTTGTCATCAGTTGGATTAACAATCCATCGTCATATGCGTTGGTAAAGATAAGATCCAACCAATTTCCGTTGCGGTTGGGTACAGGAGCAATTTGCTGTAAATAATTGTCATCAAACGTGCTTATAAGAGTAAAATCATCACAGTCACGAAGGTTAACTAAGAGAAGAAGATTGTTCTGATTATCGACCACAAAGCTTGAATTCGGCCGATTAAATCAGCAGCAACAATTATTCTATCTTCTTCATGAACATTTGTAGTCATTTCAGTGATAGCATCACGGACTTCATTGTAGACAGAATTTAGAGGGATGTAGAAAGCACCAATATATTAAGCATATTTGTCCAGCTTTATTTGCACCACCTTGTATTGGAATGATTTATTTGAAGTAGTGCTTACGACCTTGCTCAAATGGAAATTGTAGAGTGCAACCAGGACGCCACATCCTCGTGTCTTCCCAGTGCTGCGAAAATCCCAATCGTCTCAGAAGATATTCCAATTACTGTCTAGAATTTCTTCATTTCTATGAGATTCGTTCAACCAGGTTTCTGTAAGGATGAGGATATTGAATTGGCAAGATTTTGCGTCAAGGTATAATTGATTTAGTTTACTGCAGATTATATTATACAGATGTGTTTCAAGATCTTTTTTGGCTTGATGTGGGGTAACACCTAGCTACTCAAATCATCAACATCTATTGGGAGGCCTTCCCTTTGTATGATAACCATAAGGCTTGACTTCGTTTTTCCGTCAATGCATGTTGGGGGTAGAGCTTTATGTATATATGAAAGGTAGAGGCGGACACATTCCTATATTTTGTGATCTCTCAGCCTGGAAATAAGATACCTGTTCTCGAGACCATTAGTAGACTTGATGGTGGCCTTGATTATTGGTGAAAATAGGGGATCTAAAAAGGATTGGCATTGATTCAGGGAAGTTAGTGAACTTGGCAACTCTATTGTCCCCGAAGGCAATGGCATTTGGTCTTCACCACGTACAAAGTTATTATACTTAGTTGAAGATACCGATATCATCGCTTTTGAAGGAGATGCCGTTTTTAAGTTGGGGGTACAAGTATGTCGTGATTTGTCTGTCGCTAAGTCAATCGATGCTAGAGATTGTTCACTCACTTTATCTGCAGATACTGTTGCTATTACGAGATGCTCTTTCAACAATTTAGTGGCGGAAAATGTATGTAGTGGATTGAGAACGTTTTTTTTTAGAGATTAAATGGAAGTTAGTTGAGTTTAAGGTATTACAGACACCCTTAAGACTACCAAAGTTTTTTGCTCTTAGTGGAACTTGTAGCATCGTATATTTTCCTTCCACAGTCTAAACACCATACCGTTCCAAGCATAGCTACCATTGATATTCTTCAAGTTCGAAAAAAGCCCAGCGTAATTTGATGGAACAAAAATTTTGAAGCTTAGTTTTCATTTTTTCCGCAAAGGTAGTCCTTCAACCCTGCAACCCTGAATGAGAAGGTTTTTTTGTATCATTTGTAGCGCTGTGACTGCATTCAATTCATTGAAGTGTCTCTCATACAGAAAATTATGAAGCCTGCATCAAAGTTGATTTCGGTTCTTTCAGGGTGTTGATTAGCACATGAATTCCTTAATTTGAGCCTTTCAATTCTATCGCTCCATTTCTCTTCTTACCAGAATGTTCCTAATTTATTTATATAAAGAGGACTCTCTGCGCATAATGAAGCTGAATCATCGGGTGTTGAATGGTTGTTATCAGTTGTGTGCTGCTCCGTATCTGTCTCCATCTGTCATTCTCTCCAGGTGTTATTCAATCCAATATCAATAGGTAAAACTTGCTGCATGTCGTCCTGCTCACTTGATCTGCCCACAGACAAAGCTAATGTTTTTAGAACATCACCATGTTTATGTAAAATCTGCAGAGCGCTTTCTTCAACTGGTGATGACTTATTGCCGGGATCTTTGCCTTTAGATGGTTGCATGTTAGATACCATCTCTTCAATAGATTCTAAATGGCTTTTGAAAGTTTCAAGTGATTTGCTCACATTTTTACTGCTGTCGGCTAGTTTAGTAGCTAGTTCTTCGAAGCTACTTACCATTTCTACAAAACTTTCGTCATTAGCTTTAGATTGATATTGCCGCTTTGACATTAACTGGGTTTTTTTCCTCGTTGATTGCATCTTTATGGCTAATAAGATTATCATACATCTTTTTTATAATAATATCAAAGCCCTGATAATCGGAACAAATGAAGTGCACATCTGTGTATGGATTATACCAGTCCCTCGGAGCATCCATACAGACTCCATGCAGTTTTCTATTGCAAAATGCTCTGCAGCTCACAAATTTAAAAGTATTATCAAATGCAATCTAGTTCGGCAAGTTGCATTTCACACTCTTAGTTCCTTTTTTATATGTTTTTTATTAAGTTTATGAAACCACTAGTAATAATAAAATTATCGCTTTCTTCGCTTTTGATAATTTATTGATTTTTAGCAGACACCAGCATCTCGAGAGAAAACTACTCTCATCTTCAGTTTAGTCGTTCGAGTCGGCTGGAAGTACTAACTAACTTTCTGTTTATTGGTAGGGGAGAGTGGGGTAGCTTCATACAGTTTTTATATTTAGCTTTGTGGAATGCCGTGTACTACGTATATATCTTTCAATTTATGTCACATTGATAGTTTAACTGTTTTATATTGCATTGGAAGCATAATATTACTGAAACTTCACGTGCGAAAATGTCCATAATGCTTTTAGAAAAACAAGAAAATGTACAAATGTACCCCATTAGTGGGGTACATTCGTACGGGGAACGGGGCACATTCATACGCACGTGTGGGATTCAAAATAACGTTTATTTTTCATACCAAATTATTGCTTCTAAACATACTATTCTAGTAAAAACAAAAATAATTCTTTTACATAACAAACAAATATTAAAAATGAAAAACGTTCATTATTTAAATCTGCTCGTGATTTTTTTTTACATCGAACTAGCTAGCAAAAAATAAATTTTTTGTGAGATGTACATGTCTTACACTAGTGAACATAGTGTTAGTTAGCAGTCTGTAGGTTACATATATTGTAATTTACCAAATGCACTTAAGTTGTAATTGAGTGAATGTCATTATTTGCGATTAATCTTATTCATTTTACCAATACTGAAAATCACAAAATGTAGGAAATTATTTCTTGTAAGTTATTAATTACCACACAATCTTAATATCAAATTTTAGTGAACATAAAGATAAATCCTTATAGAAACTAACATTAATGCACATTGAAAAATAAGAGATCAATATTAAAGTTGTTCTAGCTGTGACAGCCGACTTAGGATCTGGAAGTATCATCACTATATCTGATAAATCAACTGATGCCTCGTCTTTGACATCTGGAAACACCAAGCTCGTAGAGCTCCCTGGTTTTTTCCTCAAAAAAGAAATCCTCACTTCAGTTGAAGTATAATGTTCAATAACTTTTCCAATGTAATATATGAGGGTCTTCGTTTTTTCAAATTTAACAAGTACAAAAGCACCATCTTTTAAATGATCAGGATCGACAGGCAGTAGTAAATCTTCAAATTCGTTTTCTTGAATGTCGTCGAAAGGTGATGCAGAGCTTTCTCTTAAACTAATCTCTGGGTCGCTGCTACTATCACTCTCTTCGATTTTATTTTTCTTATTTTTTGTTGTTTTTGAGGAAGCTTCATTAATAAAACTCAAAGCACGCATCATTTCTTTCGCTCTACTTTTCCGTTCCTTTTCTTTCCTTTTTTCACTTCTGTTTTTCTCTAGTTCTTCGATTCTATGTTTTTCGGGTGTATCAGTATAAATTCTGGATTTTCCCACGGATCGACCTTTTTTAATTTGTTTCGTTCTATGAACTTTTGGTAGAGGCCGTATAATTTCTGGTGTCTTTAAGACTTTGGATGTTGAAGGCAAACAATCATCATAAACAATCGACGCTGCTGTAAGTTGCTGTGACATTTCTCTTGAAAATGTTTGTGGAGTCAAAGCCGAAATTTCAACAAAATTATCAGCACCTGTACTTTCATTCAGCTCTGTTTCAGGATTCGAATTATATATTTGAATAGGAGCGAAATCTTCATCATTGAAAATCAATTTATTAAAGGGCCATATTCCAGTTTTCTCAAAAGCTCTGGTTATATTTCTGGCACTAAATGCTTCCAGATAGGGGACTTTTAATAGTTTTGGAATATTATAAATATTTATCGTTTTTCCTGGGTTGGAAACATGCCAATCATTGAATGATATTTTCAGTTTTGATTTTAACGGGCCGAAAACACCAACATCTAACGGTTGTAGACGGTGAGTCGTATGTGGTTGAAAAGATAGATATACAATACCATTATTACGGCAATAGTTAATTGCATGGAAAGATATGTGTTAAAGCAGTAATTTTATCCTTTGTTTTATATTCAAATCGAACCGCCCTTTTGTAATTCCCTTTTAATCGCTTGTGGAGCCACCTATATTTTTGTTCTTAATCTAACACAACGATAGTTGTCAAGTTCAGTTCTTCTTTGTATTCTGTCGAGACAAGTTGTACTTTTGTGTTCTAATAAATCTTTGTTACTGGACAATAAACCTGAACAGTTTTCTTGCACGACTTCCTGGTTTTCCTGACAGGTTATGGGCCCAGGTCACGCGGCGCGAAATAAAAGAAACTGTAATAAGTTAGATTGATCGGAAATCGGTACGCGAGAATGAGGTTGTGTTTGATTCTCGAACGTTCGACGAAGCAACCAAAATTCAAGATGGCTACCACCGCCATGACGCGCATCGAACTTCTAACAAAGGACAACTTTGACACGTGGAAGATCCAAATGAGGGCCCTGCTCATAAAAAATGACGCGTGGGGCTACGTGAATGGCTCAAAGGTAAAGCCTGAGCCAGGCGAAGAGAACAACGCCGAAATAGAAGGATGGGAAACGGGCGATAGCAAGGCTATGTCGGACATTTTCCTGGGGATTTCATCCTCGGAGCTGATTGTGCGACGTCGAGAGAACTTTGGCTAAAGTTGGAGACTGTTTACCAGTCTAAGGGCCCCGCGAGGAAAGCGAACCTGCTGAAACAAATCGTCTCACAGAGGATGAGCGAGAGCGACGACGTTCGCGACCATCTGCGAAAATTCTTTGACGCTGTTGACCGACTGAGCGACATGGAAGTGCCGATAAACGATGACCTACTGTCGATACTGTTGCTTTACAGTTTACCGGCTAACTTCGACAGTTTCCGGATTGCTATCGAGTCACGTGACGAGCTCCCCACTCCGGAAACACTGCGAATCAAAATCGTGGAAGAAAGTGACGCGCGAAAGAACAATGGACCAGTGCAGAACGCGATGGTAGCGGACAGGTCGGATCAACAGAAAACGGGTTAAATCGGAGAAATCGTTCAAGTGCTACAAGTGCAACAAGCCAGGTCACAAAGCAGCAGGTTGTCGATCCAAGAAGAAGAGCGATCAGGACAAGATGAAGACTGGTAGCTTTACCCTGTACGCTGCTGTGGAATCGAGTGCGCCTGGTGACGAGAGTTCCATGCTGGTTTATTCGACGCAAAAACGGTGGTGTCTAGATAGTGGTTGTACCGCGCACATGGCCAGTGACATTGACAGTTTCGAGAGTGAAGATGAGAACTTTTCAGACTCATTGAACCTGGCAAATTCTAGCTCCACGAAAATCAGTGCTAAGGGTGTCGCGCGATTGGTTACCCGATTGAACGAAGACGATGAGACAGTTAACTTGAGTGACGTGCTGTACGTGCCGGACTTACGCATGAACTTGTTATTGGTCGCGAAGATCGTGGACAAAGGTTACCGAGTGACCTTTTGCAAACGTTCGGCGGAAGTCGTCAGCGAGAAGGACGATCGCGTGGTGTTGTGCGCGGAGCGAGTCAACGGACTCTATTTTGTGAACGACTCGCACGCTGCCGAGCAGCCGAGTGCCGCGCTTGCCAGCCGGGATCACGAGAAGTCCCTGATGGATTGGCACAAGGCTTTGGGTCACTTAAACGTGAAGGACATTCGCGAGGCATCCAAAAACAACGTTCTTCGAGGACTTGATTTGAGCGACGACGATACAACGGTGGACTGTGAGGTGTGCATCAAGGTGAAGATGACACGCCAGCCCTTCCCCAAGGTCTCCGAGAGGAAGTCAGCCCCAGGCGAGCTGATACACTCGGATGTGTGCGGACCGATGCGCATGCAATCCAACGGTAACGCCAGGTATTTCGTCACCTTTATAGATGACGCTACTCAATGGGGCGAGGTGCGATTCTTGCGAAGGAAAAACGAGGTGTTCTGCGAGTTCTAGGCGTTCAAGAAGATGGTCGAGACGCAGCACGACTGGAAGATTAAGTGCCTGCAATCCGATAATGGCACCGAATATTCGAACAACCAGTTCGATGACTTCCTGAGGCGCTCTGGGATCAAACGTCGGCTAACCGTTCCGAACAATCCGGAACAAAACGGTGTAGCTGAACGGAGGAACCACACTCTGGTCAAGATGGCTCGTTGTTTGTTGATCCAGTCGGGTCATCCTCCTACCTTCTGGGCAGAAGCAGTGTGTACTGCGAACTTCACCAGAAACCGCTGTCCAACTTTAGCATTGGACGGCCGAACTCCGTTCGAGTTGTGGATGGGAGAGGTCCCAGATGTGAGCAGTTTTCAGGAGTTAGGAGCACCGGTTTACTGCCTGAACCGGACCAAGGATACCGGAAAGTTTGGACCTCGTGCCCGGAAAGGCGTTTATCTCGGCCCCGCTGCAGATTCGAAGGCACTCAGGATCTGGATACCTGAGGAGCGACGTGTCTAGATCTCAAGAGATGTCCAGTTCCTGAAAACAACAGCAGAAAACAAGGTCGACCAGTACGAGGAGTTCTTCCCAGAACAGGCGGATGTTCAGCCAAACACCGAGCAGGATGTAGAGGGTCCTGCCACATCGTCGAACGAGTACATCGACGTTGTACTAAGAGAGAATCGCTCAACGAGAAGAACAGTCCGGCAACCAGATCAGCAACAGCAGCAACCGGCCATGTTTGGCGAAAACGACGAACCTCTCCGAGTTTTTGAGCCAGTTGAAGTTCCAGCCCCAGGTCCAGTCGGACAAACTCCAACGACGAAGCGCGGATCAGGCAGACCGAGGAAGATTTACACGGGTCGTCCTGGCAGACCAAGGGAACATCCTGTCGCGGAGAGAAATGAGGTCGCGGGGAGGAACGATGTTGCAGAAAGTGTCGGCATGGCAGAGGCAAACGACGCTGTACAGAACGATGCTGTACAGGACGACGCGAGCGGAGATGAGGACTATACAACCGGAGAAGAAGATACTGCCCTCATCGCGGAAGTTCCACTGAATTCAGCAGTCTCCGGGCCAGAGGAATACGAGTGGATGCTGGCGATGGCAGACGAATTTTTATCGATTTTGAAACCCAACACTTGGACCTTGGAGGATCGCCCGAAAAATCGCACAACTGTCGGCAGCCGCATCGTACTTAGAAACAAGTACGGAGCTGATGGAGCAGTCACCAAACGGAAGGCTAGGGTCGTGGCCAAGGGATTCACCCAATGCCCCGGGATGGACTACGGCGAGACCTACGCTCCTGTGGCTCGATTCAGCTCAATTCGTCTCGCCATGGCATTTGCGGCACAACATGGCATGCATGTACGACAGTTTGACGTCCCTACCGCTTTCCTGAACGGTGTCATCGACGAGGAGATCTGGATGGAGTTGCCACATTACGCAAGTAATGTCCTGAAGTTCATCGTCGAGAACAACTACGACTCCCCTGAAGTGGTCAACAAGGCTGCAAAGATGCTGTCCCAACTATCGTCCGGGAACAAGGTGTGCAGAATGCACAAGGCTCTATACGGCCTGAAACAGGCGGGACGATGCTGGTATCAGTGTCTGGACTTGGAGCTGGTGAAGTTTGGGGCGAGAACGACGTCAAGAGATGCGAGCGTCTACGTAAAGGACGCAGACAACGATCCTCTGCTGATCGTTGTGTACGTCGACGACATTCTTGTCCTGTCACGTGATACCAAGAGGATCGACGAAGTCTGCAAGATTCTGAGCAGGTCCTTCCAGATCAACGATTTGGGCGACGGCCTGAAACAGGCGGGACGATGCTGGTATCAGTGTCTGGACTCGGAGCTGGTGAAGTTTGGGGCGAGAACGACGTCAAGAGACGTGACCGTCTACGTAAAGGACGCAGACAACGATCCTCTGCTGATCGTTGTGTACGTCGACGACATTCTTGTGCTGTCACGTGATACCAAGAGGATCGACGAAATCTACAAGATTCTGAGCAGGTCCTTCCAGATCAACGATTTGGGCGATCGTACTGCTTGGGAATTGACTTTGCTCAGGACGAGTCGAAGATCACCATGAGTCAACGCGGGTACGTGCTGGACATACTCGATCGCTTCGGGATGTCGGACTGTTGGCCAGTTGCAACGCCACTTGTTCCTGGAGTTAAGCTGTCAAAGGGTGACATCTGGAGTGAGGAAGACGGGGAGTTGAATCCGAGTACATGGCACTCACCGAGGCTTCCAAGGGGGCGATGCACCTGAAGAGACTGAGCGAAGAGATTGGCGCTCGTCCACCGAAGAAAATCGACATTCACATCGATAACCAGGGTGCGAAGAAGTTGGCAGAGAATCCTGTGCACCACACGAGAACCAAACACATAGATACACGACATCATTTTGTGAGAGAGGCTATTTCCGCAGGCGAGATCAATCTGGAGTACCTACCTACTGAAAAGATGCCAGCAGACGTGCTCACCAAAGGGCTAACCAGTCCCAAACATTGGAACTGTCTAAATTACATGGGCATCGAAAAACAGATTGTTTAGACGATTATCGCTTTGAGGGGGAGTGTACAATCAGTACTTTTATCCTTTGTTTTATATTCAAATCAATCCACCCTTTTGTAATTCCCTTTTAATCGCTTGTGGAGCCACCTATATTTTTGTTCTAAATCTAACACAACGATAGTTGTCAAGTTCAGTTCTTCTTTGTATTCTGTCGAGACAAGTTGTACTTTTGTGTTCTAATAAATCTTTGTTACTGGGCAATAAACCTGAACAGTTTTCTTGCACGACCTTCTGGTTTTCCTGACAATATGTGACTTTCGTGATTGTCGCATAGAATTAATATGGGGTTTGTTTTTGAACAGAGAGTAAACTTTTGGATATGCTTTAGAACTTCGACAAAAATCTCCGAATTTATCCAACCAGATCTAGTGGCAACACCTAATGATCCTTCTGGAGCGCCTTCTATGAAATGATCCTTAAAGTGTACACGAGGGAAAACAAATAATGGTGGTATTGTATTCCCACTTGTTGCTATCATACCGCCAAATGTAACCAACTCTCCTCACTCTGCGGATACTATTTGACCAACCTGTTTTTGATTTTTGCCAGCTAAGACTTTGGGTGTATTGAGAACAGTTGAGATGCCAGATTCCTCAAAATTAAATACGCGGTCTGCAGTAAAATTGTGTTTGCTTTAAACAGTTTCAAGATTCTTGAAGAATTCATTGACCGCCGTTCTATTAAAACCAAATGATCTAGCAGCACTCGTATTTTCAGGCTTTCGTAAGCTTAAATTGCTATTACAATTGCGGAAACTTGCCAGCCAGTCCACTCCAGCCATTTTATTCGTTACCCAACTCGAAGGATGTTTAATATTGTTGGCATTGGCAAATTCATAGGCGAGTTTTCTAACTTGTTACATGTTAGTCCAAAATGCATTTTTGAACTATCTAAAATATTCTTATTCAAAAGACCCTCTTCTTCAACCGTAAATACTTGACGTGCTGCAAATTATGAGTGAAAAATACGGCCCTCACTTCCAGATTGTTCTGTATTGCGAAGTTTAGTTATTCGGCTCTTAAGTGTTTGTGCATTGACTCCATACTTTTCTGCTGTTTTCCGAAAAGAGAGTTTGTATACCAAAATATCAGATAAAGCTGACGACATTGCTTCTTCATTAACCTCCCCACTCCTCGTCCCCTTCTTCTTATAATTTCTAACCATGATCGTTCTGTGTAGGAACAAATGATAAGAACCGATCATGAAATTGCGAGAGAAAAAACAAAAAGTGCAAGGGGCACATTCATACAGTACGAATGTGCCCCTTGTACTTGTGTATGTATCTACCCCATGACATTTTTGTTCATAAAAATATATGCAGAAAAAAACTGGCTTCATGTGGGATAACTTACAAACCAAAAAAATAAACTGTACGATATTTTGCTTGATAATAAATAGCAGTGAGTAACCACAACAACTGTCACTAATAACAAAATACCTCCAAAGTTAGGTTACGAAATTACATACGTGAGGCAAAAACACGTTCCGTGTCGTACACTCGAGTGTTCCGCGGCAACTGAATTCAAACTTCACTAGTCCATATAAACACATAAAACCTACGCACACGCGTTAACTTCATTCTTTCGCTCCGTGACCAACTTCGAATAGACTCAGTGTATGTAGGTGCCCCTTGTGTGAATATACCCTACTTACCCCTAGGATGATGACATTGCTTTACTTTTATCTATGACTATCCTTACCAAGAACCCTTTGGCCGCTTAGGAGTCTGAAGATAAAGCGATACCTAATCTACCAAGAATGCCTGAGTGAGCATAATCACCGTTTCTTTTGGATCCCTCACAGTACGGAGTAGTAGCTAAAATCCAAATCGGGCCTGAATGTCAAAGTAGAAATCATCGCAAGAATGAAGTTAAATATCTTTGAAAATAAATATAATGGGAATAATATAATACTCGTAAAAAGCAGGTTTTCTTTACAGAATTGCTACAACTAGAAGCTAGTAAGCTTCGCATTTAATTTGAATTCATCATGGAACTTCGGGTTTTATAAATTCATTTACATACTTTGCTTACTTGGTTTTCTTTGAAAGCAAGTTTTTATTGGGGCCCCGCGATATCAAGCTCTGCAATTTGTTCGAAGCTTTCCAATTATCTATATCCATTTTTGGGTTTCTATTATAAACTTTTTGCAAATCAAAGTTTCTTCTCAATGAATGAACATTCGACAGTAATTTTAAATTTAATTAAATTAGTATTGCTAATAATTCAAACCCCTTTGAAATCATTATCTTCCAAAATTCTTAGAGCAATGCTGCTTGTGTCTGTTCAAGTACTCTCTGATCACCACACAATAGATTTACATCATACTCTCATAGCTAGAAAATTAGATATCCTAGTAACAGAAACTCCAAGGAGAATTAAATTAATGCATTATTCCTTGTTACCACTTCATTTGCCTGCAATCAATGTCAAATACGTGATGGTTTGGGTGACCTTTAATCCGCTAGCTATTCTATTTAGCCAGCATTTCTGGTAGCTAGCAGCGAAATTGGAGGTGGAGTTGGTGATAGAACAGGATCCAAGGTACCTGCTCCTGACAACAAACAATAGCAATGAATACAATAACGAGCAGTAGGCCATAATGAATGAGCGAGCATTGGTGAAATGATGCGAGAAATACCTTTCGTATGTTTGAATTTCAATGGGGCGACTATTGTTCAATTTAGCATTCATACTCGGTATATCTGGAAATGTTGTTGCGATTGCCAACCAAACTAGGGATGCAATTAAATAGCAGTATGTAGTTAATCGCTCATTGAATTTCATGTATTATTGATTTGAAGTATTAAGTGTTATATATTTGAGTGGAAATTCAATGGGAATTACTCGTATTGAACTAAATCGATTATTATTATACAGAAAAATCCATTGTTTTTATTAACCATTGACTGTTGCTAATTTATAAAAGCATTTCACAATCATAATTTTTCAAGTTCAAAAACTACAATGAAATCATTTTAGTTGTCTACATTTTTGAGTTGCAATAGAGTATGTTACTATTGGTGATTTGGAATTAAATACAGGGATCGAGCTGGGTGAAAAATTTCCTAAATAAACATGTCTATACATGGAAAGAGTAGTTTTACCACTTTGGATACGTATACAAACATGGGATTCACTTAAATATTTTGAAAAATCATTAAATTTCCTTAGTAAAGAAACCTTTCCGATAATCTGAAGCTCATTGTAACTTGTTATTTATTTATTTTTTGTACCACGCCCGGTAATTAATGTAGTCGTAGACATTTCAAATGCCAATAAAGTTCTAAATCTTCCAGTTGTATCTTGACGCAGCTAGCGTTAGCCCTGCTGGAGATAAATGAAAATAGAGACACTAGGGAAAATGAATGGAAAGAAAGACTTCATATTGAACATGTACATGTTACATGTACAAAGAATTCTGTGAGCTACTGTCGCAATTGTTTTCACAACCATTAAGAACATCAACAAAATGAATTTGCTCGAAACCACGAGAACCCACCGAGCATGATCAACATTTGGAAGTGAGTCACTGCTCCATTCATTAATCTGCTCGAATATACCAGATACCTCTCGGCAGAACATTCGCCAATGTACGAGAAATGCATTGAACGGATGGAGACCCTATATAAAGGCGAGCTGAATGAATGGGGGGATCATTCATTAGAACCGCGATAGTAAAACAATGCGAAAGTGTGTAGTGAGAATTGATCGAGTAATAGTCAAGTGATTTTCGTTGATTGTGAAGTGATTTTAGTGGACAGTTGAATTACAAATTTATAGACTAAGTGAAAAATAAAATTAGTGAAAGTGTTAAATTGATTATTGTGCATTTTGAGTTAATAAACGCTTTTAACTTAATTTTAAAGACAGTGTGTTTTCACTTTCCCAGAACATTAAAAATTATTGGCCACGAACCATACACCCGACAGTGGTGTCAAGAAGTGAGAAAGAAAAATTTGGATATGAAAACTTTTGAACATTTTCAAAGTGCACAATGGTGAAGATTAACGTGGAAACTGGAAAAAAAATTAATAAATAAAAGCCGAAATAATAAAAATAATTTACCATGGCGGAGCTTAAGGAAGACGCAGAAACACCCAAATCAAAGGAGCCAGAAAATGCGATAGTGCATATGTTAATGCTGATGCAGCCAGAGCAGCGACAACAGTCCTCCAATTTAGCTGCGAAGCTAAATGAACAATCAGTGAAGCTAAATGAACAATCAATGAAGCTAAATGAACAATCAGCGAAGCTGGATCAACAAGCGATCGAAATCAAGGCAGATTTCCAAAAACAGTCAACCGAAATAAAAGCGGAGCTCGGTAGTCTGAACAAACAAATTAAATGCGTCGAAGAAAAGGTTTACCAGGTCGGGAGAGAATAAACCATCATATCAGCCAGGTAGAGGAGAGAATCAACCATGAGATGGGAAACATGAAAAAGGAATTGGGAGCAGCAAAGGCAATAGTTACCACCTCACCAGCGTCGCTTATAACCGCAGCGCAAAGCACATCCAGAAATGCGCAAGCACCAATATTCGACGGGCAAACGGTCTGGAGTATTTACAAAACCCAGTTTGAAGCTGCCGCTAGGGCAAATCACTGGAATGAGCCGGAGCGAGCAACTGCGCTAATTCTTGCTCTAAGAGGCCCAGCTGTCGAGCTTTTACAGACCATCCCCGTTGAGTTGCATTCAAACCCGGCTGCTATAATGAGTGCGCTGGACATGCGTTATGAAGACAATCATCTGAAGCAGATTTATCGGGCACAGCTACGGCATCGGATGCAGAAGTCTGGTGAAACCTTACAGCAGCTAGCCCAAGACATTGAGCGACTGGCATTTTTGGCTTACCCAGCGTACCACCCAGAACATCGAGATGACGCAGCAACAGAAACATTCATCAGCGCCTTAAAGGACCAGGAATTGCAACAAGCCGTGCGTTTAGCTCAAAAATAAACTGCTAAGGACGCATTAGTTTATACTAAACTTCGAGGCAGCGAAAAATGCGATTCGGACCACTGCCCGGTTCCGTGCGGTAGTGGCAGACGAGTGCAGGTGTGAACCGCAGGTGAATGGTGTGCCTAGATGCTGGGATTGCGGCGAGAAGGGGCACTTGCAAAGAGACTGTAGGAAGCGAAGAAAACGGAGCTTTTGTCCAGGATGGTGGAGATCCAGACCGTGTCAGGAGCCTAGAATGGACGCCCATCAAACTGGAGGGGACAACTTCATGGGGCGGAGGTTGGCTAGGACGATCGACATCCCCAGCACCCCCATCACCGTGTCAAGGCAACATCGTGGAGAAGCAGACTTATGCCTTCCTAGTCAAGTTGATGAAGAACATTGCAACATAACAAACGACGATACGGCCAAAAGTCGGCGTATTTCCGGAGTTTTGTACGACAAGGGCCACCCTGGCCGCCATTTCCAGGATTCGTTTTCCCCGCGGATCCGTCCGAGGCATGTCCCATTCGATTGCTTTAGCGTTGAAGTCGCCCCAAACGAGCGCTTTGCCCTCTGCGTTCGAGACAGTGCTCTCCAAAGCATTTAGCTTGGTTTGGAAAGATGATATTGATTCGTAAGGCCCAAGGTCGAGAAGACGTAAAGGACTGGTGCCGTAGATGCACGATTTGCGCTTCCGTTGAAGGTCCAAAGCGACGACTGAGAGGACAAATGCAAACCTCAGCAGGTATGGCGTACCTTGTGAACTACATTCGGATCAAGGCCGAAACTTTGAGTCACTAGTTTTTGGCGAAATGTTCGAACTACTGGAAATACAGGAAACGAGGACAACACCATTGACTCCCCAATCCGATGGAATGATCGATCGTTTCAACGGCACTCTCAATAAACATCTTCTTGCGGATTCCGGCGTACCGACTTTCTCCCATTCGCAACTTCTGATTGCCACCGTAACATTTCCACCTTCTTTTGGGCACTCCTACCTTTTCCTCTGTGTATTTATTTATTTTTATTAACATTTTTTCAATTACCCTTTAGTTTTTTATTTCCACATTATCACAACCCTACACCTAACCCTAATATAATATATACTAATAATTTCAATTTTCCCACTAACAACATTCCATTCATTAATTCCCACTAACAAAATTCATTCAACACCTTTTCCCTAACAAAACCTGGTTCCTTTCCTTCATACTAACTAATTCTCTTTACTAATTCCCTCTTACAAATTTTATTTTTTATACTAACAAAAATTAATTCACATTCCCCTACTAACAAAATTCAATCTCATGCCCAAATGAATCGTTGAAGTTGCTTATGAGATGTACGGGAGATCGACAAGCCACGGCACCATTAGCTGCGTCGTGAGTTCTCGATCGAAGGTCTGCTGGAACCCTGGGTTCATGTTCCCCCGGGTGCATGGAAGCACTCTTTTTGGGGTATCGGCAAAACCAATAGCTTCCGTAATGTATATGTGACACTTTGAATTCAACCAAGCACTTCTTGGATTGCGCAAATTGCCATATGTAAAACAATGGATACTATTGAGTTTGTCGATATGGAACAAAAGATGTGTGGCTAGCGGAATCGAAGTGTAATGAACTTCGATTACGTTACCCAGATGCGGCAGCGGTAATTTGAAATGGAAAAGGATTGCGGAATCTGATTGGGGAAGGTGAAATGTGGAATTCAGTCGTTAGGATTGGGGCAGTCAGATTTTGATTTGGCAAAGAAGAGGGAGTTTTTTTCGGTTTTTTTCGTAGAATTGGTATTTTGGCTGTTTTTAGTGACGGAGGAGGAGAGGGAAAGAATTGGAGAGTGAAGAAATTTTTATTTTGGAGGATGGAATTTTTGTTTTGGAAATTGACTTCAGTGACAGGATCAGAGTAGGAAAAGTGGAAAAGTGAATTCAAGTTGGAATGTGAGGATTATATTGCTGATTTGAAGTGCGGGACCCCTCAATACTAACTATATGGAAAAGATTGAATTAGTGAGAGTTTGAAGTTAAAGTTTGAGAATTATAGTGCTAATTTGAAGTGCGGGACCGTCTCAATCTTAACTACATGCAAAAGATTGAATAAGTGAAATTGACGTAGTTGAAATAGAATGAAGGGCCGAGAGTGATTCTTCCGTTTGAAAAAAAAAAGAAAAAAAAGGGAACCGTTTGGTTTCGAAGAGAGCCAAGTGCCAGAATTAACGTTTTCGTAGTAAACCATATTGATGGATCGGGGAGAGCGATAAATGGCCGTTCTATTATTCATTGAATTTTAAAATTAGTTTAAAATTAATTTAAGATTTGGTTTCCAGTGGCCCCACACCCCTTTTTTTTGTCTTCGCTGAATGCTCGGAGATCAACGAGGAAAAGGAGTGAGTATTTATCTGGTTCATTTTCTCATCTATTACTGTAAAATCACATTATCTAATTCTTATTTTTCCTTTTGTTTTCCTTAATATAAACTTTTTAATTGGATTATTTTTCTTCCGTACGTAAAATTATTAAGGGGTCTGTTTGTTTTGTTTGGATTGATATATTTCTTTTGTTGAATTTGTAAATTTTTTTTTTTGAATTCAATAAACGGCCATGTGTTACTAAGTTTTTTTCTAAATTTTTCATTTCTCAAAATGACCTCTCCCTTTCCCATCCTTTTCCCTTTGTGCTAGTTTTTATGTAAGGTGGCTCAGCACGAGCAGAGGGTATCCCGGAAGACCCACGACACGACTGAGCGCTAGCCGGCCTCAGTATGCCACCCCGGGCTACACATCCCTCTACTTATTCTTAATGTCTGCAACTGCGGTGACTTCCATGGTTGCTACAACCTTGCCAAGATGGTTGACGAGAAACAAAGGAACTGGGACCGACATATCCCACTATTTTAGATGGCGTACAGAGCTGCTGAACATGCATCGACGGGCCAAGCCCCAGCCAAAGTCATTTTTGGAAAGACTATTCGTCTGCCAGCTGATATAAAGTTCGGAACACCCCCTGAGAAACCCCAAACGGCTGAACCAGATACGTCAGACAGTGCGAAAACACATCGAATCAGCTACTGACCGCATGAAGACCAAGTATGATCTAAATGCTGATTCTACTGGCTTCCAGCAAACTGACTTGGTATGGCTATATAACCCGCAACGGCGAAAGGGTAGGTCTTCAAAGTTGCAACATAATTGGGAGGGACCATACCTAGTTACAAAGCGAATAAACGACGTCGTATACCGCATACAGGAACGCCGTAAGCCGAGAGCCAAAATGAAAATCGTGCACCTGGACCGCCTTGCCCCATATTACATCCAGGGAGAATTGACTACAACTGGCGACACATCTTTTCGGGGCGAAAGGGACTGAGGTGGGGGCAGTGTTACATGTACAAAGAATTCTGTGAGCTACTGTCGCAATTGTTTTCACAACCATTAAGAACATCAACAAAATGAATTTACTAGAAACCACGAGAACCCACCAAGCATGATCAACATTTGGAAGTGAGTCACTGCTCCATTCATTAATCTGCTCGAATATACCAGATACCTCTCGGCAGAACGTTCGCCAATGTACGAGAAATGCATTGAACGGATGGAGACCCTATATAAAGGCGAGCTGAATGAATGGAGGTATCATTCATTAGAACCGCGATAGTAAAACAATGCGAAAGTGTGTAGTGAGAATTGATCGAGTAATATTAAAGTGATTTTCGTTGATTGTGTAGTGATTTTAGTGGACAGTTGAATTACAAATTTATAGACTAAGTGAAAAATAAAATTAGTGAAAGTGTTAAATTGATTATTGTGCATTTTGAGTTAATAAACGCTTTTAACTTAATTTAAAAGACAGTGCGTTTTCACTTTCCCAGAATATTAAAATTATTGGCCGCGGACCATACACGCGACAATATTTATGATTTCAAGAATATCCAGGTTGAACAAAATTATCTGAAATATCTTAAAACGATTAAAATATAGAAAGGTTAATCATGGAAAAAGATCAAGAATTTAAAAATGAAGATGATTAATTTACCCACCTGTTCTCAAACGTTTCCGGCAAGTGAAAGGTAGTAAGCAATATTATAAGGTTTTTGTTATTTCAGCACAATAATTAAAAAATTATTTTCCTAATTCAAAGCAACAGCAACATATCGACAACTTGAAGAAAAAGACGTAAGGACCTAGCACTTGTTCTTATTGGAATTACCACTTGGACCTGTGTTTTAACGAAAACGCATTTCGTTTCAGTCTGCAAAAGCTTTGATTTCCTCAAGAAATTTATTTAACAAATTAGGAAGACAGAACTACGCTCATACCAGCAAGGTATTGTCCTTAACGTATGATATGCAGACACATAGAAGGATTCAATTCAAGAAAATCTTTAATGAAATGTACTCCAAATATATTTTTGTTTTAAAAGGAAAACTAGTGTTACTTTATTTTAACTGGCCAACATTTTGTTGCAATATGGCTAAAACCATTGACTAAGCTGAATGCTAAATTTCTTTTTGTTATATTATATATTTGGAGAAAATACAATCAAAAGTGTAATATCTAGTTCGATGGAAAGCCCATGTAGAAAAACCATACACGTTATTTGCAGTCGGAGGAAATCCAAACGGCAATAACTTCTGATCATTCTATTAAAACATAGAATATAAGAACCTTTTAAAGGACACTTAAATACCTGCTTTCATTCAATTTAATCATACTAATACATTAGCAAAGTTCGACGAATTTCAACCTTTATGTTATTTGCTCTTGGATCTACCTCCATTATTGTACCACCAATCATTTTTCGCTGCTCATCTTCAGCTATTCATTAATAAATTCAATCAAGTGTTATTGCATGTACCTTAAATGATGGTTCGGGAAAAATATCACAATTTTATATAATATTTTCATTTAAAACGCCTCTCCACCCATTTAAACTTTCATGCAAATCCTTGCAAACACGTAGTGTCTGAGTTGATTAAAAGTGCATATTTATCCAGAGCCATGTATAGTTGCTATTGTAATATAGGAAAATTTAAATCCCCAGAACATTGCTAACTGCGTTTAGATGTTTCTGAAATTTTTAGTAATGATTGATCTTGTAAACTGACATTTACTTACTACTAATTTCATTGAATTTGAGGGTGCCCTCGAGATTTTATTCAAGAAAGTGTAAATTAATATTACTAACAAAGTTAAATGAATGTCGACTTTTGAAGTATTTGTTGTGATTGTGTTCATGAACGTCAACACTCTTGATTCTTTTAAGATTTTTCGGATGAAAGTTGTCCAATCGCGAGGGGATTACACCACAATATCGTGCATTTCGCCTTCTTCTCCCCACCTCGGCACTAGTAAAGTAGTTTTAAGACCTGGTTTGAAAAGATCTCACTAAGACCTTTCATATGACGTCCCACCTTGACAATCTTTCATGAAAAATCAGAGGCACTTATGGTGGTTTAAAGCAGAAATCTAGCCATATGTTTGACTTGCTTCCCACATGGACGCACGCATAAAATGACCTGGGTATCACCGGATGGCGACACACAAAACCATATCGACCATATTCTGATCCAACAACGTTGAGCCTCGAGAATGTAGATAATCGTACATACCGAGGAGCCAATTGTAACTCGGATGATTACTTGATCAAATTAACCTATTGATTTTGTATGAGAAAGGCATATTTGGCAACGACCTGTCTTCTACAGAAATATGACATCGAAAGGCTCGAAAGGGCGTTTGTGGCCAAAAATTTCACGGAGATACTGAACAACCACCTGGCTCCCATTTTATCAGATACACCACTGAAAAGCAACGAGCTATGGGTGAAAGGGTGAAACCAATTAAGACCGGAGCAGAACAGACGATTGGACATTAAGCCCGGTTCAAAATGAATGATTAGTTCGATGATGAGTGCCAGAATGTGTTAGATGAAAATAATCAGACGTACAAACAATACCTAGGTAGGAAAACCAGGACGTAGAGAGAACATTATGAAAATCTCAGTGGAGTAGTGAATGGACTTTTTTACATGCAGCGCGAAACAGGTTGTCAGGACAAGGAGAGTGAGAGGCACTGAGGCAACTTGATGGTAAAAGCACTCCAAAATTTAATAGAGTGAACCGGCATAATACACACACACAAACGCATGTTGTATATCTTTTTGTTATTGGATAGAGCATATAATCATTTCATATCGAACATTAGAGGACATCAGTTGGGTTTCTAGCAAAACGGCGCAGAGTGCAGCAGATACGTGATCAAATTTTGCCATGTAGCTTTTATACCTTTCTGTCCCTCATTGCTTAAGTTCCCTCAATAGAAGGTAGAAATGTAGGAAATGTGAGTCATATAAAGCTAACAAGCAACAACACAAGACAAGCATTCAAAGTAGTGAAGATGGGCATCTTCATTCAAAAGCCTTTAAAATCTCCCTTAAAGTTCCAGAGCATCAAAACTATAGACATTCATGGAGAGCTTCCATTGGCCTCTCCAACTCTGTATGAAGTCTGTTCTACCATCAAAGCCCATAACGATAAAAAGCGCCAAGTGTCGATGAATTCCAGTGGAACTCATCAAATATGGTGACAGTAGTATTCGGAAAGCTAAGCATAAAAATGTAAGATTACATGTTTAACCAGTAGCTACGGTCATCTTCCTGTTTTGGCATCAACATTTTTTTGTATAAATATTGTTTTAAACAAATAAGAGTAGGAGCGAAACGTGACCTAAGGAAACAATCACAAGTATTAGACGCTTTCCTGCTTGTTTCCTGCAGCAACAGGTTTCCAAAAAGGTATTCGTTGGAAGGACTGAAGGGCGGAGGCCAGTGAAGAACATGAGAAAACACTGGTTTGACTCGGTCAACGAGGGCAGTTCATCGCTGCTAGTAGCTATTTTATTTTATAAATACGTACTTTCGATCCCACTGCTAGGCGCAAAAGATTCGCCCTTACCCTCTTACGTTACCACAAACGAAGTTTAAGTAGGATCTAGTAACAGAGCAGTAGATGCATTTACAGTTATTGGCATTGCTCAGCATTTAATGTCCCATCATTGGGGAACCAGTACACTCAACTGGCGACTCCGATACCATTTACTACCATTTATTCGTGAGATTTAGGATGAGAAATCATGGAAACTGTGGGTTGGGGAAATAACCCGCTGGCTTGGAACCGGCTACTGTGGTTTGCATTGCGTAAGTAACCCAAATTTAGAATAACTTATCTTTTATTGTATTTGAAAGAAGTACTGTTTGTAGAATAAACCTTCAAAAACCATTGTTAAATCAAATAAACTCTTTCCTTCCAATAGCTTGGCGTTTTCAGGGGGAACAGAAACAGAAGATGAGTATGGCGTCGAGTGGTTGGAGTACCAGTTAACCCTAGACTTACTAGTTCATTGCTTTTGTTTGGCTCGCGGTCTCCTAGTCTGTATTTTGTAGATTTCATTTGTTTTTTTCTGTTCAAATGAAAGTAGAGTATGCCTGGCATCGCATCGGTATATAGAAAAGGAGTGCACGAGTTCGTTCTTCTTAATGTATGTTGAATTTTTGGAAGGCTCTCCGTCTTCAAAATAGCTGGCCGAAAAGTAGCCAGCTCAGTGTAGACTATGAACGCCAGGAGCTGTTGTTTTTAAGGGTATGGTTCATTAGCAAGGTTCAAGATTTCACGTATGAGAATCTTCATCAGGACAATTCCGCCTTCTTTTGTGAAGTAATCGATCTAAGCCATGAACATCATTGCAATATACATGCAAGAACTATAACATGGTATATATAAGAAGGATAAAACGGTATCTCATGACAAGATACAAAGAGTCTTTACGATCTTTCTTACACAGCAAGGCAGACTCCAACTATACGATGCGCCTACAAAACCACATACACAAGCCTATTGCTATAACAACTGTCTCACATTGTTTCAAAAACTAAGCAACGGACTAAAACTTGACATTATAGAAAGACTTGAATTATAAAGTATACAGGAAGAAATTATCGACGAACAACCTGGTACGAATTTGGATGCAAATTTCTCACTACTAGACTACACTCTCCGATGAAAATAAAAGCGAAAGAAACCATAACAAATGGACACAAACAATCTAAAAAACAAAAACTTAATATCCTTCTACCTGGCCTAACCCAAGGCCTACCTGCTTAACCCATCCTACACTTTAGGTATACAGTCTTTTCCTTCCACGCGTTTTATAGACACTGAAGATGACTCAAAGGAGTCAAAACGCGTCTGATCACTCAAGAAAACAAACAAGTCGAAGTAGCAGGAGAGAAGGGTTTTATGAAATAACTGGTAAATCAAACAATATGTTCCGGATATCAAAACTTGACTACTATACAGACTTCATAAATTGAGCTCGAAAAATTAAATCCTGGTTATTATGTATTCAAATTCGCTGCCATCTTGTTTCAAGTATTTTGACCCCGTTGCTTGATTAGTCATGATAATACTTCAATATAAACCATTTCTAAATTTGTTATCAGAATTCCTACATATTTGTAGTGTCTACGTTCATTGCATAAGGGAGACCGGGGCAAAAGTAACAGTTTTTACCTTAACGCTGGTTTCTCACTGGCTATTATATTTTTGTAGAAGCGATTGTAGGCATATGCTAATTTCGGTTATGCTCTAAAAATTTGTATGCAAACTTACTTCATCATTTGCTGTTTGCATTGAATTGCCGAGTTTTAAAAAAAATTACGAATACAGTATCGAGAATGTTAGCGAATTTGTGTATTCAAGTGCCAAAGTAACGAAAACGGGCAATGAAAGAGACGAAATACGCCAAAGAATACAGCTCGCAAATAAAATATTTTATTCAGTATTGACGATCTTAATGACCAGCTGCATACACAGACCTGTGTTATGCTATGAGTGTGAAACATGGACTCTAACCCAAGCATCCGCAAATATATTGAACGTCTTTGAGCGATGGGTCCTGAGGCGAATAATCGGAGCAAAGCTAGACGGGGACCAATGACGAATTCGATACAACCATGAACTGTATGAAATTTTCAACGAACTGAAGGCCTCAAGGATGGGCAATGGGCGGGACACATGAATCGTATGGAGGAACAACGGTTATACAAGAAGGTATTCGTCGGGAGAACTGAAGGCCGGCAGCCAGTAAGGAAACTGAGGAAACGCTGGTCTGACTCGATCGATGAAGACAGTTCATCGTTGCTCGGATTTTGGAATTGGAAGACGCGGTCAACGGACCGAGACAATTGGAGGCGCTGTTTGTAGGAAGCGGAAGCCCAAGAGGGGCTATAGTACTAAAAAGAAGAAGAAGAAACTTCCAATTTTAACGGGCATAGCTCTGTTTGTTTGAAAACTAATAATAATGCGACTTATTGGGATGGGGTGGTTATCATATAAAAGTTTGAAAATTAGACCATGCCTTGGCAGGGTCATTAGCACACGCAACTGTAACTTCCTTGTTTCTAAGACCAGAGTGAATTGTGTTCTGAACAGATAGTATGGCATATTTGGTGGAGAGTTTTTCTATCAATCCAAATTGGTTTTTTGGGATAAGTGTTTTAGAGAAAATATTAAATGAACGAAGAATAATTTTCTTAAGGATTTTTCATAAATTTGAAAGCAGGGAGATAAGTCTAAATTTATTGATATCGCCACCCGATCACTTTTTTGGCAGTGGAAGTAAAGTGGCAGGATTGACTCTATTATAATTTTGATGAAATAGTCTTTTTAGTTTTTATTGTCATAAATTTCTAGTGCAAATGAGGTGAAGAGTTGATAGAGAAATACTGTGATATTTAGAATCAAAGAATTTTTTAGCAGTAGCGACAGTATCCAAACATTCAGAAACACTACTAGAAAGAAATTAATTTGCTTATTATTTAGTATCTTGTCATGGGAAAAGTTACCTTCCAATAGATCAGAAAGGTGATTACCAAAATGTGTCCAGTCAATATTTTTGAAAGAAAGTGTTGGAGAGCTGCAAGGGGTTATTGGATAATGATCTAAAAAAGGCAAAGATAAAAAAGAAAGCATGGTGATCAGAAGAAGCAGAAAAAGAGAAGCAGTGATGCGTATGGATAACACTAAAAGGAGATGGTGAAACTAAAAAGTTATCTAAAAATTAGTTACCGTTAGGAAAAGTGGGGACGCCTGCATTAATAATAGCTAAAGAGGAACTATTACCCGATGCAAGCCAATTGTGAAAGGTTCTACCATTACAGTTAATACTGCAGTCACCCCTGCTATGAAGCCTTGTATTTAAATCTCTACCCCATAAAAAACCATCAAATTCATCAGAGGTATTCAGCAAGAAGTCAAGATGAAGGATCAAACCTGAATCCGAGGGAAAATATAAAGAACTCATAAGTAATTTCCTTATATGGCCACCATGTGTCCGCATATGTAAAGTAGCAATTGTATAAGAAAGAGAAGAAAGAGAGGAAATGTTGCAAGGAATTTGGAAAACTTGATGTTTTGAATGTTGTTGTGAATTCCGGTGTCGCGGCTTTCTCCCATTCGCAACTTCGAATTGCCACCGCAACATCTTCACTTTTCTTGTGCACTCATACCTTTTCCTCTGTGTATTTATTTATTTTTTATTAACATATTACCAATTTCCCTATAAATTTTAACCCCCCATCATCTCAATCCTACCCCCTTATTCTATTTTTAAGTACAAAAAAATAAACAAAAATAGTAATATAATAATAATTCTAGCTTTCCCACTTCTCATTAACAAAATTTCATTCTATACATTTTCCCTAGCAAAACTTAATTCCTTCTTTCACACTAACTAATTTTATTCATTAGTTCCCACGAACATATTTTATTTTTCATACTAACAAAAAATTTATTCACGTTTCCCTACTAACAAATTTCAATTTCATACCCATCAAGAAAGATGCATTGTTGAAGTTGCTTATTAGATGAATGCATAGAGGGACTACAGGAGACGGCGAAAGATCAAATTCATGAAGCCACGAGCTTTTGCCTTTGCTATTGTAATAACTCGCATAGGCTCGAAGCAAATTTCGAAATTGGGGTCGAAATTTCGTTCATCATATTATAAGGTGTATCATACTCTTGGCGATAAACTTTATGAGAGTGCAGCGTTTGAAAATTAATTGTTTACTACAAAAAGAAAGCCAAAAAATTGTCATATGTGCTGATATTATTATTCTGGTGGAATTATCTTGCAAACGCTAGAGAGGGTACCACTTTTGACCTACGTAGAAAATTTCATCATTCTAGCTTGTGTGGTTTGCGAGAAAACTTGCTGTGACGCACGGACGGATGGACAGGCGGACGAAAAGACAGATCGCGATTTTAAAAGGGCATTTTAAAAATATTTTACAATCCCCTAAAATTGTCTGTTGTATAAATACTTACAAGTTATGCCATTAAAAATGTTTCCATGATAAACATTCATTACTTCAGTTGCTACTAAAATAGCGAATTGCGCTTACCTTCTGACCTTTGTGGGCCGCCATTTTGAATGAATGCATTTGATTTTGGATTTTGAAAAATATTTCAATCTGAGAGTTTCATCAGTCAATTTGCCCAATCTAATTTAAATCAACTTCCCTCTAGACAGGGCAAAAGTATTAAATTTTTAATGAAAATGGCAGCGAAAAATATTAGGTTTTAAATTTTCGACTTCTTTATTTTTCAACCGATTTTGATAATTTTTTGCTTAGTACAGGGACTTAGTACAATTATCCATGATCTCAAGTTTCATTAAAATCCATTGGAAAATTTGGCCACTAGAGGGCCACAAAAATCTGAAAAAGTCGCATATTTCAATCGCCGACATTTTGAAACTTGAATATTTATGTGCACCAAAATAGCAAATTGTTTAGATTTAATTGTTTTCTATCTTGAAAATAAATTTCATCCACATCGAATCAAAATTGGGTCTTTCAGAAGCCTTTGAAATTTCTAGCTTCAACTAGCCACCATTTTGTTTTTGGAGATCTGATCTCAAGTTTTTTAACATAATTCTTTAGAAATTTACAGTTTTTATCAAAGAACCGAATTTCATTAGCATCAGTTGAAAAGTTTGGTCACAACAACAACATCCAATGCTTACACGCTTTTCGACGTCTGAGCGGCCACCATTTTGTTTAAAACGGTTCGACTTTGGATTTTTTATTGTGAAATTCATCGCATACTTCAACAAACCTCTGTACCAAATTTCATCCAAATAGGAGCCATGGTTTGGTCAGAAATGAAATCATGAATGTTTGTCTATAATGGCCGCCATTTTGTTTTCCCTCCACCGATTTAGCTGGCTAAACAACTGAACTCAGATATTCACGCAATACGCCTTTCCTAAAAATTTTGTGAAAATTGGAGCGAAATTGTGACCTCTAGCATAGTAACGATTTTCGTTATATCATATATATCATATATATATATATATATATATATATATATATATATACAGTAGAGTCTCGCTAATCCGGATATGGCCTGGTCCGGATCCTTCTGTAATCCGGATTGAGTGGAACAATTGATTATTTCCATTATGTCCCTTGTAATCCGGACTGATCACAGTTTCGCTAATCCGGATCGCGTGCCATATAGCGCAATAATTAAAAGCACAGTGAAATTGTGCTGTATTCACTTACACACTTTTTTATATTTGTTTATAGACTTTATAGGTCCTATTTATATGTACGCTGGCCTATGTACATATATGTAAGTGAAATACCATATTGGTCACTATATTGAACTATGGACGTAACACATTTTTGCCATGTGCGTGTCTGTAGCACGGGGAACTCCCGAATATTCGCTTACACACTTTATATGATTCGCTCATACACCTTATATTGACTATTTCTGCGTACGCTTTATTTCACTATTGTAGAATGGGGAATCCCCTATAAGTATGAAAAGCAATAGAAGGAAAGTTTTTAGTCAGTTTCAGATTGAAATGGCACCAAAAAGGTCGCATACAGCGTTAACTCTCGTAGAAAAAGAAAAAAATTTAACGCAACTGAACAATGGCGCTAGCGGAAAAGTACTAGCAGAAAAATATGGTGTCGGTACATCAACAATTTCGGATATAAAGAAAAATAAAGAAAAAATAAAAAGGTATTTTTCCGTTTTTAAATGTGCATCGGTAATTTTAAATGCTGCTTTTCTAGCTTCATCGCAAATTGCGTCATAACTCCAAAGGGTAGGAAAGTTTTGCGGGAACCGGAATATCCAGAAATGGAGAATAAACTGTATAAATGGTTTCTGCTGCAGCGAAAAAGGCATGCAACTGTAACAACGGACATTTTGCGAGCAAAGGCTGCTCAAATTCATGCTAAATATTATAAGAATAAATCATTTACTGCGAGCAAAGGATTGGTCAATAGATTTAAAAAAAGACGTGGTCTTCGTCACCTCAAAGTAGTCGGAGAGAAGCTGTCTAACGATTCATCTAGTGTGTAACTCTTTCTACGAAATTTCTCTGAAAAAGTTAATGAGCTGAATATATTGCCGTCTCAAATATATAATGCGGATGAATCTGCATTATTCTGCAAATTACTTCCTGAACGAACTTTGGTGTCTGCTACGGAAAGAGCCGCTCCAGGGAGAAAAACCTCAAAAGAGAGAGTAACTTTTCTAGCCTGTACGAATGGAACTGGCACACTTAAGCTGAAAATGATGGTCATTGGAAAAGCAAAAAAATCTAGAGCATTTAAAAACTGCACCGACCTTCCAGTTGAATACTACTCAACGAAAAATGCATGGATGACTTCAACTCTTTTCTTAAAATGGTTTCACGAGTGGTTTGTCAAACAAGTACGGCTATTTCAAGCAGAGAACAACCTTAATGGGAAAGCAATTTTATTGGTCGACAATGCTCCATACCACGCATCGGAAACGCAGCTAAAAAGTGATGATGGTAAAATTATGACATTGTTTCTTCCACCAAATTGCACGGCGCTTATCCAACCAAGGGACCAAAACGCAATACGTTTAACGAAACTGCATTATCGGAAAAGCCTCCTGGTACACGTTTTATCTTTGGAAGAAAATGACATCTCGAAAGTCGTTAAAAATCTCACCATTAAAGATGCTGTGTTCTTGCTTGCGAATTCTTGGGATAGGTTGTCACCTGATGCAGTAGCAAAATGTTGGAAAAATATTTTTAGCTATTCAGTAGATAGCAACTCGGTTAATATGGAAAACCATTCAAATGCTGAAGAGGATCCAGATGATAACATCTTGTTATCAATTCTCAAGGAGAAATGGTTGTCAGAGAACGAAGATGCACAGGAACTAACAGAAATCCGAGTTTTACTACAAAAAGTCAATGAAAAGAATCAACCATCACAATCGGAAATTAATGAATGGCTCGTTGGAGATGGAAATAGTTTACCCATTGACAGTGACGACAGTTCCTCCGTCGAAGAAGTTGACAACGATGAACCAAAAGTTAAACATGAAGACGCCATCAATAACTTCAGAACCTGCATACAATGGGCAGAGGAAAATAAAGTTGAATTGGAGAGTTTGACCATTCTAAGAACGTTACAGCAGCGTGCGATGTAGGCTAAGTAAGGGTGCATTCGTCAAACAAAAGTTACCGATTTTTATAAATAAATTTTTAGTTGATGGATATTCCATTACTTTATACTTACTGCTAACATTTATCTTGAATGGATTGTTTTTTTTTCCTTGGAGATATCTTCATTTTATGTCAGAATATATACGATATATATATATATATATATATATATATATATATATATATATATATATATATATATATATATATATATACAAGCATTTTGTAATGTTTTTCTTTCATAATTTGAGTATGCCTTTGGTGATCCGGATTTCCGCATAATCCGGATTGGGTCGGTTTCAAATTATATTTTCATTATATATATATATATATATATATATATATATATATATATATATATATATATATATATATATATATATACATATATATATATATATATATATATATATATATATACATAAATATATATAAAGTACTCTACGCAATAGGTAAATTTCTCTTGAGAAATTCACCTACAATTAAAAAAAACCGACTCCAAAGTAAGAAAGATGAATAAAATATTTCACCTCCATAAAATTCATTTCATCCTTTAATTTCCACTTTGAAGTCGGTTTTCTTCGTTTTCCGGTAAATACACAAATATTTTCAAATAAAACCGCCATGCAAGCATTTCTGCATTAATTGGTTCGATTTTGAACAACAATTTCAGTCCCATCACCACGACTTCAGAAACATAGAAAAACATTTTTAAAATCAACCGACCAGTTTTCGAAATTAATAAAACAGCTCCCATATTGTAGGTGCACTGCATTGATACGAGATCTCGTATTGTAGAAAACTTTCAAAGTTTTGCAATTAAAACGTTTACTCCGATACATGAAACTTTTACAAGCACCTTCGGAACAACAAAACTAATTGTTCTCAACAATTTAATCTTACCACCATTATGGATGGAGCCGACAAAACTTCAACATTTGCGCGGAACATCTATTTCACATGCAATTTGCACTTTGATAATTACGAACCTTTACTTAAAAACACAATTAATTACTTCAACACGAATTTCAAGGATAACTTAGGCTCATTTAAATCCGTAGGAATTAAAAATCAGAAAAAAAGCGCGTAAATACTTACAATGCAAGCGAGTTTCAGTTGCATGTTATCGGAATGCTATGACCGACGTCAAATCTGTTTCAACCGAGAAAATATTTAAATTCGCGTCTCCCATATACCGTTTATAGCAGGAACGATTCACACAACATTCGAAATTATGTTTTCATTCAGAAAACGCACCGAATACCTGGACGGACACAGAAAACATCACGTAAATTATACCCGGACACATAATTGTTTCCTTGACTGCACTTTACTTACCTAAATAATGAAAAATACTCGATGACGCCTTCACATTTTTACTCACGTTTACACATTGAACACTTTATTTTCGAAATCACTTATACAATCCACCCGAAACAAGCGTTTTCATTGAAAATTTTTAAAAATTACGAATTTTGATGGAATTTTCGCAAGAATTGTCAGCTGACTGTTTTCCATCAGCTGAAACATTATTTCCGGGATCAGGGGTGTCACAATTGTTGATTTCGATCGAAAACGATTTAAATTTGGCGCACTTCGTAGTTTGTTAGTACATTTTATGGAAAAGAAAGAAGTTTGTTGAACAATATTTGGAGGCATTGTTTACAATTGTAAATGATGTATGATCATTAGAGAGAAAACTAAAAGTAATGAACTTTTTTAGCTATTTCGAAATTAATTTCGAACAATAATAGCATTTGGACAATCATTCGTAAGCTCATCCGAAAATTGGAGTATACGTACATGAAATGTTTGTTCGTATTGAGCATGTATTAAGAGACTTCAATATTTTATATTGGAAATGAAAGCTCACCATCTCCAGTGTATACCTCTATGGGAAATCAACAGAATATGCTCTGGACCGGGGGTCCGCTAGGACCCTGGGGTCAAGTTCCCCGAGCGCAGGAAAGCACTCCTTTTGGAGTATCGGGAAAAGCAATTGTTTCCGTATATACGAGTATACGATAATTTGCATCTAATCAAACGCTTCCATGGTTAGGCGAATTGCCATATATGCAAATGGAAATTGTTGCGTTGGTCGATACGAAAAAGATGTGTGGGTAGCGGAATCGAAGTGTAATGAACTTCGATTACGTTACCCTGAGGCGGCAGTGGTAATTGAAAATGATGGATTTCTTGGATTGAGGGCAGTTAGTATTGGACTTTGAGAATAAGAGGGAGTGATTTTGTGGCGTATCGGAAAATTTTGTCAATTTGGAGTGCGGGAACAAAAAGTCTTGATTTGGGTTGGGAGACGAAAATGGGATCATGAGTAGACAAATGTTTTGAATTGAATTTTTAGTGTCGGAAGTTTGGAAGTGATGAAAAAAGAAAAAAATTGGATTGAAATTCAGTGGATGAAAATCAGAAGTGAAAGGAATAAAGTGAGAAAGACATTAGAAACTATTGACTAAAATTTAAATATACTTTTGAAAGCTAACCACCCACATTGCGGTGGAAGAAAAATCAAGTGTGATACAGAAGTCACAATATTTAAAGTATCAGCTGTCACGTTTGCTAAATCAAAACAAAGATAGCTGACGAGTGAAGTGGGAATTCGAAGCAAGTGCGGAATTTTGAATTTGTCGCTCGTAGACCAAGCAGACGAAAAGGATAGAGCTGATGGAAGTGGCCGTTGCGTTTTTGTGATTTTAACTTCACAATCTAATTTTCAGCGACCCCACGCTTTTTCTGTTGAATTTCACCGGGGCTTGGAGTTCTGCAAGGAAAGAAGTGAGTACCAATTTGATTTTATCATATTGAATTAGTTTATTTTGGCATATTTTAGCTAATTTTTTTTATGTGGTTTTAAATTTCGAAGGGGGTTTTTAGTAGTTTTTTTCATATTGTTAATCTTCATGCAATTTGATTTGGAGCAGAATTTGTGAATGAAATAAAACGGCCATGTCGCATTAAGACCATAATCTTTCATTTCTTAAAATGACCTCCCCCTTTCCCGTCCTCATCCCTCTGGGTTTGTGTTTTTATATAATGTGGCTCAGCACGAGTAGAGAGTGTCCCGGAAGTTCCACGACACGACTGAGCACTAGCCGGCCTCAGTATGGCACATCGGGCTACACACCACACTGCTAAAACCTAATGTCTCCAACTGCGGTTACTTCCGCGGTTGCAACATTGTGCAAGAATAGCTGTACCTCTACCAGTATCATTGCGAAGAATTGTGTAATTGTTAAATAATGGCTTATGACATTCACGCAGGCGAGTTTTGTTTAAAAAACAAGATCTGGAAGATACCAATCAAGAATTAACTAGATAGCAATTCTTTTATCATGCGATTGAAGTGAATTTATATTTAATGGTTTAATGGTTTTTAATTTATTTACTGCCCGCAATACTAATGAAAAAATTAAAAAGGGCTTCTGGTTGGTCTTCAGAATTCAAAATGTTATAAGATAGTAAGAACACTTTGGTTTTTTTATGAGCACAGCTGGAAAGACCCCAAAGTGAATAAGGAATTCACGATTTAATGTGGCTAGACAATTTTTCTGAATATTGCTATCCATATTGCCAGACGTAGGGAATGAGATTTTGGTGACTGCAGAATAGGATAGGCCATTATTTCTAGATAAGGCAGAAAATAGTTAATCATTATTTTTTGGGATAAGAGCAGGAAAATTATTGTTACCAGTAGACGGGGCAAATCCAGTGGAGCTCGGTTTATTTGCACGTTTTTCGGCAATTTTTGCTTCAAGTTTTATTCGCTTTGGACGGCCAGAATGATTTGCAGGATGCTCATTGGATGAGCACAGCACGTTAAATACAGGGGGTATAGAATGGTCAGATATGTTTGTCTCTATATTTTCCCTCGGACAAAAAGCATCAATATGTTCCAAACCACATGCCACACACTTGCTTTCATACCCACAGTTCATGGCCACATGACCGTAACGCTGACATTGGCAGCACTGGGTGAAGTCTCCTCATTTAGGTATCTCCCAAGTAGTTTTGTGTTTAAAAATAAATTTTATTTTCAAAATTTTTAACAAACGTAAAATTACACGAAACATTTTCAATGTAACCCCATTACTACGAGACCAGGCAGTGGACAGATTTGAGACTTCAAAATCTCCAATATCTAGAGCTTGCATAGTTATGTCATTCCTGATTTCCTCTATTGGGAAAAGTGCACTCAGGCCTTTAATAATTGAAGTGAGCCTACGCCTTTCAGGGGGTGGGGTAAGAGAATGACCTTCAAGTTTTTTCTCTTTCATAAGGCTCATAACGCATCATATGCGATAGAATTGTTAGTTAAAACTTTATGGAAAGGGTTTGAAAAAAGAATTCACACGATATTTCGTTTCGGGGAATATTTTAAAAAATAACTGTAAGCTTATTGCTTAAATGTTGTTTATGAAAATTAGGGGTGACCACGATTATTTAGTTAGCATAGAATTAGTTTGCTTGGGGTGATTATTGGCTAATGGTGAAAATCTATTTGCATGATTGGAATTTAAATGATTTGAATTTACTGGATTATTTAAATTTCTTTTTGTGATTAATTTTCCCGTAGCTAATTTGAAATTGATCTAATCCTGATCCATAGCATCGCTGAGGGAAAGTCTCCCTTCTTGAAAGCTCCTTTGCCGTTTGAAATTTCTGTCTTCAATAATTGTTGAAAAATTGGAACGAAAACCAAACTATAATTAAACAGAAATCTTGAATTATTAAAATTTGGCATTAAAACAATACACCTCTATTCGCTACGACAGCCAGTCGTATTTTTCCCTTGCTTACAACTTCGTCGCAAACGCCGGTTAACTTTGACCGGTTGTATCTCAAAAGGAAATGCACATTATTCAATTTTTTTCGAGCATCCCTTGCAATACCTTACAACGCTGAATTTAATTTCAAGCTGCCGAGATATTCTATTTATTTATTTGAAAAAAAAAAATTTATTTAAAAAATTCCTGAAGCCGCCATAATGATCCGATGTTAATGCTATAAAGTGCGTTCAATAGGTGGAGTACTTTTTTATATGTGAAAAAATCAAATCTCTGACATTCAAGACTTTAAAATTTTGAATATTTTCAAAATAAATTTAGATTGCAAAATTATTATACCAAATCTACTAACTCGATTTTGATTTAAATTGATGCGCTGTTTAACTGTATTATAAAGATTTTTCAGCGAACTATGAAGGTCCTAAGTGCATTTCTAGAGGTAGAAAAATTAAATAAAAATAGGCTGTTTATCTTTTGTTTTTATATACTGAGTATTTTATTCTTTTACGGCGAGTAAAAAATTTTAAAAATTTTAACCAATCATATCTTATAGAAAATTTAACTAACTCTTTTTCTTCTTCATAGCAATACAGCCCCTCTTGGGCCTTCGCTTTTCCTGCAAATATTGTCTCCAACTGTCTCGGTCCATTGACTGCGTCCTCCAATTTTGAAATCCGAATAGAGCAGCGATGAACTGTCTTCATCGACCGAGTTAAACCAGTGTTTCCTTGGTTTCCCCATATTAATGATTCCGTAGCTGCTCCACCGCTATATTGGGGCTACTCCGGCAGAGGCTCCACCGACCCAAACTTACTCACCCGTAGACGGGCGTGGGTGCCACTCGTTCGATTCTTTGAGCCTCTCAAGGGGTCGTCCAAACGAGAAGACGACCGTCCGGAGCGAAATTAACAAATATACAAGTTTTGGGGCTCGCCGCTACAACGAGTTACAATGTTTCACCGCCACACAAAACTCGTAGTTTACCACATCAGCGTAACCAAATTTAATTGAAACACTAACTTTCATTGCACCCGCCGAACACTACCACCTGACTTAATCTCTCCAGGTCTTCCTGCCTGGTCAACGTCCCGGGAAAAGAACTCCCGAGCCACACCTTTCACAGCTGAAAAGGACAGTTGTTATGTCGAATGATAGCGAGGAAAGTAAAATATACCATTTTCTTTATTTGTGTTGAGTAATACTCTAAACTTTATAAAAAATTCGATTAATATAAGATTAAATTAAAGCCACTTACATTTATTCCCTACTCCGTTTTCGTGATTTTCGCCGCAGTTGTCTTGTCCCAATTTAATGTTCCGGTATTCAAGAATCGTCTCCAATTTAATGTTCCAAAACCCAGAGGGCGTCACGTTCGGTATTATCTCCGCCGGTTGCTCGAAAAAACTCCCAAAAGAAAAGAAAGCGCACCAATCTTCCCGGGCTTAAATAACCTCCCGGTTAACGTTTGTTTTCCTCCCGTCCACCGGAAAAATCATGTTCTGGAGGGTTTCTTTTCCGTTTGTTCAAGTAATTCCCCTTGCTTGATTTCACTCCTAACAAGTTCCACTCGGAGGCGATCCTAGTGAGAATTAAGTGTACCACGCATTGAATGCGCTGAATGCATTTGACTGACAGTTCGAACTGTCGGTAATGTTTATTTACATCGCGACGTGAGATGAGGACTTCGCAATAATCCTCGCTTTTCCTCTTTTTCCCTTGAGCCAGCGCTAATATTTCTTAATTCTTCTTGTCCCCGCCGGTAGTTTAATCGCCATGCCAACGCGTGGAGTATCGTGTGTGTATATTTCTGCACCAGTTTTAACTAATTTTGGCCGTCAAATCCCTCCTCGGGAATGTCGCGATTTTCTTCATTTAGATTTCCGTGGTACATTATAGTGAGTTTAGTGCAAATAAGCGAATAGTACGCTTCGGCACAATGTCGATAGTCAATTAGCAGAGGACGCAAGAAATTCGAAAGTTGTATCCGTGCTTCTTTTGTCTAGTTTAGTGGATTTATTAGCTTCCTCTCCTTTGAGCGTGTCGTAATCGGCGGTCATTTGTTGGGGTGGCAAGTTGAATTTTTGTTTGGTATTGTTAATCTCATTCATAGCCTCTGGTTTGGCTGAAAATTCATCACGAAGCTCTGCCAGTTGTTTTGACTAGGCGTCACGTAGTTCAGCTTACAATAACATCGTTCTGGTTTCATATTGTGAGCTCAACAAACGACATTCGCCTAAGTCCTTTCTATATTCAGAAACCTTTTTATTTGGATCTGTTTGTAACGCCTCCAGATTCTGACATCTTGTGCGATATTTTTAGCTTCCGCTTTAATTTTGCTACTATATTGTCGAGCCGCAGTGAATTTCTCTTCAACTTTAGCACCTGGATCAGGTGTTATTTATTTTCATCCCACTGATACTATCCGTGCATAAGGCTTGTTCAACTTTCGATAGATAACGCAAAAGATTTGAGAGCATTCCATAAACTCGATAGTTATGATGCGCTGAAAAATCTTTCAGTTGCTGCAACTTCGATCTAACGACATTCTATGTGACCTGTTCAATTCCTCATTCATGGTATCAACATCAGTTTTTGGTCACGACTCCTGGTGATTTTTGATCGTAGTTAACAGTTAATTCTTGTAGAGGTTGAAGTACTCCTATTACCTCCTCCTTAGCACTTTCGTGTTCTGGATGATGCTACTTTTAATTTACGTTACACCTCGAATTCGCACTTTACTTGTCTTGTGCTTGCCACTAATGAAGTGTTCAATTCGCGAGTGTCTTCCGTCGGTATGCGTACCCTTGCTTCCTCAGCAGCATCTCTGGCTTCGCTACGTGGCTCGTTCCTCTTTGGTGGCTGCTGGATCTGCGTCAGTGTGAAGATGTTTGCGGTGGGATCGTTAAGTTTGTGTCCTTGGCCTCAAGCTCAGTGGCTGCATCCCTAATAGGAATGTTGGCTTTGACGACAGCCTCGCGTTTAGATCCACACTCAAAATCGTTTCCCTGTAAATTTTGACAGCACTCAGGTTCAAACTTGAATTAGTCGAATTATATACTGCATCAAAATTCATTGGGAGTCTATGTTGGAAAGTAGAATCAATGAAAACTTAGGCAGTATGAAACCTTGATTTTAGGAAATGATGTAAATGCCTGCAGATTATCGCGCATAACACAAACACCTCTTGTCGCATGACGAGAGCAACGATTCAAATTCGGATTTCCTCCAAGCGTTGCATGTTATTTTGTTTGCGACGCAATTCCAATTGCTTCGTGGGGTTACATGTTTTATGCTGCCACATATGTTGATTGGATGACGAAAGTTTCCGCTACCATGTGACCTAGTCGTAGCGCCAGGAATTTGCGTTTCGTTTCGAGCTCGCCTTGGTTCTTGATGCTTTCAGCGCTTGTTACTGTTGCGTTGTCCATAATGTGACGTGTAAATCGGAAGCGATCAAGCTATTTAAGGTTGATTACATAAAATTATAAAGCAAAAATTATTATGAGGCTTCCTTTCCGCAATCTAACAAGTAGTCATTTTGTGAATGATAATTTAAATTACTTGCTGTTGGCTACATTATTAGGTTATCAAAAAAAGTAAATAAAGTGCTCCTTGGTATTGCGTAGGTTTAACTCTTACGAAATCGCGTATGGTGGTGTTCGGGGTGAGCAACACTATGGAATCTCAATGTTCACCCATAACAGTCTCCGCCCTTCAGTTTTCCCAATGAATACCTTTATTGGGTGTCCGTTGTTCGTCCGCACGATTTAAATCAGTTAAATTTAACTATACAGCTTTTATTTCCCAACACTTTGCTGTATAATTTATTTATTTATTTATTTACAATTCCATTTAACAGATTAAAATAAATCCAATTACAAAATGGAAAAACGACAAGCAGAAACAAGTAAGAATGAAAACTTAAATTAAGCAAAGAAAAATTAGGAAGATTAAATAATATTAATATTGAAAAATTGGGCATTATTGTCTATTAAACTATGAAAAGGTTAATATGAAATTAACAGGCATTAAAAATGAAGTTAAAGCGCAAAAAAAGGAAAGGAAAAAAAAACAACAAGTCGAACTATTCAAAATGAGTTGTAAGGACGAGGTTTCTTAGTCTTATTTTGAATGCAAAATAGGAATCAGAAAAAGGACCAAGCTCAAGTTTATTATGTTTCCTTAACATTCGCACAACGGGAGAATGAAAGTATAAATTCGTACGGGCAAAGGGCACCTCGAATAAAGTGTTTAATCGAGAAGGACGCGTTGATTGACGGAAGTGTAAGTCAGCATATAATAGTGGAGAGATTTGATTGTAACATAGTTGATACAGAAAACACTGATCCAAGTAGATGCGACGGGATAACAAAGTCGGAAGACATAAAATGAATCGTTTTGAAGTTAGAGGTGAGAAAAGTGGAAAAAATCAAGTTTTTTTATAATTTTTATACATTTCTATTTATTTTTTGAGAGGGAGCATAAGTCAATTATTGTTGCACAAGTTATTCCACAACTGTTCCTTCAAAAATCAGTGTGCCCCCTACTGAAAACAGATCCGCCCTGGTCTATTTAGTTTATCATGTGATCGATGCAATTGAATTGAAATGGTGAATGCATTTAATCAATTGATGTCGATGCATAGAAGCTTACGCCTGATATATTTATTTATCCTACAATTTACCCAGGCTTATTCAGCTTTTAAGATTTTCAAAATAATTTACCAAGTATCATGTTTATATTGGATTCTATTTCCATCAACTCAGATAATCAAATGCCGTGTCTCGTCAATTAAATTCCCTTTTCTTATATAGAAGTAATTACTCACCGTTGATAATTTAAATTAATATATCCCATAGATAGTTACTATTTATAATTACAGCAGATGCACTGGTTAAAGTCTAGACTTTAATATACTTCTACTGATTGTTATATGCACTACAATAACATATTTCTATTCTATTCTTTGGCCGGGTAATATATTCCCTGTACTTAATTATGAATATTCCTCATATGCCTCTTCAACTGAATTCACTTAAACGTATTGCACGTGCTGAAAACCTCGAAATGAAAATTGGAAACAAATTTTTGATAATCTTCGACTCAGAAGATTACTGTCACTAAAACATATTTCGTTTTTCCACTCGGAGCATCCAGAACAAAAGAATCCTTCGTATCCTCCACCGACTAAGAGACTCAAAAACTAACCCAGAAAACATTCTTTGTACATTCCCCGGCAACTTCCTCTTAAATTTTAAATACAATCCTTCCAACAATTTCCCCCAACACATGTGTCATAAATAATTCCAATAAATTAAATGCATCCGATACAGAAATTAAATTTGTCATTGTTGTCCGAATGGTAGAACCACAATATTGTAGGAACTTCGTTTGCTATTTCTCTAGGAGAGCTCTTGAAAATTGTCCATTGTCATAATAATGAAATTAAATTAAATAGTCTATTTGTATGAAGGGATGCTGAATCGTACGCTAAAGGAGTCATTCTATCCGAGTTTATTATATTGTATTTTATGGCAACGCTAAGGCCAGTCATACAGGCTACCATTTTAGACAGCACATTTCTTCACTTTAACTAATTGTGTCTATCCAAAATGCGTAAGGATATCACAAATGTATGCTACCCTTAAGGTATCTCCCTTATATCTGTTCAAAACCCCATCGTATTGACTGTGTGTGAAAATCACCCTTTTGCAAATATTTGGCTGGTATGATACAAAGTGGTCGGAGGTTGATAGGGATCAAAAGGACATGATGCTAATCCGTTTTTAATATCAGCGAGTGAGACTTGTCTGTTTCGTTACTTGCGTTTGCACGACAACGCCATTGTGTTGCTCCTGCAATTCCAGCGAAGGACAGAAGAATTCTCCTCTCATTGAAGGACACATCGCGTAGTCTCGAGACCCAATGGAATGGGGACCCTGGGAATTAAGGGTGGATGGCGAACAATACTGGATGAACAAGCGCCGGTTTTCTTGCCTACGCATAACAATTGGACGCCAAGGAGATCGGGGCCAGAAATCAACTCCCTCAATAAAACATTGTTTGGTGTTTAGAATGTCACCCGCAGACATTTAGACACACTTGTCTTTGGGGTTGGAGTGGGACATAGCTCAATATCTCGTCCTTTGCGTTTTGGGGGGTAATTTTTCATTTAGGATTGTTGCAAGGATGATACGATAGCGATGACTTGATGTTGATGATGGGTAAAAGTGAACTGTGAAATTGTAAATAGCCAGGAGTAATTGATTTTATTTTTATGAAAGGCGGCCAATGTGGGGAGAAGGCGTTGTTGATGATGGCAGTAATTGAATCGTTTATTTTGGGGTATCTAAAGTTAATCAGTGAGGTAAATAAAATAAGTTTTGTCCCATCGTATTGTTTAATAAGTATATTTTAAGTTTTTGTCTAATATGTGGGTTTTTGTTTCTGGTAAAATATATCAGAATGCTTACCAATAAGTAAAATCTGAAGAATGCAGTGTTGAAAGTACTTGTACTTAGTAATGAGGTTGGTTTGCTCAATTATGGTAGATGTCTACAAATCCTGTTTTATGCGGCTCCTTTGACGGGTGATGAAGCCAAAGACTAATCTAGAATGTTGTACCATGGGCAATGTTGGTGAAAAATAACATGCCTAAGTATGATACTAACCCTATACCCTTCTAGTGCACTATTTAGTTAATCGAATGAAATGATTTGACCATTCTTTTGGACAATAAGCTCTTTAAAATGAAGTAAAACCTAAAACTGGTAACGAACATCTCAGCAAGCACCTCTACTATGAACTCACTATCATCATTTTCATTTCTTAAAAGTCGAACAAGAAACTGAAGAGCATAACTTTAAATTTAAAGAGACAACAAATTATAAAGCAGTTTCGGTAACAATATACAACATATGTAGTAGATGATATAAATCACTATTTAAATTTGAAAAACTAGTTCAAAACGCCCTAAAGGATCAAAAAAGCTCATGAAATCGGTATCAATTCAGTTTCCGCCGTGCAATTCATTCATTTAATGATAAATAAGGGAAATTGATTTAGTATCGATTTAAAGACCTTTATTTCCTGCCTTTTAGGATGTTTTGAAATCGGTTTTCATTTTCAATCAATGAACGGATCTTTGTATGATATATGTGTATCAAGAAAAGATTGCCCAACATCTCGTTGGTCACATGCTATGCTCCCACTGAAAATAATGAAAAGGAATCCTAGGATAATTTTTACAACATCTTAGAATAAACAATGGATAGGTTGCCCTCATACGATATTAAAATTGCTCTAGGGGACTTTCAAGAACAAATCAGAAGGGAGCTGGCTCACAGAGGAACAACAGGAAAGCGCGCTAACACGCAGAAACTATCCTAAACGAACAGTTCCTAAAACACTTGGCGTCAGACAGAAACCTCATCATAAGCTCCACCTGTTTCCCGCACCGTGACATTCACAAAAGAATGTAGGCATCCCCAGATGGCTGCATGCATTTACACATTTACGAAACACTACTCAACCTTCTGTATCGGTTAACATACAGGAACCAGCTCCTCAAAAAGGCGCCTCTTGATCAGTGCTGTACGCTCAGTGCTACTGTTTGGATCGGAAATATAGGGTGACGCTCTCAGTAAGGAGGTATACCGAAAACGCCTGGTACAGGTACAGAGAAGTGGAGCACTGAGGATTGCATCTTCGTATCTGACAGCCTCTGATTCGGCGGGGAGAGTTATTGCAAGTGTAATACCTGTTAATCTCTTTGCTAGAGAGCTCCACGCTATTTACCTGCGTCGAAACGAGGATGAGAGACAGCGCTCACTCAACGATTGATAGCAGTGTTGGGTGAATTACATGAAGGGAAGATGGACTGCACGCTGCATTGTAGTAATCTAGGAGCTATGGCTCTAACAGCAGCGCTGACACAGGCACACAGCACGAACGTAATTTAACAAGGATTCAGTCGATTCAGTCACCTTCCCCATCGCAACACTCGTTTTTTCTTTGCATGGCAAAAAGGTCCAGAAAATGTCTTTTGTACTTAACTCCCGGGAAACAAAATTCTAAAACTGTTTAATATTTTAATGTGTAGTGATTTTATTACAATATCTTTTGAATATAATTTAACGAATTGCGGTGTAACGCGGGATACAAATGCTTAGAACGAATGTGACAAGAAGCGGTACATTCGATGCTGTTAGGATTTAGATTCAAAAGTGCAATCCCCTGGTGGTGGTCCGATTCCGTGCATTTTATTAGCAAACAAGCGCGACCAAGATAAGCAAGGAATCGTAACGAATCCGGAGAAAATGGATGAATATGTCCAGGGAAACGAGATGGGTTTTTAACCACGAGGCTATCGAGCAGCGAACGCAGGTGAAAGTGATCAGAGGTGAAGGTAACAACAAATCAATCTGAATAGTGTCCACTCAAAAAACGGAATTCCAGAGAATGTGCTATCGTACTTTCGAGCAATAGAAGATGGTGTATTTTTTGTTTGTTGGCCGCTTCGTCTATTAACGCAAAAAGAAAACTGACAGATTCATGTTTGATCTACTAAAACTGGTTTTTATGCGATGGGCAATTTACCGCTTAATTGAAGAGGTTATCATCGCGATATTATGTCAATTGTGAGGACACCGAAGGAAATTTATTGCTGCAGCTGGACTGGGAGGAAACTCACTTGGACGCTGTCCAATGGGCATTGACTAAATTCGATTTTAGAGGCCCCTTGCTATTGCGATTTTGAAGTAATGTTTTGCAATTATGGACGCAGTGGTAATGCTGTGATACAAGCTGCTTTTTTGTAATCGAGTCAAGAAAAGTGACCATATGGAATGTGGGGGAAGATACTATAAATCAGCGCGAATAACGTTTTAGTGGATGGAGTAAGGAACAATTAAAACGAAGTTCTTCTAGAAGTCTGGAAGTTTAAGCGAACGCCTAAATTGGACTTTTATCAATTCCACTCGTTCATTATATTCAGTCGCTGAAATTCGGTGAACATTTCAATACATGTCTCTTGAAATACAAAACGGCGAAGTGTATGGACATGGTGTCATTTGGCGGGAGGTTCGCGTCGTCGCTTATCGAATGCTAACAAAAAAGGAATTAAATTTATATATTCAATGCGTATAAAATTATTCTAATATTTACGAGAGCCCACACCATTCGACGCTTAAAAAGTTATCTCTAACGTGTGTACATTCTAAAATTTATTTATTTTTCTACATCTACAGCGTTCGAATAGAAGCTTTGAAAGACTTTTGTGATTCTACTGAGACAGAGTATCACAAACTGCTAGGCTACAGTAAATCAAGGTAGCTTGCATTAAGGCCCGCGCTTGAGAAGTTATACAAATGTTTCAACCTTTGAAAAACTATTTTCTGAGTATTGACAACGCCCAAATATTTTAAAGAAGTCTTTCGAAAATCCCAGCTCAGAATTGTGGTTATATATTTTGTACGCACAGGCAGCGACCTTCTATGTCGGTGATAACCTGGCACTAAAATAGAATACGATTTTCCTTCCCCACATCATCCGTAACCTGCTTGTAAAATAACAAGGAAGAGAAGCTGCTGTTGACCGGTTGAGTTCTATAAAACAAGCAAAAAAATATTTGGAACAGTAGTGTCAATTCAACACAGAACTAGAAGTATTTAAATGGGCAAATTTAACAAAAGTGCCCACTTGTGAAGAGGTACAGAAAGTGCTGGATGTACTTATCAGCCAAGGGTTTAAGGACATTCTGTTCAGTTTGCTGCACATTTTTTGTTTCCGGTTCAGTTATTGCTGCACTCGATTTGTATTTGTTCGCGCCTACAGAACTCAACTGTTGAATACTAAATACAAATTCACCGCCTGCCAAGGACTTTTGTGATGATTTAAAAGAACTTTTGCTTAGTTTATGTGCGTTGATGCTTATTCAATTGTAAATTGTTAGTTTTGGTTTTTTTTTTAAACTTGCTCAATGAGTTACTACTTCCACTTTGCATTGTGACATATCATCAAGGACATGCGAAATCGCCTAGCCTCGTTGATTGTTGTGAAGCAAGAGCCCATCAGCGATGACTTCCTGACGGGGGATAGCGATGAGAATAACCGCGACACCATTGGCTTGCAAACAGGCTCCTACACTTCTGTCCATCAACAACACTTCCATCATCATCACCACTTCGCGCATCACAACAACAATCGAACTGCAAGTCTACAATATTTGTCTAGAGCTGTTTTGACGAAGTTTGAAATAGTTTACAACAGTTTATTGTGTCAAACAGCGATTTTTATTAGAGAAGAAAACAAAACAAAAGTAAAATTTACAGGACTTGCTACCTCCAAATCGTCAACGAGCGCTCGTCGTCGAGGGAAAGGTATTGTAAGTACCCTTTTAATTTCTATATATATAATTATCTATAATAATATTGATTTATTTTAAAAATTAAAAAAAAAAAATATAATATTATAATATTTATTGTATATTTATATAAATTTTATCTATATAAAAATTTTAATTAATTATTATAAATATATAATAACTATTTCGCTTATATAAATGAAAGAATTGTGAGAGTTTAAGCTACACAGAAAATAACTCTTGAATACTTAAATGTTCTGAATTTCAATTCAGATTGAGTTAAAATTTTTCATATAACGTTCTCCAAATTTCTTGACTTTGTTATAAGTCAAATTGATTTGTTCCCAGTTCATAAATACTTTTATTGCATATTGTGCCATCGGGTAGTAATGACAGATCAATTACAGTGTAGCTTACAAATTTCTCAACACTCCTTACAAATCAATGGGAATCGTACTCTCGCATTCGCATATATCAATCTCAAGCTTGACTCTGTTCGCTTCGAACAATTCGTGGAATCAAATGAATCTCCTTTTTCAAAGCACAAAGCATTACAATAACGAATGATTGAATAAGTTGATGTTTTTTTTTGTTTATGCTTTATAATTCTGTTGAATTGTGTGATAAATCAATGCTTAATGTCGTCTTACATCTAGCAACACAAAGTCTATTTGAATGTTTAATAAACAGCACAATATAAATGATAAATTTAAAAGGAAAGCCAGAAAAGACTGTGAGAAGTAAAGAAATCGGTTAAATAGTGGGAAAGAGTCTTAAGGAAAATTGTGAAGCGAATCCAGATGATTTAACTTTGTACTTATTCTTAAGTCCTACTTTATATAAATCCAAGATTCAACAGAGATTTGAATTGAATACTTACCGACTTTATTATCATCATAATCATAACATTGTCTTTAAGAAAATAATCGATTAACGATATTTGTTTGTCATCAAAGCATAAGAGGCATCTTATCGTATTATATCGTCCTATTACTCGCAAAACCGTCAACTGATATAGCACCTACGATATTTTATATAAATAGTTGCTTTTTTTTCGTTCATTATCATTTCTCCAGGCGAGCTATGTAAAAGTATACATTCCTCCATTGTTGAGTGCAATCTAAAAATGTTAAGCTGTTTTTTTTATGAGACTCGTTTAATTTGAGTAACGTAGCCTTAAGATCTTTTTTTTCACACACTCATCCTACTCATTTAGTATTTGTAGCTTACATTTTAATTTCTTTGTTCTTAATTAATTTTCTATGAAGTTATATATTCTTTTTTTGGATAGTGCTTCTTTTAAGAAATTTGGTGTATAAATCAAATAACTATTGCTAAATCATAATTATTATAAAAATCTCTAAATGATATAAAATCAGAATTAAGATAAAACAGAGTTACCAGGTAGTCCCTATTTATTGCCAACATCGGTATCGCCACAGTGAGATTTAGAGATGAATTTATTTTAAGATGGTATACTCTATGTATTTATTATTATTATTTGCTATAATTGAAGGAAAAAAAGAATAAAAAATGATGAATTGAGCGAAAAGAATCGGTCTTTCCCTTCCGGTTTTTTCCAATCGGGTATAGGACCCGGTACGGTGGCAGGCTTCCACCCCAAAATATGAGCCAGCCGCCGGGTACAAATTAATTCCTTCTTTTGTTTCAGGTGACTTTATGGGTTGAGTGGCCCAAGCAAAGTGCCTTTTTACGGCATAGAGTTATGCAATTCAATTGTATAATTCTATGACATAAATTGGTCACCGGGGTACTCCCCTTCTGATGGGAAAGTTCATATAATTCAAGTTGTATGAGTTTTCCACTCAGAAGAGGAATACCTGGCCACTTCAACAAGTTAACAATGGATTTATTCCGGTTGGGTGGGTATGAAGGGGCTCCACCACCACCCGGTTGCCCCTCTTTCATTTGTGGGCCCTGAATTTATTTGGGTAAAGACGAGGTCACCCCAAGTTCGCCTTTCTTGTCAGGTTTCACTTGTTCTCGTAACAAGTCATAATTCCTTCGGTGAGGTTATCTACAACTTTGCGACTTCGGTCGTTTTCTTTTGATATCTGAAAGCAATTCGTGAATGCGAAATGTTTTGTAGTGAGTCCTCGTGCCGGGGAAACGAACCCGCCCCACGACACCGCAATGCTAGCCTGCCAGCGCATTCACGCGTCTCCGGACGAGGGCATTCTCGGCAGAAACCGACACCTTCCTCTGCCGAGGCAGCAGAACATCGCTGCAGTCCTTCACGGACTTTATGGAAACTCTTAATTCACTACAGCATCCTGGATGTGAGACCGTGGCTGAATCAAAGACATGGCGAAACTGACTTCTATCTGACCCAGCTTTTGAGAGGGCATGGGTATTTTGAATCTTTTCTGCTCAAGATTAGTAGGTCACGGTCCCTCGATTGTTGGTTTTGCCCAGGAGAGAAAGACAGTGACTGCCAAACATTTTTTTTTGTGTGCTAAAAATGGGATGGATTGCAAAGGGACAGGGAGACCTCACCTTGGATAATATAGTCGCGGTGATGCTCGAATCGGTTGACAAATGGAACCAGGTGGTACATTATGTTCGGTCAGTCCTAAAAGATAAAAGGGACTCACAGTAGCCGGGAGCGTTGGGGCTGGGCGATCGCTTGTCTGGCACTTCTTCTTTCCCTTCCGAGCGATCTTCAAGCTTAAAAGCGCCTCATGGCGTAACAAAACGAGACCTGGCCCGAAGTGATGTGTCAAACGGTCCCAGGCTAGGTTCTCAGGTGGACAGGGGAGGCGTTTAGTGGGTAGTCCCGTCGCCTTCTTTCGAGCAGGGAAGCCTCACACTCTGTGCGTAAATGGGCATTCACCTCTCTACCACAAAAAAAACATACAGGATGTGGACAGTAGAGAAACTACCAGATGACTACCGGAAAAGCATCATACGCCTCGTACATAAAAAGGAGACAGACTTGAAAATGAACATAGGGGTTGCTCTATTGAGCACATAATATAAAATACTGTCCAAAATCAATGAAATGAAACTACCATTCGAGAGTACCAAGGTGTTTTTGAAGTGGATATTGTATGATAGATAGAAGTGGATATTGTATGATAGATCAGATCACAAAAACTGATGCTTAAAATGCGCTGGATATATAATATTGATAAAAAACTGCCTTTTGTTCACTTCTAGCAAGCATACGATAATAATAAAATAATTTCATGTAAGAAATAAAGCATGACCAAGGTTACAATGCTAAACACTGAGTCTCAGGTCAAAGTTAAGGGATATTTGACTGGGAGCTTCTCAACAAACTCAAGCCTAAAACAGGGGGATGGGCTTGCCCCAATATTGTTCAATATTGCTCGGGAACATGTGGTCAGGAGAATGCCAGTGGAATTATGGGTACGCTATTTTACAAGATTACGTAACTAGTAGCGAATGCCAATGACGTTAAAATTATGTCCAAATCAATTCTAGGTGCGAAGGAAGTGTACATACTCGTATGGCTGAAGCAAGATACGAGAAGAGTCAGCCTCTTGATAAATGAAACTTAAACTAAATTCATCATCCAAACAAGGAAAGATAGGCCTGCATGACAAGACCTGACCTCTCAAACTTAGGAGTCCAGCTGGATAGAAAGGGCACAGAAAAAAACGAAATATACTAGTAGGAAAGAATAAAAGCAGCAAATAAAGTCTACTTCTCAATACTTCTTATGATATAATCTAGATATGTTCATCGAGAAAATGAAATTTGCTTATATAAACAACCAATAAGATAATTGTTACTGTGGGAACGTGAAACCTGGCCTATTACAAAGATTTCATAAAAGCCCTGGACATATTCGAATGCAAATTACTCAGTAGGATAATGACCAAGTAAAGCATGGAACAGAGTGGAAATTTGGTTGCAACACCTTTATTCGCATGCGTAAAGTTACGCAAACTACAATGGGTAGGACATATGGAGAAAATAGAAGAGCATAGGTTCCACCCCATACTTGTTGAACCTTTTACAAGCATTTTTAACTGACAGGAAGTTGCAGGTCAAAGTAGGGGAAAGCTCTGTCCCAGGGAAAAGTATAACTGCCGGTGTTCCGCAAAGCTCCTGCCTAAGCTTATATAATAGCCTATGTAACATCTGTACGTGTGACTTTCCTTCCTAACCAAACTGCCAAGTTGCAGCTTTCGCAGACGACATTTTCATATCCAGCATAGGCGCATACCCAAATTCCATTATTGTTAGCCTTTAAACGGCGTTAGAACTTACATATCAATACTACCATAGATGGAAAATTAAAATTAATGCTGCAAAAATGAAGTCAATACTCTTCACAAAGAAGCGTAAGCCTGCTCACCTGCCCAAGCGACCAATAAATTTTTTAGGCCTTATATTCGACAAAAAACTAGCTTTCAGAAGTCATATTGAGCATATTAGCCCCAAAGTGTTTAAGGCTGTGCTCACATCATGCCCCCTTCTTAACCGTAATTCTCGTCTTAACACCAGAAACAAAGTCCTCATTGCCAAAATGGCAATCCAACCGATCATCCTATGCGGCTCACCTACCTAGATCCAATGTACTAAATACCTAGTAACAAAGCTTCAGATCACGCAAAACAGATACCTGAAAATGGTACTCAAAACCGTTTTGCTTTTCTTCTGAAAAACCACACACCCTTGCTGGCGATAGTCCAATTAATAAGCTCGCTGCATCGCACCATTATAATCTAAGTGCGAAAGCAAATTACTCGCCCAATCCACTAATTCATGCCCTGGTGAACTGAAAACCAGCAGTTACTACCGCCTATCTCTTTGGGCAAATCATAGCCTCATAGATTTTAACTAGTTAGAAGTAGGTAGTTCTAAGTTATGTTAAGCCAATAATAAGTTCAGTAGAGGTTTTTGCCGAAATTTTCTTCTATCTAATTAGAATATTGACATTGATCTAAGTAATGTTCAAGAGAGCGATGGTGAAATGACTTTGTCGGAACGTCTAGCATATTATAAGACTTTTGCTATGCATACGAGTACATTCTAATAAAGAAAATTATATATAAAAAAGCAAATTTTCAGCTTCCATAGTAGCATTGAGTAGAACCAACATTCTTCCTCAGACTTGATTCAGCTTGAAAGGCTTCAGACATGCCCCTAAGAGTGGGGACTGAACTGAGAATTGTGCCCTTAATCATCTGCAGAAGTTTAGTTAAAACACCAAATTCAAGCTTTATTTTAGATAAAACGCTTGAGTACACTTATGCTAAACTTGTATACTGCGTGTTGCCAATCACAAATTGTTTCATGAATTTAGCATTTTTGCTGCCTCATAATAAAGAGACGGTATAGTGCTGGGATGAATAAGCAAAAAGTCATCCACGTGGTGTATTGGCTAGAGTATTCACTCCAGAAGCCGAAGGTCCTTGGCTCAATCCCATGGGTAACAATGTGATTTACTTGAAGTGATTCTTCGGATGGACCAAAGCCCGTTCAGTGATGATACGCATTGCGTTTAAAAGCAGAAGGTATCGCGGTTGGGTGGGCAAGCACACGGCCAAAGCGTAGTACTGACCATATCTCCTTCTGCCAACGCACTCGATATATTGAGATACTCAAACTTTCTCAAAGCGGAGACCCGAAATGAGCCTTCATTTAGAGATAAAATGAACAAAAAATATTCGCTAGGAGGTTTATGAGACTTAACAAAAATATTAATTATTCTCTGAAATGCCCTTTTCTCGAGATGTGCGGCAAATACCGAAATTGAGAGTTTTTGAGTTAACAAAATTTTGCCAAACCCATTCCGTCGATTCAGCATATTCATGGGTACAGATCTGGAAGGTATTAAAATAAGCCTTATAAATTCTGCACTTTCATGAACTTTATTCATATTTTCTCTGCATGTCAAACCTATGCTGTTATAAAGAAGTGAAACATGGACCCTGATGAGCGAACCCAAAAACACAGTGCACGTATTTGAAAGCAAAGTGCTTCGAAAATCTATGGCCCAGTGAAACAAGGAACAGAGTGAAGACTACGTTACAATGAGGAGCTTTATGAACTATTTAACGATCCACCTGTTTCCTCTTACGTTACGTAAATTCCAATGGGCGGGCCCTGTAGAAAGATTGGAAGAAAACCGGCTACTAAACAGAATATTGACGGGTAGAGTGCAAGGTAAACGTCTACCGGGAAAACCGAGGACTCGATGTAAAGGTAAATTATAAATGGACGGCAGACAATTGTTAGGAGTAAACAACTGGTGGATGAGGTCATGGAACCGTGATGATTGGAGGAGATTAATCCTGTAGGGCAAGGCCCGGCTTGAGCTGCCGCGCCATGGATGATGAATACACCATTTTTAAGAAGATTGTAAAAAGCTGTTTCAGAAGATAAGCCCTGACGACGAAAAATGTTGTAATGAAAATACTAATTTGCTAAAAATTTGTGATGGGTAATTTTGATACATTATGCTGGAATTCACGTTTTATTACTAAACAATAAATTTGTTTGACAGAGCTACACTCGTTTCAGAAGAGTTTTGTACTTAACCTATGATAAGCAGACACATAGAAACATTTAATTAAAAAAATCATCGTTGCCAGCGCGAGCCAGAAAGGTGAATATCTTAGTTTCAAAATGTAAATAATAATTTATCTGGCCACTACTTTGAAATTTAATTAATGTATAATAAAAACTTTCTGTCGTACAAATACTTCCAATGCAAGCCATATCATATTCAATACTTTACTTGGTACTAAAATAACAAATTCCGCTTACTTTCTGACCACTAGGGGCCGCGATTTTGGATTTAAGCCTTTTATTATGGATTATTTGAAAAGAAATTTATCTCTGAGTCCCATCACCTAGTGCGACTTTAATTTGAACAACAAAAATAGTGAATTTCATTTAATTGCAGCTCAGAATATTAAGTTCAAAGCTTTTGACTTATTTATTATTTGCTGATTTTCATAATTTTTCGGATAATTTAAACATTTATTCTTAGAATCTACAATTCAAAATTTCATCAAAATCGGTTGAAGAACTGAAACGCTAGAAGCCTACAAAACTATGAAAAAAATGCATATTTGAACCGTTTCCATTTTGAAACTTGCTGTTGGATGATCAAGCAAATAAGAATCTCATTATAAATAATAACTATCTACATTATTATCAAGTTTCATGTAAATCGAATGAAAATTGAAACTTTTAGAAGCCTTTCAAATTTCCGAATTTGACTAGCCCTCATTTTGAAATGTACCACCTGCAGCTTAATTTTTTTATATCATTTCCTAGACACTTACAGTTTCTACCACACTACCAATTTTCAGTAGCATTGGTTGAAGGAGTCACAACCACAAAAACAATTTTTTGCATGTTTTTCGACCTTTGAGCGGTCGCCAATTTATTTCAGACGGTTTGACTTTTGATTTTTTGTTGAGCTTCATAGCACTGTTTAATGGACGTCTGTCCTTTGTCCGGAACAAAAATCACGATTTTTTAGGGCATTACCAAGCATAGCCGATGTATTACTCAATACTCCTTTCCTGAAAATTAGGTGAACATTGTAGCAAAACTGCAACCTCTAGCACGGTTACAAGTTTCGGTACATCCCATATATAAATATATATATATATATATATATATATATATATATATATATATATATATATATATATATATATATATATATGTATTTATATATATATATATATATATATATATATATATATATATATATATATATGTATTTATATATACATATGTATATATATATTTTATATATATATATATATATATATATATATATATATATATATATATCTATATATATATATATATATATGTATATATATATATATATATATATATATATATATATGTATATATATATATATATATATATATATATATATATATATATATATATATATATATACGAGGTGTGTTCAAAAAGTATCACGAATTTTGAATTTTCGCTTGTTACGTATATTCGAATTTCGATTTTTTTGTGGCGTTATGTTGGTACGCATGTCTGTCACTTATGCCGACAAGCTCGGCCATTTTGAATGTTCACTTGATTGGTGATAGCTGCTTTACTTGCGCGTGTTTTCAATCGTCTTCGATTTTTACTTATTCAAAAAAATGGATCAAAGAACGTGTGTCAAATTTTGTGTGAAAAACGAAATTAAGTGCGCGGATGCATTCCGAATGTTGACTGTGGCATACGGAGAAGCTACCTTGGACCGAAGCAACGTTTATCGGTGGTACAAAATGTTTTTAGAAGGCCGAGAAGATGTGAACGACGAAGAGCGTGCCGGACGCCCGAGCACTTCAACAACAGACGAAAAAATTAATGAAGTGGAGAAAATGGTATTGGTCAATCGTCGAATCACCGTTAGAGAAGTTGCTGAGGACCTAAACATATCGATTGGCTCGTGCCATTCGATTTTTATCAACGATTTGGGCATGAGACGGGTCGCCGCGAAATTCGTACCAAAATTGCTCAATTGCGACCAAAAACAGCAACGCATGAACATTGCTAATGAGATGTTAAACTCTGTCCGCGACGAACCAAATTTGCTCCAGAGGGTCATAACTGGTGACGAATCGTGGGTTTATGGTTATGACGTGGAAACCAAAGCTCAATCATCTCAATGGAAGCTGCCGCATGAACCAAGACCGAAAAAAGCGCGCCAAGTTCGGTCGAATGTGAAAGTTTTGCTGACAGTTTTCTTCGATTGCAGGGGCGTGGTGCATCATGAGTTCTTGCAACAGGGAAGAACGGTCAATAAGGAATATTACCTGCAAGTTATGCGCAATTTGCGCGAAGCAATCCGCCAGAAACGCCCGGATTTGTGGGAGAACAAAAATTGGCTTTTGCACCACGATAACGCCCCTGGCTCACACATCGTTGCTTGTGCGCGACTTTTTGGCCAAAAACAACACACTAATGATGCCGCAGCCACCGTATTCCCAAGATCTGGCCTCCTGTGACTTTTTCTTGTTTCCTAAATTGAAGAGGCCCATGAAAGGACGACGTTACGCTACGCTTGACGAGATAAAGACGGCATCGAAGGAGGAGCTGAACAAGATTAAAAAAAATGATTTTTTGAAGTGCTTCGAAGATTGGAAAAACCGTTGGCACAAGTGTATATATTGTCGCGTGTTATGGTTCGCGCCAATAATTTTAATGCTCCAGGAAAGTGAAAACGCAATGTCTTTTAAATTAAATTAAAAGAGTTTATTTAATTACTTAAAAATGCACAATCACTTATTTAACTATTTCGAAATTTTAATTTTCACTATTTTCCAAGTCGTCTATCAATTTTTACTTCAACTGTCCACTAAAATCACTTCACAATCAACGAAAATCACTTTTCTATTCCTCGATCAACATCGCTTTTCTATTCGCTCCACACTTTCGCAGTTTTTACTTTCGCGGTTCTAATGAATGATCCACCCATTCCAGCCGTTCAATGCACCTCTCGTACATTGGCGAATGTTCTGCCGAGAGGTATCTGGTATATTCGAGCAGCTTAATGAATGGAGCAGTGACTCACTTTCAAATATTGATCATGCTTGGTGGGTTCTCGTGGTTTCGAGTAAATTCATTTTGTTGATGTTCTTAATGGTTGTGAAAACAATTGCGACACTAGCTCGCAGAACTATTTGTACATGTAACAATATATATATATATATATATATATATATATATATATATATATATTTATATATATATATATATATATATATATATATATATATATGTTATGTTTATACATATGTATATATATATATATATATATATATATATATATATATATATATATATATATATATATATATATATATATATATATATATATTTTTTTTTTTTTTTCTTTAAAAGCCGTCGGGCCTTGCTTAGTTGTGTGAGCAGACGCGTTTCGACTACTTTGAGTCATCTTCAGTGTCTAAAGGATGTGTTGAAGGGAGCGACTTTATATAGTCGTAGGATGGGTAATTAGCGAATAGGTAATTAGCGGATGGGTAATTAGCGGATGGGTAATTAGCGGATGGGTAATTAGTGGATGGGTAATGAGGTCAGGAAGTAAATTACTCAATTATACCAGGTAGGGGGATATTATGTTTTTGTTTTTTTGCTTGTTGGCTGTCCGTTTGTTCTGTTTCATCTCGTTTCCGTTTTCGTCTAAGAATGTGGTCTAGGACTGAGAAAATTGCGTCGGAATTGGTAACAAGTTGTTCGTTGATAATGTCACCGTCTGTCTTTCTATGTTTATAAATTTCAAGCCTTTCTAGGATGTCAAGTCTCGGTCCTTTGTTTTGTTTGTGTATCAATTTCATAGAGTTTGTCATAGCATCAGGCTCATGTGCGTGGTTTTGTAGGTGCGTCGCATAATTGGAGTCTGCCTTGTTGTATAAGAAAGATCGTAGGTGCTCTTTGTATCTTGTCGTTAGTTTTCGTGTTGTCCTTCCTATATATACCATGTCGCAGTCCTTGCATGTCAGTTTGTATATGCCGCTGCCTTCGTATATCGATGTGTCATTCAGTTTTGGCTTCAGTTTGTTTCCAATGTTGTTGTTCGTTTTGAATGCAGTTTGCAATTTGTATTTCCTAAGGAAGTTTGATAGTTTGTATGTCTCTTTACCTACGTATGTTAACGATACCCACTGTTGGTCGTTCTTATGAGTTTCCGTCGGTTGGCGTTCCTGTTTTTGTTTGTACTGTGTGACTAGTTTGTCAATGTCGCATTGTTTGTATCCGTTATTATTAGCTATTCTGTAAATGTTGTTTAGTTCGTTGGAATAGTTAGTAGGAGTCATGGGGATGGAGTGAAGCCTCTGCACCATTGATCTGTACGCTGCTAGCTTATGTTGTGCGGGGTGGTTAGATGTGTCATGTATGGTATGATCAGTTGTGGTTGGTTTTCTGTATATTTTGTAGTCCAATCGTGTTTGTTCACGTGTCACAGTTAGGTCCATATAGTTGAGTTGTCCGTTTGTTTCTTTTTCCATAGTGAACTTTATATTCGGGTGAATTTCATTCATATAGGCAAGTAGTTCGTCTTGTTTATTTTCTTGTGAGTCAATAACAATGAAACAGTCATCCACATATCGTCTGTAAAATATTACATTGAATCTTTTGACAACTTTGGGTATAAAGACTTCTTCAAAAGATTGTAAGAATATTTCTGACATTATTAAGGACATTGGATGTCCCATACCCAGACCGTCTTTGGCAATGTATGTGTTGCTATTGAACTTAAAATAGTTCTGTTTGATTGTGGTCTTTATGAGATTGAGTATTTGATCTGTGAATCGTCGGCTGTTGTTGAATGAAAGTTTTTCTTTTAGTTTGGCCAGTGTTTCATCGACAGGGATAGACGTATAGAGGTTGGTGATGTCTAATGATAAAAGTTGACAATTTTCAGTCAATTTTAAAGAAGTGGTAGAATTTGCTAGCTCGCGGCTGTTCTTTAATGCGTATTTGTCGTCAAGGTGCACGACATCAGCCATTATCGTTGCCAAGTACCGTGCTAATTGGTATGCAGGAGCTGGGCGGTAGTTGACAACAGGACGGATAGGAATATTGGGTTTGTGGAGCTTAGGTTGTGCTTTAAGGGGTGGTGTGCATGGATTTGGGTTTATGTAGCGTTGCTTAGTATTAGGAGGAATAATTAGTGGGGATTGTATAATGGCAGTAAGTAAGTCCGCTTGGAACCTATTGGTGGGGTCTTTGTTTACCAGTTTGTAGCCGTTGGCGTTAATGAAGTCTATTCTTTTTTGTACATAGTTCGTTGTTTTTAGGATCACCGTTGTATGTCCTTTGTCAGCCTTCGTCACTGTTAGTAGGTTATCCGTTAGCTTTGTCTGAATGTGTCTTAATATCTTATGGTCTTCGTGGAAATCCGTTTTGTTTATGCTAGTGCGTATTTTTTGTAGTATGTCTACTGCAGTATGCCTTGCATGTGTCTGTTGTTCCTGCGGCAGTTTGTTAATGGCTAGTTCAGTGTCGATTACTAGTTGTTCTAGGTCTTTGTTGCGGTTTGTATTATGTAAGTTGTGTTTCAGTCCCTTATTTAACAGCTCCATTTCTTGTGTCGTAAAAGGCGTATCTGATAGGTTTACAGTCCGTGGATAGAAAGTTCTGTTCGCTGGTGTGGTCATTTTGTTTTGTTTTTTCATCAATTTGTCAAGTTTTTTCGTCATGGTCTCATATTTAGTTTTGAGCTGAATATCAATGTTTTGCCTCACGTCATTATAAAACGGTAAAAAGTTTTCAGTTTGTATAGTGTTAGTTAATTGTAAGTGTGAGTGTAGTAGTTGTCGGTTGATTTCGTCCTTTTTTATGTACAGTGTTCTTATTTCGTTTTTAATGCGGAGCATCTGTGCGCTACGTTGTGTGTTACGTGCAGCGATTGTGTTTTGTTTTATCACGATTCTTGCAAATGCTGGTGTAATGTTGTTTTTCAAGCACTGTTTGTTGAATATATATATATATATATATATATATATATATATATATATATATATATATATATGCCGACGACGCACACCAAAAGTTGCTCGAAGCACGAAAAACATTTCTCGCAGAACACTGATCTTCGTAATACAGTTGAACAATTTGTATACCCTGTTGCGGTGTCTTTCCATGATTATTTGTTAAACAATTTTGAATGAAACTTACATTACAGTTTGACAGGAGTCATGCGTGATCTGTCAAAAAAAGCCTCTTGCAAATCAAATCTCATAATGAATCACCCTATATATATATATATATATATATATATATATATATATATATATATATATCTTCTCCTTCTTCTTCTTAGCCCTACAGCCTCTTTCGAGACTTCGCTTCCTGCAAACACCGTCTCCAACTGTCTTGGTCCGTTGACCGCATCATCCAATTCCGATATTCGAGCAGTGATGAACTGTCTTCGTCGATCGAGTCAGACCAGCGTTTGCTCGGTTTCCCCACTGGCCACCGGCCTTCAGTTCTCCCAACGAATACCTTCTTGGACATCCGTTGTTCGTCCATACGATTCATGTGTCCAGCCCATTGCAGCTTTCGCAGTCTTACAATCCTTGAGACCTCTGGTTCGTCATAAAAATTTCATACAGCTCATGGTTGTATCGAATTCACCATTGGTCCCCGTCTAGCTTCGCTCCAATTATTTGTCTCAGGACCCTTCGCTCAAAGGCGTTCAATATATTTGCGGATGCTTGGGTTAGGGTCCATGTTTCACACCCATAGCATAACACAGAACTTATCACAGATTTGTATGCTTGGAGCTTTTCTGTGTATGCAGCTGGTCTTCAAGATCGTCAATACTGAATAAAATATTTTATTTGCGAGCTGTATTCTTCGGCGTATTTCGTCTCTTTCATTGCCCGTTTTCGTTATTTTGGCGCCTAAATACACAAATTTGCTAACATTTTCGATACTGTATTTGCCAAGTGTGATATTTTGTGTATTTAGCGTATTTTTCCTCGACTGCGTCATGAGCTTTATTTTATTTTCGTTGATTTGTAGCCCTACTAGTTTTGCGTCGCTGTCGAGTTTCAGGAAGAGTTCTTTGGCAGTTGTTAGTGACCGTGACAGAATGTTGATGTCGTCCGCATAGGCCACTACCTGGCTCGACTTGTATAGTAATGTTGATGTCGTCCGCATAGGCCACTACCTGGCTCGACTTGTATAGTAATAATGTACCTCGCGTATCGACAGATAGCTTCCGTATGACGTACTCCAGAGCCAAATTGAATAACAATGGGGCCAGCCTATCTCCCGGCTTTAGTCCGATACTTGTGTCAAAGGCATCGGTGGGTTGGTTATTGATGCGGATTTGGGAGGTCGTCGACGTCATTGTCATTTTGGTAAGACGGACTAACTTGGCTGGGATGCCAAAACCAAGCATTATTTGGTACAGTATGTTACGATCAATACTGTCGTATGCTTGCTTGAAGTCAACGAAAATTTGGTGTACGTCTATGTTGAACTCCCAGCATTTTTCAAGTACCTGTTTGGCTCTGAACAATTGGTGTGTTGTTGATCTACCTGCCCTGAAACCATCTTGATACTCCCCAATAATACTGTTTGCGTATGATCCGGTTTTATTTTCTCAGATTTTAGAAAATATTTTGTACGCCGTATAAAATAGTGATATGCCTCTATAATTTTCGCACTGCAGCTTGTCACCTTTTTTGTGGATAGGGAATATAATTGATTGGCTCCACTCTTTCGGCATATGTTCTTGTTGCCAAATGTACTGGATGACTTTGTGAATAGCTTGATGAACACTACTGCCACCATATTTGATGAGCTCCACTGGAATCTCATCAATGCACGGCGCTTTATTATTCTTTTGGGCGTTGATGATGGAACAAACTTCATCCAGACTTGGTGGGGCCAATGGAAGCCCTCCGCAGACATCTATAGGCTCCGATGTTCTGAAGCTGTGCGGAGGATTAAGGAGATGCTTGAAATATGTTGCGCATCTTTCCATAATCTTGATTTCATCAGCGATAATATTGCCGCTGTCATCACGACAGAGCGTGGTTTTGGGCTGATAACCACGTTTCAGGCTTTTTACTACTTTGTATGCTTGTCTTGTGTTATTGCTCGCTTAACTTAAATCTATACTTCTCAATTGGTCATCATAGTATTTTCTTTTCTTAATCATAATTATCTTATTCGCTACTCTTCTGAGATTTTCAAAGTGTTCTCTCCTCGTCCTGGTTTTCCTGCCTACGTATTCTTTGTACGCCTGATTTTTTTTTATCTAACGCATTCTGGCACTCATCATCGAACCAATCATTCCTCTTGCGCCGGGCTTGATGTCCGATCGTCTGTTCTGCCACAGTTCTGATAGCCGCTTTCGCTTCCATCCAGAACTCGATCCTCGTCTTTAACGATGCGTCTGATAAGATGGGAGCCAGCTGGTTGTCGAGGGTCTCCGTGAAATTTTCGGCCACAGATGCCGTTTGGAGCCTTTCGCTGTCAAATTTTTGTAACGGGCTATTATATATATATATATATATATATATATATATATATATATATATATATATAAATATATACACATAAATATATACATGTATGTATATATATACATATATATATGTATATATATATATATATATATATATACATATATATATATATATATATATATATACATATATATATATATATATATATATATATATATATATATATATATATATACATATATATATATATATATATATATATATATATATATATATATATACATATATATATATATATATATATATATATATATATATATATATATATGTATATATATATATATATATATATATATATATATATATATATATATATATATATATATATATGTATTTATATATACTCATATATAGTTGAAAGATTATGATTGCTCCGTGGAATGTGAATTGAGGCGATATTGAATTGAAGATGTTATTTTCTTTAAAATAACTTCTTCAATCCAGTCTCGATCCGCACTGCACGGAACAATTACAATCTCTCAACATGTTATGGGCCTAGTGTCGCATGTGAGAACTGTGTGAGGAATTGTGAGTGGACTGAACAAAGAACTTGACGTGAGTGAGTGGTATCGAGTGTGTCAGGAGCCATGGACGAACATAAACAATTTCAGTTACAGAAGTTTACCGGGAAAAACTTCCAGCTTTGGAGGTACCAGCAGGAAATAATCTTTCGGGCGGAATCAGGTATGGAGAGCTTCGTAAATGGGACGACGGTGCGTCCAGCGGCAGCAGATATGGCTGGGAGGAAAGCCTGGGATACTTCAAATGCAAAGGCTATTAGTAATCTCGCAAGGAATGGACTTCGAGCAACTTCAGACAGTTATAACATGTGAGACGGCAGCGGCAATGTGGGCTCATCTGAGAACGGTTCATGACCAGAGATCATCAGTGAATAAAGTCGCATTGAAGCAACAATTTTTCAGTTACAGCATATCAGAAGCAGACTCGATTTTGCAACACATAAGCAAAAGCAAACTCGATTGCGCAACACATAAGCAAAATTGAAGAACTATCACAGGCGCTAGCAAATGTTGGAGAATCGGTAAAAGATGTTGACAAGATGGCTAGGAGGGTTGCCATATAAATGCAATGCATTTGTGGCCGGTTGGGATTCATACGATGAGATAAAACAAACATTTGATAATTTAGCAGCAAGTTTGTTGAAAGAAGAACAAAGGCTAACACAATCTGAAGATACGGTAACAGCGTTTGCAGCTGTGATCATCAAAGGTAAACAAAGAAGAGCAATAAGAAAAGTAAATCATCTAACAAACGACATATTGAGTGTTTTAATGCAAGAAGAAAGGGCACTTTTAGTCAGAATGTAGAGCATGGTTAGCAAAACAAAAACAAGGCAGTGATGAGAGATATGCAAAAACAATGTGTATTGAAACGAAAAATCTCTCTCAAATAATGATGAGTGGTAAGCAGATAGCGGCGCTTCTAAACATATGTCTCATCAACGTGAATGGTTTACAGTATTTAACAAAAATGTGGGTGACAGTTTTATGCAAATTGGTGAAAATTCACGGTTGAAGGTTGAGGGTTGTGGTTCAATTCACGTTCAAGCATTAGTGAACGGAAAATGGGAACCAAGACTCTCAAAAATGCACGGTTTGTTCTGAAATTGAAGAAAAACTTGATGTCAATCGGTGCATTAACTAACAAAAATTTTAAAACTAGTTTTGATGATGACAAATTAGAAATTCACGGTTCGCAAGCGATTGGTGTTGGTGTTAGAAGGAATAATCAGTGCTATAAAATGATATTTAAATCTGAAATAAACCAGGAGGTGGCTAATGTGACAGTGGGAGACTCAGATAAATTGTGGCATGCGAGAATGGGTCACATAAGCTTACATACACTGAAAGGAATGGTCGACAGTGTGCTCATTTCAGGGCTGAAGATAAATAATCTTATTCTTTAAAATGTGTCAGTTTGAAAAACTCCACCGACGACCATTTCTAATGAACTTACAAGAAAGAAACCAGGTGAATTTTCACACATGGATTTGTGTGTTTGTGTGGTAAGATGACACATTTATCAGTCAGTGGTGCGAACTACTTTTTATTATCCAAGGATGATTGTACTTCATATTGGGCAGTGTACTTTATTAAACATAAAAGTGATGCATACGTGAAGTTTGTCAAGTATAAAAATTTTGTAGAAACTCACACTTCAAATAAAATTAAACGTGTTCTGAGTGATATCGGACTTGAATTTCAATATGAACAGTTCTAGTGGTTGTTCAAAGATATTGGTATAATTCATGAGTTTACTACTACTAACACAGCGGAGTAAAACGGTAGAATTGAAAAAGAAAACCGGTTTATTGCGGAAAGTGCCCGAACTATGTTGATTGCAACAAACCTATAACCACAACTGTGAGTAGAAGCAGTTAATACTAGTTTATACATTTTGAATTGAAAGTCTTGATAAGAAGATACCATGTGAGCTTTGAAGCCGAAAAACTGTTAATTTGAAGCACATGCGTAAATTTGGCAGCAAGGGTTATGTTCACGTCCCAAAACAATTCAGAACAAAATTTAACACCAAGGTAAAGAAAATGCTGTTAGTAGGTTATGAAAACGACTGTAAATACTTAAAAAGTAATAATAACACTTGATTTGAATTTCAATAAAGAAACACAGTGTAGCGAGGTTCACAACAATGATTTGGAGGACACATTCACAATTAATTTCAAGAATGAAGGATTAAAAACAGAGCAGCAGCAAAATTATGTAAAGTGATGACGTTGAAACGCTGGAAAACGAAGAAATAGATCCGGTAGTAGGTGACCAATAGTTACGAGATAGAAATACCATCCGTCGAACATCGCGCTATACTGGATATGTTGATGAAGATGTTGATATAGGTTGCTCAATAGTATTCAACAAAGAACCACAAACTTTTGTTGAAGCAATGGCCAGAAAAGATGTAAAATAATGGCAGCAAGCGATGGAACATGACATGAAATCGTGTAGGGGGATTTAGCAAATCTACGACTATTCCCCAATTAACTTAAACTTAATTAACTGAAAACATCGCGCTTACGTAGACCAAGGGCAACAACGTTGGATCGAGTCCTTAACACCTTTTCAAGTCAGCTTTTCAAGTACCAATATAATGCTCGAAGCTACGATCTAACAAACAATACTTCAAGGGATCCCAATTGACACTTCGTGCCGAAACGCGACCTGGGTTGGGACCCTTCATCATCAGGCAACAATTGCAGATGATTACCGGCTAACAAGATTCAACCACTAAGGTTAATTTTGAATGATGCCCGAGGAAGAGGAACTAATACCACTTATCCGATCATACGTTTGAACTTGAATGATGAATTGCGTAGATTGACCAAAACTAGTCGACTTTTATAACTACACGTCACCAACCTCTATACGTCTTTGCCCGTCGATGAAACACTGGCCATACTAAAAGAAAAACTTTCATCCAACAACATCCAACTATTCACAGATCAACTGCTTAATCTCATAAAGAATACAATCAAGCAGAACTATTTTAAGTTCAATAACAACACATACATTGCTAGGAACGGTCTAGGTATGAGACATCCAATGTCGTTAATAATCTCAGACATATTCTTACAATCTTTGGAAGAAGTCTTCATACCCAAAATGATCAAAAGATTCAATGTTATATTTTACAAACGATATGTGGATGACTGTTTCACCGTTATTGACTCACAAGAAAATAAACAAGACGAACTATTTACCTATATGAATAAATTTCACTATAGAAAAAGAAACAAACGGACAACTCAACTATATGGAGCTAACCGTGACACGCAAACAGACACAATTAGACTACAAAATATACAGAAAACTAATCACAACTGATCATACCATACACGTAACATCTAACCACACTACACAACTTAACCTGGCAATGTACAGATCAATGGCGCAGAGACTTCCCTCCATCCCCATGACTCCTACTAACTACTTCAACGAACTAAACAACATTTACAGAATAGCTAATAATAACGGACACCAACAACATGACATTGATAAACTAATTACAGAGTACAAGTAAAAATAGGAACGCTAGTTCACTGAAACGCATAAGAACGACCAACAGTGGATTTCATTAACATACGTAGGCAAAGAGACATACAAACTATCAAACTTCCTTGGGAAATTCGAACTGCAAACTGGATTCAAAACTAACAACAACATTGGAAACAAACTGAAACCAAAACTGAATGACACATCAAATTACGAGAACAGCAGCATATACAAACTGACATGAAAGGACTGCAACATGGTATATATAAAAAGACAATACGGAAACTAACGACAAGATACATAGAGTACTTACGATCTATCTTACACAACAAGGCAGACTCCAATTATGCGACGCACCTACAAAACCACACTATGTAATTGCTACGCAAACAGTTCAAATCTTAAACGTAGTAAAATAAGCTTTCCAAAGTTTGCATTTTTATGGATTTCGCTCTTATTTTCTCCGCGCTGCACAGTCGTGAAATTTCTCCAAAGCATGGCCAAAAAGGCTTTTTAAAAAGGTGGCGGTAAAACGATCTATAGAGTATACGAAATATTAATGTATGAACTCTCGTTTGTAGAACAAAAATAAACTTTCTTAAAACAAAACTGTACGGAGCTGTAGCGTCATGCATGTGCACACTTGATTTAAATGAATACGGAGTACGTTCGGTACATCCCAAAGTCAAAGTCAAAGTCAAAAGCGCTTTATTTAATACCAATCGTTATAAATTTTTAAAAGAACATAAAGCAAATTCCAAACAATAAAACTATAAAAAAACTTAATGGCCCAAATGGCTCTCTAAATTTATACGTTATCAGTTAAACACATTTTATGAAAAAAATACACTTGCAAATTTAAATTAATTAAGATTATTAGATATTTTTTGATTCAATTGGAAAAAGGAGAAAAAACCAACCAGCATTATTCAAAAATTACTTATACTACTAACACAAAAATGAACTTATATCCTATACCTAATATGTTACACCCTAATTCTAAATAAGTTCAATCAAAAAAAAAAAAAAAACACGTTACCTTATATTGAAACCTATACCTACTTTATAATACAAATAAACAACAATACGATGTAGCAATAATGAGATGAATCTAAAAAACTAAGTAACGAGAAAAAGCACAAAATCAGAAAATAAACACGAATAATTTAGACATTGTCATTCAGCCACCAATACCTAGATTGTTCCATCTCAGCTCGACCAGCCTCAACGAATCTAGCAAATGAGTATCTCCATTGGAATTGTTGGTCTCGTGAACTCAGATTCGGAGGATATTTTATCTTCTTATCGGTGGCCCGTCGGTATATGTGATATATGATTGGGACGCCGTCAGACTCAAAAACATATCGATTCATGTCCAAATACACGAATGCTTCTGGAGGAATGAAGCCAGTAGTGAGGCAAATCACAATATACCCGTCTGTAGGGTGGAACGGCTGTGAAATCCAAGGGTTTTCACTCACAGTTACAGATCTTGCGATATGATTCCGAAGAAGTTTCAATATGAAGATATCGACTCTTGTCACTTGAGCGGTTTGATAAATTTTTCTATTCGATACATAGTGCTTCCAATCCGTCTCAGGCTTTCTGTACAAACCAGTACATGCGCGAAGACATTTCCTTTCGAAAACTCTTAATCTTTCCATTGTACTAGCACTCTGGTTGTACCAGATCTGGCATCCGTATGTCAAAACTGGCCTAACCAGGGTCTTGTAACAAATAACTTTGACTTTTTGATCAATGTATCTGGAATGAAAGAGTCGCCGAAGGGCCATGACTACCTTTAGTGCTTTACTGAGCATGATTTTGACATGTTCAGTATAGTACAGATACTGATCGAGATGAACACCGAGGTATCGAACACAGGATTTATGTGGAACCCGTTCTGAACTACCCTCACCAACCATAATGTGGAAATCCTTCCAATTAAGTTTCAGGTCTTGACTGGCCCCCTGCAGCGTTGTCCGAAACAAAATTGTTTCGCACTTCTGCGCATTGATTTGCATTCGCCAATTGTCGGTGTAGAGCTGCACATCATTTAACATTTTTTGAAGATTGCTCTGAACTATTAGAGCTTTTCGGTCTGCCGTATAGATGATCAGATCATCAGCAAACGCTACCAATGATCGCGTTGGCGAGACATTAAAATCAAAGCTGTTCAATAGCTTGCGAATGAATATTGAGAAAAGCAGGGGCGCAGTAACTGTTCCCTGCTGTAGACCATTCAAGACCTTGAATTCGCGTATTGTTGTCAGATTTCGATCAGTTACAACAAATGATTTCCCGTATAACATATTACACATCATGGCGGCAAGGTGTCTGGGGAACCTGTCCTGAAGAAGTTTGAAAACTATTCCATCTAACCACACCGTATCGAAGGCTTTCTCCATATCAATGAGACATGCTCCAACACATTCTTTGTTGTTTAGTTTCCAACAGATGTCGCAGGTTACTTTCATTATTGCATGTATGGTCGAATGCCTGGCACGAAAACCAAATTGGCAATTCGGCATCAACTCATATTTCTCAATGTGGGCGTTTAATGCTCTGTTGAGTATCACTTCAAACACCTTGCTGATGTTAGGCAGCAAGCTGATTGGGCGATAGCTTTTGGGGCATGAAGATTATTCTCCTTTCTTCAAGATCGGAAATACTCCAGCCTTTTTCCATTCATTTGGGAAATATGAATTGTTCAACATGTTGGTGAACAATATGCAATAATTCCTAATAGCAACCTCAGGCAAATGTCGGAGAACTATATTTGGAATACCGTCAGTACCACTTGATTTTTTGTTGTTTATTCTGCGAAATATGAAACACAAGTCTTCATAGCTGACAAAATAATCAATAAGATTCAAGCTCGGTATGAGGTCAGATGTTAATGTTTCATTGAAATGAAGAATTGATTAGCCGTTCAGGCTTGATTTGAAGTCGGAAACTTTTGCTTCAACGACCTCCGAAAATATTTCATTCCTTCTCTCTGGGTTTGGCAGATGAACCAATTCAAAATGTGTTCCATTCAGGGCAAGTTTCTGCAATCCTTCACATATAATCCTGTTTCCATTTCTATCTGGAGTCGTACTATCAATTTCGATACCAGCTCTATCGAGAAGATTTATCTCATCACTAGCGACTTGAAGATTCGATACCTTCACTCGAGACTTCCTGCGAAATAAGCTATTCACTTTCGCGAAAACGCCATCTGGGTCCTGTGGGCTAATACCCCTCAGTTTTTTCGCCCATTGATTGCTGACCTCACTCCTGAAGTATGAACGGATTAAGTTCCGGACATTCTTCAGGTGTAATTTCAACAAAGACAACGAGGGATGGTTGTAGTCCAAAAATCGTCGATAAATATTGTTGACGCGGGTGAGAAGGAGGCTTTTCAATCTTTTCAACCTTGCGATGGTTGGTGTTTCATATCCTTCCATATTGTTTCGATGTTTAATCTTGGGAACAACTTTCTCAATCGTTTCCAACGTCAGCTTCTCTAACTTCGACAAATAGAGATCTATTTCATCGTCAGTTAGATTTCTGTTATTAGGAACCATTGAGCAAGCGTTGCCATCATCAGAAGAGGGACATTGCTTCTGGTACTCCCGATTAAACTTCTTTTGAAACATTCCCCAGTCTGTTTTTTTGATATTCAACCGATGGTTTTCATGTTGAACTGGAATGAGGAAGAACTCATCCCTTTGTTGATTGATTTCCATTACGATTGCGTTATGGTCGCTAGCATAAGGAAGCACCTGCAGTTTCCGTTGAGGACTATTAAAGCTGAATTCAAGTCTTGCGTCAGCAATGCAGAGGTCCAAATATGAATTTGTCCTAGGGTATGTTGGGAACTCAAACCCATATAGGTTGCACCCCTATTCAATTTGGTTATCTGTTTTCCATGATTTCAGGAATACACCTCTTGGATTATTGGTGGCGCTCAGCCATGATGTATGCTTGGCATTCAGGTCACCGGCAAAAATATAATAACTATCCAGCCTGTTCAATTCGAGTATTTCAAACAAGGAATTGAGTTCCTCCTTGAACTTGAGAACATTTTGACCAGTTGCATAGGCAGAGATAACGAAGAGGTTATCCCCACCTGGCAGTGAAATTTTGATGACGGACACTACAAGAAATTCAAAGTTTTTGAATTCGACTTTTTCAATATTTTGGAAACAATAGGGTCTTCTAACCAATATCCCGGTGCCACCTCCCCCATCACCTATTACCCTATCGTTTTTTACGAATGCAAAATCTTTGAATTCCATGGAATGCCATGAATTAAGGTGGGTTTCAGTGAGAAGTATGATGTCAGGCTTTTGCTTAACAACAAATTCAAGGAGATAATCACGTCGATGTATAGCAACGATGGAGTTGACGTTGATCGATATGAGGCGAAGCCTATCCATGGGAATATGAGTGGATGACAAGTTATTATTAGGCATTTGAAAGACCTAAACGCTGACAAACAAAGTTAATTTTTGAATCTTGTTTGTCGATTCTCTCCGATAAAGAATTAAGTTGCTGGTAAATTTTGAGAAGCAGCTCATTATTGCCACTTACATTATTGACATTATTTCCAGCATTTTCTGCTGGTCCGCTAGCGGCGAGTGCAAATGATACTCCGGGCTTGACGAAGTTGGAAGGTATGATATTACGGTGTACTTGTGTTTGCTTTGGAGCAAATTTAACTTTTGCATCTTGATATCGGAAGCATCCTCGATATGATGCTGGGTGACCAAAAACACCGCAGTTAACGCAGTATAATTTTTCTTTAGGCTCCGTCTGAGCCAATTTGCACTCACCGGGAGCATGAACCTCTTTGCATTTAACGCAACGATAGTGCATGGCACAATTGGCAGCCGAATGTCCAAATCTTTGACACCGGTAACACTGGTTGACTTCTCTTTTTTGGAGGCGTTCCTACCTCGCCACTCTGAAATTCAAGTACCTTATTAGTTGAAGGGCACTTGGACAGCTCTTATTCGCAATTTGTACCAGGTAAAGTGGTAAATTCTTCCTTTCTATGGTCGACCTTCTTGTCGCAAAGGCTTTGACTGAAACAAAATCAATATCTGGTGCAGCCTCCTTGAGCACCTGAAGAAGATCGACCGTATCCTCTCCGCTGTCCAAACCCTTCAACAAGAAGGTCTGATTTTTTTCACTTTTTGGGGTATAGGTGAAGTGTGGAACCTCCCCAGAAATCAGCGCATCTTTGGCTGACTTGAAATCAACCAGTGATTTTGTCCTTATAGTTAACTTTTCGGCATTAACCCTTTTGATTTCGAAATTTGCCAGTTTATTTTCGAACCATATCTTTCCCGGTTTGTCCGAACACGTTGATTGGCGGAACTTTTTCTGTCTTGTTGGAAGCTTTTTCAGAGGAACCAGCAGAACTGCGGGCTGGTTTTTTCTCCTTATTTTTGTTCTTTAAATATTGAATAAAATTAACGTCATTATCTTGATTAAAATTACCTCCGATGTTTTCTTCGATTTCCATATCTTCGGTTAATCCCTCCAGCGCTGCAAAATAATTTTGGCTCTCGTTGGTGCCACCAGCACTTAGAACTTCCTCTGGATTTACTTGCTTTGCACTTTTCTTCGGCTTTGTTACCTGTTGCCATTGATTTTGTGGCTGCGTCTTTTGAGGCTTCATCCCTTTCTTGAAAAGATCCTTGAGAGACTGTATCTCTTGCCTTAGTTCATCATTTTCTTTCTGCAATTTGGCCATTTGTTGATTGTCTGCTATTATTTGCAGCTTGCGCCCTCCATCTACGGAGTTTTCTTCGTTATGTTTTCTTTTGGTGATTGTCGCCAGTTTCGTATTCGTCATTTCCCCAGGTTGCCCCAACGGTGGGAAGCCGTCGGGCTCCTCCATACCAGCGGCGAAATTTTCTTTGTGAATTTGTTTTTCGTTACCAATCGAAGTAAAAATATTCGATAGAAATTTCCTGAGTCGATTACTTCGACAATATAAGATTTTTTCCGATAAAAATTAACTACGGACTATCGTTTTTAAAAAATTAATTTAATTTTTGAAAACTTTTGACAGGAGCGATTTAAAAGACGTCTATACGCAAAGACTACTACGATCCCTCTGTTCTTCGGTACATCCCAAAAACGAGTATAAAGAGCGTACAAAAAAGCTCAAAAAAAAAAAATCATATTCTAATGAAATGTTAAATTATTAAAAAATACCAGAAATAGAATAAAGTGAAATAAAAATCTCTGTTTTTCTTTAAATAGATGTTTTATAGTTTATTCAATCATTAATTCCTAAGGAAATAGTTTTGGCCAGCTTTTTGGATAATTCACCACTGTACGCCATAACGTTTTCTTGTAGATTGAAACCATATCCTTCAGGAGACTAGTGTTTAATGCGGGCAGCCTTAAACTTGATTAAAAATCTTCCCATTAGAATACAAATTTGTAAGAAAATTTATGATGAATAATTTAGATACATTACGTTTGAATTTGTGTTCTATTACTGAAAAAAATATATGTATATGATTTCCACGTTTCAATAAACATATGGAAAATATGTAGCTATGCCAATCATCATTGTAAAATCAGAAGCCTTCTAGAAGCCTTTGCACATAAGAGACAACTATAAAAACATCATTTTCTAAACGATTCGTTTTACCAATTACAACAATAATTACAACGTTAAATACACAGGATATTATCGTTTCCGCTTCAATGAGAAGTATATAAGTGCTTGTTGAAACAATGAAAGAAAACTGTTTGCTATTATTCTTTCGCCATTGTATTCAACCACCTTTTTTCGTTCTTGTCAATTACACAACAGGGAAAATCGAGGGCACCGCAGGACTACGCTTTTGACGAACCAACAGTCAAGACGTAGTAGTCAAGTCGTGGCTCAGCCTTGCAGCCAGTCAACCAGCGCGGCAAGGACCAAGAAGCACAAAAATTCATGGGCGCGGTTCCAGCACTAATTTGAACAATGCAACTTGAACGTTAAAAAATACACTTTTAGTGATGTTGAAAAAATTGTTGTCCAAATGGTAACGTGAATGGAAAAAATTGAAATGGATTCAAATCCGAAGGTACCACCACCACCACTGGGAGGGAATAAAAGCAGTTAAATGACAGATCTTTTGTGTTTCCTCGGCGAAAAGGACTTATATGAGGGGTTGCTGTAGAGCGCTCGCCATTCGTTCGTCGGTTGCGATTCAATTTCATTTTAATTTTGAATATGTACATAGTTCCAACTTTTGGAAACTGCAAGGGGAAAGGATATTTCTGATACTGGGCTGCCAGAGCTAACCTACAGAAACGCTTAAGCAGAATAGTAGCTGAAATATTTATGTTTCAACTAAATCTAAAAAACGACAACGTAAATGAGGTTGGCATCCTATTGCAATTGGTAAACCATACTTAATTTATAAGCAATGGCTCAATAATTACAGATGGTAACACAGTCCGGGCTATTCGAAATTTAATTTAAGGCATTGCTATTGTACTCCAATGATTGCCAATGAATGGCTTGTTTAATTCCACCTCTACAATTGTTGTGTGTAGTGCACCTTCATACGTTATAGTTTTTGCTTCCTTCGCAGGAGTTTTGCATCGCTCTTGATAAAACTATGGAACATACAACCATTAACAAAACAACGTTGCCACAACTTTTCTTCTTCCTTTTTTCTGCACACAGATCGATTATTTTATACTGCGTTCGTGAAGCCTTACTCTCAAAAATACATATGAATATACATATATCGTTTCTCTTCCTTTTGTGCTTTTGTTATTTAATTTCATTGTATGCTATTATTGTAAAATACCAAAGTAGTTAAGTAAGTGCGTACTCATGTGTTTCGGGATAATGTCGGAAACAATAAAATGTACATTGAGCACATATTATAAACTAAGAGGTTCCTGATATTGTTCAGTTCCCAGAGTACGAGTAGGTCTGTACTTTGGGAAGAATGAAACTAAGAGGATATCATTTAGCAGTTTGGCCCAGAAGGATAAATATGGTATTCCATGAAATTGATTCTAGCGATTAGTTTTCTATGGATGTCCGAAATCATTCAAACTCAATTGATTTTTGATTTGATTTCATTATTCTTATAAAGGAAACAATGATGGTAAGCGAGATTCCGTTATTTTAACTATCAAATAAGATAAACGAATTTAAGCAGAAGATAGAGCTCTGATGTTACGAGTAATTGCTTTGCTGATAAGAATCTAATCGAAGTGGGCGAAACAAATCTTATTGAAAAATCTTAAACCGATTTGAAAATACCCTAAAAAGTATAAAATAAATTTAATGGAATCTGAGCCATATAAATTTTTCCCTTGTTTTGTTACCATTGGTCAACAAATTGCTTGCTACTTTCTTTTTCAAATTTATTTCATACACTTAACCCTAGATCACTAATCATGAGTCTCAGAGGCTACCACTCTCGGACGTAATTCTTGACATGTTCCCAAATATCCCTGAATATACTCGCCACGAGCTTCTGTATAGCTTTCTGGATCGGCTAGTTTCTGACAATCGCGTGTTCATTGCGTAGGTGTGCCTATTGTATGCAGCAGTGACGTAACTAGGAGTTTGTTTCGGAGGGGGTCCAAATGATGGTTGATGCCAAAAGTGTCAGTAAGGGCAGAGCATATCTACTAACAAGCAATTTCACATAGAACAAATTTCGCATCTAACGGTGGTTAACGTAAAGACCGATTTGTGTATGTATTGCGTAAAATTAAAGATCGATTTGTGTATGTATTGAGTAAAATTTATTTTCCTCTCAAATTGTTAGAAAGGAAAGAAAGAAATGCAAAATAATTTCTCTTATGTTATTTTACGTCCCTTTCTAATCGGAAAAACAGCTGGTGCAGTTGCTTGTTAGTATATATGCTCTGGTAAGGGAGACACCAGGAATTTTTAAAAGTAAGGAACAAAATGACGACTACAGACGTGTAGTTTTCGCACAAAAGTAATATAATTTATATGAATTGTTATGACTTCTTCTTTTTGGTAGCACTACAGCCCCTTTCGAGCCATCGCTTCGTGCAAACAGCGCCTCTAACTGCCTCGGTCCATAGACTGTGTCAGAAACCGAGCAGCGATGAACTTTTTGTTATGAAACTTTAATGCAAAAAGTAAATGTTTAATTTAAAATGACACACACATTTTCACTTACATTTTAAATTGTATGCCTATAAAGAAAACTATTGCAGTGAATGATAACTAATATGTATAAAGTAAGCCCCGCCACTCAAATTTACGTCTTATAATACACAAAGTATAAACATTTCCAGTATAACTTAGCATAATATTTTGTATAAACTAATTAAAATATTGCCTGTACTTTATAATTATTTCAAGCTATATTTATTACTCAATAATATACTTATAATACTTATAACATTCAGAAAATAATACTTATGACATTCAGAAAACATCAAATCAGAAAAAATACAACATACAAAAACAAGTAAATCATTCTATTTAAGTTTAAAGCGTAATCTTTGGAAAAAGCATTTATTGGTTTAAATCTAAAATCAAACATGTAGTAAAGTCAAATCAAACTTATATGATAACAAGACTTATAAGCACAACATCCGGTCCTTTTTCCTTGCCATAATGTCCAACACATTATTAGGATCAACGGCAATATCCCAGTGACAAGACAGGAGCGCTAGAGCACTGAGCCTATTGTTACTGGTTCTATTTCTTAGCATCGTCTTCACTCGTTTCATTGTGGAAAATGTACGCTCAACGCTTGATGTTGTGACGGGAATCGTTGCCAAAATCACGAGAAGGTTGTTGATGCTAGGGAAAAATTGTTTGTCACACAGCTCTTAAACCTCTAAAACTTCAGTTTCCCTCTTTACTGCCTTTATTTTGTGACACCAAATCTGATACTCTCCTGATAGGGCCGCCAAAGAACATTTGCCGTCAAAGAATGGTGACAAGGCTGCTAGCTTGTTGGCATTATTAGGTGAGGCGAAACCAGGAAGAAGTATTTGAAAGGCAGTCAAAATGTCTTCATTTTTGTAAGCCTTTCTTTTAAACTTGCAACTACATTGTCCAAGCATGGTATCCATATTGCAACTCTGTAGTACTCCTCAGTTGAGCTTGTTGGGGGATTTTCTCTGCAAGTTTGTCTTTTGTTGACCCTTGGAACTTGGATTTCAACACCGGAAAGGTCATTCGATAGCTTCGAGGCGGAAACAAATACTTTTTTAAAATCAACTTCAGCGTTATTGCGCAGTTCCTGCAGAGTAGAGATAATGTCATTTGAACATCTCACAGCGCTAGCTGAATCATAAGAGACACTTTGAAGGTATATTGACAACGGAAGCGTGACACTTAAGAGCCTTTCACACACCAACAAAGAAATCAAGAAACTACTTTTTTCTGTGGCTGAAAGAAATACACCAGCTGTTCTTGAACTTTGGCGGCCAGATTGAGAAATTTCTTCAAGACTAATACAAATGGGTTCTAGCAATTCAACAAAACTTAGCGAACTTGTGTGACGTTCAATAAATCTGGTTTCACATATACCAAGCAGCCTTTTCTTTTTAGATTCGAGTATGTGTACCTGGATCGCATCTTTTAGCGTCTGACTGGCATGGGCATTCTTCCTAAAAAAATTAACCACTTCTCTTATGAGATCTAAACAGTTTCTGACGTTTGATGTGGACATAGAATCAGACAATGCCAGATTAAGTCTGTGGCTGGCACAATGCACATATATTGCATTAGGGTACTGCTCTTTTATCCTAGATTGGACACCCTTAGCATGGCCACACATATTTGAAGCACCATCATACCCCTGACCTACACATTTGGCCATATCTAGTCCCATTTTATCAATTTGATCTAGAATAGATTTTGCAATATTTTCACCAGTCGTATCAAAAATTGGAACAAATCCCATGAAGTCCTCCCGCAGAACTGGTTTTTCGTTTTCAAAATCAACATACCTGATACACAACGATAGTTGTCCAATCGTGGATACATCCATTGTCTCGTCAGCCAAGATTGAAAAGTAGTCTGTTTTTTTTTATTTTTCTAACAATGCTTTCTTGGATAACTGTAGAACTTGTTTCGATTACTTCATTTTGTATTTCAGGGCTGAAATACGAAGCATTTTTTCGACAATTCAAAATGTGCATTTTTTAATGGTGATCACCAGAGTTGGCTCTGAACCTCAATAAAGCCCTGAACTTCCCATCTTTTTTCCCAGGCTCTTGAAGAGTGAGAGGTCCACTGTCATCATCTCCTCTCAAAGGAAGCACATTTTCTCCACAAAAAAGAATTGTTTCTATAATAGGTATTTCTATTTTCCTCACGTTCTTTGGCACGTTGACTGTTTAACTGGGTTGCCACATCTTCAATGTTCCCTGACATGACTTTAAGGAAATTATCTGCATTCAATATGCTCTTACAATGGTATTGAAGTTTGCTGTGGCTATCAAATTTTTCAATTGCGTTTTTCCAGCGTCTGAATGGACTGATAACAAGTGATCCAGGATTTTCGTGGTTGCCTTTACCCATTCCACAGGCCTCATTATAAAATACAAAGCACACTTTGCAGTATGCACCATCCTCGGTTTTGGAGTATGCTAACCAAGGCCACGTATCTACCCAGCAGGGCTGAAATTTGAATTGTTTTTTATTGACTTCCGTTTTAGGATACTTGAATGGGTGACTGGGTATTATTTTGGTCGATAAAATATTCTTCCTCAAATCGTCATCCAATTTTCCATGCTTCTTTATGTTTACCACGTCGAAAGTATCCGGTTGGAAGCATAAGAAGTCACTAGAAACCTCTGGTACCAGAATATCTTTTGACTGCGTTTGGCTTACAGACGTCGCTATAGTTTTCGGTAACATAAGTGTCGAATGCAAGCCTGGCTCGAGCGGCGTATTTCCCGAAAGTATCTCATCACAGCTTTCAGAGAGAATTGTTTCTGTAGACTCTTGCAGTTCTGATGATGAAGGATCCCCTAGAAAAAAAACATGAACTGCAAATATTTATGTATGGAGCACGATGAAATAAGGCCCGTTGCTTACTCTAGCTAGCTAGACTGGCTGGCTGGTTGACATTGTACGAGATGGCTTAGCTGAAACATCCAGCACTCGAGCTGTACAAACTAACTCAGCTCACACAGTTATTTGATCATGCTGTCAGTAAAGAAATAAGTGGTTTTTGACATTTGCGTTTGCTTGAAATATGTGAATTTTCGCATCCAGCCATCCAGCCAAAGTGAGCAACGGGCTTAAAGTCTAGGCCTATTCGTACGATAGGAATAAGGTTTTGCAGTATGATTGTAACATTTGTCTATATCGCGATACATACACGTGAAATATGTGTAAATGATCTAGTTAGTAAAAAAGTGACAGCCAGAATACTGGAATATTATTAATAGCTAAAAAGTTTATTGTTGGATTTATTTGGATTATTTAAATAAAGAAGTTTGCCATCGAGCCCAACAGTTGTGATTTTCAAAACCACAGTTGCACAATTAAAAATCGAGTATACATTGCAATATTTAAACGATTATAAGCAGTTGCAAGTTCTTTTTTGGGAAAACCATTAACAAAAAATATGGGCATACTCGTACAATTGCATATTACAATACTTTCAAAGCTTTTGCGTGAAACCCAATAAGCAGTGGTGGCACTGCATTGGAAATGTACGAGGAATCCCACAGAATAATATTACAGCATTAAACTTACCTATTGAAACTTTTTGTTGTTTACAGAAGCAAGTAGTTATTTTTGTAGATCTTTTCATGATTGTATGAGTATTACTAAACAAAAAAAAAATTTAAATCATAAATACACAATTTAATGATCACTGAGACACACACACACACTCTAACTATCTCTAAGCGAAGGCCCGAGAGGGGCTGTAGTACTAAAAAGAAGAAGAAGAAGGAGACACACTAACACACTGTTTGGTAGCGAAATGAAAAGGCCTAACAGGTGACAAGGGGCCCCGAGAACACTAAAAAACAATAACAGACTAGACTAGACACATAGACTGTAGAGGATTTCAGGTCACAACCAAATTTCTGCTAGCAGCGAGTACCGGCACTATGCGGTGGAAGGCAAGAGCGAAAATAATTATGCTGCGTTCCGATGCCCACGACGCAACTCGACAAGCAGGCTGTTTACACGCATAACCCCACGCCGACGTGTAAAAGAAAGAGCATTAGCGTCAAACTTGTTTACAATCCCATTTTTAGCTCCTCGTATCAATGCGGCCAATGTAAGCAAAGTAGCACGAGAAATCAAAGCGACTGAGCTCGTATGAACAGGAACACCAAATGAGTCATCTCTGTGTTTCAAACGATCACAGCTGAAAGCGTCTTTCACTTTCCACGAAAGCAACAAATTCCGTGGAACTGATTCTGTTCTATGATGCTGAAATTATTACATAAAATCTGTATACTAGTAATATCATAATAGAATTACTTCTGAAATACATTTATTAACAATCCCTATTATAGCTAGTTCATTTCCATGTGCGTTTTATTCAAATAAGTTGTTATAAAACGAATTTCACAAAGATCTACCCATTTCGTATCCTGTCTGTCCATCCGTCCGTGCGTCGCAGCAAGGTTTCTCAGAAATTCTAGAAGCTACAAGCATCAATCTTTGTGGGGAGGTTGAAATTTTTGATCAATAAAAAGTTCAGGTCTAGTAAACATTTTCAAAGGTTCATGAGGTCCCCCATATGCCGACCTGGCCCTTCAAAATATTATTTTCATTAAAAGTAGTCCAGTGAAGTATCAAAATAAAGGTATTGGTGAGCACTTCAAGAATCTGAAATCAAAAAGTCAACTTGAATCAGAGGATCCAGGAGGAGCCAAAATGTACGAAAAATGTTGTGTCACTATGCAACATCAAAAAAATCACTGACGTCCCAGGTGGTGATTTTTATTAGGTATGCTTAGTAAACAACAGAAAATAAATAAATAATTAAGTTATCACGTCCCAGAACAAAAATAACGGTAATTTTCGCAACGTAAGATTATAATCTTACGTTACTTACTTTCCGCTACACTTAGTTGAGGCTAGTTATAACATTATATTATTGATGTGTACAAATGTCATCAAAACATTAGTTACATTATGCAATGACATATCGCAAAATATCCGTCGCCACGGTAAAAGAACAGGCGACGAAAAATATCTACTCTTAATTAGTATTCATGTAATAAAACATCACTCGCCCTGTAACAGACAGGACGCCTGAAAACCCATCATGTAGCAAGGATAGGATTTCTTTTACTCGTAATTATTATATTGTGGTAATAAAACATCCTTCGCCCTGTAACAGACAGGACGCGTGAAAACCCCGTTATGTATTAAGGATGGGATTTCTTTTAAGATAAGAATGTTATAATCTAAGTAGGTAAGAAATAGATACAGTATTTAAGCCGAGATAATTTAAGTTCGTCCTTCAGTTTAATATTGTCAGCTCATATAAGAACAATAAAGGATTCATTGTTAAATTAGTTATACTTTTTCTTTAAAACATTTTTTCAAAGTTTTAAAGTCGTAATTCATTTATGTCATTCATAAATCTACAAAATGCCGCATATCTGTGTTAATTCTCCTAGCTTATTTTGTTATTTTTGTGGTCAATTTACACCTAAAAGTGAAATAAAGCCAATTTCGCCTCTGTTTGTGAAGTTTTATGAAGCTTATTTTAAAATTTCTATTAAAAATCAAGACAAATCATGGGTACCCAAATTGTGTTGTTTAAAATGTTATAAATATTTGACGGGTTGGTACAAGGGAAGTATTAAACAGATGCCTTTTGGTGTACCAATGCAGTAGCATGAACCCAAAAATCACATAGATGACTGTCACTTTTGTTTAACAACTGTGAAAGGTTTTTCAAAAAAATTAAAACATTCTATGAAGTATGCTACTGTGTCATCAGTGTCAATGCAGCTTCCACATTCTCCAGACATTCCAATACCGGAAAGATTTAGTAGTTCTTCAAGTTTATCGAGTTCTATTGAAGAAAAAGATGAAGCAGGCCCTTCCAATAGCGGAGAGGTATTTATAGATGAAAAAAATACATCAATCAGAATTAAATGACCTAGTAAGAGATTTAGATTTGACCAAAGAAAATCTGAAATATTAGGCTCGAGATTAAAACAGTGGAATCTATTGCAAACTGGAGTTAAAATTACAACTTATCGAAAACGTCATATTGCTTTAGCTACTTTTTATTCAAAAAAAGATGGATTAGTGTTCTGCAATAATATTGATGGATTGATGTCAGCACTAGGTCACAAGCATATATCAAAGGAGTGGAGATTGTTCAATGACGGATCCAAACGAAGTTTGAAGGCTGTGTTACTCCATAACGGTAGTATACTTCCATCTTTACCTGTAGCTTACGGCGCTCACTTAAAAGAAACTTACGATATTTTAAAACGAATTCTGGAAAAGGTCAACTACGAAGAACACAAATGGCAAGTATGTGCAGATTTAAAGGTAGTGGCTTTAATTTTAGGGTTGCAAATCAGCTATACAAAATATTGTTGTTTTCTCTGTGAATGGGATAGCAGAGCGCTTTCAGATTACTTCATAAAACAAAACTGGCCTTTAAGATCCGGTTTCGTGCTTGGTCAGAAAAATGTAAAAAACGAACCATTATTTCCATCTGAGAAAATTATTTTACCGCCGTTACACATCAAACTTGGTTTGAAAAAGAATTTTTTAAAAGCACTCCCCAAAGACGGACCTGGATTTTTATTTCTTAAAACAAAATTTCCTATGCTAAGTGAGGCAAAAATTAAAGAAGGTATTTTCATCGGTCCTGAGAATTGGTCAATGATTCTGCTTTTTTATCGAGCCTCAGACCTATTGAAAAAAATGCATGGTTGGGTTTTGTTGACGTCACAAAAAATTTTCTCGGCAATCACAATTCACCGGATTTTCATGAAAAGATTAATCGGATGTTGGATGCTTATCACAAACTAGGATGCAATATGTCATTGAAAATTCATTTTTTACACTCCCATTTTAGTTTCTTTCCTGATAACATGGGCTCAGTAAGTGATGAACACGGACAGATTTCATCAAGAAATTGCAGAATACGAGAAGCGTTACCGGGGTAGATGGGAGCCAGCCATGCTTGCAGACTACTGTTGGAGCCTTCAGAGGGATACTGCCACTACTGACTATAAGATAAAACCCCTCGTTCAAAAAAAAGTTATTTTTAATGTAGAATAACAATTTATGTAACATATTATACAGGGTGGTCAAAAAGTCGTGGATCAAACGCAACTAGGGGTTAGATGGGGTCATCAGCTGCAAAAAATTGTTGGACGCGAGGTCTTTAAAGTCAAACCCTGCAGAGTTATAATTTATTTTGTGTTTTTATAAGAAAATTAACTATTTTTACTAATTCTTATAAAAATTTGAAAAAATCTACAACCTGTATTGTTTTTATGATTTTCACTAGATTGGTACTGATGAGTCCTTGCGTTAGACATGCTATTTATGGTTGTTTATTGGGTGTGTTGAAGATAATATTGAGTTTTACGATTTTTTTTTTCTCAAATCATAACTTCTTATTTACTTCGGACCCCCCAGTGAAAAAAAATACTCTACCGAAAAGTGACCCTGTATTATAAGTTTTGGCGCATTAAATAGGGATTCTGAAAAGGTATAACACATGGCCATGAGTGACTCTAATATCTTTCTAGGAAGAAAAAACAAAACAAAGATTGTGAAATAATTGTTTTAATAAAATAAAACATTTTACAATAAATGCACTTCATCTTCATTTTCAAGTCGCACCACTGGTCTGCCTGCTCTTGAAGCATGCTGGCCGGGTGAGACTCCCTCCATGTAGGAATTATGTACGCGCATAAAGACCCTGTAGTCCGGAAAACGATCACGGTTAGGGTAGCGTTGACGATATTCCCTGGCAGCAGCCCGGGCATTGCCGTCGCAAAAGCCATACAGGTAATGCATTTCTGCATACTCCCGTTGGGTGTATTCTCTCCTCGCAGCAGCCATCTGTCCACTTATTTAGTCAATCCGTCCGATTCCGAATCTAGTCCGATTCACACAGCACTGGTTACAGGTAGGCAATCTATCACAAGTCCGAAAAACAAAGCGTAAGTCAAATGGTCAAGGGAAAGAAACTGATCACAAGTCGTCGTGAAACCGAGAAAAAGAACACGTGCTTAGTCACAGGCAGGAAACGAGTCACTAAAGAACAGTCTAAACATTCAAAAGAAAGATACTCACGCGCACCCCCGGCCACCACCCCACCCGGCCCGGCCTTTCGTTTCCCAGAAAAAATATCGCTACCTGAAGTGATGGGCGTACTGGCCTTTTATTGACAAAGGATGAAACGGTTAGTGTAAAAGGGAGGCAGAAAGTCTTTGTCATTAATTGTATTAGTTCTAGTTTATTTTTAAATCGGTTAGGCCGAGTTTTATGGTTGGGTTAATTTTGGTCTTCCTACGAATGATCGTCCTCGAAAGATATCAAAGCTACGCATAGCCATGTGTTATACCTTTTCAGAATCCCTATTAAATGCGCCAAAACTTATAATACAGGGTCACTTTTCTGTAGAGTATTTTTTTTTCCACAGGGGGGTCCGAAGTAAATAAGAAGTTATGATTTGAGAAAAAAAATCGTAAAACTCAATATTATCTTCAACACACCCAATAAACAACCATAAATAGCATGTCTAACGCAAGGACTCATCAGTACCAATCTAGTGAAAATCATAAAAACAATACAGGTTGTAGATTTTTTCGAATTTTTATAAGAATTAGTAAAAATAGTTAATTTTCTTATAAAAACACAAAATAAATTATAACTCTGCAGGGTTTGACTTTAAAGACCTCGCGTAGAACAATTTTTTACAGCTGATGACCCCATCTAACCCCTAGTTGCGTTTGATCCACGACTTTTTGACCACCCTGTTTATGTTATTTTAAGTAACATCAATAAATGCGTTTCACTATTAAGCTCGATGTGATAGAACAATTTTATTTCAATATTTCACATGGTTTTAAGGTGGCAAAACTAAATTGCATACTGTGAACCCAGTGAAACAAAAAAAAGTTTACTTTGTTGCAAAGTGTTATGAATCCATTGTATACGTTTTCATTGAATTCAAAATATTTACATTGAGATGGAATGTTATTTACTAGACCTCATGGTAATGCTTCTGTTATATTGTTTTTATTTAATTTGCAATTTTCGGAATTACAAACATAAATTCTGTCAACAACCCTTATTTTATGATCGTTACTTTTTTCTTTAGAATCGCTAGGCGTTGTGTTTTCCCAAATATGAACATAGGATAAGATTCTTAATCCTAAACACATGTTGAATAGCTAGGGTAAATGCGGGAGAGCTGCTGCATTTTTTCAAAAAACCTTGTAGTTCCGACAAAAAAATTTATTAATGGGTTTTTTCCTTTAATTACAAACTTGGAGGTGTGTAGATTATAAATATAAAAAAATTAAGTTTAAGAATAAAGATTGATCGTCACTATGGCTCCAGTTTCCTCACTTGATTTTACAACCGTTTTCTTATGTTTTGCCGTTTTTTTATTCAACGCATCCCTTTTTGTCCCTTCCCTAATGATTTCTTTCCTATTATTTATTATTTGGGGCAAATTCAAGACAGTTGCTTCTTGCGTCGATCTTTTCCATAAGTGAGTCGCATAATGGGAATGGGTGATACTTCATGCAAATATTTACTGCTAGTACTCTGACTGCAGTGCGTGAGTTCTCTGTGAATTCTCGTTTGTCTCATTGCTTGCACATAAATATCCTGGCTCTGCATCAAGATCAAGCTACACTGAAGTAATCGAGCGTACGGAAGCTGAAAATGCAGAAACAATATCTTCATCTGTTGAGACAACACCTCCAGCTTCCACCAATGTTGTTCCAGATTTCAATGTTGAGAAAAAATGGCCTACTATCGCGGTCAAATGGATAAATATCCGTAGCTCTGGGTCCATTCACAGCATCCCCAACGCAAGCGGCTTTAAACCACGCTTTGCCAATGACTTCACTAGGTTGATATCTAGTAAAATTTATGCTGCTATGATTACGCATCCATGTAAAGCAGACTTTAAGTGGCTGAAAACAACTCCTATCTAAAGTCTGAAAGACATGTGTGCAATGGCTAGGTAGACACATACTCGTAAGAATAATGTCATTATCGTCCGCAAATTGCAGCATTTCTACGTCGCCAACTTGGAGCATCTCTACGTCGGCGCACTGAGAGGTATGGCCGTCTAAGATTATTAAACACTTTCCAATTGGTTTATGCAGTATAAGCTGCTCTTTCAGCCAACGCAGAAAAAGGTCTCAATTGATGAATGATGATTTTTGTTTTCATGTATATGTTGGATTCTGCTGGTAGACCATCAGAAAATTTCGACTTTCTATTGGCACCTTTAAAAATCAACACAGGTGGAATGAAGCTAAAGGGTTTTCCAATAAGAGGTGTTATTTTGAATAGCCCGCTGTTTCGGTAGATGTCTTTTTTGAAGCTGTCATTTTTTGATATTTTACAAGCAAAAGCAACGTTATTAATAAAAATGGAATGAAACATGCTTCAACATTGTATTGAAATCATTAAATATCACTATAAAAATGGTGAAAATTTGGCAGAGACGGTTCGTAAAACTCAAACATTTTTGGGTCGTCGTGAAGCACCTTGTCGGACCGCAATACAGAAACTGATGAGAAAATTCGAGCAGTTGGGGCAACTAAGTGATATAAGGAATAAAATCCGTGCAAGCTACTCAAGAACAGCCGAGAATATTGCTACTGTAGCTGAAAATGTTGAAGAAAACCCAGGTTTGTTCTTTGAAATCAGGCATTCGACAAACGTCTTTACACCGAATTTCGCATAAGGATTTGGGTCTTAAGGCTTATAAAGTTCAGTTAACACAAGAACTCAAGCTAGTCGATCATCAACAACGTCGTGTCTTTGCTAATTGGGTACTTGAAATGCATGAAAATGATCTGAAATTCCATCGAAAAATCATCTTGAGTGATGAAGCCCATTGCCACCTCAGTGGCTTCGTCAACAAGCAAAATTGTCGCATCTGGGGCTCGAAAAACCATAAAGTTATTTTTGAAAAGCTTCTGTATCCTCAACGTGTGGCTGTTTGTCGTGCTTTATGGTCCGGCGGAGTCATTGGACCTTACTTTTTAGAAAATGAGGCTGGAGCAACAGTTACGGTGAATGGATTGCGCTATCGGGAGATGATTAATGATTTTTTATGGCCGGAATTGGATGATATTGATCTGGACAACGTTTGCTTTCAAGGAAACAGCGCTTTGTGCCACACAAGCAACGAAACCATTGAAAGTTTACGGTAAAAGTTTCCGGACCGTGTTACCTCTCAAAGAGGTGATCACAATTGGCCACCGAGATCTTGTGATTTAACACCTTGCGACTTCTTCCTTTGGAACCACATGAAAGAGAAGGTCTACGCCACCAGCCCAGCGTCGATTCAAACCTCACAGATGGAATTAGTGAGGCTATCGAGAACATAGGGCAGCCACTTTGCGATTTGGTTATGGAAAATTTCATGAAGAGGATATGGTCCTGTAAGCGTGGTCGTGGAGATCATTAGCCTGATGTTATTTTTGATTATTAATGGCATACCTTTTTCTTCATAATAAAATAAAGATCCGATCATTTATATTAAAAAATGGTATTTTTCTTTTAATACCAAAATGACACCTCTTATTGGAAAACCCTGTACCATTTGCCCTACAGCACGCAACTACGGTTACAGTCTCCCCTCGTTCTTTCGTAGTAAATAAATGAACGTCTTTACTTCCTTTTGACGTTATAACTTTTCCGGGTTTATTTAGAGGCTGCACACCCGTTTCATCTATATTAAATACATGGGCGGGCTTTGCTTAGAGACCATTTTCCGCCATCACTTTCGCCAGCAAGTCAAACAAATTGGGTTGACAGAACAACGCTCATGTCAAATGGGGTTTTGTACTTAACCTACAATATGTGAATAAATAGAATGATTTAATTCAGAAAAAACTTGTATGACATGTACAACAAATACATTCTTGCTTTAAAAGAACTCCATTTTAACCAGCCAACATTTGGTTCCAATACTCGTATTACTAAAATCATTGACTGATCTGAATCTTAAATGTATTTTTGTCATTCATCTTATCTGAAAATTTGGAGAAGATTTAATCAAAAGTATAGTGTCTGATTTGATGGAAAGCCCATGGAGTAGAAAAATCGTATATGATGGTTGTAATCGGAGGTTTTTCAAATGACTATAACGTCGGTAAATTTTATTGAAACTAATAAAATAAAATGATATTTTGAAGAACTACTTAAGTGGCTGATTTCATCTAATTTAATGATACTGAGAAAGTTTTACTGACAAAAATGGTAAATCCTATTACTATTAGCAAAGTTCAACGGATTTTAGCCCCTAAGTTATTTGTTATTGGATCTAGCTCCATGATTTTAAGGGCTTCATGAAAAAATTTCTGCAAAAAACAACTAGTTTCTCGTCCTTTCTGATGGACAGCCCGACGGTCTGTCTATCTGTCCATCTTTCCTTGCATGATAAAAAATTCCTTCCGAAACTATAGAAGCTACAAAGCTCAAACTTTGTGAAAAGGTCAGAAGTGGTGGTTCTCTCAAAAGTTTAGGTCTTAACAAATAATTACAATTTTTTAAGAGGCTCTCCTCTTATAAAGAAGTGCCCCTTAACAAATTTTTTCATTGAATGTAGTCGAGAAGAGCACCAAATGAAAGGTCTTAGCACTTTCAGAATCTGAAAATAAGTCATTTTTTATATGAGGAGTTGGGGGGGATGGTTCAAAATGCACCAACAATATTTGTGTCCCTCCCAGCACGATTAGACACCTTTGAGCCGAAAATCCGAAAAAAAAACAAATGGAGAGTATGAATAGAGAGTTCGAGTCGAGCAGTCACAGATAAGATGGAGAGTTGGAGTCAAGCAGTCGTCGAGGCACCATGAATCGAGCAGCATAAGATTTTCTAAGAATTTCTATCGAAACTGAAATTTGGAAGAATTTGGAAATTTGGGGGAGGTAATTTCGGAGGGAAGGAAATCAAGAAACATGTCCAAGACGATTTTATTGGAGAAAATGTGAAATTCGTGGATCATACTATTATTAACAAAGTTGAACGAATTTTGACTTCTGAGGTATTTGTTATAGTTATACCCATAAATATCTCCTTTGATAATTTTTTCAGATTTTTTAGATCACGGGTGTCCCTGTGCCCCCACTGAAGCAAAAACTGTCAGTTTAAGAACTGTTTTGAAAAGCTCTCATATAGAACTTTCAGTTGATACTCATATCGGCTACGTTTCATGAAATTTTTTTTCAGGGGCCACTCCTCTGTACTGTAATTATCGATTCATGGCCTATTTTTTCGAATCCTAGAATGGTTACAAAGCCCTTTTGCTAGGAGCTCTCTCCTGCCTCTTCGACTTGTTTCAACTGTATGTACTCATCTTTATGATACCTATCACCCCTGAAATTCGCATGCAAATTCTAGCAAAGCTGTAGTGTCTAAGTCGGTAAAAAGCGCATATGGCTCCATAGCCATATGTTTCCATAGTAATACAGGGCATATTGCTCCATAGTAATACAGGAAAATTCAAATCACTATAACTTCGGTAAATACTATTCGATCTTTATGAAACTTTCAGAAAAGATCAATCTTATAAAAATTCATCTTTCTGCTAAATTTTATTGAGTTTAAAGGTACCGTTTGGATTTTATTCAAGAAAACACAAAATCGATAAATCATACTTTTACTAACAAAGTTGAGTGAATTTCGACTTCTCATGTATTTGTTGTTGTTGTACTCATAAAAGCCAACGTTCATGATTTTTTTCAGATTTTTCGGATGGAAGGTGTCCAATCGCGAGGGGGGGTACGCGAAAAGTTCGTACATTTCCCCTTCTCCTGCCCCCCTCGGTACTTATAAGGCAATTCCAAGACTTGTTTTGAAAAGATCTCATTAAGACCTTTCCAATGACACCCTACTCGACTACCAATGGTGAAAATTTTTTTTTTGAGGGGTCACCTCCCTATATGGGGAGATCCCCCTTAAACGCCTTTGAAAAATTTTTCCACCCTTGAACTTTCAAGAAGTCACCATTTCTAACCTTTCCACAAAGTTTCATGGCTGTAGCCTCTATAATTTCGGAGAAAAAGTGCTGTAACATACAGACGGACGGACGGACGGACGGATGGATGAGGGCGGAAGTTCCATGGTTAATGGTGACAAAGAGGTGGCTATCTTAACGCCAGAAGCCAGAAAGAGGCGAATAGGATCCCCAACTTAGGAGCTTACTTCAAAAGTATTGTAGACCTTGAAAGTGATTGAGCGGATTTTCCCCTGTTCAAAAGGGTAGCAAAAAAAGCTTCCAATAGTTTCTCGGGGACCATACTCAAGCAATGTGGAAGCCCAGGCATTGAGGATAGTAAGAGGAAATCGAGGCCCCAACAGCCAAGTGTAGCTTCAATAAAAAAAGAGAGGGTCCTTCCTGTAGTGTTCTCTTGGCTTGACATAAAGACTTTCAGGGATAGCGTTAAAAGGCCATGCACATGAATTTCTTAAAAGGAGCCAGAGATCTACGCGATGGTGAACAGCTCCACATGAATTTCGCTTCACTCTAAAATGACTGAGGATCATACCAGCGTATTTAATTTTCTGAAGTGTGTGAAAGTGGCTTGCTACACTACTCTCTTCCAGGAGAGACAAAACTGATGACGAGAACAATGTTGCTGCTGAAGAAACATCGCTGAGAAGATATCCTATCAGCAAGAAGGTTCTCTACTATAATATCTAGGAGGGGAAAATGAGTCCAGTTCAAACCGAATTTTTAAGTGAAGAAAGCGATGGACATAAAGTTCCTATTGTATAAAAAGATGCAATGGAATCGTCTGCAGAAAAATTGCACTTCCCAATGCTTCAATTGCCAAAGATTTGGCCACATCGCTTCTAACTGCAGACTCGAAGTTAGATGCGTGAAAAACGACAAACAACACAAGCCCATTGAATGTCCAATCTCGAAGGACAAGAAAAAAGAAGAGATCTTCTATGTGAGCTGCAATGCTAAGGGATACCCTGTGAGGTTTAGAGGTTGTCCTAATGCAAAAGAAGTTGAGGGGAGGAGAAAACACCTTCAGAAGAAAATAAAGAGGAAATCAGGAAACCAATCAACTATATTCCCTATCCACAAAAAAGGTGACAAGCTACTGTGCGAAAATTACAGAAGCATATCACTACTTTGTACAGCGTACAAAATATTTTCTAAAATCTCAGGAAATAAAATCGGATCGTACGCCAACAGAATTGCTGGGGAGTATCAAGGTGGTTTTAGAGCAAGTAGATCGACAATAGATCAATAGTTTACTTTGGCATCCCAGCCAAATTAGTCCGTCTTACCGAAATGACAATGACGTCGATGACCTCCCAGGTCCGCATCAATAACCAACTCACCGATGCCTTTGGCACAATTGTCAAACTGAAGCAGGGAGATGGGCTGGCCCTATTCCTATTCAATTTGGCTCTGGAGTACGTCATAAGAAAGCTTCCTGTCGATACATGAGGCACATTACAAGTCGAGCCAAATAGAAGCCTATTCAGACGACATAAAAATTTTGTCGTGGTCATTATTAACTTCCAACGAACTCTTCCTGAAACTCAAAAGCGACGCAAAACGAGTAGGGCTACAAATTAATGAGAATAAAACAGAGCTCATGACGCAGTCAAGGAAAACTACCTCAAGTACACAAAAGATCACACCTGGCGTGTACAGTATCGAAAATGTGAGCAAATTAGAGTACTTAGGCTCCAAAATAACGAGAACCACTAACGAAAGAGACGAAATATGCCGAAGAATACAGCTCGCAAATAAAATATTTTATTCAGTATTGACGATCTTGAAGACCAGCGGCATACACATAAAAACAAAGCTCTAAAAATACAAATCTGTGATAAGACCTTTGTTATGCTATGGGTGTGAAACATGGACCCTAACTCAGGCATCTGCAAATATATTGAACGCCTTTGAGCGACGGTGGGTCCGGAGCGAAGCTAGACGAGGACAAATGGCGAATCCGATACAACCATGAGTTGTATGAGATTTTCGATGAACCGGAGGTCTCAACGATTGTAAAACTGTAAAAGTTGCAATGGGCTGGACACATGAATCGTATGGACGAATAACGGATACCCAAAAAAGTATTCATTGGGAGAACTGAAGGCTGGAGACCATTGTGGAAAGCGAGGAAATGCTGGTCTGACTCTGTCGACGAAGACAGTTCATTGCTGCTCGGATTTCAAAATTGGAAGACGCGGTCAATGAATCGAGACAGTCAGAGGCGCTATTTACAGGAAGCGAAGGCCCGAGAGGAGTTGTAACGCTAAGAAGAAGAAGAAGAAGAAGAATTCCCGTATTCACTAGTTTGGCGCCTAAATACACAAATTTGCTAACATTTTCGCTACTGTATCCGCCAAGTGCAATATTTTGTATAATTGTGATATTTTTCCCCAACTGCGTCATTAGCTTTGTTTTATTTTTATTGATTTGTAGCCCTACTAGGTTTACTTCGCTGTCGAGTTTCGGGAAGAGTTCTTTGGCAGTTGTTAATGACCGTGACAAAATGTTGATGTCGCCCGCATAGGCTACTATTTCGCTCGACTTGTATAGTAATGTACATCGCGTATCAACAGGTAGCTTTCTTATGATGTACTCCAGAGCCAAATTGAATAGCAATGGGGCCAGCCCATCGCCCTACCTTAGTCCGATATTTGTGTCAAAGGCATCGGTGAAGTGGTAATTGATGTGGACTTGGGAGGTCATCAACGTCATTGTCATTATGGTAAGACGGACCAATTTGTCTGGTATGCCAAAGCAAAGCATTATTTGGTGCAGTACGTTACGATCAATATTCTATATTGAACTCCCAGCACTTTTCAAGTCCCTACTTGACAGTGAACAATTGGTCTATTGTTGATGTACCTGCTCTAAAGCCACCTTAATACTCTCCAACAATATTATCCACGCATGATCTAATTTTATTTTCCAAGATTTTGAAAATATTTTGTACGCCGTACAAAGTAGTGATATGCCTCTATAATTTCCGTACTGTAGCTTGTCGCCTTTTTTTTATGGATAGGAAATATAATTGATTGGCTTCCCTCTTTCGGCATATGTTCTTGTTGCCGAATGTAGTGGATGACTTTATGAATAGCTTGATGAACACTACTGCCACCATATTTGATGAGCTCCACTGGAATCTCATCGATGCCCGGTGCTTTATTATTCTTTTGGGCTTTGATGATGGAACAAACTCTATCCTGAGTTAATGGGGCCAATGGAAGCTCTCCGCAGACATCTATAGGATCCGATGTTCTGGAGCTGTGCAAAGGATTAAGGAGGCTCTTGAAATATCATGCCCATCTTTCCTTAATCTTGGTTTCATCAGCGATTATATTGCCGATGTCACCGCGACAGAGCGTCGTTTTGGGCTGATAACCACGTTTCAGGCTTTTCACTACTTTGTATGCTTGTCTTGTATTGTTGTTCGCTAGGCTTAGATCTATAATTCTCAATTGATCGTCATAGTATTTTCTTTTCCTAATTCAATTTATCTTATTCGTTACTCTTCTGAAATTTTCATAGCGTTGCTTCTTCGTCCTAGTTTTCCTACCTACATATTCTTTGTATGCCTGATTCTTTTTATCTAACGCTTTCTGGCATTCATCATCGAACCAATCATTCCTCTTGCGCCGGGCTTGATGTCCGATCGACTGTTTTGCTACGGTCTCAATAGCTGCTTTCACTTCCATCCAGAGCCCGTTGCTCGATTTTAAGGATGCGTCTGATAAGATGGGAACCAGCTGGTTTTTTTGGCCACAGATGCCGTTTGGAGCCTTTCGATGTCAAATTTTATAGCTTGCTGGTCTTCGCCGAATATGCCTTTGACATACGACATCGATAGGTCAATTTGATCAAATAATGATCTGAGTTACAATTGGCTCCTCGGTGTGTACGGACTTCAGTTAAGCTCGAGGCCCAACGTTGTTGGATCAAAACATGGTCGATCTGGTTTTATGTGCTGCCACCCGTTGATACCCAGGTCATTGTATGAATGCGTCGATTTGGGAAGCAAGCCGAACGTATGACTAGATTTCTGTTACATGCAAAGTCAATCAGGCGCTGGCCGTTGTCCATTGTTTTATCGTGGAGGCTATGTCCTTCAGTCGTTCCTCGATGAGATAGCTCATTGCCAAATATAGCGTTGCAACCACCCAGAATTATTTTTGTGCGGTTTGTAGGCAATGAGTCTACCAGTCTTTTGAGGTGATTGTAGAAACTTTCCTTCATTTCTTTGTCCTTTTTTTCGATCGGGGCATGAACATTGATAAGCTAGATTTCCAAGAATTTCTTTTTTATACGGATCGCACACAACCGTTCATTGACTGTCTTAAAATCAATAACTTGCAATTTGAACGCCCTATCTACAATCATAGCCACTCTGAATTCTCGTTTTCTAGTAGGCTTCAAAAGTGATATTGTGTGCGATCTCATATCTTGAATGTAATTTCCAGTCCAATTACTTTCCTGGACTGCGAGTATTTTTAATTGATATTGACTGGCCTGTTGTAAAAGGCCCTTAATAGCGCCAGGGTAATTGAGTGATCTGACATTTCAGGATCCAATGCCATAGTCCTTTTTTCGTTTGCAAGGTTATTGCCGTTAGTCCAATTTATTCCGTGGCCCATCTTCAGGTTTCGAAACATTTTAAGGTTTTCCAGGGACGGGGAGTTAGCCCGTCGCCCCACCTCCATTCCGGTGGCATGGTTATTACGTCGATTCTGTTATCAAGTGCGAAGGATTCGCCTTCACCCTCTTACGTACCCACAAAGCAGGTGTAGGTAGGACTTAGTAGCAGAGCTGTAGATATATTTACAGTTATTACCATTTTTCGGCGTTTAATATTTCATTATTGAGGAACCAGTAAACCCAATGTGCGACCTCGAGAGCATTTATTACCATTTGATCTTGGGGTTTGGGATGAGAAATCATGGAAATTATGGGTTGGGGAAACACGGGGTTCCCTCCTCCTTTCTCAATCGAGCTTGGGACCGTCTACGGCCGAGTTAGAAACGGATTTATAGGGTTCAAATAAAACAAGTATCTCAAACTATTTTGACTATATGTTAACTAGTAGGATCGTAACTGGGGATCGATGTACCAAAGCATGTTTGATGTTGCCGCTCGACACCTATAAAAAAGGGCAAAAGACATTCAAGATACCCAACCACAAAATACGAACATTATTATGCAAAACTAGAAAAAAATTTGCGTGACTTTCTATCGAATCTGCACACTTCTTCACAATCAAAGGAAAATTTATTGCCACCGTATGTCTTGGGGAAGCATTGAGTGTAATTGGGATAAAACTGATTTCATTATGTACTTGACACTGCAGGAAACTAAGTAAATATACGACGCGTCACGTATGAAATCTTCTCTAACAATTGAAACGTGTAAGTTCTATGCAAAAATCATCACATCGCGGAAGATCGGAAGTCAGTTTTGCTAATACTTCAAGGAGAGATGATTTCTTACTAATTTCATTTCCTTCCGCCCAGTTTGCAGAAATCATAGAGAAACTTGCTTCATCAAATCACCGTCGGGTACTCCCCGAATACCCCACTCGGCACAGAAACCAAAAAATGTAACGCAACCAACTCGTTGCCGTCGTCAACCCGTCGTTTCGTTCGTCTTTAATCTTCATTGCGAAAATGGCAGATTCTCATTACATCTATTTAGCAATTGCTTCGCTAGATTGTGTCGTGATGGGGCTGCCACTATGGATTTTTATTTGCTATTTTTGTCGGAAAAACTTTTTATCGAGAATAGTAGCGGTGATAGTAGCGAGGTTTACTTTCGATTAGTAATAATAATGCTAATAAATTGCGTATCACATTGTTCCGCACTTTGCCTTGGCGGGCTGCTCGATTACTACAAAGTGCTCTCCGCACTAGGTAAAATTCTTTCGAAAAATTTACCTAAAATCCATAAAAATCGTGCATAATAGTAGGAAAGAGAGAGAAAATTCATTTCAGGAGACCAGTGGGAACTTTGTATGTCAACTTTTTCCAACTGAAGAAACAGGGAGTTTTATTCACTTAAAAATTGCTCGTGACATAAAAGAATCAAAAAATTACATTATCTCTGTTTAACCTTAATCAAATTCGTTTTCCTTTTCAGGAAGCGTCAAATGAGCAAGTGAAATAAATACCATTTAAATGCCGTCTTCCTTTAATATGAAATAAAAGACTTGTCATCATTAACTATTTCACCGAGCTTCTATTCTTTGACCCCGAGAACTAACATATCATCATCTCATTCATGTATTTCATTTGTCCTATTGTCTCTGGAACAAAAACCGAATGTCCTGTACGAGAATCTAATAAGTGGGCAATATGTGAGTGAACACAATGGCCAGTAGATAATGGCATTGATGTGTTCAGGACTCTTGGAGAGGATTCTTCTCAGTTCCAAACGACATAAGTACACTATGAGAAAACAAGAATGAGTCGTCATCTAACAAGGAGACTTTTGGTATGTGGGTGATGTGGACGAGTCTGACCATAACACTTACTACACTAGAATGTACAACATTCTAAGGTGTTTTGTTTTCTGTTAGCAATCGCCTCTCGGCCTATGCCAAAGTCCAAGGATATGTTGGGGTATTCGTGCTATGCAGGTCTACCAGCTTGTCTTGCACAAAGTTTCACCAGTATGCAAGGGGACAAACCTGTCGGATGCATTTGAAAAGTCATAATTGTTTGGTGCAATTGCAAAAGCGTTTCCGAAGACTATTGATAAACAGATAGAATCATGTTTGTCACAAAGGAGCACGTACATGAGCGTAAGGAATTGGGCAGTGGGGATAACCAGGAGCTTTAGACAGGAATGTCGAGTTCCTATATCATCCTTTGCAATTAAATCAATGAAGTCACTCTCAACATTAGAAGTGAAACTAAACGAAAACCCACACATCTCAGACTTATTGCAAGTAACAGCACCGTACAAAACCATACAAGGTAAGCAAACACATTATGAAAAGTTAAAAAATAATTATATTAGGGTAACCAGATGCATGTATTACCTTACATAAATCTTCTTTCAAGCGCTTCGATATTCCTTGCAAGGATATGCATAATATAGAGCGAATGCATCTGCCTGCACTACACAAATAAGACTAAACGAAACAAGAACAAAGTCGTTAAATTCTTTGGAAATAATTTCTGTATGCTAAAGTACATTAAATGTAATTCAAATGCTACCAGAATTCTGCACACCCGCCTCCTTACGTAACATAAAAGAATGCTCCTCACAATAGCAAACTGATAAATACTTTATGATATGCCACGACTGATGCCAAGCCACAAAACGCTTAAAAAATGAAAATGAAAAGTCCTGATGATTTGGAAACAGAAGAGCTAGTTTAACTAACAATAAACAAACTCTTTTCACAAACCCATAATGGCGGATGATCCAAATGAAAGGATATATAAATTGTAAGCACAAAGGATTAACTGAAGCGATATAGAAAAATACAACATACAGCCACAGCATATTTATTTCAATTCGAGATATCCGATCTTTATGGTCACAACCCTCTAACTACTCACTATATCCTTGTTCAATCAACAGAAAAGAGGAAAGTATTGCCTGAAGGGCGTTTTATTCGCAGGTTTTTATTTTATTCCTGCGGAGTGTGCACGTTTACATCTATCAAAACCAAAGAACGATTGTACAAATGTAGATATCCATCCCATGCAGGCAGGTAGCAAATGAAGACCAAGCATAATGACAAATGTTGGAGAAAAAGGACGAACTAACTTACTATTGCCATTATTTGAATTCGAATCAAATAAAACGCTACGTAATTATAAAAATTAAACAACAGTGATGCATTGAGGAGTTTTCAAGAGAATTGCGGCTTCCTCTTTGCGAAGATGGAAGGGTTGGCAAGTTTCAATGGAGGAAATGATTCTTGGTAATGCATGCGCGACTGCCTATTGCGTTCGTGTTATTTGAAATTTTTTTAAGTTTGCTAGACATAAAATTGATTTGAACAATTCAAATTCTATGTAAGAGTGTATTTGTTTTCAATGCAAAATATTTTAAATGAATTTCAAAAATACGGGTGGGATTGAGATACTTTTAGGGAAAAAACTATTCGAAACAAATTCAATCGCTTTTTAGATGTATAAATATTTGAACCTGAAAATTTTTTTTCAAAATAAGAAAGACGAATATACGTTGTTTGTTTTGTAACGGTACCAAATTTTAAAACAAAATACCCAAAGGCTGTTTGCTCAAGACTAACCTGCCATGAAACCTTTCATATTCACGTATTCTCGCAAGCTTTGTCTTAAAAATGACGGAAGCTTAGAAAAACATTATATTGGTAATCTGGTTTTTGTCATTTTTCTATTGAATATTTCTTTTATTTAAAACTAGCTTAAAGCCAATAAATAAGCCGATTTTCGAATTTAGTGCGTTAATTTTTTTCTTAGAAAAAAAAAAGAAGTTCATTAATCATTTATTATTGTTTCTGCATTTCAGTACATAGGTTGCTCTTCACTTAAGTATCTTGTGATACACGACATTTTTAGGGTTTTGTACTAAAATACAAAACCCTATTGCAATCACGACCTGTGTCCGTCTGTCCGTCCGTCCGTCCGTCCGTCCGTCCGTCTGTATGTCACAGCACTTTTTCTCCGAAACTATAGAGGCTACAGCCATGAAACTTTGTGGAAAGGTCAGAAGTGGTGACCTCTTGAAAGTTCAAGGGTGGAAAAATTTTTCAAAGGGGTTTAAGGGGGGTCTCCCCATATAGGGAGGTGACCCCTCAAAAAAAAATTTTCACCATTGGTAGTCGAGTAGGGTGTCATTGAAAAGGTCTCAATGAGATCTTTTGAAAACAGGTCTTCAAATTGCTTTAAGAGTACCGAGGGGGGCAGGGAAAGGGGAAATGTACGAACTTTTCGCGTACCCCCCCTCGCGATTGGACACCTTCCATCCGAAAAATCTGAAAAAAATCATGGGTGTAGGCCTTAATGAGTACAACAATAACAAAACCATGAGACGTCGAAATTCACTCAACTTTGTTAGTAATAGTATGATTTATCGATTTTAAGTTTTCTTGAATAAAATCTAAACGGTACCTTTAAATTCAATAAAATTTAGCAAGCAGATGACCTTCTATAAGATTGATTTTTTCTGAAAGTTTCATAAAGATCGAATAGTATTTAACGAAGTTATAGCGGCTTGAATTTTCCTGTATTACTATGGAACAATATGCCCTGTATAACTATGGAAACATATGGCTATGGAGCCATATGCGCTTTTTATCGATTTAGACACTACAGCTTTGCTAGGATTTGCATGAAAATTTCAGGAATGATTGGTATCATGAAAATGAGTACATACAATTGAAACAAGTCGAAGAGGCAGGAGAGAGCTCCTAGCAAAAGGGCTTTGTAACCATTCTAGGATTCGAAAAAATAGGCCATGAATCGATGATTACAATACAGAGGAATGGGCCCTGAAAAAATTTCATGAAAGGTAGCCGATATGAATATCAACTGAAAGTTCTCTATGAGAGCTTTTCAAAACAGTTCTTAAACTGACAGTTTTTGCTTCAGTGGGGGCACAGGGGGGGAAATACATGAAAAATGTGTTCCTAAAAAATCTGGAAAAATTATCAAGCGAGATATCTATGGGTATAACTAAAACAAATACCTCAGAATTCACAATTCTTTCAACTTTGTTGATAATAGTATGACCCTCGAATTTCACATTTTCTCCAATAAAATCGTCTTTGACATGTTTCTTGATTTTATTCGTTGCTGGTTACTGCATTTTGTAAGTTGAGTACAAAACCCTTTTGATATGAGCGTAGGTCTGTCTACCCAACTTGTTTGTTTTCTTATCAGGCGCAAAAACAAACAACGCAGATGGTCTTCCGACCCGTGAACATGCCACATATAATTGACCATGGGAAAAACATGGATGTTCTAGATTCAAACCACAAACTTTTAAGGATTGGCAACTTCATCTATTGTTGGAGCGTTATATGTGCGTTCATGTGTTCCAGATGGTCGTTTATCTGCTTTGATGACAACTTTATAGCCATCATTTGGCATGCGCTCTAAAGCACTCTTAAACAACCTGACAAACGCATGATGTTCATGAAGCAGTTACTGCAAGTCTTGAAGAATTGCTCGCTTCATTCCTGCATTGATCTCTCCACGTCGATCAAGTTGTTCTTCCATGTTGCCCATGAAATATATTTGTAAAAATTTATGCTGTGCATCTTCGAGTGGTAGTAATGATCCAATTCGATGATGAATCTGTCCTTGTATCTACAAAATAAAAACCAGTCAGTACTAACTGAGTTATATACACTTTTTTCGGTGTGAGAGTAGAGTTCAGAATTAGCAAATATATTATTTCTGTAGATTGGTGAAAATCATGCGCAAAAATTCCATTACATACATACATACATACAACCCAGGCTTATAAAAGCGTATTAATAAATACCTTAAATGTTGGATTAAATCTTCGCTCTTCGATAATATCTGCCCCAAATGACGTCATTTGGAAACAACCATTATATTTTTGAGTGTTTGCAAGAAAGTGGCGTGATTCTGGTGTTTCACCACAAAGCAATGAATACAATGGCTCAGGTGGGGGAGTCAACAATGGCAATTTCACTTTACCACTAAGACAGCATAATCCTGGCATTTCTCCGGAAAACTTTAATGCACCACAATACTTGCAAACAACGTCCATTTGCCCAATGCAAACGCTAGGATGCAAGCTGTAATGATTGCTGCAATCGTATCGAAACGCTGCTCGATTCAAATCAGCACTTGATAAATCTCTTGTTCTGCGTCGCAAAGTATCTATTTGTTGACCTCTGTTGTTCGCTTGACGATTTTGCATTGTCGATCGAGCCGTTTCACGGGCTGCCTCACTTTGCTCTTGTGATTGAGAAGCACGAAGTCGAGCCATACTAACGCGGCGCTGTTCACGTGCAATTTCTTGTTCTTCTTCAGTTCTTTCATTTGCAGCGTTTCGTATCCTTCTTGCATTACGGCTTTGTCGGGAAAGAGTCGATCATCTTGGTCGCGGCATTAGTAATTAAACTTCACTTCACTTCAATTAACCTAAATATATATTTAAAAACTCAAATTTTCAACCATTCATTCATAGACAAAATTACTTAGCTTTTTGAGATAGGCAATGGCTCTATTATTACATTATAATTGTTATTCATTTAATAGAAATAGTCTTAATATTGATTTCTTATAAAAATCAAATTGTCATCCATACGTCCATTACATAGCTGTCATTTGTGTTTTGTTATTCCAAGTCTGATTCTTTTTTGTTATACAACGTTTTATAGTGACTGATGTTTTATAAATAGTATCCTTTGTCCGTCTCCTGGCTCTAAGCTACCTCCTCACCAATTTTCAGCCATATCGGTAAAGCCGTTCTTGAGTTATAAATAGTGTAACTAACACGACTTTCTTTTATATATATAGGTGGATTTTATTTAAGTACATACTCGTACTGTCCATTATTATCTATGACATTTTGCCATTTTTTGGGTGGAGCCATTATTCCATCTGTGTAGAACTTCTGTGGTTTATCGGCGAACAACTTGGTAAAATGATTTTCACAGTCCCTATTTGAAGTGAATTTCTTTTCATGAAGGAAATTTCGCAGGGACCGATGGTGCAAGGCCTGGACTGTACGGTAGATGCATCAAAACTTCCCAGCCAAGCACTGTCAATTTTTGCCGAGTCATCAAAGATGTGTGTGGTCTGGCATTGTCATGATAGAAGACAATGCCCTTTCTATTGATAAATTCTGGCCGGTTTTTGAATTGCTTGTTGCAACCTGATTAATTGCTGATACTACAGAGCCGAGTTGAGTGTTTGGCTAGGCTCTAGCACCTCATGATAAACAATGGGCTTCCAATCCCACTATACACACCGCATAACCTTATTTGGTGTCAATCCTGGCTTTGAAGTCCTTTGTGATGATTCACCTTTTTTTGAGGATGATCTTTTTCGAACGACATCCTCGTATCTTACCCGTTTTTCATCACTCGTAATGATTTGCTTCAAAAATGGCTCCATTTGGTTGCGTTTCATAAGCATTTCGCAAATGGAAATTCGGTCGTTAAATTTTTTGTTGTTGTGTTAATTCATGCGGCACCCAAACGTCGAGTTTCTTCGTATATTCAGCCTTACGCAAATGGTTCAAAACTGTTTGGTGATGGATATCTAGTTCCTTAGCAATGTCATGGCTGCTTATGAGTCGGTCTTCTTCAATATTTTGTAAGATTACATTGACTTTTCCAGTGGTTGGTCGACCTGAGCGAGGTGCATCTTTGACATCAAAATTTCCAGAACGAAAGCGAGCGAACCATCTCTTGGCTGTGGTTTTTGATAAAGTATCTTAACCGTAGACACTACAAATTTTTTCGCGAGCCTGTGTTGCATTCCCACCTTGACTGTAGTGACATTGTAAAATACAACGAATTTTTTCAGAAATTTCACGCTTTTTTAATGAATACAACTTTTGACACGAATGACGAAATACAAAACTGTCCGTATGAAAATTATAGACTGGAGTGCTACCTTTCAAATGCATGTCAGTTTAACGCAATCTGATTAGTTTTGCCTGATATACGACAGTGAACAGCATCTAGTGACAAAAAAGGCTCAATAATTTAGACTATCCAATATATATATATATATATATATATATATATATATATATATATATATATATATATATATATATATATATATATATATATATATATATATGTATAGATGTATATTTATATCTTCTTCTTAGCACTACAGCCCCTTTCGGGCCTTCGCTTCCTGCAAACAGCGCCTCCAACTGTCTCGGTCCGTTGACCGCGTCATCCAATTTCAAAATCCAAGCAGCGATGAACTGTCTTCGTCGACCGAGTCAGGCCAGCGTTTCCTTGGTTTCCCCACTGCCCACTGGCCTTCAGTTCTCCCAACGAATACATGCTTGGGTATCCGTTGTTCGTCCATACGATTCATATGTCCAGCCCATTGCAGCTTCCGCAGTCTCACAATCCTTTAGACCTCCGGTTCTTCAAAAATTTCATACAGCTCATGGTTGTATCGAATTCGCCATTAGTCCCCGTCTAGCTTCGCTCCGATTATTCGCCTGAGGACCCATCGCTCAAAGGCGTTCAATATATTTGCGGATGCTTGGGTTAGGGTCCATGTTTCACACCAATAGCATAACACTGGTCTCATCACAGATTTGTATACTTGGAGCTTTGTTTTCCTGTGTATGCAGCTGGTCTTCCAGATCGTCAATACTGAATAAAATATTTTATTTGCAAGCTGTATTCTATGGCGTATTTTGTCTCTTTCATTAAGCGTTTTCGTTATTTTGGTGCCTAAATACACAAATTCGCTAGCATCCTTGATACTGTGTTCGCCAAGTGTGATATTTTGTGTATCTGGTGTATCTTTCCTCGACTGCGTCATGAGCTTTGTTTTATTTTCGCTGATTTGTAGCCCTACTAGTCTTGCTTCGCTGTCGAGTTTCAGGAAGAGTTGATGTTGTCCGCATAGGCCACTACCTGGCTCGACTTATTTAGTAATGTACCTCGCGTATCAACAGGTAGCTTCTGTATGACATACTCCAGAGCCAAATTGAATAGCAACGGGGCCAGCCTATCTCCCTGCTTTAGTCCGATATTTGTGTCAAACGCATCGGTGAGTTGGTTGTTCATGCGGACTTGGGAGGTTGTCGACGTCATTGTCATTTTGGTAGGACGGACCAATTTGGCTGGGATGCCAAAACCAAGCATTATTTGATACAGTACGTTACGATCAATACTGTCGTATGCTTGCTTGAAGTCAACAAAAATTTGGTGTACGTCTATGTTGAACTCCCAGCACTTTTCAAGTACCTGCTTGACTGTGAACAATTGGTCTGTTGTTGATCTACCTGCCCTAAAACCACCTTGATACTCCCCAATAATACTGTTGGCATATGATCCGATTTTATTTCCTTGGATTTAAGCAAACATTTCATACGCCGTACAAAGTAGTGATATGCGTCTATAATTTTCGCACTATAACTTGTCACCTTTTTGTGGATAGGGAGTATAATTGATTGGCTCCACTCTTTCGGCATATGTTCTTGTTGCCATATGTACTGGATGACTTTGTGAATAGCTTGATGAACACTACTGCCACCATATTTGATGAGCTCCAGTGGAATCTCATCAATGCCCGGCGCTTTATTATTCTTTTGGGCTTTGACGATGGAACAAACTTCATCCAGAGTTGGTGGGGCCAATGGAAACTCTCCGCAGACATCTATAGGCTCCGATGCTCTGGAGCTGTGTGGAGGATTAAGGAGGTTCTTGAAATATGAAGCCCACTCATCATCGAACCAATCATTCTTCTTTCGCCGGGCTTGATGTCCGATCGTCTGTTCTGCCACGGTTCTTATAGCCGCTTTCACTTCCATCCAGAGCTCGTCGCTTGTCTTTAACGATGCGTCTGATAAGATAGGAGCCAGCTGATTGTCGAGGGTCTCCGTGAAATTTTCGGCCACAGACGCCGTTTGGAGCCTTCCGATGTCAAATTTATATATATATATATATATATATATATATATATATATATATATATATATATATATATATGTATAGATATATGTATCTATATATATAAATATAAAATTAACTCTGCAATCAATCTCAAGAAATTTACTGAAAAAGATCCTTCTTAAAAGTATCACTCGTTCACGTTTATTCGATACCCATGTGCATTACAAAACAAACGAGACTGAGCTAAAATAGAAACGACAGGAGCTTTGTTTTGATAAATTCGAGTTTATTTATTGAAAATAGTCTCATCCGGCCTCGATACACTGTTTTGCTCGATCCAAAAGATTTTTGAAAGAGTATATCAGGTCATTGACCGGAATGTCCTTCAAGATGTCGGTACAAGCTTTTTTGACGCAAAGTGTTTTTCTTTCATGGGCAAATCTAATTTTCCAAATAGGTAGAAGTCGCAGGGAACCATATCATACGGTGAGTGATTGATGGTTAAAATGCGATTTCTAGTCAAAAAATCAGTCACAAGAGTGGATCCATGAGATGTTGCATTATCATGCAATTAGCGCCAACTTGCTCCTTTGCAGTATTCAGGCCGAAATCGACGAATGCGATGCAACAAACGCTTCAAAACGCCAAAATAGAAAATTGCATTGACTGATTGGTCCGTTGGCACGATCTTCTTGTGGACAATTCCCTTTGCATCGTAAAAACAAATGAGCATCGACTTAATTTTTGACTTCTCTAAACACGTTTTATTGGGTGGTGGCTCGTCTGGAGCCTTCCATTCGGCACTTTGGCGCTTGGTTTCGGGTTCATATTGGGTCGGGTTCATATTGGGAACACCATGTTTCAACACCAGTTACAATGTTGTAAAGGAAGTTCTCGTCCTTTCTCCCCTTTTTAATGATGTCTTTCAAATATTGTATTCTGAGCAATTTTTGGTCATCAATTAACTTGTGTGGAACGAAACTTGCACACAACTTTCGCAAGCCCAAATGATCGGTTGAAATGCGATAAATCGATGTTTTGTAGATAATCATCTCCGATTCCACGAAATGCAACGATGATTTCTGTTTTTTTTTTTTTGATAAATTCATGCACAATTTCAATGGATTTTTCGGTGATTATTGATTTTGGGCGGCCCGTATGTTCATCGTCATTTATGTCCTTACGACCATCCCTGAAACGTGTAAGCCACTCATGAACTCTGGTGTGAGATAGACAATGATCGCCATAAACTTTTTTCAGTAATTCAAATGTTTCGGTAAACGTTTTACTGATTTTAAAACAAAATTTGATATTAGCTCTTTGCTCGAAACTTATTTTTGTACAGATGGCACAAACATACTGTCACTTTAGACGCAATAACTTCGCTTCCACTAAACTGTATGTCACCAAACTTTCATTGGAAGTCAAAAAGGAATGTAAGTTTACTCAGGTGATGCCACCAATGAAATTTTTATGATAAAAGTCTCGTTTATTTTCGAATGTTCCTTGAATATATATATATATATATATATATATATATATATATATATATATATATATATATATATATATATATATATATATATATATAAATATATATATATATATATATATATATATATATATATATATATATATATATATATAAAGCTATATATATTTAGATATGTTTGTGTGTGTGTGTGAATATACATAGGATATAGCGAAATTTTTCCTCAATTTTTACCAAATTTTCAGAAATATTTCGCCTAGTTTTGTTAGTCATTCAAATTAGTTAAGGAATAACTAAGTAGAAGATGTTTTAGATCAAAACCCGTGATTTTGACCAAAGTATAGCTCCAGTTTGTACCAAAACTGTTTCAAAGATTCACTCAAATGTGTGATGAAGTTCACAATAAAAAATTCAAAGTCGCACCTTTTGAAAAAAGTAGCGGCCGCTCGAAGGCCGAAAAAAATTGAACAATAAAAAAAAATTCTAGGTCAGGTCAGAATATCAAAATGGTGGCTAGACAAAGTTCGAGATTCAATAATTTCTCAAAGCTACACTTTACATTAGATTTTTACGAAACCTAAAATCAAAGTAGACGTTGATAATATCATAAACTAAATTAGATTTTTATGAACGCAGCAGATTTTAGCCGTAATGGTTTTTGCATTGCTGTAAAAAATTAAATTTTAATATACATGGTAAAGTGTATTCAAGAAACTGAGTTTTGAAAGGTTTCTAGGTAGTTCCTCAAAAGCTGCATTAGATATTCTGGAACGTGAAAAGGGTTTTCCAGCGTATCTCGAATATCTACCCATCTAGCGGAGTTGAAGGCGTTCCTGACGTCGAGTGTCACCAACAGGACGATCCGTCACTTGGTGCGACTATATGCCTCTGTTTTTTGGACCACCCTCACCACCTCTGCAATCACATCGATGGTAGAACGTCCTGCTCTAAAGCCACACTGCTGAGGAGATAGGACCCCAGCAGCACGAATCGTGTCAATGAGTCTTCCCTTGAAGAATTTCTCTAGCACTTTCCCAGCCGTGTCAAGCATGCATAACTAGCAGTATGCAGATGGCGATACGGGATTTCCCCTCCTCTTACTGATCAGCATGAGCCTCACCACCCTCCGTCGCACTGGAAAAACCCCGTCCCGTAGGCAAGCGTTCAATGTGCAGTGCAGCAAGTGATAGACAAGCCTGAACACCATTTGAACTTGGAGCATTGTTCACTTTCATTAAGAGGACTGCCTCCTCCAGTTCCAGCTGTGTGAAGAGTGGACACTCGACTGCTGTTTTACCATGGACAAGGTCAACGTGGACGGGATGGGTGTAGAAGAGTCCCCGCACTATTTCATCCATGTTTTCCGCATCATGTATGCAAGGCTTCCATGGGGCGCCAATCTTCCGCATAACTAGCTTGTAGCTAAGGCCCCACAGATCATTGTTCACATTGTCCACTAGATCTTGCCATCAGCGAGCCTTGCTCGTGTTAATCAATTCGCGAAAGCATTTCCTGGCCGACTTATATGCTGCCACCCATTTGCATGCCTCGTCACGGTTCCGCGCCCGTTGAGCCTCACGTCGAAGCTTGTGACACTCCCTTCGCATTTCAGCGATTTCAGTTGACCACTAATACACTGGGGGTTTGCCGTGCAGGGGTTTTTGACGGGGCATAGAAACACAGCAAGCAGGCGTGATGATGCTCACAGTTGAGTTCACCACGTCTTGAGCTGCCAATTCTTCCGTCCTCTCCAAAGCTCGCTACAGCGGCTCACCTGCTGTGAGCAACTCGCTGAACCTCTCGACGTCCATCTTTTCGATGTTCCATCCAGTTGTAGAAAGCCGAGAGTACATACGTTGATGATCACTGCCTGAGTAGTCCTCGAATACTTCCAATTGTGTTTCCTCCATACTAAGGACTCCGAGGCAAATGTCACGTCCAGTACGGTTCCCTCGTAGTCCATACGGCGGAAAATCGGTGGCCCTCCTGGCCGCCATTTTCCGGATTCACTTTCCCCGTGGAACTGTTTGAGGCATACCCCATTCGATTGCTTTAGCATTGAAGTCTTCCCCAACGAGCTAGTGGCCCTCTGCATTCGAGACAGCACCCTGCAGGGCATTAAGCTTGGCTTAAAAAGATGATATTGATTCGTTTGGTGTTAGATACATACTAAAGAAGGTGGTCAAAAAGCACCGAACTCACACAAAACCATCTCCCCGTCCACGACTCTCCGCTTGGAAATCACCGCTCCGAACCCAGATGGTGGCAGTACCAGTTTCGTCAGGATACCATAATACAAGACATGGTGTTGCTCACTCAGCAGCAAGAAGTTGGCTTCCATGTCCCTCGCAAACTACTCAAGCAGATTTTGGGCGGTTGAACTGCTGTGTAGGTTTAGCTGCAGGACGCGGGTCATTTAAGTTCTCGCGGGTCCTTTGCATACTTGTGTGGTGTGACCATGGCCAAGGCATTTGAAACATTTAAGAGGCGTTGTTTTTTGCCGTATCCTACAGACAACCCACCCTATTCGTATTTTGCCCTTGTTCAGCGTCCTTTTCGGTCAAGTCAACTATGGCCATGCGTTGTCCCCTACTGTTTTCTGGTATCAGTCTCACTTTGATCCTTCCCACGCTAGGGAACTCCCTGTTGATGGCCTCTTTTACTTCAGCCAGATCCGTGACGCTGTCAATGTCTCTTATTTCGATCGTTGTCATCGGCTCGAGCGAGGCTATAGTTGCGCTTTTGCCGAGAACTTTCTTTACTGCGTCGCAGAATGCTGCCTTATTGTCGACCTCTGCTTCGAATTCGACCGCGTTGGTCGTACCGCTTTAATGGCACTGTTGGTCTCTTCGGGCCTTACGTTTCCCCTGATATCCTGTAGAATTTCCGCGTAGGGTTCGCCACCTTGGGGTTTTACGAGCAGTGCCTGTTGCCGGGGTCTTCGCCAGGGTTTCTTTCTCTCCTGTTTTGCATTAGGTCCTTTTTCTTGTTTGGCGCCCGTGCGAACTTTACTTTCTGGCACTTTTTGAAGGAGTTTCTTTGCGGCTTTTTTCACTCCTTTTGTAAGCACTGTCTAGAACCCATGATTTGGTGCTCCACGCCCATCAAGTGCATCTTCCTTTCTCGTTCTATCCCGATCTCCTTCGATTGGGCTAGACGCCATTCTTTTATTGATTTTTACTGGTGGAACAATCTAGATGTGGCCTTTAGATTTCGCCCCCAACGCTTCTTTAGCCTTCTGCTCGTCCTCGGCCTTTAACCAGCTCCTCCGATAATGCCCTATGCTGTTAGGAGCTGCTCTAGTTCAAGGAGCCCAATCTTTATTGCTTTGCTGGTTTTTGGGGAGTCGCATGCAAATTGTATTCTTTTCAGAACATCTTCCGCTTTTCGGAATAGCCTTTTTTCTTCGTGTCGTTGGGCGGCAGTTGTACTTCACGACCACCCTTGGGAGAGGTTATCACTTTCCGTTTACGAATACAGAATTTCCGCCTCTTTTTCGACGTTGGTAATGCACACACATAACGTTGCTTTATTTGCTTGGTCCCTCGTTTCTTTTCCTACTGTAACCTCCTCATTGGCTCCAGGAGAGTTTTTTATTATATCAGTCACTTTGGTAACGATCGCAGCAGTGACCATCAAATTCTCGATGTTCTTTATATTTTCTTCCACCGCGCGATTACCTGAAGGATTCTCCAGAGTTTCCCGTTTTTCCTTTATAGGACGCTGTGGCGTTCACATAATTTTTTGCTGCGCCTGAGTCTGGACAAGACTGTATGTTAATCTCCGTTTTCCATCCGTCTTCCCTGTCATATTATTATTCGTCGTTTTTATCATCGTTAATACCGCTCAATGTACTGTTAACATCGTGGCTGCAACCGCTGGTTGCATCGTCGTTATTATTTTTTATTTTTTTTTAGTTTTTTTATCTTTTTTAAGTGTTTTTGGTTGTTCCAGTTTTATTGGAACCCCCTTGGAGCCGCTATCTCCGTTCGTGTGAGTAGTCACCTTTTTGGTCCCATGGTTATCTTTGCAGAGCAAGGAGGCTACTATCTCCGTTAGTGTGTGTAGTCCCCTTTTCCGTTTCATGGTTATCTTTGCAGAGTAGGGAGATCAGAGAAGAGTTGACTCAAGCCCTTATGGGGGACAAGTGTTCAGAGCCAGACGAACACTAATCGGGAGTCAACCTTAACCAGACCAACACCACCAACCCAATGGTGTGAACTTCGAACGTACTGCGAGGCCTGCCAAGGTTTTACCGGGACGGAGATTGTATGATAGTTGAATTGGAGCCATTCACAAACGAGTGTCACCTCGAGGCTACTGTGCAAAGCAACTAGGTCCAAATCATCATATCCGCCAGCCCAAAGCATCAATTCTAGTTCGTTGTCCAAAGCGTAGTTCAGATCCAATCAGGGTCGTTACCTGTCATCCCAGGAGGGAACCTCACGGCGCCCCCCCGGCATTCCACCTGCGGGAATTTCATCGGGTACGTGGGGGTAGAACTCCCCAAAGAATTCTGCTCTCCAAGAGTATTGCTGTCGGCCAGCATTACCCCTGCGGGACAGCATTAAGCTGAGCAATTGGTGGAATGGAAAGCGATGAATTTTATCAACCAATCGAAATACGAGGTGTGTTCAAAAAATAAATATAAATATATATAAAAATAAATATATATAAAAATATTTTGTTATTTTTCAAAAATTATTTATTTATTCATGAATATCTATTTTGTCCCCTTCAAAGTAATCCCCATGAGATATTATACACTTGTGCCAACGGTTTTTCCAATCTTCGAAGCACTTCAAAAAATCATTTTTTTAAATCTTGTTCAGCTACTCCTTCGATGCCGTCTTTATCTCGTCAAGCGTAGCGTAACGTCGTCCTTTCATGGGCCTCTTCAGTTTAGGAAACAAGAAAAAGTCACAGGGGGCCAGATCTGGGGAATACGGTGGCTGCGGCATCATTAGTGTGTTGTTTTTGGCCAAAAAGTCGCGCACAAGCAACGATGTGTGAGCAGGGGCGTTACGTGGTGCAAAAGCCCATTTTTGTTCTCCCACAAATCCGGGCGTTTCTGGCGGATTGCTTCGCGCAAATTGCGCATAACTTGCAGGTAATATTCCTTATTGACCGTTCTTCCCTGTGGCAAGAACTCACGATGCCCCACGCCCCTGCAATCGAAGAAAACTGTCAGCAAAACTTTCACATTCGACCGAACTTGGCGCGCTTTTTTCGGTCTTGGTTCATGCGGCAGCTTCCATTGAGATGATTGAGCTTTGGTTTCCACGTCATAACCATAAACCTACAATTCGTCACCAGTTATGACCCTCTGGAGCAAATTTGGTTCGTCGCGGACAGAGTTTAACATCTCATTAGCAATGTTCATGCGTTGCTGTTTTTGGTCGCAATTGAGCAATTTTGGTACGAATTTCGCGGCGACCCGTCTCATGCCCAAATCGTTGATAAAAATCGAATGGAACGAGCCAATCGATATGTTTAGGTCCTCAGCAACTTCTCTAACGGTGATTCGACGATTGGCCAATACCATTTTCTCCACTTCATTAATTTTTTCGTCTGTTGTTGAAGTGCTCGGGCGTCCGGCACGCTCTTCGTCGTTCACATCTTCTCGGCCTTCTAAAAACATTTTGTACCACCGATAAACGTTGCTTCGGTCCAAGGTAGCTTCTCCGTATGCCACAGTCAACATTCTGAATGCATCCGCGCACTTAATTTCGGTTTTCACACAAAATTTGATACACGTTCATTGATCCATTTTTTTGAATAAGTAAAAATCGAAGACGATTGAAAACACGTGCAAGTAAAGCAGGTATCACCAATTAAGTCAACATTCATAATGGCCGAGCTTGTCGGCATAATTGACAGACATGAGTACCAACATAACGCCACAAATAAATCGAAATTCGAATATACGTAACCCGCGAAAATTCAAAATTCGCGATACTTTTTGAACACACCTCGTATATCGAGTACTACTGCATGGCCGAGATATAAGACCAATTTTTCTTTGTTCACAACAAGATGTTTTCCATTAGTTCGCCGCACTTTATTATCTCAGTGATATTGGAGTCTTTGCAGGAATTTGAATCCTTTGTTTCCTCTCCCATGAGCGAGATTTCCTGCAAATTCTCTAGTTGAATTCCCATTATAAATCCAAATGTAGTGAACACTGCTTCATCGAAAGAAGTATTTAAGTACAATTTACATTAGCTGATTAGTTCAGAAAAAAACGTCGTTTCAATTTGAAAAGCGTAGTGTAATCAACGTCTACTACTGTGTAGTTAGCGGCACGACGTTTGTAATAATAAACTATCGAATACTGTCCCATTATTTTTTTATTCACAATAAATAGTGTGCACAGTTAAGGCACGATTAAATAAGTAAAGAGGTGTTATTTTGTATAGCCCACTATTTCGGTAGATGCCACTTTTGAAGCTGTTATTTTTTGACAATTGACAAGTAGAAAATTTGACAGAGACGGTTCGTAAAACTCGAACATTTTTGAGTCGTCGTGAAGCACCTTGTCGGACCGCAATACAGAAATTGGTGGAAAAGTTCAAGCTGTTGGGACAACTTAGTGATGTGAAGAATAAAACCCGTGCACGTCACTCGAGAACAGCCGAGAATATTGCTACTGCAGCCGAAAGTGTTGAAGAAAATCCATTTTTGTCCATTCCTCATCGTTCTTTGGAATTAGGCATTCCACAAACGTCATTACACCGTATTTTGCATAAAGACTTGGGTCTTAAGGCTTATAAGGTTCAGTTGACACAAGAACTCAAGCTGGTAGATCATCAACAACGTCGTGCCTTTGCTGATTGGGTCCTTGAAATGCATGATAATCATCCATCGAAAAATCATCTTGGGTGATGAGGCCCATTTTCACCTGGTGGCTTCGTCAACAAGCAAAATTGACACATCTGGGGCTCGGAAAACCCAAGAGTTATTGTTGAAAAGCCTCTCTATCATCAACGTTTGACTGTTTGGTGCGGTTTATGGTCCGGCGGAGTCACTGGACCTTACTTTTTACAAAATGAGGCTGGAGCAACAGTTACGATGAATGGATTGCATTATCGAGAGATTTTTTTTTGGGCGGAATTGGTCGGTATTGCTGTGGACAATGTTTGCTTTTAACAAGATGGCGCTACGTGCCACACAAGCAACGAAACCATTGATCTTTTACGGGAAAGTTTCGGGACCGTGTTAACTCTCGAAGAGGTGATCACAATTGGTCATCGAGATCTTGTGATTTAACACCTTGCGACTGCTTCCTTTGGGGCCACGTGAAAGAGAAGGTCTACGCATACAGCTCAGCGTCGATTCAAGACCTCAAAGATTGAATTCATGAGGCTATCGAGGACATAAGGCAGCCACTTTGCTATTTGGTTATGGAAAATTTCATGAAAAGCATATGGTCCTGTAAACTTGGGGGTTATTTGCCTTATGTTATTTTTTTACTATTAACGGCATACCTTTTTCTATATAATGAATTAAACATTCTTTTAATATCAAAATAACCCCTCTTATTGGAAAACCCTGTATTTACTTCGGCAATTTGAAACAAGGCATCTTGACGAACATGAATATGCGGTGTCACGGAAACCATTTGCACTTTGTTTTTTTTTCTCAGCGGTTGTTAAAATACCACCAGAGCCAAGGTTAGTAGATATTAAAGATGATTAAGGGTTAAAATAATAAAATAAAAATGTTAAAAGATCAAAATAAAAATATAAAGTAAAAATAGACAAAAAAGAAAAGAAAACAAATACCGATTACTGTCACTTACGAGCAAAGCAGAGCTGGAAACAAATCCTTTAAATATTAATTCGAAAAGGGGGAAAAGTTCACATTCCCTCAGAAGTCAATCGTATGATGGAACTTATCATCAACTAACCCATTTATATGTGGACAAGTACAACGGATCTTTCTTGACGGCAGCAATACCATCGCTAAGCGCACAACCACAACTCCCTTGCCGTAAGTGTGCAAGACTCCGATTTGCAAAGTATACCGCATTGTGTGGATTATATTTAAGAGCTTCCAAATAGTAGTCTATCGCCTTGTTAAATTCTCTCTTTTTTATATGCTCATTGCCCAGGTTTTTATAATACTCAGCCTTTTCCTCGTCAATTACGACGGCAGGCATTTCTGCTGTCTTATCGTCTTTATTCACGCTTGTCGGCGACACTGAAGATATTGTGTCTAGAAATAAATTTAACACCTAATTATTTACAACTGATCGCTTACTTATCCGGGACCCGGTTTGTTTATTACGCGATGTAAAAACGTGCTGAAATAAAACCAACGAACGAATCATTCACTGAGCAATAGAACAGGGAACTTGCCGTCTTCGAAAGATTCAGAATCAAAATTGCGTCGCAAACAAAATAATACGATGGGAGAAAATCCGAAATTTGATAAGCCTTCAGTATCCTGTTCAGGCTGCTTGAATTCCTAAGGACAAAAATAGCATACCGATTGTTTTCGCTGTTCAGCATGCGATGCGAAATTATCAAAATTGATGTAATTATGGATCTTATGTCCCTTCGTATTGAAGATCGTATCCTAGAAGTGAAAAGTACTCCTGTAAAGGATTCATCAATTGAACAAATTGATAAGCGATAGCGATAATGTTCCCCAATCAACTATCGAACATAATCCGGAAAATATAAGTCGTAGTAGTAAATCAAGCGGATATTACATGTCGAACAGGATCACCTTTACAGTCGATTGATTTCAATACAAATGATAGCTGTAGATCGGGAAGTAAAAAACCAGCTGGAGATACTGGTGGCAGTACTAATAAACCTTCAAAACAGGATAAATAACTTTTCTACAAACGAGTCAGATTTAAAAGTATTTTATACAAACCGAAAGTACAACCGCCAAAGTCCTGCAACCGTTATAGCATTAAACTTTACGTGAGACGTGTCTTCATTACGGACGAATTCAATGACATTGGAAACAAGTCGCGACCACGATTTCTATTTTCCAAACCAAAAGTGTCAGTCACTTTGACATTTACACCTGATAGGCGAATGTACTAAAAGAAGGGAAATTCGTATTTCAATTGCCCGATGCACACCAGTTGGGGGATCGCAATTGAACATTGAATCGCCCAGGGAAAAAGTTAACGGCTCGCCGTTTGAGACCGAGCCGGTGAAAAATCAGAAAAGAAAGAACGGCTCTTTCTTTTTCTGGCGGGTTAGGATCGACAACCGAGGACCAAGTGTAGAAGAAATTTGCGACAGGGAAGATTACAACAGCGGAAACAAATCAATTAAAGGAGATTAGCGACATCAACTCAACTATAAGCGCGCTGGCAGGAGAGCTTTGCAACGCAGACAGGGACAGGGAAGATTACAACAGCGGCAACAAATCAATTAAAGGAGATTAGCGACATCAACTCAACAATAAGTGCGCTGGCAGGAGAACTTTGCAACGCAGATTAGTTGGGCCCCAAACTAGGTAGAGTAAGTTAAGTTTCGCATTTCAATTAATTAAAGTTCCATCTTGAATTTTCTTTGCACTTTGCCATGAAATATATGATTAAATAGAGAAAATATTTTTGCTTACTAAAAAGAAAAATAGGATTGCCACGAAGTTCGGGTGTGATCGGGAGTAAGTTTTTATAGCGATTTATTCCGGGATTTCTTTTCGCGCAGGTGTTTTTCTTAGATTTTCGCTCGTACGGGTTACATGGTGTGATCGGGAGTAAATTTCCAGTGCAAATTATTCTGGGAATGTATAGCGCGGGAGTTTTCCTTGGATTTTCGCTCGGTGCGAGTTACGCCGGAAGAACTGAGCCCGGCAAGCTGTGCAAGTGATCACCCGGTGAGTCTAATCCTCCCCTGTTAGGGAAAAAATTAGTGAGTGGTAGTTCGAGCTGTGTGAGGGGTGTTCGGCGGCCGCGTTCTCGCGTGGTGGCTTTTTTAGAACCAGGGGATAAGCGAGTGGTGCCTCTTACCACCGTCTCCAACGGCAAGCCGGGTGAGTCTCCTTCTGTGGTATGGAATAATTCTCTGTTTTTTCAAAACAACACTAACTATTTCTCCGTTTATAAGTGTTTATTCTATAGTTATTAATAACTCAATGATATTTTCCCCGAGCTCTGTTCTAATCTCTTCGGATAATTTTTCGGCATCTGTAATTCGATTATCTATATTTTTAATGCAGGCCTCTTTTAAGTTTTGCGTTTTTTAACACTTATATCGAACAATACCAAGTGGACTGAAATTGCAACAACCACTTTGGCGATTTCGATTCCTTGTCGTAAAGGTCCCTCATATAGTTAGTTTGCCTAGGCGGAATGCTCGATTACTACAACGAATGCTGAAATATCAGAGCTAAATTAATAAGAAACTATCAAAATTTGTTCATAGCTATAGGGAAAATACCTTTATTGACTTAACATTGACTATTCAAATTTACTTTTGCTGTTATCGTGGCCAATTTATTCTCAAAAGTAATCGTAACCGGATCTGATTTGATATTTCAATGCACAAACCTTGATAAATCTCAGTATATACTCAACTTCAGTGCATTTCTTAGTTCAGATTGTGCATTCGCCATAAGTATACAGAATTTCAAATCTCTATTTTTATTATAAGTGTGATTAATTAAAGTATTTCCACACTATGTAGTACTGACCACAGATGTCCAATTTCATTACCACACTCCAATCAAAGTCATCAAACGTAGATTGGCCTTGTGTAAACAATCGATTTGCACGCTTAATACCATTACCCAATAAATTTGATATTAAAACGCTCGAAATAAGGACAATTTAATTTTTCAATCAAAAATTCGCTATCATAAATCGCTTTCGGCAAACATCATTCAGTTTGATAATCATCATCTTGCACGTCGTTGTTGTCGATTGCAATCGTCTTTTCCATTCGGACGGCCAAAGTTATTTTTGAAAATTTCCGAAAGAGCTTTTGACACCAAAATCTCGACGAATCAAATTCCAATGAAAAAAATCGAAACTTCAATTAAATTTCTAGCCGAGCGGAAACATTTTTTCTTCGTCACTTGAATCAATCACCAGTCGCAATTGAACAACATTTTAGCTGACCAACGGATCTCGCGCCGAGCACAAACGGTACGAGTGCGGGTACAAGACATCACAAATGGGAATTTCACTTACAACTTCAAATCAAATTAAATTGAAATCTCCAAAATTTTCACGCAACTTTGCTGACTCACTCGACCCAATCCCAATCGCAGCTCACTCTCAATACCAATCGCAACCGCTGCAACCTGGCTCACCGGGCCAATCTCAAAACGGCTGTTTTCGATTAGTCTTTTTTGAAGGTAGCCACCGAATTAGCCAAAGAGTTAAATATTATTCAGTTGTAGCACATGTCATCGTAAATTAAGACATTTCATAGCTCCTTGAGAACACGCTCACACAATAAGTATCTTCTACAGTTGGGAGAGCCACTTGAAACTTGCGCCGGACACAGATTGGTCTTGCTAGATGCAGGCTAGCGCTAGCGCGTCGCATCCGCCGAGTGAGATAATTGGTATGAGCTCCACGTTGGAGCGGTGGAGCGTTGAGGACGTGACGAAGGTGCTGTTTTCTGCTTCTTCGAGTTTATCAAGTTAATTTCATCTGCGAGGCTCGCGGAGGAACCGGTCCAAGCGGCCAGGCTAGCATCTCTAGTATTGCACAATGTAAGTAGTTGGAGAATAAATTCAAATGATGCCGCCATCCTCCTCCTTCTTCAATGAGCGAGTAAACAATTTTTTGAAAATTTGTCGAGAGCCATCTCATCGCCACTTCACTCAACCCTCCTTTCTATAAAGTCTGTCAAAAGAAACATTTTTCGATGATTTTGTTATAAAGAAGCGATAGTCCATTCACGCAACATCCATTGACCTAAACTTGATGCGATTTTTTAACCATATGTTGCAAGTTGATTTGTTGAAGGAAAAAGTGGAACTTGTCAAATAATTTTTTACTTTCAAATCAGTAAACTGAGTTTTAAGCCTCATATATTTTTATTAAAATTGCTTATATATTTACTTTTTGATTAAATCAAATGGCAATGTATCTTTACAAATTCATTATTGCTTTAATGAATTTTCTGTTCTGAAGGTTGAAATCCCTCGATTGGAAAAGATAATGTTAAAAGTCCTCTTCAAAATCATTAAATTTAATTCTTTTGCAAAAATATTTGATTTATTGAGTTCAATAAATGTAATATATATGAGAAAATTGAAATCGGAACTTTCAGCTGAACCTCCCCAGCCCTTGGAGCACCGGAAATTCAAAAAGCTTTGATAGGCCCTATTCAAGGGGCATTTATCTACGCATTTGTGATAGATTTAGAGCTTCATGACGTTTTTTAAAGCAACACGACAAAATTTGGCATAACTTAATCCGGCTTTTCGTTTGCCTGCACTGATAGGAAGCAAGTAATTTTTTAAAAACCCGTTTCGTAAAGTATAAATAAATTAGAAGTAGTTTTGAGGTATTCATTTTGGATATAATAGCGCTAACGCTACAAAAGTACAAAAAATGAATTTTCGTTTGAAAGCGCTATTTATTTGTTTGTTCTCTAACCACCCAAAGTTCAAAGATAAGTTGATAATATTGGCACTGAAGATTTTAATTATTTTACTTTTGTATCAGGCTTATTCTTGCATCAGATATACTTAAAAAGGGTGGTTTATTTGTTTATAAAGGAACTTTGCTATTAAGAAAAAAAAATGATTTTACCCTATAGTACTTTATTTTCGTGGTAAATACAAATTTCAAGACTCAGTTAACCTCTTCTTTTGTATAAAAAACACTAAGTGAGCCTCAAAAAATGTATCTACGACAAAAATAAAATACTTTAAGGCAAAGGGACCACAAAATTTTTATTATTAATAAAATTTTTCGTATAAACAACGCAACTCATGCACCAGTAAACACCGCAAAAAGACAAAAGAAAAAACAACAAGAAATTTAGCCGCGATTGAAGTCAAACACTGTCACTTCTGATCTCTACTGATTTCCCGACAAGAAATTTGCATATGTAGCAGACATCTACATTTCCATGTCCACTTTGTGCTTCAAAAATTAAATTTTCTATATACACATCCAAAATGCTAGTACGAGATAGTTTCTATGCATCAATCGACACCATTCTGATAAATTCCTCAATTTTTATGAAAACCTTTATTCAAAATGCCACATGCCGGTGAGATTTTAATGTTGCCCCTATAGTTTTACTTTACACCCCGGCTTTGAAAAACATCCGTGAATCTTTATCACATATGTTTGAATTTTCCGTCTATTTTCATAAAAATCGAAGCGACGATTTTGAATCAAATCAAAGATAACAACTGTTAGTGATTATTAAAGTAGTAATTTAAAAAGTTTTGGGACTCACCTGAAGAATGAAACATTCATTCGATGAATGCTTTCTGTCAACTTTTCCACACGATTAAACCACGCAATTCATGGTTTTTGTTTTTATATTTACCTTTATTCCGAAACACTTTCACGTTGATAAAGTTTTTGATTTTAAGATCGCGTGTATGAAATCGGCACTTTATTTCATGTTTTTAATTTAAAAGTTACAAATTTTCATCGGCTTTGACGTACGAGTTTTCTAACCCCTACGTTTGCTGTGTTGTCAGAGAAAGTGTGTTGTGTTGTACTCAAATTGTTCAAAGAATGATAACGAAGGCGCGATCGTTGGTGTCAGTGGGGGAAGTGATTTTTCTCAATAGAGGAAGAAAAGCCACTCGGGAAACGAAGGGGAAGGAGAAGCAGAGGGAATCATATAGTTTCGAGAGCGTAAGGTATTTATGTGTTAAATTTGTATCCCACATGTACGAGTACACAGATTCTCGTTGCTCGTCCATTTAATTATATTTTTTTGGACGGGAATGATTCTATTCATCCGATTGGAGGGTTGTGAATGTAAGGTTGTGGATTTTGGTTTTTCCGATTATTCAAATGAGGTTGCATTTTGGAGTCTCATTTTTAGTGAAATGAACGTAACAGTAGCACCTTACCAGTGATAAAATCACGATATAGTTATGAGGTGGACACGTACAATTTTTGCTTTTTTGGTTTACGTAGCTATTATAATAGCTGGTCCAAACATTAAAAATTGAAAAGTACCCGAAGATGCGTCGTTTGTATGTGTGAATGCGTCTGAGACGTATAAATGTATTGTGTATGCATACCTGCGTATGGCTCTTACTTGAAGCCAGCCTGGCGGTGTTCAACAAAGTGGACCTATTGCCCTGATCGACATGGAAGTTCTTGTTGTTACTGCCCTTGCAGCTGTTGTTGATCTCCCTTGATCCGTAGGCCATGTTCTTGTTGTGCGTCGGTTGGCCTTTGGTTGTTCAAAACCAGTACTGTCCATTTGTGAATGGTTGCCTCTCGGATGTCTGGTAAAGATTCGGCTAGTATAAATGCGGGCTTTAGCCTATCAATCAAAACGGTTACCTCTTTGCAGCGCACTCTTATCGAACATATATTGTCGCCGCGTTTTTCTACCCCATATGGATCGTCATATGGCACATAGCAGTGCGGTCTTTACGGTGTCACGTTGCACAAAAACGTGTGTAGACGTAACCAAGTCCTTGAAAACAAATGGTATGCGTAAGCCATGATAAATGACGGGTGCTGGGTGAATCAGGTCGAAGCGTCATCGCAAGTCCTTGATAAAATAGCTCAGTTCGTGATTGTACTAATATATGTTCCCAAAATTCAACTGGCAAACGTATCGGCTAGCCGTAGAGTAGTTCAGGTAGTGAGTACACCCAAGTCCTTGCGGTGACTTACGCGTATAGCCATGAAGACGTCTAGAATGATTTTCGTCCATTGGTCGTTCTGATGGCATTGAATTACGGCCTTTAGGCCGTGGTGGAAACGTTTCACCATGCCATTTCTCTGTGGATGGTAAGCAGTCATGTGTAGATGTGTGGTACCTGCTAAGTGGTTTAGTGACCTGAAGAGGTGCGATTCAAACTGCCATCCTAGGTCGGTGGTGACTCAATGCGGCGGGCCATAATACGTGATCCAATTTTCCCAGAATGCTCGTGTGACTGTTTCTGCCTATTGATCTTCTATAGGGACTACTTTAGTCCATCGTGAGTATCGGTCGACGCAAGTGAGACAATTGCATTTTCCATCCAAGCACGGCAAGCTGATGATGTTTATGTGCACTCACTGAAGTCTTGTAAACGGTGGCATAAAATTTCCGATAGCTGCATAAAATTTTCGGTTGCTGGCATTATAGACATGCTCGATCCAAATTCGAAATTTTTTCGATAGAAAACCATGTGTATCGTCGGGCTGCCAAATTTTCATTTTGTTCTCGGGCCTGGGTGAGTGAGGCGGTGGGCTGAAGTAATAGCGGCTTGCCTGAAGGCTGGGGTGATGAATGACTGAGAATTTCCCGTCGAGGTATCGCGCGAAAATTGTGCATCTGCGCCTGGAATATGAGCTCGTTTAAGCTGCAAGCTCTTCCTTGGCAACCGGAATCTAGTTGTGGTTGTACGTATGCACTAAATTGATTTTTGAAATAGTCCTCTTATTATGCAGTGATTGAGCGAAGTGCTGAATGTGGCATACGGGATAGCGATCGAAGATGGTGCACACTTTAAGTGCTTTATAGTCGCCACCCGGGCACTAGTTCCCATCCTTCTTCGCAACCCTGTATAATGGCGATGGCCTACTGCTGGACGAAACTGGTGAGGTGCCAAGCTGGACCATTCCTTTACGGGCAACGTTGTACTGCTCGGTCAGGAGGCGCCAAGGTTTAGCCGCTACAGGAACCCCTGGTGTTGTTGGAATGAAGTAATCAGCCGTGTATCCATCCCGTCGCGTGATGCCCGCAAGCTACGCGGGAAGCTGGTGGTACGCCGAGTTCCTGGAGATAATCTGATGCTGTGTGCGGTACGAACGAATATAGAATGATACAAAAATCAGCTCTAGTGTCGACGAAAAACATTTTCTTCGAGCTTCAATTGAGGACGAATAAGCGGCAAGACTTTTGGCTGTTATCGCAGGCCGCTATCAACGACTGCGCTTTTTGACGTTGGCACCGAAACATTGATGATACCAACAGTGCTCGCTAATTTGTGATTCGGGATTTGAGCAGCTGCGAAAGTCCGAGTGTGGGCTGCGAGTGTTAATCTTGAGCTTAATGATATCCGTCATCTCCTTCTGTAAACCAAGCATTTTTACATCATTTGTGTAGTTTCACATGAGGCTGCATCGCACGAGATTTGGTGGATTTGAGCGTTGCTCCTCCGCGTTGACGCGACTGTATCCATGAAATCGGCTACTTGATCGAACGTTTGTGACTGTTACGTCACCAGTATTGCTTGGGCGCTCGCTGGTAACCAGCTGTTCCAAACCTTGCATCGTTGAACACTGTACCAAAGAGGCCACGCAACTCGCGTAAAAATTCTGATGGTTTTCAGCCAGCCATAACAGTTTTCTTGAGTAGTTCGTGCATTTTATCCGCTTGCGAGGCATTGAGTCGTTTCACTAATGTGTTCTTTAGAGTTGCAAATGGATTCATTGGGTGCGGGTTAAGAATAACGTCTTCCACTTTAATTGTATGACATGCATCGTCAGAGATTTATCCGATGTCGGGTCGAACTCAGGCATAATTTCCATAATTTCTCGCCGATTGCGAGTCAAAATTGTCTGCTCACTCGGCTTATCAGTTAGAAATGACTTCGGCTGAATCGATTGAATATTTTCCTCGGAAACGTGCACGGCACTCACGATATTTTGCGCCTGCGTAGCCAGGTCTCACACTAATACAGTTAGTCCCTGTACTCTTTCAAGCAGCTGCAACAATTTCGAGGTGTTGACTTTTACGTCCATCTTAAGGCAATCACCGCCAATTTCTTCCGTTAATTGTTAAAGTAACTCATTATTATTGCCGCTTGTCAACAAATTACGCGTACGGAGCTAGGTTTTTAATTCTGAGTTTGAAAATATATCACGCCGGTATTTTGGCAAAAAAACAAACAATGAAACAAAATGAGTCAAGTAATGGGCTATGCTTCATACACTCACGTTACAAATCAAAACGAGTATTTTTGGGGTTCTCTTTGTCCCTTGCACGAAAATGCATGCACCACCACGTTCCACAAACACAGGTAGATTACGAATAGTATATTTGTTTTTTCACGGAGAAATGTGTGCATGCACCGACACATCGCGTAAACGCACACACACAATTTGGCTACCGAAAAACTTGAAATCGAATCAAAACTGGACCGCTAACATGTAGTGAAAAGTAGGTATTAAGATGTCCGTAAAAGACTGCAGCGATGGTCTGCTGCCTCGGTGAAGAGGGTGGTAATATCAGCCGAAATTGGCCTTGTCTGGGTACGCATGAGTGCGCTAGCAGGCTAGCGTTGCAGTGTCGTGGGGCGGGTCCCTTCTCCCAGCACAAGGACCCACTACAAAAGAATTTCGCATTCACGAATTCTCGGCTCTCAAAAGAAAAGGTCGACCGAAGTCGAAAAAATGTAGGTAACTAACTAAAGACGGCAATTGCTTATTCAAAGAATAAGTCGAAACGGGTCAAAACTGGCGGACTTGGGGAGACTTCATCGTTATCCGACAATTCTTATGGTCCACAAATAAGAGTGGGGCAACCGGATGGATGTGGTGCCCCCTCGCACCCACTCAACCGGATCAAGATCCAAATGTTGACGTGGCCATATATTTCCCCTTTGAGTGGAAAACTCATACAAACATACTTTGCAGGAGCCTTCGCATCAAACGAGAAATATAGATGTGACCGATTTATGTAATAGAATTATATGATCGGGTCACATAACCCTATGCCATAAAAAGGGCACGCGATTGGAAGGCCACTCAACTCGGCAAGAGCCCCTGAAAACACAAATCGGCTAGCCCATATGAGCGAATGAGCCTGCCACCGGTTCGGGTCCTAAGCCCGGTGTGATAGAGCGAATAGAAAGACCGATTTTATAATTTATTCAAACATTTTTTATTATTTTGATAACAGTTATCACGTCTGTTAATTCAATATCAATGACAACCTGTCGAGCATGATCCACTTTATTCGAGCAATCTATAGCAATCACTTCTGCCGCGCCTGCTTTGGCACAAGTTTTATAAAAAAATATAACCAAATATATGCAAAAACATAAAAGATAAGAAAAAAATTCAATAAAGATATAGAAATTTGAATCTAATTCATAGTAAAAAATTAATCAATTCAAAAATTTACTCCCACATAAAAATTGTAATCAAATAATTGAAAAAAAAGAAATTACTTACCGATCCTCCTCAACGAGCGCTCATAGGTGGGGTGGGCACATCTGCAACTATTGCTACTTTAATTTTCACACCAAAATTTATTTTTTTACTGATTTAATTAATTATACGTGAGTGCAGTTAATTGAAGCTAAGTTATTGCTCTAAGATCGAGATTCTGCATTTACTTCACGCTGTTCCGCATCTCCTGTCTCAGTTATTGTGGTAAATTTGCTGGTTTGCGATCAGTCAGTATTTAGTTATATCACGAACTTAAAATTTTAACGATTCAAAAACGAGATTTGATTTAATAAATTAACTAATTTTAAAATTATCCGCCAAGTTCCCGTTTGTGAACGCACTTCTTCACTTTTCAAAATGCCTGCTTGGTTTTTCGTCAAAACTGGCAAGGTTGGTATAAGATAGATAAAAAAAAATATGACGGCAATCAGGTGATAATCGTTGCTAAATTAGGAAGAAGCGGAGCGCGATGAAATAGTTCGCCCGTTATTCACTATTAAGTGTTGGCTTGCATTTAGCTTATGCAAGTGAATTTCACTGTCTGGGCGTGAATGCACACCAACCGGCAATCAACTTGACTGTAACTTAATATTACTTTATTTATTTCTTCAGTTGAAATTGACAAATTATTAGGCGGTGTTGCTTTGATCACGTCCAGAACCAGAAAAAGGAAGAACTGTCGACGAGACTTGTCATCTCCTCCGAAGGTTGATAATTACCCGATGTTCGAAGTTGTCCCATCCTCGATGGTCGAAATTGTACGATGACATTTTGCAAGTGGAAACGTTCGTGGCTGCGTTCGGTCGCTACACGCTTTATTCAATACTAATCGTTATAAACTTTAAAAGAATACAAACGAAATTCTAAACAATAGAAATACACAAACTTAATGGCCCAAATGGTTCTTTAAATTTATATGGTACCAGTCAAACATATTTAATCAAAAAAAAACTATAGCAAATTCAAATTAATTAATATTATTACATATTTTATGATTTGATTGGAAAAAGGAGAAAAACCAACCTACATTATTCAAAAATTATTTATAATTTTAACACAACAGTGAAATTTGATCCTACACCTAATATCTTATAACCTAATTCTAATCAAATTCAATCAAAAGGACAAAAATAAAAGGCACTGGCCAGAAGATTCCATCTTAAGTGATAATAATTTATGTATGTCTCATTCATGTGAGACTGACCGATAAAACTGTTCCTCAAGGGGTGATTAGTTGACTTAATTGGGCAGGGAAGGTTTTGTATCATGATTTGAGGAAAATTAACCCTCTTAAAGTATTCTAAACTAATTATGGCGTAATTTTAATCGACCAACCATCAAAGTGATGGATCGGTGGTTCCTCAAGATCCTTTGACGTGTAATTAGAAATAATAAAATTCGGAATCAAATTGTATAAGAGTATCCTCCTTATATTTGTGAAAGAGGGTACTCTTATACGACTGAATCCCGAATTAAATCGTTGTAAGTACGAATTATTAGCAAGTTGGAAAATTCGATGGCAACTTAATACTATGGGTAATCAGGAGGAAATGGAATTAGATCTATATGCTGTACGCTCCAATAACCGTTTCCCCGAGCTGCTAAGGCTTCTCAGCCCATCACTATTACATTATATTGAATTGGTCTACGATTATTGAAGCGCTCACTTTTCTAACCAACAGATTACAAGTTGATGTTCTAGATAGCAAAACTAATACCACCCCAAATGTGCCGAAAAAACTGTGGCACCATTCTATTTTCCACGAATTTATTATAAGTTATTAGCTTCCTCTTCCTTATATAAGAAATAAAACGATAGTTTATTTTTAAAATCATCACTGTATGCCCCAAAACATAAGATAAATTCACCAAAAAAATTGTCTCTACGGTTAAAAATTAATCGGAAAGAAACGAAAATCTTTAACATCTTTTACCAACTTCAACACTTCACCGGCATTGGTAAGAAGACAAATATCGACAGCGAAAGAGAATACGAAGCAACAAAAGATACCTACTCATTCGGTTACGTGTTTAGTTTTAGTTTTTCTAAGCGACTGTCTATGTTTGCATTTCAATTGAAATTTTTAACTAGATGTCACATCGTGCAAACACCTGTGACAGCTCAATATATGCGCACATATGTCTATTCACCTCATATCCACCTCCTGTTCACTTTTCTTTGCCTATTTAGCGATATTTGTGTTAAATATCCGCTCTCTAGTGTGCGTGTGCTTGTTTCATAAATTGGTCGGTTAACTGGCATTGTTACCTTGTTGTTATGAGATTTTATGAGAAACCGAGACCATCATAATAATTTACTTGAGGCCAAGCCTAAATATACCACATATACTCATCTATATAAAAATTTCAATGGTCATTCAAAGAATTTTTGATGTCCTCAATTAAAAAAATATGTACATGCGCTCGCATATTGAAAGTTTCATGTTCTTCCGAATCAAGGTCTTTGTCTTTAAACGACGAAAAATATCAATGAGTTATATTTTTGTTGTTATTTCACCTACAAAAACACTTTTTAAAATGTTTGTTCGTTTGGTTTTGATTTGATGTGGAAAAACATAAATACAATGAAATAGGAAAGGAGGTGTAAGGGATTTTTTCCCCGATTTTTTTTTTTTTTTTTTGAGGCGGTATTGGTTTAAAAATTAACGTTGAGTCATTATGTTGCTACTGTTGCAAGGGAATTTTATTGCGAATTTGACTTATGCTAATCAAAGACTTGGCGATGATATGAAGACCTACGCTTTGATGAAGTTCTACTGACTACTGAAATGCATTTAAAAATTTTAATCTTTGGTGTTTTCACGCCATGTCAACTAACATATATGTTAATAATTTCAATAAAAAAAACCTTAAGCGAAAGGGTGAAGCCTGGTAAAATCGACTTTTAAATTCCGTAAAAACGATCAAAGGTTTTTCTTCGAATTTTTCATGCGCATATGAGGAGCTACTTTTCAAAAGGCAACATGCTCATTTTACATGAAAATTAGTTTGAACGTTTATTCGAAAGCTGAAAGCTAAAGATATATTTTTAATGTCTCAATTCGCACCAGAAAGCGGTAATTGCCCTTCATTTTTAGGGTTTTGTAAAATTATTTTACAAAACCCTACTAAAATCGGGTCCTGTCTGTTCGTCTGTCTGTCCGTCCGTCCGTCCGAAAAATCTGAAAAAAATCAGGAATGTAGGCCTTGGTGAGTACAACAACAACAAATACGTGAGAAGTCGCAATTCACTCAACTTTGTTAGTAATAGTATGATTTATCGATTTTATGTTTTCTTGAATAAAATCTTAACGGTACCCTTAAATTCTATGAAATTCAGTACACAGATGACTATTTATAAGATTGATCTATCCTGATCGTTTCATAAAGATTGAATCAAATTTAGCGAAGTTGTAGCCGTTTGAATTTTCCTGTATTACTATGGAACAATATGGCTGCATTTATTACTATGGCAGCATACGGCTATGGAACAACATGCGCTTTTTACCGACTCAGACACTACAGTTTTGCTAGGATTTGCATGAAAATTTCAGGAATGAAAGGTGTCATAAAGATCTTTGAGAATCAGTTCAGCTAGTGGTATCAGTAATCGTAAAACAAAATAGTGGCTGTTTTAAATGCGAAGATTGGATAATTTTGAGTTATTTTTTCCCAACTTCAACGTTTAAGGTGCATGCTTTGAACACTTGATTCAATTTAATGAATGACTGAAGATGAGTACCTACAATTAATGCTCATAAGTGAAACAAGTCAAGGAGGCGGGAGAGAGTTCCTAGCATAAGGGCTTTGTAATCATTCTAGGATTCGAAAAAATTGGCCATGAATCGATGATAACAGTACAGGATATGAGTATGAAATGAACGTTTTCATGGGAGCATTTCAAAACAGTTCTTAAACTGTCAGTTTTTGCTTCAGTGGGGGCACAGGGGGGAAATACATGAAAAACGTGTTTCCCCCGTCTCGAATGGACATCTAAAATAATTATCAAGGGAGATATTAATGAGTATAACAATAACAAAAACCTCAGAAGTCGAAATTCGTTCAACTTTGTTAATAATAGTATGATCTTCGTATTTCATATTTTCTCCAAAAAAATCGTCTTTGACATGTATCTTGATTTGATTCGATCTGGTGACTGTATTTTGTAAATTGAATACAAAACCCTTCTGACATGAGCGTAGGTCTGTTTACCCAACTTGTTAAGTTTGTAATCTACTGTTTGTCATTCAGTACGCTTGCATCAAACAGAAATATGTCCATCGTTTGTCTCAAAAGGGACCACGATTCATATAAATTTTTCCTTTAGAACAAGCTACAACGTATTTTTACTGTTTTCATTTTATGTGTTTTCTTCTGCATGTGTTTATTCCTTGTAATCAGGATATCACGAACTGCAAAGTACCGCTAGTTTACTGTGAATTATTCTCATAGCTTAAGAATATTGCTTTTGTGATTTAGTTTGAGGAAAGATTTGAAAGTGAAAACATGGTTGGTGAAATATTCGGTGAACGTAGTATAAGTGCTAGAAGAAGATATAGAAAACCAAGTAAACGAAATACTGGGAAGAAAGAAACGTATAATTAACATAATTTTCATGAATCATTATGAACAAAGAAATGACAGGCTATTATTGTAACAAATTACGGTTATTAGGTATGCTGTAGTTGAACCATATTAAACGGGTTTTGAAGCTCCTTGTACTCATAAAGAAGGAGTATTCCGGTGCTTCAAAATTAGAGCTTTTTACTTAATACAAATTAAAAAGAAAGTTTTTGAAAAGCCGGACTAAATTGTTCAACCTCAACGTTTAAATCAACTAATTAAAGTTCAAGTGCCAAAACGGCAGCGAAAACGAAATGAAACAAATAAAAGAAAGCCTTACAGTTTTCAAATCATTTATACGGTAATAAAGTTGTAATTCTTAAAACAGTCTATTTTAATTATCAATGAACAATTTTCCTGCGCAGATTAAAACATCTACAGAAACATCTCACCGAGTTTGTGGATTATTCATTGTGAAACTGTTCTGCATTTCAAGGAAAAGGATTCTTTCTATACCGAATAATTTGCAAAAATTGACGTCCATTCGAGAGAGATGGAGAGGAGACAGAAAAAGTAGAGTGCTGTAGACAGAAGTGGACCACAAGTTTGAGTGGACCAACCGAATAACTGAAAGACTAGTGGCATCTGTGTCAAACAGCGCACATTATTTATCGTATTTTGACGCGAGTGCACTTTTTGGAAGCATTTGGAGGTTATAAACCTACTTTCGCACTGCACAGAGAAACGCGCTAAGAATTTCACCGAGCAAGTTTTTACCCTCGTACACTTTCATGCGATTTATCATCTCATTTTGACGAGAAAAACTCAGGTACATATGCAATATGTTATTTGGACATATAATCTTTAAAATGCAAAGTGATTTTCGCCCATTATTGACATTGTGTTTTTTTGGGATGCAATGCAAAAAAGGCGCTTGTTGATAGAAGTGGGTCACTATTTGTGGACAGACACGGGCCACTTAAGTGACGCCGTTCTTTGCACAATAAAGTGTTTTTATTAATTATGCAAATGTCTTATTTACTTATTTTTATCATTTCAGCCATCATGCCTCCCAATAAAAAGGAAACTCCCAAAAGGAGGTGAATTATGGGAAATTGATTGATGCTATAAAGCAAGTGAAAATAGATAAAATATCAGAGCGTGTTGCTTCTGCTACTACCGATGTTAACAGATCGTCTTTTCAACGCTACTTGAAACTTGCGACCGACTGATATCCAGATATTGCCGCTGTTACCGACGCACAATTGGTAGATATCCTACAAGGACGACCTGCACACGGTGGAAAAACGGTAGATATTTTTTTTCATTTCTCTATCTCTTGTTAACTGAATATTTACTTATCATTAGTTGACAAATTGTTTTTCAATGTGTTCAATTTTTTAATTTTTTGTGGCTCATGCTTTCTATACACTACCATATTTGTTGAATTTTTTGTTTTTTAACGAATATTTTTATTTCATTTATTGACAGATTTTCACTGCACTCCAGGAAAAAGAACTGAAAGAATACATCATCAAGTGCTCTGAGCTACACTATGGTCTCACTATAAACAACATACGCAAGGTAGCCTTTCAGTATGCCAAGAAAATGAGAATCGATTACCCGGACGGATGGGATGAAACGAACATGGCCAGCAGAGATTAGTATTACGCCTTTATAAAACGCCACCCACGCCTCTCTTTGCGCACGCTAATATCAACCAACGAAAATAGAGCAAAAGCATTGTAAAAAGAAACTGTCGACGACTTTTTCCGTCTGCTTCGTGCTGCGTTGGATGAACATCCGTTCCCTCCAGCCCGCATTTGGAATGCAGATAAAACCGGATTCCCCACGGTTCCGACGAAAACCGTTAAAGTCTGCAGAACGTGGTACAAATGTGACGATGGTGACTGCTGTTAGTGCTGGTGGAGATTTAATTTCTCCTTTTTACTTGTTCCCGCGCAAAAATATGAAAACATCATTCATGTACCATACCACACTAAGCGCCGGTGGCTTTGCGAATGGCTCAGGATGGATGACTGCGGTTGACTTTGTCCAGTTCATGCGACACTTCGTCAAATTTGTACATACGTCAAAAGAGAATCATTTATTATTGTTAATGGACAATCACCGATCGTACATCACTATTGAAGTTATTGATCTTGCCCTTGAACATGGAATCACCATTCTGACATTGCCGCCTCATTGCAGCCATCGGCTTCAGCCTTTAGACGTTGGTGTGTTTGGTCAAAAGATCCTACTACATTCCATATGATGCATGGTCTAAGAATCATAGGTAGCTTTTGAGATAACCGGAATTTTCTCATTAAATCCAGAAATTTTTTACGAGGACGATTTTGTGGCTGCAAACCTTAGCAGAGAGCACCAAGTTGTTGAAAATCAAGTTGATAAACTCCAACAACTTGTTGTTTGAGTTGAAGAAGAGTGGGGCGCGAGAAGAGTCAACAACATCCACTTCAACGTCTACATGATGCGTCTACATCAGCGACACGTTCAATATTGGACTGTATTGGACCGCTTAATTATGACGCTCCAAGGCAGAAATCCAATTGCGGCCACAAACCGCTGAGAAGCAGCATCATTATATCCCCTGAAAATAGAGAGGTCGCGGAAGAAGCTGCACGGCGTCAAAAATCGCAGATACCAAAGGAAGTTTCCAAAAAGGCCAATTCTTCACAATCAGCTGTGAAAAAAGGCGAAAAAAAGAAAGTCTCCGGTTTCTTCAGACGAAGGCATCAATTTTTGCATGGTTTGCAATAAATTGATGCCAGTAAAGCTGACAAGAAAAAACTCCATCGATTACGATAACAGCGAAAGACCCTTCCACTTAAAGCACGTCGATATGACCGACTTCACGTGCGCCAGTTGCACCTAAAATCTGTGCTTGAGCACTGCAAAATGTTTTTTTTTGTGCAACACCTTTGTCATTCCAACTTTATTACGCCTTCTTTCTAGACATTAAATAAACAGTATTACTGAAGTCACTGTTTTTCAATTTTTAATCCTCATTTTGTGTAGTTTTTTTGAATTTTGCAAATGTGACAGCGGATTCGTAATCAGCGCCTTTGAAAACCCCCAGAACAAGAATTTGTAGCATATGGCAGCATTTTTGCAGATAAAAATTTGGGCGGCCCACGGAAAACACGGTAAATACACTTTTTTCCATTTAAAAAGAGAAATACTTAAAAACTTAATTGCAAGCATCTGCTAGGATGGCAAGTTGTGTTTTGGAGTACCCTTGCGATTAAAAAAAATTTTTCATTTTTCACCATTTTACAACCAAAAATAAAAACGTGGCCCACTTCTGTCTACAGCACTCTACTAAATTCTTAGCCAAAACCAACGCAGTCATAAATTTTATTAAAAAATTAAAAGCTATAGACAGTCATTATGGAAGAAGCAAGAATCAACGTTCTTACTTACCTGCAGACCTTTCCATAGCTAAACTGCTTAAAATTTATAACGACTCTATTTCTACGGAGCTACAGGTCAAAATAAAACTTTTTCTGCAAAATATTTTGTACCAAATTCAATATAGGTATTGGTAGCCCCGTGACTGATACTTGCTCTTATTGTAGTCACCTTACTTATGTAATAAATAATAACAGTTATAATCAGGATGCATGTGTTGCAAGCAAGCACATATGCCCATTGTTATCGAAGCATGTGCTTGTCATCCAATTAGCAAGCGAAAAAGTAAATAAAAAAGATTAACCCGCAATGCGCTTCACACGAGTTATCATATCGTAGACGACAAGCTTTGGGTGTGCTTCCAAAAGAGAGTAAAGCTGAAGGGTAAGCTAAAGGTTCAGGCGAAAACGCTCTCTCGCTTAATATCCCAAAAAATCGAAGGATAGCCGAAAGGACTCTTTCGCTTAATTTTCCCAGTTTCGCATATTCGTTTACTGATTCTCACCATCCGAGCAAGCGGGATGGAGCGGGGAGGAAAAGCTTTCGTGGAACGAGAGCACACGTGTTCGGCTACTCGGCACTTTACAGGAGAATTGTGGACAAAAGCTCACGAAAGGACGATATTTAAAGTTCTTGGGCGAGGTATGGAAGGCAGTTTGTTCGAGTCTAGTAGTGTGCGTGCTGCTACCCATTTATTAAGTAGAATCTTCGACTAGTTGGAAGTACGTTCGGTGATCATTAGATGGTAAAAGGTGAGGTGTTGGCTTGCGCAGCGGACATCAATCGGCCGTTTGGCGTTTCACGCCGTATGGCTACTCCGATTCATTAGCTCGTCTAGTTGATTCCCTCTATAGGTTGGCGCTCACCTGTGATGCGCGATAAGTCAAGGTATAAGTTAAAAGTGCTTTGCTCAATACTGATAGTTGGACGTTTTAATAATACAATACGTGAAAATGTAATTTATAAATGTTTAAAAAAAAATGACCAGTGAAATACAATTAATTATTTAAAATAAACATTTGCCTTTGTTAATCTAGTTTGGATGGTTATAGTAGCAAGTAAGTGCCGTACAGAGAGATCTCTCTCCGGCACCTTTCGTGGTGTATAAAGGATACACATTAAATCGAGCTTCCTGTTCATGCCAGTATACATAGCGTATACTGGTTAAGAAATACATGGAAGAAAGTAATAAACGATCCCATTATGCACAAAATGAGAGCGAAAGCTTTTCACGAATCCATGTAGAAAAAAATTGAGAACACAGACTTTTTGTTTTGACCTGCAGCAGGTTCAATCTTTACCCAAACTACCATTTGGTGAAGCTTTTATAGTCGAAAAATTTTGCTCCATGCATTCTGTGTAACAGACATTAAGACACTCTCGCCAATATTTTACATGTGGATTGAATATCACGCCGGCAGACGAGCTACAGAAATTTCTTCAACTTTAATAGATTTTCTTAATTTGGCTATACACCACACAACTAGGACCATTCGACTGTTTTGTATTGGTTGCGGCGCTCAAAACAAGAATAGTTACATTGTACAGTCCCTTTATTTTTGGCTTTTTAATAATGCTCCGAGAAATATTGAAAAAATCGGAACTTCGTATACTGTGAGAGAACATTTTTACTTACCTGCTGACAAAATTTTCGGCAGAATGGAGAAACTATTACGTGAATTATGCGAAAAAATGGCAAGGTGAAATTTTTAATGAATCTAATGGACAAAAAAATCCTCAGTTAATATTAAAACTTTGAATACGTCCAAGACAGACGGCACGAAAAGTTCATACTATTCGATTAAAAAAAATTAAAATGACTAATATTAAGACACCAGCAAAATTAAGTACCTTTACTTAATACTCTCCAGAAAGCTCTGGATGTTGATAAATTATTGACGGCTCGTTTTACGAAGGAAGTAGAAGTGAACTAGCGTTAAGATTTTATAATGAATGTGTCAATTCTGTTTCTAACTCATGTTCAGCAGAAGACAAAGAAGGAGCAGAACGCTGTTCTTGTCTAGAGGAAGACATTTTACTCATCTAACCTTCTTAATATATTTCTTATAATTACCTCAATTTCTAATATGTCTTTTTATTTTTCAATAAGAAACGTTCAAATAATAAAAATTTAAATGTAGTTCCAAGTTTTGGAATTTGCTTCAAAAGAAAACATATCTCTTGATTTGCAATAAAAACTTACAAGTCCTTAAAAAACCACTAAAAACTTCCATACCATGTACACAGGAGCAGGATCTGGAAACATTTAGTTGTTTCTAGTAGGTAGTAAATCAGTACCGTAAAAATTTTCACATACTACCATGGGGTTAGTTTGAGTAGTTTTTACACTCTTTCTGAAAACATAGTTAGTGTGACATGTCGCCTTTTGAAAAGTAGCCCCTTATATATACTCAAGTAAGAGGCATGGAAAAAGCCTTAACCTTTTCGTTACTGACGCAATTTAGTTATCCTACTGTTGCAACCACGGAAGTCATCGCAGTTGCAGACATTAAGTTTTAGCAGAGGGGTGTGTAGCCCGGGGTGGCATACTGAGACCAGCTAGCGCTCAGTCGTGTCGTGGGACTTCCGGGACACCCTTTGCTCGTGCTGAGCCACCATACATAAAAACACTAACACGGGGGGATAAGGACGGGAAAGGGGAGGTCATATTGAGAAATGAAAAATTAATAGCTTAGCGAATCATGGCCTTTATAAAAAAAAAGTAATTTCCAAATTCAACAATCAAAAGATATCAATCAAAACAAACAGACACCTCAATAATTTTTTATGCAAATAAATTAATTGGGATATTAATCAAAAGAAAAATAGCAAATCACAATAAACTGGGAAAAAATATAAAAAAAAAACAAGGAAAAATATTAATTATTACTTACTCTCTTCTTTTTCCGTGGATCTCCGAGCGCTCGGCGAAGGCATAAAAATAAAGCGGTGGGGGCACTGAAAAATTTAGTTGATTTTAATTTAAAACACATTAATTACTGACAAGCGGCCACTTCATCATAATATTTAATCCACCCGTGATTTTCCGTTGATTGCCGTCTTAATTTATTGTAACTTTCTCTAGTAATTCTCCTGCATAAGTTAGTCAATAGTTCCATCTGTTGTGAAATTCAACCCCCACAAGCAATTCTCACTTACTGCAAAAAAAACAGTTTTTTTTGCACAAATTTTTGATTCCCCACGTGAAGATTACAATTTCTATCTTCACTGCAGGATCAGAAGGTGATCAACTCAATCACTTGGCACAATTCTCACGATTTAATGCTCGTTTCTTTTTTTTGGTTTTTTTCTTTCCACTTCTCGTAACCACTAATTAATTTTTCTACAGTATCACAACCACTATCTACAGTATCACAACCACTAGGCCGAAACCTTTCTGCTACCAAAAATCTTTTATTCATTCAACTGTTTTTTTTAACTTTCAAAAATTCAACTTTATTTCAATGTATTTAATTAATACACTTAACTTCACAGTTCGACTTCAAAGACCTTTTATTCTCTAAATTTATAAAATAAAACTTTCTCTGAAACTGCCAAAGAATTTCACTCTCCTCCACAAGCCAAATACTGACTGCCCTCAATTCCAAGCACTCAATCTCACATTTCACCTACATCAAATCCGATCCCGAAATATTTTTCATCTTTCATTGCCGCTGCTGCATCTGGGTAACGTAATCGAAGTTCATTACACTTCGATTCCGCTACCCACACATCTTTTCGTGCCGACAAACGCAATAATTTCCATTTTTTCATGTATGGCAATTCGCATAATCAAAGAAGCGTTTGATTAGATGCAAAGTCTCACATATACATATACGGAAACTATTATTTTTGCCAATACCCCAAAAAGAGTACTTCCTTGGATTGCGGGGAACTTGAACCTATGGTCCCAGCAGACCCCCGGTCGAGAACTCGCGACGCTACCAACGTAGCCATGTTTTGTTGATTTTCCATTCATCTAATAAGCAACTTCAACTAGGCGTCTGGGTATGAAATTGAATTTTATTAGTAGGGAAACGTGAATGAATTTTCGTTAGTAAAAAAAAGTAAAATTTATTAGTGGGAGCTAGCGAATAGAATTAGTTAGTATGAAGGAAGGAATTAGGTTTTGTTAGGGAAAATGTGTTGAATGAAGTTTTGTTAGTGGGAACTAATAGTGGGAAAATTAATGTTATTATAAAATAATATTTTTTTTTTAAATTGAAAATAAGGGAAACGGGTAGGATTAAGATGATGTGGAAATTAAACATATAGGGAAATTGGTAAAATTTAAAAAAAAATTAAATAATACAGGAGAAAGGGTATAAATGCCCACAGGAAGGTGGAGAGGTTACGGCGATAATTTGAAGTTGCGAATAGGAGAATGTCGGTACGCCGGAATTCGCAACTCTACTCAAGATAGGATATCCTCTGCGTTTGAGTGCAAGAATTGAACATTTGCAATGAAGATACTGTAATATTCTCCGATATTTTGGAGTGATATCCGACAGAGATCTGTCATCCTTGCACAATCCTGCTACGTGTGACTGCTCCTCAAGGGAGCACTAAAGAAGCTAAAGAATCGAAAGAGGAATTTTTGCCAACTACTTGGCAGTGTTATTGGCTGAAATAAAAATTTAGCATGGGTTTCTCAAGGAAAACAAAACCAACTTCGCTGATTCAATCGACATATTGAACATTTGTGGCAAAACTTTGTTCCCAAATATTCATATCCTGATACATATATTTTCTCCCATTCCAGTGCCAACTAGCACAGCAGAGTGGTCTTTCTCCACTCTTTGATGGATTAAAACTTACCTGAGGAACATGATATCTGAAAATAGGCCAAATGGTCTAGCAAAACTGAGTATTCACAGAGATGTTCCAGTTTCAACTGACGAGGTACTATCCATACTGAAAAAACACCCAAAGGAGACTTGATTTTGTTTTGTAGTTTTAGAATTTTGGCTCATTTCACTTTTAATGTAAATATGTCACATCTATTTGCCCACGTTAAAATTTCTTGTTTTTCTTATTCTCGCTCAGCACAATATTCTTTTCAGAGAGCTTGAATGTGCATTAAAATGCAAGTTAACAATTCATTTTATTCTTTTTACTTCAATAATAGTTCCTTTACTCCTATTTACAACCATCGAAGCCTATGGAAGTATTTTGTAATAATTAAATCAATATAAAGATTCGCGCAAATTTTATTATTTCATGGCAAGCCCGAAAGCGTAATGTATTCGAAACCACTACTACACACTTCATCGGAAACCGCAGAATCACATCTTATTATCAAATTCAAGTTTTGGTGGTTATTGTTGCTCACAAAGAGATTCTCTTTTCAAATTTTCGCGTCAATAGTAAATGATCCGAAAAAAAGAAAAAAAAATTGTACAATTCTAGTCTCTGTTTCGAAAATTCTCATAAAGGCCCTTCATCTGAGACTCTAATTGAATACTATTGACGGATTAATGAAAAGAATTTTTCGAGACTTCACCCTACCTGACACTTAATTTTATGACAATGGAAAGTGAAAATTGCTATGATAAATAACCGGACACCTGACCTGATGGACACAGTTGAGTTTTCAATAAGGTTTTCGTTTGTTACAAGACTTTAAACAGGACTCAATGTCTTACAGACAAGATAATTAGAATAGAACATCGAAAAAGAAGTGGTTCAGCAAAAAAATGAGATAATTTCGAGGAAATAATAAATTGGTCGAATTATACGTATCGCTTAGATTGCTTAAATTTTAATCCCAATATAACGAATTTTTATGCATCTAAGCAACATATAGTAAAAGCTTACATGCTTAGTAATATACAAGGGAAACTGAAAGGAAAGAAGCTGTTGTATCTAGGCTTAAAAACTTATGATATTGTCGCGTGTTATGGTTCGCGGCCAATAATTTTAATGTTCCGGGAAAGTGAAAAGCACTGTCTTTTAGATTAAGCCAAAAGAGTTTATTTACAAATAAAGTACTATCATGAATTTCACTGTTTTACAATTTTACTTTCTGATCTAACTTTCACTTGTCTATGAATTTCTATTACAACTGTCTTCACTAACAATCAATATCGCTTTTAATTCGCACTCAACACTATCGCAGTTTCACTATCGTGGATTTTACTATCGTAGTTGTAATAATTCCCCCATTCATTCAGCTCACCTTTATATAGGGTCTCTAGCCATTCAATCCATTTCTCGTACATTGGTGAATGTTCTGACGAGAGCTACCTGGAATATTCGAGCAATCCTGAATGGCCGCAGTGACGTCACTTTCAGATATTAATCGTGCTTGTTGGGTTCTTGTGCTTTCGAGTACATTCGTTTGTGTTGATCATGATGTTCTTAATGGTTGTGAAAACAATTGCGACAGTAGCTCGCTGAATTATTTGTACATGTAACAATATGATTAATTGCTTCAACCTTATGATAAATTAAATTACTTCCATGGGCAAATGAACACTACTATAAGCTCAATCTGTAAAGAATGGCCAAAATATTTAATAACCTGATCAAACAAAACAAGGAACGTTAATTTACGTTAGCTTGCGGACATAAGCAAATGTTTATCCTATTTTGCTTGTATTATCTTTCTAATGCATGCAATACTTTTGAAGTGAAATGGTTAAGTAGTCTTTATTTTTGCTTGCTCTCGCTAATTAAGCTACAACTACTTTTGTGTCAATAAAATTCTCGAAATTAATACTCTACTTTATAGTAATCTACTCGCAATTGACAGACCATTGAAAAACCTTTCACTTCGCTTTTAGTTCTGCCAAATGAAATGTCTTCGTCAAGAAGTGATTGTAGCGAACGTTCGAGCAATGATGATTTTCATAGGAAGAGCAGGAACTTAAGTCCCTCTGGAAGCTTGAGCAAGGACGCAGGATGATTCTTAGTAATACCTTTGCGGGTTTCGTTTTGATACCTATATACAGGATTTTCCAATAAGAGGTGTTATTTTGATATTAAAAGGAAAATGCCAATTTTAATACAAATGATCAAATGTTTATTTCATTATAAAGAGGAACGTATGTTGTTAATAGTGAAAATTAACATCTGGCAAATGACCCCCACGAACACGCTTACAGGACCATATCCTTTTCATGACGTTTTCCATAACCAAATCGCAAAATGGGTGCCCTAAGTCCTCAATAGCCTCACGAATTCCATCTTTGGGGTCTTGAATCGACGCTGCGTTATTGGCGTAGACCTTGTCTTTCACGTGGCCTCAAAGGAAGAAGTCGCAAAGTATTAAATCACAAGATCACCACTTCGAGAGATAACGCGGTCCGAAAACTTTTCCCGTAAAAGATCAATGGTTTCGTTGCTTGTGTGACACGTAGCGCCGTCTTGTTAAAAATAAACGTTGTTTAGATCAATACCATCCAAATCTGGCCATAAAAAATCATTAATCACCTCTCGATTGCGCAATCCATTCACCGTAACCTTTGCTCCAGCCTCATTTTCGAAAAAGTAAGGTCCAATGACTCCGCCGGACCATAAACCGCACCAACCAGTCACACGCTGAGGATAGAGAGGCTTTTCAACAATAACTCTTGGGTTTTCCGAGCCCCAGATGCGACAATTTTGCTTGTTGACGAAGCCACCGAGGTGGAAATGGGCCTCATCACTCAAGACGATTTTTCGATGGAATTCCGGATCATTTTCATGCATTTCATCATCATCAGCAAAGACATGACGTTGTTGATGATCGACTGGCTCGAGTTCTTATGTTTACTGAACTTTATAAGCCTTAAGACTCAAATCTTTATGTGAAATACGGTGTAATGACGTTTGGACAAACCTGGGTATTCTCGGCTGTTCTTGAGTTACGTGCACAGGTTTTATTCTTTGCCTCACTAAGTTGTCCCAACTGCTCGAATTTTTCCACCAATTTCTGTATTGTGGTCCGACAAGGTGCTTCACTACAACCCAAAAATGTTCTAGTTTTACGAACCGTCTCTGACAAATTTTCACAATTTTTATAGTGAATTTTAATAATTTCAATGCGTTAATGAAGCCTGTATCGTTTCATTTTTATCAATGGCGTAGTTTTTATTTGTGAAATGTCAAAAAATGACAGCTTCAAAAGTGACATCTACCGAAATAGCGGGCTATTCAAAATAACACCTCTTATTGAAAAACCCTTTGATTGAGCATTTATCTCCTTCGATCCTCTCATGCCGTGATAGACAAAAGAAAACACAAATACACTTCGAATGTATAATTAGCGATTCACTTCCTAAGGGGTAACTTTTACCAATTTGAAATATAAACGTTCGCAATCCGTGATCTTAACGCCACTGCGTTTCATTTAAAAATAAGTCTATTCGGGCACAGTCACCCATACGTAGATACACGCTTCCGATTTCTGACGACTGAGCAACAACGCATTACCAAAATCACAATGGTTTTGTGATAAAATTGAAGGCTAATTATAGTGATGAACTCTAGCAAATGTGTCGTTCTAATACATGTACTTGGCAATGTTATACAAGTATGGTTGACTACTCCTTTCTCACTAATTACGTTGCTGTGCCTTGTTTGATTTTGAGTAGACCATATCCTCAGCCAAAACGATAATACGAACCATGAATCGCAATGCAAGAAACTGAAGCGAGTTTAAGGCTAAAGACGTTAAAAATCTACGAGATGGCGATATTGATTTATTTCCTTAGCCAAGCGTGCCAACCCAATCACGTGGACATCAATAAACGCATTTCGGCTTCCGAATTGACGACTGCGAACATGACCGCCTTCGCTAAGGACTTCTCCCAATGATGTTCTACAGCAAAATTGAATTAAAAGCGATCAGTCACCAGTTCTCGTTGAAAGTGCGACTGTAACCACGATGCATTATATCGTGTCTCCATTTACGTCAAGACTCATCGAATTTGAAAAGCTATTTATAAAGGAATTCAATAAGGTTCCGCCCAAAGATTCGAAGTGCTGTATACTCGGAAACTTCAATGTCAGTATGCCTGTTTTAATCGCAGCAACTACAGTACGGCAATCCGTTCATTAGAGGGGAAAATTTGTGTTTCAAGTTCACTAAGAAATTAACTTCGATTTTTAGGGTTTTGTAAAATAATTTTACAAAACCCTACTGAAATCGCGTCCTGTCTGTCCGTCTGTCTGTCCGTCCGTCCGTGTGTCACAGCAGCTTTTCTCGGAAACCACTTAAGCTAGAAACATCAAATTTTGTATATAGGTGTAAAGTGGTGCTCTCTTCAAAGTTCAACTACAAAAAAATTTTATAAGGTATTTAAGGGGGGTCTCCCCATATAGGGGAGTGAACCCCCGGAAAAAAAATTTAATTTAAGGTAGCCGATATGGGTTTCAAATAAAAGGTCTTGATGAGAACTTTTCAAAACAAGTCTTAGTTTGGCAAAGTTTGCTTCGAGGGGCGCACAGGGAGGGGAAATACACGAAAAATTTGTGTCCCCCCCTCGCGATTGGACACCTGTGATTCGAAAAATCTGAAAAAAAATCAAGAATGTAGGCCTTGATGAGTACAACAACAACAAATACGTGAGAAGTCGCAATTCACTCAACTTTGTTAGTAATAGTATGATTTACGGATTTTATGTTTTCTTGAATAAAATCTTAACGGTACTCTTAAATTCTATGAAATTCAGTACAATTTTTAAGATGGATAGGGAGGCGGGAGAGAGCTCCTAGCAAAAGGGCTTCTAGGATTCGAAAAAATTGGCCATTAATCGATAATAACAGTACAGGAGAGTGGCCCCTGAAAAAAAATCCATCAAAGGTAGCCAATATGAGTATGAAATGAAATTTTTCATGGGAGCTTTTCAAAACAGATCTTAAACTGTCAGTTTTTGCTTCAGTGGGGGCACAGGGGGAAGTTCATGAAAAATGTGTTTCCTCCGTCGCGAATGGACATCTGAAATAATTATCAAGGGAGATATTTATGAGTATAACAATAACAAAAACCTCAGAAGTCTAAATTCGTTCAACTTTGTTAAAAATAGTATGATCTTCGAATTTCATATTTTCTCCAAAAAAATCGTCTTTGACATGTTTCTTGATTTGATTCGATCTGGTGACTGTATTTTGTAAATTGAATACAAAACCCTTCTGACATGAGCGTAGGTCTGTTTACCCAACTTGTTTTTGTTAATTCACTGCCCGTGTTCGCAGAACAAATTCAACAATCCAATAAATAATGACGGCACGACAGTCACCCTTTACACACACTCTCATGGAAGGCGCTCGAGAAACGTTTTCTTTGTCGGGTCGGGTATTTTTGGAACTGGTTTTCTTTGTCAGGTCGAGTATTTTTGGAACTGCTCTCGTATCAATGCATCATCGGTTCGATTGCTTTTCTTGAAATAGGAAGAGAAGGATCACATTTTGTTAAAGTTCTGTTGATTGGTAGGTAATTTGGGGAAAATTGAATCTTTCAAGAGAACACCATCACGGAACGGGTAGAAATCCTATCACAGTAATCCACGGCTACGGGGTATTAAGCATTACAATGTGATATGTTTGCCGGCTAGAATTGTACCGCATTTGTTTTCTAACAATATCACTTTCACTCGTTATAATAAATTATCACAAAGAATGGGGAGGCAACCACGAATCCAAATTTGAATGGATTTCACTAGTGGGGTGTCAAGATCCTATATGCGGAATGGAAGACAAATGGAGCCGCAAATTTTCACTTTCAAAAGGGTGCTCCTAAACACTTCACGTAGTAAACCAATCAATTTTTACAACACATATGTACGTTTTATAAACCTTAAAACGATTTTGAAATCTAATATAATCTAATTTCCCAAATATATCCGACTTTAACACGCAGCCAAGAAAATATGGCAATCGTTTTCTCGCATCTTCCCCGTGGCGCGTTCCAAGTCAAACTCCCCGATCCGTCCCCAAAACTTGTCTTTCCTCTTTCTCATCCCGTGTATACAGTAAATCGCATTAGCTGGTCACGCATTCGCGTGTGAATGCTTTCGGTAATGTAATACACTGTTGGGATGCACTAAATCAGTGCTCCCATGTTCAAAATTTTAATTGGCAGATTTGAAATTTTTTCAAGAAAAATAAACTGAAGAGAAAAAAACGAAAAAAAGTCTAAATAGTAATAAAAATTAAGTCTCATGAAGAATATAATTAAAGTGAAATAAGAAAGAAAACTATTTTACAAATTACGACTATGAATGGAAGTAATTAAATATTTTCCTAAATCTGCCATTAAAATTTTGAATAGGAGATAGGAAGATTTTCGAGCAGTTTGCTTATGTGGCTGCTCAATTACTACAAGTATAGCTCTCAAGTTTGGTCCCCACACTTTGAATACCTTAATGCTGACCTAGAATTTGTTTAAAGAATCTTTATCCGCTGTCGTTTTTATAAGTACAAGATTCCCTATGAAAACCAACTCACTTATTTACATCTACCTTCATTAAAAGCACGTAAGACTTCCCTTGAAGAATGTCTTTTATTTAAACTCCATCACCACCTGATTGATTCCCGTAACTTGGTAAATCAAATAAGTTGGAGGAGCCTCAGCAGGCCTCTGCGCTCCTCCAATCCCATTTTCACTCTGCCATGACTCGTTTGTCTCGCGTGCACAATCAATTAGAACTTGGTACTTTGTCCCAATCTTTGATAGCATTTAAGCATTTACTTAGAAACAAACTCCATTAATTGTTATAAGTTATGATTGATCGCTTAATTTTCTTAGCTATTTTAGTCTATTTTATCTATATTTTTTTCCCTATTTTTGTAATTGAGAATTTCGCCTGCAAAAATGGATGCTGAATAAATAAATAAAATGAGGATAATTTAAAAAATTTTATCGGAGTATCCCTCAAAGACGTATTAGAAACAAAATACAATCACTTCCTACATACCCTGTTACTAAAAGAAACATATGCATCGATCGATTTTTCGGGTGAATAAATCGTGTCAAGCGATGTTATTGAATTCAAATTCAAGATGTAAAATTAAATTAACATCGGAAAAAGAATAGAAAATTTCGAAAATGAGAAGAAATCAAAATAATTTAAATGATAAAAAAGTTGAAATAAAAAAAAATGTTACCATATAACTCGTGCAAACGCCACATTACTAATATTGATGGAATCGAAACACAACAACACAAAATTGCCATTATAATTCGCACCTTTATTTGACTCAATTTCATTTAATTGTTAATATTTTAATATACAATACATCTAATATATTTTCATAAATTTGTCAATAATTTCGTATACATGATTAACTTCTCTTTTATACTTTTGTTTTTAATACTTATTACATAATAATGTCCATACGCTTGTAAGGTTTGAATAAGCTTTTATTTACACTCTAGTCTTCATTCCATCAAATTAAAATTTCAACAAAACAAACTCTGCTTGAGATTTGTTTCAATTTAAAGCATATTCACTATTCAGAAGTATGCGCTTGCGAGCTAATGCTAATTCAATCATTAATTAATTATAAGTACAATAAAATCTTTCTTCACTGGTTTTCGTATCTTGAAATAAATATTAATATGCTTAAAGTTTGGACTAATGTTATGGCTGGCTTACAGGTTGGTGTCTTTGACTCAATTACTCTTGCGATTCACCAGTTCCATTTGAACGATCATTTGTTGTTCCATTTGACTCCGATTGTTCAGCGTCTGATTGCATCAGCGATGAAATGAATCCGGGACCAGGGAATGGTGGAGTTAGAAAGCGTTTTGCATGATTCTGGAGGAAAGGATATCGATTTGTCGAAGAGCCAAAAACACCTGGAGGTACAAGTGGCGAAAACGCCGACTTAATCGGGAATGGCGGCGTCGCGGGTGGCACATTATTCATTTGATTGGTATCTTCTCCGGAGAGCATCGCCTCCATGGCTAAAACCACATCTCCTCGATATCTTTGGAGCAACTGCTCCACTTCGCTTCTTCTTCGCGTTGGGAATACTCGCAATAAAACATCTACAGGGGATCTTTGGCTTGGTACAGCGCCTAAGTATTGGGAATGATGATATGGCATGAATCCTTGACCATTTCCACCGCCTGCATGTCGAAGTAAATTCAGAGTATCAGCCGGTGTGTTTGGTGGAGAGGTAGAATCGTCTTTTTTCAGGCTAAGATTTTCAGGAGTAGCTTCATCTGGCGCTGAGTCTACATCAAGGTCTGATTCTGGTGAGCTTGGTGGTCCTGTTCGTGCTGGCGATACATTGTTTGTCAAGTTGTAGACAGAGCTTTTATGCCGAGGACTACTTGGTGAGGATTCGGACTCGGTATCGTGATCAGTTTCGTTAGACATACGTGCTCGTTTTGATCCTGTAAGTAAAAGAAATATTGTGGAATTTTTTATATCTAGAAAGTTTCATTAAATTTGTTGAGCAATATAAAATTCATGTTGTCTTTTTTTTAGTCGTTTGCACTTAGCAACAAAATGAAATGCATGGAAGTTGCTTAAAAAAAATCTTTGAAAATCAAATCTAATTAGAATAGTACCAGGAAAAATTAGGTGACTACTGAAAGCAGCGCATTTATCATAGGGCCAAAATGGCCATGGTCCAAAGCGGTAGACTATGAGGTTAACGCAAGCTACCCTTTGCGTTCAGCTGTAGGCACTTTTAATAATCAATCGTTGCCTATATTTTAATTTATTGCTTTTTGACCTTATTGAAGAAGAAATAAACATAAGCCTATCCAATTAACTACGTTTGTGTCAGAAGGGTTTCGGTGTCATGCAAACACCAATCATGAATAAACTCACAATTAACCTTAACTAACGAGTAAGTTACGACTGATTTTAACTTCTACAGTTGTGATTCGATGTCATTAAAAATATCACACAATTTTTTTGTGTTCGATGTCATTAAAAATATCACACAATTTTTTCGTGTTCTTTGATTTCCGGTGCTCACCCCGTGATCAATATTATTGTTTTAGGCCTGGTATTAAAAGATCTCATCAAGACCTTTCATTTGATACCCAACACGAATACCTTCGGTGGAAATTTCTTTTTGGAGGTCGGATCCATTTATGAGGAAACCCTTCCAAAATCGTTTGAAATTTTTTTCTACTACGGAAATTCCATTAACGAGAAACTTCTGACCTGCTCACAAAATTTGAAGACTATATCTTCTGCAGTTCCTGAAAAAACCTGCAGTGGCTGAGTTGATTGGAAGCACATATTTTTCCATTGACATGCTATATTATTGCTGTGATACAGAAAAGTTCAAACCACGTTAACTGCGTTAAATTCTTATCGATCTTTCTGAAATTTCCAACATTGATTAACCTTATTGATAGCACCTGTGGGTAAAATTTCATTGAATTTAAAGGTACCCTTATGATCTTATTCATGAAAATGTATAACGGATAAATCCTAATATTACTAACAAAGTCGCGCGAATTGTGATTTCTGACGTATTTGTCGTTTTTACACTCATTCAGAGCTACCTTTTTGAATTTTTTCTGATTCTTCGGTCCAAAGGTGTCCAATTGCGAGAGGGGTTACCAGTACTGCTGTTTTAAGACCAGATACCGAAAGATCTCACTAAGACTAAAATACCAAACTCGACTCACTTTGGTGAACTTTTTTTTTTTGAGGGTAAGATTGTTTGAACATTTTTTAGAATACGGAACTTTCATTAACCAAAAATTGCTAACTGATTACAAAATTTGATGGTTGTAGCTTCTGTCGTTCCTGAGAAAACCTGCTGTGACGCGTGGACGAACAGGTAACGATATTAGAATAGAGAGGTGTAAAAATTTTGTTTTCACAGACCCCTAAAAACTCAAAACTTATTATCAAACTTTTCCCCGATTTCAGTTAAAAACTGAATTTACTTTTGATTTTTTGGGAAAGAATAATTCAAATTTTTGTCACCTAAAAGAATCAGAATTACATTGCAAATCGAATACGACCTCGGTTATACATATGTACGTATGTATAAAAATTCTGTGATAATTTTTCGCAGGAAGCCCACTTCTCTAGTCATGACGTTCGACGTCTTTTGTATCATTTTCGATCATATCAATAGGACAACGTCGCTTTTGGTTTGGATTATTTTTATGAGGAACCGCAAGACATGGCATGAGGTGACACAATTCGTGCTTCATTTGTTGCAAGTTGGCTATAATCAGCGCATCAAATTATTAATTGAATTTTTCCGTTGCTCCTTTTTTGGCGTTAAATTCAAATGAATAAATAAGAAACTCTAATAATTTCCGTAAAACGCCAATTTTCATTAAAACCCGGGCATACACATGTTTCGGAATAAAGTTATTTCTTTCTTCAGTGCCGGCACTGAAGAAAGAAATTATTAAGTTTTCTTTAGTGAATATTTAATATACGTATCTTATTCAGTCGTTTGAAGTGTATATCTTTACTATGTTTACGATTACTGAAATGGATCCGCGAAAAAGAAGCAACCGGTCACCCATACAGGAAGAAGGCTTTAGAAAAAAAACAGAAGAAAACAAAAGTTGTCAAACAAACCTACAAAAATTGGTATCTTTTTCAATAAAAATAACAACCAAACGTCAAATTTGACACAGTCGCATAGGAGACGTTGGCCAGTCAACATCTCCTACAATTGATTAACAAGTGGAAGTGGAAATTGGAAAGTAAAGAGTTAAGCATAGGAAGGAGACAGAATTTCTATCTTCTGTCTCCTTCCTATGCTTAATTCTTTACTTTCCAAATAGAAGATACATAATAGGAGATAGAGAATAGAGTGACAGAGACAGAAGATAGAGTAAGGCAGAACATAGACTGAAACGGAGGACAGAAAGAGATAGAGTGAGACTCAAGATATTAAAAAAAGATCAGTACAGGAGACTTTGGGTGATTACCTTAGTATCCATTGGCTGACCTGCCTCAGTTCAGTCATATTTTCTTGTTTTTCCAAATTTTGAATTTTTTACATTATATTATATTGTTATTTTGTGGATATAAAACAATAGTATATAAATAGTTCTCTTTTGACGGGCAAGATGTCGACGGGCGGAGGCGTGATTGCTAGACGTGATGAACAAATTGCTTCGCAGGTTGCCCAGCTTGACAATATTACGCTAAAATTAGGTCAAGTGTTTGCAACGCTATTGCAAACATAAGAAGCACTTGCGAAAACTAATGCTGAGCTGGCCGACCAGCGAAACAAAAAAGAATTGCATGCTGCAAAAAAATGCAGAACTAATTTAACTATTGAAAAATAACTTTAAAACAATTGGGGAAATCTCAGAAGAAAACGAAAAGAGAGGACATCTTCACCTCCAAAATCTTGTTCCTCTTCTGAAAATTCAGAAGGCGAGATGGAAGTTAACTGCATGAGCAGCAGTAAAGATAAAGAGGATGAAATTTTCCCTGCCCTTCTACCACCAAAACCAGCTACAACATTTACAGACATGGCCATTAGGCCAAAACCAACACTGCCGAGCACTACAAATACGCAACTCGCACCACAAACACAGGAACCCAAAACAGTATCAATCATTCTTCGAGAGCCCTTAAAATGGTCCCAAATACTTGGTATTATCAAAAGCCAAAACGTCTCATACACATCCGCAGAATGGATCTACCTTGGTATACGAATTATGGTACAACTAATTGACAATGAAATACAATATCCCGTACATGCTTCCAGAGGATTGACAGCTGAATGTTGTCATCAGGGGCCTTTCAGGCAAAGAGATCAAGGAAGACTTACAATCTCAGCGCTTCAACCCAAAAGAAGTCTACTTTATCAAAATGAAGGAAGGTCTTTCAAGGGTAGTCAAGATTCTCCTCCCGAAATCTGAAACTAACATTTATAATGTTTTTAATCTGTTGCCACCTTATATGCATCATGGAGGCGCAGTGTTCTCGTACGGGCCAGGGTATACTGTATTCGTCAACCTATTTCGTCTCTTAGATTACTGGTTCTCATTATTTTGGCGCCTAAATACACAAATTCACCCACATTTTCGATATTGTATTCGCCAAGTGTGATATTTTGCGTATTTGAGATATTTTTCCTCGACTGTGTCATGAGCTGTGCTTTATTTACATTGATTTGTAGCCTTATTAGTTTTGTCGAGTTTGAGGAAGAGTTCTTTGGCAGTTGTTAATGACCGTGACAATAATGTCGTGCGCATAGGCTGCGCCTTGGTTCGACTTGAATAGTAACGTACCTCGTGTGCCGACAGGTAGCTTTCTTATGACATAATCCAGAGCCAAATTTAATGACGATTGGGCCAGCCCATCTCCCTGTTTTAGTCCGATATTTATGTCAAAGGCATTGGTAAGTTGGTTATTGATGCGGATTTCATTGTCATTGTCATTTTGGTAAGATGGACCAATTTGACTTGTGATGCCAAAGCAAAGCATTACTTGGTACAGTCCATTACGATCAATACTGTTGTATGCTTACTTAAAGTCAACGAAAATTTTGTGCACGTCTATGTTGAACTCCCAGGTTTTTTCAAATACTTGCTTGACATGGACAATTGGTCTATTGTCGATATACCTGCTCTAAAACCACCTTGATACTCCCCAATAATACTGTTGGCGTATGATCCAATTTTATTTTCTAAGATCTTTGAAAATATTTTGTATGCCGTACAAAGTAGTGGTAGGCCTCTATAATTTTCGCACTGTAACTTGTCACCTTTTTTGTGGATAGGGAATATAATTGATTACCTCCACTCTTTTGGCATATGTTCTTATTGCCAAATTTGTTGGATGACTTTGCGAATAGCTTTATGAACACTACTGCCACCATATTTGATGAGCTCTACTGGTATCTCATCGGTTCCCGGCGTTTTATTATGCTTTTCGGCTTTGATAATAGAACACATATCATCCAGAGTTCGTGGGGCCAATAGAGGCTCTTTGCAAGCAGCTAAAGACGCCGATGTTCTGGAGCTATGCAGAGGATTAAAGAGGTTCTTGAAATATCTTCTTTTCTTAATCTTGGTTTCATCAGCGATGATATTGCCAATGTCGCCAACAAGGCCAACTCTACAAAATGTGTGGATAGCGTTTTTACAACCTCGGTGGAAATGAGCAATGAATAGCGTTTTTTTTTGGACTATTACCTGGACGTGTGTAATCCAACCATGTATTGTACGAGTATGTTGACTTTTTGTCGTATGCTGATCAAAATTGAAATGCCAACGGATAAAAATGCACTGATAGCATTTTCTACCTTTGACATGTGTATAACGCTTTTTGGTAATTACCTGGACGATGGAATTGGGGTGAATACACGGAAATTGGTCCGTCAGCAATTTGTCTCTCTCACCGTACTAGGCAGCGAATATGGCATAAGATGCCTAATTGGCAATTATTGCCTATAAAAATCAATGAAGCGCTTGAAGAGACACTACATTAGACACATCTAAGGTGGAATGCTGGCTGACAGGAGTACTCTTGGAGGCTAGCATTCTTTGGGCAGTTCCGCCCCTACGTACTCGAGGAAATCCCCGCAGGGGGAATGCCGGTCGACAAGAGCACTCTTGGAGGCTGCATTCTTTGGGGAGCACCGTCTCCACAGACCCGAGGATATGGAGGGTGCCGTGAGGTTTTGGACTACGCTTTGGACAACGAACTGGAATTGATGGTTTGGGCTGGCGGATATGATGGTTTGGACCTAGTTGCTTTGCACAGTAGCGCCGAGGTGACATTCGTGTGTGAACGGCTCCAATTCAAATATCATTCCGTCTCCGTCCCGGTAAAACCTTGGCAGGCCTCGGAGTACGTTCGAAGTTCGCACCATTGGGTTGGTGGTGTAGGTTCGGTTGAGACGGACTGCCGATTATCGCTGGTCTGGCTCTGAACACTTGTCTCCATAAGGGCTTGTGCCAAGCCTCGCATGGCAGTCCGTGTTCTGAAAAGATAACCGTGGGACCAAAAAGGCGGCTACACACATGAACGGAGATAGCGGCTCTGAGGGGGGACCCAATAAAACTGGAGCAACCAAAAACATATAAAAAAGATAAAAAAAACCCAAAAAAGCAATAAAAATTATAACGACGATGCAACCAGCGGTTGCAGCCACGACGTTAACACTACATTGAGAGCGGTACTAACGATGGCAAAAACGACGAATAATACAATGACAGTGAAGACGAACGAAAAACGGAGATTATCAGACAGTCTGATCCAGACTGAGATTCCTGCGGCGTTCAGGCAAATAATGCAAACGCCGGAGCATCCTATAAAGGAAAAGCGGGTAACTCTGCATAACGCTTCAGGTCTTCGAGCGGTGGAAGAAAATATAAAGAACATCGAGAATTTGATGGTCACTGCTACGATCGTTACCGAAGCGACCGATGCAAGGGTCGTTAATCCCACCATAATAAAGAATCACCCTGAAGCCAACGAGAAGATTACGGCAGGAAAAGAAAAGAGCAACCAGGCAAACAAAACGATGTTGTGTGATTGCATGGCAAACGTCGAAAATGTGACGAAAGTACTGTATTCGGAAACGGAAAGCGATAACCTCTTCTAAGGATGGTCGCAAAGTACAATTGCCGCCCGGCGACACAAGAAGAAAGGCTATTCCGAAAAGCGGGAGATGTTCTGAAAAAAATACAATCTGCATGCGACTCCCTAAAAATCAGCAAAGCAGTAAAGATTGGGCTCTTTGAACTAGAGGAGCTCCTGGACCACATAGGGCATTATCGGAAGAGCTGGTTAAAGGCTGAAGACAAGCAGACGACTAAAGAAGTGCTAAGGATGAAATCTAAAGGCCACATGCAGGTAGCTCCAGCAGTAAAAATCAATAAAAGAATGGCGTCTAGCCCAATCGAAGGAAATCGGGATAAAAGAAGGAAGGAAGAGGCACTTGATGGGCGTGAAGCACCAGATCACGGGTTTCAGACAGTGCCTGCAAAAGGAGCGCAGAAAGCCGCAAAGAAACTCCTTCAAAAAGTACCAGAAATTAAAGTTCGCACCGACGCCTAACAAGAAAAAGGACCTGATGCAAAACAAGAGAAAAAGAAGCCCCGACAAAGACCATGGTAGCAGGCACTGCTCGTAAAACCCCAAGATGGTCGATCCTATGCAGAGGCACTGTGGGACATCAGGGGAAACGTAAGGCCCGAAGACACTAATACTGCCATTAAAGCAGTACGACCAATACGGTCGGGCCACATACTGGTCGAATTTGGAGCAGAGGCCGACAATAAGCAAGCATTTTTCAACACAGTAAAGAAAGTCCTCGGCAAAAGTGCAGCTATAGCCTCGCTCGAGCCGATGGCAACGATCGAAATAAGATACATTGACTGCGTCACAGATCTGGCCGAGGTGAAAGAGACCTTCAAAAGGGAGTTCCCTAGCGTGGGCGGAATCAAGGCGAGGCTGACAAAAGAAAACCATAGGGGACAACGCATGCCCATAGTTGACTTGACCAAAAAGGACGCCAAACAATTTCTGAATTAGGGCAAAGTACGAATAGGGTGGGTTGTCTGTAGGATACGGCAAAGAGCAACGCCTCTTCAATGGTTCAAATGCCTTGGCTATGGTCACAATGCACAAGTATACAAAGGACCCGATAGGAGTTCTCTATGTTACAAATGCGGCGAAATGGCACATATAAGAAAAGAGTGTACGAAGGAGGCACACTGTATTCTTTGCAAGGATGCTGACCCAAGATCAGGAAAATGCCGGGTTTTCCAGGAAGCCTTAGCCAAGGCAAAATTAGAACTTCGAACACCCGCATCTTGCAGCTAAACCTACACCGCAGGTCAACCCCCCAAAATCTGCTTGAGCAGTTAGCGAGGGACATGAAAGCTGACGTTATGCTGCTGAGTGAGCAACACCATGAAAAAAGTTCCGCGTTATGGTATCCTGACGAAACTACTACTGCTACCATTTGGATTCGGAACAGTAATTTCCAAGCGGAGACTTGTGGATGGTTTCGTGTGGGTTCGGTGCTCAGGGACCACCTTCTTTAGTGTGTATCTAGCGCCTAGCGAATCAATATCATCTTTCCAAGCCAAGCTTAATGCTCTGGAGGGCGCTGTCCCGAACGCAGAGGGCAACGTGCTCGTTGGGAGAGACTTCAACGCGAAAGCAATTGAATGGGGTATGCCTCAAACAGATCCACGGGTAAAACGGATCCTGGAAATGGTGGCCAGGACAGCGCTCATCGTACCGACTTTCCACCGTATTGGCTGTGAGGGAACCATACCGGACGTGGCATTCGCCTCGGAGTCTTCAGTACGGAGGATACACAATCGGAAAGTATTAGAGGATTACTCAGACAGTGATCATCAGTGCATTCTGCTTGAGATAAGCGATGTTGTTTCCCGACGTCCGTGCTCTCGGCTTTCTACAACTGGATGGAACATCGGAAGGATGGACATCGCGGACGGAAGAACTGGCAGCTTAAGACGTCGTGGACTCAACTGTGAGCATCATCACGACTGCTTGCAACGCTTCTATACCCCGTCGAAAACCCCGGCACAGCAAGTCTCCACTGTTCTGGTGGTCAACTGAAACCGCTGAAAAGCGAAGGGAGTGTCACAAGCTTCGACGTGAGGCTCAACGGGCGCGGAAACGTGACGAGGCATGCAACTGGGTGGCAGCATATAAGTCGCCAAGGAAATGCCTTCACAAATTGATTAACAATAGCAAGGCTCGCTGCTGGCAAGATCTAGCGGACAATGTGAACAGACTTGGCCCCCTACGGAAGCCTTGCATACATGATAAGGAAAACATGGACGAGATAGTGCGGGGACTTTTCCCCGCTCATCTCGTCCATAGTGAAACAGCAGTCGTGTGCCCACTCTTTACACAGCCGGAATTGGAGGAGACAGTCCTCTCATTGAAAGCGAGGAAGGCTCCAGGTCCAGATGGTGTTCTGGCTGAAGTCTTGCGGCTCGTCTATCACCATTGTCCTGACTTCCTGCTCAGCACATTCAACGCTTGCCTACGGGACGGGGTTTTCCCGGTACAATTGAAGGTTACGAGGCTCGTGCTGATCAGCAAGGGGAAGGGAAATCCCGAACCTCCGTCTACATACCGCCCGTTATGCATGCTAGACACGGTTGGGAAAGTGCTCGAGAAACTCATCAAGGGAAGACTCACTGACGCGAATCGTGCTGCTGGGGACGTATCTCTTTGGCGGTGAGGCTTTAGAGTGGGACGTTCTACCGCTGATGCGATTGCAGAGGTGGTAGACGCGGTCCAAAAGGCAGAGGCATATAGTCGCACTAAGCAACGGATCATCTTGTTGGTGACACCCTGCGTCAGGAATGCCTTCAACTCCACTAGATGGGTGGATATTCTGCATACGCTGCAAAATTTCTTTTCAAGTTCCAGAATATCTAATGCGGCTTTTGAGGAACTACCTAAAGGACCGAAGCCTGCTCTACGACACGACACAAGGCCAAAGAAGGATGCAAATTACATCGGGTGTTGCCCAGGGATCTATTCTTGGTCCGGACCTGTGGAACGTTACTTACAACGGGCTACTGAGACTTGAGATGCCAGATGAGTCACGCTTGGTCGGCTATGCGGATGATGTTGCGGCTCTGGTCGCTGGATGCACCATTGAACAGGCGTTACTTAGGCTAGGTATGCTAATGTGCCAAATGAGGGACTGGATGACTGCTCGCGGGCTCAGTTTAGCACTGGAGAAAACCGAAGTGGTCATTTTGAAAAAAAGGGAGTCCCTATACAAATCGAATCGAAGCCAACGGTGAAGTACCTGGGGCTACTGATCAACTCGAATATGAGTTTCTCTCAGCAAATCGGGACAACGGCTGAGAAGGCTGCTTCGGGAATATCGGCTCTGAGTCGACTTATGACCAACGTAGGGGGACCCAGCCCGTCAAGAAGACGCCTCTTGATGAGCGCTGTAGGGTCAGTTCCACTGTTCGGAGCAGAAGTATGGGGCGACGATCTCAGCAAGGAGGTATACCGAAAACGTTTGGCACAGGTACAGAGAGGAGGAGCACTGAGGGTTATTGTAAGTGTGATGCCTGTCACCCCCCTTGCTAGAGAGCGCCACGCTATTCACCTGCGCCGAAACGAGGATGCAAGGGAGGTGGTTGTCCACGAAAAGAGACAGTGCTCGCTCAACGATTGGCAGCAGTCTTGGGTCAATTGCACGAAAGGAAGCTGGACGGTGTGCCTCATCCTTGATGTGAGACCGTGGCTAAATCGAAGGCATGGTTGGACTGACTTCTATCTGAACCAGCTTTTGAGCGGGCATGGGTGTTTTCAGTCTTACCTGCACAAGACTGGTAAGTCACGGTCCCCCGATTGTCGGTTTTGCCCAGGAGAGGAGGACGATGTCTGCCACACATTTTTTGCGTGTACAAAATGGGTCAAGCTGCGAAGTGAACTCTACAGGAAAATGGGAGAGCTTACCCCGGATAATATAGTGGTGATGATGCTCGAATCGGTTGACAAATGGAACCAGGTGGCACATTATGCTCGGGCAGTCCTAAAAGATAAAAGGACTCACAGCAGCCGGGGGCGTTGGGCCTGGGGATCGCTTTTCTGGCACTTCCTCTTCTCCTTTCCCATCCCGCTAGGAAAGGAATCCCCCAGCTTGAAGGCGCCTAACGGCGTAACAAAACGAGACCTGGCCCAAAGTAATGTACCAAACGGTTCCAGGCTGGGTTCTCAGGTTGACAGGGGAGGTGTTTAGTGGGTAGTCTTTCTTGTGAGCATGTCAGTCCCACACTCTGTGCATAAATGGCATTCACCTCCCTACCACAAAAACATAATAAAAAAATAAGGTGGAACTTAGGTTGTAACAGGCCTTTCAGGATCGTCTACAGCTCAACTTAAGTGAAACTTAGGCTACCTACGTACCTTTCAACGTTAAACAGCACCAACTGCAAGTGGAATTTAGGCTGCCTGCGCGCCTTTCAGCGTTACGAGATCACCCAAATCCTGATTAAGTGGAACTCGGGCTTCCAAAAAACCCCAAAACGCAGGTCTACAATGGTCCTTCCTAAGTGGAACCAAGGCTATCCCAGCCCTCCAGGAAGACCTCAACGACACTAACCAAAGTGGCACTTAGGCTTTTAATAGGCTCACCAACGGTAAGAAGCCTTGAGGATAGGTTCTACTCTAGGTTTTAGGACACTAATCTCCTCCAATCCCTTCATTTATTTACTGGCTTCTACGACCAACAGGACCCCCGGGAACGCTTGGAGGCACCGTACACGAACCACCCCATCGCATGTCCTGGTAAACGCGTGGAGGCAAGCCTACGTTGGAAAAAATGCTCCGTAACAACCCACGTGATGCACCTCGGACCCAGGCTCCAGCAGAATACCGGGCACGCCGCCAAGCGGAACCCAGCACGAACACGTCATCAGTTTCTCCTTCTGCGGCACCTCACAACCGTCACAGGGGCGGCCTTTGAATTTCTTCGGTTGGCTCTGATCACCGTCACTCCCGAAGAGCGAGCTCTCTTCAAGGACCAGGCCACCGCTCTTCAGCGAGAATACCGTCGGATTCAGAGAATGAAGCGTACACAACATCGCCGGCAGCGCCACGCACCCCAGCCGCAAGCACCGGTTACAACCAGCAGCCGACCCCGACATCCATCTGCCTACGTGGGAGCAACCTGTTACCATTAGCCGAATACTTGTCGTCATATTCGTAGATAGAGTTGTAATACCCCAATATGTTTTAATAATTGTAACGTTTTTAAAAGAAAATTTACCATCACGTGTTTCTGTTCTCTGGACTCTAAGTTAAAGATCTTTCATAGGTAAGGAGCGATTTTTGGTAGTAGCAACGAAAACAGATTTATAACAGTTGGTACAGGCCACTTGTTGCTCCAAACCCTAACAGCCAAGAAGCACCGTAGTTTAATGGCGCGAACTAACAGGAAACGAGTTTTCACTTCATGAATACATGCGTGTTACAAGCTATGATCAGGCAATGAACACTAAGTAGTAGCTTATTTCATGATTTCAGGGAGGAACCTCAAAGAAGAAAATTTGTGAGTTGGGACTCGAAAAATTCCAGCCATGATAAACAGATTAATGAGAGTGTGGCATCAAAGAAAAAGAGCTAGCTACTGTATTCAACCTGCCAACCAACGTCTGGAATAAGAAGGCCAACTTCCTTGTGGTATTTCTTTTTCTTCATTGGAGAAACATCAACCTCCATTTCTACCAATAGTCTTACAGCTAGTCTATATAGGAGGCTATATCTGCTCCTTTGCTGTGAGGGTTTCTTATATGAAACCCCATTCGTTCACCACGCCGGCATTTTTTATAGCGTGGAAAATGTAAATTGCTATAATTTATGCAATCTATTTAATCAGTGATTTGATAATTGGAGTATAAAGTGAATGGGTCAGTTTTGATATTGATTGATTGTTTTTTCTTTTTATTGCGAAAAATATACATTAAATACAACGCTTGTATTCGGATCCACATATGACAATTAAAATATAAAAATTAATAAAGATAGGAAACGATAAATGGCCCACATCAACTGCGGTTTAGGTATGTGCTGCTGTACATCTTCAATGCATTTGGAGCTTAAAGTCAAGTGGATCTTTTGTCTCTATTAAGAGCTCAAATTAAATCTCAAGAAAAAGGATTCATATTCCAATGCTTGGTCTTTTCAAGGCTTATGCTGCTAAGTTTCATTAAGAGGCACGCTAAGAAGTCTTATTCTAAGTTGAGAAAGGGTGATTTCTACCAAGACTCACAATGCTACCAACCATTGCATACCATACTTATAGTGAAGACTTGTAATGTGAGCATGAAAATCGATACAAGAAATTACAAACATACACAATGAACAGTTAATTTAAAGGAAAAACCGTCCTTTAGTAAAATTCATTCTCATTCCAAAGAATACGCAAATCCCATTTTGTAAACTGGAGCGAAATGTTAAAATCTTACAAAACACCCGGATATTTGTGTTTATGAAAAGCCCTCTAAAATACAAGGATCGCTTACTTCCAAGTACCATTAAAATCCGCCTTAAGTGGCAACGGTTAAACTCGTTACCAAGAGCGCTTGCACTTCAGCATCTTAGGAGTTGGCTCCACTCATTCTTTTCGCGTTGCTCAGGTTTGTCGCAGCCGTGGCACAAAGTCCTTCAGGAATTTGTATTTCAAATGTATTTGTTTTGTTTAAAATGCAAGTTCGTGTCAACGATCTGCCTCATCTTGCCTAGGAGCGTGTATACCCATGTCCTTAAAAAGGAACATATTACGTTTTGGCTTGACTACAAGTGTACCTGTACACGCATTACGGCATTCTTGAAAAACATTTCATCCATAGAAATTTTGTTGTACATGCAGCACCGACCAAGGGCTTATTCTTGGGGTGTAAAATCAAGAATTCTTTGAAATTCACCCGTACACTGGCAAAGCAACGAAACAGCAAATTTAAGGTTTCCTAAATGGTACGAGTAGGGAGTTAGGCTTTTCGCGTTTTGTGAAACATAAAAATATAATTGTGGAAAATTTTTATGCAAATTGTTCTTTTCCGGCCGCATTGTGATGGTGTTTGATGAATATATACGCGGAAAACGTCCACCTGACTGCATAGGAGATGATGTGTAGTCATAGTAGTGTGTTGTGGGAAGCAGAGCTTGCATTAAAGAAGTATTCTGGTCATCTCCACTTTGGTACATTCGGTTTATTCTGAATATCCAACCAACTTTTTGACTTCGCTGTCCAAGTTTCAACTTGAAGGTTATCATAATTGAACTTCACTTGTGAGAAGTATCCTTCAAAAATCAAATACAACGAGCATTATCATTCCGCAAGTCTCGAATCCTCATCCCTTACTCAATTGCCAAACAAAATTAAATCTTGAAATTGATACTTGAAATCTCCACCAAAGTATCAAATACATCCCTCGCTGCTTTTCCCATTCAATACCGAAACATATGCCGGGTCCAATTCAGATAATTACTATCCTTTCTTGAGTTTCATCTTCTTCAATCAATTTTCAACATCGCCATCCAATTTTTCAGTTTTTTCTCCCTTGTCTGATAAAGTGTGTAACATAGTAACAATTGTGCTACCGTGTAGCTGCAGCTTCGGCACAAAAAGGGGTTTTAAATGGCTCTTCACCATGACATGACCATAAGTCGAGAGTTAAAGCATATTTTCAGGTTGACTGGAGAGGGCTCCTCAATAATCGCCCACAAAAGAAGTGAACGTGAATCAAAGAATCGTATGTAGTAGTCATTAGTGGAAAAAGATACAAAAGATACTTTCCGTGTGCGTACAAGTGTGTTCCTCGTCTAGTTTCTAGTGTTGAGTTGAATAGAAATAGAAATGTCTAAAGAAGGGAAAGAACAAGTGCTCTTGAGAGAGGTTTGCATAATTGAATAGATCAAAATCTTATATTGCTACTTTTTGTGGTGTGCGAATGTGGTTGATGGTGATAAAAAACGATGAGATACGTCGAGGTAATGATATAAGGCGATTTTCTGGAGAAGCAAACTTGGAGATGATACATCAATTTATTGATTAGTATTTTGGACATGGACTTTTGACTTTTCTTGGAAATTAAAGTGATTGCCATGGGAACATACGAGTAAGTCAGTGCTACTTGAAATGGGGAAATTCGACTTACCTGGGCTTTCGACATCAGTTCGATCGGGCGAATAGGTCATATTCAGTCTGTCTGAACGGATCCTATGTGATTCCGGATCTGACTCATTTCCGCTAAACTGAACCCTTTGATTAACATCATGCTCGTTTGGAGGTGATGGAATACCAGAATGAAAGACGTTGCCTGATGGTGGTACATTGTCCGCGCTTCCCGGTTGCCCAGAAACACTGGAGTATAATAAACCTAATTCACGTGCCTCATTTTCTTCTTGTGCTTGCTGTCGTCTAAGAGCAACCTGTGAAAATGGAATGAAAAAATGATTGACAATTTAGAATAATATATCTATCAAACATAATTTTAAAGAATATTTCCCGTGACTAGTGTCACACTTTAATTTATTTGAAAGTTGGCTCATAACTTCAACATTCAGAAAACCAAATTTTAAAAAATCGTTAGTGGAACTTAGTATACAATACGACCGAAACTGAATTCAAGCATGGACAAATACCAATTAAGGATTAGTAAGCTCACAGAAGGAAATACATCAATCAGGTGTTTATAATAATAGCCTAATTAGGACATATTAATATAGCTGCCATTTAAGGCGTACATTTAACAACATTACTTTTTTCCTTGGTCTCTTTCTTAGTCTCTTTGTTTTCTAGTAACTGCAAGTTATATTCAACTGGAAGTGATATTCAAGATATGAGATCGCATGCAATATTCAAAAGTGGGAAGCCTGTTGGAAAATGAGAATTCGGAGTGGCCTCTATTGTGGATAGGGAGTTCAAATCACAGCTTATTGATTTTAAGGCAATCAATGAAAAGTTAAGTGTGATACGCATAAAAACGAAATTCTTCAATATTCGGCTGATAAATGTACACGCCCCGATCGAAGGAAAGGGCGAAGAAACGAAGGAAACGTTCTATAATCACGAGAGACTAATCGATTCATTGCCTACAAACGACATAAAAATAATTTTGAGTGATTTCAACGCTAAAGTTGGCAATGAGCTATCTCATCGGGGAATGACTGGAGGATATAGCCTCCACGATGAAATGAATGACAACGGCCAGCGCCTGATTGACTTTGCATGTAGCAGAAATCTAATCATACATTTGACTTGCTTCCCAAATCGAAGCATTCATAAAATAACCTGGATATCATTAGATGGCAACATCCAAAACTAGACCAACCATGTTCTGATCCAACAACGATGGACCTCAAGGATATTTGACGTCCGTAAATATCGTGGAGCCAATTGTAACTCGGATCATTACTTGAACAAATTATAATGACGAGGTCGTACGTCAAAGGCGTATTCGGCGGACTAACCCGCTACAAAAATTCGGCCACGTAAGGCTCCAAATGTCTGTGACAAAAAATTTTATGGAAACCTTCGACAAGCAGCTAGCTGCTATCTTATCAGATATATCGCTGAAAACAAGCAACGAGCTATGGGTGGTAGCGAAAGCTGCAATTCAGGTCGTAGCAGAACAGACGCTCGGACATCATGCTGAGGAGTGCCAGAATGCGGTAGACAAAAAGAATCAGGCGTATAAAACATACTTAGGTAGGAAAACAGAAGAGTAGCGAATAAGATAATTAGAATTGAAAAAAGAAAATACTATAATGACAAATTGAAAAGTATCCATGTAAGTCTAGCGAGCAACAACACAAGACAAGCACAAAAAGTAGTGAAAAGCCTGAAACGACTTCATCAGCCCAAAACCATCGGTAAAATCACTGCCAATGAAAGCGGGATTGAGGAAAGATAAGTTTCATATTTCAAGGACCTCCTAAATCCTCCACACAGCTCCAGAACATTGGAGCTTATACAATCACACTCACAATTAACCGCCCGCTTACGCTTTTTGTCACCCTGCTTGTTTACATTAAGTATAGCTTATCTCAGGCTTTGTTTCGTATCGAGTGCATAATTGGGAAGAAAAATAAACAGTTAGACTCTCGAGTTGGTTTTAAAATTTATGTCGCAGTAAGGTTTTGTACGAATAAGACATTTTTTGACCGTTTTACCATGACATTGCCGAGATAACATTTTTGGTTCTATTTTCAACAAAAGTGTAAAAATTGTTTGATTTGTTTCTTTAAGATTGTGCTTAGTGTTTGAAAAAATAAAATTGCCGATAGATGCGATTTGTACAACTAGAGCTGTTGCTTTAGCTGATGCTGGATACAGTCAACGCCGCATTGCCCGAATGCCCGGTGCACCTCGAACAACATACGGGATGCCATTAGACAGTATCGAGAAACTGGATCACAATACCGGAGGCCAGTCAAGGCAGACATCGTTGCGTTTCCACCCGAGACGGCCACTTTATTGTCAGCAACGTGTCGAGAAATCGCTTTTTCACTACTACTGAAGCTCGTATGCGTCTCTTCGAGGTCAGAAATGTTAGTGTAAGTGAACGTACGATTAGGAGAAGACTTTTCACGCCCCACAACTTCTCCCACAGCACCGTAGAGCAAGTCTTGGTTTTGCGCTAGAATATTATGCATGGACTATGGAGCAGTGCAAGAATGTATTGTTTTCAGATGAAAGCAGAATAGCCTTAGGTGGTCCAGATGGGCATCAGCGTGTCTACAGGCATAAAAATGAGAAGTTTTCTCGCAGCGCTATAGCCAAAACTGTGGGTTATCAGGGCGGATCGATAGTGATTTTGGCAGTCATCTTTTATGAGGCCCATACCTGTAATAATCGAGCAGTCACATAATCAAACTGCTTGAAAACATTCCTATCTTCTACTCCGAGTTTTGTGGCAGATTGGAAAGAAAAAATGTAATTGATTTTATTTGCCATAACTTCCGTAACAGAATAAATTAAATGATTTTATTTGCCATAACTTTCGTAACAAATTAAAAGTTTTGTTTCGTTCTATAGTTAAAATTTCTTCATTTTTCTTAAATTTCTTCACCTCATTTAAATGACTTTCGCGCATAGCAAATTTCCTTACTTCATTTTAATTTTTCTTCTTCTTCTTCTAAGCACAACAGCCCCTTTCGGGCCTTTGCTTCCTGCAAACAGCACCTCCAACTGTCTCGGTCCGTTGACCGCGTCATCCAATTCCGAAATCCGAGCAGCGATGAACTGTCTTCGTCGACTGAGTCAGACCAGCGTTGCCACGGTTTCCGCACTGGCCGCCGGCCTTCAGTTCTCCCAACGAATACCTTCTTGAGTATCCGTTGTTCGTCCATCGATTCATGTGTCCAGCTCATTGCAGCTTCCGCAGTCTTACAATCCTTGAGACCTCAGGTTCGTCAAAAATTTCATACAGCTCATGGTTGTATCAAATTCGCCATAGGTCTCCGTCTAGCTTCGCTCCGATTATTCGCCTCAGGACCCGTCGCTCAAAGGCGTTCAATATATTTGCGGGTGCTTGGGTTACGATCCATGTTTCACACCAATAGCGTAACACAGGTCTTATCACAGATGTGTATACTTGGAGCTTTGTTTTCTGTGTATGCAGCTGGTCTTCAAGATCGTCAATACTGAATAAAATATTTTATTTGCGAGCTGTATTCTTCGGCGTATTTGAGGAAGAGTTCTTTGGCAGTTGTTAGTGACCGTCACAGAATGTTGATGTCGTCCGCATAGGCAACTACTTGGCTCGACTTTAATAGTAATGTACCTCGCGTATAGACAGGTAGCTTCCGTATGACGTACTCCAGAGCCAAATTGAATAGCAATGGGGCCAGCCCATCTCCCTGCTTTAGTCCGATATTTGTGTCAAAGGCATCTGTGACTTGGTTATTGATGCGGACTTGGGAGGTTGTCGACGTCATTGTCATTTTGGTAAGACGGACTAATTTGGCTGGGATGCCAAAACCAAGCATTATTAGGTGCAGTACGTTACGATCAATACTGTCGTATGCTTGCTTGAAGTCAATGAAAATTTGGTGTACGCCTGTGTTGAACTCCCAGGATTTTTCAAGTACCTGCTTGACTGTCACCAGTTGGTCAGTTGTTGATCGACCTGCCCTAAAACCACCTTGATACTCCCCAATAATACTTGTGGCGTATGATCCGATTTTATTTTCTAAGATTTTAGAAAATATTTTGTACGCCGTACAAAGTAGTGATATGCCTCTATAATTTTCGCACTGTAAGTTGTCACCTTTTTTGTGGATAGGGAATATAATTGATTGGCTCCACTCTTTTGGCATATGTTCTTGTTCCCAAATGTACTGGATGACTTTGTGAATAGCTTGGTGAACACTACTGCCACCATGTTTGATGGGCTCCACTGGAATCTCATCAATGCCCGGCGCTTTATTATTCTTTTGGGCTTTGATGATGGAACAAACTTCATCCAGAGTTGGTGGGGCCAAGGCAAGCTCTCGGCAGACATCTATAGGCTCCGATGTTCTGGAGCTGTGCGAAGGATTAAGGAGGTGCTTGAAATATGTTGCCCATCTTTCCTTAATCTTGATTTCATCAGCGATTATATTGCCGCTGTCATCACGACAGAGCGTGGTTTCGGGCTGATAACCACGTTTCAGGCTTTTCACTACTTTGTATGCTTGTCTTGTGTTATTGCTCGCTAAATTTACATCTATAATTTTTCTACGGTAATTAAGTTTTATTTTAAAAAAAATTCCAATCTGCATATAAAACTCCGGGTTTGAGGAACGCTGATGTATTACTCCTCAAAGATGTAGTACATCACGGAAGAGAAGAAACAAAGCGGTGGAAATCAGCTGAGGCGATGTACCGTAGGCACGGGATTAGAGAGAAAAGAGAAGTTTTTGGACGGATCCAAACGTGGAAAGGGAGTCGGCTTGAAACTGGGACAACGGGAACGCCACGATTGAGGAGTACGCGCAACCATCAAGAGGAGAACGTTCGCGGATACTTTTGTTCCGGCGCGAGTTCAATATCATCGTGAATCAAGATATTGCCGGATTGTTCAACTTCGCGAAGTGATATTCAGTAATTTCTTCTGATATTAATTATCAGTGGTGGAGCATTCGCTCAAATTGATATGATTTACGAAATCCATCTTGTGAAGTGTAGATGTGAACATAATGAATAGATTAACGGCTTTATAGTGCAACCATCTAACACTAAAATGCTTAATTTCCCCATAACGAAACATAAAACTGCTGAAGTCGCTACTAAACTTTAGTTTGATCATGCTGGACAAATAAAGGCACAAGAAAATTGCGCTCGAACAACAGGAACAACAGTAATTTTAACAAATATTTTCGGTGGAAGTCGGGTGTAAGTTCGAAATGGAGAGAAATGGCGAACAAAACGAACACCGGTGCCGTCATTCAGGTACAAATATAGAACCCAATTACCAAGAAAGTGGATTGAAAGGAGCAGGTAGCGGTATGGTGAGAGTTTGAGACAAGGAATTGCGCGTCGGAAAGCATTTTCAGGAGATTATAATTAATTTGAGTGTCGAAAATTTCGTTTTAAATTCCTGGGCATGTTACGTAGACAATTTCTACTGTTTATGCATTCCCATTTGCCCGTGATTGGTATTTTTCGTAACCCTGCCAAGGACTGTTGCATGAATTTTCGCTTCGTTCGGATTTGCTAGAACGTTTGTAGCTTCCTTTTCGCTAAAGAATTTTGTGTATAGTTCCAGTTTAGCGTGATAAAAAAAGTGTTGATTCGGAAAAAACGAAAATTTTAGCAAGCAGAGGAGAAATCAAAGAAGTCTGGAACAAACGAAAATGTTGAATCTCGAAGTGGTACCCGAGCGATCGCTTGGCTGCGACAATTTTGAGTTTGTTTTGGAATACAACTTTTGCGCCGTTTTCGCTCGAATTGATCGTTGGATGTATGCGTTGTGAGCCTTTTTTTTCTTCCGCTAACCAATATGGATATCTAGGCTCTGGTCTTGATGAAAGGTTTCTAAATCATGTAGTAAAAGTGCAGTAACAATCTAAAGGAAAAGTAAATATTAAAAATAAGATAACAACAAGTTTAAGAAGAGAAAAAAGGAAGTATCCTGGCAATTTGTGCATTGGAAACCCGAAAACCAATCAGCCAAGGACGCCCAGGAAGTTATTCGATGTGATTTATGCGGGAAGCGTGCGGAAACGGATTAGAAATTGGTGTGATGTAATAAACATAAGCAGTTGAGCAGCCCCGTGGTGATCAGGAGTGGCTGCTCCTGAAGAGATAAGGTGGTCACCCCGTCGAAACTGCATAGTTTGTTGTTTTACTAGTGTGAAGTAAACTACAACCGTCAAGTTTCCATCCTTTAGGCAGAGATGAGTGGTTCACTTCAGCCACTTTAACATCTTTATGTTTGACATTCCCCTTGTAATGTAACGACCTTCTTCGGAGAAAGTAACGGTTGCTTTTTGTGTAATGTCTGCGTTTGTCTCAAGCCTCCGTGTCCACTAACTTTAACGAGGCAAAAAAATATTGAATTACTGTAAAGTAGCTTAATTGACACCTAATAGCACATTTCTAAAGATAATAAAAATTGATCGGTACGTCTTGTAGAGTAGAGTACGCGTGATAAGTATTTGGTAGTGTAGCTTCGTGGCTCGACAAGAACCCGCCTCATATGATCCCGCAAATGCTAGTCGTCAAGCACGCGTACGCGGTCGTTAAGCGAAGCTAGTTAGCTGAGCTCGGTGTTGTTTTAGCTCGCTGACACTTGTGCCAGGCCATCGGCACCCGTGTCCTACACGTACATTAAGAAAATCATTACAGTGAACTATGACAAAGATCGCTTGAGTCTTGAGTTGTTTGCTCCGTAACATTAATATTTGTTGAGCAAAGGGTTTGACGGTTATGTGTGCAGTTAGCAGGACGAAATTAAGTGAATTGCGCGATGGATGTTGTGATCTCCATTGAAAACATTTCACGTTGTATGTTGTACATAGTGTTCCGATAAGGGATCATCATAGAGATTGGTGCAAGTGACGGTGCGTTCCGCGAATCATGGAGGAATGACACTATATTTACAACACCTGCCTCATTGTTATGTTGTGCTGCTGTTTATAATTTTTCGTTTCGTTCTGAATGGATGAATTACACCAAAGGAGCGTTTTAATGCGTATGTTTTATCGAAATGTCACGACGGGGAGACGGAGGAAATGATTGGTTGGCGAGATCCGAGTGAATTTACACAAGAAGCGCCAGAGGAAAAAGAGAAAAAATGTCGTCGCTTACAGAGCATTTGGGGGAACTTGTAGAATTACTGTTAGATAATGTCTATTGGAAGTATAAGGACCCACTATAGTGCGAGTGAACTTAGTTCAAGATTGCGATAGTGAAAGAAATTTGTTTGGAGTGCTAATAATTTATCACGAAATATTAACTTCACAGGACTTACTCACCCCATCCACGAGCGCTCGTCGAGGAGGCTCGGTAAGTACCCCGTTTGTTTCCTTTCTTTTTACATTTTTGTCTATATAAACAAAATTTTTTTAAATTATTTAATTCATATATTATCCTTGATTAATTTCTTTATTTTTTCTATTATTTAATTACAATTCTTATATGTGGATAAATTTTAAAGGTAATTACATTTTTATTCAAAATCATCGATTTTTCTTGAACTTTTTTTTTGTTTTTTTATCGTTGTCGCATATTAGATTTAAACTTGCGCCAAAGCAGGCGCGGCAAACGTAATGGCTGTGGATTGTTCAAAATCATTAGAATTTTATTTGAATAAAATGGATTTTTAAATTGAACCGTCGGTCTTTCCATTCCGTCGGATCTGACCGGGTATAGGACCCGGTACGGTGGAATGTTTTTCCCACCAAAAATGAGCTAGCCATCGGGCACGCTCTAACCTTCTTTTTGTTTCAGGGACTCTTGCGGGTTGAGTGGGCTCGAGCCAAGGTGCCTTTTTATGGCATAGGGTTATGTGATTCGCTCACATAACTCTATGATATATATTGGTCATCGGTATATTTCTTTTCTGATTGGAAGGCTCATACAAGTTATGTTGTATGAGTTTTCCACTCAGGAGGGAAATATATGGCCACTGCAACATTTATGGATCTTGATCCCCACTCTTATTTGTGGGCCATGAGAATCCTCGGGTAACGACGAGGTTTCCCTAAGTCTGTCTGTTTTCATTCGTTTCCACTTGTTCTCTAAGCAAGTCATTTTCCGTTTTGGTAGTTACCTACAATTTTTCGACTTCGGTCGCCCGTTCTTCTGAGACCCAAGAATTCGTGAATGTGAAATTCTTTAGTAGTGCTGGGGGAATGAGTCCGCCCCACGACACCGCAATGCTAGCCTGCCAGCGCATTCACGCGTCCCTAGGCAAGGGCATTCTTGGCGGATTTCAACATCTTCCTTCGCCGAGGCAGCAGACCATCGCTGCAGTCCTTTTCGGACATTCTATCTATCACTACATACCGATATTTTCGTCTTTGATGGGAGCAGTGTGAACGCTCAGAGGTACGTGGAAGAAGTTCTCCAAAACCATGTCGTACCGTTTGTTCCATTTATTCATTTCAGGCTAATGCATGATAATGCACGTTGCCATGTTGCTAGATCTGTGATACCATACCTTAATGAAGTCGGAATTCAAACTTTGCCATGGCCAGCGCGTAGTTCCGGTCTCAATCTTATTGAACACATTTGGGACAACCTTAAAAGACGTGTTCGGCCAAGAGTATCAGTGCCTATTATCCTAGGAGAGCTCAAGACCACAGTTTTAGAAGAGTGGTACAATATCCCGCAGATATCATGGATGGTCTTCCAAACAGGCTTCTAGAAATCATTAGAGCCCGAGGTGGTAACACCCATTATTAAATTTGAAGTCACTGACAAAAAAAATAAACGTTTTCTTTAAGTAAACAAAAATAATCAGTTGAAAGAAATCTTGCAAAAATCGATTTTGTGAAGGAAAATTTGATTAAATAAATTTTTTTCTATTTTTTCGTTTTTTTTTATGTATCGAAAGTTCGACATACCATTCATCAAATTTGTGTAAAATTCGATAGTTTTTGAAAAATATAAAAAAGACTAAAAAGTGGGCAGTTAATTGTGCCTGTGAGTATAGATATTCCCGGAGAGCTTCCATTGGCCTCACGTACTCCAGATGATGTTTGTTTCACCATCGAAGCCCAAAAGAATAATAATGCGCCGGGCATCTATGAGATTCCAGTTGAACTCATCAAATATGGTGGCAGCAGTGTTCAGAAAGCCATCCATAAAATCATACAGCATATTTGGCAACAACAACAGATGCCGAAAGAGTGGAGCAAATCATTTATATTCCCTATCCAGAAAAAAGGCGGCAAGCTAAAGTGTAATAACTATAGACGCACTTGACTACTTTGTATGGCGTATAAAATATTTTCAAAGAACTTTGAAACTAAAATGAGATCATACGCGAAGAGTATTATTGTTGAGTATCAAGTTGGCTTTACAGCAAGTAGATCGGCGATGGACCAATTGCTTGCAGTCAAGCAAGTACTTGAAAACTGCTGAGAGTTGAGCATTGACACACATATTACATAGATATTTTCGTTAACTCTAAGCAAGCGTACGACAGTATTGATCGTAACGTACTGTACCAAATAATGCTTTGCTTTGGTATCACAGCCAAATCAGTTCATGTTAGCGAAAATGACAATGGCTTCGACAACTTCCCTAGTCTGCATCAATAACAAGCTCACCGACGCTTTTGACACAAATATCAAACTAAAGCAGGGAGATAGTCTGGCCCCGTTGCTATTCAGTTTGGCTCTGGGATACGTCATTAGAAAACTACTTATCGATACACGATGTACAGGTTGACCCAAGTAGTAGCCTATGCGGATGACATGAACATTTCGTTACGGTCATTAGCAACTGCCAAAGAACTTTTCCTGAAACTCGACAGCGATGCAAAGCTAGAAAGACTACAATTGCCTCAAATATCACACTTAGCAAATACGGCATCGAAAATGTCGGCAAATCTGTATATATAGGCGCTAAAATAACAAGAACCGGTAATGAAAGAAACGAAATACGCCAAGTAATAAAGACCAGCTGCATATACTGGAAAACAAAGCTCCAACTCCAAGTACACAAATCTGTGGTAAGACCTGTGTTATGCTATGGGTGTGAAACTTGGACCCTAAACCCAAGCATTTGCAAATATATTGAACGCCTTTGAACGATGGGTGCTTAGGCGAATGATTGGAGCAAAGTCACCCAGGAACCAATGGCGGATTCAATACAACCATAAGCTGTATGTATTTTTTGACGGAGGTCACAACTGCTGCAATGGGCTGGCCACATGAATCCTATGGATGAACAACGGATACTCAAAAGGGTATTCGTCGGAAAACCAGCAGGGCAGAGACCAGTGGGGAAACCGAGGAAACGCTGGTCTGACTCGGTGGACGAAGACGGTCAATCGCTGCTTGGATTTTGAAATTGGAGGATGCGGTCAATGGACCGAGACAGCTGGAGGAACTTGTTGGAGGAAACGAAGGCTCGAGAGGGGCTGTAGCGCAACGAAGAAGATAATAGAAGGTAATACATAGTCAGTTGTTTACAATAATAGCCTAAGCAGGACATAATTATATAGCTGGCATCTACGGCCTGCATTTTGATAAAATTTCAACATCACAACTTTAAGATTCTTTCTTTGGTCTCATTTAGTAATCATCTAATAATTTCCCCACCGAATGGTCACAACTTCATTCGCACTCACAAGCCGAAACTGCTACCGACTTGTCTTCTTAACCGTAACGTTCGTATTATCTCTGTCGGTAGAACTTAAAATTGTATATGTACGAGCATATAGGCGATTTTCCGTTTGATTTTTATTTTATTTAGCATCTCTCGAGAAAGGCAATGCGAAAGATGGAAGTACTGTCGGCTTTTTTATTTGATTTGTTACTCGGTTATTGTATATGGGAAAAAGGCATTACATAATTTAAAGGCACTGTAATTTTTTCAAATAAGTGTACACTAGTTCTTTTAAAAGCGTAGATTTTCTTCTCCAGTCTTAGGCAATTTTTTGGTTTAATTTAATCAAATTTACATACATAGAAGTAAAGAATTGATACTTTTGTTTCAAGGCCAAGTTTTTTTATAGTAGAATCGCCTCTTTAGATACCTACTTGGTATTGAAGGATCAAATCGAAAGAAGTGAAACGCCACGCACGCGCCTTGTATTTAGTTCGAACCATCAATGAATCCTTTATCTTAACGTCTGTCGCGTTTATTGTAAAAGTCGCTCCAGATATATGACTGCTAACAATGTTGTCTCTGCCAAATCTATAGACAGGAGCATATTTTTGCCAACCGGACCCATAACATCAGTTAACATCCACTAACAGCAATAAAAGTTTCGGTATAGTTGTAATAACCACCGATCCCGCGGATCAATACTCCGCAGAGATCTGTCACCCCTACACAAATTTCCCAACAAGCTAATAAGGTTGGATGACAGTCATTGAGGAGTGGATAGCGGCCGGTCGATAGAAAATATGTTCGGATTCGAGTTGTTCTAGAACCTTAAGACGTCCAATTTGTATTCAAATGTAAAGCCAATTTTGTACAAAGGTATTGTAGGTGAAAGGCTCCTATTGCTGTTCATAATTTCTGTTTATATCGTTATGATTCCATCAAGTGTTCGAGTAAAATATTTACGTTTTCAGTTACGCGCTGATTGTGATTATTTGTAATATTTGCCAATCCCCGGATGCAAGGAATTTGTGCTCTCCTACGCAAGTAAGTTTTCGTGTTGCTTACAAAAATAAGTAACAGTGCAGTTAACTCTCATATCAATTGGTTCTAGAATATACAGCTTAGCCTCCACTTCAAGTTGATCTTGTTAGAGCGTGCCCCGACGTTTAAAGTAAAATACCAAAGTGATTGGCTGAGGCGGATGCTGGGTGTTATGAGAGTTCTTTCCTTGGCGAGAAAAGCGGTGATCAGCGCGACTTACGTGAAAGATTTTGTATCGACAGCGTTGCTTATCGTTTGCAATTGGCCGTCACGGTTCGCAAAACAATATGAATTCATAAGCGGTGTTAAATTTACGAGTGCCTTCGTTACTGAAACAACGAGTTTTGCAGCTACGTTTTTCACCAAATCACAGCTTAACGATTTCCATTCGTTTAAAGAAGCATTAGTCCGACGGTCGAGAAGAGCTAGCGAAATAACTCGTAATTTAAACGTTCAGCAAGCCCCTTAGATGTTAATATGGATGTTCAAAATCATCGCAATGAGCGACAACGTTCCATGTAGAATCCACTCATCAGAAAATTGAAAAGTAACCATAGAAGAATATGAAAAATCTAAACATGCTTTCTAGATACAATAACGGTCTTGAACAACATTTCGGCAACATTTAAGCTAGCTCTCGGGAAAAAGGAATTCATGATAAGTATTTACAAAGGCTAACATTGATGCGTTAATTCACATGAAATTGATAGGAAGTTGGTTTATTGGAGATAGTTCTTTGCAGAAATGGAGTTAGTCAGATTTTGCATCTCAACTCCCTCGTATCTGTGAGTGCTTCAGTACCCATCTACCTTCCTGAGCCAGTTTCACTCATTATATGATTTTAAGAAATAATTTTTACAGTACTATCTGGTATATAATTGGGATCCTTGATTCATCAGTTTCAGTTTTGCTAGTTGTTAATCACCGTGACAAAATGTTGATGTCGTCTGCATAAGCCACTACTTGGCTCAACTTTAAAAGTATTGTACTTCTTTTATCGACAGGTAGCTTCCTTATGACCAACTCCAAGCCAGATTGAAAAGCTATGAGGCCAGCCCGTCTCCCCGATTTGGGCCGATATTTATGTCAAAGGCATCGGTGAGTTGGTTATTGAGGCGAACTTGGCAGGTCGTCGACGCCATTGTCATTTCAGTAAATGGACTAATTTGGTTGGAATGCCAAAGCAAAGCATTACTTGGTATAGTACGTTACGATCAATACTGTCGTATGCTTGCTTAAAGTCAACGAAAATTTGATGCACGTCTATGTTCAACTCAGAGCATTTTTCAAGTACCTGCTCTAAAACCACCTTGATACTCCCTAATAATACTGTCGGCGTTTGATCCGACTTGATTTTCTAAAATTTTTGAAAATATTTTATACACCGTACAAAGTAGTGATATACCTCTATAATTTTCGCACTGTAGCTTGACAACTTTTTTGTGGATAGGGAATATATTGATTGGCTCCACTCTTTCGGCATATGTTCTTGTTGTCAAATGTGCTGGATGACTTTGTAAATACTCGTAGCTTGATGAACACTACTGCCACCATATCTGATGAGGTCCACTGGAATCTCATCGATGCCCGGCGCTTTATTATTATTTTGGACTTTGATGATGGAATAAACTTCATCCGGAGTTGGTGGAGCCAGTGGAAGCTCTCCGCAAACATCTATATACTCCGATGTGGTGAAGCTGTGCTGAGGATTAAGTAGGCTCTTGAAATATGATGCCCACATTTTCTTAATATTGGTTTCAAGATAGTCATCATACTATTTTCTTTTCTTAATTCTAATGATCTTATTGGCTACTCTTCTGAGATTTTCATTGTGTTCTCTCTTTGTCCTGGTTTTCCTGCATTTGTAATCTTTGTATGCCTAATTCTTTTTGTCTAACGCATTCTGGCACTCATCATCGAACCATTCATTCCTCTTGCGCCAGGCTTGATGTCCGATCGTCTGTTCTGCCACGGTCTTAACAGCTGCTTTCACGTCCATCCAGAGCTCGTTGCTTGTCTTTAACGATGCGTCCGATAAGATGGGAGCCAGCTGGTTGTCGAGGGTTTCGATGAAATTTTTCGCCACAGACACCGTTTCGAGCCTTTTGATGTCAAATTTTTGTAGCGGGCTGGTCTGACCAAGTAATGATCTGAGTTACAATTGGCTCATCGGTATGGTCGAGGCCCATGTGTTTGCATGAGAACATTGTCGATCTAGTTTTTTGTGTTGCCATACGGTGATACCCATGTCATTTTATGAATGCGTCGATGTGGGAAGCAAGTCGAACGTATGAATAGATTACTGCTACATGCAAAGCCAATCAGGCGCCGTTGTCATATGTTTCATCGTGGAGGCTATACCCTCCTGGCATTCCCCTATGAGATAGCTCATTGCCAATCTTAGCGTTTAAATTACCTAGAACTATTTAGGTGTCGTTTGTAGGCAATGAGTCGACTAGTCTTTCCAGGTGACTCTAAAGCGTTTCCTTGGTTCCTTCTTCCGTGTCTTTGGTCGGGGCATGAACTTTCGTTAGCCAGATTTTGAAGAACTTCGCTTTGTTACGGATCGCACACAACCGTTCATCGACTGCCTGAATATCAATAACGTGAGATTTGATCTCCCTATCCACAAAAGGCCGCTCCGAATTCTCGTTTGCTAGTAGGCTTCCCACTTTTGAATATAGTGTTCGCGATCTTATATCTTGAATGTCATTTCCAGTTCAATTCGTTTCCTAGATTGCCAGTATTTTCAGTTTATACTGACTGGCCTGTTGTAAAAGGTCCTTAATAGCGCCAGGATCCAATACCATAGTCCTTTTTTCGTTTGCGAGGTCGTTGCCGTGAGTTCAATCCATTCCGAGGCCTATCTGCGGGTTTCGAAACATTTTAAGATTTTCCAGGGACGGGGAGTTAACTCGTCGCCCAACCTCCGTTCTGGTGGCATGGTTATTACGTCGATTCCGTTATCAGGTGAGGAAGATTCACATTCACCCTCTTACGTCCCCACAAAGGAGCTGTAAGTAGGATTCAGTAGCGGAGCTGTAGATGTATTTACTATTATAAGCATTTCTGGGCATTTAATGTCCCATTATTGGGGAACCAGTAATCCCATTGTGCGACCCCGAGAGCATTTACTACCATTTAATTGGGGGGCTCATGGAAGTTATGTGTTGGGGAAACAAAGGGCTCCCTCTTCCTTTCTCAAATGGGCTTGGGACCGCCTACGGCAGAATTATAAGGTTTTTGAAATATCAAGATTGTATTTGTACCTAGAAGCAAAATCGACACCATAATCAGCAATGAACACATGTGTGGTTTATGGTGACAACTCCTACTGTTATTTCTTACAGCTTCAAATTTTCAATGAAACATTTGAAGCTTTCTTCTCACTAATTGATTGAAGTACTTTGGCAAAGGTGGACGAAATTTAGTCATTTTCTAGATTAAGTTTAAGGTACATAATATGCGAAAATTTTTCAATTAGCGTAAATTGGGTTGTGGTTGCGATAATGCCTTTGTTGACAGAAAAGATATCGTGAAAAAAATTAATATTCCATACAGTTCTCCTAGTGAAATTCCATTTACAAATACTTCAGGTGGTAATATAGTATTTTAAACGACTCCCGATAAAAGTATATACATTACCCATAGTATTTCGGTTCGTCGAATCTAATCAATAGCCTTTTCATAGAGAAATCAACGAGCATTTCAATATTTCTAAGTGTTCTATATCAGCTATAAATTAACATTCCTTTAACGTAAATTCTGTGAAAATCTTTTGGCATTCAACAGAACTCGGCGCCCTTCTTTATAGGCTGCTCCCCTAATTGTCCTTCCTGTTTATTCATCTACCTCAATATAATTCCCAAAAAAATTGCATTTTAACAGAAGCCAAATCTATTACTCATTGCACGGATTGTACTACAATGTCCCAGCAATGTTAATTATCGCTATTAATGTTACGGAACTACTTTATTCCTAACACCAAAACCTTTTCAAACTATCAAATACGTTTTGAGCGCGTTTCTTGGTTGTTCTGCAACCGGCATAAGTCCTTGCTTCATCACAAAAACTATCGCAAAATACCTACAGTGTATAATTCATATTTGAATGACGTTTTTACTTAGCATCCAACCACAATTCAAACTATGCAAAATACGTGAAAGTGTGGTTTTGTATTAAAATTTCATTATTTTCTAACCTTTTTAATAGCTCACCCGGAGGAAATTTCTTTGGAATGAAATCTTTGTTGAACATACCTGTGCTGCCATAACACGTTGTCGTTCCGCGATCAATGTACACTTAGCACAAACGCAATCCCGCCAACGGCAATACCTTTTGTGTCCTTTGAGTGCACTTACCTGTAAATGGTAATTGAAAGAAAACACATAAAAATATATTTTTTAAATACGACTTTGTAAAACTGTTAAGAATACAAATATGCATGCATATATGTTACGAGTATTGTACTCGCGGTATGTGTGAGTTTGCAAGCATTTTTTTATGTAATATTGCATGTGTGATATGGTAGCACTTGGCGTATACTTTACTATGTGACATGGTTGAAAAAGAAGAAAGTTAATGAGTGGGTAATTGGAAACTTGTAATGTATAATGTATTTCTGTGTGCGATGTGAGCATTCCAAATGGTTATAAGTGCAACGTAGTGTGTTTGTTTTGATAACTTTAGCAATATTTAATTACTTTATCATGAATGAATAATGTAGTGGGGTAATAAGTGTGCATTTATGCACTAGTTAATAATTTACATTTTGTTTGAAATTGTATGGGTGGGGATTTTGATGGTTAGTGTAGACTGGAAGAATTATTGTAGAATTTATAATGGGCGGCATTTTCTAGGAATGAAACGAAACGTGAGTCATTATCTTATCAATACACCCACACTTGAGAAACTAGAGGCAACAATAATCAAGGTGCGAACTGATTTTCTGGAGTTCATTGTGATTTCTGTTTACAATCCTCCATCAAATAGAAATCTTTCTGATGAATACTTACTGCATTTGATGGCCCTATCTTCATTGCAGGAGATGTAAATGCCACACACCGCCTTTGGGGAGCTGTGAGAAGCAATAAAGCTGGGACCGAGCTCAATACATTCATCACAGCCAACCACTTCAGCCTGCATATCCCCAATGAGCCAACACATTACGGATCCAGACATGACTCTATACTGGACATAGGAATATCACGTGATATCACACCAAATGTTCGATTAAATGTCCTCGACGAACTGTCTTCCGACCACAAACCAGTCCTTTTCCTCATAGAAAACATCTTTATTGATGTTCCAAGGCAGGAGAAGAAAAGTACCAACTGGAAAGCGTTTGAAGTCGCATTGGCCAATGAAACTAATTTTCAATCACCAGAAACGGCCAACGACATCGACAATATCATTGAGAACATAACTCAGAAAATTATACAGGCAAAAGAGGACCACACGGTCATAACTCCGAGAAGGGAAACGAATCCCTATGAACTCCCTCAGAATATCAAACAACTGATCAGAAGAAGGAATCATGTTCGGAGGAGAGCTAGATTTACAGGTGACCCTACGCTACGCATAAACGCTACTCGGATGACAAATGAAATCCGTGATAAAATAAGGGTATTCCGAGACGAGCAATGGGAGAGCTTTTTGCAGAGTCTCGAGCCTGGGTGTGCCAGTTTCTGGAGAATGACCAAATACTTTCGGAAACACTGTAAGATTGCGGCACCGCCTATTCATGGTCCGAATGGGATGCAATTCTACGATGCAGGTAAGGCAGAGGCTTTTGCAGATTCCCTCGAATCTCAATTCCGCGAAAATTCTTCGGATGAGGAGGACTTGGAAACTGAGGAGAGAGTTGAATCTTCTGTCAACAGACTCCTGATGAATAAAATTCAACACGAAGACAGGATTAAACAAAAAGACTTAGACGAAATCAAAAACATTATACAGACACTCGACAAACATAATACACCTGGATACGACACTATTACAAACACTATGATTTCTTGGCTAACAGACAATATTCTACAAACACTTACAGACATTATTAATGCGATCTTCCGTTTGCGAAGGTATCCCAAAATATGGAAATCAGCGATTATTATTGTCTTCCCAAAATCTCAAAAGGACCCAAAATTTCCACAAAACTGGAGACCCATTAGTCTCCTCTCTTCGCTGTCGGTAATTGCGGAAAGGGTGATTCTGCATCGACTTTATGAGGTTATATCTGATAAAGATATTCTTCCGGAAGAACAATATGGCTTCAAAGCCAAACACTCTACTGAGCTCCAGCTAGTTAGAGTGGTCCAACATATCAGAACAGGCTTTAATCGCAGGAATTCAACTGGCTTAGTTATGTTTGACATAGCTAAGGCCTTTGATAAAGTCTGGCATGCAGGACTTATCTTCAAAATGCATCAGTTTAATATGCCATTGCAGCTCACTCAAATAAATGGCTCCTTCTTAGAAGGCAGATCATTCCGTGTCAGAATTGACAAACAACTCTCAAGCCTGAGACCAATTGATACTGGAGTTCCTCAGGGCTCGCCCATATCACCGGTCCTATATAATGTATTTACTGCAGATCTTCCTACACTGCCTCCAAAAGTAAAATTATCACTCTACGCTGATGATACCTGTATATTTGTTACAGCACGACAGGCAAGAGTCATCACCTCAAACTTGCAAAGATCGATAAACATTTTATTGGAATACTTTCGCAAATGGAAAATTCGACTTAATTCTGATAAAACACAGGTCATATTCATCACAAGAAAACCACTACAAACTCCACAGAGACTAAACGTAGACAATAAAACAATAGACTGGGCACCAACGGCTAAATACCTTGGACTTACATTCGACACAGGCCTGACATGGAGACAACATATACAAAATAAACGGGGACGCTGTATTGGACTTCTCTCCAAACTATACCCACTCATTGAACCCAAAAAACTTAGCCTTACAAATCGACTGCTCATCTACAAACAAATTATACGACCGACACTACTTTACGGTAGTTCTGCTTTCTACCAGACGACAAAGACTAACAAAAAAGCACTCCAGTCCTTCTAAAATAGAACTATTCGAAAGATCTTAAGAATTCCATGGTACATTAGAAACACGGACATATACAAGGACCTACGACTTGAGACAGTTGAAAAATACGTACGTGACAGAGCACTGCAACTCTTTGATACAATAGACAACCACACTAATAGTACCTGGCATTCCTTCGAGCTGTTCGGAACGAGGATGATTTACATTACCCAACTGTCCGCCAAATAACTACATAAAATTTATTTCTAAAATTGTATATTGACTGAAACTGGCCCGGGAAGGTAGGTGGGTAGTACTGTAGTACTCACAGATACGAGGGAGTTAAGGTGCTAAATCGCACTAACTCCTTACCACCCCACATTCCAGCTGGGAATGAAACAAAATGTATTGGAATTTTAATTATAAGGCACCAAATATGCCAAAATTGTAAAATTCCTCAGAATATTTGGAATTTGGGATCTTATTTATAAGTGCTGTGGTTTCAAAAGGCTGTTTTCTTATTTTCTACACTCAGTGGTGCTATTGTGCCGGAACGCACCGACACTGGTTTTGAAAAATTTTGTATTTAATCTTTTCAGCTTTGTATTTAATCTTTTCAACTATACAAGTAATAGTTTATCTGTCGAGTGCCGACATAGTAATAAATTTCAGCAATCGATGCCACATGCATCGAATAGCTGGAACCCTGGAAATCCGGACCCCAAAAACTCGGAATTCCGGAAATTCGAAATTTTGGAAAATCTGAATACCGATTTGCAACAAACTAGAAAAATTCTACTTCAAAATGTCAGGCAAAACAAAATTACGAACAAGAAATGAAACCGATCTTTATGTTCAACTTAAAAGATATAAATAGTTTGGAATAAATGCACCACTCTAATCTTTTTCTGACGCAAGGAACTAAACCCGCTTGAAGACGCGATGTTGTTAGCGTCAGCGTGCTGTTTTACGTAGCGTACTCGTTCTTGTGATTCCGACATTGGTTACCTCGAGAGGAGTAATAAGTCCGCCAGTGAAGCGCAGGACTAGTGGTACAATTTCAAGCTAGATTCGATTGCAACTTTGGCCGCAATTAATTTTCCGCCATTTTGGAGGGAGTACCCGAACTGATGGCTAGCACAATTTGAAGTCATCTTTGCCACCTCAAATACTAACAGCGACACCCAGACTCGACCATACCTCACAGGAATCGTGACATATCCCCCGGGAAATAACAGATGTAAAACTTTGAAGCATAAGATCCTGCACTTATTTGGTGAGGAGGCCGAGGCCAAATTATGCTCACTTTTGGGTCTCGAATTTTTTTACGAGAAGCCAACTCTTCTGTTGGGGTGATCTTGGGCCCTGTTTGGTGATCTATGCACCAGGCAAATGCTCAAATAGCTTTTTTTTAAATGACAACCTACAAGAACGCGAGAACTTCTGGTCATGAATATTGCCGCCAGTTTGGAAAGGAGCAGTGGATGCATTGGCCGTCTGTATGCAGATGCCCGGACTAGGAAAGCAGAGAGACCGCCCAAAAATCTGCTTCTTTCACCGATATTGTGACAGGAGTGCCCTGAAGTATGAAGGCGAGTACACGTTCAAGGTGCCCATATAAAAAAAAGAACACAAATGACCGTGACTGATGGGGGTTGGTGACCGCCAACAGACAAATCGCCTCAATATTCGCGACCCTAAAACTAACCTTCTTCTTCTTGTTAGCACTACAGCCCCTCTCAGGCCTTCGCTTAGAGATAGTTAGGGTATCTCATTTTCATGACCGTATTGATTTTTTTCGGAAGTTGGTTTGGTCAGTACCATGCTCCCGTGTGTCTGCTCAGTTATATGATCTGATTAAATCATTACATATCACCACTGAGTGAACACTCCTAGTCTGTCCGAAAAATCCCCTGAACTAAATCACGTTGTTTGCCAACTAGATTTGAACCTGGGACCTTCGGCTTATGCGTCTCATGCTCTAACCAGTAGACTACACGGACTCCTTTATTTTATTGACACTAGCACAGAAATGTCCGTGATGCCATGATCAATTTATCGCGAACCAGTGAACGTATCGCAACAGCGAATGGGGGAAATACGTACAAAATGACCTATAGTTCTGTTCTAGCGAGATCACTTTTTATTGGTAGTTCACAGCCCTGTCATATTTTACATTATGTATGAAATCCAATAAACATTGACAAGTTAAAGATTACAGAAAAAGAATTAATTCATAGTTATATTGAGATTAACCAAAATTCATTTTGTGCGTATGCTATGGACAAAATGATATACAAGTAAAAGGTATAAAGTTGCTGACAAAGTGCACAAATGAACCGTTTTGTTCTTTTTAGAATATCAGCACAAGAAGTGTGAACCCAACGGGAACAATTTAAGCATCGTAACCAGTCGACTCAAGGCTTAGATTGGGAAAACAGATCATTGCAAAATAAGCATGGGTTCCTTTTTACTCGCAAAATGTTCGTCTTCGCAGTTTTCTTCACATAACACTTTCGTAACTTTACGTCTTCTTTTCTCATTTTCAGATTTAACTCCCGTCATATTAGCAGAAGAAAGACGCTGACAACGGACAGAGACATTTGGAGGCGCTGTTTGCAGGAAGCAAAGGCCCGAGAGGGGCTGTAGTGCTAAGAAAAAGAAGATATTAGCAGAAGATGTTAAAATCAATAAGATTTGTCGAGTTTTTGGCTTACGTTTTCCTTGCCCACTAGCATAACGTCTTTTAGGGACTGGAGAAATCTCCTCAACAGGGATACAAGCGTAGAGCACGATGGATGTTCCTTCCTAGCAGTAGCTGAAAGATTTTGAATTGAACGTCTTACAATGTTTGCTGATAGAGCCTCAGCACTGTTATTTCAGCTCGATTATTATCCTTAGGTGTAACAGTTCGGGAACTTTGAAGTTGAATTTGTGCAGTTGCATCGACCCCAAGAACGTTTGTTACAGAAGCAATAATGAATCGTCGTCAGACATTGTTTGCTGAGGACTTCGTTCATTGGAGATTCTTGTAGTCTCCGCAAGCTCATACATATAATCGGGAAATATTTTTGGATTGAGGGGCCAAGTACCAGTACTTTTGAATTCATGACAACCATTTTGCACAGTAGCTGCCTTACCATATGCTTAGTTGAAACGCCAGCTATCTAAAATCGTGTAAAAACACGTCCAGGATGTGTTTTGAGCCATTTAAATTTTTCTTGATTGAAGTAAGATTTCAATGAAGCAAAAAAGAAGGCACCAAGAGGCTGTATACACTGTGCGCGATACGGTGGTAAGCAAATAATAATAATGACATCGCTTTGGAAATGTTTCTTCTTCTTATATTTTTCTTAGGAAATATTTCTTATATTTTTCTTAGGAAATATCATCATCGGTGGAACATACGCACCAACAACATTAACAACAGTAGTGTTTATACCACGCTCTGCACATTATAACGCCAAGTTCCTTCCTTCCGATAGTAGCCAAAATCTTTTGTGGTTTTTGCACAGTAGATAAGCCAGACTCGTCAGCATTACAAATGCAATGTGGCTTAAAGTTAACAGGCTTTAGTAAACATCTATAAAGCCCTGAAAACTTTTGAATTTGAGGCCAATTAAACGCTTATGCACGAGCTGCCAAAGTAGCTTCAGGTTTACGCAAATATTTTTGTTTCGTTTTAAAAATCCTTCCAGCTATTCTTGTCCTGCGTTTTTCTTTGTTGGTGAAATCTGTGGGTGAAACCATTTCTTTCAGTCATCTCAAAAGCTAATTCTTGGATAATCCGAACAACCGAGATTCAAGTAGTTTTTTAAATACTGCACTACTTTTTTAATACTGCACACTTTCCACATTCGGTGTGAAAGTAGCTTTCCAAGAGCCAAGACTTGAACTCCAAAGTTTTGTTAGTACCCGAAGCATACCTTCGCAGCGTGGCTTACGGAACAACAAATGTTTTCGATGCCAAAACCAACCCATTTTTTTTTTGTTTTTTTACTGCGTCTATAGCTTTTTGCATTGACTCTGCACTCTAGATTTGGCGATCAGTCTTACGCTTATAATTTCAGGGCATGCTGATATATCTGTTAAAAAATTAACAGCTTATTAAAATGAGTTCTTTAACTGAGCTCTTGTGGGCAAAACGACATACCTATGTCATTATATCCGTTGCCTGTACATGTCGTTTTGTCTTTATGACGTTTAGAACACTCAAAGTTGTAAGATAAATACAAAAAGATTTTTTCCCATGGAAAAAGTTATGTAAGTGCAGTAACAAATTGCAAAAATTAAGACAAATGCAACACTAATAGGAAAAATAGTGAAAATGTTAGCATTCACGCAAAAAAACTTGTTGCACAGAAAAAGACTTGTAACGTATCAGTGAGTTTCATCACTCACGACAGCCGAACCATTGCTTTCTTCAAACAGGCTCAAATACTTTGCGAATTTTGCATCATGACTCATCATAGCAGCCAACTAACAAGCTGATTATATGATGTTTGACAATTCGCAATGACAAGTCGAAACGTCAAACAATTTCATCAACATCATATGGGATTTTACTAATTTTAAAGTTTTTACATATTGATTGTATTATTCTTTCCAGGTTTACAACGCTTATGAAGAGTTTACAACATGGATGCGAAACAGTCTAAGGAAAGGTAAAGATAATGAAAATTTCGAGAGAAAATCTTTTGAGTTATGCTACTTAATTTTAGGCAAAACATCTTTGCAGTTGCTTGCTAGTCTGAGTCATCGAACATAGCAGTTGGGCCTGATTAGAGCAGGAAATGGTCAAACTAATGAGAGGAGCGCGTGCATTTTCTGACAGGTTTGTAAAAGCCACTTGTGTCATATGATGCGGTAGTCAGCTGATCGTATGAGGGTGCCATATTCGAATTATGATACCTATGGCGTTTTATACATATATGCCGTTTTGTACGCATTTCCGCCAACTCGTTACTAATCAGTGCTTACGGCACGCAAGTTTGGAGATGGAGATTTCAAGTAGCCGACGCGAAAAAGCAAATCAAAGAAGCCGATTTGTTGTCACATTTTGTGGTTGCCGTGGATAATAAAAAGAAACGTCTCGTTGATAACAAGAGCAAAGTTCATTGTTGCGAACAGTTTTTACAAGTGACACATAGTCTGTTGGTAATCCATCCTGAAAATGAGCTGTTTCCAGAAGTCATGACACTTGATGGATTCATTAAGATGAAAAACAACATCCTTGCCAAAGGACCTCCGGTAGCAAAGCAAGCTTGCAGACTTTCACCAGAAAAATTTCATATAACTCAGCAAGGGTTGGATCACATGTTGCAGCTAGGTATTTGCCGACTGGTCAGCAGTGCATATGTGAGAACAGAGAACTATGCACCTCGTACCAAAAAAGTCTCGGGAATCGCGTGTGTGTGGGATATATAGATGTCAAAATTACGATTCCAAGTAGATCACCAGTGGCACAAATACATGATGCATTATATGTTGACAGTCCAAAAATTTTCACTACGCTTGATTTGACCCGTGATCAGAACCAAATCCCTGTGGCCGACGAGGATACCGGCAAAACAGCGATAATCACACCGTCTGGTCTTTTCGAATTTCAAGTTATAACGTTCGGTTGACGGAACGCAAGCCAAACTTTCCACCAATTTATGAACAATGTTTTGCATGGTCTCGAGTTTGTTAGATGCTATATTGATGATATTCTCATTTTTTCAAAGAGGTACAAAAAGCACACGGAACACTTACGAAATGTGGAACAGTCGAAAGGATATGATCTGTCTATTGATATAAAAAAACCAATTAGGAAAACCATACGTAGAATACCTGGCTCACAACATCTCCAATAAGCGCATGAAACCGTTATCGAATCAGCGTTAGACAATCTTCAACGTAAATCAACTACAAAAATGAGTAAATTGCAGAAATTTTTGGACGTTATTAACTTCGACTGAGGATTTCTGGCACGTACCGCAAGAACACAGGTGCCACTTCACACACCCTTGGGAAATAGCTGACAGAATAACGTATATCCAGTTCCATGGGCTGAAAACACCACTAAAGTATTCAATGACTCTCATGAGCGCGAAAATTTTGGTACACTCACACAATAGCACTCCACTTCGTCCCACCACCGACGCTTCGGGCATGGGTATAAGCGGCATTCTAGAGCAACAGAGTCATGGCTTGTGGCACCCGTTAGGATTTTACTCTAGAAAACTGAGAGATACTGAAACATGTTATAGCCAGAACAATAGTGAGTTGTTATCAATTTATCAGGGTGTTAAACATTTTCAGTGCATGGTCGAAGGCCAAATTTTTCAATTAGGATAGATCACACCCAGTGGCGGCTCCAGAGGGGGGCCATGGGGGCCATGGCCCCCCCGACAGCTCAGAAAAATTCTTTTTTTCATATTTCAAATTGTATATAAAATTATGTTTGACCCAATATCGGAAAAGCCATTTCGTACAAGATTTGCAAAGACGAAACTTATTTCTTTATTTCTATATAATATTAACTTATATACACCTAATTCAAGTTTACATTTTTGGGTAATTATATAGAATACCTGCATCAGCGGCAATTTTACTACGGTTTTTAACAATAACAATTATACATTTATTTGTTTCTCCGTTTTAAAATGGAAATTCATCATCAAAATTGATCAAAATAAATTATTATCTACGATAGCGAGATCCGAATTGGGCCTTGTCGACTTTGCACGACCGAAACCGATATCTGCCGAGAGTCAATGGAGCAACGATCTTGCAGTCCCTACGTCGACACCAATGATATTATACTGAGAGGTAGTGAAGGAAAACTATCGATAGCACTATCGACACTATCGATAGTATTTCACTATCGCACCACTATCGATAGTCCCCTGTACTATCGAATGTTTTCGTTAGTTTAAGAATATGTTTGGAATTGGAATTTTACAGCCCAAAAAGAAAAAGAATGATTTTATTCTTTTTCTTTTTGGGCTGTAAAATTCCAATTCCAAAGATATTCTGCTAAAATTTGTTCCATTTGCGTTTTCCATTTTAGTTGTTTTTACCTAACATCACATTGAAAATCCATTCGATCATGTTCAATCAGGGGTGTCGTTCTAAATTTCCTCAAAAACTAATTTGAGAATTTAATGAAAATTAACCTTTAAGGGCAGAATGGCAACTCTTTAAACTATCGCAGTGGCCTTCAAATGCATTTGTTCATCTTACTGGTTGTTCTCGTTCCTTTTTTACTCATCGCGCGTGCAGTTTTTTGTCCATTGAAATTGTCATTTCGTTGAAATTAAAATTTTTAAAAAGTTATCATTTTCTCATTCTCAGTGGAAAAAGGCTCGAAGCATGCTCGAAGCCTCTGTTGTGTTTTAAAGTGATTTTTACTGGTGTGTGTTTGTTTTGTCTCCGAGTCCTGGTGGATTCCAAAAATGTAATTACTGTGTTAATATATAAATATGTTAAAATATATGTATATATATATATATATATATATATATATATATATATATATATATGTATATATATATATATATGTATATATATATATATATATATATATATATATATATTATATATATTTATAAATAGATATATATACATATATATATCAATATATATATATATGTATCGCGAATTTTGAATTTTCGCGGGTTACGTATATTCGAATTTCGATTTTTTTCTGGCGTTATGTTGGTACTCTTGTCTGTCACTTATGGCGACAAGCTCGGCCATTTTGAATGTTCACTTAATTGGTGATAGCTGCTTTACTTGCACGTGTTTTCAATCGTCTTCGATTTTTACTTATTCAAAAAAATGGATCAAAGAACGTGTATCAAATGTTGTGTGAAAAACGAAATTACATAAGTGCGCGGATGCATTCCGAATGTTGACTGTGGCATACGAAGAAGCTACCTTGGACCGAAGCGACGTTTACCGGTGGTACAAAATGTTTTTAGAAGGCCGAGAAGATGTGAACGACGAAGAGCGTGCCGGACGCCCGAGCACTTCAACAACAGACGAAAAAATTAATGAAGTGGAGAAAATGGTATTGGCCAATCGTCGAATCACCGTTAGAGAAGTTGCTGAGGACCTAAACATATCGATTGGCTTGTGCCATTCGATTTTTATCAACGATTTGGGCATGAGACGGGTCGCCGCGAAATTCGTACCAAAATTGCTCAATTGCGACCAAAAACAGCAACGCATGAACATTGCTAATGAGATGTTAAACTCTGTCCGCGACGAACCAAATTTCCTCCAGAGGGTCATAACTGGTGACGAATCGTGGGTTTATGGTTATGACGTGGAAACCAAAGCTCAATCACCTCAATGGAAGTTGCCGCATGAACCAAGACCGAAAAAAGCGCGGCAAGTTCGGTCGAATGTGAAAGTTTTGCTGACAGTTTTCTTCGATTGCAGGGGCGTGGTGCATCATGAGTTCTTGCCACAGGGAAGAACGGTCAATAAGGAATATTACCTGCAAGTTACGCGCAATTTGCGCGAAGCAATCCGCCAGAAACGCCCGGATTTGTGGGAGAACAAAAATTGGCTTTTGCACCACGATAACGCCCCTGCTCACACATCGATGCTTGTGCGCGACTCTTTGGCCAAAAACAACACACTAATGATGCCGCAGCCACCGCATTCCCCAGATCTGGCCCCCTGTGACTTTTTCTTGTTTCCTAAACTGAAGAGGCCCATGAAAGGACGACGTTACGCTACGCTTGACGAGATAAAGACGGCATCGAAGGAGGAGCTGAACAAGATTTAAAAAAATGATTTTTTGAAGTGCTTCGAAGATTGGAAAAACCGTTGGCACAAGTGTATAATATCTCATGGGGATTACTTTGAAGGGGACAAAATAGATATTCATGAATAAATAAATAATTTTTGAAAAAAAAACAAAATTCACGATATTTTTTGAACACACCTCGTATATATATATATATATATATATATATATATATATATATATATATATATATATATATATATATATATATATATATATATATGTGTATATATATATATAATTTTTATGTATATTTTTTCAGAATATACCTGGAAAAATTACGAAAAGGCAATCCACCAACCCAATTGAATCTTACTTTGGAAAATTACCTAAACAAAATCTTGAAAGCAGCCTATTAGAACCACAGCCTTCTACGTCCTCGTGTCCTGATATAAATGTACGGCCTCATATTCCAAAAACATCTGAGCAACCTACAAACGCTGACTTCTTAAATAATTCTGAAGCTCCTGAAGACACTGGCATGCTTCTGGGACCATCTATTTCTTCTTTAGGCGTTTCTTCTATTCCCGATTCAAGTACAAAGCCTGTTACCACATTTGCAAAGCTATTAGGGAAAGAGGGTTTCATAGAAAATCATTGAAAAAAATGTTTACCACAAAAACAGCGTCCAAATTGGTAAAAATTTTATTAAAGCGTACCTGTCGCCTAAAGAAGCAGTTATAAATCAAGTAAATACTCAACGGCTTCAACAAGTCATAGAAAATCGAGAAAGACTGCGGCCAATTATTTAAACAATCATGTTTTTGGGTCGACAAAACATACCATTGCGTGGCCACCGCGACGACGGTCAGCTTTTAGAACCGGAACCCGCACTGACCAACGAAGGAAACTTTAGGGAGCTCCTCAGATTTAGAGTAGCGTCAGGAGATGGCGTCTTAAAGAAACATCTGGAAAACACAAGTTCGAGAGCGACCTATATTGGGAAAAATACACAAAATCAGCTTATTGAATGTTGTGGTGAAGAAATCAAAACTGAGCTCATTAACAGAGTAAAACAGGCTGGATGCTATAGTATCATCTTCGATGAAACAACTGATTTATCGCATACATCACAATTATCCTTAACTATCAGATACATTTGCAACGGGCTACTTAGGGAAGATTTTTTCTGTTTTATTGATGTCCATGAAAGTTTGATTGATTTTATGGAGGACAAAAGTGCGGAGCCCAAAATTAGTGGTGAAATGTTGGGAAAGATAGTTGTTAAACTAATCAAAGAAGAACATTTGGATATCAAAGAATGTATTGGAATTGGAACTGACAGCTGCAGTGTGATGTCTTCGGATGTTAAGGGTGCCGTCTCCGAAATCTTGAAAGAAGCTGTTCATGCTGTTAGATGTCCCTGTTTAAATCATGGATTGAACAACTCATTACCTAAATCCAATAACGTTCAAAGTGTACGGAACTTAGTCGGCACCATAAAGTCTGTCATCTGCAAAGAGAAACACGGTTCTCGGAAGTGCACTGAAAAAAAGAAATGAAGACTTAGAAGAATTTAAGGGCACCAAATTATCAAGTCTGTGTGAAACCCGATGGGTAGAGAGGCATGACAGTGTGATCAAGTTTCACGAAGCTCCGCCTTATATAGTTAAAGCTCTTGTATCCATTTCCGAATGGTCAGAAATTAATACTTCATCGAAAGCCAACGCCCTGAAAAAGGCTCTCTGTGATGTGCATTTCATCACAACACTACTATCTTTAATAGATGTTTTGAAACAGACTCTCCCTTTGAGTAAGATGCTTCAATCTCCTTCATTAGATTTGAAGAAAGCTTCTGATGTGATTCTCGATACCATTTCAGTTTTAGAATCAAAGCGAAAAGAATGTGGTGTTGTATTTGCAAAGATTTTTGTTGAAGTGAGAAATTTATGTTCGGATTTAGACGTCGAAGTAAAAATGCCACGATTAGCTGGTGTCCAAAAAAATCGACCGAACTATGCAACATCTGATCCGGAGGATTTTTTTAAAAAATCCATATACATTCCTCTCCTAGACAACATTGTTTTTGACCTTAAGTCTCGTTTTCCTAAGGACACCGTAGAATGTTTCGGACTTCAACTGCTAATACCAACAAGTATCGTGAGAGAGCCTGGGCCACCACACCAGTCAGAGCCGATACAAGAGAAACTATGTGCACTGAGGGACAAATTTTCAACGATACTCGGTCTAGAAAGCAGTTAAGTCCAAGCTGAATTCGACTTATGGAAAGCTAAATGGATTAGAGAAAAACCGTCTGGTGTAAAACTGCCGAATACAGCACTTGATGCATTAGAAGCTTGCGACGCAGATATTTTCCCATCAATTCATGGTTTGTTGAAGATATTTTCTACTTTGCCAGTAAGTGTAGCGTCTGCTGAAAGGTCGTTCTCCACGCTGCGTAGGCTGAAGACGCGGTTAAGGTCGGCAATGGGTGAAGAAAGATTAAGTGGACTTTGTTTACTTCATACACACCGAGATGTAGAGGTAGATATTAACAAAGTGATTGATAGATTTGCTAAGTCTGGTAACAGAAGGGTGGATTTTGTTATTTAGTGTTAATCAATTATCTAACTAATGTAAATATTTGTAATATAAATAAAACATTTAATGTTTATTCTGAAAGTGGTACTTATTTCCAGTTTGTGTGGATTGAAATAGATTTTTAACTACCCAGACCATAGAGTAAGTAATTGATCTGTTAAAATACTTTCTGGCATTCAAGACTTGGAATGATAACATATCAGGCTGAACTAAACGTACAATCAAAACAAAGTTGAAGTACATTTATGTGACAGTAATGTTCAACAAAAAAAAATAAAAATAATAATAATAAAATAATAAACAAATTTCTTAATCATGAAGCACGAGTGTTCACAGCCCTGGCTCGCCTTTGTGGATGTAGCCGCACTCGAGCAACACGGCCTATCATCCGCAGTCCAACACTGAAAGTGGCCTTAATATGTCACAGAGATAGTGGGTGGACAGAAATCCTGGACACTATTTTGTTCGGGCTCAGGACAGCTTTTAAGAAAGACCTGAGTTACACAGCAGCAGAACTAATTCACGGAGCCTCCTGATTCCACTGAATCTGTCGAGAGGTTCCGGTAGCAAATGCTAACACTACATCTCACACCTACATTACATCGATATATGCAGACCCCGTTTTACTTTAAGGAGCTACGGTATTGGCCAGTCCGATTCATACTAAATTATAGTGAGTCTTTCTCTCGATAGTGGCGCAACTGGGCGATGAGGCAAATACTTATCGGGCCACCCTAGTAGATGATACAAGGTAGATATGTGCTTCTGTACTTCGTATAGTAGTTTCATGAAGTTTTTATGGGGGTAGCAATAAATATGGAAATCTGTCTGTTAGAGAAACTGGAGTATGGAAAATTGTTTGCGTGGTTAGAAAAAAAAATCTGATTGATTTTCCTTAGGGCCCATGAAAATCATTACCAATTTTTAATCACGTATCTTCTTTTAATTATATTATTTAGTTGATTACCCATGTTTTTGAATATGTTCATTGTTAAGAGAGATAAGTTTTCAATCGCTTGAGTTCTCGTCATGAATTTCAAGATAAATCAATTAAACGGGGAAGCCTTCGTTTTTTATGGTGATTATTTGCAATACTATCCATTAACACTTGCATCACAATCTTGAATGCAAAATATCTATATATATATACATACACATATATATATATATATATATATATATATATATATATATATATATATATATATTACTCATGCTCTAAGTCACCAGGCTAGAGTTTTTTTATTAAGATATTGATAAACCAAATATTTAAATTAGTATGTCACATCTATGATAAAGTAAATAGATTTAAATTTAAACAAAATATAAAAAGAACTAAAAACATTGTTTTTGAAATAATACAGTGCACCAGTCACTATAAAATAAAATACCATTATTATCTTTTTTTGAACTAATGATTAATGCTATACTCCACTATTTGTTGCCTGTAATGCGTTTTCCATTGGAAAAAAATCCATTGGAAAAAAATTATTTTTGAAGCAGCTTGAAAAAAAGTTATGCATCAACATGAAGAATAAATTTAATGTATTAATTGAAATTAAGTGAATTATGGAAAGAAATGAAAAATATCAAAATGAATTACCACTGATTTGAAAAAAAATATTTGTTAAGGGAAAAGAAATCGGTCTTTTTATTCCGTTTTTGAACGGCTATGGGACCCACATCGATGGCCGGCTCCTCCACTATTGAGCCAGCTATCGGGCTGTAGCTTCTTCCTTTCGAGATTTCAGAGTCTTACGCTTGGGACGAATGGTTCTCGGAAGCGATGTTCAGTTGAGAGGGTATCTGCGGGCACCACTACCAACAGGTTGCTCCACTGTTGTTGTTGGACTTAAGTATCCTTGTCAAAAATGAGGTCCTTCTTTCAGTCGCGCGCGGTTATAGGGAAAAGGTAGGTAAGTTCAGTTCCGAAATGTGACGGTATTTTCGGTTGCTTCCTTGGGCCTTGATCATGTTTTTTTATTTTGGATTTTGAGATTTCGTAATACGTACTCGTGAACATTGTTTACAGTGTGGGTTTTGCAGTGGTGGAAAGAACCCGCCCCATGACACCGCAGAAGCTGGCTGCCAGCACGCGTACGCGTTGCCAGGCAATGCCCACTCAGCTGAGCTCGATTAACTTCTACCTTGCTGAGGCAGCAGGCCATCGCTGTACGTCTTTTACAGACTAGCAAATACCATAAATACTACGAACTTATTGTGTATTTGTTTTGTATCTTTAAATAAACTCTTGGCGTGTATTCTACTGGTTCTTGGCATTCCCACAACTTCAAGTGCACTAGCGGCATTTGCATGTGAAAACACATCCGTCGAGATGTCTTCTTCTTCACTTTCCTCGGTATTATTTTGATTTTGATCCTGGAACATGAAAACAATGTCGCTATCGCTGAAATCTTGATTGCCGTCGCCCTCTTTGTATCCTGAAATCTATTGGACAGGTGGAAAAATACCTTCGTTTCAAGAAAAAAATAAATAATGACAGTACCAGTGCGCAGAAATCATTGCTAAGCCCTGTATTTTATAAAAAGCATATCAATGTCACGGCGTACATAATATTTTCAAAAATCTTGGAATATAAAGCCGGATCATACGTCAACAGTATTATTGGGGAGTATCGAGGTGGTTTTAGAGCAGGTAGATCGATAATAGACCAATTTTTTACATTCAAGCACCTACGTGAAAAATATTTATATTTATTTATTTTTTATATTTATTTACAATTCCATTTAACAGATTAAAATAAATCCAATTACAAAATGGAAAAACGACAAGCAGAAACAAGTAAGAATGAAAACTTAAATTAAGCAAAGAAAAATTAGGAAGATTAAATAATATTAATATTGAAAAATTAGGCATTATGGTCTATTAAACTATGAAAAGGTTAATATGAAATTAACAGGCTTAAAAAATGAAGTTAGAGCGCAAAAGAAGAAAAGAAAAAAACAACAAGTCGAACTATTCAAAATGAGTTGTAAGGACGAGGTTTCTTAGTCTTATTTTGAATACAAAATAGGAATCAGAAAAAGGACCAAGCTCAAGTTTATTATGTTTCCTTAACATTCGCACAACGGGAGAATGAAAGTATAAATTCGTACGGGCAAAGGGCACCTCGAACAAAGTGTTTGATCGAGAAGGACGCGTTGATTGACGGAAGTGTAAGTCAGCATATAATATTGGAGAGATTTGATTGTAACATAGTTGATACAGAAAACACTGATCCAAGTAAATGCGACGGGACAACAAAGTCGGAAGACATAAAAAGGATAAGCGGCATTCATAGGATTGATATGGGAGTTTGAGTTTGTAGAACAAAACTCGACTAAATTTACGCTGTACATTCTCTAACGAGTTCGTGAGGTAGGAGTATCGGGGGGACCAAACTACAGAACAATATTCTAGGATAGGACGGACAAGACAAGTAAACAAGCGGATAGGAGTGGATATGTTGGTGAACTTGTATGTGTGCCTAAAAATAAGCCCCACTATTTTTGATGCCCTGGCAGTCACATTTAAGATGTGAGCATCAAAATTGAGGCAAGGATCAAAAATAACACCAAGGTCTTTAGCAGAGCACACAGCAGCCAGTGGGATATCATTTAACGTATAGGTAAAGAAAATGGGAGATAGCTTTAGATTAAACGTCATTTTATGGCATTTAGCAACATTTAAACAAAGGTAGTTAGTCGAACACCAATTATTAAGAGCAATCAGATCCATCTGAAGATATTGACAATCTTGTATCGATCTGATAGCTCGAAAGACTTTGAAATCGTCTGCATACAATAGACAATTAGAAGCAATGACTGATGGAAGGTCATTTATAAATAATAGGAAGAGGAGAGGGCCTAGAATGGAACCTTGGGGAACGCCGGACGTTGGATGAAATGGTATAGAGGTTGCTCCACAGTAACTAACACAACAAGTGCGAGAAGACAGATATGAATCCATCCATGATAAAAGAGGGCCAGCCACTCCAAAGGCTTTAAGTTTATGACAGAGTAGTTGATGGTTGACAGTGTCAAAAGCCTTAGAGAAGTCAGTGAAGATCACATCAACCTGCAAACGATTGTCCAGGGCCTTCGCGATGTAGTCAGTAAATTCAATTAGGTTGGAGGTCGTAGAGCGACACTTAAGAAAGCCATGTTGTTCCTTTGACAAGATAGGTGCCAATAAAACTGAAAGCCGGTTATGTACAAGACGCTCAAGTAATTTCGGAAAACAGGAGATTAGGGATATAGGACGATAATTGGACACAGAAGTAGGATCACCACTTTTAAGAATAGGAACAACATTTGCTCTTTTCCAGCAAGCCGGGAACGCACCAGTACGCAAACTAAGGTTAAAGAGGAAAGCCAGGGGAATGCAAAGCGATGACGCTAATGACTTAACAAATATATTCGGCAAGCCATCCGGACCTGGGGATATATTAGGATTAAGGGAATTCATGAGGGTTTCAACTTCAATATAATCCGTGCAGAGTAAAGAAATGTCAATGGAATGGGACGTAAATGTATTTACTGGGTAGGAAACGTATGAAGGAGGAGTAAAAGTAGACGAAAAGAATTTAGAGAACAAGTTTGAAATGTCTTGAGGAGAAGAGCTTCTAATATTGTTCCAGTGGACAGAGGGAGGAAAAGAAGAAGAGGACTTGAACGATCTAATGTAAGACCAGAAAGGCTTAGTGTTATTTGACATAAGCGAACACTCCAAACTGCTGAAGTAATTTGCTGGGAGTTCATCATAGACGTACACCCTATTATTGCCGGCTTCAAGCAAGCAATCAACAGTGTTGATCGTACCATACTCTACTAAATAATGCTTTTCTTTGGCATTCCAGCGAAATCAGTCCGTCTTAGTAAAATGCCAATGATGTCGACGACCTCCCAAGTCCGTATCAATAACCAACTCACCGATGCCTTTGACATAAATTCGGACTAAAACAGGGAGATGGGCTGGCCCCATTGCTATTCAATTTGGCTCTGGAGTACGTCATAAGGAAGCTACCTGTCGATACACGAGGTATATTACTATACAAGTCTAGACAAGTAGTAGCCTATGCAGACGACATCAACATTTTGTCATGGTCATTAGCACTGCCAAAGAACTCTTCCTGAAACTCAACAACGAGGCAAAACCAGTAGGGCTACAAATCAATGAAAATAAAACAAAGCTCATGACGCAGTCGAGGAAAAAAACCTCAAATATTCGTAGGCTAAATATCACACTTGTTGACTACAGCACCAAAAATGTGGGCGAATTTGTGTATCTAGGCGCCAAAATAATGAAATCCAGTAATGAATGAGACGAAATACGCCGAAAAATAGGTACAACTCGCAAATAAAATATTTTTTTAGTTTTGACGATCTTGAAGACCAGCTGCATACACAGCTTTAAGTATACAAATCTGTGATAAGAGCTGTGTTATGCTATGGTGTGAAACATGGACCTTAACCCGAGCATCCGCAAATATATTGAACGCCTTTGAGCGACGGGTCCTGAGGCGAATAATCGAAGTGAACCTATACAACCATGAGCTGTATGAAATTTTTAACGAACCGGAGATCTCAGCGACTGCGGAAGCAGCAATGGACTGGCCTCATGAATCGTATGGACGAACAACGGATACCCAAAAAGGTATTCGTTGCGAAAATTGAAGGCCGGAGACCAGTGGAGAAACCGAGGAAACCCTGGTCTGACTCGGTCGACGAAGACAGTTCATCGCTGCATGGATTTCGAAATTCAAGGACGCGGTCAATGGACCGAGACAGTTGGAGGCGCTGTTTGCAGGAAGCGAAGGCCCGATAGGGGTTGTAGTGCAACGAAGAAGAAGAAGAATATCAAAGTCAAATACCACTATTGGAGAAAAATGATTTATGAAACATTGTTAGTGTTAATATTTATGGGCATCAGGTATGCCTACAGAGTTTCTCACTACATGTTTAGGTGCTGTAAAACATTATAAACGTTTGAAAACTTTAGGGATCGCATGAGTGTAGTTATATAATTTATTGTATTAAATAATATATATTTAGAGTGGAAACGCTGTAAATATCAAAACATAGATATTTTTAGTATCATATTTCGACGCATTTTTAAGCTAAACTGTTATGTTATTCGTATTCATTCAACAAAATTCAGTTGCTTAATGATCACGCTTCATACACCTTGTTTTATTACAGATCACAACAGATGATAAGTCATGGGTCTACGGTTATTAAATACATCGAAACAAAGATCTAAAAGTACTACTCAGTGGGTGAGACTTTTCATTTTGAAATTTGATTAACGGAATCATCGAAATTCACTGAGGACCACGTAGCAAATAAAGACATATTCTAATCTGTACAAAACTAGGGACATTATGTGGATTCGCCTAGAGCCAACTGCAGCCATGCAATTCAAATAGTTCGGGTATGTTTTAAACATATTTTGGGTCGCTCTAAATTACGTTAAAAATTTATTTGGTATGAAACAGCACCTTTTTACTTGACTTTTTACTGATGAATTCAATCATCTTTTGTAATTAGATGAATATTTTTTGAAAAAACTGCAGTCAATAAAATTTCTTCATGTATATTTTCCTTTCTAGATAGAACGGAGCTTGCCAATGTTTAAAGGCATTTTGATTATATTTATTTAGGTATTCTAATTTAGGCTGTTAACATATTACTTCTTAATTAGCTATCATTTTCTGAAAACCTGTTAATCAAGCAGTGAAATAAACTGATAAATAAATAAATATTCAAATCAGACGTGAAATACCAAGGGTGTAAGGGGATTTATTAATTAGTAATATAATATGCAATCTACCCTCAAAGAGGGCTCTCATAGTTCAACAGATTTGACTATGTGTCTTTTGGACTATTGATTGAGCTTGCTTTTATGCTTTTCTAATAAAAGGTGTTTTTTAGAGGAACTTAAAAATGGCAGCACTGTTTCCAGTGACAACTTATGTCAATGTTCTTGGTTGTTTCAAGCTTTATTTTGTTTGGCAATTAATCATAAGTAGACTCGCACCGCTGATGTTCCACAAATTTGTTTGAAAATTTTGTTTAGTGTTGAACCACACTTTTGGTTAAATGACTTCACCAACTAACAGAATTTCCCCATTTGAAGCAATAATAATCCACAAGCCATTGTCGAAACACCATTACATCCAGATAAAGTCACCGTTTGCTGCACTTTATGGCTTGGTGGGATAATTTGTCTATATTTCTTCAAAAATAATGATGGTCACAATGTTAAAGTCAATGATGACATCATTACTAATTTTTTGGTGCTTCAATTGGAAGGCATTAATGTTGCTGACATGTGGCTTCAGTAGGATGGCACTGCCTGCCACACAGCGCAAGATAAATATAATTTACTGAAAGACACATTTGGTGAACGATTAATTTCATAAAACGGCAACGTCAACTGACCACCGCATTCGAGCGTGTTGACACCGTTAGATTATTTCTTTGGGAATGTATAAAGTCAAATGTCTATATCAATAAACCAGAAACAATTGAGCAGCTGGAAACCAACATTCGGCAAGTTATTGTCAAAATATAGCCTGGTTAACTGCGAAGGATGTGTGAAAATTGGACTTCCATATTAGGGCACGTACGCGCAAGCTACATGCCCGAAATCATATTTAAATGTTAATGACAAAAAATTATCTATAAAAACATTTTTCTTTGCTTTATTTAAATTTAAAGCTCGCCGCCTCGAAAAGAAACACCGTATAGATTTAAAAAACACACACACTCGTAAATTTTGAGCTCTGTGGATATCGAGTTCGAGGTGAATTTATCTAGATCATTTTAGATTCCTGCTACATGATACTATTCAAATTGCTTTAAGCTTAATTCCCATTATTGGGAGAACATATTCTGAAACTAGAAATTAGTTCCATCATACATTAATTTTTTGATAAATTGACTCTAATTCTAAAGCCAAAAGATATGTTGTTCAACAATCATGGAAATATTGAAAGGACGAACAGTAGAAGTAGTCAATCTTTTAGATTTTCGTTAACTTAAACAATGTGCCCAATAAACACATTTTTTTTAATTTTATAAAAACAAATGTTTGAACAATATACAGTAAATTTAGAAAAATTTGTAACTTACAACTCCATGATTTCTACATCGGGCACATTTTGGTGTTCGCTGATAACGTTCAGAAGCTGCACGAAGGAAAAATGCTGGCGGTAAGGCACCTAGTACAGGATGTTGGGACATCAAATTTGTCATATCCACTCCACTAGGTAAACTCATGATAATATGTTCTAAAACAATCAATTCACTGTATTGTTCACTAGCGGAAGCCGTTTCACTTTGTCTGCTATCATTAGTATCCTTTCATTTCCAAGCTGTTGTTTCTCTATAACATTGAATTAAAATATTCACAGTCACCTTTAAATCTATTCAACGTAAATCCAACTAATTAACGCTGTCACAATTAGCACTTATCAATCTGCACAATCCGAAGGACACTTGTTTTTCACAATACAATTCTTATATTAATAATCCCAAGCGTATCAAGGATACTAGAATTTCCACTTATTTTATCAGACACAAAACCAAAATCCAAATCACCAAATTCACTTCCTACGTCATAGCTCGTCAAACCTCCGGTTGATACTGAAACCATAAAATTCTTGTCTTTTGGCAACAAAATATCTTCCTCGCCATCATCATCACCGTCATCGTCAACTCTTACAATATGCCGTATCTGCAATATGTGTATACAATATACAAAGTTTTTAGAGTTATTGTATTGTATTCAGGTGGTTACGGCTTGGCTAGGCAGGGTATGGTACGACTCGGTATAGCCTAGGCAAAACCTTCCCTCAACTTCTTGCACACATGGTTGGCTCGTGGTAGCTGCTGAGCCAACCAAGACGCCGAGTCAAACCCCGGAGAAGACGAACCACATTGAAGCAACCCAACAACATGGTTAACGTAGTTCAACAGCAGTTGCAGCAACGTTAATAACGAGTACACCCAGAAAGAGGGAGGACCTTACGAATGGAAATGTAGTGATGTTCGGTTGTGTTGAGATGGGATTCTGCACAGATTGGGTACTTGTATCCGCGGGTGGGAAAGTTTTCTGTTTCTACTGATGGCGGCTTGGTAGGCAAAACGAGTATTGTGAGAATGGTTAACAATAGCGTATGAATGGTAACTGTGTGTACACTAGTCAGTTGTGAATGAAGGCACATGAGTGGATGCGGCATAGTAACTGGGCTCGACTTATTTCTGATACTTTTCAAAATTCGATTATAAAATTATCTCCTATTTTACTACTTAATATATAATTATAATTAGCCAAATAATTTAAATATGAATATGTAAGAGATGAACACTTAGAAACTGATTGGAAAAGGATACAAGTTGAAGGAGCTCGAAAGACTTTGCGAAGAAATGAGCATATTAAACGATGTTTCACAAATATCAGTAACTTGGTTCCAATAATCTTTCCATTGCTATAAGTATCTGAAATATTTTATTTGAACTGGGAAGGATCTGCGCATGATATGAAAATACAAGTATGTTATCTTCCGAGCAAAGCTCTTTAGTTTGTGATGTCTTCTGGCCCGAAAATTGCTTCAATTTTTCTTATAATTCACTTTCAACCTTTGCTCTGTAGTTTCCCCATGATTATTTATTCGCAATGCTCAAAAATGAAGGATGTAAAACATTAAATTAACTTTCCAAAAAGTTTTCTCGTGGTAGGAAAAACGAAAGCTGCAATTAACAAAATACTCCTATTATGGTGAAAAAGTATTGAGTTAATTTTTGTTTGTTTCATGGCTCAGGAAAGGGCCCGGCCGGATTCGTATCAAAAAGCATTGGCGGACTAAGGGGGCGGCAGGGCCTCCGGTCCTAAGGGGCCTCCAAATCTTGAGGAGTTCTTTAAATCATATTCTAAACACGATTGAAAATGTGTTCAGTAACTTAGTAGCTACCATTGATCGAGGTAATCTGAAGATTATAACCGATGAGACTAAAAAATGGAGAAATATTTTACATTGCCTTCTCGATATAATCCTGTTTTAGCCCAGCAAAACCTTGCTTTCCGCGGTCATCACGAAGACGTTTCTTCAGAAAATAGAGGAAATTTCTTAGAATTGGTGCAGCTAATAGCATAATATGACCCAGTGCTGAAAAAGCATTGCGTAAAACTTAACCAGTCCTCAGGTGGGTCAAAAAGAGTACCTTCTTATTTATCTAAAGGGGTACAAAATGAATTTATTTCTTGTTAGGGCGAACATTTTAAGCAAAAGATTGTTGAAGATATAAAAAAGGATCAGTATTACGGCATCATTTTGGACAGCACCCCTGACGAAAGCAAAACCGACTAAATGAGTCAAATCATTAGGTATGTAAACATAGAAAATGACATTGTGGAAGTTCGAGAACCATTCCTAGGGTTTTTGTGATGTCTGAGAAAACGGCAGAAGATATGTCAAAAGATATTCAGCGGGAGCTTGAAAAAGATGGCCTGGATGCTACGTTGTGCAGAGCTTAAGGTTAGGACAATACTTCAATATCTGGTGTCCATGGAAAATTGCAACTGAAAACTCGAGAAATCAATCCAACGGTTGTGTTCAGTCCCTGTGCGAATCGTTCTTTGTATCTTTGTGGAGTACATGCATTCTCATGTGTTTCTTCCGGCGCCACATGTTTTGCAACTGTATAGAAAGGCTATATTCATTCTTCTCATCATCTACACATAGGTGGGAATTCCTCAAAGAGAAAACAGGTAAAAGATTGAAACGTTTGTCCCGACTAAGTTAAAGTCGTAACAGAAAACGTGGAGATAATTGTGAGTACTTTAGAATATCGGTAGGCAAAACCCATCAAAATCCTATATTGGCACTAGATCAGCAGCAAACTTGCTTTTGCTAGCTATTTATGACTTTAGCTTTTTAACATAGAGTAATGTAGGGTAACTGTACGCAGTTTTGACTAAAGTTTTTCTAAGATGAAACCGCTTCACAATCAAAAAAAAAAAAGTCTTTATTATCTTCTAATAAACAGTGATAAGTAATAACAAAACTTAAAATTTGACTTCTTTTTATAAACTTAATTTATAATACTTTGTTTGATGAACTTGGCAAATGCGGACAGATACCCGTCTGAACGGGAAAGTGTCCGCATGCTTTAGGATAACTGTACGCAACATTATTGTGGACTCTTAGTCATCTTGGCAACAAAGATCACAAGTAAATATTCTATTTTCATAACTTGTGCAATCTTCGTGCCACCAAAGCTTGCAGCTATTGCACTCAATCCACTCTTCTGTAGGAGGATCTTTGTACTCTTCGTGGCATAGTGGACAATAATATTTCTTTTTATTGTGATTTTCAAGTGATTTTGATATTCTTTTCTTCTGTTCTATAATCGTATCTTTCATGCTCTTCATCTCATTTGATGTACCTTTGGTCATTGTCATGCGTTTAATTTTTGGCTTTCGAATCCTGCTTGCTTTATGGTCTTTTTCCTTTTGTTTCTCTTCCAACTTATTTTTAAATGGACTGGAAGTTATTATTTCCGATTTGCTCGGATTTTTACGTCTTGTTTGAATATGTTTTGCTTTTGGTAATGGGCTTATTGTTAATAAAGGAACATGATGTACAGCAGTGTTCGAAGTTTTATTTAAAATAGAATAGCAAGAACACTGTACTTTTTGAATTTCTTCTCTCTCTAGTATCGTTATTTCGGATGAAGGTTTGGAATCGTTTTGAGTTTGTGGACATGAAGTTATCTGAGGGTGTATTTCAGCAACAATTACTGTGATATCATTTCCAATATCTTGTCTTCCTCCCGAACTAGAGGAAGATGCGATATGCACTTCAGCAATATTTGGAGTGTCAAGACCTTCATCATCTTGTCTTATGCTGACAAAACTAGTTAAACCGGAACTAGATGGATTAGAGTTGGCAGTTCGTTCAGTTGTACTAAAGATGTCTGTAACAGAGGATGGAGTAAAATCAGCTTCCGTAAAAAGGTCGTCGTTAAACGGAAATATTCCAGTGGCCTTGAATGCTGAGGCTGCATTTTTTGCAAGCTCTGTCGAAAATTAGAGCTACTTGGTATTGATTAATTGATCTTCCTGGATGTTGTGCCATCCATCGGTCAGATTCGGTTGCGTATTGGTTCTTTAAAGGACTGTAGATAGCCTTATCCAAAGCTTGCATCTTGTGGCTGCTATGTGGCGGCAATGTTATCACGATGATATTATGACTTCTGCAAAACAATGTAGCTTGTAGACTAATATGGCTGGAATGGTTATCAATTATCAATAACACTGGGCTATTGGCTGTCGGTGATACATAGTCATTGAAATGTTGCGGCCAGTTCAAATATAAATCTGTATATATGAACCCTGAATCTGACGTCATACCAACACTACCAGCTGGAGCTCTATCCATTAGTTCACTTTTCATTCGTTTACGTGGAAAAATGAATTCCGGCGGTACATAGTTTCCAGTTGCACTGACACAGCAAACTACTGTAATTGTTTGACCACGTTCTCCGGAAACAATTTTATTGACGTTTTTTTTGCCTTCGAAAGAAATTACCTTAGGTGTTTTTTGGGAACAGTGCTGATGCCAGTTTCATCCATGTTAAAAATGCGACCTGGTGGAAAATTATACTGCTCTTGACACTCTTTCAAATTAGTGTAGAACCGGTTCACTTGGATTCGATTGAAGCCAATCGCCCTTGCAATGCTAGTGGGTGTGGTTTCTCTTAACGCTAAATCGGAGTGACGTTTCATGAATTCATATACCCAGTCCTTTCCAGCAGTTTTAGTTGTTTTATCGAATCTGTTTTCGATTTTATTCACTTCTGCAAATTCATAAACTATTCTTCTTAATGAATCCATAGTTACACCATAGAACATATCATCACTCGATTTGCAGTAATTATAGACTTCCAACTGAAAGCAAAACAAAAACAATAAAACAAAACTGATTAATATGTACAGTTTAAATAGCATGTATAGTTTGAATCTCTTACTTCTTGTTCACGAGTAAATGTTGGCTTATATCGTTCCATCGATGTTGCAATGAAGCCAAGTTTCATACGTTTTATCAGAGTGCTTTCATCTATTCCAACGATTCCAGCAGCAGTTCTTTGGGATTTACCTTCTTTTATTAATTTTGTTGCCCTTTCAATCTGTTCTTTGTTACATACTTTTCTTTCAGGACATTTCCTTATGTACTTTCGAGGCATGATTGAACTGAAGAGCAATAACAAATAAATTAAAGCTCTTTCAGTATTTTAATGGGGAAAGTGTACGCACTTCAGTACTGCGTACACTTACCCGCGGGTACTTACCCCATAACGTCAAACAAAATTAAAACAGAAATAAAAAACATATGAATTACCTTAGTTGAAATTTGCTGTTTCCGATGAAAATTTGATGAACGTTAAGGGCCTTTAAAACCCGTTTACTGTCTACAACTTTTTTTTGAATACTTGTAACACGCCTATAAATTTGAGGGAAAATTTTACCAAAATAGGGGAAAAACAATAATGTCAGATAATTTCCGAATCTTTACAGACACTAAGTATGCCACGCGGCTATCTCTTTTGCGTTCCAGAGAAGAACTACACTTTCCCGCCGCGGACGCCTACCCCACATTACGCTATATTAAATTTTGGCATACAATACTAGAAGAAGTTCAGTTAGTGCAACAATACCTACATTCTCGTAAAATAACTTTGGATAAAGGACACACTAAACTAAAAGCCCTGAACAAGTATTTAGTAACAGAATAAATTCTGATTTTAGACAATGCTGTTACATTTGACACAAAAAAACATAATAATATGGATATTGAAATCAAGCGAAGAGGAAGAAGGAGGGTAAGAAAAATAATGCCGGGTGAACTAGCTCTTGATGTTGCTTTGACAATTCAAGAGGAAGTACGTCGATCAATGATCGAATGCTGTTCCGTCTCCGTCTATTTTTCAACAATTCCTGATTACTAGGAATTTTCCAGTCTAGTCTGCAATATGCTATTCACTATTATAACAAAAAAAAACATGCACACAAAAGGACCATAGCATTCGTTATTAAGTATTTTGTACTTCTAAAATTAGCGTTTTTACCCCCAATAAAAATTTGGGTCCTCCAAAAATGAATCTGTCCTCGATCCCGTATCCTTTTTACCTGGTTTCTCTCTACAATAAAAGGGAATAAAAAGGAGGAAAAGAAAATATGTACTTTGCAACATCCTTTCCTATTTTTTGTTAACCAATCATAGTCCTTCAGTTTCTCAATACAAAAATGTATAATCGCTAATAGGTTTCCTGGTTTGTAAAAAATTTTGAAAATGTTAGATTCAATTTGTCGGCTCAAGTAGCAACTTCAATTTTAATTTGCAAATTTGTAACTATTACGTGTAATACTTTGTAAATAAAACATGTGCTTGTAAAGAAAATCTCAACATTTACTCGTTGAAAAAAATCCAAAACTCGTTCAAGAAATTTCGCCTAGGAATACTGAACTGCCAGTATTCCTAAATCTCGCGGTAAGCTAATCGTGAGTGAAAAACATTGGTCCTTCGACCCGGAGCTCTCATCGGTTTTTATCATTGCTCGTGGTAGTGCATCCCCGAGTGACGGTTAACCTTTACACCACCACTTTCGACGTCACCGAAGCATTAACTGTGCCATCTTGAACCATCCAGTCAAGTATCCAGCATCACCAAGACTTCTCAACCTCCAGTATCCAACATCATCGTCCACCGTCAGTACTTCGAACGCCAGGCCATCATCAACTATCGAAGTGGTAAGCTTTGTTTTTGAACCACCAATTATCCTTACTATTTTCACTTATCCCCTTTGTTATGTGTTTGCATTGGTCGAATTTTAATCACGTATAATTGAAACGACAAACGATGCGGATAGTCATACGTCTACTCCAGGCCAACTTAAGACTTTAAAAACAAAAAGAAAAAATATTAAACGGGCATTAACTTCATTCGAGACTTTTTTGTCGAAACACGAGGATTCTTAAATCACACTCTTCTAGGAAAATGGTTCCACGAACATGAATAAAATCGCGAAAAGTTTGAAGCGGTGCAACTAGAACTAGAATTATTTGGTGAAATAGATGATGATAGATCAGAACAACGAGTAGAATTCGAAACAAGATATTTTGAAACTTATGGTAAGGCTATGAGCTTTTTAACCTCTCAATCAATTTTGCAACAATCGACATCAACTACCGTCCTTTCGAACCCGCAAGCTGTCGTTAGTCCAACAAGCAATATTCATCCTCACAAGTTGAATCTTCCCAAAGTTTCATTGCCGACCTTTAACGGAGCCTTTGAATCATGGCTGGAATATCATGACCTCTTCGAAGGTTTTATACATATAGAAGAGCCTATTCCTAAAATACAAAAACTAGTATACATGAAAGGTAGCTTGAAAGGTGAAGCTGCCAATGCAATTGCCTCTATTCCGGTATCAGCCAAAAATTACGAGGCAGCTTGGAAAACCTTGAATGAACGCTTTAGTAACAAAAAACTTCTTCGAGAAAAGCGTGCTAAAGCTTTATTAAATATCCCCAAAATTAGCAAAGACTTTTCTCTTCGATCATTGTTAGATAATATACAAAATCATCTCAGCGCATTGAAAACTCTAGGCGATCCTACTGACTCATGAGATACCCTCATTATCGCTATAATAATGGAAAAATTTTGTAAATTTCTTCTAGAAAAATGGTCAGAAGCCACTCGCAATCGCCCACAGCCAACATTGTCCCAAATGACTGCATTTTTAATTGCAGCGTATCGAGCTTGATGATACGCGCAATAATCATTATTTATCAAAAGATACTCGTTTGACAGATAAAAAGTCTTCGTAGCTTCTTACAAACCCACGGTCACAGCAATCTTTCGCCACCACTACCGCTAAAATAAATTGTCTAAATTGTGAAGGCGAACATAATATAAATTCGTGTAAAAAATTCGTTAATCTTTCACCGAAGGCACGTAACGACGCTGCAAAAAAGACTAGCCTATGCTTAAATTGTCTAAGAAAAAATCATCGCGTAAACCAATGCCCATCTACTAATTGTCGCACATGTCAACAAAAATATCATACTTTACTGCATTTCGAAAAGACAGAAATTTCTTCCCTTACATCGTCCATAGCAAGTGATGAGCCTCATGTCACATCTGAACAATTTTCGCCTGTTGTAAATTTGCATGCTTCTGTTTCTTCTGAAGCAATATTAGCTACTGCTATTCTTGATATCGTCAGTCCTCAAGGAAAAAGAAAAAGTTGTCGTGTACTGTTAGACCCTGGTTATCAAGCCCACTTCATTACTGAAGAAACTGCAACCTTTCTCGAATTAAAACGAAAACCTGTGAGTATTACGATCACAGGATTAGACGGGATCGCCGTCGATGTTCGCCATACAGTTACAGCAATTCTCGAGTCGATGCACAGCAAATATCGAAAATCCACTAAATTTTTAGTAGTAGTTCGTATAACAAACTCATTACCATCAGCACTAATAAATCGTGCAAACCTCGACATTCCAAACAATATTTTACTTGCCGGCCCCGACTTTCATACTCCGTCAACCATAGATGCTCTTATGGGCGTTAAATTATTCTATCAGCTATTGTGTATAGGCAAAATCATGCTTAAAAATCATCCGAACGTTGTATTCCAAAAAACTCTAGTTGGTTGGATAGTCACCGGAGAACTTAGTAATTTCCAATACAAAATTAAAACAACCCAATGTCATTTGTCACCCGCATTAGACGCTGATCTCGCACGATTTTGGAAAATAGAAAAAATTCCAACTCCTAAGGCTATCTCTCCAGAAGAAAAGGCATGTGAAGATCATTTTAATCATCACACCACTCGAACGCAAGAAGGTCGTTATATGGTTAGATTACCGTTTAATGAAAAAAAAAAATTTTATCGGTGAATCACACACGATGGCATTGAGACGTGTTCATGCGTTAGAAAATAGATTCGAGAAAGAACCTCAATTAAAAAATGATTAAACTGATTTTTTGTTAGAATATAAAGACTTGAAACATATGTCGATCAGTAACCAGAGAAGCAATGATAATTCTTGTTTTTACCTGCCCCACCACGCCGTAATTAAGAAAGATAGTATTACAACCAAGTCCAGAGTCATTTTCGACGCATCGTGTAAAGCCTCTACTGATATATCGCTAAACGATTCTCTCATGGGCGGTCCTAAGCTTCAAGATGATCTATTTGCTTTTCTCACTCGTTTTCGAACTCATGCCGTCGTTCTCACTACCGGAAAATTTTAATTCCCCCAAATGATGCCAAATATCAAAAAATTCTATTTCGTGACAACCCCAATAGTCCTATTCTCGAATATAATCTTAACACTGTCACTTATGGCACTTCTCCTGCCTCCTTCCTCGCAATACGGGCATTCCAACAATTAGCTGCCGACGAAGGTGCCGCCTTCCCGCATGCCGCTACAGTAGTCAAGCGAGATTTTTACGTGGACGACTTATTAACTGGTGCTGACACACGGGAGGCCACGGAGAATCTATGTGACGAATTATTGAGCCTTTTACAAATAGGTGGATTTTCGCTTCAAAAGTGGGCCTCTAATGACCCCACATTAGTTACTGACTATCACAAAAAATCCAAATAATACGCACATGTCTCTTGACCTCGATTTTACAATCAAAACTTTAGGAATTAACTGGAATTCTCGTACGTACACGATTTTCTATCACGTAAACCTAGAAAATTTTTCTAAAAGGGTCATGAAGCATCCTTTGGGGTTCCTGGGGCCCGTTATAGTCAAGGCCAAAATAATGATGCAATTACTGTGGAAGGCTGGTGTAACTTGGGATGAATCAATTTCATCAGACATACACACTGCATGGCAAACATACAAAGATCAGCTTCCCATATTAACTAGTGTACCATTTGATAGATTAATGCTTGCACCGAATTTTATAGAAGTACAACCGCACGGATTTTGTGATGCGAGTGAAAAGGCGTACAGTGCTTGCTTTTATCTCCGGTCTGTTGACGAATACGGCAAAATTCACATAAATTTAATTTGTTCCAAATCGCGAGTAGCTCCAGTTGTTTCATTAACGTTACCTCGTCTAGAATTGAGTTCCGCAGTTCTCTTATCGCACCTTTATAAGACCATTAAAAAATTTCTTACAAGAAAATTCAACACACTTTATCTATGGTCGGATTCAACAATAACTTTACATTGGATTAAAACGCAGCCTCATTTGTTGAAAATCTTTGTTTCAAATCGCGTCGTGGAAATTCAAACACTTACACAATCATATCATTGGCAACATGTGCCGTCATTGGATAATTCAGCGGATCTTGTTTCTCGCGGTCAGCACCCCGCCGAATTTCTCCAAGAAAATATTTGGAAAACTGGTCCTTCTTGGCTAATTAAAAACAAAACTCATTGGCCCAAACAAAAAATTTCGCCTATCGATGTACCAGAGTTTGAAACAATCCCAAGGTCGGAACAATGTTTTAAACTTCTTGTCAACGACAGTAGCCTGCTATCTCGATATAGCAATATAGCTAAATTACAGCGCATAATCGCATATTTATTACGTTTCGCCCAAAATTCAAAAAATAAAAAGAAGAAAAGGATTTGTCCATTGGAAGCAACTGAAATGAATGCATCATTGGTCAACATAATAAAGTGCGTGCAGTTGACCACATTTTCCAAAGAAATTAAAGCATCGCAGAGAGGGAACGCACTTGACTCCACCAGTCGTCTCATTCCCACTTACTCCTTATTTAGATAAAGATGAAATTTTGCGCGTCGGCGGCAGACTCTTACAAGCCAAAATACCTATAGAGCAAAGGCATCCAATTTTATTACCTGCTGATCATCATATCACGCGCACAATAATCCGAGAAGAACACATAAGATTGAAACACGCCGATGCACAAACCGCCTTGTATTCTGTTAGAGAAAACTTTTGGCCCCTAAATAGTCGAAACATTACCAGAAAAATAATACATGAATGCGTTCCTTGTTTTCGCGCCCCACTTCATCACTCATACGATGGGTAACTTGCCAAAGGATCGATTAAATTACTCCCGCTCTTTCCTCAATGTTGGTGTCGATTATTGCGGGCCATTTTGTATTAAAGAAAAGCGCTTTTGCAACCGAAATAAAATCAAGGCATACGTGGGAGTATTTATTTGTATGTTCAGTAAAGCAGTACAACTAGAACTAGTAGGAGACCTTACTACCGATTCATTCATTGCCAGTTTGAAAAGTTTATTTGCTAGAAGAGGAAAAGCCCAAAATATATATTCTGATTATGCTACAACATTCCTCGGTGCCGATCACGAATTGAACGAATTAGTTAAAACAATCGAGTCACAAGACCACAATGTGTTGGTACGGCAATACTTGAATAATGAAAAAGTATCGTGGCATTTCATACCACCTAGAGCTCCACATTTTGGTGGCATCTGGGAAGCCGCCGTAAAATCGTTTAAGAAACATTTCTTGGTTACCATAGGAAAAACGCTATTAACTTTCGAGCAACTTGAAACACATGTAATAGAAATTGAGGCTATCCTTAACTCTCGCCCTTTGTCTCCCATGTCCTCTGATCCCAATGACTTGCACACTTTAACTCCTGGTCATCTTCTTATTGTTGGTCCATTCACAAGCCTTCCACAGGAAGACTTAACAGAGTTGCCGCCAAATCGGTTGTCTGCATGGCAACACGCACAACAGATGAGGCAACACTTTTGGAAACGATGGCAAAAGGAATATCTTAACCAGCTACTGACCAGAAATAATCAACATTCAAACCTCGTTGATCACATCAAAATTGGCCAGCTAGTTCTCATCCGGGAAGACAACATGCCGCCTCTACAATGGTCTCTCGGAAGAATCATCGCCACCCATCCAGGAGACGATGGCGTCGTACGAGTGGTTACGCTGAGGACCAAGAAGGGAGTCTACAAACGATGTGTCAAAAGGCTTTGTCTCTGGCCCATTGAGTAGGATCGATCTTCTACACATTATGTTTAGACTACACACACACACCACACATTACATTAATTATTGTTATCTTATCGAGCATGCCATTCAAAATTATTTTTACTCAACATCATCTTGTTATTACGCTAATAAAATGCGTTAGACGTAACTCTCATTATTTGAACAAGACTGTTCAAAGGGGGCAGTGCCTCCCGTCTCCGTTTATTTTTCAACAATTCTTGGGAATTTCCCAGTCTAGTCTGCAATATGCTATTCACTATTATAGCAAAAAAAACACACAAAATGACCATAGCATTCGTTATTAAGTATTTTGGATTTCTAAAATTAGCGCTTTTTCCCGCAATATAAATTTGGGTCCTCCAATAATGAATCTGTCCTCGACGCCGTTTCCTTTTTACCTGGTTTCTCTCTACAAAAACAAAGGAAAAAAAAGGAGGAAAAGAAAATACGTACTTAGCAACATCCTTTCCTATTTTTTGTTAACCAATCATAGTCCTTCAGTTTCCCACTACAAAAATGTGGAATCGCTAATAGGTTTCCTAGTTTGTAAAAAATTTTGAAAATGTTGATTCAATTTGTCGGCTCAAGTAGCAACTTCAATTTTAATTTGCGAATTTTTAACGATTACGCATAATACTTCATAAATAAACTCTGTGCTTGTAAAGGGAATCGCAACATTTACCCGTTGAATAAAATCTAAAATTTTTTGAAGAAATTTCACCTAGGAATACTGAATTGCCAGTATTCCTAAATCTTGCGGAAAACTAATCGTGAGTGCAAAACACGTACAAACAATTTGTATGTACGTATTTTTGTTGGTAAGTCTCGAATTATTATTTAACAAATTACTAAAAGGAAAAACATATGTTCACACATATAGAGGCACACAATCAAAATTACACAAGTCCAGGTCTATTTAAGGTAATATTTGATTTGAGATTATTTACTCTTTGTTTTATACATTTCGAAATATGTTAAAACTTTACTCTACAACTTTTCCTTCGGCTGAAGTCTTCAATGACATCCTTAAAATCTATTTTGGATACCAAATCATTTTCTATGGAGAGCAGAGCCAGAGATGATAAGCGGTCCTGGGTCATTGTGTTTCTAAGATAGGTCTTGATGAGTTTTAACTTCGAAAACCTTATTTCTGCTGATGCTACTATGAACGAAATTGTGGCAATTATTCTTAGAGCGACATAGATATTTGGATACATGTCCTTTAGATTGTTGAGTACAATATACTTTAGAACGGAAAGTACATTGTCTGTTTCTTCATAATAGACGAGTGTTAGCATTTTTATTTCTTCATAAATTTCTAGTGCATCGATATCGTAGTTGTCTTCATCACTTAGTGTCATTCTTAGGTCTTTACAGTTGTTCATTAGTTCTTCATCACTCATACTACCAGGTTTCTTAAGGTGGTACATGAAACCAAAACTGTTTTCATAGGTTTTCATAGCTGAAAATCTTGGTTTACAGCTTGCTTAAACTGCTTCTACCATTGTTAAGAAGTAGTTTATTCTGAAGTTATCTTCAGGGGTTTGTTCAGCAACTTTGTCTTCTTGTTCGTAATCAAACATCCTTTTCTTGCGTCTCCTTCGTTGGGGCTTGAATGTTCTTGTAATGCCTGCTTCTTCCGCTACTTCCCTTGCCGACACTAATACAGACTGAAAACCTCGATCCCTCTACTCATCCAGCCACTTGACAAATGCTTCTAAGTATTTGACAGCTACGTCCAGTTGCATATTTACACTTTGCCAAACTTTACTCATAGTATGGACTTTTACGAGAATGTCATACCATATTACGAGAGATACGACAAATTCGTAAGTTGTAATTTCGTTTTCCAATGACTGGCACTCACTTATCAAACCACAATCTGTGCTTTTTTCACTTAGGGTCGAAAGTACATTACAAACATTAATGAGCTGGTATCTTACAGCTTTCACACATTCACTTCTACATTCCCATCTAGTCTCTGAAAGTGGTTTAAGTGATATGATCACATGAGACTTCAAAATGCTCCATCTTTCACTAGAGCAAGAAAATATTGTATACATTCTTTGCAAAATACCCAAAAATGTTTGTGCTTGGGGACGAGAAGTAGCAGCGTCTTCTAAAATGAGTTTCCAACTGTGGCAGCCACAAGGAACATAGAATTCCAGAGGGTTCAAGTTTAGAGTCTTCGCTGTACGCCACTTTTTTCTCCACGCATGTTGGCCCCACTGTCGTAACCTTGACCACTGCAGTCAGCAACGAACAGCCCCAACTCTTCAATTTGTTGATAATATATTCTGTCAACTTCTCTGCTGTAGTTTTATCTACCGCCACAAATTATTAAAAGTGCCCCTCGATCTTTGCAGACTTTTGATTGATTGTCCTCAAAATGATGGATATTTGCTGAACTCTAGAAATATCTCGATTGCAATCCAGAATTATGGAAAAATATTTGTTTTTTTGTTTCTGACATGTATTGCCATTACTTCAATAAGCTCATTTTGAGTAGTTTTGCTCAGGTAATGGTTTCTGGTTATGGATTCATCAATAACTTGATGCAAGTGTTCTCGAAGGGTGGAGTCAAACCGTGCAATCAGCTTAACCATATCCAGGAGGTTTCCATTAGAGTTTTGTGAAACAAAACTCTCTTCATGGCCTCGAAACGATATATTGTGCCTGGTTAAAAACTGTACAATCGCCAGCAATCTTTCCAGGACATCTCTCCAGCGTTTTTGTTCTAAACCAGCTTGACTCTGAGTTTGAGAATAAAAGGTTTTTCCTGAAGACAACCCCTTTTGAAAAGTTAACCATTTTATCATGCCCTCTTTGTTGAATTTGCTGTTTTCATGGCTTTTTAGTAGCTCTGATAAATGTTTCCAGTCATTTACACCCGTAAAAGAGCCAAGAGCACTAACACAAGATTTTGAATGATCATGGAATAAACGGCAAGCAAAACAGAACACAGCGTCTTTCGATTCAGAATAAACTAACCAACGCCTATCTTGCTTTGTGTAGTGGGCATCATTGAAATGTCTTCCGTCAGTTAAAGCGTATACATCTATTTCATGTCTAATAGGCCCTTTCTTAACTTTGCTAGTTAGCTCTGAATGGTTTAATACCTTAGGCCATAAAAAAGGGTCACTCACATTAAAGTTATCCACTATGGAGGGCAAGCTGGTCTCTTCTACGTCAAAGTCTACACCGTCATCTTCGTCCATTGGCAAATGTGTGGTTACACAAGTTCCTGACATAGTGGCTTCAGGAAATGACACACCATGCCTTCTGTCCTCGATATCATATTGACAACTTGGTACTCCCTTTGCCTCAGCAGAACCCTTTATGTCTAATGTGATATCTGCTGAAATTCTCTCACTTGGAACATTTGATGACGTGAAATCATTCTTGGTAGATAAGTGGCTCGTTGACGATGATGTTTGTTCTCTACCTGAAAGCAAGAACAGTGAAATTCTGCAGGTTGATAAAACTATAAGTTTCTGAAGAATTATGTTAAAAAAACTAGAGGTCAGATCTATAAGAACAATTTTGATCGTACGTACGAGTATATGAAACTTGGTTTTAAGGTAGAAATTAATCAAGTCTGATTTTGATGATCATGCATGTGCCAGTTTCAAAATGGCGGTGGTTTGATATGGGGTGAAACGATAGATTATGGATGTCTTGTATTGTGTTCTTGTAGTGTGCAAAAAATTGTCAAAATCGAATGAAAAATAAACAAGTCGAAAATTTCAAACATAATATTTTAAGCTTCCATTTTCACTAAAAATTAAATGCCTTTGCCCTGTTCAGAGTGAAACTCTGATTTGAACGAGATTTGGCACATTGATTGATGAGATCTTAGCACAAAATGATTTAAAATAATCCGAAATCAAATGCTTGCACTGAAAATGGCGGCCCAAAGGTCAGAAATAAATGGCTTAACTTGGAAGTATTTATAAACAGACCATTTTTAGGATACTGTAAAATATTTTTGCGAAATCCTAAAAAAATATAAAATCGCAACCTGTCCGTCCGTTCGTGCGTTACAGCAAGTTTTCTCGCATATCACATGAACTAGAATGATGACATTTTCTACGTAGGTCAAAAGTGGTGTCTTCTCAAAATTTGCAGTACAAGAAAATATTTTAAGGGGGGTCTCCCTATAATTTTTTTTTGAAGCCCTCTAGCGGCCAAGTTTCTCAACAGATTTTGATAAATCTTGAAATTATAAGTTACTAAAGCAAGTTATTAAAACCTGCATAAAATTATGCAAATGGGATGGCAAACGAAAAAGTCGAAAATTTACAGCAGCCGTTTTCAATAACAATCGGAAATTTTTGTGCTGTTGAGATCGAAACTCCATTTCGAATGAGATTCAGCACAATAGCTGAGACTAAACGACTGGTTTCTGTGAAAATAATCAAAAAACAAACGCTTGAATTCAAAATGGCGGCCCTTGATGGTTCTAAACAGAATTAAAAATTGTTACATCAATTGTAACACAAGTGCTGACTAAATTTTTATGGAAATCTATTGAAGTTAATTTGAGCTGCTTAAGCCGACAAGTTATCACCTTGTGTGGTAACCACTCAGTAATGTGTGAACAGCAAGTGTGAGAAGGACGAAATCTGTATTTATATGTTTATTACAATTTATTATCCGCAGATTTTCAATTGGTAATCTATAAGTGTGCAACTCAATCTTATTGGCAAAATATTTGCACCTCTACAAAGGGTCTCTAAATACGAACGTTGACAGATACTTTTTATATTAATAAATACCCATGTGGTTCTACGAAAATTGCAGAAAAAACTCTAGTAGCAGGCAAGCCAAATTCTTTTTCTAAACCTTACGCTACATACGAGAAATTTACTTTTCCGGCTGTTGCTGCCAACGGGGATTTTTGAATGTCTTTTTGTTGGGATCTAGTAATTGAAAAACTTGGAAACATACTTGTAACGTGCATCTTCGATCAATTTTTCCAAGCAAATATTTATCGGCAAGTATTTCGGGGAAAAAGCTTTCGTTAAGTGGCGAATTCGATACAACCACAAGCTGTATGAAATTTTTGACGATCCGGAGGTCTCAACGATTGTATGACTGCGGAAGCTGCAATGGGCTGGACACATGAATCGTATGGACGAACAACGGATACCCAAGAAGGTATTTGTTGGGAGAACTGAAGGCCGGCGGCCAGTGGGGAAACCGAGGAAACGCTGGTCTGACTCGGTCAACGAAGACAGTTCATCGCTGCTCGGATTTCGAAATAGGAAGACGTGGTCAACGGACCGAGACAGTTGGAGATGCTGTTTACAGGAAGCAAAGGCCCGAAAGGGGCTGTAGTGCTAAGAAGAAGAAGTGATGGTTGAGTCTTTAAGCTTGGATTCATGCTCAATGCACTTGCAGCTATGGAAGGCTTCGAAGCATTTCCATCAGTTAGCGATTTCGGTTGTTCCAATGAATATTTTGTAACCAGCTCTGCATTCGAAATAATCCGTAATTTGCTACTGATTCATTTAAATTCTTCAGGTAAGATGCATCTTAGTCGGTACTGGCCGTAATACTAGATGTATTTTTATTTACTTCTTCCGCATTCGGGATGTCACTCACACTTGAATATGCTTCAATTGTAGAGGTCGGTGTGGATCTGCATATGACAAAGAATTCCTCTTCGGACATGCTGGTTACTCGGTTAAATTCGAGTAAATTAGCTCCCCGACAACTGATTACAAAGATTTAAATTTCAATTCCAAGCTGCGCAATATTTTCCCGAAAAAATATTTTGTGGACTGTGTTTTGTGAGGGCTAGCTTTTTATGGCTGCCCTACCGATGGTAATTTACTTTTTTTGTCGATTGGCTACTCCATTACATTCTTCATCAAGCATTTGTGTACGTTGGTGAAAGTCCGCAATGTCCTGACAAATGATATCCCGTGGTGCGTGCATATTTCTTCACTCCAGGTTCCGCCAGCATTAACCGCACCCGCTTTGATGCTGTTCAAATTGGAGCATCAAGCGCATTTAATTGAACTGTATCGATCAATAGAGTGCTGCCATGTTGACTACTGCTAGCTGATGTCTTGTGACTGAAGTGTTGACGTATGCCTTAGTTATGTGCGAGGACGGTCCCAAAAGTACCCGACCCGATAAAGAAAACAGTAAAAAAAAATGGCGAAAATGTTTTTTATTTTTCAACATATTTTCTTTCAGCTCGATACGCTTTTACTAACGATATTCAATAGCTTTGATACCCACTTTATAGTAGGAACCATCAAGCTCCTCATAATAGCTATTAGCCGCAGACTCTACCTCTTCATTGTTGGCAAATCCTTTGCCGTCGTGTAATTTTCCAAATTAAGAAAAAGAAAATAATCCAGATAGCCAGACCTGGCGAAAAGGGGGCGCGAGGAAGGAATTCGAGCTTCAACTCATTGATTTCAGCTATCGCAATGACGCTCGTGTGGACTGGTGCGTTGTCGTAATGAAACAACACTTTCTTTTTCGTCAGATGGGGCCATTTATTCTTGATTTCATCACTCAAACGCTGCACTAAGGCTGCATAATATGCGTCGTTGATTGTTTTTCCTTTTTCGAGATAATCAATAAATGTTATTCCACGCGCATCCCAGAAAACGGATGCCATGACCTTGCTAGCTGACTGAAATGTCTTGGCTTTCTTTGGACCCGGTTCTCCTTTTTCAGTCCACACTTGGTCTCAGGTGTAAAATGATGGACCCATGTTTCATCCATGGTTATGAATCGAGGCAAAAACTCGGCTTTATTGCTGCGAAACATTGTCAAACACTCGATGGAAACATCCTCACGTTGCTGTTTGTGCTGTAATGATTTTGCTTTAACAACACTCGAACGTCGAGATTTCCCACAGGAAATCTGAACCGACCTCTCATCAGTTCTAGACGTGTAGTCTGATAACGGACAGTTTCCTTCAGGTCAGCAAGTCCGGATTCTCTTAGTCTACTCCAAGGTGGCTGCTGGATAGCTAGCTAGTTTGATGAGGAGTTCAGTTGCGGGTCTTACGCGAGCAGGCTGAGTCCGAAATACAAGAATTCAGCCACCGGTTCACATGTCCGATTTAATAACCCTGTCAAAAACACAATTATATGGAAACGAAACCTTTCTTTACTTTATTCCGTATTTCTTCCATACATCCAGCCAACAACAAAAACTGTATCTAACTCCGTGTTCCCGATTATCCCCGACGCGGTACCGAAAAATACCCTACTCTAACTCGAACTTGGAACAACCTACTCTAATAAAAAACTGCAAAGCAAATTTTGGTACCGCGCACCAAACGCGAAGCCGGCCATCCGCGGATTACGAGAACCCTACCCTCGTAACGGCATACTCACCGTTCGCTGCCAATCCTGCTGAAAAAGAAGGGTTTGCTGGAAAGGAAAGACGTTGTTCGATTTTTAGCGATTCATGATTTTGTTCAACATTTCCGATTTTAATGTACAGTACAATAGTTCTTATTGCTTATAAATATTATTCATATGTTAAAAAAAATGCAGAAAATTGATATTAGTACTACAAAACAAGTCTAAAGTTGAGTTTTTCCTTATTTTTCTTTTGAATGCCATTCAAGGTTTCATATAAAAAACGTAATACTATAAACTGATGCAATAAACATCATCAATGCAATGTTATAATAAGTTTACTTTTCTCGAAATTATCTAATTATAACTGAAGGCTGAAGTTAAACGAACAAATTTTCAATGCAAATGTTGTGCGTGAGCCAAGAAAGATGCAAGTATTAATTCAACCTAAAAAAAAAGATTTTAACCAAAGAATTAATTAGAAAAAAATTTCGGTTACTAACAGTAAGTACATTGTTGCACTTGCTTTCAAACACATCAATTCATGTTTGCTGTCCATTGAATAATTATTCTCAAAACTCTATCATAAGACACAAAATTAAAATTAATCGGGAACCCTTTAGTTCTTGAGTCATTTTATTCTATTTTGCCTAAAATTATAAAGGGGTTCATTAAGGTACCCATTCATCTTCTATTTCCGATCATAAAAAAACTACAGCACAGTCCATTGTTTCGTTTTCTTTTTAATTATTTCATCTAAACGGTTGGTCGACTAAGTTCAGAAAGGAATATGTAGCACACGTTTTACTTAGCCGCTGTATGGTATGCCTCAATATATTGGTAAGTCTGAAAGCATTGAGCCTTTTTTGTCATCTTTCGATTGAATATTTCTTTTATTTAAAATGGATTTTATTTAAGTACATATTATCCATAATTTTCTATGACCTTTTGCCATTTTTTGGGTAAAAATGTTATTCCATCTGTATAGAACTTCTGTGGCTTATCGGCGAAAAACTTGACCAAGTGATTTTCACAGTCCTCTTTTGAAGTGAATTTCTTTTCATCAAGGAAGTTTTGCAGAGACCCACACAAATGGTGGTCTGATGGTGCAAGGTCTGAACTATACGGCGGATGCATCAAAACTTCCCAGCCAAGCTCTGTCAATTTTTTCCGGGTCATCAAAGATGTGTGGTGAAGGCAACGCCCTTTCTATTGATCAATTCTGGCCGGTTTTTTTGAATTGCTTATTGCAATCTGGTTAATTACTGACAGTACAGAATTGAGTGTTTGGCCAGGTTCTCGGACCTCATGATAAACAATTCCCTTCCAATCCCACCAGACACACAGCATAACCTTATTTGGTTACAATTCTGGCTTTGAATTCGTTTGAGATGATTCACCTTTTTTGACCATGATCTTTTTCAAACGGCATTCTCATATCTTACCCATTTTTCATCCCCCGTAATGATTTGCTTCAAAAATGATTTAATTCCGTTACGTTTTATTAGCATTTCGCAAATGGAAATTCGGTCGATAAAATTTTTTTGTGTTAATTAATGGGGCTCCCAAACGTCGAGCATCTTGGTGTATCCAGCCTTCCGCAAATGGTTCAAAACTGCTTGGTGATTGTTGGGTCAGAATCCAATATAATTATGAAACATCAGTTATTATTTATAAAACTAACTAAGCTATGCACTCCAATGAACATTATTTTGAATTCGTTCGCGCCAATAAATGCGCAATCCAAGCTGTACTAATTATATTTTACAATTAGCTTATAACTTCACTTAGTATACGAAAATATAAACATGGCAACACTGTAAACATGACAGCGTGCAGTTCGTTTTGTGATTCGAGGAAAGAAGGTCAGACTCGCCGACTAAAACTTGTAACCTAAATTCCGTGTAAATTAAAACCTTTAGTAAAATAAAATAATAAATAGAAAAGCCTATTTATTTCATTTCATTTTTGGTCCGTCGAGCCGGATACGGCAGTTTCGTTTGTAGTTCGATTTCGATAATCGATCGGGATCAAAAAAGACATTTTTTCGTCGGGAATAGTTCACTAAAAACCTAACAGTAAGATTTCGGTAATCGATCGGAATCTGAAAAGAACAGTTTTTTCGTCGTGAACAGTTCAATTAAAACTACTAGTAGATTTCGGTAATCGGTCGGAATCCGAAAGAAAAGTTATTTTTCGTGGGCATTTGTATAAAAACTCAAACTGTACGTGATCGAACGTGCCCTAGTCAAATCGTGACATTAAACAGTTTGATTGTGTGAAGATGACTAGTGAGTCTGAAGACAATGGAGATGATCGGAAAGTTCTCGAATCAGTAAATAAACTGAAAAGAAAGCGGGCCGCTGCGCAAGGAAGCATCACACGCGTTAAACGGATCATTGATCCAAAGGGTGAGAAATTAAATATTCATGAGCTTAACACGAGGCTAGAGCTCTTGGAGAGTTCGTTTACGACGGCTATGGAGACCCATCTTGAAATCGAAGATCTCGATGATGATGCGGCCCAAAACGCAACTAAACTCGCGGAATTGGAAGATTTATATTGTGGAACTAAGGCAGCCATTCTTGGGTACTTAAATCGATCAAGACCAAGTAAGGATGTTTCTAATACGACAAGCACATTTTTAACACCTCGATCGCGGTCTAAAAATCTTCTGCGTCTCAAATTGCCACTTTTTAATGGTGAGCCTACGTCATACTTAGAATTTTGGAACAAGTTTAAGTCATTGGTTGATAATGATGACGAGTTAGAGGATTTCGAAAAATTCCAGCATTTAATCAGTTGCTTAGGCGAGAAGGTGCGAAAAATTATCGAACATTTAGAAGCGACTCCTGAAAATTACACTCGTGCGAAAACGTTATTGGACAAACGGTTCAATAATCCCGCATTAATACTGACGGGTCATGTTCGACAGTTATTCGACCTTCCTGCAGTAAATTCGACAGCAGCGTCTCAGCTACGACAATTATCTGATAGTGTTATGGCCCATATTCAGTCAATGTCGTCATTAGCTAAGCCCGAGCAAATATATCACGGTTTATTATTGCATCTGGCATTACAAAAAGTCGACTCGGAGACGCGACTAAAATGGGACGAGATTCGTGATTTAAAACGTTTTCCTGAATGGGATGAATTTTCGGAATTTTTAAACAATCGCTGTCAAATTCTTGAAGCACGCGCGATGGATGGCAGTAGTCATCAAAATGAATCGGCTTCGGCACCGCGGCCGTCTCGTTCTAACGCAAAAAATCGCACAGTACTCATATCGGCGCGGAGTTCGTGTATCATTTGTAGTGCAACAGACCATTACATTCAAAAATGCCCACAGTTCACAGCGAAATCACCCGTCGAACGGTATTGGGAGGTAAAACGACGATCGCTTTGCATTAACTGCTTAACAAAGGGTCATACGACCAAAACCTGCACAAGGTTGAAATGTCGAATTTGTGCAGGTGCTCACCATACCTTATTACATCGGGATCAATCAAAGCAAGTGGAAAACGTTAATTCGGACGTCAAGGTTGTGCCTTCAGAGCACGACGTTAGCACAAGTCATGCAAATAATTCATCGTTGATCATATCGTCGTCGTCGTCATCGGAATTTTATGTGAGTTGCGACAATGAAATAAACCACGTAATTTTAGCAACTGCAGTAATCTATATAAAGGATAAAGTGGGATCTTTCGTGCCCTGCAGAGCGCTCTTAGACTCAGCTTCGCAGTTAAACATAATATCGGAATCGCTGTCCAACCGATTGCAGATAAAGAAACAAAAGGTCAGCGAGTCTATTAGCGGGATTGGAGCTGTGAGTGCTGTTGCTAAATTTAGAACTAACATAACTATTAAATCTCGTGTTAACAACTTTGAAACTAGTTTGGAAATGATAATTTTACCCACAATAGTGGGCCCTCAACCCCACTGTTCTTATAGTATCGATAATTGGAACATTCGTAAAAATTTGCCACTTGCTGATCCACATTTTTATGAAAGTCAAGGAATAGATGTTTTGATTGGAGCATCTGTCTTTTTTTATCTTCTTTGCGTTGGCCAGATCAAACTCCAAGAAACCGAGCCAACTTTACAGAAAACCTTATTGGGCTGGATAGTGTCAGGATGTTGCAAGAATATGAAATATCGAAACAGTAACGTGGTTTGCAGTTTAAAGGCCGTGACTGAGGACTCAGAACAATCAGTGCTGCAACTTTTGGAAAAATTTTGGGTACTGGAATCAACTGAAATGGATAATCAAAAATGGAGTTTGGAACAACAAGATTGTGAAGATCACTTTCGTCAGACCTATCGTCGAACAACAGATGGACGATTTATCGTTAAATATCCCATTAAGGAAGACCTCTCGAAGTTGGGTAGTTCTTACGACATCGCACTTCGACGGTTTTCGAACCTGGAGCGCAAACTGAGAAAAGATCGAGAATTAAACGAACAGTATTCTGCATTTATGAAGGAGTATGAAGACCTAAATCATATGGAGCTCATAGACACTGAAGATCGAAACCGAGTACGTTATTGGATCCCTCATCATTGCGTTTTGAGACCGGAGTCTTCGACAACGAAACTTCGTGTAGTATTCGATTGTAGCTGTCGCACTAGTACAAATATATCGCTAAATGAAATGATGATGGTTGGGCCGACTATACAGGCCGAGCTTTTCGCTATATTCATTCGTTTCCGTTTTCATAAATATGCTTTAACCGCGGATATATCGAAAATGTATCGTCAAATAATTATAGATGACGATGACAAATACACTCAGTGCATTATCTGGAGAAATCACTCATCAGAAGAAATACGTCATTACAAGCTAATCACAGTTACTTATGGTACACCCGCAGCCCCATTCCTAGCTACTCGTTGTCTGCAGGAACTTTCAAACTTATATGGAAAGGATTATCCAGCCGTTGCAACTACTATTCGTCGTGATTTCTACATGGATGATCTCATAACCGGGGCTGACTCGACGGAAGAGCTTTCAAAGATTAAATCGGAGGTAAAGTATATTCTATTAAAGGCAAAGTTTGATTTGAGAAAATGGTGTTCGAACGATGAATACTTGCTGAAAGGCGATCCGGTAGAGGATCTAGCAATGAGTTGCTCATTCGAAAAGTCGAATAGTATTAAAACTTTAGGAATTGTTTGGTAACCCGTACCAGACTTATTTAGTTGCTGCTATAAACACAATATCGATGGAAGAAAAATAACAAAATGCACAGTTTTATCGGATGCTGCGAAAATTTATGATCCATTGGGAATCATTAATCCTGTAACAGTCATAGCCAAAATATTCCTACAAGACCTCTGGAAATTAAAAATAAATTGGGACGAGTCATTGCCTACAAGTTATCATCAACATTGGGAAACATTTAAGGGATAGCTAAGTTTAATACAAAATATAAAAATTCCTCGTTTAGTACTTGCAGATCCGGAAAAAACAACCTTGGAGTTACACGGATTTGCCGATGCCTCGCCCAAAGCATATGGTTGCTGTATATACGTTCGTTGCATCGCATCTTCTGGAGCAATATCTGTAAAATTGTTATGCGCGAAGTCTCGAGTAGCGCCGGTGAAATCGGTCACCATACCTCGATTGGAACTCTGTGGAGCTCTACTTTTGGCGGAGCTAATGGACCGAGTTCAAAAAATCATCAATAGACCTATTCAGGATGTTTTCTGCTGGACTGACTCTACGATTGTCCTGGCATGGCTTGCTGATCATCCGTCTAGTTGGAATACTTTCGTGGCGCATAGAGTCGCCAATATACAAGCTTTGTCATCGAACATGAGATGGAAACATGTACCCACAACTTCTAATCCTGCGGACATTGTTTCCCCCCTCTTTGGTTCAATGGGCCTGATTTTTTAATGGAATCCTTTGATAAATGGCCTATTAGAAATCAATCGACAGCGAATGTTCCGGAATCCAGAAGAGTTAAGATCGTCCTCGCCGCAACTATAGTTGATCGGGAAGACTTAACATCAAATGTAAAATTTATAAATGACTATCAAAAACTTCGTCGCGTATTTGGATTCATTTTGCGATTTGTGAACAATTCGAGACGAACAGAAGATAGGAAAATAGGTCCTCTTTCAGCGGAAGAGCTCGACACTTCGCTACATCGAATTATTTGGATCGTTCAGAATCAGGAATTCGCTAAAGAAATTAGACTACTTGAAAGTCAATTGAAAAGTCCTTTAAGGAGTTCTATCGCAAATTTGAACCCTTTCCTAGATAGCAATTCCAAGATAAAACTACTAAGAGTAGGAGGACGTCTACAGAATGCAGACATTACCTATGAATCGAAACACCCAATCCTTTTGCCTAAAAACCATCCATTTGTCCTTTCTCTTGTCAAACATTATCATGAACAAAATTTTTATGCAGGTCCTCAAGCGTTAGTTGCTGCCATCCACCACAAATATTGGATCATTAACGCCAGAAGCTTTGCAAGACAAGTAGTGCATCAGTGCTATCGTTGTTTTCGTTCACGGCCGCAAGTCTCACATCAACTAATGGGCAATCTTCCAGCTTCTCGCTTAAAACCAACTCGGCCTTTCCTTGTTTCTGGAGTCGATTTTTGTGGTCCAATTTGCGTGCATCAAAAGGGCAGAGGAAATCGTTCGTATAAGGTTTATATTGCAGTGTTTGTTTGCTTCGCAGTCAAGGCGGTACATTTAGAGGTCGTCTCGGACTTGACATCGCAAGCCTTCATTGCGGCTCTAAAAAGATTTATCGCTCGAAGAGGTCACTGCCATCACCTGTACTGCGATAATGGAACCAATTTTGTTGGAGCAAAGAGAGAGATGAGAGAGCTTCATCAACGTTTCAACAGTCAGCAAACTCAAGATTCGATTATCCAGCTGTGTGCCGATGACGGAATCGAGTTTCATCACATACCTCCTCGAGCACCACATTTATATCGTACTTTTGGACTTGCCTCTCTGACCTATGAAGAATTGTCAACGGCAGTAACTCAAATCGAAGCGATCCTAAATTCTCGGCCGTTAACTCCACTTTCGTCAGATCCGAATGATCTGAACCCACTAACGCCAGCACATTTTTTAATTGGCGAACCGTTGAACTCGCCAGCCGAACCCGGGGTTACCAACGTTAACATTTCTCGTCTATCTCGTTGGCAGCAATTATCCTGGTTACAACAGCAGTTTTGGTTACGTTGGTCCAAAGAATATCCCTTACAACTGCAACAAAGAGGCAAATGGCATACAGAAACGAAAAACATCCAATTGGGTCGATTAGTCGTCGTCGTCGATTCCAGTCTACCACCACAACGATGGCTACTAGGTCGTATAATTGAACTCCACCCAGGTGCGGACGGGCTAGTCAGAGTGGTTTCCCTTAAAACCAAGTTGGGAACTCTGCGTCGGCCAATCGCCAAGGTATGTCCTTTACCAAGTAGCGATCTGGAGAATTGAAGGCAGTAGCCGTTCAAGGTTGGCGGAATGTTGGATCAGAATCCAATATAATTATGAAACATCAATTATTATTTGTAAAACTAACTAAGCTATGCACTCCAATGGACATTATTTTGAATTCGTTCGCGCCAATAAATGCGCAATCCAAGCTGTACTAATTATATTTTACAATTAGCTTATAACTTCACTTAGTATACGAAAATATAAACATGGCAACACTGTAAACATGACAGCGTGCAGTTCGTTTTGTGATTCGAGGAAGAAAGGTCGGACTCGCCGACTAAAACTTGTAACCTAAATTCCGTGTAAATTAAAACCTTTAGTAAAATAAAATAATAAATAGAAAAGCCTATTTATTTCAATTCAGTGATGGATATTCAGTTCCTTAGCAATGTCATGGCTGCTTATGTGTTGGTCTTCTTCTTTTTTGTAAGATTTCATCGACTTTTTCAGTGGTTGGTCGACCTGAGCGAATTGCATCTTTGACATCAAAATTTCCAGAACGAAAGCGAGTGAACTATCCCTTGGCTGTGGCTTTTGATAAAGTATCTTGACCGTAGAACCACTAATTTTTTCACGAGCCTGCGATGCATTCTCACCTTGATCGTAGGGATATTGTAAAATAAACGATTTTTTTCTGAAATATCACTCATTTTTAAATGAATACAACTTTTGACATGAATGACGAAATACCAAACTGTCCATATGAAAATTGTAGACTGGAGTGTCACCTTTCAAATGCATGTCAGTTAGACTTAATCTGATTAGTATTGCCCGATATATGACAACGAACACCATCTAGTGAGAAAAAAGGCTCAATACTTTTTAGACTATCCAATGTACATATACTATGACCGCAATACTATGATTTTTTTTTCCTTGACTTTATTCCGTAAAACTAATACCTGCTCTACCTTCAGTTGCTTTAATCTAAATTATCTTGAAAATTTAATTTAATATATCCAGGGGAGCCGTCTGTTGGCATCTCACAAAAGGGACAGACTGCTTGAAACCCAGTAGTACCGTGAGGAATGTCTACGTTGGTCCAATGTTTGATGTATTTTTTTTTTCAGTAGCCATATGTCCACAAGGATTAAATTCGTGTGTTAGGGGATCCAGAATCAACGTAAAATGAAGGTTCAATACCCATGCATAATGTAACTACTGGTCCTAATTCTAACTGTTAATGATTACATGCTATGGGGATTTGTCTTGTTATACAAATTTGAATTCACTATTCTGTTTGATCGGTATGTTTGATGTAAATAATTTATAGAAATATTTCATTGATTTCCTTTAAAGGCAAAAGGGTATTTTCGTTAATTTCTTCTCACTTATTGGATCATTCTGTATCGGAACTAGCTCGAGGGTAGAAGATACGAAAACAAAACAAAAATCATCGATATTTAATTTGCTATGCCCCTCAAGCCAAATGTAATGATGGGATCGGTTTCAATAGTGTGAAAGATTATTCAGGATATGTTCGATGCAAAGCGATAAAAAAGAAATTATCTAGATAGTTGTAGTCATATATTTTGAAAAATAGGCGAGCAAATTATGCAGGTTAAATGGATATAAATGCTAATCATGTTATGGAATGCAAACTTCTTATTGGTTATGGAATATATTTATATCAGTAGGCACAAATCAAATCCATCTTAAATATTGATTAATTGTATTTCAATTGTATTGCCAAGCCATCAATACAGCTGGGAAATTATTTTTCGCTGAACAGACTAGTTTACACTGATGCATCTGCGAGAAAGACACGGACTGACACGCTATTTGATAGTTCTGCATTCATTAATTATGTTGTATTCAGTTAAAAAGGTCTTGTAAAAATTTCAATCGGTAGGGATTCTTTTTAGCATAAAAGCAAAATAATTCGCGACTATCCCTTTTCTTGAAGAATCTTGAAAATACAACATTAAAATTATATATTCTTAGTTATAAATATTTGCACGGCTATTTTGTTGCTATTTTAGTATTTGACTTTAGGTACAATATCATTTGACTGAGAGTGAACCACAAAAAAAGAGTATAGTTGCGTTGCCAGAAACTTCGGGTTCTTTTCGTTATCAGTAATTTAATCGGACATGTGATGGTTTGATATTTGCATTTCAACAGACGGTGATCATTAATATTGGATATTAACTACATTAGGCAATCATATTTTTATTTGAATTATAGAAGACACCTCATTATACCCACAACCAGGCATTCAAATTTCAAATTTTGAAGTCAAGTCTCACTTTGCTGTCATTCTATCGTCATCTCCTTTCAAACAGTATTTACACCACCACATGCGATTTGTGATGTTCCATCTCTTTGAATAGCTATCATCTACTCTAACTTATGGAAACAGCTTCCAAAACTAGATTTAATTTGTCGCAAGAAATCAATGGCGAGATTGTGTGCAAACCATATCTTGCTCTGGAACTTATTCCGTTAAACTAATGCCGTGGGCATTGCTGACATTTCATAGTAATTTCGCTTAATGTCGTTGTGCACTGCATTCGGATTTAATGCAATGATTCCCGACGCTGCACTGACCTCACAGATACTTTGGTGACGTTCCTTCCTTCTCCTCCGCAACTCGATTACATCGATATGCAGATGGTTTGACTGGCTTTTACGTAAATACGATTAAAAAAAAGTATACATACAACTCGTGTAATACGAGTCACATGCTACCGTACGGTGCGTTTCGACAACGATAGATGATCTGTGGCTAAGACATATGCGTTAATGATCCTGTACTTAATCTCTTTATGTCGTTTCTCCACGCGCCGAACACTTGTTGTCGCAGCCAATGTCACCAGCCACCACAGGCGAAATCCATCACTCTATAGTCGTTGGGCTTCTTGTTTCGTTTCAACGTAACCTTTACTAACACCAGCCCTATTTCTGAAATAAGCACCCTTAAGATTTATAGCCGAATTGAAGCAAGGATAGGACTTACAAGTTGAACTTCAACTGCACTATGGAAAACGATGCCTGCTTGTTTTTTTTTTGTCGTGGTTGTCGAAGAGGACTGCAAGTCGATTCCCTTAGGACAATGAAATGACTGGTGAGCACGTGGATTTGTAGCGTTACATTTATTATTCACACTACAAAAAACACTCAGCTAAAAATTTATTATTCATACTACAAAAAACACTCAGTTAAAAATAACGTAAATGTCATTTCGATATACTTAGTTTTTATTTTCACTAAATTTTGATTGTAATTATAGGAGACTTGTTTTTAGTATAAATAGCATGTAATTTTTGAAATGTAGTTAGTCAGTGAATCTGATTAGAATGGAATATATAATTAATAAATAAGTGTAATATTTAATGAATATAATTGAGTTTTAATTAAATTGAGTTTTGATTAAGTATATAAATATAAAAGTGGAATATACTAACCACTTATATTTGTGACCCCGACATCTCAATACCACCTTCAGACAACTCGATCCAGATCTGTTGAAACGTGAATCGTGCAGCACTCACCAGTGCAACAGCTTCTCAAACTTAATAAGTGCAACAAAGAAATGGCTATCATCCGTGCTGGCAGCCTAGAATGTGAAGAAGACGCGTCAGAGTAAGAACCAACAGCCATAGCAGCACAAGAAGATTTCAAATACATCGTATTGTTGCTATCTTTGTACGTTTCGAATTGTTTAAAATTCGATTTATCGCTTTGGCCCGGTCAATTTACCGCCTAGTCCAGCTGTCACACCTGGAACTTATAGCAACTGCGACAGCAAATCATCAGGAATACCATCAAGCCACCCAATAAATGTAATCGATAAACCCAAAGTCATACAAACGGATTTGCTGAACGGAGCTGGCAACAACAGAGCGCCTCTATCAAAAAAGCACAAGCGCTTCTACGCAAAAGACACAAGTGCCCCAACGAAAAAATCACAAGATCAATTAATAAGTAAGTTTTGTAAAAGTCTCCCATAATTTTATTAAATACCCGATTATATTAATTTTAAAAAACGCACACGGCATAAGGGAAATTTATAAAAGTTCATCCTTTTTCGGAGGGGGTGGACTTATTTAAAAAAAACTCCGCATAGTATATTTAAACTGAATAAAATACAGATCTTAGACACAAATAATATTAGAAAAGCCTTAGTAATTATAATAAGTATCATGGCTAATTCAGGGAATAGAGATTCTTCCCAGAACTCAATTAATGCGGTAGCTTTAAAACTACCTACTTTTTGTAGCAACCTTGCTGTACAATGGTTTACCATTGTAGAAGCGAATCTTTTACTTAGAGGAATTACTGCTGAAACTACAAAATTTGAATATGTTATTGTTTCGTTACCACCTGACATGATAGAGTCAGTGTTTGATATCATTCAAAATTGTGCTGGAAATTCTACATCACCATATACCATTCTTAAGAAAGCGCTTATAGAAAGACATTCTCTTTCCGAGAATAAAAGATTAGAGAAATTACTTTCGGGAACTAAAATGGGCGATCAAAAGCCATCTGAATTTTTCTGAAAAATGAAACAAACTGCTGGAGAATCAAATATTCTTCAGATGATTTCATATTGAAATAATGGTTGAGAAAACTCCCACCTTTTATTCAGGCGATTATGAAAACTCAATCCAATTCTGATATTCAAACTTTAAATAAATTAGCTGATGATCTTTGGGAAATTAATCCTTATCAAAATTCCAAAATTCATGCATTTACCACTGCAAATTGTTCTAATTCTCTCGGAAATTCTTCTAATTCTAACGATTTTACAATGGCCAAAATTGTGTTAGAAATTCAACAATTAAAAAATGAGATAAAATAAATTAAAGAAATATTTAAAAATTTGAGTTTTAACCTTCAAAACAATAATAATAACTTTCAAAGTAATTTTTATCAAAGTGATAATAATCGATTTAGAAATCGCTCTCGTTCAATGAGTAATAGTCGATTTACTTCAAACAATAATAAGCAACATGACTTATCTTGGTATCATGGAAAATTTGGTGATAAACGTAGTAAATGTGTTTCACCTTGCAACTATAAACATAATGTTTTAAACTAAAAATTTTCATTATCCATGCGGCGGGTAACGGATATTCCAAAATTCAATCAAGCCGCTTATTTACCCAATTACGAAATTTAATTTTTTAATTGATTCTGGCTCAGACGTTTCAGTTTTACCCGTCACTTCTTCTTCAAAATTTAGTGAAACTAATGAGGTTTTATTAGCAGCAAATGGCTCAAACATCAATATATTTGGTTCTAAAATTTTAAAGATTAGTCTTGGCCTTAGAATATCATTTTTCCATAAATTTTTAATCGCTACAGTCTCCAAGCTAATTATTGGAGCTGATTTTTTAGCGAAGTTTAATTTAATTGCATCATGATCAAAAGACTACCTTAGGTTCTAATGGCAATTTAAATATAACCAACTTAGCTTCATTAAAATTTTTCGAAATAGCATCTGAGTTTGGAAGTATTACAAAAGAATTTCCAGAATTATTACAAGAACCAGATTTCAATAAGCTAGTTAAACATTTTATTGTTCACAATATTGTTACTAAAGGACAATTACCAGTTTCTAAATTTAGAAGACTGAATAGTAGTAATAAAACAAAAATTGCAAAAACTGAATTTGATTATATGATAAAAATCGGCATTTGCCGTCCTTCAAAATCATCATGTACTTCAGCTTTACATATGGTGCCTACACAAGAATCTTCAGATTGGCGACCTTGTGGCGATTACCGACGCCTAAACGCAATAACTGAACCAGACAGATATCCAATCCCTCACATCCAGGATTTTTCAACTAAATTAATAGTCTCGCAGTTTCGTACGAGGTGACCGATATACTCCTCAGGAGCTGCCACATCAGTCACCTCGGGGCAGCTCGACTGCGGGGTTCCAGATGACCACGAACCCATATATATATATATGTTGCAGCATGGCAGTGCTGCAAGCTCTATCGAGCAGTAATTTCCACATTTACGCAGTGGTGGCGAACTTATAAGAAAATTTTGTTTGAGGATTGCTGGTTGTCCTAAGTGAAAGAACTACATTGTTCTTTCACCCGAGCATTTTAGCTATCAACATAATAGCATTATTCGCTCGATGGACTTCAGCTGGTTCCAGCATATAGGCTGGTTCCATTAAAAATCTCGCAGTTGTGATGTGGCAGCTCCTGAGGAGTATATCGGTCACCTCGTATGAAACTGCGAGATTTTTAATGGAACCAGCCTATATGCTGGAACCAGCTGAAGTCCATCGAGCGAATAATGCTATTATGTTGATAGCTAAAATACTCGGGTGAAAGAACAATGTAGTTCTTTCACTTAGGACAACCAGCAATCCTCAAACAAAATTTTCTTATAAGTTCGCCATCACTGCGTAAATGTGGAAATTACTGCTCGATAGAGCTTGCAGCACTGCCATGCTGCAACATATATATATATGGGTTCGTGGTCATCTGGAACCCCGCAGTCGAGCTGCCCCGAGGTGACTGATGTGGCAGCTCCTGAGGAGTATATCGGTCACCTCGTACGAAACTGCGAGATTTTTAATGGAACCAGCCTATATGCTGGAACCAGCTGAAGTCCATCGAGCGAATAATGCTATTATGTTGATAGCTAAAATGCTCGGGTGAAAGAACAATGTAGTTCTTTCACTTAGGACAACCAGCAATCCTCAAACAAAATTTTCTTATAAATTAATAGGCTGTATAATTTTCTCTAAAATCGATTTAATTCGCGCATATCACCAAATTCCTGTTGCACCTGAGGATATTCATAAAACTGCTTTTACTACCCGTTTCGGTTTATTTGAGTTTGCCCGCATGCCTTTTGGCTTAAGAAATGAAGCTCAAACGTTCCAACGCATGATGCATGAAGTACTTAGCGGTTTAAATTTCGTCTACGTTTATCTTGACGACATCATAATTTTTAGTAAATCTAAAGAACAACATAAGGAACATATCCGGGAAGTTTTTTATCTTTTAACAAATTCTTTTGAGAAAGCAAAAGAAAGTCCAGCTAATGTTACTCTTTTAAACTATCCTAAAGATAATGCCCCCATTTCTTTAGCAAGTGACGCTTCAAATTCTAGTATAGGAGCAGTTTTGCAACAATATTTTAATGGCATATGGCAATCTTTAGCCTTTTTCAGCAAAAAATTAAATGCTGCTCAAGGAAAATGTTCAACTTTTGATCGTGAGTTATCAGCTATATATTTAGCAATAAAGCATTTTCGATACTTTTAAGAAGGTTGACATTTCAATATTTCAACTGATCATAAACCTTTAACAAGTATATTTACAACTAAAACTGATAAAAATCCCCGTCAAGAAAGATATATTGATTATATCTCTCAATTCACGACGGATATCAAGTATATAAAAGGAAAGTCAAATGTTGTTCCTGATACGCTATCACGCCTCGATACTGATGCAATTAATCTTAACTAGATTGATTTAAAATGTTTAGCTAGTGAGCAAATGAAAGATCAAGAACTTATTATTTTCCGAGATAATACTGCTAATTTCAACTCCAAGGCTGAAATAGTTCCAATTAACATTTCAAACAATATTGTTACATGTACAAATAATTCTGCGAGCTACTGTCGCAGTTGTTTTCACAACCATTAAGAACATCAAAAAAATGAATTTACTCGAAACCACGAGAACCCACCAAGCATCAACATCTGAAAGTGAGTCACTGCTCCATTCATTCACGCTGCTCGAAAGCTCCCGTTAATTCGCCAATGTACGAGAACTGGGTTGAATGACTACAGACCCTATATAAAGGCGAGCTGAATGAATGGGGGGAATCATTCATTCGACCGCGATAAAAACTGCGATAGTTTGTGGAAAGCGATATTGTTCGAGTAATAGAAAAGTGATTTTCGTTGATCGTGAAGTGATCTTAGAAGACAATTGCGATAGAAATTTATGGACAAGTGGAAGTTAGATTTTAATAGTGAAAATTAAAAATTGTGAAATAGACCAAATGAGTGATTGTGCATTTCTAAGTAATTTAATAAAATCTTTTAATTTAATTTAAAGACATTGCGTCTTCTCTTTCCCGGAACATTAAAATTATTGGCCGCGAACCAAAACACGCGACAATATCATTTTATGGTGTTTAGGCACTTTCAGACCTTATGTTCCTTTTAATTTAAGACGTATCATTTTTAACTCTTTTCATAATCTATCCCATCCTGGTATTAGGGCAACTCGTTAAACAATTACAAAAGATTATTTTTGCCCCAAGATGAATTCAGACACAAATTTATGGGCAAATCATGTGGAACCTGTCAAAAGAATAAAATTAATAAACATATAACACTAGAAGTTTTGCAAATCCCTATACCATCTAAAAGATTCCAACACATTCATGTAGATTTGGTAGGTCCTTTACCACCGTCACAAGGTTACTCCTACTTATTAACAGTTATCGACCGTTTTTCTAGATGGCCAGAGTGTTATCCAATTAAAGACATAACAGCCACTACGATTGCTAATACACTATGGAGAGAATATTTTTCCAGATTTGGTTCACCTTTAGAAATAACAACCGATCAAGGATCTCAATTTGAAGCTAAATTATTTAATGAATTATTAAAATTAATAGGATCACATAAGATCCATACAACAACTTATCATTCACAAGCTAATGGAATGATTGAGAGATTTCATAGAACGTGGAAGACTGCAATTAGATCTAGAGACAATATGAATTGGTTTGATGAACTACCTGTTATTCTTTTAGGTCTTAGGTCTTCTTGGAAAGAAATCAATAAATGCTTCTCCAGCAGTAATGTTATATGGTGAAAATATAAAAATCCCTACCAGTTTTTTTGTTAACGATTTAAAAGCAGATAATTCATCAGTCGATAATTTCATTATTAAATTAAAAAACCATTTTAAAAATATTAAAAGTAAAGATCCCAAAAAAGTTAATAATAAAATTCAACTACCAGAATCTTTGAATACTTGTAACAAAGTTTTTTACGAGTATAGAATAAAAGAAATACTTTTTCTCTATCTATTTGATGTAATTAAAAAAGATAATAAAAATTTCATAATTGAAAAAGACGGAAAGAATCTCACAGTTTCCATTGATAGAGTTAAACCTGAATTTAAAGTTAAAAGTATTTTGTTTCGTGATTAAACATCACAATTAATTTAACATATTATCAAAAATATTCTAATACCAATTTAAATCAATATCCAGTTTAAATTTATATCGCTAATGCTGAAGGGGGGGAGTAATGTAGCGTTACATTTATTATTCATACTACAAAAAACACTCAGTTAAAAATTTATTATTCATACTACAAAAAACACTCAGTTAAAAATAACGTAAATGTCATTTCGCTATACTCACTTTTTATTTTCGCTAAATTTTGATTATAATTATAGTAGACTTGGTTTTAGTATAAATAGCATGTAAATTTTGAAATGTAGTTAGTCAGTGAATCTGATTAGAATGGAATATATAATTAATAAGCAAGTGTAATATCATTGGCGTAGCAAAGGGGGGGGAGGCCAGGTGGGCCTGGCCCACTTTAGAATCTTTCTTGCCCACCCTAGAATATTAGCTGTTAGTGCACAATGAGAAAATTAGTTTACAATAATCTACATCAACATAGGAAGTGGTTAAAATTTTTCAAAAAGTCGCGTCGATCAGTTTTGCTATGAACAATACTCAAATTATTCTGCCGCCCAATGGAATGCAACACACATACCATTATTGACAAGGTGCATGGATTGTGCAGCCGTGGCCAGAGCATATCTACTAAATAGCAGCTGCAACTAGAACAAATTTTATTTCTTACGGTACTTATGGAGGAGAGAGAATTAGACTAAAAGTGCGTATGTATGGTAAACAAAAACTTGAATTTGCTTGCAATTTTACCAACACATGGTAAACTTTAATCCATCTTTTACACGTTTATTTCCCTCTCTTTTCATTTTGACAGCTCCTCGATTGCAGGTGCTAGTTAGTATATATGCTCTGCCGTGGCGCTGGCCGCGCATCGGAATCAGTCATTCCAAAGCAAACGCAAAACGCAACGGTGTGTATTTTTTGTGCATTGCATAAGGTAATCAGTTGAATTTTGTATCGTGTTGTGAGTTTATGTGGTACAGTGTTGACAATCTGATCTGAGGTGCTGTTGTTTATCGGAAAAGTAGCTTGATAAGGTATATCTAGTTTATTAAGATTTAATAATAATAATAAACAAATGAAATGTGAATGGTTTTTCTTTCTCCGCTATATGTAGTTATAATAAATCAATATAATGAAGAAATTCAAGGACATACGATGTTTTTTCAAACATAATACAATTCAGCCGCAATCAGATGACAGCGGCGAGGGTCAGGAAATCGCTCCTGGTATTCGTTCTAAGGAAGAAAATCGTTGTTCCGATGAAGCTTCTACATCTACAGCATGTACTAAAAGTACTGAAAATGACCTTGGATGTCGAGAAACTGAACCATCAAGGCCAGTCATAGATTTCCCTAGAAGAAAAATCGGTGACCGATTCAGATGTTTTTCGTCGAGATATTATGATGAATATCCCTGGATTGTTTACTGTTTTGTCTGCAGAAACTTTCGTACAAAGATTTTACGCTCTCAACAAGAAAAATTTGTTTCTAGTGGTTTTGATAATTGGAAAAAGCTAGGGGAAGCGGTGCAAAAACATTGCGATTCATTTGTTCACAAACAATCGACTGAATTTCATACCGCTTTTAAACAATCACTAATTTCGGGAAGCGTACAAGATAAAATAAATACACAACATAATGCTGAAATAGCTCAAAGAAGGGAATATTTGACTAAAATAATTGAGATAATTATGTATTCGTCTCGTCAAGGACTTACACTAAGGGGCATAGGGCAGATGTGCTTTCCCATAATAGAGGAAATTTTTTGGAACTGTGTGACATATTTGCCAAAAATGATGCCACATTTAGAAAACACTTCGAAAAAAATACGAAATCCTGTTCCCCTCAAGTTCAAAATGAGATTATTACTACTGTTGCCCAAATTGCGCTGCGTAAGATAGCAACGGAAGTAAGAAGTTGTGGATTTTTTTCTTTGATGGCTGATGAAGCACGATCGTTCAAAAAGGAGCAGTTGACGATTGCAATTAGATACGCAAATAATCTAGATGTTGAGGAGCGTTTTCTAACTTTTATCGATTGCTCTACGGCACGAAATGCGCAGGGTTTGGCAACGTTTATTTTAGAAGCATTAAAAAAATGTGATCTAAATGATTTACCCGTGGTAGCGCAATCATATGACGGGGCAAGCGTTATGTCTGGTCACAACCATGGCGTCCAAGCAATTATTAAAGAAACGTTCCCAGAGGCGATATATATTCATTGCTTAGCGCATAGGTAAGTATAATTTTAGATTTCCTATGATCATGATTAATTAAAATTACGTTAGAACAGTAAAATTTCATGCGCGAAAAAATTATCACAATTTTTTTCGGCTGTTTCCAATTTGGTTTGTAAAAACTAAGTAAGCATGCATATTATATTCTATTGTTCTTCGAAAAAACTAGATATGTTTGGAACTCATCGTCCATTGTCTTTTCCAGACTTAACTTAGTAGTAGTAGATTCTTGCAACAATATTTCAACAGTCAGTGGATTTTTTAATGTCATTGAAGCGCTACATGCTCATTTTGCGCACCCACGTCTAAATGCACAACTGAAGAATATTCAGGAATCTCTTGGTATTAGTACGAAATCAAGTCGAAAAATACATAGCCTAAGTGAAACGCGCTGGGCTTGCCGGTTCGAAAATTGCAAAGCTGTTTTAACAAACTACGATGCCATCAAAACTGCTTTAGAAGAGGAAGTGAATAACCCTAAAAACAAAAATTCAGTAGAAGCGATAGGCCTTTTAAATTGTATTTCGAAAGCCGATTTTGTAGTTCCCTTGTTTATATGTAAATATGTTTTATCAATCATAAACATTTTGAGCAAATATTTCCAAAACAATGACGCTACATTAGGCCAAGCAGTTGATATTATAAGAAGCACCATTACTGCATTGGAGGAGGACAGAAATAATTTGGAACATTTCCAAGATATCTGGAACGAGATTCAAAAATTTTCGAACGATAACGAAATTTCTTTGGAGCCTATCAGAATCTCAAAAAAAAGAAGGCAACCAAAAAGGTTAGAAGATTTTATCGTTGACACTAGTTTGGGAAAGAGACACAGCATAGACAATCTTCAATCATCAGAATCAGATGTACATGCATCTGAGTATTGGAGAACAAGCGTTTATCTACAAGTTTTAGATAATGTTGTTCGTCAATTCAAATGTAGATTCGAGAAGCAAATATTTCCAAAACAATGACGCTACATTAGGCCAAGCAGTTGATATTATAAGAAGCACCATTACTGCATTGGAGGAGGACAGAAATAATTTGGAACATTTCCAAGATATCTGGAACGAGATTCAAAAATTTTCGAACGATAACGAAATTTCTTTGGAGCCTATCAGAATCTCAAAAAAAAGAAGGCAACCAAAAAGGTTAGAAGATTTTATCGTTGACACTAGTTTGGGAAAGAGACACAGCATAGACAATCTTCAATCATCAGAATCAGATGTACATGCATCTGAGTATTGGAGAACAAGCGTTTATCTACAAGTTTTAGATAATGTTGTTCGTCAATTCAAATGTAGATTCGAGAACTTACCATTTGCAGAGTCACTAGATTTTTTCATAGAGCTTGATTTCAAAAAGTCTGAAAGTTTCATTAATGCTTATAAAGACAGAATAAAAATTGATACGGATAAATTGCAAGCAGAAATGACTATTATTGCGAGTATACTTAGGAATAAAAACTTGGACTTCATTTTGAAAAATTTGAAACAAGAAATTAACAAAGATTATTGTCCTAATTACTACAAATTACTCCAGGTAAGCTACCTAATTAGAACATTGGTAATTATTAATGAGCCATTTTTCCTTATATTTCAGGTTGCTATAACAATACCTGTTAGCTCGGCCGAGTGTGAGCACAGTTTTTCAGCCATGCGTAGAATAAAAAACTGGCTTAGATCATCAATGGATCATGAGCGATTTTCAAATTTGTCCATAATAAACATTGAAAATTCTGTAGTGAAAAATATTAGTGCAGTTGATGTGATGAATGAATTTACAAAAAAAAATCGGAGAATCGCTCTTGATTAAAATTAATGTGTGATATGAGACGTTAAAATATCATTTTCTCACATCATTGATATAACTCCTGATTGAAAATACTAAACAAGTCGGGTAGACAGACCTACGCTCGTGTCAGAAGGGTTTTGTACGCAAACTATGATATGTATTGCAATGATGAACATCCTGAAGATATACTTCGATGACTTGCACATGAATACTTGTTTAAAAAAAAACCAACGTTACTTAATTTTAAGCGGCCGCCATTTTGTTGTGGCACTACTAATATTACTGATTGATGAAATCTCAAAGATATTTATAGTATTCATATAATCTGAAGTTTTCGAGAAGATCCAATCAAAACTGTAGTTTCTGGTTCCCATATAGTAGAAAAATCATGTACAGTAGTTGTTGTAATTGGAGAAATTTAAAGTGGCTATAACTTCTGCATATCAATCGATTTTAATGAAACTCACAGGTTATGAGGACCTTATATAGGGCTAGCAAAATATCGAAATTTGTTGAATTTAAGGGTACCCTTGCGATTTTATGGAGGAAAACGAAAAATTCATAAATCATGCTATTTTTACCAAAGTTGAGTCGATTTTGACTTCAATGGTATTTGTCGTTGTTGTACATATAAAGGTTAACCTCCACAATTTTTTTCAGATTTTTCGGATCAAAGGTATCCAATCGCGAGGGGGGTCAAATTTGTCGTACATTTGCCCTTCTCCTGCACCCCACAAAGTTGGTAAGACTGTTTTGAGACCTGTTTTGGAAAGCTCTCATTAAGACCTTTCTTTTGACACCCCACATGCCTACCTTTGGCAAAAAAAAATAAGAACCCTTTCAATTTATTTCGATACCTGAACTTTTGAGGAACCGTATCTTTTGATATGCCTACTAAGTTTCGTGTTTGTAGCCGCTATAGTTTCTGAGAAAAACTGCTGTGACGCACGGACGGACAGATGGACAGACGTACGGACAGTACCAATTTTAAAAGGTTTCGTAAAAGAAATTTTTTTTCAAAACCCAAAAAGATATTTTCCTGCACGTGAAATGTTCTTTTAGTTATCGGAAAGCTTTCCTTTACACTATATATAAGTGGCAGCTAGTAATTTTAGGCGAAGTTGAAAATGTGGCCCACCTTAGGAAAAAATCGTTGCCACGCCTATGTGTAATATTTAATTAATATAATTGAGTTTTAATTAAATTGAGTTTTGATTAAGTATATAAATATATAAGTGGAATATAAAAACCACTTAAAGATTATCTAAAGATGTATATTCACCTTCCACAGGCCGCACAAAAATGTAGCGATCCTTGCATTCGCACGGCTTTGTCTGGCAGAAAATAGGAGCTTTTCCTGATTCACGACGTCGGAACTAAGCCAACTCGAACAGAACATTTTCCTCTCGTCTTCCGTTTGTTCGTCCGACTTTCCGCACAATTTTCTTACGATAAAAAATCACAACTTTTCTTAGTTTATTTCACAGTTATGACGATTGCGTTAAGAATTTCGGTGCGTATATTTTATTTACTGTCCGAAACCCGATGACATCTCATAATCCTCATGGCAATGCAGCCATTTTGCCCGGGCTCTTCAGTTTTTTTCCACCACGACTTTCATCTTCGTCCCAGCTGTCAAAACGCGGTCCAGTGTCCGCGAGTGGTTACAGGGTCGTTTCCGAACCGTCGACGTCAATAACGACCTGCGGATCGTTGTAAGTGGCGTAGGGCTGATTCATTACAGTGCTCCATTGTGAGCAAACGCGGCACCCATCTTGCGCACAGCTTTCTCATGTCCAAATTTTCGGTCAAAATGCGATGCACAGTACTTTTAGGTAAATTTCTCGAGAGAAATTTACCTATTGCGGGGAGCATCATATATATATCTATATATATATATATATATATATACAGAGATGGCCAAAAGTGATCGGACAATACAAGAAACAAGCAATTAAATACTTTTACGAGCATAAGCTTTGAAATGAAATAAAAATTTTTCCCTTATATAAATATCACTTGTATTCTCAATTAATTGCACAAAAAAATAAAACAGAAATAAAAAGAATTTCACAAGAAAATTAACAACTAATTTAAATTCACATTGCATCAAGTGGACAAAAGTAATCGGACGTTCAATTGTAATACTTTTCTTTCTGATGATTCCATTAGAACATAGGCTTTTAATATCTAGTTGCGTATCCTTTTTGTTTTATAACTTCTGTTAACCTATTGGGCATAGACTGTACCAACTTACGGGTAACGTCCGGAGTAATGTTGTCCCATTCTTCTAATAACACCGTCTTCAGTTGACTTTTGTTAGTAATGTGATGGTTCCTTATTTTTTTATCCAGATGATCCCAAAGATGTTCGATGGGATTTAGGTCTGGAGATTGCGGTGGTGTTTTTAATTGACCAGGAGTGTTGAAAAGGAGCCACATACGAACATCATGAGCTGTATGCTTTGGGTCATTATCTTGCTGGAACAAATAATGACCATCAAGACCCAATTTTTGTGCACTTTTTTTCAAATTTTCTTTCAAAATCGACAAGTAACCTAGTTTGTCCATAGGTTCGTCAATGAAAATAAGTTCTCCTACACCGTTGGCAGCCATGCAACCCCAGACCATTACACAGTCACCCTCGTGTTTTACTGTATGTTGAATGTTTTTGGGATGAAGCTCACTATTTTGAGTTCTCCACACCAACAACCTGCCGTCGGAGTGGTAGATATTAAACTTACTCTCATCAGAGAATATTATACGAGTCCAAAAGTCGAGCGGCTTGCTTTTAAATTCTTTTGCAAAGCATAATCCTTTCTTCTTATTAACTTTGCTAATTAGTGGTTTCTTTCCAGGTACTCTCGCTTGATAACCAGCACGGCTGAGAGCTCTACGAATAGTCCGGGCACTAACATTGGTACCATTTACATCTGCTAATTGATCCCTGATACTTCTGGACGTTGTAGTCGGATTCTTTTTAACAATTCTTAAGATTTTTCGTGCGTCTGTCTCTGTTAGTTTACATGGTCGACCACTCCTAATTTCGTTTTCCACCTGATTATTTTTTATGAACCGTTTCACGATATCGAAAACTGTCGAACGACTTCTTCCAATTATTTTTGATATTTCAGAAAAGGATTTATTCTCTTTATACAACTTTATTATAACTTTTCTTTCATGTATACAGGTTTCTTTGCGATTCTTAGCCATGTTCAACTTTCTTCACTTAAAACTGACAACTAAATGACTGATATCAGAAAAACACATATCAACATATAATTAGGGGAATTCCCTTTTAAACTCGGAAATGAAAAGAAAAGAATTGCTCCAAACTTCAATGACTAATTTCACACTTTTCAAAATGTCCGATTACTTTTGTCCACTTGATGCAATGTGAATTTGAATTAGTTGTTAATTTTCTTGTGAAAATCTTTTTATTTCTGTTTTATTTTTTTGTGCAATTAATTGAGAATACAAGTAACTTTTATATAAGGGAAAATTTTTTATTTCATTTCAAAGCTTATGCTCGTAAAAGTATTTTATTGCTTGTTTCTTGTATTGTCCGATCACTTTTGGCCACCTCTGTATATATATATATATATATATATATATATATATATATATATATATATATATATATATATATATATATATATATTATATATATATATATATATATATATATATATATATATATATATATATATATATATATATATATATATATATATATATATATACACATACTCAAAAAAGTCTGCGTACACTTGCTGGTCGTAGCAAATATATCAATATAAAAACCTTTGCCATTTGTTTATAACTTAAAATCTTTTCTTTATTATATTCATTAAACTATATGGTACATAAATATGTAACTGATCACTCGTTCGCTGTTTAGAATAACCAAAATAAAAAAGTTTCTTCCAAAAAGTCATGAAAATCCATTCAAAAAAGTCTGCGTACACCTGAAAAAATTTATTCATTTTATTTGAAAACCACTATATTAGCTTTCAGATTTTGAACCTTAATATCTAGTAGCATAGCTTTTCCTATAAATGACTTCCTTAAGCCTTTTTTGCATGGATTGAACAAGTTTTGATGTTTCTTCGGCCGTTATTTTGTTCCACTCGTTCAAAATAACATTTTTTAATGACTCTTTGCTAGTTATGTCATGCTCTCCAATTTTTCTTTCAAGTATATCCCACAAATGCTCAATTGGGTTTAAATCTGGTGATTGAGGAGGTGTACCTAAGAGTTTTGGGACGTTGTAGGCCAACCAAAGCCTATTTATTTCAGCTGTATGTTTGGGGTCATTATAGTGCTAAAAGAAAAATGCGTTTCCCAGCCACAATTTCTCGGCACTTTGCTTAATATTATTTTTTTAAACATTAAGGTACCCGTATTTATCCATTGTAGATTCTATGAAAACGAGTTGCCCCACTCCACTAGCTGCCATACACCCCCAAACCATCGCACCGCCGCCGCCATGCTTTACAGTGGGAATCAAATTTTCTTTATTGAATTCTGTCGAGCGTTTTCTCCATACTAATTTGCGTCCTTTTATCCCAAATATATAAAACTTACTTTCGTCCGAAAAAAGAACGCTTTCCTAAAATTCTTTTCGCATATTTACATAATTTTTGGCGAATTCCACTCTCTTTCGGCGATTCCGTTGCGATATGAACGGCTTTTTACGTGCGACTCGACCATGGTAACCGCCTTTTCTGAGAATTATGCGCACTGTTTCATCGCTTATTGTTTTATTGTATTTCTTTCTTATATCCTGCGCAATTTGGAACGCGGTTAATCGGGGATTTTGTTTCACAGCATTAATAATACTCCAACATTCACATGCTGTAAGTTTGGGAGGACGTCCTGACCGATGCCGTGAAATAATCAAACCGCTTTCTTTGTAATCAGCAACAACCCTTTGGACCGAGAAATGGGTTCTCCCAACTAATTTTGCGATTTCACGAAAACTTTTCCCGTTTTCACGCAATTTTACTATTACTTTACGCTCACTAACACTGATTTCCTTATTTTTACTTCCATATCAAAGACTAGTCTTTTATTCACGCAAAACACACAGACAATTTTCCAATGAAGTACTGTCACGCAGAACAATGAAAAAATGAAGGCATCAACATTGCACATTTCGGGGAATCCCCAAATTTTGTGATGTGTACGCACACTTTTTTGGGGCTGCTCACAGACTTCCAAGTATTGAAATTACTATATGTTCGATAATTTTGGGAATTTTTTAAACAAACCTGCTTCAATACATTTCTTGCAGTTTAGGCTCTTTTATCGAAATGATTAAATCAAGATCACATTATTGATTCATACGATTTTTTGAGTATATATATATATATATATATATATATATATATATATATATATATATATATATATATATATATATATATATATATCTATATATATATATATATATATATATATATATATATATATATATATATATATATATATATATCTATATAAATATATATACATACATATACATATATGTATATATATGGGGTATAACGAAATTTGTGACCACGCTAGAGGTTGCAATTTTGCTCCGATTTCCACCAAATTTTAAATAAAGGTGTATTGGGTAAATATCTCGGCTAAGTTGGTGAACCAGCTATATCGGTTGGGCAAAAACAAAATGGCGGCCATTTTAGACGAAAAATCGTGATTTCTGTTCTGACCAAATTATAGCTCCGATTTGAATGAAATTCGGTACAAAGGTTTACTGATGTATGTGATGAATCCCACAATAAAAAATCCAAAGTCGGTACGGCTGAAACAAAATGGCGGCCGCTCAAAGGTCGAAAAACGTGTTGTTGTAGTAGTGGGCAAAGCTTTCAACAGATTTTCATGAAATTCGGCAGTTGGATAGAAGTTATAAGTATCTAAAGAATTATGTGTCAGGTCACAAAAAACAAAATGGAGGCCAGTTGAAACTCAAAACTTCAAAGGCTTCTAAACGTCGCAATTTTAATCCGACATATATGAAACTTGGTTTGAAGATAGACATTCTTTAGATCTACAGATTTTGATATTTTCGTGACTTTATATGTGCAAATTTCAAAATGGCGGCGGTTTAAATTTGCGTTTTTTTCAGGTTTTTGTGGTGTTTTTTTCAGGTTTTGTGGCGCTCACATTTTCCAGCGGATTTTGATGAAACTTGAGATTATGGATCTCTGTACTATGTGCTTGTACAATTGAATGAAAAATGAAAAAGTCGAAAATTTAAAACCGAATATTTTTAGCTGCCATTTTCACTAAAAATTGAATTATTTTTTTCCTGGAAACGTTTTAAATGACTTATCTTGAAAGTATTTATAAATCAGAATATTTTTTAAATATTGTAAAATATTTTTAACAATACCCTAAAAAATTATAAAATCGCGACTTGTCTGTCTGTCCGTCCGTCCGTTTGTTCGTGCGTCACAAGTTTTCTCGCGAACCACATAAGCTAGAATGAGGAAATTTTCTACGTAGGTCAAAAGTGGTGTCTCTTGAAATTTGCAGCGTAAGAAAATATTTTAAAGTGTTTAAGGGGGTCTCCCCATAAAGGGGGGGTCGCATAAATATTTTTTAATTTCTGTAGCCCTCTAGCAGCAAAGTTCCTCAACAGATTCCGATAAAACTTGAAATTATAAGTTATTAAGGCAAGTTAATTCAATTTAATTATGCAAATCGGATGACAAATAAAAAATTCGAAAATTTAAAACTTAATATTTTTAGCAGCCGTTTTCAATAAAAATTCAAAATGATGGCCCCTGATGGTTCAGAAAAGAATCGAAAATGTATATATTAATGGCAATGCAAGTGCTGATTAAACGTTTATGGAAATCTTTTGAAATGAACTATTTGAGCTATTTAAGCCAAAAAGTTATCACCTTTGTGTGGTAACCACTGTGAAATGTATAAACAGCAAATGTGAGAAGGGCGAAACGAGTATAAATATGTTTATAACAATTTATTACCCGCCGATTTTCAATATGTGATCCATACGTGTGCAACTCAATTTAATTAGCAAAATATTTGCGCCTCTATGAAGGGTCTGCAAATACAAACGGCGGCAGATTCTTTTTGTTAATAAATACCCATGTAGTGCTACAGAAATGACAATAAGAAGTCCAGTAGTAGGCAAGCCAAATTCTTTTTCGAAAACTTACACTACATACGAGAAATTTACCTTTCCGGCTGGTGCTGCCAACGGGGATTTTTTTGAAATGCCTGCCATGTCTGAAGTCTCGTGCACTTTTAGTCGACGGTCATCCAATACTATTTTGGGGATTTTCTTCACATTTTCTGACATAGTGACCTCACTTGGTCGACCACTGCGCTATTCCTCTTGGCAGCTCGTACGACCTCGGTTATACTCAGCTACCCAATATTTGACCGTTGTAAACGAAGGAGCAGACTTCCACAGAGTAGAATCCGACTCAGTTGTACGTAGACCTTTCAAATGAAAGTATTGTATCACAAAACGATGCCCGATATTTTCAATACTTACAAATTCACTGAGAGCGTTCGCTTTGGATGTCTGTAAAAAAATAATAATAAACGTACTGTTATGAATTCTTCACATTAAGTAGTTGAAAGGTTATATTGTCAATCGCAGTTATTGTTTTTTTAAACTACCTGTATTCATATTTCAGGTCGAGTACTTTTAGAACTACCCTCGTATGTATGCCTGCTGATGACTGGTCAACAATTTGGCCTCACTGCTACACGAAGATGAAGCCAAACGTTACAAGTCTTGTGCTTACATTGGTATCCATTGCATTTAAAATAATTAACGTTTCTTTCAAACAAATCAGCTCCTAAGCGGATTGAGGATGCTCTCATTTTCATTTAGTTTGCCTCAAAAACCCGGAACAACCGCTTTGATCAAAATGTAGAGTGACTCCTTATTAATGCGAAATGAATTTTAAAGCAATAATTAAATTTCATTGCTCGAACTTTTAAATAATTCTCTGATTTGATCTCACTTACGCGCTTTTATGGATTTTTCGTGGTGAATAGTTTAATATTATGTTATTTGGTATTTTGGTTTTCATTGCTGTGAAAATTATGATCATTATGAATTTATTGTAAAACTTAAAAATTGCAAACTGTCAGTGAAAGTAAATTATTATATAATGTTCTAAAATCTTCGATCCACACTCGTCTCGCAATTGATTAACGATAATTTAATTATATTCGAAGTTATGATAGATTTTCAACTTAAGGAACAAAATAAAGGTATTCATTACGACAGTGTTTGGCTCCTTATTTACAACGACGTATTAAACTCTCAGGGGCTGATGAATTCCCTTCTGAAGGTTTTAAGCATTGATTTTTTTTTCAAGCAAGGGTGTGTTTCCTTATCAGAATTAATTAGTTTTTAAATAATAATAATTGTGAGTAGGTACTTTATACGCAATCCATGCTTCACCAACCAAGTAATTCTTGAAATAAGGAAAGGAATGAAATTAATTGTAACACGAAAATGTTGTCCAGCTCTTAATTATATTTCACGATTAATAATAAATATTGCATTTCCACACAAGCATTCGGCGAAATTTTCAACAATTCCAACTTTCAAACAATTCCATGGATTCTATTGGAATATGAAATTAATGAAACAAAAAGTATATTTCATATCATGAACAGAAGTTTGTTAAATTGTTTAAATTATATATTATCCTCCATTACCATTTTCCCCATACCACCAGCTATCCACCCACTAACCATTTCACACCATCCCACCCGGCCCACTCAATGGGCAACTGTTTATGTATTTCATGTTAAAATGATACAGTAAAAGAGTAAATAGATATTAGATAGAAACTCCTCTCAAATTCCAACCCACTTTGCGCTGAGGCGGAGCTTTCGCGTTGGGTCGTAGATGGGGAGCAGAAACATCAACATGCAAGTCACGTCCAAGCGCCCGAAGATGGGGACTACCAACACACACACGTTCCGAGCTGAACTCCTCAAAGTACGCAGGCTCCACACTGACTACGCTTTTTAAGGCAACATTTTTTCACAACCGGATTTTAATCTGTATCTTTTGGATGCTGCTTCTGCTCTTTAGTGCTTGAGCTGGACCACTTTTAGTGTGTGTACGCTTTCGGAACTCTTTCAATATACTCGTAATTATTCTCGTTCCTCCTTGATCTCCTCGCCTTTTTCGGGAGATAGCTCCACTGCGCGCCGCTACGAAAGTGTGCATTTACATTTTATTAACATGCGGTTCGATTGTATCATTTACGAGTTACTGTGTTCAGGAGTCTCCTCGAGTGTCATACAGATAATTGAAGTGGGTTTTTTGGAAAAGCCAAAACCAAAAATATGCAAAACTATTTAAAAGAGCCTCTGTCTGGTTCAATTTCTGTATAAATGCACGAAATGTCGGTAGTAGGTAGATATGGGTACACACGAACCTACACATGTGAATTGGCCGATGAACACATTTCCATGAATTGAGTGTGCTTTTCGGTAAAACTGTGTCATGTGAATATGGTGATCTTGAATGGTAACTACTTTGCTGAAAGAAAAACACAAAAAATTGCATTTCAAACGATGTTATTAATTAAGACATTTGCTTGAATGAACTAAGTATATATCTAAGTGCAACATAAAAAGATAGTTGAAGAGCTTTCAAGAGGGTTTCCGTAAATCTTACGACTTGAGGAGCCTACTCTGCATTTTTTCAGCTCGATAATGATTGCGATGAATAGTTGACAGATGCTGATCCTTGGACGCTTATCAGCAATCAACTTTACTTTTGGTAAACGTTAATGGAGGAAAAAAATTGGTCCTATTACGCACGGTTTAAAATGTTAACAAACACTTGAATGCTTTTTGTATTCGCGATTATTACAGTAATAACTATTATAAACAGCTATTTTTCCAAGGTTCAGCTAATTTGTATGGAAGTCAAAATTATTGTTCTGTTGCAAATTGTAACCATATGGATGTTGTTGCGCCTGTCTTGATGTAAATTCTTGATTAATTCTTGATATTTGCCTAGTTTTCCGACGGGGCTTGATGATGATGGATTTCGGGTCGTTTTTCAGTCGTCCCTTACCACAATTGTTTCTTCGACGGATCGGTTTTGTCGTTGGGCTTTTAATGTGAGTTGGAGTACATTTGTTAGTAAACATGTGGTTTACAAAGTTGGATCCCGGTGTTACGTCAAGTTTCCGTATCATTTTGTTATAATCCCTTATGTGTTCACAAAATCTTACTGTTATCTTGCGTCTTGTTTGTTCGATATAGCTGTATTGACATGCACAAGTTTCCTGGTATACACCATGCTTGTCTAGTGGGTGCCGTAGTTTCGCTTCGCGGTTTTTAGAGTAGATTGTTTCGGTTTTGAATTCGAATATTTTATTTTAAGCACCGCGTCGGTGGATATTCGGCAGTGCATGTTTTTGGTTAACGGTTTCGTGTTGTTCTTTTCCTCGAATCAAAAGGACACGGAAGAAAAGTAGGTTAAATTCGAGTCAGTGGAAGTTGTTCGACGCGTATTAATTCAGTCATTTGAATCGGTGGCTGATTTTTGTATTTTGGACTTGGTCTGCTCACGGACAAAATTTCTCTCCGAGCTAGCTAGCCTGCAAGCAGCTACCTGGGAGTAGACTGAGTGTCCGGACTTGTTGGCCTGATGGGTAGTTCGTTGGCACATTCTCAGACTTCACGTCTATAACCGATGAGAGGTCGGTTTAGATTTCCTTCGGGAAATCTCTATCGAACGAGCGAGCAAGAATGAAATTCATTGCAGTAGTCTGGAAGTCTTATGCTGCTGGGTGCTTCACATTCAGAGCGTAAAGAGCCTTCATCTTCCGTCCACAAAACAAGAGAAAGTTTCAAGTTCATTCCCAGAGACGTAGGCAAGCATTTGCCGCTAGGCTATAAAAGTCTATAAGTGGAACTGTTACGGAAAAAGTTTCTTTGCTGTGAAACTTCTAGAAAATCCACACTACACTAACAATGGACTCTTATCCCAAGTGTTCTTTGGAGATTCCCTTATTAACATAGTATTTGCTTGTCAGGAAAAATATTAGAAGAAGAAGCTTCTGTGAGGATCAGAAATATTCCAACTTTTTCGTAGGGCTTCCCTCTTCTCGGACTCCCTGATGCACAAAATGACATTTGTTTTTGGTTTTGAAAGTGTAATAACAGACTTTTGCATAAGGTAGGTGGTGGAAATCGTAGCAATAGACGTTTGTCAAAGTTAGGCTGGGGAAACGGCAGCCACTCCTGTAGCTGTCAACTCAAAGACAAGACTGAGATGATTTATGGCGGGAGGATACGTTCACAGTTGTTTAGATTGGATGCTGGAATTCTGTTAAAAATTGAAGTATTCCTAGAACTGGGTCTTTCCTGCCCGCAGCTTCCTGGTTGTTTAAGAGAGGTGGTGTCGGATCGTTAGCCCAGGGGTCTTTTGCAACTGCTCCACCCGTAGGAGTTTGCGTTCCGAGGGGGTTGTCTAGGATACCCTGCTCACTTGGGCATTTGCATAGAGGACAGAGATTGGATCTCACACTGGTAGAGCCCTCTATGACGATCTCATAGCAGATCCCACAGTTGGCTGGCTGAAGATTCTCTCGAGTGCATTTGGTGGTTATGTCTGGAATGGTGCAAAAAACCATTTGGACAAACTTCTACCAACTATACAAAATAAAACTTAGCTACTTTATTTATGTGCCGATAGTAGCGAACAATAAAGACCCCATCAAAAAAAAGTTCTTCTTATCCACGTTAATTGACTCTACGAGATGAGTGATAGCGTCACCGTATCAAGTTTGTACGCGGTCAAAATCCCGACGTGTGGAACCATTCCGGGTTTCGCAATTTCAGCATACGCCACCGAAAGTCGAACCGAAACCACTCATCTAACATGCATAAGAAAATGGATAGAGTCCTTCTATAACATAAAGCCAAGATATGTAGCCTTCTATTTTATTGAGAGTCCAGGCAGATAGCAGAAACCCATCTGGCTGATAGTTCTTTGTTAAAAAGATAATCTCTTCATACTCACCTCAACTATTTTATTATTTGTCTTAATAATATGATTGTGAATTCGTGAACATAATCTTGTCATATTGGCTAAACTCAATGCTTGAGACAGTGTACATTATTAGCAAAATTTATAAGAAATACCTGTATGATAGCTTGGTATGACGAACATTTAGGATATGAATTTCAGATGCTTATGGTCGTACCTTTTATTTATGGCAAATATACTTTTCTAACTAATTGTTGACTCGCCGACTCCATTCACGAGTAAAACGTTGGAACTACCTGAATGAGCTGGTGATGCTCATGGAAGTACCAAAGCCGATATCAGCCACTGTGTCTTTACGCACAGCGATTTTTTCAATTATGGAGACTTTAGCCTCGTTGTAGAAGAAAACGAAAATCAATTAGAGATCGTATGTTTTGCGCCGAAGAAATAAAAATTTTATATGCAGCCCGCAATGGGCACCGGTACCAATAGGCAGAAACCCCAAGATACTAAAAGTCGAAACACTGAAAACAAAAATGCACCTTGCACTGTTTGACGGTGTGGAGTGGTTCGTTTGCTACCGAAGTCACCTTCGTTGTAGCTCTATTGAGAAATAATCCAGCTCGATCACATTGGCCAGTAGAGGGTTCATTTCACAATCTACGGAATTCATGCGGCTGTTTTGCTCGTTGATCATTTGGTCAGTGGCCTCAAAAACAGCAAAAATATTCCCATGACGTAGATGTACAAGTAGCGATCTGAGAGAATCAAAAGATACACAGATTCAGGTTCAATCTTTATCAGCCCTTAAATTTACATAAGCCTAGCTCATTGGACGACATTTGCATAACGCTTTGCACTTGTCATCAAGCATATTCCAAATTATACATTTCACGCACGACCGATCACCAAGATATTATTCGTAGTACACCGTATAGGTCAGCCACCAAATCTTATGATCTTTTTATGCGGATATTTCAGGAATTTCGCTTTCTCTTAATTATATTTAACAAATAACCTCTTGAGTTGCATGCGGCACGTGCATCTTTTTGCGCTTTTCCAGGTGATTTTTTGGACAACCAGTTGAAAATATGTATACACTAAATGGGCACAGTAATACGGAACTTTTTCTTGGAAAATCAAAGTTGCATGTGCAGGAGGACTATAAAAAGAAAACAATTCACGCCGGAGAACTAACGAAGCAGCCTCACATTACAGTTGTCAACGCCATTTTCACTTCTCGCCGACGTCCCGGTGCAGTCGCCGCAAGCGGTCAGTTTTGTTTTTAATTCTCTCACCACCCATCGACGTCAGTGGCGTTCGGTCGCAGAGACCTGTCAACTAATCTTATCAGCTGGTTGAGACATTTAAATATAGGGGGTGAAAGATCTCTGCGGAGTATTGAGCCGCCTTTAAAAAATTGTGTATATCAAATGTAGTCGAATGGGGTATCAATTGAAAGGTCTGCATCAGAACTTTCGGAATCTGTAATTAAAAAGTTATCATATGCATCAGGGGTCCAAGGGGAGACAAAATGACCGAAAACTTTATGTTGCTGTTCTCGTATATTGACGCGTCGTTTATTAGTGGTTTCAGTTTGTTTCCAATGTTGTTATTAGTTTTGAATGCAATTTGCAGATTGTATTTCCTAAGGAAGCTTGATAGTTTGTATATCTCTTTGCCTACGTATGTCAGTTGACGTTTATGTTTTTGTTTGTACTGTATAACAAGTTTGTCAATGTCAGGTTGTTTGTATCTGTTATTACAAGTTATTCAGTAAATGTTGTTTAGTTCGTTGGAGTAGTTAGTAGGAGTTATCGGGGTGGAGTGGAGTGTCTGCACCATTGATCTGTAATTTATGTTGTGCGGAGTGTTTAGATGTTACGTGTATGGTATGATGAGTTGTGGTTGGGGTTCGTTTTCTATATATTTTCTAATCTAATCGTGTTTGTCCGCAAGTCACGGTTAAGTCCATATTGTTGAGTAGTCCGCTTGTTTCTTTTTTCATAGTGAAATTTATATTTGGGTGCATTTCCTTCATATACGTAATTTGTCTTGTTTATTTTCTTGTGAGTCAATAATGATGAAGCAGTCACCCACATATCGTTTGTAATATATTACACAGAATATTTTGACAATTTTTGGTATAAATACATCTTTCAAAGATTGTAAGAATGTCTCTGATTTTATTGAGGAGATTGGATTTTCCATACACAGACTAACCTTGGCAATATATGTGTTGTTATTGAACCTAAAATAGTTCTTCTTGATTGTGGTCTTCATAAGATTGAGCAGTTTGTCTGTTGTTATTAAATGAAAGTTTTTCTTATAGTATGGTGAGTGTTTCATCGACGAATATAGACGTACAGAGGTTGATGATGTTGTAATAAACATAAGCAGTCGAGCAGCCCCGTGGTGATCAGGAGTGGCTGCTCCTGAAGAGATAAGGTGGTCACCCCGTCGAAACTGCTTAGTTTGTTGTTTTACTAGTGTAAAGTAAACTGCATCCGTCAAGTTTCCATCCTTTAGGCAGAGATGAGTGGTTCACTTCAGCCACTTTAACATCTTTAGGTTTGACATTCCCCTTGTAATGCAACGACCTTCTTCTGTGAAAGTAACGGTTGCTTTTTGTGTAATGTTTGCGTTTGTCTCAAGCCTCCGTGTCCGCTAACTTTAACGAGGCAAAAAAATATTGAATTACTGTAGAGTAGCTTAATTGACACCTAATACAACTTTTCTAAAGACAATAAATTGATCGGTGCGTCTTGTAGAGTAGAGTACGCGTGATAAGTATTTTGTAGTGTAGCTTCGTGGCTCGACAAAAAACCCGCCTCATATGATCCCGCAAATGCTAGTCGTCAAGCACGCGTACGCGGTCGTTAAGCGAAGCTAGTCAGCTGAGCTCGGTGTTGTTTATAGCTTGCTGACACTTATGGCATTAAAAAAAATCATTACAATGTCTAGTGATAAAAGTCAACAAGTGACAGTGAATATTAAGAAGGTGGTGAGGGTTGCTAGATCACGGCTGTTCTTGAATGTGTATTTGTCATCAAGTTGCATGACATCAGCCATTATCGTTGCCAAGCACCGTGCTAATTGTTAGCAGGAGGTGGGTGGTAGCTGCTGATAAGTACTTGAAATTTCTTCCACTTTTCACTAACCCACGCTGCTAATGAAATGTTCACTATTTGCACAACCTTTCTAAGATAACCTTTACACAACTGCGCTAGTTTAAATTCCCAACCGATACAAGTGCCGCTTAAATTTACTGAGCTCGATCACTTGCAATCGCGAGACTCCCGTTCGTTTCGTTTTCGGGTTTTGTAAAATAATTTTACAAAACCCTACTAAAATCGCGCCTGCCTGTCCGTCTGTTCGTCCGTCTGTCCGTCCGTATGTCACAGCACTTTTTCTCGCAAACCGTATAAGCTACAAACATAAAATTTTATATATAGGTGTAAAGTGATGCCCTCTTCAAAGTTACGCTACAAGGTTTACAATGTTCTTAAGGGGGGTCTCCCCATATAGGGGAGTGACCCCAAAAAAAAATGTTTATCAAAGGTAGCCGATATGGGTATCAAATGAAACGTATTAATGAGAAATTTTACAAAACACGACTTAAATTGGTATTTTTTTCTAGTGGGGGCGCACAGGAAGGGGAAATATACGAAAAAATTGTGTCCCCCCCTCGCGATTGGACACCTGTGATCCGAAAAATCTGAAAAATATAATAGAGGTAGATGCTCATGAGTACAACAACAACAAATACTTTTCAAGTCAAAATTCACTCAACTTTGTTAATAATAGTACGAACATTGAATTTTACATTTGACCCCATAAAATCGTATGGATACTCCTGAATTCATTGTAAACCAATATATTAGTAGTTTTACGTAAGGCCCTAATACTCTGCAAGTTTGATGAAAATTCAATCATATTCACGGAAGTTATGCCCATTTGAAATGTCTCCAAATACAACAAAAATAACACACGATTTTGGTATTCTACGGACTTTTCATTGAATCTGACACTGCAGTTTTGATTTGATCTTCTTGAAATTTTCAAATAAGATCAATAATATACACTTGTTTCTTTCTCTTTTTATGTCCATCACCGTTCACGACCAGCCCGCAACTCGCCGTTTTTTACGCAAACACTTTCCACTTGCTGTAGATGGGGAAACACCAAAGTATGTGATTGATACTAACTATGGACAGAAAAAACAGACGTATATGCTTAAATTATCGATGCAAGTCTTTTGCGTGGTATACACCAACTTCTTTGCCGGACAGATCCGTGAGGAGATAGCAACCACGTCCTACAACTCTATGTACTCGGCTTTTCAAGAAATGTCGATCTAACTGCGCATTATAATCGCCGTCGCTTTTGCGGGAATGGCGACGAAAGACTTTATCCCATCTCTAAACTCGGACGGTTGGGATCTTAGATTATAATGCGCTTCATTTGCGCATCCTGCCTGTTGGTGGAGATAACCTGACCTTTCGTGGGGCTCAAGCGCGACGACGAGATCTTCCAAACGTTTTCATTGCCGCAATAGCTTGTACGATTCACCGTGGCAAATTTTGTGCTTTCCGAAGGCAGCAAAGTAAGGCGAGACGCCCGTAACGTAATGATAAGATGACCGCAGTGCGCAAGTGATAGCGGACGATCTGCGGTCCTGATCGTTCTGAGTTGGATGGACATAGGAACCAATCACGGCTAACAGGATGCAATTCAAATGTTCTGATGCGTTAGATTGAGGAGAGTAATTGGTGTTTGACACCGTACTGTTCAAGTAGACTCTTAAACTGCCGAGATCGAAACTGTACTCCATTGCCCAAGTATAAGGTTTCTGGAACACTTAACTCATGGAATAATCGGCTCTCTAAGAATTGAATTTGCGAGTTTTAATAGCTTATCTAGAACAACGATAGCTCCAACGTGCACTATGGAAAAACGAGGATATGGACTGAGCAGATCTATATACAGACGTTGGAATACGTGCTCTGGAATGTTAAGTTGGCTTATGGGAGGACAAAGAGGCTGATTGGGAGCCTTAGTGTCTTTAAAGGTCTCACAGGCAGCTATATACTCCTTGACCTGAGATTACATTTTAGGCCAAAAGAAGTATTTCTCAACGTGCCGAAGTGTCCGACCGTAGCTGCCGTGGGAACTTATTGGATAGTCGTGTGCACGAAGGATCAAATTGTGAGTTATCTCTTTTGGCACCCAATGCTTCCAAGACTCTTCTTCCTGCAACGTATATATAGCCATCGACCACTTTCAAATCAGGCAACTGTGTTTTTTGGATTAATTATGGAATTTTTTAGCTACATGAATGAGTTGCGTATTTTTTAAATAATTTTTCCTGAAAAATTATTAGAGAAGAAAAATGTTAGAAGAAGGTGGTTTGACATGTGTACTAATTCTCATCAGGCCATCACTCTTAGATACACACCGGTGATGGCGACCACCATGCTTAGAGGTGAGAGAGTTAATTTTAATTTTCCTACTTATGCGAACTCAATATGTTTTTGTTACTACGAATTATATTCAAGTTAAATTTCCACTTGCAAGTACTTGTCTTAGCTAAACTTTAAATGGATCATTTCACCCTTTTCACATCAGTTTAATGTAAATCCATACGATAATTTCAAATATCCACACGGCGTAATGAAAGCTTCAAATGTAGAGCAAAAATGATTGTATAGATTTACATTAAATTGATGTGAAAAGGGTGTGTTTGTTGGTTACAATGGTTTGCCTCAACTCGTTGTATTTGTCTGTATATTTCGATGGGACTATCGACAGTTAATGCCAATCCCACTCCCTCGGGTGAAAATATTCGCAAGAGAGTATTGGGTACGATGTTTTGTGCTCCTTTCGGGTGTCTGATCGAAAATTTAAGCCCTTACAGCTTAAGAGCCCATCGGGCCAGACGTCCGTGTAGTTCTGCTTGGTTCATCAGCCGTTGTAACGAACTACCATCCGTGATGATCTCAAACGGGTGGCCTTCTATGTGTGCTCAGAATTTCTTGACATCCATCACCACTGCCAGGCATCCTTGTTCGGATACAGTATAGTTCGTCTGGGCCAAGTTCAGCTTACTGGACATAAAAGCAATGGGAGCTTCTTCTCCCATTTCGGCTAATTGCACTAGCATGGCTCCAACCCCATATTGATTGCGTCGCAATGAATGGAGAATGGTTTCTGGAAGTCAGGGCTGTGCTAGACTAGGGCAGATGTCAAAGCTTGCTTGAGCTTGGACAAGATGAACTTACCTTTCCGGAGCTTTTCCTATGGAGGTGTTCAAACCGTTGTATAGTTCCGAACAAACCTTCGGTACTACCCGCACACTCCAAGGAAACGTCGTAGCTGCTTTATGGTTTTGGGTAAGGGAAACTCATCAATCCCCCAAGTTTTGCCCGGGTCTGTTTTAATGGTACGATTTGCGATGAAATGTCCTAGATATTGGGCTTCGGTCATGGCGAAGTTGCTTTTCTGGACATTGGTGGTAAGTTCCGCCTTGCGAATATGCAAGGCCACCTTTTGCACCAGTAGAACATGTTAGTCAAATGTTTCTGTGACGAGTAGAAGGTCTATTCAGGTAAACGAACATTTGGTTTTTTATGGGAGATAGTATGAATATGTCCATCAAATGAGTCACCATTTGCGAGGCGTTGCACAGGCCGAAAAGCATTGTAACAAATTGGTACAGTGGTTGTCCCGGCACTGTGAAAGTGGTTTTATCCCTCGACCCTTCATCGAGTAGAACTTGCCAGAATGCATCCTTTAAGTCGAGATTCGAAATTTTCCTTCCAATATCCTATCGATGAGCGGAAGAGGGTACGCGTTTTTAACAGTCGCTGCGTTAACTTCCCGGGCGTCTAGATAAATATGGTTTTACCACCAAGGCTACTGTGGAGGATCCCAACTCTAGCATCCTGTCCAACTCTGCGTACACTAGCTTTTCCATGGTCAGCTTGGCTTGCTATCGCCAACGTCAATAACATGTGAGACTAGAATAGCATAAGATGGAAAAGCAGCAACGGATGTTTCCAGGCGTTGTCGCTGGTTAGGAGTTAATTCGTGTTTGTCGTCCATAGAAGTAAGTTCATGGATGCGTTTGCTGTTAAAGCGTGAATCCACGAAAAAATCTGGCACCAAACCATATTCCAGGACAAAATCAACGCCGAGGTGGGGGAATGATGAAAAATGTAATATCCTTAGTTTGACCTCTAAACATGACGAGTGTTGTCAATCTACCCTGGATAGGATGTTTGGTCCCGTCAGCTGTGCTGATTCCAGAACGCTAAGGCTTTACCAACGTAGGGTGTTGATCGAGTACCTTTGAGCCGAGGCTCCAGGCAAGGCAGCTAATACATACACCCGTGTCAATTAACGCGACAGTGATTTCACCCAACACTTTGATTGATGCGTAAGGTCTGGTGTCATGCTCGGAAACCTCCGAAATGTTGCGGAAGCTCCGCCATCGATGAGTGGAACATTTTATTTTGTGATGTGATATATTCTGATGCAAATGTTCGCTATCGAGCTGCACAGTATATTTGCAGCCTAATAAGATATGGCTTTAGTGCACGAACCAGAGGCGATCTGGCTTTAACTGTTGGTTGGTGTGGTGGTCGCTTTGAAATTGTCTTTAAAGAAGCCTCTGGGAGAGAAGGAACCCCCACAGTCATCGCTGTTACCACCAGTGTAGTGTTGCCATGTTTGGTATTTGCAGTAGGCAGGCAAGCTCAGTTGAGCTTTGGAGTACCGCTGAGCTGGTCGGGTACTAGCTCGTCAGTTTTTTGAAGCGGTGCAATGCGGGCAATCTGGAAAGTAAGTATTTGTTTTACCGCATCAATAGCAGAAAACCGTGCGCTCTGTTTGACATGCAACAAACCGTTGCCCGCTTTGTCCGCAGTTTCAGCAGCTCGTGAGGCTCCCCATTGTGGCTACCACAAATTTGTCTGGCTCCCCGACGATGTCTTCCACATTGCGAGTAATTGTTTTCTGTGCCACTTCCGCGCCATGTAGCAGGTCTCGTCAGTAGGTGTGGTGTTCCCACAAGTCCTTTTCAACTCCTCCCTATCTGCTCATGGCTTGCAAAAGCAACGCCATGGGTTTAGGTCAAGGGCTCCGTTAGTTAGTCGTTGGGCCGTAAAATGTCGGCTTTAAATTTGCTGAACGGTTCATCTGGTCATTACCATCTGGTTTGGATTTTATTCAGTATCCTCTCATCCATATTTACGGTAGGATACTCCGTACGTAATACTTCCTTCAACCGTGACCAGCGCTGGGGTTGACGAGTGGCATGTATGTGCCAGTATGTTTCAAGCACTGCACCTCGCAACAACATCGGCAAGTAGTCGGCCAGCGCCATGTGGCTTCCAGCCAGCATCTGATCAACCAATGATTCCACTCGAGCTATAAAGACCTCGACTATAATAGACTATGGTTCTCCACTAAGGTGGAGATTCCAGCCCTATATGATGCTGGGGATTTGAGTCGGCTTTAATCTACGTGATAGGCGTTGAGGTTCGCCCTGCTCCCGACTAGCCACCGGACCTAATGTCGATGGCTGAACCTGACTGAGCCTTGGCTGGTATATCGGGACTATCGGGTTCATAGATGAATTGGATACGTTCCACTCGGGCTTGAGTCTCTGAACTACCGGGAAATCCCAAGGATTTGGTCCCAAGTCCCACAGTGGAGGTTTTTGAGGGCGTGCTTGGGAAGTAGCCTCTGCCCTACGCTTCATAGCGTCAATCCGGGTGATCAGTTTCTTTATCATGGCACACATTTCCTGGAAGGCCATCCCATCCACTGATGCAGTAGGCCACTGTTCTCTAGATGGCGGAATTGCTCCAGCTCCCCCCATAAGGTCAAAATCTGTCGAAAGCGATGGTGATTGGTCCCAATGCCTTAGACTTTTCGGTACCACCCCTTGCGTAGCAGATATCGTGTCGCTGGTTATTTGAACTGTGGGTTGTATGGACTGCCTGCAGAGTGGACAGTCCGTTGTAGTCTATAGGTGACATTGCAGGCAGCGCCAATGGAACCGATGTCCACGCTGTACAGTTCGCTTTCGTGTGACACCGCCCAATGCATGTTGGGATATTACGTACAACGATATCGGGCGCGTTTCCGAGCGTAAAAGACGCTTGCCTAAAGTGCACCTCAATAGCATTTCAATAATCCTAAATATAATAAGAGGAGGAAAAAGAATTCAACCCAGAGTATAATAAAAATATATATAGCTATAAATATACCGAAATTTTAAACTTTTAACGTAGTGGCCGAACTATTTATGAACCTACAATATATACGAGTATATACACACACACACACACATATATATATATATATATATATATACATATATATATATATATATATATATATATATATATATATATATATATATATATATATATATATATATATGTGTGTGTGTGTGTGTGTGTGTATATATATATATACATATATAAACACTAAGGTTGGCAATGAGCTATCTCATCGGGGAACAACTGGAGGATATACCCTCCACGATGAAACAAATGACAACGGCCTGCGCCTGCTTGACTTTGCATGCAGCAAAAACCTAGTCATACGTTCGACTTGCTTCCCACATTGACGCATTCATAAAATGACCTGGGTATCACCAGATGGCAATACACAAAACCAGATCGATCATGTTCTAATCCAACAACGTGGGGCCTTGAGCATACTTGACGTCCGTACATACCGATGGGCCAATTGTAGCTCAGATCATTACTTGATCAAATTAACATATCAATGTCATATTTCAAAGGCATATTCGGCGAAGACCAGCCTGCTACAAAAATTTGACATCGAAAGGCTCCAAACGGCGTCAGTTGCCAAAAGTTTCACGGAGACCCTCGACAACCAGTTGCCTCCCATCATATCAGACGCATCGTTAAAGACGAGCGACGAGCTCTTGATGGAAGTGAAAGCTGCTATTAGGACCGGGGCAGAACAGACGATCGGACATCAAGCCCGGTGCAAGAGAAATGGTTGGTTCGATAATGAGTGCCAGAATGCGTTAGATAAAAAGAATCAGGCGTACAAAGAATACGTAGGAAGGAAAACCAGGATGAAGAGAGAACACTATGAAAATCTCAGAAGAGAGCTAATAAGATAATTGGGATTAAGAAAAGAAAATATTATGATGACTAATTGAGAAGTATAGATGTAAGTTTAGCGAGCAACAACACAAGCATACAAAGTAGTGAAAAGCCTGACATCGGCAATATCATCGCTGATGAAACCAAGATTAGGGAAAGATGGGCATCATATTTAAAGGGCCTCCTTAGCCCTCCACACAGCTCCAGAGCATCGGAGCCTATGGATGTCTGTGGAGAGCTCCCATTGGCCTCACCAATTCTGGATGAAGTTTTTTCCATCATCAAAGCCCAAAAGAATAATAAAGCGCCGGGCACCGATAAGATACCACTCGAAGTCATCAAATCTGGTGGCAGTAGTGTTCATCAAGCTATTCACAAAGTCATCCAGCACATTTGGCAACAAGAACATAAGTCATAATAAGAGGGAAGCCAATCAATTATCTTCCCTATCCACAAAAAAGGTGACAAGCTACAGTGCGAAAATTATAGAGGCATATCACTACTTTGTACGCTGTACATATTTTTTTCGAAAATCTTAGAAAATAAAATCGGATTATGTGCCAACAGTATTATTGGTGAGTATCAAGGTCATTTTAGGGCAAGTAGATCAACGATAGACCAATTGTTCACAGTTAAGCAGGTACTTGAAAAGTGCTGGGAGTTCAACATAGACGTACACCAAATTTTCGTTACCTTTAAGCAAGCATACGACAGTATTGGTCGCAGCGTACTGTACCAAATAATGCTTTGCTTTGGTATCCCAGCCAAATTAGTCCGTCTTACCAAAATGACAATGATGTCAACAACCACCCAAGTCCGCATCAATAACCAACTCACCGGTGCCTTTGACACAAATATCGGACTAAAGCAGGGAGATGGGCTGGCCCCATTGCTATTCAATTTGGCTCTGGAGTACGTCATGAGAAAGCTACTTGTCGATACACGAGGTATATTACTATAAAAGTCGAGCCAAATAGTAGCCTATGCGGAAGACATCAACATTTTGTTACGGTCGTTCGGAGAAAAAATAGACGGGGACCAATGGCGTTCGGAGAAAAAATAGACGGGGACCAATGGCGAATTCGATACAAGCATGGTCTGTATGAAATTTAGACAAGCCAGAGATCTCAACGATTGTAAGACTGCGGGAACTGCAATGGGCTGGCCACGTGAATCGTATGGATGAACAACGGATACCTAAAAAGGTATTCGTTGGGAGAACTGAAGGGCGGAGTCCAGTGGGGAAACCGAGGAAACGCTGGTCTGACTCGTTTAACGAAGACAGCTTATCACTGCTCGGACTTCGAATTTGGAGGACGCGGTCAATGGACCGAGACGGTTAGAAGCGCTATTTGCAGGAAGCGAAGACCCGAAGGAGGCTTTAGTTCTACGAAGAAGTAGAAGAAGGTTAACATTTACTAAAAAGTAGAGAGAGCAAATATCACGATTATGGCATTTTCATATGTTATCTTCTTTCCACTGCCAGCGCTTGTGTCGCAGAGCGTTTGATAAATTGTGGTGCCATCTCAAACTTAGTGAACAGAATTATGTTTATAGCCATAAAGCTTGAGTTTGCATTTCTTTGATAAGATATATCAGTTCCTCATTTTAAAAAAATGGCTAATGAATTTTCATACACTGAATTTAAACTTATCGAATACATAACAGAAAAATTGGGATAGTGCAATTCAGGATTATGCGAATAAATTTCGTCGACTTATCTAATATTTAACCATCTAATTACGTCCTCTGTTTCCTTGCCAATAAAAAGATTATCCTCACCACGCTGGTATGTGGGTGACTAACCATATTAGTGAAAGGGTCTCCTATTATTTTTCCCTCTTCCAATTATATCACGTTGACTACATTATATCTGAACTAAAAAGACAAAAGAGAAACAAGGTTTTCTTTGTGACTTTCAACACAGATTCGAAAACAGCAGAATACAATTTCACGCCGTGTTGAACGTATACAATTTTAAAACGAACAAACGAAAGGAAAGATTCAACTCCATTCCTTTCCGTTTCAAAGCAACTTTCCTTCAAGTTCAAAGAATCTCTCCCACACATAAGGATGCGCTGGCGTGCGATGAACTTCTTCAGCAACTTGAGTAAGTGTTGTTCTTTCTTCAGACGGACCCAATTCAACTGTGACCAAGACGGATTTGATGCCTTCAACATCCTTGAACGTTCCTCGTGGGGACGGAATAGAACGAATGTAAGTATGAGGTAACAACATCTTTTACCGGAAATTAAAACAATCGGAAAAGACGTTTTCTCTGTGTGTACATTTGCTTGTTCTTGAGCGGGATGTTACAGCCAAAAATCGTGCTTTCCCAAAATAGAAGTCCTGGTTAGATGATGATGGCTGATAAACTGGCTGCAAGGTTTCTTTTTCTATTAAGCGAAATGGTTGAGCGAGGATTCTTGTTCTTGACAATGTAAAGAGATTGAAAGAATGGGACCGATAACCGTTTTGGCGAAGCGTGCAACTGTTGAAGTACCTTTGTCTAAGTTTTAATGTGAAGCTTCAACCAAATGGTCCTTTGAAAGAAAGAGGCTGAAATGTGGTCGCTGACCTTAAAAGCAAAAGCCATTTCGAATTAATTTCTGGAAGTAATTTGATCCTGAAGATGCATCATCGGATACATAAAACACTTTGCCTAAGTTCATACAACTCTCAAGTGCACAAGTCTACGCAACCTTATCGAATTCCCCAAAAACTAGACATTTTTGTCAATGTACACAATTCTTGGTCAAGTATGTTTGCCTTCACCTTTTTCTCTGTGACAACAAATCAAAAGCAAGAAACCAAAAACGACACAAAAATCTATAAGAAATGTATTTGATTTGATTCGGAGCAACCTGCCAGGAGAAGGCTACATTGTCACATTGGAGTCACATGGCAAACAAAATCAGTGCCTAGGTAACACTGTCTGATATAGTCAATTTGGTCAATTGCGGCTGCGACACGACAATTCGGCAGCCTTAAAACGTTAGTAAACATTTGTTCAGCGCTGCTGGTGCTGATGATGCTGCTGCCAAGTCCTCATCTTTCCGTTGGATACATCTTTTCAGGCCGCGATGAAATTCAAGATGTTTGGGAAATGTTAACACTTGGGGGAAGTATGCGACAGGTAATACTCGTACTCACGAATTTGGGCATTTGTTGAAATTTCAGGTGAGGTAATCGAATTTCGATTGAAAAATGTTATCTTTTTTCTTGTTGTCTTGTTTTCTGTTTGGACACATTATACCGATTTGCAAGTTTCAAATAGGCTTTTTGCTAGGTGGCCTTGGGCGATGATTTTGGCAATTAAGTTGTTATTTGCTGAGGTGTTGAGCGGTGGCATTTATCGCGAAAAATTAAATATCCAAAATGGTTTTTGAGAGGCAACCAAATAGTGACTTATGTAGTTTGCTAGTATTCATATGAAATTGAATAAAGTTTCATTCTGCTAAACGGACATAAAAGTACTTGAAAATCTTGCAAACTTTGTCTTTTAAGCTCTGTGTGTTGTTTATCTAAATTTCATATCTTTGGTTGAAAGACATTCAAACATTTTCTAATTGCAGCTCAGAGATATAAAAAACAAACAGTTTTATAATGCCCTTTAAAAGGTAAGAGTTATTCCCCACTATTCTCAGGATTTTTTAAGGATTAAGTTCATTTGGTAAACAGGAAAATTTATTTTGCGAAAAGTTATTTGATCTATTGCAAAGCATTCACAGTCGTTTCTCTATTTTTTAACCGACTTCCAAAAGAAAGAAGGTTATCAATTCATCGCGTATTTTTTTGTTGCTTTTTTTTTTGTATATTCACGCACAACTTTTAAACGGAGATAGATAGAAGAGTTCTGTTTTTGGCAAATGATATGTCTTTCTTCCAGTTAGGTCCCGTTTAAAGGATAAGAAATTCAAGTAACGGCAAAGGGCTCTTACCGTTAAAATTAAAAAAAATCCGACTTTCACCCCGATTTTTCAGCATAACTGATCGACGCATGTAAGGATTTTGATTGTAGAAGTTTCAAATGAAGGAAAACATATTGATCTAAAATGTATCGGAACAGAATTAAAATCCTTCAAAGGGCTCTGTAGATATTAACAGTTAAATATGATACATTGATGTCGAGAAATTGAATTTAAGTGATATTTCGTACGAAAAGTGCCAATTAGTTGGCACTCTGCAAGGATTTGTTGGAGAAACCGAGTCCTTTGGTAACGGGTGATAAAAATGATCAGTATCCTTAATTTTCTGCGGTACATTTCAGACCATCATTTCTACCGGAAATAACCAATAAATTAATTCTAAATGTGGCATAAATACAATTCAACAATAGTTAAAGGGAACATTTCAGGATGCTTTTCTCTTCCGCATTCATTCTATGCTTACCAGTGAGCTTGGTATAGCATCCTTCTTACATCCTTAGACGTAAACGTTACATGTAGGATTATAAAATTCCCCGAAGAAATAATAAGGATTGAGTGATTGCAAATTATAGAGTTGACTCGTTACTTTCCAGTTAATATTATATGTATCATACATTACAACATATGCCCAGAAATCTAAAATTAGTGATTTCCATACTAAAAACCGGCGATAATCACAACCTAAAAAGAGATACGTTTCCTGCTATAATTGATCATAAATGTACAGATGAAGATGAAAATGCATAGCCGAGATATGGTATGATTTTCTTGAAACTTTCATGAAAATTAGGTGCCATAGTTAACTGAAAACGAAGGCAATGGGTATCGAATAAACGTGAACGAATGATGCGGTTAAGAAGGATATTTTTAAGTAAATTTTATGAAATTGATTGCAGAGTGAACTTTATGTTTACATATATAAACACGTATGTGTATATATATATATATATATATATATATATATATATATATATATATATATATATATATATATATATATATATATATTGGGTGTCAAACTTAATAACCGGAATTCGACGCTAGATGTCCGTACTAACAAATATCGTGAAAGCTCGAACTTTATATATATCACATTTGAAGGTGCATTTGACAGCAATCAAAATCAGTCAACAAAACAATTTTATCTTGTGTGCATCATTATTATTTTCACGATGAATAACTTCGGAAATTGGAGAAAAAGACAGCATTTGCGGGAGGTTCTGTTGGGTCATTTTTTTTTGCAAAGAAAACTGCTGCGGAAAGTCATCGTTTGCTTGTAGAAATTTATGGTGACGATGCTTTAGCGAAAACACAGTGTCTTGAATGGTTTGAACGCTTCAAAAGTGCCGATTTTGACATCAAAGAGAAAGAACGCCCAGGACAGCCAAAAAAGTTTGACGACGAAGAATTGGAGACGCTACTCGATGAGGATTCGTGTCAAACGCAAGAAGAACTTGCTAAATTATTGGGAGTGACTTAGCAAGCCATTTCGAAACGTTTGAAAGCCGCCGGATACATTCAGAAGCAAGGTAATTGGGTCCCCTATGAGTTGAAGCCGAGGGACGTTGAAGGGCGCTTCTGTATGTCTGAAATGCTGCTTGAGCGCCATAAAAAGAAATCATTTTTGCATCGGATCGTGACTGGGGATAAAAAATGGATCCATCATGACAATCCCAAGCGCAAAAAGTCATACGTGAATCCCGGCCAACCAGCTAAATCAACGGCGAAGCCAAATATCCATGGCGCCAAGGTTATGCTGTGTATTTGGTGGGATCAGAAGGGGCCGTTATATTATGATTTGTTGAAATCGGGCCAGACAATCACAGGTGACCTGTCCAACACAATTAATATGTTTGAAGTGTGCCATCATCGAAAAATGCCCGGAATATGCGACCAGACACGAGGCTATAATTTTTCATCATGACAACGCTCGGCCACATGTTGCAAGACCCGTGAAAAACTATTTGGCAAATAGTGGATGGGAAGTTTCGCCCCACCTGCCTTATAGTCCGGACCTTGCTCCGTCTGACTTTCATTTATTTCGCTCGATACACAATGCCCTCTCCGGAATATGCTTCACTTCAGAGCAAGGCATCCAAAATTGGATAGATTCGTTTTTGGCCGCAATTTTTTTGGGATGGAATTGATAAATTGCCTGAAAGATGGGGACATGTTGTAGCTCCCAATGGGTAATACTTTGAATAAAATATATTTTACGATTTTTCCACAATAAAGCATATATATATATATCTATATATATATATATATATATATATATATATATATATATATATATATATATGTTAATATATATATATATATATATAGATATATATATATATATATATATATATATATATATATGTAAATATATATATATATATATATATATATATATATATATATATATATATATATATATATATATATATATATACATATATATATAGATGGCTATGGGTGTGGTTGGTTGTATGTGTGAGTCTACATAGGATACAACAAAATTTGTGCCTTGGAGGTCGCAGTTATGCTTCGATTTTCGCCAAATTTTCAGCAATAGTTCTGTTCTGCCCAAAGTATAGGTCCAGTTTGTACCAAAGCTAGTATAAAGATTTATTCAATTGTGTGGTAAAGCTCACAAAAAAAAATCCAAAGTCGAACAATTTGAAACGAAATGGCGGCCGCTCAAAGGTAGAAAAAAGTTGAACGATAAAAAGCAGAATATAAAAATGGCGGCTAGGTAAAGTTCAAAATTCAAAAATTTCTCAAAGCTACAATTCAGATTGGATTATTATGAAATTAAAATCAACTTAGACGTTGATGAGATCATGGATTAAATGTACCAGAGTTAAATTCGATTCCTATGAACGCTGCAGATTTTAGCCGTAGTGGTACGAGAACATGATACAATGTATTCAAAAAACTGAGTTTTGAATGGTTTGAAATGAAAAAATTTGCCACTAAAAAGGGTGAAATAAAAAACATTTAGAAAAAAAAGAAAACCTAAAAAGGATGAAATAAATTTTATGGAAGCGGTGCCAAATGAATTTCCCAATTTCAACATTAATACTTCCAACATCTGCACCATCACAAAAAAATCGGGGAAAAAATGATATGGCACCGTTTCCATAAAATTTATTTCATCCTTCTTAGGCCATTCCGAAGACGGTTTTCTTTTTTTTCTAAAAGTTTTTTTTATTTCTTTGATAATTTTACTTTCAACATTATAATTTATATTTCCATGGATCATATAATAATTTATTTTAATTGTTTACTTCGTCTTTCTTTCTTTTTCCTACTATCATCCACATTACATTTTTTTTTTTCATCAGACTAATTTTATAAATGATAGATAATTCTTTTATCTATTGGTTGATCTCCTAACTACCATTTCATCTATAATAAATATTCGTTTTTCTTTCCTTTTCTCTTGTGAATAATTAAGCAAACTTGATATTCCCGTAGTTATTAATTGCTTTCTCTTCTTATTTCTCAATCTCTAAAATCTTGGCCGGTTACTTTTTAGGATTGTGTAAGAAAATTATTTGACAATACCGTATTAAAATCGCGATCTTTCTGTTCGTCTCTCCGTGCAGTTTTTTCAGGAACTGAAGAAGCTTGAACCGCCAAACTGTTGTGATAAGCTTGAAAGTGACGGTATCGATGTCAACTTGCGGGAGAATGCCGGTCGAGGGGAATACTCTTGGAGGTTAGAATTCTTTGGGAAGTGCCGCCACCCACGGACCTAAGGATAAGTCTGTGATGACAGACTTCACTGAAGCTGGACAACACTTTGGACAATGCACTTGAATTAATGGGTTCGGCTGGCGGATATGATGGTTTGGACCTAGTTACTTTGCACCGTAACGCCAGGGTGACACTTATGCGAGAACGGCTTCCATTCAGCTTTCATGCCGGTAAAACTATGGTTGGGATTGAAGTACGTTCGAAGTTCGCACCATTGGATTGGTGATATAGGTTCGGTTGAGACGGACTCCCGATTAGCCCCGGGTATGTCTTTGAGCACTTGTCGCCATAAGGGCTTGTGTTAACCCTCGCATGGCCTCCCTGCTCTGCAAAGATAACATTGGGTCCAAAACGGCGACCAAACATGAACGGAGTTCGTGGCTCCGAGGGGGACCCAATCAAACTGGAGCAATTTCAACTTTAAAAAACTCAAGTGAAGAGCAAACACAAAAAAATTAAAATATCAATAGGAGGAAGAGGAAACCAGGAGTTACAGCTACAATATTAACAGTACATTGAGAACAGTACCAACGACGATAAACACAACGAAAGTAAACACGCATAAAAAATGGAGATTAATGGACAGCCTTGTCAAAACTCAAATATGTGCGGCGTTTGAGTGCAGTAAAAAAATGATGTGAACATCAGAGTGCCCGAAAAAAAAAGAACGGGAAAGTCTGCACGACGCGCAAGATGTTCGCGCGGTGGGAGAAAATATAAAGATCATCAAAGATTCGATGGCTACTGCTGCGACCGCTTCGATTAGCTGACCGAGCAAAGGTCTTAAATGCCAAAATATTACTAAAGTCCACAAAGTGATCACTGCAGAAATAAAAAGGAGTGAGGAGTCCTGTGTTCAGAAATGAGAGTCGATAACCTCTCTCAAGAAAGGAGGCCGCAAATTACAATTGCCGTCCAGCGACATGAAGAAAAGAGGCTAACATGCAAAGCAGTAAACGTTCTAAAACACCAAAAACCAGCAAAGATGTAAGGAATGGGCTCCTTGCACTAGAAGAGCTCCTCGATCACATAGGGCTATACTGGAGGAGCTAGTCAAAGGCCGAAGAGGACCAAAAGGGCAAAAAGAGCAAAAGGGCAAAGAAGCGCTGGGGCCTAAGCCTAAAGGGCACGTGCTGATAGCTCATCCATCAAACATTAATAAAAGAGTAGGATCTAGCCCATTTGAAGGAGATTGGGATACAAGCATGAAGGAAGAGGCTTTTGATGGGCTTGAAATGCTAGATCCAGGATTTTAGGTTGTGCTGACAAAAGGAGTGAAGAAATCCGCTAAGAAACTCCTTCAAAAAGTACTCAAAAATAAAGTTCAAATAAACTCCCAGCAAGAAGAAACACTTGATGCGACACAGGAGAGAAAAAAGTCTTGAGGGAGATCCCGGTTGCAAAAACTGCTCGTTAAACCCCAAGATGACCGATCGTACACAGAAATGATGCGGATATCAGGGAAAATGTAAGGCCCGAGGACACCAAGATTGCTATTGCGACCAATCCGGTCGGGCACCATACTGGTCCAATTCATAGCAGAAGCCGACAATAAAGAAGAATCATGCGATATAGTAAAAAAGTCCTCTGTAAAAGCTAATGGTAACGATCGAAATAAGAGGCATTGACTGCGTGAAGGACCTGGCCGAGATAGAAGAGCCCATCAAAAAGGAGCACCCTAGTATGGGCAGGATCAAAGCGAGGCTGACATCACAAAACCATAGGGGACAATGCATGCCCATCATTGACTTGCCCCCAGAAAGACGCTAAACAATTTCTGAATAAGGGCAAAGTAAGAATAGGGCGTGTAGTCCGCAGGATATGGCAAAGAGCCGTATCTCTTCAATGCTTCAAATACCTTATGGTTATGATCACACGGTTACTAATGTGGTGAAATGGGACATAAAAGAAAGTATTGTACAAAGGAGGCACACTGTATTCTTTGCAAGGGTACTGATTCAAAATTGAGTCCTAAGCACGTTTTGGTATGAAAAAATCAACTTTTCCGGGAAGCCCTAGCCAAGGCAAAATCAGAGCTTCGATGACCCGTATGCTGCAGGTAAACCACTCAAAACCTGCTTAAGCAGTTTCTGAGGATTATGAAAGCTAGCTTTTTGCTGCTAATTGAGCAGTATCACAATAAAAATTCTGTATCATGCTATCTTTATGAAACTTCTTCTTCTTCCAGTCAGACCAGTGTTTCCTCGGTTTCCCCACTGGTCTCCAGCCTTCAGCTCTCCCAATGAATACCTTTTTGGGTACCCGTTGTTCGTCCATATAATTCATGTGTCCAGCCCATTGCAGCTTCCGCAGTCTTGAGACCTCCGATTCGTCGGAAATTTCATACAGCTCATGGTAGTAACGAATTCGCCATTGGTTCCCATCTAGCTTCCCTCCAATCATTCACCTCAGGACCCGTCGCTTAAAGGCGTCCAATATATTTTCAGATGCTTGGGTTTGGGTCCACGTTTCACACCCATAGTATAACACAAGTCTTATCACAGACTTTTATACTTAGAGTTTTGTTTTCCTGTCTTCAAGATCGTCAAAACTGAATAAAATATTTTATTTGCGAGCTGTATTCTTCAGTGCATTTCGTCTCATTCATTAGTCGTTCTCGTTATTTTGGCGCCTACGTACACAAACTTGCTCATATTTCAATACTGTATTCGCCAAATGTGATATTTTGTGGACTTGAGGTTTTTTTCCTCAACTGCGTCAAGAGTTTTTTTTTATGCTCATTCACTCAGTTTTGCTTCGCTGTCGAGTTTCAGGAAGAGTTCTTTGGCAGTTGTTAATGACCGTGGCAAAATATTGATGTCGTCCGCATAGGCTACTACTTGGCATGACTTGAATAGTAACGAATCTCAGGAATCGCGGCCTTGATGTCGCTTGTCGAACTAAACACCGAAAACATACTGACTTTTAACTGTATTGGCTGCGAAGGAACCATATCGGACGTAAAATTTGCCTCGGAGTCCTTAGTATGGAAGCTATGCAATTGTGAGGTACGGCACGGCAAGCATCCAGTTTTTAGGGTTTTGTAAAATAATTTTACAAAACCCTACTAGTTTCGCGACCAGTCTGTCCGTCTGTCCGTCTGTCCGTCCGTCCGTCCGTCCGTCCGTGTGTCACAGCAGTTTTTCTCGGAAACTACTTAAGCTAGGAACATCAAATTTTGTGTGTAGGTGTAAAGTGGTGATCTCTTCAAAGTCCAACTACAAAAAATGTTTATAAGGTATTTAAGGGGGGTCTCCCCACATAGGAGAGTGACCCCCCGAAAAAAAAATTTGATTGAAGGTAGCCGATATGGGTACCAAATGAAAGGTCTTGATGAGAACTTTCCAAAACGGGTCTTAGTTTGGCAAAATTTGCTTCGAGGGGCGCACAGGGAGGGGAAATACATGAAAAATTTGTGTCCCCCCCTCGTGATTGGACACCTGTGATCCGAAAAATCTGAAAAAAATCAGGAATGTAGGCCTTGGTGAGTATAACAACAACAAATACGTGAGAAGTCGCAATTCACTCAACTTTGTTAGTAATAGTATGATTTATCGATTTTATGTTTTCTTGTATAAAATCTTTACGGTACCCTTAAATTCAATGAAATGAAAATGAAAATGAAAATGAAAATAGATGTTTATTTATAAGATTGATCTACCCTCAAAGTTTCATAAAGATTGAATCATATTTAGCGAAGTTATAGCGGTTTGAATTTTCCTGTATTACTATGGAACAATATGCGTTGCATTTATTACTATGGCAACATATGGCTATGGAACAACATGCGCTTTTTACCGACTCAGACACTACAGTTTTGCTAGGATTTGCATGAAAATTTCAGGAATGATAGGTTTCATGTATATCTTTGAGAATCGGTTCAGCTAGTGGTATCAGTAATCGTAAAACAAATTAGTGGCTGCTTTAAATGCGAAGATTGAATAATTTTGAGTTATTTTTCCAAACTTCAACGTTTAATGTGCATGCTTTGAACACTTGATTCAATTTAATGAATGACTGAAGATGAGTACCTACAATTAATGCTCATAAGTGAAACAAGTCAAGGAGGTGGGAGAGAGCTCCTAGCAAAAGGGTTTTGTAACCATTCTAGGATTCGAAAAAATTGGCCATTAATCGATGATAACAGTACAGGAGAGTGGCCCCTGAAAAAAAAATTCATCAAACGTAGCCGATATGAGTATGAAATGAAAGTTTTCATGGGAGCTTTTCAAAACAGTTGTTAAACTGTCAGTTTTTGCTTCAGTGGGGGCACATGGGGGAAATACATGAAAAATGTGTTTCCTCCGTCGCGGATGGACATCTGAAATAATTATCAAGGTAGATACTTATGGGTATAACAATACCAAAAACCTCAGAAGTCGAAATTCGTTCAACTTTGTTAATAATAGTATGATCTTCTTATTTCATATTTTCTCCAATAAAATCGTCTTTGACATGTTTCTTGATTTTATTCGTTGCTGGTGACTGCATTTTGTAAATTGAATACAAAATCCTTCTGACATGAGCGTAGGTCTGTTTACCCAACTTGTTTTTATTTTAAAATTAACGTTTGCTTTGCACAGAAATATAATGTTCCTTAGAACTGTTTAATATAGCCTTGACCTTAGTACATTAATTTTCACACATAGTCAAAAGTGCGCAGAAAACCCTTGCGGCTCTTCTTTGGGTGGTACTTCTATACGGTGGAAGTGAGAGCGATTCTGATTGGACATCGCTGTATGATAGTGTATGTAGGCAAAGAAGAAAGTAAAGAACGGATCAATCGCCAGCATACGAAGAAAAGATAATGAAACGACGTATGGACAAATGCATTACAATTCCTTAAGTTATAGAACGTGCTGTATTTTGGGTATAATGAGATATTGGGAGTTTCAAGTTATTGTGAATAACATTCCTTAAAAGAGAATATTCTATTTGAAGAAGTGTTTAGGTATGAACAACTGAGAGTGTAAAGAATTTAGTAACTTATCACTACAATCACTAAAAAAAAGGCTTATGAATTTTAATTCAGAGCCCCCTTCAGTCGCAAAGCGCAGCATCAAAAGGAGTGCGTAGTCTTAGGTTGTTTTGATGACATAAATTTAAATTTTAGGTTTGATTGCATCGAAAATTAACATTTATTTACTTTCCATTAATTTTTTCTGTGTGATTACTGCTAACGGAATTTATGGATTAAGCGCTCCTCTACCAGGAACGGGTTAAGCATTTCTCTAAGAAAAATCAATGTCTACAACACCGGTGACTTCCGTGGTTTTAACAAAATCTAATGGAAAATGTGAACAGGGGTCCGTGGGGCCTTGGCTACAAGCTTGTTGTACGGAAGTTTGCTGCCCTACAGACCACTTTTATACATAAAGCAGAAAAGGTGGACGAGATAGTGCAAGCATTTTTTCCCGCTTGTCCTGTCCCTGTTGATGCTGTCCGCAGTGAAACAGCAATCGAATTCCCACTCTTTACGCAGCCTGAAGGGAAAGAGGTTGTCCTATCACTAAAAATAAGGAAAGCTCCAGTCCAAGATGGTATTCCAGCTGAGGTGTTGCAATTTATCTATCACCATTGTCTTGACTTTCTACTCAGCACATTCAAAGCTTGTTTACGAGACGGAGTTTACCGGTACGATAGAAGGTGGCGAGGCTCTCCTGATTGGCAAGAAGAAGGAAAATTTCGGAGCGCCATTGGCATGCCACCCGCTTTGCAAGCTAGACATGACTGGGAAAGTGCTAGAGAATCTCATCAAGAGAAGACCCGCTGACGCGATTCATGCTGCTGGGGACGTATATCTTTGGTTGTATAGTTTTGGAGCAAGACGCTCACTATTGATGCGATTGCGGGGGGTGAGCATAGTCCAGAAGGTAGAGGCGTATAGCCACACTAAGTGACGATCGTTCTGATGGTGATACTTGACGTTAGAAATGCCTTCACCTCCGCTAGATGGGTGGATATTCTGGATACTTTGAAAACCCTCACCAGTTTCCAGGATATCTGACGCGGCTTCCCAGGGACTACCCGAAGAGCTGAAGCCTAATTTATGACACGATACATGGCCAATGAAGGATAGAAGTTACATCGGGTATTGCCCAGGGATCTATCCCTGATCCACACCTGTAGAACATGTGTTACAATGAGCTACTGAGACTGGAGATGTGGGATGAGGCACACTTGACTGGCTATTTGGACGATGAGACTCTATTCGCTCGACGCACATTTGAACCAACATGACTTAGGTTAGGTATGCTAATGCGTCGAGTGAGAAACTGAATAACTGCTCGTGGGTTCAGCCTAGCACTGGAGAAAACCAAAGTGGTCATCGTGGCGAAAAAACCATCTCTAGAGTAAGGATGATCAGCATTGGAGACATATTCATCGAATCGAAGCTAATGTTGAAGTAGCTAGGGCTACTGATCCACTCAAAGATGCATTTTGCTGAGCTTATAAGGGTAATGACTGAGAGGGTAATGATTCCGGGCGTATTGGCTCTAAGTTAACTTACGGCCAACGTAGGGGGACCCAAGCAATCAAGAAAATACCTCTTGATGAGTGCCATAAAATCAGTGCTACTGTATGGAGCAGAAATATGGGGTGACGCTCACAGTAAGGAGGTGTACCGAAAGCCCTTGACATAGGTAAAGAGAAGAGGAGCACTGGAGGTTACATCTTCATGTCCAACAGTCTTTGATTCGATGGTGAGGGTTATTGCAGTCGTGATGCCTGTTACCCTCCTTGCTAGGGAGCACCATGCTTTCTACCTGCATTGAAGCGATAATGCAAGGGGACTGTTGCCCACAAGCAGTCGCAGTGCACACTCAATGGTTGGTAGCAGTCTTGAGTAAATTGCACGAAGGGAAGGTGGACTGCACGGCTCATCCTGGCTCTTAGGTCGTAGATAAATCAAAGGTATGGCGAGCCTGCACAAGATTGGTAAATCACGTTCTCCCAATTGTCAGTTTTACCCAGGAGTGGAAAACGATACCTGCGATACATTTTTTTCGTGACAAAAAAGAGGACGATCTGCGATGAGACCTCTGCAAGATTACGGAAGAGCTCAGTTTGGATAGTAATTATTACGGTGCTGCTTGTATTGGTTAACGAATGGAACCATGTGGCACATTATATTCGGGCAGTACAAAAAGCCGAAAGGGACTCAAAGCAGCCAGGGAGATCGGGGCTTGGGGACCGCTTGTCTGTTGATTCCTCTACCTCCCTCCCCTCCTGCTAAAGAAGGGATCCCTCAGCTTGAAGACACTTCATGGCATAGCAAAACAAGACCTGTCCCGAAGTAACGTGTCAAACAGTTCAAGGCTGGGCTTTCAGGTTGACAAGGGAGTTGTTTAGTGAGTAATCCAATAGCTCTCGACCATGGAAACCCGACACTCAGTGCTTACATAGTATTCACTTCCCAACCAAATAAAAAAGCTCGGAAATGATGGTCCCCTAAGCGATTTGTGGTGAAGCAATTTTCAAAAGAATTTAAGCGTTGTAGGATCTTAGAAATATGTTAGAAGTCCATGCAGGACTATAACGGTAAACTGCTGCTTCAGTGAAATAGTTTAATGGGCTCTTTTTGAAATGCTAGTTACCTGTGGTGCTATATGTCGGGTCCTTTTCCACATTAACAGGCACATGACAACAAATTTTCTCAAGCGTAGGAATTAATAGATTTCAAAACATAAGTCAAAAACCTTAGGCCAGAGCTGAAGGGCAGTTTTCAAGTTTTTTGGGAAAACAGACATGAAAAAACCTCCTAAATTTCCTCACCCAGCCACGAGAGCTACCGAAATTACTTGTTCCTGACCACAGGAAGTTATTGGTCACAGAAAAACAGATGTTGATGCCCTCTTATACCCCTTCCAATTGGACTCAAAGTCCCGATGGCGCGAGTTGAAATTCGATGAGTCCCCATTTCTTAGCGTTAGCGCTTGCAATGCAAAAAGAGAACTACGGGCCGAGGGTCAAATTGTTGTAGGAATGTCTAGCCAACGTTGCAGGTCTCATACCCGTGGAGTTAAGGAAACTAGAAGATCGAACTCTTCCATTCTTAGAAATTCGTTGTTATTCTTATTAATCTTTCCTTCATTATATATACATAATTTTGAAAAATGCAAGATATGTAAAGAATTTGAAATATAGGGATAGAAAAAAATTTTTGCAAATCTACAAAAAAAAGATGCACAAAAATAATTTTGCAAAAGGGGAATAAACATTTTAAGTGGAACTAAAGATGTAGTAAAAACAAGTTGAGTAAGCAGGAGAGTGCTCCTACCAGAAGGTCTTTGTAAACATCGTAGGGTTAGAAACAAGTTTTCTAATGGCGTGAATCGATAACTTGATTTATTCATCCAATACTTAGATATGAAATCGTTCAAATTTATACAAAAGATGCAGAGTTTCTTTCATAAGCACAGTGCAGCCGCCATTTTAATCTAGCATAAATGATTTTTCTGAATGCTCGGCCGATTGAACATGTTCAAGTTAAACACTATTCCTTAAATTTTCATGAAAATTGAAAGTAAATAAAAGTGCCTAAGTCAATTCTAAATATAAATAGGGTTTTCCAATAAGAGGTGTTATTTTGAATAGATCTTCTGATTTAACACCTTGCGACTTCTTCCTTTGGAGCCACGTGATAGAGAAGGCCTATGCCAATAGCCCAGCGTCGATTCAAGATATCAAAGATGAAATTCGTGAGGCTATCGAGGACATAGGGCAACCACATTGCGATTTGGTTATGGAAAATTTCATGAAGAGGATATGGTCCTGTAGGCGTGTCGTAGTGGTTATTTCCTCATTATTAATTATTGCTATTAACGGCATATCTTCTTCTTTATAATGAAATAAACATTCGATCATTTATTTTAAAAAATGGCATTTTTCTTTTAATATCAAAATAACACCTCTTATTGGAAAACCCTATATCAAACATAAACACGTGTTATTGTTGGTGTAATTCCATATAATTGAAATGGCTATAATTCACTTCTGTTAGTCTATATAATTGCGAAATTTCAAGAAGTTTAAAGGTACCGTTTTGGTTTTATGGGCAAAAATGTAAAATCTACAAATCATAATATTATTAACAAATTTGAGTGAATTTCGATTTCTAAGGTATTTGTTGCCCTTGTACTCATAAAGGTCCACGTTCGTGATAATTTTCAGATTTTTCGGCTGAAAGGTGTCCAATCGCGAGGGGGGGGGACACAAATTTTGGGTACATTTTGCCTTCCCCTGGACCCCCTGATTCATAAAATGATTTTTTTATTTCAGATTCTATAAGTTCTTATCAAGACCTTTCATTTGATACCCCACTCGACTACCTTTGATGAAAAAAAATTTTTAAGGGCCAATTCGTTATTAGGGTGGACCCCCCTTAAACATTTTTTAAATTTTTGTTAAGGACTTAACTTTTGAGAGACTATCACTTTTGACCTCCTCACAAAGTTTGAGCATTTTAGCTTCTATAGTTTCTGAGGAAATCAGCTGTGACGCACGGACAGACGGACGGACGGACAGACGGACAGGTCGCGAAACTAGTAGGTCTTTGTAAAAAAATTTTTTACAAAGACCTAAAAAGTATACTGTATGCCTTATAGATAGCTGTGATTTTCGAGGGCTCTTTGCTTGTTTTAAACAATTTTTTTGTTTTCAGTTGTAAATAGTAATATTGACATATCACTAAATTATTCACCATTTATGTCAACTGGAAGTATGTCACTTGCATCCGTCAACTTTTGTTTATGGCAGTACTAATTAGTTTGTGTTTCATGTTGGCAAGAGTTGAAAAAAGAAGAAGATGATTGATTCGTTCCTGTAAATTAAAATTAAATTGACGTCAAAATAAAAGTTCAAGTTGTACCCAAAATTGGTTGAGCGCTTCATTTTAGGCTAAAATCATTATATCTAGTACAAGCCTAATAGAGACAATTCTTTTTTGTAGGGAGAATGAGCTTTCTTTAAGAGCAGACGATGAAAGTGAACCGAAAGCTCTTCAAAAACCAGACTTAGAGCGAATTTTGGGGATAAAAATTTAATAATTTATATTCTCTTCTCCACCGTAGACGATCCCAAGCCCGGTTGAGAAAGAAGGAGGGTTTCCCATTGTTTGCCTAAACCACAGCTTCCATGATTCCCATCTTAAACCCCCCGAACAAATGGTATTAAATGGTGTCGGGGTCGCACATTGGGTTTACTGAGTCCCCAATGATGAGACACAATGCCGAAAAAAGCCAATAACTGCTAGGACACTTGCAGCTCTGCTACTAAATCCTACTTACATCTCCTTTGTGGTGACACAAGAGTTATCTTCTTGCATCTTTCGCGCCTGATATCGGAATCGAAAGTAATAGCCATGCCGCTGGAATGGAGGCTAGGTGATGGGCTAACTATCCGTCCCTGTAAACATTGTTTTAAAACCTACAGGAAAGCCTTGGAATGGATTGGACCTACAGCAATGACGCCGCAACCGAAAAAATGACTATGACATTGAATCCCCGAACTACCCTGGCGCTGTTAAGGACCCTTTTACAACAGGCCAGTCAATGTAAATTAAGTATACTGGCAATCCAGGAATCGAACTGAACTGGAAGTGATATTCAAGATATGAGATTGCAAACAATATACAATCGTGGGAAGTCTGCCGGAAAACGAGAATTTGAAGTGGCCTTCATTATGGATAGGGAGTTCAAATCGCGCGTTATTGATTTTAAGGCAGTCAATGAATGGTTGTATGCGATCCGTATAAAAGTGAAATTCTTCAAAATTTGGCTGGTAAATGTTCACGCCCCGACTGAAAAAAAGAACGGAGAAACTATGTCGATATTCTACAATTACCTGGAAAGGCTGGTCGACTCATTGCCTACAAACGACACAAATAGTTCTGGGTGATTTCAACGCTATGATTGGCAATGAGTTATCTCATCGGGGAATGGCTGAAGGATAAAGCCTCCACGATAAAACAAATGGCAACAGCAAGCGCCGAATTGACTTTGCATGCAGCAGAAGTCTAGACATACGTTCAACTTGCTTTCCACATCGACGCATTCATAAAATGACCTGGGTATCACCGGATAGCTACACACAAAATCAAATCGACCATGTTCCGATCCGACAAAGATGGGCCTGGAGCATACTTGACGTCCGTACATACCGAGGAGCCAGTTGCATCTCAAATCATTACTCGCTTGTCAAAGTCTTATTCGGCAAAGACCAGCCCTCTTCGAAAATTTCACATCAAATGGCTCCAAACGGTGTCTGTGGCGAAAACTTTCACGGTGACCCTCGTCAATCAGCTAGCTCCCATCCTATTAGACACATCGCTAAAAAGAAGCAACCGATGTGGGTGGAAATGAACGCGGCAATTAAGACCGTAGCAGAGCAGATGAGTGGACATCAAGCCCGGCGAAAAAGAAATGATTGGTTCGATGATGAATGCCAGGATGCATTGAATTAGAAGAATCAGGTGTACAAGGAATATATAGGTAGGAAACCAGGACGAAGAGGGAACAATATGAAAATCTCGGAGGAGTAATGAATAACGTAATTAGAAATTAAAAAAAAAATACTATGACTAAGTTTAGCGAGCAACAATACAAAAGAATTATACAAATTAGTGAAAAGCCTGAAACGTGGTTATCAGCCCAAGACCACGCTCTGCCGTGATAATATCGGAAACATCATCGCTAATGAAACCAGGGTTAAAGAAAGATGGTCATCATATTTCAAGAGCCTCTTTAAACCCCTTCAAAACATTGGAGTGGATATATTTTCCCGGGGTACTTCCGTTGGCCCCACCAACTCTGGATGAAGTTTGTTCCACCAGCACAGCCCAAAAAAATAATGAAGCCCCGGGAATCGTTGAGATTCCAGTGGAGCTTATAAAATATGATGGCAGCGTTGCCACCATCCATAAGGTCATCCAGCATATTTGGCAACAAAACATATGCCTAACAAGTGGAGCCAATCAATTTTATCCACAAAAAAGGTGATGAGTTACAGTGCGAAAATAATAGAGGCATATCACTACTTTGTACGGTGTACAAAATATTTTCAAAGATCTTAGAATAACATATAAAACTATATCATACGCCAATAGTATTCTTGTGAAGTATCAAGGTGGTTTTAGAGCAGGTAGATCGACAATAGATAAACTGTATACAGTCAAGCAAGTACTTGATAAATGCTGAGAGTTCAACATAGATGTATGTCAAATATTCGTTGACTTTAAGCAAGCATGCATTGCTTTGGCATCCCAGCCAAATCAGTCCGTCTTACTAAAATGACAATGACGTCGACAAACGCCCGAGTTCGCATCAATAACCAACTCACCTGTGCCTTTGACAAAAATAGCGGACTTAAACAGGGAGATGGATTGGCCCCATTGCTATTCAATTTGTATCTGGAACACGTCATAAGAAAGCTACCTGTCGATACAAGAGGCACATTACTATACAAGTCAAGCCAAATGGTAACCTATGCGGACGACACCGACATTTTGTCACGGTCGTTAATATGATATTTTGGATATTATGGCGATGAAGAAAGGTCGGAAATTATAATAAGTTTTCAAAATGATTATAGGTATTTCGTTTCTTATTTTTGGGCCATTGTTGTAGAAGGTTTTTTTTTCATTGCAGATTATGTTGACATTTTTAACCTTGCTTTAATCTCAATGTTTAAAGGTCTTTTAAACTTTTGCGTTCAAGAAAGGCCTTCATTCCATTAAAAAACGTTTTACAACCTTCTAGTGGGTATTTTGGAAATAAATACAGATTATTATTAGTAAAAATTTACCTAGCACAAATTCATCATTCCTTGAAATGAATATTTCTTTTCATTTTTTTATAAAAATGACTTGTTTCCAGAATTTCAAGAGTACTTTCATTAATTGTAATTCCTGAAAATATTTATTATTTAACTTTAGGATTTAATTGACTCGAACTGATATAAATTCAAATTCCAGAACAAAAAATCTGCAGCCCGAGCAAATTTCTAGCTACGAAACTAGTAGCAACAAAGAAAATGAATCCTAAGCTGTTAATACTATTATATTACTTGGAGGAATAATTATTTTGCAAAAACGAAAAAATTTAGATGTAAAAAATGCATGGAAAACTCTATACAAAACTGAATATTTACTTTATCTTATTTCAAAAGAACACGGTAAAACTTCTAAATTTGCAATAATTTGACACCTTTAGTCTTTTCAATACTTCATACACGTTCAATAAAATAATCCTGTTTCCAAGATCGAAACAAAAATTTTCGCATCCATATCAAAGAGTCCTTCCTGGAAACAGTGCAAAAAAAGTCGATAAGAAAAGGATATCTTCGAGACTCCTTACACAAAACAAAACAGATATAATATCTAAGAAACATTTCAGTTTATTTCGAAACTCCTTTCACATTCATCCTTCCGTTCGACTGTGCAAACTGCTCTGTAATTTGACGCTTCCGTATTGCTACTCAAGTTGAGATGATGTAGGTAAGTATCCAGAGGATGGTGTGTAACAAAAATTTAATAAACAGCAACTGTAGTGCCTATGATCCTCTTATTAACTTTGCAATAGAGAACCCTTGGAGTTGTAATCGCCTGGAGGGTGAAAAATGAAACCAACCCATAGAAAGCGAAGAAAATACAGTTTGCTTGATATATTGTACAATGTGTAGTTGGTAGTTTGCAGAGTTTTGATGCTAATCGGTAAATTGTTTAGTAAATACTGTTTCCAAAAGGAAAACATGATTTTCCGGCGTTCCACCGAATACGATACTGTTATTAGTTGTTAATCTGATAAACTGTTTTTTGGCACCCTTGTGCTTTGTTCCTACTCGTAGGAATGTATGTTGCATTTGTAAAGGGAGGAATTTGGGATGGCCTTCTAAAAATTTGTCATGCTGGTCCTTTAATAGTTCACAGTTGGTTGAGAAAGATATGATTAATATTGGTTGAAATGGGATGTAATAGACTAATAATAGAAGGGTTATTATTTAATATTTCGCATGATCTGTGAAAAAAGTGGTTAGTTAAATTTGCAGAATTACATCCTTTTAGTTCTAGGGAGTTGTTAGTGTATATGAATGACACAGTTACTTATAACAGTCATTTTCTGCATTAATAATTCATCGCACAACTGTCGAAATCCGAGCCTTGGCGTTGATGTTTATTGTTAGGGTATCTCATTCTATGTCCGTAACAGAATCTGAAGTGAATATCACGCTCAACCATGTGATTATTACCTAATTTTTCAATTAGTAGGGGAAGGAGGGGCAAAACGGAGCAACGCGTTTTAACGGCCACACAAACGATCAATCCCAGCCGCTATGGCTTGCAACGATGCACCGTAATGTTGCTCATTACTCAGCGCAGTGACCGGCTTATAAATGCACGCGTTTTCGCTTTGGCGCCAAAAACTCGGTTTTTGTCAAGTTCGTTGTGATTTCCGCGTTATACATCGATTGTGTTTTGTACCTCAATACTAGTTTTCTAGAACTAAGTGAAGTGAAGGTTATTCTTGTTTATCAATGATTACACCAGCAGGTAAGAACATGTTCGTTACGATATTCTGAATTGGTCATTAAAGGCATGTTATTTTATTCAAATAAGCATTGGAGGGCAAGATGGGGTATAGAGTACCCCATCTTGCCCCTCGAAGAAATTCAATTACTTCCTTATGACAGTTTATGCTTCTTCATAACTTCTTTATTTTTAAGATTGTTTCAGGATGGTGAAAAATTATAAAAGAAAGTCGAAGAGGGGAAACTGGAGTAAACAGAGTATGCAAAATGTGGTAGATGTTGTAATCGAAGGGAAAATGGGTTACAAATTAGCGGCAAAAACATATTTTGTGCCACAAACGACCCTTGAATGAAAAGTTAAAGTAGTTCGTGCAGCCTAAGAAGATCCTACTACTAATACAACTTCGATTAAAGTTCCTTTAGCTCCAAAAAAAGCGAACATATACTAATGATGAAGAAAAAGAGCTTTGCAACTATATAATGGATATAGAGAGTCGCCTCTACGGGCTCACAACAAAAGATTTGAGAGCTTTGGTGTACACTCTGGCAGTTAAAATGAGAAGCAAAATTTCTTCAACTCTGAAAGAAAAGAAACTGGCAAAGATTGGGTCCAGCAGTTTTTAAGCAGGTATCCAAAATTGTCAATGCAAAAACCAGAAAGCACTTCAGCTGCACGTGCCGCTGGGTTTAATAAACAAGCTGTTAAACAGTTTTTCAACTTCCTCGGCAACATTTATGATGAGCATAAGCTTTCGCCAGAAAGAGTTTATAATTTTAATGAAACAGGAGTTTCAGTGGTACCAAAAACCAAGTCAAAAATAATTGCACGAAAAGGTAGAAAGCAAGTGGGATCTATAACATCTTCGGAGAGAGGTATGACAATAACTGTGGAACTATGTTTTAGTGCAAGTGGTCAATACGTGCCTCCAATGCTGGTGTTCCCACGAAAAAGAATGGACCCACAGTTAATGCTCAATGCTGCTCCTGGAGTTGCAGGTGTTTGCAGTAGTTCTGGCTGGATGACAGCTGCATTATTCCTTGGCTGGTTTAAGAAGTTTGTTGAATTTAGTGGGGCAACGGTTGATCAACCTGTACTGTTGTTGTTAGATGGCCACAGCACCCACACACAAAACTTGGACCTCATTAATGAAACTCGTACCAATGGGGCTATTATTTAATGTTTCCCCCTCATACAACTCATCGACTTCAAGTTCTGGATGTAGTATACATGAGGCCTTTGAGCACATACTATGACCAACAAGCTTGGCTTCGCAGCAACCCAAGGATGATTGTAACCGGCAAGTAGCAAACATTTTCAGTAAAGCCTTTATTCAGGCTTCTACAATGACAACGGCAGTGAATGGCTTGAAGGAGTGTGGCATTTGGCCATACGATCCAACAGTTTTTTCCGACAGTGACTTTGCTCCATCATTGACGACTGATATCCCACAAACAGACAGGTTATTCATCAATGAAGGATTGTCTCAAACAACGACAACGAACAACCGTGCTACTGCGCTAAACAGACCAATCATTGGACCTGAGATGGTAACGGCTATTCTATTTTGGCAATTGGAGATTTTGATAAAGAAACTATTGATAAACCGCTGATAGATACCATGCCTGTTGCTATAGCACCATCTGATATTGAAGCGGAGCCATCTCACGTGCCTGTTGTCCCTTTGGCACCCTCTATCATAACACATAGCTCAGTGCTTGTAAATTTTATGAATCCTGAGCCCAGATGCTCGACTTGGACGAGAAATATAGAAATAGACCACAGGCCAGTTACTCCACCAGATCAATCAGTGTTTTCTGTTGTTAGCCCTCAGCAAGTGATGCCTTATCCTGCAACTTGCAAAATTTCGCGCGTGCAAAGGTAAAAAGGAAAATCGGCTATCATAACGTCTTCCCCATTTAAAAATGAATTGGAAGAAACAATGAAAAAAAAAAGAAACTGTCAGAAGATAACAAGAAGAAAAAAAGGCATGAAAAAGAGCAAAAGAAGAATAAGAAAACCAAATTGTCTAAGAAAAACAACAGAAAGGGAACTAACAAAAAGTTCAATTCTCCATCAGAAAGTGACGATGATGAAAATAATATCCCTTGTTTTTACTGTCATGGAAAATACTTGGTTTCAAATGAAGCATGTTCCCTCTGCGGGAATTGGGCACATTGTAGCTGTGCTGGCATAGATGACGAGGATGACGAGGCAGTATTTGTTTGCGAGTTTCGCACACAAAAATAGAATGTGTCCCCCATACCCCATGTTGCCCCATAGGGTACCCCGTCTTATCCATCGTAAAGGGTAAGATGGGGTGTTTGACATCATTGGCCACTTTCTAATTTTTCTATGATTGAAAAGTTCCTTAAGTTCCTTATTTCCAAAGATGAATTATGTAGGAGTAACTTAAAATTAGTAAAGATTTAAATTACATAAAAATATCCATTTTATTACTCTTCAAACGTTAAGGACCCCGTCTTGCCCCCCTCTTCGCCTACCCATCACAGCTGGGTAAGCTGATAGTCCAACAGCAGCATCAGAACTCGATGCCGCAATCGTGTTTTGAGCTTGAGAGTCACTGCGCAAGTGAAATGTGCCCTAATCCACTGCTCCACACGGACTATCAATTATAAAAATAATAGTATATTACAAGCATTGCAAGGCTTTTAACTCCTTTTAGTAAAAGTTCTGCTGCCTTGCATATATGATGCGGAAAAGATGGACAAGATAGTGCGGGCACGCTTCCCCACTCATCCCGTCCATGTTGATCCTGTCGATGGCAGTCGAGTATCCATTCTTCACACAACCAGAACTGGAAGAGGCAGTCCTTTCATTGAAGGCGAGGAAGCCTCCAGGTCCAACTTGTCTATCACCATTGTCCTGAGTAGCTGCTCAGCACATTCGACGCTTGCCTACGGGACGGGGTTTTTCCAGTACGAAAGAAGGTGGCGATGCTCATGCTGATTAGCAAGGGGAAGGGAAATCCCGGATCACCACCTGCATATCTCTCGTTGTGCATGCTGGATACTACTCGGATAGCGCTAGAGAAACTCATCAAGGGAAGACTCACTGAGGCGATTCGTGCTGCTTGGGACCTATCTCCTCAACAGTATGGCTTTAAAGTAGGACGTTCCGCCATTGATATGATTGCGGAGGTGGTGAGCGTGGTCCAAAAGGCAGAGGCATATTGCCGCACCAAGTGACCGATCGTCCTGTTAGTGACACTTGACGTTAGAAACGCCTTCAACTCCGCTAGATGGGTGGATATTCTGGAGACGCCGGAATCCCCTTTCCAAGTTCCAGAATATCGAATGTGGCTTTTGAGGGACTATGTGACGGACCAAAGCCCGCCTTACGACGTGATACAGGGCCAACGAAGGATGGAAGTTACATCGTGTGTTGCCCAGGGATCTATCCATGGTACAGACTTGTGGATCGTATCGTAAAACGGTTTACTAAAACCGGAGATGCCAGATGAGTCGCACTTGATCGGTTATGTGGATGATGTTGCCGCTCTGGTCGCTGGAGGTACCGTTAAACAAGTGCAACTTAGGCAAATTATGCTAATGCGCCGAGTGAGGGACTGGATGACTGCTCGCAGGTTCAGTTTAGCACCGATGTGGTCATCTTGACAAAAAAGAGAATCCATAGAGCAAGCATGACCAGTATTGGAGACATACTAATCGAATCGAAGCCAGTAGTGAAGCACCTGGGGCTACTGATCGACTCGAAGATGAGTTACTCAGAGCAAATCAGGGCAACGGATGAGAAATCTGCCTCGGGAGTATTGGCTCTGAGTCGTCTTATGGCCAACGTAGGGGGATCCAGCCCATCAAGAAGGCGCCTCTTGATGAGTGCAGTAGGGTCAATGCTACTTTACGGAGCAGAAATTTGCAATGACACTCCTAGGAAGGAGGCATATCAAAAACACTTGGCACAGGAACAAAGAAGAGGAGCACTGAGGATTGCATCTTCGTGTGCGACAGTCTCTGATTCAGCGGTGAGAGTTATTGCAGGCGTGATATCTGTCGCCCTCCTTGCTAGAGAGTGCCACGCTATAAACCTGAGCCGCTCACTCAATGATTGGCAGCAGTTTTGGGTGAATTGCACGAAGGGAAGGTGGAGTGCGCGCCTCATGCTGGGTGTGAGACTGTGGCTAAATTGAAGGCATGCTGAGACTGACTTCTATCTGACCCAGCTTTTGAGTGGACATGAATGTTTTCAGTCTTACCTGCACAAGATTGATAAGTCACGGTCCCCGGATTTTGGGTTTTTCCCAGGAAAGGAAGACGATGCATGCCGCACATTTTTTGCATGCATAAACTGGAGCAGGCTGCGAAAGGACTACTACAGGGAGACGGGAGAGCTCACCCTGGGTAATATCGTCGCAGTAATGCTTGAATCGGTTGACAAATGGCAATTCCTCATCCTCTCTCCCCTCCCGCTAAAAGAGGGATCCCCCAGCTTGAAGTTCCAGGCTGGGTTCTCAGGTTGACAGGGAAGGTGCGTAGTGGGTAGTTCAGTCGCCTTTTACGAGCATGGGAGTCTCACACTCTGTGCGACAATGACATTCACCTCCCAACCACAAAAAAAAACCAGGCAAAAAGCGAAAAATTTTAAATCCCACTTCCAATTCCAAAAAAATTCATTTCAACATCTTTTTACGCTCGACATAACACTGATTGCAAAATTTCCAAAATTGCTAAGCATATCTAGTTAACCCCTTATAAGGCACATTTTAAGCATACTGAAAGTTGTAATAAAACGGTTTTTTTTTTAATGTGAAAGAAAAACATGAAAGAACCTGTTTTTTCTGGAAGAAGGTTTTTTTCACAATTCAAAATTTTAAACGTGTTAAAGATTGGAATGACAATTTTGAGCTCGCAAGAGTATTATACTTTTAACTTTAATTCAGGAACTCTCATTTTTATCAAACAATACTCCTGAATGATATTCATAAATAGTAGCGATAAAAATAAATCGCATAAACAATCCAAAATGATTGGCAACACTGATTGATGTTTACACAGATTTATAGGATCACGTGCAAAGCCACTGCAAAGAGCTAAAGATTCTGAGAGTATATTGATTGATGAATATATCTACTTAAATTGAGTGCAGAAAATTGAAAACTTTAAAAGAGTTGTTCTGAAAAGTTAAGTGAATTTGAAGTTAAATGTGCCAAAAAGAGTCTGTTCTGCTCAGAAACCCCGAAAGTTGAGTATACATTTTGCTGAAAACATATATATGCTACAGAACATTGCGGGAAATTCCCAGAAGGCAAATCTTCCGCACCTGATAACGTAATCGAAGAAATAACCATGCCACCCCAATGAAGGCTGGGCTACAGGCTACTTCCCCATTCCTGGGAAACCCCTAAAACGTTTCGGAACCGGCAGAAGGGCCTCGAAATGGATCGGAATCACGGCAATAACCTTGCAAATGGCAAAAGGACTATGGGCATTGAACTCTGGAATGTCAGATCACTCGAATACCCTGGCATCGTCAAGGATACAGCAAGCCTGTCAATATAAATTGAAAGTACTGGAAATCCAGGAAACGAACTGGACTGAAAATAATACCCAAGACATGAGTTTGCACACAATATTCAAAAGTGGGAAGCCGACTGGAAAACGAGAATTCGCAGTGGCCTTCATTGCAGATAGGGAGTTCAAATCGCACGTTATTGCTGTTAAGGCAGTCAAATACTGGCTGTGTGCGATCCGTATAAAAGCGAAATTCTTTAAAATCTGGATGATAAATGTTCACACCCGGATCGAAGAAAAGGACGAGGAAACAAAGGAAACATCCTACAATGACCTGTAAAGACTAGTCGATTCATTGACACAAAAATAATTCTGGGTGATTTCAACGCTAAGGTTGGCAATGAGATATCTCATCGGGGAACGACTGGATGATACAGCCTCCATGATGAAACAAATGACGAGGCCAGCGCCTGATTGACTTAGCATGTAGCAAAAATCTAGTCATACGTTTGATTTGCTTCCCATATCGACGCACTCAAAAAATAACCTGGGTATCACCGGATGGCAACACACAAAATCAGATCAACCATATTCTGGCCTTGAGCATACTTGTCGTTCGTACATACCGAGGAGCCAATTGTAACTGAGATCATTTCTTGATCAAATAAACTAATCGATGTCGTATTTCAAAGGCATATTTGGCGAAGACCAGCCCGCTACAAAAATTTGACATCGATAGGCTCCAAACGGTGTCTGCGGCCGAAGACTTCTCCCATCTTATCAGACGCATCGTTAAAGACAAGCAACGAGCTCTGGATGGATGTGAAAACGGCAATTGGCAGAAAGGATGATTGGACATCAACCCCGGTGCAAGAGAAATGATTGGTTCAATGGTTAGTGTGAGAATGCGTTAGACAAAAAGAATCAGGCATACAAAGAATACGTAGGTAGCAAAACTAGAACGAAGAGAAAACACAATAAAAATCTCAGAAGAGTAGCAATCTTATTCGCTACTCTAGAATTTGATGGCCAAATGAGAAATATACATGGTAAGTCTAGCGAGAAACAACACAAGATAAGCATAAAAAGTAGTGAAAAACCTGAAATGTGCCTATCAGCACAAAACTACGCTCTGTCGTGATAAAATCGGCCATATCATCGCTGATGGAACCAAGATTAAGGAAAGATGGGCTTCAAATTTCAAGAACGTTCCACACATCTCCAGAACATCGCAGCGTATAGATGTCTGCGGAGAGCTTCTAACCCCCATCAACTCCAGATGAAGTTTGTTCCATCATCAAAGCCCAGAAGAATAATAAAGCCCCAGGCATCGATGAGATTCCAGTGAAGGTCATCAAATATGGTGGCAGCAGTGTTCATAAAGCTGTTCACAAAGTTGTCCAGCATATTTGGCAATAAGAACATATGCCCCAAGAGTGGGACCAAACAATTATATTTCCTATCCACAAAACATGTGACAAGTTACGATGCGGAAATTTAACCAACTGGGAAATCACCCAGTTTAACCAACTGGGAAATCATCTCATACTGCAGAATTCATGTCTCAAGAAATGAGTTGTGTGATGTATAAAACAGGATGCCAAAAGGTTTTCGTAACCAATAATGCTGCCAACATGCAGGCAACTTAGAAAATACTTCAAACAAAGTCGTAAAAAACAAATTGGTTTAGCAACGAATGCCTAGCACACTCGCTGCAATTATTATTTACTTTTACCATTTTGAGCGATGAATTTTGGGATAAAGTTACTGGATTCTACAATTTATTGAAATCCATAATAGATACCATCACAACTACTGAAGATGACATACCAAATATATCTCATGTTTTAAGCTTATTTAAACAAATCGAAGACATGTTGGACACAAGCCCCTTTTTAAAATCTGAAGAAAATAAAATCAGAGACATACTCAAAAATAGAAAAAAAAATTGCTGTTTCTGACGTTCACAAAATCGCAAACCTGTTGGAGCCTCATTTCAAAGGATGCAATCTCGCTCCAGAAAAAGAAACTGCTGCTACATAACAAATTTATAAAGCTACTGCAAAGATTCAAGATATCGATGAGAATACAGTATTGGCAGAGCTTCCAAATTAAATTCGTGGTCATCAGTGCATAAGTTGACTCCCATATCCTGATTGGCAGGATTTTACAACCCAATGGCTTTATCTAAAGTAGCCGTTAAAGCATGCGAGAGACCATTTAGTACGTACAGTGACATTCATGATCAAAAACGCAATAGACTGACATATAACAGGGCTAGAAAAACTATACACATTATTTACAATCCCAGATTGCAATCACTATCATCGGCACCACAATTGTTATTAACACAAGCGGTGGAACTTACTAGAATGCCTGATTATTATAATGCACACATTGATCCGGATGAAAGATTGGATGATTTTGATATCGAAAGAAAAAGCGCAAACTCAGATACCACTACCGGAACTATAGATACAGACGATTCAGATACAGACGATATAATGTTTTAGTTTTCTAAGTAAGCTATGTAAAATTTTTGAGATCATATAATATGTAAAATAACTCCACCATAGACGGTCCCAAGCCCGTTTGCGAAAGGAGGAGGGAATACCTTGTTTCACCAACCCATTGCTTCCATGATTCCTCGGCTCTGAGTTGACTTATGGCCAACGTAGGGGGACCCAGCCCATCAACAAGACGCCTCTTAATGAGTGCTGTAGGGTCAGTGCTACCGTATGGTGCAGAGGTATGGGGCGCCGCCCCCAGCAAGGAGGTATACCGAAAACGTTTGGCACAGGTACAGAGAAGAGGAGCACTGAGAATTGCATCTTCGTATCCAACAGTCTCTGACTTGGCGGTGAGAGTTATTGCAGGCGTGATACCTGTCACCCTCCTTGCTAGAGAGTGCCGCGCTATTTACCGGCGCCGAAATGAGGATGCGAGGGATATGGTTGTCCACGAGGAGAGACAGCGCTCACTCAATGATTGGCAGCAATCTTGGGTCAATTGCACGAAGGGAAGGTGGACTGCGCGCCTTATTCCGGATGTGAGACTGTGGCTAAATCGAAGGCATGGTGTGACAGACTTCTATCTGACCCAGCTTTTGAGCATGCAAATCGGTCAGGCTGCGAAGGGAACCCTACAGGGAGACGGGAGAGCTCACCCCGGATAATATAGTTGCGGTGATGCTCGAATCGGTTGACAAATGGAACCAGGTGGCACATTATGCTCCGGCAGTCCTAAAACATAAAAGGGACTCACAGCAGCCAGGGGCGCTGGGGCTGGGGGATCGCTCTTCTGGCATTTCCTCTTCACCTCTCCCCTCGCGCTAGGAAAGGGACTCTCCAGCTTGAAGGCGCCCCACGGCGTAACAAAACGAGACCTGGCCCGAAGTAATGTGTCAAACGGTTCCAGGCTGGGTTTTCAGGTTGACAGGGGAGGTGTTTAGTGGGTAGTCCAGTCGCGCATGGGAGTCCCACACTCTGTGTATAAAAAGCATTCACCTCCTTACCACAAAAAAAACCCCTATTAAATGGTAGTAAATGCTCTCAGGGTGTACATTGGGTTTACTGGTTCCCCAATAATGTAACATAAAATGCCGAGAAATGCTTATAACTGTGAATGCATCTACAGCTCTGCTACTAAATCCTACTTACACCTCCTATGTGAGGACGTAAGAGGGTGAAGGCGAATCTTCCACGCCTAATAACGGAATCAACGAAATAACCATGCCGCCGGAATGGAGGTTGGGTGACGGGCTAACTCCCCGTCCCTGGAAAACCTTTAAATGTTTCAAAACCTGCAGATAGGCCTCAGAATGGATTGAAATCACGGCAACGACCTCGCAAATGAAAAAGGACTATGGCATTGGATCCTGGAATGTCAGAGCACTCAATTACCCTAGACCTTTTACAACAGGCCAGCCAATATCAATTAAAACTACTGGCAATCCAGAAAACGAATTGGACTAAAAACGACAACAAGACATGAGATTGCACACAATATTCGAAAGTGGGAAGTCGACTGGAAAACGAGAATTCAGAGTGGCCTTCATTTTGGATAGGGAGTTACTGATTTTAAGGTAGTCAATGAACGGTTGTGTGCGATCCGTATAAAAGCGAAATTCTTCAAAATTTGGCTGATTAATGTTCACGCCCCGACCAAAGAAAAGGACGGAGAAACGAAGGAAACGTTCTAAAATCACCTGGAAAGACTGATCGGCTCATTGCCTACAAATGACACAAAAATTATTCTGGGTGATTTCAACGCTAAGGTTGGCAATGAGATATCTCATCGGGGAACGACTGGAGGATATAGCCTACCAAGAAACAAATGACCACGGCCAGCGCCTAATTGACTTTGCACGTAGCAGAAATCTAGTCATACGTTCGACTTACTTCCCACATCGACGCATTCATAAAATGACCTGGGTATCACCGGATGGCAACACACAAAACCAGATCGATCATGTTCTGACCCACAACAATGCGCCTCGAGCAAACTTGACGTCCGTACATACCGAGGAACCAATTGTAACTCAGATCATTACTTGATCAAATTAGCCTATCGATGTCGTATGTCAAAGGCATATTCGGCGAAGACCAGCCCGCTACAAAAATTTAACATCGAAAGGCTCCAAACGGCGTCTGTGGCCGAAAATTTCATGGAGACCCTCGACAAACAGCTGGCTCCCATCTTATTAGATGCACCATGCACATGAGCAAGGAGCTCTGGATGTATGTGAAAGCAGCTATTAGGACCGTGGCAGAACAGACAATCGGACATCAAGCCCGGCGCAAGAGGAATGATCGGTTTGATGATGAGTGCCAGAATGCGTTAGATAAAAAGAATCAGGCGTACAAAGAATACGTAGGCAGGAAAAGCAGGAGGAAGAGAGAACACAATGGAAATCTCAGAAGAGTAGCGAATAAGATAGTTAGGATTAAGAAAAGAAAATACTATAGTGACCAATTGAGAAGTATAGATATAAGTTTAGCGAGCAACAACACAAGAAAAGCATACAAAGTAGTGAAAAACCTGAACGTGGTTATCAGCACAAAACCACGCTCTATCGTGATGATATCGGCAACATCATCGCTGATGAAACCCAGATTAAGGAAAGATGGACATCATATTTTAAGTACTTCCTTAATCCTCCGCACAGCACAAGAACATCGGAGCCTATAGATGTTTGCGAAGAACTTCCATTGGCCTCACCAACTCTGGATGCAGTTTGTTCCATCATCAAAGCCCAAAAGAATAATAAAGCGCCGGGCATCGATAAGATTCCAGTGGAGCTCATCAAATATGGTGGCAATAGTGTTCACCAAGCTGTTCACAAAGTCATCCAGCACATTTGGCAACAAGAGCATATGCCGAAAAAGTGGAGACAATCAATTATATCCTCTATACACAAAAAAGGTGACAAGCTACAGTGCGAAAATTATCGAGGCATATCACTACTTCGTACGGTGTACAAAATATTTTCAAAAATTTTAGAAAATAAAATCGGATCATATACCAACAGTATTATTGGGGAGCATCAAGGTGGTTTTAAAGCAGGTGAATCAACAAAAGACCAATTGTTCACAGTCAAGTATATACTTGAAAAATGCTAGGAGTTCAACATAGACGTATACCAAATTTTCGTTGACTTTAAGCAAGCGTACGACAGTATTGATTGTAACGTACTGTATCAAATAATGCTTTGCTTTGGCATCCCGGCCAAATTAGTCTTATCAAAATGACAATGATATCGACGACCTTCCAAGTCCGGATCAATAACTAACTCATCAAAGCCTTTGACACACTACTCACTAACTAACTCATCAAAGCCTTTGACAAGGAGATGGGCTGGCCCATCGCTATTCAATTTGGCTCTGGGATACGTCATACGGAAGCTACCTGTCGATACGCGAGGGACATTACTATTCAAGTTGAGCCAAGTTGTAGCCTATGCGGACGCACGGTCATAAACAACTGCCAAAGAACTCTTCCTGAAACTCGACAGCGAAGCAAAACTAGTAGGGCTACAAATAAATGAAAATAATACAAAGCTCATGACTCGGTCGAGGAAAAATACCTCAAGCACACAAAATATCACACTTGGCGAATATAGTATCGAAAATGTTAGCGAGGCTGTGTATTTTGGGCGCCAAAATGACGAAAACGGGCAATGAAAGAGACGAAATATGCCGAAGAATACAACCCACAAATAAAATATTTTATTCAGTATTGACGATCTTGAAGACCAGCTGCATAGACAGGAAAACAAAGCTCCAAGTATACAAATCTGTGATAAGACCTGTGTTATGCTATGAGAGTGAAACATTGACCCTAACTAAAGCATCCGCAAATATATTGAACGCTTTTGAGCGACGGATCCTGAGGCGAATAATCGGAGCGAAGCTAGACTGGGACCAATGGCGAATTCGATACAACCATCAGCTGTGTTATGTGTCGGCTTTCTTCAATTTTTTCGCGAGATTTCATCGACTTTTTCAGTGATTTGTCGACCTGAGTGAGATGCATCTTTGACATCAAAATTTCCAAAACGAAAGCCAGTGAACCATCTGTTGGCTGTGGCTTTTGATAAAGTATCTTGACCGTAGACAGCACAACGTTTTTCACGAGCTTGCGGTGCATTCTCACCTTGACCGTAGTGATATTGTAAAATATAACGAATTTTTTCAGAAGTTTCACTCATTTTTAAATGAATACAACTTTTGACACGAATGACGAAATACAAAACTGTCCATATGAAAATAGTAGACAGGAATGTCATCTTTCAAACGTATGTCAGTTTGACTCAATCTGATGGTATTGCCCAATATATGAAAATGAACACCATCTAGTAACAAAAAAGGCTCAATGCCTTTGAGACTATCCAATATTTCTTTTCGGAAAAACTTTTTATCGACAATGGTAGCGGTGATATTGGCGGGGTTTATTTCGGGTTAGTAATAATAATATTAATATGTTGCGTATCGAATCGTTCCCGACTTATTGCGTTGTTATTATGAAATCGCTTCTTTTCCTGAAGGTCCCTCGAGCAGTTTACCTAGGCGGGCTGTTCGATTACTACAATTGTAAGAAGTCCTTAACAACGTCAGGGTTTTTCAGTAACCTAACATTCCAGGATCCAATGCCAATGTTCTTATTTCGGTTGTGAGATCGTTGTCGTTGATCCAATCCATTTCAAGGCTCTGTTGCAGGTTTCGAACCTGAGTAGGGTTTTTCCGCGACGGGGAGCTAGCCTGTCACCCAGCTTTCATTCCAGTGGCATGGTTATTACTTTGAGTTCCTTTATCAAGAGCGGAAGACTTGCCTTCACCCTCTTACGTCCCTAAAAAGAAAGTTTAAGAAGGACTTAGTAGCAGAGCGGTCGGTGTATTTAGAGTGATTGGCATTTCTAGGCATTTAATGTCCCATCATTGGGAAATCAGTAACCCCAGTGTGTGACCCCGAGACCATTTGCTACTATTTAGTTGTGGAATTCGAGATGAGGATCATGGAGACTATGGGTTGGTGAAACAAGGAGATCCCTTTTCCTTACCCAAGTGGTCTTTAGACCGTCTACGGTGGAGTTAGGACTCTATACGGTGGAGTTTTATAGTATCGTAATGTGTAAGAATTGTATCACTCGAGCAAATTACATAACACTACTAGCTACTATTAATGAATAAAGGGAAGTTATCGGCTCCTTTGCAAAGGAAGTCTTGCTTGTTGAGTTAACTTCTACAGATGTTCATCAAAATCACCACCCTCTAATTGATACAGCAGCCAATCAAATATTCCAAGGCATTGCTAAGGACTCCACTCTCACGGTGACGTATCTCAAAGTGGCTAAGCATCAAGTCTTATGGATAGCTCCCATGGTTATCATCATTATCGTTGTAGCCGTCATGTTAGCCAAGAAATATAGCTCCAATAGCTGTCTTAATCGAATACAGTCACCAACCACAAAGTCATCCAATTTATCAACATCAATATCGAGCGCAGCACAATCATATGAAAACGAGTTATCGCTAGCAGATCAATTCCTTCAAGTTATTGCCGGGGTCCCAATATGTTAAATTATTTAACATCAGCAAATTAAATTTCTTACCATTAGAGCATTAAATTCGTTAACTTCGAAGATCGTTCGCGTTAAATTATTAACTTCATCAATAATTTATCAGATCATTTAACCTATCTTAAATTTATATATAAAGTTCACATTCTACATTGTTTTGTATTGACTTCTGGCATGAACATTTTTTCATGACTCTTATGTGGCGCATTAAAGAACATTAAATAATGCTGACAATGATTCAAAGAACATTTATGTGTTTTAGATATTAGCGAAAATTGTAAAATATAAAAACGTTAAGTAATAATAATTTAATAATGTGTAGTGGTTAGAGCAGTAAGGAAGGTCTCTGGTTCAAGTTTGGTTGGCGTCAGCGAGATTTAGTTCGAGTGATTCTTTGGACGGACCTTGTTCAGCTATGATACGTGCTGGTTTAAAATCAGAACGTATCGCAGTTGGGTGGACGGACACACAGCTAAAGCGTGATGATGTTCATATTACCTTGTGGAGTTCCGATTCCTTCGATCATGACAATGAGATACTCTAACTACCTCTAAGCGAAGGCCCAAAAGTGGCTGTAGTGCTACGCAAAAAAATAATAATTTATCCCCAGTGCAACAAGAATCACTATTGAGTTTAATTTACTCATCCATCGTATTAACCAAAGGGCTAAAAGAGTAGTAGCCAATAATTAAGACTTTTAGCAAACATTGGAACTGGATCTGATGTTGATGCTCTTCAGATACCTTTCAACCACCATTACCAACCATTAATTCAAATATATATGAGCTGTTAATACCACGACAAAATCGAGGAAATATATAAAAAATAAAGCGCAGCCGTAGCTATCATATTCATCAATTTCTAATCACATTGAAACCCTTTCAGGAAAAACCTCCGAAATTTCCCACGCAATCAAGACAAAAGAAAACAATGCCCCACAAACAAATGCCAAACGATTGAAACAAATCTTAAAATCTAAAATCTTCTCCTCAAGGTGAAATTGGCATAAAATAAGATATCTCAATAAAATCCTCAATATGAATCGGTCTATCATACTCTCATCTCAAACAAGTGCTATTATGTCTACTCTATTCTCTAAACCCGCGAATAATAGACCGAAAAACCACAAATCAATAATGGAAAGATAAAAACGAAAATGAAACGCTGAATTGAAAATGAATTGTTTGTTCTCATTGTGCAATTCCTTGTACGCTGTCTAATCGAGCATCATTTCAAGATGAGCGTACGGCACTTGATCTGAAATAAAAATATCAAATAATGCTTTGGGGTGAAATCGAAGACAGTGAGAAACTCACCCCCTACGTGGATTTCATTTTAACATTTTTTTTCTTCTCTTGTTGCTAGCGTGTTTGTTCTGTGCACGGGAGCAAATTGTAATTACCTGTTATCATTGTACTAAAATTGATTTGAGTTTTGTGGGAGAGTTGATATCTTGTTGTTTTGTTACCCGAGAGATACGGATCAATGTACATGGGAATGTTAATTTCTACCCTTAAATTGTGCAAGCCACGAGGGAGTTTTCTTCTCGTCGATTTTTTATTTCATCGTTATTTAGGCTTCAAATGATTAAATTGTTCAAGTTTCAAATTGAATGTTATTTTGGCAGTTTTTTTTTTGTATTTCATGTGAAGGAACATCGATTATATAGTCGAGATAAAATATTTAACCATTGAAATTTGAATATGCTGGGATACCTTAAATGAGTTTCCGAAATGGATTTTAAGATTCGATGCATAATAAAATGAAGAATAACAGCGTAAGGATGAAACGATTATCGCCTACTTAATGGCCCGAACCAATGCAAAATTCAATCAATCCACACTCCTGCTTTATCCAAACAATCACATTCCTTTAATCCATTTCTATCTTTTCACCTCACAGCAAAAAGATGCATGAGACTATAGTTCAGCTAAAGAACGCTAGAGCTCAAAATGAACTGCATTTAAGACCAACTAAGGTTTGAGTCTACGGCGAACCAAACTAGCCCATTTTCGCTCAGTGGCTTGCGTCCATTCTTAGTAGCTAAGCACATGATTGGAGAAAAATTCATCATAATTTGAGTTGCTGGTTTTTGGAGATTTGTCTTGGTCAGTCAGATTGAGCGTAGATTACTTCGAAAGGAATAACTGCAAATTTTCACTATTCTTAATTTAAAGTCATTTTTCACTGCTAAGCATGTGTTCAAACCACTGAGCGAAAATGAGCTATTTAAGACAGAGTCTGTGCTCTCGCTTGATGAGTAAAATCAGTAAAATTACAGAGTAAATTGGTATTTAGCAAATACTTTCAAAATCATTTAAATAAATTTTAAAAATTAGAGAAATAAAAGCAAAATCAAACCATGCTATGCATGAATTTATTCCAATATCATTCCACCGTGAAAAACATTTCATTTGCCAATTTCTGAAAGTTTGTAAAATATTATGTTGAAACTGAATTGATTATTCTATATGCATATATTTGTGACAACAAAAATTACATCATTATTAAAAATTAATGTGTTAAATTTTTTAAGTGAATTTTATTTCCTCCATGCATGTATGTTTAAAATCTTGCTTAACTAATTTCTTAACAGTAGAAATTACATCAACTAGGCCAATGTTCAGAAAATATGTAAGTGAAGCCACGTGATTAAATTATATAAATTTCGATAACACGTTCATAACACCAATCACTTTGACTGATAGTTTATTGATTATTGAGAACTCGCAACGAAGAATAATCTTGACTTCTATACATCCGTCAATACATCTGTAATCTTTTTATAATTATAACTTTGGCTATCCTTAAGTATTTCCAGTTTATGCATTTAATCGGCGGAATTTTATTAATACTCGTTCATATTTGTCTGCTTTCATGCAAACCGTTGCATTATAATTTATTGTTAAGCAATTATTATCTCTTCTGGACTCACGAAAATGCATTTATGCAGTTGTTAAAATTCACTCAATGATGCTCTGATGCAATCAATTGTTTGTACGAGTATACTGTCGAAGGGAAAGTGTTAAACGTTCTCAGAATTTATAATATAGTTGTTGATTTATTTTTCTGAAATTTAAGTGGAGATTGTAAACCAGATTTGAAAAAGCAGGTTAATCATTTTTATATAAAGGGTGGTGCAAATTAAACCAACGATGTTAATCGTACACAAAACAAAAAGTTTTCAGAGAATTGTGTTAATATTTTTTATTATAATAGAAGAATCTATGAAAATTATGTGTGAAACAAAATATCGCCCAAATGCTCGCCACGGCTACGGTGGGATACTTCTATCCGATCGTCCATATTTTCAATGACGCTGAGATACAATTGAGGTTCAATGTCATTAATATGCTGAATTATCTCATCCTTTAGCTTTTGACTTGTTCCTGGCTTATTTATTTTTATTTCTATTTATTTTCTATTTATTTTCTATTTATTGCTCAAAAAAATACAAATATAATACATGTGTTATCTTATTTAAGAAAAAGAAGTAACAATTATTCAAAAATATAATTCAAAAACCTTTATATCTATAGTCTTTATATGAGCACATTCCTCATTGAGCACTGCTCGTGTCGAGGAAATGGCTTGCTTATGTCAGCATCACTGCTTACAATTTTTATCAGCCTATTTAATTTTCATTTGTATTATTTTACAATAACTTTTTTCAGAAATAAAAGAAGAACAAGTAAACAGAGGATAAATTACTTCTATATTCTATTCGTGAACATTTATGCACTATCCCGTTAGATAGTTAATTAGTTTAGATCTGAATATGTTGATGTTATTTAAGTTAGAAATGCTTTTGGGGAGTAGGTTAAAAAGACGTGGTCCGTAATAATAAGGGTGTAATGAGGCTGCAGTTGTATTATGACGAGGTTCGTAAAGAATCTGGCTCACCTGGCAACGAGTTGCATGCACTGAATGGGTTACAAATGGAAAAACTTTACGATTTAAATGTACAAATTTTAGTAAATTTAGATGGTATAAATCATGCAGACTCATTACTTTAAATTCTTTATATATTAGATCAGTTGGATATCTTTTCGGTTTCTTTAAGCAAATCTTAATAATTTTCTTTTGAATTATTTTCAATGGCGAAACGAGGGTAATCGCTACACCTCCCCACGCAATCAATCCATATTCCAATAAGGATTGTGCTAAAGCAAAGTAAACACGCCTAAGCTCATCTTTGTATAATATATCTCTCAACTGAACAAATTTGAAGATCATTTTCCTTATTTTGGAAGCTAAATAAGAGACATGTTGACTCCAGCAAAGGTGAGAATCTATAATGATACCGAGGTACTTGGTACTGTGACACACTGGGAGAACCTGGCAGACACAATCTCCGTTTCTCTTGTAAGAGCAGTCGGGGATGTGTAATACTACCTTCAGTTCATTTTTAGGTAGCCCAATAGAAGTAAGTGCGAAAGGAATCATCACCGTCTTATTTACATTCAAACTCACTAAGTTGCTTACAAGCCAATTTTGTATTTGTTTCATCCCTTCATTTGCCTTTACAACCACTTCGTTCCATGTATCACCCCAGAAAAGTGCGACAGTGTCGTCAGCAAAAGAGCAAAGAGAGCAGTTAGGTAATATCAATTTATGAACATCGTTTATGTAAATTAGAAATAAAATTGGCCCCAGGACTGTACCTTGCGGGGCACCTGTATCAACTGTAAGGGGTTTGCTTATTTCATTGTTATAACGCACCGCCTGGGTCCGGTCTTTTAGATATCTCGAAAAAAGATCCAGAGCAACTCCTCGTATTCCCACTCTATGCATCTTTTCTTTTAAAATTTCGTGATTCACCGTATCAAAAGCCTTCTGAAAGTCTAGGAATATGCCTAGACATTTATTTTTTTTATCAAGATTTTGAATGATTGTTTTGGTTACTGAGTAAAGAGCATTTTCAGTACTGACACCTTTACGAAAACCATACTGACATTTCGATAATATTTCCTTCGATTCCAGGTAATCTACTAATCTTTGTTTAATTAATTTTTCAATAATCTTTGATAGGCATGACAAAAGAGAAATAGGTCTATAGTTGTTCATATCTCTTTTATCATTTGCTTTATGTAAGGGTATCACCAGGGCATGTTTCAGTTCCTTTGGAAAGTATCCTTGTGAAAAACATAGATTAGTGGCATGAGAAAGTGGGCCAGCTAGTGCTTCCGCATTTTCTTTAATACATTTAGATGGAATACCATCTATACCAGGAGAAACATTTGGTTTTAATTTTGAAATTTGTTGTTTCACTTCTTTTTGGGTAACTGGTACTAAAAATAAGGAGTCTTTAATATTGTAACTGCTGTTTGAAGACTTTCGAATATGATTTACTGAAACATTTGATTTAATATTGTTTGAGATATGTTTTCCAATATTTACAAAATGTTTATTGAAATGCTCAGCAATATTTTGAGGATCACTATGAGACACTTTTACTCCCTCTGTGGTGAAAATATCAGTGGTTGTAACATTAGACTTCAAATTTCTACAACCCACTGACTCATTGATTAGCATCCAAATCTTTTTATTATCATTGCCGCATTCACTTAATTTATTTCTATAATAATTACTTTTTGCTCTTCTTATTAAAGATTTTAAAATATTTTTGTAGTTTTTGTAAAAAGTTTGTAAGTTTACGTTAAACGGTTCTTTAGACATTCTTCTCGCAATATTATCCCGTTTTCTTATAGCCTTAATCAAACTATTAGTTATCCACGGCTTCAACCTTTTCAGTCTACTAGAAGATTTTACGGCAATCTTTAAGCTGCAGTTTAATACATAAACTACTCTACTATAAAATAAAGAGAAAGCTTTCTCGGCATTTGTCTCCATAAATACATCTTCCCAATTATCTTGCGACAGAATTTCTTTGAACAGTGAATAATCTATGATTTTAATGTCTTTATTTTGATTCTCACTTAAAGCTTTATTTCTTTTTTCTTCTTTGAACCATTTAATATGACCCATAATAGCAAAATGATCAGTTACGCATGTTGTATAAATTGCTGTCTGAAAAAATATTATCTGGTTTTGACTTTAAGAAAAGGTGATCTATGCAGGACTCTCGAGTAATTGATTTTCGAGTGCAACCATACAACGACCTTATAAACCCGTATTGTTCTAGTGTCGCCAAATATTCATGGCCAATTTGATTTAGATTTTCTTCCTTTATATCTATATTCATATCTCCTCTCAAGATTTGGTTTCCAATGTCTTTAAAGTTCCCCAAAAACATTTCTAAGTCATCTACAAAACATTCTGCATCTGTATCATTTGGGGATCGGTATATACAAGATATAAGTAATTTTTCCTTCAACATATCAAAAACAATATTAAGTGAATTGCAATTGCCGATTTCTTCATTTAAAACTTGAAAATTTAAATTAGTTTTTATATACACTATAATGCCATCACATTTATTGTTTTTTATGGGTTTGATTATTTTATTGTAGCCACTAAGTTCAAAACTATCAGAGGCATCAAGCCACGTTTCAGTTAAAACTATGACATCAAAAACAATATCAAAAGAAGAAAGAAGCATACATAATTCGTCAAAATTTTTAGCAATGCTTCGAATATTTAGATGAAATATTTTTAGGCTTTGAAAATCGGAAATAAAATATTTACTAAGCTTTGGATCGTTTAAATACATAGTGTTGCTTGTTTCTAATTCATTAATAATATCAAACATTTTGGAAAGAGAAAAAAGTGTTATTCAAATAGGATCAATTTGCTTAAAATTCATTGGAGTAGATTTAAATTCAAGTCTTCTCCAAAGTCAATCCTATAAATTTTTCCCTGCTCTGATTTTCTAATAAATACATTTTCATCTTTAATCCATACATACTTGTAACTATTTTCTCTTGCGAATTTTTTGGATGTGTAAAGTAGCCGTCTATAGTGTTGACTTAAGTGAAAATTCACATAAAACCTGTCTGCTTTAAAGCTTCCGTGAATGTTTGAACATATGAGTTGCTCACGTTTCGCTTTAGCTGCTGCCATCCACGCAGCCCTCGCTTCATCCGTAGCAAATCGTACTACAATTGATGGTGATGCGTTAGTTTGATGTCGTTTAATCATTTTTCGCATTGAAAAGATTGGTTGATTTTTGTTAGTATCAATATGGAGCAGCTCGCCTACTTTGTGAACAACAGCGGTTGTATTTTCGTTTGGAGTCAATGGAATCCCATTTATTTCCAATTCCGTTGCCAGCTTCGACTGTTGTTACTGGTTTACTTGCAGTGTGAGGCTTTTAATTTGCACGTAATGTTTTTCATTTTCGTTCGATAACTTATTGCACAGCGCCTCCAGCCCCTCAATTTTTTTATTGTAACTCATCATTTTTGCATTAAAATCATCAATTTTGTTGCAACAGTAGTCCAATGATTTTTTATATTCTGCCAGTTCTTGTTTGAAAATTTTTTTTAGTTCAGTGAATTCCGTATTTTGAAATTGGAGCTCACTTTTCATCGCCCGCAAATTTTCAATTATCTCCTTATTGAACTCATTTGAACTTTTAGCAGCAGGATCATTAGCGATTCTGCAATTTCTACAAAGCCAATTTCGTTTTTTATCCCTAGTGAGTTTTCTGAAGCTGCTTTCACTGTACCCAACACAGAAGAAATGGCACAGTTTTTTACAGACAATACAGTCTAGTGAGTCACTGTTTTCTGCAATGGGTTCATTGCACTCTAGGTACTCTAATACGGAGCTCATTTTATTTAATATTAGTTTACTTCACGAAGATTACAAATTGTTAATGTGTTGATAAAAGGAATGAGTTTCTGATCCACTAACACTTCTCACGACGTTAATAACAAATTTTTAATTTTTAGAAGCTTGACTAGCTAAAATTCAAAATATTTAGAGCAAGTAACTACCGATTGCGATGCTGACACGAGCATCGCTTCTGATGTTTTATTAATGATTGACGCACACTTTTTCTTTTAAATATCACCAGAGAAAGAATTCCAACGGTGTCAGATCACATGATCGTGGCAGCCAATTTTCATCGCCACAACGTGAGATAACATGATCATTGAATTTCTCGCGCAAAAGAGCCACTGTTTCGTTGGCTGTGTGGCACATGGCACTATCCTGTTGGAACCATATATCGTCCAGGTCTATAACCTCAATTTTTGGCTACAAGAAGTACGTTATCATTTCGCTATCAATAGCGAACAGCATTCACGATAACTGCTTGGCCGTCCTCATTTTCGAAGGCGTACGGCCCGCACCAAACAGTCACTCTTTGTGGATGCATCGGCTTTTCAACAATCACTCGTGGATTCTCATTTGCCCAAATGTGGCAATACTGCTTCTTAACGAATCCACTGAAGTGTCAGGGTGCCTCGTCGTTGAAGATGATTTTCTCTGTAAAGTCACCATTCCCTTCTGTCTATTCAACCAACCATTCGGCGTATTGCCGACGCTTGAAATCGTCAGTAGGCTTCAGCTCTTGAGGCAATTGAACCTTGTAGGCGTGTAAATTTAAATCTTTATTCCAAATTCGTATCAGTGATGTTCGTGAGATGTCCAATTGTTGGGCACGATGACGAGTCGCGGTTGACGGCTCTTTTGCTACATTATCGCGAAGAACAGCAATGTTTTCCGCAGAACGAATTGGACGGGCATGCATAGGTGGTTTTATATTTCCTACAGACCCGGTTTGCTGATATTCGCATACAATTCTCCCGATTGTGGACAGATTTGGTCGATTATGCTGACAAAAAAAATTACGAAGTGCACGAAAAGCATTTTGATTTGAACGCCCATTTTCGTAAAAGCCTTCAACAACCTTAACGCGCTGCTCAATTGTGTACCTCTCCATGGTTGAATTTGTCAAATACTGAAACATAGAAATGTCAAACTAAGTAGGGCGAAAAACTTGACGTTAAGGTGTGACTCACAATTAACATTCGTGTATTCTGGTTGAAGCACCCTTTAGCTCATCAAAACTCTCTAAATTCGATATGTGCGATGGAAAGAAAAATTGAATTATATGTTCAGTTATTAAGCTATATATTGTCGCGCGTTATAGTTCGCGGCCGATAAGTTTAATGTCCCGAGAACGTGAAAGCGCAATGCCTTTTAAATAAATTTAAAAGAATTTATTCACTAAGAATGCACAATAACTAATTTCACTCTATCTTACAAATTGCATTTTACATTTACATTTCACTTGTATATCAATTTATGTTGCAACTGTCTTCAAATGTATCACGAAAATTTTTTACTTCACCATGAATCAATATCGACTTTAATTCGGGCTCCACTCTTATCGCAGTTTTTATAATCGTAATTTTACTATCGTAGTTTTACTATCACTATATCCCCCATTCATTCAGCTCGGCTTTATATAGGTTCTCTAGTAATTCAATCCATTTCTCGTATATTGACGAATGTTCTGACGAGAATTACCTGGAATATTCGTGCAATTCCGAATACTTGCAGTGACGTCACTTTCAGATATTAATCATAGATCTACTTGGTCCATTCATGTGCTTTCGAGTACATTCGTTTACTTTTCTTGGTGGGTTCTTTTCAATCAATATTGATCATGATGTTTTTAATAGTTGCGACAACAATGGTGACAGTAGCTCACAGAATAGCTTGGACATGTAAAACTGCCCCCACCTCAGTTCTTTTCACCCCGAAAAGATGTGTCGCCAGTTGTAGTTAAGTCTCCCTGGATGTAATATGTTGCAAGACGGTCCAGGCGCATGATTTATATGTTGGCTCTAGGCTTACGGTGCTCATGTATACGATATACGACGTCATTGATTCACTCTCTAACTCGATATGGTCCCTTCCAATTATGTTGTAACTTCAGAGACCTAATCCTCCGCCGTTGTGGGTTGTATAGCCACACCAAGTCATCTTGCTGGAAGCCAGTAGAATTTGCCGTCAGATCATACCTTGCCTTTATGCGGTCAGTAGCCAATTCGAGGTGTTTTTGCATTGTCCGATATATCTGGTTCAACCGTTGCCTTAGCTCACTTGCGTACTCCGACATCGTTTGGGGTTTCTCAGGGGTTGTTCCGAACTTTATATCAGCCGGCAGACGAATAGTCTTTCCAAAAATTTATTTGACTGGGACTTTGCCCCTCGATGCATGTTCGCCAGCTCTATACGCCATCAAGAATAATGGGATGTGCTGGTCCCAGACCCTTTGGTTCTCGTCAACCATCTTGGCCAGGTGTTTATTGAGCGTGCCGTTAAAACGTTCGACCATTCCATCGGATTGGGAATGCAGCAGTGTTGTCCTCATTTTTCGTTCCCGTTCTGGCGAAATGTGCGAGCTCATTTCGCCAGAACTAGTGACTCAACGTTTTTTTTAATAACTCCATTCTCGTGTGATCTGCACTTTACACGTCGTCGATTCCTACGTGTGCCTCCAGGCAATGCTTAAACATTGGTATAAAGGGCACACCAAATGCTGTGAAGTACTCCTTTCCTGCTAGTTTAGTTCAATTCGTGAACAGTTCTCAGAGATAAAAACAATATTATAATACGACGCAGTAAAAAGAAACTCTGAGTTTATAAAAACTAGCAGTCTTTAGGTATCTCGACGTTTGGGTCTAAAATGCTCTAGGATACGGCATTTTCAATCCTCTGGAGTTATCATTAATTTGAATTTATTAGATGTTCCTCAAGTCTTTTCATAAAAACCAATAATGAGTTTTCGTTTTTCACTATTTCTGGAAGATTGTTGTATATACCCAGAGCATCATTCGTTGCATCGTTCTTTAGTGGATCAGTTCTGGCGTAAGGTATTACAATATTGTTGGCATTTCTTGAATTATATGGATTTATTTGTGATACTTTTATAAAGGAGCTTCGGCCCGATTCACTGGATATTAGACATTTGAAGATAAACTTAGCTTTCTCCATATTAATGATTTGACTGAAGGTGAGTGCATTGGTCCGTTGATACACTAGTCTTGTTGGAGTGAGAATTGGAAGGTTTAGAATATTTTTATAGGCTTTGTTTAGTATCTTGGATATAATATTAAGGTTTTACTTTGACGATTGACTCCAAATGACCACCGCATAATGTAGCTTTGTCAGTATGTAATGAATTGGCCCTATGCCAGTGGCGACACACACAATTATGCACATTGCTACCATATGGCTTTCCGTCTCACGTCAGTTTTGACGACTTCCTATCCCAAGTTAGTTTGGTCAGGAGATGTCAAAATTGGCAGCCTGACTCAGCCACATGGTGGCATTCGTGGCAAGATTCCTGTAAAAGGATTTTTTGAAGAGTGTGTGTGCGCTGTGAGTTTCAGGTTGGTACGCCCGATGTTAAAGTGCACCATCAGTGATGGAAAGTGCTAATTCATAATTAATTTTGTAGGAAATAGTTAAGCGAAAATTGTCCCGCTATCGTGGATGGGATCTCCAAGGCAAAGTCTACGGTGGAAATTTGGGGCATCGGCGGCGAAATAGAAAATTGTAAGTGCATTCAGCGAATCTGGCCCATTGAGAAAGGTATGTATCATACTCTTATTATTTAAATGTCAATCCTGGCAAACGGAGACGAGCAACGGAGTGCCGGGTCCTCATCCTTATCGAGATCAATACATGCCTGACGAGTGGAGCCACGAACGGGGAAACCATTCAGACTACCGGAGAGGTGACTACGATCGAAGGCAACCCGCTCATTCAAACTCATAGTAGGAGTGAAGCCGCGATATCGAGAGTCGTAACCAGAAGATGGTCAGGGGACAAGCAGAGAAATGTCTTACACATATTTTACGTGTGTCTGTGTCTGTTTCACTGACTGGCCATGGATGCGATATGATCGCCTTATTGCAAATGGTTTACCTCCCAGTCAAAGGCAGCACGTTCTCGAAAAAGAAAACCGAGTCCCGGATGAACTATTAACTAATAAGCTGAATGGAGATTGCGCTGTAAATTTAAAATATCAGAGTAGGGTAGTAAAAGAACTTTAACTTAATTCCAATGGTGATTATCAAATGCGAGGTATTTAACATAACAATATAAAAAGGAAAAGGGGAAAAGTTGAAAACAACCGCAAAGTAGTATTTATATGTATGTACCAAATGAAGCAAATAGACATACATATGCGTATTATTGTAGTCAACAACTAGCGAAAAAAAATCATTTCTTCTATTTTGCGTAACTCTCCTTCCATTACGATTTAGTTTACTAAAACATTCTCTCATGTAAATGCACGTTGCGAGTTTTCGCTCTTTATTGTCGGCCTACATTTAATATTAAATATCTTAATACGATTCGATAGGAACAAAATCAGGAATTTCATGAATTCAGTGTTTATAACAACACAGTAGCATTAGTAAAATATTAAGTCGGTCTTGTATAGTGAAAAAATGCTATGAACTAAAAGAAAAACAGTCCTAATTTTTACAAAAACGAATCTAGGTACGTTAAGTCCAAATGATTTTGCCTTAATGTTAATGACATAGGATGAAAAAGGAGAAAAAAATTGTCAAAATTCTATTTACATTTATTATTAGATTTATAAAATTTTAATATATTTGTTAGATATTTGTTTTGTGCCATTGGAGGATAGTTAATAGCTTGTCCAACTCAAGTTAATGATTGGTTGCATTATCTATGTGCTACGTAGATGAAACAAAGTATATATTAATAATAACGATGAGATGTGCTGTTGTTCGGAAAAAAATTTGTAGTAATAGAGCAGTTACCCTATCAAACTGCTCTAAGACTTTCCTACCTCCTTCGCCCCTACAGCATGGTGATCAAGAAAATTGAAATTCTTACTAGAAAAGTGAAGACAGTCCGATTAAACGCATATTGCTATAGGCGGCGGCAAGTAGACATTAAAGATTATTCAGTTGAGAATTTTTTCTAAATATCTAATGTCTTCTTTCAAATAATCCAGAACTCACAAGCACCTCGCACACCAATTTTGTTTCAAATCAACGTGATATCAAAGAAAACTGCGATATATTAGTACGCATTATTCATTATTGTTTCTTTACATTGGAAATGAATTCAAATTTATCAGTAAAACCGTATGATAATAATATTAGTTAAAAACACAAACAACCACCAAGAAGTAATTCTGTTTATTCGTACATAATTTTTATTTTTACTCATTAATTGTGCGCACCCACACATATATAAAAAAATCATATGCAAACTTCTTTGAGGCTTGCCTCGAAAAGATAAGAGTGAAGGGGTGCACGCTTACGGCGACGCACAGGCTGACGCGTTTTTGTGTTCCTCGATGGATGTACGAAGTTGGCGAAGGTGGGAAGACGTCAGTGTTGTGGGTTGCGTCCTTCTCTTACATCGCGCTGTCATTTTGGTGTCAATTACGGAGGAATTACATCAATGAAATTCCACGTAAAATATATGCCATCGACTTGAAACCTCTATGGTGAACCATCAATCAACGTTTATAAAGTGCGTGAAGTGACATATTTTGCTGTGAACTAAAGGAATTTAGTCAGTCCTAGAAATTGAAAATGTCACTAATGTACGACATTTGACGATTGGAACAGGTAGCTAACAGGAACGGCCCGATGCTAATGGAACACTGAATATTCTTGTCATCAATTCTCGCTGTCGATAAGGAGAAATCTTCATATTATCATACGATTTTTTTGCATTCGCTGTCAAATTCGGTTGTGAAAACGCGTAAACAAACTCGTTTGCTGTGTAATTTGGATGTTAAAATCAGTGAAAATTCGTGATTTATCTGTTGTGCATCAACAAGATAATAAGAGACAATCTATCGGTTAGATTGCAAGTGAGAAAACGTTATATTTCGACGAAAAATTAAGAAAATGCAAGGAAGTTTCTAAAATATGGAACATTGTGAAAATATGTAATAATAGAACGACCCGCCAGCCCACAGGAGTAGCATTTCCTAGGTTAGTAGCAACATAAAACGTAGAAAAGAAAATACCAAATTTGGAAGTGTTTTTTCATTCAAAATCACTGCTTTCAATTCATGCATGATTATGTTTACATTTCGATGGCGACCATTTTATTCGATTAGTTTTTGCGTAGTAGCACCTGCATTTTGGGGGCAAGTTTTGCTAGCATATTGCTTGAATAATTTAATTAATGAAATCAATTTTATTTCTTTTTCCAGGTGTCTGTTAAATGATACTGGACATGTGAATATATGGGGATGAAAAAATAATTAATGGACAACAATCGGTAAACTGTTTACTTTTATAAATCTCATCTGGATCTCAGACATATTTTTATTTTTGCAGGCAAATGCAACGAGTTTAGCGACAGTATTGATTTCAAGTGCCTCGAAAGCGGAACGCAGATTCCTTTAACTGTAGGCATATATCGAATGAATTCCATTTATTATATTATTGAATTTTCAAATGAATAAAAGTAATTTCGGAATAATTAGTCTTTATATTAACAAGCAGTAGGATATATGAACTCCTCAAAAATATGCTTTGTACAAATACCAATTTTGTATTAAAGCTTTTGATCAATTTTATAGCCTATATCAAAGAGATAAATTTATTATTGGGGCGCAGGATAATTCATTTAAAGAAAAGCGTTGGATTTTTAGGACTAATCACTGGTTTGAGAAATTCAATAGTAGTAAATGACATATTTATAAACAATAGTACTTTCAAATTTGTTCCCTCGTACAAATTAGTTCAAGATCACATAAAGTTATTGTTTATCCATTCAATCAAGTCTCAGCCATAGCAATATAATATACAAACTGTAAGGCATTTTACTACAACGTACGAGAAACTTTAATTTACTCCAAATAGTATACTTAAAAATGTTCAAGTGACATGCATCGGAAAGCTACTCTTTATTGTATATGGTGAGCACATGAACAACAAACGACATTTCAGTTTGTTAGTTAAGCTTATAGCAGTAAAATACATTAACACAAAATACTATTTGATTGCGAAATTAAAATCAGAATATATTTCTGTTAGCCGATATCTCAACAAATTATTACACCTTAAAGATATGTAGTTCTCTCACATTAAGCGAAGGTCAAGCTCAACGATTATACATTTCACCCTGATTCCACTGAAGACGATCCAAAGCCTGGTTATGAAAGGGAAATGGAGGTGAAAAAGTATAAAAGAATGAACGATGATAATTTTAGTAATAGTTGAATTTGTAATTATCTAAGGAACAGATTTAGTTTTTGCTTATTAAATGTCGCTGCGAGTTTTTTTTATCTAAATAAAGTTCTGCAAACTATTCAAGTCTGAAAAAGGAACATAATCGATCAATTGTGCAATAGCAGTTAACTTTTACATATTCAAATATTTCTAAATTGTAGCTCCTTTTTTAAAGTACACCCTTCGAAAATTAAATCAAAAGAGCAACGTGCGTGGCGCATCGGGAATTGATGACAAAATTTGAGTTGATGTTCCACTCCAGTGTTCCATTCTCAAAGATTTGACGGCTATCTTTCTATGACCATTCTGGACGTAAAGTAGCCGCATATCGGTAGTTTGTGAGTAAATGAATTGATTCTGAGTGTAATTCTAGGGTGACGCAATAATTGTCTAAGTGATAATGAACTCTGCTCATTAGGAGCGCTAATGAGTGTAGAACATGTTACGTATCCGAAAGTTGCGTACTGGAATCTAGACAGTGGGATAATTCGTATTCATCATTCTTAAAATTTCCAACCACCACAACACCAGTATCTGGACCCAAGGTGAGACAAAAATAATATAAGTCATGTTAACTCAATCAGTGCATTATTTTAAGATAGTTGAGTTGGCAGGCAATCGCAATCGATATATGTTCGACAATATTTTGGTCATGCTCCTCCGCTTTCGTTGAAACTTATTCAGGAGCGTGTTTTACTCGTTTTAAAACTCTACGATAAAATTGATCCCGCAAAGCTGACTGTCGGTTCTCACCTTTTCAACGACTTGGGCTTGGATTCACTGGATCATGTAGAAGTTAAAATGGCTATGGAAGACGAATTCGGTTTCGAAATTCCAGATTCAGATGCCGAAAAGTTATTGACACCTGCCAACACCATTCGTTATGTAGCCGATAAAGAAGATGTGTATGAATAGAATAACGAGGTGAGAGAAAAACGTTAACGAAGGAAGCTCTAAATAGTTGGAATTAAAATGAATAAGAAGCTTGAATAAACAACACTAAAACGAATTCCGAAGTCTTGCGACGAGTGGAGATTTTCTTTCGTGTGTTGGCTGTGACACCAAGAAAGCGCATAAACGTAATTTATTATAGCCACTGAGTTAATCGTTCGTTCACTTATAAATAGGAACCTTTAAAATGGATGTCTTCTGAGTCGCCTGGAACCAGGCCCGCCGCTAGCTGTTTGTGCGCCCGTGTGCAATACCCATTATGCCGCCCCATGGTAGAAGGAACAATAAGGTACTCTCGCTTATATAAAAAGCATTTCAAGCGATATCAAACGGAGTGTATTCGGAAAATACCCAGGCTAATGATATGTTCATATACAAAAACGTTTGTTCCTTATGATATTGAACCTACGACGGAAATACATAAATTAAACGCGATTTAAACGGCCAAAATTTATTTTTTATTTAAATACATAGTAATGTTTTACTCAATACGAAGCTATATGAATATGTATTATTTACAAAAATTGAGCTCTTCTTGCCTTTATGTTTGCAAAATCTGCTATTAATTTTTTCGTATCCAACCTATCTAAAATTTCATGTTCAATCGAAACTAAAGCCAAATTACTTAATCTTTGCTGGTGCATTGTTGACCTTAAATTGTTTTTTATAATTTTAAGCTTTGAAAAGGACCTTTCACCAGATGCAACTGAAACTGGCAATGTAAGTAATATTCTTAGCGCAATTGTTATGTTTGGAAATGTTGAAATCAGGTCATTAGTAAAAAGATATTGTAACAAGGCCTGCGGATCATTCGACTGGTATTCTGGAAAATGCAAATTTAAAGCTCTGATTTCATTAAATAAATCGATACCGTCAATGTCTGTTTCCCCATTGGAATTATCTTTAAGCTTTAAATGTAAATCTTTGCAATGTTTAATTAAGTCATCATTGCTGTAATTAAATAATTTATTGTTTAAAAAGCCAAATACATCGGTAAATGTTTTTAACTCTTCAAATCTATCCTTTAGAGAGAGGAGCGACTGATCTAGGATTCTGAAAAAAAACTCTACTTTATATTTGATCTTAGTGTCTAGTTAAACTTCATCGCTATGCTCATATTGAAACTGTGTTGGTCTTCGTCTTGGGCGAATGGTGTTTATTGGTGGAAAATCTGTTTGTGCGTTTAGAGCTTGGGCCACATTGGTAGCTTCTTCTAATATTTTCTCAAAATGTTTGTACGTGCGATATTCGGTGAACTTAATAATCAATTTATCTAACAAATTTACACAGATTTGAGTATTCATTGTGGGGTTTTGCATAATTTTGCTCAAAGTATTAACTTCGTTTAAAATATCAAACCAAATTATTACTGAGCATATGAATTTATAATTTTGAATGCTCAACGCAAGGGAATGAGCTTTGTGAGATGTCGTACAATCCCATCCCGCCGATGCATTATCAGATATTTCCAGCAAGGCATCAAATATTTTTTCGAGATGATACCGTAATGGTTTCACTGCATCGATTCTACTAGACCATCTTGTGGAACTTAAAGCTTTTAATTTGAAGCCCGGCAAATATTTGCAAATTATCGACCACCTTTTTGTAGATGATGAAAAGAAAACATAAATTTCTTGAATTATATTAAAGAAATTTACAGTTTCGTGTGTGATATTGGCTGCGTCATTGACTACCAAATTAAGACTATGAGCCGAGCAGGGAACGTAAAATGCACGATTATTAATTTCTAAAATTTTCTTTTGCAACCCGTTGTGTTTTCCCCGCATGTTGGAGCCATTATCATAACCTTGGGCGCGTAAGTTTTGAAGGTTAAGATTTAAATCTGAAAATAAATCTAAAACAAAATTTAACAGACCTTCACCTGTGGAATTAGTGATTGGACAGAAGCCAATGAAATTTTCACAAATTGAAACAATTTTAGTTTCATTATTTAAGAAAACATGCCTGATCACCACAGTTATTTGCTCTGTGTGACTTACATCTGGTGTACAATCTAATATAATGGAGAAATATTTTGAATCTCTGATTTTATCTAGTATGTTATTTTTTATTGTGGTGCCAAGTAAATCAATGATTTCGTTCTGAATTTGATCGCCTAAATAGTGGGCCATACGGCTTGAATCAAATTTCGAGGCCTGGATTCTGTGAATATGTTCACGCATGACTGAATCAAATAATGCTATCATTTCTATTGCTTTTAGAAAATTACCGTTATCATGCTCATATAAAGTTTTAGACGTGCCTCGAAAAGCTAGACATTGTTGAAATAAAAACTTTATGACGGCTATAATTCTTTCCAACACATCACACCAGTGTTTTTTTTTCTGACTCTAATAGTTTCAGTTGCATTTGGTTTACAGTGATTTTATTTTTTAACATTTTATTCAATTGTACCCATGATTTCACATTTTCATTATGAGACACGCTTGTTTCATGTCTTTTCAGCGCTGATGATAAATGTTGCCAATCAGAAATTCCATTCAAATTAGAGAAACTACTTAAAGATTTCCCAAATATTTTGCAACAAAAACAATATAATGAATCTTTTGAAATAGAATAAACAAGCCATTCTCTCTTAAATTTTTCTCGATTAGGGAGATTTCTGAAATAATAATTGTCATTGAACTTTCTCCCATCGTCATTAGGGGGAAAATCATAGTTAACCACTTGTATGGGACCACGACTAACCAAAATATTAACAAGATCACTAGTCAATCTAGTGGGCCACAAACTGGGGTCATCATTTAAATATAAACTGTCGCATACCACTGATGACGATAAAATGCTTACCACATCTTTAGGACAGGTTTGTCTTATTTGACTAGTGTCTCTTTCTGACAAAGGATTACAATCTACATAATTTTCTTGAGATACTTCCATCGTTCCTGGATTTAAAGCTGCGTTTGTTGAGGCTTCATCATAATTTGCTTGAGGTGTTGATTTCTTACTTTCTGGCTTTCTTAAAAATTTTCGTAAGGAACCCATCAATTTCTCTTTCCGTGCAACTTTTTCTCGCTTTTGCTGCTGAAATCGTGCTCCAGAAAGCTTTCTCCTTCTTTGCGGTTCCTGAAATTTTAAGTAAATATTTCATGTTCGGCCAAAAATAAAAAATGGATATTGACTCCACTCAAACTCAAAAGAACTTTATTTTCTAGGTCATTACACGTCAATTGAAGCCGTACAAAGTCAGACATTAAGTACCTACTATCCTTCCAATCAAATTAAAACAAGTCGGGTAGACAGACCTACGCTCGTGTCAGAAGGGCTTTGTACTCATACTATGATATGCAAACACTAATAATGATAAGACCTGTGCTATGCTATGGGTGTGAAACTTGGACCCTCACCCAAGCATCCGGAAACATGTTGACCGCCTTCAAGAGGCGGGTCTTGAGGCGAATCTTTGGAGCAAAGCGAGAAGGGGACCAATGGCGAATTCGATACAGCCATGAGCTGTATGAAATATTTGACGAGCTGGGGTTTCAAAGCTTATAAAACTGTGGAAGCTGCAATGCAGTACTTATAATATTATGAAGTAATATTTAATGAGATCTCAAAGAAAATCATGTTACTCATACTATCTGAAATTTTTATTGTTAAAACAATTTTTTACAAAACCCTAAAAATCATACTATTATTAACAAAGTTGATCGAATTTTGGCTTCTGTTGCCTTTTTACTCATTAAGGTCTACCTGCATGATTTCAGACTTTTAGCGAAGAGGGGGACGCAAACTTCTCATACAGTGAGTGTAAAAAGTGTACGTACGATTATATGTCCGATGGTGACTTTTTCTCTATGTCGCTAGCTTCCTTTCATTTTAAAGGCTTGCTTTGGCTAATCATTAATCAAGCCATTTGACAGTAGCACTCAAAATAGCTAAATCGGGTCGAATCGTCCTTCTAACTAACCAATTGCTCATTTTCCCCCCAAATTTGGAAAAATTAACGGTTTTTCTTCCATGCACTTATAAGAAAGTGCAACCGTACGAAGACTTTTTGCGCATCTAAAAGGGAGTGTTAATATTTTGTCAAACGTTTCGCTACTACTAAGTTTTTCAAATTGATTTTTTTGAACACTTTGTCACTCCCTAGTCTTAAAAGAATTATATGGTGCAAAAAGATACTGAAAATGTTGTAACGGTTCGGATAAATAATGATTTTTCTTGAACGTTTATAGTCGTACGTACACTTTTTACACTCACTGTATATAGGATACTTTTGGCAATAAGAAAATGTATAACGACCCCCTCGATATATGGGGAGACTGCCTTTAAAACCCTTATAAAAATTTATTCAAACCGACTTTATTTACCTTCTTGCTTAATTTCATGTCTCTAGCTTCTACAGTTTCCGAGAAACATGCTGTGACGGACAGACAGACAGTACCGATTTTAGAAAGGTTTTGTAAAATAATTTTACAAAACCCTAAAAAGTATTTATTTTTGCTTGTTTACGCGTTACCCGATATATTTGCTAATTATAAACTGATTTTAATGATTTTTCCAGATGAATCAAATGTCTCAAGGTTTTCCTGATTTAAATGTAAAGGAAATTTGAACAAGATTCCAACTTCCAATTTAAACAAGATTCCAACGCAAAGTCGGAACTTTTTTTACTTTCGTTCTACCTAACAGACAATTACTGGGAATCAATTAGACAAGTCGATAAATAAACTTAGACACTTACCATAATTGCAATTTGTTCACTTACATATGTATTTAACACTGACATAAAACTTTGAAACGTAAATCCACTCACTAATGAAATTACAATGTTAGTATTTGTTCTTAAATTAGCAGATTGAAATGAAAGAACCTTTTCCATTAGAACTAATAGTTCGACTGAGAGAAAAACCTAGTTTAAGCGACTTGAATTAACCACACCGAGATAAAAGAACCTTTTTCTAAATAACTTCATATAGGTAGTACGATAGTTCTGAGAAGAAAACAAATTCGAGCGACTAAGTTGATTCTCTGCATGCGTGTCCGTGCACAAGAGCCTTAGTGTCGGTGCACATGAGCAAATTTCAACGTTTCGTCGACAACAGCATCACAAATGTTGTTGGAATACTATTTAGGATGCCGCAGCGGGCGGCACTGCAGCGTTCCGCCGTGTATGCTGTCCAATATCATCACATAGTATTTAAATGGCATTTGCGGTACCGCTGAATTGACGCAACATTAAAAACCGCTCGTGCCCATCGGCACTTAGAACTACTGGGCCAGATAGTTTGTTGCCCTGTGATTAATTTTCAAGCGCCCTACCGCCTCGTGCATTTTGTTTCGCATTTTCATTCCGAAGGGTCGAAATGTTTACGTTATGCGAAATATTAACTGTGCGGTGCCGGTGCTGTGAGAGGTTCATCGTCCATATGATGAATTTTTTTATATTTCAGCTCGGGCAGTTCGAACTCCAACACACATTTCGCCTTTTGATTTTGGTGGATAGCAATGTTTACGTTATACGAAATATTAACTGCACGGAGCCGATGCTGCTAGAGTTTCAGTGTCCATATGATGAAATTTTTTATATTTCAGCTTGATTTCGTTACGTTGAATATTTTTCCATAAATCAATTCAATATATTTTTATTAAATATGTATTTGCCGCCCCCAAGACATGCCGCCCGCGTGCGGTGCACACCTTGCATACCCGCTTACGGCGGGCCTGCCTGGAACTGCAAAACTGATAGGCATTGGCTCTTGTGTCCTTTTGGGACTTCTTCAGTATGATTTTGACATTAAAGGGAAATACGGCTGATGGTAGTGAGAAGTGCAGACTAAACCCAAGCGCAAGTATTTAATAAGAAACAGAAGTGATTGGACTAGTACAAACGTTTTTGTGTTGTGGAAAGAGTGTTAGACTTTTTCGCGTTGAGAAAATGGATTTCAGTTTTAAGCTGGAAAGCAATAAGCCAACGATGATGGCAAGGAATCTGGAGAAGGGATTTGAATGCCATTCATTGTTCTTAATGTATGCTATCGGGGAATGTGTTTCTAACCAAATGCGGCAACTTGAAATTCGAAACGAACGCGACAAAATACTGGTTTAAATGCGTGTGCAAACGTATACTTTTGTGTTGATCAATTCTTCCGAACATTTTGCACGAATGGTGGATATTGAACCGTTTTTTTAATGTGAGTTATTGCCCGAGGAGAATACGACAGTCACGAAACTGAAGAAAATAATCGAAGGAATACTGAAAATTAAACCTGGGGATCAAATGTTGTTCAACAATGACAATATTGTAATGGAAGATGAAAAGCTTCTGCAAGACTACGGAATAACAAAAATCACAGCAAAACCACAAACGCCAGCGCAATTGGGTCAAGCCTTACGAAAGGAAAGTGGTGCGTTCGAACAGCTTGAAATCACACCTTACTCATCGCCCCAGAATTAACAGACGTTATGAAAAACCATGAAGCAGCGAATGGTCAAGAACAAGTGGCTTCGAATCATTCGGTTTTTAGGGTTTTGTAAAATAATTTTACAAAACCCTACTAGTTTCGCGACCAGTCTCTCCGTCTGTCCGTCTGTCCGTCCGTCCGTCCGTCCGTCCGTTTGTCACAGCAGTTTTTCTCGGAAACTACTTGAGCTAGAAACATCAAATTTTGTGTGTATATGTAAAGTGGTGATCTCTTCAAAGCTCAACTACAACAAAAATTATATAAGGTATTTAAGGGGGGTCTCCCCATATAGGAGAGTGACCCCCCGAAAAAAAATTTCATTGAAGGTAGCCGATATGGGTATCAAATGAAAGGTCTTGATGAGAACTTTTCAAAACGGGTCTTAGTTTGGCAAAATTTGCTTCGAGGGGCGCACAGGGAGGGGAAATACACGAAAAATTTGTGTCCCCCCCCCCCCCTCGCGATTGGACACCTGTGATCCGAAAAATCTGAAAAAAATCAGGAATGTAGGCCTTGGTGAGTACAACAACAACAAATACGTTAGAAGTCGCAATTCACCCAACTTTGTTAGTAATAGTATGATTTATCGATTTTATGTTTTCTTGAATAAAATCTTAACGCTACCCTTAAATTCAATGAAATCCAGTACGTAGATGCCTATTTATAAGATTGATCTATCCTGAAAGTTTCATAAAGATTGAATCATATTTAGCGATGTTATAGCGGTTTGAACTTTCCTGTATTACTATGGAACAATATGCGCTGCATTTATTACTATGGCAACATATGGCTATGGAACAACATGCACTTTTTACCGACTCAGACACTACAGTTTTGCTAGGATTTGCATGAAAATTTCAGGAATGATAGGTGTCATGTATATCTTTGAGAATCGGTTCAGCTAGTGGTATCAGTAATCGTAAAACAAAATAGTGGCTGTTTTAAATGCGAAGATTGAACAATTTTGAGTTATTTTTTCCCAACTTCAACGTTTAAGGTGCATGTTTTGAACACTTGATTCAATTTCATGAATGACTGAAGATGAGTACCTACAATTAATGCTCATAAGTGATACAAGTCAAGGAGGTGGGAGAAAGCTCCTAGCAAAAGGGTTTTGTAACCATTCTAGGATTCGAAAAATTCGCCATTAATCGATGATAACAGTACAGGAGAGTGGCCCCTGAAAAAAAAATCACCAAACGTAGCCGATATGAGTATGAAATAAAAGTTATCATGGGAGCTTTTCAAAACAGTTGTTAAACTGTCAGTTTTTACTTCAGTGGGGGTACAGGGGGGAAATACATGAAAAATGTGTTTCCTCCGTCGCGGATGGACATCTGAAATAATTATCAAGGGAGATATTTATGAGTATAACAATACCAAAAACCTTAGAAGTCGAAATTCGTTCAACTTTGTTAATAATAGTATGATCTTCGTATTTCATATTTTCTCCAATAAAATCGTCTTTGAAATGTTTCTTGATTTGATTCGATCTGGTGACTGCATTTTGTAAATTGAATACAAAACCCTTCTGACATGAGCGTAGGTCTGTTTACCCAACTTGTTTTTTATTAATTATTAAAATATACATTTTTTTTTTTAAATTTCATCATATTTACAACTAGGTTAAAATCGAATGTTTTAGTTTACTACCGACAAAATATGAAGCTGTTCATTGGCTTCCGCGAATATAGAAACGTTGCGCGTTTATAATTTGTTAACACCGCTCGCAGGCACTCGAAACAAGTACTCAAGGAACTGCACCTACTAAACAATAAAATTTTCAGGACTTACATCCCCTGCTTCGTCAACGAGCGCTCGTCGTCGGACAAGGATCTTTGAGTACCCTTTTCTTTCATTGCTTATATTATTTTAAAAATTATATATTTCATAAATTTTTATTTATCGAAATCATTTATCGTACGGAAAATGAATTAAATTTGAAACAAAAATGATTTTAGAATCTCAAGCATGAATTTTGGAACATATTATTGATGTCAATTGCATTTTTGTGAATACTTTTATTATTTTCGAACTTGAACTATTTTATGTTTTGTAATCGAAGCACTCTCCAAGTACCCTTTTGGTTTTTTTTGCATCTTGTAACATATGTGTAAATTGGATCCATGAAATAATTTGAAGTTTTGGCTTTATGTTGAAAAATAGTATCTAAAGTAGTTTTGCTTTTGATTTGTCGTTATTTTTTTTTTTTATTTGAATGATAGCCTCATTATATGGTTTATAAATTGAGAAGAATCCTTTGAAACTTATAGTCATATGAATCGGTTGCTTTATCGTAATTATTATTGTTTTTAAAGTTTTTAAAGGTGAAAAGCTGATCTTAAAGTTTGGTAAAAATTAAGTATGAAAAAAAAGAACATCAATAAAATGAATTGATAACCCTTACCCTTCGGTCTTTCCATTCCGTTGGATCTGACCGGGTATAGGGCCTGGTACGGCGGAATGCTTTCTCCATCAATCATGAGCAGACCATCGGGCACGCCTTAAACTTCCTCCTTTTTGTTTCAGATACTATCGTGGGTTGAGTGGCCTCGCACAAAGTGCCTTTATTATGGCATAGGGTTATGTGATCCAATTGCATAACTCTATGCCATAAATTGGTCACCGGGGTATTTTTTCTCTGATGGGAAGGCTCATACAAGTTATGTTGTATGAGTTTTTCACTCAGAAGGGAAATACTTGGCCACTGCAATATTAATGGATTTTGATCCGGTTGGGTGGGTGCGAGGGGGCACCATCACCACCCGGTTGTCCCTCTCTTATTTGTGGGCCATGAGCCTCGTCGGGTAACGACGAAGTTACCCGAAGTCCGTCCATTTTTGCTTGTTCCACTTGTTCTCTGAACAAGTCATTTCCCCTCTTTGTGATTGCCTACAATTTTTACGACTTCGGTCGCCTTTCGTTTGAGACCCAAAAATTCGTGAATGCGAAATTCTTCTGTAGTGGGCCTTTGTGCTGGGGGAAAGAACCCGCCCCACGACACCGCAATGCTAGCCTGCCAGCGCATTCACGCGTCCCCAGACAAGGGCATTCTCGGCGGATATCTACATCTTCCTCTGCCGAGGCAGCAGACTATCGCTGCAGTCCTTTACGGACTTTTGAAATTATCTTTTGACTACAAATTATTTGATGTAATATTTATTTGCTGCCGCGAGAAAGAAGTTTAGATTATGTTGATGATTACTTTTTACTAAATGATTGACGGTCCTTTTTCGAAAAATAAACCTTCTCTCTGCTTGTTTCTCCTTAAAGCTGCCTTAACATTCTTCAAAATCTCCACGATAAGTGCTCCTCTCAAAGGTAACTAGAATGATTATTCGAAAAAAGGCCTGAATAATTGGTAGTTCCTTGCGAAAACAGTTCCAATAATAATTAATATTGTATTTCAAATACAAGTCCACTAAACTATTCTAAGTTTTATTGAAACCAAGATTAAAATGACTTGTAGATTTTCAAAATAACTAAGGTGTGATACAACAAATATATATCAAACAGATAGTACATCCATGAATTATGAAATAACTAAATAAATGAGTATTGTTAAGCTACAAAGCAAAATATCTACTAAATAGTATTTTAAATTAAGCGTAACTACAGAACAAGACGGATTTGTTAGAGCAACGAACGATTGAGCCCCGTTTTGTATTTAAATGAAGACTAAAAAATCCTTACTAAAATATTAGCACATGACAATCAACCACAACACGATAATTTGCCTGCTCTTACATTACTTTGCTTTAGCTTAGTTGTACTACATTAATTTCATATGCTCCCAACCTTTAGATTATTAAGGAGAAAAATCAAAGCTGAACTAGGATCAGTAAGATGGGCATTAACCGTTTTTCAATAATCATGGAATAGTAAACACCAAGGATTAATTGTATAAAAGTCTCATATAGACTACGAACAAATAGGATGCTTGATTAAAAGTAATTGCAATATCTATATTTAAATTTAAACTTAAGGATATAGAAAACAATCAACTGTCTAGAATAGTTTCTTAAGAACAATCACTTCAAACTACATATAATATTGAAAATTATAAAATTTAGTAAGCAATATCTTCCATCTACATAGAATTAAGTCAAAAATTAGTTCAACGGATGTATCGACAAAATCTGCTTATAGAAACGAATGCAAATTGCGTTAAGCTTAAAGAAACGAAAACGTGAGAATAAGTAATCTTTGCTTTAAATTTTTATAATCTCTCCATCTTTTATCGGTTTTTGGGAAAACTAGTTATGTTTCTCACGACTAAATGATTGACTGCAGTTTTGTCTCTAGGACGAATTACAAAATATATGTAAATTAATAAATTAATAGTATGCAGAAATTGTTGTAGTAGGTTTGTCTTAGACCCTATGTTATACATTTCTTTTGTGACGAACGTCCATTGCTTATATTTGAATCAAATTCAATAACAAAATGAATTGCTAGATAACCCACGACTTACTTTCCATCCTGCCCTTCTTTTTCAGCAGGAGTGAGAGTGCTTGGTAAGTATGCCGTGAAGAGGGTAGGGTTGTACAAATCCACGGATGGCCGGTTTCGTGTCGCGTGCGTAACGCGGTACCTTCGTTTGCTTCGTATTTTTCTTAGAGTAGATTTCTTCGGAGTTGAATTAACGTAGTATATTTTTCGGTACCGCGTCGGTGAAATTCGGAAATGCGAAATTGAATTTAGTTTTTTTTTGCTGTTGACTGAAAGAATGTAGGAAATACAGAATAACGTAAAGAAAGGTGTCGCTTCCATATGTTTGAATTTTTGATGCGTTTGAAACGGGCACTTAATGGTGGCTGAAACAAGTAATTGAGCGTAATCCATTTTAAAGTCCTGTGACCGAAACCCTCCCCAAACTAGCTGGCCGACAAGTAGCCACCGCGAAATGGATTACGGGTGCATGGCCTGGTTGACCGGTTAATACCGTTCATTGGCACGACTCAGACTTCACGTCTAGAACCGATATGAGGTCGGTTCCGATTTCGTTCGAGCGGACTTAAACGAAAAATATTACAAGTACAAATGCATTGAATACAAGTTTCTTTATATGCATTGGAAAATCTCCGTATCTTCTCATAACCCCTATCATTGGTGCTAGTTGTCTCCTTAAATTATTTATGTGTGGCCACCATGTCAAACGATGATCTATGGTAATACCGAGATATTTAATTTTAAACACTCTTTGCAAGTTTACACCGTTACTTTTTAGGTCAACTTCTATGTCTTCCTTATTCTTCTGTTTAAAAATCATGTATTTTGTCTTTGTAGTATTCAAGGCTAGCTTGTTTTCGATAAGCCATGAGCGATATTTATTTAGATCCTCGTTGACGATATTCTCCATGGAAACTTTATCATGTCCTGAATAAAGAAGTACAGTATCGTCAGCATATAATGTGGGGTGAGACTTCAGTTTACATATATTCAAATTATTGGTGCATAGCAAAAGTAAGGTTGGTCCAAGTATGGATCCCTGAAGAACTCCCGATTTCATTGGTGCTAGATTGCTCAAGACATTATTAACTGATGTTCTTTGGAATCTTCCTTCTAAATAACTTTTAAAAAGCTGTTCCGGTTTTCCTTGTATACCACTCGATTCAAGTTTTTGAAGTAACAGGTCATGATCAACCGTATCAAAAGCTTTCTTCCACTTAAAATTGCAAGAACATAATCTCCTTTATCAAGACTTTCATTGATGTAACGTGAGACAGGGAGTAACGCATCGAACGTACTCTTGTTCTTTTGAAAGCCAAACGGCTTCGGATTTATGAAGAAATTGACCATTAAGAAAGATTTCAAACGATTATTTATAAGTTTTTCGAATGTTTTACTCAAGGCTATCAAAAGTGCAACAGGGCGGTAACTATTCGGGTCCAGATGATCTCCTCCTTTGAATATTGGAATTATTTTTGCCAGTTTCTCTGCATCCGGAAATGTTCCATTTCTAATATGTTCCATTTGCCAGTGGCTCAGCTATCTCCTCTTTGACTAGAATAATTTCATTACTGGCGATGTTGTCAATACCTGGTGCTGCATTTTTTCCCAAATTTTCGATTGTATTTAATACTTCTATTTTAGTCGTTTGATGAATGTGAAAGGTGGACTTAGGTAGGATATTTATGATATTGAAAAAGCTAGTTGAATTTTCACCAAGCTCCCAGGTAATTTTTTCACCAATTGGTGAAAAAAAGTGATTTAGCGAGTTTGCTGTTCCACATGGGCGTGCTGCATTGTTAGAGTCCATGCCAAAAAATTCAGCATTTTATGTCATGATCCAGGGTGACAAATTATCTTTTACTTCATTTATCATTTTCCATAGTTCGTGTGAGTTGTCCGCCGCTGTTTCCGATCTTCTGGAGTAATATGAAAATTTAGCTTCTTTTATGAGACGTTTTGATTCTTTTAGGGCTTGGTTGTACAGGTGTTTAAGTGCTTGATCTTCAGCATTCTTTTTGTATTTTTTATAAGCCTTCCTTTTATTAATACTAGCCTCAATAACTTTCTTTGTTATCCATGTATGTTGTCGACATCTGATCTTTTTTTCAATGGTAGAATCATGCATGGAGTCTGTAATCATATTTTTGACCTCCATAAGGCTGTCAGGTTTTCAGTTTATTAGCAACTGTTGAAATTTTGATTTGAAAAGATCCTTGTCTAAATATCTGAATATTTTGTGAGTAGGTTTTTTTTTATTGAGACTTTGACCATGGACGACAATTTTTAGGACACGATGGTCTAACTCCGGCTAGCCTGCAAGTGTGAGTTTAATGTTTTCAGCGATTTTTTTATCATTTGTTGCTATGTGATCTAGGCAGGTACTTGAAGTTTGGCGAGTAATTTTTTCCTTATTGACAATGACAATGTTTCCAGGGTATCCTTGTACATTCTCGATTCTGAAGATTCTGCCATCAGGTCTATGTTTGTGTCAGCAACTGTGATTAGATTTTTTTCAGTAGAGTATATTGCATCTATTACTATGCAGAAGTCCTGCGCATTAAAACGACTGGGATTATAGTAAGTACCGATTTTTAGTATTTTACATGTGCAGGTTATTTCAATTATTATTATATTATATATGTCAGATGTTACTCTCTTTGTCACGTAATTAATTTTTTTTTTAATATAATTTGCTTTACCTCCTCCTCTTTTGGGCCTGCAGGAGAAAACGGAGCTATATCCTGGAATATAGTAATACTTTGCTTCTTCAGGATATATCCATGCTTCGTTTAGTATAATCAGATCCGTTTCAGGATTTTGCTCCAAATAAATTTGAATATCACTCAGCGTGTCGTAAGCTTCTTATATTGGCATAAAAGATAGTTAATTTGTCGCTTGATTGAATTTTGCGATTTACAATCATCATCAAAATTGTAGTCAGTACTCCTCCTAGCAATTACAATCCTTCTTTGATACTCTGGGCACTCCTACAAGTCTGCTCTGTGTGAGTGATCTGTATTCTTATTATTACCCATACAATTGTAACACTTCTCATGTGTGCTTTTGTATTCCTTAAGCTCATGTTTCCTCCACATTACACACAGATTTGTTCTACTTCGCATTTCAGCGTCTAATGATTATATTTTTGGCACTTAAAGCATCTCGTAATGTTAAAGTCTTCCATCACAAAATATGATCCATAATCAATGTTGACGTATTTGTTAGCTAATCTTTTATACATGCGTCCATTTACCTCAATAATGTGTAACCATTTTCCGTTTTTTGTCTGTCTGGCATGAATGAGTTCCATTTTTCCTCTATTCCCAACATCAGGGTTTAGCGCATGTATTTCGTTTTGTAGTTCCTCATTTGTAAATTGATTATCCAGTCCATTTATAACCAGTCTGGGTCGACGCATTTTTGTCTCGGTAATGTCTTACTCATCCTACATGTTATCCATGGTAACTCGGTATAGCTCAGATGCGTTGGCACTGGTCGTTGTTTTAATTATCGCCCCGCCAGTGCGAATAGGCCGTAGCAGTTGAAGAGGAATCTTGCAATTTGACGGTCTCATCCTAGACTCAATTTGTTCTTCTCAATTTTAAGAAGATCAAATCAAAATTGCAGTGTCTGAACCGATGGGAAATCCATAAAATACCAATCCCGTGTGTTATTGTTGTTGTAATTGCAGAAATTTCAAATGGCTATACATAAGTTCCTCGAATATGATTCGGTTTTCATCAAACTTGCAGAGTATTAGGCCCTTATATGTAACTACTAAAATATTTTGTTAAGCTTAAGGGTACGCATACGATTTTATTGGGGAAAATGTGAAATTCGAAGATCATACTATTATTAAAAAAGTTGAGCGAATTTTGACTTCTAAGGTATTTTTTTTTTTGTTGTTGTACTCGTAAACATCTACCTGAATGATTTTTTCAGATTTTTCGGATCACAAGTGTCCAATCGCGAGGGGGGAACACAAATTTTTCGTGTATTTCCCCTTCGTGTGCGCCCCCTGAAGCAAAAACTGTCAGTTTAAGTTATCATTAAGACCTTTCATATGATACCCGCATCGACTACCTTTGATGAAATTTTTTTCGGGGGCCACTCCCCTATATGGGGAGACCCCCCTTAAATACCTCATTTAATTTTTATTGTAGTTGAACTTTCAAGAGAGCACCACTTCATACCTATATGTAAAATTTGGTGTTTCTAGCTTAAGTACATTGCGAGAAAAACTGCTATCACACACGAACGGACGGACGGACAGACGGACAGACAGGTCGCGATTTTAGTAGGGTTTTGTAATATTATTTTACAAAAACCTAAAAAATCGATAATCGAATGTACCTTGCCCGCGGATTTTGAAAAGTCACCTTACTTTTTAAACACACCTCGTACATACATACATACAAAGTTTGATTTTTGTAGCTGATTTAGTTATGAAGAAAAACTGCTGTGGCACACAGACGGACAGACAAGTCGTAATTTGAATAGAGTTGTATATGAAAGGACGACAAAACTGTAAAAATGAATTCTAATTAATTTTTAACTTATAATGCGCTCATTCGATTTATTTACTTGGTCTCGCTCTCTTCTCATCAGCTTTTCACGCTTTAATTAGGAAGTTTTCAGTGAAGATGATGGAAAGCTATTCATATAAACAAAACTTCGAAATGGCATATCTCATTATCACTTGAATGGTGGTAATAGCTACTTTCGCACAAATACCTGGAAATGACAAACTCTCCTAAATTTTCGCCAAATATCAACCAGTAGTACTGTTTATTTGCATTATGACATTGTTGCTTATGCAACATTCATTAGCTTCGAGAAAGTCACAAACATTCGAGACTGTAGTCAAAAATTGTACTCACTTTCATTTCTACCCACCCATTGTAAAAACTAAATCAACTACTCGAAAACCTTCAGTTCATTACCCATATTCTTTGGCTACAAATGTAAACATCAAAAGCCATAGACGAAAATTCCCGCTAACCACTGAAACTACCATTTAACCAACTGGAGAAAGTTTCACCAAGATCAAGCCAAACAACCCCAAAAGGTAAACACTATTCAATTCAGACATCTTTATCTCGATTCAAGGCTGTGAAAACTAGGGCTCCAAGTCATCTCACAATGCCCTTGTAATTGGAAAAACATACAAAGTTTCCAAATAATGTGCTAATAAAGCTATTGATCTCAATGCATCCCACCGCACAATGGGCGGTAAACATATCCGCATCTCATGTGCTCCAACGAGATACATAGATACATGCCGCGGTGGTGACAAATTCCACCGCGAAAATGAGTCAGCGAAACCGGCAAAACTTGAAAATGGACAAGCGATGCCTGTCAGTTGCACAGTAGGAAAACTTAGGTTTGAGTTGAAATCAATATTTAAGGTTGGTATTCCTCAGCAGGTACGAGTATGCTAGTTGTTTACAAACACGGAAATAAATTGCCTACTCGCAGAATTCGGCGATTCCGAATGATTCAGAGTTGATTAATGCTTTCAATTTCTTCGGGCTAAAAAACCACCGTCAGCGCCGGAATGTATCTGCCAGTTGTATACAAAGACGCTAATGTATTGTAGTTGGCGCAAGCTCACCTTTTCACACCTTCAGTACCGGGAGCATCGTTAATTATTGCAAGCGCGCCGGTCAATGGCGAGCTCACCTTCAATCAAGCGCCGCATTCATTGTCAATGTCCAGGTTGCGTTCTGCAGAAGAGAAAACTTTTACTCCAGAGTCAACGTACAAGTCTGTGATTCGACTCTAATCACTGGTTAAAGTTTGGCCCCTGGCCTAAGACCTGTTGATTATTTTCCGTTGGATTTACGAGTATGTAATGTACGTACATATCTGCACTGAATGGTTTTACTAGCGATATCGTAGTCGTAGGTCGCTGCAAGTTTATGGTAAACACTCGGCGGTGGACATTAGTTAGTTAACTAACTTTTTCATGATGATTGTCCATAAATAAACGCCCGCATCCACTATCACTTTCATCGCGATCATAACAGTTTGTTATGGTCACTAAAAATGACCATTTTCGCCGGTTGGCTTTTTTTAACCCTGAGTTCCTGTTATTCACACTTCTTAGCGTTCATGTGAATTTGTCGAATCACAACAAAGCTTCAATGCGATTGGCGCCTCCTCTCATTATTATCAGGTAAAATATTAGCGACCGCAACATGAACGGGTTAACCGCGTTAAAATCGATGTTGTCTCTCCGCCAAACCGTGCCGGTACCAAAACTTTTAATGACCTTGGGAACTAAGATGTGTGGCAAATCTGAAAGTGAAACTAATTCGAAATGCATTTTATCTTTCTTCAAAACAAATCGCATTTCTTTTAAGGTACTTCGCGCTATGATGGTGTTGTGCATTGATTAAATCATCAGCCGGAAATCTAATGGAAGTTGAAATGAAATACTATCAATCAATAAGAAATTAAGTTCCTTCTTTTCTCTTTCAAAAATAAAACGAATAAAAGCATTTCCGAATATTCCAATTGAGACATAAATTTGCATATTGGCATAAATTATGGTGAATTTTGCACATTATCGAATTGATGATGTATTGCGTAACAAAAGGTACATTTATTTGTTGGTTTTTTTCGTTTTGTTATTGCCGAAAATATATTTTTGGCGGATTGAATTGGTGATAGCTCGATTTGCCGTATTGTGGGTTGCATTAATGAGACAGATATTAATGAATTATTGAATCGGACTTTGTAAATCTGTTAATGTAATGTAAATAAATGAATCAAATTGAATTAGATAATAAGACTACATAATAATGGTTATGCAAACCGGGATAAGTTGTAATGTATTATATTATTACGAAATTTGCTCCGCTACAGAGCAAATTGAAATGTAAATTTGTAAATAATCGTTGAAAAGTCTTTTAGTTATTACAGAATACATCCTTACAAATGATTAATACACATACATATACGAGTACTTAAAACTTTATGAGTAAATTCATTTTGTAGTTATCGAGCAACTAAGCGGGATCTTCGCGAGTCAATACACTTCGTACAAAAATCACTACACTGCCATGAGGATCTTCAGATGTCACCGAGTTTTGGATATTCAATAAAATCTAGGGGACCGATTAAAAACTCGGCAAGGGCCAAATTTCTTAACTCAAGCGACATTACTGTGAAATAAACTCAGAAAAATTGTTTACATTCTGTGGCGGCGGTAAAAAGACCAAATTCGCTTCAATGGATGTAAGTAAACTATTTATAACTTGACATTACAGAGTGTGCTTAATGACTATGTGACATTTGACAGGATTTGGGTACAAAAACAAAATAGACATTGCACTTCTACAGGAACCACTTCTAACAAAAAAATCACCCATCGTAAGAATCAAAAACCACCAACAATTAACAAAATAAAAACAGAAAAAGAAGGAGAGGGAGTCTCCATAGTAATAAATAATAAAATTTAAAGAAATACCTCTCAACAACATAGACATTGAGGCAATAATGATGACCACAACTAATCTAAGTCCAAATATTAACATCTACGCGTGCTACTTTCCCCCTGACCTAAGCAGCTCAACTTTCAAAGAACAAATCCATCAAATTATAAAAGTAGTTAACAACAAAAACCTCATCATTATTGGAGGAGACTTCAATGCAAGGCAAAAAGACTGGGGAGACAAAACAAATAATGTAAAAGGAAACATCCTTAAATCCGTGTTAAGCAAATATAAATTAGCACCCCTCAACACAGGCACGTTCACCTTCTTTAGGAAAACCAATCAACAGACCACACAAATGTCAGCCTCAGACATCACCCTAACAAACAATTTAAACTACTGGAATGAATGGAACACTAAACAAGTTGGGTAGACAGACCTATGCTCATGTCAGAAGGGTTTTGTACTCAACTTACAAAATGCCGTAACCAGCAACGAATAAAATTAAGAAACACGTCATGTTCGAGGATCATACTATTATTAACTAAGTTGGAAGAATTTTTTAATTCTGAGGTATTTGTTAAAATTATACCCATAAATATCTCGCTTGATAATTTTTTCAGATTTTTTTAGATCACGGGTGTCCATTTGCGAGGGAGAAAACACATTTTTCATGTATTTCCCCCCCCACTGTGCCCCACTGAAGCAAAAACTGTCAGTTTAAGAACTGTTTTGAAAAGCTCTCATAGAGAACTTTCATTTGATACTCATATCGGCTACATTTCATGAAATTTTTTTTCAGGGGCCACTCCTCTGTACTGTAAGCATCGATTCATGTCCTATTTTTTCGAATCCTAGAATGGCTACAAAACCCTTTTGCTAGGAGCTCTCTCCTGCCTCTTTGACTTGTTTCAATTGTATGTAGTCATCCTCATGATATCTATCATTCCTGAAACTTTCATGCAAATCCTAGCAAAGCTGTAGTGTCTAAGTCGGTAAAAAGCGCATATGGCTCCATAGCCATATGTTTCCATAGTAATACAGGGCATATTATTCCATAGTAATACAGGAAAATTCAAATCGCTATAACTTCGTTAAATACTATTCGATCTTTATGAAACTTTCAGGAAAGATCAATCCTATAAATAGTCATCTGTTTGCTAAATTTTATTGAATTTAAGGGTACCATTTAGATTTTATTCAAGAAAACATAAAATCGATAAATCATACTATTACTAACAAAGTTGAGTGAATTTCGACTTCTCACGTATTTGTTGTTGTTGTACTCATTAAGGCCTACATCCATGATTTTTTTCAGGTTTTTCGGATGGAAGGTGTCCAATCGCGAGGGGGGGTACGCGAAAAGTTCGTACATTTCCCCTTCCCCTGCCCCCCTCGGTACTCATAAGGCAATTTTAAGACCTGTTTTCACAAGATCTCATTGAGACCTTTCCAATGACACCCTATTCGACTACCATTGGTGAAAATTTTTTTTTGAGGGGTCAACTCCCTATATGGGGAGACCCCCCTTAAACCCCTTCGAAAAATTTTTTCACCCTTGAACTTTCAAGAGGTCACCACTTCTGACCTTTCCACAAAGTTTCATGGCTGTAGCCTCTATAGTTTCGGAGAAAAAGTGCTGTGACATACAGACGGACGGACGGACGGACGGACGGACGGACGGACAGACGGACACAGGTCGTGATTGCAATAGGGTTTTGTATTTTAGTACAAAACCCTAAAAATACAAAATAGACAAGAGTGAGCACGTCCCCATTGAATTCACATTGCAAGTTGAAAATTGGAACAAAAAGAAAAGACGAATACCAAACAGAAATAAAATCATGGAGGACATCAACACGATCAACTTCACCAATGATCCTGAAGAAAATATGAAGAAAATCAATGAGCTAATAAAAAGCAACCAGATAAGCGCGAAGAAATTCAAACACAGTCCAAAACCATGGTGGTCAAACGAAATAAACATCCTATGGAGGGAAAAAACGAAAGCCTGGACAAATTTCCAAAAAATGAAAAGTAATGAAAACGAAGCAAAGTTTCTAGAGATACAAAAAAATGGAGAGAAACTGTAACTAAGGCAAAAAGAGAATTGTGCAATCAAAAAATCAATTAAATAAACTAAAGTGGAGATATAAAACAGTTTCGGAATTTGGTTAATGCAGTCAAAAACAACAACAACAACACGAGATCGCAATGGGATACCGAAAACAACAAAGGCTTTCTCAAAATAATAAAAAATAAACACCAGGCGCTAAATACTAACTGGACTCCCTACATGCCCAACAACATAGAAACTGCTGAACCCTTTGAAATACACGAACTGCTCACAGTACTAGATAAACGTAAACAAGTTGGGTAAACAGACCTACGCTCATGTCAGAAGGGTTTTGTATTCAATTTACAAAATGCAGTCACCAGATCGAGTCAAATCAAGAAATATGTCAAAGACGATTTTATTGGAGAAAATATAAAATTCGAAGATCATACTATTATTAACGAAGTTGAACGAATTTCGACTTCTGAGTTTTTTGTTAGTGTTATACTCATAAATATCTCCCTTGATAATTATTTCAGATATCCATTCGCGAGGGAGGAAACACATTTTTCATGTATTTCCCCCCTGTGCCCCCACTGAAGCAAAAACTGACAGTTTAAGAACTGTTTTGAAAAGCTCCCATGAAAGCTATCATTTCATACTCATATCGGCTACGTTTGATGAATTTTTTTTCAGGGGCCACTCTCCTGTACTGTTATCATCGATTAATGGCCAATTTTTTCGAATCCTAGAATGGTTACAAAGCCCTTTTGCTAGGAGCTCTCTCCCGCCTCCTTGACTTGTTTCGCTTATGAGTATTATTTGTAGGTACTCATCTTCAGTCATTCATCAAATTGAATCAAGCGTTCAAAGCATTCACCTTAAACGTTGAAGTTGGGAAAAAGAACTCAAAATTATTCAATCTTCGCATTTAAAACAGCCACTATTTTGTTTTACGATTACTGATACCACTAGCTGAACCAGTTCTCAAAGATATTCATGACACCTATCATTCCTGAAATTTTCATGCAAATCCTAGCAAAACTGTAGTGTCTGAGTCGGTAAAAAGCGCATGTTGTTCCATAGCCATATGTTGCCATAGTAATAAATGCAGCGCATATTGTTCCATAGTAATACAGGAAAATTCAAACCGCTGTAACTTCGCCAAATATGATTCAATCTTTATGAAACTTTCAGAATAGATCAACCTTATTAATAGCCATCTGTGAATTGAGTTTAAGGGCACTGTTAAGATTTTATTCAAGAAAACATAAAACATAAAAATTTAAGAGTGAAATTTCACTAAAGTTCACTAATATATAAAAACAAAAAAAAATCAAAATAATTGACTAATTCACTAATTTACATTTACTACGTGGAAAAAAGGTCAATAATAGCAAAAATAAACGAAATTTTTGTAATCCGTAGCTCACTTTGACTTCCAGCAGCAACAAAAAACGACTTTTAATATAATTACGACCACTTTGAATATTCACGTATCATCGATAGACTAGGGGTTCATATAATGGACATTCCTTATACAGTATGTGATATAAGAAAACACTATAATATAAAGAGGTCCTATGCCATATATCTGTTATAAATTTCGTAATATAATATAAAGAAAAGTTGGAATATGTATTCACAAACACAAGAAACTGAAACATATCTATAATAGCTTAGGCAGTTACAATATAAGCGCGAAAGTTCTTTCTGAATAATTCAAAACAGGGAGATCGAAGGAGAGAAAATATATTTTGTATTGTACTAATTTTCTAAGATCTAATAGTATTCATTCGAGGACATTGTGAAGTCTGCCAGATTTTAGATAGATCTAACAATACTTTATAACTACATTAATTCAGATTTTATAGAAAGTAATCCGAATTGACTGTTGATTGTCTTAGAGTATTTTCTGAATTGTAGGTCAATTAATAATAATAAGTTTTATTAGCTTGAATGAAATTAAATAACAAAATGAATTGCTAATTAAAAACACGACTTTCCTTTCCAGTGGTTCTTCCTTTCAGCGGGAAATGGAGTGCAGGGTAGGTATGCCGTCGCGAAGGTAGAGAAAATCCGCTGAGGTCGTTTGAAAACGGGCAGGTATTGGTGGCTGAAGATTGTAAATGAGCGTAATCCATTCGGAGACCCGCGACCGAAATCCTCTCCGATCTAGCTGGCCGACAAGCAGCCTTCGCGTGAATGGATTACGGTACACGGATTGGTTGACCGGTTGGTACCATCCGTTGGCACAACTCAGACTTAACGTCTAGAACCGATGAGAGGTCGGTTGCTTGTACGGACTTAGACATGTAAAATCATTACAGACATCAAAATCGTACCTATCCCCAAGAAAAACAAACCATTGCACAAAATAGAAAGTTATAGACATATCTCTCTCATAAGCATCCCGCTGAAAATAATTAACTGCCTAGTAAAAAATAGAATTGCTAGTGACATTGAATACCAAAACACCCTGAGCAATTTCTGTTTTGCTTATAGAAAAGGAAAGTCGGCAATCTCATGCATAAACACGGTATTACACCTCCTCAACAAAGGCAAGAAAGCAAAAAACATCATGATCATCAACTGTGATATTTCTAGTGCGTATGAGAGAGTAAATATTCCGGAACTCTTCAAAATCATGTCCAACTTCAACATCAAGAATGATTATATCTCAAGGATCTTAAACTTCCGGATGTACAGGAAATTACATCTAGGCAAGGATTCGGCCGAAATTAACAATGGACTTCCGCAAGGGGACGTACTAAGTCCGCTCCTCTTAAATCTCTACACATCTAGCCTCCATAAAATCACTGACAGTCAAACTATACTCATTCAATTTGCTGATGACAGAATAGTCACAGAACTATGTAACAGGCTAAACCTCCCATTGAGCTTGGAAAAATCGCAAGCCATAGAATTCTACACAAACAAAACCCACCCCAATAAAATAAAATATGGAAACAAACAACTAGATTGGGTAAAAAATTGCACCTTCCTAGGCAGAAACTTTAACAATCAAAATCACTTCAATGAATTGTACAACAAGTCTCTAAGTAAAACAAACAAACCAATCAACATAGCTTTCAAAATCAGCTCCCCCAAACATGGTCTAACCCTCAAAAAGTCATTAAACACATTTAAGTCTCTAATAAGACCGGTACTAGAAAGCAATCTAACAAACTTTGTTCATGCTCCAAATCATTTTCTAAACAAAATAGACAGCCTGAAAGCCAAAGTCATAAAACGATGTCTCGGGGTACCTACAACCACGCCAAATATACTAGCGCTTGCTCTAGCTGAAGAATTACCAACCAGACTAAGAGCTGAGTAACTCCTTGCCAAAGAAATAGGAAAAAACCTATACCGCCAAGACTTCAAAGAAATGATATCGGAGAACCAAAAAACTCGAACTGTGCCACAGTTTACAAAAAACATGTCGACATCTACAATAACGCCTGTTTGGGTTCTGCACTACCAAGCCGACACAGCATAAAATTTCAAACCAATAGTTTCATGCACAACATCCCCAACAACTTCAAGAAAATAAACTACGAAAACTTCAACGAGTCGATCGAAGCAGTACTACAAAGCCTCACGGGTAACCAAGCTAAGATATATTTCACGGATGCAGCAAAAAACAGACCAGGCACTGGTTTTGCCATACACTGCTATAACTCCAAAAAGACACTAAAATACTGCCTGAACACAGACTCTACAGCAGCAAATGCAGAACTAAAAGCAGTCCAGGAAGCAATAAACAACGCGGATGCTGAACACACCAACACCATAGCCATCTTCACCGACTCCAAAAACACAATAAACGAGATCATAAACAACACAAACCACAAACTCATCACAGAAAAAATCAGAAAAACAATCAACAATAGACCTAACGCACCGCTACTATTTTACTGGATACCGAAAGTGGAAAAATTTCACAGCTTCGAATTGGTTGACAAAGCAGCTAAACTGGCCACAATAGAAGGCGAACAGGTCGACTCATTACTGGAATGGGACGACTCTATCAAAAAGATTAACGACTCCATTAACATAGAATGGCATGAATACTACCGAAAAAACATCAAAAACCTAGCGTACAGCCCTTGGCTACAAGCTGACCTTATTTACAGAACCAAACCATGGTTCCATGATTTCACACCAAGCAGCAACACGCAAAAATAAATAAACAGAATTCTACTCAACCGAGCCTACAATCACAAAAGGTTAAAAAAAGCAAAAATATTTCCATCCCAAGGATGCAAGTGGTGCGACATAACAGAAGATCTTGAACATAGAATTCTAAACTGTGAACACTTTAAAACTCTACGGAACAAGTATGAAATCTTTCAAAATAACTATCCAATAGCAAAATTTTTTAATAAAAACAACGAGAAAGCACTAACTCAATGAATCGCCTTTCTTGAAGAAGCAAACTTAGAACTTTAACTTCACGCGAATAGTCCTCTCGACTCCCAAAAACTAACTTTTAACCTTCCAAGAAAAACACTCAATCCAATATACTACTTACCATTTCAAACGGATACTAACACACTAACACAGTAAAATCACAAAGCCAATAAAGAAAAACTAGAAAAAAGCACTATATTACCATAAGTCCCTAGAGGACATTAATCGATACATCGGTGGCCAAATAAACTGTGCCGATTAGAATATATGTACACTTGCCAGAAAAAGTATCCGTACATGCAAGATAACAAAGTTATATTTGTATTAAAGGACAAATGTCCACTTAATTTGAATGCTTTCTATTATAATATCATAAAATCTACACTTTTGCATGATTCCCAGTATGTTTCATAACACATACTATTTAAAAATACTTGGAACTCAAACAAAATCAATTTATGGCAACATAATAGACGAGAAAAAGTATCTGTACAGAACAAACCGGGGGATTCCCCGTGTTACGCGATAGCATATGCAGATGCATATTAATGTTTTTAACTCCGATAATAGTTCTACTTTCAGTTGTGATAGGTTTAAAAGTGAGTGGCTTTTTAGGGTTTTGTAAAATAATTTTACAAAACCCTACTAAAATCGCGTCCTGTCTGTCCGTCCGTCCGTGTGTTACAGCAGTTTTTCTCCGAAACTACTTAAGCTAGAAACATCAAATTTTGCATGTAGGTGTAAAGTGGTGCTCTCTTCAAAGTTCAACTACAAAAAACTTTCATAAGGTATTTAAGGGGGGTCTCCCCATATAGAGGAGTGACCCCCCGAAAAAAAATTGCATTGAAGGTAGCCGATATGAGTATCAAATGAAAGGTCTTGATGAGAACTTTTCAAAACAGGTCTTAATTTGGCAATGTTTGCTTCGAGGGGCGCACAGGGAGGGGAAATACACGAAAAATTTGTATCCCCCCCTCGCGATTGGACACCTGTGATCCGAAAAATCTGAAAAAAATCAAGAATATAGGTCTTGATGAGTACAATAACAACAAATACGTTAGAAGTCGCAATTCACTCAACTTTGTTAGTAATAGTATGATTTATCGATTTTATGTTTTCTTGAATAAAATTTTAATGGTACCCTTAAATTCCTGAAATAGATAACCATTTATAAGATTGATCTATCCTGAAAGTTTCATAAAGATTGAATTATATTTGGCGAAGTTATAGCGGTTTGAATTTTCCTGTATTACTATGGAACAATATGCGCTGCATTTATTACTATGGCAACATATAGCTATGGAACAACATGCGCTTTTTACCGACTCAGACACAACATTTTGCTAGGATTTGCATGAAAATTTCAGGAATGATAAGTGTCATGTATATCTTTGAGAATCAGATCAGCAAGTGGTATCAGTAATCGTAAAACAAAATAGTGGCTGTTTTAAATGCGAAGATTGAATAATTTTGATGTATTTTGCCCCAACTTCAACGTTTAAGGCGCATGATTTTAACACTTGATTCAATTTAATGAATGCCTGAAGATGAATACCTACAATTGATACTCATAGGTGAAACAAGTCGAGGAGATGGGAAAGAGCTCCTAGCATAAGGGTTTTGTAACCATTCTAGGATTCGAAAAAATTGGCCATTAATCGATGATAACAGTACAGGAGAGTGGCCCCTGAAAAAAAATCATCAAACATAGCCGATATAAGTATGAAATGAAAGTTTTCATGGGAGCTTTTCAAAACAGTTCTTCAACTGTCACTTTTTGCTTCATGGGGGAAATTCATGAAAAATGTGTTTCTTCCCTGGTGAATGCATATCTGAAATAATTATCAAGGGAGATATTTATGAGTATAACAATAACAAAAACCTCAGAAGTCGAAATTCTTTCAACTTTTTTAATAAAAGTATGATCTTCGAATTTTATATTTTCTCCAATAAAATCGTCTTTGACATGTTTCTTGGTTTCATTCGATCTGGTGACTGCATTTTGTAAATTGAATACAAAACCCTTCTGACATGAGTGTAGGTCTGTTTACCCAACTTGTTTTAAAATTTTTTGTGCACTAGAATACATGATGACGCCCAAAATTTGCGAAATCAGTGCTGAGAAGAGGAAAGTCGCGCTAAAACTTTAAAGTGAAGGGAAAATTTACCACGAAATTTGTCAAATAGTAGCCAGAACTAACTCCTCTGTCCAATATGTGGTGAAAACATTTAATAAAACTGGTTCAATTATGTCCAAGCTTCGCTGTGGTCGACCCTCCATACTGACTGAACGCGAAAAAAGAAACGTTTTGGAGGCAGTTCAAAAGAATTCTCGAGTAGCTGCCTCCCAAATTGTTGCAAATATAAAAGACTCTTTTGGCAAGGTTCTTCACGAACATAACATACTGAAGAGAGATGGATATCACTCACGCATAGCACGTAAGAAGCCATGCATTTCGGAAGTGAACAGGAAGAAACTTTTGGATTTCGCAAAAAAATTATATAAACAAGCCACCAGAGTTTTGGGAACAGGACCTTTTCTCTGACTAAAGCAAATTTTGCATATATGGCATGAAAGGAAGAAAGTTATTATGGCCGAAGAGCGGCAATGCACTCGAAAATGAAAATCTCGTACCAACTATGAAACACGCCGAAGGTGGTGTGATGGTCTGGGGGTGTATGGCGGCAGAAGGAGTTGGCCACTTGTGTTTATATAGTGAACAATGGATCAATACGGCTACCTTAATATTTTGAAGGTGAATTTTAAACAAAGCGTTTAGCACTTGAGGCTTAGTGACGATTTATGGTTCCAGCAAGATAATGATCCCAAGCACACAGCTCACAATGTGAAGCTTCGGTTGTTCTACAACACAAAACATCAGCTGGGTACGCCGCCCCAATCCCCAGACCTTAATCCCATTGAGCATTTGTGGGACTTGTTGGAGCGCAGGATTCGTCAGCACAGCATAACCTCGAAGGAAATGCTGAAAAACGTCATCGTCGATGAATGGGGCAAAATTACCATTCAGGACACAGCCGAATTGGGTCACTCCATGCCAAATCGACTTAAGGGAAGGTCCTTAAGAGGAAAGCTTATCCCAACAAGTTATAAAATATTTGAATATTTCAAACTAATATTGTCTTGTACGGATACTTTTTCTGGTTCGTTTAAGTGAGGATTTTTTGTTTTTATTTCGTAAAAGCAAGTTTTTAAAGGAATACCAACGGGAAAATTTATAGAAAAGATAGTTTCATTAATGAATAAATTTTGTTGCTTGATTATTTAAATGTAGCAGCCTTCTTTAGCATAAATTGTCAAATATATTGCTTTCTTTTGATGTTGTACGGATACTTTTTCTGGCAAGTGTATAGTTACTTGCAAGCAAAAACACTAAGGTGCCAAAAATCAAAGAAAAAAGAAAATAAAATACAAGTATATCGGAACAAAGGGAATCAAGCCCGGAAAACTGGCAACACCAGAGGTACAAAGCGAATCCTCAACTAGTCATAGATGGTCCGATGCGGAAAATGACGAGAAGGCATTACCACCAAGAACGAAAGCGGCCAAGAAAGAAATACTACCGTCAGCAACAATTGAAGTAGAGCAAGCTGCAACAAAAATTTCAAACAGGGTAATTATCGACCTAATCAACACGGAATCGGAAGGATTTAGAATGGTTCAAGGTGAATTGGCCATTGAAAGAAAGTTACCCGTTCCTATCCAAGTACCAACACCCTATAATCCAAACTCATACGCGCCTCTTTCAGGAGAAGAATATATAACCTCCAAGCAAAAAACGTGTGCCTCTGGAAAGAAACAATCATGGTGTCCCCATATATTCATTGAAGGAATCACAGCAATCGCAGTTAAAAAAATCATGGAAATGAGCCTCATAACGAAGCATAGAATTATTCGCTTGAGCGCGGGCAAGTAAAAATTACAGTTGACGAAGTCGGCATCCATGATGAATTACTGGCTTTGATATGCAGAATTAAAGTGGAAGGTTACTCCTTTATACCAATGGAACGAAAAAAAATATACAGTCATACTCAGAGGTGTAGATTCGGTATTCGCAGCTATACAGGTTAGGGAATACATCGAAATACAATGTCCGGACATTAAAATCGACAATGTCTCACTGTTAACCACCGGATGATCTAAGGCAAAACGGCGTGAATTTAGACTTATACAGAATAATCCTTAGCCAAAAAGAAGACCCAGACCACCTCCTTAAGCTCTGTTACACCCTTCATCTGAAAGCGACATGGGAAAAGTCCAGAAGGAGTGACCAACTTCAGTGTTATAGATGTTAGCGCTTTGGCCATGTCAGGTATGTAGCTTATGGAGAGGACCACAACCCCCCAAGAATGCCCAAGAAAAGACATTGACAAAACAAGTAACCCACCTTTCTGTATCGTCTGCAAAGAGAAAGGCCACCCATCAAACTTGCCCGGATGCCCGAAAAGGAGAGGATTTGCTTAAAAAGATAGCTCTTTTAAAAAACAAAAGAACAACCCCCATTTCAGCCCCATCTTTCGAATATATCCAAACCCCAATAGCAACATCCACATCAGCTCAATCAGTACCTCAATACTTGGAAGTCACGAGTGGAAGAAATTCAGCTATGCCACGGCACGCAGTACCACAAGAGAACCCCCTTCAAAGACTCCACTACGAAACAGTCCAAGTGTCACCAGGGGAACTCCTAAAAAAGCTTGCCCAATTCTGGCCGATACAAACACAGGACAAGCCAGTTTTGCTCACTGAGCTATACCTTAACCTGTATGGGGGTAAATAATCTGATTACTATCTGTGTCAACATAACCTCTCTAGCTTCTCATGACAAAAGAATATTTGTGTCTAACCTTACAAAATCCATTCACCCAGACATAGTTTTCCTTAACAAAACAGTCTTAAAACCGACACACAAGGTCCGAACAGAGAACTACCAAGTACTTAGAAATGGCGCAAGCAGAGGGACCGCCATTCTATATTGAGACCACCTATCAGTCGACCAAATAAATTTTAACCATCCTGACATTTCCTGCACACTAGCAACTTTAAACATGCGAAGGCACAATGGTAGTAATGAGAAAATACTAATTGGATCTATTCACATCCCAGGAAAACTGGGACTTTCAATAGAACCGACCCTTAATAGAATACTAACAATAACTGCTAATCACGACTCTATCCTCCTCGGCGGAGACCTCGACGGGAGAAATGAGCATTGAGGTGATTCCACACGGAATCAAAACGGCCAAAGAATATATCAATATCAATGGATCCTATCGAGCGCATTTCTAACATGCGCCATCGTCTACGCAGGTGTCCCCTCATACCCAAGAAGCAGCCCGTTCTTAGATAGCTTTCTAGTGTCACAAGGCCTATAATGGGTAGCACAACTCCCTACCAATGTCCAACCCTACCATCGATATCCGATCACTATTGTTTGAAACTAACCCTTCACCTAAATAAGCAAACCACTATTGAAGAAATACCGAAAAAAATTTCGCTCCTATGCCTCTGTTGATTGGGCAGAGTTCAGAAAAGATTAAGAAGACGATTAACGGGCCGACAGTCATATAATTTTAACATCGACAGGGACCCTATCAAGCACAGAGGGCTACCCTACTCTACACCTAAAGAAAAGCTGTGATATATCTCCTCATTCTACGAAAACCTGTACCGAGAAAGAGCACCAGAGAACGAAAGAACCCCAGACAACGAAAGAGCACAGGAAATGATATCGGCTTTAAGAACTAGAAACATCGGTTACCAAGAGCCATACCGTATAATATTTTCTGACACCAACAAGGCAGTATCGCTCCAACATGAAACATTCGGGGAATTTTTCACCTACGTTTTAGAAGATATACTAGCTGGTCTTAATAATAAAACCTCCTTAGGCCTAGACTGGATTCCCAGTAAAGTACTAAGGAACTGTGGTGCAATTGTCGCAAAAATCTTAACAATCATTTTCAAAGATTGCATCAACAATGGTTACTTTCCCGAAAGACGGAAACGAGGCAATCTTATCCTTATCCCTAAACCAAACTGCAACGGAGATGTAAAAAACTTCAGGCCAATCTCTTTACTTTCCAATATTGGTAAGATTCTGGAAAGAATCATACTACGAAGCTTTAGAGTATTTTCAATGAAGCTTATTCCGGAGCTTTGGTTCAGGTTTCAACCCAAAAAACCCACAGAACATGCCATTATGCTTGTACACGACGCCGTTGTAAAAAACTTGTGCAAAAAACAATGCACGGTCGCATGTGTGCTGGACTTACAAAAAGCGTTTCACTCCGTTTGGACTGATGGGCTAAAATGCAAACTCATGTATTCCAACTGTCCCCTGACCCTCACGCGTATCCTTGACAGCTTCCTATTAAATAGATATTTAAAAACTGAAATATTCGACCGAACTTCAACAACTATACCTATCCTGTCTGGAATCTCACAAGAATCCATATTGGGACCAAACCTTTCTAACTTCTTCCTATACGACATCTCACATACCGCCGCTACAAACAGAATCCAAAACATCTCCTGTCACTCAAACATAGTCATGTACGCGGATTATATTCTAATTCTAGCCAGTCACACTCTTCCCATTTCCGCCATGGAAATGGTGCAAAGAGAAGTTGACATTATAGCACGCTATTTAAAGGGTTGGAGGCTCCAAATCAAAGCTGCTAAATCGGAAATAATATGCTTCCGTAACTGGAGCAGTAAAGGGCACAAACTAGCAGTTCAGTAAAGCAAACTGATAAAGGCAGTTATCAACGGGGACTCGGTGAACCCAAAAGAAATCATTAGGTGTTTGGGAGTGAACCTCAACAACAGGTTCAAAATGAACCTTAATTCGCCCCATCATCACATACTCCTTCCCAGCCCCGCTGCCAATTTCACCAACAATAGGCGATGAATTGCAAATATTTTAGAGGAGGATACTCCGAAAATGTATATTGAAATGCCGACGCCCCAATAAAAAATACTATAAAAACAGCGTTCTTTACCAAGAAACTAATGTGACCCCCATCCTGCAATACATGCTTAAAACAAGCAAAAAGCGAATAGCTAAATGGCAGATACAGTAGCCTCATCGCATAATCGGACAAGCTCTTTTTGAATGTTTGAGTGAGTTTAAATTACGTAGAAATAGACTTTTCATGCTTTTTTCGCATTTATATATACTTTAGGTAGTACGAAAAAAAAACAAAACATTTATCTTCAAGTATTATAATACAAGAATATAAACAAAAATAAGTCAATTTGTGACACGCAAAGAATAATCGGACAAAGCAAAACTCCCATGGAAAAGTTCCGTTTTTTTGCAAGTTCCTTCCTGAAACTTGGATTTTGTCTGTCGTTATGAGTTGTGGTTAGTCTTTTCAGCACCACACATTAGAAAGTTCATTAAAACATCTCCAAATGGAAAGCAAACTACGGTGGAAATAAGAATACTTATAGTCAGGCTGAATTTTGAAGGAAAAACTGTCGAGAAACTGCTGAACTGGTCGGTAGAGGCAAATCAACTATACAAGATATTATTAAGCCATTCCGTGATGAGTTTAGGATAAAAAATAAGAGTCGAGAAGGGCAAGGGATTATATTAAAAGAGCGAGAAGAGCGAATGATAGTAAAAGAAGTTAAACAAAATCCTTTCAAAACGGCGAAAGAATTAAAAATAGCCTTGAAGGACCGCACTGGAAAGGATGTGTGCTTAAATATGGTGCGAAACACGTTGCACAAGTATAATATTATATCCAGGATACTAACTAAAGCCTATAAAAATATTCTAAACCTTCCGATTCTCACTCCAACAAGATTAGTGTATCAACGGACCAATGCACTCACTCAGTCAAATGGAGAAAGCTTAGTTTATCTTCAAATGTCCAATTTCCAGTGAATCGGAACGAAGCCCCTTTTTAAAAGAATCACATACAAATCCATATAAATCAAGAAATGCCAACAATTTTGTAATACCTTACGCTAGAACTGATTGACTAAAGAACGATGCAACGAATGATGCTCCTTAAGTCTTTTCTTAAAAACCAATAATGAGTTGACGTTTTTCACTGTTTCTGGAAGATTGTTGTATATCTTCCCGAAAAAGTGAAAAACGTAAACTCATTATTGGTTTTTAAGAAAAGACTTAAGGAACATCTAATAAATACAAATTAATGATAAGTCCGGAGGATTGAAAATAATGTATCTTAGGGCATTTTAGACCCTAACGTCGAGATACTTAAAGACAGCTAGTTTTTTAAACTCAGAGTTTTTTTTACTGCGTCGTATTATTATATTTTTTTTTATCTCTGAGAACATTTCACGAATCGGACTAGACTAGCAGGAAAGGAGTACTTCACAGCATTTGGTGTGCCCCTGATACCGATGTTTTAGCATTGTCTGGAGGCACACGTAGGAATGGACGACGTGTGAAGTGCAGATCGCACGAGCGTTGTGCGACGATGAAAGAGTGATGGAGAGAGTGGTAGGGGCTGGAGATATTTAAAAAAAACGGTATTTCCTGGCCAACTTATGCTGTGGCTTGGTTGCTTGCTTTGTCACGGTTCCGTGCCAGTTGGGCCTCACGCTGAAGTTTTTGACACTAGCTTCGTTTTTCAGCGATTCCAGTTGACCACTAGTACACTGGGGGCTTGCCGTGCCGGGGTTTTCGATGGGGCATAGAAGCATTGCAAGCAGTCGTGATGATGCTCTTAGTTGAGTTCACCACGTCATGAGCTGCCACTTCTTCCGTCCCCTCCAGATCTCCCTGCAGCGGTGCATCTGCTGTGAGCACCTCGACAAACCTCTCGACGTCAATCCTTCCGATGTTCCATCCAATTGTAGAAAGCTGGGAGCACGGACGTCGGGAGGTAACATCACTGATTTCAAGCTGAATGCACTGATGTTCATTGGCTGAGTAGTCCTCTAATACTCTCCAGTTGTGTATCCTCCGTACAAAGGACTCTGAGGCAAATGCCACGTCCAGTATGGTTCCTTCACCGCCAATACGGCGGAAAGTCGGCGTATTTCCAGTGTTTAGTACGAAGAGCGCCGTTCTGGCCGCCGTTTCTAGGATTCGTTTTCCCCACGGATTTGTTTGAGGCATGCCTCATTCGATTGCTTTAGCGATGAAGTCTCCCCCAACGAGCACGTTCCCATCTGCGTTCAAGGCAGCATCCTCCAAAGCATTAAGCTTGGCTTGGAAAGATAATATCGATTTGTTAGGCGTTATGTAAGCACTAGAGAAGGTGGCCCTTAGCACCAAACCCACATGAAACCATCCCCCCGTCCACTACTCTTTGCTTGAAAATCACTGTTCCGAACCCAGATGGCGGCAGTGCCAGTTTCGTCAGAATACCATAATGCAGGACTTTTATTATGGTGTTGCTCACTCAGCAGCAAGAAGTCGGCTTTCATGTCCCTCGCAAACTGCTCAAGCAGATTTTGGGTGGTTGAACTGCGGTGCAGGTTTAGCTGCAGAATGCGGGTCATGGAAGTTCTGGTTGTGCCTTGGCTAGGGCTTCCTGGAACACTCGGCATTTTCCTGATCCCAAAGCGTGCCCAACATCAGGTGTTGGATCAGCATTCTTGCAGAGAATACAGTGTGCCTCCTTCGTACACTCTTTTCTTTTATGTCCCATTTCACCACATTTGTAACACAGGGAACTCCTATCGGGTGCTTTGCATACTTGTGTGGTGTGACCATAGCTAAGGCATTTGAAACATTAAAGAGGCGTTGCTCTTCGCCATATCCTACAGACAACCCACCCTATTCTTACTTTGCTTTTGTTGAGGAATTGTTCGGCGTCCTTTTCGGTCAAGTCAACTATGGCCATGCGTTGTCCGCTGTTGTTTTCTGGTGTCATTCTCACGTTGATCCTTCCCACGCTAGGGAATTCCCTTTTGATGGCCTCTTCTACCTCGGCCAGATCCGTGGCGCAGTCAATTCTTCTTATTTCGATCGTTCCCATCGGCTCAAGCGAGGCAATAGCCGCGCTTTTGCCGATGACTTTCTTTACTGCGTCGCAGAATGCTTCCCTATTTTCAGCCTCTGCTCCAAATCCGACCAATATGTGGCCCGACCGCGTTGGTCATACTGCTTTAATGGCAGTGTTAGTGTCCTCGGGCCTTACGTTTTCCCTGATGTCCTGCAGCACCTCCGCGTAGGATCGACCATCTTGGGGTTTTACGACTAGTGCCTGCTGCTGCTGTTTCTTTCACTCCTGTTTTGCATTGGGCTTTTTCTTCTTGGGCGTCCGTGTAAACTTTACTTTCTGGAACTTTTTTAAGGAGTTTCTTAGCGGCTGCCTTCTCTCCTTTTTTATGCACTGTCTGGAACTCGCGATCTAGTGCTCCACGCCAATCAAGTACCTCCTCCTTCCTTCTTTTATCCCAATCTCCTTCGATTGGGCTGGACGCCATTCTTTTATTAATTTTTAATTGTGGAGCTGTCTGCACGTGCCCTCTGGATCTCACCCCAGCGCTTCTTTTGTCTTTCGCTCCTCTTTGGCCTTCTGTTCCTCTTCGGCCTTTAACCAGCTCCTCCGATAATGCCCTATGCGGTCTAGGAGCTCCTCTAGTTCAAGGAGCCCAATCCTTACTGCGTTGGTGATTTTTGGCGAGTCGCATACAGCTTGTATTCGTTTTAGAACAATTCCCGCTTTTCGGAATAGCCTTTCTTCTTCATGACGCTGAGCGGCAATTGTACTTTGCGGCCATCGTCCCTGGGAGGGCATATTAACGACATTGAACCTCAATTATGTCTCAGAGACATTGAAAATATGGACCATCGGATAGAAGTATCCCACCGTAGCCGCGGCGAGCATTTGGGTGATATTTTGTTTTACACATAATTGCCATAGATCCTTCTATTATAATAATAAAAACTTAACATAATTCTCTGAAAACTTTTTGTTTTATTTACAATTAACATCGTGCATTTTTTACAACGCCTGCTCTTCGCCATACATAAGTTGACCCAAATATGACTAAATGTGAAATTGATTCAACGAATAGCCAGGTTGTGGCAAAAGAATTCAAAATTTTGATGTGGATATAACGCTCCACATAGCAACCCGCATGGAACACGTCGAAGCTCAAAGCAGGGCCCCGAGTGAACCACCGAAAGAAGCCAACATGATGTCCTAAAAAATCTCCAAGGTCAATGAGAGCAAGGACGATTGGTTATTCAACATGCAGTTGCAGAGTCCAGCTTTTCAAAAAATAGTTAACTCTCTCCAACACGAAAGCAGACCGACGACACTCGCATATCTGAAGAAGCACAGATGGTTATACCGCAAAATAAATGGCCGACATTTGTGGGTCGTACCGAAGGTACTACAAAAGAAAATCACCCACACGACAAAGTCAGGCATCCTGGTTTGGAAAAAAAACTCAAGCGCATGCAAGAACTTATGTCGTTCCCGAAAATGCGAAATTTCATGAAGAGCTATATTAAATCGTGTCCAGAATGCAAGTTTAACGAAATTCTTGCCGGGCATAAAGAGGGTGAGTATCACTTTGACTAGATTATACACGTCACCCACATCGGACCCTTTCTGCACAGCAGTTGACAGAAAGAGTACTTCAAGTGCTCGTAGATGCATTTACAAAATTTATACTTCTATGGACGGAAAAATTTACAGCAATAAAACAAGAGCTGAGTGGATACGTTGGTGTTCCAAAGCGGCTGGTAATAGATAGAGGTGTAGATGGAAGTCCTTATTCCGCTACACAGATACGCAACGAATATACGATAAAATACACAATTTGTTTTCAACAGCAAGAAGAAGATAAACTTTCTTGTACTAAAAAAATTCTTGTTTGTTTGAAAGACGAATAAAACTTCGAGTTACAATTGAAACTCAACTTTACTATTTGACATCGTTTTATTAACTGAAAATAATTTTTATTTTTTTTTCTTACTTGACAATAGACAATTCATCTATGGCTACTATTTCTTTTTCTGTGGGTTTTATGAAAATGTGGAATTTAATTTATAAGTAATGTAGAATAAACTACAACACTCCCTTCCCAGCGTTAGCGTTATAAAAGAAAAATAATCATATATTTAATCGTTATCAATTATTAAATTGTTATTAACTCTGAACTCTGGTTTGATTCTTTCAATAGGAATGGTTTTTGATTCTCCGTTAATTTGAACAAAAAAATTCCTAGGGTTCCTTTTAATTACTTTATAAGGTCCTTGATAAGGTGAAGACAAAGATGATTTTTTATTAACTACTTTAATAAAAACTCTTTCGCAATCATCAAAAGACTTAGGCATATGAATTTTGACTTCTTCGTTTTCGTTTCTTTACTAGTGAATGTTTTAAAATTATCTTTGAGAATCGATAAAAAATTTTCTGAATCTAAATTATTTGATTTCGTATCTTGGTTAAAGAAACTGGCTGGAACTTTAATATTGTCACGTGTTTTGGTTCGCGGCCAATAATTTTAATGTTCCGGGAAAATGAAAACGCAATGTCTTTTAAATTAAATTAAAAGAGTTTATTTCATTACTTAAAAATGCACAATCACTTATTTAACTATTTCACAATTTTAACTTTCACTATTAAAAGTCTAACTTCCATTTGTCCATAAATTTCTATCGCAATTGTCTTCTAAAATCACTTCACAATTAACGAAAGTCACTTTCCTATTACTCCATCAATATCTCTTCTATTCGCTCCACACTTTCGCAGTTTTTGCTATCGCGGTTCTAATGAATGATCCCCCCATTCATTCAGCTCGCCTTTATATAGGGTCTCTACCCATTCAACCCATTTCTCGTACATTGGCGAGAAGTACCTGGTATATTCATGCAGCTTAATGAATGGAGTGACGTCACTTTCAGCTGTTGATCATGCTTGGTGGGTTCTCGTGGTTTCGAGTAAATTCACTTTGTTGATCATGAGGTTCTTAATGGTTGTGAAAACAATCGCAACAGTAGCTCGTAGAATTATTCGTGCATGTAACAATATTTTCACAATATGGCATCTCGGCAGGGGTAGCGTTGCTTGATTCCTTCCATGAGGATTTAATCACTAAAAGAATGATAGGGAGTTCATTGAACTAATTAACATTATCACGAGTTCAAATTGCCGTTTGTAATGTTCGATGAAATCTTTCAATCATTCCATTTGATTGCGGATGATACGCTGATGTATGAATTCTATGTGAACACAGAAGTTGTAACAATTCTCTGAATAAATTTGAGTACCTTGATCGGTCGTAATTTCCAAGGGTGAACTAAATCTCGAAAAATATTCACGCCATAAAGTATTTACAATTGTTTTTGTTGATATTTCTTTCAATGGATAGCATTCTGGCCATCGAGAGAAACGATCAATAACTGTAAGAAGATAGGAATATCCTTGAGAAGGGGATAATGGTCCTACAATATCTAAATGAATATGTTGAAATCGTTTTGGAGGTATCGGTTTTTGGTCTATTTGTGTTTTATTGTATTTATGTATTTTGTTCTTTTGACAAGCGTCACATGCTAGTGTCCAATTGTTAATGTCTTTATTCATTTTAGGCCAAAGGTAATCTTTTGTGATAGTTTTTCTGGTGGAATTAATACCAGGATGTGAAAGGTTATGATATGAGTTGAATATAGTACGTCGTAAATTAATAGGAACAAAAGGTCTAAACGTGTCCAAATTTTTATTACACCATCGACTTGATGTCTTATCAGAAATTTTAATTTGACCTAATTTAGTTTTAGAGTTAAATTTAGAAGGATCTTCTAGGAAGATTTTAAGTTCTGGATCCTTTTGTTGCTCCTCTGTTAAAAATTTTTAGTCGATTTCTTTTAAATTGATAACGTCTGAGTCTAGTCTAGTACTGTATTAGCTGATCCTTTGATGTATCGAATATCCGTCAAAAATTGAGAAATATAATCAATGTATCTCCCCTGACGGGGATTCTTTTCAGATTTTGATGTAAAAATACTAATCAAAGGTTTATGGTCGGTAAAAATTGTAAAATTTCTACCTTCTACAAAGTACCTAAAATGTTTTATAGCTAAATATATAGCTAATAGTTCACGATCAAAAGTCGAGTATTTCTTTTGTGCTGGATTTAATTTTTTGCTAAAGAAGGCCTAAAGGTTGCCAGTTCCCATTTAAGAACTGTTTTAGAACTGCTCCAACACTATTATTTGAAGCATCAATTCCAATTGAAATGGGTAAATTATTATTCGGATAAGTTAAAAAGGTGGCATTAGCTAGACAATCTTTTGCTTTCTCAAATGCTACTTTGCAAATAGTAGACCAGTGACAGTTCTTATTAGATTTACCTTATGTAAATTGGAGTAACCATATTAGCTAAATTCGAAATGAAACGGTGATAATAACACAGAAAAACAAAATCAACCTTTTTCTTGTTGCATGAAGTTTTTCTACTGTTGCTTACTTATTTGGGTGCGCTGATTTTAAATCCACCCTCAGATTTTTTGTAGTAGCTCTAGTTAGTGAGATACAGGTACCGTGTTGAATTTACAGAAGTAGTCGGTAGTTTCTATCAATAGCGGTGTAACTTAACGAGTTCCTTTATAAATTTCATTATGTCTTCCTCAAGAAGGACCTGTTTACATAATCCTGATTGTTTTTGTGTTATTTGTGGAGAATATATGTTCCAAAAATTTCATTTAAATGTGTCGGACTTTGTGAAAAACGCATAGTTCGACTACTTTGGGTTTCCGCTGCCGTCAAACGCTAAACCTTGGATGCCAAGATTGGTATGCAAAAATTGTGTGCGACTATAGGCAAACAAAAAAAGACCCAGTTTTAATTACAAAGCTCCTATGAATTGACGTGAACCATCCAACCATTATGACGACTGTTATTTCTGTGTAACGAAAATCTTAGGAATAAACCACAAAAATCGCTCTAAGTGGATATATCCAAACTTAAAATCTGCCATAAGACCAGTCTTGAGTATTAGTGACACATCAACACCACAGCAGCCATGTACATCTTCGGAAAATCCAGACCAGTGTAGCGGACAAACCGGACGGCAGTGGTAGTGACAGTGATTTTGATTGCTACGGTAGTCCCCGACCACTAAATCAGGATAATCTAAATGACTTGATCAGGGACCTTAGACTGTCTAAAACGGCATCAGAAATTTTAGCTTCCCGATTAAAAGAAAGAAATTTGTTGACCAGAGAAACGAAATATCGTACTACCGTTACAGGAAAAAGGATTTACTTCCTTTCTTAACTGAAAAACATAATTTTGTGATTTGTACTGATATTCCGGCCCTAATGACTGCAATGGGATTAAAAGAGCATAATCCAAATCAGTGGCGATTGTTCATTGATTCGTCAAAACGAAGTTTGAAATGTGTACTTTTACATAATGGAAACAAACTTGGTTCCTTACCTATTGCTCATTCTACAAAGGCTAAAGAAGAATATTCTACAATATCTTTAGTTCTCGACAAAATCAAGTACAAGGAACATAACTGGGTTGTATGTGTTGATTTGAAAATGATGAATTTTCTCCTGGGCCAACAAAGTGGCTACACAAAATATCCCTGTTTCCTATGCTCATGGAACAGCCGAACTAAAGCTGAGCACTGGACAAAAAGAGACTGGCCTTCCAGGGATGCTTTGATTCCCGGTAAGCAAAATGTAATTGTTGTAATTTAAAGTGAATGTAAAGTCTTGGCAATACTGTTTGGAAAACAAGCTTAGCCAGTTAGTCGCATTTCGCCACGCACTCCGTCAACATCGCTTGTAAATTGTTCTGGACAATACATTTATTTTACTTCAAAAGAAAAGTCAAGTGTTTTCTTTTCGAAACCTCAACATGGTAGCAGAGCGTAGTTATTCAATCCTTTGGTGAATAAAACGCGAAATAATTGAGGAAAAGTTTTGTGCGAAACACGTGAAAAGTGTTCATATCGAGAAATCAAATAAAAAGTTATCGCGAAGACAAAGATGGCGACGCAACAAGCAAAAATTGACGAAGTGACAATTCCAGTATTCGATGGAGAAGATTTTAAAAGCTGGAAATTCAGATTGTTGATGCTGCTGGAGTACAAAGATTGTAAAGAACCAGCAATTAGAGAAGCATCAGAAAAAGATGACATAGGAGCTTGGAAGAAAAGCGATTTAAAAGCAAGAACAATTCTTGTAAGTACAGTGTCAAACAAACAGTTAGAGTATATAAGTGAGTGCGAAACGGCGTATCAGATGATACAAAAATTTGGAAAAATATACGATACAAAATCCACTGCATTACAAATACTTAAGAGAAGTAAAATAGAAGAAATAAAGCTAAAAAATTACGACACAGTGGAAGAATTTTTCATACATTTCGAAAAAGCGGTAAATGATTATAAATCAGCAGGCGGAACGCTAGAAGAAGCTGAAAAAATGAGATACATACTCAAAGCACTACCATCAAGTTACAGTTATATTGGGGATTTTATCGATGTGATTCCTGAAGAACATAGGACTGTAGATTATGTTAAATCAAAAATAAAGGAAAAGAATCTATCGAAATCAGAAAGTGAGAAGAAAAATAGTTCTAGTACTTTCTCTGCAAGAATCAAAGGCCAATGTTATACCTGTGGAAAAACTGGGCATATGGCAAAAGATTGTTGGCATGGTCAGTCGAGCAAACACGAGCAAGAAGGGCAGCACACTCAGGCTAGGAATATGCAACGAGGCAGAGGAAGAGGACAAGCTAGCGGCAACAGCAAAGGCAGTGGACGAGGCAGAGTTCAAAACAAACCAAGCGAAGATAAACATTTAACGGCAACTTGGACTACGCAAGTATTGCATGCAGAAGATAAGGTAAACGAAATAAATAATTGCGACACCGAAAATACGTTGAATTGGTTGTTAGATAGCGGTAGTACTGATCATATTATAAATACAGATAGATATTTTGAAGAATTTATTATTTTGAAGAACCCAGTAAGAGTAAGTCTACCAAATGGTGAAAAGGTCAAAGCATCTAAATTAGGAAAAATGAATTTATATTTCCTCACAAATCAAAATAAATCTAAAGTAGAACTCAATAACGTTTATTATGTCGAAAATATTGAGAGAAATTTACTGAGTCTTTCAAGAATAGCCAAAACATGTAAAATAGTAGCAGTTAATGATTCTGCGAAAATATACAATAAAGCTACTTACGAATTGGTAGCAACAGCTAAAGTAGTAGGAAGTTTATATCACGTGAAAAGTTACCTCAAGGGAAACGATAAGAACGGAAAGTTTGCAAATAGTGTTAACAATCAAGATATTCAGCATTTCTCGCGAGATATGTCGAATAACGTAAATAAAATGAATGCTAAGAATAAAAGTGAAAAAATAACAGAAAAAGAAAAATGGCATAGAGCGTTAGGTCATGTGAATTTCCAATATCTAAATAAATTAGTTACAAATAAAATGCTAGATGGTATCCCAGACAAACTTGAAAATATCGAAATGAAATGCGCCAATTGTATTCAGAGCAAAATGTCAAATGTTCCATTTGAAAATAATAGAAGCAAGGCAAAAGAAATATGAGATGTTATTCACACGGACTTAAATGGACCACATAGTACAACGGGTTATGGCGGCGAAAAATATTTTTTAACTTTTATAGATGAGTATAGCAAATGTGCAAAAATTTATTGCATAAAAAATAAATCAGAAACGGCAGAATGTTTTATTGATTACATAAGCTTAGTAGAAAATAAATTTGGAAAAACCGTAAAAAAGGTCCAATGCGATAATGGAAAAGAATACCTGAACAAAGAGATTTATAAATTTATAAAATACAAAGGTATAGAATCAGTACCGTGTCCACCCTATGTACATGAACTTAACGGCGTAGCGGAAAGATATAATCGATCGGCAATGGATATGGGTAGATGCTTATTAAGAGAAGCGAACATAAATAAAAGGTATTGGCCCGAAATAATGAAAACCGTAGCATATTTAAAAAACAGAACTATTGCTAATACTAGTGAAAATAAAACTCCGTATGAAATATTGATGGGAATCAAGCCAAATGTAAAATATTTAAAAATTTATGGAAGTCGAGTTTTTGTAAGAACACCAGAAGTTAAGAGAAATAATAAATGGGCCGATAAAGCAAATTTAGGGGTATTAGTAGGCTATAATGAGAATAGCTACAGAGTTTTGGTGAATAATAAAATTATAAATGCTAGACATGTACAAGTGGTCGAAGATAATATTAAATTAATTTGCTTAAAAGATAATGATAATTCTGAGGAAACTGAAAGTATAAAAGATGTTAAGAGCGAATATGAAGATGATGAAAAAATTGACATTGAAAGTGAATGTAGTGAAAATGTTCAAGAAGAAAATGAATTTAGTCTAAATGACAACAATAGAACTGAATACTTAAAAGAAGAAAGAAAGTCTGAAAGAAAGAGAAGCCCTGTAAATAGATATGGTAATCCTGTAACGCATTTTATTTATGTTAATTATGTAAATGCAAATGTACCGGATACATATGAAGAGGCATTAAACTCAACCGAATCAAAAGAATGGCAGAAAGCTATGGATAGAGAATTGGAATGTTTAAGGAAAAATAAAACTTGGATAGCTGTTGATAAACCAAAAAGTAAGAAAATAATTGTTGTGAAATGGATTTATAGAAGAAAAAGCAATAATTCATATAAAGCTAGATTAGTTGTACGAGGTTTTCAACAAAAGGAGTATTTGGAAAATGTCTACTCGCCAGTCGGTAAAATGCAAACATTAAAAATCTTATTAAATTACAGCTGCGTGAATAATTTATTTATTGAACAAATGGATGTTGAAGCAGCATTCCTCAATGGTAGAATAAAATCTGAAGTCTATATTAATGAGCCACAAGGTTATGAAACTGGCGATAACATAGTTTACAAATTGCAAAAGGCTTTATATGGTTTAAGGGAAAGCCCAAGAGCTTGGTATGAAAAACAAGGTTTTGTAAGAAGTAATTATGATTATTGTTTATACGCAAATAATGAAAGCAGAGATCCTGTATTTATTTTGATATTTGTAGATGATTTATTAATATGCAGCAAAAGCGTAGAAAAAATAAGCAAAGTCAAAACTAAATTAATGAAACAATTTGTAATGAAAGATTTAGGTAATGTTAAAAATTATATTGGCATTGATATAGAATACAATAAAAGTGAAAATATTATAACATTAAGTCAGCAAAATTATATTGAATCACTGGCTCAAAAATATAATCTAGAACAAGCAAAACTATACGAAACTCCTATGGAGTCTAATTTAAAATTAGAAAGAGCGGAAAACTGTAATGAAAATATTAAATATCGAAATTTAATAGGAGAACTCTTATATATCAGTACAGGCACAAGGCCAGATGTAACATATTGTGTAAATTATCTAAGTAGATTTCAAAACTGTTACGATGAATCACATTATAAATATGCAATGCGAATATTAAAATACTTGTATAAAACAAAAGATTTGAAACTTATATATAATAGAGATAAAACAAATGAGATATTAGATTGTATGGTAGACTCTGATTATGCTGGTGACAATATTGATAGAAAGTCCACAACAGGATTTGTTATAAGAATGTATAACAATTTAATTTTTTGGAAGACACGCAAGCAAAATAATGTAACTAAATGTTCTACATTTGCAGAGTACACAGCATTATCAGAAGCTACAACAGAAATATTATTTATAAAGAATCTATTGAATGAAACATTTAAAATAAACTTTGATAAGCCCATAGGTGTGTATGAAGACAACTCAGGGGCAGTAGCTATAGCAAAGTTTGGAAATTTTACAAAAAATTCAAAACATATTGAAGTACAATACCACTATGTAATTGAAAATTATGAAAAAGGAAATATTGATATAGTTAAAATTGACTCAAAAAATAATTTGGCTGATATACTTACTAAAAGTCTATGTAAAGAAAAATTTCTAAAAAATAGAAGCATGTTAGGATTGAGAAACTGAAAGGAGTAAGAAATTGAAATGTAAGTCATGAATTCGAATAAAGCAATGAAACGATAATAAAATTGTAAACAGCCAAGACTGTAAATTCAAGGAGGCGTGTTGTAATTTAAAGTGAATGTAAAGTCTTGGCAATACTGTTTGGAAAACAAGCTTAGCCAGTTAGTCGCATTTCGCCACGCACTCCGTCAACATCGCTTGTAAATTGTTCTGGACAATACATTTATTTTACTTCAAAAGAAAAGTCAAGTGTTTTCTTTTCGAAACCTCAACAGTAATTAATGCTCCACTAGTATCCAGAGACCGAATTATATTGCCCCCTTTGCATATAAAATTGGGGTTGATAAAACAGTTCGTAAAAGCTCTTAACAGAGATGGCGAATATTTCAAATACATTGAAAAAGTGTTTCCGAAATTGAGTAGTGAGAAAATCAAAGGTGGTGTTTTCTATGGCCCCGAAATCAGGAAGTTGATAGATGATAAAAATTTCATCAACCATGTGACAGCTGTCGAGAAATGTGCATGGGAAGAGTTTGCTTGGGTAGCGAGAAATTTTTTGGGCAATAGGAAGTCTGACGGCTACATTCAGCACGTTGAACAGTTGCTGATACACTTCCAGCGGCTTGGATGCAACATGAGTTTTAAGCTTCACTACCTTCACAGTCATCTAGACTATTTTCCTGAAAATCTCGGCGACCTGAGCGAGGAACAAGGAGAGCGCTTTCACCAGGATACTCGCACTATGGAGGAGAGGTATCAGGGGTACTGGAATGAACATATGATGGCTGACTATTGTTGGAGCATTCAAAATAGTACTCGTAATACATCTCACTCTAGAAAATCCAAAAAAAGGAAATTTTATCCAGAATAAATATATTTAACAAATTTTTTAAACTTAAACTATGTGCATTTTCAATGAAAAACCCTGTCACTTCGTAACTTCAAAACTAGAGCTGCTACATAAAAACGGCATATATTTTTGAAATCAGCGTGGAAAAATTATTCAGATTTATGTAAAAAATCTCATGCAATTCTCAGAATTTTCGGGCCGGCAATTGACTCCAAAATGGTGGTGATTTTAAGGAAACCGCACTAATAGAATTTGGTATTAGATGATTTGAAAGGGAGCAATCACCATTACCAAGTTCAGAGTTAATGACAGAAGCTGGTTCATTCGCCATCTTAAACAAAATTATTATTATAAATACATTAAATATATTATTATTGTTTTAGCTAAGCTTTAATTGGATCATATCACCCTTTTCACATCAACTTAATGTAAATCTATGCGACAAATTTGCTCTAAATTGAAGCTTTTCATTACAAGAGAAATTTAATTTGAACATAACTTGCAGATACAAAAACATATTGAGTTCTCATAAGTAGAAAAATTAAAATCTACTCTCTCACCTCTAAGCATGGTGGTCGCCATCACCGGTGTGTATCTAAGAGTGATGGCCTGAGGAGAATTAGTACACACGTCGAAACCACCTTCTTCTAACGTTTTTCTTCTCTAATAATTTTTCAAAAAAAAATATTATTAAAAATATGCAACTCATTTATGTAGCTGCAAACAATTCCATAAGTAATTTATTATTGTTGTAAATTAATAAAATTTAGCAATGATTTTCCACACGCTTGACATATGACGTCAACAAAACACTCGGAGCTCTGAACCTGCTTTACAACGGTCGAGCTGCAGAAACATACGCAAGCAACTTTACTATTATTTATTTGAGATAGGAAAAATTTCCTGGTGTCTTCTTCTTCGCTACTAGACTCTAACTCTTCTTTTTTCGCAGCAGTTGATTGCTGATGATTCAGTAAAAATCGACATTGGAAAGGTTTCTTTTTTGTTTTCGGTGGGATGGAACTGCAGGCTTTGTCCCAGTTGTGGTCAAGGTTCGGGCAGAAGTTGCAGATGGTGCAGCACCCGCTGAAGAACTTAAACTTTCCGTGTCCAATTCGGGGTCACCAGAATGTAGATGGAAGTCCTTATTCAACTACACAGATATTTTTTATATAATTTTCATACCGGAAACGAAACCCGAATATACAATAAAATACACAATTTGTTTTCAACAGCAAGACGAAGATAAACTTTCTTGCACTAAGAAAAACTCCTGTTTGTTTGAAAGACGAATACAGGTAAAACTTCGAGTTACAATTGAAACTCAACTTTATTATTTGACATCGTTTTATTGAAACTGAAAAATATTTTTATTTTTTCCTTACCTGACAATTGACAATTTATCTACGGCTACTAATTCTTTTTGTGTGGGTTTTATGAAAATGTGGAATTTAATTTATAAGTAATGTAGGATACGCTAGAAGAGGTACAGTGTATACGTCAAAAGAGTTTCAAAAGCATATGCCTATGGCAGTGAAGACTTCACGGGTCAACTGTCAAATAGAATGCAAAAACAAAACTTTATTGACCATGTTTTAGACAATCACAGACCAAGCGTGACTTTGGGATGTACACGTGGAAAGCAATTGAATGGGCGTTGAATACAATGCAGAGCAAGACTACTGGACGTACACCATACAAGCTACTGTACGGTTTCAAGCCAAGAGAAAATCATGCTGGTTTTACACTATGACAACCCCACCGAAGCTGACGTTGGTAATTAGATAGAAAGCAGCACAATCTATTAACCTTGAACGTGCAAAAGCTAAGCTTTGCTTTGACAAAACGCACGCGCGGCTAACGCAATACAATGCGGGTGACCTAGTGCTGGTGGAAACCGAACTGCTTACTACTGGTCAGTCACGCAAACTCGAACCAAAGTACAAGTGGTCTCTTTTGATTGAAGCCTCTTGGAGACGACCGCTATGTGATCGAAGACTTACGTGGGACAACGCGTTTGTAACGGTGGTATTCGCTGGTCTACGCATCAGCCAGACTTAAACCCTAGTGCTGCTTCCCAATGTTGATGACGACAACGATGTCGAGGACAGTTTTGAGTCAACAGACGACACTGAAAGAGTCGAATCACGGCGAGGACGTCAAGAATGAAGGATGGTCGAGTTGTAAGTGGCACGTCAAGTATGCAGGAGGGCCAAACTTTAAGTGGCACAGAAAGCAAAAGCAACAGGGAAGTGACAAATGAGCGTGTGGCATTTCAGCACATTTTTATACCCGATTCTATTCCATTTTCATGTTTTTGTATTCCATGATTCTTTGAGTTGTGTGAGGAGTAAATAAAGTTTATTTAGCAGCAGACACTCTTTCACAGATAATATTTTATACAGTCTTTTTAGTATCGATGGCAGTGGCCATGCAAGCAGCTATAGGTGATATCTCGAAAGATATGAAATATTGAATGAAAGTGAATTGTAATGAATTCTCTAAAGTAGCACACTGACCTCTTTAAAACTGCCAGCGATAACTCACTAAACTTTATTGGCCCAGTCATGACGGATGCAACATCTGGCCAATTACTACAAATTTAATATGATTTCGACTAAAAACTACGCCAATGCAAGAAAAACGCTCCAAGGCGGATCATAAATAAGAAAGTTAAAAGACTCTACTTTCGTTAAAAATTATTCAATGCTATGCAAGTTGCAATCAGAATTCTAGTAGTGAGCCAGCTTAACTATTTATTTATTAAAATTAATGGTACCCACAAGAAATTTGTCTTTTTTTTGCTGGTAGTTCCAACGGCGATTTGTTTAATTTCATTTCCGAACTATTGACCTCATATTTTACTTTTACATCGCAGGCAAATTACTCCCCCAGAAATAACTTTTATCCTATTGAAAAAAAAGAAGCCCAACCAATTCTGCACTGCACCCTTTTGATGTAATAACCTTTGTCTAGTGCTTTAGCCACTATATCACTTCCCCAATAAAATTTAATAATCAGAGCTGAATAAATCCTCTCTAGTATATGTAATTCGCTACTAAAAGAAGCTATTGGAAAAAAAGATATTTGTCTTAAGTAATTTCGCAAAACACTTTAGATCTATAAGAATTTATAATAAAACTGAACAGCTTTGAAGTAGTGTTTTAAGTACATATATATGTTTATTTTCTAAGCACAGAATATATTTCTATAATATGAATAAACATAATAATATTTTTTAGTTATTATCGTCACTTTTCAGATAATTAACTCTTTCAAAAAGATAACAAAAACGCGGATTTGTAATATTAGCTTTCTCCTTCGCTTGAACAGATGATAATTATGATGAACTTGGAGAAATATTTCATCAATCGCCCTCGACATCACTCAATCATTTACACCAACAAAGCAAAAGAACGAATATTGCATTCAGTGAGAGTTCATTAGATTGCTGGTGCACATACTTTTACTGCACAGATTCGAATCTTTTATTGTTGCTGTTTAAGTCCGGATTGAAGTGCAATATCTCTTATGCACTATACTGCAACAACATATATTTATTCATGCACATATATGTGTATCGGTTCATTTCGTCTATTGCTTGCTTGTAACATTATTCTGAATATTATGGATCTAATCAGATAGAAAATGCATGAAGCACATCAATTATGACTACTTTCGATTTATTTCATCAAGCAACGGTTCAAAGAAGACCGTTGCTGAGAATGCATGCATGTACGAGTATGTGATGTATGTATTGAATACGAGATTCAAGATGAAGAAGAATAAAGTTTGTTAGAAGCGCCATCACTTCTTTCCAGTGCGTATTGAGTAATATACAATATAATGCAGGTATTGTGCAATCAGGAAATGCCTGCAGCTTGATCCAGATGGCTCCATGCATTTTGTAGCTTAAATAATACTATTGATTTTCTATCACCAGTGAAATTGATTTCATAATGAAAAATGTTGTATGGCTTAGAATAAAAGATTGAAATTATGTTCTTTATTCCTACTTAATTTTTGAGTGCCATCAGTTTTAAACTGACCTACCAACCAAATCATTCTATTATGACCTAGTTAGAGATTCTCTGCCCTATCGACCTGATTCAAGCCCACATTAATTATACTTTATCGCAGACTTTACTCCTGACCTCAACTTATTGGAATAGTTCCATAAATGTTGCAAATGTCTTGAGGGTATTCTTTTGTTATCCATCAGTACTGGTTGCATGAAACGCTTAGTACTGAGATAATGCAAGGAGTCTGAATCATTTTGTGCACAATATTCCCATAAAAATGAATACAGGGTGACGCAAGATAATATGCAGATTAGAAATTTTCAATGAAAATATCAATACTAGAGTTAAATTGATGAACGAAATGAAAACGAGCATTAATATCAATACATTTTGAAATATTCATAGATTCTTAAATTTTTTTTTTCAACTGTTCATCCAATACAGTCTTCATTTCCCGTTCCAAATATCTTTTCCATGCTGTACCTCCAAATGAATGCACTAGTTAGACTGCTTGACAAGATACAGTTACCGCAAGTACCACACAATTGTGTTAGAAGGTTCAGAATGTTCATAATTTTACCACGGTCAATGGTATGAGATCACAGTAACTTCATGTGAGCTCCACTCACATATGGATGACTTGTAAACGAACCGAGCGGGGATATAAATTACAAGAGCCCCGGACTTCTTCCGACAATAGCTCACACTGAGTGCAGTCGAATTTCATATCGTCGTCGTAGCCGATGAGCAATAAGCCCATTAAAAAGGGCATTTTCTGACAACGGTTCCGTTTTCTCGGTTCTTGTACATATCTTACTCGTATTCATAACACAATGCACTAGAACAGATCACGTTCTGCTGGATTGGTTAAGGGATTGGTAGAACTAGCAGAAGCCGGTTCGCATGATTTATGTTGATGATGCTTGGAATATTGGTGGAAGAATACATTGTGGATTACTATTATAAAATGAACATGAATGACAACGTTGACATTATTTTCCAGGAAAATGTTTTGTAATAGTTGCTTATGAAATGGTGATCCAGGTCGGAGAGATTGACTTTGATCATCATCACTATTTGATTTGATCAATGATAAATTGTCTAGAGAGCACGTATCTTGAAGACAATTCGCTTTAATTTCTGGCCAATTTTGATAAAATCACAAAGAAAGTGAAGGGATCTGCAAGAAGCTTCTAATAATGCAATATTATAAGAATCGAGTTACTCGCTTAAGTCTTTCGTTTTGAGTAATTTATAGGTACTGGACTTGGGAATTGAAAAAAACCTTATTTTTCTAAAAATTTCAGTATAAGCTAAAGTATATATATATATATATATATATATATATATATATATATATATAGTAATCCCTCCGACTGCGCGGTTTTTTAATGCGCGATTTCTTACTGCGCGAGTTGAGTTTTTAGTACCAATATTCGCACTGCGCGATTGAAATTTCGCACTGCGCGGTTTCCAAATTTTTGAATTTTGTAGAACTCACCGTGCTTTGGCGAGGTTGTGGCCACCAATACATTGCATTCACAAGCATCGCGCGAACATTAACGCGAGTGCTAAATGTTTTCTATCGCCGTCACACGTTGGTGTTGATATGCTTTTCTGTACGCAACGTATTCGCGCCAGAATCGAATTCACTCTTTCTGGATTAGGTCTATGTTTTTATATACTACTCGTATTTCAGTTTTCTTGTGGTGTCGTAACATCATTGTAACTTAAGACTGCGGGTTTGACATACGTAGTAAGTATAAGTAGAATTTTTGTTTTGTGTGATTTCTTAAATTACAAAGAAATTTTCATAATTTCAACGGCCAAAAATTAAAATGAAAAAAAGCGGAAAAAGAAAAGTTTTAACTTTGGAAGCAAAGATGGACATTGTGAAGCAAATAGAAAATGGTGAAAAAACTGCAGTTTTAGCGAAAGATTCAATATAAACGAATCCAGCATAAGAAGAATTAAGTCAAATGCACAAAAAATAAAAAGTTCGTTCGCTTGTTCCACATCAATATCTTCAAAGGTAATAAAAAAAACCCAGAAATTCTTTAATTGAAAAAACTGAAAAAGTGCTTAGCTCCTGGATAGAAGAGGCGAGTGTCTCTTAGTTCTGATATTATTCGAACAAAAGCGTTGTCAATTTTCGAACGTTTACAAGAAAATGAATGTAGAACATCTAATATAGAAAAAAATCTATTTCAAGCCAGTAAAGGCTGGTTTGAAAAATTCAAGCATCGCCAAAATCTTCACAATATTAAATTCACAGGAAGCAGCAAGTGCTGACCAATTGGCTGCTTTTGCATATCCAAAACTTTGAAAGGTATTATCGACGAGGGTGGATATTTGCCAAGTCAAGTTTTTAACGCTGATGAAACTGGCATATTTTGGAAAAGAATGTCTAGTAGGACTTTTATTTCCAAGGATGAAAAACGGGCTCCTGGTTATAAAGTATCAAAAGAGAGACTGACAGTTTTATTATGAAGAAATGCAACTGGAGATTTCAAAAATAAGCCATTACTTATTTATACTTCAGAAAACCCTCGTGCTTTTAAAGGAGTATCGAAAAACTCACTTCCAGTTCATTGGGTATCTAACAAAAAAGGATGGATGACTTCGAAGATTTTTGAATTGTTTTTGTATTGAAACTGAAGAATTTTGCAAAGCTAAAAACATTGCTTTTAAAATTCTATTAATTGTTCATAATGCGCCAAGTCACCCAGCCTATTTGCCTGAATTAAATCGTAATATTAAGGTGATATTTCTACCTACAAATACTACATCGTTAATTCAGTCGATGGATCAAGGTATAATCGCCGCATTCAAACGTTATTATTTGAGAAGAACTTTCAGGCAATTGATTGAAGCCACTGATGGGCCAGATAATGTATTAATCCGTGACTTTTGGAAACAGTACAATATGGCCAGAAAGTTACATTGAAGAAGATACGGTTGAGATGCCAGATATTTTGGAAATTGTGACATTAGGGAAAACAATTGGTAGAGACGGGTTCGAAGAAATAGTATCAGAAGATATTATGGAAGTCATTGAAGAAACTCATGAAGAAAATATGACTGTTTATGATATTATAAATCAGTTCAATAAGGATGACAATATTCAAAGTGAGGAAGAAGTAATAGAAGTTATAAGTAGTAATAAGCTTACCACCGAAAATTTAGCTAATCTTTTAAAACTTGGTAGTCAGCTTCAAGAAAAGGCTCTTGACGTGGACCCTGATGTGAAGCGTGCCTTAAATTTCGGCAGATATTTAACAGCTGCTTTGGCTCCATATGAGAAAATTTATGAGGAAAATAAAAAGACAGCTAAACTGTCTTTGATAACTAGCGTTTTTCAAGATAAAAAAGCTAATCAGAATTTTAATTACAGAATACTAAAAGAATCACAATGATATTTTTTAAATTTTTTGTTGGTTTTTTTCACGTTAATTTGTTTTTTAATTCATGTAATGATTTCTGTTTTAAGAGTTGCTGAAACAATACTTGTTTTTATGTTTATATATATAATTTGTATGTCAAATAAACATTTTCAACATACTTTTTTGAATTTTTTCGAATATTTGGCACCTAACCCCCCATTTTCACACAAAATTTGATTCATATAGCGCGGTTTCCTATTGCGCGCTGTTTTTGGGGCACGGGACTACCGCGCAGTTGGAGGGATTACTGTATATATATATATATCGTTCGATAGAACGATAACGGTCAAAAATTGATTACAAAAATACAATCAAACATGCAAAATTAAAGGGAAGGTTTTATTCTTTTTTTTATTTTGAAAATTCACTGTTTCTCTATTTTCAACGGTCGCCAATTTGTTGCACACTAACCAAAATCACTCAAATCATAAACTGCCAAAAATATTTTTTGTTATTTATCTTATTTGAAAATTTTAAGAAGATTAAATCAAAACTGTAGAGTCTGATTCGATAAAAAGTCTATAAAATACCATAATCATTTCGAATTTATGTATTTGATTTGGCAGAGATGGAGACCAGCGTTTCCAGCATAGGGCTGGTGCTAGCAAACTGCGATTTCGTGGACACAATGGACACTCCTCAGAAGCTGTCACACGCCATCACCCACAGGGCTGGCACCAGTCTTATGCTGGAAAAGCTGTTCTCCATCGGGCCAAAAAAATTATGTTGATAGCCAATGAGGGCCCGGGTGAAGAATAAATGGTTCTTTCACTTACGAGACTGGCACCATTATACTTAACCCATATATTTATCTCCCATGTGAGTGGGAAACTTATACAAACATAATTTGAATGAATTTTCCCATCAAATGGGAAATATAGATGTGGCCAATTTATGTTATAGAATTATGTGATGGAACCACATAACTTTATACCATAAAAGGGCACGTGAGCGGAAGGCCACTCTACCCGGCAAGGCCCCTGTTAAACAATGAAAAACGAAGGAGCGTGCCCGATAGCTAGCCCATGACATTGGAGAAGCCTGCCATCGTTGCGGGTCCTATACCCGGTCAGGTAAAACGAAATGGAAAGACCGAGTTTTAATATTTAACAATCCATTTTTATTCTTTTTACTTCAATTTCGTGTATTATTAGAATTATGTTTTAAAAATTTGCTACACGGATTTATAAGAAATTATTCAGTATTTCCTTAAAAAAACGATCTTCTACGTTAATTTTTTTTATTTAAATATATGGATGCGTCAGGATGGCGATCACCGTCCTATTAAGTTTTCATCTTCTGAAATAACTGTTTGGATTTGTGATTTGTTTTACACTATTTCATATTAACAACTCATATGGCCATACTTTCGTACTTGACTTTATGTTATTTCTAAGGAATTTAAATAATACACAAATAAATTGGGAATTAACCAACATACTCTTTTCTTTTAATGATTCATTTCACTTGACTAGCAACGATATGAAGAAGTCGATAAAGCACTCTTTGAAATAAGTGATATATTAAAGCGAAGACACTAAGGCAGAAAATATATCTAACTTAATTTCAACCGAATTGTTGAGCATTTACAGGAATAGTTGTCTATGAATTTAAACATAAATATCACATCAAGTGATAGTGTAATATCATGAGTGAGAAACAAGGTAACAAATAACAGTACGCGCTTACTGAATTCTTCGTTTGCATAGATGGTTTAATCTTCTCAGCAAAGTTTTTGATATTGCATTACTTTATCGTGGCGTGGAAGATACCGTGACTGTGATCATTCAATTGCCAGTGCACATTGTTTTGAACGCCGTACGATTTCTTGATCAAAAATATCGTCTTCCTTTGTTTCTGAAACATCGGCAAGGTTATACGTTTCTGTGCCATGTTTGATTTTAGGAAGTCCCTTTCCTCAGTCAAAACCACAGTACGAACCATTCATCGCATTGCAAGAAACTGAAGCAAGTTTAGGGCTAAGGACATGAAAAATACACCAGACGTTGATATCGACTAACTTCCTTAGCCAAACGTGCCAATCCAATCCCGTGGGCCTCAATAACCACACTTCGCCTTCCGAATTGACGGCTTCAAACCTGACCGCCTTCGCTAAGGACTTCTACCAATGACTATCTATATTAAAATTGAATTAAAAGCGATTACTCACCAGATCTCATTGAAAGCGTGACAGTGACCACAATGCATTACATCATGTCATGTATTTACAAAGGAACTTAAAAAGGCTCCGTTCAATGTTTCTAATGAGTTTCCCCGCAGTGCTGTATACTCGGACACTTCAATTTCGGTATCCCGGTCTTAATCGCAGCAACCAGAGTACGGTACTCCGTTCATTAGAGGTGGAAAATTTATTTTTCAAGTTCACTAAGAAATTAACTTCAATTTGCTTTGTTAATGTACTGTTAATGTCATCCTCTACACACTCTCTTATGGAAGGCGCTCGAAAAACGTTTTTTGTCGGGTCGGGTATTTTTGGGACCGCCCTCGCCCTCAAAACATCATCGGGAGGGCTCTCGCGGGAAAACAAGCGCTTGAGAATACGGCTCGAATAAAGAAAACAATGTTAAGACAACAAATGTATTCTACACTGAATTTATATGATGCATTTTATGATTATTTTACTTGAGATTTTAATGGGGAAGAAAAAGAACACAATTTGTTGAAGTTTTGTTAATGGGAAATTGAATCTTTCAAGAAAACACCATCACTAAACTGGTAGAAATACTATAAAAATAATCTACAATTGCGGAGGCTCTAAACTGCTCAAATTCACTGTGCACTTCGGGTCACTGTTGAGAATCAAATATTTCAATTAATGAAAACACTGATAATCCTATATGCAATGTCGTGGGCAAAAAGTCAGCAAAATCTTCATTAGCCGAAGTGGTCGTCTGATTAACCGAAAACGGTGGAAGTAGGTCGCAGTAGTACAACACTTTGCACTTTATCTTTTCACAATTTTCGAATTGAATCCTCACGTAATGGCACCGAACGAACATACTCCGCGATTTTGCAAAGAATTCAATGGGGAAAAGTTAAATGTACATTTTATAAACTTAAAAACGATTTGGGAATCTAATTTGATCTAGTTTCCGAAATATCTCTAGCTTTAAAACGCGGCCATTAAAATATGGCAGTTGTTTTTTGCGCCCGCGCCGTGTCGCCGTCGAAGTAAAACTCCACGAACCATCCCGAACTTGTCTTTCTTTCGATTCCCGTGTATACGGTAAATCCATCAGCTGCACGCTCCACCTAGTTAGATTTCCTTCGGTAATGTAATACCCCGTTGGGGTGCACTAAATCAGTGTTCCCATGCTCAAAATTTTAGTTGGCAGATTTAAAATTTTTCAAGAAAAATTAACTGAAGTAAAGAAAAATAAAAAATTTTCTTAATAGTAATAAAAGTTAAATCACGAAGAATATAATTAAAGGGAAACTTTTAAATCTAATATAAGGGAAAATTGATATAAAATTACATTTAATAATAATAATAATAAGAAAAAAAACTATTTTACAAATTACGATTATGAATGGAAGTAATTAAATATTTTTTTAAATCTATCATTAAAATTTTGGATGGGACATTGGAAGGTTTTTGAGCAGTTTGCTTGTGTACCTGCTCGATTAATACAAAGGTTTGCAGGAAATTCTCAAATTTGTACGCGGAAGATATATCTACATTCCCATGTAGGTGTACACATTTTGTTAAATGTAAAAGATCGTGCATATGATAGCATATCTTATTTTTTTTTCCGTGAAGGTACTGAAAATTGTTGACAAACAACTGTAGCATACTTTACACTCAAGATTTTTTCAGCAATTTTGCGGGCAAGAAAGTAGCCGATAAGATGAGGACAACAGAAACAAGTTTGGTAGACAGAACTACGCTCATGTCAAAAGGGTTTTGTACTTAACCTACAATATGTGGATAAATAGAATGATTTAATTCAAGAAAAACTTCTACGATATGCACAACAAATATACCTGTATTCTTGCTTTAAAAGAACTCCATGTTAACCTGGCTGTTCCAATATTACTAAAATCTTTGGCTGACCTGAATCTTAAATGTATTTTTGTTTTTCATCTTATCTGAAAATTTTGAGAAGATTCAATCCAAAGCGTAGGGTCTGGTACGCTGAAAAGCCAATGTAGAGAAAAATCGTATATGAATGTTGTAATTGGAGGAAATTCAAATGGTTATAACGTCGGTAAATTTTATTAAAACTTATAGGACAAAATGATACTTTAAAGAATTACTTAAATGGCTGATTTCATCCAATTTAATGATACTAATGCAGTTTCACTGGCGAAATGTTAAATCTTACTACTATTAGCCGAGTTCAACGAATTTCAGCCTCTAAGTCATTAGTTATTGGATCTAGCTCCATGATTTTTAGGACTTTCTGAAAGAAATTTCGTATAAATCTACTTGTTTACCGTACTATCTGTCCGCCTGTTCACCTGTCCAGCCATCTGCCCATCTGTCCGTCTATCCATGTGTTACAAGAAATTTTCCCGAAACGATGGAAGATACAAGCTCAAACTTTGTGAAAAGGTCAGAAGTGGTGATCTGTTAAAAGTTTAGGTCTTTCAATTTTTTAAGGGGGTCCCCCGTTATAACGAAGTACTTGAGTAGGGTATGAAATGAAAGGTCTTAGCACTTTCAGAATCTGAAAAATAAGTCATTTTTTGCATTAGGAGCCTAGGCGGAGGCAAAATACACGGACAATATTTGTGTCCCCTCCCCTCGCGATTGGACACGTATGAGCTGAAAATTTGAAAAAAATACAAATGTAGGTCTTTATGAATCCAAAGGCAACAAATACCTCAGAAATCGAAATTCGCTCAAATCTAATAGTATGATTTGTAAATTTTACATTTTCCCGAAAAATCGAAACGGTGCTCTTAAAATTTTTAAGGTATTACATTTATGTGGGTTGATATAACACCCTTTTGCCTACAAAATTTCATGGAAATCAAATCATGAACAAGTGAGTTATCGTCTATTAAATAGTATGGAACTATCAAAACAATAACACATGCTGATAGTTAATATTTATTTCAAATCGACCAAGGCACTCTTATTTTCTTCGGGTTTTCTTGAAAATTTAGTAGTTTACTTTAAAATGTTCGATGAGCCGAGCATTCAGAAAAATTATTTAACATGGAATGAAATTGCAGCTGTTATGTACTTATGAACGAAACTCTGCATCTTTTGGATGAATTTGGACGATTTATTAAATAAGTATTGAACGAATAATTCAAATCATCGATTCATGGCACCAGAAAATTTTTTTTGAACCCTAGAATGATTACAAAGCCCTTCTGTAAGGAGCTCTTTCCTGCCTCCCCGACTTGTTTCACCTATGAGTTTTAATTGTAGGTACTTATCTTCAGTCATTTATTAAATTGAATCAAATGTTAAAAGCATGTACCTTAAACGTTGAAGTTGGGGAAAAATAACTCAAAATTATTCAATCTTTGCATTTAAAACAGCCACTAATTTGTTTTACGATTACTGATACCACCAGCTGAACCAATTCTCAAAGATATTCATGATACCTATCATTCCAGAAACTTTCATGCAAATAAGCACATACCTATTGTTCCATAGGCTTATGGTTACAGCACATATTGTTCCATAGTAATTCAGGAAAACTTAAACCGCTATAACTTCGTTAAATACCATTTGATCTTTATGAAACTTTCAGGATAAGTCAATTTTATACGAGGTGTGACAATTAAGTAATGAGATGACTAATTCCATGAAAACCGTATATTTGAAAATTATCCTACAACTCTGCCATCCCCTTCAAAGTAGTTGCCTTGGGCAGCTTCACAACGATTCCAGCGCATTTTCTATGCTTCGTAACATTTCTGGAACGCTTCGACTGGGATGTCTACGAGTACCCTCGGCACAGCCATCTGAATGTCCGTAATCGACTCAAAATGGGTTCCTTTGACCACCGATTGGAAAAACCAGCTCTCGTTGCCTGTAATAACTCGATCAAGCAGCGTGAGATCGTTTTCTATTTGTTCAGTCTTCTGTGACGGTCATTTGATGCTGCTTTTGCTCCTCAGAAACATTTTTTGGAAACATCTTCGCGCACAACTTTTTCATCCTAAAATTGGCGGTTAAAATTTGTCTGACTGTTTCACGGTTCATATCCAGTTTCGAGGTCAACATCCAAACTGTTACATGCTGATCTACATGGATTGGGTCATGCACACGCTGCGCATTTGCGTCAGTCCGCACCTCGACTGGTCTCCCGCTCCACGCCTCGTCTTCCACGCTTGCACGCCCCTCCTTAAACTCTTTATGCCATCAAAACACCTGGGCACGACTAAGAGCACTATCACCATGTACTTTCGCCCAATCTGTTTCACCCGATCTGACGCAAAATTTTGTCGCGACACGTTGCCCTTGATTTAATTTCTCCATTTTCGTGACGAGCACCACCAACACACGTCTACTCAACACGACACAGCAGGGAAACTAAACAAGTTAGAGCAATGGTAAATATATCAATGAAGAGGGGGAGGATTCCGAGGAAGGGAAAGGAAGTTTCAAGGTTGCAGGCTTACCACAATCGCGGCAATAAAATTTGTCTCATAACTTAATTATCACACGTCATAAATAGCCATTTGTGTTCTGAATTTTATTGAATTTAAGGATATTTATAAGATTTATTCAAGAAAATTTAAAATTGATAAATTATACTATTACAATTTTTTCATATTTTTCGGATAAAACGTGTCCAATTGTGAGGGGGGAGGAGTACGCAAAAAGTTAGTACATTTCCCCTGCCCCCAAGGTACCGATAAGGCAGTTTTAAGACATTTTTTGCAAAGATCTCATTGGTACCTTTCCTATGATACCCTATTCGACTACCAAAGGTGAAATTTTTTTTTAATGGTCACCTCCCTATGTGGGGAGACCCCTTGAAACCCTTTGAAAAATGTTCACCCTTGTTCTTTCAAGAAGTCACCACTTCTGACCTTTTCACAAAGTTTCATGGCTATAGCTTCTATAGTTTCAGAGAAAAACTGCTGTGACATACAGATGGACGGACGGAAGGATGGATAGACTGACACAGGTCGTGATTGCAATAGGGTTTTTAATTTTAGTTCAAATCCTTAAAAATCAATCTTCTTCAAGGATATTTTTGAATAACATGATTCCGGTATATAGGACTAATTGCCGGACTCAGCGGCCTTCCATCTGCATATTTCATTCATGCTGCACAGATTTCTACATAATTCTTTTGGAATATATGGTACTCGGGACAACAACTTCCATACCATTTCATTTTTTCTAGCTTGCGGTAATTTTTCTTCCATTCCAAATAGATGTTAATATTTTTTTCATAACTCCAAAATCTATCAGATGCCTAACGTCTAATGGGAGTCCCGATACTATTTGTATCTCTAGTTATTCTAAAATTACTCTGTTATTCTAGAATGAGGGCTTGTGGTAACGGATAAACTTTCTATCCTTAAAATTGACATTGGTTCTCAAATTTCATAAATTTGTGTTGTAAGTGAGAGTTTCATCTATTCAGCACGCTTTTTGGTCGCATTTGCTACAGCCATCTGCATCAGTGTGGCCAACTGTCCCCTTTACAAAAGTTTGGCGGGTGCGTCGCAGACAAATACTCATATTTTAGCGTGGAACATATAAACATTCATTTGAAGTCCATCAGATTGCAATGTTTTCATTTCGCTAACAAATTATTCCAAATCGCTGTTAACATGGCTTAGTTTCGGCGGTCCAACACAAAAATCAATAAGGAATGGTTCCACTTTTTCATATTGGGGCAGACCACCTACTATTTGCCATAAGGTTGTACCAGAACTTTCGAAAAGCGGAAGACTGTCGATTCCCACATCGATTTTTAAATGTGTTTTATTTTCATCTCAAATAATATTTAAGTATTAAGGTATGTATTTCTCAATTCCGAAGTGAAAATATTCACCAGGAGGAACCCTTTTCACGACAATTCCATTTTCGTTTGTGTGAAGGAGCGCCTTAGTCGATAGCGGCACTTCGAATACATCTTGACGCGAAATCCATAAAAGAGAATCACTTGCATCTCTTCTTATTCCATAAGTAACACTCCATTTTCTGATTTCGTTATATATGCAAAATTTAGAGTTGATGTCTTCACTTACGCAAGATGCAAGAGAACTATACAGTAAGACCCCGTTTAACGCGGGGAAAACGTTCCATCAAAGTAAAGCGTAATGCGAAACAGCGCTAAACGAGGCAATCTTAACATGTAAATATGTATGTAATGGGATTAGGGGAAGATGGATCGAAAATTAGTTAGGATTTAATTCAATAATTGTTATTAGTTAAAGATATTCCGCCTTTAGTAGAACTTTCAAATATAAAACATGAAAGAAAGTAAATTCCCTTTAATTCTACTATTTTTATTCCGTGAACAATTGTTTTGTTCTCTACTTGAGAACTTCCTCAGTACTACTATTCCCTAAACTACAAGTGTCCTAATATTTATACTAAACTCTTTAAACTATTAAATTGAATCTATAATTACACCTAACATGTCTCTAATCCCTCAAAGTTCTTTTACTTAATCTCTAATTACCTGATCGGTTTACCATTCCTTTTTTTCCTTATTACTACTTAATTACATTCATTATTTTGTATGCCTGAAAAGCCAGGTGTATCCGTTACCTTGGTCGCCGTTCTAAATGCCCTGCGTCTTTCGATTGAATATCTCCAAACTTTCTGCTACATCAAGCTTCCACCCGTTTGTAATCGTTTTTTTCATGCTCACGTTGTCCGCAGTGATGTCATGTTTTTCAAGGACTCCTTTTTGTTTTTGTTGACTGCTTCCCTTAAGTGTTCGTTCCATCTGATACCTAGGGATCTCCTCGTTTGTCCAATATAACATCCATTACATTTCGTACACGATACCTTTGTAGACTCCACTCTGCTCCATTCTGGGTATGGGGTCCTTGGTTGATCCTAGCAAGTTCTGCAGTTTTGTGGCCTGGCTCGTATAGACTAGGTCGATGTCTACGTTTTTCATAGGCCTCTTCATTTTTTCCGTCCTTCAGTCAAAAGTTACAACCAACCTCTTCCGTTGCTCGACTTCCGCAGTTAGCGTTGTGAACTTTTTGTTGAAGATTTTCTTCGTTCGTTTGGCTATCAATTTGGTGACTTCATCCGTAGGGTATCCATTCCACTCAGCTAACTTATAAATGTGGGACGTTTCTTTTTTCAGGCCTTCTTTATTCAATGGAAGCGTGAGCATTCGATTCACAAGGCAGCTAAATGCCGCCCATTTTTGCTCTAGTAATGGTTCCGGGGTTTAATTTATATTTCATAACATTTTCCCCCCACCTAAAGTAGGTTTCCCCGAAATCCACTCTTCCAATACACTATTTTCTGTGCTTGGGAGTTAGTTAGTCGTTTCAGGAGAGACTAGTTTAACCTTACTTGCCCCGATTCTTCTTAATCTACTCCCAAATTTAAATACCTAGCTGCCAGAGAATCAAGGGTTCAATATGTGCTACGTTATTCTTCCAACCATTCTAGCCGTATACCTTAGCAAGCAGCCAAATGAATTCTCGAGTTCTGGGGTGTTTTCGCGTATCACTACAAGTATTATCCAAACAACCCTAATGTTCAATTACTACTTGTGCTGACCGCACAGCGTGGTGCTGCGAGTAGAATTAGTCGTCCTACTGACAATATGCACAGGGTAGATGTATGCCTCGCAGTTCTACGCAAAGAAAAGGATGGAGGCTACTGAAGATAGCTACCGACTATTGGAAATACCACTAAAAAAACCTAACTGCTACTAAACTCAATACACTATTCTAGGAAGGGAAAGGGGATACTGTGTTATAATTCCTACCAAACTAGTTTTTCCCTACTTTCTAACTCTTTGAAACCCGCGTTTGCTTACCTGCTAATACCCACCACCATGCTAAGCGACTCATCGTAATTTAAGCTTTTATTTCTACCACTACTGACTGGGAGTTTTCGCAAGTTGTTCAGTTTTCGTAGTTGTTCAGTATTTGTAGTTGTTCAGTATTTGTCTTATGAATCTCGCTGAAATCGATTGGGATCTGATTGAAGATAGAACGAATCTTGAAATCGATAAACATACACTCCGCCCAGGTTCATCAGACCCCGGTGTTACTGTCAGTATCAAAAATTCACCACTTTGAATTCCCATCGGGGCAGTGCCGGTAATATTTCGAAGTGGGTAAAATGTTAAATTAAAAACATAGTTTTCGTTATTTCCTTTCAGATCGCTGGGAATTTTCGCAAGTTATTCAGTAGAACCCACCTTTTCATAAGACAAATACTGAACAACTTGCGAAAATTCCCAGCGATCTGAAAGGAAATAACGAAAACGATGTTTTTAATTAAACATTTTACCCGCTTCCAAATATTACCGGCATTGATCTGATAGGAATTCAAAGTGGTAAATTTTTGATACTGACAATAGCACCGGGGTCTGATGAACCTGGGTGGAGTACATGTGTAAACTAAGTGCATGACACTTCATTCAGTTTATCATTGAACTAGTTTAGTTTATCATTGAACTCTGTTTAGTTTATCATTGATCTCTGTGGCGCTGTCTGTCATATTGACTGTGAGAGAGCATGATATATATGGAGGTTAGATTGGTTAACCTGAAAGTGAAATCAAGTGTAACCAAATTGTGAAAAATAAGTGATTTATACTAGTGAAACAATAGCTTTAAATGCTGTTTCTCTTTTTTAGGTGAGTTTTAAAAGAATGTTAAAAACAAGTTTAGTTAATAAAATAAAACTCTTTTTTAGAGCCACTCAAAATCATTTCCCAAAATTAAACAATAGATTGCTGGACCTCATTTTTACTAACAATCCCATGAGCATTATCTCACTTTCTCAATCACCAACCCCTTATGTCAAACCAGATTCTCACCATCCCCCACTTGAAATGCAACTATTGCTTTGCACCTCACGCCATAGGAATAACAAAGCTATTTCTAGATACAAGTTCTACAAGGCAAACTATGAAGCTATTCAATTAGAGCTTTCTGAGATCGATTGGCAGTTTCTCTCTCATTTTACTGATGTCAATGATGCTGTCACGGCCTTCTATAATAAACTTAATAATATTATAATGAATTTCGTTCCCCGTAGTCGTCCTCCTCGCAAAAAGAATGTTCCTTGGCTCACAGCAGAAGTTTCAGAAGCTTTAAAGCTAAAAGACATAGCGCGTAAAAAGTTACAGCGTTTTAGTTCAGAGACGTATCTCTCGTCTTATAAGCAACTACGTAAGAATTTCAAAATGGTCATCAAGCGCGCAATGCATTCATATTTTAACACCATCGAGGCCTCTTTACAATCAAACAATCCTAAATCTTTCTGGACATATGTCAACTCCCTCAAATCCACTTCAAATATACCTAGCTCTGTTAGCCTGCATGGGAAACAAGCGTCTGATGGTCAGGCCATATGCGATATATTTGCAGACCATTTTGCTTCTGTTTTCCAATCATCTTCGTCACCCTTACCCATTCTCCCAACTAACCATTCCTCTCATTTGAGCACCATTTTGACAACACCTTCCGAAGTCGAAAGTATAATCGACTCCATTGATGTTAACGTGAGTTTGGGCCCTGATGGAGTCCCGAACTTTTTTGTGAAAACGCTGTCCTCATCCCTAAGCTTACCCTTGTCAATATTATTTAATATCAGCCTGACTGTAGGGACATTCCCAGCAATTTGGAAAAGAGCCAACATCTTTTCAATTCACAAATCAGGGGACCGTAGCTTAGCACTTAATTACCGGCCTATATCCCTACTCTCGTGTTTTGGAAAACTTTTTGAGAGAATTGTTCATAACCGAATATATGATGCAATCTCCAATGACTTCGCTAAACAGCAGCATGGTTTCGTTAAGGGACGGTCGACGGTAACCAATTTGGCTGAATTTACCAATGCGATTGCCCTATCACTTGATGAAGGTCAGCAAGTGGACGTGATTTACACGGACTTCGCCAAAGCCTTTGATATGGTAGACCATAGTCTATTACTGAACAAACTTGAGGTTTTTGGCCTCCCTGACCCTCTTCTTACATGGCTATCCTCCTTTCTGACAAATCGTTCTTCATCGGTTACTTGGTGTGGTTGCTCTTCGTACGTTTTCTCTCCTTCTTCTGGAGTACCTCAAGGTTCAATCCTGAGCCCTCTTCTATTTAATGTTTTCATAAATGATCTACCAACTGTGTTGACATCAGATTGTCTGCTCTACGCAGATGATTTAAAAATCTTTAAGGCGTCTATTCACAAATGGACTGTAGTGACCTTCAATCTGACTTAGACTCCCTCTTTCGATGGTGCTCTATGAATCGCCTTCCTCTCAACGTGTTCAAATGTCTGCATATGTGTTTCATCAATAAGCGTACGCCTCTTGCCAACGCGTATTCAATTAACGGATCACTGCTATCTACGGTGGATCATTATAAAGACCTAGGTGTTATACTGGATACACATTTAAAATTTGATGTACATATAGCTGACATAACCTCTAGAGCATCGCGAATCGCTAGTTTTGTACTACGATGCTCTCATAAAACATTCAGTATTCATACCTGTGTTCGCCTTTTCATCCTGTTGGTTCGCTCCATTCTCGAGTATGCCTGTCAAGTATGGTCACCCCGTTTCATTTATCTATCGGAAGCCATCGAATCAATCCAGCGCAAGTTCACACGCACTCTCTTATATAAATATAACCTTTCGTATAGCTCCTACAGTGAACGTCTAAATTTCCTTCATATCCCACCTCTCGACATTAGAAGACAATTTTTAGATTTATGCTTCCTTTTTAAGCTCTCCAGAGGCCTCTTAGCATCGGACCTATGCAATGCATTACATGCACGAGCGCCATTGAGGACACGATCATCCGATCACTTTATCGTTCCATTTGCAAACACCGACACTTATCTGTACTCGCCTTTGGTGCGATCTATAAGAGCCTACAATAATCTTCAGCTTGGTCCTCCACCGCATTCTTTGCGAATTTTTAAATCAACAGTACGGAATGCTCTCAATATTAATGGTTAACGTAGCCTTCTTTTTTAATTTTGTTTTTGTATTTTCCTTATTTTCGCCTATTTTGTAATTGGATTATGTAAATCTGTAAATAGGATTTTCTAAATAAATAAATAAACTCAGCTATAGTTTTATTGTTTGCCAGAACTAAACTCATTATAAACACTCAACTCATTATACTCAACTCAACACATTATATATGTTAACCGATTTCAAGATACGTTCTATCTTCAATCAGATCCCAATAGATTTCAGCGAGATTTCGTAATCTGAAAGAACTCTCGTATGAATTGAAGGAGAAATTATTCGCTCCATTTATCGGAGCTTTCAAGGTGTGAAGTATATTTGGGATTATGCGGGATGCCGGAAGAAATTATTTACTTAATTTTAAGAAACATTAAGTTAAATATTGTACAGAATTTATCAAAAACTTGCCGGAAAATTAGATGCATATGTGAAAACTATCGCAATCATAGACCTATGAAAAGATGTGATGTGATGTGATATCGTCGATCGCGACGAACGTAAACATACGCGCACGGAGTCACAAGCATCAACACAACTGACACTTCAATCAAAAGAATCCGTAAGGCTGTTATTGATAATACAGTACTGTGCGCGAAAGGAAGATGGCCAACAAGGTAAAAAAACTGGGTTTGCGCCCGAGATAAACGCTGCAAGGTTGAGCAGCCGTAATGAATGTTGTGGCCTTGAACTTGGGCTCTTCAACTCAAGTCATAGAACCGTTGGGCCAAGTCGATAAAAGAGCCAAAGACGATGAAAACGGTCTCTTTTTCGCGGATACTTGGCCAACGAAGAACATCTTGCGAACCAACAAGCAGGGATCGACCCATTCTCAGGAGGAGTAAGTAAACATCTTGAACATCTTGCGAATCAACAAGTGAAGATCAATCCATTGGGAGAAGGAAAAAATTGCTCGAGACAACCGACGTAGGAAATCGAATCACGCTACAGCGGTTTATTGAGTTGAGGTGCCAGGACTTCGATCATCGGCGGGGCCCCCAACGTAGCAAGTAAGAAACTGTGTAAGTTTTCAGACTTGATTATCAATTAAGGAATAATAATAATTTGCATTAAACATATTGGTTTAGAGTTTGATTTCTCAGTTAAAATTTGCGTGTTGTGTGAAGTATTTCAGCAGTGTTTTTGCGCGTGGAGCGCGCAGTGTTTGCGGGGGTCTCAATCTGCGTTAGTTCTCTTCAGTTTTTCAGTTCAATTAGTTCTCTTCGGTGAAAATTAGTGGTGTTAGGAGAATTCTGTGAAAATGGTGATACGCGGCTCGGCGAGCTGAGTAAAGGACACCAATGATTATTCTGGTAGAAGGACCATTCCAGGGAGCCCCAAGCTCGCCAGTTGGCTCCTGAGAGCAATTCTAGCGTTGGTGAGTGGCGCTTACCTACCCCATCTCCACGAGCTAGTTGGGACCCCAAGGCCCCCAACCGGAATCGCTTGTTGCGACGTAGCGCCCATTTTTAACGTAACATCCTGTAAGCGTGTCATGGTGGTCATGTGCCTGATGTTTTTTTTTCACTATTAACGGCATACCTTTCTCTTTATAATGAAATAAACATCCGATCATTTATATTAAAATATTGCATTTTTCTTATAATATCAAAATAACACCTATTGTTGGAAAATCCTGTACCAAATTATCCTATTGCGTATGTTCAAAACCCACACACACGGCAATGTAACATTTAAGGGTGTAACTATGAGCTGACATATTATGAAACTAAAAAAATAATTCAATCTTCAAATAATTCATCAAAATCTCTTCCATACAAATAGTGACAGCATAATCTTAAGGTGATTTTGAATCGATTATGCATATTAAACTTTGAAACTGCCACTTGAATTAATATTTATTTTATTTCGAGTTATTGAAGTTCTTCAACAGTTAAAATCTACCACTTCTGATCCACAAAGTTAGATGCCATATTAATCACTTTCATACCGTTGCGTTGGTCAGTTTTCAGCCAGGTATTCAATTATAAATTTTTCTTTCCTGAATAACGCGAAAGTCAAAACATTCGTCCCGCCACAACGCTGACTAATAGAGATTAATCTCAATTACTTGCTTCATTCTACAAAATTATTTTGTAGATACATCGGTTGATACATTTAATCTATGAATGATTTTTGCATGCAGACACCGCTAAAGTGCGTAGGTTGCAATGCATCCTAATATCCGAGCGATACACATGTGCTGATATACGTTCAATTTGTCCGTAACAACCATTAGCGAATTTAGCGTTAGCATCAACATCTTGGAGAGCATATGCAAATCTAACAATAATAGCGCAAAGATAGTAAATGCAAAAGCAACAAATAACACGATACAGAAAAGCTAGCGAAAAGCAAGAGCAACAAATCCACTGGAAAAACTTCACATCTAACTAAGCTAATAGCATGCAAGTCATACGGCACCGCATAAAATCCCACAAATCGACAAATCTTAAAGGAAAGGTATAAAAGGTAGAGGCCCACGAGCCAGTTCAATCATTCGTAATCGGCCACCACAAGACATAATTTTAACATCGGTCGCTGGAAGTCAGCGCAGTTCAGTTAGCTGGTTCGCTTGTCTTAGCACGTAGCTGAGTCACAGAGCAGAGATCACAACCATTCGAGGTGAGATCTTGCCGCGGTCCATTTCAAAGCAGATAAATTCAAAATCAACGCCAATAAATTCAGTTTTTGTGAGTTTTATCGCTAATCGTGCGTAGGTGAAATCGTGAACGTACCAGCGTTAAATTTAATTAAAATCCAGTTAAAGGACCATTGTAACTGTTCATTTTGATGTGCTAGAATGTTTGTTACATATACATTGCATCTAAGTGCATAATTTATTATCGTCGAGCGGTTGCGAGTATAATTCATTTTGTTTTGGTAGAGGACTCAATTCTGAAAAAGTGATTCGCGGTTCGTGATTTCTATACTAACAAGAAACCGTCAACAATCCACTCCAAGGTTCGAAAATTCTACCTACGGCTGCAGTGCAACTGAAAACGCTGGGATTGAAGCTGAAATCCACCAGAAGTTAACTCGCGAGTAGTTAGCACCACCTGAGAAGTAAAAGACATACAAGCTTTGCATTTTAAATCGATTTGGCAGTCAGTAACTTCGATTACTCAGAATGGATGCAAAGGTGAATTTTAATTTCAATATATTTAACGTATTATTATACGAGTATGTTATACTCGTATATATAGCATGAGAATATTTTATGCATTAAAATTGATAGAGTCATTTAATTTTCTTGTCCCATGCTTGGACACGGTGAGTAATCGTAGAATGGCGTCTTGTACCTTTACCTTTATTGTACGTGCTAATAGTTTTAATGCTGAGAGGGTGGCGACATTCGTGGAATTGAAAGTAAATGGAAATTAATCTCTTATTGTTTATATCGTAGTTTTCATTGAGTTTTCGGTCATTAGGGAGAATGTGCATTTATTTTTAAATAATATGGAGGTTTGATAGGCATTTGCACTGAAAGCCGGTGACAATATCGTGGGAAAAAATTCGCATTTATGTTAATTTTGCAAATAACGATTTTGTTGCATTTTGAGAAGGAATCGTTTATTGCAGTTCTACATTTGTAGAAAATTGGATCTATATGCCCTTAGTAAAATTTCCAAAATAACAAAAAATCGATGCATAAAATGAAATATCTTTTTAAGTTCAATATTATTTTAATTGAGAAGGAACCATTAAAAAAATTCAAGCTTATGAGTTAAAAAATTCTTATTACATAATTCAATTTTTCGATTAATGTTAGTATATTTTTCGAAATTCTTTTATTATTCACAATTGGCGTTATTTCTGTTTATTGTTATGAAAATAGTTATCTTTTGAATTCCCCTTAATTTTTAAAATAAATCCATTTCATTTTAAAACAATTTCTACTGCAAAAACTCTTTATTGATAATGTTCCACCTTATGTTTCATTGCAATTAAAGAAAAAGCATTAATTAGCCATTACACAGGAAAAATCAAACTTAGAAACTCAGGAAAATCTTTTCCGAGCTACGTCCAAATTAAAGTGATATCTCAAAGTCGTGACATGTCTTGAATTACAAATGATGAACACGATCATCAACATCTTTATATTATTTATGGTTGGACAGCGACAGTTGCTGCAATCTTCCACTTAAAGCTTACCAACTGCTGCATAACATACCTCAACAGATACGTCTATAAAGACCCTGCTGTTGTGCATTGAAACCTTAATACGTTAAAGAAGAGAATTGCACGATTAAAATCCAAGATCATAAAAGATCATGATTTTTATACGAGAAAATGGAATGGCACAAATCTCTTGAGATTTGATTTCTAGCACAGTTAGATGAAAATTATAACGAGCATGACTTGAAGATGCGATTTAGCATTGGAGATAAAACCATTATAAGAAGTTGTGATTAATTAACGCCGTGTAAACTATTTGTAAAAGCAAAGTTACACCAAATGGCTAGTAATTAATTTACAAGACATCAAGTCAAATGAAAATTACAACTTTTAACTGGAAAATATCAATTTCAATAAATCAGCAATTTGGCACGGTGCAATAATCTCAATAAATTAACCATGCACAAACATTCCGTACGCTATAAAACCACCATAAATATTCAAGAAAATCTTTCCAATTTAATTGGAAAATTTTCTAAGCCCTAAGCGAGTCAATATATCTATCAATAACTCATTAATCTTTTTCGTGCACCAATAGATATCACGCCACCACAGCAATCATCAGTTATGTGGTGGGTAGACATAAATAAATTGCAAAATTGTTGATCCTCAACTGAAATGTTCCAATGAAGATACTCTAATACTGACTGGGGATAGATTCATCAGCAAAGCACTCACAAATTTTACTTTCACTAAAATAAATCAATGAAAATAGTTGCGAGTTACGGCGCTAGACTACAACAAGTTCAACATATTGCAAAGTGGTTGGCACCTTGTGAAAGTAAAAGGGATCATTCATCATTTGCATGGTGACATTCATGGAGCAGTAAAAAGGATCCATTGTAAGATTGTGGTTAGTGCGTAGGAAGCCTAACACTCTCGATTTACTCTTACGTGATTTAAATTACACGTCTCAGTTTAGCTAAAGCATTGTTGTAAAAGTTATTAAAATTTTCTAAGGCATATGATATTAAATGCAACGGAATTATTTTAAATTATTCAAAATCCTATAATTTGTTGGTAGTGATAAAAAAAAATGATTCTTACTCTTATAGGTTTGCCAGAGAAGATCCATATTTTAACCATGTTTTCTCTAGTCTTTGGTTCTAATCTACCACAGCCATCTTATTCTGTACTTTTTTTTAAATTTACAACTCAAATGTATCTCTAATAGGATTTTCTATGAATGAATGATCTCTTTAGGTTTTTGCACTATGATAACCTTATTGACATTGTATCCTGTCTGTCTGTCTATGCGTCCGTCTGTGTGTCACAATAGTTTTCTTCCATAACTACACCGGCTAGGAACACCGAACTTGGTAGGTATATCAGAAGTAATTGCTTCTCAAGAGTTAGGTTATCAAAAAATTTTCCGGTGGGCCTTAAAAGAGCTCTTTCTTAAAATTCTTTTAACAAAAAATAGTTATGTGCAGTATAAAATGAAAGAGCTTGCTGAGAACTTTTCCAAACAGTTCTTAAAATGGTAGTGTTTGCTTCATGGAGTGCAAACAGAACGATTAGACATCTGTGACTCAAAAAATATAAAAGAATCATGCAGGCAGACCTTCATGAGAATTTCAATGCAATTTGATATTCAATTGGTCAAATGTAGAATCCTTACATTCTCTAAGTTTTATAAGAATTGAATAGTAGTAGTTGTAGTGCTTTATTGAGTCTTTTATAAACCATGCTGTCTTTTTCTTCTTTTTCTTATCACTACAGCCCCTCTCGGGCCTTCGCTTCCTGCAACAACTGTCTCGGTCCATTACCCGCGTCCTCCGATTTTGAAATCCGAGTAGCAATGAACTGTCTGCGTCAACCGAGTTAGACCAGCATTTCCTCGGTTTCCCCACTGGTCTCCGGCCTTCAGTTTTCCCAACGAGTCTTTTATAAACCATGCTGTCTTGTTCTTCTTTTTCGTATCACTACAGCCCCTCTCGGACCTTCGCTTCCTGCAACAACTACCTCGGTCCATTACCCGCGTCCTCCGATTTTGAAATCCGAGTAGCAATGAACTGTCTGCGTCAACCGAGTTAGACCAGCATTTCCTCGGTTTCCCCACTGGTCTCCGGCCTTCAATTCTCCCAACGAATACCTTTTTTAGTTATCCGTTGTCGGTCCATACGTTTCATGTGGCCAGCCAATTGCAGCTTCCGCAGCCAAAATTTCATAGAGCTCATCTTCTTCTTCTTAGCACTACAGCCCCTTTCGGGCCTTCACTTCCTGCAAACAGCGCCTCCAACTGGCTCGATCCGTTGACCGCGTCATCCAAATCCGGAATCCGAGCAGCGATGAACTGTCTTCGTCGACCGAGTCAGACCAGCGTTTCCTCGGTTTCCCCATTGGCCGCCGGCCTTCAGTTCTCCCAACGAATACCTTCTTGGGTATCCGTTGTTTGCCATACGAGACATGTGGCCAGCCCATTGCAGCTTCCGCAGTCTTACAATCCTTGAGACCTCCAGCTCGTCAAAAATTTCATACACCTCATGGTTGTATCAAATTCCCCACTGGTCCCCGTCTAGCTTCGCTTCGATTATTCGCCTCAGGACCCGTCGCTCAAAGGCGTTCAATGTATTTGCAGATGCTTGGGTTAGGGTCCATGTTTCACACCCATAGCATAACACAGGTCTTATCACAGATTCGTATACTTTGAGCTTTGTTTTCCTGTGTATGCAGCTGGTCTTCAAGATCGTCAATACTGAATAAAATATTTTATTTGCGAGTTGTATTCTTTGGCGTATTTCGTCTCTTGCAGTCCCCGTTTTCGTTATTTTGGCGCCTAAATACGCAAATTTGCTAACATTTTCCATACTGTATTCGCCAAGTGTGATATTTTGTGTATTTGGGGTATTTTTCCTTGACTGCGTCGTGAGCTTTGTTTTATTTTCGTTTGTACTAGTTTTGCTTCGCTGTCGAGTTTCAGGAAGAGTTCTTTGACAGTTGTTAGTGACCGTGACAGAATGTTGATATCGTCCGCATAGGCCACTACTTGGCTCGACTTGTATAGTAATGTATCTCGCGTATCGACAGGTAGGTTCCGTATGACGTACTCCAGAGCTAAATTGAATAACAATGGGGCCAGCCCATCTCCCTGCTTTAGTCCGATATTTGTGTCAAAGGCATCGGTGAGTTGGCTATCGATGTGGACTTGCGAGGTTGTCGATGTCATTGTCATTTTGGCAAGACGGACTAATTTGGCTGGGATGCCAAAACCAAGCATTATTTGGTACAGTACGTTATGATCTATACTGTCGTATGCTTACTTGAAGTCAACGAAAATTTGGTGTACGTCTATGTTGATTTCCCAGGATTTTTCAAGTACCTGCTTGACTGTGAACAGTTGGTCTGTTGTTGATCTACCTGCCCTAAAACCACCTTGATACTCCCCAATAATACTGTTAGCGTATGATCCAATTTTATTTTCTAAGGTTTTAGAAAATATTTTATACGCCGTATAAAGTAGTGATATGCCTCTATAATTTTCGCACTGTAGCTTATCACCTTTTTTTGTGGATAGGGAATATAATTGATTAGCTCCACTCTTTTCGGCATATGTTCTTGTTGCCAAATGTACTGGATGACTTTGTGAATAGCTTGGTGAACACTACTGACACCATATTTGATGAGCTCCACTGGGATCTCATCAATGCCCGGCGCTTTATTATTCTTTTGAGCTCCGATGTTCTGAAGCTGTGCGGAGGATTAAGGAGATTCTTGAAATATGATGCCCATCTTTCCTTAATCTTGATTTCATCAGCAATTATATTGCCGCTGTCATCACGACAGAGCGTGGTTTTTGGCTGATAACTACGTTTCAGGCTTTTCACTAAGGAGGTTCTTGAAATATGATGCCCATCTTTCCTTAATCTTGATTTCATCAGCAATTATATTGCCGCTGTCATCACGACAGAGCGTGGTTTTTGGCTGATAACTACGTTTCAGGCTTTTCACTACTTTGTATGCTTGTCTTGTGTTATTGCTCGCTAAACTTACATCTATACTTCTCAATTGGTCGTCATAGTATTTTCTTTTCTTAATCCTAATTATCTTATTCGCTACTCTTCTGAGATTTTCATAGTGTTCTCTCTTCGTCCTGGTTTTCCTACCTACGTATTCTTTTTACGCCTGATTCTTTTTATCTAACGCATTCTGGCACTCATCATCGAACCAATCATTCCTCTTGCGCCGGGCATGATGTCCGATCGTCTGTTTTGCCACGGTTCTGATAGCCGCTTTCACTTCCATCCAGAGCTTGTTGCTCGACTTTAACGATGCGTCTGATAAGATGGGAGCCAGCTGGTTAAGAATTACTACGATTTTTAAAGTTTGGATCTGCCTCCCTTTTGCACCAAAGTTCAAAAAAAATACTACTCTATATAGTACTATGGATAATAAAACACATAAATGTAAGTTTTTTTTAATTCAAGAACAATTACTCAGCTCGTGAAAGATAAAAAAACAAAAAAAAACAAAAACAAACAAGCGCTTAACAAAAATTATGCATTTATATGTCAAATTCAGCTTGATCTGCGTCGTCTTCACTAGAAATGTCAACATTCGCTCCAACTGTTTCACTTTTAAGGTCGTTGTAGAAATATAATTTATTTGGTGGAACATAGTTCTTTACCAGCTGCACAATATCTTTGTACTTAGCCGTTTTCAACGGCAATGCACTTTCATACAACCTTTGCTGAGGCAGAACCGATAGGTTGGTTTGTACATTTCTCATTAAGGAAAAATTATAAAACAAAGGTGTTCCAGTAGTATTACTAACTGCAAACTTTGAATGTGGTCCTTACTGTATTCAAAAATTCGATATTGAGATATTTTGAACCGTATCTTTTCTACATTTGTTATAACTTGTTTTTAAATGACTTTCAAAATGCTTACTAAAGTTGAGAATCATGTTATGATCCGCATTTACAACTTTAACATTTTTAAATGTTTGCTTAATGCAATCGGAATATTCAGAAGTTGTAAAAATGTAGTCTATTGAACTTCTCTAATACACCAAAACACCGATCACGTGGCACAAAGCTGTGTTCTGGTTCAGGAAATCGGTGAACAATCTTCTCAATAAATACACCTCATAAGAGTATCCAGAAACTGAACTAATGTCGAGTTCTTATTTTGTGCTGCTGCATTATCTGAGAATAAATACAGTATTTTAACTGTGCTTGGTAAAATGTTATCTATGTCGTGATTTATGAAAGAAACGACTTCGTTTGGTGCTTTTCGAGCTATGGCTTCATCGTATAAATAACAAGTTGGGTAAACAGACCTACGCTCATGTCAGAAGGGTTTTGTACCCAGCTTCTCAGAAATGCATTCACCAGCAATGAATAACGTCAAGAAATACTTCAAAGAGATGTGCACGTTTAGAAGAAAATCCATTGTTTTTCTACTTTCAACGGTCGCCATTTTGTTGCAAACCAGCAAAATTCACCCAGATCATGAATTCTCAAAAATATTGATGTTATTGACCTTATTGGAAAATTTCAAGCAGATCAAGTCAAAATCGCAATGACTGATTCGATGGAAAGTCCATAAACTACGAAAATCATGTATTATTTTTGTTGTAATTGGAGAAATTTCAAACGGCTATAACTTCCGTGTTTATAATTAGATTTTCATCAAACTTACTCAGTTTAAGAACTCTTAGAAGGACTACGTAAATATCGAATTTCGTCTAGTTTAAGGGTATAGATGCGATTTTATTGGGGAAAATGTAAAATTCGAATATCATACTATTATTAACAAAGTTGAGCGAATTTCGACTTCTAAGGTATTTATTGTTGTTGTACTCATAAACAACTACCTCTGTAATTTTTTTCAGATTTTTCGGATTACAGGAGTCCAATCGCGAGGGGGGGACACAAATTTTTCGTGTGTTTCCCCTCCCTGCGCGTCTCTCGATGCAAATAGTATCAAATTAAGACCTGTTTTGAAAAGTTCTCATCAAGACCTTTCATATGATACCCATATCGACTGCTTTTTCTTTTTTTTCGGGGGCAACTCCCCTACATGGGGAGACTTCCCTTAAATTCCTTATAAAATTTTTTGTAGTTGAACTTTCAAGAGAGCACCACTTTACACCTGCATACAAAATTTGATGTTTCTAGCTTAAGTAGTTTCCGAGAAAAAGTGCTGTGACACACGGACGGACGGACGGACAGACAGACAGGTCGCGATTTTAGTAGGGTTTTGTAAAATTATTTTACAAACCTCAAAAATGAGCGATGCCTGTTTTTGCTGAGTGGATACAAAAATTATATGCCCAAAGTTGACGTTTGTAAAAAGCTTCGTCGGATGAAATTGCAGGTAATTGCATGTTCTGCTCAAAAGTTAACACCTCACATTCATCATTAGAAATAGGTTCAGCTTTGGCTTGGTGGAGATTCTTCTCTACTTGTATTTGCCGGATTTCATCAGTATCTAATGTCTTATCTTTTAATTGGTTATTCAACATAACGCATTTCTTGCATGTATCTAAACGTGGTGATCCAAATCTGTATTTAAAATTTTGTTTGAAGTATCTGTAGTAAAAATCAAATGATTCTATTGGCTTAGCAGGTGCTTCGAGACTAAGCTCATTCTGCTTCAAATACAAATCGTACATCCTCTTAACATTTAACTCAGGTGATAGATAATAACGAGAGCTTTTATTTCTGCTGTAGTGAGACTCGCGCCGTGGAAAACTTCTAATGTGAGAGTCAACTTTGGAAACCCAATCACTCGAAATACGATTTGGGCGATTTTGATGTTTTTCTCGCTTGGATTTAGCTGGTATATTTGCAGTAGGGTCGCGATACTCCTTAGAAATATTGTCCTCGCTTTTTAAGAGATTCCATAGATAGATGGAAAGCCATTTTGACAAACTTGTATGTTTCTATTTCCAAATGCAATAAAATACTTATGTAACCAACTCCGTTTCTTCCTCGTACCAGTTGTTGGTCTTTCCCTTTCAACATTTCCAGTTTTAATAAGACTTCCTGATTATACGTTTTGCAGATAAGTTTCTCCCAATTCATTAAAATTGTTTAAATATTATTTTTTCGCATTTCTGCGTTAATTTAAACAAAACATTTATACTTTTTGCAACAGCAATCCGGTCCTGTTTTTTTTCTCCCTTTTCGCGGCCTTTATAGTTTAAATAGCTTTTCCCAGTAGCAATAGCCTTCTTTATAACATTGCGTTTCCATTGTGAAATATTAGCAGCTTTTCTTTTTTTGAGACTGCACCACTCCTTGATGGGCATGGATGATTTACATCAGATTCGTCCAAGATATTTATACCTTTATCGTTGTCTGCGCTAGTTTGGTTTTGGAATGTTGACAAATCACGATCACTTCTATCACCACTTGAACTTGAGTCGTGTTCAGGAGGGTGGTAAATATCAGATGATCCACTACTAAATCGTTCGGATTCACTCATTTTATGCATACTTGACACATTCAAAGTATGTATAAAATACAAAACAAAACGTACATCCGTTTAGGCCGAACTCGAAACATGCACTGTATTGTCACAGATGATGCAATCGAATCGTTTGTTGCAAAAGGGAGGCAGGTCCGGATCTGCTGCCTTCTTGCACCAAACGGAATAGGGTGGCACATACTTATTTTGTTACAGCGCGCTTGTTTTTAATCGAATCTGCTCCATTCATGCATCAAACGATAATCCTAATATTTTTTCAAATTGTAAGCAAAAAAACGGTAAATGATAAAAATTTGGATCTGCCCCCCTTTTGCTGTCAGGGCCTCAATTTTCCTCTGTAACTAGAGCAGCTGCCAGCACCAAACTTGGTACGTATTTATATCGGAAGAGATTGCTCCTTAAGAGTTCGGACATGAAAAAAATTTTCAATGGTCCTTAACGAGGGTATCACCATGTAGGAGGGAAAACCTTTAAATTTTTTTCATTAAAAATTGTCATGTGGGGTATCAAATAGAAGGTCTTGATGAGAACTTTGCAAACCAGGTCTTAAAATTGCCATGTTTACTTTAGAACGTGTAAGAGGAAGGACAATGTATTTGTTTTCTGCCTCGCAATTGGCCATATCTGACTCAAGAATATGAAAAGCATCATGGATGTAGATCTTCATGACTACAACAATATGTAAGGAAGGAAATCAAAACCTACCTCTCATTGGTTAAATACGTGAAGCCTTGAGGCACATCAACGATCTGGGGCTCTTAACGCCCGCAGTTTCGTATACTCGCAGTCTAATCCGAGATGGCTGCTTGTAGGCCAGCTAGTTCAGAAAGGAATTTCGGTCGTGATTCGTGCCGTGACTAAACTATACTCGAATACAATATTTCAGTAAACGATTCAAATTGCCTGTTAAACGCGTTCAAAAAACGTTTTGGAACAAAATCGGACATTACTCTACTATAGCCTTTCCGAACCTTACAACAACTCAAAGAGGAGTGACATCCAACTCATCAGACAATTAAAGTACTCTCGGAGGAATTGAGCTGCTTGCAAACGAAGTATTCAAGCGCGTTTTCGGATATCGATTCTTAGTTACGGTCTACTGAAGCACTCTTTTCCGAGAACTCTAAGCTTCCTCTATCTTGCGATCAGCCTCCATCGGTGGGGGGATCTGAGACTTCATCCTCTACAACAGAGAGCCTGAGTAAGCCATTATCTTCATCAATATCGTCATCAAACAACGAAAATATTTTATCAAGAGGTGCGAATCTGCCAATCACGTCAGGGTATCTACCACAGAGTATACCCTCATCGTCGTCAAGTAACGCAACGCTAATGGTTTGCGGTGTTGCAGACGCTTTGCCTGCTGCTCAGCCTTCTTCGTCCATCACTACAAGAAGTATGGCGCAGAGATCCTCATCTCATCTTGGACCCATTTCAAAAAATTTCGAAATGCGGCATGTTCCTGAGGAATCGCCATCCCTACAAGCAGTAGCGCCACCGAAACAAATCTCCATATCAAGGCTTGCGTATGGCACATCCACCGAAGACATTTTGGATTATGTAAATAAGAAATTTGGCTCATCTCTGAAAATAATTTGCTGCCAGATGCTGACGAAGGACAACTTGATTAACAGAGTTATAGCTTCTTTCAAACTGACTTTTCCGGCATCATGTGACTACATCTTGAACCTTGATTGCTGGCCACCTGGAGTGCTTGTTAAATCTTTCATAACTTCAAGGGAAAAAAATTTTCGTTCTCCACCGAGCTCCCTACCAAAGCTGTAATTAAAATTCCAGATTCCCTACATTTTTTATCAATCACGCTTAGCTATCCTCAATATTCCTTTGCTGGAAATGCGTCGACTCTACCTTGTTGAATGTTTCCTTTGCAGGCTTTGCCGTGGTTTGCTCGATACTCGCCTTGTTAACCAGGTTCCTGTGAGGCGCGTTATGCATTCTACAAGATCGTCGAATATCTTTGATGTTCCATTTGCACGTAGTTTGGTGTATTTTCACTCACCTATACTCAGATTACCTCGTAACCATTATGACCTTCAGCTTGGGCCCTTCTCCCTCTCGTATTTAGTTTATAAAAGATTTGTCAACTGTCTTCTTCTCAGCACTTAGTAATTTTTACTATTTATTTTCTCTTAGTTTGCATTTTTTATTACTTTTACCTTGCTTATTGCATGCTGTGCTATTATTTAATTCATTTTGCTGTACTATTATTTTATCTATTTTGTTATTGGAATATTTTCTGTTAAATAGAAATAAATAAATAAACTCATATCGCGGTGGCGGACATAAGCGACTCTAATCGTAACCGAAACATTTTGCGCTAAGTCAAATTGCCAAAACACAAATTGAACCAACTAGTCACGAATTACCGAGAACCCAGCCCACTCAACGGTATATTCATCTTTTACGTCTGTCACCGCTGGAAAGTCTCTAACTACTGAAAGGAAAGATAATAATGCTTGCTTCTAGCAATTCATAATTGTTATAATTTTTGCTTTATTTTTATTTCTTTTCAAGAATAACCATGTATTTTAATAATTGAACACGTTTAATTGAAACTTCTTAAAATATAATTGTTAGAATTATTCAAAAGGCATCATTTTATTGGATAACTATCATTAAAAAAATAAATATGATCAAGATTTCCTAGAGCTAGTCTTTACAATATACTCACATTTCTACAAAATATTTGGCGTTTCAAATAATTAGCATCGTCCTACTTGTAGCTTTTTTTGTAACCATCTTTATTTGATAACAGCGAATTGTTAAAACGAGTCACAATTAGTTAGCTACAGATGGTAATCAACAACTTGTGACATTTGTAAGTTAATTTACAGTAAAATCGGTTGTTCAAGTTTGAACTTACAAAACTACTTGTATTGTATGTTCTATGACACACACTCGCTCGCTGAACAGTTTGATCCATGTATTGGTCTGTGCATTAGGGCCTCCCTCCTTTCAAGAAACCAATATGTTCACCACAAGCGGTAACTGTGATTGCAACATGTGATGATTTCTCAGTACATCTTATGGGAATAATATCTAATGCTGAAATGGATCATCTGCTACACTGAGGCAAAGTTAAGGCACTGAAATTGCATATAGTATCATCTAGAGTGGCAGCTTGAGAATAACTCTCCGTATCGGCATAGCCGAAGTGTTTTGATGTGAAATGAGCATCAACTCCTTTGATTGTTTCGCTCGATAAAATTTTCTTCATACCAGTTGAGGATTCCTGGTGAAAAACTTCATATTTGTTCAGTGTGGAGCACGAACTGTTAGCCAGATTTTGTTCCAACAAATTATTAATGAATCGTATTTTTCCACTTTTGAACAACCCAAAGTATGGATATAATTTTGGCAGCTGTAAGAGTTTGACGGGCCTCATCATTGCGGTTAGCTAAATACAATAATTCTCCAAAATAAGACCTCCCATTGAAATACCGGTCACACCAAATTTTACACATGGTCTGCATATTCTGATGTGCTGAGTACTCCCACTGATTTGTGAACTATTGAAGACAACAGTTCTTATGCCTGCGTTATGTATTGTAATAACTATAATTTGGATGTATTCAACTTGTGATTCACCAGTTAAACCTATGGAGGAACTAAATTGAGAACCCAAACACTACATTCACGTTACATACTTTAGCTAAGAACAACTTTTTCGCACGCTATTCTTAACGCCTGTGACGACGGTAACATCGAACGGTTCTAGACCTTTATCAACAGCATCAAAAATCAAAAAAGCATAAACTCAAGTGACCAAATGAACGAAGAAATATGTCTTTGATTCCTTCATGATACTCGCAGCAAGCAGCCTTGCAGCATCAATATCATCAAGGAAGCTGTCACCAACGTTAACCTCGACCATCAATACGGTTGTTCCCAAAAATAAGACCTCCCATTGAAATACCGGTCACACCACATTTTACATATGGTCTGCATATTCTGACGTGCTGCAGTGCTCCACTGATTTGTCAACTATTGAAGACAACAGTTCTTATCCCCACGTTATTTGTAGCAATAACTAAAATTTGGATGTATTCAACTTGTGATTCACCAGTTAAACCTGTGGAGGAACTAAATTGAGAACCCAAACACTACATTCACGTTACATACCTTACCTAAGATTAACTTTTTTGCACGCTATTCTTCACACCTGTGACAACGGAAAAATCGAATGGATCTAGACCTTTATCAACAACATCAAAAATCAAAAAAGAACAAACTCAAGTGACCAAATGAATGAAGAAATAGGTCTTTGATTCCTTCATGACATTAGGAGCAAGCAACCTTGCAGCACCAATATCATCAAGAAAGCTGTCACCAATGTTAACCTCGACCATCTATTTAGAGCTGAGGAAGTACATCAAATATTCAACAAGCGAAGGAAGCCCATGGCATCTGGGGTTGGTTACAGTATGTTAAAATCCTTGCTACAAATTATCCTCAACGCCTCTTCAAATCAATCAACAAAGTTGTTGTCGAGTATAAAGTCCCTGATGTTCGCAAGATGATTAGAATCACCCCAATACTGAAACTTAACAAAGATCCAACACATCTCAGCAGCTACAGACTGATTTCGTTAATGAGTGTTCCAATTGGAATGATAAACAAATTGATCAAAATCAGACTGGACCGTTTCATAGAGAAAGACAACATCTTGTCCTCCGATTGCCACGCATATAGCAAAAATCGTCAACCTCGGCCTGCCTTGACACGTTAACGCTCAAATTAGAAAAAGATAAGAGTTCCAGTTTTAAAAAAGCAGTCATTCTGGACATTATTAATGCCTATGAGCATGTTGTTCTCAACCTCCTCAAGCCCTCTATATATTAAATGGATCATATGTAAAACTTCTTAGCCATGGAACCCTGTTGTAAAACAATTAAAGGGTCACGTTAAGTAAGAGGTGATAGGCCACAGGAAGACATCTTAAGCCCACTCCTGTTTAACTTGACTACTGTCCTGCTATACGCTGACAGTTTCTCCATGCTGGTAGATGAAAAAAAAGCCCTCAGACACCGTGGATACCTTACAAGGTAAACTAAATGACTTCAGCAGAGCTTGTGACTCACTGGGGTTGAAAGTAAACCTAGCCAAAGCACAAGCGGTAATTCTTTCGGGCATAAACATCCTCAATGCATCCTCAGAATAAATGGAGGTCACACCACAAGGCAAAACAGCATTCTTTACCGTGAATGAAGAATAAACAGGACAGGATCCTTCAAAGAAAAGAGTGACGAAATCGGCAGCAAACAGAACCAACAAAAACTGATCCGCGTGTTGTGCAGACCAATGAACAATTTAAAACCAACCACCCACCGCCTTAAATCCATACAAAGCTTTAATTAGACCGAAACTTAAGGATGGATTCACCACGATTGCAAATAATAATAATCCAGCGCACAACAGTCCCAATCCGAACTTTGGCGTTCGTTGAGATGTATTGTTAAGGTATCTCATTCCAAGACCGTGATGGGATTCGAGATTATACAGGGTTTTTCAATAAGAGGTGTTATTTTGATATTAAAAGAAAAATACCATTTTTTAATATAAATGATCGGATGTTTATTTTATTTTAAAGAAGAAAGTATGCCGATAATAATCGATATAACATCAGGCAAATGACTACCACGACCACGCATACAGGACCATATCCTTTTCATGAAATTTTCCATAACCAAATCGCAAAGTGGCTGCCCTATGTCCTCGATAGCCTCACAAATTCCATCAGCGAGGTCTTGAATCGACGCTGGACTGTTGATGTAGACTTTCTCTTTCACGTGGCCCCAAAGGAAGAAGCCGCAAGGTTTAACACCTTGCAAGATCTCGGTGGCCAATTGTGATCACCTATTCGAGAGATAACACGGTCCGGGAACTTTTCCGTAAAAGATCAATGGTTTCGTTGCTTGTTTGGCACGTAGCGTCGTCTTGTTGAAAGCAAACGTTGTCCAGATCAATACCATCCAATTCCGGCCATAAAATATCGTTAATCATCTCTAGATAGCGCAATCCATTCACCGTTACTGTTGCTCCAGCCTCATTTTCGAAAAAGTAAGGTCCAATGACTCCGCTGGACCATAAACCGCACCAAGCAGTCACACGTTGAGGATAGGGAGGCTTTTCAACAGTAACTCTTGGGTTTTCCGAGCCCCAGATGTGACAATTTTGCTTGTTGACGAAGCCACCGAGGTGGGAATGGGCCTCATCACTCAAGATGATTTTTCGGATCATTTTCATGCATTTCAAGGACCCAATCAGCAAAGACACGACGTTGTTGATGATAGACTGGCTTGAGTTTTTGTGTTAACTGAACTTTATAAGCCTTAAGACCCAAATATTTATGCAAAATACGGTGTAATGACGTTTGCAGAATGCCTAATTCCAAAGAACGACGAGGAATGGACAAACCTGGGTTTTGTTCAGCACTTTCGGCTACAGCAGCAATATCCTCAGCTGTTCTTGAGTGACGTGCACGGATTTTATTCTTCACATCACTAAGTTGTCCCAACAGCTCGAATTTTTCCACCAATTTCTGTATTGCGGTCGAGCACGAAGACGCAAAAATGTTCGAGTTTTACGAACCATCTCTGCCAAATTTTCACCATATTTATAGTAAATTTTAATAAGTTCAATGCATTGTTGAAGCATGTATCGTTCCATTTTTATCAATGGCGTAGTTTGTACTTGTCAAATGTTAAAAAATGTCAGCTTCAAAAGTGACATCTACCGAAATAGCGGGCTATTCAAAATAACACCTCTTATTGGAAAACCCTTAACCTTAAACTGATATTCACCTAACTTAAGAAGCCATCGCTGATATCGGGGTGATATATCCTCTCCTCTATATTTGGAATGCAAATACTTTATTGGTAGGTGGTCCGTCAATATTGTAAATTTATTACCGTACAGGTAGGGCCTAAAATAGTTGACTGCCCACATGTTTGCAAGAAATTCTTTGTGAGTTGTGCAATATTTCCGCTCACGGCAATTTCACGTTCTAGATGCAAAGCATACGGGGTCTCCATCCTGAGAAAGGACAGTACCCAGAGCATAATAAGAAGCATCCGTAGTTAGTTGAAATTTTTTTGTAAAGTTTGGGAATTTTAAAAGAGCTTATGAGAGCCTTAAGTTTTTCAAAGGCTGCTATATACTCGTAGTTGGGATCTTTAATATTAATTTTGCTGCCTTTTCGGAGATACTTCGTCATCAGCTGTGCTACTTTAGCGTAGTTGTGAAATTTAAGGTAGTACCCAGTCAGACCCAAAAAACTTTTAATTTGTTTTTCTGTCTTAAGAAGTTTTATGCTTTGCATAACTGATATTTTTTTAGTGTTTGGTTTTAATCCCTCCTTTGTAACAAGATAGCCTAGAAAATTTGCTTCCTTTTGTATGAAGGAACATTTGTCAATTTGTATCTTGAATTTATGAGCTCTTAAAACGTTAAAAATATCAGTCAAGTTTTTAATATGTTCTTTCAGAGATGTGCTAAAAATTAAAACATCGTCTAAGTAAACCACACAAGTCTTGTTTATGAAACTACAAAGGATGTCATTTATAAGCCCCTGAAACGTGGTTGCAGGAGCGTTTTTGAGACCGAATGGTATTCTTATGAATTCATACAATCTGTGTGGGGTTACGAATTTAGTTATATGCATATCTTCTTTTTTAATGAGAATCTGGTGATAACCTTTAGCCAGATTTATTGTCGAGAAATATTATGCTCTTCCACAGCTTGTTGAGTATAGAGTCAATGATAGGTGATGGAAACTTATCGTCTATCGTTACCTCATTAAGCCTCGTATAATCAATGGCAATCCTGTGTTTCTTTTCACCTGAGTTAACAGTTTTTTTGTTACTTCAATGAAAGGACGAATATTTTGAGTTGCTTATCCGAATTATCCCTTGCGATTATATTTCAAATATTTGGCGACTTACCTCTCCTTCATGTTTTGGTGGATACCAATATAGTTTGGAATTTATTTGTTGACTCATTGTAGTTTTGATCTCATGCTCTATTGAGGTTGTACTTGTCAGTCTATCTCCTTCTTTGAAAAATACTCCTTCATATTGTCTGTTTAATTTGGAGAATTCACGGTATTCTTCAGGATTCAACTAATTGAGCTTCAGTCGTTTCATGTAATTTTCGTCTGTGGGTTCGAGCCAACATATTTCTTGACTTGAATATGGGTTGTTGAAAAATCGAATTGGTTGTCCGTTGAGAGTAACTATCTTATTTTCTATGTCTATTATTGTTCCAAGTGCATCGAGTAAATCCATACCTATAATAAAACTATACTTTCTATTTATTAGGCTTCTGAACTTCCATCGAATATGACCCCCTAACTGCGGTTTAATTTCAATGGGAACCGGGTATGTCCTTCGAAATTTACGACATGTTCCCGTGATTGTTGTAAAGTAAAGGGGTTCAATTGGAACTTTACGGAATTAATGGAGATTTCCATTAATAATGCTAAAAGAGGAGCCAGTGTTGATAAGAGCCAGAAATTGTGTTTAGTAGGTCGTAATTTCAATCAAAGGCAATGCGTCCGATGCTAGTTGGAAAAAAATTTGGATCTCTCGGCTGAATTACATTCTGTACCCAAATATTCATCTTGTTTCATTCGACTCACAGTATACATACATGTTTGGATTGGAGCTTAAATTTCTTTCATCCCCTGCAACGAAATTTCCTTCTGGTTGGGGACAAATATTATTTTGATACGAATTCATTCCCTGTAGGTTATCCACTTCCATGGACTTTCCCGGCTGATGTCTCCGGGTGCCTGAATATCTTCGAAAATGTCCTTGAGAAGTATTTGGTCTATATCGACCAGAAGTATTTTGATAAGGACTAGAGCTAAGCTTTTTTTACGATATTTATGTTTATAACATTTATATTTCAATGAATTTGTTTTTAGTACTAAGTGTTTTTTTTTTTTGTGGTAGGGAGGTGAAGGCATTTACGCCCGCCGAGCCTGGCAGTGTGGGACTCCCATGGAGGATACCCTTGGACTACCCACTAAACACCTCCCCTGTCAATCTGAGAACCTAGCCTGGAACCGTTTGACACATTACTTCGGGCCAGATCTCGTTTTATTACGCCATGGGGCGCCTTCAAGCTGGGGAGTCCCTTTCCTAGCGGGAGGGGAGAGGGGAAGAGGAAATGCTAGAATAGCGATCCCCCAGCCCCAGCACCTCCGGCTGCTGTGAGTCCCTTTTATCTTTTAGGACTGCCCGAGCATAATGTGCCACCTGGTTCCATTTGTCAACCGATTCGAGCATCACCACAACTATATTATCCGGGGTGAGCTCTCCCGTCTCCCTGTAGAGTTCCCTTCGCAGCCTGGCCCATTTGGTACACGCAAAAAATGTGTGACAGGCATTGGTCTCCTCTCCTGGGCAAAACCGACAATCGGGAGACCGTGACTTACCGATCTTGTGCAGGTAAGACTGAAAACACCCGTGCCCGCTCAAAAGCTGGGTCAGATAGAAGTCAGTCTCACCATGCCTTCGATTCAGCCACGGTCTCACATCCGGGATGAGGCGCGCAGTCCACCTTCCCTTCGTGCAATTCCTCCAAGACTGCTGCCAATCGTTGAGCGAGCGTTGTCTCTCCTCGCGGGCAGCTATCCCCCTCGCATCCTCGTTTCGGCGCAGGTAAATAGCGCGGCGCTCTCTAGCAAGCAGGGCGACAGGTATCACGCCTGCAATCACTCTCACCGCCGAGTCGGAGACTGTTGGATACGAAGATGCAATTCTCAGTGCTCCTCTTCTCTGTACCTGTGCCAATCGTTTTCGGTATACCTCCTTGCTGAGAGCGTCGCCCCATACCTCTGCTCCGTACAGTTGCACTGACCCTACAGCACTCATCAAGAGGCGTCTTCTTGATGGGCTGGGTCCCCCTACATTGGCCATAAGTCGACTCAGGGCCGATATTCCCGAAGCAGCCTTCTCAGCCGTTGCCCTGATTTGCTCAGAGAAACTCATCTTCGAGTCGATCAGTAGCCCCAGGTACTTCACCGCTGGCTTCGATTCGACCTGTATATCTCCAATATTGATCATCCTTACTCTAGGGATTCTCTTTTTTGTCAAGATGACCACTTCGGTTTTCTCCAGTGCTAAACTGAGCCCGCGAGCAGTCATCCAGTCCCTCACTCGGCGCATTAGCATACCTAGCCTAAGTTGCGCTTGTTCAACGGTGCGTCCGGCGACCAGAGCCGCAACATCATCCGCATAGCCAACCAAGCGCGACTCATCTGGCATCTCAAGTCTCAGTAGCCCGTCGTAAGACACGTTCCACAGGTCCGGACCAAGGATAGATCCCTGGGCAACACCCGATGTAATTTCCATCCTTTGTTGGCCCTGTGTCGTGTCGTAGAGCAGGCTTCGGTCTTTCAGGTAGTTCCTCAAAAGCCGCATTAGATATTCTGGAACTTGAAAAGTGTTTCCCAGCTTGTCCAGAATATCCACCCATCTAGCGGAGTTGAAGGCATTCCTGACGTCGAGTGTCACCAACAGGACGATCCGTCGCTTGGTGCGACTACATGCCTCTGCCTTTTGGACCGCGTTCACCACCTCTGCAATCGCATCAATGATAGAACGTCCTGCTCTAAAGCCGTACTGGTCCCCAGCAGCACGAATCGCGTCAGTGAGTCTTCCCTTGATGAGTTTCTCTAGCACTTTCCCAGCCGTGTCTAGCATGCATAACGGGCGGTATGCAGACGGCGATCCGGGATTTCCCTTCCCCTTGCTGATCAGCACGAGCCTCGCCACCTTCCATCGTACCGGCAAAACCTCGTCCCGCAGGCTATCGCTTTCATAATTACCTTCTAGAGTGCTGTTGGAGTCAGAAGTAAGTTTAACATAGAATATTTTTCACCTCATCTGATTCATTTTTGAATTATATATTATTATTTGCTATATGTTGTGTTTCGCAGGATTTATTTTTGTATTTTCTGCTGTATTTAATGAAAATTCTACTTAAGTTTTTCATTAACTGCATTTTTTCGTACAAAAAAAATACTTTTTGAACCTTGATTGACCTCAACTTCCACTAGCATCTTCAAAATATATTGGTTCGGCAACTTTCTAGAAATTGTTTTCTAAAAGCATCGGCAGTTCACTGGTTCACATTTTTCATCTTAGGGATTTCACTGGCAAAAAAGCAATTGATTAACAATTCACTGGTGAAAAAAATAGTTTTTCAACACTAATCCTACCCATAATTGCAGTCAATGGAAAATATAAAAGGAACTGGTTAGTTGCATTGATACAATCAAAATTAGATCTGAGTTGATTAGCCACTAATTTTTGCAATAAAAATTTAACCGATCTTCTCATTATCATCCACTAAATTAAGAGCTATATTAAGTATATCAATTAAATTCAGGGGAATTAATTTCTAGTATAAATTTGTTTTCAAATCAAATGACCATGATTGTATGTTGTTTTTTCTTTATATTAGAAGAATGTTATTTCTAACTATCATCTAATGATGTTCCGCAAAGATTTATCAGAATAATTTGAACAAATTCTGAATTAATCTTGTTCAAAAGTGTAATTGAAATTCGAATTAGAACTCTAATTTGCCCTAAATACATTTCGATCAAAATCTATTCATACTTCAACTTTTAAAAGCTTGTTGTGACATTAACAAAAATTATCTAAATATTTTTTTTAGCTATTATTGGTAAAAATAATAATGCTAATGTATTGTGAATTAGATTCTGTATCACAATCTTTCAAGTAAAAGCTCAAAATCATTTTAATTATCAAATCTTGTAATCATAAAGTGTATAACTTCCTACAAAACGGGAATGGGTGCAATCAAAACATAATCCATATAAACCAAAATAAATCTACCATTCCATCGTGAATGATTAATCAACATTTTATCTTAAATCACCAATCTTAGCATGAACCCATCAAAGATTTTAAGTAATTATTGTTACTGCTTTATTTGTCGAAATTTTTCAAGTTCAATACTCTACACTTGAGTAAAACTACACTACTTAACTCGTTGTACTCATGTAGATATAGTATTAGCATGCAAAATCACATATTACAATAGTTGGGTTGGGCGGCGGCACCAACGGTTAAAAAGATTTATTCAACAATTCGCCACTTGAAAACTCATTACCATATCATACGTATATTCGTAGAAGAAACAAGAAGTTATGCAGTTAATAGAAGTAATAACCATCACCATAATGGCGAAGAAATCTCGTTACTCTACTTTTAAAGTGGATCGATTTTATAATCGGCTCTCCGTGCAGACTATTTTATTTATATCTGTGAACTAGATATACTACTTATTTCAATTATCGACAGTTTTTCGATTCAAGGTTAGTTTCATTATGTAAAAGTAAAATCGGTTGTTTAGAAACTTCAGAACCTGTGGAGGGTATTTTTAAAAAGGAATCATGTCGAGGTAGGAAGCAAAAGTGGATTAATTTACATTTAAATATTACAATCATTTTAAAGTGGTCAAAATATTTGATTGACGTTTTGGATAGTAAAAAATGTGCTTCCGTTTTTGTTATATGATTTATTGATGGTTAGATTGGACGCTTTAAATAGATTTATAGGAACTGTGAGGAATGACTTATTGTTGGATGAACATTGATTTTTTATATCATCAGCAAATAACTGATGCACGCGTTACATAAATTAATTAATTTAATTATATTTGAGGGGAGTTAAATTCAACGCAAATGCTAAGAAATTTGAATTTTCTCCTCAGGAACAACATAAGTAGTTTAAGAAACTGAAGACATAGAACTTCTGATTTTTAGTAAAAATCAAGGACATTTGTTCAGTGACTATTTTGTATTAAAACTTGTGATTTAACTGAATAAATAGGCATAAATTTTTCGCTCAGAATCTGCTTTGAGCAAATGATATAATTAAACGATCTAGCTTTGGCTTTAAAGTATGTTAGTGTGCGATTTTCTGACCCCAACAGCTCTCTAGAAGGTAATTATTAAAGCGATATCTATGAAAGCTTCGCTACTCACCTCGTTCCTCTTTCTTCAAAAATTTAATGCAGTAGCGAGTAACAACACCATCGAAAGAACATCATCATCAATCGTAGAAAACTGTAGGGGAAGTACGGACAAAATGACAGGGTGTTTTGTTTTTTAATAATATTTATTTATTTAATGGTATTATAATCAGTCTCTATCGTTTTTACTCATCTTAGGTTTATTGACTATCAGTAGCACAGTCTTTTAATTAAGTAGGAACTATAATAAAATATATATTAAGAAAAAATGTAATTATTCACAAAAACCATTTTGTCCATATAGTACGGACAAAATGGCATATAAGGTAAGGGCATAATGACATACTAGTTTTTAAGAACACAGTTCACAAATAAATCTTTTGGTCCTCTTTGAGACATCAGCAATGACGCATGAGCCCAAAGGGAACTAGTCATACATCGTAACCAACCTTCGCCGGGCTTGGAACGGGAAAAGAGGTCATTGCAATAAATGCAAGCGCAGTCACTATCGTCGTCTTCTGTCTCGCATAATAAATCTTCGCTTCCTGAGCTATCATATATCAGAGCGGTTGTACGCTGCCTCGATCCTCTCAATCTCTTCTCTGATAGTAGAGCGTTTTTGGAAGCAGGAATATTTATTTCATCCTCATCAAAAATTTTTCTTTTAACCTGTCTCTTCTTTTTTACCGGTGGATCCTTTGGTCTGTTTTTAGCAATAATTTCTTGTATATTTGGAGTAGAAGTTAAAAGCCAATCACCTTTGACAGGTTTCAATTTTTTTTTCCTTGGCCTCGAATGAACTGCCCCTGTGGTGCTGGGGAAATAGCAGCAACTGGATATGTCGGTAATTGCTTTGATAGACCAGGTCTCACACCGTCATCGTACGCTGCTCCAGCTACCTCAACTGTATTAGACTCCTCTTCACATGTTTCTAAACTTAGGTTCATCACATCAGAAACAACAACACCAATATCATTATTGGTGGTGTCTTGCGTTGTGTTTTGTGAAGAATCTACTTCATCGTCATTTGTTGCTGATGGATTTAAAATAGATGCAACATCGTTACTCGGATCTTCTTGGATTGAAGAGGTGTTGATACATTTAGTTGATGGTAAATGTGAGCTGGGAAGTTTAGGTGTACTGTCTGTAATATCCTCCTGATTCACCGGAATATTTGTGGTCTCTGCCGGTTCAAACATGTAGTCTGGAAAAATATCAGGATTAACAGGCGAGATGCCTGTCTTTTTAAAGCCATTACTTGCACTCTGAACAGTTGCTGCTTTTCCATACGCTTCATTAAACAAATACCCGATTTCTAAATGGGTGATTTTTAGCCACTTAGAAATTTCTTGATTGAAATAAGTTTTTAATGGTCCACAGGTACAAACATCCAAGGGCTGCATTTTATGGGTGCAATGTGGCGGTAAACACAACATATGAATACCATTTTCTTTGGCATAACTCAAACATTCAATGCTTTTATGACTTGAGTGACCATCACAAATAAAAAGAACCGGATCGTCTTTGCTAGATTTCGTATGTGCCTGAAAACGTTTTAACCATTTTACAAACACCTCTTTGTTCATCCATCCTGATTCTTGTGCTAGTTCAAGAGTGCCTGTGGGAGCCTCATCAAATAGTTCATTTTTCATGTTCTTCCTAGGAAATATCATATATGGCGTAATACATGAACCGATGGCATTCATACAACACAGTACTGTCACATTCGAACCTCTCTCAGCGCTGATGAGACAGCCGACTTGTTTCCTGCCTTTAGTGGCTAGAATTTTTTGTGGTTTCTGGACTGTAGCGAGCCAGGTTTCATCCATATTGAAGATTCGGTGAAGTCCCAAGTTGTGAGTCTTCAAAAATTCTTCATAAATACGGAAAAATTTAGCTACCTGTGGTTTATTAAACGCTTGCGCTCTTGCAGCTGAGGTCAGTTCTGGGGTGCGCAGAGAAATGTCCTTATTTCTTTTCAGGAAACCGTCAAGCTATTCTTGTCCAGCACGTTTCTTGTCCTTGTTGAAAGGGTGAGCGATACCATTTTGTCGGCTAGTTCAAAGGCGAGCTCTTGGAGTGATGTACGCGTGATACCAAAGAGTCGTGCTTCTATAAACTTTATGTGCTCTACTAACTCCTGCTCAATTTCAGTTGAAAATGTTTTCTTGGATCTTCCTAATCCTAGAGTTCGAATTCAAGGTTTTGTTCATATTGAGTGCATGTCTTCTAAGCGTCGCCTGAGGAACACCGAATGTTTTTGCTACCAATTCCCATTCCATTTTTTTGCTTCCATGCTTCAATAGCCTTATTCATGGATTCTTGGCTCCAAGACTGTCGATTACTTTTTCTTTCGTATTTTAGCGACATATCACCTAAACAAAATAATAAATGTTAATTAACATAAACTCTACGGACAAAATGGCATACCATGTCGTTTTGTCCATTGTATATGTATGTCATTTTGTCCAAATGTGAACAAAAATGAATATAAAATCAAAATTCCATCAAGCACCTGATAATTACAATAAAATTAATCGAAATCACTGGTTACTGGCATAACTTCATTGATTTTAATAGAAATAATTACAAATAACTCACCAGAAAATAGGAGAAAACCATCTATAAAATAAATTTTTGAAGGCGTGAAACCCGTTCGAACTGGTTACTGCGACGCGACTGTGACAATGACGCTAAACATCTGACAAGATTGTGAATATGGCTGCCGTCACGTGATACAGTCGCGGAGACGTTACTAAAACCCGCCAATTTTTAATAAGGTGACTATGTCATTTTGTCCATACATGTCATTTTGTCCGTACTTTCCCTATGATTTAATGCAACCCACTTTGCTCACTTTTGAATCTAATATATTTTGGTTTACCTTTGATTTGCTCTGTTGAAATAATAAGTTATAGGGAAAATTGATAAATAGTACAGATTTTGGGCTAGGCCAGCTTCTCATCATATGCAAGGAAAACAGTGCTTTTCCTTTATAAATCAAATAGCTCTACCTAAAAATTTTCAAAATTGTTTGTACTCATGTAGGAAAAATCTTTGCAAAAAACCCAAGCAATGGCCGATTTTTACGTACCTATTAGTGGCCAATAGTTCACTGCTAACACTGGTCCATTACTGGCCATTGTTTGACAGACATTAACATTTCGCATGATTAAAAAAGTATTAGTATTAGTAAGTATTTACCAACCATAGGCCCAGCATTCGCCAAGCAATGCATCATTATTATTAAGGAAACCAAATTCTTTTAAAACGTGTGGTAACACGTTACAAAAGAAAACGATTGCTATTTCAAAGTACTAACTATAACTGAAATACGTTTTTATTCTAGCAAAGACAATTGACCCAGAATCGATACAAGATTAGCCCAGCATGGGCTCATCATTGGCAATGAGAATCGGCCCAATGGTTGCCCAATATTTGCAATAAGCATTGGCCTAGTACTAGTCCTTATCATTGGCCAACGTCCCGCTACTAAAATTGGCTCATCACTGGCAAATGATTCGTAAACTTTCAAATTTTTGGCCAACCTTAAGCTATTAAGAGATTCGCATAAGTACACAAAGCCCAAGCATTGGCCAAGGTTTGATCAATGATTGGCTGGACAATAGATAAGCATTGGTAAAGCAAAGGCGACTAAACATCCAAGCATTCTCATATACAAGTAGTATGAGTAAATACGTATCGATACAAAAGGCACATTCTTTCGCCAACCATTCGCCAAGCATTTGTCAGTCATTGGCAAATCTTCGGCTTATTATTGGCCCATCTGTGTCTCTTCTTCTAATTTTTCTTAGCACTACAGCCCCTCTCGGGCCTTCGCTTCCTGCAAACAGCGCCTCCAACTGTCTCGGTTCATTGACCATGTCCTCCAATTTCAAAATCCGAGCAGCGATGAACTGTCTTCGTCGAACGAGTCAGACCAGCGTTTCCTCCGTCTCCCCACTTGTCTCCGGCCTTCAGTTCTCCCAACGAATACATTTTTGGGTATTCGTTGTTTGTCCATACGAATCATGTGGCCAGCCCATTGCAGTTTCCGCAGGCTTACAATCGTTGAGACCTCCGGTTCGTCAAAAATTTCATACAGCTCATGGTTGTATCGAACTCGCCATTGGTCTAGCTTTGCTCCGATTATTCGCCTGACGTCGTTCAAAGGCGTTCAATATCATCTGTGTCTCGTAATTGGCTTTTTAAGATTCACCTTTTGATTTTATAAATGAAAACGTAAAATTCATATAATTTACTATTTTTAACAAGTTTGATAGAATTTTGACATCTGAGGTATTTGTTTCCCTTGAAAGATCAACTTTCCTGATTTTGTTCAGATTTTTATATCCAAAGATGTTCAATTGCGAGGAAAAACACACATTTTTCGTACATTTCCCCTCACCCTGCACCCGTCAATGCAAATGCTTGTTGCTTAGGACCTGTTTTGAACAGCTCTCATCAAGACCTTTAACTTGATACCCACATTGGTCACCTCTGTATGGGGAGAACCCTCCTAAAAACCTTTAAAAAAAATTTTTGTAGTGCAGCTTTTGATAGGGCACCACTTTGCACCTACATACAAACCATACTATCACTACGAAGTTAAGTGAGTTTCAATTGCTGAGGTATATGTTGCCTTTGTACTTATAAAGCTCTGCCTCCATGACATTTCCAGGATTTTTCGACTCAAAGATGTCTAATCACCGGGAGGCCTGCCCCTAGGCCACCAATTGACTTCTTTGTATTAGATTGCCAAAACCTCTTTGATAAAATAATATTTTGGGGGTCACTTCGGTGACTTAAAAAATTTTACAAATCTTCGATAAGATTTAAACTTTTGAGAGACCAGCTTTTCGTATCTTTCCACAAAGCTTGAACTTTGCAGCTGCTATCATTTTTGAAGAAACTTCCTGTGACATACCGACAGTCACATAGACGGACAAACGAACGGACGGATGACTTTGTAAAATTCGTTTAACAAAGCCATTAAAAGGCATTTAGGAGCATAACACTGTGCATCCAGCTGTTATCTTGTCCCTCTCTCTGTTTCTCTCTCGCTTCTGTGTTGCAATTTTTTTTTTGTAATATGTATTTACTTGAAATTTTTTTAAAGTGCAGCGAATCAAGCTTATTAAATGAGTTGAAGTGCTTGTGAGAGTTTTGCATACAAATTTTTTACAATCCCCTATTAAACTTGACCCGTCCGTTTATGTCTGTATATCACAGCATGTTTTATTAGGAGCTAAAGAAGCTAAAATTATCAAATCTTGGGGACAGCGCAGAAGTTTTTGGCGAATAAAAATTACAGAGTCGAAAAAAATCAAAAGATTTCAAGTGGGCCTCTTCATAAAGGGTTTTCCAATAAGAGGTGTTATTTTAAATAGCCCGCATTCCAGTTGTTGTCTCTTTTGAAGCTGTTAGTTTTTAGTATTTGACTAGTACAAACTACGCCATTAATGAAAATGGAACGATACACACTTCAACAATGCATTGAAGTTGTTAAAATTCACTATAAAAATGGTGAAAATTTGGCAGAGACGGTTCGTAAACTCGAACCTTTTTGGGTCGTCGTGAAGCACCTTGTCGGACCGCAATACAGAAATTGGTGAAAAAATTCGAGCTTTTGGGACAATTTAGTGATGCGAAGAATAGAATCCGTGCACGTCACTCAAGAACAGCCGAGAATATTGCTGCTGTAGCCGAAAGTCTTGAAGAAAACCCAGGTTTGTCCATTCCTCGTTGTTCTTTGGAATTAGGCATTCCACAAACGTCATTACACCGTATTTTGCATAAGGATTTGGGTTTTAAGGCTTATAAAGTTCAGTTTACATAAAAATTCAAGCCGGTCTTTCATCAATAACGTCGCGTCTTTGCTGATTGGATCCTTGAAATGCATGAAAATGATCCGGATTTCCATCGAAAAATCATCTTGAGTGATGAGGCCCATTTCCACCACGGTGGCTTCGTCAAAAAGCAAAGTTGTTGCATCTGGGGCTCGGAAAACCCAAGAGTTATTGTTGAAAAGCCTCTTTATCCTCAACGTGTGACTTTTTAGTGCGGTTTATGGTCCAGCGGAGTCATTGGACCTTACTTTTTCGAAAATGAGGCTGGAGCAACAGTTATGGTGAATAGATTGCGCTATCGAGTGATGATTAATGATATTTTATGGCCGGAATTGGATGGTTTTGATCTGGACAACGTTTGCTTTCAACAAAACGGTGCTACGTGCCACACAAGCAACGAAACCATTGTTCTTTTACGGGAAAAGTTTGCGGACCATGTTATCTCTCGAAGAGGCGATCACAATTGGCCTTACGACTTCTTCCTTTGAGGCCACGTGAAAGAAAAGGTCTACGCCAACAGCCCAGTGTCGATTCAAGACCTCAAAGATGAAATTCGTGAGACTATTGAGGACATAGAGCAGCCACTTGCGATTTGGTTATGGAAAATTTCATGAAAAGGATATGGTCCTGTAATCGCTGTCGTGGTGGTCATTTGCCTGATGTTATTTTTCACCATTAACGGCATACCGTTTCCTTTATAATGAAATAAAAATCCGATCATTTATATTAAAAAATGGCATTTACTAAAATAACACCTCTCACCTCTCAAAAAATACTTCAGAACTCAAAATTCGCTTGAAAACCATGCACATTAAAGTAGAAACACACGTGTGCCTGCATTTATTGTTGAAACATCTAAAAGAGATATTTTTTCAATAAAGTGTGCGAAATCATACTAAGAAGATAGTCTGGTTTTAGTTTTTGTTGAATCCTATACTTCAACTAAAAACAGTGTGAAATCTAACCAAACAACGTATAAACCTTTACTTCACTTGCTAATGGGGATTCAAATATAATTTTGGGAAAACAGTTCTGTTGAACTTTGAATAATAAGTGAAGGTGCGTTTTGTTGCCTATTTTAATGAGTATGATTTGTAAGATTTTATTGTAGAGTGTAGAATGCATAATTTAAGGGGATTTATATAGGGGTCAATATGATGTAAAACATTAATGATCTGCCAAAATCTGGACACTCTGTGAACATGCTTCACTTTAGCATCTCTTACTTATGTACAACGATCATTTATATGTATCCACAACACAGAGTGAATACAAGCCATATCAACCAGAAACTTTCTTACATATTATCGACGTTGTGGAGAAAAACAATAACATAGTGTGATTTGCATTTTGAGTAGTGAAATTGCCCGTTATGTGAATTTTTCACTCATTTAAGGATTGGCTGCAACACTTGAATTGCAAAATCAAACAATAATCGTAGCTACTAAGCACAAAAAAGCGATTTTACACTTTTTTAGTGTAATTAACATTCATTGTTTTCTTTTTAAGTACGTAAAATTCACCCTTTTTGGGAGGGTATTCACTACTTTTAACAATGTAGATTTCAGGCAATGTTTTGGAGTATAATACGAATTATGAATTTCACATTTTCGCCTGGGGAATATATACAGGTTAGCGCAAAATTAATCATCCCATCGGAAGATATAACTTTTGCAAATCGCGTCGTGCGTGAATCATATTTGATGTTTGTGAACTAGCTGCAGTAAGTAAACAGACAAGCAAAGAAGTGCTATACTTTGCAAGAGTATGGAATAATTGATGAATTTTGATGTCGATTTCCGAATCGTGTCGCGCTAACTGGGCAAACAATCCGGTACTTAGCTGCTCGATTCGAACAGACTGGAACCACACGAGAGTGGCCTCCACTAAACTGATCGTTTCACCGAGAATATTGTGGCTGTGGCTGTCAGTGTTGGTGAGAACGATGAAACATCAACCAGACGATGTGCCACGCAATTAAGCATCACCAGACGGACCCTACATCGAATTTTAGCGAAAGGCTTACACATGCATCAGTTAATGCCTGCTGACCGTCAGTCGCGCGTGAATTACTGTCAAGCAATACACAATATCAACAACGAAGAGGATGATTTTGTATCGAAAATCATCATGAGAGACGAGGCACATTTCCACTTGAGCGGTTTCGAATATGATGGCCATTTGAATTTTCATAAGTATATCAAAACTACAACAATGTGCAGTTATCCTACTCTATGGGCTTTTGATTCAACTAGATGCCAGATTACTTATGGGATCTTTTTAAAACTTCAGAAAAAAATAATTTTGGTCGCTTAAATTGTATCAGAAGATTATTTCTTTTGTATCTCAAAATTTCTTTGTAATAAATGATGTGTCACATTCTTACCCTGCAAACCTGCATTTCACACTCATATATACTGCCACCTCTAAAATATACTTGTATGCTGCAAAAATACAGGGTGGGCCATAAGGGTGTTGGCGGTTTAAATATTCGATTTAAAAAAAACTACGAAACATAACACAAATATATTTGTATTGTTAAAAAGTAGAAGCATAGGAATTTTTAAGACTTAAAAATAATGTTGTCCAAATGGCTTCCCTCGGCTGGTTGGCACTCTTGGAACCGAAGTCGTAAATTTTGGAAAACTCGTTGAAAAGTTGTTCTCGGTATTTTGTTACTTTCCTGAATAATATTCCTCTTCAGCTGCTCTAAATTGGTTGGATTATTCTCGTAAACTACCGATTTGAGGTAGCCTCATAGAAAATAATCGCATGGAGAGAGATCGGGGCTACGTGGGGGCCATTCAATATCCCCCCTTTTCGAGATGAGTTTTCCGGGAAAAACATTTTTCAGCAACTCTATGGATACCCTAGCCGTATGACATGTGGCCCCATCCTGTTGAAACCACATCCTCGAGGTATTGCCTTGAAGTTCTTGCAAAGCTGGCACCAAAAAGTCTGTTATCATGTTGCAATAACACACTGATATGGCCCACCCTGTATTAAGCTTCAGAAAAATTTTCTGCATAGCTTGAGAGGGTTAAGGTATTCAAATTACAGATTACTAGATTTTCTGCAAAAATAACATATAAGTTTGATGTACTATAAACTAAGAGATATAAAATATATTTGCCGATAATGTTATACGAAATATTTAAAGCTCAAAAATTTACGATTTTAGTTGTTGGTTCATATGTGAAAACCAATGCATCGTAATGAAAATTGTACACCAGCCGAAATTAAAATGTAGTGAGCTATCTTTCGAATGATATTTCATATTCATATAAATGCTTAAGTTTTACTGCCTTTGAAATGTGAGCCCGAAAACTAAGTCAAAACTTGAAAATAAAAATATCAAGTTTTGAACCTTCGCCCCCAGAAAAGTTGGAATATTAATTATATTTTATTAAAAGTTGCGCAAAGATTCCTTTGCAGCACATCCCTGAAACATTTGAAGTCAAAACTAAATAATGACTTAAAAAACCAATTAAACTCAAGTTCCTTAGGCTAAAATACATTTTATTGTTTCAAATATCGATATTACTAAGGCTACACGCTTCCTTCTTCAGTCGAGTACTGGTAAGAATTTCCATTTTTGTTCTTTTTATACTGACAACGTTTTTTATTTACTTAATACTAAGGCGTTTAGTTTAGACTCACAATTACTTGCATCTAAATTAAGTCATTTGTCCTCAGACACCTTTTTATATGTTATTTATTGCCTCAAACGAGTATACGTGTAGCTTCAAAATTTTTTTTATCCTTCTTACTAATTGCACGTTACCTTCGCTAATCCGATGACCCATTTTAGTTATATGCTTCACTACTAATGACTTGATTTCTTTTTTGACTAATTTCGACAAGTATCCACTTTCCTTAAATGTTCCCTCATCCTAATATGAATGAGCCGCTTTGTTTGTACACCATAGTATATTCACCTAGTATCCACACCTTCCATTTACCCTGTGTTTCATACTTTCTGAATTTTCCCAGGGGTCAGTCAGCTGATCCAGGGGGCGTCAGCTGAGCGCAGGCCTGGCGCGTTTAAGAAACAAAGCAAAAAGTAAATAAAATTTCCGACGCACGTACAGGATCTCTATAATAAGTAACCGGACTGAGCCTGCTCCGCGCCGTCAAAGCGTCTGCTAACCGGTATCTGGTGCTGTAGTGGTGGTGGGGGTCTAGGGAAAGGGAACCGGGCTGCAACAGTTGCCTCCAAGCGCTTGGAGAGATAACATCGAGCGAGAGCGGAGTGCGTGTTCAGTTACGTCGTCGGAGTGAAAATGGAGCGTACGATCGAGTAACCTAACCAGAAATTTTAACCACGTTATTACAGGAGACGAGACATGGGTTTTCAAATACGATCCTCAGACGAAGCGGCAGAGTTTGGAGTGGCACACACCGGTGTCACCACGACCGAAAAAAGCGCGCATGAGCAAATCGAAGGTGAAGTTGATGCTCATTGCTTTCTTTGACGTGAAAGGCATTGTTCACAAAGAGTTTGTGCCACCCGGCCAAACTGTAAACGGCCAGTACTACAGAGAGGTGCTCCGTCCACTAACCGCCCGGGTTCGCCGAGTCCATCCGGAGATTGCTGATTCGTGGATCCTCCATTACGACAATGCTCCTGCCTGCTCGTCACCGAGCAGTTGGCCAAACAGTCATGGGCAACGTTGCCACAGCCTCCTTACAGCCCGGATATGGCACCAGCCGACTTTTTTCTGTTCCCCAAGATCAAGAGACACCTTAAGGAGACGCGGTTCGGGACTCTGGAAAACGTTTAACGTGCTACGACGAGGGCTCTAGACAGCATTGAGGTTGTCGACTTCCAGGGAGCGTTCGGGGATTGGAAAATCCGGTATCAGCATGTTATTGACTCCAATGGAGACTACTTTGAAGATTTCTAAAGAAAAATTGTGCATATTTTGCCAATAAAAAATTTCCTGAGGTCAGTCCGGCTATTTATTATTCAGACCCTGTATTCTTTTACACATTTCAGAATAAGGGAGTGCTGCCAGATCCTAATAAAAAACGAATTTGTTTTTCTGCAAAGTTATTGATTTTTGGAGATATGGTAATCCTGAAACCTCTCATCGAAGCATATGTTTGTAGTTGCACAAATCCTCGCGTCAGCATTTACCTACCTACCTGCAACCAAAGATTGATGGCTCTTGTGTCCGGATTTTTATGGAGCGTTGATTGAGTGTGGATACTACTATATGAGTATACTATGATGTACACTTTTTCAAATTCAGGTCATGAGATTTTGGGAATTCCGCTGGACTCTTCTTTCGTCAACGGGTTTTTCGGGTTTCCCAATATTGCTCCAATTATTGAGTAGATATTGGATTAAACAAGGTCGATTTTTGGTTTTTTTTCAGACTTTTTAGGGTTTTGTACTAAAATTTCCTGTATTACTATGGAGCAATATGCCCTGTATTACTATGGAAACATATTGCTATGGAGCCATATGCGCTTTTTACCGACTTAGACACTACAGCTTTGCTAGAATTTGCATGAAAATTTCAGAAATAATAGGTATCATAAAGATAAGTACATACAATTGAAACAAATCGAAGAGGCAGAAGAGAGCTCCTAGCAAAAGGGCTTTGTAACCATTCTTAGATTCGATAAAATAGGCCATAAATCGATGACTACAGTACAGAGGAGTGGCCCCTGAAAAAAAATTTCATGAAAGGTAGCCGATATGAGTATCAACTGAAAGTTCTCTATGAGAGCTTTTCAGAACAGTTCTTAAACTGACAGTTTTTGCTTCAGTGGGACTACAGGGGGGAAATACATGAAAAATGTGTTTCCTCCCTCGCGAATGGAAACCTGTGATCTAAAAAATCTGAAAAAATTATCAAAGGAGATATTTATGGGTATAACTATAACAAATATCTCAGAAGTCAAAATTCGTTCAACTTTGTTAATAATAGTATGATCCTCGATCCTCAGAAGTCAAAATTCGTTCAACTTTGTTAATAATAGTATGATCCTCGAATTTCACATTTTCTTCAATTAAATCGTCTTTGACATGTTTCTTGATTTTATTCGTTGCTGGTTACTGCATTTTGTAAGTTGAGTACAAAACCCTTCTGACATGAGCATAGGTCTGTCTACCCAACTTGTTTCAATTTGATGTATGCGTCTGACATTGGTACACTAATCATTTTCAGGCTCCGTTTTTTCAAAGCATTTTCCTGCTTGTAGAAAGTTCGCAGGTGGTATTCTTTTTCCCGTCATTTCTTTTTCCGTATTGTCGTTCTTATGCTACGTTTTCCGTACCAGTTCGCTTCTACCATAAAAAATATTCTTCCTAATTCCTCCTGACATTTGCTTTGATTTAACGGATAAGTACTAAACGGTATACCATACATTCGGTTGCTGTGATTTTTTGACTTTCAGAGTGATTGGAGCTTGTCAGTATTATTCTTTCTGATGCCGTTACCTCATGGTGAATTCCGAATTCCAGTGTTGTTCCAGCTCGCAAAAATTTCAAATCCAAGAATGTGATCTTATCGTTCGCTTCCTCTTTGATGGTAAATTGTATGCTGCTATTGATGCAATTGATTGCGGTTAGTACATCTTCTTTTTCCTCCTTCTTTATAATTGCTACAACATCGTCCACATACCGGAACCATATTCTGGGCATGATTCCTTTCTCCTCCATTTCTTCTTCGAATGCCGCCATAAAATTTCACTCAATGTTGGAGACAGTGGGCTTCCCATGGCTAAACTTTTCGTTATATACTTGTCGAAAACAGCTAAAATAGAAAACAGGTTATCGGTGATGGAGTATATAATTAAAACAGGTCATTGGATTAGCTAAGGTAACATGAGAAGCATAAGCCCAGGTTCAAATCTCGTTGGTGAACAACGTGATTTAGTTCAAGGGATTTTTCAGACATTCTACGAGTGTTCACTCAGTGGTGATATGTACTGATTTAATCAGTTCATATCATAGCTGAGCAGACACACGGGGGTATGGTACTGACCAAACCAACCTCCGAAAAAAACAATACGGTCATGAAAAATGAGATACTCCAACTATATCTAAGCGAAGGCCCGAGAGGGGCTGTAGTGCTCAAAAGAAAGAAGAACGTGCAATTCGTTAAAAGGATGAACAAATTTTCAAAGCTTTTAGCCTAAGGAGCTTGAATTTAATTAGTTTGTTATTAAAGCAATTAAATGATGACAACTTAGAATCCTAAAGGTAAAATATATCTTAACTACTACTGAAAGACGACTCCTTTTCTGACATGTTAACGTTCATTCGATGCACTGAAAAGACATCCATAGGACATCTGTTAGCACTAACTGAAAAATGATTTAATTTAATCGACATATCTGATATTCCTTGGCTGAGTGTGCTCAGCGTCTGGGACAGCACTATTAAGTATATGAGGCATTATGGCATATATGAGCACTATAGAATATACGAGCACTATGGAGTATATGAGCCTCACCATTCCTACCCATCTACTGTCATAATTATTCAAGATGAGCGAATAGCTGTAATAAGATTGACTTGGCAAGCGTTGTACCAAACAATCTGCTTTAATAGCGGCGATTGCACAACCTATCATTATTTTCTAGCTAAAACAGAACAAATTAATCTGAAAAATATGTTTCTTTCTCTCCCCCAAAATTTTAAGATGGTATTACAGGCAGATCAAAGCTCTGACTATCTTAAATATACCCTTCGTAATTTTAAACTCAACAAAACTAACTAGACTACCAATTATATTGAACTACATCTACTATAATTACAATACTCAATCACATATTCTATTTACAATGCCCACACCCCTCTAATATAATCAATTTGAAAAGCACTTAAGAAACAATTTGCATACAAAATAGAGGAACTTTAATTCTGTGATATCTATATCAAATAATCAATTTTCAACGTGTTATAGAAAGGTAAACCACTTGCGATTGAGAGGTAAGACGGCCACCCAGAAGGAAAAGCAAGACACTCCACTCACTTCAGATACTGTTCTAAGTGTCTTTCAAGGACAGGAATTTGGCTTGGAATGGCTAACATACTATATAGTGCACTGAGACAACGTGTAGCATGTGTTGTACAAGATTGATCTATATTCAATAAATTATTAGTAACTTATCTAGTCCATGCACTCGATCAAGTTAATCTATTGTGATCTAGTCAAGCTCATGAAGTTTTTGCATTCACTTTTCAGTTAGCGCATTTAAAATCAGTTTTCTGAAGTGCTTAATCCTGATAGAGCATATTAGTGAGACATTTTCACAATTATTGCGGACAATATGAAGATCGCTAATGATGTGCTATTAATATTCAAGAGGCTCTTCTATGAAATTCTAAATCGAGACTAAAAGTTCTTAGCAAACAGCTTTAGCTGCCACTACTTCTTAGCACCTTTATAACTCAACCGGAGCTGAATTGATTTAAATCTATTTCCAAGAATTTGCACAAGCCCTCAACACGACACTCAACTCTAATTAATTCATCGGAATAAAATAAAAATTAATAAATTAATCAACTGCAACGAAAACCGCAATTGAATTAATCCACTTCTAGTTCAATTCAAACTTGAGCCACGGATAAATGCAGTCATCTGAAGAATTTTTCCTTCAGCCGATACAAATATGTAACAAATATGCAATGAATCAATTGCTTGGTATTTCATGCGTGCATTAATGCAATTTGTGCAAACCCTGCATTTGTGCACCGTGCAGAAGTGGTTTTGCTGCATGTGTTGCAATGTCTTTAAGATTTCCAGTCACATCCGTACAATTGTCGTCGGTTTGGTCAACATGAGGGTAATTATGATATAATTGATTGAGAAAAAATTGTATCGTAAAAGCAGTACTACACAAAAATGCTGTAATCGGTGTAAATAGAGTTGTTAGATTTGCTACACTTACAACACAAAGGGCTTCCGAGTTGTAATTAGTTGAAACTTCCTAACCGTAATTATTGAATTATGTGATAAAGTGCTTAAGAAAGTTCTTATCTTAAGAATGTAGAAATATATGTAGTATGTTAAAAAAGTTCCTTGAGATTAATTGTAGCAATCAAATAATAATAATAAATTTTTTCTCATTTCAGACATTTATACTTATTATGTGCACATTGCAATATGTGAGCTGTGCTGGTTTATTACGAAAACCAAAAGTCTACAATGCACTCATTACAACTGATGAGAACCTTACTCCAAGCAGAGCCTTTCCACTTATCCAACCAACGATCCATGAGACTGGAATCGCTTCATTTCCATTTGGCCTCCATGCTTACCGTTACATAAATCCTGGACCCCCTTCCCGATTTGGTCCCTTGGGAGGTGATGAGCTATTCCGAAACTTCCAGCCCCAACCATATGGAGCTTTTCCAAAAGAACAGGTATATACACTATAAATAAATTTTTAAATTAACTATAAATCATCATTTTTTTCAGTTCCCTCTCGAGTCGCCAACAAACCAAATTCCTGAGTCCGGGCCACCACCATCGGATCTAGCTTTACCACCAAACCAAGCTCCTCCACGAGCACCAGAAGGTGATATCCGTCCACCATTTGCTCTACCTCATCCACCACCAAATCAACAACCACCAATTCCACCAGAAGCTGGACGCCCACCAATTCCTTTGAATGAATTTGGTCTCCCTCCAAGCCTCGTTCCATTGCCATCGTTCCCACGACCACAAAATCCAGTCAACTTGCAACCATTCCAATTCAACAGCTACCCCCTGATTTACGACTCATACAATCAATTCCCTGAACAATATCTTCCACCATTTGGATATTATCCACCACCAACTCGCTTCGGTATGAATGCGTCAAATAATCCAGGAAAGCCAGCACAGCAACCAAAGGAACCTGAACGTGCACCCGGAACAGAAAGAGGTCCAGCTTCTCAAGCTATGGAAGAATCTGTTCAAAATGAGGAATCCACTGATAATTTGAAGGTTCAACCCATTCAACCCAACGTTGATGGTATCAAAAATCTTAGCGCTAACAGAAATAGTGAAGTTCCCGATGTCCCTCCACCACCAATACCATCAGGTGCTAAAGTTGCGAAGTAACTTGAAATTGTAAACGACTATTGGAGAATTTTATCAATGTCTACAAACTAGAATTTATTTAAAATAATTAACTTATTCTATTTAATGTACGATTAGTTTGTATTGTAAAGTTTGGATATATTTTGATATTCATATGTATTGTTAGAACATGTATGAAAATAAATCTTAAATATAAAATTAATTGACTATTTTTAACTATTCAATAATTAATTTATAACTTCTTTACATCTTAGAAAGTTATATTACTGCTTGTTTAGTTGAATTTTCCGGTAGTCGGGAATACCATAGGCAATTACTACCGTGTGGATTCCTCGAGCATATTTTCCTTTGACGTCCAAAAAGAACCAATTATATCCTGGTCCACCAGATTTCAGCGAAACTTCAGCTCCAGTACCGGGCGGCATTTTATCAAAAACTTCGATGCATGTTATTGTAATAGGCATATCAATGTAAAACTGTAAAAATAATTTGGAATCCAATTAGGTACATGTAAAAGATTGAACAATTTAACAAAAATTAGAATTTTAATAGCCTAATTTTTGTTAGTTAATTTTCAAAATTTATGCATTTTTTCTAGGCCAACCAAAAAAAGACTTAATTTGAAGGTAACGAAAAAGACACACTAGACTCGATATGGAGAGGAACTTAATTGGAAGCTGCAAAATCTGAAGAATACCACCATAAACTCTTACAGTTACCTATGAGAATGTATACAAAATCGTATATAACAGGTTGAGATGGTGGGTTTCAAATTTTGATGATAAGTGAAAGGAAAGCCAAAAATTTGTTGTGATTTATAATGGATATGATAAATTCGTTAAGGACTGCAGCGGTGGACTGCTGCCTCAGCGATCAAAAAGTTAATGCCCAGCTAGGAATGGCCTTGTTTGGCAATGCGTAAGCGTGCTGGCAGCTAGCGTTACGGTGTCGTTGGGCGGGTTCTCTCCACCAGCCCAAGGACCCACTACAAATGCTGCTCAATGTGGGGTCCAAAAAGCCCGGCTGTATCAACAGTCTTGAGCAAAGACCACCGTCTGTAGGGTACCCCACTAGGTGTTCAAAATTTTGCGGGTAGGTAACGACTGAAAGTTATTGCACTAACTGTGCCCCAGCATCCATAACAACTTTCGGATTTTGTGTAGTCTTTTGACATCAATATGACTTGGACTTGCCTTGCCTTTGAAGAAGGGAGCAACTTACTCCCGAAATATATATTTGTCGAAAAAACAAAATAATAGCGTTTAATTGGAAAACATGAAAACATAGGATAGTCTGTAAGCGCTAAACATGGGAAAATACACAGAGTATTGCCTTTGAATTAAACATTGTTGGTTTACCACCAGTTTATGACTAGTAAGGCCAAGTGGTGTTAGAGTTCCTAAATGTGCTCGAAAGTTTTTACCTATCATCTTTTGCGGTGACCTCTGATTCGCACCCCAAACTAATCGGTGCGATGAATTTTGATTTCGCGTGATTGGTGGCGTAGCTAGTCCGCGACTATCCATGACAAGACACGTGCTACTAGCGAATCAGAATCAACCCTGGGCAAACGTACTTTTCCTGGTTAACACTACTGACTAAGAGATGAGCTCAGAGTCCAGATATTCATGCCCATGTAAACACATAGAGGAGCTACTCCATTGGTGTCCCTGCCTATGAAGAGATTACAATCGAGATGACCGAATTTCTCATACGTAAAATAATTTTACAAAACCCTACTAAATTTGCGTGCTGTCTACCCGTTCGCCCGTGTGTCACACTACTTCTCCTCGTAAACTCCTTGAGCTAGGAATATAAAACAATCATGTACGCTTCACACAGTGCAACTTCTAAAAACAAACCTGATGTAGCAATTTATGAAGAAGTGGCTCTTCGTTCTGTCGCTCCTCCACTGCCAGTATTTGTTTCGGGGCAAGCATATAAAACTACTGTTGGTATGTTACCTAAACACGTGAAGCGTAAGCTTCGATCTTTTCCCATATTAGACTGTGTTAAGTTAACTAAAGAAAATCTTCTTCATCTTCAGATCGCTTCCTTCAAAATAAGTGTTCCAACAGATTGTAGCGCTTTGTTGAATCGAAATTTGTGGCCGGATAGACCTTTAGTCAAGCGTTACAATCCTCCCAGAAGGCGAAACTTTCTGGGAACTTCGCATCGAAAAATCAACGCATAACACACACTAACCTTTAAATAATATTAACTTATATTATCAAAATGTAAGAGGCTTGCGGACCAAATTACATAGCCTTAGCGTTTTATACATTCTTGAAAATGATAATATTATTCGCTTAACTGAGACTCGTTTGAAAGTGATATACAAAGCTTGGAATTTTTCCCAAATCACATTGTCTATCGGAGGGACCGTGATTTTAATCTGACAATGAAATCTGATGTTGGTTGAGTACTGATTGCTGTTGCTAAAGATCTTTCCAGTGAGTTTCGCGACAATTTTCATCCCCAGACTTAACCGAGTACGTATTTGTCAAAATCAATACTCTTTCCACCCCTTTTTTCATTTTCTGCATCTATCTTCCCTGTAACTCTTCTTTTGACTTTTGTGATTCACTATTTGACTCACTATCATTGTATTGTCTTTCGCTTCATCCCACTTCACGTATTATTATTTGTGGTGACTTCAATCTTCCTTCTGTAGAATGGGACTTAGCATCATCTATTTATATTCTGTCTTCTAATCGACAGTCTGTATTGCTATCAAATTTTCTTTCCCAATCTTCCCTTAACCAATTAAATTACGTCCTAGATATAAACAATCGAATGCTAGATCTTGTAAAGTCGGACATTGACACTGGGCATATTCACGTAGCAGCTGCATCTCACTCCTATGTATCTCCTGACCCCCATCATCCTCCTCTGTTATTGGACATCAGCATGAGCTTTCCAAAAATACTTAAATCCCATCAGCCGCTCAAGTTCAACTTCTGGAAAGCCAATTACAGCGCATTGTCGGAATCTTTGAATTCACTTGATTGGTTCTCGTTTTTTGACTGCTTTGATTGCGAAGAAGGTCTTACTAAATTTTATTTCCACCTCGACTCACTTACCCGTCAATTTACACCCGAATGTAGGTCCGAAAAGTGCTCTGAGCCACCTTGGCTCAACCGTGACATCTTAGAAGCTCTGAAGATTAGGAACAAACTTCACCAAAAGTTTAGATTGACCGGTGATTCTGACTCTTATAATGAATACTCTAGATCCTGTGCCTCCGCGAAATTATTAAAAAGATCAAGGAAAAATTACTTTATGCACATAGAGCAGTCACTTCATTCCAACCAGTCAAAACCATTCTGTTCATATATTAATCATCTAAAGTCCTCCCCGCACTTTCCGAGCACCATATATTGGAATGATAAAGAAAGTTCAACACTGGAATCCATTTCAAATTTGTTCCCGGACTTTTTTCCCACTGTAACTTCCTCTTCAGCATCTGATTATTCTTATGATTTCCCTCTTCATTTTTCTCTGGCTGATAGTGCGCCTGCAGTTAGCCCTGCAGATATCGAGTCGATAATTAATACTCTTGACACAAGCATTGGTTCTGGACCAGACGGAATTCCAAATGTGTTCGTCAAATCTCTGTCCTCTTCATTAAGTGTTCCTCTGAGCTTTATTTTTAACACCAGCTTGTCTTCCGGAGTCAAAATTTCATCAACTTTGTTAATCATATTACATGTCAAAAATTTTACATTTTCGCCGATAAAATCAAAATGGAATCCTTGAATTTCCCAAAGGCTACAATATAAGTTTCCTGATAGCAATTGTATCTGCTCTGAAAATTTCACAATTATCGAAAAATAAACAGCTGAGTAACAGCCGATTGAATATTTAACAATCACAACAACATTAACACGTGGCACTAGGGAGATACACGTTTGCAACGGACATAGGCACAACAAATATGTAGGAATTTTGATGAAAAGTTTAGAAATCGTTTGCAATATTGATGTATTATCATGACTAATCAAGCGACGCGGTCAAAAGACTTGAAACAAAATGGCGGCAAATTTAAAAACATACCAACCAGGATTTAATTTTTCGAACTCAATTTATGGAATCTGTATATTAGTCAAGTTTTGATATGCAGAACATATTGTTCGATTTACTAATTGTCTTACAAAATCCTTCTGGCACGAGCACTTTCCTGTTACTTCAACTTTGTTTTAGCTATTGAGCATTGATTACAAGCATTTTAATTAAAAATACCGACGAGTTTCGTCTCCGCTCCGACGCTGGCCCGACTTCCCTGTGCGTGGTATGCCAAAAGGCACTGGACGATGATATACTGGAGTGGACTGTGCAGTGCAGACATCGATTTCATCAGAACTGCCATCAACGTTATCTAGAGACCGCAACTGACTGCAACTGACTGCCAACTCTAAAGGCAGCCTATCCATACAAACCACCGCTCAATCGTACCAAAAGCCCAAGTCATCGTAACCAATCACCGCCACATTTGACGGATTCTGAAAGCACCGAAGGGGCTGGATTGATTCCACCCACTGGAGGACAGTGGCTGACAGTATCCGTGGATGCAATCGTCTTGCAAGATATATAGGCCATGATGCAGAACCTGACCGCCCGGAGCGGCACCACGGAGCGTAGGCAAGAGGCTGCTTCCCAACCACGTCTCCAAATGCCTCCGCAATTGGACTTGGATGCCAAACCTTCCCATAGGTCAGCGGTTTAAGGCAGCATGAAACGTGCCCAGCCCATCTATGAGCCCCATGGTCCCGGCACATGAGCCTAAACTCAGTCAGGCCCAGCCACCAACTTTTGGTTATGAGGCTCCTTTCGAGCAGCGTGGACCTCGGCATTACTCACAATGGATAAAGCCAACCCAAATCTCTGGCATAGTACAGGGTTGCAACCTACATTTCAGTGGGGAACCAGACACCATAGCAGTTGAGGTCTTCATTACTCGGGTGGAGACACTGATCGACCAAATGTTGGCGGATGATCACGCAGTGCTATCTGGCTACTTACCCTTTATATTTAGAGGCTCAGTGCTCGAGGCCTTTTGGCGCATCCATACCGATCCACCACTATCCCGTTTGTCTCTTTCAAAGGAGGTGCTGCACCAACAATTGCCGACTTGCGTTGTTGATGAAAGGATCCTGGACAAGACCCAGTCTCGTTGGTAACGCTCGGGAGAATCAATTAATGAGTATAGAGCTGGACAGGATCACGATCTACCAAACGCAGGTATAGCTGTTACGGGTACTGGGGCGCAACTTGTGGTCTGAGCTAGGACATCATGCCACAACCACAGAACATGGCAGCATTAATGCGATCGATGAGCTTGCGTGAAGAGATTGACGAAGATCTGCAATCACGGCCCCATATGGCATTAAGATCTATGGCACGGCGAGGAATATCGGAAGTGTTCCAGGAAGTCACGACACCAGATGTGGAGGAGATTTCCAAGGAGCTGGCAGAATTCTACATAGCCGCAGTAGGGAATCCCACAGTATGCTGGAAATGTGGACCAACCGGACGCGGGTATGTAGCATATTGCGCGGAATGAAGGGTTTACTGCTACGCTTGTGGCAAACCAAATACTTATCCCCCCAATTGTCTTGATTGCACCATCTCAAAAAATGGGAGAGCAAGTACCCGCCCGTACCAGTGGTACTCTCAAGCTCAGCTGTAGGTTGCCAGCCTACCAACAATACCAGCCCTGCAACACCTGATATCACACCTAAACTGTCACCGATGACCGCCGAGGTTTCTTCTCTCCCAGAGGCATCTCCAAAAACAATATTGAAACGACCACCTCTTGAACCATCAAGAGAGCCCAAACAGTCGCTGACTCGTGCCATAAAGCGTATCACGTTCAGATGCAAGAATATCATGCAGCCCGCGAATGGATCTTTGCGTAAAAGAGGTTACCTCTCGACGACACAGAACCATCAACTCATCGTTAGAGGAGCTTTCGTAAGGGAATGTTTACCTGACGTTAAACCCTGTCCATGAGTTATATCTCGGAGATTTCCAAAAATGTCACTAGACCTTGCGCACGAATCAAAGTGCTGGCCAGTATTAGCTGTCTTGCTTCAAGCCTCGGCTCGAAGGTACTTCATCAATACCCTAATCTGGTACAACCTTGTGGCTCTGACATCAGTACAGATGATGGTTCAAAACACGGTACCAAGGATATGATGGCAACACCCATCAGGTTCAGGAGACAAACGAAAAACGTAAAATTTTATATCGTTCCCCACACCGACCCAGAATGTGTACCTCGGCACTGATTTCGTACTTCGATTTGGTTTGGCCGCTGATTTATTCCTGAATCAACGTCTCACCACCACCCATATCTACGAACTTAGCTTGACGCCGGACGACACAAGTTAATTCACAACCAACAACAACGCCTAGAAGCATCCATCACCACTTTTCCATCTTATGCTACACAAGACTAATAAAACAGAAACACTACGCCATTTCACGGACCATGGAAAAGCTAATGTACGCGGAGTTAGACAGGATGCTAGAGTTGGGGGTTATAGAGAAATAGCAAAGCGCCTAGTTCTCCCCAGTAACCTTGGTAGTATAACCCAGTAAGTTGCGTCTTTGTCTGGATACCCAGAAATTCAACGCAGTGACTGTTAAGGATGTGTACTCTCTTCCACCCACCGCTAGAATTTCAGCAAGACTGCCAAAAGCAAACTACATTACAAGTCTTGACTTGAAGGATGCTTTCTGGCAAATTCTACTCGATTTGGGGTCGAAGAATAAAACTGCTATCGCAGCGCCGGGAAGACCCCTATACCAGTTCGCCTTTACGTGCTTTGGTCTGTGTAATGCACTGCAGACGATGAACCGGCTGATAGACAAACTCATCCCATCTCACCTGAAACACCAAGTGTTCGTGGACTTGGATGACCTCCTACTAATCAGAAAAACTTTTGACCAACATCTTCTACCACTACACAAAGTAGCCCTATATATCAGCAAGGTGGGGCTCACCATTGGTAATAAGAAAAGCAAATTTGTCATGGCCTAACCCCCGTATCTAGGGCATGCTATTGGGCATGGTACCATCAAGACCGATTCGGATAAGACTTGGGCTATTGACGAATTCCCCTTGCCGATGATTGTTAAGCAGTTACGATGGTTCTTGGGTGTATGCGGTAAGTACCGCAGGCTCGTTCGGAACTACGCGACAGTGTCAATTCCTCTGTCCAACAATGCTCCCGGAAGGGTTAAGTTCATCTGGCCCGAGCTCAGCCGAAAAGCATTCCAGGAGCTCAAGCAAGGTTTGACTCATAAGAAAAATAATATTAAAACGCTATGCTATTTGTTTTAATGGCAAATATATGTGCAGTTGTTAGAGCACTAAGCCTGTAACCTGAAGGTCTCTGGTTCGAGTTTCGTTGGCGTCAACGAGAGTTATTTCGACTGATTCTTCGGACAGACTATAAGCCTGTTCAGTTATGATACGTGCTGGTGTGAAATCAGAACGTATTGCAGCTGGGTAGACGGACACACGGCCAAAGCGTGATAATGATCATATCACCTTGTGGAAGGCCGATACATGCGATCATGACAATGAAATACTCTAACTATCTCTAAGCGAAGGCCCGAAAGGGGCTGTAGTATAACGAAAATAAACATAATATGTATATATATATATATATATATATATATATATATATATATATATATATATAGGTGAAATGATTACACAACCGGTGACTCGTTACAGAAACAAGAGTCATGGAAACTCCGGGTGCCGGTGGAAATAACTCATAATCTGATCTTCCGTGCACACGACCACCCTCTTAGTGCTCACGGTTGTGGGGCGATTCGGCGCCTTAAGAAGTATTTCTTTTGACTTAAAATGTTCTCTCAGCCCAAAGATTATGTAGTGACCTGTGAAACTTGCAAAAGCAATGAGCCAACTCAACGTTCACGAGTGCGTAGTCCAACGTCTGTATATAGATCTACTTGGTCCATACAATCGATTATTTACGGGACACTTTGGGCTAGCGTCATCCTAGACAAGCTGACTAACTTCCTATTGGTGGAACCCATTCGCGAATTCACGTCTCGACTTATCGTGCAATTTTTAGAGAGTCAAGTGTTCCATGTTATTGGTGTACCAGAAAACCTTTATTCAGCCAACGGAGCTCAGTTCCGATCTCGGCAGCTTAAGAACTTGCTTGAGCAGTACGGTTTCAAACACCAATTAACGCCAGTATACTTTCCTGACTATAACGCATTGGGGTGGCCAATTTATACCCTTTTCGCTACGACCCATTCCTATTTTCACCCAACCCAGAAAGATTTGGATCGTAGATTCATTCTATCACCCAGAAAGATTGGGATCGTAGATTCATTCTATCACGGGTGTCTCTTCTTACTTTGCCATATTCGGACAGCACATAATTTGCCACGACAAATTATACCAGCTACTGAGGCAACTGAAATATTTGGAAGATCCCGTCGTTGCACTATAGCCCCACAAAAGATTAGACGCACTCCACCAACAAATCCGGCAGAAGATGAGAAACGCAGAATGCACAAATGAAGCCCAGTACAATCTGAGGTCTCAACCTTCTGAGTTCAGAGAAGGGGATGAAGTAATCTGTCAACTTTCGCTAAAGCAACGTAACTGGACATTGCATTGCAAAACTGGATCAGCGCTTTTTGAAATGCCGAATACACAAAGTTGTAGGACCTGAAAGCCACCTCCTCACTGATTTGTCGGGAAAAGAAGTGGATGTATACCACGTGAAAGACTTGCATCGGTAATCCACATACTTGGAATGGTCTCACCATCTTAAGTGCGTTCGTTCGTCCTTGCATTTATATTTTAAACACATCCGTCTGTTTCTCCGCCTGCAATTAGCACTAAGCTCTCTGCCCGTCTGACTGCAGCAAGTTGTAAGTACTTGCGTCGGTCTGTTCATCCGATACTTGTTTTTTTTTTTGTTCTCTTTTCTGCTCGGATAACAATTTACTATCCGACGGTGAGTCCTACAGCGCCTTTTTCACAATCCTCGTTTCCTTAGCATCGCGGGAAAATCAGTTACCCTGTAGTAATTCTTCTTTTTCTTCTTCGTAACCCTACAGCCCCTCTTGGGCCTTCACTTCCTGCAACAAACACCTGTCTCAGTCCATTGACCACGACCTCCAGTTTCGAAATCCGAGGAGTGATGAATTGTCTTCGTCAACCGAGTCAGACCAGCATTCCCTCGGTTTCCCCACTGGCCTCCGGCCTTCAGTTCTCCCAACGAATACCTTTTTGGGTATCTTGTTGTGCGTCCATACGATTCATGGGGCGAATCTATTGCAACTTTCATGGTCTTACGATCATTGAGATCTTCGGCTCGTCAAAAATTGCACACAGCTCATGGTTGTATCGAATTCGCCATTGGTCCCCGTCTAGCTTCGCTCCAATTATTCGCCTCAGGATCCGTCTTTCGAATGCGTTCAATAGGTCAGCAGATGCTTGGGTTAGGGTCCATGTTTCACACCCATGGCATAAGACAGGTCTTATTACAGATTTGTATACTTGGAGCTTTGTTTTCCTATGTATGCAGATGGTCTTCAAGATCGTCAAAACTGAGTAAAATGTTTTGGGAGCTGTATTCTACGACTTATTTCATCTCTTTCATTAACGATTCTCATTATTTTGGTGCTTAAATAAATAAATTCGCTCAAACTTTCGCTACTGTATTCGCCAAATGTGATATTATGTGTAGTTTCCCTCGAATGAGCCATGAAGTTTGTTTTATTGTCATTGATTCGTAGCTCTACTAGTTTTGCTTCGCTGTCGAGTTTCAGGAAAAGTTCTTTGGCGGTTGTAAACAACCGTGACTAAATATTGCTATCGTCCGCATAGGCTACCACATGGTTTGACTTGTACCTATTGTATTGACAGGTATATTTCTTATGATATATTCCAGAGCCAAATTGAATAGCAATGGGGATAGCCTGTCTCCCTGTTTTGTTCATTGTCATTTTGGTTAGAAGGACTAATTTGGCGAAGATGACAAAGCAAAGCACTATTTGGTAGAGCATCAGCTGAAACATCTGGTACACTAATGTTCAAGTCCAAAATTGGTAGCATATGCTGATGACGTCAATATTATGGGACGCTCAATGTAAGATGCCAAAAGATCATTGCTGAGCCTAGAAACTGAAGCAGACCGAATCGACCTTCGAGTTAATGCAACTAAAGCTAAATTCATGACTCAAACGGGGAAAAAAACTCCACTTCGACAAGATCTGACCAGAGGCGACTACAACCTTGAAACTATGGATAACATTATATATTTTTGAGCAAACCTGAATAGAAGAGGTGCCAAAAATGTTGAAACAAAGAACAGAGTGAAGACTACATTATAATGATGAGTTGTATGAACTGTTTGACGATCCACCTATTTTCTCTAACGTAAAGTCACGTAAATTACAATGGGGGGACCATGTAAAAAGAATGGAAGAAAACCGGCTACCCAAAAGAACATTAATGGCTAGAGCACAAGCTAGACGTCCAGCGGGAAGACCAAAGTCTCGATGGGAAGACACCATATAAGCTGACAGCAGATCCTTGCTGCGAGTAACAACGGGTGAACAAGGTCGCGGAACCGTGATAATTGGAGGAGATTAATGCTAGAGGTCAAGGCCCAACTTGATGATGACAGCTCTGATTTGCACCAAAATTGGTACAACGGCTCATTCAAGTGTGTGACAAAGCTCGCAATAAAAAATCCGAAGTTGAAACATTTGAAACAATATGGCGGCCGATCAAATGTCGAAAAACGTTCAAAATTTTGATACTGTACTGGTAGAGACTACAAACATCATGCGAATAGTAAAGAAAACTTCGGGGTCAGGTCAAAATATCAGAATGGTGGCTACGGAAAGTTCGAAGGCTTCTTAAAGCTACAATTTACATTGGATTTTTATGAAATCTAAAATCAAGGTAGACGTTGATGGGATCGTAGACTAAAATGTATTAGAACTAAATTGGATTCCTATGGACGCTGCAGATTTTAGCAGTAGTGAGTTTTGCAATGCTGTCAGGATATCAAATTTTGATATACATGGTACAATGTCTTCAAGGAACTGAGCCGAAATGAAAAAATTTTCCACTAGAAAGGATGAAATGAAAAAAAGCTTTTGCAAAAAAGGTGACCGACTATTGAATGTCAAAAAATAGGATAAAATAAATTTTATGGAACGGTGCAATATCGATTTCCCCGTTTTAACATAAAAACTTCCAAAATGCGCACCATCGCTTCCGTAAAATTTATTTCATCCTTTTTAGGAAATTTTGAAGTCGGTTTTCTTTTTCTACTAACGAGAAACTTGTTGAAAAAGATTGTTTGATAGCACAACTTACAAGATAATATCTTTTGACCTAGCGAACAATTATGATATACTGATGAAAATACAATTACGCTCAAGCGTAAGTTCATCGAAAAATTGTAAATAATTTTAAAATAACTATTAAATAACTTTTCAGTGTGCTTCAGCGGAAAACCAAAAATATATTCAATGAAATTTGGCTTATATTTGATATTATGGATTAATTCAACCCTATTTCATAACTGACCGTCATACTATCAATCTATTCACAACACTCCAAATAATTACCTCAAAAACGCCACTTATCGTGCCGGGTCCATCAGTTTCAATCAGAATATTTTCATTATGCACGATCTTCTTCACCTTTTCGGCACAATAACCGAACTTGACATCATTATTTGGAAAGTTTCCTTTTGGCAACGGAAGGGGTTGAAACAGATCGGCCGTATTAGTTATCACTGTATTGATTTTCGGGTCATTGTAATTAGTTGTATTGACAATTATCGTTGGGGTCTTATTGTCTACCACCGGATGATTTTGCACCACTGCAATTAATGAGAAAGTAATAAAAATGCATATAAATAGGGAATCTGCAATCATCTTCGAAATTCAATACAAAAACCACTTAAACTAATCACGGCCGGTTCACTCCATGCTTCTAAACCAATGGTTGGTCGAACTATACAAGTTTTCTCTTATCAACGAATATAAAATAAGCCTTAACCTCTTGATATGGAAAAATAAGATGAAGAAAGATTATTTTGTTGAAGATGAAGAAGAAATAAAAATGTCTAAAGACTGGTACTATCAGTGGACAAGATGAAATTTTTCACTAGGCAAAGCTTTTATAGTGCTTACAGAATCATAAGAGAAACATTTTATATATGTATATTTTAAGCAAATTTTTGTTTGAGCAAATTTATACATAAAATTTAATAAACCTATCGAAAAATTCTCTTCACTAGAAAAGATGAACTGGAGACTTTGAAGATATTTGTAATTGATGTATATTAATTCATGTTTTTCATTATCCTTCCTTGGAATAAAACCATTCCTGGTGAAATTTTGGGTGCTAAATTTCACCTCTTCTATCTGTGAGCAATCATTTACTCACCGTAATTAGCGAGCTCATACCATTTTGTTCTTGTTTATATGTAATTTACTTAAAACAAGATTGGCTAGGTTTCATTTTGGGATGCTTGACATTTTAGGACTCCCAGGGTACTGTTATGATGTCTGTCTCCTCTGTAGAGCAGTTTAAGTGCTTGTAGGGAAAAGTGGTACAAAATGATCCCCCTAAGAGAAAAAAAATAAGAAAAGTGCCTAAAAACAAATTTCATGAAATTGATAATTTTCCTGGTAGCCTTAATAGTTGATCTAAAATTTAGTATTCGTAAAATATTACTTTATCAATCAAATTCTTTTAAATAAGCAATTTTGTAAATGTCTTGTAAGGGATCGTTTTATATAGCCAGGTGTCTAAAATGATCCCTGACACGGGGTATTATGGTCCCTGGGATCATTTGACCCCACTTTTTTAAATTAAATGAAATCAAATCAGGCATTTGTGAGTAAATGCCGTTTATTTTAATCACAGGATTAAACAATATCCTTATTAAAGAAAAAATAAATAAATAGAATCACAATTTGTAAAACTAAAATTTTTATAACAGAAAACACTAGTTCAAATTCACATTTCAATTTGTTTAACTTAAATATAGTTCTTCTAAAATTATGATTATTTTTGGTAAGTAATTTTCTTATGCAAAAATAAAAATATGTTGATAGAGCGGCATACAAACTCAAATATTTTTCTACTCGAGCAGAAACGGGTTTCGACACAAAAGTCACACGTGAAGTTTTCGGCGTCATCGGGATCTACTCTTGAGCATACATCATGCCGCTACCTCAAACAATTACAGCATCTAATTTCAGGTTTTCGTGGTCCTTTATCCCTTCTGATTCTCGTTTCCTGGTTTTAGTTGACTTTTTTGGCTTTTGTATTCATCCGTTCAATTTTTTTTTATGTGATTGGCAATTTTTATTTTTCTTTTTTCTACCAAGAGGTTTTTATACGGAGTGCTTGTAAGTATACTACTTTTCCCTCGTACTTGTACTGTTGTCCTTATTCCTGCTATTTTCGGGAATGCTTGAATTTCGCGTGGTGGAATCCCGAACGATGTAGATGGAATCGGTGATACAGAATGGCGCAACGATTCAATACCAGTTGCTGCTTGCAGTGGAAAAGATGATATCTCAGCTCCTTCGTGCAACGGCGAGGTAATATGAAAAGGTATGTTGAGAGGCGTGTATGCTCCAGGTGATTTGGGACCTTGAATGGTTTCTGTTTCTGTTGCTAATATAGGAGGCAAATGTGGAGTATCTGGTCGAGATGTAATTTGGTTTGAATTTTTTTCGGCTACTGTAATACAATGATGTGCCAATTGAATAGGCGATGTGTTGTTTTCAACTGCTTCAAGTGCTGTACCAGTAGACAAACGAGGGTTTAAAATTTCGATTTCATCTTGCTTAGTTGTTTTGGCCGCAAAATAATCTACATCGGTGAAAATGTCTGGGCTAAGTAGTACTATCCCGCATTTTTCAAATCCTTTGATGATATTAAAAGGAACAGCAGCTCTCATGTATGCTTCCGAACAAATTTTGCTTAGTTGAAAAGTAGAAACAACGTGTCCTGAATTATTGTTCTTCCACTTTTTGGGCGCTTGATTATGGCACACGCTCAGCGGATATATGACCGCAACTTCGAGTGGGTGCAGTTTGTGTGTGCAGTGCGGTGGTAGACATAAAATTGTGACGTTATTTTCTCGGGCTTTATTATGACCTCTAAGTTGTTGGAATGAGATAGATGGCCGTCCAGTATCAGAAGAACAGAATCTTTAGCAGAAGGCTCAGCATAAGCTAAAAAGTGGTCAAATTATTGTGCAAAAACTTCCATTTTCATCCAGCCTGATGAATTAAAAGCATATGTTGATCCCGGTGGTCCACCATATATTAACTCAATTTTCATCCTTACTCTTCGAAAAATCATCATCAGTGGCAGATCTACAAATGACTGCAGTGGTGGTTTCACTTTTTTCAGCAGACGTTATCTTTGCTAGTTGCTACGACCTTTCATGGCAAAAATTTTGGAGTTTTTGGTCCGAACAGTACTCAAACTTGCCTCATCCACATTAAATACACGATGAGGAGGAAATGAATGATTTTATTGAACATCTTTTAAAATTCGAAAATAACTTTCAATAACTGGCTTCTTAAAAGCACGGGTACGGACAGCTGATGTTGACTCCGGAGTACGCATGGTGATGTCGGGATGCCTTTTTCGGAATCCTCTTTACCGATCCTTATCAGCTCTGCCAGTCTCGTCAGAAAATGGATGTTTGATTTTGTTTCTCCCTGCTAATTGATATGCGAGCGAAAGTATATCCTTAGATGTTAATCCATATATTCTGGTTTTCATATCTTGAATATGTTGGCAAATTTCAAGTTCCTGTTCATCACTGAATACTTGCCACCTGCTCCCCAAAACCTTGGCACTTCCAACTGCGTGTTGTTTTATGTAGTTTCGAGGCATGGATCTTGAAATATTAATATAATTACATATGCTACCAGTATAAAATATGAAAAACAAATATCAACCATGATTTTTGGTAATCAATTGCATATAAATTATTTTTATGTAACTAACTCAACACAAAACTAAAACGAAACAAAACATATCAAATGTGGGTAAAATGATCCCTAGAATTATTTTACCTACCTACGAGGGGTTCGTTTTACCCCAAACGACCGTGGTTGAAAGACATCAAATTATAACCTCATGGCTGTGGACACTGCAATAGAATATGGCCAAATAAATTTCTGACAACTAACGCAAACACCACTATCATATCGCAAGCACGTACATAAACTTACACACTAATGATTTTGCTTACCTTACATCAATCAAGAAAATTTTCACTTTATTGTGCTATTAATTTTTGTAACACTCACAACGCCATGAAACTTTAACAGAATGCTGAACAAATGACAAAAAGGGCAGTTTTCACCCAAACTGATAGATGGTGCTGGATGGTGATGGGGTAATCGTTTTATCTTACGGGATCGCTTTGTACCACCAATTACCAATTAGCAACCCTCGCTAAAGTTGTGTGAAGTTGAGGTTTGAACTGATATATTTTTGTTTTTGCACTTAATTTACTCCGAAACACGTTCACGTTTATAAAGTTTTTGATTTTGAAGATCGCGTGGAAGAAATCGACACTTTAGTTCTCTTTGTTTATTGAAAACTTACGAATTTTCCATCGGCTTTGACACATGAGTTTTCACGCCTCTACGAATTTTATCAGCTTTAACGTTCGACTTTTCTGTGAGAGAACGTTGGTTATGTTGTACTCAAAGTGTTCAACGAATGATTATGAAGGCGCGAAGGTGCGGGTGTCAGTTGTCAGTGAGGGTAGTGATTCTTCTGAAGGGAGGAAAGAGAAACTTGTCTGGAAATATATCGTTTCGAAAGCGTAAGTTATTTATAAGTTATTTATGTGTTAAATTTGCTTCCCACATGGACGAGTACACAGATTCTCGTTGCTGGTCCATTTATTTATAAGTTCTTTGGGTACTACCATACAGTAACGTCGGTCATATTATTTGCTTGTAGATCAGCAGAAAATTGCGTCTTTTGGCCTTAAGGAGTGGGTAAAGTTAGGATACAACACTATAGCGATTCCTCGTTTGTTATGTATGTGATTGGTCCAGGAAACTTTGTTGTCGACTGTCAGTCCTAAGTATTTGGCTGTTCCAGACCAGGCAATATTTTCATTGTCAACAGTTGGAGTTGGCGGTTCCCGTTGTCTTTTTAGGACTTGGTAGAATTTTTTTACGAAGACATACTAGTTTCCTGACATGTCTGTCCGTCCGCCCGTCTGTCTTTGCGTCACAGCAAGTTTCCTCAGAAACTATAGATGCTAGAAAGTTCAAACTTTGTGGAAAGGCCAGAAGTGGTGGTCTCTCAAAAGTTTAGATCTTACCAAACATTTCAAATTTTTTGAAGGGTGTTCCTCCTTGATAATGAGCGGCCCTTAAAATTTTTTTATACAAAAGTAGTCGAGTAGGGTATCAGATGAAAGGTGTAGATTCGAACATTTAGAATATGAATTTAAAAAGTTATATGTACATCAGGCGGTCAAGGGGGAGGCAAAAAGTAACAAAATTTGGTTATGAGTACAAGGGCAACAAATACCTCAGAATCGAAACACAGTCAAATTTGTTAAGAATAGTATAATTTGAAGATTTTACAATTTCACCCATGAAATCAAAACGGTACCTTTAAATTTTTTGAAATTCATCTTTATGCTCACAAAATTTTATGAAAATCCAATAAAAATCTAGTGAGTTATACTTATTTCAATTGTATGGTATTGCTACAACAATAACACGTGTTGATGGGTTATACATATTTCAAATTACCCTAGCCACTTTCATTTTCTTCCAATTTTGAAGAAAATTTTAGGAATAGCTTTAAATTTGAAAATCTTCAATCGGCCAAGCAATTATTTAAGCTGAAATAAAATGACGGTTGCAACGCGCTTATGAAGGAAACTCTGCATCGTTTGCATAAATTTGAACGATTCCTGACCCAAGTATCGTATGAATAATTCAAATCACCGATTCACGCTGTTAGAAAACTTGTTTTGAACCCTAAGGTGGTTACAAAGACCTTCTGGTAGGAGCACTCTCCCTCTTGCTCAACTGATTTTTAGTTATAAATAATGCCTGGGTCTTGTCTGTATTCAACTTAATCTTCTACTAGCGAAAATATTCTAAAAGCAGGTGTCGTCGGCAAAAAGGGACTTGTGAACGTTCAATGGTAGTCGAGGTAGGTCTACATTAATGATACCTGTATTATATAATATTCGGGAGATGGGTGATCCTTGTGGGACTCTAGCTTGAATTTAACACAGGTTGAGAGATGGTCTGCTTTTTAGGAAGGAGCCAATGATTTGGATGTGCTGCAGTGGCATTTGAAATTCATGATTTTTTGAAATAAGTCCAGCATGCCAGACTTTATCAAAGACTTTACCAACTTAACCAAACCCGTTGACTTCCTGCCGTTTAGCCCTATATGAATATGTTCGACCATCCTAGTAAGCTGAAGTTCTGCGGAGTGTGTTAGCTTGAAGCCAATTTGTTATTTGGAATTATTTTCTTTCGATAACAGCCTCGGTTAGTCGGTTCAGTAGTACCCGCCCTATTTTTTTTGGCAAAGAGGGTAGTAGGCAGAAAATCACGTTTAAAGTCATTTTTGTCGCCTCAAGGCTGTTATCTGAGAGCGGTGTCACCATGATATTTAATATTAAATTAAATTTTGATGCCTTTTGTCGATTTGGTACTCGTATGAGGTCTTTTACCTCTTGAAGGCAGGTGCTGGTTATTTGGTCAGAATCTGCAATGCCAATCGATTGACAAGATCCTCATGTTGTCAGGGTCCTTTTCATTGGATGAATTTTCGCAGAACTGCTGTTTCAGAGTATCTACCAAGGCCTTTGTCTTACCAGAATAGCCGAATTTAATACCGTAAGTGCCATGAATTGGTGGCATTTGTAGTTTTTCTTATATGAAAATATTTGGATATCGCACCCTAGCTCCAGGCTATGCAAGAAGCTCTCTTCCTGTTCATCAGGCAATTTTGATATCCGATCACAAATTTTGTTTGTAATTTGATTTGCTTTCTGACGTTATCTAAGATCACGTGCGTTCCTAGCTCTTCTCCAAACTCGACTCCTCCTCCTTATTAATTCTTTGATGTCGTTAGGAAGTGTTACGAAATGTAAAATAAAACAAAAAATAAATAAATAGCCATGAGCCACTCTTGGAAGGGAAGGATTCCTTGCATTCCAATATTTTATTGGAATATTGTCAATAAATCACTCCACGCGCTGAAGGACTGGTAAGAAAGATTAATTAGTCGAGTGGATTTATTATTAGTATATATAAAAATAAGTAATGTTAGAGCTAAAGTCAAAAGAGAGGAGTACACGGTAGCTATATCAATTCGAAGTTCAACTCCGCTCCCATGACGAGGATTGGCTGAAACTTGCGGAGCTAGGGAAGCACAACCTCCAAAGAATGATTTCGGGATGCACACTTTAATCATCTTGAATTTTGATGACCATGATGTTAATTTTTAGAGGTCGAACAGCTTACAGCGCCAATAGAAAACAATTTGGACATCATTTCGTCCACTAGAGTCACCACTTTTCGTATTTCTACCATCACCGCAGCCCCATTTTCGGGCCGCCATTCATTTGCAACTCATCACTAGTGTTAACATCTTCAGGGAAAGTTTTCACCGTTCATTTCATGGTCAGTGTTACTCTGCCACCGTAATATAAAGCAAGAAAACTTTTTCAATGACCCAGTTTCACTAAAACTCCTTAGACTCAGAAGAGATTTTCAGGAAAAAATTAATGAATTATGATGAATTCTCGACTTATCAGTCCATCAGCAAATACAGCGGGCCATGAATGTTCCCCCGGCGATGTCTCTATTGGTAAAGCAAAGCAATATCGCACGTAATCATAACTTCGAAGCCGAATCGAGCACCAGCAAAGTGAAAACTTCACATTTTTTCAACAAAACGAATGATATTACAACCAAAACAAGTTGATATTGCTGTCATCGGTAATGCAGATGAACTGGGCGAAAAGAAGATGACCACCTTAAACTGGGTTCAAATCGGAGAAAATGCTGTAGGGTTGAGTAGCCGTGGTGGTTGTTGTGGCCTTGAACTCGAGTTCTTCATTGCAAGTAAAAGATCCGTTGCCAACAAAGTTAATAAAAGAGCCAACGAAGATCGAAGCGGTATCTTTTTGTGGGTTCTTTTGGTGACAAGGAATACATTTTTCTTGCGATTGGCGTGAACGGGGTAATCATCATTATTAATCATTCAATCTTTCTTTCCAATTAAAGTGGACGGACAGCGTGGGAGTAAAAATTGAGAAATAAAATTGAATAACGAAATAGCGTTGGAGTTTCATCGCAAATGCAAAATTATGAAGAAACAGAAGCGGAGGCTGTATGAGGACGAGCCTTGGTGGCGGTAATGGAAATATCGAAAGGGGTGAAGTTTAAGTTGCAATGGGGTCCCCAATGTTAGGAAAAGAAATGAACGTAGTAAGTCCGTAAAAATTTTTGTACTATTTTGAGAATTAAAATGTTAAAAAATATTAAATTTGCTACCTTAAACAATTCCGTATCATTTTGGCATACACTCGTAGTTTTTGTTTCATCCAGTGGCGTGATTGGGCGTAGAGTCAATAGTGTAGGTGATAGTATTAAATCACGTCTGGTGCGACAGAAATCCTTCCCGATGGGGTTTCCGAGGTGCATGGGGAGCTTCAAAATTGTTTTTTTTTTTTTTTTGTAAATATGGGCAGGCGGGTTCAACTAGTGTGAGAAAAAACCAACTAGAGGTTTGGAAATATTTGCCAGTTAGGATCCATTCTTTAAATTTTACATTAATATTTGGATCGACTGAGCGTAGAAGAAAAGTGTAGGCATAGCGTGTGGCACAAGTACGTGTGTTTACAATGTACCAACTGTTCCGGGGAGCCTCAAGCTCACCAATTGGCTCCTTGGGGTAGTTGAAGGGTTGCCGAGTGACACCTTCCTACCCCGTCTTCACGGGTTAGCCAGTACCCCAAGGCCCCAGTCGAAACAGATTGGAGAAACGTAACAGAAGTTCATAAGGATTTGCCTATACTACTTTGTCTGTAATTTATTCTATCATGTTTTCAGTCTCGCTGGCTATTTCAGGTGTTAGAGTAATGGTTTCTTTAGTCAGTGTGACTTAAAAAGCTTGTTAATCAGTTATCTGCTTTGCTTGTAAGGGTTATCTGTGTTTATTCCTCCTATTAAGAAGAGCACCGGTTAGTGATCAGATGAGGACTTCGATGCGTACATCGTGTTCAAAGGTGCGACGACCGAAAAAGAGCAGGCGGCTAGAAAAGCGCTAAGGGCTAAGTTTAACGTCACCCACAGATAGCTCCAGGATGAAAAATCAACAAAAGGATGCCATCTAGCCCAACCGAAGAAGATCGGGATGGAAGAAGGAAAGAAGAGACACTTGATGGGCGTAAAACGCCAACTCAGGGATCCCAGACAGCACTGACAAAAGTAGTAAAGAAAGCAGACAGAAAATAAAGTTCGCACGGACACCCAACAAGAAAAAATGCCTGATGTGAAACAGGAGAGAAAGAAGCTCCGACAAAAAACCAAGCAACAGGCACACCTCGTAAAACCCTAAGGTGGTCGATACTACGCATAAGTGCTGCGGGATGTAATAGAAAATTTAAAGCCCAAAGACACCCACACTGCCATTAAAGCAGTACAACCAATGTAGCCAGGTCAGGTTCGTCGAATTTGGAGCAGTGGCTGACAATAAAGAAAGAAGTCATGGCCAAGGCAGAAGAGGCCATCAAAAGGGGATTCCCTAGCGTGGGCGGGATCAAAGTGTGAATAACGCCAGAAAACCATAGGGGCAACGCATAACCATCATTGACTTGACTGAAAAGGACGCCGAATAATTTCTGAATAAGGGCAAAGCAAGAATAGGATGGGTTGTCTGCAGGATACTTGAAAGTTTCAAATGCCTTGGCTATGGTCACACCGCACAAGTATGCAAAGAAACCGATTGGAGCTACCTATATTACAAATGTGGTGAAATGGGAAATAAATGAATAGAGTATTCAAAGGAGGCACACCGTATTCTTAATCGTGTCTTCGGATCAAGGAAATGTTTGGCTTCCCAGGAAACCCTAGTCAAGGCAAAATCAGAACTTTGATGAGCAGTTTGCGATGAACATACAAGCCGATTTTTACTGCTGAGTAAGCAACACAACGGTAAAAGTTGTACATTATGTTATCGTGAAAAGACTGGTACTGCAACCATCTGGGCTCGGAACAGTGATTTACAGGCGGAGGGCTGTGGAAGGTGATGGTTTCATGTGGGTTCGGTGCTCATGGACCACCTTCTTTAGTGTGTACCTAACACCGAACGAGGCGATATCATCTTTTCGAGCCAAGCTTAATACTTTGAAGCGCACTGTCTCAAACGTATGTACATGGCAAAGTGCTCGCTGAGGAAAGCTTCAACGCTTAAGTAATCAAATGGCATGCCTTTAAAAGATGTGCAGGAAACTGAATCTTAGGAATTTTGGCCAGGATGATACTTGCCATGCTTAACACCAGAAAAACGCCGGTTTTCCACCCAATTAGATGTGAAGGAACCATACCGGATGTGACATTTGTCTCTGAGTCCTTAGGAATGAGGATACACGATCAGAGAATATTAGACGACTACTCAGATAATCATCATCAGTACATTTGGCTTGAAATCCGTAAGGTTGTCTACCAACGTCCATGATTTCGGCTTTCTACGATTGGGTGGAACATTGGAAGGATGGAAGTCGAGAGGTCCGTTAAGTTGCTCAAAGCAGGTGCTCCGCAGCAGGATAAATCGTAGGGAATAGAAGAACTGACTGCTCAAGACATGGTGAGCTCGACTATGAGCATGATCACGACTAGTTACAGCGCTCCCATACCCCGCTGAAAACCCTGACATGAGAAGCCCCCTGTGTACAGGTGGTCGAGTAAAATAGCTGAAAAGCGTAAGGAGTTTCCAAATCTCAATGTACGGAACCATGACAGGGCATGCAACCGGCTGAATATATGTCGGCCAAAAAATCCATTCACAAATTGATTGACAATACACAGACTCACTGCTGGCAAGATCTAGTGGACAATGTGAACAAGGATCCGTGGGGCCTTAGCTTCAAGCTAGTTATGCAGAAGCTTGGTGTCTTACAGACGCCTTGTATACACGAAGCGGAAAAAATGAACAAGATAGTGTGGGTGCTTTTTCCCGCTCATCCTGTCCGTGTTAAAGCTGGAAGCGATGAAATAGCAAATGGAGTGTCCACTCTTCTCATAGCCGCAACTGGAATAGGCAGTCCTATCATTGAAAGCAAGGAAGGCTGCACGCCCAGCTGGTGTACCAGCTGAGGTGTTGCAAATTGTCTATAACGATTTTTTTGACATGCTGCTCAGCACATTTAACACTTGCCTATAGGGCCGGGTTTTCCCGATACGATGGAAGATGGCAAGACTCATGCTAATTAAAAAAAGGAAGGAAAATTCTGGATGGCCATCTACATGCCGCCCGTTATGGATGCTTGAAACGGCTGGGTTAGTGCTAGAGAAACTCATCAAGAGAAGACTCACTGACGCGAGAAGATTTCTCTACCATTGATGTGATTGCAGAATCATGTCAAAGCCAGCGGTGACGTACCTGGGGTTACTGTTCAACTCAAAGATGAGTTTTTCTAAGCAAATCAGGGCAACAGCTGAGAAGGCTGATTCAGGCGTATCGATTCTGAGTCGACTTATGGCCAACTTATGGAGACCCAACCCATCAAGACGACGCTTATGATGAGTGTTGTAGGGTTAGTGCTACTGTGTGGAGTTGAAATATGGGGTGATGGTCTTAGTAAGGAAGTGTCCTGAAAATGCTCTGCACAGGTAGAGAGAAGAGCACTGAGGATTGAATCTTCATATCCAACAGTCTCTGATTCGATGGTGAGAGCTATGCAGGCATGATACCTGTTGCCTTTCTTGCTAGAGAGTATCGATGTGAGGGCGTGAGGGAGGTGATTGCCCACGAGGAAAGACAACGCTCAGTCAACGATTGGCAGTATTCTTGGGTAAATTGCATGAAGGAAAGGTGGATTGCGCGGCTCATCCCCCCCCCATCTAACCCTAGCCTAGTTGTTCAAGAGCATGGGAGCCTCACACTTAGTGCGTAGATAATATTCACCTCCTAACCACAAACAAAATACATCTTTTTGAAAATTTTGAATTAAACTTGCACTCCTGAGCAAAAATCACTTGACTTCAAAACTTAATATAATTGCTTTGATAGTTTTTCTATTGATCTTCTTCTATTTCTTCAAAGCCGCTCTCTCAAAAGCGACTCCAACTGTGCATATTGGGGAATAATAGAAAATTTCGTAATCCTTTTTTAGTGTTATCCTTTTTTTGTGTATACAAATCACAAATGTGCTTTTCCTATCGTACTTGAGTTTATTTTGCGTTTTGTTCTGTAGAAGTTTACTCAGTTGCTAAAAAACGTTTTTGAGGAAGTTTGTGAAATATTTTTGCATGCGAAATATTTCAAACAGTTTTTTTATTACTTTATTTGTGTTGATATTGAAAGTGTTGCAATAACAATTGTTTCAATTTATTGGTAAGTCTTAATGAGTGAGGAGTTTTCCCGTAGCTCTAATTTTGAAAAATTACCTTTCAGTCTTGAGTCATGTCTGATAAAGGTAAAGAAACAATGCTGAAGAGGAGATTTATATCTCTAGAAGTGAAAGTGCAAATTTTGAACCGTTTTTCAGAAAAGTGGAAAAGCATGGCACATCGCTAAAGTACTAAATTTAAATGAGGCAACCATTCAAACCATTAGGAAAAGTGAAAAAGAAATTAGGAGTGCTGTTGCTGCAGGATCTTCAATATCAGCGAAATATGCAGCTCGTCCACGTACATCAATAAAAGAGAAAATGGAAAAAGCCTTGGATATTGGGATTGACGATAATTGTTCAAATAAAGATTCCATTGAGTATTAACATAATTCAACAGAAAGCGTTAGCTATATATCAACATTTAAAAGTGAATGGAGAACCCTTGCCCAACGCAGACCTCGTTATGAGTTGGTTTGAGAAATTCAAGAAACGGTTTTCACTTCACAACATAAAAATACAAGGTGAAACTGCGTCTGCTGATCATGAAGCTGCAAAATTGTATCCAGAGAAATTACAAAAAATTATTCAGGAGCACGGATACACAGCACATCAAGTATTCAATGCCGATAAAACAGGGCTTTATTGGAAAAAAATGCCGAATAGAACTTTCATTTCAAAAAATGGAAAAACTGCGTCTGGATTCAAAGCTCCAAAAGATCGAGTTACATTGCTTTTATGCAGCAATACGTCAGGAGACTTTTTCACAAAATCCATGCTAATTTATAAATCATTAAAGCCCCGTGCACGTAAAGGTGTAAACAAAAATACGCTACCATTATATTGGAAATCAAATTCAAAAGCTTGGGTAACTGGAGATTTATTTCGAGATTGGTTTCTACATATTTTTGTACCAGAGGTTGAAAATAATTTGAAGCAAAAAAATTTGGACTGCAAGGCGCTTTTATTTATCGATAATGAACCCACAAAATGTACATCATCCTAATGCGCGAGTAGAATTTCTACCTACAAACACTACTGCATTGCTACAACCATTAGATCAAGGCATAATTTATACCTTCAAAACTTATTACATGAGAAAATCATTACAATGGATTTTAGAAACATATTCAGATGCTATTGAGCTTGGAAGCAATTTTCGATTGAGAACTGTATAGTAACAATTCCTTTATCGTTGAAAGAACTGAAACCATCAACATTAAACGCGTGCTGGAAAAATGTGTGGCCAGCTGCAGTTGAAGTGGAAAATGTAATTGAATCGACAGGAAGTGAAATAGGCGGCATAATAGAACTTGATAGATCAATCGGGGGTGAAGGATTTATAGATATGGCAGTTGAAGATGTTCAAGAATTGTTAATTGAAGATGAAATAACCGAAGCAGATTTAGTCTAAATGGTATCCGAAGTAAAACCAATTGATTTTGAAAACGATGACTCTGAAGAAGATGGTGAAATTAAGAATTTTACAATAAAACAATTACAGAAAGATCTTGGTATTACAAAAACTCTGGAATAATATTTCTGAAATTTGGACCCTTCTCCAGAAAGAAGTTGACAATTCCAAAGGGAGCTGCAAAATTGCTTATCACCACATAGCGCAATTTACAACGACCTTGTTAGGGTAAGTAAACAAAGCAAACTTACAGACTTTTTTAAAAAGGTAGGAGTTACTCCACATCAAAGAGGAAGTGTAGTGAAATAAGTATAGATAAATTTCCGTAAAGGACTGCAGTGACGGTCTGCTTCCTCGGCGGAAGAGGGTGGTAAGATCCGCCGAGATTGGCCTTGTCTGGGGACGCGTGAATGCGCTGGTAGGCTAGCGTTGCGGTGTCGTGGGGCGGGCTCTTTCCCCCAGCACAAGGACCCACTACAAAAGAATTTCGCATCCACGAATTCCTGGGTCACAAACAGGTCGACCGAAGGCGAAAAGAAGGAGTTAACTAACTAAGGTTTGGAAGTTGCAGACGAAAAAGGATAAACTGGACCTGGGGAAGACAGACGGACTTAAGGGGACTTCGTCGTTATCGGATGGCCCACAAATAAAAGTGGGGCGTCCAGATGGAGGTGGTGCCCCCTTGTGACCTCGCAACCGGATCAAGATCCAGACGTAGACGTAGACGTGAGAGAAAAACTCATACAAAGGCACTTTGTATGACTCTTTCCATCAAATGAGAAGCACAAACGTAACCAATTTCTGCTATATAGTTATGCAATGAAATCACATAACCCTATATCATGAAAGGACATGCGAGCGGAAGGCCACTCTACCCGACAAGAGCCCCTGTTAAGCGACGAAAATGGTGGAGTGCGCCCGGTGGCTAGCCCATATCAGCGAAAGTGCCTGCCATCGATGCGGGACCTATACCCGGTTAGGTAGAGCGAATGAAAAGACCGACGGTTCCGCTTTAATACTCCATTTTATTTCTATAATTCTTCGAATACTGTAATGTACAATTCTTCAAATAATTTAATGTATAATTCTTCAAATGATTTAATGTACCAATCATAATTAATTCTTCAAATAATTTAATGTACCACTCATAATTAATTCTTCAAATAATTTAATGTACCGTTCATAATTATGATACTAAATAATGATGTTAAAAATTATTTTGATACATAAATTATTAATAGATATCATAAAAATTGCATTTTTAGGTCTTTGTAAAAAATTTTTTTACAGTGACCTACTAGTTTCACGACCTGTCTGTCCGTCCGACTGTCCGTCCGTCCGTCTGTCCGTGCGTCACAGCTGATTTCCTCAGAAACTATAGAAGCTAGAATGCTCAAACTTTGTGAAAAGGTCAGAAGTGATGATCTCTCAAAAGTTAAGGCCTTAACAAAAATTTAAAAAATGTTTAAGGGGGGTCCCCCCTAATAACGAATTGGCCCTTAAAAATTTTTTTTCATCAAAGGTAGTCGAGTGGGGTATCAAATAAAAGGTCTTGATTAGAACTTTTAGAATCTGAAATAAAAAAATCATTTTATGAATTAGGGGGTCCAGGGGAAGGCAAAATGTACAAAAAATTTGTGTCCCCCCCCTCGCGATTGAACACCTTTCAGCCGAAAAATCTGAAAATTATCACGAACGTGGACCTATATGAGTACAAGGGCAACAAATACCTTAGAAATCCAAATTCGCTCAACTTTGTTAATAATAGTATAATTTGTAGATTTTACATTTTTGCCCATAAAATCAAAACGGTACCTTTAAACTTCTTGAAATTTTGCAATTATATAGACTAACATAAGATATATATGTTCACAAAATTTAATTGAGATCGAATCATAATCAAGTGAGTTATAGCCATTTCAATTATATGGAATTATACCAACAATAACACGTGTTTATGGTTGATATAGGGTTTTCCACTAAGAGGTGTTATTTTGATATTAAAAGAAAAATGCCATTTTTTAAAATAAATGATCGAATGTTTATTTCATTATAAAGAAGAAGATATGCCGTTAATAGCAATAACTAACATTGAGCAAATAACCACTACGACACGATTACAGGACCATATCCTCTTCATAAAATTTTCCATAACCAAATCGCAAAGTGGTTGCCCTCTGTCCTCGATAGCCTCACGAATTTCATCTTTGAGATCTTGAATCGACGCTGGGCTTTTGGCATAGGCCTTCTCTATCACGTGGCTCCAAAGGAAGAAGTCGCAAGGTGTTAAATCAGAAGATCTATTCAAAATAACACCTCTTATTGGAAAACCCTATATATATTTAAAATTGACTTAGACACTTTTATTTTCTTTCAATTTTCATGAAAATTTAAGGAATAGTGTTTAACTTGAACATGTTCAATCGGCCGAGCATTCAGAAAAATCATTTAAGCTAGATTAAAATGGCGGCTGCACTGTGTTTATGAAAGAAACTGTGCATCTTTTGTATAAATTTGATCAATTTCATATCTAAGTATTGGATGAATAATTCAAGTTATCGATTCACGCCATTAGAAAACTTGTTTCTAACCCTAGGATGTTTACAAAGACCTTCTGGTAGGAGCACTCTCCTGCTTACTCAACTTGTTTTTTTTATTTCTATCCTAAATTCATTTAATATATATCTATCTATTTTCATTGAGACCTCATTGAAATGTATCTTTAACAATTGTTTCAATCTATTATCCTTCAAATTATCTTCACCTATATGCTTTGAAACTTATTTAAATTAATTAATTTTGTTTGCTTCAAATAAACTATCTATTCCCAAGCAGGATATAAACTGTATTCATTTGGTTGGTTAAAAATTAACTCATGACGAAAAAACTGGACCTGAGGGAAATAACCATGAAAAAAATTACGATTGATCGTTCGAATCGATTTTCCACCAGTTTATTTAATGTCCTCATTTTATATTCAACATAAGACATAAATCGCAATTACATTACGTCCACTAGCATCAGTAATATGTTTACTTTTATTTTCGTACGGTAGATCTATCAACTTTCAAATTAAACGCGATGTAAATAAAAAGTTTACAAAGGACAAAATAAAGTGTTGTTATCACATATAACCAAATCGCCTGTTGGTTTCTATATCCTAAATACAACACATCCTTCAGTGAAAGATACATTAAAAATGGAAAAATACGAAAATGCATATTATTAAAGCAGCATAATTCTTCCATGGATGTTTCCCCTCCTTTTTTTCCTTTTCTAGTCTCTTTAACACACACACGGGGTTTTGTTGTTTTCAAATTGAGAGATGTGCGAGTTTTTCTTAAATTTTTTCGGTCATTTTGTTATTGGGTTTCGGATTTTTCTTATTTTTGCACTTAATGAGGGTAATTAGTATTAATCTGATGTTATATTAAAAGGTTATGAACACCTTTTAGAAAGCGAAGAGCAGCAAGAAGGCCATCATAAGGCAGAACAGTCCCAAAGCTTCAGAAAAGGCGAAACCCAAGATAGCGTATGAGAACAACTGTTACTTGAGGGATGGATTCCTTGCGTAGCCAATGATCAGGGAACCGAATACTGTTCTAATACCAGCACCAGAATCAGCGACTTCTACTGTGGCGGCACCAGCCCCGATGAATTAGGCTGCTGGCTGGGAAATCGAAATGATATAAAAGCCCCCAAAACATTACAATATGTACATACCTGGGAAAACACTATCGAGTGTACGACTTCTTCTTCATCACGATGAAAAGTTTCACAATGTGCTACTTTTCAGTTACCTGACGGCGGCTTTGCGATTTTTCGATCCACGTATCCTTATCCCGGGTTTCCGAACGCTGCGCCACCAGTTGTGAATACAGCCTGACCGAACGGATTAACTAGTGAACTTTTCACGAATGCCGTTCCCTTAGGCCGTGCGTAAACTTGATACAAAGTGTACACTGACAACGTTTCAAACAGGAGTACGTTCACAGAAAGCACCAACAAAAAAATAATAAATGAAAACACGCACAATTCTTCGTTGAGGAAAGATTATTTTTCTCCCTTTCTCCTCGTGCTGTCTTTTTGACGTCCCTCCATTGCTTCCGAATTTTAGTACACCGGTTTGCGTACCCGATCAACGTTTCCTATACTGCTAATTTTATGTGGCGAATTTAAATTGTACTAAATGAACTAAATTTGAACGAAGTAAAGAAAAATGAATAGGATTGAATAGGATTTTATTTAAATACAATAGTAATAAAAATTAAAAAACATGAAAAATATAATTAAAGGAAAACGTTTAAATTTAATATTAAGGAAAATTGATATAAAATAACAGTTAATATAAAGGTAAATTAATAAAGAAAAATTGTACATTTATTATAAAGGAAAATTGATAAAGAAAAAAATGTTACATTTAATATAAAGAAAAATTGATGTAGAATTACATTTATAACAATAAGAAAGAAAACTATTTGACAAGTGACGATTATGAATGCAAATAATCAATTATTTTTCAAATCTGCGACATAAAATCAGAAGTATAGGATAGGAAGGTTTTCGGGCAGCTTGCTTGTATAACTGCTCGATTAATACAAAAGCTCTAAAATAACAGAAAATATTTTTTCGCCAAACAAACAGTCTCTATCCATAGTTCCGAGCAGTGATGATGATTACAGTCAATCAAGTAATATTTTTGTTTTATTTGCTAATATGTTTTTGTTTGCATTGTTATGTGATTTATTTGGAGTTTAAAAATAAAATTTTAAGTAAAAAAAGGAATCTTACTATAACCTATTAGAACATTACTCTTATTTTGTACTGGCTTCGTATAACACGGTTTAGCACAACACGACTTTTCAGGAACGAATCTACCGTGTTGTAGGAGGGATACCTGTAGTGCATACATAGTAGCTTGAGAACAAACCTTTATTCTACGATGCTTTTTAGAATGCTGTGTTAGTTTTGGTGTGTTTATTGAAGACTCTTTCCGAATATCTTCTTTATAATCAAGCAGTTACGTCATTTTTTCAAAATGTTCCTTATAAGATTTCTTTTCCTTTATCCACTGGCTGATTAATTTTTGTAAGATTTAATTATATTTTGGATAGTTGAGCGATCCATTGCACTTGTTTTGCTATTTCACCACAAGACTTTCTTCCTCCCACTATGATATTATTAGCTTTTTAGGCATTTGAGAGCTCGGTGGATTTTCTTTCCATGTTTTATCCTTCTTAATCAGTACTTAATCAAATTCAAAATAATTTGCTAACTATCTATTTGTCCAAAAGGCTTAGTATATTACCAAAGCTCACAGAAATGTAAACTGTTAAATTTTCAGTTATTTCATAGTCCAAAAGTAATTCATGCCTCTGTACGAACTCGAATTTTGTATGCTTCAAAATTGAAATATATATTTTTTTTAGTTTGAAAACATATTTTTATGTAGTAAATTTTCCAAAAACTAAGTTTTATTTTTCGTCGGTTTTTCTTCTATTTAGAAAATTACTTGTGATCGATGTAAGAAAATTGGAGTTGCGATATATTCTTTTTCGGTTCGCCATGAGAATACTGTTTAAAACACCACTCGAAACTTTCAAATAAAATTATGTTTACTCAACAAAAAAATTCAACAACGAAATCAATTTTAATTTGTTTAAGAATTCATATAATTGTAAATAATAAATCCCTATTATAATATCAGAACGTTTACTTATAAAGCGAAAATATTTCCATTTTTTGACCCCTCCATAAAACAGATAAATCATGACTGAATAACTAACAGTCAAATCACTGATAAAGTTATTTATTCAATACAAACTTCCAATAATACTGAAGCACTGATTTCAACTGATAAAAACTGTTTTATTTACCTTACCGAATATCTTATGACTACCTTAAATGCGGATTTATCGATAAAAGTTGTTTATCCAATTTAGAAAAAAAACGACGACCCCCGCAAAAAATTTGCTGTTATCAGCACATATCTTCGTACTGACACAAATATACTTGAAAAGTAAAAAAAAACTGTTTTAAAAAGCCAACACCGATTTAATCCATCGCAAAAAAGCTCCAACTTTAACATATACCCCTGGATAATCATCAGCTTCAAAATCTTCCGGTGTGAATACATATGAATTCAATCCGATCACAATGTACCGTCCATTGAAATTTGCCATCAAAGGTCCTCCAACGTCTCCCATACAATTATCACCAAACTCATCCCAAGCACAAAATTCAGTGGTTTCAAACTTCGCCCCTTTCCGATGGTAAAGAATTTCACAATCCTGTGGGGCCAATGGCATCGATGTCAGCAGCTTCACATCAAATTTACGCTCCTTATCGCGCTTGCACATGTGAAAATACATTTCACGAAAATTGTAATTATCATCAATGGGAAGGCAAATCGGTTGAATGAAATCTAGAATTTAATTGAGCTTGAGGTTCAAATCTATTTAGAATTGCAAGAAATTTTGTTACCGTTGAATTCAATGTCTTGCGCTAATTTAATGATGGCAATGTCCTTAGAGGAATGCTGAAATACTTGGTCGATTTCCACGCGAGTGTAATTCAAATGGGTTCCTGGGGATGACTCGGTGATCCAAGTCGACGTGTCTCCAAGCCGCACGCTCGAGCTGGGTGAAGAAAGCGGAAGGGGTTACATTTTTTTATCAGCCCTAAAAAGTTGCAGCATTTTTTTCCACTATTTTTATAATCGACGATGTTTAAGTATTCCTCCTGCTACAAAAATAATTTTCTACTTTCTCCTATGAATCAATTAAAAATTGCCTTTAATGCCCCAAAGGTATACACTCTGATCAGACATTGTATCATCGTTTAAGTACGAGTATTCAATTTTGAAACAAAACCAAATGAAATACTAACATAAATAAAACATTCTTATCTTTAACACTTCTAACATACGCTGAAACAAAGCTGCGAAATCGCATTCGACATTTGACCCAAAACAACATTTACTACAAAAAAGTAGAAATATACTTACACCACCCAAAATGGATGCGAGTTATGTATACTGGAAACTGTAGTTAAAACATGTCGACTACCAATCAACACTCCTTTGCTAACAGTTTTACGCTTATCCTTTTTAGCCGGATCTGTATGCTCAATTACTACGATCCAGGGCGCGGTAGTGTTAACTTTCAGAATTCCACACTTTGTTTTGGGGCTTAGCAATTCCTCAATCTTCCGGTCACGATCAGCTTTTAATTCTGCAATTTTCTTATCTAATGCAGTTAGCAATTGCGCAGGGGCAGGAGTAGGAGTTGTAGTTTCGATAGTGGTAACATCTTCAGGAAGCTCGGTTGTGCTCAGCCGGTTTTTGCGCCTGGTATACAACCTACTGGTTCTATTGGAGCGCGTGTCCTGAGCCACTTCAAATAAATTCAAACCGTTAAATTCGTAAAGATCATTAATAATTAAATTGAAATTCACCGCAAATTATAGCGACGAACACTGTTAAAATAACTCCACCAAAGAACAGCTTCATTTCTGTTAACACCTCAACCCGACTAGTATTCAAAAACGATTAGCAATCGATGACCGCAAGAAATTCACTGATTAATATATTGCAAATTAGACCAGTGAAACATATATTGAAAGAAGAACGAACGCCTGATGGAATCAAGCACGAGATAAGGGTTGTTTAAATTATGTTACCATTAGTTCGCTGATTGTGCATTCATATTCAGCAACTTTTTCAACGAACACCGCAAAATCAATATTCATACAATAATAGCATGATTACAGGCGCTCTGTTCAATCTTTTAATGAAGGTAAAGCTTTTAACCGTTTTATGCTGGTTAGATTATGGGCTTCAAGCTTAATCAAATCATTCCTCAGATATTCATGGAACAAATCTTCGAAAAATTTGAATTAATGTCATTCTGAAGCAATGAAAAAAACTTTTAGAAAAAAAAGAAAACCGACTTCGAAATGCCCTAAAAAGGATGAAATAGACTTTATGGAAGCGGTCCCATATCATTTTTTCCCCGATTCTTTTGTGGTGATGCAGATGTTGAAAGTATTTATGTTGAAATGGGGAAATCGATTTGACCAGCTTCCATAAAATTCATTTCATCCTTTTTAAGGCATTTCGAAGTCGGTTTTCGTTTTTTTCTAAACGTTTTTTATTTCACCCTTTTTAGCGGCAAATTCTTTCATTTCAAATCTTTCAAAACTGAGTTTCTTGAATACATTGTACCTTGTATGTTAAAACACAATATTTTACAACAATGCAAAGACCACTACAACTAAAATCTGCAACGCTCATAGGAATTGAATTTAATCCTTATGCATTTAATACCTGATCCCAAAAACGTCTACCTTGATTTTAGGTTTCATAAAAATCCAAATTTGAATTATAGCTTTGAGAAATTTTCGAATTTCGAACTTTGCTTAGTCGCCATTTTGATAATCTGACTTGACCCTGAAGTCCTTTTTTTTGACGTTTGAGCGGCCGCCATTTTGTTTCAAATTGTTCGACTTTGGATTTTTATTGTGAGCTTTATCACACACTTCAATAAATCTTTGTACCAGTTTTGGTACAAACCGAAACTATACTTTAGTCGGAACAGAAATCATGAGTTTTCATTTAAAACATCCTCTACTTTGTTTTTGCTTAATCAATTTGAATGATTAACAAAACTAGTCGAAATATTTCTGGAAATTTGTCGAAAATCGAAGCAAAATAGCGACCTACAGGCATAAATTTCGGTATATCCTATGTATACTCACACGTACAACCACACACACAAACATATATATATATATATATATATATATATATATATATATATGTATATATATATATACGAGGTCTGTTCAAAAAGTACCCGGAATTTTTGAATTTCGGGGGTCTGGAGAGCCCGATTGCCCCTAAAGTATGATAAAATTTTCAGCCATATGCACTGTTTACTTTTTCTGTGGTAGTCGCTAAGGTTCGATGTGTTTTTATGAGCTCGGCGATTTTTGCTGAAACTGCTGAATTTTGACCAAAAAAACAATAGCATAAACATCGCTCAGGAGCTGTTAAATGACGTCAACGACGATCCAAGTTTGCTTGAAAGGGTCATAACTGGTGATGAAACATGGGTGTATGGTTATGATGTCGAAACCAAAGCACAATCGTCCACCTGGAAGCATTCAACGTCACTAAGAGCGAGAAAAGCACGTCAAGTTCGATCAAATGTCAAGGTTTTGCTTACTGTTTTCTTCGATTTTAATGGCATAGTGCATCAAGAGTTCTTACCACAAGATCGTACGGTTAATAAGGAGTATTACCTTGAAGTTATGCGACGTTTGCGTGAAGCAATTCGAAAACAAGTTGGGTAGACAGACCTATGCTCATGTCAGAAGGGTTTTGTACTCAACTTACAAAATGCCGTAACCAGCAACGAATAAAATTAAGAAACACGTCATGTTCGAGGATCATACTATTATTAACTAAGTTGAAAGAATTTATTTAATTCTGAGGTATTTGTTAAAGTTATACCCATAAATATCTCGCTTGATAATTTTTTCAGATTTTTTTAGATCACGGGTGTCCATTCGCGAGGGAGAAAACACATTTTTCATGTATTTCCCCCCCCCCCCCCCCCCCCCTTCTGTGCCCCCACTGAACCAAAAACTGTCAACTTTCATTTGATACTCATATCGGCTACCTTTCATGAAATTATTTTCAGGGCCACTCCTCCGTACTGTAAGCATAGATTCATGGCCTATTTTTTCGAATCCTAGAATGGCTACAAAGCCCTTTTGCTAGGAGCTATCTCCTGCCTCTTCGACTTGTTTCAATTATATGTAGTCATCCTCATGATATCTATCATTCCTGAAATTTTCATGCAAATCCTAGCAAAGCTGTAGTGTCTAAGTCGGTAAAAAGCGCATATGGCTCCATAGCCATATGTTTCCATAGTAATACAGGGCACATTGTTCCTTAGTAATACAGGAAAATTCAAATCGCTATAACTTCGTTAAATACTATTCGATCTTTATGAAACTTTCAGAAAAGATCAATCTTATCCATCTGTTTGCTAAATTTGATTGAATTTAAGGGTACCATTTAGATTTTATTCAAGAAAACACAAAATCGATAAATCATACTATTACTAACAAAGTTGAGTGAATTTCGACTTCTCATGTATTTGTTGTTGTACTCATTAAGCCTACATTCATGATTTTTTTCAGATTTTTCGGATGAAAGGTGTCCAATCGCGAGGGGGGGTACATGAAAAGTTCGTACATTTACCCTTCTTCTGCCCTCCTCTGTTCTCATAAGGCAATTTTAAGACCTGTTTTGAAAAGATCTCATTGAGACCTTTCCAATGACACCCTACTCGACTACCAATGGTGAAAATTTTTTTTTGAGGGGTCAACTCCCTATATGGGGAGACCCCCCTTAAACCCCTTTGAAAAATTTTTTCACCCTTGAACTTTCAAAAAGTCACCACTTCTGACCTTTCCACAAAGTTTCATGGCTGTAGCCTCTATAGTTTCGGAGAAAAAGCGCTGTGACATACAGACGGACGGACGGACGGACGGACAGACGGACACAGGTCGTGATTGCAATAGGGTTTTGTAATTTAGTACAAAACCCTAAACCCGATTTATGGAAAAAGAATTCCTGGCTTTTGCACCACGATAACGCACCTGTTCACTCGTCGTTGCTTGTTCGTAATTTTTTGGCCAAAAACAATACCGTAGTCATGCCCCAACCTCCATATTCACCAGATATGGCTCCGTGTGAATTTTTCCTTTCCCAAAGTTGAAGAGACCTGTTTCATTAGCAAAAGAATGATAAAAAAACAAATGCAAGTACAATAATGATGAATGTTCAATTTATTCAAATGAAACAAGATTTATAATATTTAGATGTAACGTTATGGTATACCTGGCTGTGACCTGCACGATGTGCAGATAAGAAGAGAGTGAACTAGTGTACGTTTTACTGAATACTTAGAACATAATGGAATTTTATGGAATCTAAACGGAAGTAAATTTAGGCAACTTAACAAACTTAGCAATTGTACTAGATTCTGATAAATTTTGATGAAAGACAAATTTGAATTTCTAACGAGGTCACCACATCACTCTCCCCTCATTTAAAAAAATTGTTTACATTTATTAGCTTACATTCCTATGAAAAGATTCTTTATTTTACATTGTATATAATTCATTTTCTAATAACTATGTCTTTCGCTAATTTTAAATTCATTATACTATTGTATTAAATTCTGAAAATTACATTTTTCTGGCCAATATATCTTGCTTTCCGGTCTTCATTAAACATATAAGGATTCAATATAAATGCTGGTTTAATTCTATCAATTGATATTGACCGTTCTTTGTCATTTAAAAGAATTCTAAAATATTTTATATTTCTCTCTAATATTTTGTATGGTCCGGAGTATGGTTGACAAAAACTACTTTTCTTTACCTCTTTGCGAACAAATACATGAGTACATGTGTCCAACTCTTTTGATACAAAAATATTCTTTTGTTGTCAAATTCTTGAACTACACGGACGTATTCTCGAAATTGAATTTTGTATATCTTTTGCTAAACTCGATGTAATTGATCGATTAGGGTTTGAGTCTGATACGATTATTTCTCCAGCTAATCGCAAAGCTTGTCCATATAACAACTGTGAAGGAGCTACTCCGAAATCTTCCATCAAAGCAGACCTGATCCCTAAAAGAATCCAAGGCAAATTATCGTGCCAATTTTTTGGATCATTGGTTGCTCTAATGGCTGCTTTCAACTGCCTATGGAAACGTTCAATGAATCCATTTGCTTGAGGATGATAGGCAGTTGTTCGGATGCGATGACAGCCAAGAATTTTAGTCAAGTTCTGGAACAAATTAGATTCGAATTGCGTTCCTTGATCTGTTGTAATTGTTTCTGGAACTCCATATCGGGAAATCCATTCATGTAGCAGAGCTTTTGCAATCGTTTCTGAGTGGATATTTTTAATTGGAATAGCTTCAGGCCATCGCGAGAACTGATCTCTTATAGTTAAAAGATAAACGAATTATTTAGATGGTGTTAGCGGCCCAACTAAGTCTATATGGATATGAGCAAATCTTCCCGAAGGAACTTCAAATTCGCCAAAGGGTGAAGAAGTATGCCTGCATACCTTTGCTTTTTGGCACGGAATGCATGTTTTGGCCCAAATGTTAATGTCAGTGTTCATTTTCGGCCAAAAATATTTGGAACTAATCGATTTCCTTGTTGTCTTAATACCAGGATGCGACAGGTTATTTCCTTGTTGTCTTAATACCAGGATGCGACAGGTTATGAACAGAGTTAAAAACAATGCGTCGTAGTTCTACCTGTAGAGGTTTCACACCATATACCTTGATCCTCTAGTGAAACGTTTATTCTTTCGAGCTTAAAAGAAAGTTCCAATCGTGTTGATTGAAGAATTTCTGCAAGTTCATCGTCTTTACTTTGTTCTTGGTGTAGAATTTCGAAGTTAATTTGATCAATTTGTTCAATAGAGCTAATATGGGTTCTAGAAAGTGTATCTGAGACAATGTTTTGACAACCTCTAATGTGTCTTATATCGTTTGTAAATTGCGAGATATAATCCAACTGGTTGGTTTGTCTGGGATTTTTCTCAGATTTACTTGAAAGCGCTTTTGTCAAGGGCTTATGATCCGTGTACAGTGTAAATTCTCTTCCCTCGACGTAGTATCTATATCTTTTAATCGCTAGATATGCTGCAAGGAGCTCTCTATCGAAGGTTTAATATTTCTTTTCAGCTGGCTGTAACTTCTTTGAAAAGAATGATAGAGGTTCACAGGTACCGGAAATGCACTGTTGGAGAACTGCTCCAACAGCATCACTCGGTACGTCTACCCATAAACCGATTTTGGCGTCAATGGCTGGATGAACAAGAAGTGTTTGACTTTGTAACAATTTTTTAATATGATCGAAAGCATCCTCATGTACTTTAGACCATTGAAAATCATTTTTTGTGTTCTTGTTTTCTTTTAAGAAGTCATACAGCGGTATTGCAATTTTAGCCATGTTGGGCAGAAAGCGGTGATAAAAATTCACCATACCCAAAAAGCGCTGTAATTGCTTGATAGTTGAAGGTGGTGGGAACTCACTAATGGCTTGCACACGATTTTTACTAGGTGCGATGCCTGCTGCAGATATGGAATGGCCTAAGAAATCAATTTGCGATTGTCCGAATACGCATTTGTCTGGATCAACTTTGATGTTATATTCCTGTAATCGTTTGAAAAGTTGCCTCAGGTGTTTTTTGTGCTCCTGAGGACTTCGACTGTATATAAGAATATCATCAACATAGACAAAAATGAAGTCCAACCCATTTAAAATTTGATTAATGAAGCGTTGAAATGTCTGCGCTCCATTTTTCACGCCGAACGGCATCCGTGTAAATTCGGACAGTCCAAAAGGTGTTGTTACAGCTGTTTCATGAACTTCTTCTGGCACTACAGGAATTTGATTATATGCCCTCACCAGATCGACTTTGGAAAAAAATGTGCATCCGCGCAAATTTAAGGTACAATCTTGAATGTTGGGCAGCGGGTACTTATCGAAGATGGTTACGGAGCTCAATAATCGATAGTCTCCGCAAAGCACCACTGATTGGATTCTTTTTTGGCTACCATGTGCAACGGAGAAGCTACGTTAGAGGAGGATGGTCGACATATACCTAATTCAACCATTTCGTGAAACTCGGGCTTTGCAATCTTAAACTTTGGCGGGTTAAGTCTCCTGGGCTTGGTTGATGGCAGTGGTCCATTAGTGTTGATGTAGTGAACCACGTCATGTTTTATTTTCAATTTAAAATCAGGAGGTGTTTTCAAAGTGGGAAAGTCATTTAGTATAGAGCCGTATTCACTTTGAATATGGAACAATTTAGGAGAACATACGTTGACTTCACGAACCAAGCAGTTGATAGAAACTAGTGTTTGTTTATGAATGAGCTTGCGGTCTCTTAAATCAATTAGCAGATTATTAGCATACAAAAAATCTGCACCAATGATGTGGTGATCAATTGCGGCAATAACAAAATTATGTGCATACGTTTTCCCAAGACCAAAATCCAATGATAGGCATTTGATCCCGAATGAATTTATGGGCGAGCCATTAGCAGAAACTAGTTTGAAGGAAGTTTTCGACTGTAAGTTTGGGAATCCACGATTTGAAATAATAGATACGTCAGCACCAGTATCTATCAGAAATTGTGTGCCTGTTCGTTTATCTCTTACGAATAAGCGGCGAGAAACATCCCGAAACTCCAAAGCCGCAGTCGAAGTTTCTACATTCCGTTTTTTTGATTATTTTCCGTTTGGAATTTGCAAGGACTAATGCATTTTTTTGCTTTGGTCCCAAATTCGAAATGATACCAGCAGAATGCATGATTGTTTTTGCTTCGACTGTTGGATCTATTTACTGAATGATAACAATTTTTCGAAGAGTTCCGTACGTTGCTACGAGAATTTCGATTTTCCAATTGCTTCATGCGGTCAGACAAGTCGTTAACTATTTCTTCAGGAGAGGATGCAGAAGTTGGTATTTTACACCTATGATCCACTGATGAGACTACTGTCTGCGTAGAATCGTATATTTTGTCCGCAATTCCGAATAGTTGCTCTTGACTATGGGTATCTTCAATAGCAATCAGGCACGCTTGCACTGAAGACGGTAGGTTCTTTATCCATAGTTTTCTCAATAGAGATACATTGATCAAACTGTTACCTCCAGCTAATGACTCCATATGTCGGAAGAGCTCGGAGGGTTTATAGTCCCCTAGTTGCATTTGATTCAATAGAGTATCTAATCTGCGTTCCTCTGAATCTTTGCTGCGTTCTAATAACGTTTTCTTTAAATGCTCATATTTATCGGTACTTGACGATGGGTTGAGCAGGATATCCGCGACTAATTCCATATTCTCAGATGGCAAAGCTCCAACGAGATAATCATATTTTGTTGTGGAAGTGCTAATGCCTTTGACACAAAATTGAGCCTCTACTTGAGCAAACAACAAGTCTGGTCTGTTCGACCAAAAAGGAGGATTTTTATTGTCGATGCGAATAAAGAAGGTTCTCTGTCTGACAAATCATTCGCGGACATGTTAATATTTTTAGATTCACTACCACTTTCTTCAGTAATTTTTGTCCCCGTGGGAGCCATAATAAATATATATGTGAGTGTGTAACTCCAAATCAAAAAAAAAATAATAATTAGCACTTAAAATATTGATATTTTATAAAATGATAATGATTATATATAATAATATATACCAAATAATTTAACTTGAAAATGAAAAAAAAAATTCACCTGGGCTCAGGCCCATTCAAATTAAGCGACGACTTTCGACGATTGTTGATACTGTTGACAGGATCCATGCAAAAATACAAAAGCAACATTCAAAAGTGCCAATCGGATGTGAGGTTATTGTAGCGAACACGGTGAATTTGCGTTTGTGATATAATATTGACAGTGCTGTGACCCGCGATGATGTGTCTCGCTGCGTTTGGGGCTCTGGTTGTTGGAGCCGGCAGGATGGAAAACGCAACGATCGTCGTGAAACTTAATGAAGCACGCAGAAATAAGCTGTAGCACTGCACCTCCGAAACACTCCTGAAGATATTGCAACACAATGACACAGCGCACTGCACTTATCGTTGAAGAAATTGCAGCACCAAGATGAATTTGTTTGTCTGGAGCGTCCATCAGTTGACAGTTGACGAAGCGTTGCTCGGGGCGCGCTTTGTGTTGAAAGTTCCTTCTGATAATGCAATCGTTGTCAGCAGAAGAAAATTGCGCGTAGATGAAGTACGATGACTTAATGAGAAATTGATGAGTATCACCTTGGATGTCAGACTATAACCTCACAAATAGATTTGCCAGCAAATATTGTAATACTCATTTTTTATCCAATTCACGTATCTGCGGATTCCGGGGCTTATGCACTCTCGATAATATTGAAAAGTTTATCGCGGAAAGAGTTCTGTCAGGGTCACCAATTGATTCATTAGCAAAAGTATGATAAAAAAACAAATGCAAGTACAATAATGATGAATATTCAATTTATTCAAGGGAAACAAGATTTATAATAATAGATGTAACGTTATGGAATACCTGGCCGTGACCTGCACGATTTGCGGATAAGAAGAGAGTGAACGAGTGTACGTTTTACTGAATACTTAGAACATAATGGAATTTTATGGAATCTAAACGGAAGTACATTAAGGCAACTTGACAAACTTAGTAATTGTACTAGATTCTGGTAAATTTTGATGAAAGACAAATTTGAATTTCTAACGAGGTCGCCACAAGGCCCATGAAAGGTTAGCGTTTTTCCTCGATTGAAGAAATAAAGGCCGAATCGCTGAGGGTGCTCAAGGACATACCAAAAAGTGAATATCAAAAGTGCTTCGAAGATTGAAAAAAACGCTGGCATAAGTGTATTATATATGGGGGGGACTTCTTTCGTATATATGTATATATATATATATATATATATATATATATATATATATATATATATATATATATATATATATATATATATGTGTGTGTGTGTGCGTGTGTGTATGCATAAATACTATATACATATATATACTCGTATATATACAAGTATATAGGTAAACATGAAGGTAACTCCGCAATCAATCTCAGGAAATTTATTTAAAAAGATTCTTCTTAACCGTATCACTCAATCACGTTTATTGGATACCCATCGTCTTCGTTTTCAGCTAACTATGGCACATAATTTGCATGAAAGTTTCATAAAAATTATATCCTATAGTTCAATGAAAACTCAACTATGCATTTTCAAGTTCATCTTTAAAGTTATGATCAGTTATAGAAGGAAAACTATATCTTTTTACATTTCGATTCTCGCCGGTCTTTAGTATGGAAATCATTTATTTCAGATTTCTGGGCATATAATTTATAATATTAACTGGAAAGTAACGAGCCAACTCTATAATTTACAATCACTCAATTTTTATTATTTCTTCGGTAATTTTATAAATTTTATGTGTAACGTTTACGTCTAAGGATGTAAGATGGATCCTTTACTAAGCTCATCAGTAAGCAAAGAATAGATGCGGAAGAGAAAGCTTCCTAAAATTATCCTTCTAAATATTGTTGGATTGTATTTATGCTACATTTAGAATTAATTTATTCGTTATTTGCGGTAGAAATAATTGACTACAATAACTAAAATAAAACGTTTATGCAGAAAATTAAGGATACTGATCATTTTTATCATCCGTTACCAAAAGATTCGGTATCTCCACCAAATCCTTGAAAATTGCCAACTAATTAGCACTTTTCGTACAAAACATTATTTAAATTTAATTTCTCTACATCAATACATCATATTGAACCGTTAATATCTACAGAGTCCTTAAAAGGATTGCAATTCTATTCCGACACATTTTAGATCAATATGTTGTCGTTCATTTGAAATCCCTACAATCAAAATTCTTACACCCATCGATCAGTTATGCTAAAAAATCGGGGTGAAAGTCGGAAATTTTTTAGTTTTAACGGTAAAGTCCTTTACGTTTACTTGAATTTGTTATCCTTTAAATCGGACGTAACAGGAAGAAAGACGTATCATTTGCCGGAAACAGGGCTCTTCTATCTATCTCCGTTTGAAAGTTATGCGTGAACATACATAAAAAAACAAGTTGGGTAGACAGACCTACACTCACGTCAGAAGGGTTTTCTACCCCACGTTTCTGAAATGCAGTCGCCAGCACCGAATAAAGTCAAGAAACATGTCAACGATATGTGCACGCTCACAAGAAAATTCATTGTTTCTCCATTTTCAGCGGTCGCCATTTTGTTGCAAACTTACAAAAATCACTCAAATCATGAACTCCTAATAATATTTATGTCAGTGATCTTATTTGAAAATTTTAAGAATAAAAAATCAAAACTGTAGTGTCTGATTGCATGCAAGGGCCATAAACAACCAAAATCATGTGTTATTGTTCTTGTAATCGGAGAAATTTCAAACGGCTATAACTTTCGTGTATATCATTCGATTTTCATCAAACTTACAGAATATAAGGACCTTGTTTAAGACTACCTAAATATTGGATTTCGGTCTGTACGATTTTATTGGCGAAAATGTGAAATTCGAAGATCAGCGAATTTTGACTTCTAAGGTACTTGTTATTGTTGTACTCATAAACACCTACCTCCATAACTTTTTCAGATTTTTTGGATCACAGGTGTCCAATCGCGAGGGAGGGGGGATACAAATTTTTTCGTGTATTTCCCCTCCCTGTGCGCCCTGGAAGGAAAAAATGTCGGTTTAAGAGCAGTTTTGAAAAGATCTAATCAAGACCTTTCATTTGATACCCACTCCCCTCTGTAGGGAGACCCCCTTAAATACCATATAAAATTTTTTTATACTTGAACTTCGAAGAGAGCACCACTTTACACAAACAAAATTTGACGTTATTAGCTTAAGTAGTTTACGAGAAAAATTGCTGTGACACAGAACGCGATTTTAGTAGGGTTTTGTAAAAATATTTTACAAAACCCTAAAAAAAGCAACAAAAAAATATACGTGATAAATGGATAATCTTCTTTCCTTTGGAAGTCAGTTAAAAAGTTGCGACTTTCTTCTACTTTAAAACGATCAACCTAAACGATACTTTAAATTAAAGGGTGGTCCAACCAAAACGCACGATGTTAATTGCAAATAAAACAAAAAGTTTTCAGAGAATTATATTAATATTTTTTATTATTAATATTATAATTCTTCTATTGAAGAATTTATCACAATCATGTATAAAACAAAATATCGCTCAAATGCCGCCAAGCCTGCGGTGGCATACTTCCATCCGTTTGTCCATATTTTCAATGACCTTGAGACATCTCATCCTTTGGCTCTTGAATCGTTCTTGCACAATTTTTTTTAAGTATCCCCAAAGAGAGAATTTCAACGGTGTCAAATCACTATTGTTTCGTTGGCTGTGTGACAAGGGGCACCACCCTGTTGGAACCACATATCGTCCAGGTCCATAACCTCAACTTCTGGCCCCAAAAAGTTCGCTATCATCTCGCAATACCATTCACGGTAACTGCTTAGCCGTCCTCATTTTCGAAGAAGTACAGCCCGATGACGCCACCAGCCCATAAATCGTAACAAACAGTCACACTGTGGATGCATTCGCTTTTTAGCAATCTCTCGTGAATTCTTATTTGCACAAATGCGGCAATTATGCTTGTTAACGAATCCACTGAGGTGAAAGTGTGCCTCGTCGCTGAAGATGATTTTCTTTGTAAAGTCACCATTTCCTTCTGTCTGTTCAACCAACCATTCGGTATGTTGCCGACGCTTGAAATGGTCAGTAGGCTTCAGCTCTTGAGTCAATTGAACCTTGTAGGCATGTAAATTCAAATCCTTATTCAAAATTCGCATCAGGGATGTTCGTGAGATGTTCAGTTGCTGGGCACGACGACGAGTCGAAGTTGACAGCTCTTCTGCCACACTATCGTGAACAACAGCAATGTTTTCCGCAGAACGAACTGGGCGAGCATGCATAGGTGATTTCACATTTCCTAAAGACCCGTTTTGCTGAAATTTGCGCACAACTCTCCCGATTGTGGACACATTTAGTCGATTATGCTGACCAAAAAAATCACGAAGTACACGAAATGCATTTGGATTTGAACGCCTATTTTCGTAAAAGGCTTCAACAACCTTAACGCGCTGCTCAATTGTGTACCTCTCCATAAATAAATTTTTCAAACGCTCAAACAAAGAAATGTCAAATTAACTTGGGTGAAAAACTTGACGTTAAGGTGTGACTCACAATTAACATCGTACATTATCGTTGGACTACCCTTTATTATTGGATTATTCGATAACATAGTCAACAAAAAAAACAACTTTTGCATGTAATATGAAAACTTTTATCTAGTTATGTTAAGGACAAGGATGTGGATACTATAAATAAAATTAAAATGCTTTAAATACGAATAGTTTTTTTGTAATACCATTTTATAGCATTTTAGAAACTTTGAATTTTTATAAACAAAAAGAAGTTATTTCGATTTATTGCAACATTAATATGAATTCACTTTTATGATTTTCATCTGTATTTTGCTGCAGGAACGCCTCGTTTTAATGTCAAACAGTAATCCGCTAACAAACGTGGGCTCCACTTGCCCTGTTATCGTTTTTCTATTGTTGAACTGTCTTGATGGAATCTTTCACCGTGTTCATCGCTGACGGCGCCCAAATTTTCAGGAAATAAGTCTAAATGTGAATGAAGAAACTGTATTTTCAACGACATATTATAGCCCAAAGCCTTATTAGTAGATAAAAGCTCCGCGATAATACATTTATACTCACTTGATCGGTAATTTCCTAGAAAATTGGAAGCTACTTTCATGAAAGATTCCCCAGCTGATTTTTCTAAATTACTAAGCTTTTCTTTAAATATATCATCTTTCATCAATTGTCTGATTTGAGGGCCAACAAATATGCCCTCTTTCATTTTTGCTTCACTCAGCTTAGGAAATTGTTCTTTCAAAAATAAGAAAACCGTCACCACTCTTGTCCATAGCTTTCACGAAGTTCTTCATAAGCCCAAGCTTTATGTTTAAAGGTAGTAAAAATACATTCTCAGGCTGCGCCAATGTAGGGTTTTTAATATTTTTTTGTCCTGGAGTAAGAGATTGCCTTTTGGGCTAGTCTTGCTTAACATAATGGTTTTTTCGGTCTCTGCTATCCCGCTCACAAATAAAACAACAGTATTTTGTATACCCCAGTTGTTATCCTAAAATTAGGGCAATCACCTTCAAATCTCCACAAAAGTTTCTAGTTGTGTTCGTTATGCTGAATTTTTTTTCAAAGATAAATTTAATACTTTCATAAGACTCTTTCATGTTAGAAGCCTCACCGAATGATATACAGGGAAGTTTATTGCTGATATGTATGTAAAAGAACACCCTTTAAACTAACTTTTGAGCCATCAATTAATAAACGCCACTCTTCTGCATTACGCCGCAGACATTATTACAAAATACAAGCTGATCATCTTGTAAAAAAAAAACTTTTAGCTCTTCATCTCGATTGCGAAAGTAACATACTTTTGTTTTAGGTTGCAATAAATTCCATCCTTTTAATCGAGAGCGCAAAAGTTCTGCCTGTTGTTGGACAAATTTAAGTCACGTACCAAATCATTGAGATCTCCTAGTGATGTGGCTTATTAGATAAGGGTGAGGAAGCTACTTGAAAGTCAGGATCCAATGTCTCTTTTTCGATTTCTGGTGTAACGGTCAGGTTGCTAGTTTGAGGTGGTTCCGATACCAATAGATCTTTACTATGAGGGATCGGTCTTTTAGCTGATGGCTGGTCAGGATACTTAATTTTACTTTTTGTTTTAATTGTAACACCTTTTGTATCAGTAAGACAAAAATAACTATCAGATGAGCGGTTCGTTGGTTCCATCCAAATCATAAGGATTGCAAAAGGCATAGATCGAGATCTTTTCGCCCATCCAGACATGTAACACAGCAGATGTGTGGAACCCACGCTTTGTCTTATTGTCCGATGGCAAAGTCAAAATACTGTTCATATAACTTAGTTACTACATTTATATTATCAACAAACATTAATAAATTATATAGTGACCATTTTTTTGGTGACTTTTCGTACATCTCTCGGTAACTTGAAAAATTCCACGTTCGAAGCAGACTTGGTTTTTAGAACCAAAGAACTGGTTCAACTTATTTTTGACAGCCTGATCAGAATCGAAAGTTTTACCATTCAAATGGTTTTGAAGGAAGCAAAACGAATGATAGGCTGATGGTGCCAAGTCAGGGCTATAAGGTGGATGTGGCATCAGTTCCAAATTGAGCTCCATCTATTTTTGACAGGTTGTCAAAGACGTGTGGGGTCCGGCGTTAACATGATGGAATATCACGCCTTTGCGATTGTCCAGTTCAGGGCGTTTTTGTTGATTCCTTCGTTCAATTTCGGAAATTAACTTGCAGTAATCGAGCAGTCACCAAAACCAACTGCCCGAAAACTGGCATAACGCTGCTCCGAAATTTCAATTGCCGATTTGAAAAATATAATTGCTCAAATTTAAATTTTTGTAAATTATAAAATTTAGTTTTATAAATAAAAATTTATATTGTTTTTTTTTCTTTATTAAACTTAAATTTTCCTTTCCATTGGTATGCTTTATAATATTTATCTTTTTATTATGATTTAAACATTTCAATATATTATCATATATATATTTATATATATATATATATATATATATATATATATATATATATATATATATATATATATATATATATGTATATATATATACTCGTATATATATTTATATATATTTATATATAGACGCGTTTCGACTACTTTGAGCTATCTTATATTATTTATTAACTTTATTACGCAAATCTGCAAATTGAAACTTCTGACATGAGAATACTGATACAATACGTCCGATCCATGTATGGCATTGCCGAATGCAATCTAATGTGGCTGAGCTAGAGGCTCGTCTTAATTTACCGATGCGGCATAGACATTATGCTGAGATCTTCTTGGGCCGATCTGGGAGTCTGTTATTGATCGTCACCGCGAGCACACCGCGAGAAGTGCACCAGCAGCTGGACAATCGGATACGGGGGTCCACGCTAAGGCACATTATGCAGAACAGGAAGTCCTTGGGGCAGTAGCGATAAGAAGTAAAGATTCTATTAGCATGCGATTGACCATTGCGGTTGGATAGTGGCTGCAATACAACGATGAAAATCGGAATAGTATGGGTTATATAGTTTTCCTAGCGAGATCATTCATGTTCGATTGCACAGTTGACGAAGTGTAATCCGTGATGTCGAAAGTGAAATCATTGGACCGATGGTCCATAGTGCGTGGATTAAGCTGAGAGCCGTCAATTGCTTGTGGGTTCTTATCATTGCATTGGCTCTGGTTGATGCAGCATCTGCGTGGATGTACGCACTGTCGTCGTCTATAAGTGCATTCGAGACAACGAAATTATAACCAAAAATGTCCACGTGGTTCAAAACTATGCTACGAAAAATTAAACTTCGAGTATAAATTCTATTTATTCATTATGAAAAGACTACATTACGGAGGAACTGTTCTGCATCCTTAATCGTCATATTTTTCCTGTCGTATATGGAAAAGCTGATTATTCTAAACTCCTCCCACCACTCTTCTATATAAACGTCGAAGATTTCAAACAGTCAAAGATTTAGCTAATTATTTGAAATTTCTCGATGAAAATCCAAAGAATACCGGAAGTATTTTTGGTGGAAAAAGTGTGACAAGAAAATTTATATGGCACCATTTTGCGAACTATGCGCAATACTGAACGATCCTCCTTGAGGGGAAAAGCCCTGCAATTGGTAGATTTTAACGCGAATATAGGCAACCAGTTGTGTGCTTCTTGTCGTAACGGAAATTGGATCCGTATCAAAATTGAAAGCCAATTTACATCGAAATAGTAGAAAATAAACGGAATGTACTTGTATGTGCGTGAGGTACGAAATTTTGATCACTACATGAAAATAAATTTCCCGAGCAATCAGCGACTAACTTTTACTTATTTGATACAGACGCGTTTCTATTTATTTTGTTTGAGACTCATTACATGAAGATTTGCATGAATGGGCGAACTCGCGAACCAACTACCAGCGATTGAGGTCGTTGCAGAAACATGTTGAATACGTTGTTGGAATTTTTCAGACATTTTTAGGTCTTTGTAAAAAAATTTTTTTTATAAAGACACTAGTTTCGTGACCTGTCTGTCCGTCTATCCGCGCGTCACAGTAAGTTTCCTCAGAAACTATAGAAGCTAGAATACCCAAACATTGTGCAAAAGTCAGAAATGATGGCTTCTCAAAAATTTAGGTCTTACCAAAAATTTTAAATTTTTTTGAGGGGATCCCCCCTCATAACGAAGTAGCCCTTAACAATTTTTCTTAATCAAAGGTAGTCGAGTTGGGTATCAAATGAAACGTCTTGATTAGAACTAAAAGAATCTGAAAGGAAAAGGTCATTTTATGCATCAGGGGATCCAAGGGTGGCAAAATGTACCAAAATTATAGATAATGAATTAGCTTTTGATGCAAGAAAATTCGCTTGAACATTAATTTACTCTCTCTCGGCGAAGTAGATACAAATCGCAGTTAAACTAGTTGTTTCTGCAAACTGTTTAACATTTTGCAAAATTTTGGTAGTGTAGAAACTAGTGCCAGTAACTGGTGGTTTTTAGTGTTGATCACATGATATACAATGCTTTTTGTTCTTTCTCTACTGTTTTCACCTCGCTTTAACGATCCTAAACAAACGAAAAATCTTCCTTTTTATTGGGTGAATATTACTTTTTATTTAATTGCAAATGCGCGTTTGGAAAGGAACGTCCTTTCTTCTCCAGTGCTTTTTTTACAAGTGTTTCTTATAAACAATATACAGTCATTTTATACATCCAAGTTTTTTCATACAGTTAATAGTTCCTCAGTGCTAAACGCTCTTTTAAGAGGTTTAACAATTATAGCTAATTACAAATTTTCCAAACTTAAACAAGTGATCCTTTAAGAGGATTAAGCGGATAAAGAATTACAGGTAATTAGCAAGTTAACAAAATGATCCTTTAGACAAGTTAAGAGAAATAAAGTTAATTAGCATAATTAGGTACTTTGCAAGTTTTTGAATGGTTTATTGAGAAATTAAAGAAAATAAAGATAATTAGCAGTTACCTACGTCTACATTCATTCTTTTTTCATGTGGTTCGTTATAAATATACCAGCTTTCGTATGCGTCGAGCTTCCGCTGTTTTGGCACCTCCTTCAAAACTTCGACGTTGCCCTTTGTTATTTCGTGGTTTTTCTCTATTGCGTGCCTCGCCACCGTTGATTTCGTCTCTGAAAGTACTGTATTCCTTTTCTGCGTGCTTACGATTTCCCTGATGTGTTCCGGGACCCTAATCCCTACTAGCCGCTTTATTTGTCCGATATATGTTTTTCCGCAATCCGTGCATGTTATCCTATACATACCATTCTTCTCTGATGGTGCAAGATCTGGACTATACAGTGGATGCATCAAAACTTCCCAGCCATGCTCTGTCAATTTTTGCCGGGTCATGAAAGATGTGTGTGGTCTAGCATTATCATGATAAACACTTCCCTTCCGATCCCACCATACATACAGCGTAACCTTATTTGGTGTCAATCTTGGCTTTGAAGTCGTTTGTGATGGTTCACCTTTTTTTGACCATGATCTTTTACGAACGACATTTTCATACCTTAGTAATGAGTTGCTTCAAAAATGGCTTGATTTCGTTGCGTTTTATTAACATTTCGCAAATGGAATTTCGGTTGATCAAATTTTCTTGCGTTAATTCATGCGGCACCCAAACGTCGAGCTTCTTTGTGTATCCGGCCTTACGCAAATGGTTCAAAACTATTTGGTGATGGATATTCAGTTGCTTAGCAATGTCACGGCGTCTTCTTCAATTTTTGTAAGATTTCATCGACTTTTTCGCTCCGGTCGAGGTGCAGCTTTGACATCAAAATGCCAGAACGAAAGCGAGCGAACCAACTCTTGGCTGCGGCTTTTGATAAAGTATCTTGACCGCAGACACCACAAATTTTTCCACGAGCCTGCGATGCATTCTCACCTTAATCGTAGCGATATTGTAAAATATAACGATTTGTTCAGAAATTTCACTCATTTTTAAATGAATACAACTTTTGACACGAATGACAAAATACAAAACTGTCCATATGAAAATTGTAGACTGAAATATCACCTTTCAAACGCAATCTGATTAGTTTTGCCCGATTTTGTTTTGTTGATCAAATTTCTTTTTTATTTTTGCCCTCATTGCATGTATTTTGGTTTATCATGCGAAATTTAATAGTAATATAACCAGAATTAGAAAGGAAAATGTTAAAAAGAAAAAAACGAGTGTAAAAGCGATTGGATGCGGGTTGATTGTTGGGATAGAGTAAAATTATAGTTCTTTGCATTCAATTTATTTATAACTTATATATTTGCTTTTGCAATATAATGAATACATAATTGAATGTCCAAACTCGGTCTTTCTATTTATTTTGAAACCTGACCCGCCTGGTTGGCTGGCCCCTCCACTATAATGAGCTAGCCATCGGACGAGCTCAAACCTTTCGATGCGTTACAGGTGCTCTTGCAGGGTAGAGTGGCCTTCCGCCTGCGTTATAGTGCTATGTGATTCCATCACATAATACTATAACGTAAATTGGCCACGTTTATATTTATCATTTGAGGGGAAAATTCATACAAAATATGTTTGTATGAGCTTTTAACTTAAATTGTAAATATATGGCCACGTCTACATTGGATCTTGATCCGGTTGAGGGGTCGCGAAAGGACACCGCTTCCACCTGGATGCCCTACTCTTATTTGCGGGCCATAAGTATCGTCAGTGACAACGAAGTCTGCTCTTAAGTCCGTCTATTTTCTCCCAGTTTGTTACTGGTAAAAAGCAATTTCCACCCTTAGTAGGTTACCTCGGCCTCGACACCAGTCGATACGAATTTGAGCCTTTTCAATTCTTGAATGCGAAATTTTTTTTGTAGTGGGCCCTTGTGCTGGGGAAAAGAACTCGCCCCACAACACCGCAAGGCTAGCCTGCCAGCGCATTCACGCGTCCTCAGACAAAACCAATCTCGGCGGATCCCAACATCCTCTTTCGCCGAGGCAGCAAACCATCGCTGCAGTCTTTTATGGACATTTATCCACCCAGTTCACGACAAACAACAATAGACATTCGAATCAATCATTTTTTTTTTTCTTGGAAGTAGCTCAAAGTAGACTATACTCTTGTAATCCCACCACACAGAAAGCATAATCTTCATTTGGTAAATATTGGCTATGGATGTCGATTGTGACCATGTTCGTTTTTGGACTACGTTATCGAAAAAAAATCCAATTTTCATCACCCGTTATGTTATTTTTGAAATGGGTGAATGGGTTGATTGAGCAACGAGTCGCATATGTTAATGTGTTTGGTGAAGTGGATTTTCTTTCATTCATGACAATCCCAAAAATCCAGTTTGCTTACGTAACGAAGCTGTTGTAATTGCAAGTAAATGGTTGAATTTGATATGTCAAGCTTGTCTGTTTTCTCTTTAGTTGTCATACGCCAGTTAGTTTCGATAAGCGGCTTTATTTTATCGCTTTCAGAAGTGGTTATACGACCAGTATATGGTGGATCTTACATGTTATAATTTCCAGGACGAAAGCAAGCAAACCAACGCTGACACTGGCGCTCAGTAATGCAGTCCTCACCATAAACTTTACACAGTTTCTTTCGAGTTTGCACCTTTCGGAAGTAAAACAATAAAATATGCTGATAATGCTCTCTGATTGTCCATTTTCAAATTTATTTTTAACCAACTTGTTGTTGTTTGTTGTTTTTGAAGATAGTCTAAAGTCGAATCTTTAAAATAGTATATAATAATATAAGCCACGCAAATGTCGGTATTCACTAACATACTGTTACTGTGTGTCCGTATGAGTTAAAATGCACAGGATTAATTATAGGTTTATTAACAAAAAGACGTATTCCCAAGTAATAAAAATGCGTGCGTACATGATGGCGGTTAGAGTTGGAGACAGAGTGACGCAAAGATAAATCAAAAACTCTTCTTGGCTGCCAACCAATATAGCGGCTACATTCGAATATCTATTGTCATGTTGATACACTGCTCCCTTCTAAGTAGTTTTGTCGGAAGGTTATTTTAAAACCACGTTAACATTTTTCCAATTGCAAGTTGAATTTTTTTCGCAACAGTTGCCCTTGATTTTGGGCCTAGACGTCCTCGAAATAACGCTTGGTGGTAACTGTGGAATTGAATCGGAGTTGTCAGCTAATTCAGACAAAAGTTCAAAGTGTGCTGGCTTCAGTCGGTCGATATTGATATTCGTTGCTTTCGAGGCTAAAAACTTTGTCGGAAATTAGTTGCAAAATTTTAAATGGTCCTTCGTATGGGTGTTCTAATGGCCCCTTGACTCTGTCGACACGAACGAAAACATGCGAGCCAGTTGAGAGGTCTTTGTGGACGAATACTTTCGCTTATCGTGGCATGAAGTTGGCGTTGCACCGACTAGCTTCACATGCTCGCCAAATTCTTGAACAAATAAGTAGGGGTAGTTTGCCGGTTCTGGACCACTTTTTTCATACAAATTTCAAATGTGGTCTAGGGTGCGTGTCTCGGGTGTATGGGTGTTCCGTTTCATTTCGTTCCCATTTAGAGTGGCATAAGTGAGTGCCTGGGATAGTAAGGTGCGAGTCTGCGATAGATGCGGGTTTCTTGGGTGGTTGCCGGGGAGGATGTGTGTTTTGGATGTCGGTATGTTCCGTTTCATTTCGTTCCTATTTAGAGTGGCATAAGTGGGTGCCTGGGATACTAAGGTGCTAGTCCGAGGTAGGTGTGGATGTCATGGATGGTTGTGGGGAGGATATGTGTCTAGGGTTTGTAGGTGTATGTATCAGATTAGTGTAGGTATAGGCGGATACTAGGGATGAGAAGGTATGGGTCTTAGGTAAATAAACATCGGAATCTTGATTAAGTAGGTAAGCGTTCCGGGTCTTAGTACCCTCTAGCGGTTAGTAGAAGTAGTCATATGTCTTTAGATGACGGGTGCGCTTTCTTAGCCTAAGTAGCCTCTAATGGTAAATGGTGAAACTAGGCATATTGATTATAGTCTAGGATAGGCCCATATTTTCAATCAATAGATTAGAGCTCTAGATTTCTCAGCGGGCATTTATATTGGGTTAATATACAAGTTTGAAATTAATGGGAGCTAGCCTTTGACGCTTTTAGCGATAGATAATTATACTATTCATGGTTTTTATTTCTCTATAGCGGAAGGATTTCTCATACATTCGTTGCTTATAGTCTTTGCATGGTTTCGTTATTTATCTTTGGTGGAAGTGTTTCTCGGGTCTTAAACGATCCTAGTGGTTGATAGTTTTTTACCCATGACTACTTTAATGTATATGTTAGGAGGTCCATATCTAGAGTTGATACCTTGAAGTATTAGGGTTGCTGATCAATTAGGGAAGCTCTGTAGATAGGAGGCGCTCTGGGCGGTTGTTCGCTGGTTGTAGGGCTTGAGATCCTTTAGCGTGTGTCACTTATTAAAGGCGTTTGGGGCGAGCGATTAACTTGATCACGTTAGGCGTGCTGGACTTTTTTATGATGCGAGTGGCTGCGTGGTGACCGCGGGCGTTTGTATAGACGGATGACTGCGATACTGATGGATGATGGACGTGCCCGTCAGCGCGTGTTCTAAGCCGTGGGAATTTACTTCATGGGCGCTTGGATAGGGAACGCGTTGCAGCGATTGGTGTCTTTGGCTGCGTGTGGAAATTGCCGATTCGCTTGATCATGCTAGCCGTGCCGGAAGTTTTTATGATGCGAGTAGTTGTGTGGGATGGAGGGCGCTGCTATAGATGGGTGGCCTTGCATTATGGATGGGCGATGGGTTTGCCTTTCGACGGGTGCTCTAAAGCATGAGAATTTAATCTGTGAGTGCTTGCTTAAGGTGCGCGTTGCTCCTCGTTTGATGTCTGTGGTTAAAAATGGACGGTATTGTAGATGTGATGCGCGTTGCTTGTTGGAGGAAATAATTTGAGGTGTATGTTTCCACCGAGCCGTAGAAATTTGTCTCACGAGCGTTTGGTTAAGTTTCCGCATTGCTCATCAAAGGGTGCCTGTCTTTAAGTATGGACGGCCTTGTCGGCGATTCGGAATGATTCACGTCGCTTTTTGGGAGAATCGTGATTGTGGTGTAGATTTGCTCGGCGGCGAGTTCTGTTAAGCATGGAAATTGACCTCGGGGGGATGCGTGGCATGTGCAAGTGATTTTGCTTGTTAAGAGTAGTGTTTCGTACGCATAGACTTCCCTGTCGGCGCGAGTTTTGGGGCATCGGAATCTACAGCGTGGAAGAGAAGTGGCATGGCGTACATTGCATTACAATATAGTTTTGCTTGATGGAGGCGGTTTTTCTTGTTGTGTTGGCCGTGGGCAGCGGGTAACGTGATGCGCGGCATTGAGACGTGTTTTCATAAATGTCCATTCACAGATGCGCCTATTCTAGTTTGCTACATTGATCGTTTTCAGTTTCTTTTTGCTCGGATACGTCGTTTCTTTGTTTTGTGACTCAGTGCTATTGCATATTATTGCTTTTATCGGTTTCATGTTAATAGTACTTTAAGAATAGTCAACAATGTATTTAATTCGGTTAGACTACTATGTTGATTGCTCAAATCTATGGATGCAGTGAAAGAGATAATGCGTTCTTGATATTAAGTATAGTATTAAATTTTAGTTTCCTTGTGGCAGCATTTTGTTTGTCTTCATCATCATCGCTTATTTCTTAGAGCAGTTTCTATACTTCATTCTCTGATTTTACTACTATGTAGAAGTATGGCACTATATTCATTCGTTTTTTTTTTTACTTTACTATAGGATGCCCATTGGTTTTGTTCAAAAATTCTAATAATTTCTTCCATGACGAGATGGTGATAATTTTGTTCGTACATCATATGATTTGTCCCTTTTGATAAGTGCTTGAGTCTTTTTTTTTTTTTAGGTCACTATGTTGAGATGTATGTTTTGGGTATCTATTCTAAATTTGAGATTATTTATGGATGTTGTATAGGAAAGATATTACGGTTTATGGCTTCTGGAATGCTACTTTTTTATGATGGATGTAGAAATCATCGTGGTGGTCCTCATGAGTAGGAATATAGACGCATTTTCATTGATTAATTTTGGGTACGTACTGAAAGGAAGAACCTAATATGGAAAGTGAATGCGCTAGGTCATTGACATTAGGGGTTTGTTGGTATTATGGTATTATTCTTTGCTTATGCCCATAATGCATGGAAAAATATTTTGTAGTCATGCTAGCGTTATAGGCATGCACTAGATTGAATAAATTTTTATATTTACTCTGAATTAGGTGCTGTTATTATGGATCTGTATTATTTAGTTTAAGTAGTTTCATGAGTGTCAGTGTAATATAGAGTAAAACTGTTATTTTATGCTTGTCTCATATTCTACACAGTATGTATGATTTTTTGACATTTCCGAATTTCTCTAGGCATATTTTCATTTAGAACTTGTTGATGTTTTGAGTACGATAATTTTTAATTTGTTATCTTCTTAGGAAAATGATGCATGCTTGGATGATGCCGTTAAGTTGATACTTTTCGGATGCATATTATCGCTTTTAATACCTATATGATTGCATGAGAATTTACAAACCTCATACTTTGTGTGCTTGTATTAAGCGTAAAGCCACTTCTGCTATTTTCATATAAATTTTCAATATTTGTGCATTAAGTAAAATACGTATTTACTACATTTTAAATATACTGGATTTATCATCTTAGGGATTTTCGGGTATATTCAAGTATTATTTTCACATAAGTAAAATATGCTCTTATTGAGTTTTTTTCTTATCAGAATTTTTTTCTGCTGGATGCTTGGTTGATTTTTTATAGGTTTAAAGAAGATCTAATTAGTTTTCAACATAAAGGGTATGTTTTGGGTTGGCGCACTGCTACTATAGACCACTTAGGCTAATGTTTATGTAAGATAGTCCGGTATAGATAACGATGTGTGGTAGCATATGAGTTTATGGTAGGCGATTTTTAGATCGATCTCATCGTATCTTGTATAGACAAGTAGCATATGTTATAAAGTGTTCATGATAAGGCTGGTCACGAGTCATTGTAGGATGTTAAGATATGATCATTACTTTCAGGAGGTGTTTTTCTGCTGGTAATTTGATGAACAGATGTATACTTGAGTTGAATGAACTAATGAGGGTTTTTTTTTTTTTTGTCTCTCATTAGATATTTTTGAATGGTAGAATTGAGTGTTTGATATTTGAGAGTATCAGATATGCTAGGAATGTTTAGGTTTTTTTTTTGGTTTCTCGTTTGAGGTATTTGTTTACTTGAGCAGTGTTAGATTAGTTGTTAAAATAAAAAGATTGTGTTTCTTTCTAATAGAAATAATTTATTGAGTAATGCTATTTTTGTTATATATATAAATAAATTTTCATACAATTTACAGGACATCTAATATATGGGTTGATATATTTATGAATTCTATAGCATATTGAAGGTTTATTCAGCTGCACTATTTCTGCTTTAGGACCATACAAATGTATAGTAAGTCCTCTCACGTCTTTTTTAATGTTTATTATACAATTTATACAGCAATTCAATATCCTCAGCATATAATTGTAGCTTATGTCCCCTTCACTCTAGTGCAAACTGTTGATGTTTCAATTCGAATTTCGTTTTGGTTGCATTTTATGAGAATAGTATGTTCCTTGATGAATTACTGGTGGGGATTTCCCGATACATTCTAATAGCGCTGGTCACCAGTTGGCTCTAATTTTGTTTGGACTATTTATACTACCCGATGCTATGAATTATTACTTTGTCGTATGTATGCGAGACTGCAGGAGTATGTACTGTTTTATTAGTTTAAAAATATTTCTTGTATCTTGATCGTATGAATGACAAATGCATGTATCAGTGCCTGATGTTGTATTAGAGTTGGACCATTCACATATTTGGTAGTGTATTCCATGTTTATTAGATACTTTCTCGCCCATATTACCATATTTAAGCATATAATTCTCGATTCGTATTCGATGTTCAGGAAAAATATCACGGTACACTTCCATGAAATATAGGATAACCATTGTAATAGATCTTATCGCGGTGAAAGTGTATTGACCTCTGCTTTCTTAGTTTTCTTGACGTCGTTTACGTTGGTTTGCTGAATTTTAAAAACCTCATAATAATCCGTAGAATTATATGTAGTCTAGTGATAGAAAAAACGACGTGCTGCCTTTAAGTTAACATACATTCATGTCCTAGTTTGTACAGTGCAGCTAAGATGAGGGTCTGTTTCTCAATATTAAATTTCAGTATTTTATAGACTCAAGAGATTATACTTGATTTCAAAGCCTTTCACAATAGTTTGTAGATTACCAAGTCTCAATTTCCAATTTCCTTATGAATAATTCCTTTAAGTGAAGTAAAACATTGTTTATAGGGTTTTTAGTATTTTATTTCATCACATGGAAAATTAGATCGTTACATAGTACTGGTATTTCATAAAAAAGCCTAGAGTAGTTTATATTTACAAATGATGTTTGAGTTGGAGTGAAGAAGTCGTTGATATCCAGTTTAAGTACGCTTTTTCCTCTGCATCTTGCACAATATTGGTCATAGTATTCCTTCACACAATCGGTAAGCAAATTGTTGTATTGCATGACAATGTTGAAAAAATCCATCAAGATGAAAAGCGTGAAGAGCTCGGGATGTTTAAGTATTAGTCTCTCTCCTCCAATAGGTATGTAGAAGAGTTCAAGAAGTCCAAGCTGATTTGCAGGGAACTCATCTACTCTATCCTTGAGATCAATGAGGTATTGGCGAAGTGAAGTCCATTGACTGTTATCTAACTCCAACTGATTTTGTCCACTGCATCGGAAGATTATTTTCGCTTGAAATGTCAGCGGGTCAAATCCAAGTATTACTTTGCTTTTGTGGAAGCCTTCATCAAGATAGTATGTATAGTTCAGCAAGAGGTTTTTCTCATAGATTCGCTGTTTCTCTCGATTCCTTTTTAGTTTCTTCTCTTTCTTGTTCACTTTTCTGGCTGAAGTAGCCTTATCAGTCTGGCTGGCCTTTTCATGCTTCTGACTGACTGACGAAGTTACTGGATCTGCTCCGTTCATTTTAAATGACTGCTTCTAGTAGTAAAACTAAAGATGTATATTTGTTACACCAGCATATATATTCACTTCTCTGCATTTACGGATGGAGTGGGGGGGGGGGGCAAGTTCAATATGTGTTGATAATTCTATTGCATAAGTAAACATGTTTAGCCCTTGAATGCTGTAATGTTGCTTACGCTCATGATTTGAATTCAAAGATAAGAAAGTGCTATGGAGTTAAGATTTGAACCACCAAGCTAACAGGAAATGACACTTTGCTCCGTATTTCCTTTAGAATTTTTAGGAGTACTGCTGGGCTACAATAGATTGCTTCTAGGCTAATTAGCTGTCTTTTTATCTGTTAAACTATCTATTTAGCTGTCACTTTTGCTGATGAGCTGTCTATCTTATGTGTAATGCTGTCTTTTATGCCGATTCCCTGTCTGTTTAGCTGATATGCTATCCTCTTGAGCTGTCTATTTAGCTGTCACTTTTGCTGATGAGCTGTCTATTATATGTATAATGCTGTCTATGCAGCTGTCTATTTAGCTGATGCCCTGTCTGTTTAGTTGTTATGCCGTCTGCTGAGCTAACCGTTAAGCTGATAAACCCGTCTATTTAGCTGGTAAGTGGTCTATGTAGCTTTCTTTTTAGCGATGCCCTGTCTGCTTAGTTGATATGCTATCTCTTTAGCTGTCTGTATAGCTATCTTTAGTTAATAAGTTGAGCGTTTGACCTTACGTGCTATCTGCCATTCGGTAAATTCATTTGATTGTTGGTAATTATTTATCCATAAAAAAATTCTTACTTTCCATACAGTTGCAGTCAGCTTTTTTTTACATTTTCTTTAAAATGCCATATGCTCATCACGATTTACGTTAGGCCTATTGGTTACCAAGACTGCATGTTGATCATCTTCCAAGTTATTCGTAGGCAAACATGGGTCAGACAAGAATCTTCACGTCTATGTTGCTCTTCTGGTGAACAAATCTTGATTAGGAGCAAGCCATTGTTATTTGCTCGAGAGTTAATTGATCTTATTTCACACTGATGCATTCTTCATAAGAATGAGTCAAGTCACCATTCTTTTTATCTGCGTCAGTTTTTCTCTTGACCTCTGTCTATCTAATCTATAGGATCCTCTTTCTACAGCAATTCGATTTCAGTTCTCTAGGTTTTTCATGTCTTCATAGGATTTGCGGCCTATGGAACCCTTATTGCCCACTATAATGTTCCATCGCATTGAAATTATATTGCTACACTTATGAACTCATCCAATATGCCCAAAAATCATATGATCCCATGGATCAGCCATTCAAATCATTTTGTAAAGCACAAACTTGTTGAATAAATCTCTACTTCATGCAAACCATCGCTAGGGCCTTAACATGAATTAGTTCAGCCTGTTGTTTAGTCGATGTATAAATAAGGGTTTATAGTGGAACTTATTAAGTATATTGAATCATCTTGGCGTTCTCATGCGTGATCAACACTTTTGGATTATCCGGGATATGCTATGACTGGAACGATTTTTTCCCTATCATTAAACAATTGAGTAAAATTTTCATACCTCCAACTAACTAAAAATCTGTCATTGATCCATTTTCAGAAGAGGTTTGAATGGTTTGGAAGACTTGAGGCTGCATCATTACTCACAACCTGTGAAATGATTAAATATCACGGACAAATGTGTCTACATATGTACATTATAATAGCTATCAAATGTCTATGTATTAGTATCATATGATCGACTGGTCTCTTTATCATGCAAAGAGGGTTATCCACAATCACCGATCAGTTGAGCCGTCTGATTCGATCATGAGTTGCCTGTTCAGCAGTTGAACTTTTGTCAACTTCACACCAATATGTTTTCTCTTTCGCACCTGCTAACCCAATTGCCTGACGAACTCAAGGTAGCCTTCTCTTTCACACCTACAACTCGAGTTGATTGGTGAGCAGAAGGTGGTGAAGGGCCTTACAGGGCTTCTACCCAGCCTGCCCCGTGGCATGCATGCATGGTGATCCTCGCAGAGATGTAGAATAACCTTCTACCCAGCCTACCTCATTGCCACGCAGGCATCAATGACCGGTCATCATGCGTTATGACGCGTCATAATGCATGATGATGGGTCATCATGCCTGCATGGCAATGGGGTAGGCTGGGTAGAAGGTTATTCTACATCTCTGCGAGGATCACCATGCATGCATGCCACGGGGCAGGCTGGGTAGAAGCCCTGTAAGGCCCTTCACCACCTTCTGCTCACCAATCAACTCGAGTTGTAGGTGTGAAAGAGAAGGCTACCTTGAGTTCGTCAGGCAATTGGGTTAGCAGGTGCGAAAGAGAAAACATATTGGTGTGAAGTTGACAAAAGTTCAACTGCTGAACAGGCAACTCATGATCGAATCAGACGGCTCAACTGATCGGTGATTGTGGATAACCCTCTTTGCATGATAAAGAGACCAGTCGATCATATGATACTAATACATAGACATTTGATAGCTATTATAATGTACATATGTAGACACATTTGTCCGTGATATTTAATCATTTCACAGGTTGTGAGTAATGATGCAGCCTCAAGTCTTCCAAACCATTCAAACCTCTTCTGAAAATGGATCAATGACAGATTTTTAGTTAGTTGGAGGTATGAAAATTTTACTCAATTGTTTAATGATAGGGAAAAAATCGTTCCAGTCATAGCATATCCCGGATAATCCAAAAGTGTTGATCACGCATGAGAACGCCAAGATGATTCAATATACTTAATAAGTTCCACTATAAACCCTTATTTATACATCGACTAAACAACAGGCTGAACTAATTCATGTTAAGGCCCTAGCGATGGTTTGCATGAAGTAGAGATTTATTCAACAAGTTTGTGCTTTACAAAATGATTTGAATGGCTGATCCATGGGATCATATGATTTTTGGGCATATTGGATGAGTTCATAAGTGTAGCAATATAATTTCAATGCGATGGAACATTATAGTGGGCAATAAGGGTTCCATAGGCCGCAAATCCTATGAAGACATGAAAAACCTAGAGAACTGAAATCGAATTGCTGTAGAAAGAGGATCCTATAGATTAGATAGACAGAGGTCAAGAGAAAAACTGACGCAGATAAAAAGAATGGTGACTTGACTCATTCTTATGAAGAATGCATCAGTGTGAAATAAGATCAATTAACTCTCGAGCAAATAACAATGGCTTGCTCCTAATCAAGATTTGTTCACCAGAAGAGCAACATAGACGTGAAGATTCTTGTCTGACCCATGTTTGCCTACGAATAACTTGGAAGATGATCAACATGCAGTCTTGGTAACCAATAGGCCTAACGTAAATCGTGATGAGCATATGGCATTTTAAAGAAAATGTAAAAAAAAGCTGACTGCAACTGTATGGAAAGTAAGAATTTTTTTATGGATAAATAATTACCAACAATCAAATGAATTTACCGAATGGCAGATAGCACGTAAGGTCAAACGCTCAACTTATTAACTAAAGATAGCTATACAGACAGCTAAAGAGATAGCATATCAACTAAGCAGACAGGGCATCGCTAAAAAGAAAGCTACATAGACCACTTACCAGCTAAATAGACGGGTTTATCAGCTTAACGGTTAGCTCAGCAGACGGCATAACAACTAAACAGACAGGGCATCAGCTAAATAGACAGCTGCATAGACAGCATTATACATATAATAGACAGCTCATCAGCAAAAGTGACAGCTAAATAGACAGCTCAAGAGGATAGCATATCAGCTAAACAGACAGGGAATCGGCATAAAAGACAGCATTACACATAAGATAGACAGCTCATCAGCAAAAGTGACAGCTAAATAGATAGTTTAACAGATAAAAAGACAGCTAATTAGCCTAGAAGCAATCTATTGTAGCCCAGCAGTACTCCTAAAAATTCTAAAGGAAATACGGAGCAAAGTGTCATTTCCTGTTAGCTTGGTGGTTCAAATCTTAACTCCATAGCACTTTCTTATCTTTGAATTCAAATCATGAGCGTAAGCAACATTACAGCATTCAAGGGCTAAACATGTTTACTTATGCAATAGAATTATCAACACATATTGAACTTGCCCCCCCCCCCCCCACTCCATCCGTAAATGCAGAGAAGTGAATATATATGCTGGTGTAACAAATATACATCTTTAGTTTTACTACTAGAAGCAGTCATTTAAAATGAACGGAGCAGATCCAGTAACTTCGTCAGTCAGTCAGAAGCATGAAAAGGCCAGCCAGACTGATAAGGCTACTTCAGCCAGAAAAGTGAACAAGAAAGAGAAGAAACTAAAAAGGAATCGAGAGAAACAGCGAATCTATGAGAAAAACCTCTTGCTGAACTATACATACTATCTTGATGAAGGCTTCCACAAAAGCAAAGTAATACTTGGATTTGACCCGCTGACATTTCAAGCGAAAATAATCTTCCGATGCAGTGGACAAAATCAGTTGGAGTTAGATAACAGTCAATGGACTTCACTTCGCCAATACCTCATTGATCTCAAGGATAGAGTAGATGAGTTCCCTGCAAATCAGCTTGGACTTCTTGAACTCTTCTACATACCTATTGGAGGAGAGAGACTAATACTTAAACATCCCGAGCTCTTCACGCTTTTCATCTTGATGGATTTTTTCAACATTGTCATGCAATACAACAATTTGCTTACCGATTGTGTGAAGGAATACTATGACCAATATTGTGCAAGATGCAGAGGAAAAAGCGTACTTAAACTGGATATCAACGACTTCTTCACTCCAACTCAAACATCATTTGTAAATATAAACTACTCTAGGCTTTTTTATGAAATACCAGTACTATGTAACGATCTAATTTTCCATGTGATGAAATAAAATACTAAAAACCCTATAAACAATGTTTTACTTCACTTAAAGGAATTATTCATAAGGAAATTGGAAATTGAGACTTGGTAATCTACAAACTATTGTGAAAGGCTTTGAAATCAAGTATAATCTCTTGAGTCTATAAAATACTGAAATTTAATATTGAGAAACAGACCCTCATCTTAGCTGCACTGTACAAACTAGGACATGAATGTATGTTAACTTAAAGGCAGCACGTCGTTTTTTCTATCACTAGACTACATATAATTCTACGGATTATTATGAGGTTTTTAAAATTCAGCAAACCAACGTAAACGACGTCAAGAAAACTAAGAAAGCAGAGGTCAATACACTTTCACCGCGATAAGATCTATTACAATGGTTATCCTATATTTCATGGAAGTGTACCGTGATATTTTTCCTGAACATCGAATACGAATCGAGAATTATATGCTTAAATATGGTAATATGGGCGAGAAAGTATCTAATAAACATGGAATACACTACCAAATATGTGAATGGTCCAACTCTAATACAACATCAGGCACTGATACATGCATTTGTCATTCATACGATCAAGATACAAGAAATATTTTTAAACTAATAAAACAGTACATACTCCTGCAGTCTCGCATACATACGACAAAGTAATAATTCATAGCATCGGGTAGTATAAATAGTCCAAACAAAATTAGAGCCAACTGGTGACCAGCGCTATTAGAATGTATCGGGAAATCCCCACCAGTAATTCATCAAGGAACATACTATTCTCATAAAATGCAACCAAAACGAAATTCGAATTGAAACATCAACAGTTTGCACTAGAGTGAAGGGGACATAAGCTACAATTATATGCTGAGGATATTGAATTGCTGTATAAATTGTATAATAAACATTAAAAAAGACGTGAGAGGACTTACTATACATTTGTATGGTCCTAAAGCAGAAATAGTGCAGCTGAATAAACCTTCAATATGCTATAGAATTCATAAATATATCAACCCATATATTAGATGTCCTGTAAATTGTATGAAAATTTATTTATATATATAACAAAAATAGCATTACTCAATAAATTATTTCTATTAGAAAGAAACACAATCTTTTTATTTTAACAACTAATCTAACACTGCTCAAGTAAACAAATACCTCAAACGAGAAACCAAAAAAAAAACCTAAACATTCCTAGCATATCTGATACTCTCAAATATCAAACACTCAATTCTACCATTCAAAAATATCTAATGAGAGACAAAAAAAAAAAAAACCCTCATTAGTTCATTCAACTCAAGTATACATCTGTTCATCAAATTACCAGCAGAAAAACACCTCCTGAAAGTAATGATCATATCTTAACATCCTACAATGACTCGTGACCAGCCTTATCATGAACACTTTATAACATATGCTACTTGTCTATACAAGATACGATGAGATCGATCTAAAAATCGCCTACCATAAACTCATATGCTACCACACATCGTTATCTATACCGGACTATCTTACATAAACATTAGCCTAAGTGGTCTATAGTAGCAGTGCGCCAACCCAAAACATACCCTTTATGTTGAAAACTAATTAGATCTTCTTTAAACCTATAAAAAATCAACCAAGCATCCAGCAGAAAAAAATTCTGATAAGAAAAAAACTCAATAAGAGCATATTTTACTTATGTGAAAATAATACTTGAATATACCCGAAAATCCCTAAGATGATAAATCCAGTATATTTAAAATGTAGTAAATACGTATTTTACTTAATGCACAAATATTGAAAATTTATATGAAAATAGCAGAAGTGGCTTTACGCTTAATACAAGCACACAAAGTATGAGGTTTGTAAATTCTCATGCAATCATATAGGTATTAAAAGCGATAATATGCATCCGAAAAGTATCAACTTAACGGCATCATCCAAGCATGCATCATTTTCCTAAGAAGATAACAAATTAAAAATTATCGTACTCAAAACATCAACAAGTTCTAAATGAAAATATGCCTAGAGAAATTCGGAAATGTCAAAAAATCATACATACTGTGTAGAATATGAGACAAGCATAAAATAACAGTTTTACTCTATATTACACTGACACTCATGAAACTACTTAAACTAAATAATACAGATCCATAATAACAGCACCTAATTCAGAGTAAATATAAAAATTTATTCAATCTAGTGCATGCCTATAACGCTAGCATGACTAAAAAATATTTTTCCATGCATTATGGGCATAAGCAAAGAATAATACCATAATACCAACAAACCCCTAATGTCAATGACCTAGCGCATTCACTTTCCATATTAGGTTCTTCCTTTCAGTACGTACCCAAAATTAATCAATGAAAATGCGTCTATATTCCTACTCATGAGGACCACCACGATGATTTCTACATCCATCATAAAAAAGTAGCATTCCAGAAGCCATAAACCGTAATATCTTTCCTATACAACATCCATAAATAATCTCAAATTTAGAATAGATACCCAAAACATACATCTCAACATAGTGACCTAAAAAAAAAAAAGACTCAAGCACTTATCAAAAGGGACAAATCATATGATGTACGAACAAAATTATCACCATCTCGTCATGGAAGAAATTATTAGAATTTTTGAACAAAACCAATGGGCATCCTATAGTAAAGTAAAAAAAAAAACGAATGAATATAGTGCCATACTTCTACATAGTAGTAAAATCAGAGAATGAAGTATAGAAACTGCTCTAAGAAATAAGCGATGATGATGAAGACAAACAAAATGCTGCCACAAGGAAACTAAAATTTAATACTATACTTAATATCAAGAACGCATTATCTCTTTCACTGCATCCATAGATTTGAGCAATCAACATAGTAGTCTAACCGAATTAAATACATTGTTGACTATTCTTAAAGTACTATTAACATGAAACCGATAAAAGCAATAATATGCAATAGCACTGAGTCACAAAACAAAGAAACGACGTATCCGAGCAAAAAGAAACTGAAAACGATCAATGTAGCAAACTAGAATAGGCGCATCTGTGAATGGACATTTATGAAAACACGTCTCAATGCCGCGCATCACGTTACCCGCTGCCCACGGCCAACACAACAAGAAAAACCGCCTCCATCAAGCAAAACTATATTGTAATGCAATGTACGCCATGCCACTTCTCTTCCACGCTGTAGATTCCGATGCCCCAAAACTCGCGCCGACAGGGAAGTCTATGCGTACGAAACACTACTCTTAACAAGCGAAATCACTTGCACATGCCACGCATCCCCCCCGAGGTCAATTTCCATGCTTAACAGAACTCGCCGCCGAGCAAATCTACACCACAATCACGATTCTCCCAAAAAGCGACGTGAATCATTCCGAATCGCCGACAAGAAACATACACCTCAAATTATTTCCTCCAACAAGCAACGCGCATCACATCTACAATACCGTCCATTTTTAACCACAGACATCAAACGAGGAGCAACGCGCACCTTAAGCAAGCACTCACAGATTAAATTCTCATGCTTTAGAGCACCCGTCGAAAGGCAAACCCATCGCCCATCCATAATGCAAGGCCACCCATCTATAGCAGCGCCCTCCATCCCACACAACTACTCGCATCATAAAAACTTCCGGCACGGCTAGCATGATCAAGCGAATCGGCAATTTCTACACGCAGCCAAAGACACCAATCGCTGCAACGCGTTCCCTATCCAAGCGCCCATGAAGTAAATTCCCACGGCTTAGAACACGCGCTGACGGGCACGTCCATCATCCATCAGTATCGCAGTCATCCGTCTATACAAACGCCCGCCGTCACCACGCAGCCACTCGCATCATAAAAAAGTCCAGCACGCCTAACGTGATCAAGTTAATCGCTCGCCCCAAACGCCTTTAATAAGTGACACACGCTAAAGGATCTCAAGCCCTACAACCAGCGAACAACCGCCCAGAGCGCCTCCTATCTACAGAGCTTCCCTAATTGATCAGCAACCCTAATACTTCAAGGTATCAACTCTAGATATGGACCTCCTAACATATACATTAAAGTAGTCATGGGTAAAAAACTATCAACCACTAGGATCGTTTAAGACCCGAGAAACACTTCCACCAAAGATAAATAACGAAACCATGCAAAGACTATAAGCAACGAATGTATGAGAAATCCTTCCGCTATAGAGAAATAAAAACCATGAATAGTATAATTATCTATCGCTAAAAGCGTCAAAGGCTAGCTCCCATTAATTTCAAACTTGTATATTAACCCAATATAAATGCCCGCTGAGAAATCTAGAGCTCTAATCTATTGATTGAAAATATGGGCCTATCCTAGACTATAATCAATATGCCTAGTTTCACCATTTACCATTAGAGGCTACTTAGGCTAAGAAAGCGCACCCGTCATCTAAAGACATATGACTACTTCTACTAACCGCTAGAGGGTACTAAGACCCGGAACGCTTACCTACTTAATCAAGATTCCGATGTTTATTTACCTAAGACCCATACCTTCTCATCCCTAGTATCCGCCTATACCTACACTAATCTGATACATACACCTACAAACCCTAGACACATATCCTCCCCACAACCATCCATGACATCCACACCTACCTCGGACTAGCACCTTAGTATCCCAGGCACCCACTTATGCCACTCTAAATAGGAACGAAATGAAACGGAACATACCGACATCCAAAACACACATCCTCCCCGGCAACCACCCAAGAAACCCGCATCTATCGCAGACTCGCACCTTACTATCCCAGGCACTCACTTATGCCACTCTAAATGGGAACGAAATGAAACGGAACACCCATACACCCGAGACACGCACCCTAGACCACATTTGAAATTTGTATGAAAAAAGTGGTCCAGAACCGGCAAACTACCCCTACTCAAATAGTTTCGGGTCCGGTGGCACATCATCATTAAAGAAAAATTCTCCGGAGGCTCGCAGCTACGTGTCGTACACCAACTCTGCAGAAGTTGCGTCGATATTCTCCTTCTTGCTTGTGCGAAGGCGGATATTGACGAATTTCCGCCCATTCTTGGTTATTGTGGCTCATGATGGCAGCATTCAGAGATCGATGCCACCACTCAACCATTCCATTAGCTGCTGGGTGGTACGCTTTCGTCCGAGTCTTCTTGCAACCTACTAAGTGTATTAGCGACTGGAATATTAAAGACTCATATAGAAATCCTTGATTCAATTTCAGTACAGTAGAAGCTCCAAATTGCACTACCCAGTTAGTATAAAATTCAGTGCATATTATGTCCGCTGTCATTGTTCGTATTGGAACTGCCTCGGGCCATCGCGTGAATCTATCTATCATTGTCAACACATACGAGAAACCCTTGGATGAGTCAGCGGTCCAACGATGTGGATGTGGACATGGCTAAATCTGGAATCCGGCGTTTCAATATGCCCATGTGAAGCTTTTTTATGCCTTCCAACTTTGCTACATTGGCATGAAAGCTATGTACGCGCCCATTTAAGAATGTTGTCCGACATGCTAGGCCAAACATACTTCTTGATTATATTTTTCTTCGTCAAACGACCATTGAGATGCGAAAGGTTATGCATTAAATCGAATATCTTCCTTCTTAGTACCTTGGTCGAATTTCCTGAGTTGAGACATCGCAATAAATTAACGAGTTATCTAATCTGATCTTCTGAAATTGGATGCTTGATTCAGCCTGAAGTAAATTTTTTAGTTCTCCATCCTCCTCCTGAGCTTTCGCCAAATCCTCAACTGTAACCATTAATGGCATAGCAATATTATTAATTCGATATAATGCATTCGCTGTCGCGTTTTCTATTCCAGCGATGTACTCGTAGACTATGTTAATCGCGAACTGCCCAATAAGGTCTAACTGCCTTAATTGTCGTGGAGATGCTTTATCCGATTTCTGCTTGAGTGCATACGTGATCGGCTCTTGGTCTGTCTTGATGATAACGACGCGTCCCTCGATCATGTGTCGAAAATTACTTTATGATGCTATAAATTGCTTCCAGTTTGCAGTCGTATGTACTATATTAACACTGCATTTTGCTGAATTATTTCGAAAAAAATCTCAGTGTTTCCCAAAGATTATCGTTTAATTGCTCGAGTACTGCTCCCATTGACGTATCGGATGCATCTCACTTTATTGCAAGCAAAACGTTTTCGATTGGATAGCACAATAATGTTGAATTAGCAATTTGATGCTTACATTCCTCAAATGCTGGCAAGTTTCTGCAATCTATCACATATAATACTGTTTTCATTTCTATCCGGGGCCGTACTATCAATTTCGATACCAACCCTATCGAGAAAATTTATCTCATCACTAACAACTTCAAGATTTGATACCAAAAATCACCGATAAATATTGTTGATGTGCATAAGAGGAAGGCCTTTCAAACTTTCTAACCTTGCAATGGTTGTTGTTTTTATCCTTCCATATTTTTTGGATGTTTAATCTTGGGAATTACCTTCTCAATCGCTTCCAACGTCCACTTCTCTGACTTCTATTTCATCGTTAGTTAGATACCTGTCTTTAAGAACCTTTGAGCAAGCATTGCCAGCATCAGAAGGAAGACATTTCTTCTGTTAATCCCACTTAAACTTCTTTTAAAACTTTCCCCGTTCAGTTTTTTTGAAATTCAATTGATGATTTTCATGTTGAACTGGAACGAAGAAGACATAATCCTTTTGACGATTGATTTCCATTACCATTGCATTATGGTGGCTATCGTAAGGAAGCACCTGCAGTTTCTGTAGAGGACCGTTGCATTTAAATTCAAGTCTTGTACCCGCAATGCAGGGGTCCAAATATGAATTTGTCCAAGGCTATGTTGGTAACTGCGACCCATATAGATTGCGCCTGTATATAATTTGGTTCTCTGTTATCCTTGATTTCAGGAAAAGGCCTTTTGAAAATTAATGGCATTTAGCCATGATGTATGCTGGGCATTCAGGTTACCAGCAAGAATATAATAACTATGTAGCCTATTACATTCGAGTATTTGAAGCAAGGAATTGAGCTCCTCCTTGAACTTAAGAACGTTTTGACCCATTGTATAGGCAGAGATAACGAAGATGTTATCCCCACCTGGCAGTGAATTCTTAAAAATGAACACTTCAAGAGATTCAAAGCTTTTGAGCTCGACTTAATGAATATTTTGGAAACAAAAGGGGCTTCTAACCAATATCCTGGTACCACCTCCCCCATCACCTTTTACGCTATCGTTTCTTACGAATTCAAAATCCTTGAATGTCATGGAGTGCGATGAATTAGGTTGGGTTTTAGTGAGAAGCATGGTGTCAAGCTATTGCTTAACAATGAATTCAAGAAGGTAGTAGCACCGATGTAGAGTTACAATGGAGTTGACGTTAATCGAGATGAGACGAAGCCTATCCATGCGAATTTAACTGGATGACAAGTTATTTTGACGTATTTGAAAGACCTAAATGCTGAAAAAGAAAGATAATTTCTGAATCCTGTTTATCGACTCCCTCCGATAAAGAATTATGTTGCTGGTAAATTTTGAGAAGTAGCTCATTATTGCCACTACCATTATTTGTAGCATTATCTGCTGGTCCTCTAGTGGCGAGTGCGAATGATACTCTGCGCTGCGGTTTACCTGTGTTTACATTAGAATAAATTTAATTTTTGCATCTTAATATCAGGAGCATCCTTAATATGATGCTGGATAACCAAAAAGACCGCAGTTAATGCAGTAAAATTTTTCTTTAGGCTCCCTCTGAGCCAATTTGCACATGCCTGGGGGCATGAGCGTCTTTACATTTTAGGATTAGATCGTGCATGGTGCAGTGGGCAGCTGAACCGAATCTTTAACACCGGTAACATTGGCTTCTCTTTTCTGCGGGCATTCCCACCTCAACACTCTGAAATTCAAGCACCTTATTTCTTAAAGGACACTTGGACTGCTTTTATTTGAAATTTGTACCAGGTAAAGTAGTAAATTTTTCATTTCTACGTTCGATCTTCTTATCGCAAAGGTTTTGACGGAAATAAATTCAATTTCTGGTGTAGCTTCTTTGAGCACCTGAACAAGATCAAAAGGTCCGATTTTTGGGGTATACGTGAAGTTTGGAACTTCCCCAAAATTCATCGCGTCTTTCGATGGCTTGAAATTAACGAGCGATTTCATTTTAGTGTTAATTTTTTTGCATTTACTCTTTCGATTTCTAAATTGCTTAGTTTATTATCAGCTGTCTATAGCCAAACCATATATTTCCCGCTTTATTCGAATACATTGATAAGTGGAAGTTTTTTTGAGCAACCAGTATATTAGATCTGCAGGTTGGTTTCTTCTCCTTATTTTAATTTTTAAAATACTGAATGGAATTTATGTAATTATCTTCGTTAGAGTTACCTCCAATACTTTCTTCAACTTCTATCTCTTCGCTTAATCCCCCAGCACTGCAAAATAGTTTCAACTCTTGTTGATGCCACCAGCACTTAGGATTCCTTTTCTTCGCCTTTGATTCCTGTTACACATGATTTTGTGGCTGTGACTTTTGAGGCTCCATCCCTTTCTTAAATAGATCTTTGAGGGACTGTATCTCTAGCCTTAGTTTGTAATTTTCTTTTTGCAGTTTGATTATTTGTTCATTGTCCGCTATATGTTGATTTGTAGCTTGCATTCGCCATCTACGGAGTTTACTTCAATATGTTTTCGCTTGTTGATTATCGCCAGTTCCGTACTTGTCGTTTCCCTAGGTTGTACCAACGCTGGGAAGCCGTCAAGCTCCTCCATACTAGCCGCCTTAAAGTTTCCAAGGATTCTTCGCTTTTCTTGACTAATCAAAGTAAAATAATATTCGATAGAAATTTCCTGAGTCGATTGCTTCCAATAAAAATTAACTTTGGACTGACGTATTAAAAAATTAATTTAACTTTTGACCACTTCTGACAGGAGCGATGTGAAACACGTCCATACACAATGAATACTAGACGCAGTATTAAAAACACGTATGTATGCGACGAATGCTAGATGTATAATATGCCAAGAATAAATCTTAACTACGTGAACTTGGGACATCCGAAGCTTATCTTATCGGTTAATCCGCTTCTAAGAATTTGGAGAGAAGTTATGCTCTGACTAAGTCAGACTTAAGCCTAGCAGGAAAATTTTAGCCAAACTTTCCTTTGTACTTGGTCATACTAAAACATATTTGCCGCATTTTATCCCATAAATAAGTTTTTAAAGTATTTTTGTTTCGTATACTATTTATTTCACAAACTCACATAACACAGACTAAATCCTGGTTAAACATTCCTCCCTTTATCTACTTATGCAGTTTCAACGGTCACACTATCACCATCAGCCTTAGCACCTCCTTGTTCCGCTGGTTTGTTTTCAGCAGTTTCCGTTGAAGTTTCTGGGGCATTCTCTGTCTTTTCGGGCTTAGCTTCTTCAGCTCCAGCGATTTGAAGGGTTGGGAGTGGTGACAATGGAGAGATCACTGGGAGTGCACCAGCAGCAACATATTGTTGAACAGCAGGAAAAGCGTAAGGAAGAGTGCTGACAGTGTATGGATAGGCCTTGAAAAGAATAAAACAAATTCTAATTATTTGGCGCCACTGATCGCTTACTCTATACTTACAGCTCTGAAAACTGGTGCAACAGCTTGATAGGCATGTCCTTCAACGGTACTGTAAGCAAAGTTGCCGCCAACTTGGCCTGAGCTGATGATGGCTGTGTCCAAGTGTGGAGTGCGAACCAAAGTGCCGGCTGGAATGATTGGTGTCAAAGCCGCATGGGCAACAGCAAAGGCAGCGCAAAGTACTACAACAGCGAATTTCATCTGCAATTATTCGATAGATTAATCCACTTGAAAATTCTAAACAAGATCCTTAGCATAAAAGAATCTTTTGTACTCCACTAACCTTGAAATTGAGTTTTTTGTAGATTGGATCGTCGTTGAAATGCTTCCTTGATGAAGACAAAGCTTGGAATATTTTAACGGAATTAACCGCAGCTTTTTTATACTACTAGCCGATTCCGATATTGGTATCTCATACGAATATAGAGAACTACAATCCCCCTTACAATGGCAATAGTAACCGGTATAAGATGAATTGTTTATAACTACCTCAATACCAGCCAGACGAAAAAGAAGAGCACAAGATGCCGCCCAAGTAATACAACCATAAATATTTTTTTAAGAGTAACAGCATTTGTACTTAGTGGAGTACACAATATGACGCTATGTACAATGTACTATTGTATTAATACATTAATGCCTATATGCTCGCTTAAAATTGTAACTGGATCTTGTTGCAGATTCCGGTTAAGGCTACCATCCACAAGACGGTTAATTTATATACATACATACGACCAACATATGCGATCAGCAATGTCGCCTCGATATTGACATGTGAGGGAATGTTATTTTTAACTTGTCGAATATTTCGCGCGTTCTAGAGGATTTTCTAGATGTAATGATGAAATTGAAAGTAATTCAACACCTTCGCGGAAAATAGTCGGTATCCAGCTTCACGAGAGGAGAATATTCTAAGCATGTTCGAAATTTGATACCAGATTAAGATACTTCTGGATAGTACATGAAAATGCATTATCTTCCATTAGAACTAGACATAAATGAATTATTAAATACTTAACATTACGGAAAGAAAATATTTTAGAATCTGAACCAGTAGGAAGAAGATATTAATATTTGTGGTCATCTCTTCTATTTCTGAAAGTGCTGATTAAGCGGTTTTATATGCACGTTAGTTTTCATTTAGAATTTTTTTATTAACATATAAGAAGATTTCTAGAAGCTGTTAACAAAAATATAAATTGGAACGATATACTATAGTCCTTCTGTGTAATCATATGTAATACGTTGAGATGGCCACTTGGAAATTTTGCAATTAAGGACTTTCCCAGATAGGATACAGAGCCAAAGGACGCCATATAGTCCGACTTAATTAAGCTATCTTCTAGTCATTGGTAACAAAAACGTCTTCTTGGCATCTTCAAAAGTCACGACGAATGTAAACACATCAAAAAGTTGTTTGAATCGTCATTTTTACTCGTACAATGCTAAATGATTTCCTGTAAACGTCTTTTCAAAGCACCAAATGAACTTAAACATGTCAGAAATAAAGTCATTTGCTATCAGGTAAAGGATATATTAATTAAGATTCTTGTCCGAACTTGCCCGATATGGACAAAATTTCCGACTTGGTTAAGAGTCTTAAGGTTTTCTCGGGGGATCCAGGAGAGTTCAGTTCTTGAATATTTGTAATCGAATTCATTTTCGCCTTCACAAAATACTCCAACTGAAAATAGAAAAAGACAGCTTCCTTTTAATTTCGTGTATTTTATTTATTTTTATTCTCGAAATCGATTTTCGACCGTAATCGTTCGGTCTTCTTCAGCGATTCGCTGTCTTTTTCTATTTTCAGTTCAGTTCTTGGAAAAAAAAAGTGTGAAGCGGATCCTTAAGATATATGACCACCTTAAAGGGACTCCCAAATATTACGGCATTTTATCTGTGATCAGAAACAAGATTACTCCCCTAAACTGGGCCAGAATATCTAACTGTTTAACTGTACACTACGCGAATAAACGGGATCTTGGTACGCTGGAGTACCAAATGACTACTATGGTGCAAGGTCAAGTTCTATTCAGGAACTCTACCAAGCCGTCTACCAACATCTCTCCCTTATTTTAAACAAATATCTTCAATGGAATTGAGCACTTAGTCCACCAACATCATGACTCAGGTATATAGGGACAAAGCACTCGATACTTTGAAACAGTCGACCTACCTCAGGCATTGAAACCTTTGCCTGAAGCCCCAGAATATGGACTATCGGGTGCAGCATGCAAACAACTCTCAAAATTTATTAAGAAAATATCAACAACCACCTCCAGTCCCTCCTCGTAGAAACTCACTTTCTTAGGCAAGGTCCGCACTGATTCCAGCTCCTAGGCAAATCTTTTACCCTGAGCTGGCACATACGAGTATACCACGAAATGCACAGCAACCAGCAGCCCGTATACCAAAGACAGCCACAATTCTTTAATCCTAGACCGCTCACATCTAAACCACTACCTAGACCCGAGTCTATGGATGTCTATGTTTCCTAAGAACGAACGCAATTAACTACGCGAACAGACCCCGTAACCAGCCTCGATTACAAAAACGCTCGCAACTACCGCAGAACCATGCACCACAAAAACTGCAGAGGATTTACCACACAGAAACTGACAAGTCCAATGAGGAATACTCAGAAGACTACGATCCTACACAATAGGACGAAGAACATGACCAAACTTTGGACGAGTATATTGATGAAATAGACGACGAAAATCTCGATGTAGCTGAGGAAATGGAAGACATCTATTTTTTAGTTACAAATTAAAGAGTGAAGACGCCCTAAAATTTCTAATTGATCCTGAATTCAACAGAAATTATGTGCAGCCAAAGCACATAAAATATCCTCTACCTAACGAAAAGAACTTCTACGCAAAATCCATCGGGCGGAAACGTTAAAATGACCCATCACTCATATTTTGACCCTTTGGCAACTGCACTGATAAATTAAAACTTTTTATTTTACCATCACTCATCTCTTTTGATGGAATTATCGGAAATGACAGCCTGAAAAGTCTTAATGCCGTCATCCATACGCAAGATAATTCCATGACATTAAACCATAACAAACGTATCCCTCTTAAACAACAAGCCTCTGACCTTATTCATAATATAGCCATCAAAACCGAACACTTCAGCCAAGAACTCTCTGGAAAATTAAATACTATCATCCGAAAGCATTCGAGTCTTCTCTCAGATCCAGATGAGGAATTAACCTTCACCACCAAGGTTAAGAGTGACATCAAGATGACGACTAGTGATCCCGTCTCCTCTCGATCCTACCCATACCCTATGGCATTAAAAGCGGAAGTAGAGAAAGGAATCAGTAAACTTCTGGACGATGGCATTCTCCTTATGATTCCCCGGTACGGATTGTGCCAAAAAGTTTGACGCACCCGGGGAGAAGAAATTCTGAATGGTCATTGACTACCAAAAACTAAACTCGATGGCCATACCCGACAAATATCCGATTCCTGAGATCAATGAAGTTCTTGCTAACAGATATTCATTCTAGATCTCAAGAGTGGCTTTCATCAGATACCGCTCAAGGAATCTGACATTCAGAAGACCGCTTTCTCAGTGAACAACGGGAAGTTTGAGTTTACCCGCCTAACTTTTGGTCTTAAGAATGTGCCCTCAATTTTTCAGCGAGCATTGGACGACATTTTGAGAGAATATATCGGGAAACGATGTCATGTCTATATTGACGATATAATCATCTTCGGAAGAAATGAAAGTGAGCACCTTGAGAACCTCGACAAAATTTTCCAAACACTAAAATCAGCCAACATGAAAATCGAAATCGACAAGTGCGATTTCCTGTAAGAAGAAAAGAAATTCCTAGGATATATCGTGAGCAAGGAAGGCATCAAAACCGACCCTCAAAAAGTCCAGGCCATCATCGACTTTCCTTTGCCAAAAACACTTAAGGACCTTAGATCCTTTTTGGGAATGTCAGGATATTATAGGCGTTTTATTCAAGACTACGCTAAAATCGCCAAACCCCTGACATCCCTTTTGAGAGGGGAAGATGGAAGAGTGTCCAAGAACCTTGCTAAAAATAAGCCCATCCACCTGAACTCATTGGCACTTACATCCTTTAATAGCCTTAAAAACACACTTGTTTCTAAAGATGTCACGCTTGTACACCCAAATTTTGAGAAAAAATTCGAGCTCACGACTGATGCTTCCAACTATGCCATCGAGGCCGTCCTTTTCCAAGACAACAGACCCATCTCCTTCCTTTCGCGAACGCTAACCAAAACCGAAGAAAATTACGCAACTAATGAAAAGAAGATGCTTGCCATTATCTGGACCTTATACTCTTCAAGGAGCTACCTCTATGGATCACGGAAAGTAAAGATATACACCGACCACCAACCCCTCACCCATGCTCTCAGCAGCAAAAATACAAATAGCAAATTGAAGAGGCGGAAAGCTGCGCTTGAAGAATACAATTACGAGCTTAAATATAAACCTGTTAGAGCTAATATCGTTGCTGACTCTCTTTCGAGGCCTCCATTGATTACCCAGATAAATTCTATGATACCCACTGTACACAGTGATGAAATTTCATCGCAGAACCCAATCGCTACAGTAGAAACACCAGTCAACGTTTTCCGCAACCAGCTTATTCTGAAGACTAGAGAAGAGGATAGCTATCAGCTCATCAATCCTTTCGAAAATTATAAACGACTGGTTTTCATAAAACCTCGATACTCAGACGTGGAGTTGGTATATATATTTAAGAGGTATTTAAATCCGAGTACGATAAATGGGCTCTGTACCAGTGAAAATATAATGGGAAAAATACAGCAAATATATCCCGATCACTTTAGAGACTATCGCATTTGCTTTAGCCAAAAGCTGATCGAGGATGTCCCTAGCGAAGTCGAACAGGGAATGAAGATCCTTCAAATTCATAAGCGTGCCCATCGTAATGCAGTTGAAAACAGATTACAAATATTGAACACCTTTTATTTTCCTAAAAGGGTGGCAAAGATTATAAACCTTGTTAACCGCTGTCGAGTTAGTAGGAGAATAAATACGAAAGGCACCCAAACAAAACTTTCATAAACCCTACACCTATTCCATCCTACCCTGGGCGTACTGTTCATATAGATATATTTTCTACCAAAAAAAAACTTGGTGTTAACTGCCATGGATAAATTGACAAAATTGGTCATGGCCAAAATCATCGCATCCAAGTCAATTGAGGACGTAACGCAATCCTTACTGGACATCCTTTATTTCTTCTCTGTCCCTGAGAATGTGATAGTTGATAATGAAGGATCACTCACGTCGGCTTCAATCACTTCTCTATTGGAAGACGAATTGAAACGACATACAAACATTGACAGACATAAGAAGAAACAGGAGACTGACAAAAAATATCATAATAAAAGTAGACAACCGATCAAAAATATAATCTATGTGAAGCAAAATAAAAGGAAAGGTTCAAAATTATCTCCCAGGTTTAAACAGGAAATAGTCAAGGAAAACAGAAATACTACTATCCTTACCGAAAGCGGTAAAATCGTTCAGAAGAGTAATATTCGAAATTAATTCCATTTTCAGATTCATCCTACAGACCATACTCGCTAAAGTACAAATCCTGGACTATTCAGGCTCCCAAATCATCTCATTCTATACCGGCCACTAAAATTCAAAATGGAAATTTCAAAATAATACACACCATAGATATCGATGAATACGAACGTTTGATAGAGAAAATTGAACCTCTTCTCAATGTTTTGGGGATACTACAAAGCTCACTTATACCTCTCCTGTCTCATGAGCTGCAGAAAATCAGAAGTCTAATCGTAAACCTTAGACCCCGTCGATTAACCTGATCCCTCAATTTCCTGGGCAGTGCCTGGCAATGGCGAGCTGGTAGTCCTGACCACGAGGATGCTATCACAATTACCGATAAGTTAAATAACGCGTTGGAAAACAACAACAAACAGGTTGTAATAAATCGGCTTTATAACGATAGGATAAACAATATCACTCGAATGGCAAACAAAATACAAGAATTAATAAAAGAAAATAGTCAGATCAGTAATAGCTATTTATTCGATGTACACCTCAGGTTAACTCTAATTAAGGAAGAACTAAGCAACATTGGGCTAAGCTTGGCATTGTTAATTCTCTTATCCTATCAAAATCAGAAATTAAATTTGCAACAAACATTTTGGATTATGAAATGCTGCCATATGCAACTGTTGAAGAAGCTCTGGATTTTTCAGAGATCAAAATAATAACAAACGGAAACACACTTTTATATATTGTTAGTATTCCATCAACAACAAAAGATATGTTCCAATCAATGATAATTAAACCAAAAAAATTAAACCAAACCAAAGAAATTCAATAGTTAATAAAATTCCGTTCTGCCTCGTAATAAAAAATTACAATGTAATGTTTGGTATCAAAGATAAATGTAAAAAATTTAATCAGTTATCCATTTGCCAGCAAAAATATTTAATAGACATAAGCAATAGTACATGTATACCTAATCTACTTAAGAGCCTACAGTCGACTTGAAAGACGATCAAAAATAAAGACGTACCATCAGTGGAAGAAATTGCGACCGCAGTTGTTCTGCTCAACCAATTCACCGGAATCCTCAATACCGAAGACATATCCCACAATCTCAGTGGGACGTTTCTCATTAAATTCGAAAATACCAGCACTTTGGTCAACAATAGAACGTTCACCTCCCTAGAAGTATCATCGCTACAAGTCCTACCTGCAATACTCCAACCAGCATCCGATGAGATGATCGGACTTCTTACCAAAAAACCCATGGAAGAATTGACCATCGACAACATAAGCAAAATTGAATTATTGCAGTATGAGACAAGGGTGCACCAATAAGCAACATCAGTACTCATCGCAATCCTCTTGATCACCTTGATTTTACTTGCGTATCAAAAGCTTCGCTCAAAAAATAAAATCAACGGTGTTCTCAATTCAGACGATCAAAAGACGGTAACTGTAGTCCCCAGCATCCTGCCAGCCACGACAACTTACCTAGGCTCAGAGAGATCTCAGCGAGTTAAGTTCAACGACCTTCCCTTCTTCTAAAAACAATTGAGGACAATTGTGTTTGAAGGGGGAAGAGTTTACGACGAATTCCTAGAGATGTAAAATATGCAAACAGCGAATTCGAGTCAACAAATTTAGTTTACTTAAGTTAGCAGTTAAGAATAATGAGTTTAGTTGTATTTCAAATTTTGAATAACAAAGATCAGGGATCCGACCCTGTGCAATAAATATTTTTTTAAAATAACTTCTTGTCGTTAATTATTAACTTATATAGGGTTTTGCATTAGGGACATAACAATTTCGTATCTTTATATGATCGCACGATTAAACTTTTTTAATGAACTGTTAATATCAAAACGTTAGTTAAAGTCAACATTTTCATAATGGTAAAGTTCACAAACCAGCGGCGTTTAAAAATTATTAAAAATTACTATTATAGAAAAATTACTTTCAGCGATGAAGCTCATTTCTGGCTCAGTGGCTTTGCTACTAAGCAAAATATGCGTTATTGGTCAGCAACAAACCCACATGTGCTTCTTGAGACACAATTGCATCCGTAAAAAATTACTATTTGGTGCGGTTTTCATGTCAGAGGTGTGATTAGGCCGTATTTTTTCGTGGATGTCATGTTACCGTCAATGGAGAGCGCTATCGTATTATATTGGAAGATTATTTGTGGCCAGAATTCGATGAACTTGATATCAACGATATGCGGTTTCAACAAGACGGTGCCACTAGCTACACAGTACGCCTCACAATCGATTTATTGAAATTTATTTATTAATTGTTTTGTCCTTAATGGAAAACCCTATTGAAATAAATGTGAGATTTAAGTATGCGGGAGATTCAAAAGGATATCATGTAAACTCAAATATAGTTTTCTTTTTGACACCATGTTTAAAAAATATGCGATATAAACGGTTTTCAAGGCTTGCAAATTTTGTACAAAATTTTTCCCAAATGCAATGCGGACTGAAAGCTTGTAAAGGGTTTTCCATTAAAGACATAACAATTTTATCTATTGATAAAGCGCAAAAATATTTGAGATTTTGAGTACAAAATTATTGTATATTATTTTATGAATGAAATTCAATTTCGATCATATGACCACCATGAGCCTGTCAAAGTCAAAAGCGCTTTATTCACATCTAATCGTTATAAATATTAAAACAATATAAAGCAAATTCATCATGACTTCGACATCGAAAGGCTCCAAACGGTGTCTGTGGCCAAAAATTTCACGGAGACCCTCGACAACCAGCTGGCTCCCATCTTATCAGACGCATCGTTAAAGACGAGCAACGAGCTTTGGATGGAAGTGAAAGCGGCTATCAAGACCGTGGCAGAACAGACAATTGGACATCAAGCCCGACGCATGAGGAATGATTGGTTCGATGATGAGTGCCAAAATGCGTTAGATAAAAAGAATCAGCCGTACAAAGAATACGTAGGCAGGAAAACCAGGACGAAGAGAGAACACCATGAAAATCTCAGGAGAGTAGCGAATAAGATAATTAGGATTAAGAAAAGAAAATACAGGGTTATCCATTTCGTGGTAGGAAAATATAACCCTGCCATTTGACATCTGTCAGAATTAAATGTCATCCAAAGCGTGGTTTTTTTCATTGAAGGTTTGCTATTTAGAAATATAGATAGTTTAACCGTCGAAGAACGCGTTAAAATTATTAAATTTTATTATAAAGATGGTGATTCTGCTGTATCAACATTTAGGACTTTACGAGCCAATTACGGTCGACATAATCGACCTACACAGTAAACAATTTCGAACACAGCGAGAAAATTTGAAGAGTTGGATCATTTATTGGTATTGCAAGGCCTGTGCATCATCGCAACATTCGTTATGCTGAAAATATCGCTGTCGTTGTTCAAAGTGTGGAGGAAGACCCGAATTCGTCGATTCCTCGACGTGCTCAACATTTGGGCTTGTCTTACGGCTCATTGTGGCGGATTGTGCATTTGGATTTGCATCTCCATCCGTACAAAATCCAACTCACTCACGAACTTAAGCCTTCTGACCGCTATGGACGGATGTTAACCGATTATTTTTGGAGAGAAATTGAAGATTATGATCGGGAAAGCATGTGGTTCCAACAGGATGGAGCCACAATCCACACAACACAGGCTAATCGAGCACTTTTGCAAGAGAAATTTCCAGGACGCGTAATTACGAGATTGAGTGATGTCAATTGGCCCGCAAGATCCTGTAACCTAACACCTTTGAATTTATTTTTATGGAGCTATGCAAAAGATCGTGTTTACGCGAACAATTCTCAAAATTTTGAGCAATTGAAACCAATATTCGGGAAGTTATGGCCAAGATATTGCCGAAAATGTGCCGAAAAGTCATTGAAAATTATCTCAAAAAAATTGAGGCCTGTAAGAGGTCCCGTGGAGTAGATTTGTATGATGTTGTATTTGACGTATAATGGCAAGGTTCAATCTTTATATTGAATAAAAAATTTTGTTTCCATTTGAATACTTTATGTACTTTCTCAAGCGTTACTTCCCCAAGTGTAAAATGGATAACTCTGTACTATGACGACCATTTGAGAAGTATAGTTTAGCGAAAAATGAAAAGCCTGGAACGTGGTTATCAGCCCAAAACCATGCTTTCTTGTGACGGCATCGGCAATATCATCGCTGATGAAACCAAGATTAAGGAAAGATGCGCATCGTATTTCAAGAACCTCCTTAATTCTCCACACAGCTCCAGAACATTGGAGCCTAAAGATGTCTGCGGAGAGTTTCCATTGGCCCCACCAACTCTGGATGGAGTTTGTTCCATCATCGAGGACCCAATTCCAGTGGAGCTCATCAAATATGGTGACAGTGGTGTTCATCAAGCTATTCAGAAAGTCATCTAGCACATCTGGCAAAAAACCTACTCGTATGCCGAAAGAGTGCAGCAAAGCAGTTATATTTCCTATCCACAAAAAAGGTGACAAGGTACAGTGCGAGATTTCTAGAGGCATATCACTACTTTGTACGGCGTACAAAATATTTTCAAAGATCTTAGAAAATAAAATCGGATCATTCGCCAACAGTATTATTGGAGAGTATCAAGGTAGTTTTAGAGATGGTAGATCAACAATAGACCAATTGTTTGGTGTCAAGCAGGTACTTGAAAAATGCTGGGAAGTCATCATAGACGTATACCAAATTTTCGTTAACTTCAAGCAAGCATACGACAGTATTGATCGTAACGTACTGTACCAAATAATGCTTGGTTTTGGCATCCCAGCCAAAGTAGTCCATCTTACCAAAATTATAATGACGTCGACGACCTCCCAAGTCCGCATCAATAACCAACTCACCGATCATTTATTGGTATTGCAAGGCCTGTGCATCATCGCAACATTCGTTATGCTGAAAATATCGCTGTCGTTGTTCAAAGTGTGGAGGAAGACCCGAATTTGTCGATTCCTCGACGTGCTCAACATTTGGGCTTGTCTTACGGCTCATTGTGGCGGATTGTGCATTTGGATTTGCATCTCCATCCGTACAAAATCCAACTCACTCACGAACTTAAGCCTTCTGACCGCTATGGACGGATGTTAACCGATTATTTTTGGAGAGAAATTGAAGATTATGATCGGGAAAGCATGTGGTTCCAACAGGATGGAGCCACAATCCACACAACACAGGCTAATCGAGCACTTTTGCAAGAGAAATTTCCAGGACGCGTAATTACGAGATTGAGTGATGTCAATTGGCCCGCAAGATCCTGTAACCTAACACCTTTGAATTTATTTTTATGGAGCTATGCAAAAGATCGTGTTTACGCGAACAATTCTCAAAATTTTGAGCAATTGAAACCAATATTCGGGAAGTTATGGCCAAGATATTGCCGAAAATGTGCCGAAAAGTCATTGAAAATTATCTCAAAAAAATTGAGGCCTGTAAGAGGTCCCGTGGAGTAGATTTGTATGATGTTGTATTTGACGTATAATGGCAAGGTTCAATCTTTATATTGAATAAAAAATTTTGTTTCCATTTGAATACTTTATGTACTTTCTCAAGCGTTACTTCCCCAAGTGTAAAATGGATAACTCTGTACTATGACGACCATTTGAGAAGTATAGTTTAGCGAAAAATGAAAAGCCTGGAACGTGGTTATCAGCCCAAAACCATGCTTTCTTGTGACGGCATCGGCAATATCATCGCTGATGAAACCAAGATTAAGGAAAGATGCGCATCGTATTTCAAGAACCTCCTTAATTCTCCACACAGCTCCAGAACATTGGAGCCTAAAGATGTCTGCGGAGAGTTTCCATTGGCCCCACCAACTCTGGATGGAGTTTGTTCCATCATCGAGGACCCAATTCCAGTGGAGCTCATCAAATATGGTGACAGTGGTGTTCATCAAGCTATTCAGAAAGTCATCTAGCACATCTGGCAAAAAACCTACTCGTATGCCGAAAGAGTGCAGCAAAGCAGTTATATTTCCTATCCACAAAAAAGGTGACAAGGTACAGTGCGAGATTTCTAGAGGCATATCACTACTTTGTACGGCGTACAAAATATTTTCAAAGATCTTAGAAAATAAAATCGGATCATTCGCCAACAGTATTATTGGAGAGTATCAAGGTAGTTTTAGAGATGGTAGATCAACAATAGACCAATTGTTTGGTGTCAAGCAGGTACTTGAAAAATGCTGGGAAGTCATCATAGACGTATACCAAATTTTCGTTAACTTCAAGCAAGCATACGACAGTATTGATCGTAACGTACTGTACCAAATAATGCTTGGTTTTGGCATCCCAGCCAAAGTAGTCCATCTTACCAAAATTATAATGACGTCGACGACCTCCCAAGTCCGCATCAATAACCAACTCACCGATCATTTATTGGTATTGCAAGGCCTGTGCATCATCGCAACATTCGTTATGCTGAAAATATCGCTGTCGTTGTTCAAAGTGTGGAGGAAGACCCGAATTCGTCGATTCCTCGACGTGCTCAACATTTGGGCTTGTCTTACGGCTCATTGTGGCGGATTGTGCATTTGGATTTGCATCTCCATCCGTACAAAATCCAACTCACTCACGAACTTAAGCCTTCTGACCGCTATGGACGGATGTTAACCGATTATTTTTGGAGAGAAATTGAAGATTATGATCGGGAAAGCATGTGGTTCCAACAGGATGGAGCCACAATCCACACAACACAGGCTAATCGAGCACTTTTGCAAGAGAAATTTCCAGGACGCGTAATTACGAGATTGAGTGATGTCAATTGGCCCGCAAGATCCTGTAACCTAACACCTTTGAATTTATTTTTATGGAGCTATGCAAAAGATCGTGTTTACGCGAACAATTCTCAAAATTTTGAGCAATTGAAACCAATATTCGGGAAGTTATGGCCAAGATATTGCCGAAAATGTGCCGAAAAGTCATTGAAAATTATCTCAAAAAAATTGAGGCCTGTAAGAGGTCCCGTGGAGTAGATTTGTATGATGTTGTATTTGACGTATAATGGCAAGGTTCAATCTTTATATTGAATAAAAAATTTTGTTTCCATTTGAATACTTTATGTACTTTCTCAAGCGTTACTTCCCCAAGTGTAAAATGGATAACTCTGTACTATGACGACCATTTGAGAAGTATAGTTTAGCGAAAAATGAAAAGCCTGGAACGTGGTTATCAGCCCAAAACCATGCTTTCTTGTGACGGCATCGGCAATATCATCGCTGATGAAACCAAGATTAAGGAAAGATGCGCATCGTATTTCAAGAACCTCCTTAATTCTCCACACAGCTCCAGAACATTGGAGCCTAAAGATGTCTGCGGAGAGTTTCCATTGGCCCCACCAACTCTGGATGGAGTTTGTTCCATCATCGAGGACCCAATTCCAGTGGAGCTCATCAAATATGGTGACAGTGGTGTTCATCAAGCTATTCAGAAAGTCATCTAGCACATCTGGCAAAAAACCTACTCGTATGCCGAAAGAGTGCAGCAAAGCAGTTATATTTCCTATCCACAAAAAAGGTGACAAGGTACAGTGCGAGATTTCTAGAGGCATATCACTACTTTGTACGGCGTACAAAATATTTTCAAAGATCTTAGAAAATAAAATCGGATCATTCGCCAACAGTATTATTGGAGAGTATCAAGGTAGTTTTAGAGATGGTAGATCAACAATAGACCAATTGTTTGGTGTCAAGCAGGTACTTGAAAAATGCTGGGAAGTCATCATAGACGTATACCAAATTTTCGTTAACTTCAAGCAAGCATACGACAGTATTGATCGTAACGTACTGTACCAAATAATGCTTGGTTTTGGCATCCCAGCCAAAGTAGTCCATCTTACCAAAATTATAATGACGTCGACGACCTCCCAAGTCCGCATCAATAACCAACTCACCGATCATTTATTGGTATTGCAAGGCCTGTGCATCATCGCAACATTCGTTATGCTGAAAATATCGCTGTCGTTGTTCAAAGTGTGGAGGAAGACCCGAATTTGTCGATTCCTCGACGTGCTCAACATTTGGGCTTGTCTTACGGCTCATTGTGGCGGATTGTGCATTTGGATTTGCATCTCCATCCGTACAAAATCCAACTCACTCACGAACTTAAGCCTTCTGACCGCTATGGACGGATGTTAACCGATTATTTTTGGAGAGAAATTGAAGATTATGATCGGGAAAGCATGTGGTTCCAACAGGATGGAGCCACAATCCACACAACACAGGCTAATCGAGCACTTTTGCAAGAGAAATTTCCAGGACGCGTAATTACGAGATTGAGTGATGTCAATTGGCCCGCAAGATCCTGTAACCTAACACCTTTGAATTTATTTTTATGGAGCTATGCAAAAGATCGTGTTTACGCGAACAATTCTCAAAATTTTGAGCAATTGAAACCAATATTCGGGAAGTTATGGCCAAGATATTGCCGAAAATGTGCCGAAAAGTCATTGAAAATTATCTCAAAAAAATTGAGGCCTGTAAGAGGTCCCGTGGAGTAGATTTGTATGATGTTGTATTTGACGTATAATGGCAAGGTTCAATCTTTATATTGAATAAAAAATTTTGTTTCCATTTGAATACTTTATGTACTTTCTCAAGCGTTACTTCCCCAAGTGTAAAATGGATAACTCTGTACTATGACGAGCATTTGAGAAGTATAGTTTAGCGAAAAATGAAAAGCCTGGAACGTGGTTATCAGCCCAAAACCATGCTTTCTTGTGACGGCATCGGCAATATCATCGCTGATGAAACCAAGATTAAGGAAAGATGCGCATCGTATTTCAAGAACCTCCTTAATTCTCCACACAGCTCCAGAACATTGGAGCCTAAAGATGTCTGCGGAGAGTTTCCATTGGCCCCACCAACTCTGGATGGAGTTTGTTCCATCATCGAGGACCCAATTCCAGTGGAGCTCATCAAATATGGTGACAGTGGTGTTCATCAAGCTATTCAGAAAGTCATCTAGCACATCTGGCAAAAAACCTACTCGTATGCCGAAAGAGTGCAGCAAAGCAGTTATATTTCCTATCCACAAAAAAGGTGACAAGGTACAGTGCGAGATTTCTAGAGGCATATCACTACTTTGTACGGCGTACAAAATATTTTCAAAGATCTTAGAAAATAAAATCGGATCATTCGCCAACAGTATTATTGGAGAGTATCAAGGTAGTTTTAGAGATGGTAGATCAACAATAGACCAATTGTTTGGTGTCAAGCAGGTACTTGAAAAATGCTGGGAAGTCATCATAGACGTATACCAAATTTTCGTTAACTTCAAGCAAGCATACGACAGTATTGATCGTAACGTACTGTACCAAATAATGCTTGGTTTTGGCATCCCAGCCAAAGTAGTCCATCTTACCAAAATTATAATGACGTCGACGACCTCCCAAGTCCGCATCAATAACCAACTCACCGATCATTTATTGGTATTGCAAGGCCTGTGCATCATCGCAACATTCGTTATGCTGAAAATATCGCTGTCGTTGTTCAAAGTGTGGAGGAAGACCCGAATTTGTCGATTCCTCGACGTGCTCAACATTTGGGCTTGTCTTACGGCTCATTGTGGCGGATTGTGCATTTGGATTTGCATCTCCATCCGTACAAAATCCAACTCACTCACGAACTTAAGCCTTCTGACCGCTATGGACGGATGTTAACCGATTATTTTTGGAGAGAAATTGAAGATTATGATCGGGAAAGCATGTGGTTCCAACAGGATGGAGCCACAATCCACACAACACAGGCTAATCGAGCACTTTTGCAAGAGAAATTTCCAGGACGCGTAATTACGAGATTGAGTGATGTCAATTGGCCCGCAAGATCCTGTAACCTAACACCTTTGAATTTATTTTTATGGAGCTATGCAAAAGATCGTGTTTACGCGAACAATTCTCAAAATTTTGAGCAATTGAAACCAATATTCGGGAAGTTATGGCCAAGATATTGCCGAAAATGTGCCGAAAAGTCATTGAAAATTATCTCAAAAAAATTGAGGCCTGTAAGAGGTCCCGTGGAGTAGATTTGTATGATGTTGTATTTGACGTATAATGGCAAGGTTCAATCTTTATATTGAATAAAAAATTTTGTTTCCATTTGAATACTTTATGTACTTTCTCAAGCGTTACTTCCCCAAGTGTAAAATGGATAACTCTGTACTATGACGACCATTTGAGAAGTATAGTTTAGCGAAAAATGAAAAGCCTGGAACGTGGTTATCAGCCCAAAACCATGCTTTCTTGTGACGGCATCGGCAATATCATCGCTGATGAAACCAAGATTAAGGAAAGATGCGCATCGTATTTCAAGAACCTCCTTAATTCTCCACACAGCTCCAGAACATTGGAGCCTAAAGATGTCTGCGGAGAGTTTCCATTGGCCCCACCAACTCTGGATGGAGTTTGTTCCATCATCGAGGACCCAATTCCAGTGGAGCTCATCAAATATGGTGACAGTGGTGTTCATCAAGCTATTCAGAAAGTCATCTAGCACATCTGGCAAAAAACCTACTCGTATGCCGAAAGAGTGCAGCAAAGCAGTTATATTTCCTATCCACAAAAAAGGTGACAAGGTACAGTGCGAGATTTCTAGAGGCATATCACTACTTTGTACGGCGTACAAAATATTTTCAAAGATCTTAGAAAATAAAATCGGATCATTCGCCAACAGTATTATTGGAGAGTATCAAGGTAGTTTTAGAGTTGGTAGATCAACAATAGACCAATTGTTTGGTGTCAAGCAGGTACTTGAAAAATGCTGGGAAGTCATCATAGACGTATACCAAATTTTCGTTAACTTCAAGCAAGCATACGACAGTATTGATCGTAACGTACTGTACCAAATAATGCTTGGTTTTGGCATCCCAGCCAAAGTAGTCCATCTTACCAAAATTATAATGACGTCGACGACCTCCCAAGTCCGCATCAATAACCAACTCACCGATGCCTTTGACACAAATATCGGACTTAAGCAGGAGATGGGCTGGCCACATTGCTATTCAATTTAGCTCTGGAGTACATCATAAGGAAGCTCCCTGTCGATACGCGAGGTACATTACTATACAGGCTGAGCCACGTAGTACCCTATGTGGATGACATCAACATTCTGTCACTGTCATTAACAACTGCCGAAGAACTTTTCCTGAAACTCGACAGCGAAGCAAAACTAGTAGAACTACAAATCAATTAACATAAAACAAAGCTCAAGATGTAGTCGAGGAAAGATACCGCAAATACACAAATATACAGTATCGAAAATGTTGGCGAATTAGTGTATTTAGGCGTCAAAATAACAAAAATGGGCAATGAAGGAGACAAAATATGCCGAGGAATACAGCTCGCGAATAAAATATTTCATTCAGTCTCGACGATCTTGAAGACCAGCTGCATACACAGGAAAACAAAGCTCCAAGTATACAAATCTGTGATAAGACCTGTGTTATTCTATGGGTGTGAAACATGGACCCTAACCCAAGTAGGGTCTGAGGCGAATAATCGAAGCAAAGCTAGACGGGGACCAATGGTGAATTCGATACAACCATGAAGTGTATGAAATTTTTGACGAGCCGGAGGTCTCAACGATTATAATACTGCGGAAACTGCAATGGGCTGACCACATGAATCGTATGTGTGAACAACAGATACCCAAAAAGGTATTCGTTGCGAGTACTGAAGGCTGGAGGCCAGTGGGAAAACCGAGGAAACACTGGACTGACTCGGTCGACGAAGAAAATTCATCGCTGCTCGGATTTTGGGGGCAGACACAGTCAATGGATCGAGACAGTTGGAGGCGCTGTTTGCAGGAAGCGAAGGCCCGAGAGGGGTTGTAGGGCTAAGAAGAATAAAGCTGATTCCAAACAATAAAACTACGAAAACTTAATGCCCCAAATAGCTCTCTAAACTTATACGTTATCAATAATACATATTTAATGAAAAAAAAGCAAAAGCAAATTCAAATAAATAAAAATTATTGCATATTTTTTTTCAAATGAGAAAAGGAGAAAAACCAACCAACACTGCTAAAAATTTATTGATAATTGCAACGCAAGTGTGAACTTTCATCCTACACCTAATATATTATAAGCTTATTCTTATGAAGTTCAATCAAAAACCTATATCTTATATTGAAATGTATCCCTAATTTTTAGCACAAATAAACAACACTAAATGTAGTAATAGTGAGCTGAAACTCAAAAAGTAAGTAACGAAAAACACAAAAAAAGAAAACAAGCGCAATTAATTTAGACATTGTCATTCAGCCACCAATATCTAGATTGCTCCGTCTCAGCCCGACCAACCTCAATGAATCTAGCAACTGAGTATCTCCATTGGAATCGTTGGTCTCGTGAACTCAAATCGGAGGATATTTTATATTCTTATCGGTGGTCCGTCTATACATGTGATATTTAATTGGGACAACGTCAGAATCAAAAACATATCGATTCATGTCCAAATACACGAATGCTTCTGGAGGAACGAATCCAGTCACAATATACCCGTCTGTAGGGAAGGGCGGCTGTGAAATTTAGGGGTTTTCGCTCACAGTTACAGATCTTGCGATATCATTCCGAAGAAGTTTCAGTATGAAGATATCGATCTCGTCACTTTAGCAGTTTGATAAATTCTTCTATTCGATATATAGTGCTTCCAATCCATCTTGCGCTTTATGTACAAACGAGTACATGCACGAAGACATTACCTCTGTAAAACTTTTAATATTTACATGGTACTAGCACTCTGGTTGTACCAGATCTGACATCTATATGTACAAACGGGTCTAACCAGGGTCTTGTCACAGATAACTTTGACCTTTTGATCAATATATCGGGAATGAGAGAGTCGTCAAAGGACCATGACTATTTTTTTTGCTTTTTTGAGCATGATCTTGACATGTTTAGTATATTACAGATACTGATCAAGATGAACACTGAGGTCTTGAACACAGGATTTATCTGGAACTTGTTCTGAATTACCCTTACCAACCATAATGTGGAAATCCTTCCATTTACGTTTTAAGTCTTGACTGGTCCCCTGTAGTGTTGTCCGAAACAAGATTGTTTCACATTTCTGCGCATTAATTTTCATTCACCAATTGTCAGTGTAGGGCTGCACATCATTGAACATTTTTTGAAGATTACTCTGAACTATTATAGCTTTTCGGTCTGCCGAATAGATGGCCATATCATCAGCAAATGCTACCAATAACTGCGTCGGCGAGACATTTAAATCAAAGCTGTTTAATAGCTTGCGAATGAATATTGACAAAAGTAGAGGTGCAGTAACTGTTCCCTGCTGTAGACCATTCAAGACCTTGAAGTCCCGTATTATCATCAGATTTTCATCAGTTACAACAAATGATTTCCTATATAACATATTGCACATCAAGGCGCTAGGTGTCTAGGGAACCTGTCCTGAACTAGGTTTAAAATAAGTCCATCTAACCACACCATATCGAAGACTTTCTCCATATCAATGAGACACGATCCAACACATTCTTGTTGTTTGGTTTCCAACAGATGTCTGAGGTTACTTTCGTTATCGCATGTATGGTCAAATGCTTGTCACGAAAACTAAATTGGCGATTCGGCTTCAACTCATATTTCTCAATGTGAGCGTTTAATGCTTTGCTTATTATCATTCATACACCTTGCTGATGTTAGGCAGCGAGCTGATTGGGTGATAGCTTTAAGGACTCGAAGATTTTTTGTTTTCTTCAAGATCGGAAATACCTAAGCGTTTTTGCATTCATTTGGGAAATTTGAACTACTTAATATGTTGTTGAACAATATGCAATAATTCCTCATACCAACCTCAGGCATGCGTCGGAGAACTATATTTAAAATACCGTCAGTACCACATGATTTCTTGTTGTTTATCTTGCTTTATATGAAATAAAAGTCTTCATAGCTGACAAAGTAATTAATAAGATTCAAGTCCGATATGACGTAATATGTTAATGTTTCATTGAAATGAAGAATTGATTCGCCGTTCAGGCTTGATTTGAAGTCGGAAACTTTTTTAAACGACCTCTGAAAAAAACTGATTCTGTCTCTCAGGGTTTGGTAGATGAACCAATTCATTATTTGCTCCAATAAGGCAAGTTTCTACAATCCATCACATATAATGCTGTTTCCATTTCTATTCGGAGTCGTGCTATAAATTTTGAGACCAGCCCTATCAAGAAGATTTATCGCATCACTAGTGGCTTCAAGATTTGATACCTTCACTCGAGACTTGTTAGGGAGTAATCTAATCACTTTCATGAAAACACGATCTGGGTCCTGTGCGCTAATACCCCTCAATTTTTCCACCCATTGATTGCTCACCTTACTCCTGAAGTATGAACGGATCCCAAAATGAATGTGGTAGTATGTACTGACACTGATGTACTGACATCTTCCGAGAATATTACATCGGCCAAGCTTGATGGTGATTCTGGAGACCGCCAATCTTATCTGATAGAGCCAACGAAGACATCAGCATTGCGCAGATTGATTGTAGAACGAAGCCTTGGAAGACCTATAAGAAACGGATACGGACCGGTTAGAGTCCTGTACACCGCAGACTCAACCACAAGCATCAAAGTGGGAGAAGTCATCGGTAGCTACCAGCCCGATTTCACCATCACCTTTTTGGAAGCTACTCACGATTATCATTGGAAAAGGAGGCAAGACACAGACAAAGCCCGGGAACTCACGTCTGTAATATTGAAGCAGACCTAACTGCCAGTGCATCTATTCAAGCAAGCCTCTAATCTGGTGACCATGTACAGTAACATCTTCTGAACAAGCCCGGATGACCAAGGCCAAACGAGTATGGTAACGCACGTCATAGATACACAAGGAGCCAAGCCAATTCGACAAGCACCAAGACGTCTTCCTATAGCCAATGCACAATGATCTCGGACATGGTAAAACAAGGTGTAATTGTCCAAGGTCCGCACCAGTAGTTCTAGTAAAGAAAAAGGATGGTAGCACTCGTTTTCGTGTCGACTATAGTCAGCTTAACGAAGTCACTAAGAGAGATAGTTACCCACCTCCACGCATCGACGACATCATGGACACTTCAGCCAACGCAAAATGGTTTTCTACACTCGATCTTAAGAGTGGCTACTGGCAGGCAGAAATCGACAAGAAGGAACGAGAGAAGACCGCATTTTCCGTTGGGAACGGATTGTGGGAATTTGTGATAATAACATTTGGACTTTGCAATGCTCCAGCCACCTTCGAACGCCTGATGGAATACGTGCTACGAAGCCTTACCTGGAAAATCTGCTTGGTGTACCTAGATGACATCATTGTTATCGGGAGAATGTTCAAAGAACATTTGCGGAACTTAGAAGAGGTTTGCTACCGGTTACGACTGGTGAATTTGAAAATTAGTCCCGACAAGTGTACCCTTTTCGCAGCTGAAGTAAAATACCTGGGACACGTTGTAGCAGCAGAAGGGTTGAAAACAGACCCTGAGAAAATTGAAGCCTTAAAAAGCTGGCCAACACCTAACAACAAGTGTGAACTACCAAGTTTTCTGGGTCTGACGACGTACTTTCGAAGATTCGTCAAAGACTTTGCCAAAATAGCTAAGTTTCTCCATCAGCTAACCGAGAAAAGTCGTCCGTATGTCTAGAATGAACAATGCCAGGCAGCACTTGAGAACTTGAAGGAGAAGCTGTGTGAATCACCCGTACTGGCATATCCAAAACCCAGAAAAATGTTTTATTTGACACCGATGCGAGCAACGGCGGAATTGGAGCTGTACTCTCGTAGCAAATCGATGGCAAAGAAAGAGTCCTCTCGTATTACAGTCGAATTCTCTAAAAAAGTGAGGTTAACTTCTGCGTGACCAGGAAGGAGCTATTGGCTATAAAAGAGGCCACCAAAGAGTTCCACAAGCACTTATATGGCCAGAAATATATTCTTCGAGCAGACCATGCATCGCTAAGATGGCTGCTTAACTTAAAAAAACCCGAGGGACAAGTTACGAGATGGATAGAAAGATTGCAGTCATGGGAAGTGCGGAGTTCATGGAAATGCTGACGCCCTATCTCGTCGTCCATATCCAGCTAACTGCAAGCATTGCCAACGGATTGAGGAAAAGGGGCCAACCGTTAATCTGCGAGTGATAACGACCGAATTCAATGAAAGTTCGTTATTGGAGGAGATTCAAAACGACCAACTAGCCGATGAAGACATCGGACCATTGCTCGCATGGAGGGAGACAACTGAGCGGCCTGAGTGGAAGGACGTTTTGATGCATAGCGCAACCTTGAAAAGCTATTGGGCACAATGAAACTCCCTTCAGGTGAAGGGTGGTGTACTCAAGTGGAAATGGAAAACGGCAGATAGCAGCTCCTATAGGATGCAAACTATGCTTCCCAAAAGCCGAATCCACGATGTGGTTAAGGAAACGCACGAAGAATCCTCGGGAAGCCACCTTGGTGTTAACAAGGTCTTAGCAAAATTGCGGGAAAGGTTCTACTGGCTCCACGCTCGAGACAACTTAGAAGACTGGTGTCGTAGATGCACACTTTGCACTTCCGTCAAAGGTCTAAAGCGTCGACAGTGAGGACGACTGCAAACCTATAACGTGGGGGTCCGTTTGAAAGGATTGCTGTTGACATCGTAGGACCTTTCCCTGATTCCGAATGGGGAATTCGATACACGCTGGCTATGGCCGATTATTTCAGCAAGTGGCCCGAGGTCTACCCCATTCCTATAAATTGGGTCAGTACCCCAAACCAGATACATCGGGCAGTGCGAAAACATTTCGAATCGGCCACTAGCCGCATGAAGACCAGGTATGACCTAAAGGGAAATTCTACTGGCTTTTAGCAAGATAACTTGGTGTGGCTATACAATCCACAATGGCGGAAGGGTAGGTCTCCTAAGTTACAGCATAATTGGGTGGGACCATATCGAGTTACAAAGCGATTCAATGATGTCGTATATCGATACAGGAACACTGTAAGCCAAGAGCCAAAATGAAAATCGTGCACCTGGACCACCTTGCCCCATGTCACATCCAGGGAGACTTAACTACAACTGGCGACTCATCTTTTCGGGGCGAAAAGAACTGAGGTGGGGACAGTGTTACATGTCTAAACAATTCTGCGAGCTAATATCGCAATTGTTGTCGCAACTTTTAATAACATCATGATCAATAAACGAAGAAGAATTGACGAAGTATGATCAATATCTGAAAGTGACGTCACTGCGGGGTATTCAGAAATGCTCGAATGTTCCAGGTAGTGTAGCAACCATGGAAGTCACCGCAGTTGCAGACATTAAGAATTAGCAGAGAGGTGTGTAGCCCGGGGTGGCATACTGAGGCCGGCTAGCGCTCAGTCGTGTCGTGGGTTTTCCGGGACACCCTCTGCTCGTTCTGAGCCACCTTACATAAAATAACTAGCACAAGGGAAATGGATGGGAAAGGGAAGATCATTCTGAGAAATGAATTATATGGCTTTTACTGCGACATGGCCGTTTTATTTAATTCAAGAATCTATTTACAACCAAAAACTTTGCAGGATAAAAATAAATGCCGAAAACGAGTAAAAGGCCCTTTTGAGAGCTAAACAAAAGAATATGAAGGAAAATATAGCACACTAAAATGAGCTTCTAGAAAAAATAATAAAATTTGGAAAATTTTAAAACAAAATACCAAATTGATACTTACTTCTTTCCTTGCAGAACTCCGAGCGCCCGGTGAAATACAAAAAAAGTAGAGTGGGGCCACTGAAAATCAGATTTTTAAATTTAAGGCTACAAAAAAAACTAAAAATGCAACGGCCACTTTCAAGTCTCCAATCCGTCGTACCAGGGTACTCGCAGAAAAATTCACCTTAATCCACAATCTAACAAAATTAGTTTTGTTTGTTTTTTTTTCTCTGAATAATGAATTAATTAATAATTAATCTCGAAGTTCAGCACAAATTTGCACTAATTGAATCTTTTCGCAAGAAGTTTATTTCCCACCACACTTCAATTACACGTTTTATTGCTATAAGCAAATTGTTTTATTCCACTATTCACCATTCACAAGTGAATTTTTAAGTCAAACTCCGTTAGCTAGTGAATCACACTATCCAAATTTTCGCATATGTTCTGTGTCACACCACACACTATCGCACAAGAAAAGCAAAATTCCACCCCAAAATCAACACTGTTATTTGCCGAATTCAAACTCTCAAAAAAAAATAAATCACCTCGACACCGAAAAATATAAACCTTCCTCTTCTTCACCAGGTCCAATCTCGACACCAGTCAAATCAATTTTATTCCACTCCGAAAACTTCCTCTTCTTTTCCAAATCAAAATCTGACTGCCCCATCCTCACCACTTAATTTCACCTTTTCAAATCATATCCCACAATCCTTTTAATTTTTAAATTACCGCTGCCGCATCTGGGTAACGTAATCGAAGTTCATTACACTTCGATTCCGCTACCCACACATCTTTTGGTCCATTTCGACAAACTCAATAGTATCCATTGTTTTACATATGGCAATTTGAACACTCCCAGAAGCGCTTGGTTGAATTCAAAGTGTCACATACGAGTATACACATTTCGGTAGCTATTGGTTTGCCGATACCCCAAAAAAAGTGCCTCCGTGCGCCCGGGGGAACTTGAACTCAGGGTTCCAGCAGACCCTCGATCGAGAACTCACGACACAGCTAATGGTGCCATGGATTGTCGATCTCCTATTCATCTCGTAAGCAACTTGAACGTTGCATTTGGGCATGGGATTGAATTTTGTTAGTAGGGAACGTGAATTAATTTTTTGTTAGTATAAAAAATAAAATTTGTTAGTGGGAATTAGTAACTAGAATTAGTTAGTATGAAGGAAAGGAATTAGGTTTTGTTAGGGAAAAGGTATTGAATGAAGTTTGTTAGTGAGAATTAATAAATGGAATGTTGTTAGTGGGAAAATTGAAATTATTAGTATATGTTATATGATTTTAGTTGGAAATAAGGGTAGGATTGTGATGACGAAGAAATAAAAATTGAAGGGAAATCGGAAGAATGTTAATAAAATTAAATGAATACACAGAGGAAAAGGTAGGAGTGCCCAAAGGAAGGTGGAAATGTTACGGCGGCAATTAGAAGTTGCGAATGGGAGAGAGTCGGTACGCCGGAATTCGCAACAGTAGTTCTCGCCAGGACATTCGCCAATATACGAGAAATGGATTGAATGACTAGAGACCCTTTATAAAGCCGAGCTGAATGAATGGGAAAGAAGAGTAAAACCGAGATAGTAGAAACTGCGATAGTGTGGAGCGTGAATTAAAGGCGATATTGATTGATAGTGAAGATAGTTGAAATATAAATTGATAGACAGTGAAAATTAACTCAAGTGTGACTTGTCAAATCGTGAAATTGATGATTGTGGATTCTTAGTAAAAAAATTCTTTTAGCTTAATTCAAAAGCCAATGCGTTTTCACTTTCCCGTAACATTGAAAAATTATCGGCCACGAACCATAACAGGCGAAAATATTGTATACATATTTGGGTAGTCTAAAAACGATTGAGCCTTGTATTAGCTAAACTTTTTAATTGGATCATTTCACCCTTTTCACATCAACTTAATGTAAATCTATACGACAAATTTGCTCTACATTTGAAGCTTATCTAACATCGCGCGGATATCGATCACTCTTTCGGATGGCTCCGATAGCTTTTTAAATTACTTTTTGTGGAATTGTTTGCAGCTACATATAAATGAGTTGCATATTTTGAATAATAATTTTTCTGAAAAATTATTAGAGAAGAAAAATGTTAGAAGAAGGTGGTTTCGACGTGTGCACTAATTCTCCTCAAGCCATCACTCTTAGATACACACAGGTGATGGCGACCACCATGCTCAGAGGTGAGGGAGTTAATTTTTTAATTTTTCTACTTACCTAATAAAACGCAACGAGTTCGAGCCATTTTTTAAGCAAAACAATACGGGCGATGAAAAATGGGTAAGAAACGAGAATGTTGTTCGAAATAGATCATGGTCAAAAAAAGGTGAATCATCACAAACGACTTCAAAGCCAGGATCGACACCAAATAATTTGGCTCTGTATTGTCAGCAATTAACCAAATTGCAGCAAGCAATTCAAAGAAACCGGCCAGAATTGATCAATAGAAAGGGCGTTGTCTTCCATCATGACAATGCCAGACCAGATGACCCGGCAAAAATTGACAGTGCTTGGCTGGGAAATTTTGATTCATCCACTGTATAGTCCAGACCTTGCACCATCAGACTACCATTTGTTTCGGTCTCGGCGAAACTTCCTTAATGAAAAGAAATTCACTTCAAAAAGGGACTATGAAAATCATTAGGCCAAGTTTTTCGCCGATAAACCACAGAAGTCATACACAGATGGAATAATGGCTCTACCTAAAAAATGGCTAAAGGTCATAGATAATAATCCATTTTAAATAAAAGAAATATTCAATCGAAAAATGTCATTTTAGACTTACGAATATATATATATATATATATATATATATATATATATATAGGTATATATATATATATATATATATATATATATATATATATATATATATATATTGTCGCGTGTTATTGGTTCGCGGCCTATAATTTTGATGTTCCGGGAAAGTGAAAACGCAATGTCTTTTAATTAAAGTTAAAAGAGTTTATTTAATTAACTAAAATGCACAATAATCCGTTAACACTTTCACTAATTTTAATTTTCACTATTAAAATTAAAATTTAACACTTGTCCATAAATTTCTTATTGCAATAGTCTTCTAAATCACTTCACTATTACGAAAATCACTTTTCTACTACTCAAATAATATCGCTTCACACACAATCGCAGTTCTTATCGCGGTCGAATGAATGATCCCCCCATTCATTCAGCTCGCCTTTATATAGGGTCTCTACCTATTCACCCATTTCTCGCACATGGGCGAATGTTCGACCGAGAGGTACCTGGTAGGTTCGAGCAAATTCATGAATGGAGTGACGTCACTTGCAGATGTTGATCATGCTTGTTGTGTTCTCGTGGTTTCGAGTGAATTCGTGTTCTTCATTGTTGTGAAAACAATTGCGACAGTAGCTCGCAGAATTATTTGTACATGTAACACTGCCCCCACCTCAGTTCTTTTCGCCCCGAAAAGATGTGTCGCCAGTTGTAGTCAATTCTCCCTGGATGTAATATGGGGCAAGACGGTCTAGATGCACGATTTTCATTTTGGCTCTCGGTTTACGGTGTTCCTGTATGCGATATACGACGTCGTTGATTCGCTTTGTGACTCGGTATGGTCCCTCCCAGTTATGTTGCAACTTTGGAGACCTACCCTTTCGCCGTTGCGGGTTATATAGCCACACCAAGTCATCCTGCTGGAAGCCAGTAGAATTAGCCTTTAGATCATACCTGGTCTTCATGCGGTCAGTAGCCGATTCGAGGTATTTTCGCACTGTCCGATGTATCTGGTTCAACCGTTGTCTTAGATCACTTGCGTACTCCGAGATCGTTTGGGGTTTCTCGGGGGGTGTTCCAAACTTTATATCAGCTGGCAGACGAATAGTCTTTCCAAAAATGACTTTGGCTGGGGCTTGGCCCGTCGATGCATGTTCGGCAGCCCTGTACGCCATCAAAAATAGTGGGATATGTCGGTCCCAGTCCCTTTGGTTCTCGTCAACCATCTTGGCAAGGTGTTTATTGAGCGTGCCGTTGAAACGTTCGACCATTCCATCGGATTGGGGATGCAGCGGTGTTGTCCTCGTTTTCCGTATTCCGAGCAGCTCGCACATTTCGCCAAAAACTAGTGACTCAAAGTTTCGGCCTTGATCCGAATGTAATTCGCAAGGTACGCCGTACCTACTGACCCAATTTAACACTAGCTGTTCAGCTACGGTAGTTGCTTCCTGGTTGGGAATGGGGTAGACCTCGGGCCACTTGCTGAAATAATCGGCTACAACCAGCGTATATCGATTTCCCCAAACGGATTCAGGAAAGGGTCCTGCGATGTCAACAGCAATCCTTTCGAATGGCACGCCTACGTTATAGGTTTGCATTTGTCCTCTCAGTCGTCGCTTTGGGCCTTTGACGGAAGCGCAAATCGTGCATCTGCGACACCAGTCCTCTACGTCTTCTCGAGCGTGGAGCCAGTAGAACCGTTCCCGCAATTTCGCTAAGGTCTTGTTAACACCAAGGTGGCCTCCCGAGGATCCTTCACGCATTTCCTTAACCACATCGTGGATTCGGCTTTTGGGAAGTATAGTTTGCATCCTATAGGAGCTACCATCCGCCGTTTCCCATTTCCGCTTGAGTACGCCACCCTCCACCTGAAGGGAGTTCCATTGTGCCCAATAGCTTTTCAGGGTTGCGCCATGCATTGAAACGTCTTTCCACTCAGGTCGCCCAGTCGTCTCCTTCCATACGAGCAATGGTCCGATGTCTTCATCGGCTAACTGGGCGTTTCGAATCTCCTCCGATGACCAACCTTCATCGAATTCCGCCGTTATCAATCGCAGATCAACGAGCGGTTCCTTTTCCTCAATCCGTTGGCAATGCTTGCAGTTAGCGGGACATGGACGGCGGGATAGGGCGTCAGCATTTCCATGAACTCCGCCCTTCCGATGAACAATTTCGTAGTCGTATGACTGCAATCTTTCGATCCATCTCGCAACTTGTCCCTCGGGGTTTTTGAAGTTGAGCAACCATCTCAGTGATGCATGGTCCGTGCGAAGAACAAATTTCTGGCCATATAGATACTTGTGGAACTGCTTGGTGGCCTCTATTATAGCCAATAGCTCCTTCCTGGTCACACAGTAGTTCCTCTCACTTTTTGAAAGAACTCGACTGTAATACGAGAGGACTCTTTCTTCGCCATTGATCTGCTGGGAGAGTACAGCTCCAATACCGCCGTTGCTTGCATCGGTGTCAACCACAAACATTTTTCCGGGTTTTGGATACGCCAGTACGGGTGATTCACATAGCTTTTCCTTCAGGGTCTCAAAGGCTGTCTGGCATTGTTCATTCCAGACATACGGACGATTTTTCTCGGTTAGCTGATGAAGACACTTAGCTATTTTGGCAAAGTCTTTGACGAATCTTCGATAGTAGGTTGCCAGGCCCAGGAAACTTCGTAGTTGGCGCTTGTTGTTTGGTGTTGGCCAGCTTTTCACGGCTTCAATTTTCTCAGGGTCTGTTTTGACCCCTTCAGCTGATACGACATGTCCCAGGTATTTTACTTCAGCTGCGAAAAGGGTACACTTGTCGGGACTAAGTTTCAAATTTGCCAGTCGCAGTCGGGAGAAGACCTCTTCTAAGTTCCGCACATGCTCTTCGAACGTTCTCCCGATGACGATGATGTCATCTAGGTACACCAAGCAGGTTTTCCAGGTTAGACCACGTAGCACATATTCCATCAAGCGTTCGAAAGTGGCTGGAGCATTGCAAAGCCCAAACGGCATCACAACAAATTGCCACAATCCGGTCCCAACTGAAAATGCGGTCTTCTCTCGGTCCTTCCTGTCAATTTCTACCTGCCAGTAGCCACTCTTGAGATCGAGTGTAGAAAACCATTTTGCGTCGGCTAAAGTGTCCATGATGTCATCGATGCGTGGGAGTGGGTAACTATCTTTCTTAGTGACGTCGTTAAGCTGCCTATAGTCGACACAAAAGCGAGTGCTACCATCCTTTTTCTTGACTAGAACTACAGGCGCGGCCCATGGACTGACAGAAGGTTCAATAACGCCTTGTTTTTCCATGTCCGAGATCAGCGCGCTCACTTCTCCTTGTTTGGCTATAGGGAGACGTCTCGGTGCTTGTCGAATCGGCTTGGCTCCCTGTGTATCTATGACGTGAGTGACCATACTCGTTCGGCCTTGGTCATCCGCGCTTGTTGAGAAGATGTCACTGTACTTGGTGACCAGATCAGAGGCTCGCTTGAATAGCTGCACCGGCAATTTGACTTGCTTCAATATTTCAGACGTGGATTCCCGGGCTTTGTCTGTGTCTTGCCTCCTTTTCCAATGATGGTTGTGAGTAGCTTCCAAAGAGGTGATGGTGGAAACAGGCTGGCAGCTGCCGATGACTTCTCCCGCTTTGATGCTCGTGGTTGAGTCTGCAGTGTTAAGGACTCTAACCGGCACATATCCGTTCCTTAAAGATCTTACAAGGCTTCGTCCTACAATCAAACTGCGCAATGCGGATGTCTTCGTTGGCTCTATCAGATAAGATCGGTGGTCTCCAGAATCACCAACAAGCTTGGCCCATACAATGCTTTCGGAAGAATTCGGTACATCAGTGTCAGTACATACCACTACATTCATCTTGGGGATTTGGACGCTGGGATCCTCCATCAGTACTTCGACATTCTGCCATTTCAATACACGTTGGCCCAAGTCCAACGTGATTCCATGTGGTCGCAGAAAATCCATTCCGAGAATGCAGTCATCCATAATGTTCGCGACCAGAAAATTATGTCGGAACACAAGGTCTCCCAACTGTATCTGGAGGTTGACCTCTCCATGAACAGGTGCAGTTTCTCCCGTAGCTGTCCGTAGTGAGAAAATTCTGCCCTTGTGAAGTTGTTGCTGTCTAACTAGGTCTTGTCGGATAATCGATCGGGTTGCACCAGTGTCGATTGTTATGGTGCAGTGTTTTCCGTCAATTTGACCCGGAAGGCATAAGTCCGCTTCTCCACGATGTAGTCTTGACACGATGATGGTGGTGCTGGGGACGTCGATCCTCCTAGCCAACCTCTGCCCCACGAAGTTGGCTCTTACATGTTTCCCGACCCCTCTGTTTGAAGGGCTTCCATTCTGGGCTCCTGACTCGGTCTGGATCTCCTCCTTTCTTCGCTTCTTGCAGTCTCTTTGCAGGTGCCCCTTCTCTCCGCAATTCCAGTATCTAGGCGCACCATTTACATGCGGATCTCGCTCAATTTCCACGCGCTCGCACCTGCACTCGTCTGTCACTACCTCGCGAACCCGGGCAGTGGTACGAGTCACATTTTTCGCTGCCTCAAAGTTCAGACTATAAGCCAATGCGTCCTTAACCGTTTGCTTTTGAGCTAAACGCACGGCTTGTTGCAATTCCGGGTCCTTTAGTGCGCTGATGAATGCTTCTGTTGCTGCATCATCTCGATGTTCTGGGTCATAGGCTGGATAAGCCAAAAGTGCCAGTCGCTCAATGTCTTGGGCTAGCTGCTGTAGGGTTTCACCAGACTTCTGCATTCGATGCCTTAGCTGTGACCGATAAATCTGCTTTAGATGATCGTCTCCATAACGCATGTCGAGCGCATTCATTATAGCATTCGGGTTTGAGTGCAATTCAACGGGGATCGTCTGCAACAGCTCGGCAGCTGGGCCTCTTAGAGCGAGAATCAATGCAGTTGCTCGTTCCTGCTCATTCCAGTGATTTATTCGAGCGGCTGCTTCGAACTGGGTTTTGTAAATAGTCCAGACCGTTTGCCCATCGAATATTGGTGCTTGCACATTTCTAGATGAGCTTTGCGCTGCGGTTATAATTGGGGCTGGTGAGGCGGTTACTACTGCCTTCGCTGCTTCCAAGTCCTTTTTAACTTTTTCCATCTCATGGTTGACCTGGCTAATCTCAAGGTTGATTCTCTCCTCGACCTGGTATACCTTCTCCTCGACGCATTTAATTTGGCTGTTGAGACTACTGAGCTCCGCTTTTATTTCGGTTGACTGTTTTTCCAGCTTCTGTGCGATGTCTGCCTTGATTTCGAACGCTTGTTGGTCTAGCTTCGCTGATTGTTCATTTAGCTTCACAGCTAAACTGGATGTCTGTTCATTTAGCTGCGCTGATTGTTCATTTAACTTCGTTGATTGTTCATTAAGCTTCGTTGATTGTTCATCTAGCTTCGCAGTCAGACTCGATGACATCAGCATTAACATTTGCATTAGCGCATTTTCTGGCTCCTTTGATTTTGGTGTTTCTACTTCTCCACCTTCTGCGCCTTTTTCCGCACCTGAGAACTCAGCCGAATCCAGATTCCCGCCTTCCGACTCGATCGCGTCACGCAAGCGTGCAATCAGTATGGCCTTTGTACCTTGTGTAGCCAGATTTCGTTGTTCCAACTCCTCTTTGAGCTCCGATATGCTCAATCGATTAATTTTGAGATGTAAATTTCCTGGCATTTTTATTGTTTCGGCTATTTTTCCACGTTAATTTTCACAATTGTGCACTTTAAAACTGTTTAAAAATTTTCACTTTCAAAATTTTTCTTTCGCACTTCTTGACACCACTGTCGCGTGTTATTGGTTCGCGGCCTATAATTTTGATGTTCCGGGAAAGTGAAAACGCAATGTCTTTTAATTAAAGTTAAAAGAGTTTATTTAATTAACTAAAATGCACAATAATCCGTTAACACTTTCACTAATTTTAATTTTCACTATTAAAATTAAAATTTAACACTTGTCCATAAATTTCTTATTGCAATTGTCTTCTAAATCACTTCACTATTACGAAAATCACTTTTCTACTACTCAAATAATATCGCTTCACACACAATCGCAGTTCTTATCGTAGTCGAATGAATGATCCCCCCATTCATTCAGCTCGCCTTTATATAGGGTCTCTACCTATTCACCCATTTCTCGCACATGGGCGAATGTTCGACCGAGAGGTACCTGGTAGGTTCGAGCAAATTCATGAATGGAGTGACGTCACTTGCAGATGTTGATCATGCTTGTTGTGTTCTCGTGGTTTCGAGTGAATTCGTGTTCTTCATTGTTGTGAAAACAATTGCGACAGTAGCTCGCAGAATTATTTGTACATGTAACAATATATATATATATATATATATATATATATATATATATATATATATATATATATATATATATATATATATATATATCAGGCCAATTGAAAAGTCCCCGGTCAAATGGGGCCGTTTTTTAACGATTTCATCCTTTAAACGATCCAATAACGCTATATAATAATCGCTGTTAATGGTCTGGCCCTTTTGGAGGTAATAAATGAATATTGTACCTTACGCATCCCAGAATACTGATGCCATAACCTTGCCAGCTAACTGTTGTGTTGTTCCTCGCTTTGGATTTGGTTCATCGTGTGCAGCCCACTTAGCAGACTGTCGATTGGACTTCGAAGTGAAATGATAGAGCCATGTTTCATCCATTGTCACATATCGACACACAAATTTAGGTTTATTGCGCTTAAACAGCTTCAAACACTGCTCAGAATTATTAACACGTTGTTACTTTTGATCGATTGTGAGCTCGCGCGTCACCCATTTTGCACACAGCTTACTCATGTACAAATATTCGTGAATGATATGATGTTCACGTTCAGAAGATATCTCTTTTGGGCGTCCACTGCGTTCGCCGTCTTCAGTGCTCATTTCACCACGTTTAAATTTAGCATACCAACCAATGATGGTTGATTTTCCTGGTGCAGACTCCGTAAACTCTTCATCAAGCCAAGATTTTGCTTCAACTGTATTGTTTCCCTTCAAAAAGCAATATTTTATCAACACACTAAATTCTTTTTTTCCATCTTTTTTCAAATAACAAAAGTAGCTACACTCACAATGCAATATATCACAAACCAATGGTCGGACTACTGTCAAATTTTGACACGTATCGTTTGAAGGTTGGTACTAACTAAATGGATTTAATGCTAGCACCGCCATCTGTGTATCACACCGGGGACTTTTCAATTGGTCTGTTATACATATATACATGTATATCTTATTTTCGTGAATAATCTGTTACAAGAACTTGTCTGATTGTTTTCCTTTAACTAGATCATTCAAAAGCTGGTGATTCGGCTAATTAATAATAATTCAAGATAATTGTCATCTTGAATCATTTTATCGATTTAAAATGATTCAAGATATTCAGTATATAATGTCGGATTCAATATTTTCACTTGCCAGTTATTGGTGCAAGTTTAATCCAAATCCACCTACAATGTTGCACTATACCCGCACAAAAGCAACTATGCTATCATTACTTTATAATCCAGTACTAGACCTTCACCTACACTGGTTAGTGATTAGTTTTGAGGCATATTATTATCAGATCTATATTAAATATTCAGATTTCAAGGAACATGTTTACGCGCTTTCAAGTGTTTATCTTTTTGATTTCGAGAAAAAGCAACTCCTTTTAGATTTATCATCTCGAACGCAAGAGCAAACAAATATCAAGGTGAATATTATACTCGTATGAAGGGCTAATGCTGCACGCATTTGTCCCGTTAAAGAATTCGCTTATTTAAACACCACTACCACACGTGCCTCTGCTCCTTATCGGGTATTTTCAAGGATAGCTGACTAAGAACATACCAAGAGGTAATGGCCCATTGCGGCTGATTCTTGCTGCTTCTCATTCTCATTAATATTCATCGGTTATGATTTATATAAATGATTGCTACCTTGATTCTATCGAAATTCTAATTCTCATCACCTCACCATTGACATTACCTCAGGGGTATTTGTTAGCGACAAATACTGTGGGTGGATCTAGTTTGTACGTAATTACCGAGACCGCTACGATCAACTTCTTCCGATGGTGGTGGCTTGAGGCAACAAGATTCATTTTAATTCATCATTTCAATGAGCTTATAGGCGAAGCAGTCAAGTTTACATACTCGTACATGCATACCTTGGCAGGCATTGAGGTAAGACTCGAGTGCGGTTTCGTTATTATTAGATAAGATTTCAAATCGGAGTATCCATTGTAGTTGCCGAAATGATCTTAAGGTAATATTCCACAATTGAAAACGGTTTTGTTGCTACGAAGGAAATCTTTTAGGCTAAGGCACCACACAAGCGTATTCATGGCCTCTGCATTGTAACCGGTAGCGGAGCTACTGCTATTGATAATATGCAAGTGTTATTATGAGCTGGGCGACATTCGCATCTTGACCAGACAAACAGTTGAACATCTTCATTATGTCCAAATGTAGGTACGAGTATTCGTATCTCGAAGTGAAAATATATGTAATTCAGGTGCGATCATGAAAATTGAAAGTAGGTTGATTTTGTGAAATTCGAGCATTGGACTTAAGAGCAGCTCATATGACTGATTTCACCACACATTGAGATACATAGCTATTCATGTTTTTTAACATAAAAGATGGATTGAAAATTGGATAAAATGTTTAAAATTATATTTCACTCTAAAGGTGTACAAGACGATCAAAATTTCGGAAATTTTATTTTCTCGTCATTGATTTTAAAAATATCGGACAGTAATCTACATTAGATAGTTTCGTTGGTTCCGCATGTGCATACAGAAATTTTATTGGCCGCTTAACCATCGCAATCTCCATAAAAAATTAATTTTAAGAATGTAAAATTCGCATTATGGTGCCAAAAAGTAAACAACCACCCGATTAGCGGGGTTAATTTCAAGTGACACCCAGAGCAAGAAATTTCTACTGTAATCTGATATTTTTGTGATAGTAACTATCATTTTAACGATTTCAAAGAAGTAAAACTCAAATATTTCTAACTCCAACACTTGCAATTTGTCCCGATCATTTAGATCCATACATAACCTCAAAGAATAAAGACTACGGGTATCTGCTCTGTAGGAAATTTTTTTCTCAAATTTTCAATTAAGTAATAATACAACAAGAACAACTTCAATTTATCGCAATTTCAAATTGTTTATTTCGATTTCAATGCAAAATGCATTTTGGCTAGTGCACAAGCTATCAAATTTAAATTAACGAATCGTAAAATATAAACAGGAAAGACTGTTATATTATGTGTAGTGTTTTTGTTAATGTTTGAACCGGTAAGGACAGCAGCGATGTTAACTGCCTCAGCGAGCTATGTAGTAATCGAGCAGTTGCCTGAAAAACATTTCCGGACGTAAACACCATTTTTGTTTACTACTCAAAAATCATCAAATATTATTTAATTTTTATTTGTAATTTAAAAATAAAAAAATTAAAAATTTAATATAAAAATATTTCAATAATAATATAATTTTTGAATTATATCTTACTATTAATAGTAAATTTTATAAAAATCCAAATAATAATTTATTAAATTTAATGTTTATTCTAAATTTTTATGTTTCTATAATATAAAAAAACAAATTAAATAAAAATTACAAATGAAAAAAAATTGAATGACGGCAACCCCTTTGCAACGCAATTTAACTAAGAATTGCAGTTTTATCTCGTCGGAAGGAAGCCACCGTTGCCGCCATGCAAAAAAAACCTCCGTGGTGGACACGTTCAGATAAAGTCGCGCAACAAATCCACGGCGACCGAAACAACGAAAAAAATGGGGACAACAAGCAAACGCGAAAATAATGGCGGAAATTGTTTGCCAAATAAATAAATACAGACCGGAATAATCGCAAAGTGCTTGGTGTGCAGTGAAGAGAACGAGAAAATCTCGGAGTAGTACTTGTACATTTCATCGGAAGCGGCTAAATGAAAAATCTGATGTTATTATTAGAAGTCGATACGTATTTTTTGCCGCGAGTCTTTGTTATTGCAAAAGGAAAGTTTGGTTCGATTGTCATTTGTTTGAGACAGCATTGGCCAAGTCACCAGCCATGGCTCTACCTCCCGCCAGGTTTTGCTTCTATTCGAAACTCCACAGGAGATGCCTGTCAACTCGTGATTTGCGACCCGGGGTCGCTTTTATGCCGAGTTATCCCATCGGGCAACGGAAAATCTTTTGGGTCTCCATTTCAAGCCTTGGGCCCTTCAAGGTGTCGCATTTCGAACTGTGTGAAAATTGGTTATCGAAATCATTTACAAGCCATGAAGCTCTAAAAGCAGGTAAAGCAAGTGTAGAGTAGCTAAGTGTATGCAGTGAGATATGCCGGATGAGTAAATTGACAAGCGAATGGAAAGAACTGTTTTCTAACCGGAATGGGTTTTCTAGCATGCTGACAGGTTTTAGTTGGATCAAATGTTGAGGAAAACAGTGAAAGGCTTCAACAATTTAATATAAAAACAATATTCCTAAAATACAAGAATAAAATTTGTCGGACTTTAAAGGAAATTTCAAGAATTTTGCAGACCTTACCCACCCCGTCAGCGAGGGCTCATTGGAGGAGGATTGGGTAAGTACCTTTTTATTTGCCTAAATTTCATTGTTCACAAATTAAATGACTTATTTACAGCATACATGCAATGTGTTTTGAGTTTGCGTCAAATTTCGTTAGTGCATGTTTAAGAAGAAAAATCCTGAATAATTTTGAATTAAATAATTACATAAATAATCGTACCCTTTAATGGATCTAGACATTAATAATTTCTTATATATTATGCTGGACAGAAATGTTGTTAAGATGAAAGTGAAATATCACAGAGGATACATGTGCCTTTTCAAAATCGAAATGAAAGCGCAAAGACTTGCATATTGTATTTAACTCTGAATAAATATTGTCGCGTGTTATGGTCCGTGGCCAATAATTTTAATGTTCCGGGAAAGTGAAAATGCAATGTCTTTTAAATTAAATTAAAAGAGTTTATTAAATTACTTGAAAATGCACAATCACTTATTTGGTCTATTTCACAATTTTAATTTTCACTATTTAAATCTAACTTCCACTTGTCCATAAATTTCTATCGCAATTGTCTTCTAAGATCACTTCACGATCAACGAAAATCACTTTTCTATTACTCGAACAATATCGCTTTCCACACACTTTCGCAGTTTTTACTATCGCGGTTCTAATGAATGATCCCCCCATCCATTCAGCTCGCCTTTATATAGGGTCTCCATCCGTTTAATGCATTTCTCGTACGTTGGCGAATGTTCTGCCGGTATCTGGTATATTCGAGCAGATTAATGAATGGAGTGACGTCACTTTCAGATGTTGATCATGCTTGGTGGGTTCTCGTGGTTTCGAGTGAATTCATTTTGTTGATGTTCTTAATGGTTGTGAAAACAATTGCGACAGTAGCTCGCAGAATTCTTCGGACATGTAACAATATCTTCTATTATATCTACTTTTATATATAAACGCACATATCATGCAATATATTTACATATATTATTTATAATCGAGAAAAAATGAATGAGAACGAGAATTAAGTGAAGACGGGTAGTGTACAAACTTTTTGACAATTTTATTTTTTTTATCAAAATAAAATTGTTCACGTCGCGAACTTTGAAGACATCTATCCTTCCGACCGCTTGATAAAATTTTTATAGACATACCATTCGTAAATAATGAAATAATATAAGGTTAAGCAAAAAGTAAACATTAACTGTTTTTTAAAAACTAACACAATTTCAATAGGTTAGCCTGGCGCAATTTTTTCTTTTGATAGCGATGTATTTTTCTTTAATATATCATGTTTGATTTTCCTTTCATTGCCAGCGCAATTAGAAAATTTTTTAAAGAATCATTGATAAAAAAACGAATGCATAAATATTGAAGTATATTAGAAAGCAAAATAGCTGGGAAAAAAGTTATTATTTATTTACATGTTATTATATAGGAAAAAAAACCAGAATGAATAGGTTATTTAATTATACGTTCAGGCTTTGCATTTAGTTGAAAACCTGACCGGGTATGGGACCCGCACCTTTGGTTGGCCCCTCCCCTCATGAGCTAGCCATCGGGTGAGCTCACCCCTTTTCTTTGTCGTTACAGGTGCTCTCGCAGGGTAGAGTGGCCTTCCGCTTGAATTTCCTATTTATGCTAAAATGTTATGTGATCCCATCATATAGGGTTTTCCAATGAGAGGTGTTATTTTGATATCAGAAGAAAAATGTCATTTTTTAATATGAATGATCGGATATTTATTTTACTATAAAGAAAAAGGTATACCGTTAATAGCAAAAGATAACATCAGGCAAATGACTACCACAACACGCTTACAGGACCATATCCTTTCCATGAAATTTTCCATAACCCAATCGCAAAGTGGCTGCCCTATGTCCTCGATAGCCTCACGAATTCCATCTTTGAGGTCTTGAATCGACGCTGGGCTGTCGGCGTAGACCTTCTCTTTCACGTGGCCCCAAAGGAAGAAGTCGAAAGGTGCTAAATCAAAATAACACCTCACTACATCTATTTCGAGCTACGCTAAAATAACCTTACCTGACAACGCGTACGCGTAGTGGCAGCTAGCTTTCTGTGATTTCATGGGGTGGGTCCTTTTCGCCAGCACAAAATCTACACTACAAAATTATTTTCACGTGCACGATTTGCATAGATAACATGGCCTGGTGGAAACCGAAGGGGGTCTTAGTCCTTTCTGCCTAACCTACCGATGACACAAGTGATTTTTCTGTTTTCAACGAGGTAGCAAGCTCTTATCAGAAAATGGGGAACCGGGTGGATTTTATTCACCAACGGACCCTCCCAACAGGATAAAGTCCATATGACTAGGTCCATCTCACTCATGTGGCGGTTCCTTATCCCTTTCAGGGAGAAAAAAAAGATCCAATTTTTCTTCTAATTCATTTAGCAATTTTTTTTTATATACCTCCATTCTCTACCACTCTCTCCATCACTCTTTCATCTGCACTTCACACGTCGTCAATTCCAACGTGTCCCACCAGGCAATGCTAAAACATCGGTATAAGGGGTACACCAAATGCTGTGAACTACTCCTTTCCTGCTAGTCTAGTCCGATTCGTGAACAGTTCTCTCTATTATAATACGACGCAGTGAAAAAAAAACCTGAGTTTATAGAAACCAGCTGTCTTTAAGTATCTCGACCGTAGGGTCTAAACTGCCCTAAGATACTGCATTTTCAATCCTCCGGACTTATCATTAATTTGAATTTATTAGATGTTCCTAAGTCTTTTCTTAAAAACCAATAATGAGTTTAGGTTTTTCACTGTTTCTGGAAGATTTTTGTATATACGCAGAGCATCATTCGTTGCATCGTTCTTTAGTCGATCAGTTCTAGCATAAGGTATTACAAAATTGTTGGCATTTCTTGAATAATATGGATTTATTTGTGTTACTTTTATAACATAAAGGGGCTTCGTTCCGATCCACTGGAAATTTAACATTTGAAGATAAACTTAGCTTTCTCCATAGTAATAATTTGACTGAAGGTGAGTGCATTGGTCCGTTGATACACTAGTCTTGTTGGAGTGAGAATCGGAAGGTTTAGAAGGTTCTTCTGTTTAAAAATAATGTATTTTGTTTTTTAGTATTCAATGCTAGTTTATTTTCGATAAGCAATGAACGATATTTATCTAGATCCTCGGTGACGATATTCTCCATGGCAACTTTATCATGTCCTGAATAAAGAAGTACAGTATCATCAGCATATAATGTGTGGTGAGCTTTCAGTTTACATATATTCAAATTATTGGTGTATAGCAAAAACAAGGTTGGTCCAAGTATGGATCCTTGAGGAACCCCCGATTTCATTGGCGCCAGATTGCTCAAGACATAATTAACTGATGTGATTTGGAATCTTCCTTCCAAATAACTTTTAAAAAGCTGTTTCGGTTTTCCTTGTATACCACGCGATTTAAGTTTTTGAAGTAACAGGTCATGATCAACCGTATCATTAGCTTTCTTCAGGTCCACAAAAATTGCAATAACATAATCACCTTTATCAAGACTTTCATTCATGTAACGTGAGACAGAAAGTAACGCATCGAAAGTACTCTTGTTCTTTTGAAAGCCAAACTGCTTCGGATTTATGATGGAATTGTCCATTAAGAAAGATTTTAAACGATTATTTACAAGTTTTTCGAATATTTTACTAAAGGTTGTCAAAAGTGCAACAGGGCGGTAATTATTTGGGTGCAGATGATCTCCTCCTTTGAATATTGGAATTATTTTTGCCAGTTTCTCTTCGTCCGGAAATCATCTTCCATTTCTAATATGCTCGTTTATAAAATTTCCCAGTGGTTCAGCTTCATGTATGGCGATGTTGTCAATACCTGGTGCTGCATTTTTTTCAAATTTTCGATTGTATTTAATACTCCTCTTTCAGTCGTTTGATGAACGTAAAAGATGGACTTAGGTGGGCTATTTATGATATTGAAATAGCTTGTTGACTTTTCGCCAATTGTTGAAAAAAAGTGGTTTAGCGAGTTTGCTGTTCCACATGGGCGTGCTGCATTGTTAGAGACCATGCCGAAAAATTCAGCATTTGATAACATGATCCAGGGTGATGAATTATCTTTTATTTCATTTACTTATTTTCCATAGTGAGTTGTCCGCCGCTGTTTCCAATCTTCTGGAGAAATTTGAAAATTTAGCTTCTTTTATGAGACGTTTTGATTCTTTTAGGGCTTGTTTGTACAGATGTTTAAGTGCTAGATCTTCAGCATTCTTTTTGTATTTTTTATAAGCCTTCCTTTTGTTAATACTAGCCTCAATAACTTTCTTTGTTATCCATGTACGAGTATTTTGTCGACATCTGATCTTTTTCTCAATGGTAGAATCATGCATGGACTCTGTGATCATATTTTTGAGCTCCATAAAGTTTTCAGGTTTTCAGTTTGTTAGCAACTGTTGAAATTTATGGAAGTTGATGGACCAAAAATAGAACCTTCAGGAGCGCCAGAATATACACCAGTTGAAAAAGTATAGGAATTACCTATAATCAATAAGCCACGGCTAGTAAGAAAACTTATGAAAATACGAGCTAAAGAAATAGAACAATACTATCTAAAAGATTGTAAATTACACTTCTTAACCAAACTGAATCGAAAATATTTTCAAGATCAAATGTATACGCCACTGTAACTTCTTTGTTTTGCAAACCAGAAGAAATTTTATCATGAACGGATAAGATTGTATGTTCAGTAGAAAATTTTTTCTTCAAGCCAAATTGTTTAATACAAATGAGTGGTTTAGAAAATATTTTAAAAGATCTCAGAGTAATTTTTTCAAGAATTTGGCCTAGGTTCAAAAGAAGAGAGATTGGTCTCAGTCACCATTTGATCTTGACTTTGGCAAAGGAACTAATGTGGCTGCTTTCTAAACGGATGGAGAGTAACAATTATTAATGCCATTGTTTGCAATAATGACCAGAAGTCTAGAGATTGAACTGCTACATTTCCTGATTACTAAGTTCGGAATACCATCTGGACCAAATGATATTTTATCATTCAAATTTACTATTATAGATTGGATTTCACAATCCTAGTGGGAAATATCACGATAATTTAAACAAGTGGAATGTGAGGAGCTATTATTAGGAGAGAATATTGTCAAAAAGATCCTTCAAAACCCAAACAAAAAAGAATTGACTTTAGTCTCTGAAAGTTCTTTTAAAGCGTTGTTAGCAGTACAGCACTGTCAAGATTATTATAGAAGGAGGAGTAAGCGTTCAATTTTTCATCTATTGTAAGATATGATTGTCCATTAAAACTAATAGCATCCCCGGACGTATTTCAATCATTTGATAGCGGGCCAATCAAGTTATGTATTTCTTTACAAACATATAAGGATGGCTTCGTAGAACAAAGTTGCAGTTTATACGCCGTATTCAATTCAAGACGCATCTTGTCTCTTATAATTTTACTTATGCAACTAATTTGTAATCGAAGAGGGATATACTGTGGATTTACTCTGTCGTAATTTTGGTGACATATTCTTTTTAGCTTTTGTTACCTTTAGTACTAGTATGAATTAAATGCTGTGTTGATGGAGAAAGATTGTCATATTTTTAGATATATTTTTTTCTGGCAGGGGCAAAAGAGTCCATGCATAAAGATATCATAGAAGAGAGGACGTAATTTCACTCATAGGTTCACGCCCATCCGGGAAACAAGACCAATCAAAATTCTTAAACGAGTGAAATAAGTGACTTCCAACAGAAAAACGTCGGAAATACGTCATCGATTTTTTTGGCAGTTCACAATCGCTATCATATTGTGAACAGACGTTTAACTGTCAATAGTTGTCATTGCAGCTAGTCACCGGCTTTCAAAGTAAACAAAAAGAATTATCAAATAATGAATGCGACGCGTTTTCTTACGTCTATCGAATTTACTTCTCTTGGACCTTTAACTTTTTTTAAATCATTAAAATCGATTGGTTCTTTGCTGCGGTCTTCGAGTCCAATTTACAACGTAACACTCACACATATAAACTGCGCAAGAACTTTTTCTTCTTCAGCTGAACCAGTCAAGCTCATCGCTGGAGCGGGGAGAAGAAAACTCGATTGCTGGACCCTGATAGCGGGGGGAGAACAGCCGAGATTCGACATAACACGTCACTTTGCAACTGGGCCGATCACACTTCAGAGGAGAAAGATGGTAAGTGGTATTGACTTTTACGTCCCTGAAATTCAGCAAAACCACTTGTTGAATTTATCAAATCCATTCAACCGAAACAGCGAACAATAGTAGATAATTTGTCAATGCATATGCGTCTTATCTTTTTTGACCTCGCTTAACCTGTTCTCTTCAATTCCAGCCGAAACTCACCGAACAAGAACGCAACGAACAATTGCAGCCTCTTCTCAATGCTGGCTGGTCAATGGTTGAAGGCCGTGATGCAATCTACAAAGAGTTCATGTTTAAGGACTTCAACCAGGCTTTCGGATTTATGACCTCTGTCGCGCTTCTTGCTGAAAAGATGGACCATCACCCAGAGTGGTTCAACGTCTACAACAAAGTGCAAGTCACCATGTCGACACACGATTGCAGTGGTCTCAGTGCCAAGGACGTTCGGGTTGCGAATTTTATGGAGGAGCTTAAGAAACGTTGCTAGGTATTAGGTCAAACATTTGTACATTTGTTTTCAACTTTATTATTAAATTAACGCTACTTTGGGATAACCGTCGTTTTACTTAGTATTTCATAATCAGCCTCTTCGGACTCGTCGGGGGAAGTTTCGTCTACGGAATAACCTATATGTCGGAAGAATGCTAATGCGTCGGGATTATTTTTCAGAACTGTGAGGACGACTTTCTCCATGTTAAAGTGTTGTGCACATTTTTCTAAAGCGTTCATCAGGAAATTCCCCAAACCCTTTCGTTGTTGAGATTTGTCGATTTGTAGTTCATAACTGAAATAGAATTCAGTGAATAAATGCAAAATAACTAAAGGCCGGTGAAAAACTCACCAATACAAAACACAGCTCTCGTAATCCATGTCAAATCGAAACATAGCATAAGCTACAGGTCGCTTTTCACTATCCACAGCCACAAGGTATCGCGCCCAATTTTTGTTGAGTTCGGCTTGTTTTATCTTAGGTTGCCAGCCGAGTTTACACACTTTGTAGAAAGGTCCTACGTTCGCTTCAGCCAGTCTAAATGCCCATTTAATTACTTTTGAATCCATATCCGATTTCTGCTTACAATATAAGGATACTTCGAAGTCATCTTTCTTAAAATGTGAATAGTCCGGGAAAGCTTCTTTGATAGGATTTACACTTCTCGCGGCTATCTCTAAATATTTTTTCTGCTGAGTAACGTTCATCTTAACCGTAATTTATGTTAACTCAATTTATTCAACACTTCAAGCGAACTCTTTCCACGAAAGGCTTCAAATTACAAACCGGCGCGCGGCGCGTAAATATTACTTGACAGTTTGTAACCGGTTCATTAGTGCTGCCAACGAACTTGCTCATGAGTGGATGTGAATTATCGGTTCTTCGGCAAAAGTCATTGAAATTGCCTAAATACAGGAACTGTAACTGCTATTAAAATACTGTACAATAAATTTGTCATCCTTGAAGATAAGAGTTTATCTGTTACGGGAGGTTATTTAGCAAATGAATTTGTGGATTACTTATAATATATATAAATTTCTTTTCAAACTTCATAAATAGGGAGCCAATTTCGATGAATGCAAAAAACATTCACCCAAAAAATTTTAAGTATATTTATCTTTGAGAAAAAAAATAATTAAAAAACTTCGACCAAATAGAAAGTATCCTAAGATGGAGGAAATTTCATGGAATCGGTGCTTATCCGATTTTCGTTTTTCCCCTTTCACAAAATAACAGCAAGTTTTCTCCAAAACCACAAAAGCCACGAATATAAAATTACATGCGTAAATTATAAGTGCTACCCTGTTCAAAGTACCATACCAGAGCCTGAGACTTCACGGCCTACGCCACAGCTTTGCAGCGCACCGCCTCTTTCGCCAATATCCGTCGCTCCTTCGTTACCTGCTCAGCTAAACACTCGAAGAGCTCATTGCTGTAGCTGGTGGGACTCATGACATAGGACCATCTGTCATGGCGACTTCTCAATTTCGAATTTCAACGCCTTCGTCCGGCTATGCATCTCCAAAGCTTAGCGACAATTCCGCCAAAAGCTCTGCTCGCTCTGGAGGGATGGCACACTTTCCTGATCTACCCTTTCAGCACCAGATCGTTACAAGTGGCCCGCCAGTACTCGCCCGACCACGTCGACTCTCAGATGAACGACTTAGGGCAGCTAAAAGGGAATTCAGTGAATTGCTAGAGCGGATAATCATCCGCCCCTCAGCGAGTCAGTGGGCCAGTCCTCTTCACATGGTGCCGAAGGACAATGGAGGTTGGCGAGCTACTGGTGACTATTGCCAGCTCAACGCAATCACCCGCCCCAACTGTTACCCACTTCCAGTAATAGAGGACTTGCTGCAGGATTCTCAAAGCAACGTGTTTACGGTCATCAACCTTCACAAAGCATTTTACCAGATCCGGATGGCTCCGGAAGACATGGAAAAGACAACAGTCACGACGTCTTTTAGATTGTTCAAGTTTTTGGGCATGCCACTCGGTCTGAAGAATGTGACTCAGATCATGCAGCGTACAATTAATCATGTCCTCAGAAATCTACCATCCGTGCGTAAATATCAGGATGATCTTCTCGTCATCTCAGACAGCCACGAAGAGCATCAGGCGCACCTCGCTAAGCTTCTCTCGACTTTAAATGAAGCATGCCTCCAAGTTAACTGGACTAAATGTCAGATCGCCCAGCCGCAAGTAACATTTTCCGGGTATCACGTGTCGAAATAAGGTTCCCCCTCCCCCCTCTGCCAAAGACCCAGGCCATCATTGACTTCCGAAGACCCGGGGACACTACGCAGCCCAGACGTTTCGTGGGAATGCTGAACTTTTACCGGCGCTGCATTCCGCAAGCTGCTATGTTGCAAACTCCTCTCACCGACTTACTCAAAGGAATCACGAAAAAGAAAGCTAAACTTGCCTGGTCCGAGCAGGCCAACGATTCTTTTATGCGCTGCAAACAGGCTATAGCTTCTGCAACAACCTCAGCTTTTCTCTTGCCCATTCAGCGGCTTGCTTTACGCACGGATGTATCCAACACAGTCATAGGCGCAGTTTTGGATCAGCAGCTAACTGATGGTACCTACATCCCAACTAGGATTCCTCTCGAGAAAGCTCTCAGATGCGGAGCAGAAATATTCGACCTACATTCGGAAGCTTCTTGCCATATTCGCTGCAATCATTTCCAGCGCATTTTCGGAGGCAGGCAGTTCACCACCTATACAGATCATCGGCCGCTCACTCATGCACTCAAGCAACGATCAGAAAAAGCATCGCCTTGGCAATTAGATTTTACATCGCAGTTTAATACCCAGCTGGAATACAAACCTGGGGAAGAAAACGCTGTAGCTGACGCACTCTCGCGCGTGGAAACTGTCTCCATTTCTGCCACCTGCAACCTCAGCGCCATTAGCGCTGACCAAGAGTAAGATGAGCAGCTACTGCACCTATTAACTATCCCTCGTTTCAAGCTTCGACGCCTCGAGCACAACGGATATTCATTGGTTTGCACCAAACACGACAGCACTATCAAGCTCTACTTGCCAGTCTCACTACGCAAACAAGCATTCGACGCAGCTCACAATTTGTCACATCCGAGTGGTCATGCTACTGCTAAGCGCATCACCCTCAGTAGGGGTAGAATACCAGTTCTAACTCACTTTTTTCATACGAATTGAGATTGATTTTGCGCGCCACCTAGTGGTGGAAATTGGAACTAATGGCGCTTGAAGCGGCCGGGAATGAAACTAATGGTTTGTGTCTCGGATATGTGGGTGTGTGTCTTGGGTGTGTGGGTGAGTGTATTAGGGTGGTATAGGTGGGTGCCTGGGATACTGAGGTGCTAGTCCGCGGTAGATATGGATGTCATGGATGGTTGTGGTGAGGATATGTGTCTAGGGTATGTAGGTGTATGTATTGAATTAGCATAGGTATACGACTAGGATAATTAGGTGCGAGTTTAAGTTAAGTAAGTAAGTAAGAGATCAGTGTCCTGGTTAAGTAGGTAAGCGTTCCGGGTTTTAGTAGCCTCTAGCGGTTAGTAGAACTAGTATTGATGGGTGTGTTCTAGAATAGACATATGTCTTTAGATTACGGGTGCGCTTTCTTAGCCTAAGTAGCCTCTAATGGTAAATGGTGATACTAGGCATATTGACTATATTCTGGGGTAGTCCCATATTTTCAATCAATAGATTAGAGCTCTATATTTCTCAGCGGGCATTTATATTGGGTTAATATACAAGTTTGAAATAAATGGGAGCTAGCCTTTGACGCTTTTAGCGATAGGTAATTATATTATTTATGGATGTTATTTCTCTATAGTGGAGAGATTTTTTATACGAGTATATTCATTGCTTCTAAAGATTTTTCATATATTCATTGCTTCTGTGGCGCTGCCGTCGCTAGCGATCAGTTTTTCAGTGAGCACCAACTTCACTCGAGTCGAGGTGAGAATGATCATCGGAAATCGATCATTACACCAGCAACCATCGTAGAGACAACGACGACCATCGAAATTGTTTTACTCTTCAATCATTATCCTTTGTGTGAAAAATAAAGTAGTTGTTTGCGTGTGCAATAGTCGTTGTTCCCACTTATTCACCCAACTGCAACACCCCGACAACCGACAGCGCACAATTGGTGACCCACGTACGTGAGTTTAGCAATGGCCGAAGATAATTTCCAGGACGCGGTCAGCGGCGCCTTCGGCCAATCATCCACAGCGTCAACTTTTCCGGCGGAATCGTCCGAGATTTGCGCCGTTGCAGTAAAATTTCCACCGTTCTGGCAGAGTGAGCCCGAGTTATGGTTTGCCCGAGTAGAGGCATTGTTCCGGACGAGCAAGATCGCGGGGGACCAAGCACGTTTTGACAGGATTGTGGCGGAATTGGACATGGCGACTATCTCACAAGTGGCTGATATCATTAAGACCCCACCCGAATCAGGTAGATATCTGGCGTTAAAATCTAGGCTGCTATCCGTTTTCGCGCCTAAAGATCACGAGCGACTCCACCAGATGCTATACGGCTTGGAGCTAAATGATCAGCGCCCATCTCAAATACTTCGTAAGATGCAGTCAATCGCGGGAACCCTAGTACCGGAATCCATGGTAAAAACCTTGTGGCTGCAACGACTGCCAGCAAACTTCCGCGCCATCTTGGCAGTTTCAGCCGCTGACAGCATCGAGAAGCTCGCGGACGCGGCGGATCGAATCGCAAGCGTTGAATCGACGGAGGTAGTCGCTAGCATCCTGCGCCGTACAGACGGGCAATCGAACGAGGGCCCAGACAGTGACAGCTTCAGAGAGCAAATAGCGGAGCTCCGTTCCGAGTTTAAGCGGATGCAGTCCATTCCAACCGGGGCAGCGATTGCCCAGTCCAACACTTGCCATTGCACCTCGCGACGTAAGACACCCGTATCGCCCAGGCCGGACCGCGGCTGGTGCTATTACCACGAGCGATTCGGCGACAGAGCAAAACGTTGTCGCTCGCCATGTGCCTTTCGGGTTTCAGCGCCGGGAAACGCATTGAACCACTAGACGGGCAGGCGACGGCTGGTGGTTCCACAATAAATCGCCTATTGATCTACGACCAAGGCACGAAATTGTCATTCCTCGTCGACACCGGCGCGGACGTATCCGTTATTCCCGCTTCAACATTTAGGTGCAAACGGAATTCATCTTCTTTCAAACTGTTCGCCGCCAACGGCACACCAATCGACACTTTTGGTAGAGCGACGTTGAACCTGTCACTTGGGTTCCGGCGAAAATTTCGTTGGAGCTTCTACGTTGCTAAAGTATCGCGACCAATTTTAGGGGCCGATTTCTTGAGAGAGCACGGACTCCTCGTCGACCTTAAGAACCAGCGTCTTACCGAACCCGGCTCACGCGGATCAGTTCGGGGCCTCATCCATCAGCACCCTCACCACTCCATTTCAACGATAAGCGCTAAAACGCGGTTCCACACGCTGCTGAGACGTTTTCCCGCCTTAACCAATCCTGCCGCCAAATGCAAACCAGCCGACCACGACGTCCGACACTTCATAACCACGATAGGCCCACCTGTAGCAGAACACCCGCGTAGGCTCAACAGCGAAAAACTTAGAGCCGCTAAAGCGGAGTTCAAATACCTGTTGGAGCGGGGTTACTGCCGACCCTCTAGTAGTCCTTGGGCGAGCCCGCTTCACCTCACCCGCAAGAAAGACGGTTCGTGGCGACCTTGCGGGGATTACCGCAGACTCAACGCGGTCACAGTGCCTGACAAGTACCCGATGCGCCACATTCAGGACCTTACAATCGAGCTGGCCGACAAACGAATATTTTCCAAAATCGACTTATACAAGGCTTTCCATCAGATCCCCGTCGAGGAAAGCGACATACCGAAAACGGCAGTCATTACGCCGTTTGGCCTCTTCGAGTTTACCGTAATGACTTTCGGTCTGCGTAACGCGGCACAGTCCTTTCAACGCTTTATGGACAGGGTACTTTTCGGCCTTGAGTTCTGCGTGTGCTACATCGACGACATACTGGTCGCCTCAGAATCAGAGGAGCAACACGTCGATCATCTACGCCAAATTTTTGAGCGCCTGGCGAAATATGGCCTACTACTGAATGTGGCCAAGTGCGAGTTTGGAGTCCGGGAGGTTGAATACCTGGGCCATATGATCAACGAGCATGGTGTCTCACCGCCCCCGTCACGAGTAGAAGTGATCCGCAACTTCAAGAAGCCCTCCAACGTGAACGAGCTTCGCCGTTTCTTGGGCACGATTAATTTCTATCGCCGCTTTATATCCAACGCCGCCAGATTACAGGCTCCGCTAAACAGGTACTGTGTCGGAGCAAAGAAAAATGACAGAACTCCTATTGAATGGACATCGGAAACGGAAGAGGCATTCCTCAGGTGCAAGAATAGTTTGGCTGACGCCACCTTGCTAGTTCATTTCAAAGCAAATGAACCACTCAGACTTACCACAGACGCTTCAGACGTGGCAATAGGAGCGGTGCTTGAGCAGCGGCAGGGAGAATGCTGGCTGCCCCTCGCCTTTTTCCAGAGAAAGCTGTCCGTCTCGGAAACCAACTATAGTGTATACGACCGCGAATTGTTGGCGGTTTACGATAGCATTCGCCATTTCCGCCACTTTTTGGAGGGCACACAGTTCCACGTCCTAACAGACCACAAACCGTTGGTGTACGCGTTCAGGCAATCAGCCACGAAAGCTTCTCCTCGTCAGCTGCGGCATTTGGGTTTTGTGTCGCAATTTTGCACGGACATCAGACATATACCGGGCTCCACCAACGAGGTGGCAGACGCGTTATCCCGAATTGAAACAATCACAATGCCAGCCGGCATCGACATCGAACATTTGGCCAGAGAACAGCGGGGTGACACCGAACTCCAACGACTATTTGACAGCAACGTCACTTCGCTCAAACTACAAAGGATGGTTGTTGCCGGAAGCACGGAATTGATAGTAGATGCGTCACTGCCACACTCGCGCCCCGTTGTGCCTTCGAGCTTGCGAAAACAGATTTTCGACGTTTTCCACAATCCGTCGCATCCAAGTGGACGCGTCACCCAGAGAACGATAGCAAAAAGGTTCGTTTGGGCCAACATGAGGAGAGACATTCGCGTCTGGGCTCGCGACTGCTTGCCATGCCAGCGTTCGAAGGTCGGCCGTCACCAGAGGAACATCATACAAACTTTCCAATTGCCAGAGGAGCGGTTTCAACACATCCACCTGGATATCATCGGCCCGCTAATTCCCTCACAAGGATTCAAGTATTGCCTGACAATGATTGACCGGTTCTCAAGATGGCCCGAAGCAGTTCCACTGGTGGACATAACAGCTGAGTCCGTCGCCCGCGCTTTCTTCAATAACTGGGTTTCGCGATTTGGCGTGCCTCGCACGATCACAACGGACCAGGGCAAGCAGTTCGAGTCGTCCTTGTTCAAGGCGCTGACCGCATTCATGGGCTGCGAGAAAAACCGGACGTCGCCGTACCACCCGGCGTCCAATGGGATGATAGAACGCTGGCATCGCACGCTCAAGGCCGCCATAATGTGCCACGAAAGTAACCCGCAGTGGCCCAATGTGCTCCCTACTGTACTTCTCGGTCTGCGAGGATCCGTCAAGGAGGACCTGTCAGCCTCTTGCGCGGAGTTGCTATATGGCACAACGATTTCGTTTCCCGGAGAGCTTTTGGTTCCTCGTAACACCACGTCAGAGCCCCACGAGTTCCTCCTCAGCCTACGGGACACCATGAGCAAGCTTCGCCCGGTTCCGCCGCAACATCGCAACACACGCTCAACTTTCGTCAATAAAAACATGTCATCCTGCACTCACGTCTTCCTCAGAAGAGACGCCGTCAAGAAGCCGCTCACGCAGCCCTACTCAGGCCCACACAAGGTACTCGAACGGGTTTCCAATATCGTTTACGCCATCGACGTCAACGGACGAAAAGTCATCGTCTCGACCGAGAGACTCAAACCCGCTTTCACCGAAGCTGAATCTTTTCCATCGCCCGAAGTTCGCGAAGGCACACCTGCGGCCCCTGCCCGAGTGATCACAACATCCGCACCAGCCCTACGTCGCATCCTACCACCAATCAATGCTCCACCGACTTCGTTGAGAACATACCCGCCGAGTAGCAAGCTGGCCCCGCTTGCATTTCAAACACCGGTTCAGCAAAACGGCACCGAAGTTTCCATCAACCGCTCCCAGCCCTAGCTCCAGGCTAAGACTCGGGATGCGGCTCACTTCTCAAAAGTCCTCAACAAATAACAACATCGCGACGTTCCAGCTGCCAGCAACACGATGACATGTATGCTGCCAGCGTCACTCGGAGGGGAGTACTGTGGCGCTGCCGTCGCTAGCGATCAGTTTTTCAGTGAGCACCAACTTCACTCGAGTCGAGGTGAGAATGATCATCGGAAATCGATCATTACACCAGCAACCATCGTAGAGACAACGACGACCATCGAAATTGTTTTACTCTTCAATCATTATCCTTTGTGTGAAAAATAAAGTAGTTGTTTGCGTGTGCAATAGTCGTTGTTCCCACTTATTCACCCAACTGCAACACCCCGACAACCGACAGCGCACACTTCTAGTCTTTGAGTAGTTTTGTTATTCATAGTTGTTATAATCTTTAGTGGAAGTGCTTCTCGGGTCTTTAACGCTTCTAGCGGTAGATAGTTTTTTAGCCATGACTAATTTAATGTAAATGTTAGGAGGTGCATGTCTAGAGTTGATACCTTGAAGTATTAGGGTTGTTGAGCAATTAGGGAAGCTCTATGGATAGGTGGCGCTCTGGGCGATAGGTTTACTGCTTATAGGGCGTATCTCACTACTGAGAGGCTTCCGGGTCGAACGATTTACTTTTTCACAATAGGCGTACTGAACGTTTTTTATGGTGCGAGTGGTTGCGTGGTGACGGCGGGCGTTTGCATAGACGGATGACTGCGATACTGATGGATGATGGACGTGCCCGTCAGCGCGTATTCTAAGGCGTGGGAATTTACTTCATGGGCGCTTGGATAGGGAACACGTTGCAGCGATTGGTGTCTTTGGCTGCGTGTGGAAATTGCCGATTCGCTTGATCATGCTAGGCGTGCCGGAAGTTTTTATGACTCGGTCAGTTGCATGGTGATGGAGGGCGCTGCTATAGCCGGGTGGCTTTGCATTATGGATGGGCGACGGGCTTGCCTTTCGACGGGTGTTCTAAGGCGTGAGAATTTCCTTCATGGGTGCATGCTTAAGGTACGTTTTGCTCCTCGTTTGATGTCTGTGGTTAAAGATGGATGGTATTGTAGATGTGATGCGCGTCGCTTGTTGGAGGAAGTAATCTGAGGTGTATGTTTCCACCGAGGCGGATGTTATGAGCCATAGAAATTTGTCTCGTGAGCGTTTGGTTAAGTTTCCGCGTTTCTCATCAAAGGATGCCTGTCTTTAAGTATGGAAGGCCTTGTCGGCGATTCGGAATGATTTGCGTCGCTTTTTGGAGGATCGTGATTGGGGTGTAGATTTGTTCGGCGGTGAATGCTGTAAGGTATGGAAATTATCCTCGGGGATGCGTGGCATGTGCAAGTGAGTTTGCTTGCTAAGTGTAGTGTTTCGTTCGCATAGACTTCTCTGTTGGCGGGAGTTTTAGGGCATCGGAATCTACAGCGTGGAAGAGAAGTGACGTGGCATACACTGCATTGCAATATGGTTTTGCCTGATGGAGGCAGATTTTTTGTTGTATTGGTCGTGGGCAGCGGGTAACGTGATGCGCGGCATTGAGACGTGTTTTCATAAATATCCATTCAAAGATGCGCTTGTTCTAGTTTGCTGCTTATTATTTACATTGATCGTTTTCAGTTTCGTTTTGCTCGGATACGTCGTTTCGTTGTTTTGTGACTCATTGCTATTGTATATTATTGCTTTTATCGGTTTCATGTCAATAGTACTTTAAGAATCGTCTACAATGTATTTTGTTCGGTTAGACTACTATGTTGATTGCTCAAATCTATGGATGCAGTGAAAAAGATAATGCGTTCTTGATATTTAGTATAGTATTAAATTTTAGTTTGCTTGTAGCAGCATTTTGTTTATCTGCATCATCATGACTTTCTATACTTCATTCTCTGATTGTACTATTATGTAGAAGTATGGCACTATATTCATTTTTTTCATTACTATAGGATGCTCATTGGTTTTGTTCAAAAATTCTAATAATTTCTTCCAAGACGAGTTATTTTTTCAAATTAATGATCTTGTAGTGCATGAGATGGTGATAATTTTGTTCGTACATCATATGATTTGTCCCTTTTGATAAGCGCTTGGGTCTATTTTTTAGATCATTATGTTGACATGTATGTTTTGGGTATCTGTTCCCAATTTCAGATTATTTATGGATGTTGTCTAGGAAAGATTTTCCGATTTATGGCTTCTGGAATGCTACTTTTTTATGATGGATGTAGAAATCATCGTGGTGGTCCTAATGAGTAGAAATATGGACGCATTTTCATTGATAAATTTTGGATACGTACTGAAAGGAAGAACCTAATATAGAAAAAAGTGAATGCGGTAGGTCATTGACATTAGGGGTTTGTTGGTATTATGGTATTATTCTTTGTTTATGCCCATAACGCATGGAAAAATATTTTTTAGTCATGCTAGCATTATAGGCATGCACTAGATTGAAAAAATTTTTATATTTACTCTGAATTAGGTGCTGTTATTATGGATCTGTATTATTTAGTTTAAGTAGTTTCATGAGTGTCAGTATAATATAGAGTAAAACTATTATTTTATGCTTGTCTCATATTCTACACAGTATGCATGATTTTTTGACATTTCCGAATTTCTCTAGACATATTTTCATTTAGAACTTGTTGATGTTTTGAGTATGATAATTTTTAATTTGTTATCTTCTTAGAAAAATGATGCATGCTTGGATGATGCCGTTAAGTTGATACTTTTCGGATGCATATTATCGCTTTTAATGCCTATATGATTGCATGAGAATTTACAAACCCCATACTTTGTGTGCTTGTATTAAGCGTAAAGTCACTTCAGCTATATTCATATACATTTTCAATATTTGAGCATTGTAAAATACGTATTTCCTACATTTTAAATATGCTAGATTTATCATCATAGGAATTATCGGGTATATTCAAGTATTATTTTCACATAAGTAAAATATATTCTTGTTGAGTTTTTTCTTATCAGAATTTTTTTCTGCTGGATGCTTGGTTGATTTTTTTTAGGTTTGAAGATCTAATTAGTTTTCAACATAAAGGGTATGTTTTGGGTTGGCGCACTGCTACTATAGATCACTTAGGCTAATGTTTATGTAAGATAGTTCGGTATACATAACGATGTGTGGAAGCATATGAGTTTATGGTACGCTATTTTTAGATCGATCTCATCGTATCTTGTATAGACAAGTAGCATATGTTATAAAGTGTTCTTGATAAGGATGGTCACGAGTCATTGTAGGATGTTAAGATATGATCATTACTTTCAGGAGGTGTTTGTCTGCTGGTAATTAGATGAACAGATGTATACTTGAGTTGAATGAACTAATGAGGGGTTTTTTTTGTCTCTCATTAGATATTTTTGAATGGTAGAATTGAGTGTTTGATACTTGGGAGTTTCGGATATGCTAGGGATGTTTAAGTTTTTTTGGTTTATTGTTTGAGGTATTTGTTTACTTGAGCACTGTTAGATTAGTTGTTAAAATAAAAAGATTGTGTTTCTTTCTAATAGAAATAATTTATTGAGTAATGCTATTTTTTGTTATATATATAAATAAATTTTCATACAATTTACAGGACATCTAATATATGGGTTGATATATTTATGAGTTCTGTAGCATATTGAAGGTTTATTCAGCTGCACTATTTCTGCTTTAGGACCATACAAATGTATAGTAAGTCCTCGTACGTCTTTTTTAATGTTTATTATACAATTTATATAGCAATTCAATATCCTCAGCATATAATTGTAGCTTATGTCCCCTTCACTCTAGTGTAAACTGTTGATGTTTCAATTCGAATTTCGTTTTGGTTGCATTTTATGAGAATAGTATGTTCCTTGATGAATTACTGGTGAGGATTTCCCGATACATTCTAATAGCGCCGGCCACCAGTTGGCTCTAATTTTGTTTGGACTATTTATACTACCCGATGCTATGAATTATTACTTTGTCGTATGTATGCGAGACTGCAGGAGTATGTACTGTTTTATTAGTTTAAAAATATTTCTTGTCTCTTGATCGTATGAATGACAAATGCATGTATCAGTGCCTGATGTCGTATTAGAGTTGGACCATTCACATATTTGGTAGTGTATTCCATGTTTATTAGATACTTTCTCGCCCATATTACCATATTTAAGCATATAATTCTCGATTCGTATTCGGTGGTCAGGAAAAATATCACGGTACACTTCCATGAAGTATAGGATAACCATTGTAATAGATCTTATCGCGGTGAAAGTGTATTGACCTCTGTTTTCCTAGCTTTCTTGACGTCGTTTACGTTGGTTTGTTGAATTTTAAAAACCTCATAATAATCCGTAGAATTATATGTAGTATAGTGATAGAAAAAACGACGTGCTGCCTTTAAGTTAACATACATTCATGTCCTAGTTTGTACAGTGCAGCTAAGATGAGGGTCTGTTTCTCAATATTAAATTTCAGTATTATATAGAATCAAGAGATTATAGTTGATTTCAAAGCCTTTCACAATAGTTTGTAGTTTACCAAGTCTCAATTTCCAATTTCCTTATGAATAATTCCTTTAAGTGAAGTAAAACATTGTTTGTAGGGTTTTTAGTATTTTATTTCTTCACATGGAAAATTAGATCGTTACATAGTACTGGTATTTCATAAAAAAGCCTAGAGTAGTTTATATTTACAAATGATGTTTGAGTTGGAGTGAAGAAGTCGTTGATATCCAGTTTAAGTATGCTTTTTTCTCTGCATCTTACACAATATTGGTCATAGTATTCCTTCACACAATCGGTAAGCAAATTGTTGTATTGCATGACAATGTTGAAAAAATCCATCAAGATGAAAAGCGTGAAGAGCTCGGGATGTTTAAGTATTAGTCTCTCTCCTCCAATAGGTATGTAGAAGAGTTCAAGAAGTCCAAGCTGATTTGCAAGGAACTCATCTACTCTATCCTTGAGATCAATGAGATATTGGCGAAGTGAAGTCCATTGACTGTTATCTAACTCCAACTGATTTTCTCCACTGCATCGGAAGATTATTTTCGCTTGAAATGTCAGCGGGTCAAATCCAAGTATTACTTTGCTTTTGTGGAAGCCTTCATCAAGATAGTATGTATAGTTCAGCAAGAGGTTTTTCTCATAGATTCGCTGTTTCTCTCGATTCTTTTTTAGTTTCTTCTCTTTCTTGTTCACTTTTCTGGCTGAAGTAGCCTTATCAGTCTGGCTGGCCTTTTCATGCTTCTGACTGACTGACGAAGTTACTGGATCTGCTCCGTTCATTTTAAATGACTGCTTCTAGTAGTAAAACTAAAGATGTATATTTGTTACACCAGCATATATATTCACTTCTCTGCATTTACGGATGGAGTGGGGGGGGGGGGGGGGGGGCAAGTTCAATATGTGATGATGATTCTATTGCATAAGTAAACATGTTTAGCCCTTGAATGCTGTAATGTTGCTTACTCTCATGATTTGAATTCAAAGATAAGAAAGTGCTATGGAGTTAAGATTTGAACTACCAAGCTAACAGGAGTAGGAGTCAGTAACAGGAAATGACACTTTGCTCCGTATTTCCTTTAGAATTTTTAGGAGTACTGCTGGGCTACAATAGATTGCTTCTAAGCTAATTATCTGTCTTTTTATCTGTTAAACTATCTATTTAGCTGTCACTTTTGCTGATGAGCTGTCTATCTTATGTGTAATGCTGTCTTTTAAGCCGATTCCCTGTCTGTTTAGCTGATATGCTATCCTCTTGAGCTGTCTATTTAGCTGTCACTTTTGCTGATGAGCTGCCTATTATTTGTATAATGCTGTCTACGCAGCTGTCTATATTTAGCTGATGCCCTGTCTGTTTAGTTGTTATGCTGTTCTGCTGAGCTAACCGTTTAGCTGATAAACCCGTCTATTTAGATGGTAAGTGGTCTATGTAGCTTTCTTTTTAGCTGATGCCCTGTCTGCTTAGTTGATATGCTATCTCTTTAGCTGTCTGTATAGCTATCTTTAGTTAATAAGTTGAGCGTTTGACATTACGTGCTATCTGTCATTCGGTAAATTCATTTGATTGTTGGTAATTATCTACCCATAAAAAAATTCTTACTTTCCATACAGTTGCAGTCAGCTTTTTTTTACATTTACTTTAAATGTCATATGCTCATCACGATTTACGTTAGGCCTATTGGTTACCAAGACTGCATGTTGATCATCCTCCAAGTTATTCGTAGACATACATGGGTCAGACAAGAATCTTCACGTCTATGTTGCTCTTCTGATGAACAAATCTTGATTAGGAGCAAGCCATTGTTATTTGCTAGAGAGTTAATTGATCTTATTTCACACTGATGCATTCTTCATAAGAATGAGTCAAGTCACCATTCTTTTTTATCTGCGTCAGTTTTTCTCTTGACCTCTGTCTATCTAATCTATAGGATCCTCTTTCTACAGCAATTCGATTTCAGTTCTCTAGGTTTTCATGTCTTCATAGGATTTACGGCCTATGGGACCCTTATTGCCCACTATAATGTTCCATTGCATTGAAATTATGTTGCTACACTTATGAACTCATCCAATATGCCCAAAAATCATATGATCCCATGGATCAACCATTTGAATCATTTTGTAAAGCACAAACTTGTTGAATAAATCTCTACTTCATGCAAACCATTGCTATGGCCTTAACATGAATTAGTTCAGCCTGTTGCTTAGTCGATGTATTAAGGGTTTATAGTGGAACTTATTAAGTATATTGAATCATCATGGCGTTCTCATGTATGATCAACCCTTTTGGATTATCCGGGATATGCTATGACTGGAACGATTTTTTCCCTATCATTGAACAATTGAGTAAAATTTTGATACCTCCAACTGACTAAAAATCTGTCATTGATCCATTTTCAGAAGATGTTTGAATGGTTTGGAAGACTTGAGGCTGCATCATTATTCACAACCTGTGAAATGATTAAATATCATGGACAAATGTGTCTACATATGTACATTATAATAGCTATCAAATGTCTATGTATTAGTATCATATAATCGACTGGTTTTTTTATCATGCAAAGAGGGTTATCCACAATCACCGATCAGTTGAGCCGTCTGATACGATCATGAGTTGCCTGTTCAGCAGTTGAACTTTGGTATGCCGTCGCGAGGGTAGGGTTTCGACAAATCCGCTGAAGTCGGTTTCGCGTCGCGCGCGGTACGCGGTACCTTTGATTGTTTCGTCATTTCATTAGAGTAGTTTTCGTCGGTTTAAGTTCGAGTAGCATATTTTTCGGTACCGCGTCGGTGATTCGGTAACGCGCCTATGGGATTTTGTAGCGTTTTTGATTTGAGATCTGTGGATAGATCACATCCAGAATTAACGTAATGTAGGTTTCTCGTTCTGGATGAGTAATTGTTGACGCGTTTGGAAAACGGGCAAGTTCAGGTGACTGAAATATTGTAATTGAGCGTAATCCATTCGGAGACCCGCGACCGAAATCCTCTCCGAACTAGCTGGCCGACAAGCAGTCACCGCGTGAATGGGTTACGGTGCACGGATTGGTTGACCTGTTGGTACCATCCGTTGGCACTTCTCAGACTTAACGTCTAGAACCGATGAGAGGTCGGTTCCGCGTTCGATCTGAAAGTAGAAAATCATTACAAATCATTACAAAACCATAAAACAAATTGATTTAAAGTTAATTTGATTGAAACATCCACAAAGTAAGTCTTCGATCAAAATATTTTCACCAATTTATTCGACATATGTCAATGTTCAAGGAGCGGACATGAAACGTATTTCACTCGCGTAAATCATCATCATTTTACATGGCACAAGTCCGAAATACAGTCAAGTTTCACTTTTCTGTAATAAAATATCGCGTGGTTATGGACTAATGTAAAAAAATCCACTTAAATTGATGGCGCTTCTCATGATTTTATGTTTGATTACATTTTACTCACCAGTCCCAGGAAAAATCAGCACGTCTGTTCCCTTTATCAGCAAATAATGAAAAACTACACACTTCACTTTGTAATTCACTCGTGTTTACTTTATAAGTTTTTCATCGAAAAACTTTAAATTTTACGATGCGAAATTCATAATTTACGAAGAATATGGAAACTGACAGATCCACGCCAGCTGATACTTGCGCTTCGAAAACAGGGGTGTCCACGCAGTTCTTATGGATCAAATACTATTGAAAAATGGCGCGAAGTATGATTTTGTTGACATTTGTCGAAAAGGGTGGAGGTTTGCGAATAGATAACGAGACCTTGTGTATGAAATAAGAAGTAGTAGCTTATGATGACATTTGAACGTGACTTGAATTTGCATTTCGAAACTAATTTCGACAATTGAAAAATTTTACGCATCCCTTAAAATAGCATCAGCTGAAAATTGCAAAGCTTTCGAAAATGAGTGTGTACGTACATGACATGGAAGGTTTGATTGTGTTAAGCGACTTCAACGCTTTCCATAGGAATTGAAAGCTCGCCGTCTCCTGTATGTACCTCTTTGCTAGGCAGGGCTGCCAGATATACGTTTTTTAACGTATTGTACGTTTTTTAACGTTTTGTACGTTTTTTCAGGGGTTTCCGAGAGCGCTACGTTATTTAATACGTTTTTCAGACAATTACGTTTTTTATGCGTTTTTGGTACAAAACTGTTCTTTTTTACATCTTCCTAGGGATTTTCGGACTTTTCTCACCACCGACGACTATTGCCAAGGTACGATATGTAACCAAGATACTCCCTCTCTCTCTCCCTCTCGCATTTCGCATACATATAATATATATGCCTGATTTGAGCCTGACATACCAGACACCGGCGGTTTCACAAGTTATGGTTTTGTGGTTTTAGTGATAATACAGCTTTATATCGAGTGTTTGCAGTGTTTAATTCACAACAGTTCACACATTGCTTCACATCGTTTCATATGTTTTTGTTTACTTTACATTGTCAAGTGTCGAGAATAAATATTTTCACTCGAAATTCTAGAAACTCAAGTGCAAGATGGAAAATGATCACGACGAAGAAAATTCTGAAGAATTAGATAGAGAAGAAATTTCTACGGGAACGTAAGTCAAAATTCTGTATTTCGTATTATCTGTTTTCGTTTTCTTGTCAGTTTAAAAAGTTGATAATTTTTGTGTTGACAGGTCCAAACGAAAAGCATTAGGGAAAAGGTATTGAGAAATATTTTTTTTTTCAAATTATCAATTTTTTTCTGAAATATGACATTCTCATACTCATAAATGTTTCAGAAATCTTCAGCATTATACGTCAAAGTGGGAGGCAGATTTTCCTTGGTGTACGAAATCTACAGCAGGTTCGTTCTTCAAAACCTTTTTGATAAATAAATATTTGATTTTTTACGTCTAATTTTGAAATATAAATTTGTGCTGCAGGCTCTCTTTTTTTTACTGCAAATGGTGCAAGCCAGCCGAGAAACCTCAAACTTGCGCACATGCAGGACGCACAGCTCTAGCTAATCACGCTAAAACTGAGAGCCACATTGCTGCTGCAAAAACCAAAGCAACTGCGGGTAATGTGGCAAAATTTTTTCAAGACGCGGCCGACTCTAACCTTGAGGCTAACGAAGTGTCGCTCAAAATCGCTGCCTTCATTGTAAAAACAAACCCGCCAATAGCGATCTCAGATAAGTTGACAGAGCTCATTAAAAGCATCAAGTGCAAACCTGAAACTTTGAGGCAGGTTACTTGCGATCGCACTAAATGCACTCATCTCATCTGTAATGTCATGGGCCAGCAGAACCTGGAGCTTTTACTCGTCAAAATGAAAGAGAGTTACTTTTCTCTCATTATTGACGAGTCTACAGACATCTCCACTTCCAAACACCTTGTCCTCTGCGTGCGTTTGGACAGCAGTGAAGAAGGAGTAACTGATGAATTTCTGGCCCTTTTAGAGGTGAGTTTCATTCAATGTTTGACTTTTTTGTGGTGTAATAAAAATGCTAATTATTAGAAAGACAATCGTGTGAATTCTCATAATAAGAGATTGCTGTGCATTAATGAAAAAATTAATTTAGCGCATTGAAAAAAAATTGAGGAAAAAAATGCTAGAAAAATGAAAGATAATAATGTAAAATGAAAAAATATCTTAAATATTTTATTGTTTTTTTTTTGTGTTTAAATCAAGTCTATGTTTATGAATGTATGAAAACAAAATAGGTATTGAGGATAAAAAATCCTAGAAAAATAAAAGATAATGGACAATGAAATAACATTTTCAATATTTTATTGTTTCTTATTTATTTGAATTTTACTCTGTTTTTATTAATTTATGAAAACAAAATAAATATTTAAAAAATAAAAAAATATACAATTACATAAAATTCTCACATGATAGACGTAAATATACGAACAATTTTTTGAAAAACAAAAAAGCTTCTGATTACATTATTAGAGAAATTGGTTTTTAATAAACGGAAAAAAAAAGTAAATTTGTTAACAATCTATTCTATCAAGTTATTTTATTTTTGGCAGGTCACACAAGCTGATCATCAAGGGCTTTATGATCTGATTGTCAAATTTTTCGAAGACAACGGTGTCAACTATCATCAAAATATGGTTGGCTTTGCCAGCGACGGGGCAAGGGTCATGTTTGGCATCAACAGGTCAGTCGCCGCCTTGTTACGCAAAGAGATCCCCTGTCTCTTCACAATGAAACGCATCTGTCCTTCCCTGGCCCGAGCTGTCTCCGTGGCTTCTGAGTTATTTTCTCGGGAAGTTCAAGAGCTTTTGTCGCAATTATACAACTATTTTAAACACAGCAGCAAACGCCAACATGAACTGAGGGAAATTGAAAAACTGCTGGATATTCCCGAACGGAAGTTACTCCGAATTTTCGCAATTAGATGGTTATTCCTACTGCCTGCTGTTGAAGTTACCATCTTAAAATACGATGGTCTTTTTGAGTACTTCCAGATTGAAGCACGGAACCCCAAAAACACGGAAGCTCAGCGCATTTTCAATGTTTTGAGCAAAACCTTCACAAAGTGGTTTTTGCAATTTTTGAAGTTTGCACTGACACTTGTATGTGCGAAAAACAAAGAATTCCAGGCAGAGAAGCCCAAAATTCACGAACTGTACAAAAAAATGGAGATTATTTTCAAAGCAATCATTAGTTGCTACTTGGACAAAGAGAATCCGAATTATCCAGTTCAAAAAATTGACGTATTCAGAATGACATGCAGAGCATTTTTGATTGGCCTGGGAAGAAAAATCTACAAAAGATTTCCATTCAAATAACCAAGTGTCCTGATGCTAAAACACCTGGGTTTCATGGAGCCATCCGTTTTGAAGAATCTCAATAATCTCTCAGATGTGGCGTTTTTTTTCAAATGGACGTCGAAGCAGTTCACGAGGAGTTTCTCCTACTTTTGGTGACATTCGACGCAGAGCTCAACCACGGCATCAGCCTTGAAGAATTCTGGAAAAAAGTTGCAAATTCCAAATTGCACGATGGAACACTTGAAGTCCCCAAGATAACAGACATTATCCGAAGAGTTCGTGTTTTGCCTCATTCCTCAGCGAATTGCAAGAGAATCTTCAGCCATATCAACCTCAACAAGACCAAAACACGCAACGCCCTTGCAATGGAAACTTTGACAGGTATACTGCATACGTCTGCCATGTTGAAAAACAAAAAAGCGCATGGATTCGATTACAAAGAACTCTCCAAGAAAGTTGGTAAAACGATGTATCACAAATAATTGCATTACTGTCGATATTTTTGTTGAAAATAAAACTTTTTGACTAAAAAAACACTTTTTTTGTTGAAAATTTGAATAAATTTATTTCAATTTTAATTGAATAATGATGAATGTAACATGGAATGATTCACTCGTTTTAGGTTTTTCGAATAGTGCCTAGAATGAGGCTCTCAATCAATCATCATACAATACCCTCAATAGACATACATTCATTCTTGATTATATATCCACATAATCCTTGAATTTTTGTGAAAAAGCACTTTTGACAAATCTGATTGCAACAATTGCTTATGGTTTGCACCACAACCCTCCGATTTATTAAAATTACTCGATTATATTTTTAAATATGATATTTCTGAGAAAATTAAAATAAAATGCAATCCTCAAGTTTTGCTGGAAGAGCTTTTTTGACCAACATGTAGATGTATATTTTTTTTTTATTTACATATTTTACAACCATATATTTTTATAGTAAACGTGATTTAATAACATTACCCGGTAATTCAAAGCTTTTTTTTAGAAGGAATAATTGTAATCAATAGTCTTATTTATTTGTTGAGTATTTTGTGATAAATTTTTTTCACGTCAAGTTTTAGTAATTGATTGTCGTTATTAATACATTTTCTCGTCTATTTAAGATAAATAATGCGTGAGTACAATAAAACCAGAGCTCATAAACTAACGAGCTGGTGCACTTCGTCAGCTGACCAATAAAAAGAGAAGAATAACTTTTCAAATTTTCTCATGGCACGCCAGGGTGCGAAAGAGACAAAAAAATGTAAGCGATTGGTACGCTGCGGGAAAGTCGATAGCGATATATCGGTTCCCTCGACTTGCGTGTGTGTAGGTGAGAAATTCCCCGGCATTCATATGTGTGCGTGATAAACTTCTCCACATTTAGATGTGTGCGTTGTGTACGAACACAAAATGAGAGCAGGTGTTAATGTTGTCATATGGAAATTTTTTCGGTTTGAACCAAAACTGACGATAGATACAAGCCATATGGTAGCAATTTGCATATGTATTAGTCGGCCTACTATGGACAAGCTTCCGGTAGCTGTCACCCAACTGCGGCATTAGCAAATGCTTATATTTCGTCATATATACTATTATCCGAATAAAAAACGTGCCGAACGCATTCCGTGCATGCTATAAATTCACCTTGTATAGCCCATTGTGCTCCTAAACTTTCCAAGACGAGTAAATGAAGCACACGTTTTGCACCTTCGACTGATAGCTCAGCGTTGAGATGTAAACAAACTCCTATAAATTCACTTTGAAAGGCGATAAAAATTAAACGGGTATAAGAACTGAAATAATTTTCACTTCACTAGGAGCGCTATTGTGTTCTCCGCGGATCATCTGGATTTCACTGTAGAAATCCGTCTCTAAACCGTACAAAACCTCGAATTTTTGTTGGCACCTCCACAATTCTTCATATAACGCCATGTAAGTTAGCCAGCAAAGTCGGCCTACTAATGGTCATGTGTGAGGTAGTAAGCGCTGCTGCCATATGGCTTGTATCTATCGTCAGTTTTGGTTTGAACGAAATCATCAATCGGGTAACGTTCACACTATGGCGCGTAAATAATTTGAATTTATACAGTTGCATATTGATTTAACCGCAAAATGAAAAGAAATAGGCAATTTCTGTGTAAATATCAGTTTTTACATATTGAAGAATGGTCACTTGTTATTTTGAAGTCTTACGCGAAGAAGAATTATTCATTTTTGTTTGTTGTGTAATTTCCGTTGAAGAAACTCAACGATGAATTGTGTTGAAAATTCAACAGATGGTGGTAGTAAACCTATCATCAGATGGTAGAGAACTATCAAAAATTTTGGTGTTAAAACGAAACGAAATAAATGTAAAGGTAATTTTCTTCGAATTTTAAGTTGCGTATGAATATTCACAAGTTTATTTTCAGATGCCTAAATCAAAAATTTGGTTACATGAGATGTGCAGCTCACCATCGGATTCTTGTCCAAAAATATCTCCTCAGCGTTAACGTTTCTGCATTTAAAGGAAGAGTTGTAACCGGCCGAAAGTAATATGCAGGCGATAAAATGTGTTGTCGTGGGCAACGGATAAGTCCGTTGATAACTAAAATAATTTTCCAGGCATTATTCATTCGATTACAATGGTTTTCGGAAACTAAAGAAAGCATTGAAATTTACATTTTTTACAGCGCTGTTGGTAAAACTTGTCTTTTGATCAGTTACATTACAAATGCATTTCCGGGGGCATATATTCCAACAGTGTAAGCTACAACGAATTTGGGATACCGCAGGCCAGGAGGACTACGACCGACTGCGTCCCCTTTCCTACCCACAAACAGATGTATTCCTAATTTGTTTTTCTTTGGTAAATCCTGCATAATTCGAAAACGTCAGAGTAAAAGTAAGTCTAATATTCGCAATTGAAATTTAAAGCTACAAAATCACTGGCCTAGTACGCCTATAATCTTAGTTGGAACGAAATTAGATTTGCGCGAAGACAAAACCACTGTTGAAAAACTATGCGACAAAAATTTAGTTAGTAATCACATATCCACAAGTTCGTAGACTTCCGATTTTTTGGACTACAGACTAAAACGACTAATTTTCTATTTTCTGCAGGGTCTGGCCATGGCGAAGGAGATTGGTGCTGTGAAATATTTGGAATGTTCTGCGTTCACTCAAAAGGGGCTTAAGACAGTTTTTGACGAAGCCATTCGTTCGGTTCTTTGTCCAGTACTACAACCAAAATCGAAGCGCAAATGTATCAATTGTAAAAGTTACCCGATTTTTTTTTAGACAAAAGAGTCACGTTTCTTTATATATAACATATAGAGAAAGTTATGATTGTTTTATGTATAAAGAGAAAAAGCACATATAGAGGACACACACATAACTTGCATATACTTTATTTTGATTTTCTCACAGATGGAGAAAAGCAGCAAACGCACATAAGTTCGAAGGCTCGGGTGAATGTGTGTTGTCTGCATTTTATAATTTTGTAATTGAATTAAATACTAAAGAACTAATTGACTATGAAGATAATGTATTAAAAATTCGTAAGAGTAACATGAATCTTTTAATCGTTTAGGGGGTGTTTTTTCTAAATTTTGCAAGTGATTCAGTAAACGCAACCTCGCCACTTAGTCATTGTTTTGGTTGCCCTATCAGTTATCAAGTGTAAATTACACCCTCGATGTTTCAGTCAGATTTCAGATCTTTGATCAGTGTGCTCATCCAGAGGACATGCATTTCTATCAATGGATAAGCGATTTCCGTTTTGCTTTAACCATCACATCCTTCGTTATAAGGGTGGCTTTCCCTTTACTCATCAATCTGGACCCGCTAGTTTTTCCGCTGACCAGAAGAGCTCCCCGTAGCGAAGGAGGGAATGGGTTCACCTTGATACTTGGACCAGGGATACTACCTTTAGCCATACTGACCACATTTGCAAGAATGTTCTTGCTAATGCTAGCCATTTTCTTCTTCACATAAACCTTCTTCTCCTGCAGCGTCTTTCTGAAGAAAGGGAGCAGATTTTCTTCGCGGAAATTTTTCTCACAAGATCAGCGAGTTGCGTTGGAGTTGCGTTTCGTTTGGGTTTTATATTATTGGGGATAACGTCAATTACACAAGATTTTTTTTCGTTTATCTGGTCTAATATGAGTCACAAAGCCGAAGCTGTCCAAATAATCAAGAAGATTACCGCTCGGTGTGAGGTCGGATGTCAATGCTTGATTGAAGTTAAGAATTTTATTCACTGTTCAGGCTTGATTTTAGATCGGAAACATATGCCTCGACGACTTCTGGAAGTATTTGTTTCCCTCTCTGGGTTTACTAGGTAGACCAATTCAAAATGAGTTCCGATCAGCGCAAGCTGATTTAATCCATCACACATAATCCTATTTCCATCTGCATCCGGAGTCGTATTATTAATTTCGATACCAGCTCTATTTAGAGATTTATCTCATCGCTAGCGACTTCAAGATTTGGAACCTCCTCTTGAGACTTCTTACAAAACATCCTTTTCACTTTCATGAAAACGCCATCCGGGCCCTGTGGACTAATGCCGACTAGTTTCTCCGCCCATCGGCTACTGACTTTCCTCCTGTAGCATGAAAGTATTAAGTTCCGGACATTTTTAAGGTATAATTCCAACAAAGCCAGCGAGGAATGGTTGTAATCCAAAAATCGCCAATGAATATTGTTGACGCGTGTGAGAAGAAGATGGTTGATGCCTCATATCCTCCCATATTGTTTCACGTTAAATCTTAGGAAGTACTAATATCAACTTCTCTAATTTCGACACATAAATATTTATTTCATCGTTAATTAGAATCGCTGCAATTACAATAGATCAATGCAAAAAGCCTGATAGATAATTTTTACCCATGACATTAACAGCAAAATATTTTATCAAAAATTCATCTATTATCAAGATCTCTCCAAACAATTGTCAATATTAACAATTACTTAAGCTCGTACATACATTTCAAAGATCTTGAAATCTTAAGATGCAGTATCGCAAACTGATGTCACGATAATTTTACGATAATAAAACCAACTCTCTCGCAAACAAGAGAATTATCGCACACGGAAGCTGATACCCATTGATTAAAATCATTATCTTCTGCCATCTCATCGTTGCATGCAAACGGCATAAGAAAAGATGTTCTACTCTAAAGCTATATTTGGGCATAAAAAACAGAAGACTTTATCTCCCCCAACCGCTTGCAATGTCACAAATTGTCGAAAATAAATCATCCAATCAAACAAAATAAAATTAATTTTCTGCGTTGGAAACTTGACAGAGAAATCTCTATATCTATGGCATTTCTAGGTTTTCACAAAACGGTTGCGAGCAGCACACTGAAAGCATTGGAATAACACTAGCCACAAGAGTTATAACGAGAAAACATCGAGTTTTTAATATAACGTATAAAAATATGATTTATTCTCCCCAATAGCATATAGTACCCACTGGGGTCAACAGTCTCTCTTTTAAATTGCATTTAAATCGAAAACTTAACATCATTGCAAACATTTGGGTGCAATATTTTAAAATATTACGGTGATTTTTTTCCCTATGGAACAGAAAGATTTTAATTAACCGGAACGGTTCTGGCATCATTTATTGTAGCAGGAACTTTGACTACAAGTCCATTCATATCCTTGCTCAAAGGTATCTGGCATCCCATACCGCGATGTATCGGACAAATCATAAGCCAGGTCAAGCATATCGAACTCTTCATCGCTGGGCTTCTCAGGCAAGCGCTCATAATCCTCTGGTGTAAATATCAAATGACATGTTGAGCATGTAAGCGTCCCCTCGCATGCTCCAAAGCCTTCGAAATCCAAATTGTTATTAACTACAACATCCAGTAGACTGTCAACTACTTTGCCTTTGGCTTTTACTTTGTTCCCATTTGCTTTTATGAACGTGACTTCCACTCTGGAAGTGAAACATAACGAAACGTTAATTAAAATACTCACAGATATGTTTTCTAATCCGAAAATGAGTATTATAGATGAGACGACCAGGTCAAAATCGGAGTTCAACAGGTTTCTGAAGCTAAATAGGACAATCGGTGGGCTTACAGAGGACATTAGGATCTTGAAATCGTGTTTGAAGTACAAGGTGACCCCAAAAAGCCACCGAATATCTTTAAAATCGTCGATTTTTGAAACCAAGAAAGAACGGAAAATGGTAGGAAGGAGTCTGATAAAGAGGAGTGTGAATCAACTGTACGGAAAACTGCATGCGTTAACATTAGAGTGCTACTCGCTGCACCTGAAAATTGCGATGAACGGCACAGGGCAAAAAGGCGACATCAATAACATCATGGAGAAGGTACAACGTGCAAAACAATGCGAAAAGGACAGGAAGCGAAAAATTTTGGACAACAAATTGAATTTGCTGAGGGGAAAAACAAACCTAGAGCAGGAACGGGCGACCACATCAGAACCGATAGGAAACTTCGTCATCAACAAATCAACTGAAACCTTCACACAGGAGCAATTTAATCTCCTCAACAAAGGTCTGAAATATGCGGTCAATAACGGCACCCTTCCGGTGGATATTGTTTTAGATGTTGAAGCGGCAATTAGATTCATGAACAACGAAACAAAACAAAAAGTAAGGCAACGAACGGCGGAAGCGATCAAAATATCCCAGGCGAAGAATGCGAAAAACAACGCAGAATGGAAAGTGCTCAAAGAATTGAAAGCGAAACCAGTGTACTACCTGAGAGCGGATAAGGGGAATTCGATTGTCATAATGGACCGAAGCCACTACGAACAACTTGTTATGGACAAACTAAATAATGGAAACTAACACCAGCTACGTACTGATCCGCTTCCAGAATCAATAAATAGAGTGGAAAAAACTCTAAAAGAGTGCAAAGCAGTGATTGGTGATATCAAAAGGCTTCGAGTATCAAACCCATGTCTGCCAAGGGTTAAATGTGCACCAAAGGTACATAAAAATGGTGAAGAAATGAGGGAGATAATTACGGCGACGAATGCTTCTACAACCAAAATAGCGAAGTGGCTGCTACAAGAATGCAGTAAACTCCAATACAAACCAAGCAAGCGCTCCGTCAAAAATAGGGATGAGTTGATCGAGATTCTCCAAACAGTGCAAATAGCGGAGGATGATATACTGGTCTCATACGACGTCAAATCTTTGTTCCCGAACCTACTAGTAAAACAAGCCTTGGCACTGTTCGAAGACTGGGTGCTCAAACATGATAAGTCCCCAGAGTGGTGGAAACGTGTAAAATGTTACACTAAATTAGCCACCTTATGTATGAGTGAGAACTAATTCATGTTCAGAGGAAACTTCTACAAAGCAACAGTAGGAGCAGCAATGGGAAACCCTCTCTCACCTATCTTAAGTGACATCTTTATGGACTGGCTCGAGACGGAGCTCGAACACAAAGAAATAATGCCACCTATCTGGATCAGATATGTAGATGACATCTTCACGGTGATCAAAAGTAAGGAAGCGGAAAAACTTTTGGATGAGCTGAACAATATACACCCACGAATAGCGTTTACAATGGAGAAAGAGAAGAACGATCGGATACCTTTCCTGGATATCAGCATAATAAAAGGCTCGGGCAAACTTGAATTTGACATATATAGGAAAGAAACAACCACACAAAGAACGATCCCGAGCACGTCAAACCACACATATGGGCACAAAATGGCAGCGTACAATATGATGATTCACCGGATGATCACGGTACCAATGACAAACGAACGACTACAGCTGGAAAAACACTACATAATGGAAACAGCGATGAAGAATGGGTACAGCACAAAAGTAATCGAACAACGGATAAAGAAAAAGGAGCACGAACAACGCAAAAATCAGCTGACAACATTATTCAAACAGGAGCAAGAACAACAGGTAAGCAGGATCTCACTCACCCACACAACAATTTCGAAAAAGCTGCAAAGGATAATAAAAATGACGGGAAACAACGCAGCTTTTACCAGCAGAAAATACAGCCTAGAAACAGCCTTAGGATCAGCGAAGGACCCGAAAAACAAGGAAGAAAAAGGCGGTATCTACAAGATCACTTGCCCGGAGTGTGGTATGGTTTATATTGGGCAAACGAAACGACTAGCGAAAACCCGGTGGCAGGAGCACATCAAAGAAGCGGAACAAATAATCGAACGAGGTACAACAGAAACAGCAAGATCGGCGGTAGCGAGGCACATTGTCGAAGAAAAGCATAAAATCGAATGGGAAAATCTCGAGATTGTGCAGGAAGTAGCTGATTGGAGAAAACTGGATGGTAAGTAAGTTTGTGGATATCTCGAGTTCCGAAAAACAAAAGAATGAACACCGATGTTGGCAACGGGTATAGTTACTTAATGAAGTTGGTGTGAGCCATCACTTAAAATATCTCCTTTCCATACAAAAATCCTTATTTTGTTAAAACCCCTTTTTATGACTCTTCTGTTGTTAATCACCGTTTAATTACTCCAGGGGAAAAAACTATTGTTATAAAAGGCCATGTAAACAGCAATTAGCTTCAGAATATCGCCACTGAGGAAGGAGATCATTTATCTCCGAAATATCGATATTTGGGAAAAATAAAAAACAAATGGTGGTTTAAGGAATAATTTTTTTTTTCTTTTATTTTAGGGCGCTATTAATCCGAAAATGAGTATTATTCATTAGACTGTTTTCTTTAATATTCAAGGGTAGCATTCGTTTTACAATTTTTAGCACCAATTGATATGTTTCTTACGAAATACGAAGACATCCTTAGTGATTGCAGAAATATGCTTCTAGAAATCGACATTTTGCACAATTCCAACACACTAGAATCGTATTACTGAATTGATTCAACTTAATATTAATTAATCAAAGTGTGCGAGTTTAAACATAAGCTCTGGCGATAGTTTATAAGCTCTGGTTGTAGCTAGCAGGTTGTGAATTCTCTCTTAACACTGCTTTAGTCATAATCATGTCACCCCATTGTTATTTTCTCGTGTCAATTAACAAAGTGTTGTGCATACTTTATGCTGAAAATTTCCCAGAATGCTTTAAAAAAATTCCCGTCAAAGTTCCCTCGAAGCGTATGGACAAATTAAAACTATTAACAAATTTTCCACGAGATACTATGCAGAATCTTCGAATTTCCGCTCACAAAAAAATTAATGAAAATATTTCTCCATACAAAGCTTAAGCACTGGCGCTCCCGACCATCGGCACTAACGAAGTGTAAATATGGATTGTCTCTTTTAAAGCTCTCCGAAAAGCCAAGCGCGAGCATATATTGTATACATATATGATACTATCAGTAGTAAAATACCGTTCAGCAAGTGAAGTGTCTCAAAATAGAAAGTAAACAAAATGGATTACCAGGTAAATATTTGCTTTCTCTAAGCTTTAAAAGATATTCTTTAATTAAAATCCTCTATTCTAGCCACATCCAACTGTTACACCACATTCGGGTTTCAAACCAACAGAAGATGCAGAAATTTTGCGTGGCGCTATGAAAGGGTTCGGCACTGATGAACAAACTATAATCGATATCCTGACAAGCAGAACAAATAATCAACGACAAATTATTAAGCAGTGCTTTGAACAACAATATGAGCGGGACCTTATCGATGACCTTAAAAGTGAATTGGGCGGTAACTTTGAAAATGTTTTAGTGGCCTTAATGACACCCCCGGATGAATATTTGTGTCAGCAATTGAATGAAGCCATGGAGGGAATGGGCACAGAAGAATCAGCTTTGATTGAAATTCTCTGCACGAAATCGAATGAAGAAGTTAGGAGATTGGTCCAGTGCTACGAATCGATCTACGAACGTCCTTTGGCCGAACACTTATGCAGCGAAACTTCTGGCCACTTCCGACGATTGCTGACCTTAATTATCACTGGTGTTCGCGACCCAGTCGGAACTGCTGACACAGCTGCAGCCGCCGAAGATGCAGCGGCGTTGTACAATGCGGGAGAAGCTAAGCTCGGCACAGATGAAGCTGTTTTCAATCGTATCTTTGCCCATTCCAGCTTCGCGCAACTACGGCTAATCTTTGAAGAGTACAAACAATTGACTGGGATGACGATTGAGCAAGCGATTAAGCATGAGATGGATGATTCATTGCATGATGCTATGATGGCGATTGGTGAGGTTTCGCTTTATTTCCTCCTTCCTTGCTCAATTTCTTATAATGATCTTTTATTTAAGTGGAATGCGTCCAATCACCGGCTGCATTTTTCGCTAGGCGTCTTAACGATGCAATGAACGGCATGGGAACAGATGATAATACTCTTATTCGGATTATAGTTAGCCGGTCTGAAATTGATTTGGGGACAATAAAAGCGGAATATGAACGCATCTATGATAAAACACTGCTAAGTGCAATAGAGGTAAGATTATCACTTAAAATATATCGTAAACACGAGAATATAAATACGACAGAAATTTTATAAAATATGAAAATTCCTGAAAATTTGATGACTGAGTAATTGATTAGAGAAAAAAATTAATTTGATTTTAATCAATCCTTGATAAGGTATCAATTACATGCAATGGTAATTTCTAATTTCAGAATGAAACATCGGGTGACTACAAGCGTGCTTTAATTGCCTTAATTGGAGGTGCCTAAAAAGTTCAGAATTTCGACTAGAAACTTAAAGATTCATGTCATTCATTTAATATTGTTATTATTTTAAAGCATTTTACAAATTGTTATAACTTATACTTAGTTTATAGTAAATATTTTGCCAACTAAAATAAAGTTCAGCTGACTGACTTTTCTGGTGTACTGTTTTATTGAGGTAATTCATAACTTCGTAATAAGTTGGTAAGCAGTTAATGTCTACAAATATTCACAAATTTGTTTCTAAAGTCATCTATTGAAGGCATTCAAGTCATCACACTCAACTTCATACTCACTTTCGGTACGTTGACCGCTAGCGCCTATCCCAACATATTGTCCGCACATTTTGCATACTCGGTAATTATTTGCACGAGCTTACTTACCAATAGCCCGATTGAAGCAAGAACATTGGCAACAGGAATTAAGGATTAATGCGAATATTGGATAAAATAAAGTTATTATTAATTAATGTGTATGTTAAATAGAATTACGAATGGAAAAATTATTGATAATTAGGTAAATTCATGTCTGCAATTATGAGCAATAGTATTGTCAGTTGAGATGTTGCAGTCGAGCAATAAATTACTATACAAAAGCGGAAAAACAATTTTTTTATAAACTTGTAATAACTTGCGATTGGTCTCGGAGAGGAATCTGGCATTCGGCTCTATGGCAGCCCAATCCGAAGTTGACAAGTGACAGATCTCCGTCCGCCTGGGCAAACTGCTCGAAGGATCTTTGCGAAGAAACTACCATCTCATAAAAATAACAACGCAATACGTGTGGAACTATTTGATACGCAACTTATTAACATTGTTATTAATAACTCGCAATGAACCACATCGCTACCATTACCAAAAGAAAAGTTTCAAAAGAAAAAAATAAAGAAAAAATCGATACTGGTATCCCCCATTGCGACACAATCTAACGAAGCAATTATTAGATTGTGTCAACGAGAATCATCCTTTATTGCCATGCAGACGCTCGTCGAGTCAAGCGGAATTGATACAACGCGGGAGTCGCAGTTTGTACGAGAAGCGGGGGAGCCGTCGCGTTAGTTAGTGTGGTAGATTTCATTCAATGTCAGAAATATTGACATGATTGAGAATGCTAATGGATTATCGTGAGTTTAAACGGTTTAAGGGATGCGAGTATGTAGAAGTCCAGTTTATTTTGAAGTTTGTGCGCATTAGATGTTCATTGGGCTGCAATGATGATCGCTAAATCTCGAAGTGCAGTTATTAACCAACCGGGTGTTCACGTCTGAGTACACTGGAATTCATTTCATTTTTCTTTGCAAGTTATGTGATTGATTTATTTATCTGCACTTGTGATTCAGATATTCCAATAGGAGCACTTTCTCGACGGGCCATCTAGTTTTTACTGTAGAAACTCATCTCAAAACCGTACAAAACCTCGAATTTTCGTTGGCACCTCCACAATTCTTCATATACCGCCCTGTAAGTTAGCCAGCAAAGTCGGCCTACTAATGGTCATGTAAGGGATAGTTCTGGCTGGTCTAGTGGCTAGAGCATGAACGCATAAGCCGAAGGTCCCAGGTTCAAATCTCGTTGGGAGCAACGTAATTTAGTCCACGGGATTTTTCGGACAGACTACGAGTGTTCACTCAGTGGTGATATGTACTGATTTAATCAGATCATATCATAGCTGAGCTATAGCACACGGGAGCATGGCACTGACCAAATCAACTTCCGGAAAAATCAATACGGTCATGAAAATGAGATACTCTAACTATCTCTAAGCGAAGGCCCGAGAGGGGCTGTAGTGCTGCAAAGAAGAAGGGGTAGTAAGCGCTGCTGCCATTAAGCTTCCCATCTTACGTCAGTTTTGATTCCGCATCCATTCTCTCTGACATCTATGCTTTAAGAGCAACCTTCTTTGTCGGTATCCACACACGAAATCACGTTTTGCGTTTGATGCATCTTGTGGATATCACGGACATCACTTGTGCTTCAGACGATAATCATAAAACGCACTTTCAATTCGTGGATTATATTACGACAAAAGACATCGTTTGAAGAGCAATCTTGTAAGCAAGTTATAAGCTCACCAAATACATCCGCTAAGAAAGTCAAATGCATATAACTTATTCTGAATACTTGATGCTGTCGAAACAGAACGGGTTGTGTCAATAAAGTATACAAAATCCAAGAGTGCTATTATTTTGGTATTAAACGCGGTGTGGTGCTACCTTAAGGATGTACATAATTCACGTTGAGTGAAGTCCGAAACCAGAATCTTGCACTGTGTACTATTCGTGTACTGCCATTTGAAAATTGGAAAATCGTTACTAAGGTAATCGAAAAAGGTTAAACTAAGAAAGATCTGATTAGCTCTGCTGACTGCACAGCAATCTCCAATTCATTACTATTTTCGAGACCCTGGCAAAGTTCGATGAAGATACCGGCATCCACCCATTCACAACTTTGATTGCTTACTTACCATCTCCACCTTTTTTTGGGCACACATACCTTTTTCTATTTATTTTTTTTTTTTAAATATTTAATCATTTACCTATATTTTTTATTTTTCGCCATATAAATTTTACCTTTCCTATCTTATTTTTAAGCACAAAAAAAGAAAAAAAACTTATCTTTCCCACTAACAAAATTTCGTTCAGTACTTCCCATTAACAAAATTTCATTTAATACCTTTTACTAGCAAAACCTCATTCCTTCCTTTCTACTGACATAATTCCATTCTTTGTTTCCCACTAACAAAATTTTATTCCTTACCATACTAACCAAAATTCGTTCTTGCCTCCTTACTAACAAAATTGCATACCATTGCCCATTAAAAAACGATCAATGTAAGCATTCAAATGTCTTGCACAATTGAGCTTACTTATTTGATGAGCGGGAGATTATCAGAAGGTGGTTCCAGTGCTAGTGCGGAGGACTCTCTATCGGAGGGTCTGCTGGGACCCTGGGTTCAAGTTCCCCGGGAGCGGGAAAACTGTTTTTTATTTCGTCAAAAGCATTTGTTTCCGTGTGTATTACAAATTGCATACAACTAAACTTTATCATATTTTTTTATAATTTCCGGGTTGTAACCAAAACATGAAACTAATTACCTACGATGGTAACGAAATAAAACTTACCCTGGGTTAATGTTTTTGAATTTGCAATAAGAACCCAAAGTATCTTAGAGCCAAATGAAAGGCTTGTATGATCTATGAATGAAAAATTAAAAGGAATAATAAAAAGGGAATAATTGAATTATATAAGAAGTGCATGTAAGTTAAAATTGAAGCGAAATAAATGTATAGTGAACAATAAAGAAAAGTCGAATATATTGAAAGACAATCAAGTGTCGGAGTTCTTAAACTGAAAAACAAACAAAAAAAACCAATCGAGGCGTTGCCACGTGGATTTGTGGAAGTTCGAGTTTTTTTCCTTCTTTTTGAGATTAGATTAATTCTATTGTATTTAATTTTTTTTCTTCTACTTTAACTTTGCTTGAAATTAATTTTGTTGTGATTGTTTTGTTTGATTTATTTGAATACGCTGATTTGAGTTGATTTTAAATAGAAAGGGGGTAGATTTATAAATTTGATTTGTTTGGTTTCTTTATTGCGTTAATTTTTTTCTTGCAGTTCTGTGAATTTGGATTGTTAGAACTTGCCTTTGTAAGTTAAATAACTGGCTAGGATGTTTTAATTTAATAAAATTTTTTTCATTTCTCAAAATTACCCTTCTTTTCCCCTTTGTGTTAAGTTTCTATGTCTAGGGTAGCTCAGCACGATTAGAGGGTGTCCTGGAAGACCCCCGACATAACTGAGTGCTAGTTGGCCTCAGTATTCCATCCCGGGCTAAGCACCACTCTGCTAGGCATTAATGTCTGCAATTGCGGTGACTTCCGTTGTTGCAACAGTACGTAAAGGATGCAATTCTGTGTTTTGTTGTGCTCGCTCATGTTGTGGGCGGAGTTGATGAGATTTCTAAGTTGTAGTGAAAAGAAGGTATAAAAAGTCCGTAAAGGACTGCAGCAATGGCCTGCAGCAATGGCCTGCTGCCTCGGCGGAAGAAGATGTTAAGATCCGCCGAGATTGGCCTTGTCTGGGGACGCGTGAATGCGCTGGCAGGCTAGCGTTGCGGTGTCGTGGCGCGGGTTCATTCCCCCAGCACAAGGACCCACTACAAAAGAATTTCGCATTCACCAATTCTTGGGTCACAGAAAAGGTCGACCGACGTCGAAAAATGGAGGTAACTAGCTAAAGGTTGGAATTGCTTGTTCTGAGAACAAGTAGAAACGAGCAAAAACGGACGGACTTGTGGAGACCTCGTCATTAACGACGATCGTTATGGCCCACAAATAAGAGTGGGGCATCCGGTTGGATGTGGCGCCCCTCGCACCCTCCCAACCGGATCAAGATCCAAACGTAGACGTGGCCATATATTTCACTTTTGAGTGGAAAACTCATACTCGTACAAACATAATTTGCATGAACTTTCCCATCAAAAGGGAAATATACACGTGACCGATTTATGTTATAGAACTATGTGATCGAATCACATAGCCCTACACCATAAAAGGGCATGCGAGCGAAAGGCCACTCTACTCGGCAAGAGCCCCTGGACACAACAAAACGTTGGAGCGCGTCCGATGGCTAGCCCATTTTATTTGAAAAGCTCGCCACCGTTGCGGGTCCTATACTGTTCGCCATTATTGGCCATAAATCAACGACTGGCCAATTTTCTCTCAAGAAGTCGCTCCAGTGTTTGTTTCAAATTGGGTCGATGGAAAAAGTTGGCCAGAGGAGCCAAGGTAGTAACCACAGCTGAAATATTCCGCTCAGAAATTGCGTTCATTAAGTCGTAGAAGTCCTCTTTCAAGTCCAACAAATCACGACCGTGAAGAATATCCACTGATCCAATATTTATAATCACAAAGCTACTGATGTCCTTAGCTGACTGTATATGACGAGCTGCATCAGATATTGTTTGGCCTGACACGCAGAGGCCAGATTGAAGAATGCGATGCCCTTGTGAGACTGACAATTCAGCTCCATTCGAGCCATGGATAGGAAAAAAACATCCCTAACTAGTTGGTAGCCGTAAAGGTTAGCTGGGCTATTTCTTGGCGTCTCCCTTATTTGATTGTTTTTATTCAAATAATAATAATTATCTTTGAAGAAACACATATCATTTTTGGAATATGAAATCATGTTTTTTTTATGTTCTCCCTTTTAACTAGGTTTTTGATTTCGTACCATACTGAGGATATGCTGGGATTTGGGGTTGGTGTAAAACATGTTAAATATAAATGTGCCATTTTGGTTTTTGTAACCTGCAACACCGGGGATTTTCAACAATGTGTCGCATACGTCTTCGATGTAACGAAATTTTTCGCCGATATATAGTAGTGGCTGAATTTTTTTATTCCGGACTTAGTCTGCTTGTGCAAGACCCGTGACCAAACTCCTCTCCGAACTAGCTAGCTAGCCAGCAGCCACCTCGGAGTAGACTAAGGGTTTCCGGACTTGTTGACCTGTAGGGTACAGTTCGTTGTCACGTCCCAAGACTTCACGTCTAGAACCGATGAGATGTTGGCTCCGATTTCGTTAGAACGAAGTGAAACGGAAAATCGTTACAGGGCCACTCTCCTATATGGGAAGACCCCCCCTAAATACCGTATAACCACCACTTTACACCTGTATTGTGAATCGTTATTTTCTATGTGCCGTTCCTTTGACAGTCAGTCTCGTGTCGGCCTTTTCCGATGTAACATGTCTATTGTGTTCAATACAAATATGTATCAATTAACGTGTGTATTATTATTGTCTCATCATACCAACTAGTCACTTTCATCACCCAGTCACAGTAAGTTGGCGACGAGGATTAAAACGCTCTTTTCGAAGAACGCATCGGTTGTGTGCCAAACCTAGAAATAAAACTTCAGCTCAGGGAAGGAGTAAAACCCATCTCTACTAGGGAACGCGATGCCCCTTTTGCACTGCGCCAGCGAGTTGAGGAAGAACTTGCAACTCTTGAGTCACAAGGTATTATTACTCCAGTATCCTCAAGCGACTGGGGATCACTACTCGTCGTAATACCTAAACCTGATGGAGGGGTTCGTTTATGTGTTGATTACAAATGTGGAGTCAACGCAAAATTAGTCTCAGTTAATCATCCAATTCGTCGCATTGATGAAGTCTTGCACAGCCTCAGAAATTCAAAGTACTTCTGCAAACTCGACCTCTACAAGGCATATTTACACTTCAAAGTGGATGCGGAAGGACAGAAAATCCAAACAATTACGACATACAAGGGCACATTTCAAATGAATCGTCTCAGTTTTGGTATCAAAACAGCACCATCTGAATTTAATAGAATACTCTCACAAATTCTCAATGGCCTATCAAATGTTGAAGCATATTTTGATGACATTATCTGCCATGGCTCATCAATGGAAGAATGTACAAGAAACCTGATTGCTTGTTTAGAACGACTCAAGGAAAGCGATCTCCATCTAAGTAAAAATAAGTGTTCCTTCTTCAAAGAAAGTATCAGCTATCTTGGTCACATAGTCTCATTTAATAAAGTTGAAATGTCACCTGTGAAAATTCAAGCCGTCTTCAACATGCCACGTCCTAAAAATGTAGAGGAATTAAGACGGTTCTTGGGTATGGTGACATATTATGCAAAATTCATTCCTGATTTCTCCACAAAATCTTTTCATCTACGACGCCTACTCAAAAAAGATGGAAAATTCGTTTGGTCAGCCTCCACTGAAGCTGCTTTCTTAAACCTAAAGTCGGAGTTGTGTAGCGAAAGAGTATTAACACCTTTTGATCCAGCAAAACCCTTGATCCTCACAACAGACGCCAGCCCGACCGGTATTGCAGCTGTTTTGAGTCATGAAGTGGAAGGTCATGAAAAACCTATTGCTTATGCCTCTCGAGCTTTGACCCAAGCTGAATGCAATTACAGTCAACTTGATAGAGAAGCCTTGGGTATCATTTACGCAGCCACACACTTCTACAACTATGTTTACGCCAGAAACTTCACCCTTGTCACCGATAACGGGCCGCTGTCTCGTATCTTTCATCGACATCGAGCATTACCTCAGATGACATCTGCCCGTCTTTTACGCTATGCCTCCTTTCTAAGTGGATTGGACTTCACGGTATGCTGTAAAAAAGGAAAAGACAACGAGAACGTAGATTGTCTTTCTCGGGCTCCAATTCCCCAACTGCTCAGAACATCAGAAACATCAATGAATGAAGAAGTCAATGCGTTGTATGCTGAAACTATACTTCCAATCTCCAGCCCAGCTATAACTTCAGAAACTTTTATTGAAGAAACAGCCAAAGATGAAAACCTTCAAACCCTGATGACCAGCCTCAGAACCAGTCAAAGAGATGAACCATTCATCATCTTTAACGGTATGCTTTTCAGATTGGACCGCCTAGTCATACCAAAATCTCTACAACGCCAAATCCTGGAAGAACTGCATACCTCACACTTCGGCATTACAAAAATGAAACAACTCTCCAGACGATATGTATATTGGGAACGTTCAGACAAGGAAATCGAGCAAATTGTTAAAACCTGTGAATCCTGTGCCCAAGTCCGGCACAATCCACAGAAAGCCGCTATTCATCCATGGGACCCACCAGATGACAACTGGGAGAGGGTACATATTGACTGTGCAGGCCCCGTTGACAACCATTATTTCTTAATGTGTGTCGATGCAAAATCCAAGTGGGCTGAAGTTCGAATACTCAAAGAAGCACCATCATCAGCATCAGCTATCACACTCCTAGAAACCATATTCTCTGTGCATGGCTACCCATCTGTCCTAGTATCAGATAATGCTGCCATATTTAAAAGTGAAGAGTTCCAGACACACTGTAAAGAAAGGGGAATGTTTCAGAAGTTTATTGCGCCAGGTCACCCATCAACTAATGGCCTTGCAGAAAGAAATATACAAACCCTGAAAAGAAGATTGAAAGCTGCAGCTGAAGACTCATCACCAATAGCCACAAAAGTACAAAATATCCTTTTTCGATACCGTGCCACACCATTAGCCTCCGGACGGTCACCAGCAGAACTTTACCTGAAAAGGAAAATTAGAATACGCCTTGATGCTCTCCTGCCTAACAGGAAAGCAGTAATGCCAACGAGCCGAAGCAGCTGTCACATCCGCTCATTCCAAATGGGAGAGAGAGTTCAGGCAAGAATGCACCTGAACAATCAAGATAGCTGGCAATTTGGGACTGTCGAAAAAAAATGGGTCGGTACCATTATATCATTGACTTAACCCGCCAGTGGTGACGTGAAATTATCTTACATAATTGGTGACGCCGGTCCTGTACACCGGGATTTTCAGCCGAATAGTTATACAGAAGCTTTTGTTCATTTTCGGATTATTTATAAGTATAAATATACTTTGAATATAATGCAAACGTATTTTTTTAACTTTTGTCCATTTATTTAATGATTCATAGTTATTCAAGCATTTCAACTGAGAATACTAGAAACTTACATATTTTACATAATATTTTTTTTAAGCTTAAAAAAAAGAAGAATACCAGTACATAATTCTAACAAAATCAGTCTTCGCTTGTCTTTGGTAAAAGGAACTAAATAAAACCTATATCCATGTAGCAAAAAAACAAAATAAAATAGCTTTCAAAATCACTGCTTTTCAGTTGAACAATTTTGACAAAAAGGCACTACGTGCTCAAGGCATAAAAATTTTTTGCATTTGTGGCACGCGTATTTTGTTTTCCTATTTTTCTTCCATCCGCAATCATGGCAGCGTCCATTTCTTGAAGGACCTGCCGTCGCAGCCATATCCTCAATCTTCAAAATTTCTGACAGTCTTTGTCTTATTGATCGTGGCAAGTTTAATTCCATTTGGCGTTCTCTTATACGAGGCTCTATAAGTTTCATGGCCAAATTTTCGATGAAATTACGGCGTTGGAGCTTTGAATTCTGATTGTTAGCTGTGTGTACCACCTGACAGTTTATTGTACTTATATTGAGCATGGCATAGAAGACTACCATAGGCCAGCGTCTTGTTGCTCGGGCGCAGTTGTAATTTGCACATAAGCGGTCTACGACGTCAACACCACCCTTGGTATCATTGTAACTCAAAATTATCTCAGGTTTCTGAGTTTCAGCATCGACTTTCGCATCGTTGTGCATTGTACTTATTAGCAAAACATTTTTTTTCAACTTTGGAACGTGGGAAACCAAAACCATGTTATCGCGGAAAGCAAACATGTTTGACTTGACATTTCGACCGCGCAAAACATTGAAATCAGCAGGAATTTCCTTTTTATTCTTTTTAACTGTTCCTACAGTGGTTAAACCTTTCTGGAGCAGTGCTTCAGCTAATGGTACGCTAGTGTACCAATTATCCGTTGTCACATTCCGCCCAGTATTGAAAATTGGTTCACATAATCTTTGTACAACAGCCAAGCCGGAATTGTCGAGATTGTATGGGCCCTCTTTTGACTGTTTTCCGGGATAAATCTCCATGTTAAATGTATAAAACATTTTTGCGTCACAAAGGGCTTGAATCTTGATGCCGTAAGGATTGGGCTTACTTGGGATGTATTGCCTGAATGAACACTTCCCTCGAAAAGCTTCCAACTTTTCATCGACAGTCATAAAAGCTGATAACGTATAATTAGCTTGGCAATTTTACACAAATTTTTCAAATAGTTGTCTTATATGGCAAATCTTATCAAGCGCCTGTCTTTGCTGCCTCGTAGTTCCATCATCGAATCTCAGAGCCCGCAACAGAAACTGAAATCGTTGGGAAGACATAGAAAGCCGAAATATTTCCACCGAGCTACCGTCTGTTCGAAACCGCTCTTCCACATTCAGATGATTCGATTTTTGAACTCCTGCCAAAAACAGCAAGCCAATCAAGCAAAGTAGTTCATTATAATCTGTGTGTCTGGCGTACGTTTCCCGGGTGTAATTATTTTTGATTTTGTCAATGTATTGGTTGGTATATAGGACAACTATCTCCAGCATAGAGTCGTCAAAGAAGTGCTTCCAAATTCTAAGAATATCAGTTTCACCTGATACAACTCGCTTTGGTCCTGGTAACTGCCTTATAATATTAAATGATCTTGCCCGAGTAGATTGGCGATGAGGTTGTTTGCTCCATTTCGTGCAATTATCTTTTCCTGTATAAAAAGACGAATTGTTGCTTTCACAGGACTCTCGATCACTCAAGTCTTCTTCGCTATCCGAATTTGGAGTTTCTTGCGGTGCAGAGTTGGCAGATTCGTTTTCGCTTCCTGCTTCACTCTCTGATGACGATAGTGATCTGTTCTCATCAAATTCGAAAAATTCGTGCAGAAGCGCTTCAAGACGGCGCTGCTGACTTTCGTAAGACATGCTGAAATACGACATTTCTTAGAAAATTCATTAAAACTATGCAAAATGCTGACCTTCACTCGAAATCACAAGAAATCGTTTAAATATTAGTGAAAGTAAGATGCAAATTAATCTTAAGTTTTAAAATCGACTGTAAAACAAACCGCACTATTAACTCACGTAATCGGTGTCCCCGGTCCTCTGCACCGGGTTAGCACATAAACTCTAAAGTGTGCGATCGTGTGGCTACTAGCAGTTTGAATTATGATGCAATACATAAAATGCGGCAGGTAACAGAGATCCCAGTTCAAATCGATGACGACTAACAAAATCATTTGATTTTTTCGCCGAACTCGGTCTCTCAGACATATGCGTCACCGGTGGCCGAACTATGAAAAGGCACATCGACCAACTAATTTCAACAATGGTCCCGAAGAAACAAGTCACCTTTTCATCTCAGCAAAGACCAGCCCCAAGCTCAGGTGTTCCATATCGACACATGCCAGCTGATGAGTTACCACCAATGGACACACAGCCTACGCCATTGACTGCGCCAGGTGTCAATCAGCCAGAAACACTTACTGGCACTCCTGACCAACAGACACCAGCAGACGGGAACACAAACAACCCGACGCTACCACCACGCAGATCTGCTCGTCAACGATGTCCTCCAAACTTCTTGAAAGACTATGTCACCGAATAATAGAATTAAAATTATATTTCTATATGTTTTAATTAAGTGGGGGAGACTATTGCGAATCGTTGTTTTCTATGTGCCGTTCCTTTGACAGTCAGTCTCGTATCGGCCTTTCCCGATGTAACATGTCTATTGTGTTCAATACAAATATGTATCAATCAACGTGTGTATTATTATTATCTCATCATACCAACTAGTCACTTTCATCACCCAGTCACAATAATATATATATATATATATATATATATATATATATATATATATATATATATATATATATATATATATTATATATATAGGCGGGCCACCAATCCTCCGAATTTGAGCTTGCGGGATCAACGTTTTCAATGTAGATACTCATCTGCGAGGTATGTTGAGGCTGGTCGAGCTGAGATGGTGTCTAGGTTTTGGTGGTTAAATGGCAATTACGAAATTATTCGTGGTTTCTCATTTTGGTTTTTTGTTGTAGCTAAATATGGCTATGTTAATTGTTATTGTAATTTGTTTACCGTCGTTTTAAATAACTAGAGATAAGTTTAAAATATAGGTTAGGAATATTGCAAGATTGTTGTATTAGGATTAGTTAAATTTTGTTTTTTTGTTTTGTTGATAACACGCATTAGAATTAAGTTGGTACATATTAGTTGAATGCTCAAAGTATACTCTCTTGATGTCTTCTTTAGTTATATGTAATTTTTAATAGAGTTGGTTGGTTTTTTTTGTTCCTTTTGTCCAGTTAAATGATAATATCTAATAATTTTCATTTGATAACAGATATTGTTATGTTTTAATTGAAAATTGTTTAAAGAGTGGCATGTTAGCCATTAAGTTTTTTTGAGTAGTTTAATGTTGGAAAACTTGAGCTGCATTTTTATAAAATTCATAACGATTTAATCAATAAAGTGCGTTCGAAATTAAATTTGCTGGATTTAGATGAGACTGTATGAATTCGTTACCTTCTTATTAAGTAAGAAGGCAACGCTGATATGCATTTATAATTGTTAGTTTCAATGCTATACAATTATATTAATGGCTCTCTCGTTATTACTAGAGAACTGAGTTTACTGTGTTCAAAAATTGTTAAAGATACAGGTCTAAACATTTTTACAAACCAAAACTTGTTCCGGTCTTAATTTCGTATGTTTTTATCCAACATTTTAGAAGAGTGCTAATTACCATAGCAAGTGCTAATCATCTTACATTAATCTCTTGGCATAATTTTTCAACACAAAACTATCATACGACGTGTATGGAAGTGCTTCATTCGCATCAACCTTCGAATCATAAACAGCAATTACGATTTCAAGCTTATGAATCATAGAGTTGCTATAGTGACGGCAGTTGTACTAATTTAAATATTTATACGAATCCATCTTACTACAATGTGAGACATTCATTTTCATCGAAATTGTTTGTGTGATCATTAAACTCATAACGAAACATAGGAAAATTGTTTACAGTTGTAGCTAGCAGGTTGTGAATTCTCTCTTAACACTGCTTTCGTCATAATCATGTCACCCCATTGTTATTTTCTCGTGTCAATTAACAAAGTGTTGTGCATACTTTATGCTGAAAATTTCCCAGAATGCTTTAAAAAAAATTCCCGCCAAATTTCCTCCTTAAATAAAATCAACCTGATCTGAAAATGAAAGAAAAATTTTGAGATACTAAAAATGATACAAGATATCTCGAAGCATCTGGAGAAATTAAAACTATTAAAAATGTCTATGAGATACTAAGCAAAATGTTCGTATTACCGCTCCCAAAATAATTACTGAAAATATTTCTCCATACAAAGCTTAAGCACTGGCGCCCCCGACCATCGGTACCAACAAAGTGTAAATATGGATTGTCTCTTTTAAAGCTCTGCGAAAAGCCAAGCGCGAGCATATATTGTATACATATATGATACTATCAGTAGTAAAATACCGTTCAGCAAGTGAAGTGTCTCAAAATAGAAAGTAAACAAAATGGATTACCAGGTAAATATTTGCTTTCTCTAAGCTTTAAAAGATATTCTTTAATTAAAATCCTCTATTCTAGCCACATCCAACTGTTACACCACATTCGGGTTTCAAACCAACAGAAGATGCAGAAATTTTGCGTGGCGCTATGAAAGGGTTCGGCACTGATGAACAAACTATAATCGATATCCTGACAAGCAGAACAAATAATCAACGACAAATTATTAAGCAGTGCTTTGAACAACAATATGAGCGGGACCTTATCGATGACCTTAAAAATGAATTGGGCGGTAACTTTGAAAATGTTTTAGTGGCCTTAATGACACCCCCGGATGAATATTTGTGTCAGCAATTGAATGAAGCCATGGAGGCCATGGGCACAGAAGAATCAGCTCTGATTGAAATTCTCTGCACGAAGTCGAATGAAGAAGCTAGGAGATTGGGCCAGTGCTACGAATCGATCTACGAACGTCCTTTGGCCGAACACTTATGCAGCGAAACTTCTGGCCACTTCCGACGATTGCTGACCTTAATTATCACTGGTGTTCGCGACCCAGTCGGAACTGCTGACGCAGCTGCAGCCGCCGAGGATGCAGCGGCGTTGTACAATGCGGGAGAAGCTAAGCTCGGCACAGATGAAGCTGTTTTCAATCGTATCTTTGCCCATTCCAGCTTCGCGCAACTACGGCTAATCTTTGAAGAGTACAAACAATTGACTGGGATGACGATTGAGCAAGCGATTAAGCATGAGATGGATGATTCATTGCATGATGCTATGATGGCGATTGGTGAGATTTCGCTTTATTTCCTCCTTCCTTGCTCAATTTCTTATAATGATCTTCTTTTATTTAAGTGGAATGCGTCCAATCACCGGCTGCATTTTTCGCTAGGCGTCTTAACGATGCAATGAACGGCATGGGTACAGATGATAATACTCTTATTCGGATTATAGTTAGCCGGTCTGAAATTGATTTGGGGACAATAAAAGCGGAATATGAACGCATCTATGATAAAACACTGCTAAGTGCAATAGAGGTAAGATTATCACTTAAAATATATCGTAAACACGAGAATATAAATACGACAGAAATTTTATAAAATATGAAAATTCCTGAAAATTTGATGACTGAGTAATTGATTAGAGAAAAAAATTAATTTGATTTTAATCAATCCTTGATAAGGTATCAATTACATGCAATGGTAATTTCTAATTTCAGAATGAAATATCGGGTGACTACAAGCGTGCTTTAATTGCCTTAATTGGAGGTGCCTAAAAAGTTCAGAATTCCGACTAGGAACTTAAAGATTCATGTCATTCATTTAATATTGATATTTTAAAGCATTTTACAAATTGTTATAACTTATACTTAGTTTATAGTAAATATTTTGCCAACTAAAGTAAAGTTCAGCTGACTGACTTTTCTGGTGTACTGTTTTATTGAGGTAATTCATAACTTCGTAATAAGTTGGTAAGCAGTTAATGTCTACAAATATTCACAAATTTGTTTCTAAAGTCATCTATTGAAGGCATTCAAGTCATCACACTCAACTTCATACTCACTTTCGGTACGTTGACCGCTAGCGCCAATCCCAACATATTGTCCGCACATTTTGCATTATCGGTAATTATTTGCACGAGCATACTTACGAATAGCCCGATTGAAGCAAGAACATTGGCAACAGGAATTAAGGATTAATGCGAATATTGCATAAAATAAAGTTATTATTAATTAATGTGTATGTTAAATAGAATTACGAATGGAAAAATTATTGATAATTAGGTAAATTCTTGTCTGTAATTATGAGCAATAGTATTGTCAGTTGAGATGTTGCAGTCGAGCAATAAATTACTATACAAAAGCGGAAAAACAATTTTTTTATAAACTTGTAATAACTTGCGATTGGTCTCGGAGAGGAATCTGGCATTCGGCTCTATGGCAGCCCAACCTGAAGTTGACAAGTGACAGATCTCCGTCCGCCTGGGCAAACTGCTCGAAGGATCTTTGCGAAGAAACTACCATCTCATAAAAATAACAACGCAATACGTGTGGAACTATTTGATACGCAACTTATTAACATTGTTATTAATAACTCGCAATAAACCACATCGCTACCATTACCAAAAGAAAAGTTTTTCAAAAGAAAAAAATAAAGAAAAAATCGATACTGGTAACCCCCATTGCGACACAATCTAACGAAGCAATTATTAGATCGTGTCAACGAGAATCATCCTTTCTTGCCGTGCAGACGCTCGTCGAGTCAAGCGGAATTGATACAACGCGAGAGTCGCAGTTTGTACGACAAGCGGGGGAGCCGTCGCGTTAGTTAGTGTGGTAGATTTCATTCAATGTCAGAGATATTGACTTAATTGAGAATGCTAGTGGATTATCGTGAGTTTAAACGGAAAACCCGCAATGGTAAATTGTACTTGCTTCAAAAAAAGCTATGAAATACCATTAAGACGCTCGGTTTAAGGGATGCGAGTATTTAGAAGTCGAGTTTATTTTGAAGTTTGTGCGCATTAGATGTTCATTGGGCTGCAATGATGATCGCTAAATCTCGAAGTGCAGTTATTAACCAACTGGGTGTTCACGTCTGAGTACACTGGAATTCATTTCATTTTTCTTTGCAAGTTAAGTGATTGATTTATTTATCTGCACTTGTGATTCAGATATTCCAATAGGAGCACTTTCTCGACGGGCCATCTGGTTTTTACTGTAGAAACTCATCTCAAAACCGTACAAAACCTCGAATTTTCGTTGGCACCTCCACAATTCTTCATATACCGCCCTGTAAGTTAGCCAGCAAAGTCGGCCTACTAATGGTCATGTAAGGGATAGTTCTGGCTGGTCTAGTGGCTAGAGCATGAACGCACAAGCCGAAGGTCCCAAGTTCAAATCTCGTTGGGAGCAACGTGATTTAATTCAGGGAATTTTTCGGACAGACTACGAGTGTTCACTTAGTGGTGATATGTACTGATTTAATCAGATCATATCATAGCTGAGCTAGCACACGGGAGCATGGTACTGACCAAATCAACTTCCGGAAAAATCAATACGGTCATGAAAATGAGATACTCTAACTATCTCTAAGCGAAGGCCCGAGAGGGGCTGTAGTGCTGCAAAGAAGAAGGGGTAGTAAGCGCTGCTGCCATTAAGCTTCCCATCTTACGTCAGTTTTGATTCCGCATCCATTCTCTCTGACATCTATGCTTTAAGAGCAACCTTCTTTGTCGGTATCCACACACACAACAACGTTTTGCGTTTGATGCATCTTGTGGATATCACGGACATCAGTTGTGCCTCACATGATAATCATAAAACGCACTTTCAATTCGTGGATTATATTACGACAAAAGACATCGTTTGAAGAGCAATCTTGTAAGCAAGTTATAAGCTCACCAAATACATCCGCTAAGAAAGTCAAATGCATATAACTTATTCTGAATACTTGATGCTGTCGAAACAGAACGGGTTGTGTCAATAAAGTATACAAAATCCAAGAGTGCTGTTATTTTGGTATTAAACGCGGTGTGGTGCTGCCTTAAAGGTGTACATAATTCACGTTGAGTGAAGTCCGAAACCAGAATCTTGCACTGTGTACTATTGGTGTGCTGCCATTTGAAAATTGGAAAACCGTTACTAAGGTAATCGAAAAAGGTTAAACTAAGAAAGATCTGATTAGCTCTGCTGACTGCGCTGCAATCTCCAACTCATTACTATTTTCGAGACCCTGGCAAAGTTTGACGAAGATACCGGCATTCACCCATTCACAACTTTGATTGCTTACTTACCATCTCCACCTTTTTTGGGCACACATACCTTTTTCTTTTATTTATTTTTTTAATAAAAATATTTAATCATTTACCTATATTTTTTTATTTCCCGCCATATTAATTTTACCTTTCCTATCTTATTTTTAAGCACAAAAAAGAAAACTTATCTTTCCTACTAACAAAATTTCGTTCAGTACTTCCCATTAACAAAATTTCATTTAATACCTTTTACTAACAAAACCTCATTCCTTCCTTTCTACTGACTTAATTCCATTCTTTGTTTCCCACTAACAAAATTTTATTCCTTACCATACTAACCAAAATTCGTTCTTGCCTCCTTACTAACAAAATTGCATACCATTGCCCATTAAAAAACGATCAATGTAAGCATTCAAATGACTTGCACAATTGAGCTTACTTATTTGATGAGCGGGAGATTATCAGATTCCAGTGCTAGTGCGGGGGACTCTCTATCGGAGGGTCTGCTGGGACCCTGGGTTCAAGTTCCCCGGGAGCGGGAAAACTGTTTTTTATTTCGTCAAAAGCATTTGTTTCCGGGTGTATTACAAATTGCATACAACTAAACTTTATCATATTTTTTTATAATTGCCGGGTTGTAACCAAAACATGAAACTAATTACCTACGATGGTAACGAAATAAAACTTACCCTGGGTTAATGTTTTTGAATTTGCAATAAGAACCCAAAGTATCTTAGAGCCAAATGAAAGGCTTGTATGATCTATGAATGAAAAATTAAATGATGATCTATGAATGAAAAATTAAAAGAACTAATAAAAACGGAAAAATTGAATGGTATAAGAAGTGCATGTAAGTTAAAATTGAAGCGAAATAAATGTATAGTGAACAATAAAAAAAAGTCGAATATATTGAAAGTTCGGCATGAAAGCATAATATTTAGACAATCAAGTGTCGGAGTTCTTAAACTGAAAAAAAAAAAAACAAAAAAAGCAAGCGAGGCGTTGCCACGTGGATTTGTGGAGTTCGAGTTTTTTTTCCTTCTTTTTGAGATAAGATTACTTCTATTGTATTTAATTTTTTTTTCTTCAACTTTAACTTTGTTTGAAATTAATTTTGTTGTGATTGTTTTGTTTGATTTATTTGAATACGCTGATTTGAGTTGATTTTAAATAGAAAGGGGGTAGATTTATAAATTTGATTTGTTTGATTTCTTTATTGCGTTAATTTTTTTCTTGCAGTTCTGTGAATTTGGATTGTTAGAACTTGCCTTTGTAAGTTAAATAACTGGCTAGGATGTTTTAATTTAATAATATTTTTTTCATTTCTCAAAATTACCCCTCTTTTCCCCTTTGTGTTAAGTTTCTATGTCTAGGGTAGCTCAGCACGATTAGAGGGTGTCCTGGAAGAACTGAGTGCTAGTTGGCCTCAGTATTCCATCCCGGGCTAAACACCCCTCTGCTAGGAATTAATGTCTGCAATTGCGGTGACTTCCGTGGTTGCAACAGTAAGTAAAGGATGCAATTCTGTGTTTTGTTGTGCTCGCTCATGTTGTGGGTGAAGTTGATGAGATTTCTAAGTTGTAGTGAAAAGAAGGTATAAAAAGTCCGTAAAGGACTACAGCAATGGCCTGCTGCCTCGGCGGAAGAAGATGTTAAGATCCGCCGAGATTGGCCTTGTCTGGGGACGCGTGAATGCGCTGGCAGGCTAGCATTGCGGTGTCGTGGCACGGGTTCGTTCCCCCAGCACAAGGACCCACTACAAAAGAATTTCGCATTCACGAATTCTTGGGTCACAGAAAAGGTCGACCGACGTCGAAAAATGGAGGTAACTAGCTAAAGGTTGGAATTGCTTGTTCTGAGAACAAGAAGAAACGAGCAAAAACGGACGGACTTGTGGAGACCTCGTCATTAACGACGATCGTTATGGCCCACAAATAAGAGTGGGGCATCCGGTTGGATGTGGCGCCCCTCGCACCCTCCCAACCGGATCAAGATCCAAACGTAGACGTGGCCATATATTTCACTTTTGAGTGGAAAACTCATACTCGTACAAACATAATTTGCATGAACTTTCCCATCAAAAGGGAAATATACACGTGACCGATTTATGTTATAGAACTATGTGATCGAATCACATAGCCCTACACCATAAAAGGGCATGCGAGCGAAAGGCCACTCTACCCGGCAAGAGCCCCTGGACACAACAAAACGTTGCAGCGCGTCCGATGGCTAGCCCATTTTATTTGAAAAGCTCGCCACCGTTGCGGGTCCTATACTGTTCGCCGTTATTGGCCATAAATCAACGACTGGCCAATTTTCTCTCAAGAAGTCGCTCCAGTGTTTGTTTCAAATTGGGTCGATTGAAAAAGTTGGCCAGAGGAGCCAAGGTAGTAACCACAGCTGAAATATTCCGCTCAGAAATTGCGTTCATTAAGTCGTAGAAGTCCTCTTTCAAATCCAACAAATCACGACCGTGAAGAATATCCACTGATCCAATATTTATAATCACAAAGCTACTGATGTCCTTAGCTGACTGTATATGACGAGCTGCATCAGATATTGTTTGGCCTGACACGCAGAGGCCAGATTGAAGAATGCGATGCCCTTGTGAGACTGACAATTCAGCTCCATTCGAGCCATGGATAGGAAAAAATCATCCCCAACTAGTTGGTAGTTGTAAGGGTTAGCTGAGCTATCTCTTGGCTTCTCCCTTATTTGATTGTTTTTATTCAAATAATGATAATTATCTTTGAAGAAACACATATCATTTTTGGAATATGAAATCATGTTTTTTTTATGCTCTCCTTTTTAACTGGGTTTTTGATTTCGTACCATATTGAGGATATGCTGGGATTAAGGGTTGGTGTAAAACATGTTAAATATAAATGTGCCATTTTGGTTTTTATAACCTGCAACGCCGGGGATTTTCAACAATGTGTCGCATACGTCTTCGATGTAAGGAAATTTTTCGCCGATATATAGTAGTAAAACGGGGATGTGAACCAGTGGCTGAATTTTTTTATTCCGGACTTAGTCTGCTCATGCAAGACCCGTGACCGAACTCCTCTCCGAACTAGCTAGCTAGCCAGCAGCCACCTCGGAGTAGACTAAGGGTTTCCGGACTTGTTGACCTGTAGGGTACAGTTCGTTGTCACGTCCCAAGACTTCACGTCTAGAACCGATGAGATGTTGGCTCCGATTTCGTTAGAACGAAGTGAACCGGAAAATCGTTACGGGGCCACTCTCCTATATGGGAAGACCCCCCCCCCCTAAATACCGTATAACCACCACTTTACGCCTGCATACAAAATTTGATGTTTCTAGCTTAGGCAGTTTGCGAGAAAAAGTGCTGTGACACACAGACGGACAGACAGACAGATAGGACGCAATTTCAGTACGGTTTTGTAAAATTATCTTACAAATTCTAAAAAATGTACGTAAATGAGCCAAGAACAATTCGAGAGCTAAACGATGAGATAATTCAGCACATTAACGACATTGAACCTCAATTGGCGATTTGGGCGATATTTTGTATAACACTTAATTTTCATAGATCTTTCTATTATAATAAAAAATATTAACATAATTTACTGAAAACTTCTTGTTTTATTTACAATTAACATCGTGCGTTTTAATTGGACCACCCTAGTCTTTTCATGTTTATTTTGGATTGTACTAACAGAAGGTCAGATATTTTAGCTCAAACACCTAACAAGAAGCAAGCTCAAACCTACCCTTTTGAAATAATGGTTCTGTGGATAGCTTATATAATAGAAACGCTTGTTAAGTTTTTATTTTTAATTACGTTATTATTTCATGTGTTTGCTGTTGTGTTACACATGAATCTGACGCGTTTTAACTTATCAAGGCATCGTCAGACTATCGACTAATTTACAAAGTGGATAATCAAATCATGTGCTATCATTAAAGGCATGTTGCAAATCACATCCAATAATTCAATACTAATTTTTAACTGTACCTTTAACAAATATTATGCGCGTTTAATAACGAACTATTGCAAATGAAATCTAGTTGGTTTAAACCTAAGTATTAAGCTTAATTAATTTCAAAAATTTCAGTTTTATTTAAGATTACGCCTCCGTCGATATTATACAATAATTGAATGTTATCATGTCCAATCTTATGGTTTTCCTCTTTAAAATGTTTTGATAAGGCAGATTCTGGGATCATCTTTATTTAGTAAAGATATTAATCGCACGTTTCTCAATAACAATTTATTAAATAAACTAATTTTCAATAATAAAATAAAACCGAATGTGGAAGTAGGTGATAAATGTGGCGTATATAAATCCAATGCAATGATTGTTCGGCAATTTATATTGGGAAAACAAAACGTAACTTTAAGAATGGACTAGCTCGAACTATGATGCCACAATCTGCCCTATCAATACATTTTAAAGAAGAAAACCATAAATTTGGACTGGTACAGTTAAAAATTACTATTGAATTATTGGATGAGATTTGCAACATCCCATTAATGATAGCACATGATTTGATTATCCACTCTGCAAAGTAGTCGATAGTTTGAGGATGCCTTGATACAGTGAAACGCGTTGGATTCATGTATAACATAACAGCAAACACATGAAATAATAATGTAATCAAAAACAAAAATTTAACAAGCGATTTTATTACATAATTATGAACAAGTTCAAACAAGTGCCTTCAAAAAACTATTATCTTTGTTATCTATTTAAATAAATTAAATTTTTTAAGTTCCTGTTAAAGAAGAAATTTTTTTTTCTCAAACCATTGTGTTTTGAAACTTGAATTTGAAAATTGTAATTTCCTAAAATTTTTGCAGTTTGGGCTTCAATCGTTACTAGCCGGGAACCTTCATTTTTGTAGCTTGTGAGTTTGCATTGCGCAGAGACTGCCTTTTAATTTACAATACATAGGTGTTGTACTTTTTTATACTTTAAGTAATATATAAACAAAGATACTCGTCAAAAAAAATTGAATTACTTTCTTACTATTTAAAAATAAAACTATAGTTCTTTTAAATGATCTACTTCACCATTCTTCAACTATCCTTTCCGTATTATCATTGAACCATTGCTGAATGAAGAACTCACTTTACTAAAATAAAGTATCAGCGTAAATATTTGAATTCCAATGTCACCGGTATAGAAAATTACGTCATTTCCCTTTCTTTCAGCACATTCCACATTCTCACATGTCTTCCCCTTAAAAGCCAATTTGACAGCTAGCGTAGTTGACATTTAATTTTCCTTATTTTGTTTGTAAATATGTCGATCCTAGAACTTTTAGACTATTTACTTCAATTTCTTGGACGGGAAGTACTCGAGAATTGGATCAACCGCGTGAGCTTATTCATCACCAAATTACTTGTTCGTTTACCCATTAATTGGTCAATATTCAGCCGTAATAATAAGGCTTTTCCCAAATTAGTTTTACTCCACAGAAGCGAAAATTTCCTAGTGATTGATAAGCCCCCAGATTTATTAATAAATAGTAATGAAACTAGTAAGGTAAGTACTTTTATTTATACCAAGCTTACTGCAATGACTTTCATATATCTTTAGGTCTCGGTGCAAACTATATTAAGTAAGCAATTTCCTCAACTCAAAGACTCATCGCTCACTCATGAATTCTACTTTGCTCATCGCTTGGACTTTTCCACGAGCGGAATTCTGTGTATCCCCCTGAATAAGAGAACTTGTATGGAAGTATCCAAGTCCTTTGAAAATCGTACTTCAAAGAAATATTATATTGCCTTATTAAATGGCCATATGAAGAAGGATTTCGTTACAGTTGATATTCATATAGGTAATTGCATAATTCTCAATTTTTGTCATCAAATTTCTTGTCATAAAATTTCTTGCCTCTTGAATCTGGTAGGAGAGGATTCACGATTCGAAACAAGCAGCAAAAAAATGTGTTCAATATCGGACTTAGAGTTTTGTAAGAACCCTCGCAAGTCAGTAACTCATATTGCGGCTTTACAACGAGGATTATATAAAGATCGTTCTGCGACAAAAGTACTCATTCAGCCAATCACAGGTCGGAGGCATCAGATACGGGTTCATTGCCAAACTTTTGTGCATCCGATTGTTGGAGATTATACTTATGGATTGCCGGAAGATAAGACTGCTCCGCGAATGTTCCTTCACGCTATCAAGTAAGTTTTTAATTGTATTTATCTTTGCTAATAATTAGGAATGTGATCTTTTTTGCAGACTAGTCATACCAAATGTGATAGAAACTTTAGATATTGAAACCAAGGATCCATTTAGTGAGAATAATTTGCCTGATTGGAAGCCAAACACAGAATTTCATTCACATTTCAAGGATATTTATAAAGTTTTCGAGGAAAGAGCTTGATCTTTTTTAACATGTAAACTTATTGTTGGATATATTTATTTTACTATAGCCTTCCTTGTTTTCTTCATTGATGGTGAATCTATTTCTCAAATAATTTTTAATATCCTAACCTATTCCACATACACTGGAGGAGTCCTTCAAAGCAACTTCGCAGGCAAGAGGAAGCAGTAGCGATATTCTGCGTTTAGCACTCGTGGCATTCAGAAGTATTTGTTAATCGTTCCTATCATTCACTTTAAAAAAATTAATGTTAAAAACGTCAATTGGAAATTAATTTTGAAAAAGTTTACCGTTTATTACACCAGTGTAAACGAAAAAATTGGAATTTGCATGTTTAAAAATTGCAAGCACTACCAAGCAGAAACATTTTCACAGAAGGAGGAGCCCGATGGAAAGATAACTTGAAGTGGAAAGCTCTACTAATAGGTGGAAAAAAATTACAAATGAAACAACGAGAAGTTAAAACGGTTAAAGTTCCGTACCAAGATACAGACGAGATTCTCAGCGCTGAAATTTCGAATTATTATGCAGTATTGGTGGCTTTAGAAGAAGACGAAAGAAGGGAGGTAACCACATAGAAGATTGTAGCAATTCAGTTAATAGTAACGATTTCATAGAATATTTAAAAAGTAAAAATAAGGAGAAAAGGTCAACCCGCGAGTCTGCTGGTTCTCCGACTAAAACCATTCAAAAAACGGATAAAATTCTGCTAGTTAATGTCTTTTGGCAGCGTGGTAGCCACATGATTCAGCTATTGGTAGCCGAACAAAAAAGAGAATAAAAGCAACAAAGAAAAAACATCACAATATCTAACGACACGGAAACAGGGGCCCAAACCACAAAAACTCATAAAAGTAAAAAAATCTCCGACTTTTACTCGTACTTACCTGTAGAAACGAGCATGTTATGAGTTTTCTTCTTTATACGTACACTCGAGATTTCCCGAAGGAAATCCAAACCGACCTTTCATCGGTTATAGACGTAAAGCCTTGGTATGTGCCAATGACTGTACCCAACAGGTACCAACAGGTCCGGACACCCATAGACTGCTCCGAGGTGGCTGATTGCAGGCTAGCTAGTACGGAGAAGGGATGCGACATCGATGCCGATGTTTAAAAACAACCAACACTATTCAAAAATTATTTATAATTTTAACACAACAGTGAACTTTGATCCAAAGTCAAAACCGCTTTATTCAATACTAATCGTTATAAATTTTAAAAGAATATAAAGCAAATTCCAAACAATGACAATACAAAAATTTAATGGCCCAAATGGCTCTCTAAATGTATACGTTATCAGTTAAACACATTTTATCAAAAAACTATAGCAAATTTAAATTAATTAACATTACATATAAGATTTGATTGGAAAAAGGAGAAAAAACCAACCTAGACTATTCAAAATTATTTATAATTTTAACACAACAGTGAACTTTGATCCTATAAACAACAACACTAAATGTAGCAATAATGAGCTGAAACTCAACAACTAAGTAACGAAAAACACAAAAACTGAAATTATTCACGAATAATTTAGACATTGTCATTCAGCCACCAATACCTAGATTGCTCCGTCTCAATTCGATCAGCTTCAACAAATCTAGCAAATGAGTATCTCCATTGGAATTGTTGATCTCGTGAACTCAAATTCGGAGGATATTTTATCTTCTTATCGGTAGCCCGTCTATATACATATGTGATATATGACTGGGACGCCGTCAGAATCAAAAACATATCGATTCATGTCCAAACACACGAATGCTTCTGGAGGAACGAAGCCAGTAGCGAGGCAAGTCGCAATATACCTGTCTGTAGCGTGGAACGGCTGTGAAATCAAAGAGTTTTCACTCACAGTTACAGATTTTGCGAAATGATTCCGAAAAAGGTTCAATATGAAGATATCGACCCTCGTCACTTGAGCAGTTTGATAAATTGTTATATTCGATACATAATGCTTCAAATTCGTCTCAGGCTTTCAGTGCGAACCAGTACATCCACGAAGACATTTCCTTTCGAAAACTCTTAATTTTTCCATAGTACTAGCACTCTGGTTGTACCAGATCTGACATCCATATGTCAAAACTGGTCCAACCAAGGTTTTGTAACAGATAATTTTGACCTTTTGATCAATGTTTCTGGAATGAAAGAGTCTTCGTAGGGCCATGACTACTTTTTGTGCCTTACTGAGCATGATTTTGACATGTTCAGTATAGTAAAGATACTGATCGAGATGAACAACGAGGTACCGAACACATGATTTATGTGGAACCCGTTCTGAACTACACTCGCCAGCCATGATGTGCAAATCCTTCCAATTACGTTTCATGTCTTGACTGACCCCCTGCAGCGTTGTCCGAAACAAAATTATTTCGCAATTCTGCGCATTGATTTTCATTCTCCAATAGTCAGTATACAGCTGCACATTATTGAACAATTTTTGGAGATTGCTCTGAACTATTGTAGCTTTTCGGTCTGCCGTATACATGACCAGATCATCAGCAAACGCTACCAATGATCGCGTTGCCGAGATGTTAAAATCGAAGCCGTTCAATAGCTTGCGAATGAAGATTGAGAAGAGCAGAGGCGCAGTAACTGTTCCCTGCTGTGACCATTCAAGATCTTGAATTCGCGCATTGTCAGATTTCCATCAGTTACAACAAACGATTTCCCGTATAAAATATTGCACACCATGGCAACAAGGTGTCTGGGGAGCTTATCCTGAAGGAGTTTAAAAACTAGTCCATCTAACCACACCGTATCGAAGGCTTTCTCCATATCAATGAGACATGCTCCAACATATTCTCTGTTGTTTAGTTTCCAACAGATGTCAGAGGTTACTTTCGTTATTGCATGTGTCGTCGAATGCCAGGCACGAAAAACACATTGGCAATTCGGCATCAACTCATATTCCTTAATGTGGGCGTTTAGTGCTCTGTTGAGTATCACTTCAAACACTTGTAACGATTTTTTTAATGCCCGTGTAGGACACGGGTGCCGATGGTCTAGCATAAGTGTCAGCGAGCTATAAACAACACCGAGCTCAGCTAACTAGCTTCGCTTAACGACCGCGTACGCGGGCTTGACGACTAGCATTTGCGGGATCATATGAGGCGGGTTCTTGTCGAGCCACGAAGCTACACTAAAAAATACTTATCACGCGTACTCTACTCTACAAGACGTACCGATCAATTTTTATTGTCTTTAGAAAAGATCTATTAGGTGTCAATTAAGCTACTCTACAGTAATTCAATATTTTTTTGCCTCGTTAAAGTTAGCGGACACGGAGGCTTGAGACAAACTCAAACATTACACAAAAAGCAACCGTTACTTTCACAGAAGAAGGTCGTTGCATTACAAGGGGAATGTCAACCCTAAAGATGTTAAAGTGGCTGAAGTGAACCACTCATCTCTGCCTAAAGGATGGAAACTTGACGGATGCAGTTTACTTTACACTAGTAAAACAACAAACTAAGCAGTTTCGACGGGGTGACCACCTTATCTCTTCAGGAGCAGCCACTCCTGATCACCACGGGGCTGCTCGACTGCTTATGTTTATTACACACTTTGCTGATGTTAAGCAGCAAGCTGATTGGGCGATAGCTTTTGGGGCATGAAGATTCTTTTCCTTTCTTGAAGGTCGGAAATACCTTAGCCTTTTGCCACTCATTTGGGAAATATGAATTGCTCAACATGTTGTTGAACAATATGCAATAATTCCTAATAGAACTACATTTAGAATACCATCAGTACTACATGATTTCTTGTTGTTTATCCTGCGAAATATGAAACACAAGCCTTCATAGCTGACAAAATAATCAATGAGATTCAAGCTCGGTATGAGGTCAGATGTTAATGTTTCATTGAAATGAAGAATTGATTGGCCGTTCAGGCTTGATTTGAAGTCGGAAACTTTTGCTTCAACGACCTCTGAAAATATTTGATTCCCTCTCATAGGGTTTGGTAGATGAATCAATTCAAAATGTGTTCCAATCAGGGCAAGTTCCTGCAAACTATCACATATAATCCTGTTTCGATTTCTAGTCGGATTCGTACTATCAATTTCGATACCAGCCCTATCGAGAAGATTTATCTCATCACTAGTGACTTCAAGATTCGATACCTTCTTTCGAGACTTCTTACGGAATATGCTATTCACTTTCGCGAAAATGCCATCTGGGTCCTGTGGGCTAGTACCCCTCAATTTTTCCGACCATTGATTGCTGACCTCACTCCTGAAGTATGAACAGATTAAGTTCCAGACATTCTGTAGGTGTAATTTCAACAAAGCCAACGAGGGATGGTTGTAGTCCAAAAATCGCCGATAAATATTGTTGGCGCGTGTGAGAAGAAGGCTTTTCAATCTTTTCAGCATTGCGATGGTTGGTGTTTCATATCCTTCCATATTGTTTCGATGTTTAATCTTGGGAATGACTTTCTCAATCATTTCCAACGTCAGCTTCTCTAACTTCGACAAATAGACATCTTTTTCATCGTTTATTAGATTTCTGTCATCAGGAACCATTGAGCAAGAGTTGCCATCATCAGAAGGAGGACATTGCTTCTGGTACTCTCGATTCAACTATTTTTGAAACTTTCCCCAGTCTGTTTTTTGAAATTCAAACGACAATTTTCATGTTGAACTGGAATGAGTAAGAAATCATCCTTTTGATGATTGATTTCCATTACGATTGCGTTATGGTCGCTATCATAAGGAAGTACCTGCAGTTTCCGTTGAGGACTATTAGAGCAAAATTCAAGTCTTACGTTAGCAATGAAGAGGTCCAAATATGAATTTGTCCTAGGGTTTGTTGGGAACTCCGACCCATAAAGATTGCACCAGTATTCAATTTGGTTCTCTGTTATCCACGATTTCAGAAATTGGAAATCGGATTATTGGTGGAGTTCAGCTATGATGTATGCTTGGCGTTCAGGTCACCAGCAAGAATATAATAATTATGCAGCCTGTTCAAACAAGGAATTGAGCTCCTCCTTGAGCTTGAGAACAGTTCCACCAGTTGCATAGGCAGAGATAACGAAGAGGTTATCCCCACCTGGCAGTGAGATTTTGATAACGGACACTTCAAGAGTCTCAAACTTTTTGAATTCGACTTTTTCAATATTTTGGAAACAATAGTGTCTTCGAACCAATATCCCGGTGCCAACTCCCCCATCACTTATTACCCTATCATTTCTTACGAATTCAAAATCCTTGAATGTCATGGAGTACCATGAATTGAGGTGGGTTTCAGTGAAAAGGATGATGTCAGGCTTTTGCTTGAGGAGGAATTCCAAGAGACAGCCACGTCAATATAGACTCTCAATGAAGTTGACGTTGATGGAGATGAGACGAATCCTATTCATGGTAATGTGGCTGGATGACAAATTATTTTGAGGCATTTGAAAGCCCTAAACGATGAAAAACAAGATTAATTTTCGTATCTTGTTTATCGATTCTCTCCGATGAAGAATTTAGTTGCTGGTAAACTTGGAGAAACAGCTCATTATTGCCACTTACATTATTTACCGCAGTTTCTGCTGGTCGTCTAGCGGCTTGTGCAAATAATACTCCGGGCCAAGCTTGACGAAGTTCGGAGCTAAGACACTGCGGTGCAGTTGTGTTTCTTTTGGGACAAATTTTACTCTCGCATCTTGATATCGGGAGCATCCTCGATATGATGCCGGGTAACCAAAAACACCGCAGTTAGCACAGTATAATTTCTTTTGGCTCCGTCCTTGCATTTGACGCATCAGTAATGCATGGCGCAGTTGGCAGCCGAATGTCCAAATCATTGACACCGATAACACTGGTTGACTTCTCTTTTCTGTAGGCGTTCCCACCTCACCACTCGGAAGTTCAAGTATCTTATTTGTTGAAGAGCACTTGCACTGCTCTTATTTGAAAACTGCACCAAATAAAATGGTAAATTTTTTTTTCTACCGTCGACCTTCTTGTCGTGAATTTTTTAAAGGAGATAAATTCAATTTCTGGTGGTGCTTCTTCCTTGAGCACCCGAAGAAGATCGACGGTATCTTCTCCGCAGTCCAAGCTCTTCAACAAAAAGGTCTGGTTCTACTCACTTTTTGGGGTATAGGTGAAGTGTGCAGCCTCCCCAGAATTTAGAGCATTTTTAGCTGATTTGAAATCAACCAGTGATTTCGTTCTGATAGTTAATTTTGCGGCATTGATTCTTTTAATTTCGAACTTCGTTAATTTATTTTCGGCTGCCAATAGCCGAACCGTGTCCTTTCCGCTTTGACCGAAGACATTAATTAGCGGAACTTTCTCTGTATTTTTGGCAACTTTTTGAGGACCAACAGAACTGTGAGCTGGTTCCTTCTCCTTATTTTTATTTTTTAGGTAAAGTATAAAATTATCATTATTATCTTGAGTAACATTACCTTCAATTATTTCGTCAACGTCCATTTCTTGTTGGAGTCCGTCCAGCGCTGCATAGTAGTTCTGGCTGTCGTTAGCGCCTCCAGCACTTAATATTTCTTCTGGGATGACTTGTTTGACAGCTTTCTTCTGCTTAGTTTCCGTAATTGTTTGTCTTACCGGTTCTGCATCTTGAACTTTCTTCGCATTCTCGTACATATCTTCGAACGTTTTCAGTTGTAGTTTCAATTCCTGTATTTCAGTCTGAAGTGGACTCACTTCTAGTTTGTCTTCTACTACTTAAGTCTTAGGCCCACCATCTGCGGAGTCCTGGTTATTCATGTGTCTTATCTTATTGATGCTTGCCGCCAATTTCGCATTGCTTCTCTCCCCGGGTCCCCCCAACGGAGGGAAGCCGTCGGGCTCCTCCATACAGCAGTCCCGAGTTAGTCTTTGGCTTATTTGCTTTTGTCGATTTATCGAAGTCAGACAATATTCGATGAATCCGTGGGCCGATTCCTTCGACGATAAATGATTTTTGCAATGAAAATCAAAACTTGCTTTTGACTGACTTACAAAAAATTAATTTAATTTTGTTTAGGCTGACTTTTGTGAAAAATGAACGAGTCTACACGCAACGAGTGCTAGACGCAGAATCCCCTTGTTACATCAGAAGAACAGGTCGAAAACCATGGTGGAGTTGACGTGGCTGCGGTCGCTTGCAGAGACAACAAAATAATTACTCAATTATCCAATTTTGCAGGAAAATACCCACCATCTACATTAATAAGATCGGGTAAGTCTGGCAAGCAAAAATTTTTATTGAACGTCCTTTTTTCATAACAGAATCAAGTAGACATATAAGTGGTGAATTGTGTTATGGGTCACTAAAAAATTCGACTCCGTAGTAAACGTTGGTATCTACGAATTTTTATTATTTGTTAGACATAGTGATATGTAATTCATGGCTTTTAGACCGAAGAATAAATGCTGAAAATGGTAGCACTAGTACGATTCACAACGCAGCTGAATTTAGACTAGTTATGGCAGAGAACTTACGCAAATATAAGGTTATCAACCGTACAAAGCGCGAAAGTATTGTTGAATGTCAAATTTAAAGCAAAAACAATTTCGTTGGCACCACCAGCCAGAAAGGCAAATTTCTCTTAGGTACCCAAATTTTTAAAAGCAAATAATCATTTTATTGGCCCCCTTTTGAAGGTCAAACACTGTTTAAGGACAAGTAAAAGTAGCAGGAGAATCCTCCTATCATAAGGATATTATACTGAAAAAATAAAAAAATTATAAAATTTCCTTTAAAAGCGCTATTTATTCTTAATGTTCTTAACCAGATACCGGTATTTCGAGGACAAGTTATCCTCTTCATCAGTGGCGGTATTCTGAAGCTCTTCTTATAATCATCGGAATATTTAAACCTTTCACATTTAATGGTAATAAACATAAATATCCTTAAGTACTACTACGAGAAATAACAAACAATTATAATGTAATTAAGGGTATAAAAATTAACAAAGGGCTTAAGGGTAAATTTATTACAGGGAATTAAAAAAATGGTAAAGTAATTACGGGTTAGCTATGGCAAGTAACATAATTGTGGATATTTAATTACAAAAAAATTATTAGTTAATTGATGATTTTCATTAGGTCACTGTATCCATTCCCTAGATCCGTATTTAACCGTTGTTCACTGGGGACTCTCGAGATCCATAAGGATTCGCAAGCATCCAACTTTTTCCAGTCCCGGACTTCCTGTACTATGTCAAGATTAGCCCATTGAATAGTATGAGATTCCTCAATAATATGTCTGGCTAATGATGATCTTGCTGTATCTATTCCACCTCTTCTGATGATCTGTTCAGCCTCCTTAATATGTTCTTGGAATCTAGTTTTTGCCAAGCGTTTCGTCTGTCCAATATATACTTTATTACATTCTGGGCAACTGATCCTATAGATTCCACTCTTTTCCTCTCTTTTCTTGCCATCCTTAGTTGATCCAAGGATTGTTTCAATGCTGTATTTTCTGCTCGTGCTAGCCGTATTGCATTCTGTCTTTCTCAAAATGCGTTCCAATCTTTTGGTAGAAGATGAATGAGTGATTGGCATCCATTTTCGTACTTGTCGTCGTTCTTGTAGAAATAGTGAAGTGAGCCCATTTCTTCTATGTTGTTTCTCCATTTTTTGAATACGTTGCTCGATCAAACTCCTCCTATAACCATTTTTGCTAGCCGTGTCCACAATGTACTGTTTTTCTCGTTCCAGACGCTGGTTATTCAATGGTATTGTTAACATTCGGTGGATCATACAATTGTATGCAGCCATTTTCTGTGCATAAGAATGGTTAGAAGAACAGGGGATTGTTCTCTGGGTACTTGGGCTCTTCCTGTAGATATCAAATTCTAATCCACCTTTGGCCTTTATGATCAAAAGATCCAGGAACGGTAATTGGCCCTCACTCTCTTTTTCCATCGTGAATATTATTTTAGGGTGTATCCCATTGACTCAATGGACACCAAAGCCTGTATGCCTTAGATTATGGCTCCTATCCGATAAAAATACTTTTTTTTATATACTTGCTTCGTCTTCATCCAGACATGATAGAGTATTTTACCGTCTAGACAGCGTGATAAGCATTTTCCATTTTTCTGAGGGACATATATGACGATTAATTCATACTTGATACCTTCATGCTTTAAGGGACTTGAAAACTCGCTGTTGAAGTACTCCTTTCCGTTATCTGTGCGTAACGTTTTAATTTTTTTTGGCTTTGTAATTTTTGACCATACTTTTATATTCTTTGAACTTTTCTATCACTTCTCTTTTTGTTTCAAAAAAAAATATTTCGCACCTTCGATTGATTTTGTCTTGTCTCTATGAACGTGACAAAATATTTCGATTGACCGTGTGATTGAATGCGCATCGGTCCACAAACGTCTAAATGTATGAGTTCCAGTAACTCAGTAGACTTTGGTTCTAACTTCAGAAATTGTTTTTAAGATTGCTTCCCCTGAGTAAATATTTCACATTGTGGTAACTTTCGATTATTATCTGCTTTTATGCGCACCACGGACTTGTTTTGTAGCTATTTTTTCAGGTCAGCTTCGTTCAGGTGGCCTAGCACGTCATGCCACTACTGCAGATCACCACTTATCTGTCCCTAGCAATGTACAACATTTCCCTGCCTTTCAATTAATTTATGTAGTATAGGTTTGACGTTGGCGAGGCTGTTGCCAATTTTTCGCCAGACTTCGGGTCTATTACTATACCATTACGCAGAAAAACAACTTCAAAGCTGTAGTCCGTTACTTTCCATACAGACATTAGATTCAATCTCAGATCAGGAGCGTAGAAAGTTTTACTTAGGCTCACCATCACACGTTTGGTTTCCAAAAGTAGTTCTCCATTGCCGATAATTATAGCCGATTCACCATTTGCCAGTTTTAATGTTAGCGCATCGTTCTTAAATTCTGAGCATTTTGATTTGTGAGAACACATGAGCGGGGCCTTTGGACATGTATACACTTTCAAGCTTGCCCCATAAATCCGATTTTGTTTTAGAATTGTTTGATTCCCACTCAGCCACTTTTTCTGACGCATTCGCTTCGGGCTTAGTACATTTTCCATTAACATATTTCCAAACATCGTTGTATATTAGCAATGCGCTTCAACTTGTATCCACCAAATGTCGTAATTTTTCAGTCCGAAGTGATCAATTTTAATGTTAGCGTAGCTCATTGTACGAAATATTTCAGTTTGTTTTCAGTTGCACTACAGACACATATACACGTGTGCTTGCAGCGATGTAACTTTGTTACGTCGTTGTGAGATTGGAATTGTTATTCTTTTAGTATTTTACAAAAGCTAGCTACTAACAATTTCCGTTTCTTTGAACCACGGGAAAAACGTTTGGCGAAATACTATATGGCGCAGTGGATGCTAGGCCCATAATCTGTTGAATTGTGTATAAGTTTTATTAGATTAGAGTACAGACATACTGACTAGACAAATTGTGTTACAAAGAATTACAGTGGTAGTCACGTGAAGTTTGATACACTTCAACACTAAATTATTCGATTTACGTTTCTTGGTTTTAATTTTCAGCTGATTTTTAACATTGAATGTTATTGTTTTTGGTTTAGCGGTCCCAAAAGTACCCGGCCCGACAAAGAAAAATTCCAAAAATGTTTTTTATTTATTCTCCTTTCAGCTCAATACACTTTTCCCAATGATTTTCAATAGCTTCCATACCCGCTTTATAGTAGGAACCGTCAAGCTCCTCAAAATCGCTATCAACCATAGACTCTACCTCTTCATTGTTGGTAAATCTTTTGCCGCCGAGCCATGTTTTCAAATTCGGAAAAAGAAAATAATCCAAGGGAGCCAGATTTGGCAAATAGGGTGTGTGAGGAAGCAAATCGAACTTCAACTCATTGATTTTAGCTATCGCAATGACGCACGTGTGGACTGGTGCGGTGTCGTGATGAAACAACACTTTCATTTTCGTCGGATGGGGCCGTTTTTTCTTGATTTCGTCACTCAAATACTGCAAAAAGGCTGCATAATTTGCGCCGTTGATTGTTTTTCCTTTTTTGAGATAATCCATTCCACGCGCATCCCAGAAAACGGATCCCATAACCTTGCCAGCTGACTGAACTGTCTTTGCTTTCTTGGGAGCTGGTTCTCTCTTTTCAGTCCACTGCTTTGACTGCCCCTTGCTCTCAGGTGTAAAATGATGGACCCATGTTTCGTCCATGGTTATGAATCGACGCAAAAACTCGGCTTTATTGCTGCGAAACATTGTCAAACACTCGATGGAAACATCCTCACGTTGCTGTTTGTGCTGCATTGTGAGCAAACGCGGCACCCATCTTGCGCATAGCTTTCTCATGTCCAAATTTTCGGTGAAAATGCGATGCACAGAACTTTTTGAAATGCCTGCGATGTCTGCTATCTCGCGTACTTTTAGTCGACGGTCATCCAATACCATTTTGTGGATTTTCTTCACATTTTCTGACGTAGTGACCTCACTTGGTTGACCACTGCGGTGTTCATCTTGGCAGCTCGTACGAACACGCTTAAACTCAGCAACCCAATATTTGACCGTTGTAAACGAAAGAGCAGACTTCCCCAGAGTAGAATCCAACTCGGCTTTGATATCGGTTGGACGTAGGTCTTTCAAATGAAAGTATTGTATCACATAACGATGCCCGATTTTTCCCATACTTACAAATTCACTGAGAGCGTTCACTTTGGATGTCTGAAAAAATTAATAATAAACGTACCGTTATGAATTTTTCATATTAAGTTGTTGAAAGGTGGTATTGTTAATCGCAGTAATTGTTTTAAAACTACCTGTATTCATAAGTCAGGTCGAGTACTTTTTGGCCTAGTTTTTTCAAAAATAAAAATTAATTAACATGTAGATTAGGAATAGTGTCATGTAAATATGTATATTAGAAAAAGATCAAGTTTTCGATTGGACAATTATTTTATTTGATATCCGCATGCCAATTCTCTTTTTTCTTGAAAAGCCGTCGGGCCTTGCTTTGTTGTGTGTGCAGACGTTGACACTGAAGATGACTCAAAGGAGTCGAAACGCGTTTTCTTACACAACAAAGCAAGGCCCGATGGTTTTTCAAGAAAAAAATTCGATTAGATTTAGTTAGAGCTGGATGGTGAACTTTTAACTTATGTATATCTACATGAATTAAAAGTTCACCATCCAGTTTTGTTCTTTGTATTATATGTAATTTTTCAATAGAGTTGGCTGGTTTGTTCTCTTTTTCTGAATCAATTGGACATGTTATAATTCTAATTTGATGAAGAAACGAAAGTTTTTTTGCTAGCTTTTAATTACTACATTGTTTAAATTTAATGTGCCATGTAGGCCATTATGCTTCGGGTTATTTTAATATGTTTGAATCTTGCTGTTTTTATAAATTTTATGATTGATAAAATGAATTAGTTTTCTTCTTCTTAAAAAAAAAGAAGTAAAACATTTAACGTAGTCTGCGTTATGTGGTCTCTGGTTTGAATCCTCGGTGACAACGTGATTTGATTCGAGTGGCCCTTGGGACGGACTATATAATCTCGTTCAGTTATGATATGGACTGGTTTAAAATCAGAACGTATCGCAACTGGGTGAACGGCAACATGGCCATATTACCAGCTCAAGTGCCGATAGATTCGATTAAGATAATGAGATACTCTATCTCTTAGCGAAGGCCCGAAAGGGGCTGTAGTACAGGGTACCGCAAAATTAATCATCCTATCGGAAGATGTTATAAGTTTTGCAAATGGAATCGTACGTAAATCAAATTTGATATTTGTGAGCAGCTGCAGAATACAAACCGACAAGCAATGGAGCGCTATACTCCTCAAGAGCGTGGAATAATTGTATTGATTTAATTGTGACGATTGTGAATTGCATTAAGAGCGACGAGGCGCATTTTCACTTAAGCGGTTACGTCAATAAGCAAAATTTTCATTTCTGGGGCACTGAAAATCCGCGCGTGATGCACGAACAGCCATTACATATACTCAAAGCCACTGTATATTGCAGCGTTCACGAGGGAGGAGTGATCGGGTCGTATTTTTTTGAGGACGCCATTGGTACTACAGGGCCATGATAAACGGCTTCTTACTGCCGAGATTGCATGAGCGGGGCTTGGTGAACATGCATGTGGTTTCAACAAGACGGTGTCACCGCAAAAACAGCACGAGCCACAATGGATATTGTGAAGGAAGCGTTCCCTGGTCACGTAATCTCCCGTTCTTGGTGAATTGGCATCGCCAACAAGATCGCCCGATTTAATCATCTCAGACTTCTTTCTTTGGGGCTATTTAAAGTTGCTGGTCTATGCCAACAAGTCTAAAACAATCGTAGCCCTTAAAGAGAATATTCAACAGGTATGCGAACAGTTATCACCGAAAATCTCGCGGAAAATCATGGAAACCGAGATAAAACGGGCAAAAATGTGTATCAACACTGCCGGCAGCCACTTAATGGATATAATCTTTTGCACTTAACAAAAAAAAACTTCCAAAGATCCAAATAAAGATTTTCATCACCAAAAATCATTTTTTTATTTAGTAAAAAAGTTATTAAAAAACAAAATTAGAAGATTAATTTTGTGCCACCTTGTAAAAAACATTTAAAATATTCCAAGTATATTTAAATTCTCTCTGCAGAGCTCTTCGACAACAGGACACAGTGTAGAGAGAAAGCAGTAGAATAACCGGTGATATCGCTGCCATTGGCAGTCCTATGAAGATGCGGGCTAGAAAGTGAGAGAAGCAGGTTTGAGTCTATCAAAGGTCAACATAATCAGAGGGCTAAATCCCAGGATATCGCCTAGAAGGCGTCTCTCGGTTTGCCCTCTTGATGTTGGATTTTCAGAAGGTATATACGGATGCAGACTTTGGATCCTCATTACACAATAACCGTAAATGTATACGATAATAGTAGTGAAAATCAAATACATTTTATACAAAGTAGTACTATATTTTCAAACTAAACTTTTGCCTTACAAAAAGTAACAGTCAACACAAAGGCGAATATCCTACAAGGATGAGATCAATATTAATGTAAAGAAGGTCTGCAAAAGAATTATGGATAAGGAATTATAATTTATAATCAATACACAAACAACAAGCTTACTTTTTTTGGAAAAAGTATTTCGATAGCTTGCTTTGCGAAACATCAAGCTGTTTTGTTTTCTTAGCCTTAGGTTTTGACAGTCCAATTCGTCGGACAATTGGTTTGGGCTGAAATGAAAAAATATTAAGCTGACCACAAAAAAAAAATCGATTTTTTTACCTTTATTGTAGTAACTTGTTTTCGTCGTACTGTTTCTTCTTCATCTGAAATCACGATCGTAACCTCATCTTCCTCTTCTAAAATACTTAATTCTCTTGATTTAATTTTAAACTCAAATTTTTCTAAAAGCTCTTTTGGCAGTGACAAATTTCGTCCATCCCTTAAATCTTTTTCATTTGAACTAACTTCAATGCCACTATCAAATGCTTGCAGGCTACCAACTTCATTATTTTCAGACACGCTATTCCGCCTTGGTGGTGTTTTGTCACCGCGATCCGAAAGAGTAGCTTCAGGGGATGAAAGGTATAGTACAGCAGCTTCTTGTCGTTGTCGCTCTTCCGATTCTTGACTTTGTGTTATTGTTGAAACGGCATCGTCAGGCGTCTTTTCTGGAGTAGTTTCGGACTCCTGGTCTTTAGTATCACTGGGACTAGAATTAGTCTTCTCGACTACCGATTTTAATTTGAAAAATCGAGAAATAACTTTTCTGTTAGAATTAATCACAGTTCGATTGAAGCTACTCAGCTTTGGAGCTGCTGCTAGTCGTTGTTCGAGACTTTTTCGAGGACTGAGAGTTTTTAAAAGTGAGTTTGGCAACTTTTCTAGGCTTGTTGGGGATGTCATGTCGGCGTTTACTTTAAGGAAAGGATTTCGAGACTTTGTTGCGCTTGGAGGAGAGGTTAGAGTATTTGGGGGACTGACTGAGTTTTCTGTGCAAAGGCGTTTTTCGGGAGGCTCATCATTTGATGTGTAACATGAAAGTATCTCATTTTCAGATTGCCTGAGCAAAAAAAAAGTATGAACTCTTATAAATAGGTAAGGATGGTGTTTAAAAATTACTTACGGATTTTCATTGACTTGGTAACTCCTAACATTCATGTCTTTAAGGGCATATCGTTTGAACTCTATGGCACATCGGGATCCTTCTGCAACTTCCGACTGATTTCCTGGCTCATGTACCCTGAAATCAGGTTGCCATATACTTTTGTGTTTTGCTTTTCCGCGATTACTCCAACTTATACTTGAGGTAGCAGCATATTCCTAATTAAGATATTTTATAAATTACATATTTTATTAGTCTACATAACTCTACTTGTGAAGTGTTATCAGGATCCCAATCATCTAACTTCTTCAATGTGAATGGATTTAAATTTCCTAAAGCTAGTTGAAATGAAGTTTTATTATCACAGGCTTCGCCAGCATTTGAGCAGAGAGACATATCAAATCCTTCAGGTATTTCATTAAGACGGACTAATTTACGCTTGAATGGATCGAATACGTACATATATTGGAACGTTGCAACAGCCTTTAAAAAGCTTTCAATATATTCGTCTGGCACAGTTAAATTTTTCATGTTCAAGTACGAAGGAACTTTTCGCAATGCTCTACACATGTCAGTTTCTTCGGTTTTGCAGAAAAACTTGCATGCCTTGCCTAGACCGATTCCAGGAAGTGAATCCAAATAATCACAGCCCGACAAAACACACATATTTCGAAATTTATCAAATGTGTAACGATCCTTACGAATTCCCATAGTTAAATACAATTTTTCTGAATCTACCATAAGCCCTTTGCCATTCAAGTCTAGCTTGAATATGACTTTTGTGCAGCCAAACAAAACTAAATCGGAATCCTCTGTAATCACATATTGAGCTATATTCTTTTTATTAAGATACGCAAGTTGAGCATCGGCTTCATAGGGCGCGACTATGCAATCAACATTTTTTTTACGACATTCTTGTATTAGACGATGAGCCATCTCGTGCGTAACATCTATGCATCGTTTCATGTGCGAACGTGCTTGCTCTACTTCACCAAGTCGTAGGAGTTCTGCCGCGCGCTTTTTAGATTGTTCTCGGGATTCGCGTCGTCGTTTTTCTGTGAGTGCTTTGGCGGGAAGATGTCGGCCATCAAAGACGAGTATTGGTTTGATGTTGTAGGATAGGAGGAGGTTGACATATTTGAGGCAGTAGAGGACATATCTAGAAATGTTTTTACTTTTTAATGAAAAATGAAGGATATCATTGTTTTACCTGTCGGTATCTTCTCCGCGACTCAATTGATCAGCACATCCAAATGCTCCTTTATGCAACCAACAATATGAATCTATTGCAACTGTATGACCTCGTATATCCTGCAAATTATTAATTTTTTGTTCATTATTTTGAAGCAACGGTGGGAAAATATAGATGAAGAGTTTAATTTCATAACAATCATGGTGCAAGATTCCGACGATGAGATATGTTATCCGTATCTGATAGTACAATTAAACTTGATATGATCTCAATAGACTATTTGCTTATACTTTATTTATATCCTAGTTGATATCATAATCTGATCGATGAATTAATGGTAGCAGATGCGTTGTGAGCAACGAGATTTAAATTACTGAATTTCAACACATAAGGCAAACGCTATCAACCACTACGTGACTGGGACCAATTATGTTTAATAATCGTTCAACATCCGAATTGCCTTTATTTCCCTAAACGATATTGAATTTGTAAGAAATTTGTTGAACATACGATTCTAAGATATCTTAAAATTTGAGTAAAATTTATGACTATGGAATGATTGATATTGTTCTGTAACAGTATGGTGGGGTGACTCAAACCTTTCGATATCCTTTCTTTTTTAACCCTCTCCATCACTCTTTCTTCGTCTCACAACCCTCGTGTGTTCTGCATTCACATTTCGCCCCTCCCAGACAATTTTCAATCATCGGTATAAGGGGGTACACAAAATAACGTGAATTAATACTTTTGTGCATATCGTGATAAGCTCTGAGATAAAAAAAAATCATATAATACGACTTATTTAAAAAACAAAAACGGTGTAACTGTGTCTTGAAGTATCTCACCGAGAGTGTCATAAAATGCCCCAATTTACTGTGTTGAAAAATCTTCAGGTCCACGTTTCAATCAGTGTTCATTAAATGATCACTAAGCATTTTTTGTATTTCGCGTGGTGTAGTGGTTAGAGCACTCGCTGCGGAAGCCGAAGGTCTCTCGTCCGTATCCCGTTGGTGGCAATGAGATTTGTTTGGAGCGATTCTTCGGACGGACTATAAGCCCTTTCAGGAATGATACGTACTAGTTTAATAAAATCAAACGCTAAAGCGTGATACTGATCATATCACCTTCCCGAGTGGCGATGCATTCGATCAAGACAATGAGATACTCTACCTCTAAGTGAAGGTTCGAGAGGGGCTATAGTGCGTTTGACACATTATTTCGGGCTAGGTCTCATTTTGTTACACAGTGAAGCGGCCTCAAGCTGGGGGATTCCTCTTCTAGGGGGAGGGGAGGAGGAATTGTCAGACAAGCGATCTCCCAGCCCTAACGCCCCCGGCTGCTGTGAGTCCCTTATATCTTTTAGTACTGCCCGAACATAATGTGCGACCGTGTTCCATTTGTCAACCGATTCGAGCGTCAACACGACTATACTATCCAGGGTGAGATCTACTATCTCCCAATAGAGGTCCCTTTGCAGCCTGTCCCATATTGTGCACGCAAAAAATGTGTGGCAGGCATTGTCTTCCTCTTCTGGGCAAAACCGACAATCGGGGACCGTGACTAATCAATCTTGTGCAGGTAAGACTGAAAACACCCATGCCCGCTCAAAAACTGGGTCAGATAAAACTCAGTCTCACCATGCCTTCGATTTAGCCACGGCCTCATATCCGGGATCCGCGCAATCTACCTTCCCTTCGTGCAACTCACCCGAGACTGCTGCCAATCGTTGACTGAGCACTGTCTCTCCTCGTGGCCAGCCATCGCCAGCGCCCACGTTTCGACCCAGGTAAATAGCGCGGTGCTCTCTAGCAAGAAAGGCAACAGAATCACTCTCACCGCCGAATCAGAGACTGTCGGATACGAAGATGCAATTCTCAGTGCCCCTCTTTTCTGTACCTGTGCCAGGCGTTTTCGGTATACCTTCTTACTGAGAGCGTCGCCCCATATTTCTGTTCCGTACATCAAGAGGCGTCTTCTTGATAGGCTGGGCCCCCTTACGTTGGCCATAAGTTGACTAAGAGCTGATACTCCCGAAGCAGGGTTCTCAGCCGTTGCCCTGATTTGCTCAGAGAAATTCATCTTCGAGTCGATTAGTAGCCCCAGATACTTCACTGCTGGCTTCGATTCGATTAGCATGTCTCCAATTCTGATCATTCTTACTCTAAGAATTCTCTTTTTTGTCAAGATGACAACTCGGCTTTCTCCAGTGCTAAACTGAACCCACGAGCAGTCATCCAGTCCCTCACTCGGTGCATTATCAATATCCAGCCTAAGTTGCGCTTATTTAACGGTGGGTGCTGCGATCAGAGCCGCATAATCATCCGCAAAGCCGATCAAGCGCGCCTCATATGGCATCTCAAGTCTCAGTAGCCCATCGTAAGCCACGTTCCACAGGCCTGACCCAGGGTTCGAGTAGATCCCTGGGCAACACCTGATGTAACTTCCATCCTTCGTTGGCCCTCTCTTGCGACGTAAAGCAGGCTTCATTCCTTCAGGTAGTGCCTCAAAAGCCGCATTAGATATTCTGAAACTTGAAAAGGGTTTTCAAGCGTTTCCAGAATATCCACCCATCCAGCGGAGCTGAATGCGTTCCTAACGTCGTGTGACCAACAGGACGATCTGTCGCTTAGTGCGACAATATGCCTCTGCCTTTTGGACCGGGCTCACCACCTTTGTAATCGCAACAATGATGGAACGTCCTGCTCTAAAGCCGTACTGCCGAAGAGATAGGTCCCCAGCAGCACGGATCGCGTCAGTAAATCTTCCATTGATGAGTTTCTCTAGCACTTTCCCAGCAGTGTCTAGCATGCATAACGGGCGGTATGCAGACGGCGATCCGGGATTTCCCTTTCCCTTGCTGATCAGCACGAGCCTCGCTACCTACTTTCGTACCAGAAAAACCCTGTCCCGTTAACAAGCGTTAAATGTGCTGAGCAATAAGTCAGGACAATGGTGATAGACAGCTGGAACATCATCTGGATCTGGAGCCTTCCTCGCTTTCAGTGAAAGGACTGCCTCTTCCAGCTCTGGCTGTGTGAATAGCGGACACTCGACTGATGTTTCACCATGGACAGCGTCAACACGGACAGGATGGGCGGGGAAGAGTGCCCGCACTTTCTCGTCCATCTTTTCCGCATCATGCATGCAAGGTTTCCGTAGGGCACCAAGCTTCCGCATAACTAGCTTATAGCCAAGGCCCCACGGATTCTTGTTCACATTGTCTACTAGATCTTGCCAGCAGCGGGCCTTGCTGTTGTTAATCAATTTGTGAAGGCAATTCCTGGCCGACTTATATGCTGCTATCCGGTCGCATGCCTCGTCACGGTTCCGTGCCTGTTGAGCCCCACGCCGAAGCTTGTGACACTCCTTTCGCTTTTCACCGATTTACTAGTTACTCTGGAACGGTTTTTAGCATGTTTTTTGAATTATGGGCCTCACACCCACATACCATTAATACATAAATTTCTCTAGAGAAATATGCCCTGTACATACATATATAACAAAAATAGTGACGCTGCGCCGGGGGAGGTCGCAATTTCGCTTTGATTTGCATCAAATTTCCAGAAAACTGTATCGAGTGAAAGTAACGATGCCTGGTAATGCTTTTGGACTTTTGACCCTTTGTGGAAAAAAAGCGTTACTCAGTATCTATCACTGCCAATTTACCTTTCCAGCTGGTCATACAAATAAGGATTTTTATCTTGTCTGCTTAAATTGATTTCTTTACGTTTACTTAAACAAGAGGAAAGACTTGAAGGCTTGATCCTTCATCGCATATACGAGAATGCATGTCTTCGGAAAGGTGTGAATGTCTCAGCTGTTTAAACATCTCTATAGAATTTCTGTGTCTGATCCTTAATGTAATATACGCCTCTGTCTAACGGATGAAGTGCTAAATGCACAATGAGTGAGTGGGTATTAGTAGAATTACATTATTGATTTCCTATTCTGCTACGCATAGGATGATATGTTCAAAGCCCTTGTTTGGTGGTGTCGCTCTTAGAACACTTCGGCAGCTATCTCAGGACTTAGAAAATATGAGAATTTACATAATGCTTGCTTCATGCTTTCTAGAAGTGTGAAGCTACAATACGAGGTTTAGGGTTAAATAAATTAACTAGGATAAATGTATGATCACCTCGGAAGGATAAATAAACAAACGAAAACAAAAAGCAAGTATAGCTTAGTTGGAATTTTTTCGATCAAAACAGTTTATTGTATCACTTGCACTCGGTAGATTCAAGCAAAAGTAGTTCAGTACTTAATTGAGTAGCAAGTTATGGATCATTCGCTCTCATATATGCTCCAGTGTTAAAGTTTTTTTCAAAACGATTTGTAAATTGAATAGGGTATTTTTGTTTTATGTTAAGCAAAACTGTGATAAGTTCAGTCATAAAGAACTTTACAGGTTTTTGAGTTAATCAACTCATATAAGGATGGCTATGAGAAAATCAACGAAGTCATCGATCTTGTGGAATTTTTTTACCGACAAAATAAATGCGGCACAAATAGCGATATGCAATATGTGCAAGCAGGATATCAGCTATTGGTCCATATCCTCTAATTTAAAAAAGCATAATCAAAGCAAATACCCCTTGGTCCAAATAAATTCAGATAACCCAAATTGGGAGAAAATAGTGCCTATGCCGAGTACTTTAGCCAGAAGAAACAGTGAAGGATTGAATTTGGAAGAAATAATGCAGTCTAGTTGCTGCAGATGATGATTTGTTTAAATCGTATAAAATGACGTCTTCAACATCATTTGTGTTGCATTTTACGTTTATGTTTGCAATGAAAGCTCTAAAGTTATCTGCTGTACGAAAGGAGTTATTTGACCGATCTGTCGTCGCCGAGATTCGTGTCGATATTATTAGTAACCTGTTCAGTAAAGTAGCCATTGGAGAATAAAGCGTTTTTCATTCATTCGTTTTATTTCTGCGTAAACCATACTCTTATATCCAAGACTTTGAAACTTTCGAACTTTAGTCAGCCGCCATTTTTAAATTGGAGATCAAATCTTTAGAAAACACTTTCTGCTCTATGAACACCTATATGAAATCTCAACCGTTTTGAAAGAAATTCATGAAAAACTACTTTGATTTTTATTGCTATTTCAAAATGATAAATTTCGCCATTATGAATGTGTTCATTTGATTTTGCATGGTTTTTGCATAGACCCATCGTTTAGTCTCATCGACCATTGTAGCAAATATCGTTCATATCAGAGTTATACTTTGAGAGAATGAAAATCACCAATTTTTGATGAAAAACAGTAGCTAATAAAATTACGATATAAATTTTCGACTTCTTTATTTATCGTCCGTTTTCAAAATTTTTCGTACTTGATTTAATAACGAACAATACTAAGTTTCATCAAAATCGGTTGAGTGATTTGGTCATTAGGGGCCAAAAAATATCAAAAACGGCGTTTTTAAACACCTGCCATTTATTTATTATTTCTCAGAAAAGGCGGTTACCATGGTCGAGTCGCACGTAAAAAGCCGTTCATATCGGAACGGAATCGCCGAAAGAGAGTTGAATTCGCCAAAAATTATGTAAATATGCGAAAAGAATTTTGGGAAAGCGTTCTTTTTTCGGACGAAAGTAAGTTTTGTATATTTGGGATAAAAGGACGCAAATTAGTATGGAGAAAACGCTCGACAGAATTCAATAAAGAAAATTTGATTCCCACTGTAAAACATGGTGGCCGCGGTGTGGTGGTTTGGGGGTGTATGGCAGCCAGTGGAGTGGGGCAACTCGTTTTCATAGAATCTACAATGGATAATTACGGGTACCTTAATATTTAAAAAAATAATATTAAGCAAAGTGCCGAGAAATTGCGGCTGGGGAACGCATTTTTCTTTCAGCACGATAATGACCCCAAACAAACAGCTGAAATAAATAGGCTTTGGTTGGCCTACAACGTCCCAAAACTCTTAGGTACACCCCCTCAATCACCAGATTTAAACCCAATTGAGCATTTGTGGGATTTACTTGAAAGAAAAATTCGAGAGCATGACATAACTAGCAAAGAGTCATTAAAAATTGTTATTTTGAACGAGTGGAACAAAATAACGGCCGAAGAAACATCAAAACTTGTTCAATCCATGCAAAATAGGCTAAAGGAAGTCATTTATAGGAAAGGCTATGCTACTAGATATGAAGGTTCAAAATCTGAAAGCTAATAAAGTGGTTTTCAAATAAAATGAATAAATTTTTTCAGATGTATGCAGACTTTTTTGGATGGATTTTCATGACTTTTTGGAAGAAACTTTTTTATTTTGGTTATTCTAAACAGCAAACGAGTGATCAGTTACATATTTATATACCATATAGTTTAATGAATATAATAAAGAAAAGATTTTAAGTTATAAACAAATGGCAAAGTTTTTTATATTGATATATTTGCTACGACCAGCAAGTTTACGCAGACTTTTTTGAGTATGTATATATATATATATATATATATATATATATATATATATATATATATATATATATATATATATATATATATATATATATACATTGCTCTTCGCAATAGGTAAATTCCTATTAAAATTGCGCTAATAAATTACTCGCCAATTCGCTTATTTAACGTTGATTTATTTACCAAAGAATCGCTTTTAAACCTCAACTTAAATCAACCCTTCCATGTAGGTATTGCAAATTTTTTCTTTCCGAACTCTATTCATCACATCATAATCCTACACAACATATGTAGTAATCGAGCAGTCACACAAGTAAACTGCTCGAAAACCTTCCTAACACATTCGAAATTTTAAATTGCAGATTTGAAAAAAATTTCATTGCTTCCATTCATAGTTATAAATTATAAAATATATTTTTATTATTGTTATGAAATGTAAATTTTATATCATTTTTCTTTATATTAAATTTAAACGTTTCCTTTTAATTATATTCTTCATAATAATTAACTTTTTTTTTCATTTCAAATCTTTTTCATTTTTATTTACTTCTGTTAATTTAAAAATAACATTTAAATATGCAAATTAAAACTTTGGACATGGGAACACTGATTTAGTGCATCCCATCCGTGTATTGGATTGCCGAATGCAATCTAACTCGGTTGAGCGAGCAGCTGTATTCGAGGTACCGTTGCGACACGGGAAAAGAAAGAAAGATTTGGACGGATCGAGAGTGCACTTAAGATCGCAAAACCGAAAGGAGTCTGGCTACCAGCTAGCTAGCGAGAAAAAAGAAAGCTTCGACGATTTGATTTGGCTTGCTGGCATATCGTATCGTATCTATCTGTTCCGAATACAAAGCAAAACATATTTTCAATATCTTAAGATCGCGAAGTGAGTTTGAAGTGGTTTTGGATTCAATTTTCACACACAGGAGTGTTTCACGAATAATGTTCACGACGAGGTCTTGTCGGGCTGCATGTTTTGCGTCCCCGAAAATCTTCTGAAAATTCCTGCCTCCGGGTTTTGTTCGTACGACGTGACACTATCCGAGTCCATTCTGCGTACCCATAATCATCGATCCGAGAGTAGAGAAAAAGAATTTATGGAAATGAACGGGGTTTAGTGCTTGCAAAGTGCAGTGAAATTTACAGAAACAAATCGCCCTATAATATATTTTCTTGTGTACAAGTGGCGCATGATAGAATTTCTTGTGTTTAATGCATGGAGCTCGGATGACAGCCTTTGCCGCGGATCGTCAATACGCAGTCCAACCGAACATAACGATTCAAGAATGCCCAGAGTGTTAAGAAGTTCTAATCATGCGATCAATGTGAATGGTGCAAAGAATTTCTTCAGTTAAAAGTTAGGGTTTCTTATAAAAATCACATTTTGTTTGAGGACTTGTATGCGAGGGTATTTATCGGTCTCGGCATTTAATTGTAATCGAGTAATCAAACATATCGTTACGACGTGAAGCGTATAAGTATATGATGGAATTCGGGCTTCTATAGCTGCGAATACCTGTATGATACAGGGTAAAGAATACCAATCATGCGGGAATTGGTTTCGGTCAGTTAGCTCGTTATATGCTCATGACACGTTGAATAACGGGTTGATCGGTTCTGGCGAGTATCAGATCAGAAGGAAAAATTGCATTGTGGCATCTAGAGGAGGGATCACACGTATGCTATTAGGATGTTTGAGGGCTATAATCAGATAGTTTTCGAAGCATTGTTAATGCTTCCGAACATGAATGCTCGTCTAGGCAAATGTAGCAGAAGCAATGCAAGTTATCTACGAATTTACAAAAACATCAATATTCATCAATTTAGACAGAGATGAACAGTAAATTGCTACATCTCGGGCTGGAGCTTGACAGATGCAACATTTTAGTTTCTGTGCGGTTTAATCGCTTTGAACTAGTGAATATCATAAAAAAAGACAGTTTAAGTACGTAATTATATTTTTCTGCAGAATTGCAAAGCCCCTGCATGAAAAAAGTGTTATGCTCGATCAGTAATTTACTTCTCTCGGCGGAATAGATACCAATCCCCGTTAAACTATTTTTAACAATTACAGCGACATTGGAATATACCCACATCACCAGCGGGCGCCCGGCGAGGATGTTGGGTAAGTACACTTTTTGGTTATTAGATACAAAGTAGTCAAAGTAGATAAAATTATTGATGTCTCTGTTTTAAGAATGTTAGATGAACGTTTGTGAATAACACAATTGAACGGGGATTGAATCATTCAGCTTTAATAAATCAAATTGAATTTATTAATCTTTTCGATTCATTTTTGTTTGAACGCCTCAAATGTACTATATTTTCAATTGATTTGGTATCGTTTTAGAGTTACTATTGTGAGATAATAATGTGAACATATGCACTTTACCCTAAGCTGTTGAATTGAACCTTTCAAACACACCTTTTAATTTAACGTATCTTCCTACAACTCCTATTATAACTGGACTTTAGGTATAAATTTAGATTATACGACAAATACTTTGTCTTGAACAGATACATTCATTTACGTTTATCTAACTTGAATATATTTATTTTGATGATTGACATTTCGCGAATATTATGGATATCAATGATTGATATGCGCCTAGAATTTATTCGTTTCCTTTTCTCTATGGGGAAAATATATATTTTAAAAAGATAAAAGAAAAATTGTATTTGCGACTTTCCGTTCACGACAGTAAAAATAAATTTACAATAGATTGTTAAAACTTGAAGATTCGGTCTTTCCCTTTCTGTCGATCTGACCGGGTATAGGACCCACAACGATGGCCGACTCCTCCGCTAACATGTGCTAGCCATCGGGCGTGCTCTTCCCTTTTTTTTGCTTAAAGGGGGGCCCTTGCCGGGTAGAGTAGTCTTCCGCTCGCGTGCCCTTATATGATATAGAGTTATGTGATTCCATTGCAAATTGCTATAAATAAATTGGTTACGTTTGTATTTCTCATTTGAGGGAAAGAGTCATACAAAGTACTTTTGTACGAGTTTTTCACTCAAATGGGAAATACATGGCCTCGTCTACGTTAGGATCTTGATCCGGTTGGGAGGGTGCGAGGGGGCACCACTTCCACCTGGATGTCCCACTCTTATTTGTGGGCCATAAGTATCGTCGGTAACGACGAAGTCTCTGTAAGTCCGTCCGTTTCCCCCGGGCCCATTTTTTGCTCTGAACCAGCAATTTCCTAGCCCTTAGTAGGTTACCTCGGCCTCGACACAAGTCGATCGGCTTGTTAACATGTTTAATTCGTGAATGCGAAATTCTTTTGTGGTAGGTTTTTGTGCCAGGGGGAAAGAACCCGCGCCACGACACCGCAACGCTAGTCTGCCAGCGCATTCACGCGTCCCCAGACAAGGCTAATTTCGGCGGATCTCAACATCCTTTTTCGCCGAGGTAGTAGACCATCACTGCAGTCTTTCACGGACATATATCTACCTACTTTCACTGCACATAGAAAAATAACATGATCATATGAAAACATAAAAAGCACAATAGCTTGATCCGACCCGATCACTAAAAACCAAACCAAACGAAATACACATTTCCACGTTCGTTCCGCGTAGAACCAAGCATGTACGAAAGTTGCAAAACTTTACACGGAACGAGAGAAAGTTTCAGTGACAAAACGCGATAGCGTTCCGAAAAAACGATAATGCCCGGAAATAACGAAAACGTTTTCGTTCCCTGAAAAACGAAAAGAACGAGAACGACTGAAAGAACGAAAACGCTCACGCGATGCGATGAAACTTTCAGGAGGGTTGTTCGTTGTCTTTCCAAAGTAACGCGTTCCATTTTCGTTTTGTTCTAATACCTGTTAAGTAACTCAAAATTTTTGTTCTAATTACTAAAATTTTTCTAATACCTGTGAAGTAAATATCCTTATGCTTAAAATAGTTAGTATATAAGTAGAATGTAAAAAGAAAATTATTTAGTCCCAGAGAAGGCCGAACGATAAGGGCCGAAAATCGATTACAATAAAATAAACAATACACAAAATTCAGAGGAAGACTTTTTACTTATTCGAAAATATTTTGTGAAAATTAAAGCAATTACAAATAAAAATCTTACTTAGTCGGTTAACGATGCGGACTCACTTATGTCTTCTAAGAAAATATATTCTTTAATATACACATATAATTTTATACAGTATTTTAGGACATTTTGATCATATTTTCGGGATGCTTGAAGAGACAGCTGTTCTTATAAACATCGAATTTTTCTATGCATCATATACGGATTTTATCTATCTCTGAGTCTTAATTAGGATTTGAACAAGATAAAATTAAAAGGAGAACTTCACATTATTTGTTCGTCTTTTCGTATCGATGTTTTGTACATTGTCTAGGAGGCATATCTGATGAAACGAAGGGAAGTAAAGTGCAGATCGCAACTGCGTTGCGCGACAAAAAGTGATGAAGAGAGTGATAAGGAATGGAGGACTTTAAACATATTTTTTCAATAGAAAGGGCAAAATCAATTGGTACTAAAAGAGAATATGTTTTTTGAAATTATCTTTTCAGAGGTAACCATTAAATTGCAGCTGTGCTGAAACTACCCTACCTAGAAATGTCGAAATTGTGGGAATTTATAATATGAACAAATATGTGACTTATTTAACTATGTGTAGCGTATTGTAAAGCTACACTATCATGGTTTGTTTGATAATGCCGGAAACATTCATTTAAAGCGACTAGATTTTCACTTATCAAAACACTGAAACACTGCCTGAAAGGACAATTCTATAGGAAGGTCAGAAAAAATAATATATAGTCTGTTTCCACATAAACATGTTCCATAAACGCATATGAAGCACCAAGGATTGTATGGATCAGATCAATTTCCCTACGAGTGACTTTATTTCAAAACAAACTTCTTTCAACTCTTACCTCTAATGAAACTGCTGATGATGCTTTCTCTAAAAACTGAATTAATCCTTGAATTCCCATTGCTTGGCTAAATTAAACCATTCATCTACCACATAATATCAACAAAATTGCCACAACATTGGCGGGAAATATTTTTTGTGTCATATCAGTTAACGAAGTTCCATCCAACTGTCAATTATGGCGCGAAAATTTATAATTGTATTTTGAACAGCGCCTGCATTTAGGCAACTGCGAGAGTCGTAAGTCGTGTACTTTGGGATTAGACTGCTGCTTCCCTACGCGGTTTTTTGTTAAAACGGATTCTATAACATGTTTGAAACGATATCAAATATTTTTCTTCAAAAACAATCGCATTACTTAATTCAAAACACTTTATTTTCTGTCGCAAACGATGGGAGAACAACGCGCTTAAATTAACGTGACGAGACTCAATTATACACTTTCTCTTGGATCACATATGATTATGACATGAAAAGAGCGCTGAGAACATACGTGAGCACTGCCATGCATGATTTTCGCTGAATACTGAACAGCTGTTCGGAAGGAAATGTGTAAATGACCGTTGTGTTTTAAAAATACATTAAACAGTATGGAATAAATATTTATATCGATTTTGTTAAAACGTAAATTAGTTTTATATTAGAATCAAAGTAAATATTGATTAGATAATAAATTTCTTTAACTACTATAAGCGCACTACGATAAAAAAATATTTTCAAGCGAATGTTGTTTGATCGATATCACTCAATTATATGACAATTTGTCTTGCTATTTCTAAAATATATTTCCTTAGAACTGTTTTCCAGCACCTTATCAAATAATTTAATAATTTAAAATGTTTCAGATTGCGAAAAACTTTTCATCGGGGACAAGAAATGTAGTTAAAAACATTTCAAGTGAAGTTGTTCGAGAATGTGCAAAACAAGGAACAGGACTTAGTCCGGAAGTTGCATCTTTAGGGGTGATATTATTGTGCTTAGATCCAGATCATGGAATATCGCTGACTTCACAAAATGATCGGTCAGTTCTAGAAAATTTCGTAAGCTTTTGCGTTAAGAAGTTTTCAGGTTTGTGAATTTTTTTTTGCAACCAATGGAAATGGAACTTATGCTTCCAATAAATTCTTCCAGATGAACACAGTCCTTTAGTGAAAACTCTTCAAATGCAAGAATTCTTCATGTCTAATGAAGTGGAGCCGGAACGTGTGTTGAAAAAATACCAAGCAAATATTGATGAAAAAGCGCAACCGTTATGGAAGGAAATAATTGAAATTGAAAATCCAAATAAAGAAGAACAAGAGAAACTTTTTAAAAAAATTATGATTTATATAAATATGACATATTTGTTAGGAAGCCCAACGAATACGAAGGTATTAATTAATTTCAGGATGAAAATTTGAGATTTATGGTATAATTGTTGATTTAGGTTTTAACAGAAACTTCTCATGCGTTAAAAAGCGTAATGTCCAAGGAAGATTTGAACGAGTTTTTTATATTGAAGAAAAAGGCACGGGCTAAGCAGTTGAAGATGATTCAAGAAGTTGTTTGTGGCATTCGAGTTTTCAATAAAGATGCCGGACATTGTGGAGAAGGAATAAGAGATAGTAAGTTTACTTGTTAATAAAATCCGCGTGTGACGCATTACCCACTATAAGAATATTTAAGCATATCTTCACGTACTATTGCGTTTTAACATGCTGAATATTAAACGTACAAATTTAGAAACTGATGGGCCTCATTCTCTTGATAATGTTGCAATCTATGTCATCATCGTCATCTATGGTAAAATAGCCCAAGCCGGGCCTTGGCATCCAGGATTAATCTCCTCCAATCATCACGGTTCCATGACCTTGTCCACCATTTGTTTACTCCCAACAAGGATTTGCTGTCAGCTTCCATTATGTCTTCCCATCGAGCCCTCGGACGTCTACTTTATGCTCTGCCCATTAATATTCTTTTTGATAGCCGGTTTTCTTCGATTCATTCTACATGGCCCGCTCAATGCAATTTACGTAACTTTACGCAAGAGGAAACAGTTCATATAACTCATCATTGTAATGAAGTCTCTATTCTGTTCCTTGTTTCACTGGGCCGTAGATGTTTCGGAGCAATTGCGTTTAAATATGTCGATTGCCTTTTTGTGCTCGGTCGTCAGGGTCCATGTTTCACTTCCATATAACAGCACAGGTTTGACTAGTGTTTTGTAAATGCGGAGCTTATTTTGCCTGTGGACCAATCTGAAGCTTAGAATGAGAAGTACGGAATAATATTTTGGTGCCTCTTTTATTCAGGTTGGCTCCAAAGCAGATAAAGTTATCCACACTTTCAAGGTTGTAGTCGCTATGTTCAGGTTTTATCGAACTGGAATTTTCTTGCTAGTTTAAGTCATGAATTTGGTTTTAGTTTCATTAACTCGTAGGCCAATTTGTTTTGCTTCAGATACTAGGGTCAAAAATGCTTCTTTGGCATCTAAGATTGAACGTGCCATAATATTGACGTCATCAGCATATGCTGTCAATTGTGGACTAGAACAAAAGTGTACCCATAGTTTCAGCTGGTGTTTTCCTGATGACGTGTTCTAGCGCAATATTAAAGAGCATTAGGGTAAGTCCATCCTCTTGTTTTAAGCCTGATTCCATTCTAAAGCTGTCGGTTAGTTCACTATTTACCTTGACCTGGTACTCTGTGTTTAACATCGTGAACTTGATCATACGGACTAGTTTTGTTGGGTAGCAAAAGTCAAGAATTATTTTATACAGCGCATTTCTGTCTAATCTATCGTATGCTTGCTTGAAGTCGACAAAGAGTTGGTGCACATCTATGTTACATTCCCAGCACTTTTCGATAACCTGGTTTACTGAGAATATTTGGTCTATTGTAGATCATCCACTTCGAAAGCCTGTCTGATAGTCTCCTATTATACTTGCAAAGTACGGCTTTAATTTTCTTTCTATTATTTGGAGAGCACTTTATAATACGTACACACCAGAGCGATTTCTCCCACTTTGCAATCTATGTAAAGATGTATTACTGGAGTGCTGTTGATAGAACTGGAGTGCTGTAAATAAACGTTACCCCGTCCAGATATAACCTTCATCCTTAGATATCTAGGACAATTGTCGTAATCAAGCAGTCACCTAGGCAAACTGCTTGAAAAACATCTTTACAAATCATTAAATTTTAATTGTAAATTTAAAAACAAAAAAATGATAAAAAAAATTTACTGTAAAAATATTAAATAAAAAACTTCAATTTACAATTAAAATTCGAGGACGGCAGCTCTTTGCAAAGCAATTTAGAAAGATGAATTGCGTTATCTTGCTAATGGAAAATAACGGATGACGGCAAGCAGAGGGCTTGCGAATGAAATAACCGTTGACGGATGCGGGGTAGTCTTCCTGTTATCGCCAGACGGACGCCACGAACTATCAATGCCGGCGTTACATTTGATTTTCACCCACATGTGCTGTAAACGCGAGGAAAGAAGTTGCCGGTCCCATGTGGCCACGCGAGCAAAAAACGCAATGCAATTCGCCCCTAGCCCAACCATATGGACGAATCGCAACCAAAATCATATCAGTTAAATTGATTCTGGCTGGGCAACCTTCTCCCTTTATCGGTCGTGTGCTATTACATGCCGTCGCCGCTAATCGAAACGGAAAATTTAGCGTAAATTTTGTGTAAAACTAAAATTTCTTGGTGCTGAAATTAATAGTAACCATAATCTGCAGCAAATATGCACGACAATAGTCTCAAACACTGTAATCCTTAACAAATTGCTGCCAATCAATGTAGTCAAGTTTATGCAATCCCAGTTTAATTGCCACCGCACTGTCAACCCAAAAGGATTTTCTGTGTGAAATATTGTTGAAGAGAAAATAAAAAACCATTTCTATTGGAGAAGAAATCAATTCCGTGAGTTGAAAGGGCATTCAAAAGAAACTTTGAACCTTAGCGGGAAATCCTCAGTGAAAGTAGTGGCAAAATTCGTGAACGGTTGCAGGCGGTCAAATTACATTTTGTTTATGCATCTAGTTCAAGAAAAAGATAAAAAAACAACAGCGGAAAGGACGGTACGGTGACGGTGAATGTTTCATTTTCAATCAAGTGCATTACAGAAATTGCTTCTTGTAGTCTAATCGCATGCTGTTATTTTTGTTTGTGTATATCTTGCGAATCGGGCTAGGAGAAAGGCAGTTATCTACCTAGTGTAATATCTGTTACGCTTACTGTCATAATCGAGAAGTTGACAAAGTCAGAAAGTTTTGTGATAAAACCAAAGCTCATGTAAGATAGGAAGCCATATGGTAGCAGTTTACATACGTATTAGCCAGCCTACTATTGGACAAGCTTCCGTGAGATGTCCTCAACTACGGCATAAGCAAATGCTTATATCGTGTAATACGAGTATATATTATTTTCCGAATGAAAATGTACGAATCGCATCCGGTGCATGCTTGAAATTCACCTTGCACTGTCCACTGTACTCCTACACTTTTAAAGACACATATTTTGCATCTTTAAAGCACATATTTTGCATCTTCCACTGATAGCTAAGCTTTGAAAAGTAAACAAACTCCTATTCATTCACTTTAGAAGACGATAAAAATTAAAGGGGTATAAGAACTGAAATAATTGTCACTTCACTAGGAGCGCTATTGTGTTCTGTGCGGACCGTCTTCACTGTAGAATTTCATCTTGAAACCATACAAAACCTCAAATTTTCGTTGGCACCTCCACAATTCTTCATATACCACCAAGGAAGCTACCGAGCAAAGTTGGCCTTCTAGTGATCATGTGTGTAGTAGTAAGGGCTGCCTATCTTACGTGAGCTTTGGGTAAAACTAATTAAAGCAACATCCGAGAGTTGTGCACGTTTTGTCTCGGTTGATCGAAGTCTCGGAAAATGCAAGAGTGATTCGACTACTAACAATTATTTTATGTTCGTGCGAGTGCCCACCGTTGGATCCACGAACTCAAGACGGGAGTCGCCATTTTGTCTGGTCTGCTGATCTTTCGACAGAAGATTTGTCAATCAATATTTTCACAGAAAATTATCGATCATAGCGAATTTTGTGTATTTTGGAACGGAGAAGGAATTTACGGAATTTATTTATTTTGGAAAATGAGATCGTGAACCGCAAAGTCGCGACGATATAGTGAGGCAAACACCTCGAAAATTCGTTTAAATCAGGCGACGGAAAGAAGACAATTTGTAGTTTGTCGTAGCGGATTTACAAACGATCCTGTCAGATTGGATTAAGGCCAAACAGAATATTCGTCGGTAGAACCATAAAAGGGATAAGCTTTGTGCGAAATACAAAAGTGCTGCATTAAGTCGCTTCAAAGACGCGTGCTATTCAAGGAATTCAATTTATTTCCATCCACATGTGTGTAATATTTTTTGAAGATCGGACTATCTTTTCCACAATCAATATCTGCTGTTCGATTAGTACTAATTACTAAGCTTCGAGTTATAATAAGTGAAATGTGGATGAATGTAAATAATAACTGCTGAGGTTAAATGACTAAAACACAAAATGAGAAAAAAAGGAGAATTTTAAGTATCCATAGGCCGTTTTTTATATATTCCTTAAATTATTGTGTAGAATATTTTTTATAAATTTTCATATTTATTGAAATTGTCGATCTTAAGAAGAGACTTAAGAAGAGACTTGCCCTTCCCTTCATTTTAAAATTCTATATAAGAATCAATGTTATAATACATATTGTATTGAGCGCTGAATAGATATATTCTATAATATGTACTTTTATATACAGACGCATATATTGTGCAATATATTTACAAAAATTATTTTTAATGAAAAGAACATTTGAATGAGAAGGAGAATCAAGTGAAGAGGGATAGTGTACAAAATTTTTTTTACAATTTTTAATTTTTTTATGCACAAGTTTTTTCAAAAATTTTATACGTATACGAACTTTAAAGGCATCTATCCTTACAAACGCTTAATAAATCTTTTATTTGCATACCCTTCGTGAATAATGAAATACTATTTGGTTAAGCGAAAAGTAATCATGAACTGCTGTTTTTTTGTGAAAACTAAAAAAATTTACAGCCTAGTACCATCTTTTCTTTTGATAACGATTTATTTTTCTTCAATATATCATGTTTGATTTTCATTTGAATCATTGCAAGAACAATTTGAAATTTTTTTAAAAGAATTTTTGATAAAAAACAAAAACTACTGCATAAACATTGAACTATATGAGAAAAAGTTTTCAGCCTACTAAGGCAAAAGCCCTTGAAATGTAAAGCTCTCCATCAACTTAAAACCCTGATTTGGCATAACGTAAAAGTTCATCGTATTTCTCATAAAAAGTGACTAAACAAACTTTTTGGAAGTTTTAAATGAAACATGATCAGCATAATGTTCCAGATTTCAATTGTAAATCAGCATAATGTTCCAGATTTCAATTGTAAATTTAAAATAATGTTCATCATTTTAATCTGCAATTGAAATCTTGACACGGCAACCCCCTTTCCAACGGAGCTCTTCCATGATTGCACTTTCGCAATACCATGCAAAGTGGATGGGACAAACGGGGGTCGGAATCGAACAAACGAGTTGGGCGGTTGGGCTGGGTGGAGTGACAGTCCCTTGTACTTTTCGCTAAAGGGTTCAGAGTTAAAAATTCTAGCAGGCAAATGGTACGTACAGAGTTGGTGCAAAATTGTTTCCATTACCTAGTTGTGTGAACTATTAAGTTCTATTCTAACCCCGCAAGCAAAAACAGCGCAGAGGAAATTCTCCCAAACAATGTTCGCAGCTGAACCCAGCCAAAAGTTCATTCCGCTTCCGTGAAACGTCGTTTACCCGGCATCCAACCCATGTGCTCCAGAGACTCTGCCCAGTGCATGAAAGGGCTTGACAGTGAAAACCAGTTAAACTCGAGAAGCTCGCGAAGTGCAAGACCAAAAACCCCGGTTTTGCGTTATTTGAGCTCGAGCTTGTCTCCAACCCAACGAGAATCGTCCCAGATCGACACCGAACCGCCCGTTCACATTTCCCTTGCTTAGAAAACGTGAAAAGCCAGCGCAGGGCATTCCACGATTGTGTTGTTTGTTATTGAGTTACTTTCGCCGTCCAGTACGCAAATCTGCGACTACCCACCATACAGTCCATGGAACATGATCCCATCGAAATATCGACGCTGGATCAAGGAGTGAGGAATCGCACAAAACTCCGTGGTTGCCCTAATACTCAACCAACTCAAGTCGTTGCAAATCGCAATCGGGGCCTAGAAGTCAACAAGAAATTTAAGTTCTAAGAGTCAGTCCGCGCTGACCGTGGTTTTGTTATTTTCTTTGCATCGCGCAAGATCTCAAGATCAAGACACATTACCTTCGACCGCTCGGCGTCGGTGCTGTTATTTGTGTTGTGGAATTTGTTTGGTTCAAAGAACATAGGCGAGACTGGAATCACGCGAAAAGTTCATTTCGGGATCTGAAGAAATTCAGTGCGTTCTTCGTCGTCCGTTATTGGCTCAAAGTTGCACCGGATTTCAGTGAATAATTCCGCGAAGTGACCTTCGGCGGTTCCCAGTTAGAATTTCCGTTGATTCGCGTTTTCCGCGTTTGTTTGAAAAGCAGAACGATACACCATAGCATATGGTTCCAGTGGGAAGGAAGAAGCAAGTGAATTCGCGCTTCTGCTGGTGCAAATTGTAGCGACCGGGCGATATTATAGATTATATATTTATATTTAGGCGATAATAGACGGATGTGTTGATGATTTTACAGGCATCGACATTATAAACAACTTGTGAGGCATTCAACCGGAATTGTAAGACTCCTCAATAGGAGTAAGATTAAGTAACGAATTTTGCAATGCATCATTTTAGAATCTGAACAGTTTTAGATTCAAGCACATACAATAAGAGGAGATACTGCTAGACAATCACTGTTACATGTGTAATGCATTGAATTTTTGCTAATTGATTCATCGACGGCGACCTTCTCCATTGCGGTTACTATCATTTTTCAATCGCACACACTATCACACACCTGAAGTGAATTTCTACTGTGATGTGAGGGATACATTCTACAGATTTCTGCGATAAAGAAAATTAAATGAATCATTAATTTAATGCAAGTGACGTACACAACAAATGGTAATGGCGTCACAAACCAAATAACTAGTGGAACTTATCGGAAAGGGACAACCCTGGATGTTGATCTGTTGACACGTTCTAAAGAAAACTCCAAGCTTCTATTTCTAGCAGAGAAACTCAACGGTAATATCGTTTTTAATAAAAACATTTAACTACAGTGCGGATTTCATATACGCGATCTTCAAAATGAAAAACTTTATAAACGTGAACGTGTTTCGGAGTGAATTAAGTGCAATAACAAAAACATATCACTTCAAACCTCAACTTCACACAACTTTAGCGAAGGTTGCTAATTGCTTCGGCTCTCGCGACCGGCTGCGGATCCAGTACTCTTCATATCTATGATAAGCACTAAAATCTTTCTTCTCTGTTAAAGTGTGTAAATAATTCAAAAATTTGTTGAGGGTTAAGAAATATTTGCACACATTCTATTGGAAGAACGTTTTTTATCGTAACATCCACAGACTAACCTCCGTAGCAGTAGATATTTCGTGAAATCCTTTTTTTGTTATTATATGTATACAATATTGTGGAATAGCTCCACACTTTTGCTCTTTAGTAAAGTGAACTGAATAGATTAGAAAGAAAGAATATAGTTGACCAACCAGGCTACAATGTTTCGTCTTAATTGTTTTTAAAACATTTTTTCTTCTAACAATTTTGAATTCAATTTTAGTCACCAATAAAAATATGTATAATGACAAAAATACAAAGGCTTCTTGAATATGAAAAAAAATTAGCTACAAGCAATTGAACTATTTATCATAATTTATAATTTATAGGGTACGAGTATATCCTCAAGTTGTATTAGAAAACAAAACCTATCAATTTACATTTTGTATAAGAAACGGGAAAATTAATTAAAAATAAAATAGCGAAAGGTCTGTTTCATAAGGGTGTACTTAGATTTCGTGTCAAAATAACGAGAGTTATCCCAATTATCTATAAAATCGTTAGAATATACCCATACCATCGCATAACGTAATGTCACAAATTTACATGGATATTAACAATACAATGTATTATTAAAATTATACCTTGGGTCTTTCCTTTTTCTTTAAAAACCTGACCGGGTACAGAACCCGCAACGGTGGCAGGCTCCTCCTTTAAAATGGCCTAGCAATTGGGCACGCTCTTCCTATTTTTTTTGCTTAACAGGGGCTCTTGCCGGGTAAAGTGGCCTTCCGCTCACGTACCCTTTTATGAACTAGAGCTATCTGATTTCATTGCATAACGATATGACATAAATTGGTTACGTTTGTATTCCTCATTTGAGGGAAAGAGTCATGCGAATTATATTTGTATGAGTTTTTCACTCAAATGGGAAATAAAGGGTAATTCATAACAAGTGTACACATTTTTGTCGAAAAAAAACATAGTTTTTGTGAAGACTGAGCTGTAATGTTTATTTATTATACAGTCCCTTACAATTAAATATAAATTAATTACTTTGGGCATATGTGCACCTCGTGCTGCTCAAACGATGATTATAATTTTCGATAACCTTTTTCGCACATTTCCAGCGTTATGAGGCGTATGTTGGCTCAAATATTGGTTTTTAGTGCTTCAGTAGTCTGCGGAGCATCAGCGTGAACACGATCTTTCAGAAATCCCCAAAAGAAGAAGTCACAAGGAGTCAAATCACACGATCTCACCGGCCAATTTATGAGTGGACCAAAAAATTCACGTAGAGCGCGAAATGTTTGCACTGGCAATTCACTATTTTTGTAAAAAGTTTTAACAATAATAAAACCTTTGGCTGATGTGTATGATGCCATGGTTAAAATTGTAAAATACCAAACTGTCATAATCTGTCAATATATGGACCTAAAGTTGGTGATAAATAAGAGTTAAGGCCCATTCACATGTGTACACTTGTTATGAGCCACCCATTACATGGCCACGTCTACGTTTAGATCTTGATTCGGTTGGGAGGGTGCGAGGGGGTACCGCTTCCATCTGGACGCTCCACTCTTATTTGTGGGCCATGAGTATCGTTGTTAACGACGAAGTCGCTGTAAATCCGTCCGTTTTTGCCCGGCCCAATTTGTTCTTCGAACAAGCATTTCAACCCTTAGTAGGTTACCTCGGCCTCGACACCAGTCGATCGGCATTTTTACACGGTTTAATTCGTGAATGCGAAATTTTTTGTAGTGGGTCCTTGTGCTAGGGGCCCACGACACCACACCCACCCACGACACCACAACGCATTCACACGTCCCCAGACAAGGCCAATCTCAGTGGATCTTAACATCCTCTTTCGCCAAGGCAGCAGACCATCGATGCAGCCCTTTACGGATATTTACATTTACCTATTTTCACTACAAACTCCAAGCGCAAAAAGTCATGGGTTCTGCCTGGCCAGCCATCAACATCCTTTGCAAAGTCGAATATTCATAGCATGAAGCTTATGCTTTGTATTTGGTGGAGCAAGCGTGGCGTGATCTACGAGCTACTCAAGTTGAATGGTAACGTCTGGACTTTGAAGAAAGGCACAACAAAGTGATTTTGCTAAATGACAACGCTCATCTACATGTTATAAAACCGGCCAAGACCTACTAAACATAGAAACACTGAAATGAGAAGTTCTACTCCACCTGCCGAATTTTCCAGACATCGCTACTTCTGGCTACTACTTGTTCCGGTCGATGACACATGACCTGTCCCAGCAAAATTTCACTTCATATGAGCAATGCGAAAAATGGGCCGATTGGATTGCCTCAAAATAAGAGTCTGGTATCCGAGAATTGCTAGAACGATGGGAAAAGGTAGTGGTTGGCGATGGACAATACTTTGATTAATATATTTGTAACCATTTTTGTACATGCGTGTTCTCATTTAATGTTTTTCGCCACCTTTCAGTTCAATCTGATCTTCAGTATGCGTATGACAATACTAAATCTGCACTTTCGGATAAACTTGAACGAGTCAGCATGCGGATAAAGAAATTGAGTGAGATTTTGTTTAGCCTATGTAACCTTGATGTTGAGCGAGATATTGCGACTTATGACTTACCAGATGGATTAAGTGAGGAAAACTTTGAATATTTGAAAGGAATGTTGATATTAAGCTTACAACATGAGCTCTATGTCAAAGGCTTACTAAGCAGCTTGAACCAAGTAAAAGTGGATATCGATCGGCAATTAGAAGAGTTTCGAAAAGTTTTAGATGTTCTTCATGAAATTGTTCAATATCGTACAGCCGTTCCAACTGAAAAAGTGTTTGTAAGTAATTTGATGGTTAAAGGAAGCACCAATAAAATATTTCAACTTTGCTCCTTTTGCTTAGCCTCATTTTACTCAAGTCTGCATATTATGGCAGTCACTGCTAAGCTGTTTTTACATATTGATCGAAATTAATAAAATCAACGAACATTTGTACATCCTATCTGATATGCGAACCTGCGATAAGTTGTTACAAAAGAAAGTACCAATTAAAGCTCCAATAGAGACGAACTTCTCAGTACAGGCGATATCTTATGAGCTTCATAGATCGGGATTACCTTATATTCCACCGAATAATCAAGCTGTTGTAAGTAAAATATTTTTCGTAAGTAAAAGTATTTAAATAAATTTAGTGATGCAAAAGTATATTTATAATACATATTATTTAAAATTTTAATGTTTTTTAAATTTTGCTATTAATTACAGTTACAGTTTGCTACACCAATTTCGAAATTCTGTCCATACACGTTTGTTGTCGGAAACGGTCTTTTACTACCAAGTAAGACTGCAGCAGGATATATAAAATACGAAAATATCTTAGTTTCCTTCAGTACTATGGACTACGCTAGAAAATTTCTTTCAAATATTGATCGCTTCTACGATAAATTCATGCGTGTTTTGCGTAGACATCCTCAGGTCGTAGTTTTCTTTGATGTTTACGACATTGTAAGCTCTCATCGATCCGTCGAAGTATCAAAGGAAGAAGTTGCGTCCATAGAAAGTAATGATTGTGCCGTTCAAACAGAATTACATCCCATACCTTATCACAAGGATAAGGATTACACTTGGAATATTTGGGATGTTCGGAGGAAGGCAATAAAATTAGCAAATTTGAAGAAATGTCGAACGCATTCTGCACAAACTGAATTATCATATTACCGTTTGAATGCTAATTTACAAACTGCTGATCCTAAAGAGAAACCTAGTCAGACCAAATGTGATGCGTATACAAATATAGCGAAAATGGATGCAGCTACAGATTGCGCGAAAGAAGAAGAAAATGTTGGAGTTCATGCTATGGCTGCAAGTGGTATGCGTTGTACACAACCATTGAAAGACTATTATACTGTTCCATACAGATTAAAGTCAACCATAAAACATGAATGAGAAAACAAAAACTGGAATTAAAAAAAAAGACATTAAATTTATGTAAGTTTGTAGCGAATGAATAAATTGGAAAATACAATATATAATATTTTTCACTTTTTGTGCATGATGGGATATATTTCTAGGGAATTCAGTGAAAATCTTATTGTTTTCAAATACTCATACTTACCATTAGTTAAGATTAGCTCCCTTTTCAATCTCGATTAAAAACTTTCGGATTTATTTCTTATGTTCTAGTGCTTCATCATTAAGAAAATTCAATGACTACATTCCAATGTAAGCTAATAGGAATGAATCTTTCTGCAAGAAATAACACGAGGGCTGTCCAAAAAGTAATGGACATTTTGAAATAAATAAAGTGAAAAAATAAAGAATTATTATTCCAGACCGATTCTGGAGCCCAGAATGGAAGCCCTTCAAACTGGGGGTCGGGAAATATGAAAGAGCCAATTTCGTGGGGCAGAGGTTGGCTAGGAGGATCGACGTCCCCAGCACCACCATCACCGTGTCAAGACTACACCGTGGAGAAGCAGACTTATGCCTTCCGGGTCAAGTTAACGGAGAGCATTGTACCATAACAATCGACACTGGTGCAACCTGATCAATTTTCCGACCAGATCTAGCGAGGCAACAACGATTTCACAAGGGCAGGATTTTCTCACTACGGATAGCTACGGGAGAAATTGCACCTGTCCATGGAGGGGTCAAACTCCAGATACAGTTGAAAGACCTTGCGTTCCAACATAATTTTCTGGTCGCGAACATTATGGATGACAGCATTCTCGGAATGGATTTTCTGCGACCATATGGAATCACGTTGGATTTGGGCAAACGGGGATTGAAATGGCAGAATGTGGAAGTATTGATGGAGGATCCCAGCGTCCGAATTCCCAAGATGAATGTGGTAGTATGTACCGACACTGATGAACCGAAATCTTCCGAGAGAATTGTATGGGCCTAGCTTGATGGTGATTCTGGAGAACACCGATCTTATCTGATAGAGCCAATGAAGGAGTCGGCATTGCGCAGTTTGATTGTAGGACGCAGCTATGTGAGATCTATCAGGAACACAGCAGACTCAACCACGAGCATCAAAGCGGGAGAAGTCATTGGCAGCTGCCAGCTTGTTTCCACCATCATCTCTTTGGAAGCTACTCACGATCATCATTGGAAAAGGAGGCAAGACATAGACAAAGCCCGAGAACTCACGTCTACAATATTGAAGCAGACCAAATTGCTAGTGTGGCTATCTAAGCAAGCCTCTAATCTGGTCACCAAGTACAGTGACATCTTCTCAACAAGCCCGGATGACCAAGGCCGAACGAGCATGATAACTCACGTCATGGATACACAGGGAGCCAAGCCAATTCGACAAGCACCGAGACGTCTTCCTGTAGCCAAACAAGGAGATGTGGAAAAACACGGTATTATTGAGCCTTCTATAAGTCCATGGGCCGCGCACTCGTTTTTGTGTCGACAACGTCTAGTACTCGTTGCGTGTAGACGTGTTCTTAATCGCTCCTGTCATTAATTTTGAAAATTAATTAATTTTTCACAAAAGTCAGTTTCAAAAAATTGAATTAATTTTTTACGAGCCAGTCAAAAGCAAATTTTGATTTTATTGGAAAGGCATTCATCGTCGAAGGCATCGACCCACCGAATCAATTAATCGACAAAAGTAAATAAACCGAAGGCTCACTTGGGACAACTGTATGGAGGAGCCCGACGGCTTCCCCCTGGGGAGAATAACAATGCGAAATTGGCGGCAAGCGTCAATAAGCGAAGACACACAAAAACCCAGGACTCCCCAGATGGTGAGCGTAAGACTCAAGTAGTCGAAGATAAATAAGAAGTGAGTCGGCTTCAAGCTGAAATTCAAGAATTGAAACTAAGACTGAAAACGTACGAAGATATGTACGAGAGAGCGAAGAAAGTTCAAGATGCAGAAGCGGTACAGCAATCAAATACGGAAGCTAAGCAGAAAGCCGTCAAAAAGGTCATCCCAGAAGAAGTGGTAATTGCTGGAGGCGCTAACGACAGCCAGAACTACTATGCGGCGATAATGATAATTTTGTCCTTTATTTAAAAAATAAAAATAAAGAGAAGAAACCAGCCCGTAGTTCTGCTGGTTCTCTTCAAAAAGTTGTCAGGAATACAGGGAAAGTTCCGCCAATTAATGTGTTCGGTCAAAGTGGAAAGGACATGGTCCGGCTATTGGCAGCAAAAAATAAATTAACAAATTTCGAGATAAAAAGAATAATGTCGAAAAGTTAACTACCAGAACAAAATCACTGGTTGATTTCAAACCAGCGAAAAATATTCTAAATTCCGGGGAGGCTCCACATTTCAAATATACCCCGAAAAGTGAGAAGAACCTGACCTTTTTGTCGAAGGGCTTGGACTGCGGAGAAGATACCGTCGATCTTCTTCAGGTGCTCAAGGAAGCAGCACCAGAAATTGAATTTATCTCCATTAAAATGTTCACGACAAGAAGGTTGACGCTAGAAAAGAAAATTTACCACTTTATTTAGCGCAGATAGCAAATAAGAGCAGTCCAAGAGCTCTTCAACAAATCAGATACTTGAACTTCCGAGTGGTGAGGTGGGAACGCCTCCGAAAAAGAGAAATCAACCAGTGTTATCGCTGTCAACGATTTGGACATTCGGCTGCAAACTGCACCATGCATTACCGATGCGTCAAATGCAAGGACGTGCATGCTCCCAGTGAGTGCAAATTGGCTCAGACGGAGCCAAAAGAGAAATTATACTGTGTTACGGTGTTTTTGGTCACCCGGCATCATATCGAGGATGCTCACGATATCAAGATGCGAGAGTAAAATTTGTCCCAAAGCAAACACAACTACACCGCAGTGTCTTAGCTCCGAACTTCGTCAAGGCCGGAGTATCTTTTGCACAAGCCGCTAGAGGACCCGCAGAAAATGCGGTAAATAATGTAAATAATGTAAGTGGCAATAATGAGCTGCTTCTCAAAATTTATCAGCAACTTAATTCTTTATCGGAGAATCGATAAACAAGATTCGAAAATTAATCTTGTTTTTCATTGTTTAGGGGTTTTAAATGCCTCAAAATAACTTGTCATCCAGTCACATTCCCATGGATAGGATTCGTCTCGTCTCGATCAACGTCAACTCCATTGTTACTATACATCGGCGTGATTCCCTCCTTGAATACATTGTGAAGCAAAAGCCTGACATCATGCTTCTCACTGAAACCCACCTCAATTTATAGCACTCGATGATATTCAAGGATTTTGAATTCGTAAGAAACGATAGGGTAATAGGTGATGGGGGAGGTGGCACCGGGGTATTGGTTCGCTATTGTTTCCAAAATATTGAAAAAGTCGAATTCAAAAGCTTTGAATCTCTTGAAGTGTCCGTTATCAAAATTTCACTGCTAGGTGGGGATAAGCTCTTCGTTATCTCTGCCTATGCAACTGGTGAAACTGTCCTCAAGCTCAAGGAGAAGCTGAATTTCTTGTTTGAAATACTTGAATTGAACTGGCTGCATAATTATTATATATCTTGCTGGTGACCTGAATGCCAAGCATATATCATGGCTGAATGCCACCAATAATCCAAGAGGTGTTTTCCTGAAACCGTGGATAACACAGAAACAAATTGAATATAGGTGCAATCTATATGGATCGGAGTTCCCAACGTAGCCTAGGACAAATTCATATTTGGACCACTGCCTCTGATTTCTTCCTGATTACATTTCAACATGAAAATCATCGGTTGAATTTAAAAAAAAAGATTGGGGAAAGTTTCAAAAGAAGTTTAATCGGGACTACCAGAAGCAATGTCCCCCATCTGATGATGGCAACTCTTGCTCAATGGTTTCTTATGACATGACTCTAACTAACCATGAAATACTATATATCTCTATTTGTCGAAGGAAATTATCGAGAAAGTAGTTCCCAAAATTAAACATCGAAACAATATGGTAGGATATGAAACACCAACCATTGTAAGGTTAAAAATATTAAAAAGCCTTCTTCTTACACGCGGCAACAACATTTATTAGCGGTTTTTGGACTACCACCACCCCTCGTTGGCTTTGTTGAAATCGAGGAATGTCCGGAACTTAATCCGTTCATACTTCAGGAGTGAGGTTAGGCATCAATGGGTGGAAAAACTAAGAAGTATTAGCCCACAGGACTCAGATGGCGTTTTCATGAAAGTAAATAGTTTATTCCGCAAGAAGTCTCGAGTGAAGATATCGAATCTTGAAATCACTAGTGATGAGATAAATCTTCTCGATAGGGCTGGTGTCGAAATTGATACTAAGACTCTGGATAGAAATGGAAACAGGATTATATGTGAGGGATTGCATAAACTTGGCCTGATTGGAATACATATGGAATTGGTTCATCTACCAAACTCTGAGAGAGGGAATGAAATATTTTCAGAGGTCATTGAAGAAAAAGTTTCCGACTTCAAATCAAGCCTGAACAGTCAATTAATTTTCATTTCAATGAAACATTAACATCTGACCTCGTAACGAGCTTGAATCTGATTGATTATTTTGTTAGCTATGAAGACTTGCGTTTCATATTTGGCAGGATAAACCACAAGAAATCATGTGGTACTGATGGTATTCCAAATGTAGTTCTCCGACATTTGCCTGAGGTTGCTATTAGGAATTATTGCATATTGCTCAACAACATGTTGAGCAATTCATATTTCCCAAATGAGTGGAAAAAGGCTAAGGTATTTCCGATCTTGAAGAAAGGAAAAGAATCTTCATGCCCCAAAAGCTATCGCCCAATCAGCTTGCTGCCTAACATCAGCAAGGTGTTTGTAGTGATACTCAACAGAGCATTAAATGCCCACATTGAGGAGTTTGAGTTGATGCCGAATTGCCAATTTGGTTTTTTTGCCAGGCACTCGAACATACATGCCATAATGAAAGTAGCCTCAGGCATCTGTTCGAAATTAAACAATAGAGATTGTGTTGGAGCATGTCTCATTGATATGGAGAAAGCCTTCAATACGGTGTGGTTAGATGGAATTATTTTTAAACTCCTTCAGGACAGGTTCCCCAGATACCTTGTCGCCATGATGTGCAATATGTTATACGGGAAATCGTTTGTTGTAACTGATGGAAATCTGACGACAAAGCGCGACTTCAAGATCTTGAATGGTCTACAGCAGGGAACAGTTATTGCGCCTCTGCTCTTCTCAATATTCATTCGCAAGTTATTGAATGGCTTTGATTTTGACATTCTGCCATCTTAATCATTGGTACTATTTGCTGATGGTCTGATCATTTATATGGCAGAGCGAAAAGCTACAATGGTTCAAAGCAATCTTCAAAAAATGTTTAATGATGTGCTGTTCTATGCCGACAATTGGCAAATGAAAATCAATGCGCAGAAGTGCAAAACAATTTTGTTTTGGACAAGGCTGCAGGGGGCCAGTCAAGACCTGAAAAGAAATTGGAAGAGTTTCCACATTCTGGCTTGTGAGGATAGTTCAGAATGGGTTCTATATAAATCCTGCGTTCGATACCTCGGTGTTCATCTTGATCAGTATCTGTACTATACTGAATATGTCAAAATCATGCTCAGTAAGGCATAAAAAGTAGTCATGGCCCTTTGACGACTCTTTCATACCAGATACATTGATCAAAAGGTCAAAATTATCTGTTACAAGACCTTGGTTAGACCAGTTCTGACATATCGATGCCATATCTGGTACAACCACAGTAGAGTTAAGAGTTTTCGAAAGGAAATGTCTTCGTGTGTACTGGTTTTTATAGAAAGTCTGAGGCGGATTGGAAACACTATACTATATTGAATAGAAAAATCGATCATACTGCTATCGTTACGAGAGTCGATATCTTCATATTGAGACTTCTTCAGAATCATATCACAAGATCAGTAACTGTGAGTGAAAATTCCTGAATTTCACGGCCGTTTCACTCTACAGACGGATATATTGAGACTTATCTCGCTACTGGCTTCGTTCCTCAAGAAGCGTTCGTGTATTTGGACATGAATCGATACGTTTTTGATTCTGACGGTATACCAATTATATATCATATAGAAAGACGGGCCACCAATAAGAAGATCAGATATCCTCAGAATTTAAGTTCATGGGACTAAAAATTTCAATGGAGATACTCATTTCCTAGATTCGTCGAGGCTGGTCGAGCTGGGACGGAACAATCTAGGTATTGGTGGCTGAATAACAATGTCGAAATTATTCGTGTTTTTTTAATTTGTTTTGTGTTTTTCGTTACTTAGTTTTGAGTTTCAGCTCATTATTGCCACGTTTCATGTTATTGTTGTTTGTTTATGTTAAACATTAGTGATACGTTTCAATATTCAGGTATATGTTAACGTTTACGTTAGGAATACTGTGATAGCATTTTGTTAGTATAAGATAAGTTTTTTGATTAAATTTGATTTGAATTAGGTTATAAACCATTAGATGTAGGGTAAATGTTCACTGTTGTGTTAGTAGCATAATTAAATTTTGAATAGTGTTGATTGATTTTTCTCCCACTTTCAACTGAGTCATGAAATATACAACAATTTCAATGAATTAGAATTTGCTGTGGTTTTTTTAATTAATTGTTTTTGATCGATAATGTATAAATTTAGAGAGTGATTTGGGTTATTAAGTTTTCGAATCTTTATTATTTGGAATTTGCACTATATTCTTTAAAAATTTATAACGATTAGTATTGAATAAAGCGCTTTTGACTTTGACTTTATCTATAAGCTCCGATACTTTGAAGCTGTGCGGAAGATTTGGATGTTTTTGAAATATGGTGCCCATGGCTGGTTTTTGCCGAGCATACCTTTGATATCGATAGATTAATGGGATTAAGCAATGATCTGAGTTACAATTGGCTCTTAGGTATATGCGAACGTCGAGTATGCTTGAGGCTCAACGTTGCAGGATCAAAATATGGTGGATTTGGTTTGGTGGGAAGCAAGTTAAACTCAAGTTAGGAAAATCCCGCTTTAAGGCACCTTCTATCTTTGGTAAATGTTTAACATAGCCGATATCTCTTAGTTCGAAAGCAGCTCTAGGTTCAAGCGAGGCCACCGTTTCCTTCTCTTCAAGGTTATTTTTGATTGCGTCTTGGAATGCATCTTTGTTAGTGGTTTGTCGTCCGAACTCTACCAATAGATTACCCGAACGAGTCGGCTGTGCAGTTTTTAGGGCAGTTTGTATTGCATCCGGTTTTACAGCTTCCATAATCTCTTGCAGAATATCCACTTAATATCTAGCGTCAGTGGTTATGTTCAGGATTGCCTGCCCAATAGGTTTGCGCTACTTACTTTTCTTCGTTTTCCAGGCCGCACTGCCTATTAGCCTTCCTTCAATGGAATCTGAACCTTTGTTGGCTTCGTATCGTCTCTTCTCCACTTCTCTAGATCCCCTTTGATAGGGCTGCAAGCCAAAATTTTGCTGCTATTAGGCGTTGGAAGACTACCATGCGTTCAGAGAGCTTGACCTTTCCTCTACCTTGAGCTTATTTGCGCCTGCAATGATTTGTAATGGCTAAAAAGTTATTCCTTTAGATAAAGCTGATAAGCTAAACCAAAACGCGTCTGAAGAGTTATAAATAAGACATTGACATTTAAACCATAATTTGATATTTTTCATTGAAATCTTTGCATATTTTTTCTATGTATGTTTAATTTTCGGAATCACTTTGTCAGTCGTTTCCAATATCAACCTCTTCAACTTTGCCAAACAGGGGATTATTTAATCGCTAGTCAAATTTATCTCAAGTGCAAAATACTGATCTACACTAGCTGAGTAGTCCCTTAGAACTCTTTAGTTGTGTAAAAAGGACTTCAAAGCAAATGCTATATATGATATAAAGTAGTTCCAATACAGCTCCAACATGGGAACGTAGCATATTGCTGGTGTTCAACACAACAAGTCGAGTTATATCTACCATCTCCAGGACGCGTTTCCCCTAGAATATGATTGAGATATGCCTCATTCAATGGCTTTCTCATTAAAATTTTCCTCAATAAAGCAAGATTTTCTGTACTGTAAACAGCGTTTAAAGCGTTGTATGTACTATATGTATACGTTATAGTAGCAGTATGTAATAGATTTTTCTCAGAACCTTTGAGATTTGCTATTTAGTTAGATTTACTTTATGTTTTACTGGAATTTTCATGGATAGTGTTAATAAAGCATATCAATCAACCTATGGAACAATACATCAGAGGGGAGAGAGGACGCACCTTCCACTAAATTGCGCTTCTATTTACATTTCCTGACGCCATTAATCGGTGTTCCGATTTTACTACTAACCCAGTTTATAATTAAGGTTAACTCATAAAAATATTAACGTTATTCAAAAGCAAATGCATTCAGTTAGTAGTTGATAGTGTTTTCTTATGCATTGGTGGTGCTTTATGTTGTGTTGAGGAAAAAAACTACCGTTTACCGTCACATAAAAATTATTATTGGACAGAGTGAGTAGGTAAGTGAAATATTGATGTTTTTTAGGGTTTTGTAAAATAATTTTACAAAGCCCTTCTAAAATCGCGTCCTGTCTGTCCGTCTGTCCGTCTGTCTGTCCGTCCGTCCGTCCGTCCGTCCGTGTGTCACAGCAGTTTTTCTCGGAAACTACTTAAGCTAGAAACATCAAATTTTGTATGTAGGTGTAAAGTGGTGTTCTCTTCAAAGTTCAAATATAAAAACAAATTTATAAGGTATTTAAGGGGGGTCTCCCCATATAGGGGAGTGACCCCCCGAAAAAAAATTTCATTGAAGGTGGCCGATATGGGTATCAAATGAAAGGTCTTGATGAGAATTTTTCAAAACAGGTCTTCGTTTGGCAAAGTTTGCTTCGAGGGGCGCACAGGGAGGGGAAATACACGAAAAATTTGTGTCCCCCCCCCCTCGCGATTGGACACCTGTGATCCGAAAAATCCGAAAAAAATCAACAATGTAGGTCTTGATAAGTACAACAACAACAAATACGTTAGAAGTCGCAATTCACTCAACTTTGTTAGTAATAGTATGATTTATCGATTTTATGTTTTCTTGAATAAAATCTTAACGGTACCCTTAAATTCAATTAAATTCAGTACACAGATGACTATTTATAAGATTGATCTATTCTGAAAATTTCAAATTGCGAAGTTACAGCGGTTTGAATTTTCCTGTATTACTATGGAACAATATGCGCTGCATTTATTACTATGGCAACATATGGCTATGGAACAACATGCGCTTTTTACCGACTCAGACACTACAGTTTTGCTAGGATTTGCATGAAAATTTCAGGAATGATAGGTGTCATGAATATCTTTGAGAATCAGTAATCGTAAAACAAAATAGTGGCTGTTTTAAATGCGAAGATTGAATAATTTTGAGTTATTTTTTCCCAACTTCAACGTTTAAGGTGAATGCTTTGAACGCTTGATTCAATTTAATGAATGACTGAAGATGAGTACCAACAAATAATACTCATAAGCGAAACAAGGCAAGGAGGCGGGAGAGAGCTCCTAGCAAAAGGGCTTTGTAACCATTCTAGGATTCGAAAAAATTGGCCATTAATCGATGATAACAGTACAGGAGAGTGGCCCCTGAAAATTAAAAATTCATCAAACTATGCCGATATGAGTATGAAATGAAAGTTTACATGGGAGCCTTTCAAAACAGTTCTTAAACTGTCAGTTTTTGCTTCAGTGGGGGCACAGGGCGGAAATACATGAAAAATGTGTTTCCTCCTTCGCGAATGGATATCTGAAATAATTATCAAGGGAGATATTTATGAGTATAACAATAACAAAAACCTCAGAAGTCGAAATTCGTTCAACTTCGTTAATAATAGTATTGTTACATGTACAAATAATAACATGTACAAATAATTCTGCGAGCTACTGTCGCAATTGTTTTCATAATCATTAAGAACGTCAACCAAGGAATTTACTCGAACCCACGAGAACCCAACAAGCATGATCAACATCTGCAAGTGACGTCACTCCATTCATTAATTTGCGCGAATCTACCAGGTACCTCTCGGTAGAACATTCGCCAATGTACGAGAAATGGGTGAATAGGTAGAGACCCTATATAAAGGCGAGCTGAATGAATGGGGGGATCATCATTCGACCGCGATAAGAACTGCGATAGTGTGTTTCGTAATAGTGAAGTAATTTAGAAGACAATTGCGATAATAAATTTATGGACAAGTGTTAGATTTTTTAATAGTGACAATTAAAATTAGTGAAAGTGTTAACTGATTATTGTGCATTTTATTTAATTAAATAAACTCTTTTAACTTAAATTAAAAGACATTGCGTTTTCACTTTCCCGGAACGTTAAAATTATTGGCCGCGAACCGATAACACGCGACAGTATGATCTTCGAATTTCATATTTTCTCCAATAAAATCGTCTTTGACATGTTTCTTGATTTTATTCGATCTGGTGACTGCATTTTGTAAATTGAATACAAAACCCTTCTGACATGAGCGTAGGTCTGTTTACCCAACTTGTTTATTATATGGTAAGTGGATAAATTCAGTAATGCACATGTTTTACTTTTATGATCTACAATATGTAGGTTCAATAACATTAGTGTGTCTATTTTGGTACAGTGGCTACTTGTGTACTAAAACTTGTTCATATTTTCAGGTTATTCTTATGAATCGAAAACATTTTTTTTCGTGGCAGCGATGGCTTTCAATGCGATCACGGAAGAAATTCATGGCGGCTTGAATATGACTTGAGCATTATTACACAAGATCCTAGCTTTCTGACTGATGAAGAATAAGGGGATGACGATGTACCACTTCACACTTTGCCAAATGATGTCCCAGGTAATATAGAAGTCTTTGAACACGCTGTCGATGACGTCTCAGACTCCGGCAGTAGTGATGAAGCCCATTGTAGTTTTAGTAGACGAGACCAACAAGAAGATACTACATCTTTTGCTGCTCCCAAACTACCAGCAAATGTTCCGGCTTGGCGAAAATGTATCCCAAGTTATTCTTCCAGTTACGAAGAAACGAATGATCAGGTATCACGAATATGTTGCCTGAAAGAACAGCTGAGAAATTTGACGCCTGTGAAAATATTTGAACTAATTTTTGAGTTTGAAGTGTATGTAATGATAACAAAGTTTTGTAATTTATATGCAAATCAAAACAATCGCCATAATTTTTCAGTTACTGTTACTGATCTGAGGGCTTTTATAGGAATACTCATTCTTTCGCGCTATCACAAGTTACCACGCGAACCAATGTACTGGTCCCTGGATGAAGACATCGGTATTGGCGTAGTGTCGAAAACGATTCGCGAAATAGATAAAGAGAAATAAAAAGAAATCTTCATCTCGTCGATGATAATAACGCCACCACTACTACTGATAAAATGTTGAAAGTCAGAAAACTATGTGATATTTATATGAAAAAATACAATCAATGGCGAGTTTTGCATGAGAATATTCCTATTGATGAAAGTATGATAAAAAACTGCGATCATCATCCATCAAAGCAGTTCATTAGAGGTAATTCCGTTAGATTTGGCTATAAGAATCGAATAGCAGCAAGTTTCATAGGTTATTGTTACACCTTTGATATGTTCTTTGGTAAGTCTTCGACATATGGAACTTAACTTTTGGGTACAAGACTAGTGAAATTGTGACTAAACAAGTTGAATTCCTGTCTTGCAAATATCGAAGTATTTGTTGATAACTTTTTCATAAATTACGACCTGTTAAATGATCTGTTAGCGAATTATTGTATTTAGGCGTTAAAATAACGAAAACGGGTAATGAAAAAGACGAAATACGCCGAAGAATACAGCTCGCAAATAAAATATTTTATTCAGTATTGGCGATCTTGAAGACCAACTGCATACACAGGAAAACAAAGCTCCAAGCATACAAATCTATGATAAGACCTGTGTTATGCTATGTGTGTGAAACATTGACCCTAACCCAAGCATCCGCAAATATATTGAACGCCTTTGAGCGACGAGTCCTGAGGCGAATAATCGGAGCGAAGCTAGACGGAGACCAATGATGAATTCGATACAACCATGAGCTGTATGAAATTTTTGACGAACCGGAGGTCTCAACGATTGTAAGACTACGGAAGCTGCAATGGGCTGGACACATGAATCGTATGCGCGAACATCGGATACCCAAGAAGGTATTCGTTGAGAGAACTGAAGGCCGGAGGCCAGTGGGGAAACTGAGGAAACGCTGGTCTGACTCGATCAAGGAAGACAGTTCATCGCTGCCCGGATTTCGGAATTAGAGGACGCGGTCAATGGACCGAGACAGTTGTTGGCGCTGTTTGCAGGAAGCGAAGGCCGGAAAGGGGCTGTCGTGCTACGAAGAAGAAGAAATGATCTACATCAGTTTGAATACCGTGCCACTAGATTAATTCGTGAAAGTCGCACCAAAAAATGTCCACTGTTGACTACAAACGGGATGATGAAAAAACCAGCAGCCGGTTTTGATTACAGATTCGAAAAAATGAATGAACTGCTTCTTGTACATTGGAAAGAATAGATTTGTACTATGGCCACCAATTATGATTCCTATGAACCTGTAGGTTCAGCAAAAAGATTGTGTACTGAACGAAAGGTGAAGGTAGATATGAATGTTTCGCATTTGTTCCAGAAATACAAGAAAGGTATGGGAGGAGTAGATGAATTAGATCAATCAGTTACTTTATACAGAATTAGTATTCATGGAAAAAATGGTGGTGGTCGAATGCTTGACGATTGCATGTGATGAACAAAGAAGATCCAATGGGCCAATTATTTTTTCGTCGCAGTATTGCGAGATATTATCTCAACTTATCACCGCAACAAAGGCCTTCCACTCGCCCTTCATCATATAATATTCAAGGTCTTCAGTTAGATAGACGTGGCCGTGTCCCTGAAAAGCTAGCGACACGTGTTCATTGGGTAATATGCCGTACAAGAGGTCGTTGGGGTTGTCAAAAATGCAAGAAGATACTTTATATTGAAAAATCGTGTTTCGCAAATTTTCACTCATGAGTGGCTATTGTGCCAATTTCGGAACACCCCTGTAATTACTAACATAAATGTTTTCTTACTTTTTTTTAAAATTTCTTATATTCCTTTACTTGTCCCTTTTATAAAGTATAAAATATTTTTTTAAATCCGTGGCTAGTTTTATTTTGGCTGCAAATGGGTTAAGACGTTTTCTCATCTAAACTCTTGATTTTAAATCTGTTTCTTCAAAAAGGAAATGCGGTTAGTTTTCTTTATGCAAAAGTATACTTTACTATAGCCTTATAAATGTTGCATATAAAGAAGACATCCAGTATAAAGCAGTTGTACAATATGAACAAAGTGGTATTTTGTACGAAATAGAATCACGAAACAAAAATCAACTTTCTAATTTTATTTAATGTGGACGTCATATTTCACCATTTCCCACTGGATTTTCATAATTAATGTGAGTTACGAGGAGGAGGTTTTTGAAAAAACTAAATATTTTATAACAGTTACTCAGGTATAAAACCAAACTGTAAAGCTTTAAAGCATTTAAAGCTTTCAGTAAAGTTTACTTCTTAGTTATTATATTGAATTGATAGGTTGTGTTCTTTGATAGTACCATGGAAAAAAATGTCAAAAGAAAGGATATAAGGACTGAATGCTTTGTTCTATAATTTATAACAACCTTTTAATGATTAGTTCATTTATAGTGGTCAATTATTTTATTTATTTGATATCCGCAGGCCAATTCTTTTTTCTTGAAATGTTATTGGGCCTTGCTTTTTAAAGTGAGTAGAAGTGTTTCGATTCTTTGAGTCATTTTCAGTATCCTTTGAAGCAATTAAAAATAGGTTCATTATTCTCTCACGTTAAGCGTTACTTCTTTGTGAATTTCACTGAAAAAAACATTATTATGAGGCTTTGGACTACATAGTTGAAAACGATTTAAATGCGTTCGAATAATTTAAATTTTCAATTTATCAGTTCTTTTAAAAAAATTGCTGAGTTTTAAAAGCACGCGGTAATTGTTTGGAACGAAATCGAAGAGCAGTGGTGACAGACTCAAGGATCTTTCCAAAGATTGGGAAGATTCTGAAAAAAACCGACATAGTAGCTGTACCTACGAGCCGGAAGTTCAATATGGTGTCCAGACTGAGCACACCCAAAGATAGGAAGCAAACAGAAGAAAAATGTGCCATATTCAAAATCACCTGCTAAACGTGTCAGACTTAATAGATTGGACCATAGATATAGAGCGTACTGGATTCACAAGCGGTCGCGAGAGCCGAAGCAATTAGCTACCTTCGATTAAGTTCTGTGAAGTTGAGGTTTGAGTGGGTGCGCAATAGATATGTTTTTGTTTTTGTACTTAACTTCAATCCAAAACACGTTCGCGTTTATAAAGTTATTGATTTTGAAGATTACGTGCACGAAATTGGCACTTTAGTTCACGTTCAAGCACGAGTTTTCTAATCTCTACGTTTGCTGTGTTGTGAGAGAACGTTTGTTGTGTTGTACTCAAACTGTTTAACGAATGATGAAGGCGAGATTGTGTGCACGTGAAAGGATAATCTTGTAGTTGTGCGAGGGTGCCAGTGAAGGAAGTGATTCTTCTGAAGAGAGGAAAGAAAAACCTCTTGGGAAGCGAAGGGGAAGGAGAAGCAGAAGAAATCATATAGTTTCGAGAGCGTAAGGTATGTATGTGTCAAATTTGCTTCCTACATGGACGAGTACACAGATTCTCGTTGCTCGTCCATTTATTTATATGGCTTTGCAAAAGACAAACGAATCAACCCGTGAAAACCAGATACAAACAACATATCCAGGAGGCGGAAAAGTTGAAATCACAGGTAGTGTCCAGTAATATCACCAAATAAGCCGTAGCCAAGCATATGTATGATAAAAAGCAATTACATAATCGATTGTGAGGACCTGGAGGCAGTACAAAAAGTCAGAGACGCCAAAAATTGGACGTTTACTAGACTGCTTGGATAATTCGATAACTGAAGAACCAAGGACTCAACGAAGATACAGGAAATGGTTATTCAAAGGCATTGAGTGAAATTGGATCTTAGTTAGATCTTAGTTTTAATTTCAGATTCTAAAAGTTCTAATCAAGACCTTTCATTTGATACCCCACTCGGCTACCTTTGGTTAAAAAAATTTGTTAAGGGTTCATTCGTTATTAGGGGGGACCCCCCTTAAAAAATTTTAAAATTTTTGGCAAGACCTTAACTTTTGAGAGGTTATCACTTCTGACCTTTTCACCAAGTTTGAGCATTCTAGCTTCTATAGTTTCTCAGGAAACTAGCTGTGACGCACGGACAGACAGATGGACAGACAGCTCGCAAAACTAGTAGGTCTTTGTAAAAAAAAATTTTTACAAGGACCTAAAAAGGGCACAAGTTAAGTGATAGAATATAATATCGATAAAAATTAGCGTTCTGTGAGAAATAAGACGGCGCTACTTCGCATACAGCGAGAGAAACAATGGACTTTTGAGAAATCATTTTCATGAGAACCTGATATCACGTTTTGGACTAGTAACTTGGCCGTGTAGATCGTGTAATATAACACCTTTAGATTATTTTCTTTGGGGTTACACGAAGTTTCTAGTCTTCAGAGATGAGCCAGATTCAGTCGACATTTTGGAAGCCAACATTACTCGTGTTATTCGCGAGAAATCGGTCACTATGCTGGAACGCGTCGTCCAAAATTGAACCCTCAGGATGGACCATTTATGGCATAGTCGCGGTCAACATTTAAACAAGATAATCTTTAACAAGTAAATGTCATAGATTGTTCTGCCGACTCACAATATTTCAATTCAATTTTATGCCTTTTATTGGAGACTAAAAACTAAACCTCATAATGAATCACCTATATATATATATATATATATATCTTCTTCTTGTTTGTAGCACTACAGCCCCTCTCGGGCTTTCGCTTAGAGATAGTTAGAGTATTTCATTTTCATGACCGTATTGATTTTTTCGCAAGTTGGTTTGGTCAGTACCATGCTCCCGTGTGCCTGCTCAGCTATGATATGATCTGATTAAATCAGTACATATCACCACTGAGTGAACACTCGTAGCCTGTCCGAAAAATCCCCTGAACTAAATCACGCAGACTACATATATATATATATATATATATATATATATATATATATATATATATATATCTATATATATATACATATATATAAATATTGTATATATATATATATATATATATATATATATTTGTATATATATATATATATATATATATATATATATATACATACTCGTACAAGAAGACACACACTCATACATACACTCTGTACGCAACTAGGCCTAGTAGCTTGCGCATGGCACCTATCGTACCTTATATACAGGGCCTGTATAATAAGTAATCGCACTGAGCCTGCCCCGCGCCGTCAAAGCGTCTGCTAACCGGTATCTGGTGCTGTAGTGGTAGTGGGGGTCTAGGTAAAGGGAACCGGGCTACAGCAGTTGCCTCCAAGCGCTTGGAGATAGTATCGAGCGAGAGCGGAGTGCGTGTTCAGTTCCGTCGTCGGAGTGAAAATGGTGTGTACGATCGAGCAACCGAACCAGAGTTTTTTATCCACGTTATTACAGGAGACGAGACGTGGGTTTCCGAATACGATTCTGAGATGAAGCGGCAGAGTTCGGAGTGGCACACACCGGCGTCACCACGACCGAAAAAAGTGCACATGAGCAAATCGAAGGTGAAGTCGATACTCATTGCTTTCTTTGACGTGAAAGGCATTGTTAACAAAGAGTTTGTGCCACCCGGCCAAACTGTAAACGGCCAGTACTACAGAGAGGTGCTCCGTCGACTAATCGCCCGGGTTCACCGAGTCCGTCCGGAGATTGCCGATTCGTGGATCCTCCATCACGACAATGCTCCGTCGCACAGCTGCCTGCTCGTCACCGAGAAGTTGGCCAAACAGTCGAGGGCATCGTTGCCACAGCCTTGTTACAGCCCGGATATGGCACCAGCGGACTTCTTTCTGTTCCCCAAGATCAAGATACACCTTAAGGGGACGCGGTTCGGGACTCTGGAAAACGTTCAACGTGCTACGACGAGGGCTCTAGACAGCATCGAGGTTGCCGACTTCCAGGGAGTGTTCGGGGATTGGAAAACCCGGTATCAGCATGTTATCGACTCCAATGGGGACTACTTGGAAGATTTCTAAAGAAAAATTGTACATATTTTGCCAATAAAAAATTTCCTGAGGTCAGTCCCGTTACTTATTATTCAGACTCTGTACAATTGAGCGTTAGCATGAGTGCTGCAGTTAAGTATCCCGCCAGTTGTAAAGTGCGAGCTGTAATAAGGTTTTTGTTTGCCAAATCACTCAGATAATTAATACGCACGATATAAAGCAGGGGCCGGGAAAACTCAACAGGGAACTTGTATGTCTCTACGACAACGATCGTCCACACCATAGAGATATAAGACAATAGAGAAGCTAACATTCTATAAACGCCTATACGTGAGCATCCAAAGAACTTGATTATTACTTTTTAGAATGGTGCAGAGGCTTATTCTCCTTAAGAAGTTACTGACTCATTTACCCAATTTTTCCCTTCGACTTTTTCTTCTCCCGCTGCAATTGTGCATCGTGTTGTCTTATCGAATATCTTCCCTTCCCAATTTCCTTTATTTGTACAGATGCATCTGAAGTCGGATCTTTGATCAATGCTCTTGATCCTAATATCAGCCCTAGGGTGGATGGTTTGCCAAACATATTTGTAAAGTCGTTAGCCTCATTGCTTAGTTTTCCTTTATCTCTCCTCTTCAATATAAGTTTGAGTACTGGTACTTTCCCTACCCCTTGGAAAACAGCTAATATTGTGCCTAATTTTAAAAGTGGTGATCCTACGTCAGTTTCCAATTATCGCCCTATTGCCTTACTTTCCTGCTTTCCAAAGTTACTTGAACGGTTGCTTCATAATCGACTCTCAAACTCATTAGCTCTTATTATCACTCCAGAGCAGCATGGCTTTCTCAAAGGATACTCCACTACCTCTAATTTAATGGAGTTTACAAACAGTATTGCAAGAGCTTTGGATAACCAACTGCAAGTTGATGTGATCTTCACAGATTTCTCCAAGGCCTTTGACATTTTGAATTATTTACTTCTTTGTAGTAAGCTTGAAGCTCTTGGCATCTCGAGTGCTCTTCTATCTTGAATGTCATCTTATCTATCGTGTCGTCTCTGTCAAGTAAGTCTCTCTGGGACTACGTCTTGTCCTTTTTATCCTTCACCTGGCATTCCACAAGATTCCATTCTTGGGCCTCTTCTCTTGTTGTTGTTCATAAATGATCTTCCCTTTGTAATTAATTCCTCTTCCCTCTTGTATGCTGATGACTTTAAAGTATTTCGAGCAGTCAAATCCCATTTAGACTGTCAGCTCCTCCAAACTGATCTGGATGCTCTAAATAAATGGTGTATTTCAAACCATTTATGTCTAAATACTACTAAATGTCATAAAATGACTTTTTCTCTCAAGGATTCTCCTATTAATTTTAATTATGTATCAAATGATGCTTTGCTCTCTGAAGTGTTCAGTCATAAAGACCTTGGAGAAACTTTTGATCCAAAAGTCAAATTTGATGTACATATTTTAAATGTCATTACTAATACGTCTAGAGTTTTCGGGTTGATCTTAAGGGATGTACATAAATTCAATAGCATCTCTTCTTCCATCCACCTACTTGTTTGTCTTGTTCGCCCTTTGCTTGAATACTGTTCTGTTATCTGGTCCCCCCGTTATTCCTATCTCATGTCTTCTTTAGAAACTATCCAAAGAAAGTTTACACGTTTTCTTTTCCTTAAGTTTAATTTGCCATATCAGCCCTATGAAAGTTGTTTATCCTTCCTATCTCTTCCATCGCCAATATCCCGACGAACTTATTTAGACCAATGCTTTTTGTATAAACTATGCTAACATCAAGTCCCGTTAAAATTTTTTTCTCAGCTGTGTTTCAAACAAACACCTCGGATGAATTCTTATTTCGTTATCCCATATGCTAGATCTGATTTATATTTCCATTCAACAATTTTAAGAATCGTAAGAAATCATAATAATCTCGTGCTTGGTCCTTTCCCCTCTTCTTACATAGCATTTAAGAAAAAACGAAGAGACTTACTACTAGTTTAACTTACAATTGTCAACATTTATTATTTTTATCATTTGAATATTGCTGTATTTATTCTTTGCGTTCCATTTTGTTAATGGATTATTCAGTCTGTAAGATGGAATAAATAAATAACATTGATGACCTAGACACAACAAATATGTAGGAATTTTGGTAAAAATTTTAGAAATGGTTGGTAATATTGTTGTGTTATCATGACTAATTAAGCGATGGGGTCAAAACACTTGCAACAAAATGGCGGTGAACTCAAAAATATCATAGCCATAATAATTCATTGAATTCAATTTATGGAATCTGTATATTAATCAAGTTTTGATATGCAGTATATATTGTTTGATTTAATGATTGTTTTGCAAAACCCTTCTGGCAGGAGCACTCTCCTGCTACTTTGACTTGTTTTATTTATTAATTTTAGGTTAATAATTTCACTTGATATACATGTTAATCATTAATAATTACAATTGCAAGAATGTATTATCGAATTGTGTGTGTGTATGCATACTGCCTGCAATGAAATTTGGATGTACGAGTACTTCCTAAATAGATGAAATTTTCTATTGCATTTTAATCGTAGCACTTGTTTTGGGCAATAAGAAAACGATACAATTAATGCAATTGAAGCTATAACAAGACAATAAGGAAATGATTAGGGCGAGAAATGAAAGCGGTAAGAACGCGGGAAAAAGGGGAGCGAAATGAAAAGAGAACGCATGAATATGTCGATAAGAAAACGATAAGCTTCTGACGAGAAAGCTATAAAAAGGCGACCAGCAAATGACAAGTCAAAGTCAAAGTCAAAAGCGCTTTATTTAATACCAATCGTTATAAATTTGTAAAAGAACATAAAGCAAATTCCAGACAATAAAACTATAAAAAACTTAATGGCCCAAATGGCTCTCTTAATTTATACGTTATCAGTTAAACACATTTAATGAAAAAAATACACTTGCAAATTTGAATTAATTAAGGTTATTAGATATTTTTTGATTCAATTGGAACAAGGAGAAAAAACCAACCAGCATTATTCAAAAATTACTTATACTACTAACACAACAATGAACTCATATCCTATACCTAAGATGTTACACCCTAATTCTAAATAAGTTCAATCAAAAAAACAAAAAAAACAAACATTATCTTATATTGAAACCTATACCTAATTTATAATACAAATAAACAACAATACTAGATGTAGCAATAATGAGATGAATCTAAAAAACTAAGTAACGAGAAAAAGCACAAAAACAGAAAATAAACACGAATAATTTAGACATTGTCTATTGGAATTGTTGGTCTCGTGAACTCAGATTCGGAGGATATTTTATCTTCTTATCGGTGGCCTGTCGGTATATGTGATATATGATTGGGACGCTGTCAGAATCAAAAACATATCGATTCATGTCCAAATACACGAATGCTTCTGGAGGAACGAAGCCAGTAGTGAGGCAAGTCACAATATACCCGTCTATAGGGCAGAACGGCGGTGAAATCCAAGGGTTTTCACTCACAGTTACAGATCTTGCGATATGATTCCGAAGAAGTTTCAATATGAAGATATCGACTCTTGTCACTTGAGCGGTTTGATAAATTTTTCTATTCGATATATAATGTTTCCAATCCGTCTCAGGCTTTCTGTACAAACTAGTACATGCACGAAGACATTTCCTTTCGAAAACTCTTAATCTTTGCATTGTAACAGCACTCTGGTTGTACCAGATCTGGCATCCATATGTCAAAACTGGCCTAACCAGGGTCTTGTAACAAATAACTTTGACTTTTTGATCAATGTATCTGGAATGAAAGAGTCGCCGAAGGGCCATGACTGCTTTTAGTGCTTTACTGAGCATGATTTTGACATGTTCACTATAGTACAGATACTGATCGAGATGAACACCGAAGTATCGAACACAGGATTTATGTGGAACCCGTTTTGAACTACCCTCACCAGACATAATGTGGAAATCCTTCCAATTACGTTTCAGGTCTTGACTGGCCTCCTGCAGCGTTGTCCGAAACAACAGACATTAAAATCAAAGCTGTTCAATAGCTTGCGAATGAATATTGAGAAAAGCAGGGGCGCAGTAACTGTTCCCTGCTGTAGACCATTCAAGACCTTGAATTCGCGCATTGTTGTCAGATTTCCATCAGTTACAACAAATGATTTCCCGTATAACATATTGCACATCATGGCGACAAGGTGTCTGGGGAACCTCTCCTGAAGAAGTTTTAAAAACTAGTCCATCTAACCACACCGTATCGAAGGCTTTCTCCATATCAATTAGACATGCTCCAACACATTCTTTGTTGTTTAGTTTCCAACAGATGTCTGAGGTTACTTTCATTATTGCATGTATGGTCGAATGCCTGGCGCGAAAACCAAATTCGCAATTCGGCATCAACTCATATTTCTCAATGTGGGCGTTTAATGCTCTGTTGAGTATCACTTCAAACACCTTGCTGATGTTAGGCAGCAAGCCGATTGGGCGATAGCTTTTAGGGCATGAAGATTCTTTTCCTTTCTTCAAGATCGGAAATACCTTAGCCTTTTTCCACTCATTTGGGAAATATGAATTGTTCAACATGTTGTTGAACAATATGCAATAATTCCTAATAGCAACCTCAGGCAAATGTCGGAGAACTATATTTGGAATACCGTCAGTACCAAATGATTTTTTGTTGTTTATTCTGCGAAATATGAAACACAAGTCTTCATAGCTGACAAAATAATCAATAAGATTCAAGCTCGGTATGAGGTCAGATGTTAATGTTTCATTGAAATGAAGAATTGATTGGCCGTTCAGGCTTGATTTGAAGTCGGAAACTTTTGCTTCAACGACCTCCGAAAATATTTCATTCCTTCTCTCTGGGTTTGGCAGATGAACCAATTCAAAATGTGTTCCAATCAGGGCAAGTTTCTGCAATCCATCACATATAATCCTGTTTCCATTTCTATCCGGAGTCGTACTATCAATTTCGATACCAGCCCTATCGAGAAGATTTATCTCATCACTAGTGACTTCAAGATTCCATACCTTCACTCGAGACTTCCTGCGGAATAAGCTATTCACTTTCGCAAAAACGCCATCTAGGTCCTGTGGGCTAACACCCCTCGATTTCCCCGCCCATTGATTGCTGACCTCACTCCTGAAGTATGAACGGATTAAGTTCCGGACATTCTTCAGGTGTAATTTCAACAAAGCCAACGAGGGATGGTTGTAGTCCAAAAATCGTCGATAAATATTGTTGACGCGTGTGAGAAGGAAGCTTTTCAATCTTTTCAACCTTGCGATGGTTGGTGTTTCATATCCTTCCATATTGTTTCGATGTTTAATCTTGGGAACAACTTTCTCAATCGTTTCCAACGTCAGCTTCTCTAACTTCGACAAATAGAGATCTATTTCATCGTCAGTTAGATTTCTGTTATTAGGAACCATTGAGCAAGCGTTGCCATCATCAAAAGGAGGACATTGCTTCTGGTACTCGCGATTAAACTTCTTTTGAAACTTTCCCCAGTCTGTTTTTTTGAAATTCAACCGATGGTTTTCATGTTGAACTGGAATGAGGAAGAAATCATCCCTTTGATGATTGAGTTCCATTACGATTGCGTTATGGTCGCTATCATAAGGAAGCACCTGCAGTTTCCGTTGAGGCCTATTAGAGCTGAATTCAAGTCTTGCGTCAGCAATGCAGAGGTCCAAATATGAATTTGTCCTAGGGTATGCTGGGAACTCCGACCCATATAGGTTGCACCTGTATTCAATTTGGTTCTCTGTTATCCATGATTTCAGGAATACATTTCTTGGATTATTGGTGGCGTTTAGCCATGATGTATGCTTGGCATTCAGGTCACCGGCAAAAATATAATAACTATGCAGCCTGTTCAATTTGAGTATTTCAAACAAGGAATTGAGTTCCTCCATGAACTTGAGAACATTTTGACCAGTTGCATAGGCAGAGATAACGAAGAGGTTATCCCCACCTGGCAGTGAAATTTTGATGACGGACACTTCAAGAAATTCAAAGTTTTTGAATTCGACTTTTTCAATATTTTGGAAACAATAGGGTCTTCTAACCAATATCCCGGTGCCACCTCCCCCATCACCTATTACCCTATCGTTTCTTGCGAATGCAAAATCTTTGAATTCCATGGAATGCCATGAATTTAGGTGGGTTTCAGTGAGAAGTATGATGTCAGGCTTTTGCTTAACAACAAATTCAAGGAGATAATCACGTCGATGTATAGCAACGATAGAGTTGACGTTGATCGATATGAGGCGAAGCCTTTCCATGGGAATATGACTGGATGACAAGTTATTATTAGGCATTTGAAAGACCTAAACGCTGAAAAGCAAAGTTAATTTTTGAATCTTGTTTGTTGATTCTCTCCGATAAAGAATTAAGTTGCTGGTAAATTTTGAGAAGCAGCTCATTATTGCCACTTACATTATTTACATTATTTCCAGCATTTTCTGCTGGTCCTCTAGCGGTGAGTGCAAATGATACTCCGGGCTTGACGAAGTTGGAAGGTATGATATTACGGTGTACTTGTGTTTGCTCTGGAACAAATTTAACTTTTGCATCTTGATATCGGGAGCATCCTCGATATGATGCTGGGTGACCAAAAACACCGCAGTTAACGCAGTATAATTTTTCTTTAGGCTCCGTCTGAGCCAATTTGCACTCACCGGGAGCATGAACATCTTTGCATTTAACGTGACGATAGTGCATGGCACAATTGGCAGCCGAATGTCCAAATCTTTGACACCGGTAACACTGGTTGACTTCTCTTTTCTGGAGGCGTTCCCACCTCACCACTCTGAAATTCAAGTACCTTATTTGTTGAAAGGCACTTGGACTGCTCTTATTTGCAATTTGTACCAGGTAAAGTGGTAAATTCTTTCTTTCTATGGTCGACCTTCTTGTCGCAAAGGCTTTGACTGAAACAAAATCAATATCTGGTGCAGCCTCCTTGAGCACCTGAAGAAGATCGACCGTATCCTCTCCGCTGTCCAAACCCTTCAACAAGAAGGTCTGATTTTTTTCACTTTTTGGGGTATAGGTGAAGTTTGGAACCTCCCCAGAAATCAGCGCATCTTTGGCTGACTTGAAATCAACCAGTGATTTCGTCCTTATAGTTAATTTTTCGGCATTAACTCTTTTGATTTCGAAATTGGCCAGTTTATTTTCGGCTGCCAATAGCCGAACCATATCTTTCCCGGTTCGTCCGAACACGTTGATCGGCGGAACTTTTTCTGTCTTGTTGGAAGCTTTTTCAGAGGAATCAGCAGAACTGCGGGCTGGTTTTCTCTCCTTATTTTTGTTCTTTAAATATTGAATAAAATTAACGTCATTATCTTGATTAAAATTACCTCCGATGTTTTCTTCTATTTCCATATCTTCGGTTAATCCCTCCAGCGCTGCAAAATAATTTTGGCTCTCGTTGGTGCCGCCAGTACTTAGAACTTCCTCTGGATTTACTTTCTTTGCACTTTTTTTCGGCTTTGTTACCTGTTGCCATTGATTTTGTGGCTGCGTCTTTTGAGGCTTCATCCCTTTCTTGAAAAGATCCTTGAGAGACTGTATCTCTTGCCTTAGTTCATCATTTTCTTTCTGCAATTTGGCCATTTGTTGATTGTCCGCTATTATTTGCAGCTTGCACCCTCCATCTACGGAGTTTTCTTCGTAATGTTTTCTTTTGGTGATTGTCGCCAGTTTCGTATTCGTCGTTTCCCCAGGTTGCCCCAACGGTGGGAAGCCGTCGGGCTCCTCCATACCAGCGGCGAAATTTTCTTTATGAATTTGTTTTTCGTTACCAATCAAAGTAAAAATATTCGATAGAAATTTCCTGAGTCGATTACTTCGACAATATAAGAAATTAATTTAATTTTTGAAAACTTTTGACAGGAGCGATTTAAAAGACGTCTATACGCAAAGACTACTACGATCTAATTTCGCAAATGACAAGTCCATACGATAAGAATGCGATTGGCAAATATGGTAAGGGTGCAATAATTCTTTGCGATACGTTTGTCTGACAAATATTGATTTAGGAAAACGTATTGGATTTTGCTCGCAAATAATATAGACAATAGGCGGTATCATGTGAGCAATATGTGATTGGTATTGTATTTTTTTATAATTATGTGTGTTGGGAAAGTTATAAAAATAACATGTTCATTTTCTGAATCGATTATAAACGCAACATTTTTGATAGTAAGTAAGTTGGTGCTGGAATCGAAACATATACTCGTAACTTTGTAAATCAAATTAATGCATGCCTTCTATTCACGCAAATCCACAAGGTAACAGCAATGCCTGTTCGCGATGATAACGTGTGCCTGTGTGCCATTAGGTAAGCGTTAATTAATAAATTACAATTTTCCCTACACTATCTTCCACACGAATTACATGAACATGATTTCCACCATTGTCCTAGTCAGCCATAGGGAATTGATAGAAGGGAAAACTTGTATAAAATATAATGTCCTTTCCTGTGAAAGTCTTTTGAATAGATGCGCATAGCGGTCTTATTAAATAATGTATGTTTTGGGAACGGAGGTTTGCCTGCTGTGGTATTCCAACTTTCGCTATGTGATGCATTACAGATTTTCTATATAATTCTCTTTACGGTTGGGCCAAAGATACACACATCCATAACTATGTGAATCGAGGATACTAGTTGTTCTTGAGCGAAGAATATCAAAGAGGTATTATTTGCATAGATTCAAACGTTGTTGAAGTGATGTCGCCTTGAAAGGGAGATCGTTGGAAGAATAGGAGCGTTCCGTTATAGATGCATTACTGTCCTGCATTGTTAGCGTCATATGTATATGTAAGTATGTCCTCGCATTCATGCTTCCTAGATTCATTGGTAAGTTCCAGGCTATGGCTTAATATTGTGAAAGGCAAGTCCTGCCCGTACAAAGAACGGGGTGGAAAATGTTTTTGACCGTATGACAGTAATGGGCATTGGAAAATAGCTGCATATTATGATAATGGAAGTAGTGGGGCATGACTCGCTGCTCTGTGCGATGGTGATGATGAAAATAAGCATGTTCTCATATAATTTCGCTTTTGTGTCGCATTTTATGACGGCTGGTGTTGTTGGAATACTCAAGAATTTGCAGGCAAAGTTGAAAACGGTTGAGCATTTACGCGACAAACCTTATTGTCCTTGCTGTTGTTGGTGTTGATGGTGGTGCTGCTGCTGATGCTGGTGCCGTTGTTGGCTCTATAATGTTCGCATAGTCAATTGTCCTTGTTATTGTTCCGTTGATGCTTTTGAATAGGCAATATAAAATGATGTGATGATGAGTTAGGAAAAGATGATAGGTCGATGTAAATTGGGGATGTTTTTGATGTGACTGCGATAATTGAAAGGTTAAATTTAATTTATAGGGAATATTAACGCACTTTTGGGCAACGAGTGATTTGAGCAGTCACAACAATCGAAGAGTATGAATTTGCTTTGAGATTTTATTTTGAATAACAATGGTTGTTGTTGTCGTTGTTATTGTCAAAAATCTGAAGCGAACCGAATTTGTGAGTTAATGAAACGAAAATTAAATTTGTGACTCAAACGAGAAAAACCACTCCAGTGCGACAAAATTTAACCGTAGGTGGATAATTTCATCTTTCTTGGGGCAACTTGAATAGAAAACATGAAGACTTCCTTTCCTAAAGTCTAGAGTTGTGCACAGGCAAAATAAGCTAAAGAATTGAAGAAAATCGGCTACCCAAAAGAATATTGAATAGTAGAGCATAGGGTAGACGTCCAGCAGGAAGATCAAAGACTCAATAGAAGCTGACAGCAGATCCTTGCTGCGAGGAATCAACTGGCGATCGAGAATGCAGAACCGTGATGATTGGATGAGATTAATTCTAGAGGCCAAGGCCTTCTTCGGCTTTCGCGCCATAGATGAAGAAGATGATGTGGTGATAAGAGGTTAAAGAAGAAAAAAAATATTAAAATTATAATACTAATAAGCATATTCCTTATCAAGGTGTTGGGGTGTTCGAATGAAAATTGGTCCTCCTATAAATATTCTTTATTCTCTAGAATGATATAAATAATAACAAGTTATTTTAGAGTCGCGGAGATAGATTCGATTGCGTTAATCGCTTCGACTTAATGTGACGATTTGAGACTGAGAGAGATTGCTGTGTGTTGTTCGCTTATATTCCTTGAAATCGCTGATATGGCATCGCCAACGATAGCTCCACGGTTGCTTATCGCGTTGGTTACAACATCTGCTGACGAACATCCGTTCCATCGTCGAATATCGTCAGCGCAACGGGATGGCGGAATTTCCCAGTCAGCGATATTTCAATCAAGCGCAACATAGTCGCGCATGTGGAGAGCACTGGAACGGACTTCGTGATTGACCCAGGGCGCACACGTATGCACGCTGGGTGCGATGGTGGTCCGCCACAGTACTCCCCCTGCACTGGCGGAGCCGCGGTATGGTGACTTTAGGCCACAAATCGTACCGGCATACGGACTTCTCGCACAATCCTCGTTGTCGTCGTGCGCGAGGTCGTATGTTGCTTGTCCGTTGAGAAGAATGCGGGTTTTAAATTGTTGATGGACATGGCTGTTGGTCGTCTATTCACGTCAACCTTGAAGTACTTGCCCTTCCGTTTTAGTACCGGGTACGGACCATCGTAAGGTGGCATGAATAGGGCCTTCACTTTGTCGTTCCTGACGAAGATGTGCGTGCTGTTAGGCAGATCCTTGTTTACGAAGACGCCATCTGAGTTGTGGTGTGCCGTATTGCACGGGGTTAACTTTGGCATCCTCGCTCGCAGATCTTTTAGGAAGCCTGAATCATTCGTGTCAACATGAGAGGTGTCGAAAAATTCTCCGCGTAGGCGAAGTGTCGTTCCGTAGACCATATCGGCTGGCGTCGAACCGATGTCTTCCTTCAGCGTTGATCGTAGTCCGAGTGGTACGATTTGTAGCGCCTTGGTCCATTGAGGTGAGCCATGGAAGCGGATCGCGGTTTTGACCGTGCGATGCAACCGTTCTACTATTCCGTTGGACGCTGGGTGGTATGGGGTTGTTCGTAAGTGCGCGATTCCGAGTATTTTCGTCAGTTCCTTGAAAATTTGGCTTTCGAACTGTCTACCCAAGTCGATTGTGATGCGTGCAGGGACTCCGAAACGGCTGATCCATATGTTGATCAGAGCTTCCGCCGCCGCTGCTGCCGTGCTTGTCCCGATTGGAATTGCTTCGGACCAACGGGAAAACCTATCCACAACAGTGAGGCAGCATCGAAATCCTTCGCTTGGTGGCATCGGCCCGATGAGGTCAATATTGATATGCTCGAACCTGGCATCGGGCAAGCTGTATCTCTGCAACAGTGATTTGGTGTGACGAGCGATTTTGTTGGACTGGCATGGTAGACAAGTTCGAACGAACTTGTTGATGTCGATGTTAATTGAAAGCCAGAAGTATCGCTCGGTAATCAACTTCCTGGTCGCTCGGATGCATGGGTGTGAGAGCCCGTGGATGTTTTGCATAACTGTCACCCGGAACCTCTGCGGAATGAAAGGGCGTATCCTCTCTGACGTCACAACGCAGTGCAGAGTCAGGGAGGAGTCATCTAGTCTCTGCTGTCTCCATTCAAGTGGCTGGTCGCGGGTTTTCATTACCGCTTAAAGCTTGGGATCATCCTTCTGTGCTAGGGCGATAGTGTTAAAGTCGATCTGTTGAATTATATTTACCCTCGAAAGATAATCAGCGACGATGTTCTCTCGGCCTGGGATGTGTCGTATATCCGTAGTGAGCTGGGATATGAAGTTCAGCTGGCGTTGTTGTCTCGGCGAGGCTTTTTCCGAGCGTTGGTGGAGTGTAAACTGCAACGGCTTGTGATCGGTGAAGACGGTGAACACTCTGCCTTCGACCATGTGTCGGAAGTGCTTAATTGCTTCGTAAATGGCCAAAAGTTCCCTGTCGTACGTTATGTGCTTTTGTTGGGCGTCAGTCAGCTTCCTTGAGAAAAACCCAAGTGGCGTTGCACTTCCTTCTTTTGTCTGTTGCAGTACGGCTCCGATACCGTTGCCCAAAGCATCGACAGAAAGAGACCATGTAGCCTTGGAGTCCGGGTGAGCGAGGATTGGTGCTTTCCCCAAATCCGCCTTTGATCGCTCGAATACGGCTACCGCTTCTTCCGTCCAGTTGAGAGGCGTTTGATCACGTTTGCGGTTGCCTGTGATCAGCCGCAACAGTGCGTGCTAGTGTTGAGCTGCATGTGGGAGAAAACGGCGGCAGAAGTTGACCATCTCTAAGAAGGACTTCAGCTGGTGTACGGTCTTCGGCCTCGGTGTTGCGGAAATTCCTTCCATTTTCTCAGGCAAAGGCTTCAATCCGTGGTTGTTGATGGCTTGTCCCAAGAACCTGACTTCCTGCTTTTCGAATTGGCACTTAGGAATGTTGACCATCAGACCGAGCTTGACAAGCCGATCCAGCACTTGCTTAACGTGAACCAGGTGTGGCTGTTGGCTGGGAGAGAAGATCAGTATATCGTCGAGGTAAACAAATACGTTGTCCAAGCCACGAAGCACTTCGTGCATGAAGCACTGAAACGTCTGAGCTGCGTTGCAAAGTCCGAATGTCATGTACATGAACTCGTACAATCTGAACGGTGTAATGCTGGCAGTCTTCGGAATGTCGCTTGGTTCCACGGAGATTTGGTGGTACGCCTTCTGTAAATTGATCGCGGAAAAAACGTCATTCCGTGGAGGGCTGCAGTACAATCCTGAAGGAATCCGATGGGATAGCGGTCCGAGATTGTATGGTTGTTGAGCGCGCGGTAGTCCCCGCATGGTCGCCAATTTCCGTCCGACTTTTTCACCATATGCAAAGGGATACTCCATGCGCTTTTTGATGGGCGGCAAATTCCAAGTTGGATGAGGTTATCAAATTTGGCCTTGGCGGCGGCGGCAAGCTTGTCAGGTGGAAGTCTCCGTGCCTTAGCGTTGACCAGCGGTCCCTTGGTTAGGATGTGATGCGTGGTTGAGCGCTTGGTGTTTGGTTGTTGGTTGTCATCCGAGAGGTTAATGTATTCCAACATCAGTGATCGCAGCTTTTCACTAACATCATCCGCGAGCAAGTCAGCTTTGGGCGGTTTTTTGTCGATGTGCGCGATGATTTTTTGAGGCATGCGCGTTTAATAAGCCGTCTCCCCTTCAAGTCGACGAGGAGGCCATAGTGTTCGATGAAGTCGGCCCTGATGATTGCAGAACTTACATCGGCTATTGTGAAAGTCCACGTAAGCGGTGTTGAAAATCCCAAGTTCAGTTTCACTGATCTTTTGCCGAATGTTCGAATCCTTGAACCGTTGGCTGCCACTAATTTGGATGAGGCGTCGGAAGAACAAAGATCTTGGATAGCTGGTGGTATTACTGAGACATCTGCGCCGGTGTCGATAAGGAAAGCACTTTTGTTAATGTTGTCATGGATTTTCAAGCGTTCGATTTTGCGATGGGGGGTCGCTACGTGAGGACGGTCGGATCCTAGTTTTTTGAGTGGGACCAGGGTTGTCGGTAATTTTTGGCGCTCGGACCATAATGCTGGTGATACCAACTAAACTGATCGTCGGACTCTCTGGCGTGGCGTGGTGGTGATGCCGGCTACTGTGTAGCCCGCGTGCGATGTGCTTCATGTCGTGAAGTTGATCGCTATCTGTTACGCAAAGCTTGAAGTGCGTCCTCGATCTTCGTTATCCTGTGACAAAGGTTGTATACTGCGGAGGCGATACTGCTCAGCTCATTTGTGATTTGCAGCGTTGGTGGGATGCTTTGCCGTGGCTCGTCTTCCTTTGTGACTGCGGCGACTAACTGTCGGGTGACTTCATGCACACGATCAGCGATCGTTGCAAGATCTGAGAGTGGAGCGTCGTTAGCTGATAAGATGCTCCTCAATGTGGCATCGAAGCGGTTGAGCCACATCTGTTGGAGCACGGTGTCGGTTACATTTCCGTTGGCAAGCGCACGCATCTGGTCTCCAAGCTCAATTTCAGAAAGCAGCTTCTGAATACGCTGTTGAGCGGAGTCAGCGTAGACGGCCAACAGGGCGTTTTTCAGGGCACTGTATTTGTTGTCGGATGGGGGGTTTGTGACTATGTTACGCACCTGTTACATCGCCCTCGTGTCCAGGTTCGCCACGCGGAGGTTGAACTTGGTGGTGTCGTCGGTTACTCGGCTGGTGGTGAAATTTGCATCCACCTTGGCGAACTAAAGCTCCTCGTCCTCTTGTCACAAGGGTGGAGCTCTGAACGCAACGCGTGCCATCCCTTCCGTGTCGTGAGCTTCTTCCTTCGGTACGATCCCGGCTTGTGGAACGAGCGTGGGCGTTGCTGTCGCTGGTGAAACCATTTTAGACGTTCGTCGTCACTACGCGACGCTTCACACCGCGGATGTGGCTCCTGTACAGCTTGTAGGCGAGGCTGATGGAGTTGATGGTTAGCACCAGCACTAGCAGCAGCTCGATTTTTGAGCTCTGACCTTGCAGCTCCGAGTTCACAACCAGCTTGTTGGTGACGTCTCTCTTGACGGCCGGTGGTTGTGTATTGCCCATTCGCTACTGTTGTGGAGCGTAAACGTAGAGCGTGGCACAGGTCCAATGTCGATGATGAAGCGTAGTTCGATGGTCAGGATCGCCAATATGGAGGTTGGGGTGTTGGAATGAAACTTGGTCCTCCTATAAATATTCTTTATTCTCTAGAATGATAGAAATAATAACAAGTTATTTTGGAGTCGCGGAGATAGATTCGATTGTGTTGATCGCCTCGACTCAATGTGACGATTTGAGACTGAGAGAGATTGCTGTGTGTTGTTCGCTTATATTCCTTGAAATCGCTGATATGGCATCATCAACGATAGCTACACGGTTGCTTATCGCGTTGGTTACAACACCTGCTGACGAGCATCCGTTCCATCGTCGAATGTCGTCAGCACAACGCTATCCAGGTGCAAGCTAGTTGCACCCATTCACCGCGTGGACATGGGATCGCGGAATTTTCCAGTCAGCGATATTTCAATCAAGTGCATGTTGACAACACTGGAACGGACTTCGTGATTGATGTTGCCTAACCCAGGGCGCACACGTATGCACGCTGGGTGCGTTGGTGGTCCGCCACACTACCATACTTACCAGTTCAATTCACAGATATAAACTTCATGCATGTTCAATGTTTCAAATATATTTTACTTTGTCATCAGCATAGATCCAGTTTGAGCCACTCTTAGGCCGAGTTTAGGCTACGCTTGGGCCACTTTTAGGGCGAGTTTAAGACACTTAGGCCATCTTTGCGTCTCTTTTAGACTACTTCTGCACCTAGTTTATTGCAAATCGGGCCAAGTTTAGACAATTTCTTGTTTAGGCTGATTTGATTTTAAATTAGGCCTTGTTTGGGCTAAGTACTCTGCAACCAGACCATATTTGGGTATTGCAACATACATGACTCTAATAACATTATAAGAGTTGTTTTGGTCATTTTGCAGCCATAAATTTGATAAGTGATGTTTTTAATGCCGGGATTGTTGATCTCTTTAAGTTGACTATTATTTTATTTTTTTATTTGACCAAACAAGGTATACATTTTTACATTCTATTAAAATGCATATCACTTTTCATTTTTTTTACAATATAAATTTACATTTGCAGTGAAGGATTAGGAACCGAGGAACTGCGATATATTGGATTTAAATTGGGATCTGGATATGGTTGACACACCTATTTATCGGCTCATTATTAATATAGATAGTATGATGTTTACTTTCTACGAGCAAAGGTGAATGTCTCGTAAATCCTACTGGCTCGTTTATGGTTATTTTTTCAATTAGAAATTGGACTTTAACGGTTCCTCTAAAGACATCAAATGCGAAGCAAGAGCATAATGTGGTTCTACAGGAGGCAAGTGGTGTCATATTGAGAAAGGATAGCCAGTTATCGTATGATGGCTTATGGAAATTTTTTGGATAATAGAGGATCTCAGAGCCAACAATAGGAATTGTTTCTGAACAGACTCAAACCTCTCTGAGTGAGCATCTAAGACCGGATTCCAAACGACACAAGCGTATTCCAGAATTGGGCGCCCTAATGATGTGTATGAGGTTTTTGTTACCCACAAGTTCTTTAATTCTTTCGCGCGTCGTTTGATGAGACCTAAAAGCTTATTCGCTTTGCAGAGAACCTCATCGTAGTGCAAATTAAAGCGAAGTTTCTTATCCAAGTAAACACCAAGATCGACTACACTATCAACTCTGGAAAGCTTTGCATCATTGAGGTGATAATTAGATAATAAACTTGTACTTTTCAGAGAAAAACTTATCACCTGGCATTTCTCAAAATTCAATATAGAAGATTTTTGTTAGACCGCTCTAATAGAGTATTTATTTTGTCCTGCAGGATCAAAGAATCACTTTGGGATGCTATCACATGATTTAATTTGAGATCGTCCGCATAAAATAAGTGTGGTATATCGGACAACACTTCAGAAATGCCCACTATAAAAATGTTGAAGAGAAGAGGTCCAAGGTGACTGCCTTGAGGAACATCGGAATAGACATGAATTTCGTTTGACACATGTCCCTGAAATTTAACGGTTTAAGTCCGATTTTTGGGATACGAGTCCAGCCAATGAAGTAAGGAGGCAGTGATTCCAAATTTATTCAATTTATGAGACAAAATCGTATGATTGACACGGTCAAAAGCCTTACTAAAGTCAGTATAAATTGCGTCGACCTGGTGTCCATTTTCCATTGCACAAAGGATATGAGAGACCAAAACTGTTAAATTGGTAGTTGTGGATCGATTCTTTCTGAAGCCATGCTGTTGGTCATTGAGACGCTGTTCAATAAAAGGTGATATTTTGGAACAAACTATTTTTTCAAATAACTTTGTGGTAGTGGATAGTATGGCAATCCCCCTATAATTTTCAGCGGCTCCTTTGCTTTTGTCTTTATGGATTGGAGTTAGGTTGGAGGATTTCCAGTATGCTGGGAATACGCCGCTTGATGGCGATTTGTTAAAAATGATCCCAAGAGGTAAAACTAATTGTTCTCTGCATTGAAATAAAAAATATGGAGGCAGTAAATCAGGGCCAGGTCCATGATTAAAATCAAGAGTTTCAATTGCGTCGAATATGTCACCCTCTGAAACTCAAATTTCTTGCAGTACAGGCCCACGTTCTGTATCTAGTGATGAAAAATTATGGAAATTATGGAAATTGTTTGCTGAACAGTAAAGTGATTGAAAATGGTCTGCAAAGTAATTACAGATTTTTTCAGGGAGATTAGAGCTGCAGTCTTTAAAGGTCATTTGTTTAGGGTAGGCATAAGCTTTGAGCTTGATGCTAACAAATTCAAAAAATTTCTTCGGGTCTTTGATGATGTTTACACCTATAACATTAACATATACTTCATAGGCCTCACGCGACTTCAATTGAAATTCTTTTGACAGTTCATCATGCTCTCTTTTGATTTCGTCATTCACACCAGATCTACTTTGCATAATTTTATACAGTTTATTTCTTCTGTTCCTTAAAGATCGAAGATCACTATCCAGCAAGGGCTCTGATAATTTGATTTTTTTTTCTTGATTTTGGGAACATGGCTTTCAACGGCGTCAAGGATATGCTGACAGAATAAACTTACTGCATCATTTATATCTAACATTGAAAGCATGGCAGTCCAGTCTATATTAAAAATATGCTTTCGAATGCTCTCGTAATCAGCATTGCGAAAATCAAATGCAATCAAGTTATTGTACGAAAGAGTGTTTGTAGCTTTAGCTGTGGAAAATTCAACCGAAAGTGCGGAATGGTGGAGGGTGTTTGAGAAAAGATTTTCCACCTCACTGGTTGGATTTACCACCACATCGTCATAAGCATTGGTAAAGATAAGATCTAGCCAATTACCATTGCGATTGGGTGTGGGAGCTACTTGCTGTAAATCATTACCATAAAATGTAGAAACAAGGTTGTAAACACTGTCGTCCAGAAGATTGACTGGAAGGAGACGATTATCAAGTTCGTCGACTATAAACGTTAAATTGGGCCTATTAAAGTCTCCATGTGTAATAATTTTATCTTCTTCATTAGAAAGGCATCATCGTAAACGACTTCATTGGACTTTGGACGAATGTAAAATGCACCAATGTACAAGCTAATTTTTTTGAGTTTGGTTCGAACTATTGTATGCTCAAAATGTTTATATGTGGTCGTAGTGACGAGGTCACGCAATATCGAGTTGTGTACAGCGATTACGACTCCACCACCTTGTGACTTTGATAGCCTCGATCATTCCGATATATACTCCAACTACTATTGAGAATCTCTTCATTTCGAAAGGAGTTATTCAACCAAGTTTCCTTTAGAGAAAGGACAGCAAAAGGGCATGATTTAGCGTCAAGAAAAAGTGGGCTGAGTTTGATTCTCATACCACCACAGTTATGTAGAACATTTTGATGCATTTGGAGGAAGTATTTTTATTGCGGACGAAAAAATTTGTGATGCTGTTCTCGTGTCCTTTGAAGCGACGATATATGTTTGAGCTTACATGTGAAGCGTACGTTTCAAGATCTTTTTGTGTTATATTTTATGCTCTCGCAGTCTTGATAAGCGATACCTACTTTTAAGATCGTTACTAGAGTTAATTGTTGCTTTTACAGCTGGAGGTAAGAGATGGTCTTAAAAGGACTCCTTCTCGGCTAACGAGTTATTTGATGTGCTAGGTAACTGAATTGATCCTTATGTGGATGAAATTTGAAGACCATCACTTACGAAATCGGGATATTTGGGGTGCGGTTTCATAGTGTGCAGTTCAGGAGTGGAAATAGAATTCTCATGTGAAGAACCAACTCTACCTCTCGGTTGGTTACTATGATAAACAGTACATTTTGCCACTAATCTTTGATTGAATTTCGTAAGTCATGTTAGTATTGGTATTTTTATCATTAGTGGGAGCTGCTATTATACTATTCACAGATTTACTTGGTTGATCCTTGTTGTAAGCAGGCTTATGCGATTTTCACTTTTTGAAGATCATTCTATTCCAGTTGACAGTACCGTTTTCAGATTGATGATTGGAGAAACGCCAGGCATACTTATGTTGGATGGAAGCCTTGATCGAACGCTTACGCTTATTCCCCTTTGATACGTCCTCAACTCTGCAACCTTTGAGCATGAGACTATTCTCCAAAAACTTTCGAACTCCAGCGGCGCTAATATTTTTTGTTGCTTTTTGTAGGAAGAATGATTCATAATTTGCTTCAGTAGCTATTTTGGCATTAACTGCTTCTATTTTTTGGAGCCTTACATTCCATTTATCCACTGATCAAAACGTGCCTAGCTTGAAGATGCGTTTTACGACTTCTGGAGCTTGAATTTATGCTTTCGGTTCTGGACATCTCGAATTTAGACCGTTGGCATCACTCTCCACTGGAAATTTGTGGTGCACTTCACGCTGCTTCTGTAATTTATTTTCTAGTGAATCACACTTTTTCTCAATATTTGCCAGTTTTGCTAACATTTCCGATTGTTGCAATGAGTCTTTTTGCTCAGATAGTTTTTTGGTGATGTTTGTTAACATATCACTCAACATTTCTCTATGGTAATCTTCTTTACGGCAGTCTTCCTTGCATGATGGTTGGCTTATTATTAAATTTATTAAAAGCTTATACCCTTTAGTGCCTTCACTGATAAATATATATTTAATTAGCTGTTTTATCAGGAACATGTATTATTCCTTGAGGGACTTTTAAATATGTCAAAAATTAATGCGATGGCATATTGGCGTAAATTAGAGATCACAAAATTAAACCGAAATTCTGCCACTAAGCCTTGTGCGTAAATCTTGCTGCCGCTCTACAGGCCGCAGTCTTCAATCAACCTTCCCCATATTTCCATGAAGTGTGCATGGTATCAATCTGTGACGGGCCTTCGTTCCCTTATTAGATGCGCCTTCAGGTAGCGGATAGTCCTTTGGTCCGCCAGCTGGCCTAACCAGCTAGCTGGTGGACAAAAAAACCACTTGAGGACCAAAAATCACTTGCGGACAAAAACCAACTAAGTTGAAGCGCTGATAACGCTCCACTTAGTAACCAAGACAACAGCCTCGGGTCGCATTGGATAAATGGCAATGACTATTGCACGTATAAAGGACTATTCTTTTGGAGCTTGGAATGTTTGACCATTGAACAGACTGGGTACATTAGGTGTTCTGAAATAGACTCAATGAAACAAAAATTAGTTTGATCAACAAGTGATGATTTACTTTATCAGTCTCGATATTTTATACATAATTTTGCCTTACACTAGCAATAATTTCCATTTTCACAAATTTCTTTACCAGCAATCATTACCACTCGTTAATTGCTTATTTAGCATAGGTCGTTCAGAAAGGTTTAATGCATTTAGCTGAGTTTGTCGACAAATCATTTTTGCTAAAGGTGATTAACTGTATTTTGTTTACAGTTTGTGCTAAAAGTGAATAGCTGAATTATGTTTGCAATTTGTGCTAAAGGTGAATGACAGAATTTTGCTAATTGCTATGAATGCAAAGTTGAATGCGTTTGGTTTACAATGAAATAGTAATTTAAGGTCATTGATTTTAGACTATTTGGAATATGAACGATACAATGATAAGTTTATGTTAGAGAATGTTCATTTCTTTATCATTAAGAATATTGGAGTATTAACAACACAATGGATAACTTTATGTTAAAGAATAGTCATTTCTTTATCATTAAGAATATTGGATCATGAACAATACAATCGGTCATTTTATGTTAGAGAGTATTTATTTCTTTAACATTACCACCCGCCATGAACCGCCCGACGTTCTTAGTTAGTGTCATACCAGGTGGGTTTGTATGAAGTTGTTACGTTTGAAAAGCGACGTTGAATTAACAAGAAGAACCCAGTTACAATCGTCAAACAGATGATAATGGATAAGGTCACGCTGACTTCATGTTGTCAAATGGTGGACCCGAATATTGATTGATAATCGTCGATGATCGCTTCGTCTTTCTGAAGTAGGCTTCTGTGAATTCTTCGGATTTTATTAGGTCTGAAGCTACGAAGTTGGGGATGTCTTGTGGGTGGGTGATTTGATTGATGACGGATAGCTGCGGAAGAATGTAGACCGACAAATTCTTTGTAAAAGCTGGCCATGTGGTAGTGAAGAGCGAGTTTTCAACTTTAAGGTTACATTCTTGTGAGAGTTTAATGATACCAGTACTATTTAGTACCTCGTTTTTCCAGTCACCTTGGCAGAACGTTTGCTCAGGAGTAGCTATTGGGGCTATGAACATTCATGTATTCGCGTCATGAAGCTGCTTCCACACAATATCACTTTGAGCATGTGTGCTGTTGTCTCTCGTATACTTTGTGTATTTCATTGATGATGCAGTTCGGCCTGGAGTTTACGTCATAGAGAACGCTAATATCTACCAGATATTTGTCGGTAGAGAGTTTAAGCAGGTCGTCACTGGAAGTTTCGAAGTATTGTTGCAGGTCGTAGTTTACTCCTAGAATCCTTGGCGGTACGTCAAATCCTTGAAATGTGAAGCTGCTGACTTTCTCCGGGATTGGTGTTGGTTTTATGACATCATATTGGCGTGTATCAATAATCGGAAGGAAAGCCAACAAATGAAAGCTGTTTTTGCTAGATATGAACTGAATGGGCTCTACTACCTGAAATATGGCTTGTACGTGGTCTGGCAGTAACGATTGCGTTTTGTTGATGTCACGGATGGCATTACTGGTTTTGATGCTAACCTAAATGTCTGTTCTTGATGACAGATTTGCTCGTATGCTCGAATATTTGTGATAAACTTCTCTCAAGTGGTTCTCTGCTCTCTGGTAAGTAGCAAGGATGTGAATGTTTATTTAGATGGTTTGAGGTTTTATACCAATGACCGAGTTCGTTGATATGATCCGAACCTCGTTGGAGTTGGGCTTGAAATCGTTTCAACTGTGTGTCTATTCTCCCTGAAGTGCTGTTTAAGGTCTTCACTGCCTTGAGCATGAGTTTGGTTTGGTAGTCCACGGAACGAATTATTTTCTTCTGGTTGTCAGACAGACTGTTAAGATCGTTGTACACTTCATCGTTTACGCCAAACACAGCGGTTAACAAAGAACCTAATGCTCCGCGACGTTGTCTCCGATGGAAAAATCTTAACGTGTTCATTTTACGTCCAATTTCATCCTTGACTTCATCCAAATGTTGTGCTTGTTCATGGCAACTAATTTGCGTAGAGATGTCATTGCTAGATTGACAAAGTCCTCGAATTTTCGTCAAATTGCTCCAAGGAACCTGAATTTGCATTTTCAATGCTCCTCTGGGTGTTTGCGCTATTCCGAGATGTTTGATGTATAAACGTGTTGTCAGCTGAGTAATAGTGACATCGCCGTATGTGTGTGGAAGGACGCAGCAGATTACCAACAGTGAGTATTGGAGTTTGGTAGCTAACCCAGGAGCGGTCGATGTCTTTGGTGGAGATTTTGAAGACTCAATCCATTGTTTTTTCGTGCGATCGTATAAGTATTCCGTCCAAGTATCACCAATGGGCCTAATTTTGCCTCTTTTATATTTGCGTGTTGTTTATGCGAATGTTAGTGATGGATTTTCCGTTGGAGGATCTTGGATACGTGATTCCTTTAGGGCATCTGGGGTGTTGTTTTCGAATGGTAGGTGGCAAATCTTGGTCACGGGGCGCCTGGTAACTCTGCCATGTAGCTTGATGAATACGACCCAAACTATACCATCAACACCAGGGTGTACTTCCACAATTCTTGCGAGCGGCAATCGAGTTAATGGGAAGTTCTCCATTTTTAGAAGCACAAAGTTACGGACTTGTAGATTGGGTCTGATGCTCATCCATTTCAGTCGTTGCTGTAGTCTGCTGAGGTATTCATCGATTCCAAAAATGCTTCCCTATCTGTTGGACTATTTCCCAATTTTTGCTGATATGTTTGTCAGATGCGATTGTTGGTATTTCAAACATGTTACTCCCTGTTAAAAAGTGTCCAGGAGTGATGGCCGAATGATCCTTTGGATCGCTACTCACTTCGCATAGAGGTCTTTAAGCATGCTTCTATCTGAGTTAGGAGAGTGTAAAGTTCCTCGATGGTTAAGTGTCGTTCTCCAATCGACTTGAACAAATACGGTTTCATTGACTTTACTCCAGCATCTCAGAGTCTACCAAAGTGTCGGCTTCCAGGAGGAATGAACTTCCACTGAATCTCTTCGTTTGTTAGAAAAAGCTTTGAAACCTCTGCAAATGCTTTGCGTAATTGTCATTTGCTGGCCACAAAGTTGCTTTCACAGCCGCTAAATATGGTGGTGCATTTCCCTCTTTGCGCAATGAATCTTTGAATTGCCGCAATGCACGCGATAAATCGCTTACAGCTTCTAAATGGAAAGCTTTGGCGGAGAAGCACACGAAGACAGCTTTAGTGGTTTTCGTCCCACGTCCACACTTCCATTTGATTGTTATTGGCCCAGCGTAGTCCAGGCCTATTTGTGCGAAGGGCTTTTCCATTTGCAATCTTGGTGGTGCATTCATGAAGGATCCTTTTCACGAACGATTGTGCATAAATGATGAGAAATTCTTGCTGCAGTGTCGCTAAAACCAACTGTAGTCCTGCATGTAATGTTTTTAGATGATTTTGTCTGACGATCAATTTTGCAAATGAATCTCTCGAAAGTGTAGCTGGACGTTTTGCAGTTTCATCGATTGGCGCAAATTGTAGTCTGCCGGTAGTCTTGAGAATGCCATTGAAGCTAGGTGCTTAAGGCTACTATTGTTGGCGACTTGCGAGCTACTGTGCAACGTTGATAACTCTTTTGCAAAAGCATGCTGCTAAAAGAGTTGTATGCAGTTGTTTTTTGCTACCTGTAGCTCCTCGATCTTCAAGGAATCCACTCGTTTGTCATCTTTATTTGATGCATTATGTTTGAATCGACATATCTATGCTATAACCTTCAAGAGTTTTGGAAGTGACGAGTATCTGTTGAATATTTCTGGCTCTTGGATGGTCTCTGTTACTAATATTCCAACGGTATTATGCTCTGTTGCTGAAAGTGCCAAATTTGATGCTATTGAGATTTGTTAATTTTCTAGCCATTCTGGACCCTTCCACCATGAGGATGAGTGAATCAGCTGTTCTGGTTGAATCCCTCCTGAAGGAAGATCAATGGGGTTATCGATAGTGAACATGGGGCCAATCATCTGGGCTCGAGGCTTAGTGTATTAGACTTACACGGTTTGCGACAAATACCTTCCACGTAGCTGCTGGTTTTTGGATCCAGGCCAAGACGACTTTTGAATATGTCCAGAAATGAGTGTCGATGTTTGCCCATTTGCATGCTTGTTTGAGTTGCTTCATTATTTGCAGCATTAGAACAGCCCCACTAAGCTCAAGTCATGGGATTGATATCGCTTTTAGCGGAGCGACTTTAGATTTTGTACTCAGCAAACAGGTTGATATATTTCCTTCAGTGGAGATTACTCGCAAGTAAATTGCTGCTGCATAAGCTGCGTTCGATGCGTCGCAGAATCCGCGTAATTCTACTTTGACGTTTTGTTTGGATCCATTCCATCTGGGAATTTGCAGCTTCTCAATGATCGGTTACTGTCTTTGCGTTTCAACCCAATATTTAACTGTAGCTGGAGGGACTTCGTCTCTCAGGCTAACTTTAGAAGCCAGAGTTTCTGCATGGTAATTTTCCCAATGATAGTACAGGGTTGTAACCATCTTAACGGGTCAAATGGTTTTGATATTTCTAAAAGTATGGATCGTTTCGTCAATATTTGTTCCTCAGCTGGTTTAACTGTGAAAGAAAAGTGGTCTTGTGCCGGGTGCCATTGTAATCCAAGTGTTTTGACTTCTTGTGAAAAACCGATTTCCAATGGTTTCTTGTTCTCTCGATTATTTTCTGGAACGGCATCTAAAAGCATCTTATCGTTCGCTGACCATCTCCGTTGATGAAACCTTTCCTTGCTGAGGATGAACTTGAGCTCTTCCTGTATACGCTTTAATCGAACTATATTATCGGATCCTGTGAGTAGATCATCCACGTAAAAGTCTTGAAGGATTATGTGGGTAACTTCAGAGTGCGCATCGTGTTCGTCAATTGCTAGTTGCTACAGTGTGCGAATCGCTAAAAATGTGGCACATGCTGTACCGTGTGTCACGGTCTTCAGCCTGTAATGCCCAATTGGTTCTTTGTGTTAAATCTCCACAGAATGCGCTGGTATTCGCGTTCGTTCTCGTCGACTTACATCTGACGATACATTTTCTCTGTGTCGGCAGCAATAACGTAGCGATGATTGCGCCATCTTAATAACACGTGCAGAAGGTTCGATTGCATTGTAGGGCCAACTTGGAGAAGATCATTTAATGATTTGCCACCGAGCTTGTGTCCTTCATAACTATCCGTATTTGGATGAAATGGTCTGGTACCTTCTCCATGTGACCAATTCTAAGGTATTCCTCCATGAAGGCATGGTATTCCTTCTTTCGATCAGGGTGACTAGACAGATGCTTTTTCAATTGTCTGAATCGAATATATACTATTCCTACTGACTCCTTCAGGCACTTGTTCTGATAAACGTTTGGCTTGAACGGTAACATGACTGTGTAAGTTCCATCTGGCCAGAGAGTGATAACTTCAGGATGAAATAAAGAAATATAAAATCAACATCTCTACAGTGCAACAAAACTGATGGCATGGTGAAGACATATTTAACATGCGAACATACACCGTGTTTAAAAGTGGAAAATTACTAGAAAGCTGTAAGTTTGGAGTGGCTTTTATTACTGACAGCACATTCAAACAAATTTTTGCTGAATTCAAGCCCGTTAACAAAAGGATCTGTGTCAAGATCATTAATACTAAAAATTATTTACAACCATCCATCATGCCAGTTGCTGGTTCTTTTAGTGCTGGTGAAATTCAGCCTCCAGGTAACATGTCAAATCTTCACTCTAATGAGTTTAGATTTCACCATCTGCAGCCTCCCCAAGTTGTAATTCCACATATCGGGTTTTTGTTTGGCATTTTGCATCTCATACGATGTTTAAGCAAATTCAAAATTATATTCGAAATATAGTTGGAAAATCACCACCATTCCTTACATGCGAAAACTCACGGATGATAAGCGTTATCTTTCCTCCTTTAGTATTGATATTGATGCTGACTTCAAAGTAATTTATTCCCAGTACTTTTGACAACAGAATTTGTTCAAGTTGCAAGAAAATTTTTTGGGAACTTCAAGAGATCTGCAGTCATCATGTAACCTTGGACTATGACTACCTTAATTTCAACGTGTTACATCATTTGTTGCTTGAGCATTTGGTTCTCTTCGACCCATTTAGTGCTGTTATTGCAAGCGAGCAGCATGGATATTGTAAAGGTTATTTGACGACCATTAATCTGATGCTAAGGCACGGACAGTCAATATGAAGTTGATTTGGTATTCACTGATTTCTCTAAAGCATTTGACACAGTCAATCACCATTTTCTCTGCTGTAAACTTGAAGCTTTCGGAATCACTCATTCTCTTTTGTCATGGTTTTCTTCTTATTTAATGCACTGTGCGTGTCAAGTTTGTTTTTGTGGATCCACCTCTATTCCATTTTATCCTTCATCTGGGGTTCCTCGGGGTTCTATTCTTAGACCCCTCCTATTCCTAGTGTTTATCAATGATCTTCCCTTAGCAATCTCTTGTATTTGCCTATTGTTTGCAGATAACTTTAAGGTTTTTCGGTCTATTAACTCTCCTCTTGACTGTCAACATCATCAGGATGACTTGAATGTGCTTGGTAACTGGCGCTTGTCTAATTTTTACACCTCAACCTCACCAAGTGCAATATAATGGCCTTTTTCTCTTAAGGATTACTCCATTTCCTTTTCCTACATACTGTCCGAGGCTTTTTTTCCGAAGTCATCTCCCACAAATATCTTTAAGTCACTTTCGATCCCAAATTTGAGTTTGACATTCACATTTCAAATGTGGTTGCTAGAGGCTCTTAAGTCCACAAGAAGTTCATTTATCTTGTCCGTCCACTATTTGAGTATTGTTCAGTGGTCTGGTCTCTACTTCATTCCTATCTTCTGTCACCGTTGGAGTCTGTTCTGAGGAAGTTCACCCCCTTCCTAATCTTTCAACTAAATTTACCCTATCTCCTTTGGCCTAGCGAGTCGCAGGAATCATAATAATCTTCAGTTTGGTCTTTTTCTTTCATCTTTATGTCTTGTGGACAATTCCCTTGGAATCGTAAGAACAAATGAGCATCGACTTGATTTTTGGCTTCCATTTGGCACTTTGACGCTTAGTTTCGGGTTCATATTTGAAACACCACGTTTCATCAACAGTAACAACGTTGTAAAGGAAGTTCTCGTCTTCATCAGTTAACTTGTGCGGAACAAAACGTGCACAGACTTTTCGTAAGTCCAAATGATCGGTTAAAATGCGATAAATCGATGTTTTGGAGATATTCAAGTCCGATTCCATGAATTTCAACGATAATTTCGGCTCATTTTTGATAAATTCACGCACGATTTTGATGGAATTTTCGGTGATCACTGATTTTCGGTGGCCCGTATGTTCATTGTCATTTATGTCCTCACGACCATCTCTGAAACGTGTAAACCACTCATGAACTCTAGCACGAGATAGACAATCATCGCCATGAACTTTTTTCATCAATTCAAATGTTTAGGTAAATGTTTTACCGATTTTAAAACAAAATTTAATATAAGCTCTTTTTTGGAAACTTTTTTTGCCCGGATGACACAAACATACTGTCACTTTAGACGCAATAACTTCGCTTCCACTAAACCAAATGTCACCAAACTTTAATTGGAAGTCATTGAGGGATGTAACTTTACAACGCACTCACAGATGGCACCGCCAAAAAAATGTTTATAGCAAAAGTCTCGTTGCACAACTCAAGTCATTAATTCATGTCTTCAGAAAAGTGTGTTGAGCCCTAGTATGGTTACAATGTCCTTCTGGTAGGAACACTCTTCTGCCCACTCAACTTGTTTTTCTATTATCATTTATTTTTTAAATTTGTGTATTTAGTTATTCTGCCGTCAAGCATTAGAAAGTCAGCGAGAGCTTCCCATTATACTTAGCCAATTTTCAAAGATTTTCGAGTTTCAAATGACGTTTGCATTTCTTGAAAGAATACAAAGCATTATAATTGAATTTCACATTGAAACACAGCTATGATATTGATGCCTTCTCCGTATCAAATGTCATTGCTATCAAACCTATCCCCATTGTTTGAAGTCTAAAAAACTTGAAAAAGCTTTAAACATTCCATTAGTATCCAAGTGAATGAAATACAAGCCACGAATGGCTCATATGTTTTTCTCCGTCCTTTTTGCGAAATTGCCCATAAAATTGTTGTCTTCGCAAGTTGATTGGAAATGTCAACGTCGTTACAACTGGTACATCCGATTCAGCTGAAATTCATATCATTCCACAACTTGAACTTGCAATGTCGCGAGCTGGTATTCCATTCATATGAAATTGATTACACATACATTCTTATGTATGAACCTAATACATTCACATATATTGCATAAATATATGTTGGATAGGCACACATGCTACACATATGGTAATGTAGCGAAAGGGTTGAACGTATGTACAGTAATGTATTCATATCCGGTAAAACCACAAATGGTCATGGTGACTTGGTGGCAGACGAGGTACCCGTAATAAATGTTCATATGCATAGAATATATGTACATATGTATCTACAATATAACGAACGGCAAAAATAAATGGCAGCCTCTAATAAAAGTCATCTTTTATGATTTCGATGTATGACATTATGTGTTAGTTTTGTCAGCCAATTGAAGCTTGGGCGCGTCCTGGCCAATACAAGTGGTCAACTATGGCATGTACTGTGTAAGCTGCTTTAAGCTTTTGTTTAACGTTCGAACGTAAATCCTTTTGTCCCCAAGCTGTTCTGTTTGTTATAGCTGCGCCAGCTATTTGATATCAATTTGTTCTGCAGAGACACATTAAAGTTTACGTTTCATGGTATTTTTTAAGGGGATGATCGTATTATGCGCTTAAAAGAATTGAATTCAATTCAGACTATTGAAGATAGCAGATGCAATTGGATAATTGTTATTGATGCGAAGCTTTTTAATCATATAGCACAAATTAAACAATGCTTTCAATCTATTTATGTGAGAATAGTCAGGCTATCGGTCTGATGAAACTTGCAAATTATATTATAAATGTATGTAGTGATGTAGGTAGATAAAATGTCCGTTCATGACTGCAGCGATGGTCTACTGCCTCGACGGGAGAGGATGTTGAGATCCACCGAGATTGGCCTTGTCTGAAGACGCGTGAATGCGCTGGCTGGCTAGCGATGCGGTGTCATGGGGCGGGTTCTTTTCCCCAGCACAATGACCCACTACAAAAGAATTTCACATTCACGAATTAAATGGGTCGAATGCCGATCGACTGGTGTTGAGGCCAAGGTAACCTACTAAGGGTTGAAATTGCTTGTTCAAAGAACAAATTGGGCTGGGTAAAAACAGACGGACTTACGGAGACTTCGTCACTACCAACGATTCTTATTGCCCACAAATAAGAGTGAGGCATCCAGATGAAAATGGTGCCCCCTCGCACTCCCAACCAACAACTATAATAGCAACGGTAGATGTCACAATAGATTTTCAATTAGACTCCAAAGAAGAAAATAACTTCGATTTGTTTTGTTAATTCACTGCTCGTGTTCACAGAACAATTCAACAATTCCAATAAATACTGAGGGCACGCCAGTCCCCTTTTACACACACTCGTATGGAAGGTGCTTGAGAAAGGTTTTTGTTGGAGGTGTCTTGAAACCGTACGATTCACTCACTTCGTTGCCTTTATGGAACCTCAAATTTCACATAATTCGTAAAATCTCCCAACAAGTATTCACTAAGGCACGATGTTTATAAATTCACACGGCACCGAGCCAAATGGCGACAAAACTTATCGAATTACCAAAAGCGTCCCATCGAACAAAAATTACGCCGATTCATCCATAGTTCCTTACGATCTCCTCTTGACTAATCATCCGTCCAAATCTATTCTTTCTCCTTTTCCGTGCCGCAGCTGTGATGCACTAAATCAGTGTTCCCGTGTCCGAAATTTTAATTTGCAGATTAAAAATTTTCCAAAGTATTAACTGAAGTAAAGAAAAAATGAAAAAGATTTTAAAAAGTGATAAAAGTTAAACCACATGAAGAATATAATTAAAGAGAAACGTTTAAATTTAATATAAAGGAAAGTTTATATAAACTATTTTATAAATTATAATTATGAATGGAAGTAATAAAATCTTTTTTTTTTAAATCTGTAATTAAAATTTCGAATAAGAGTTAGGCAGGCTTCATGCAGTTTACTTGTGTAACTGCTCGATTACTACACAATTTTTTGAATGCGTCTAGGTTTTCTATAGCCACATCTACAAGGATCGTTCAAAAATAAACGAGTGTTTCCAAGCAAACACTCCTTCACTTGATCCAATCTTTGTATTTTGTAGCCCGAAAATTCGACATAGAAAGCAGTAAACGGCATCCTTTGTTTGTAAATAAATCATCCAGCGCCTGTCAAGCTGTTCACCATTAACTAGTATCTTATTATAATGATATTGGCTGAATCGCCGTCCATTATTATTTACGGGAAATAAATCATTTTTAACCCGGATCGGACCTTTCAATACAACCTCAGTTCGGTCTACATCAATAATTGTTATGGGCCACAAACTGGGGTCATTTTGAGGCCTCAGATTTTCCATTCCAGCAGTCATGGATGTGGACATAGTCTCGGGCTCAGATTCGTGTTCTTGACTGGATAGCGTTGATTGCGGCACTGGTGAACTAAGAGACAATGATGTAGTTGATTCATCATCATCCTTGCTGTTTTTACTTGATGACGTTGGCGGCATCCATAATGATGTGGAAAGAACATTTTCAGCTGTGTCAGGATTAGAGTCACTTTCAGTTAATAAATGTTTTGTAGAGGTTTCTTGATCATTACTTTTTATATATTTATATAAAGATCCACGTAGATTTTCTCTTTCCTTTTTGAGCTACCAGACTCAAATTTTCTACGGACGTCACGACCACGCAAACTCATTTCGTAAATCTTGTTTTGTTTCACACAAACAATCAGAAATCATATTTAGTATCACACAGTTGTTTTACACTTTTTCAGCTTACTCAATACTTCAAATATTATATTTTGCGCTTTTCTAGATCACTCAATACTTTAAATACTATAAGAACGTAATATTCAATTAAATTGAAAGATATGTACGGTACAGTTATGACTTTATAACTCATATTGCAAGCGAAATAGTTTCAAGGTGACAAAAGTTGACGCACGAAATGAAACACGGGAATTCTCCGAGCAATAGAGGAACAGAACATTATGTCCCAACTCACAAGCTGCGACATACAGACGGATGGACGGACGAATAGACGGACACAGGTCCTGATAGCAATAGCGTTCTGTATTTTAGTACAAAACTCTAAAAAAGGGACCAGGTGCGCAAACGATATATCTAATGACTAACTCGGGCCAAACAAGAACAATATGAAAGCCTTCGGCGGCAAGCTAAAAAAAGTGTGGAAGAAATAAACGACTAGCCGTCAACACCAATATCCAACAGATAAACAAAATTATGACCCTAAATGAAGCCAGATCGGCGTATGCCCCTATCAAACAACTAAGAGATGGCTTCAGTCCACAAAAAAGTCTTTGCAAAAGTGTACAAGAAGCAGTCATAAGCAAACGAGTCGAAATTATAAACAGACGGCTACTATATTTCCAGGAGCTATTCACAGCTTCCCCATCAACGACTGAAGCAGTTAGCATTCCAGAAGCAGTATAGACAGCAGTATAGAACCTCAGAAAAAATAAGACTCCGGGAATAGATAGAATACCAGCAATACTGCTCCAGAAGGGGGTCTCAATCTAAATAACCTACTACATTGACTCATATGCAGAGTATGGCTGAAGAAGCAGTTAGCGGGAAGTAGCGAAAAAGGATAATATGTCACACAGGTCAAGGTAAACGGGAATTTCAATTTGTTTAGTACGCGCTGAATATGAGTCATTTCGGGAAAGACAAATCGCTGACTTGTTGTCACACTTGATAAGAATAGAATGATAACGATAAATGAAAAGCTCTCGTCCAAATTTAGTCAGCCAAATGGCTTCCCGTGCTTATCCGTTAGAGCCATATATTCTGCCTCACAGCTCGATAAATCGATTGTGCGTTGCCGATGGCTTGCCCACGAAACCGCTGAAAAAATTGCCTGTACATGATTTCCTTCGGTCTATATCGCTCACCCAATCAGCATCCCTAAATTCAGCCAATGCAGCATTTCATTTACTACAAAATTTCAATTTATAGTTAATAGTATGTTGTAAGTTTTGCTTCGCTGTCGAATTTCAGGAAAAGTTCTTTGGTAGTTGTTAATGACTGGGACAGAATGTTGATATTGTCCGCATAGGCTACTACTTGGCTCGACTTGTATAGTAATGTTCCTCGCGTATCGACAGGTAGCTTCCTTACGACGTACCCCAGAGCCAAATTTAACAGCAATGGGGCCAGCCCATCTCCCTGCTTTAGTAAGATATTCGTGTCAAAGGCATCGGTGAGTTGGTTTTTGATGCGGACTTGGGAGGTCGTCAACGTCTTTGCCATTTCGGTAAGACGGAGTAATTTGGCTGGGATGCCAAAGCCAAGTATTATTTGGTACAGTACGTTACAATCAATATTGTGGTATGCTTGCCTGAAGTCAACGAAAATTTGGTGTACGTCTATGTTGAACTCCCAGCATTTTTCATGCACCTACTTGACTGTGAACAATTGGTCCTTTGTTGATCTACCTGCCCTAAAACCACCTTGATACTCCCCAAAAATACTGTTGGCTTTTGATCCAATTTTATTTTCTAAGGTTTTAGAAAGTATTTTGTACGCCGTACAAAGTAGTGATATGCCTCTATAATTTTCGCACGGTTGCTTGTCACCTTTTTTGTGGACAGGGAATATAATTGATTGGCTTCACTCTTTCGGCATATGTTCTTGTTGCCAAATGTACGGGATGACTTTGTGAATAGCTTGATGAAGACTACTGCCACCATATTTGATGAGCTCCACTGAATCTCATCGATGCCCAGCGCTTTATTATTCTTTTGGACTTCGATGGTGGAACAAACTTCACCCAGAGTTGGTGGGGCCAATGAAAGCTCTCCGCAGACATCTATAGGCTCCAATGTTCTGGAGCTGTGCGGAGGATTAAAGAAGTCAATCTTGAAATATGACGCCCATCTTTCCTTAATCTTGGTTTCATCAGCGATACTGATGATACTACCGCTCTCGTCACGACAGAGCGTGGTTTTGAGCTGCTAACCACGTTTCATGCTTTTCACTACTTTGTATGCTTGTGTTGTATTGTTGCTCGCTAAACTTACATCTTTACTTCTCAATTGGTCGTCATAGTATTTTCTTTTCTTAATTCTAATTATCTATTCACTACTCTTCTGAGATTTTCATAGTGTTCTCTCTTCATCCTGGTCTTCCTACCTACATATTCTTTGTATGCCTGATTCTTTTTATCTAACGCATTCTGGCACTCATCATCGAACCAATCATTCCTCTTGCGCCAGGCTTGATGTCTGTTTTGCCACGGTTCTGATAGCCACTTTTACTTCCATGTAGAGCTCATTGCTCGTCTTTAAAGATGCGTCTAATAAGATGGGAGCCAGCTGGTTGTCGAGGGTCTCCGTGAAATGTTTGGGCACAGACACCGTTTGGAGCCTTTCGATGTCAAATTTTTGTAGCTGGCTGGTCTTTACTGAATATGGCTATGACATACGACATCGAAAGGTTAATTTGATCAAGTAATGATCTGAGTTGCAATTGGCTCCTCGGTATGTACGGACATCAAGTATGCTCGAGGCCCAACGTTGTTGGATCAGAACATGACCAATATGGTTTTGTGTGTTGCCATCCGATGATACCCAGATCATTTTATGAATACGCCGATGTGGGAAGCAAGTCGAACGTATGACTAGATTTCTGCTGCATGCAAAGTCAATCATGCGCTGGCCGTTGTCATTTGTTACATCGTGGAGGCTTTATCATCTAGTCGTTCCCCAATGAGATAGCTCATTGCCAACCTTAGGGTTGGAATCACCCAGAATTATTTTTGTGGACAATGAGTCGACCAGTCTTTCCAGGTGATTGTAAAACCATTCCTTCGTTTCTTCGTCCTTTTCTTCGGTCGGGGCGTGAATATTGATCAGCCAGATTTTGAAGAATTTCGCTTTTATACGGATCGCACACAACCATTCATTGATTGCCTCAAAATCAATAACGTGCGATTTGAACTCCCTATCCACAATGAAGCCCACTCCAAATTCTCTTTTTCCAGTAGGCTTCCCGCTTTTGAATATTATGTGTGATCTCATGTCTCGAATGTCGTTTCCAGGCAAGTCCGTTTCCTGGACTGCCGGTGTTTTTAATTGATATTGACTGGCCTGTTGTAAAAGATCCTTAATTGCACCAGGGTAATTGAGTGATCTGACATTCCAGGGTCCAACGCCATAGTCATTTTTTTGTTTGCGAGGTTGTTGCCATGAGTCCAATCCATTCCGAGGCCTATCTGCAGGTTTCGAAACAATTAAAGGTTTTCCAGGGACAGGGAGTTAGCCCGTCGCTCAACTTCCCTTCCGGTGGCATCGTTATTACGTCGATTCCATTATCAGGCGCGGCAGATTCACCTTCACTCTTTAACGTCCTCAAACTAGTAGGGCTACAAATCAATGAAAATAAAACAAAGCTCATGACGCAGTCGAGAAAAAGTACCTCAGATACACAAAACATCACATTTGGCGAATACAATATCGAGAATTTGTGTATTTAGGCGCCAAAATAACGAAAACGGGCAATGAAAAAGACGAAATATGCCGAAGAATACAGCTCGCAAATAAAATATTATATTCAGTATTAACGATCTGGAAGACCAGCTGCATACACAGGAGGATAAAGCTCCAAGTATACAAATCTGTGATAAGACCTGTGTTATGCTATGGGTGTGAAACATAGACCCTTACCCAAGCATCCGCTCTCAGCAAGGAGGTATACCAAAAACGTTTGGCACAGGTACAGAGAAGAGGAGCACTGAGAATTGCATCTTCGTATCCAACAGTCTCCGACTCAGCGGTGAGAGTGATTGCAAGCGTGATACCTGTCGCCCTCCTTGCTAGAGACTGCCGCGCTATTTACCTGGGCCAAAACGAGGATGCGAGGGAGATAGTTGTCCGCAAGGAGAGACAGCGCTCGCTCAACGATTGGCAGCAGTCTTGGGTGAATTGTACGAAGGGAAGGTGGACTGCGTGCCTCATCCCGGATGTGAGACCATGGCTAAATTGAAGGTATGGCGAGACTGACTTCTATCTGACCCAGCTTTTGAGCGGGCACGGGTGTTTTCAGTCTTACCTGCACAAGATCGGTAAGTCACGGTCTCCCGATTGTCGGTTTTGCCCAGGAGAGGAGGACAATGCCTGTCACACATTTATTGCGGGTACAAAATTTGTCAGGCTGCGAAGGAAACTCTACAGGGAGACGGGAGAGCTCACCCCAGATAATCTAGTTGCGGTGATGCTCGAATCGGTTGACAAATGGAACCAGGTGGCACATTATGCTCGGGCAGTCCTAAAATATAAAAGGGACTCACAGCAGCCGGGGGCGCTGGGGCTGGGGGATCACTCTTCTGGCATTTCCTCTTCCCCTCTCCCCTCCCGCTAGGAAAGGGACTCCCCAGCTTGAAGGCGCCCCACGGCGTAACAAAACGAGACGTGGCCTGAAGAAATGTGTCAAACGGTTCCAGGCTGGCTTCTCAGGTTGACAGGGGAGGTGTTTAGTGGGTAGTCCAGTCGCGCATGGGAGTCTTACACTCTGTGCATGAATAGCATTCACCTCCCTATCACAAAAAAAAAACCAAGTATCCGCAAATATATTGAACGCCTTTGAGCGACGGGTCCTGAGGCTAATAATCCAAGCGAAGCTAGACGGGGACCAATAGCGAATTCAACACAACCATGAGCTGTATGCAATTTTTGACGATCCAGAGGTCTCAAAGTTTGTAAGACTGCAAAAGCTGGAATGGACTGGACACATGAATCGTATGGACGAACAACGAATACCCAAGAAGGAAAACCGAGGAAGCGCTGGTCTGACTCGGTCAACAAAGACAGTTCATCGCTGCTCGGATTTCGGAATCGGAAGATCAACGGACTGAGACAGTTGGAGGCACTTTTTGCAGGAAGCGAAGGCCCGAAAGGGGCTGTAGTGCTAAGAAGAAGAAGAAAAGGAGTATGTTGTAAGAACCTCATTCTTCATTTGACGGCTGATCAATCAACATTGCCATTAAAGATATAGTATCGGCTAACGTCTCCCACAACGAATGCAATATCCGGACATGTTTCTTGTACCAAGTAAAGTACGGAACCCACAACAGCTTGTTAAGGAATTTTCGACATTGCTTCCTTCTCATCTTCGGATTTTGTAGGCATGTGCTTCGACAAACGTTGATTTGGATATGAAGGTATAGATATTCCTTTGCAATTCAACATATTGAACCCCTCCTTAGTGCAATGTTCTTGGTCCAAATAATAGTCCCCGCTCTCTTGGTCATAAGTAACACGAAGACCAATAGAATTTTTCACCTTGCTCAAGTCTTTAATTTTGAATTTTTGAGAAAGGTGTTGTTTTAATGCTTGGTTTTTAGATTCATCTTTCCATAATATGTATAAGCAAATCATCGGCATAAACAGCTACTATTAATATGGGAATATTTTCCGATTTTTTAACGTAGACACATGGATTATTTATTGTAAGACTGAGCCCAAAATTCTTTAAAGCATCATCCAGTTTTAGATTCGATTGACGTCTGCTTTGTTTTAAACCATACATTGCCTTTTTTAATTTACAAACACGCAAAGATCCATTTCTGCCCTTCTGGTTGGTATATGTAAATATCCTCTTTCAAATCATCTTGTAGGAAAGCTGTCATAGCGTCCATTTGATCGATTCGAAATTTGTATCTAGCCGCAACTGCTGTTAATAATCGTTATGGACTGTATCTGATGACCGCTGAAAATGTTTCATTACAATCGAGTCTGTGTATTTGTAAACAGCCTTTAGCTACCAAATGAGCTTTGAATCTTAATACTTTTCCATTTTCGTCGCACTTCGTTTTGAAAATCCATCTAGTTTTGAGTGCCTTTCTTCCAACTGGTAAATCACCTAGCTCCCAAGTATCTTTTTCAGCTAGAACTTAATATTAGATGCTTCCCTGCCAACATTTAATTGTTCATTGTTTTCGTATTTTGGACTACCTTCAAGAATAATTACGTCTCTACTTTCCGAAACGTTTCCACTTTCCTTTTCAATCAAACGATAATCTTTTGTTTCATTGCAATATCCCATAAAGAGCAGCCTTTTTGATTTTGGGTTCCATATACGACGTTGTTGAGTCGAAACGTGCATTATAGCAGGTGACTCAAAAATCTTCAAATGATTTAACTACACTGGAGCTTCAGGTTGCTTTCCTGTTGCTAATGTGATGGATCAATTGATCAAATACACGGCAGTATTAACTGCTTCAGCCCGATATTTCGTATGGAGTCCGGCATCAAAAAGTAGACATTTGGCCCGTTAAACAATGGTCCTGTTGATTCGCTCCACCAAACCATTTTGTTGGGGAGTGCATGGCATCGAAGATTCATGTCGAATACCACTTTTCGCGAATAGTTCTTTGAAATTATAGTTCATAAACTCAGTACCATTATCAGATTAGACAGTTTCAATTGTCTTTTCGGTTTGGTTTTCCACGAAGTACTTGAATTCCAAGAACTTTTGAAAGGCTTCACCTTTCGCATTTCAAAAACAGACAAACACTTTTCTCAAAAAGTCATCAATGAAACTAATAAAATATTTAGCACCACCAATTGACGGGAGTTGCATGTAACCACAAACATCTGTGTGAATAAGTTCTAGCATATCTGAAGTTTTAGATTAGCTTGACGGAAAAGGAGAACGATTTTGTTTGGCCCGAATGCATACATCGCATTTTGGCAAGGGTTCGCAATTGTCATGAAAAAGATTACACTCTTTGTTAGTTTTTCGCAAATCACGAATATTAATATGGCCCATTCTTCTATGCCACGTAATTAGATCGCCTGGGCTGGTAGCGTAAAGAGCTAATGATTCTCTAGTTTGTAGTTTATACATCCCATTCATTAATTTTGCAGTGACTTACAATTTCTCGTTTCTATTGTATATGTCACAACCAGTCTCACTAAATATTACGGGATTACCGTTTCAATTATTTTAGTAACAGACAAAAGATTGGCTGATAAGTCGAGTATGCACAAGGAATTGGTAACTTCTATAAGATTGCCATTAACGTTCATAGTTAAATCACCTACACATTTAACCTTCTTCTTCTTTTTAGCACTACAGCCCCTCTCGGGCCTTCGCTTCCTGCAAATGGCGCCTCCAACTGTCTCAGTCCATTGACCGCGTCCTCCAATTTCGAAATCCGAGCAGCGATGAACTGTCTTCGTCGAACGAGTCAGACCAGCGTTTCCTCAGTTTTCCCACGGGTCTCCGGCCTTCATTCAGATGTTACTTGTAAAGCACGTTTTAAATACCTTGGCCGATAATCTGTTGCAAGGTAGCAAGGCTTACCAGCAGAAAAGGCACTGTTTCGTACGAAATTCAAAAGCAAAGAGAGAGCTTTATTCAAAATGTATCTGTCACGAGCAGCAGTCATTTTCGTAGTAAATGCATGCGTGAGAGCGTGAGAGTTAATAACAACAAGCATTAGTGTAAACATTATTATAGGCTACAATTACATTTCAACATTAAATTGTCATCATCATTCTTTAAATTTAAATAAGTAATTAATAATATCTGTACATTGTTTACTCGTATGTGTTTCAAATATTTCAACTGCCACCCTTGGTATGGAAACGGTTGAAACAATTTAGATTCTGAAAAAATTTAACCATTTGTAAATTAACGAATCCTGGATACTAGTAACACTACCAATCAAAAGTTGAAAGATGCTCTCGGGTTTGATAGGTCACGTAATGGTAATGTTCTGGACAATAAAAGCTGAATTGTTTCAACCGCACCCACTCTACCCTACTTTTTGTATTAGCTGTTTGTTTCACGTTTGCTGAATATCTTAATAAAATCATTTGTAGTATTACTACATGTAACTATACCGTTTCGGGCAAATCTACTGGATTTCAACATTTGCTATATTTGGATTTTAATATGATAGATCTATAGATTTCAAAATCTTGAGATGTAGATAGAAATAGGGTATTCGTCGTCTTTTTGATAAATTTTTGCTGTATGTGTGGTTCAATATGTATATATAAAAAGTAAAAAAAAACTACCCAGCTTACATTCAAAACCATGCTAACCCCCTTAAAATCTGTTGAAATTCCACTGTAAATATGTAACACATTTCGCCTCAAGTCAAGTCTGGTCGATTGTTCGTATGCTGAATCCTATTTTCAAAAGCTTAATTACAACCATTCCATCCTGTATTCTTGCATGGATGCCATTTATAAAGCTTTGTGATATCAATATATCGGTCGTAACGTCAAAATCCATCACAGAATGCTAACGATACTAACCAAGTGGTGTTATTTCAACGCTCTTTCAGTTTAATCCATTTTGCTCCCTTGCATAACTCAATGCAAAACGGAATAGTTTGTTATAGTATTCATATATTCCCTATACATACCCGCACACATACTCGAGTCCCCGTATAAAATTGCCAATGGATTAACGATTTATATTGCATATTTTATAAAAAGCATAAATTCGATTTTTATTTTAAAAAATTTATTATTTATACGCGCATACACATTGGCTTGTCAAATATACACGGGGTGAAAGTGTTGGTCCCTCAGTGCATAAGGATATTATACCCGTATGATGCTGATGATTTTGCTGCTTCTGCTGCCTTCAGGATGTTTTTTGCTGAACGGATTCAGAGGTCCAGCTTTACGTATTTTGTGTTGTGTGTGTTCATATGTGCATATGCATTTTGCTTTTATCCTTGATGACGATGCTCAACCATCGCAGTATTGAACTTTTTCATATTTGATAGGTTTGACGCAATGAGACTAACGATATTGGTGAAATGTGTATAGTGTGGAGGCGAGCGGAAATATTTTAATCATAAGTTTTATCTTGATTTTTTTTTTAACTTTGATAGGAAAGCATTCAAGTGATTCTTTGAAATGGGAAATTTATAAACTGATGAGTACTTTATAAATTTTTACAGAATTGTTGCAGCTTTGACGGGTTATAAAGCCACGAAGGTATGTCATTCGCAATAAAAAATTGGGATGTGCGTCTTTCCTTTAATTCTCATCCGATTAAGTCTATCAATATGAGAAAAGGGAAAGAGTAGTTAAGTTTTTTAGTACTTAGAGTTATCATTTGTACCAATGGTCACTACAAACTGATGTACGTGGAAGCAACTCCATCTTGATAGTAATAAGGTCAGATTGTCATCTGTTCATAAATGTCAAAATATCACAGCTTGCGGTAAAGTTTCAAGTGACATAGCATACAAAAGATATGTCACTATACAAGTTGAGCTAAGTGGTAGCCTATACAAACGACATCAATTTTTTTTCATGGTCGTTAAAAATATGCATAGCACCATTGGAAGTGTATTTATTTTCTTGTTATATATTGACATACGTATACTTTTCACATCATGGATTTTTCATACTTTTGAGATCCCGAAAACAATGGAAGATTGCAATTTCCTGGCAAAACTGGAAAAACACAAGAAACCTATCTCTCTTCAGTAAATTTACACACGATATCCTTCACAGGGGGTGTTTTTCCAAGTCGTAAAACGACATTTGGATTCAATATACAAAATTTGTTTCCAAAGCAAAAAAAAAATTCAATTTTCAAATGATAGACGCAATGCAAAAGTCAGAACTCTTAAAACCGCTATTGTAAGTCCCCTTACCATCCCAACAATTACAGTACATCCTATATTGCAGCCTATACCTTTTACGTTACTTAATTACCATTCCCAAATTACAATTCAGAAGATCCCTCAAAGTGACGTCACACTTCGAATCTCCTCTTATCAAACAGCTCATAATTACGTCACATGCCTCGCACGCGAGACTTACATGGGTAATTCCTTGTAGACGCTCATACGCATCATGAACCCTAATAAAAGGATTTAGCAGTCCTGGGTTATTTTTCGTGAATTACGTCTAGACGCTCATGCGTATCATAAACACAACAATAAAACAATTATGTATATGGATTAACCCACCTCGGCTAGAATAAGATGCAAATGTAATATAGATGTACATATAAGAATTACATAAAATTTTGTATAAATAGCTGAGTTGAAGGAGCTATCGGCATCAGTATAAGTTGTAGAAAGGACGAGTAAATATACACTAGTTTGAAATCTTAACGTTTTTTCATTACTCTACGCAATTTTCGGCAAACGATTTCGTTGCACTAAACTGGCGCAGTCGGATGTTCAAAAATTAGGATTTTCATTAAGTTTTATCTAAAAAGCTGGCGTGGGCACGTGATTTGCTAGAAGCCCTAACGAATCTGATAGAAAAGTCCGCAAGTGAACAAATATCGAACGACGAAAACAAAAAAATGGATTTCCAAACTGTTTGCTCATACATCAACTCCCTTCCAACTTTTACAGGCGATCAACAAGATGTCTATCCATTCATCAACTCAATCGATGCAATTCAGGATATTATCAAAACTCTTCCAGCAACCCACATACAACTCATCGAGCATCAGGTTGTTGGTAAGCTAACCGGGAAACCGAAGGAAATGGTAAATGCCTTACCATCATCACAGTGGTCAACAGTGAGGAAAGCACTTCTGCTGCACTTTAATGTTCAAGAAACGGAAATCAGGCTAATGGAGAAAATACTTGGCGCTCGCTTCACAACTCCTGCACAACTATATTTTTATCTAAGTAAGTACCGTAATCTAGTTTGTAACAAAATAAAAACAAATGGTGCATATACAGCTGAACAAGCTACAAGTGAGATTAATCAGAGACGAAAAATCGTGAAAAATGTGTATATCGATAAGTGTCCAGAACCCATTCGGGGTGTTCTCTGTGCTCATAAGCCTGAAACTTTAGAGGAGCATTTTCAGTATTAGTGAACTCCGGATATTTACATTACGGTTCGAAAAATAGACAAGTAGACCAGTTTAATATTGTCAATAGCACTTCTCAAAACCGTTTTAAAAATCCTCAATCGATTCAATTAAATCGTCAACAGAATTCAGGAAGCAATTATCAAAGGCCACAAAGTCGGAATTTCAGGCAACTTTCTCTACCAACTGACGTTTCTATGAATACAGCCACCTCTTTAGGTTCTTCCTTAAATATTGGAAATGAAAATTTTCGTTTTCAAGCCTCAGAAAACTCCCAATACTTCGACTAACTATAGAGGGAAAATCTTTCAGATGTCTTATTGATACTGGAAGTACTCATTGCTTTATGAACTCAAAACTTGTAGGCCCTCGTCGGCACTTTCAACTTGACAATCCGTTACTGGTCAATTCAATAAACAGATCCGAACAAGTGAACTATGGTTTGAAAACTGAATTTCCATCCGAGTTTCGTACTAACCATTTTATTGGTTGGAAACTAATGGATTTCATTAATAGTTCCTTTGATTGCATTATTGGTCAAAATGTGCTTGCTGGCACCGGAGCAAAGCTTGACTTTACCGATAATACAATCACAATTAATAATATCTCACTGAGCTTCGATCAAGAAGGTGAAAACTATTCTATAATTGCAAATGAGGTGAATGACGTATTAGCAAGAGAAAGTTCTGAACTTCCTGAAATATCTTTTAAGAAAAATAACGAAACTACAATATTTATACGAGGGAGGAAAAATTAATGATTGAGAGGATCAAGGATGAATTTTCTGATATCCAATACAATAAAAATCAAAAACTATCATTCACTCATGAAATAAAGCACGAGTTAAAACTAACAACTTGTGAGCCTATATATCAGCAAAATTATAGGTACCCATACTCCCTTCAAAATTTCGTTAAAGAACAAATCAAGGAAGATTTAGAACAAGGTATTATAGTTCCATCTAAATCACCATATAACACTCCCGTCTGGGTCGTACCCAAAAAGGCAATAAACATAGATTAGTTATTGATTTCAGGAAAATTAATAATGTAACCATCGCTGATAAATACCCCATTCCTCTGATTGATGATATACTTGGACAGTTGGGTAACGCTAATTATTTTACAAGCATAGACTTGGCCAAAGGTTTTCACCAAATTGCGATAAAGCCTGAGGATAGGCACAAAACTGCATTTTCCACAGACGAAGAGCATTTTGAATTTACGCGCATGCCTTTTGGTTTGAAAAATGCACCTTCAACCTTTGAGAGGTTAATGAATTCAATATTGCATAAATTTATCAATAAAATATGCATTGTGTATATGGACGATATACTTGTCTATAGTTCCACACTGCATGAGCATGAGATAGCTCTACGAAAAGTGTTACAAGCCTTACGCGACGCAAATCTGAAAATCGAAATTTCTAAAACCTCATTTTTGAATAAATCAACAGAGTTTCTTGGACACATAATTACTAAAGATGGTATTAAACCCAACCCTAAAAAACTTGAAGCCATTGAAAAATTTCCATTACCGACAACCCAAAAACAAATTAAGTCATTTTTGGGATTAGCGGGATTTTACAGGAAATTCATTAAGGACTTTGCGAAAATTGCACGTCCAATGACTAGGTTCTTACCAAAAGATACTAAAGTGGATGTTAATAATACAGAATATGCTGATGCATTCAACAAATTAAAACTTTACGTTTCTAATCATCCAATTCTTCAATTCCCTAACTTCAATAAAACTTTCGCAGTAACAGCTGATGCTTCAAATTTCGCAAAAGGAGCAGTATTGTCACAAGAGAATAAACCAATATGCTTCGCATCCAGAACTCTGAATACTTCAGAAACAAAACTAGCAACAAGTGAGAAAGAATTATTAGCCATAGTATTTGCTCTAAACTATTTTAGACTTTACATTTATGGGCGGACGTTTGAACTGCATACCGACCATAAACCACTCACATATTTGGAAAATCTCAAAACAGATAATCCAAAACTACAGAGATGGAAATTGAAATTAATGGAATATGATTTCCATATTAAATATATAAAAGGCAAAGACAATGTAATAGCCGACGCGTTGTCCCGCGTTGAAATAAATGCGTTAGAGGCTGAAAGCGATCTAGCAACACAACATACTTCATTTGAAGATAGCTCGCACTATATTCCCATATCAGAAAAACCACTAAATTGTTTTTCTACCCAAATCATCATAAAAATAGGTACAACAAAAGTAGCAAAGAAAGAAAATATTGACCGAAAGACTAGGATTACGTTTTTCTTTAAAGAGTTCACAGAAAACCAAGCAAAATATATCCTCCACAATCATATACCTTTAGTAGGAACCACTGGAATTCAAATACCTTCCAAAAAGCATTTACTTGTACTCCAGAAAGAATATAATATTAGGAGACAAACAAACACGAAAGCATCTATAGTCAATGCAAACACTTTACTTCATGATTGCTCGCTCAGCGAAATCATGGAAATAATTGCAAAAATGCATAAACACACAAATCACATTGGAATTAACAAATTATATTCCGAAGTGAAAATTAAATATTACTATCCGAAACTTAAGGATTATATTCAAAATTATATAAATAACTGTGAGATTTGTCACCAAAGTAAATATGACAGAAATCCACCTAAAGAACCCTTCAAGGAAACTTCAACACGAACTAAAATTAGAGAAATTTATCACATAGTTATATATGGTATAAAGACAAGAATCGCATGTATCTTACCTGCATCGATAAATTTTCCAAATTTCTATCAGTTATACCAATAAAATACCGACAATGGGATACTATCATAAACGCGTTAACAACCCTTTTCAATAAAATAGGCAAGCCAAAAAAAACGGTGACTGACAACGAATCTGCGATTTTATCACAGAAAACTATCGACTGGTTTAAACGGGAAAAAAATCGAAATATATTTCACGAGTCCTAACCACAAGACAGGGAATTCTGATGTAGAGGTTGCCCACAGAAACCTAAACGCGCATTTACGAACCTTTTTACTCAGGCAAAAATTAGAAAACAAGGAATTACTTTTATCAAACCCAGTGGAAGAATGTGTTAAATATTACAATACCACAATACATTCTGCTCACAAATTCAAACCATCAGATGTATACTTTGGAGGAATAAGTTCCGAAACCGTACATAAAAATTTGACCGAAACTATAAGAAAAAGTCTGGAGTATCACAACAAGAGTAGACATTCCGCAGAATTAGATTTGAGATGGATAAAGAATCCTATGCCACGAAAACTAGATCCTAGATTTAAAAAAGCTAATAATAATCAAAAGATCCATCCACAGAATAGAAAAAGGCTTAAAAACACCGTAACTAATCATCAAACCAATCCTGGTCCTAGCCCAGATAAAACACAATAAAAGAAAATAATCCCAATAAAATTCAAGACCACTTTATAACAAAAACTCAAAAATTTTAAACTTATATGTTGGTCAAAATTATGTCTGATGCCTTTTTTGAACCGAAGATAGTTTAAAAACTTTACACGTTATAACCCTAGCCTGTTGACAATATTATGCTGTTACCACTACTATTACCAATAAAATAATAGAAATACATCTCTCAAGCACAAACTACTTGTATTAAGTTAATGTACTCTACAGATAAGGAATAAATGATTCATCATACTATGTAAAAAAATAATATAATAACCACTGATATTAAATACTGTCGTTAAGAATGTAAATATGCACTCATTAGAATACTTAAAAGATTCAAGTACGATATTTAAGAACACAAAAAATCATATATTCATAAGTATTACAATTATAAGCATAATATTTTTATAATACAACATACTGAGGACAGTATGAACTAAAAGGTGGGAGGAATCACGTCACATGCCTCGCACGTGAGACTTACATGGGTAATTCCTTGTAGACGCTCATACGCATCATGAACCCTAATAAAAGGATTTAGCAGTCCTAGGTTATTTTTCGTGAATTACGTCAAGACGCTCATGCGTATCATAAACACAACAATAAAGCAATTATGTATATGGATTAACCCACCTCGGCTAGGATAAGATGCAAATGTAATATAGATGTACATATAAGAATTACATAAAATTTTGTATAAATAGCTGAGTTGAAGGAGCTATCGGCATCAGTATAAGTTGTAGAAAGGACGAGTAAATATACACTAGTTTGAAATCTAAACGTTTTTTCATTACTCTACGCAATATTCGGCAAGTGATTTCGTTGCACTTAACTTCATTCCAATAACTACAACAATGACGGCGGTATCGTAAATGTACACAGCAACAGCTGGAGCAACAACACCAGCATCATCAAATGATCTTCGAGAGATGCTTTGAGATCGCACACGGAACAGCAACAGCTGAGCAACATATATTGCAGCAGCAACATGTATTGCAGCAGCAACATGTATTGCAGCAGCAACATGTATTGCAGCAGCAAAATAAATGGCAGCAACAACATACATTGCAGCCGCAACATGTATTGCAGCAGCAACATGGATTGCAGCAGTAATATATATGGGAGCAGCAACATTCATTGCAGCCGCAACATGTATTGCAGCAAAAACCTGAAATGAGAGGGAAAAGATCTGGAGAAGAATGCCGGTGGAGAATGATGGCGAACGGATTGGGACTTGATCCCGTAGCGGGGAGTCTGCTAAAGATCGCCACACAGCGCGGACTTGCGAAGAAAGAAAAGAAAACGAGAATCTTGCCGCTTGGTTGGGAGAAAAAGTTTGGATTCGGATCGTGGAGTGTAGCTATCGGGAAAGAAAGATTAAATTTTGTGAATTTCGGGCGAAGAAATCAAATCTATCGGGAAAGAAAGATTGAATTTTGTGAATTTCGAACGAAGAAATCAAATCTATCGTGAAAGGAAAAATTAAATTTTGTGATTTTCGAACGAAGAAATCAAACTTATCGTGAAAGAAAGATTAGATTTGTGAATGAACTCGTGTTCCGTCAAAATGTATGGTGGAAGTGTCTTCGCTTGGGTGTGAAAAGGTTTTTCCCCCTCTTAAATGATCTGTCGAAAAGTTATTCTTTAGCCCCCAGAAATAATCGGGTCCCTAAAGGAGATATGAAACGGAGAAACAATTTGCAAGTGTAAAACGTCTTTGATTTGCCCCGAATCCAGGAACAATTATTTACTCATTGTGCGTAACATGTAAATAATTTTAAATTAGTAATAAGCGCTTTTGTCGGAAATTGGTCGAAATGCGGTAATGCTACTTCGTTTTTATCGAATATAGAAATAGTTTTGCGTGAAATAGTTGGTGGCCAAAGGACAGTGCATGTATCTGGCTCTTAGCGGAGAAGAGCTACCACCACGAAGGCGACAGATATTTTGAATGCGGAATTTAGCCATTTTTATTCAAATGTAGTCCAATACGAGTTTGGAACCTCCTTCACAATATTCATTGAAAGAAGCGTGTACACAGAATTAGTTTTAAGGATAGTTACACCCATTGCATCATTTGAATTGCGTTAAAATGAATAGTTGATTGAAGTGCACGGCAAAAGATAACAAAAAAAGAGAAGAAAATTTAACTACCCTCCCTTTAGGAAACAGAAAATCACCACATCACCAGCGGGCGCCCGGCGTGGATGAAGGTGAGTACCGCTTGTATTTTAATTGAATTGCTTTCAACTTCGTAATTTTTTTTGAAATTGTTTAATTGTTTTTTTTATATTCTTGAGTAATTCTTGCATGTGGTTAGAATTACTTTCTAAAATGTATCCAATCAAAAAAATTCTTTATCTTTAATTAAAGAGTCTTTCTCTTTTACTGACGTTTTTTTTTCTTAAATGCGTTTTTGTGTTTAGATATTTTATTATATCTTTATTTTTGTAAAAGCATGTGCCAAAGTAGATACGGCAAAGGTAATTGCTGTTGATTGCTCGAACATAGGGGATTATGCACGACAGGTTGCCATTGACAATAAATGAACAGGCGTGATAACTATTAAGATAAAAGAAAAAGGAACTGGAAAGTTAGTATCATTCATTGAAATTTTAAAAAGAAAAAATATGGTGATGAGATAATAATGGATTATTAAATGGAACCAATCGTCGGTCTTTCCGTTCTGCCCCTCTGGCCGGGTATACGACCCACTACGATGGTGGGTGGTTAACAAAAAATGGGTTAGCCACCGGGCACGCTCCAACTGTTTTGTTTGTTTCAGTTACTCTCGCGGGTTGAGTGGCCTCGAGCAAGGTGCCTTTTTATGGCATAGGGTTATGTGATCCAATTGCATAACTCTATGACATAAATTGTTTACCGGTGTATTTCTTCTATGATGGGACGGCTCATACAAGTTATGTTGTATGAGTTTTCCACTCAGAAGGGAAATATGTGGCCACTGCAACTTGATCCTGTTGGGCGGGTGCAAGGGGGCACCACCACCATCCGGTTGTCCCACTCTTATTTGTGGGCCATGAGAATTGTTGGGTAACGACGAGGTTACCCTAAGTCCGACTGTTTTGGTTTGTTTCAACTTGTTCGTTGAACAAGCAATTCCTGCCTCTCCGTAGTTACCAACAATTTTTCGACTTCGGTCGCCTTTTCTTTTGAGACCCAAGAACTCGTGAATGCGAAATTCTTTTGCAGTGGGTCCTTGTGCTGGGGGAATGAACCCACCCCACAACACCGCAATACTAGCCTGCCAGCGTATTCACGCGTCCCCATACAAGGGCATTCTCGGCGGATATCAACATCTTTCTTGGCCGAGGCAGCAGACCATCGCTGCAGTCCTTTACGGACTTTGATAGATACCTTTTCACTACAGAGTTTTTCCTAAAACTCGACAGTGAATCAAAACTAGTAAGGCCACAAATCAATTCATGACGCAGTCGAGGAAAAATACTTCTAATACATAACTCATCTCACTTGGTGAATACAGTATATAAATGTGAGTGAATACGAGTATGTGTATTTAAGCACCAACATAATGAAAACTGCCAATAGAAGAGACAAAATATGCCAAAGAATACACCTCGTAAATAAAAAATTTTATTCAATTTCGAAGATCTTGAAAACCAGCTATATACACAGGAAAACAAAGGTCCAAGTATACAAATCTGTGATAAAACCTTTGTTATGCTATGGATGTGAAACATCGACCCTAACCCAAGGATCCGCAAACGTATTGAACGCCTTCGAAAGACGGGTCCTGAAGTGAATAATCGGGGTGCAGCTAGATAGGGACCAATGGCGATGGATTGCATGGACAAAAAACAGATACCCAAAAAAGTATTCGTTGGAAGAACTGAAGGCCAGTGGAGAAACCGAGGAAACGCTGGTCCGACTGACTCAAGTGACGAAAACAGTCCATGGCTGCTTGGATTTCCAAATTGAAGGACATGGTCAATGGACCGAGACAGTTGAAGGCGTTTTTTGCAGGCGAAGGCCCAAGAGGGGCTGTAGTGCTACGAATAGAGAGAGAGACAGCGAGAGAGTGAGAGAGAGAGATGTATTGAGAAATCAGATGACACTTCGTGGACCCTGCTTGTTATTAGGGGAAACCAAAATAGTTATCTTCAATAGGAATAGAATTCCCAAATAAACTAGCAACAAAATCAAAATAAACTAGCAAAAAGTAAACAACAGTTGACCAACAATTAACATTTTTCGTAGTCCAGAGCTAGGATAAAACACAGGAAAATTTGATTTAAAACATAAACGGGAAATAAGATAAGAATAGAATCAGAAAAGTACGCCATAATGATTTAGTTTAGTTAAAAGGAATCAAATGCTTTACAGAAATCTGTGTAGTCAACTTGAACATTTGAATCAATCAATTGACCGACAAAATCTATAAATTGGAGTAAATATATAGTAGTCAACCTTTGTGGTAAGGAACCAAACTGCTGCACAGGAATTCGTGAAACCAGGACAAAAAGATTCTAAGAGTGTAAAATTTGCTCTAATATTTTAGGAAAAACTGATATGATAATAGCTGGATACCTCAGAAAGATCACCAGACTTTAATATAGGCAAAATAAAAAATGTTTTCCGTTATTCGGGAAGATACCACTACCCAATCTGACATTAAACACTATGGTCAAAGGAGCAGCTGATTCCGAAGAAAGTCATTTTATAGAAAAACTTGGAGTTTCACCAATATCCGGATCACGCCATTGGTAATGTTGCTAAATACAGGGGTTTTCAATAAGAGGTGTTATTTTGATATTTAAAAAAAGCCAAATTTTAATATAAATTATCGGATGTTCATTTCATTATAAAGAAAAAGGTATTCCATTAATAGCAAAAAATAACATCAGGCAAATGACCACCACGACCACGCTTACAGGACCATATCGTTTTCATGAAATTTTCCATAACCAAATCGCAAAGTGGCTGCCCTATGTCCTTGATACCCTCACGAACTACATCTTTGAGGTCTTTAATCGACACTGGGCTGTTGACGTAGACCTTCTCTTTCCCGTGGCCTCAAAGAAAGAAGTCACAAGGTGTTACAAGATCTCGGTGGCCAATTCTGATCACTCCCGAGCGATAACACGGTCCGGAAACTTTTCCCGTAAAAGATCAATGGTTTCGTTGCTTGTGTGGCACGTAGCGCCGTCTTGTTGAAAGTAAACGTTGTCCAGATTAATACCATCCAATTCCGGCCATAAAAAATCATTAATCATCGCTCAATAGCGCAATCTATTCACCGTAACTGTTGCTCCAGCCTCATTTTCGAAAAAGTAAGGTCCAATGACTCCGCCGCACCATAAACCGTACCAAACAGTCAAACGTTGAGGATAGGGAGGCTTTTTAACAATAACTCTTGGGTTTTCCGAGCCCCAGATTTGACAATTTTGCTTGTTGAAGAAGCCGCGGAGGTGGAAAGGGGCCTCATCGCTCAAGATGATTTTTCGATGGAATTTTGGATCATTTTCATGCATTTCAAGGACCCAATCAGCCAAGACAAGACGTGGTTGATGATCGATCGGCTTAAGTTCTTGTGTTTACTGAACTTTATAAGCCTTAAGACTCAAATATTTATGCAACATACGGCGTAATGACGTTTGTGGAATGCTTAATTTCAAAGAACGACGGGGAATGGGCATACCTGGGTTTTCTTCAACACTTTCGGCTACAGCAGCAATATTCTCGGCTATTCTTGAGTGATGTGCACGGGTTTTATTCTTCACATTACTGAATTGTCCCAACAGCTCGAATTTTTTCACCGATTTCTGTATTGCGGGCCGACAAGGTGCTTCATGACGACCCAAAAATGTTCGAATTTTACGAACTGTCTCTGCCAAATTTTCATCAATTTTTATAGTGAGTTTTAATAATTTCAATGCGTTATTGAAGCATGTATTTTTCCATTTTTATCAATGGCGTAGTTTTTACTTGTCAAATGTCAAAAAATGACAGCTTCAAACGTCACATCTACCGCAATAGCGGGCTATTTATAATAACACCTCTTTTTGGAAAGCCCTTTATTTATACAAGAAAAAAATCTAACAGAAAGCAAACCATAATCTTTTCATTTCATCCTGTGTAACAGGATTCGCATTTATTTATCTTTGCTGTGTTCTCGTCCATCCCTCATTATTTATTATTTTGCTTCTAACAGTATACTCGTAACTGAGAGAAAATTAAACTTTTAACTTAAAATAGAACAAATAAGGTTACGTTTATATAACAAAAATATGGAATGATCTTGTTTATCATGATGAACATTAAGATTTGTTGGATGCTAAGAAAAGAATTAATTTCATGCTTTAATTATTAAACTAATGATTTTTAATTAAAATTTTTTTTATTAGTAATCAAAAGGGGTACTCACCCAGTCCTTCTCTGACGATCGCTCACTGTTGGGACGGGTAAGAGCCTTTATATAATGATTTATAGTAACATCAGAAGACCTATCAGTAATTGAAAACTGCATAGCCTTAAATTCAATACGCGCTAGTGCAGGTCTAATATCCTTTTAACGCAAGATGCTTGTCATTAAATTTAATATTTATAGCAAATGCTAAATATGTACGTTCAGTTATTTTTGGATGTTTTATAAGTGGTTGTATGTGGAGACCCTACTTCTGCTTCTAATTTATAATTTAATTTATATTTGCTTCACTATGTAAACTTCAACCGAGTAATTTCGTTTGTGTTATAATAGCTTGATGCTCCTGCTCCGCCAATGAATTCAGGATAGAACCGGCGTGCGTGTAATTCTTTATTATTTTTCTTCACGCATTAAATAGTTAGATATATTTTTTAATTTCTTTTATGTTTAAAAATTTCTATTTATCGCAATCTGGTCATATGGTACAAGAGCAAAAGAGTCTTTTTCAAAGTAAATTTTCTTTTCTTTTATTAAATGCAAAATTGAAGGCCTTTGAAGAATAAAAACATATTATTCTTGCTTTGCTAACTTCAAGATATACATGCTATCGACTAGTAGAAATTAAGTTAAAAGACGCAGCGGAATAGCCATAGACATCGAAATTAAGTAGAAGCTATGTCGGACGGATTCCCACGGTGATTGCAAGCGGAAGACCAGAACAGAATTCCGTGCTCGGCACTGTCTCTGCCACTTTTACTCGCAAAATCCTGGCCGTAGCTGCGAGCGGACAAAACACACAAACAGTCATGACAGGGCCCCCAAATTGTATCTGGGCACTCAACTAGGCCTTCACACAGGTTGAATGCGTTTTCCAATTAGGAAATCCCAAAAGCGGTTTGCAAAAACACACAATTATATGAGAACGGATGAAATGCCACGCGAAAAATCACTTCACTGATTTCTCAGCACCACACAACTCCAATATAAACTTTGCGAGTCACTGAAATACTTCGCGAATGAGTGTTCTTTCAATTTTCTCGTTATTAATGATGGCGGCAATTTTTCTACTTAATCTTGCAACGCACAACGGTAACTTTTTAATGCAAAATTCTCACATATTTTCGCGGATGTAACGTACTCTCTGCAGTCTGCAGACGTTTTGCCTTAAAAGTCAAATTAATTGCTTTCGATATTTAATAGCTTTAATCAGTGTTATGCAAAATATTTAAAGAACGAGCAGCGGAGTAAATTGCAAACAGGCTAAGTTCATTTTTATAATTTTTATTATCAAAATGACAGAGGCCCAAGAACAAAGCTGGACACAATCAACCTTGCATCCCTTCTGGCATCATAGGCTTAACCGGAACCTGGCTTAATGACGAGATCGTGGACAAAGAAATCTTTCCTCAACACGTAATTTTTAGATATGACCAGGATCGATCTACTCCCGGTAAACGGGATGGTGGAGGTGTGCTAATAGCTGTAAACAACCAGTTGCATTGTAGACTCGTCAGTACTTTTGCTCCGTCACCACCAATCGAAGGGGAAGCAGCTCAAATTTCTCTTCACAACTGTTCACTATTTGTCTTCTGTATTTACATTCCCTGTAGAACTTACTTAAGATCGTATGAAATCCTTTTTAATGAACTGTCGAGCTTTGTAATTAATGCCAGCTCCTCCTCGCAGTTTTTAATCTGTGGGGACTTCAATATGCCTCTCGTTAACTGGGATGCAGAAGCTAAATCCACTGCTTCTTCTGATGACCTTTCTATAGCCTTATCCTCGTTTTTATTCCTCTGTAGCCTAAAACAATTTAACTATGTAATGAATGCTTCCAAACGCATTCTTGACCTAATTTTCTCTAACAACCCTGCTGCAGGTCCTGTTTGCCCTGCTGCTTCTCCTTATGTTAAGCCGGACCCTCAGCATCCTTCTTTAGAGATCCGATTATCATTGGATCCAATACGTGGCAAGCCTAAAGAGAAACCAAGTCGGTTTAACTTCTTCAAGGCTAACTACGAAGGCTGAGCTGCTGATTTTGACGTCATTAATTGGCAAGCCACCCTCAATCAAGACAACCCCAACCTCGCAACACAGCAATTCTATGCAGTGCTTAACAGCATTATCCCACTGCATACACCGACCACACGACCACGCAAAAATCTTCCTTTGTGGTTCACGAGAGAAGTTGAATCTGCTTTGTCCTTGAAGGACTCAGCCAGGAAACGCTACTTGCGTTCGAGATCAGAACTGGACCTCTCCGAATTTTGCTAGCCACGTACCAATGCAAAAAAAGTGTGTAAATCCATAAAGTTATCTTATTTGAGAACAATTGAAGCATCATTTGCTAATAACCCTAAATCCTTCTGGTCTTATGTCAACTCTTTAAAAGACTCGCGTTGGCATATCAATGCATTGTCATACCAGAACCACTTAGTCTACAATGACCAGTTCATATGCGACATGTTTGCTGACTATTTCTCCGCCGTCTCTAGCTCCCCGGCCTCTACTTCTGATGAAAACCCTCAACCCACTCCAGACTTAATTGTTGATTTATACACTAACCCCTTAGAGGTCGCTGAGGTAATTCAGTCTCTGAATTCTAGCAGCGCAGTCGGCCCTGATGGAATCCCTAACATTTTTATCAAATCCCTCTCTTCATCCTTATGTATTCCCCTCGCCCATATCTTTAATTCAAGTCTCGAAAAGGGTACTTTTCCAGACGTTTGGAAATGTGCAAATATCCTCCCCATCCATAAAGCGGGTGACCACTCCCAGGCCTCTAATTACAGACCCATTTCACTCCTATCGTGCTTTGGAAAAATCCTGGAACGCATTCTTCACTGCAAACTTTATAATATTTTGCACCCCAACTTATCCGAAAATTAACATGGATTTGTAAAAGGACGTTCTACCGTAACCAACCTAGGGGAATTTATCAACACCGTTGCAATCACCCTTGACTTAGGAGGTCAAGTTGATGTGATCTACACTGATTTTGCGAAAGCATTCGATAGTGTGGATCACAACATCCTGATCAACTAGCTCCGCCGTTTCGGCATTCAGGGATCTCTTCTTTCCTGGATTCACTCCTTTCTCTTTCATCGTTCCTGCACGGTTATCTGTAATGGATCTTTGTCGCACTCTTTCATCCCAACTTCTGGGGTTCCACAGGGATCAATTTTAAGTCCACTTCTTTTCAACCTCTTTATTAATTATCCCCCAGCTATCTTCACATCCAATCCCCTTCTATATGCTGATGACCTGAAGATATTTCGAGTCATTAATTCAATTCAGGATTGCCAAGCTCTTCAGGATGACTTAAACTTTTTGTCCTCTTGGTGTAATAGAAATCGACTTCAACTTAACATATCTAAGTGCCTTTCCATGACCTTTACCAATAAAACTTACCCCATTCAATTTTCATACTCTATCAAAAGCTCAGTTCTCGTTTCGGTTGAGAGTTTCAAGGATTTAGGTGTGACATTTGATTCTCAGTTGAAATTCAATGTTCACGTTTTGGAAATAACTAAGAAAGCTTCTTGGATCACGGGCTTTGTCCTACGTTGCTCTCATAGATGTTTCAGCTTTCAAACCTGTGTTCGGTTATTCGTCATGTTGGCTCGCCCAATTCTCGAATATGCATGCCAGATATGGTTCCCACATCTTAATTATCTCATGGTGGTGGTTGAATCTGTGCAGCGTAGGTTCTCCCGCACACTTTTCTACAAATACAACATCCCGTATCGCCCTTATGACGATCGCCTGAATTTCCTTGGTCTACCTTCACTGCAGGTAAGGAGGCAATTCCTGGATCAATGCTTCTTATTTAAAGAGAGAGGTATGTTATCGTCGAAATTATACAACGCCATTAGCATACGTCCCCTTTCTCGCACTAGGTCATCGCAATACTACGCTATACCGTTTGGCAGAACCGTAACTTACAGTCACTCACCGATGGTTCGTGTAGTAAGAGACCATCTTAATCTCCAGCTTGGTCCTCCTTCTGGCTCATTTGAATCATTTAAAAACATGCTGCGGAGAGTACTCTACGAGCAATAAATTCTTTTGTCGTTAATTTCAGTCACTACTTAATTGTTAACTTTAGATCAATTCTTACATGATATTAATATTTTAACCTTAACACGTAATCTATTAGTTCTACTTTATAATTGGGATTATTAATTCTGTAAAATAGTGATGAAGTAAATAAATAAATGAAATAAATAATTGCGACGACTCTCCCGCTCGTTCAAACTGCGAGTCCCGCTTCGTAGGTATCCGCTAATTGCTTCCCTCGACGAGCCTCTTCATGGTGGTAACGGCAGACTCTCGCTTCCAACAATCTAGCAATTGCTTCGCTAAATTGTGTCGTAATGGTGTTGCCATTATCGAATTTTATTTGGTGGTTGTTTTTATTTTTTCTTCTTCGGGAAAACTTTTTATCGATAATTATGATGGTGATAGTGGCGGGGTTTATTTTGGGTTAGAAACAATAATAATAAAAAGTCGCGTATCAAAATCGTCCATACTTATTGCGTTGTTATTATTATGAAATAGGTTTTTTTCGTAAAGGTCCCTCGAGTAGTTTGCCTAGGTGGGCTGCCCGATTTCGACAAGTTCAGAAAATGTACTGCTGAGAATCCCACACTCTATGCTTAAATCGCCTGCTCCTACTTAAAAAAGAAAACTCAGAGGGCCTTTATTTAAATACAACCTAAATCTGAGAGTATTTGAGTTCGAAAATTTAACAAGAACATGTATCTCAGAATCCTTGGTATTGTAAACAGATCCAGTAATGATTGGTTTTAAGTATGAATCGATTAGTAGTAATTTCTTTTAAATAATATTCTCATTACACCTTTCAGCTACAATTAAACGATAACTTGATATAGACGACTTTCTTTCATCTGTATGTTCAGCATAATGGTTTGGCTGAACGGTTCTATATACTCCCATGTAATATATTAACCACTATGGGTTTGGTTATTAGAGTTCTGCAATCGAAACCAAAAAATACACGAACAAATTCCGCTCCCTAAATTATTATCATTAAAATTGTATCCTATAATAGGTTAAAAGATATGCAACAGTATAAACATATTATCCTGGCTTACCCATTCAGTGGCATGCCATGTGGATCATAATTTAAATGAGCAGACATCTAAAGGTAAAACTATGCACGCTATCTAACCCTTTAATGTGATTTGATCCTGGTGAACAATTAAAATTTTCCAGGAGATCAAAGTGTGGTACCGAATTGTTAAAATTCCACAGAGAATAATCTGACCTGTATTTTACATTACATCCGCACATCCTGACATATACGAGGAATCATTTGAAATTGTTTTTGAGAAAAATTGTGTCTACAGAATGTATCATAATAATGCTTTGTCAATCGTAAGCTTGCATTTTTGGGATTTTATTGTTCATATTAAATTACACTTATTTCAAAATTATTGATTTTGCTAGTATACTTAAACATTTATTCAACATTATAATATAAAGGTCATAAAAATAAAACTGAATGTCAAAAAATCGGAGATCGCTCGAGACTTTGGGATCACCTCTAACATATTGTCGACTTAAAAATAAAAAAATTGAGCAGTGAATTTCAGAACGGAAACAACCGGAAAAGGTGTGGAGCACCAGCTAATCCCGATGTAGACAACTGTGTTTTAACGTAGTTTTAGCAGGAAGGTAATAAAAAAATTCCGCTGAGTGGCCCTCTTGTAAGAGATAAAGCTCAACCATTTGCCACTGGAATGAGGAAAACCAATTTTAAAGCAAGCACAGGAAGGCAAGATGGTTTCAAAAAGCGAAATAAAATTTCTTTTTAATCTATTTGTGGTGAAAGTGGTGGTGTTGATCAGCATAAACCAGGACAATGGAAGAAAGAATTAGAAGAGATGATCCAGGACAAGGAGCCCAAAAACATTTTTAATGCTGACGAGACGGGTCTATTTTTCAAATACATCCCTTATAAAATGCTAGCTTTTAAAGGCGAGAAATATCATGGAAGGAAACTCAGCAAGGAAAAAGTAACGCTTTTGATCGGAGCAAACATGGATGGCTCTAAAAACTGCCTTTGTTAATGATAGGAAAATTTGCTAGTCTCCGTTGTTTCCAAAACGTAAAGTCAAAATCAGTAGAGTATGAATCTAGTGCACGAGTGCGAATGACAAGGGCTTCTTTCTGAGAAGTGGATCCTGAAAATCAACGAAGAATTTGGAAAAAACGGAAAATCTTACTCTTTATTCACAATTGCATTGCTCACAAAACGCTGCCGCTTATGGACAATGTGAAAGTTATATTTTTCCCCGCTGATATGGCATCAGTCATTCAGCCTATGGATCAGGGCATGATAAACATTTTTACCGGCGTTTATTAGTTGAGATAATCTCACCGGAGATTTCACATCTCTTAAAATTAAACTTGGTACCCTTCAGACCTTATATACGTGTAAACAAGCTTGGGATCTTGTGTCACTAGAAACAATTAGGAAGTGTTTCAAGAAACCTGATATTTTTTCTTTAAAGAAGCAGAAAGTGAAAGTGCGAACTAATCTGTAATTGAAGCTGTGCCTACAGTTAACGACTGGAAGGATATTATGTCAGATCCTGCTATCTCCTACGAGGACCTCCTTAACGTAGACGAAGATATTGCGGTGCGTGGGGAGCTAACTGAAGCGGACATCATCACTGAGGTACTCGACAACGGCAATCAAGATGCCGATGGTGAAGATGACAATTTAACAGTGGAACAAGAAAGGCCAATTCTTAGTACGGCTGAAGCAGCAAATCAAGTTGATGAGCTCAGGCGATTTTTCGAAAGTGGAAATTAACTAAGTGAGTTAATTTTTCAGCCGTTTAATCAAGTCGAGTCGTTCATTACGACAGAGAGACTTAATTCTAGGAAACAAATGAAGAGACCGCACTTCTTCATGAATTTGTAAATGAAATGCCTTAAATTTACGTAATGAAGTTTTATTTTTTAGATCATGTAGTGTTGTGTTATTCTTAGCGTTTCCGAAAAACTATTCTAATTCGAATTTTTGGGTAGTTCGAATTTTTCGAGTGGTCCCATGAAGTTGGAATTATCCAAGTCCCACTGTATTACTAATTTGTAACCAGGTAGCATTAAGAAATTGAACATCAAAAAAGAGCAGAGAATCAAAAGTAACACTAAGATCCTTAGCAAAATTCACAACAATAAGAGGAACATCATTTAACATATAGCTAAATGTTAATGGAAAGACCTTAAGGGTGAAAAACCTTTTATTACATTTGATAACCATGCGACAGAGATAATTAGATGCGCACCAATTATATAATTCAAGTCTTCCAGTAAATGCTGACAACCCTGCACAGATTAGACCGTGTGAAATATTTTGAAATTATCTGCATATGATAGGGAAGGGGAGGTGATTCCCACAAAAGATCATTTATAAGAAAAGGAACAAAAGCAGGCCGGAATGGAACCTTGAGGAACACCAGACAAATGATAAAATGAAGAGGAAGGTATACCACTGTAACTAACTCAACACACACGAGAAGAGAGCTATGACTTTATCCATGGTAAAAGAGGGCCAGCAATGCCATAGGCACTCAATTTGTAGCAAAAAAACTGATGGTTAACGGTATCAAACGCGTTTAAACAACTGGTAGAGATTACGTCAACTTAAAAGCTTTTCCAATGAAAACAGTGATCTCAATCAAGTTTATAGATAAAAAAACAAGTTGGGTAAACATACCTATGCTCATGTCGGAAAGGTTTTGTATTCAATTTACAAAATGCAGTCACCAGATCGTATCAAATCAAGAAACATGTCAAAGACGATTTTATTGGAGAAAATATGAAATACAAAGATCATACTATTTTTAACAAAGTTGAACGAATTTAACAAAGTTGAACGAATTTCGACTTCTGAGGTTTTTGGTGTTGTTATACTCATAAATATATCCCTTGATAATTATTTCAGATGTCCATCCGCGACGGAGGAAACACATTTTTCATGTATTTCCCCCCTGTGCCCCCACTGAAGCAAAAACTGACAGTTTAAGAACTGTTTTGAAAAGCTTCCATGAAAACTTTCATTTCATACTCATATCAGCTACGTTTGATGAATTTTTTTTTCAGGGGCCACTCTCCTGTACTGAAATCATCGATTCATGGCCAGTTTTTTCGAATCCTAGAATGGTTACAAAACCCTTTTGCTAGGAGCTCTCTCCCACCTCCTTGCTTGTTTCACTTATGAGCATTAATTGTAGGTACTCATCTTCAGTCATTCATTCAATTGAATCAAGTGTTCAAAGCATGCACCTTAAACGTTGAAGTTGGGAAAAAAAACACAAAATTATTCAATCTTCGCATTTAAAACAGCCACTATTTTGTTTTACGATTACTGATACCACCAGCTGAACCGATTCTCAAAGATATACATGACACCTATCATTCCTGAAATTTTCATGCAAATCCCAGCAAAACCGTAGTGTCTGCGTCGATAAACAGCGCATGTTGTTCCATAGCCATATGTTGCCATAGTAATAAATGCAGCACATATTGTTCCATAGTAATACAGGAAAATTCAAACCGCTATAACTTCGCTAAATATAATTCAATCTTTATGAAACTGTCAGGATAGATCAATCTTATAAATAGACATCTACGTACTGAGTTTCATTGAGTTTAAGGGTACCGTTAAGATTTTATTCAAGAAAACATAAAATCGATGAAACATACTATTACTAACAAAGTTGAGTGAATTGCGACTTCTAACGTATTTGTTGTTGTTATACACACCATGACCTACATTCCTGTTTTTTTCAGATTTTTCGGATCACAGGTGTCCAATCGCGAGGGGGGGACACACATTTTTCGTGTATTTCCCCTCCCTGCGCGTCCCTCGAAGCAAATTTTGCCAAATTAAGACCTGTTTTGAAAAGTTCTCATCAAGACCTTTCATTTGATACCCATGTCGGCTACCTTCAATGAAATTTTTTTTCGGGGGGTCACTCTCCTATATGGGGAGACCCCCCTTAAATACCTTATAAAAATTTTTTGTAGTTGAACTTTGAAGAGATCACCACTTTACACATAGCTTAAGTAGTTTCCGAGAAAAACTGCTGTGACACACGGACGGACGGACGGACGGACGGACGGACAGACAGACGGACAGACGGACAGACTGGTCGCGAAACTAGTATGGTTTTGTAAAATTATTTTACAAAACCCTAAAAACGACTTTTCAGAAGCCCGTGTTGTTACTTTGCCAAAAAAGTGCTAAGTAGCACTGTAAGTCCGTTGTATACCAGACGCTCAAATAATTTAGGAAAACTACTAATTGGATAAAAAAGAAGGATCACCATTCTTGAGAATAGACACTATTTTGGTTCTTTTCCAATAAGAAAGAAAAATCCCAGTACTTTAACTAATGTAGGACAAGAAAGCCAGAGGGATAGATAATTAAAACGCTAAAGATTTTACGAAGATACTTGGCTAATCATCTGGACTGGAAATAAGGGTTTCAACCTATTCAATCTATTTTAAACAAGAAAACGTCAATGGAGTGAAGTACTGGTATACTAAAAGGATAGAAAATGTAGGACAAAAGAGCAGGTGTAAAAGTGGAAGAAAAAATTCAGAGAAAAGGTTGGAGATTACCAGGGAAGAGGAGCTCATAATATTATTCCAGCAGACAGAGAAAGAATGAAGAATTGTTAAGTCGATGAGCGTTGCGTTTAGGTTTCAATGCAAAAGATACTTTCTTTGCGAGCCAAGGTTTCAGCTTTCCTGTCTGAGAAAGGTGGATTGATGTAAAATCATTTTTCAAGTTATTTAAGTTATTCCTCACCCTCCAGGTAAGCAACAAGCACCTGCCAATGAACTAAGAAGAGTTCAGAGGCAAGAGTTTCATAGTTTGATTTAAAGAAACTATGTTTAGGAATAGAAGCTACACTACAATTGCTCTTGGGAACCACTGAGAGGTTACGGGGTAGAGGCACCTGATGACTGTCAAGTCAGACTGGACGACCTAAGGCATGGAGACCAGTGAAAAAGTTAGTTCCAATCGTCAGCTACTTGACTTGGTGCTTATCCAACATCAAGCCAAGTAGCTGACATTTGGGATAAGGAACATTATTGAAATAAGATCGTTAACAGAGCTTTAATTTTTTCGGTGGCGAGATCTGTTAAAAAGGTAGTGCGTTAGAAAGTTACGTTTTTTCCTGACTTCCAGTGAAAGTTTGGTGACATTCGGTTCAGTGGAAGCGAAGTTATTGCGTCCAAAGTGACAGTATGTTTGTGTTATCGGTGCTAAAATGAGTTTCGTACAAAGAGCTAATATCTAATTTTGTTTTAAAATCGGTAACACGTTTATCGAAACATTTGAATTGATGAAAAAAGTCTATGGCGATGATTGTCTATCTCGTGCCAGCGTTCATGAGTGGTTTACACGTTTCAGAGATGGTTGTGAGGACATAAATGACGATGAACACACGGGCCGCTCTAAATCAGTGATCACCGAAAACTCCATCAAAATTGTGCGTGAATTTATCAAAAATGAGCCAAAATCATCATTGAAATTCATGAAATTGGAGTTGAATGTCTCCAAAATATCGATTTATCGCTACTTGAATTTTTTGTAAGATTTCATCGACTTTTTCAGTGATTGGTCGACCCGAGCGAGATACATCTTTGACATCAAAATTTCCAGAACGAAAGCGAGCGAACCATCTCTTGGTTGTGGCTTTTGATAAAGTATCTTGACCGTAGATATCACAAGTTTTTTCACGAGCCTGCGATGCATTCTCATGTTGATCGTAGTAATATTGAAAAATAGAATAATTTTTTTCAGATTAATCACTCATTTTCAAATGAATACAACTTTTGACACGAATGATGTAGTAAAAAACTGTCTATATGAAAATCGTAGACTCAAATATCACCTTTCAAACGCATGTCAATTTGACTCAATCTGATTAGTATTGCCCGATATATGACAACGAACACCATCTAGTGGCAAAAAAGGCTCAATTCTTTTTAGACTATCCAATGAATTTTTTAATTGCTCATAATGACCACTTCCCGTTCTTGATGTGAGGTTTCCCAATACGGGCAGAGGATGTCTGCAACTGCGGTGATTTTCGTGATTGTAGCAGTTTACATCTTCTATTTTAAAATTGTGTATTTAATTTGCCTGTCATTATATTTTTGTATATGTTACAAAAAAGGCTTAACGTTCCTTCATTGATTAGAAAACGTTTGTAAATTTCATTTTTAACTTTTTCTCTTATGATAAATATAGCAGCAACCATTAGTACAATGTGATAATTTTTTTATTGATCGCTTGACCTTTTTTACATCAATTTAATGTAAATCTTAACGTTAAGTGCTCTACACTGAGCTTTAATACTAACGCCCGGTAACGGATCATGTTTTGGATAGTCCCTAGAGCGCGAATTACTTAATGAAAATTTTTCCTTCTTTAACAATTTTGTAAATAAAAAATTTAACGTAACTCAATTTAAAAAAAAATAGCTACGGAAAATCTCTCATCTATTAATCAAAAGAATATTGAAAGGACACATACATATATGTTCACAAATTCTTCAGTTTCAATACATAAATGTCAAAGGCGATTGGTTAATCAATTCCCAAAAGCGATTCAATGTGAATTACAGCAAAATCTAATCCGGTTCAATTCCCAATAGCTTAATCTAAATTTTACTTCCTTCCTTCTGGCACAGATTGCACTACAGGATCCATGCATATGACTACTCGTATATGCACTTTAATTTGTACACATACCGCCAAAAGTCTTCGATCCTAGGACAACTAGGATTTCTGTATATGCATTTACATATACATATCTCCCAGTTTAAATTCAAACTGTACATCACCATTCCATTCACAATTTCTCCAAACTATCGAGGGAACAAACATTACAAACACATTTTAGACATACGTTTTGAAGGAGACGCTGCAAGAGTGTGTTTATATTGTGTGTGGAACATAATGCATTTGACGGGATATGCAAAATTGGTTAGTCCCCCGGGCAGGTGATACCCTTTGTAACAGGAATCTACCTTTAAGCTCTTCGCTTATGCAAATAGATTGTGAGAAGCGTTTGGTTATGGCCCCCACATATGTACATGTCGTATGCAGGTGAATCTGCAAACAACAATAGCAGCAACAGCAACAAAACATTTGCTCGAATCGAAACAAATACTTGAAATAGTACTTAAGTACCTTAGAATCAAGTATCAAAAGCAGAATAGAATGAAAAATGAAAATTATGGGGACAAAGTGGAACTAAAGGTTACGTTAGGTGTTGGGGTTTTTGTGTTCCACAATTTTGTATCGCGTTGAACAGCTCTAAATTAAACTTTTTTGACGTGCTGCGTTCAAATGACAAAACAGCTAGAAATGAAATACAATGTTTGTGACGATTTAAATGATTTTATGAAAAATTCGAAAAGTAAAGAGGTGGTGGATGTGGGTACCGTAGGCGTATATAAAACAAGTTGAATTAGCAGGAGGAGACTCCTACCAGCAGGGTTTTGTAAACGAATATCGATAATTTGCAACTGTGTCGAAATTGCAAAGAAGGCATTGAGAGTTCAAAAGCTGTTTGCGTTTCGCACATCCTAACTTCACATTCATTTCCTCACCACCACAGCGGTAGAATGGATGGCGCGTCTTTTTTTCCATGGTATCCCCAGTAGGCCTCATCCATGTTACCATAAAATTTTCATTGCCTTTTCATTGCTTTTAATTTTATTTTTATTTATATGTATATCTTATGTATGATACATAATTAAAGTAAGTCAGAATTAAGATGGTGCTTCAACGAGACCGAAAGCAAAATTGTTTTGCTTGTAAGCCATTGCTACATTAGATGTGGTCAAATGCTTTACGTTGTCTCATATCTAGCCCAAAGAGCTCTGTGATAGCTAAAAAACGTTTCTAAAATAGCACCAGTGATGGAAAAATTCGCAAAAATGTTGTCGATGAGGGAATTACCTCTAGTTGAGGAAGCTTGGTATATCAAGGGTTGCATTCTGTACTTTTCCATAAACGAACTAATTCGGCATTTTCTGCTTTGCAGAAAATTTTCATTGAAATCACCAAAAATCACAGTTTTCACAGATTTGCCATGTTCTGAAGAAAACAATTGTGCCTCTAGCGTGCGAATAAAGAGGTTCAGAGGGCATTTCGGTGATCGATATATGGTCACTAGTCGCACTCCATCAAGGTAAAATGAAATTCCCTCGCAATGACCACGCTGGTCATGCTGTACTGAGAATGATTTTATGCTCAGGTCTTTTTGACAAATTTTCGAAGCTAAAGTTCTTTTGATGAAGGCAATACAACCATATCCCCTATTTGAAGTTGACCGAGACGGCTCATTTGTTCGACCTATTTCTACAAAATTTTCAAAATGAAATACATCAGATTCTGTACCCCAAGTTTCCACGAATAAGATAATGTCTGACGCTTGAATTGCTGGATCTACAATAATGTCAGCTAAGTGTTTTTTTAAGGACTCAACGTTATGGAAATAAATTTGCCTCTCATTTTGCGCCCTCTCTTCTCTCAAAAACCTGAAGGTGGGAACCAATAGTGTTTCGCGTAGTCTTCTCATTTCCAAAACCACGGAGTTATTATTTTCAGGAGGAGGGGGACTCTTGAAGCTCGTATTAGATACAATAAACAACCCTTGTGAAGTAGTTGCTCGAGAACATGCAACATATATAGCAGATCTGGTACATTTGGAAGACAAATGGACCACTACTTTTTCCATTGTAGAACCCTGACTTTTATGTATAGTTATTGCCTCTGCTGGAACTAAGGGAAATTGGGTGCGGCGCACTTGCAAATTAGAAGATTTCCACCTTTTGATTATAAATGAAACGTAATCAATTGGAGACCAATGATTTTCTAGTCGTTATCGAAAAACACCTTTCAATTGAGCACTATTTGATCGTTTACTCTTTGCGACGTTTAGATCGGAGAATAGTAGCCATAATCGAAGAGGTCGATGTTCCCCAGAACGCTTGTTTCTCCCAAAATCAATGGCTTTTAAAACCCCAACAGCTCCATTCACAAGCCCATCAGCTAAATCAATATTCATGGTCACCATATATCGGGCCCCAACTTTGAGATGGAGCCTTAGAGGCAGCCCAAACGTTTTTGATAGTGGCTGAGACTGTACTGACTTAATCGCTTTTGCTTTTGCCTCCGAGTTTGGTTCTCCGAAAACTTCATCCAGTGCATTTATAATAGCACCTTCAGAAACCATTTTGGACAATGTCCTTTCATTATGGTCGTCAACTTGTTTGTTACTATAATAAAGATTGACAGCATCGGAAGCTTCAGCAGGAAGATTTTCTTTAGAAAAGCATTTTGAACTGATAAGAGAAACATCACTTTCAGTCATTGTCCCACTCGCCATGTTATTTAATGCGCTAGCAAATGCAGCATCATCCTTCGGTCGAATTATTTTGTGGAGCTCAAATAGTTTAAAGAGCTCCCATAATGGGGCACCACCTAAATTAGCTAAAGGGTTTCGGCTGGAATTGGGCTGGAAAACCCAATTATCGCCTACTGGCGTGAGCTGCCTTAAATCACCAACAGCTAGGATTGATATCCCACCAAATAATTCTCCACTCCGAAATATCTGCTGAAGCCGTGTGTGTACCTGATGCAAAGTGCGTGATCCAACCATCGATACTTCATCGATTATTATAAGTTTAAGGCCTGATAACTTTGAATATAAAGTGTTTGCCATACTTGCAGATAGTACTGGCATGGAAGAACCAGCCTGAGAAACAGGCAATAGGAACGCAGAGTGAAGAGTCTGTCCACCTATTCCATACGCAGCCTTCCCAGTTGGAGCACATAGCAATATTTTTATTTCATCAGGGTTGGAGCCCGGTTCTCCGTTAAAGTGTATACTTAGACTTTGAAATATTGCTTCAATAAGAACACTTTTCCCAACACCTGCTCCACCGCTAATAAATGTATATATAGGTGGGGTCACAGAGCTCATGGTCTGAAAGAAGTGGGTTATATGCAATAAATAATCTCGCTGGTCAAGGTTTAAAGAACGCGTTAGTTCCATATATGCTTCATTACTCAAAGTGGTGGGTTGCCGGACAAACTGAACAATATTCTCTCCGGCATCAATCATTGGCTTTGCTCCTGGTATCAGATCCTCCATCACATCACCCAATTGTGGCTCATATTCAAAGTCCTTTAGTGGCTCATTGGCGTTATCTGTTTCTTCCTCTAAATGCTCTGCATTTTCTTCTGCCTCACGGACAAAATCAAGAAGGCGCTCAAATTTTTCAGGTGTCCCTATACGGTTAAATAGTTGGCTATTGGTTGATATCATGTCTTTATTTTCCTGAAATTTTCTATTAAGATCAACACTCAAATCTAATAGCTCGATGTTTTCATTTCTCCATGGAACGTAAAGCATTAATTGGTGGCGATAGAAGTCAACATGATCTTCAATAATGGAAAACTTACTGAAACGTGCAACACGAGGTTTTTGACGGCGTCGAATGAACCCCAAGCCCCACAATAGCTTCACCCACTTACCATCATTTTGTTTGTTTGAGCAAAGCGAATCATTATCTGATGAATCACTTTGATTGGATTTTGATCCAGTTTTAGCGTGCTTTGTATATGTATAGAAAGCAGCAAAATATGCCAGACACATATTTTCAAATTCTTGATTTTTAGGCCGATTTACATAACGATCTAGCAAACCTGCTTGAAAAATGTCAGTGCTGTGTGGATCCATGCTTTTAACCACTTTCGCACTTTTCAGCATGTGTACTCTTTTATCAGGAGGGCTAGTGTTTATGAAAATTTCACTTTCACTAGCTCTTGACATGGGCAACCCAAGCAAGGAATAAATAGCTTCTTGCGCCGAAATTTCAGAAGCATTCAAAAATACGTTTGATATGCTTCGAAGTGACTCACGAATACCTTTATTGCCTTGTTTTGCTTCTTCAACAGCAGCTCTTAGCGATTTCGACATGCCACGGTCAGCTTTGTTTATATAGTTCACTATATATATAGAACAAGCGAAAGGGTCGAGAATATACTGAATGTCCATATTTGCTCTATGAAGTGTTAAAATTTTTTCTGCATATGCATTTATCATCACTTCTTGTGGACCGCGCTTGAGTAGAATTTTTGGCTTTTTCAATAGACTACGAATAGCCATAATATAATCATCGTGAGAAACATTTAAGAACAGTAAAAAATCATCAAACGTTTCTATTTCAATGGGAATCGCTTCCAATTTATCGCGGACTAGTTTCCCTAGCTGCTTCCACTTCTTCACTTCTGGCTCTTCAGAGTCTAATTCAGTCAAAAGTTGAGTTTTGTCAATTGGATAAAACGGTATATCAAATCTGCAAGGACGCCCAGGCTTTGGATGGCAGGCATGAGTGTGTTTATGGGTTTGTAAGTCAATGAGATCTTGGGGTAATTTATTTTTGCTACATGATATTATTTTGTCAACAAAACTAGTAATATCTTCATACGATGAAATTTCATGAGGATTAAAGTTTGGCGCATTTTCAAGCCAAATCATCATATGGACATGTGGTGACCCACGATGTTGAAATTCTACTCTGTAATAGTAGTGGCTGATTTTATAATGCATAAATGGACCAGCGGAACTTGACCAAGTTTTTCGGAGCTCTTGAAATCGTATGTCGAAATAAGTACTGCATATAGAAGGATCTGCTTGAATGAGCCTTGCTTTTTCTACATAAGAAAGATTATTTGCTTCTATTTCAGTGACGGTTTCACTATCTACGACAAATTTTAACATTTTAATCAGCTCTGGCCATTTTGTTTCTGCAGCAGAGAGAGTCAAGAACAAAGTTGGTACCCCAAATTGCCTAACCATTGCAAGAAGTTTTTTCTTTTCACATTCCCAATGCGATGGCGAATTTCTAATGGCTGACAAAACTTTATATCCATCATCGTGTTGGATGAGGTTGTTGACAAACTCAACATTTAAAATATTTGCAGCTGTCACGACTTCCCCTTGAATGGTTTTTTTTCTCAGGCAAATAGAAATTCTATTTTGTATGTTAAGAACTTGCTGTTTTTTGAGAGCAGTGAACAAATAATCAACTCTCATAGCTCTCCTATTTTTTCTTGAAATCTCAGATTTAATTATATCTGAATGATATAGTTTCACTTTAAAAATACGCTTTTTACCACAATGTACCTTTATGAATGCTAAATCTTCCATATCTTTATCGTAGAGAAGTGATAATGGTCGTTTACCTTCACCTGGAGCCATTATCAATGTAAAGTCCCCTTCCGAATCCAAAAGTGTTTCTCTTCCACCAGGATTTAGATATCTTCAATCTGTTCATCTGCTTCGTGGCAAGTACAGGGTTCATTTATATTGGAATCTTCGTCATGTTGGTTATCGTAACCGTCCCATTCTTCATTCAAGGATATGCCTTTTTCTTAAAACAATTCACAATTGATTAAATAGCGTGCTGCTCGATGGACAACTTCGGGCCGAATCCTTTCTTTGCGGCCATGTTTGTAGCACATTTTTCGCTTAAGCTCAACTGTGATTATATGGTTATCCCTACTTGATCTAGGCAGAACAGATACCATACTATCAAGCTCAATGGGAACATTAATTACATTGCCCACTAAGGCATTTTGGAAGCCCAACCCAAACCCTTTACGGACTATTTTCAAAAAAATGTGTCGCGGCGATACGAGCCTCTCTTCCAGAGGAGAAAGGTTTTTTAACTCATTGGGAATGGGTGGAAACTTTAACCCGTTGCATTTCGCTCACTTGGGAACTTTTTTACTGAAAATACTAGCGCTACATGTCCTGCAAAAATTACCGGTGCTTTCAATAAAATGTTCATGAAAGATATTTTCCAGTAAATCTCTTCCATGATCTACATCATTTGCGAATTTATCTTTAAGTATTCGTTTACTAATTCCCTTCAAAGACCGCTTAGGCCAAAGTCTTCCACAACAAAAACAAGGGTTAACATATCCATCCTTAATGTTATTGAAGTAAACCTGACAAATACCGAGCCAATCGCTACTCTGTCTATTCTTTCTAGGATTTTTTCGAAGATTTTGACGAGACCGGCGACGAGCAACTTTATCACGCAGTTGCTCTGCCCTCCTCAATGATGAAATTGACCTTTTCAAGCGATGAGCAGAAGTGTTTCGTGCCTGCTCCACTCTTTTAGACATCAAATCCTTCCGTCTATTTCGATGCGAGGCCTGATCACGTTTGCGTTCTACATCCCGATATTGCTTAAGCGTTCGAGCAGTCCTTTTAAGTGATGAATTACGGAATTGCTCAAAAGCCTTATAAAAATTCGAATCGCGTGCAAGACGTCTTGCATGCGAATTTCGTTTCTGCTCACTGGTCCGGAATGAAAGATTTTTCCGAGCTAAGCGATGAGAAGAGGTATTTTTTAATTGCTCTAAAATTTTGTATAATTCACTTTTACGAGCAATTTGACGAGATACAGTATTTTGTACCTGCTCGAGCTCTATAAGATGCCTTTTTACGCAAAAAACGATGAGCAGAGTTATTTTTAACTTGTTCCAAAGTTCTGTATAAAATATTCATACGTGCGATTCGGCGAGAAACTGTATTTCGCACCTGCTCACGGATTCTGTAAGATGCCTCCTTACGTGCAAAAAAATGAGCAGAGGTATTTTTTACTTGCTCTAAAGTTCTATATAAGATACTTTTACGAGCCATCCGACGAGAAACCGTGTTTTGGGTATGTTCTTTGGCTTTGTAAGATGCCTCCTTACGAGCTAAACGATGAGCAGAGGTATTTTTAATTTGCTCTGAAGTCCTATATAACACGTACTCACGAGCAAGTTTACGTGAGTAAGTATTGCGCTCTTGCTCTTGTATTCTAAATGAATTACTGGTACGAGCGAGACGGCGAGATCATGTATTTTTTGTCTGCTCCAAAGATCTGTATAACATGTCCCTCCGAGCCAAATACCGAAATGCACTATTTTTTTGTTGCTCTCTTGATTTATATAAGGAATTTTTACGAGCCAAATGGCGCAAGATTGTATTTTTCCTCTGCTCCTGGGCTCTCCTTATTAAATTTTTTCTAGCTAGCTTATGGGCCTGTTTATTTTTAGCTTTCTCACGGTAGTGTTGTTTGCTTTGCCTATCAAGCTTCATTCACTGCTTATTTGGGATCGCGACCGACGTTTACGTTCTAAATTTGATCGGCGAAATTTATCGGTATTTTTCGCGGAAGAAGAAATAGGAGAGTGTCTGAATTTTGTTCAGGGTTTGTTCTTCAGCTACATTTTCTTGAGAATGCTTTGATCGTTTATGCTGTTTTCTACGTGTTTCCCTTTCTACATATTCTGACCTGCATGTAAATATATTTCTGATTGGGTTGCCTCTTGGGCGACGATAAATAGAAGGAAATGGCAAAAGTTTTTTGGTCTGCAAAACCCACAACAAATGAGGTCGCATTTCTTCAAGAGTGAACATCTCAAATGCCGGATTCTTTTTAAGTGCCAAACGAGTGGCAAACGCAATTGCGAATACCCCACAATCATATGAATTTGATTGTTTTTGAACATTAACGAATTGCGTTTTGTACTCGAAGGGATAGTGACGGGACACGAAAATTTGCTGTGTTTGAGAAAAGTTCTTGAAAAGAAGGCTGTCATAAATGCGCAAAATTTTCTCATTATAATAAATACAAGTCCAATGACCAACTTCTCCTAAGATACCCCGGTAAATAATTTGCAAGTGACTTTCGCTCTTGGGACAGGTTCAATCAATTCCGGAGTTAAAATATAATCTAGGGGTCTGGGATTAAACTCTGTCTTTTCCAAAAGAATGGAATGAAATCATCTTCCAGACATTCAGGCTTGAGAATGGACTCAAAATTACAATCAAATGTAACAAATTTGCTATCCATTTGATAGGCAAATATGGCCTTATTCTATGTATATTACTCGTAAAAATACTCGAAAAACTTAGTCCTTCAACTGCAATCAGTCTTTTGACTCGTTCAACTCAACACTCTTAACAAGAACGCTGTACACATACGAGCATATATATTGTATATGAGTATATATATATATATATATATATATATATATATATAGTCATGGATATATATATATATATATATATATATATATATATATATATATATAAACATATATATATATATATATATATATATATATATATATATATATATATATTAAAATTAACTAAAACTTACGTGGTTTTCCAGTTGAAAACTGGGTTACACCAAACTACAAAGACGACTATTATGGTCTCGTTTAAGTCAAATCGAACTTCACTGTGTTTAATTTCACTTCAAACACAAGGAACACTCAATATTAATAGTAAGGAGAAGACTTTCTTTTAACTGCACCACTAGAGATCAATTGTCTTTAATTTTGAAAATATATTATTCTGATTAATTTCAAGCACATACACAAAAGAAGGAAAAAACTGTTTTCATATTTATTATCTTTTTAACACTTATGCACTGCTTTTTGAACGGATAGATGAAAAAATTCTGATTACTTTAGACACATTTGAGCGCACACGAACCCACAAATTAACTTAAAATAACGTAAAAGGATATGGATCCAATGTTTTTCATTATTCATTCACTTTACAAACAACAAAAAAATTGCATTAATCCAGAATTAAAAATTTTTTGAATTCACCTCAAATATAATTTCGTTTAAAAAACCTTCGTCCGATTACAACGTGCGATTGTTTTTCAAGAACTAAATGTGTGTTATACATATAGATTAATATATGATTGGGTTTTTAGACTTAAAAAAAAACCCAAAAACTCATGCAACTCCTTGGATATTACCCACTAATTACCAACCATTCATAAAATATCATCAATGAGACAGTAAAAATATTTGCTTCAGTTGCTAAACAAAGCATTAAGCATGCATGCAGATCCTTGGCGCCTCGATAGATCATATATTTATCTTAAATGCCCAGATTTTAGTGTAAATTGCATTGGACTGCATATACGGGCAATATACTCGTATGTCTATTAGTTTTCATACAATTCATTGATGAGTCTGTTAACAGTAGTAATAAGCGATCGCGAAAAGGAAAAATTAGGGAAAACACACAATCAGGTGTGAGTTGATGCAGACCATGAGTATATTAAACCGAAATATTTGGTCAATTAGATTCATTACACGAATTGCATTAGCATTAGCGCTAAAAAAATCCATGGATGTTTTCATCAAAATCCCTACATATTTATGTTGTCTAGGTCCTTTTCAAACGTGTGCCACCGTAGTATTACATGATGTTGTTGTTTCCGTGATTGCCAAATTTTCAATCGGCTGTTTCTTCCTTTCTTATGGCTTAATTGTTATGAAACATTCAAATATGTTAGCAAAAACTCCGAAATACAATTTTTAGCGATTTTAACACTCCCATTTGGATGTTATTTGTGAAAACGTTGAGTGCATACAATAGTATATGAAAAAAGTTGAAGTAGCAGAAGAGTGCTCCTGCCAGAAGGGTAATGTAAAGCAATGAGTAAATCAAACAATATATTCTCCATATCAAAACTTGACTAATATACAGATGCCACAAATTGAGTTGGAAGAATTATTATGGTTATTATATTTTTATATTCGCCGCCATTTTGTTTCAACTGTTTCGACCCCGTCGGTGGATTAGTCATGATAACACATCAATATCACAAACCATTTCTAAAATTTTTATCAAAATTCCTACATATTTATAGTGGCTAGGTCCGTTGCCAACGTGTATCTCCCTAGTATCACGTGTTAATGTTGTTGTAATTGTTAAATATTCAATCGGCTATAACTAAGCTGTTTATTGTTCGATTATTGTAAAATTTTCAGAACACATACAGTAGCTTTCAAAAAACTTAAATAGTAGTTTTAAGGAAATTTAAGGGTCCCATTTTGATTTTATAGGCAAAAACGTAAAATTTATAAAATGTACTATTATTAACAAAGTTGATCGAATTTCGGCTTCTAAGGTATTTGTTGCCCTTGTACTCCTAAAGTCACTTATCTGTGATTTTTTTCAGATTTTTCGGGCCAAAGGTGTCAGGACACAAAATTTTCGTACATTTTCCTTTCCCCTGCACCCCTCAAACCAAAATTTGTCATATTAAGACCTGTTTTGAAAAGGTCTCATCAAGACCTTTCATTTGATACCCATATTGCCTAACTGCGATGAAATTTTTGTTTTCGGGGGTCACTCCCCTATATGGGGAGACCCCCCTTGAACGCCATATAAATTGTTTTTTGTGATGAAACTTTGAAGAGGGCATCACTTTACACCTACTTACAAAATCTTACGTTTCTAACTTATGTAGTTTGCGAGGAAAAGTGGTGTGACACACGGACGGACGGACAGACAGGACGCGAAACTAGTAGGGTATTGTAAAATGATTTTACAAAACCCTAAAAAGTAGTTAATAGATTCACTTTTTTTCGGCAGAAAAATTGCAAGAATCTTGAAAAACGTAGTTTTTACATAGCTAACAAAGACAATAGTATGTCCAGGATCTTATCCCAAAACTAACCATAAGTATGGTTATTTTCATACAAAATTACCCTAATAGTGCATTTTTCTCATCGAACACGTAGTTGGTTCACAGTGGCGTAGATACGGGGGGTGATCAGGGGGATATATCCCCCCCCCTTGGCCCTATAATGTGTAAAAAAAAAAATAAATTAAATATTGTGAAATAAGATTACGACTTTTGACTAAGAAGAAATTCTGTTACTGTACCATATTTAAATGTAATAAAAACGATGTTTACAGCACTGAAAAATTATATTTAGAATGTTGCAATTGTATACAACTAACAAATAGTAGTAGAAAAACTACTGAATTTTACCGGTACGGTATTTGCGCGAGAATGAAGGTGCTAATAGTGGCGTGAAAAACTGTGCTTCGACAAAATTGCAGGCCCCTTTGCTGCCACCTTCTGCAGCGATGGAACTGCCGCCTGCACCACCGCCCCCTGCTTAGATAGGACTGCTGCCTCCGCCGCCGCCCTCTGCGCGGATGGGACTGCTGCTACCGTCGCCTGCCTGGGTGAGACTAAGGCTGCCGTTTCCTGTACTATTACCACACCCTCATCATCAACTACAGCAAGTGAGAGCGGGAGCTGTACTGTATCATACTCAGCAACAGCATTTGAATGTAAGTGACACTTCAATGACGTCTCAAATTTCGTAAGTAGGACATTGAGAGATGACGACAGGACAATATTATTAAATAATCCGTGGAGGCCACCAAAAAATTATGTGTTTCCTCTAATTGATAAATATAAGGATAAAAAACTTAAGCTTAAGCTTAAGTGTTGGAAACCAGCATCTGGGTCACTTTGTAAAAACAAAATTTGATCACAGGAAAAAAGCGGCATACTGTTTCAGGCAACATAACACGTGCAAGTATCCTAATGACAGTGTATCAAAAGCACTCGACTTTAAAAATTACCAAAACAACATGTGTCAATACATAATGAATTAAATTGACAAAGATCGTGAGAAACAAATTTTAAAAAAACCGGCAAAATCTTAAACCGGTTATTGAAGCGTTAGTGTTGTGTGGTCGCCAAGGAATCGCTTTGAGAGGTCATCGTGATAGCAGTAAAATTGGAATAGACAATCTCGATGAGCCCTCTTGCTGTAATGAAGGAAACTTTAGGGCAATCCTAAAATACAGGGCTGTCGGTGATACTGACTTGCGCGAAATGCTTGAAGGTCCAGGTGAAAGAAATAAGTATTTAAGTCCGTCAATTCAAAATGAAATAATTGAATGCTGCAATCTAATTATTTTAAATAATATCGTAACACAAATAAATGAGGCCAAATGTTTTACAGTGTTATCAGATGAAACTACGGACATCTCAACAACTAAGCAAGTTGCCATTTGTGTTAGGTATATTAACCAAAATCATGAAATTAAAGAAGACTTCTCACAATTTTTTGAAGGTGAGTCACTGAAAGGTCGTCCTGAGGTAATATATTCACACTATGCCGCACATTCATTAAATTTAGCAATAACCCAGGTAAGTGAAGTACTCGTACAATCTGTGAGAAATTATCTAGGTACAGTTGAGAAAATGTATGTAAGCGGAAATTAGTTCTAATGTACACCATTGGTTACAGAAATGGTACGCCTCAAGCTATTTCACTAAAGAGGCTGAGTGCAACTAGATGGATATCGAAATATGACGCAACCAACGATTTCATAGAGCTTCTTCCATATGCTCATGAAGCAGTAGACACCATATCATTATGGAATGACTTTACATCGGCTGATGCAAAGATTTTAATGAACACAATGGACTTTGAGTTTGTTGTAGCATTATTTGTTACAACTGAAATATTTGAATACGGATTACCACTCTGTAAGCAGTACCAAAGGGAATCTTTAGACCTTAAGGAGTGTATATCGAGTGCTGAATGTGCAATCCAGGAATTGAATTTAAAGAAATTTATTTAAAGGCCAAGTCTACTGGGAGCTTGAGTAACACGTATTAGGAAATCGTAGGTATTTGTAGCGATATTATTTTTACTATGAATAGTCTTATTACCTTAACTTTGATTTATTATAAATGTTTTTCTATTGTGACATAAAAACAAGACACCATTACAACGCATAACATTTTGATGTAACGAATTTTTAGTTTTTATCATACAAGTGCTTAAATAATTTGTTTTTAAGGTTTGTTTGAAGCAATGCAATTTTATTTTCGCTGTAATTAAAGTAATTATTAATGAGTAATAATTTTCAATTGTAACTACCCCATACTCCCTTTCAAACAAACTGACTGTTTAGAATTATAGTTTATCTACTCTGTGGATTAATGGAAAATTTACAAACCATAGGGAAACATAAGCTTTCGTAGCATTTCAAATATAAATGATACAACTTGTTCAATGTTTTTTTACAATATAATTCTAAAACAATATTTCAGTGTTCAGTGTGCTAGTAGAGAATGGGAGAGAAATGGACTAACAGGTGATTTTTAGATTCCCAGTTTCATTAGTAATCTAGTGATTTTATTATGGAATGAAAGAAGTTATTTCTTCAAGCCTAAGTAAAATCAACAATGAATGGTATTTTTATTTAAAGCAACACAACGTACGGATATACGAAAAAACTAAACGAAATTGAGCAGCTCTAAGAATGAAGTAAAAAAACATCAAAACCTCCCAACCCTGTGTCTAGTGCGTTCTTTAGAAGAACGAGACAATGCCCGCTTCCGGTATACGCACGGTGACCCCATGTCAGCCTCAATTATTTCGTATTCATATGGAGTTCAACTATGCATCTAGATTGACTAAAAATGCGAGTTTTAGAGTTACCCTCCCAGGCCCCCCAGTAATATCCCCCCGCTTGAAAAAGTTCTATCTATGCCACTGTTGGTTCATGCCGTTTTCGAAAAAAGACTTTGTGCAAGCATTCAAACAATCGCACACAAACAGGTCAACCTGTTGACGGTTCGACAAACACTCTCATCCAAGTGCTTCTTGGAGAGGCCCAAACATATCGAAATCTCAAAGTGAAAGGTCAGGGTTGTAGAGAGGGCATGCATTTCATCTAAGTTTTGTTTTGTTAAGGCTGCAGTGTAGGGTCTTGCATTGTCATGCAAGACCAGGACGCCTTAAATGGGTTGACGGTGCCTTTTTGACTGATGTGCAGCTCGAACCTGGTCAAGAAGTTCACAGTATTAGGCAGCATTTATTGTGTGACGTTTGTCAAGGAAATGAGTAAAACTCCTTGAGAGTCCCAAAAAACCGTTGATATTACCGTAATGGCAGACAAGCGAATTTTGACTTTTGATGGTCACGGCTTCCCCTTTTCTCTCCACTGCATAAAGGCCCTTTTTGACTCAAAAGTGTAGTGCTTATAGAGAAAACCCGATCCTTATAGTATTGAAACTTCTTCTGTCTGGATGCAGAAAAAGAATGGCAGTTACAGGAGCTTTAGAGACATATTCTTAGATTTTTTCGCAGAATTGGTTCCGGTATTGTATTTTAACACACAACTCAGTGATAGGTGGGCACGAGAAATTATTTGGCTCGGCTTCTGTCCACTGTATTCTGATATCCGCTGAATCGGCGCCAAATAATCTGCTGCTCTATTTGCTGCTTGAGTGCCAACCTTGGAGTTTTAGTTGGCGATGATAGAACTGTAGTGCAGGCATGAACAGTAACAAAAATTTTACTGTTACGTAGTTTGGCGTTGATAGTTCCGATGAATGATTGATGGTCAACAGCTTCAAATGAACGAGGTGTTGATGCCAAAATATACTTGGACATTTTATTGAAAGTTCTGCTTTAATCTGGATTGAAATACCCGGACACAAGTTAATATCATGTCCCATACTCCTAAAAATTTGCTACCTAAAAATTTAGAGGTTGTATCATATTTGCAACTTTCTCGAGCTTTGTGATTTTTCCTGGATGAATATACATTTTAATTATTTCAATATTTCTGACTTTATTATCATGTTCATAAAGGTATTCACAAAATTATCCAGCACATTTGGAAGCAAGAGCATATGCAGAAAGAGTGGAGCCAATCAATTATATGCCCTATCCACACAAAAAGTGACAAGCTACCGTGCGAAAATTATGGAGGCATATCACTATTTTGTACGGCGTACAAAATATTTTCAAAAATTTTAGCAAATAAAATCGGATCATACGTCAATAGTATTATTGGGGGCTATCAAGGTGGTTTTAGAGCAGATAGATCGACACTAGACCAATTGTTCACTGGCAAGCAGGTACTTGAAAAATGTTTGGAGTTCAACATGGCCGTGCACTAAATTTTCGATGACTTCAAGCAAGCATACGACAGTATTGATCGTAACGCACTGTACAAAATAATGCTTTGCTTCGGCATCCCAGTAAAATTGGTCCATCTTACCAAAATGACAATGACGTCAACGACCTCTCTCGACAAGGAAGCAAAACTAGTGGGGTTACAAATCAATGAAAATAAAACAATGCTCATGACAAAGTCGAGGGAAAAGCACACAAAATATCACACTTGGCGAGTACAGTATCGAAAATGTTAGTGAATTTCTGTATTCAGGAAAGAATTTGAATTTGTGTATTTGACGAGAACCGGTAATGAGAAAGACGAAATACGCCGAAAAATACAGCTCACAAATAAAATACTTTATTCAGTTGTAACAATCTTGAAGACCAGATACAAATCTGTGATAAGACCTGTGTTATGCTAAGGATGTGAAACATGGACTCTAACCCGAGCATCCGTAAATATATTGAACACCTTTGAGCGACGGGTCCTGAGGCGAATAATCGGAGCAAAGCTAGACGGTGACCAATGGCGAATTCGATACAACCATGAGGTGTATGAAATTTTTGGACTGGACACATGAATTGTATGGACGAACAACGTATACCCAAAAAAGTATTCGTAGGGAGAAACGTTGGTCTGGCTTAGTCAACGAAGACAGTTCATCGTTGCTCGAATTTTGAAATTGGAGGATGCGGTCAATGGACCGAGACAGTTGGAGGCGCTATTTGAAGGAAGCGAAGGCCCAAGAGGGGCTGTTGTGCTACGAAGAAGAAGAAGATATACTGCTTTAATTGTGACCTGTCTATCCGTCCTTATGTCGCAACCTTTTTGCTCGCAAACCATATAAGCTGGAAATATTCAATTTTGTAAATAAGTGTAAAGTGGTACCTTCTTTGAAGTTTCTCTACAAAAAAAATTCATCTCCCCATAAAGAGGAGTGGGTATCAAATGAAAGGCCTTGATGGAAGCTTTTCCAAACAGATATTAAAATGATACACTCTACTTCGCGGGATGCTGGGGGAGGGTAAATGTACGAACATTTTGTGTCCTCATCTCGTGATTAGACACCTCTATTCTGAAGAATCAGAAAAAAATCATGAAGAAGTCAAAGTTCGTTCGTTTATGTTAATAATAGTACATTCTATAAATTTTATGTTTTGCCTTATAAAATCAAAAGGGCGCCCTTAAGTTCATCAAAAGCTCGTGCATAAGTTTGCTAATAGTATTTGTTTGCCAATAGTATTTTACAATAATATAGCCATTATCAATTTTCACGGGCTTAGACTCCTATGTAGTGGCGTAGCGAATATCAGAAGACAAAGAGTTGTCCATCTGCGAAACAGTTTGGAATATCGATAGCCACTTTCCATAATATGTAACTTTGTGAAATTTTTCTTTCTTCTTTCTCGACACTCTGAATAGTGAAGACGTAACTAATAAACGTTATTAATATATAGGCTTTTCCATTAAGGATATAACAAATCGATTGTGAGGCGTGCTGTGTGGCTAGTGGCACCGTCTTTTTGAAAGCACATATCCAATTCATCCGATTCTGGCCACAAATTATCTTCCAGCATCACGCGATAGTGCTCTCCAGTGACGGTAACATGACAGTCGTTTTCACCCATGAAGAAATACGGCTCAATCTCGCCATCGGCATGAAAATCGCACCAAACAGTAGTTTTTTGCAGATAACTGTGTCTCAAGAAGCACAAGTGGGTTTGTTGCTGACCAATAACGCATGTTTTGCTTATTGACAAACCCATTGAGCCAGAAATGAGCTTCATCGCTGAAGATGATTTTTCAATGAAACTTACTCAGAATTTTGATAGTAATTTTTAATGAATTCCCAACGTTGCTGGTTCATGAGCTTTACCTTAGTAAAAATGTTGACTTCAGCTAATGTTTTGACGTTGACGGATCATTAAAAAAGTTTCAAAGTGCTTCACATAAACATACGAAACTGTTCTGTCTCTAATAGAAAAACTATATATATGTATATATATACATATATTGTATATATATATATATATATATATATATATATATATATATATATATATATATATATATATATATATATATATTGTCGCGTGTTATGGTTCGCGGCCAATAATTTTAATGTTCCGGGAAAGTGAAAACGCAATGTCTTTTAAGTTAAATTAAAAGAGTTTATTTGATTAAATTACAAATGCACAATCACTTATTTTACTATTTCACAATTTTAATTAGAATCTAACTTTCACTTGTCCATAAATTTCTATCGCAATTGTCTTCCGAAATTACTTCATAATCACGAAAATCACTTTTCTATTACTCGAACAATATCGATGATGAAATGATGCCCCCCATTCATTCAGCTCGTCTTTATATAGGGTCTGTAGTCATTCAACCCAGTTCTCGTACATTGGCGAATTAGCGGGAACTTTCGTGAATGAATGGAGCAGTGACTCACTTTCAGATGTTGATGCTTGGTGGGTTCTCGTGGTTTCGAGTAAATTCACTTTTGTTGAATTTACTCGAAACCACGAGAACTTACTCGAAACCACGAGAACCCACCAAGCATCAACATCTGAAAGTGAGTCACTGCTCCATTCATTCACGAAAGTTCCCGCTAATTCGCCAATGTACGAGAACTGGGTTGAATGACTACAGACCCTATATAAAGGCGAGCTGAATGAATGGGGGGCATCATTTCATCTGACCGCGATAAGAACTGCGATAGTGTGTGGGAAGCGATATTGTTCGAGCAATAGAAAAGTGATTTTCGTGATTGTGAAGTAATTTCGGAAGACAATTGCGATTGAAATTTATGGATAAGTGAAAGTTAGATTCTAGTTAAAATTGTGAAATAGTAAAATAAGTGATTGTGCATTTGTAATTTAATCAAATAAACTCTTTTAATTTAACATAAAAGACATTGCGTTTTCACTTTCCCGGAACATTAAAATTATTGGCCACGAACCACAACACGCGACAATATATATATATATATATATATATATATATATATATATATATATATATATATATATATATATATGTATATATATATATATATATATATATATATATATATATAAATATATATATATATATATATATATATATATACAGGGTCTGAATAATAAGTAACTGGACTGACCTCAGGAAATAAGCATCGACTTCACCTTCGATTTGCTCATGCGCGCTTTTTTCGGTCGTGGTGATGCTGGTGTGTACCACTCAGCACTCTGCCGCTTTGTCTCAGGATCGTATTCGAAAACCCATGTCTCATCTCCTGTAATAACGTGGTTAAAAAACTCTGGTTCGGTTGCTCGATCGTACGCTCCATTTTCACTCCGACGACGTAACTGAGCACGCACTCCGCTCTCGCTCGATGCTATCTCTCCAAGCGCTTGGAGGCAACTGCTGCAAGCCGGTTCCCTTTACCTAGACCCCCACCACCACTACAGCACCAGATACCGGTTAGCAGACGCTTTGACGGCGCGGGGCAGGCTCAGTCCAGTTACTTATTATACAGACCCTGTATAATAAACACTTAAATATCGATTCAATAAGCTTATATATGCTCCTACGCTACCATTGGTAATCTTATTAACTTGAACACATTGTAAGTTGAGTGCGTTAAAGACTTTAAATAAAAAGATAGCAATGAAAGAACAACAAGCCATTCATGAAAATGCTAACCCGGATACCCCAAAAACTCCACTAAATATCGCACGTGAATTGTAGTCTGGCAATGATCCCTGGCGGCTGGATGCTATTTGCGACGTTAAACTACTGCCATTTTGGAAATCATAGGTTGAGCTGTGGTTTTTCCAAATTGAGTCGACGTTTAGTCATTATAAAATTTTTTCAGACTTTGCAAAATTTAATGCGGTTATAACAATTTTAAACTAAGTTGCAGATGTTGTCAAACGGCCCTCTTTGACAAACAAATATGTGGAGCTGTCAAAACAATTACTGGCACAATTTACAATTTCCCCATAGCTATATAGAAATATAGAAAATGCAGGCTTTGGTGGCCACTCAACTCCCGGAGGAACTATTATGCGCATTATGGATGAGGCGACTTCCAGTCGGTACACGAGCCATCAGAACAGTTTCTACCGAAAAAGATGTGACGCCATTGTTAAAAATGGCTAGCAAAATCGTGGAGGAGTATAACGCAGCACTTGCAGTGATGACATTGAAAGCTCCAGTACTTTAGAAATCAGAATTGGATACGCTGCTGCTGGAAATTCGAAGCGCCTCAACAATCTCGAGTTGAACAGCAGAAACAGTTATTCCGGAAACAGAAAAAATTTCAAGAACAGAATCAATCCGCTCAAAAAACCGGAACTGAACAAATCACGAGTCAAGTGCAGTTAAAATGAAGGAGAAGCATCACGCTTCTGTTATTACCACCGAATTATGGCAAGAAGGTAATCCACTGTCGAAACCCCTGTAATTATCAGCGACAAGGGAACTAATGGCGTCGTTGTCAAGAACGGTCGGTGTTGACGCCCAAACAAAGAGCCATTTATCTATCACCGATAAAAATACGGGAAAGATATTTCTTGTGGCGCAGAAGTATCGGTAATCCCTTGCCAGAGTAGACGAGATAAAGCGGATTAAAAACTATATGCAACAAACGGAATGACAATTGACATATTTAGTGTTCAAATTTCAAATGGTGCTTCTGTATTGCTACTGTTGAACAACCAATTCTTGGAGCCAATTTTCAACACCATTTTAAGTGATTGGTGGACGTAAAGTGGAAACGACTTGCATATGGTAACACCAATTTACATTCTTTGGCGACGATTTCGAAATTCTCGATGCAGTCTATAACGATAGTAAAACGACGAACGTCATTCCATCAGATTCTATCACATTTTCCTGAAATAGCAAACCCAGCAGTGGTCACAACAACTCAAGGTGCTTAAACATGATATCGTCATGAAAGGCCCTCTCATCACTGAAAGAGTCCGTCGGTTACGACAAGATATGTTACAAGCCGCGAAAACCCTGGAATGCTGGTCGACAGGAAGACTCTTGGAGGCTAGCATTCTTTGGGAAGTTCCACACCCACGTACCCGAGGGAATTCCCGCAGGGGGAATGCCGGTCGAGAAGAGCACTCTTGGAGGCCAGCATTCTTTGGGGAGTGCCGCCCCCATGGACCCGGGGATATGGGGGGCACCGTGAAGTTCCCTCCTGGGATGACAGGTAACGACTCTGATTGGATCTGGACTACGCTTTGGACCACAAACTGGAACTGATGCTTTGAGCTGGTGGATGTGATGGTTTGGACCTATTGCTTTGCACAGTAGCACCTAGGTGACACTCGTGTGTGAATGGCTTCAATTCAACTATCATACCGTCTCCGTCCCAGTAAAACCTTGGCAGGCCTCAGAGTACGTTGAAGTTCGCACCATTGGGTTGGTGGTGTAGGTTTGGTTGAGACTGACTCCCGATAACCGCTGATCTGGCTCAGAGCACCTGTCCCCATAAGTGCTTGTGCTAGCCCTCGCATGGCCTCCCTGCTCTGCAAAGATAACCGTAGGACCAAAAAGCTGACTACACACACGAACGGAAATAGCGGCTCCGAGGGGGGACCCAATAAAACTGGAGCAACCAAAATCAAAATATCAAAAAAATCCAAAAAAAAAGAAATAACAAAGAAAAACAACGACGATACAACCAGCGGTTGTAGCCACGATGTTAACAGTACATCGAAAGCGGTACTAACCATGACAAAAACGACGAGTAGTGCAAAGAAAGTGAAAACGGATGAAAAACGGAGATTAGCAGACAGTCTGGTTCAGACTGAGATTTCTGCGGCGTTTGGGCGCAGAAAAAAATTATGCAAACGCCAGAGCGTCCTATGAAGGAAAAGCGGGAAACTCTGCAGGATGCTACAGATGTTCAAGCGGTGGAAGATCATATAAAGAGGATCGAAAATTCAATGGTCACTGCTGCGATCGTTACCGAAGCGATCGATACAAGGGTCGCAAATCCCGACAAAGTACAGAAACATCCTGAAGCCAACGAGGAAATTACGATACGGAAAGCAGCGAGCGACCAGACAAATAAAGCGACGTTGTGTGATTGCACCGCCAGCGTCGAAAATGCTGCGGAAGTACTGCACTCGGAAACGGGAAGCGATAACCTCTCCCAAGGATGGTTGCAAAGTACAATTGCCGCCCAGCGATATGAAGAAGAAAGGCTATTCCGAAAAGCAGGAGATGTTCTGAAAAGAATACAATCTACATGCCACTCCCCAAAAATCAGCAAAGCAGTAAAGTTTGGGCTCCTTGAACTAGAGGAGCTCCTAGATCGCATTAGGTACTATCGGAGGAGCTGATTAAGGGCTGCAGACAAGCAGAAGGCTAAAGAAGCACTGGGGGCGAAATCTAAAGGCCACATGCAGATAGTTCCACCAATAAAAATCAATAAAAGAATGGCGTCTAGCCCAATCGGAGGAGATCGGGATATAAGAAGGAAGGAAGAGGCACTTGATGGGCGTGGAGCACCAGATCACAGGTTCCAGATAGTGCCTACAAAAGGAGCGAAGAAAGCCGCAAAGAAACTCCTTCAAAAAGTGCCAGAAAGTAAAGTACGCACGGACGCCCAATCAGAAAAGGACCTGATGCAAAACAGGAGAGGCAGAAGCCCCGAGGAAGACCTCCGCAGCAGGCATTGCTCGTAAAGCCCCAAGATGGCCGATCCTACGCGGAGGTACTGTGGTGATCAGGGGAAATATAGTGCACGAAGATACCAACACTACCATTAAAGTAGTACGACCAACGCGGCCGGGCCCCATACTGGTCGAATTTGGAGCTAAGGCCGGGAATAACGAAGCATTCTGCGACGCAGTTAAGAAAATCCTCGACGAAAGCGCACCTATAGCCTCGCTCGAACCGATGACAACGATCGAAATAAGAGACATTGACTGCATGACGGATCTGGCCGGGTAGTAGAGGCCATCAAAAGTAAGACTGACACCAGAAAACAGCAGGGGACAACGCATGGCCATAGTTGACTTGACCGAAAGGGACGCCGAACAACTTCTGAGCAAGGGCAAAGGAAGAATAGGGTGGGTTGTCTGTAGGATGCGGCAAAGAGCAACGCCTCTTCAATGTTTCAAATACCTTGGTTATGGTCACACCACACAAGTATGCAAAGGACCCGATAGGAGTTCCCTATGTTACAAATGTGGGGAAATGGGACATAAAAAAAAGAGTGTACGAAGGAGGGACACTGTATTCTTTGCAAGGATGCTGATCCAAAACCTGATTTTGGACAGGTCTTGGGATCAGGAAAATTCCGGGTGTTCCAGGCCAAGGCAAAGTCAGAAATTCGATGACCCGCATCCTGCAGCTAAACCTACACCACTGTTCAACCGCCCAAAATCTGCTTGAGCAGTTTGCCAGGGACATGAAAGTCGACTTCTTGCTGCTGTGTGGGCAACACCATGGTCAAAGCCCTGCATTATGGTATTCTGATGAAACTGGTACTGCCGCCATCTGGGTTCGGAACAGTGATTTCCAAGTGGAGAGTTGTGGATGGGGAGATGGTTTCGTGTGGATTCGGTGCTCAGGGATCACTTTTTTTAGTGTGTACCTAACGCCGAACGAATCGTTATCATATTTCCAAGCCAAGCTTAATGCTCTGGAGGGCGCTGTCTCAGAGGGCATAATGCTCATTGGGGGCGACTTCAACGCTAAAGCAATCGAGTGGGGCATGCTTCAAAGGGATCCGCAGGGAAAACGAATCCTGAAAATGGCGATCATCGTACTAAACACCAAAACACGCCAACTTTCCGCCGTATTGGCTGCGAGGGAACCATACCGGACGTGATATTTGCCTCGGAGTCCTTAATACGGAGGATACACAATTGGAAAGTATTAGAGGACTACTCAGCCAGTGATCATCAGTGCATTCTGCTTGAGGTCAGTGATGTTGTCTCCCGACATCCGTGCTCTCGGCTTTCTACAACTGGATGGAACATCGGAAGGATGGACGTCGAGAGGTTCGTCGAGGTGCTAACGGCAGGTGAGCGGCTGCAGGGAGCTTCGGAGGGGACGAAAGAGCTGGCAGTTCAAGACGTGGTGAACTCTATTATGAGCATCATTACGACTGCTTGCTGCGCTTCTATGCCCCGTTGAAGAGCCCGGCACGGCAAGCCCCCAGTGTAGTGGTGGTCAAGTGAAATCGCTGAAAAGTGAAGGGAGTGTCACAATCTTTGGCGTGAGGCTCAACGGGCACGGAACCGTGACGAGGCATGCAACTTGGTGGCAGCATATAAGTCGGCCAGAGAGTGCCTTCGAAAATTGATCAACAGCAGCAAGGTTCGCTGCTGGCAAGATCTAGTGGACAATGTGAACAAGGATCCGTGGGGCCTTGGCTACAAGCTAGTTATGCGGAAGCTTGGTGCCCTACTAAAGCGTTGTATACATGACGCGGAAAAGATGGACGCGATAGTGCGGGATTCTTCCCCGTCCATCCCGTCCGTGCTGACGCTGCCCATGGTGGAACAGCAGTCGAGTGTCCGCTCTTCACACAGCCGGAACTGGAGGAAGCAGTCCTCTCATTGAAAGCGAGGAAGGCTTCAGGTCTAGATGGTGTTCCGGCTGAGGTGTTGCGGCTCGTCTATCAACATTGTCCTGACTTGCTGCTTGCCTACGGGACGGGGTTTTCCCGGTACGATGGAGGATGGCGAGGCTCATGCTGATCAACATGAGAAAGGGGAATCCCGAATCCCCAACTGCATACCACCCGCTATGCATGCTAGACACGGCTGGGAAAGTGCTATTGAAACTCAACAAGGGAAGACTCACTGACGCGATTCGTACTGCTGGGGACCTTTCTCCTCGACAGTGTGGCTTTAGAGCAGGACGTTCAACCATTGACGTGATTGCAGAGGTGGTGAACGCGGTCTGAAAGGCAGGGCATATAGTCGCACTAAGCGACGAATTGTCCTGTTGTCAGGAACGCCTTCTACTCCGCTAGATGGGTGGATATTCTGGATACGATGGAAAACTCTTTTCAAATTCCAGAATATCTAATGCGGCTTTTGAGGAACTACCTAAAGGATCGAAGCCTGCTGTACGACACGAGAGGGCCAGGAAATTGCATTGGGTGTTGCCCAGGGATCTATCCTTGGTCCGGACCTATGGAACGTATCTTCTGACGGGCTACTGAGACTCTAGATGCCAGATGAGTCGCACTTGGTTGGCTATGCGGATGATGTTGCGGCTCTGGTCGCTGGATGCACCGTTCAACAGGCGCAACTTAGGCTAGGTATGCTAATGCGCCGAGTGAGGGACTGGATGATTGCTCGCGGGCTCAGTTCAGCACTGGAGAAAACCGAAGGGATCATCTTGACGAAAAAGAGAATCCCTAGAGTAAGGATGATCAGTGTTGGAGATACACGAATCGAATCGAAGCCATCGGTGAAGTACCTGAGGCTACTGATCGACTTGAAGATGAGTTTCTCTGAGCAAATCAAGGCAACGGCTGAGAAGGCTGCTTCAGGAATATTGGCTCTGAGTCGGCTTATGGCCAACGTAGGGGACCCAGCCCGTCAAGAAGACGCCTCTTGATGAGTGTTATAGGCTCAGTGCTCCTGTACGGAGCACAGGTATGGGGCGACACTCTCAGCAAGGAGGTATACCGAAAACCTTTGGCACAGGTACAGAGAAGAGGAGCACTGAGGATTGCATCTTCGTATCCGACAGTTTTTGATTCGGCGATGAGAGTTGTTGCAGGCGTGATATCTGTCGCCCTCCTTGCTAGAGAATGCCGTACTATTTATCTACGCCAAAACGAGGGTGCGAGGGAGACGGTTGCCTGCGAGGAATCGCGGTCAGTTGCACAAAGGGAAGGTGGACTGCGTGTCTCATCCCGGATGTGAGACCGTGGCTAAATTGAAGGCATGGTGAGACTGACTTCTATCTCACCCAGCTTTTGAGCGGGCATGGGTGTTTTCAGTTTTACCTGCACAAGATTCGTAAGTCACGGTCCCCCGGTTGTCGGTTTTGCCCAGTAAAGGAGGACAAGGCCTGCCACACATTTTTTGCGTGTAAAAAATGGATAAGGCTGCAAAGGAACCTCTACAAGGAGACGGGAGAGCTCACCCCAGATAATATAGTCGCGGTGATTCTTGTTCAGGCAGTCCTAAAATATAAAAGGGACTCACAACAGCTGGGGGCGTTGGGTCTGGGGGATCACTTTTCTGGCACTTCATTTTCCCCTCTCCTTTCCCGCTCGAAGGAGGATCCCCCAGCTTGAAGGTGCCTCACGGCGTAAAAGAACGAGGCCTTGCTCGAAGTAATGTGTAAAACGGTTCCAGGCTGGGTTCTCATGTTGACAGGGGAGGTGTTTAGTGGGGGGTTCAGTCACCTTCTTGCGAGCATGGGAGTCCCACACTCTGTGCATAAATGGCATTCACCTCCCTACCACAAAAAAAAAATCAAACATTACTTCGTCCTCTGTTTTTGTACGGGAAAAGGCACCCGCAGTTCCATCTTGCCGCCTTTCTTCCTCTTCACCTTTTCCTCGTCTTCAGCACGATTCGTCTTTGTTTACACTCACTGTCTTGCTATATCTCAATTTAGCCCCCAATTTATAGGATTAGTTTATCCTTTCGACTAAAGAAAACACTCGGATTTAGATCAGACTTAAAATGATTTAATTTGCGAGTTTTTAATGACAATGATATAAGTCAAATTCTACTTGAATACAAAAGATATTGTAAGCCGAATCATAAATCAAAAAGATTAAGTGTTTATTGTTTATAATCTTTCAAAGCATGGCATAAGTCAATCAAAGTTTAAGGAGCGCGCAAGAATATTTGTTTGTCGAATTCGGACGGTGTCTATTTCTTATGCGACTTTTAACTTGCAATGTTGAATTTCACATACTCTACGAAGAAATTCCATCCATCGTGGCATTTAATTATATTAAATTGCTGGAACACGTCTTTCTCTCTTGATCCATCCTCTTATTCTTCAAACCATCAATCCTGAGCCAAGATTATCTTACTAATTCAGCAAAAGCTCAACTAGTTCCCTCCAACCACTCACCATTCATTCAACATTGAATTACATTATTTCCCTGATAATAAATTTGATACATATTCACATCACGCACGCACACTTTGCTACTCTTCACGATTTCTCATAATTTTCGTCCTGCCCCGCGTACAACGCAAACTGTCTTATAAATCTTCGTCGTTGTCGAAAGTGTAGTCTAGACTCTGTGTTAAGCGGAAAAGCGCGTAGTAATATGGAGTCAATCAAAAGCATCGATAAAAATGTTGAATTGATTCGTCTCCCTTTCTGCCTCAATAAAAATAATCATAACAACGGCAACAAAATTCCTAGGAACACATGAGCCCCGGCCCTACAAATGTATATTGGCGAAGAAGTCTCTCCCGTAATCCGTAATACATATTTGATTAGCACAAAGGCACGTCATAAGAACTAGGAACATGTCATCAAGGAAACCATTTAGTTCTCTTAACGGGTGCTATCAATTATCCTTGTAATGGTAGAGTGAAGTAAAAGAAGTAGACGAAGAAGTTGTAAGAAAGTTGTACCCAGTTTGGTCTACTCTTCCGGGTGTGGAATAGAATTTCGGGTGTATTGAGTTAAATGAAATATTCGTTTCGATCACGGAACCAATAAGTTACAGACACGAGCGAGATTGGTAAGGGATCCGGTGAAATTGCGAGTCCTTCTTGATTTGCGTAAAGGGTGGGCTTGGATGTTTCGGAAAGTTTTTGGAAATATTAAATGGTGAAGGAAGACATATTTTAGATCAGTAATAAAGGTTTATTTTAAAAGTAGTCTGAATGATGAAGCTTGATAACTTTGTTTAAAACGATGTCCTTTTCATCGAAACTGTTTTTGGTGCAGACGAATAGCCTTTATCAACTTAATAAAGGTCTCATCAAGCGTGAACTTTCAAAGCACCTTGCAGAATCCAGCTAGCACCTTCTTGCCCCATCAAGGCAAGAAATGTAATTTAGTGAAATGAATATTAACACGTTGAAGGATGTTCGAGATGCGAAGTGGAGGCGTTTGGCATGTGGTGGCCTGCATCATCCTCGTGGTGCGGCATCTATCAACATTACATTTATCATTGCTTTCTGCACCAATATATTATATTCATTGGAATTTCTTGGCGAAAAAGCCCATTTCATTTTCGAACGTATCCTGCTTATTTATTTATGAGATTATATTCGCCTTGATATCACCGAAAACTGGCGGTGCTGCTCGTCGTGGTTGCCACACGGTGGTGGCAGTGATGACGGTGGTCGAAGCATTTTTTACGACTTTCTATTTTACGATTATTTCCATCGAAATAAATTTGCATCGTTAAAATGAGCTGCTTTTCTTCCACTATACTCCTCTAATGCATATATGGTTTTCGATCGACTGAAAAGGACTTACTTTGAGTCAGTCGACTCCACGAGATCTATGAACATCTTATAACCATGGCTGATGTTAGTCGAAGTCGCGACAAGCACAACTCGACGACTCTATACGTAGGATACGGAACGACAAACCCACACTGTCATACTTATCAGTATAATATATTGCCCAAGATACTATCAAAAAAGGATACAGGGATATACGAGAGAGAGTTGGTTTATTTTTATAGTCCTGTTTCATTTTTTGCAATAAAACGTAAGTTGCGTAATGTCTGAGAGCAATTGTAATCATCATATACCTCGAAATAATATTTTCCTTTATGACACAATAAAGTAACTATAATAACCCTGCAGGATATATTTCCTGATGGCATCGAGTGTGATGGCCCAGGAGTGATGATGTTAGTAGTCGCTAATTTGCGATTCGAGTATGGCTGCCAAATACGTAGAAACCATTCAACGGAACAAGTTTCCTTTTACTAGGTCATATGGTAAAGATAAAGTCCTTTTTCCCTATAGCACTTAGCGCGTGTTTAACGGCTATAACGGATGTTCTTGTTTTATGCTTGTTGTGGTAAAGTTTTAAACAATAAACAAGCTTGGTTCTGGTTATCATCCGTTGTTCAGATAGTCCCAATTCTATTATCCTGCAATTGTCTTAGCGCATTACGAAGTAGGAGAGCGGAAGAAAGGTCATCAACATGGACAAACAGGAAGACGTTATGTTCCTTTGTTGTTCGAGATTGCTTTTTCTACTTTAATTTAATAGAGTTTTATGACTGAATTTCTAGTATGCAAATAAAAATAAAAGCTATCGTCGCGTCGTTAAATCTTGCTTCAACACTTTATGTAGAGATGGATTTTAGATTATATGCAAAAAATTCATGGATGATTAACTTAAAAACAAGTTGGATAGACAGAACAATGCTCATATGAGAAGGGGTTTCTATTTAACAACGATATGCAGACTCCAATGATGAATAAACTCACGATCAACTCAAGTTGCACTTTACATTTAATCATGTCAAACGAATGCATCACAACCAATCTTGGGGATTTCGGTTGATGCAATTATACCGGGATACAAAAATTTGCCTTCAGGGTTTATTCTGAAATGGGAGTATATTTATGGTTGGGAGGTGAATGCTATTTATGTACAAAGTGTGGGACTCCCATGTTCGTGTGCACCCGGCTAAACTACCCACTAAACACCTCCCCTGTCAACCTGTGAAGTCAGCCTGGAATCATCTGACACATTACTTCGGGCCAGGTCTCGTTTTGTTACACCGTGAGGTGCCTTTAAGCTGGAGGATCCCTCTTCCAGCGCGAAGGGAAAGGGGAAGAGGAAGTACCAGATGAGTGATTCCGCAGCCCCAACGCGTCTGGCTGCTGTAAGTTACTTTTATCTTTCAGGACTGCCCGAACATAAAGTGCCACCTGGTTCCATTTGCCAACCGATTTGAGCATCACCGTGACTATATTATCCGGGGTGAGCTCTCAAGTCTCCATGTGGGGGTCCCCTCACAGCTACACCCATTTTATGCACGCAAAAAATGAGTGGCAGGCATTGTCTTTATATCTTGGGCAAAGCCGACAATCGGGGGATCGTGACTTACCAATCCTGTGCAGGTAAGACTGAAAACAGCCGTGCCCGCTCAAGAGCTGAGTCAGATAGAAGTCAGTCTCGCCATGCCTTCGATTTAGCCAAGGTCTCACATCCGAGATGAGTCACGCAGTCAACCTTCCCTTCATGGAATTCACCCAAAACTGTTGCCAATCGTTGAGTGAGCGCTGTCTCTCCTCGCATAAAACCATCTCCATCGCCTCCTCGTTTTGATGCAGGTAAATAGCGTTGCGCTCTTTAGCAAGGAGGGCAACATATGTCACGTCTACAATAACTCTCACCACCAAATCAGAGACTATTGGATACGAATATGCAATCCTCAGCGCTCCTCTTCTCTGTACCAGTGCCAGGCGTTTTTGGTACTGAGAGTGTTGCTTCATATTTCTGCTCCATACAGTAGCACTGAGCCTACAGCACTCATCAAGAGGCGTCTTCTTGATGGGCTGAGTCCCCCTACATTGGCCATAATTTGATTTAGAGCCGATACTCCTGAAACAGTCTTCTTAGCCATTGCCCTGATTTGCTTAGAGAAATTCATCTTCGAGTCAATCAGTAGCACCAGGTACTTCACCGCTGGCTTTGATTCAATTAGTATTTCTCGAATACTGATCATCCTTACTCTAGAGATTCTCTTTTTTTATCAAGATGACTACTTCGGCTTTCTGCAGTGCTAAACTGAGCCCTCGAGTAGTCATCCAGTCTCTCACTCGGCGCATTATCATATCTAGCCTAAGTCGCACTTGCTCAATGGTGCCTCCAGTGACTAGAGCCGCAACATCATCCGCATAGCCGATCAAATGTGACTCATTTGGCATCTCCAGTCTCAGCGTCCCATTGTAAAACATATTCCATAGGTCCGGACCAAAGATGGTCTCCTGCGCAACATCAGATGTAACTTCCATCCTTCGTTGGCCGTCTGTTATACCGTAGCGCAGGCTTCGGTCCTTCAGGTAGTCCCTCAAAAGCCGAATTAGATATTCTGGAGCTTGGAAAGGGGTTTCCAGCGTATCCAGAATATCCACCAATCTAGCGGAGTTGAAGGTGTTTCTGACGTCGAGTGTCACCGAGAGGATGATCCATCGCTTTGTTGCGACTATATGCCTCTGCCTTTTGGACCGCGCTGCTCACCTCTGCAATCGCATCAATAATGGAGCATCCTGATTTAAAGCCATACTGCCGAGGAGATAGGCCGCCAGCAGCACCAATTGCGTCAGTGAGTCTTCCATTGCTGAGTTTCTCTAATACTTTCCCAGCAGTGTCTAATATGCATAACGGGCGGTATGCAGACGGGGATCCGGGGTTTCACTTCCCCTTGCTGATCAGCATGAGTCTTGCCACCTTCCATCGTGTCGGGAAAACCCCGTCCCGTTGACAAGCGTTGAATGTGCTGAGTAGCAAGTCAGGACAATGGTGATAGACAAGCTGCAACACCTCAGCTAGAACACCATCTGGACCTGAAGCCTTCCTCGCCTTCAGTGAAAGGACTGTATCTTTCAGTTCCGGCTATGTGAAGAGTGGAAACTCGACTGCTGTTTTATCATGGTCAGCGTCAACATAAACGGGATGGGCGGGGAAGAGTGCCCACGCTATCTCATCCATGGATCCTTGTCCACATTGTCCACTAGATCTTGCTAGCAGCAAGCCTTGCTATTGTTAATCAATATGTGAAGGCATTTCCTGGCCAATTTGTATGCTGCCACCAGGTCGCATGGCTCGTCACGGTTCCGTGCCTGTCATGCCGAAGTTTGTGATACTTCCCTCACTTTTCATCACCTGTAGTTGGCCACCAGTGCACTGGGGGCTTGCAGTGCCGGGGTTTTCGATGGGGCGTAGAAGCATTGCAAGCAGTCGTGATGATGCTCATAGTTGAGTTCACCACGTCTTGAGCTGCCAGATATTCCGTCCTCTGTGAATCCTTCTGCAGCAGGGCACCTGCTGTGATCATTACAAACAAACTTCTCAACGTCCATCCTTCCGATGTTCCACTCAATTGTAGAAAGTCGAGAGAACGAAAGTCGGGAGACAACATCGCTAATCTCAAGCAGAATGCATTGATGATCACTGGCTGAGTAGTCCTTTAATACTTTCCAATTGTACATCCTCCGTACTAAGGGCGCCGAGGCAAATGTCTCGTCTGGTATGGTTCCTTCAAAGCCAATACGGCAGAAAGTCGGCATGTTTTCGATGTTAGTACGACAAGCACTGTCCTGGCCGCCACTTCTAGGACTCGTTTCTCTCGTGGATCTGTTTGAGGTATGCCCATTCGATTGCTTTAGCGTTGAAGTCTCCCTCAACGAGCACGTACCCGTCTGCGCCCTTCAAAGCATTAAGCTTGACTTGGAAAGATGATATCGATTCGTTCAGCGTTAGGTAGACACTAAGATGGTGGTCTCTGAGCACCGGACCCACACAAAACTATCCCCCCGCCCACAGCTCTCCGCTTGAAAATCACTATTTCGAGCCCAGATGGCGGCAGTACTAGTTTTATCAGTATACTTTGATGCCGAACTTTTATCATGGTCTTACTCACTCAGTAGCATACAATCGGTTTTCATGTCCCCCGTGAACTGCTTAAGCAGATTTTGGGTGGTTGAACTGCGGTGTAGGCTTAGTCGCAGCATGCGGGTCATCAAAGTTCTGATTTTGCCTTGGCTAGGGCTTCCTGGAAAACCCGGCATTTTTCTGGTCCCAAGACGTGTCCAAAATAAGGTTTAGGATCAGCTCTTTTGTTTTATGTCCCATTTCACCACATTTGCAGCGTACGGAACTCATATGGGGCCCTTTGTATACTTGGACGGTGTGTCCATAGCCAAGGCATTTGAAACATTGAAAAGGCGCTACTCTTCACCGTATCACATGGACAACCCACCCTGTTCTTACTTTGCCCTTATTCAGAAATTGTTCAGCGTCTTTTTCGGCCATGTGTTGTCCCCTATGGTTTTCTGGTGTCAGCCTCGCTTTGATCATGCCCACGCTTGGGAACTACTTTCTGATGGCCCTTTCTACCTCGGCCAGATCCATGACGCAGTCAATGTTTCTTATTTCGATCGTTGCCATCGGCTCAAGTGAGGCTAAATGATAGTTTAGTGAAATGACTGTGTCTAATCAAAATACACGAATGAATTTATTTTCTACTATTTACATAATTTATACATATTTAATGTTAAAATCAGCACTTTGATATTGCTGCCAACTTGCATTACATAAATGGTTGTTACTTCACATAGAATTTCTGTTGACCCGATCAATTGGTGGACATTGCACGTTGATGTTTAATACGTTCAGGTTGTTGATTGACGAAGTTGATGACTGCTGTTGATTATAGATCGCAAGAATTTTGCTGATGAGTTGCATAACTGGTTGTTGGCTGCTGTTGATAATTGATTGCAGGAGTAGTTCTGATGAGTTGCATGAGTGATTGTTGACAGTTGATGTTTATCGATGTTGATGATGAAATGGGTTTTGATATGATAGTGATGAACGCTATCGCCCATCATGAACCTTCCAAGGTTCTTTATTAGTGGATGGACAGGAAGACTGATGCACGTTCCGTGTTGTCGGATAGTTGATTCCTACGATTCCTCCGCTTTAATGAAAGCGGGTGCTGAAAAGTTGGGAATAAGTTTTAGACTTATGGTTTGATTGAAGATAGGTGAGTGTGCAAAGATACAGACAGAGAGATTTATCGTGGAAGCCATCCATAGAGCAGTAAAAAGTGAGTTTTCAACTCTAAGGCTGCAACCTTGCAACAGTTTTGTAGTAATCGAGCAGCCCGCCTATTTAAACTGCTCGAGAGACCTTCACAAAACGCAACGACTTGATACGCAACTTGTTAATATCCACTATCAGCGCTACCATTACCGATAAAACGTTTTTCCAATCCCTACTCTATGAGCCTACAAGTAAATTTCAATTCACTAACAATAGTATGGAGTGTAACAAAATCACAAATTTACTTGTACCAGTTAGTCTGGAAAGCGGTCATAATAAACCTGGAATTGAATTTCTAAACCAGTTGAAAAAATTACTGACAAAAAAACAAACAAATAACGATATGACAAAAAAAAACAATAATGGCAACAAAATTGCAACGCAATTTAGCGAGGGAATTGCTGGATTCCAGTTGAACCCAAACTCGAGCAAGTAGATGGAAAAAGAAGTTCGTCATGTGAAACTGGGAATGAAATTGGCACTTGATCCCGTACTGGTGGAGTTCGAGTAGCAGTAGTACGGAATTTACATACATTCGTCCATTAATTGGTTAAAATGGCTTTGGTTGCGTTTGAAAAACTTCCATTACAAGTGCACGCCGTGCTCTACTTTGTTCCATGGCACTTGTTAGTTCACTGAAACGAAAGTCTCACTTGTTCGATTAAGAGACAAAGTCGTCATTTGTTCCGTCTTTTTGGTACATTGTTCAGTAAGACCAATCGAAAACTTTACACGCTCCAGCCGATTGCAATGAGGGTGCTGGAAACAAAAGTTTGGATCACAGGGAGGATAAATTAACATGGTGAATATATTTTGCCGAGGGATTGCGTGTCGGCAAAATATCTCTTCAAACGACACCTCAGCATTGTTACTTATATGAGTTGCTGCGAGTGCCATGGGCAATAATAAATGTCTTTTCTTTTGAGCTCATCCAGGACGCGGTACGTCAAATGAAACGCCTACATCAGGCAGCCAAGAAAAGTCACCTAAAATGGTGAAGTACAAAGTCTGATCACAGAAATGCAACAGTTAGCAGAGTGCAGTTCAACGATCGGGAGGTTAGCCGTACGAATATCGGATGTTAAAGGACCTACAAGAACGTTTATTCTTACTATTTTACCTATCGACCTGTTGAGGACCTGAGATTTTTTTGCTGGATCAATCTAAATAAGACTTTAATTAACGACGTCTTGTTGAGAGTCTTTTCTTTCTGGAGTGACCGTAAAATTTTAGCCTTGTTCAATACTATTTTTTTTGCGATTTATTTTTCGTTATAACTGTTTTAAATGAGTTTTAGGCTCTTACCTCCCCCAACAACGAGCGCTCGTCGGAGGAGGAGTGGGTAAGTATCCTTTTGATATTTTAAAAAGAATTTAAATTTATTTTTGTTAAAGATCTGAATAAAGTCTCGTTTCTTATGGCTTTACTTTGCAAAAGAATCCTTGAACATAAATTAGCGTTTTAACAGTAAATGTTTTAATGTGCAAATTAATTTTGAATTGAATTTAGAAATATCAACAGCTATTTTACACTTAATTCGAATGCAATGTTGAAAAGTAAGTAAATTAATAAAGGGAAAGAGGTCAAGAGAAAATGAGGAAAAATTTGACATTTGACCGGATATGGGACCTGCCACGTTAGCTGGCCCCTCCACTCTTAAGGTAGCCATCGGATGAGCTCACCCCTTTTCTTGTTACAGTTACTCTTGCAGGGTAGAGTGGCCTTCCGCACCGGTTTCTTATTTATGGCAAAGTTTTATATGATTCAGTCATGTAACAAACACTTCAGCATAAATCTGAAACATTTTTATTTTTCATTTGAGGGAAAAGCTCATGTGTTGTATAAATTTTCCATTTAAATAAAAAAATATATGGCCACGTCTACAATGGATCTTGATCTGGACGGCAGGGTGCGATGGGCAGCGCTTCTAACTGGATGCTCCACTCTTATCTGGGGGTTGTAAATATCAATTGTAACGATGAAATCCTCTAGCGTTGCGCGGGTGTTAATCAAGCTCAGTCAGTCATCTTTCATTAGTTCATCCCTTCGGTAGGTTACCTCAGCCTCGACAACGTCGAACCCAGAGGTTTTTATTATATAATTCGGGAATGCGAAATTTTATTGTACTGGGTCCTTGTGCTGGGGAAAGAACCTGCCCCACATCACCGCAAAACTAGCCCGCCGGCACATTCACGCAAGCACCATATTCTTCACTCGCTGAGGCAGCAATCCTTCATTGGCATTTAAAATCACTTTAAAACCTTTCACTATTCCCGTACTATTCAGAATAATATTTTTACAATCATCTTGACATGCCGTTTGTCCAGAGGTTGTGGATGATGTTGTAAACATCCAGGTATAGGTACAATATACAAGGTGCGTTTCAAAATAAACGAGACTGAGCTTAAATAGAAACGACAGGCGATTTGTTCTGATAAATTCGAGTTTACTTATTCAAAATAGTCTCCTGCGGCCTCGATACACTGTTTTGCGCGATCCAAAAGCTTTTCGAAAGAGTGTTTCAGGTCATTGACCGAATTATCCTTCAGAATGTCGGTACAAGCCCTTTGAATGCCCTCTACGGACGTAAAACGTTTTCCTTCCATGACCAAATGCAATTTTCCGAATAGGTAGAAGTCACTGAAATCCATATCAGGCAAATACGGTGAGATGGTTAAAATGCAATTTCTAGTCGAAAAATCAGTCACAAGAGTGGATTGAATTCTGAGCAATTTTTGGTCATCAGTTAACTTTCGCTGAACAAAACGTGCACAGAGTTTCCATGAATTTCATCGTCATTTATTTTCTCACGGCCTCTCTGAGACGTGTAAACAACTCATGAACTTTGGCACGAATAGACAATCATCGCCATAAACTTTTTTCATAAATTCAAATGTTTCCGTAAACGTCTTACCGATTTTAAAACAAAATTTAATATAGCTCTTTCTTCGAAACTCATTTTTGTACCGATGACACAAACATACTGTCACTTTAGACGCAATAACCTCGCTCCCACTGAACCGAATGTCACCAAACTTTCACAGATGGTGCCCACAAAAAATTTTTTTATAACAAAAGTCTTGTTTATTTTGGAATCCTCCTTGTAGTTGTTTCCACACTATTATGCGTGATTTGAGGGTATGCATTGCGCATGGATTCCTACCAAACACTTTGTGTATTTCGTTGATTACGCAATTGAGCTTGAGCGGTTGTACTTTTGGAAAGATCGTCAGCACTCGTGTCAAAGAACTGCTGCAGATTGTAGTTCACGCCCAAGATTATTGTTGGTATGTCGAAGGCTTGAAAAGAATTGTTGCCAACGTTTTTTGGAAGTGGTGTAGGTTTTATAAGGTCATAGGTGTGTTTGTCTGTATTGTAAAGATGTGCCAGTTGATTCAAGTTGTCGTCATCCGGACTGATTTGAGTGGGCTTAAATGTTTGACATAAGATCTATATGTAATCTGGAAGTAGCGTTTGGGTGGACGGATATCTGGAAGGGCAAATGCAGTCCCAGTTGCTTTATCGTGGAGATAGGACAGTAACTCGAGTATTTATCCTAGATTTCGTGCAGATCATTTTTTGCACGCTGGTAAATAACTAAACTTTGGATGTTCATTTTACTGTGGTCGACTGTCTTGAACCAACTGCTAGACTCGTTAATACGTTCGAGACCTCATCAGAACTGGAATTGAAATCGTTTTAGCTGCGTATTGATCCTCTCTGAAGCACTATTTCAGGTTCTCGTCGTCTTTGATATTAGTTTAGTTCAGCTGTCTATGGAACAGATAATAATTTTCTTTTGATTGTCAGACAGACCTTTAATGTTAATTCAAATTTCATCATTCACACCAAAAGCTGCTGTCAGGAGAATTCCCTGTGAACCTTGCCGCCTTCTATTATGCAGCAACTTTAACGTGGTCATTTTATAGATGACCTCATTTTTGAGTTCTTCTAAGTGTTGTACAAGTCCCGAGCATCCTTTTTTGGCCAAAAAATCGAGCTAGCTTGACGAACTCCACGGCATTTGGGTACAATACTCTCTATGTTAGCTTAATCACAATTCAGGTTATCCTATGGTACTTGAAACTGTGTTTTGAGTGCTCTTCTGTGAAATCGTGCTGTTTCAAAGTGTTCAATGTAGAGTCCGGTTAAAAGTTGGGAAATGTTAGTTTCACAATTCACTTGTTGAAGTACGCAGCAAATTTCCAGCAAGGAGAACAGTACTTTCGAGGCTAGGCTAGAAAGTTGTGTCTTCTTTGGGGTGCTGATTCTGGTTTTGCTTTCTTTGGGTAGTTGAATAGTTATTCAGATCATGCGAGTATATCTTCGATCGGTGCAATTTTGCTGTGTTTTCTTTTGTTTTCCTTTATAGTTGCTAAAAGCATGCTTCTGTGGGGCCATTACTCACGAAGTGTGACAATTAAGTAATGAGACTAATTCTATTGCCACGCTTGTGGTAAGCCTGCGATCTAGAAATTCCCTTCCCATTCCCCGGCATCCTTTTCCTCTTCATTAATATATTTACCATTGATTTAGCTTGTTTAGTTCACCTACTGTGTTGGGAAGATCGGCGTTTGACAGTTCTCATGTTGGCCTCAGAACTGGGTTTGAACCGCGAAACAGTCAGAAAAATTTTAACCGACGATTTTGGCATGAAAAAGTTGTACGATAGCGCGCCGTGCTACACCGCCTCAGCGTGTGCCAGTATTTGGCCTCTAAAGGATCGCCGTATTGGAAAAGCTGCCTTATTCATCAGATATGTCACGCTGTGACTTTTTTTGTTCCCTAAAACAAAATCGGTGGTTAAAGCAACTCAATTTGAGTCGCCGTGACGATTCTCACTGGAATCGTTGTATAGCTGCCCAAGGGGACTATTTTGAAGGAGGGTTGTAGAATAATTTTTGAATCTACGGTTTTGATGGAATTAGTCTCATTACTTAATTGTCACACTTCGTAGTATAATTTGCTTAGGAACAGTAATCATTCTTACTGGTAATAAGTACTAGTAGAGGTAACTCTGTGATCAATTTCCCTCACAAATAGGACATACAAATGTGTCTAGATGACTTTTTGTCAAGCTGACACAATCTTCCTGGTACCACTGACGACACTTCTCGCATTGTCTCATATCTGCAATCCTCTCCTCTTTTCAAGCAAGATAGTACCGCTGTTCTCTATCTTCAGTTGATTTTGGTTTGATCGAACGTTTCTTGTTTTCTTCGTGGGTTTCTTTTGTAGTTTTCTTTAAATGTTTCTTTCCTTGCTTTGTGTTTTTCGAATTATTCTTTTTTGGCTATTTTCCTTTAAAAGAATAATGGGTGGTATCGTATTCCCTATTGCATTAACACATCCAACAACAGTAACGTTCTCACCATGCTCAGAACCTAGCATGTGCACTCTTTTAACACCCTTCTGAGCAATCACTGTTTGTTGGTGATGTAACGTAAGCCGACAGTCTTTCAAAATTTTGTGCTTTCTGAAAACGACTACGAGTCTGTATGGAAGACTCTGAACGAACGATATAAAAATCGACGCTTATTGGTTACAGCCCTCCTCAGCAAGCTGATGGCTCAACCATCCATCACAGGTGATAGGCCCTCAGCAGCAGCAGTGAGATCCTTGCACGATACAACGGTCGAATGCATAAGAGGTCTGGAGAATATCAATGTGGCTACAAAAAATTCGGGTCCGTTGCTTCTTCACATCCTCACCAGGAAGGTCGATACCGTCACGAACACTCTATATGAACAATCGCTGGTCAACCCACGCAAGCTCCAGTCATTGAAGGAGTCCTTAGCATTTTTGGAAACACGTTCCCAAGCATTAGCGGCACTTGGCAATCAACCAAAGAACTGTGAAAAACCCCGTAAGAAAAACATGAAATGAACCGTGCGGCCATAACAATATCATTATGTCTGGTATGCAATCAATCTCATTCAGTCTACTATTGCCCAGACTTTCTGCGACTTACTCCTTCAAATAAGTTGAAAATTATTCAACGCAAAGGGTTGTGCATCAAATGCCTTCGAGAGGGACATAAATCGGTGAACTGTACATCACGAGGTTGTAAGGAGTGTTCCAAGAAACACAATAGCTTGCTGCATCTAGGAATAACCTCTACTCCAAAACAATCAAGGGCATCCCCCGAAGACTCAAAGGCAACCATCAAGCAAGATGGCTCGGTACTCTCCTTGATCACGCTTAGTAATCAAGGAAAAATGAAATATGTCGCTGTTTTGAAGCTGAGTGGTAGCAACGGAAAAACAATGGAGTGCCGAGCAGTGCTGAATCCGGGTTCTCAAATTAGCCTCATTACTAATCGAATAGTAAAGAAGCTAGCCCGTGCATAGTGTCACTACTGGACTCTTATTGAAAATGTTGGCGGAACGGGTACAAAAAGGTAAACGTTGCACAGCTGTCAAGGTATAATGGATATACCACGCGTTTAGAAGCATACATAATGGAGAAGATAATATCTCTCCAACTATCTATAAAATTAAATATATCTCAATGGCCTATACCGAGGAGCCTGAAACTTATTGATCCAAATTTCCATAATACAGAATGCGTCGATATTTTTTCAATCGGTCAAATAAAACTAGGCAGCAAACTGCCACTTTTGCAAAATACGCTTCTTGGCTGGATAGTGGCCGGCATAGTTGGCACAGACCAATTTTTTCTGTTACGTGCGGAGTCCTTGCAGAAGATCAACACCTAAACAACACAATTGAAAGGTTTTGGAAGCTGGAGGAAGTAGTGGAGGACAAACCACAGTATATTTCTGCCGAGATATCATGTGAATCATATTTTTGCCAGACGGCACAAAGAACGTGTGAAGGCCGATTTCTGGTGAGTCTTCCTTTCAATGACCACCCTGAAAATCTAGGTGAATCAAGAGATATGAAGGCTTCAACGGGATCCAGAGCTGAAGCGTCAGTACGAGGAATTTATGAACGAATACATCAACCTTGGACATATGCAGGAGGTAACTTCTCAGTCGTCCACTTTACTACCTGCCTCATCATTATGTCCTGAAACCAGACAGTAGCATTACTAAACTCTGAGTAGCATTCGATGCTTCCTGCAAAACATCTACAAATATCTCGTTGAACGATATACTGCACACTGGGCCAACTATTTAATACGAATTATTACAAATTTCGCTTCGCTTCCGACTGCATCATTATGTTTTCACAGCCGATATTGAAAAGATGTATCGGCAGTTTTGCTGCACCCTGACAACCGTATATACCAACTGCTGATCTGAAGGCATGATTCAAATCAACCATTATAGTATTATCAGTTGAACACCGTAACATATGGAATGACGTGTGCCCCATATTTGTCAACCTAATGCCTGCAACGACTCGCTCAAGAGGTAATTCAGCGCTATCCACTTGGTGCCAACATCCTGCAATGAGATTTCTTGTGGATGCCATCATGACAGGATCAAATCTCCTGTCGGAAGCAGTTCAACCACAGGATGAATTAATCAAACTCCTATTAAGTGCAGGGATGAAGCTCCGCAAATAATGTGCCAGCCACGCTCACCTGCTACACAATATCGCACCTGACGATAAAGAAGTGCAACTAGACTTTAACACTTACACTGAGAATTGCATCAAAACCCTTGGCCTAACATGGCTCCCTAAGGTGGACGATTTTCAAATAAGGATTTATCTTGATCCAGAAAATAACAAAATCACAAAAAGAACGATATTCTCTGATATTGCCAGAATGTTCGATCCACTAGGCGTCATGGGACCTGTCATCGTCACGACGATTGGAGTTGAACTGGGATGCAGCCTTACCAGAACAGATGTTCACCAGACGGTACAACTTTTGCAAAAGTTTACTAGCATTGCAGAAGGCACAATTCCCTAGGCATGTTTTTGCAAAGGAAGTCCCCAAGCGAACGCTATTACACATATTTTGTGACGCTTCAGAAAGAGCGTATGGAGCAGCAGTCTACACTTGAGCTACCTTAACAGGTGGTAGAATTATTGTGCGTCTTTTATGTGCCAAATCTCGAGTAGCTCTTATTCGGAACATAATCATTCCCCGCTTGGAACTCTGTGCAGCCAAATGAGGAGCAGAGCTGGCCCACAGAGTCAAATGAATGAGGTAGTATGTTTTTTCTGGAGTGACTTCAAAATTGTTCTTGGATGGATTGTAATAAACATAAGCAGTCGAGCAGCCCCGTGGTGATCAGGAGTGGCTGCTCCTGAAGAGATAAGGTGGTCACCCCGTCGAAACTGCTTAGTTTGTTGTTTTACTAGTGTAAAGTAAACTGCATCCGTCAAGTTTCCATCCTTTAGGCAGAGATGAGTGGTTCACTTCAGCCACTTTAACATCTTTAGGTTTGACATTCCCCTTGTAATGCAACGACCTTCTTCGGTGAAAGTAACGGTTGCTTTTTGTGTAATGTTTGCGTTTGTCTCAAGCCTCCGTGTCCGCTAATTTTAACGAGGCGAAACAATATTGAATTTCTGTAGAGTAGATTAATTGACACCTAATAGAACTTTTCTAAAGACAATAAAAATTGATCGGTGCGTCTTGTAGAGTAGAGTACGCGTGATAAGTATTTTGTAGTGTAGCTTCGTGGCTCAACAAGAACCCGCCTCATATGATCCCGCAAATGCTAGTCGTCAAGCACGCGTACGCGGTCGTTAAGCGAAGCTAGTTAGCTGAGCTCGGTGTTGTTTTAGCTCGCTGTCACTTGTGCCAGACCATCGGCACCCGTGTCCTACACGGACATTTTGAAATTCATTACAGGATCAATGCCACAGCGTCATCTTACAATACGTTCGTTGCAAATAGAGTATCAGAAATTCAATCACTTTCAATACCAAGTCAATGGTGGCATGTTGAGTTAAAAAACAACTCAGCTGGCGTCATTTCACGAGGAATAACCCCAGCGGAATCCACCGGCTGTAACATTTGGTTATACGGACTTCCCTTCTTGCATAGAGCTAAAATACTATGGCCACCAGAATATACAAAGAGACCATCATGTGACCTAGAGAAGAGGAAGGCAACACTAACAATTGCGGCAACCATTGTCACAACCGCTAATTTTATTGATATGTTAACTCCTTTAAACAATTACAGAGAATCATCGCATATGTGCTTGGGTTTACCAAACGCATTAATTAAAGTATGCGATCCAATACAGTGGTAGCAGGGTCTCTCACAAGTCAGGAATCATCCCGAGCGCTGGAGGTGATCGTAGAATATATTCAGCAGGACAAATTTCGTGATGAGAAAAAGGATTTGAGTCATCAAACGAGTCTCAGAGAGGACAGTCCCTTAACTGGTTTCAGCCTTTCGATCTACAAAAAGAGAATACTGCGTGTTGGGGAAAGACTAGAGACATCAAGCCTATCATTTGATGCAAGACTGCTACTCTACAGGCATCCACTGACCAAATTGCTGATGACCGACATTCACCAAGACAACTGCCATCTTGAGCTACGGCAACGATGCATACGATGCACTTGAGCGAGCCCACAGCTACTTTCTGAGGTCATGGGAAACTTACCATCAACACGTGTTCAGCCTGTGCGGCCGTTTATTAATTTAAGAGTGGACTTCTCGGTGCCGATGATGATTCATTACCGCGAACGAGGAGTGCGCCCGCAAAAGGGGTACATTGCCACTAAGGCAGTACATTTAGAGCTGGTGAGCGAGCTTAGCACCGAAGCATTCATCAGTTCCCTTAAACGATTCTTCAGCAGACGAGGTCACTGTAGAAATCTCTACTGCGACAATGCAACCAATTTCGTGGGAGCCTAAGGAATTAGCAACGTCTTTACATCCCGAAAAATCTCAAAAAAGAATAGCCGCCGTATGCAATACCCGAAATATAGATTTCCACTCTATACCACCTCTGCCCTCCATTTTGGTGGTCTGTGGGAGGTGGCAGTTAAGTCGGCCAAATATTTGCTACACCAAGGAGCTTCATCAGCAGCAGCACCCGTTAAGGTGTCAACTTTTGGACCGCATCCAGGTCTGCATTTCTATTCATTAGGTGATGCATATTTATCGATAAGTGAATGTAAGCTCGTAATCTACTATGATTTAGGGCCATATTGAACTGAACTTACAATGTTAGAAAACGGAACGAAGATGTTGTGACAAGTTTGTGAGCAGGGAACATTTATGACCAGTTGCTTGATGCTGAGGGACTACTTCATACATTTGCAAAGTGAACTTACAAACATCAATATTGCTGAAAGTTAGAACCAAAACAGGAGCCTTCAACATTGTTGGTAGTGTAGCAAAATCGTTATTTGGTGACTGGACGAAGAATATGCTAACCAGATGACTCAGGCGATCAAAGGTGTAAGAGGAAATCAAGAAAAAATGTACTTCTTACTAAAGAATCAAACATCCGTCATCGATTCTATGTTGAACATCATCAAGCGTAGTAAAGAAACTGTCCAACAAAGGTTCAAGGTAATTGAGGAGGAGCTAGATCAATTAACCAACATTGTAAGAGGCCCCAATCAGGAAGGCAACCAAAGTAAGGTGACCAATCTCATCACGATGTTGTCATTTCAAATGACGCTAATTACCATTAATTCGCAACGCATTCAGGCCTCCATAGTAAGTATCATCACTGATACCCAACACGAAAATTTCAACCCATTATTGCTGTCGCAGAAGCAATTGAGCGTAGTGATATCTAACATCAAAGATCATCTACCTGATACGCTACGTTTTCCAGCAGCTAACGACAACTTCTTAAGACTGTTCAGGGTAGCATCAATTAGCGCCAGACTAATCGAAGACTTCGTTATATTTGAATTCAAGATACCACTCGTCAATACAATTACCTTCGATCTCTTTAGAATTTATCCCAAGACATAACCGATTGATAGCGATAACTCCTCACTCCCCATACTTGATTATCAGTCTACACTGTGATTCATATTATCCAATCACAGAAGAAGAATACATAATATGCATCCAGACGGAACCATCTATTCACGTATGCCAACAAACTCACCCACTGTACCACAAGGAAGGAAACACCAGCACTTGTGAAGTTATCCTCTTGAAGGATATTCTATCCCCAGTCGAATGCAACATAGCGGAACTCGAAAATTCAAAATTGTGTAGCCAAATCCTCTTTTCGAATGAGTGGATTTATGCATTAACCAATCGTACTATGGTTCATGTTTTTTGCGGTGGTATACCCTCAACTCTAACTTTGGATTGCTCCGGTATTATCAAAATGGACGCAGACTGTACACTCAAATCCGATACGGTCACGATTCACGGCCATCAAATGTTCACAAATGAACTTCTTCTTCTTCTTCTTAGCACTACAGCCCCTTTCGGGCCTTCGCTTCCTGCAAACAGCGCCTCCAACTGTCTCGGTCCGTTGACCACGTCTTCCAATTCCGAAATCCGAGCAGCGATGAACTGTCTTTGTCGACCGAGTCAGACCAGCGTTTCCTCGGTTTCCCCACTGGCCACCGACCTTCAGTTCTCCCTACGAATACCTTTTTGGGTACCCGTTGTTCGTCTATACGATTCATGTATCCAGCCCATTGCAGCTTCCGTAGTCTTACAATTCTTGAGACCTCCGGTTCGTCAAAAATTTCATACAGCTCATGGTTGTATCGAATTCGCCATTGGTCCCCGTCTAGTTTCGCTCCGATTATTCGCCTCAGGACTTGTCGCTCAAAGGCGTTCAATGTATTTGTGGATGCTTGAGTTAGGGTCCATGTTTCACACCCATAGCATAACACAGGTCTTATCACAGATTTGTATACTTGGAGCTTTGTTTTCCTGTGTATGCAGCTGGTCTTCAAGATCGTCAATACTGAACCGAATATTTTATTTGCGAGCTGTATTCTTTGGCGTATTTCGTCTCTTTCATTACCCGTTTTCACTAAATATACAAATTCGCTACCATTCTCGATGCTGTATTCGCCAAGTGTGATATTTTGTGTATTTGAGGCATTTTTCCTCCACTGCGTCATGATCATTGTTTTATTTTCGTCGATTTGTAGCCCTACTAGCTTTGCATCGCTGTCGAGTTTCAGGAAGAGTTCTTTAGCAGTTGTTAGTGACCGTGACAGAATGTTGATGTCGTTCGCATAGGCCACTACCTGGCTCGACTTGTATAGTAATGTACCTCGCGTATCGACAGGTAGCTTCTGTATGAGGTACTCCAGAGCCAAATTGAATAGCAATGGGGCCATCCCATCTCCCTGCTTTAGTCCGATATTTGTGTCAAAGGCATCGGTGAGTTGGTTATTGATGCAGACTCGGGAGGTGGTCGACATCATTGTCATTTTGGTAAGATGGACTAATTTGGCTGGGATGCCAAACCAAGCATTATTTGGTACAGTACGTTACGATCAATACTGTCGTATACTTGCTTGAAGTCAACGAAAATTTGGTGTACGTCTATGTTGAACTGCCAGCATTTTTCAAGTACCTACTTGACTGTGAACAATTGGTCTGTTGCTGATCTACCTGCCCTAAAACCACCTTGATACTCCGCAATAATACTGTTGGGGTATGATTCGATTTTATTTTCTAAGATTTTAGAAAATATTTTATACGCCGTACAAAGTAGTGATATGCCTCTATAATTTTCGCACTGTAGTTTGTCACCTTTTTTGTGGATAGGGAATATAATTGATTGGCTCTACTCTTTTTGCATATATTCTTGTTGCCAAATGTACTGGATGACTTTGTGAATAGCTTGATGAACACTACTGCCACCATATTTGATGAGCTCCACTGGAATCTCATCAATGCACGGCGCTTTATTATTCTTTTGGGCTTTGATGGTGGACCAAACTTCATCCAGAGTTGGTGAGGTCAATGGAAGCTCTCCGCAGACATCTATAGGCTCCAATATTCTGGAGCTGTGCGGAGGGTTAAGGAGGTTCTTGAAGTATGATGCCCATCTTTCCTTAATCTTGATTTCACCAGCGATTATATTGCCGCTGTCATCACGACAGAGCGTGGTTTTTGGCTGATAACCATGTTTCAGGCTTTTCACTACTTTGTATGCTTGTCTTGTGTTATTGCTCACTAAACTTACATCTATACTTCTCAATTGGTCATCATAGTATTTTCTTTTCTTAATCCTAATTATCTTATTTGCTATTCTTCTAAGATTTTCATAGTGTTCTCTCGTCGTCCTGGTTTTCCTACCTACGTAATGAACTTAGTACTTCTTATACAAGATTCCATTCACTCACCATGAACATCAAAACAGCAAACAATTTACTCAACAAATCCTCACAAGACTACCAAGCCTACGCCTCCGAACTAGAACAGCTAAAACGACAATTACACACTCAAGATTCTTTTGGACAATCATGATATTCATCAATACACGATTGGATATCTCAGCCTCGCTTTAATTATTTCACTGGCAATTTACCTTATTTTTAGATGGCGGAATCATCAATGCATCTTTCGAGAGCAACAGCCTTTTCCCCGACCAATATGCCACAGCTTGCCAGTGAACCAAGCTTAAGGTTGAATGGACTGTTCGATGCGGGGGATGATGTACGAAATCATCTTCTTAATTATTAATTAATTATCAAAAAGTCTTTGATCAATTGTAAAATCAGCCGATTTTACCATTAAAATCAAGCATAAATTCCAAATTCTTAAATTTTCTAAACTCATCAAATTCTCATCATCATAATTGCATTGTTTCAAATTCATGTAATTAAACTTTTCTTCTAAACTCACTGGAATGTGCATGTTAGATGGTGTTTGTTTTGTTCGTTCTAGTTAGTTGGTTTGTTATTGTTTATAAGCATAAACTTTTCTTTCTTCTCTATATTTCCATTATTTTTTACTACTTTTTTCTTAACTGCGGAAAAACAAGGTTTTAATCGATCTACCGAAATATGACACGCTTTATTATTAATCTCAATAGTGAAATATTTTTCTTTTCTTTGCAATATCTTAAAGGGACCTTGGTATGGTGGTTTAAGCGATGGACGAACTGAATCTACCCTGACTAGAACTTCGGTGCATGTAGCTAAACTTTTAATAATTTTTGTGTTAGTATTACCATGATTTGCAGCCGGAATAGGTTTGAGAACCGACATAGCAACCTTCAGATCTTTAACAAAATCGTTTTGTATTTGGTCATCAAATGATGGAATTGTAAAATCACCTGGAATTTTGATATTTTCTCCAGAAAGTAGCTCTGCTGGGGAAGTATTAAGATCTTCTTTGATTGCTGTTCTCAAACCTAACATCACAAAAGGTAAGCTCTTGGTCCATGAAGGATTATTATGTGTCATAATGGCCGCTTTAAGCGTACGATGCCATCTTTCGATCATACCGTTAGCTTGAGGATGATAAGCTGTAGTACGGTTGCGCTTAAAACCTAGAGTCCTTGCTAGTTCGCCAAATAGTTGTGATTCAAATTGTTTACCTTGATCAGTAACTATGGTTTCAGGAACTCCAAAACGTTCAATCCAAACACTGCATAAAGCTTCCGCACAAGATTGAGCTGCTATATTTGTCATAGGAATGGCTTCTGGCCATCTTGAAAATCGGTCAATAATTGTTAAGCAATACGTGAAACCGTGTGAATAAGGAAGTGGTCCGATAATATCCATATGAATTGCTTTGAAGCGTTTAGATACCAATGGACAAGTCTTAATTTCACTTTTATTATGCCTTGAAATTTTGCAACGTTGACAATCTAAACAACTTCGAGTCCAGTTTGCTTGCAATAATGCGACGAGTAGTTCGTATACGAGGATGTGCTAAATTGTGAACAGTTTTGAAAACTTGTTCACGAAATTTTTCTGGGATGTAAGGCCTGATAGTTTTATCAGAAATTTCACAAAAAATTTCAATATCTGAATTTGCTAATTAATTTGACTAAACTTAAATTTCGAATTTGTTCTCAAGTTTGTCAAACATTCATCTACAATTTGTGCTTCTGAAATGGCTTTGAAATCTATTGTACAAAGAATTTCTATTTGAGAAATTCTAGGAAGAGAATCAGCAACTACATTCTCTTTGCCAGAAATATGTCGAAAGTCTGTAGTAAACTCACTAATAAATGTTAGTTGACGTAGTTGCCTTGGAGAAGCTTTAGCTGGGTTTTGTCGAAATGAATATATTAATGGCTTGTGATCTGTGAACAGCGTGAAAGAACGAGCTTCAATGTAAAATCTAAAATATTTTACTGCTTGATAAGCCGCCAACAATTCACGGTCATAAGTACTATAATTTCTTTGAGCTTGATTGAGTTTCTTAGAGGAGAAACCTAAGGGTTGCCAGTCATCATTTATGCGTTGTTGGAGTGCTGCACCGATGGCAATATCTGAAGCATCGACGAAAATTGCTAAAGGAGCATCCATGTTAGGAAAAGCTAATACTGCTGCTTCGAACAATTGTTGTTTTGAACAATTAAAAGATTCAATAGCTTCTGGAGTCCAGTTAATTTTTCTTTTGTCTGACTTTTTAGCTCCTAAAAGATAACTGTTAAGTAATGCATGATGTTGAGCTGCATTGGGCAAGAAACGACGATAAAAATTTATCATGCCTAAAAATCGTCTAAGTTCTAAAATAGTCTCAGGTAATTTGAATTGAAGAATATCTTGACACTTGTCTGGAGCTGGACGAATGCCGTCAGACGAAATGAAATGACCAAGAAATTTTATCTCAGTCTGTAAAAATTTACATTTGTTAATGTTAATTGTAAGACCATGTTCTTGTAATCTTTCAAAAATAATTTCCAAATGAGCTAAATGCTCAGAAATTGATTTAGATGCAATCAGGATGTCGTAAAGATATACAAAACAAAAATTTAGATCTTTCAATACAGAATTAATAAATCGCTGGAAAGTTTGCGCAGCATTGCACAGTCCAAAGGTCATTCGGTTAAACTCAATGAGTCCAAGCGGTGTGGATACAGGTATAGCTGTTTTGGAATATCTTCGGGTTCAACTGGAATTTGATGGTATGCCTTGGTAAGATTTAAAGTTGAAAATGTTTTGCAATCGGTCAGAAAATGAGTAATATCCTGAATATTAGGAATCGGTTAGCGATCTGGAACGGTTATGGCATTTAAACGTCTGTAGTCTCCACAAGGAGGCCATTCACCATTACCTTTTTTTACCAGGTGTAATGCTGAGGACCATTTGCTTTCTGAAGGACGGCAGATGCCTTGTTCCAGAAGAAAATTAAATTCTTTTTTAGCTGACTCTAATCTGTCTGGAGCTAAACGTCTAGGTTTGGACATGATTGGAGATCCAGAGGTTACAATTGTATGGTTAATATTATGTACTGGAACTTTAGTGAAATCAGATTCTAAGGTAATCGACTTGAATTTAATTAATAATTCTGTAACATTAGGATCAACATCCGATTGAACGTGAATTGATAAATTGAATAATCTTCCTTAGAAATAGAAGTTATTGATTTAAGGGTGGTAACTGGGTCAATTAAAGCTTTATTAGCTACATCTACTAAAAGACCGAAATGACCAAGGAAATCTGCTCCTATAATGGGACGTGTAATGTCGGCAATTATAAAGTGCCATGAAAAATCTCTTCTAAGTCCCAAATTTAATGTTAATAACTTTCTGCCATATGTATCAATGGAAGATGCATTAGCAGCAGAATGTTTAAATCCCAATGGAATTAATTTCAAATTATTTGATTTCGGATTCACGGAAATTCCCGCACCTGTATCGATTAAAAAATTCTTCTTTGTAGAATGATCGAGAATTAAAAGGTGGGTAGAAGAAATGCCACTTAAGTTTGCCGCCGGAGACTTAAGAGGATTTAGTTTTTTTGTATTATTGAAAGTCTCCTTAGAATTTTTGTTAATAAATTTGCATGGCTCAATACACTTATGTGCATTGACACCAAATTTAGCATGATACCAACAAAATCCTCTATCTTTTGAGCGTCTGTTGGATAAACTACGTGAACGGAAACCTTGAAACTGGCCATCATTCCTTCTTGGACTTCTAAATCTTAATGGATCTCCAACAGCCTTAGTAAGTTTTGCAATTTGACTTCTTTACTTTGTAATTTGTTGTTGAACGTTAGGTTCTGATTCGGAGGAATTAGCAAACGAAAATACTGATGGTCTATTTGAAACTTCAAAAATTTTATCAGCACTTGACGCCAGATCATTCAAAGAGCTGGACCGATTACATGCTAATATTGCTTGCATGTTTTTCGGTAGTCTTTGAAACCATAATGATCTTAAAAGATCATCTCCAACTTTATCCCCCCAAGTTGTTTCATCTGACGAAGAAGTTGTGAGGGCTGTCTATCTCCTAAAGTTAGATTCGAAATTAATTGACTTAATCTCGTATTCTCACTTGCTGAAAGTCTGGAAATTAAAGCTTCTTTTAAAGTTGTGTAGGGAGTAGTGGATGAAAGATTATTCACTAGATCAGCAACTGTCCTATTTGCTTCAGGATCAAGAGCTAACAGAACATAATTGAATTTAGTTAACTCTGTCGTTATCCCAGACAGAGCGAATTGAGCCTCCGAACGCTTAAGCCATGTTTCAGGAAACTCCTTCCAAAATGAAGGTAGCTTTACTGCTACAGCATTTACTGTAGAATCCCCTGCAGGACTCGCATCATGAAAATTATCTTGAGGCATAATTTACTTTATAATGATACAAATATTCCTGCACAAATAAATCCCTAAGGGGTCTGGGTGCGGTACGCTGGATAAATCCCCCCAGTCGCAGGATATACCCTACCCTTAATCTGCGATCTAATCGTTAAAATTTACAGTTTTAAATATTAAAAAAAAATTATTTAGAAATATTTCAAATATTTAAAAATTCTTGTATATATGTGTGAATTTAAAATGTGTGTAATTGTAGAATGTAATGTTGTACATAAATTCTCTTACTTAAATTCCCTTTTGGATATTCGCTCCTCGCTCGTCATTTTCCACTTTTGATGTCTTACGAGTTCGCTGATTGGAATTTTCTGCTGGAACTTTTCGCCGTTTCCCGCCTGTTTTCGGTTTATTCGCGGTACTAAATCAATGGCTGCCTGCTGATTTGATGATTGTTTTGCTTTGCTCTTAAGACTCTGTCTGGATGCTATAACTAAATTTGAAATTGCTCACAATTCTAATTTGCGTTTCGCTGGCAGGCGGGCGGACACACGACCGTAAATGTACCACCAATTGGCGAAAATTGCAAATAAAATCGCGGTTTGACCGTTTCGCTTGTTTTTCTGCTCTAACGAAATAATATTTCTTCCTTCGCTCGTAATTGACACAAGAATTTTCATCTATCAAGGTGTGAGTCAATCGCACAAACCGACTCAATCGCCACGAAAAATCAGATTCCTTGATTTTCTTCGCAATTCGATCTTCCACGACACGCGAGTCACAGCTTTTGCGAGGTAGTCTCACAATTTCTAGTAAAAAATTCTAGCCTGGAGTCTTGAATTAGCCTGCCTTTGCCACTTTTATTCAGTGCCAAATTCTCAGTGATGGTTGCCAAATCGGAGACTGTTGTGTTGATTCCTTGCATAGAATTAATGAAAGCAGATCGGTGTGGTTCTCCCGTTCACATAGTGTAGCAGTGACACCAACAGGACTTTCCTTTGATTCTAAATTACTCCCTACAATATGTGACTTTGCCGAAGAGAGAACGCTCTCAGCTATAGTCTCGACAGTTTGCTTCTGTTCATTTTTTATATTCGCAATAGCAGCTCGGGCTTAGATAGCGTGGTACTGCTCGTCCTTCTAAAAGGTTACGACGACTTCCGTTGCAAGGCCACGTGTTGAAAAAGACCTGGAATTTCAATAAGAGGTGCTTGTGCCTTATCGGGGTCACCAATTGTTCGTTTTAGTTAGTTGGTTTGCTATTGTTTATAAGCATAAACTTTTCTTTCTATAATTAGTCTCAAGTTTCCTTCGGACCACGTAGCCCGTTTTGGTCTTGGAAGAGACATACTAAGATAATCAATCTGTAAATAAACATAATAAAGTTAAAATTCAACAGAACTCATATTTAGGCCTAGGGTCAGATATAAGACCTATTATAAAAGTAGGCTTTATTTATTTAATTTATTTAAATCCATTTAACAGACAAAAATACAATTACAAAATAGACTTAGACAATTAGATATAGTTTAAAGTAAGACACATTTACGCAACAAAATCAAGCAGAAAAAAGTTAGTCAAAACATGTAAGAAATGAAATTCGAGTCTAGATGAAAGTTTGAAAAAATTGAGTGATAAGGAAACATTAATGACTTTTCACAAAAAGTAACGTCCTTAGTTTATTGTTAAAAACATAGTTGGACGTGGATAGAGAACCAAGCTGAAGGTTGTTATGCTTTCTGATAATAATTGATTGATAATATAAATCTGCCCGGGCGTATGAAACCTCGAGAATGTTATTAGACCAACTAGCGCGAATACAGTCTGTAGTGCAAGTCTTCTCTTAAAGTGGAAGCATTATACTTCATAAATGTTATACGCAGTATTTAATTCGCATATTCTAAAAACTACAATTTAAAGTGATAGTTCTGTATACATTATTTGAAACAAAACTTCAAAGAATAACGTATTAAAATTCAACAGAAATTACGACAAACTAAAAACGCACAATGAAAATGCCCGTCCTTTACAATCAACCGGCCACTACTGTCGCTGTAAGCGCAAGCTGGCCTCTCGCGCACTATTTGCCCATTTGTGGCGCTGTCATATATGCGTGTGTGAAATATTTTTGATGTAAATATATATTTTAATCGACTTTCCCACACTGCAGGCCTTATTTGAGCATGGACCTTAATTGTATCAGGTACCTTCTTTTCTTTTTTACATTTCGGTGCTTACCCCAGTAAATTTCTTTTAAAAATCCAACTGAAAATTCTATTAATTTGAACGAGAAAGGCGTCACCCTTATTTTGGTGACGGAGCCTCCCCGGAAGCATATTTATCACCTAGCTGTAGATGATTCGGCGATGATTGTGTTAAGAAAAAATTAAGCCCGATGAGAATTTCTTCATAGTAGCAATAAGTAATTCGCAAAGTAAATAAAAACAGTCATCGTCTCCATCATGAATCCTTAATGTAAATACGCAGAAAGAAATTTCATTAACTTGAGCAAAGTTTTTCATCATTACATTTTGCATTCATTCACACTCCGGTAAACAAGACATTAAACACATTACGAGTACTAAGACCTTCAATTATTCAAAGAATTCTCCCGTAATCCAAAGCAATCCTAAAATCCATTTATTTTTATTACAAAACCGACATATTCCCGTCCATGTTCATACTACTCAAGTCATACTATATATGAGTATCTTTTCTTTAACTAGAATCATCTCGCATAGTAATTTACTTACGGCACAACCACAATAATCGCACAACATTAGTAGATTTCGTAATAAACGTAAAAAATGTGTCGCATAGAGAACGAGCGGAAAACATAATCAGGCAACAGTTCTGGTAGCATAAGAAGTTGAAGAAGGGAACGAATTACTTACGTTTAGCAATGGTGAGTGGAAAAACTCAAAGTCTCGAATAGAAATAAATGAAAAGAAGCAAAAAGCAAAATCCTGCTGTTACGTTCTTAAATTAAATTTTGCGCTCCTTAGAGCTATGGCGGTGAAATGTCGTTTGCTCTTGAGTACTTTACCATAGAGGATACGATAGTGTGTTAATTATGCACATGAGTAACTACGCAACCAAGAGATAGTCCTGTACGTAGTACGAGTATAGTTAAGGATGACACAATGCTGTAATACACCAAGACCGCAGAGGCCACTAACATACCTGGCAAGGAGTCGTGAGACAAGAAAAACCTTCCATGCAGGGCACAAATCAGCTAGGTTATATTTTCTTATCAAACCATGGCGATTATACGCAAAGAAAGGAAATTACACAAAGTAATTGCTCATCTGGCGGCAAAATAGGATTAATGGTTTTTTCTTGTACCCAGTGACGATGAAGACGCTGACGACGGTGGTGATGATGTGATTGCGCGACCAGAAGCCCAGAGGGATGCATGCGACTCGTACGTGGGGTGCAAATAGGCAAAGACGTAACAGCGGGAAATTAAGCTGTTGGAATTTAAGTAGCAGCAGTAACAAACATCAGCAAGTGGTCAAAGGATTTCATTTGAATGAGGGCTAGAAAATCAGAATGGTTTACTAAGGATTATGCTATTTCAATACTTTAATACTAAGGGTTGTGACGAAAATATTCACGTCCTTGCCACCGACTGACTCTTTTGATCCTTTGAAATGTATGTCTGAATACTGTTGTGCTGAACTGTGAGGAAAAGTAATATAGGATCATGCTTGTAAATATATAGTCAATGTTACCATGATGCAAGAGCTTTGCCTTAGTCACTAAAGAGGTAACAAAAAGTGACAAATTAGCACGAAAATTTATTGCTATGCGTCAGAGAAGAAGTGTTTTGAATCTAAAACAGGGAGCAACAAAAATAAAACTCGAATATGACCCAATGGTTGGATATGTTTTTACGTTATCATATTACTGCCGCAGAATTATCTGATGATGAAAGTTAACCGCTTACGTGAAAGACAAAGGAAGTAGATGTGTTAATGGTTGCAGAGGCGGATCTTAATTAATTCAGCCATACGAAAATGAAGAAAGCTTTTTAAAAATTTCTTCATTTAATTATGGCTGAAAATGCGTAAGCTAAAACTGATCTGATTCGCCTTTCAAGTCAACACTATTGTGACAATAGTTTCGATTGAGCTATCAAAAAATTGTCAGATAAAGTGCGACAAACTGTGAAGCTTACATTAAGATCAAGTTAGTTGAATATTTATTTGCTTATTCATTTCTATTTAAAAGACAAAAATCCAATTACAAAATAGATAAAATAAGAGAACAGCAAAATGCATTAAATAATAGCATAGCATGCAAAAAGCAAGATAAAAGTAATAAATAGTGCAAAGACTAGGAGAAAATAAATAAGAAAAATTACTAAGAGTTCAGAAGAAGACAGTTGACAAATCTTTTAGAAACTAAATACGAGAAGAGGAAGGGCCCAAGCTGAAGGTCATCATGGTTGCGAGGTAATTTCAGCATGGGTGAGTGAATATACAGCAAACTACGTACAAATGAAACATCAAAGATATTCGACGATCTTGTAGAACGCGTAACGTTCCTCACTAGAACCTGTTTGACAAGGCGTGTATCGAGCAAACCACGGCAAAGCCTGTAAAGGAAACATTCCTCAAGGTAGAGTCGACGCATTTCCAGCGAAGGAATATTGAGGATAGCTAAGCGTGATTCATAAAAAATGTCGGGAATCTGGAATTTCAAGAAGACGATCCTGGTAAATTTTTTTTGTACAGCTTCTAGCGTGAACTTCAAATACTTCAAATGAGGCGGTCAAACTGGCGAACAGTACTCAAGGATGGGACGAACCAAACTAGAATATAATTTAACACATGACAAAGGAGTGGAAAAAATATAGTAATTTCTTAAGATCAGACCCAAATGCGAGAGGCTTTAGAAATAATTTCAGAAATATGAACATCGAAATTTAATTAAGAGTCGAAAGACTGCTGAATGCTCTTGTCAAAAGGATTTTGCACTTAACGCAAGATATACAGATATCAATAAGGAATAAACTTTAAAAACAAACAAGTTGGGTAGACAGAACTACGCTCATGTCAAAAGGGTTTTGTATTTCACCTAGAATAAGTGGATAAATAGAACGATTTAATTCAATAAAAACTTTTATAATATCCACAAAAAATATATATTTCTGCTTTAGAAGAGCTACATTTTAACCAGCCAACATTTTGTTCCAATATTACCAAAATCGTTGACCGACCTGAATCTTAAATGTATTTTTGTTATTCATTTTATCTTAAAATTTGGAGAAGATTCAATCAAAAGTATAGTGTCTGGTCCAATGGAAAGCCCATGTAGTAGAAAAATCGTATATGATTGTTGCAATCGGATGAAATTCGAGTGGCTATAAACTCTGTAAATTTTATTAAAATGTATAGAATAAAATGATATTTCGAAGAACTACTTAAATGGCCGATTTTCTCCAATTTAATGATACTAATACAGTTTTACAACTCCGCCGTAGACGGTCCCAAGCCTATTCGAGAAAGGAAGAGGAAGCCCCTTGTTTCCTTAAACCATAGCTTTCATGATACCTCATCCCAAACTCCCCAATTAAATGGTAGTAAATGCTCTCGCGGCCGCACATTGGGTTTACTGATTCCCCAATAATGGGACATTAAATGCCGAGAAATGCTAATAATTGTAAATACATCTACAGCTCTGCACAAAATCGTGCTTACACCTCCTTTGTGGGCACGTAAGATGGTGAAGGTGAATCTTCCGCGCCTAATAACGGAATTGAGGTAGTAACCATGCCGCCGGAATAGAGGTTGGGTGGCGGGCTAGCTCCCCATTACTGGCAAATCCTAAAATGTTTCGAAACTTGCAGATAGGCCTCGAAATTGATTGGACTCACGGCAACAACCTCGCAAACGAAATAAGGATTATGGCATTGGATCCTGGAATGGCAGATCACTCAATTACCCTGGCGCTGTTAAGGGCCTTTCACAACTGGCAAGTCAATGTCAATTAAAGATACTGGCAATCCAGGAAACGAATTGGACTGGAAACGACATTCAAGACATGAGATCTCACACAATATTCAAAAGTGGGGAACGAAACGTTCTACAATCACCTGGAAAGACTAGTCGACTCATTGCCTACAAATGGCTCAAAAATAATTCTGGATTAAGAAAAGATGGGTATTATATTTTAAGAATCTAGTTAATCCTCCACACAGCTCCAGAACATCGGAGCCTATAGATGTCTGCCAAGAGCTTCCATTGGCCTCACCAACTCTGGATGAAGTTTGTTCCATCATCAAAGCCCCAAAAAATAATGAAGCACTGGGCAGTGGAGCTCATCAAATATTGTGGCAGAAGTGTTCAGAAAGCTATTCACAAGGTCATCTAGCACATTTAGCCACAAGAACATATGCAAAAAGAGTAGAGCTAATCAATTATATGCTCTATCCACAAAAAAGGTGACAAGCTACAGTGCGAACACTAGAGAGGCATATCACTACTTTGTACGGCGTACAAAATATTTTCAATAATCTTAGAAAATAAAATCAGATCATACACCAACAGTATTATTGGGGAGTATCAAGATGGTTTTAGAGCAGGTAGATCAACCAAAGACCAACTGTTCACTGTACTTGAAAAATGCTGGCAGTTCAACATAGACGTACACCAAATTTTCGTTGACTTTAATAAGCAAGCATGCGACAGTATTGATCGTATCAAACTGTACCAAATAATGCTTAGTTTTGGCATCCCACCCAAATTAGTCCGTCTTACCAAAATGACGTTGACGACCTCCCAAATCCGCATCAATAACCAACTCACCGATGCCTTTGACATCGATATTGGCCTAAATCAGGGACATGGGCTGGCCCCATTGCTATTTAATTTGGCTCTGGAGTACGTCATAAGGAAGCTACCTGTCGATACGCAAGTCAAACCAAGTCGTAGCCTATGCGGATGATATAAATATTTTGTCACGGTCATTAACAACTACCAAAGAACTTTTCCTGAAACTCAACAGCGAAGCAAAACTAGTAGGGCTACAAATAAATGAAAATATAACAAAGCCTATGATGCAGTTGAGGAAAAATATCTCAAATACACAAAGTATCAGACTTAAAGAATACAGTATCGAAAATTGTGGGTAAATTTGTGTAATTAGGCGCCAAAATAATGGAAACGCAAATAAAATATTTTATTCAGTTTTGACGATTTTGAAGACCAGCTGCATACACAGGAAAACAAAGCTCCAAGCATACAAATTGTGATCAGACCTGTGTTATGCTATGGGTGTGAAACATGGACCCTAACCAAAACATACGCAAATATATTGAACGCCTTTGAGTGACGGGTCCTGAGGCGAATAATCGGAGCAAAGCTAGACGAGCACCAATGGTGAATTCGATACAACGGATACCCAAAAAGGTAATTCTTTGCGAGAACTGAAGGCCGGAGACTGAGGAAACGCGGGTCTGACTCGGTCGACGAAGACAGGTCATCGCTGCTCGGGTTTCGGAATTGGCGGACGCGGTCAATAGACCAAGACAATTGGAGGTGCTATTAGCAGGAATCGAAGGTCCGAGGGGGGCTGTAGTGCTAAGAAGAAGAAGAATACAGTTTTACCGGCGAAAACGTGGAATTATATTACTATTAGCAAAGTTCAACGAATTTCAGCATCTATGCTATTAGTTATTGGATTTTCTTTGGAAAAATTACCTACTGGATTTCCGTCCCATCTGTCCGCCTATCCATCCGTCTTTCCATCGGTCCGTCCATCTTTCCGTTGATCTGTGTGTCACAAGAAATTTCTTTCGAAGCTACAGAATCTACAGAGCTCAAACTTTGTGAAAAGGTCAGAAGTGGTCGTTTCTCAAAAGTTTAGGTCATCAAATATATCATCAAATATATCAAAATTTTTTAGGGAGGTTCTCTGTTATAACGTAGTGTCCCTTAGCAATTTTTTTTATTAAATGTAGTCGAGTAGAGTATCAAATGAAAGGTCTTAGCAGTTTCAGAACTTGAAAAATAAGTCATTTTTTGCATTACAAATCCAGGGGGAGGCAAAATACTTGATCAGTATTTGTGTCCCCTCCTCTCACGATTGGAGACCTTTGAGCCGAAAAACTGAAAAATCAAGAAGGAAGGTCTTGATGAGTGCAAGGAAACAAATGCCTTAGAAATCGAAATGCAGTCAACTCTGTTAATAAAAGTATGATTTGTAAATTTTTCATTTTACTAGAAAAATCAAAATGGTGCCTTTAAACTTCTTAAAGTTTTTCATTTATGTAGGTGGATATTAAGACCCTTATGCCTAGGAAATTTCATGAAAATCAAACCATAATCAAGTGAGTCATCATCATTTCAATTGAACGGAATTACAAAAATAATAATACATGTTCATAGTTAATATATACAAGTATTTCAAATCGACCAAGGCACTCTTATTTTTTTCGGATGTTCATGAAAATCTAAGGAATACTCGTAGTTGGACAAATTATTTAACATGGAACGAAATCGCCGCTTTCATGTTATGAACGAAACTCTGGATCTTCGAAGGACAAGTATTGGTTGAACAATTGAAATCATCGATTCAGTAAATGTTTTTCGAATCCTAGAATGGTTACAAAGGCCTTCTTTTAGGAGCTCTCTACTACCTCCTCGACTTTTTTCACCTATGAGTAACAATTGTAGGTACTTACCTTCAGTTATTCATTAAATTGAATCAAGTGTTAAAAGCAGTCACCTTAAACGTTGAAGTTGGTGAAAAATAATTCAAAATTATTCAATCTTCTCATTTAAAACAGCCACTATTTTGTTTTACGATTACTGATACCACTACCTGAACCAATTCTCAAAGATATTCCTGCTACCAATCATTCCTCAAACTTTCATGCAAATCCTAGCAAAACTGCAGTGTCTGAGTCGGTAAAAAGCACATATTGTTCCATAGCCATATGGTTCCATAGTAATACAGCGCACATTGTTCCATAGTAATACAGGAAAATTAAAACCTCTATAACTTCGTTAAATACCATTTGATCTTTGTGAATCAATCTGTCAATCTTATAAATAGTCATTTTTAAACTGAATTTATTGATTTTAAAGGTACCGTTAGGATTTTATTCAAGAAAATGTAAAATCGATAAATCATACTATTACTAACAAAGTTGGGCGAATTTAAACTTCTAACGTATTTGTTGTTGTTGTACTCATAGAGGCCTACACACATGATTTTTCCTATGAAAGGTGTCCAATTACGGATGCGAAAAGTTCGTACATTTTCCATTTCCCTCCCCTCCACGATACCGATAAGGCAATTTTAAGACTTGTTTTGAAAAGATCTCATTGACACCAATAGCACTCTACTCGACTAACAAAGGTGAAAAATAGTTTTTGAAGGGTCACCTCCCTATTTGAAAGGCCCCGTCCACCTTAAAACCCTTGAAATTTCAAGACGTCACCACTTCTGACCTTTTCACAATGTTTCATGGCTGTAGCTTCTAGAGTTTCGGAGAAAAAGTGACATATTGACGTATGCACGGAGACAGGTCGTGATTGCAATTGGTTTTTTTTTTGGTTCAAAGCCCTAAAAAGAAGTTTGCACCATCAGTAAAGGAAAAACCCGCAGAGGGAAGCACATTGGCTAAAGTGAAGAAAATCTAGGATCTCGTGGTAAACAATTCTTGGGAAACATTCACGAAAGAACAATTGAAGCTGTTAAAAGTGGGTTTTAGCTATACAGTGGCAACGAAGATAGCAACAGAAGAAGACATATTAGTGGCTATAAAGTTTGTGCCGAGGGGAAAAAAACCAATATTTAAGGGAGCAAATGGAAAAAACTGACAAAGAAAAAGGGTGACAAAATAGAAAGATTCAGGATCTTTATCGGGTGGTTTTCTAAATTTTAAGTGTGTACAATTCGTAAATATCTTAACCTTAGGTCTTTTCCCGAAGTTCAATAATGATTTACTTTGCTTTAATTTACAATATTTATCTTCTCAATAAAAGCAAAACTTTATAATGTTCACACCCACAAAATTGTCAAAAATTAATAGGTTATTAAAACAATTAGGTATTAAATTATTAAACTTTCAAGAAATCAAGTTTTAAAAAAATGGAGTTTCTTAAAAATAGGTACCTTATTTACTTAAGACTGCTTTAAAACTACCCGTTCACTGCATCCATTGAACTATTATCCCTCGTAGCCCTAACTACTTCTGCTTTGTGCGCGACAGAAGGAGATCTGTCGCGCACAAAGCAGTAGTAGTTAGGGCTACTGCTGATGCCACTAGTTTTTTCGTTTATGATTTGATTGGCTCCATTGCTGCCTCTTGATAAAGTACCTCGTTGGGGTAAGACCATCCGTCCTTCCATTTGTGTGGGCCTATGCAAGCCCGAAGGATTTTTCGCTCCACTAATTCCAACATACTTCCTTTTGTTTTTAGAGCTCCTTTCCATATCATCATCGCATATGTGATGATTGGACAAATCAGAATTTTATAGGCCAAACCTTGACTCGCTTGCTCACTGTTGTCTACTTCCTTAAAATATGTACGCATGTCGTTTTTTTCAAAACATTGAGAACGTGAGCACTGAAAGTAGCTTTCTTATCAAAAACTGCCCCCAAGTACTTCGTTTGCTTGGAGCAATGCACCATCTGCCCACTCCACTTAATCCTGGAGTCACAGATGCCTATTGCATGGTGACCTAACTTTTGTGGGATTCCTTGAGCACAATAAATTTACTTTTCTTTGCATTTATCTTGATTCCCCATTTAGGGCAGTAAGATATTCCAAGTATTTTGGAGCCTCGTTTTGGCAAAGCGCAAATTGTGCTCAGATGACCACACGATCAAGTCGTCAGTGAAAAGTTTCACATGGATTTCAGGTTTACATTCATCTCTTACGCTCGGGCCGTCAGAGGTGAATATATTGAAAATAAATGGGCCTAATCTAGACAAGTCAATACAAGATGAATCTGAGCTAGCTCCAGAAAGGCAGTTGTTCCCCTCATGAAGCTGTCCAAAACTTTCACAATATAAGCCAGAAAGCCAAAAATTATCATTTTGTAGTTAGTCCGCGTAGTGTAGTGGTTAGAACACTCATCCCATAAGCCGAAGGTCTCTGGTTCGACTCTGATTGGCGGCAACGAGATATATTTCGAGTGATTCTTCGGACGGACTATCAGCCCGTTCAGTATTGATACGGGCTGGTTTAAAACCAGAATGAATGGCAGCTAGGTGGACAAACACATAGCCAAATCGTGATACTGACATATTCAATTATGATAATTAGATACTCTAACTATCTCTAGGTGAAGTTCCGAAAGGGGTTGTAGTGCCACAATTTTTTTCAATCCTTTTGTAGAGAAAGCCACACAGGGTCAAAGGCTTTCTCTACATTGATCAGGCAAGTTGCAACAAGCTTATTATTATGCCAAATTCTCATTATATTGGCTTAGAACACGGCCTTAGAATCAACAGTGGAGTGGGCTTTTCTGAAGCCAAATTATCTTTCTGGCATAATACTTGCCTCCGAATAGAATTGTATGCTGCCTTGAAGTATTACCCCTTTCAAGCAGCTTATCTATATTCGAAAGCAGTAAAACCGAATGAGTACCGACTACGTCAGTACTGCCCGACTTCTAGGGTACTGCAAATATTTTTACGCATTTCCATTATTGTGGGAAGTAGCAAATGATGGTGCAATTATGCAGAATGACCGCGAGAAGAACAATATTGCTGTTTTTTATTTGCATCGTATGCTCCATATCTTTCCCTTCTTATCCTGCCATTCTTTAGTTAAAGAATTTTATGTGGGCATGAAATTAATGTTAACAAATTGATGTATTGAATTCCAGCAGGTTTCTAATGAAATTCTGGAAATGACAAAGGAAGGAAAACTCTGTTCAGTCTAGCCAGGTGTGAACGTTAAAAGCTGAATGATTAGAATTGTTTTTTTGTGGTTGTGAGGTGAATGCCAGTTGCGCACAGATTGGGGGGCTCCCACCCTCACAAGCGACTAGACTACCCACTAAACACCTCTCCTGTCAATCCGAGAACCCAACCTGAAACAGTTTGGCACATTACTTTCGCCCGGGTCTCGTTCTGTTACGCCGTAAGGCACCTTGCATGAGCCGATGGCAATGATCGAAATAAGAGACATTGACTGCGTCACGGATCTGGCCGAGGTAGAAGAGGCCATCGAAAGGGAGTTCCCCAGTGTGGGAAGGACCAAAGTGAAACTGACACCAGAAAACAACAGGGGACAACGCATGGTCATAGTTGACTTGACTGAAAAGGACGCCGAACAATTCCTGAACAAGGGTAAAGTAAGAATAGGGTGGGTTGTCTGTAGCCTCTTCAATGTTTCAAATGTCTTAGCTATGGTCAGACCACACAAGTATGCAAAGGACTCGATAAGAGTTCGCTATGTTACAAATACAGAGAAATGGGACATATAAGAAAAGAGTGTACCAAAGAGGAACACTGTATTCTTTGCAAGGATGCCGATCCAAAGCCTGACTTTGGACAGGTCTTGGAATCAGAAAAATGCCGGGTTTTCTAGGAAGCCCTAGCCAGGGCAAAATCATAACTTCGATGACCCGCATCCTGCAGCTAAGCCTACACCGCAGTTCAACCGCCCAAAATCTGCTTGAGCACTTAACGAGGGACATGAAAGCCGACTTCTTGCTGCTGACTGAGCAACACCATGATAAAAGTCCTGCATCATGGTATCCTGACGAAACTGATACTGCCGCTATCTGGGTTCAGAGCAGTGATTTCCAAGTGGAGAGTTGTGGACGGTGGATGGTTTCGTGTGGGTTCGGTGCTCAGGGACCACCTTCTTTAGTGTGTACCTAACGGCGAACGAATTGATATCATCTTTCCAAGCCAAGTTTAATGCTCTGGAGGGCGCTGTCTCGAACACAGAGGGCAAAGTGCTGGTTGGGGGAGACTTCAATGCTAAAGCAATCGAGTGGGAGATGCCTCAAACAGATCCGCGGGAAAAACGAATCCTGGAAATGGTGGCTAGGAGGGCGCTCGTCGTACTAAACACCGGAAATACGCCAACTTTCCACCTTATTGGCTGTGAGAGAACCATACCGGACATTAAATTCGCCTCGGAGTCCTTAATACGGAGGATACACAATTGGAAAGTATTAGAGGACTACTCAACCAGTGATAATCAGTACATTCTGCTTAAAATAAGTGATGCTGCCTCCTGACGTCTATGCTCTCGGCTTTCTACAGCTGGATGGAACATCGGAAGGATGGACGTTGAGAGGTTCTTCGAGGTGCTCACAGCAGGTGAGCCGCTGCAGGGAGCTTCGGGGGGGGTGGGACAGAAGAACTGGCAGCTCAAGACGTGGTGAACTCTATTATGAGCATCATGACGGCTGTTTGCTCCGCTTCTATGCCCCATCAAAAACCCGGGCAAAGCAAATCCCCAGTCTACTAGTGGTCAACTGAAATCGCTGAAAAGCGAAGGGAGTATCACAAGCTTCGACATGAGGCTCAACGGGTGCGGAGCCGTGACGAGGCATGCAACCGGGTGGCAGCATATAAGCTGGCCTTCGCAAATTGATCATCAATGGCAAGGCTCACTGCTGGCAAGACCTAGTGGACAATGTGAACAAGGATCCGTGGAGCTTTGGCTACAAGCGAGTTATGCGGAAGCTTGGCGCCCTACAGAAGCCTTGCATACATGATGCGGAAAAGATGTAAGAGATAGTGTGGGGGCTCTTCCCCGCCCTTCCCGCCCACGTTGACGCTATCCATGGTGAAACAGCAGTCGAGTGTCCACTCTTCACATAGCCGGAACTGGAGGAGCAGGTCCTTTCATTGAAAGCCAGGAAGGCTCCAGGTCAAGATGGTGTTCCAGCTGAGGTATTGCAGCTTGTCTATCATCGTTGTCCTGACTTGCTGTTCAGCACATTCAACGCTTGCATACGGGACGGGGTTTTCCCGGTACAATGGAAGATGGCGAGGCTCGTGCTGATCAGCAAGGGAAAGGGAGATCTCGAATCGCCCTCTGCATACCGCCCGTTATGCATGCTAGGCACGGCTGGGAAAGTGCTGGAGAAACTCATCAAGGGAAGATTCACTGCCGCAATTCGTGATACTGGGGACTTATCTCGTTGGTAGTACGGCTTTAGAGCAGGACGTTCTACTATCGATGCGATCGCAGAGGTCGTGAACGCGATCCAAAATGCAGACGCACATGGTCGCATCAAGCGACGCATCGTCCTGTTGGTGACACTTGACGTCAGAAATGCCTTCAACTACGCTAGATGGGTGGATATTCTGGATACGCTGGAAAACTCTTTTCAAGTTCCAGAATATCTAATGCGGCTTTTGAGGAACTACCTTAAGGACCGAGGCCTGCTCTACGACATGACACAGGGCTTACGAAAGATAGCGGTTACATAGGGTGTTGCCCAGGGATCTATCCTTGATCCAGACCTGTGGAACGTGTCTTACGATGGGCTACTGAGACTAGAGATGTCAGATGAGTCACGCCTGATCGGCTTTGCGGATGATGTTGCGGCTCTGGGCACTGGACGCATCGTTGAACAAGCACAACTTAGGCTAGGTATGCTAATGCGCCGAGTGAGACACTGGATGCTGCTTGCGGGCTCAGTTTAGCACTGGAGAAAACCGAATTGATCATTTTGACAAAAAAGAGAATCCTTAGAGTAAGGATGATCAGTATTGGAGATATACGAATCAAATCAAAGCCAGCAGTGAAGTATCTGGGGCTACTGATCGACTCGAAGATGAGTTTCTCTGAGCAAATCAGGGCAACGGCTGAGAACGCTGCTTCAGGAGCGTTGGCTCTGAGTTGACTTGGGGCCAACGTAGGGGGCCCCAGCCTGTTAGGAAGATGCATCTTGATGAGTGCTGTAGGGTCAGTGCTACTGTACGAAGCGGAGGTATGGGGCGACGCTCTCAGCAAGAAGGTTTACGGAAAGCGCCTGGTACAGGTACAGAGAAGATGAGTGCTGAGGATTGCATCTACGTATCTGACAGTCTCTGACTCGGCGGTGAAAGTCGTTGCAGGCGTGATACCTGTTGGCCTCCTTGCTAGAGAGCGCCGTGCTATTTATCTGCGTCGAAACGAGGATACAAGGGAGATGGTTGCCCGAGGAGAGAGACAGCGCTCGCTCAACGATTGGCAGCAGTCTTGGGTGAACTGTACGAAGGGAAGGTGGACTGCGCGCCTCATCCTGGATGTGACAGCGAGGCTAAATTGGAGGCATGGTGAAACTGACTTCTATCTGACCCAGCTTTTGAGTGAGCATGGGTGTTTTCAGTCTTACCTGCACAAGATTCGTAAGTCACGGTGCCCCGATTGTCGGTATTGCCCAGGAGAGGAAGAAAATATCTGCCACAAATTATCTGCGTGCATCAGATGAGACAGGCTGAGAAGGGCCCTCAACAGGGAACGGTAGAGCTCATCCCGCATAATATAGTCACGGTGATGCTCAAATCGGTTGACAAATGAAACCAGGTGGCAAATTTTGTTCGGATAGTCCTAAAGATAAAAGGGACTGACAGCAGCCGGGGGTGTTAGGGTTAGGGGATCTCTCCTTGCAGACAACCATCTGCCTCGTGTCGTCGTTTCGGCGCAGGTACGAATGAAGTACCAAAAGTGAATACTCAAATGATGCAATATTGCTATTTTTCATTGGCACCTTGTGCTCCATATCTTTCCTTTATTAGTCCGTCATCCTTTGATTATAGAATTCAATATTGCCATGAAACTAATGTTCATAAATAGGTGAGGTTTTTAGCAAATTTGTGAAAATGTCATAGGACGGAAAACTCTTTTCAGTCCAGCCAGTTGTGAACGGGTGAAAACAGAACCACGTTTCTTGTTCCTTAACAATGTATTTTTTATGGTCTTTTTAAGATTTGTTTTTTGTACTCTATTCTACAAAAAGGAAATCTAGATTTAGAAAATAAATAACACGACACTGAGTTACCTTATAATTAATTTTTGTAAACGATACGGTTTTGATTCACGGTAATGTAAGTTTGACAATTGTAGCATTAACAAAGAATTAATGTATACTCAAACTCTTAAATTTCAAAAACGTAGCAATTCAGTAGTTATATTATATTATTAGTAGATATATAACGTAGCAATTTAGTTGATATATTCCATTTGAAATTCCCTTTTTTAAAAGTATTTAATTCATGTGATATATTTACTAAACTACTAGTAGTGTCAAGCACAAATTGAAAATCCCGAAAGTTTCCAGAAAAAGGATCTAGTTTTTTGTTGTGTTTGTTTTTGAAAACTCTTGGTGAATCTAAAATTTCTTTTTGATTTTTTCGCAAATTTTTAGTTTAGCTTAGTTGAGTAAAGTCCAGCTTAAATAAAGTGGAAACAAGTTGACTGATTAACAAAGTATCTTTTATTTAAACGATTTGTGTTATTTTTGTAAGGAGCAGCACTCATTTGAACTGCGAATTTCCCAGACTGCAAAATGAGGAAGTTGCGGCTATTTATTTTAATTATTCAGTCTATGCATCAACCAGTGCAGAATCGGATCTTCGAGAAGATCCTTATGCATTGATCGCACAATATTGGGTAGCAATGCCTTTGGAGGTGGTTCAATGCACTCCAGTTCTTGGGAATATTGGATCCGGCTAAAAATCTCTTTCGTCTTAGACATTGGTTCGTAGGTGGTTGGCAGTATACTCGTATTCATCAAAGATAATACCCTGAATTAATGATATGTGTGCTGTATGAAATTTTTGACGAGCCAGTCGTCTTGACGATTATAAGACTGCAGAAGCTGCATTGGGCTGGACACATGAATCGTATGGATGAACAACGGATACCCAAAAGGGTCTTCGTTAGGAGAGCTGAAGGCCGGAGACCAGTGGGGGAAGCCCAGGAAACGCTTGTCTAACTCGGTCGACAAAGACAGTTCATCGTTGCTCGGATCTCGAAACTGGAGGACGCGGTCAATAGACCGAGACAGTTGGAGCGGAATTCACAGAAAGCGAAAGCTCGAGCGGGGCTGTAGTGCTACCAAGAAGAAGAGGAGAAGAAGTAATGAAGGAACAATGAATATGTCTCACCAGTTAATTGGTCTTACGTCTCTTCTTCGTGTTGTTGCCAATTCAGCCCACCCAGAAATATCTTGCGTCTTTTTTTCGGATAGCTTAGTAAATTTAAAAGGCAAACACTTGACGCCACGAGCAAGGCATTTGGGAAAATTTTAAAATGTTTTTGGCCAAGAGCACCACGGAATTTGCGTGAAAGGGGTCAACAGCAGTTCTCACTTTGCTTCACCGTCGAAATATGCCATAACCTCGCATGTCATAAAATGACTCGAATGTTTGCCTATGTATCGAAACTCACAAGCAAAAATCCACGATTGTCATCACACCAAACGAACAGCGAGACCAACTAGACGGGATGCGGGAATATTGCAAAACTCACCCGAAAGATTTCGTGGCGACATCTATCATTTCTCCATGAAATATCTCCGGTAATTATTAAGTCACGTTCCACACGTTATCTGTAATCGATTAACTCTACTATAAAAGCTGCTCTCCTAACAACCCAACCCAATATCGTAACGAATCTTTATATTTAGCTTCAATCAACTCCTACCCTAGAAACAACATATGGTGAAATGGAAATTTTATCTTGTTTCTTTTGAGTCTCCACTTATTCATGCTTGTAGCTTCTGTTTCCTCTTTCTTTTCCTTCACTCCAAGGAATGAATAATTCAGCATGTGTGATATTAAACAATAACACCTGACAGGTCAGTTGAAAAATTGAAGGAAAGAAAATATTATGGAGGCAAATCGAAAGAAGTTGTCGATTTTGAATGATTTACGAATGACAGCAAGGGACTCTTTTTCCTGAAAATTGGAGTCAATTTTAAAATATTATTTTTCATCTCTCATTGAGGTGTGGATCTGCTTCAATGAAATTTTTCTCTCTATAGTATGGATACCCATAGTATTCCGATTTTTTAATAAAACAAAATGCTTCCATAAACTTCCACCCCAAGCAATTATTGCATTAATTTTCCATCAAAAACTAATTTTTTACCACAAATTGGTTTCCGCGTAATCCCAAAGCCATAATTGATTCGCTAACATTTTTCAAATGACTCAATTTCTAGTGGTTTCCACGACCTAAATCAAATTACGAAGATTTAATATTCCTTCGCTCGTTCACTCCTTTGGAGAGTTTGCAGAGTAGCGAAGCTAGTTGTGATTACCGCCTCCAGCGGAAACCATTGTCCTTGACGATCTTTTTGAACTATTGTGCATACAAACTACCAGCATTCCACTTCCTTACACTTTACACTCTCTCTCACTAAACTCACTATAGTAGCGACTATCGCGCGTAATCTTTAGACAACTTCTTCGCTTCGCTCATTCCTTCCAGGACTTGTTTAAAAACTTAGACTACCATTTTTCGGTTTTCTTTAATTAGACGAACTGCATAAACTCAATGTTGGAAATTAATTTCCCATGGTAGCACTTTAGTAGCGAAACTTTAACGTTATTTCCTTCAGTCGTCTTAAGAGATTTTCTTTTTGAAAACTTTTCAAACCAAACAACAATGATAGGGAGGTAGCGGTGAAGGTGATGGGGTAGCGGAACGATTTCTGCTCAACGGAAGCGAAGGTCGAAGATGTTGGATCTGATGGTGAAAGGGTACAGGAGCGCGATTGTGATGCGGGCGTTCTTGCAAAATGTTTGGGACTCGGATGGCAAAAGATGAAGAGTCGTTTGAAATTGAGCGACATCTGAGCTTAGTATCTTGGCAGCATTTCATATCATCTAAATCAAGCAAAGATGAAGTGGCCACCGCTAATCCCTGGCAGTGTTCAAAAGGGATACAACGATCCAGGGATGTCGAGGAACGGTAAGAATGATGTGAAAAGTGTCCAAAACAGTTTGGCATTTGACTAGAATTTGGGATTTTTCAACGGGTGCCTACTTAGAAGTTGTTTCCTTTGAACCTTTCCAGGCATTTTCATGTAGTCCAGGTGAAAATCAGGATTTAATCGCTTCTTTTGTTGTGGCTCGTTAGGCTTTTAATCTTTTTTGATTCATTCGAAGAATATAAGTCCTGTGGTTTTCTATCTAGTTCTGATTGTAATAACTTTGTCCGTGATGGTACTTAAATCATGTCAGGAATAAGAAAGGAAGCTTTGTTCAAATTGGTTGCGGACATGTGCGAGGGTGGGGTCTTTAAAAATATGAAATTACGAGTAATTATTGAAATGGATTTAGCAAGGAGGAGTACAGAAGGAAGTGCTAGTTCATTAGAATTATAGATATTTTCACAATGCTAATCTTCACTTCATTGGAAGTTAGAGGTGGATATAATTATCCTTTCTATCATATAATTTAACTTGGTTGAAACTTTCTAAACATATTCTGATATAGCATTGTTACCACTGCAGTTATTCTGAACTGTCTCTGGAGAATGTTGTTTCAGTACGAGTCATGAGAAAGGGAAATAATGCACTCATATTAATATCATTTTATCAATTCGAAGTTTATTGTGGATTCGAATCGCCTGTCAAAGCTTATTTTAGGTACACGATAACACGAGGCAAATGCGATTCTCTAGACACGCGGTGACGTAACATTTACGTGGATAGAATGGGGAAGTAGTGTTTGCATATTATAGGGGATAGAGGGACTAGTTCAATGCATCTGTTTAGTAACCAGAACAACAATATATAAAATTTTAAATAAAGGGTGGTCCAACTATAATGTACGATGTTTATTGTGAGTTACACCTTAACATCAAGTTTTTCGCCCAATTTAATTTCACATTTCTTTGTTTCACTGTTTGATAAATTCAACTATGGAGAGGTACACAATTGAGCAGCGCGTTAAGGTTGTTTAAACCTTTAACGAAACTGGCCGTTCAAATCAAATTGCATTTCGTGCACTTCTCGGTTTTTTTTTTGGTAAGCATAATCGACCAAATGTGTCCTCAATCGGGAGAACCGTGTGGAAATTCAGCAAACCATGTCTGTAGGAAATGTGAAATCACCTGTGCATGCTTGCCCAGTTCATTCTGCGGAAAACATTGCTGTTGCTCGCATAGTGTAGCAGAAGAGCCCTCAACTTAGACTCGTTCTCGTGCTCAACAATTGAACATCGCACGAATATCACTGAAGTGAATTTTGAATAAGGATTTGAATTTACACGCTTACAAGGTTCGATTGACTCAAGAGCTGAAGTCTACTGACTTTTTGAAGCGTCTGTGTTAACACTCGACAATGAGCACAGGGGCTTGGAATCTGATTGATGTTAAGTTACACGACACTTCACCATCCTTCGGTTAGTCGCTCACTGGTCTTTTCAATTTATGACTATTGCTCACTTATTTCACGAATCTAAGCACGGACCACAAGTTTTTTTCTTTTTAAGAGTTGCATTGCTGTACCGGTTTAGGGTATTTAATTTGGTCGACACATCATCTATCTTTTTAATGAATAGCTTTTGTTTTGTCTTATCGCATTACATAACCTTTTTCGCTTAATCCATAACAGTTTTACTGTCTTAAAGTATGGCTATCGTATTTAAGTATCATATTCATTATCGTATATAATTATCGTTTTGCGTTCCCGTATCATTATCGTTTATAGTTATAATATTGCGTTATCGTATGTAATTATCGTATTGCACTCCTATATCGTTATCATTGTAATTCGCGTATCACATTACGTTAATACTTACCTTTAATCTTTCACTGCTGATTTTTTTATTTTGTTACATTTATATCATTTCTAGCTTCTAATTAATCAACACCTTAGCATACATTTGGCTTTAATCAATAATTAAGCTTATAATCGGAAGTTTCAATTTCCGTTCCCGCCTACATTCAAAATAAAGAACACCTCCCTTATACACGCCCGAAAATTTATCGTGGGATATTCTGGAATTCCGAAAACATTGACAACGCTATTAAAAACGAAAGATCAACCGAAGTTTTCATGGAAGAAAACTGCAGAGGCGGCATTAAATAGTAACATCTCAAACTCGGAAATATCCCTTGATTTTGATATGTACCGTTGTGATCGGGACTTGGCCTCTGCAAATAAAGTAGATGGAGGTGGTGTTCTTGTAGCTGTTAGTAATACAGTGCGTAGCTCCCTTTGTGCTGATTTTTGCTTTTCCCGTGTTGTGGATTGTGTGATTGTCAAGATCTTCCTTCCTAACAATACATCTTTATTTGTTTCCTCTGTCTACATACCTAGTAACTCTCCTTTGTATGTGTATGAGACATTCTTTGACGAGTTTTCCTCTTATGTCTTATTGCAACATCCGCAATCTTCAATTCTAATATGCGGTGATTTTAATTTGGGAACAGTGCAATGGACGAAGAACCTTCCTTTCTCTGTTTCATCAACCGATGCATCTCCTTTATCCCTCTCCTCGTTTCTATCACTCTGTTCACTATCGCAATTCAATAATATCCCTAATGCTTATGGTCGGGTACTTGACCTTGTTCTTTCTAACTTTCCACTAAACTGTCTATCTGTTTCCACTGCATTAAATCCTCTAGTGAGTTTCGATAGTCATCATCCACCATTATCGCGCGATCTCTCCATTACACTTTTGTCAAGTCGTATGTTTGCTTCTTCGCCAAAATTCAACTTCTTCAAAGCAAACTACGAAGCTTTAGCCTCCGAGCTGAGCTTGATTGACTGGCAGGAGTTTTTTGATAATTTGGAGTGTGAGGAAGCTCTGAATAAGTTTTATAATTACCTCTATGAGTTGATTAAACACTTCACACCTTTACAAGCTCTTCGCAAAGTAAAGCAGAAACCATGGCTGACCAAGCAAGTATTAAGTGCCTTGAATGCTAAAAGTAAGGCACACCGCCGTTTCAAGCGTTGTGGTACTGAAGAATCCAGAGCCCGCTTTTGTGATCTACGTCTTGCAGCAAAAAAAGAACTAAAGACTGCAATGAAGAACTACTTCAGTAGCTTGGAGAGTTCCCTCATGGCGAATAATGCGAAACCATTCTGGTCATACATTAGATCCTTTAAGTCCTCCTCTTCTGGTCCGCTGGAATAATATAGTTAGCTCTTCTCCACAGGAAATTTCCAACTTGTTCTCTCAGTTCTTCTCGTCAACTTTTATTCCTTCTTTTCATGGCTCTAATCCAGTTAATACACCCGTACTTCACTCTTTTGACATTTCTTCACTTTTCACTGACCATATCGAAGTTGAATCCCTCATTAATTCACTTAATCCTAATATATCACCTGGTCCTGATGGCTTTCCGAATATTTTTGTCAAGTCATTAGCGTCTTCGCTTTGTATCCCTCTGGCATTTCTCTTCAACCTCAGTCTAAAGACTGGTATTTTCCCTACTTATTGGAAAAGAGCAAACGTTGTTCCTATTCTTAAAAGTGGTGATCCTTCTCCTGTGTCCAATTATCGTCCTATTTCCTTAATTTCCTGTTTCCCAAAATTACTTGAGCGTCTGGTACACAACCGGCTTTCAGTTTCATTGACCCCTATCTTGTCGAAAGAACAACATGGGTTTCTCAAAGGTCGCTCTACGACCTCAAATTCAATTGAATTCACCGATTTCATTGCTAAGGCCCTAGACACTCGATTGCAGGTTGATGTAATCTTCACTGACTTCTCGAGGGCATTTGACACGGTCAACCATCAACTTCTCTGTTATAAACTGAAAACTTTTTGAGTTGTCGGCCCTCTCTTATCATGGATGGACTCCTACTTGTCTTCTCGTATATGTTGTGTTAGTTACTGTGGAACTACCTCTATTCCATTCTATCCGTCCACTGGTGTTCCTCAAGGTTCCATTTTAGGTCCCCTCCTATTCCTATTGTCTATAAATGATCTTCCTTCGGTTATCGCTTCCAATTGTCTACTGTATGCCGATGATTTTAAAGTCTTTCGAGCTATCAGGTCTGTACAAGATTGTCAATATCTTCAGGTGGACCTGATTGCACTAAGTAACTGGTGTTCGTCTAATTACCTCTGTCTTAATGTTGCCAAATGCTATAAAATGACTTTTAATCTAAATCGTTCCACTCGCTGTTGTGAGCTCTGCTAAGGACCTTGGCGTTACTTTTGATCCTAAGCTCAATTTTGATGCACACGTTCTAATCGCGACTACTAGGGCCTCGAAAATATTGGGACTAATTTTCAGGCACGCTCATAAATTTAACAATATCTCTACCCCTGTCCGCTTGTTTATCTGTCTTGCCCGTCCTATCCTCGAATATTGCTCTGTAATTTGGTCTCCCTGACACTCCTACCTCATTGACTCGTTAGAGAATGTCCAGCGTAAATTTACTCGTGTCTTGTTTTACAAATTCAAAATCCCATATCAACCCTATGACTGCCGTTTATCCTTCCTACGTTTGCCTACTCTGTCATCCCGTCGCATGTATCTAGTTCAGTGTTGTCTGTATCAACTCTGCCACAATCAAATTTCATTAACATTGTTTGCAGACCAACGTCTTCGTCAATCTTCGCGTTCTTCTCGGGCAAACAATTTTTTCGTGCCACCGTATGCCCGTACAAATTTATATTTTCACTCTTATTATACGAATGGTGAGGAATCATGATAAGCTTGAGCTTAGGCCTTTTTCCGACTCATACCGAGTTTTTAAATTGAAGTTAAGAAGCCTGATTCTTAAAACTCAACTGGAGTAAATATTAGACTTAATTTTCTTTTTTTGTGTGCTTTAATTTAATTTTACACGCATGTTTATTGTTGTTAGTACCATTGAATTTCTTTTTTATATTAATTTTAACACAATTCTAATTTTCATTAATTTTCTTTTCTGTTTGTTTTGTTCCATTTTGTAATTGGATTATGTTTATCTGTTAAATGGAATTTAAATAAATAAATATATAAATTCAGCAAGTTGAAAGCTCTAGTATGTAACGAGCCCGTACTAGCAATTGGTGAACCAAGGGCTGACTATGAAGTGCATACCGATGCCAGCTCTGCGGACTTAGCTGAAATTTTAATGTGATCCAGTGAACATGAAAAACAAAGGCCAATGTTCTAATACAGCCGATATTGCACCGACAGCGAGCGATAATATAGTAGTCATGAGTTGGAGGTCCTTGCAGTTGTTGAGATATGGAAGCGTTTCCAATTTCACCTGTTGAGTAGACACTTTCGAGTGATTACTGACTGTGGTAAAATAACTACGACTAAATTAACGAAACCGCTTAATGCCAGAGTGGCTTCCTGGTGGCTTAAACTACAGGATATGATTCAGAGGTAGTGCACCGATCCAGAATCTGGATGGAACACGTCGACGCGTTAAGCCGTCAGCCAAATGAGAAACCACATGAGGCAAACACAGTTGTAGAGAACATTTTGATTGTTGAAACTGACCAAGACAATTCGTTGGTTACAATGCAATGACAGAACCCGAGATTGAAGGAAATGATCGAGGTGCTTTCGGAAATACGCATTTTGAAGCAATCTTCATAGCTTAAACAAGATTATATCTTGAGAAACGGTCAGCTGATGTGTGGCGTCGATGGAAATTTCAAGTTTGTGGTACCTTCAGCTCTTCATTGGAGAATTATCAAGAGCAATCACGATGATGTAGGACACAATTCTGTGAATTAAAGAATTGTTCTGGTCACATTATCGGACACCAGATCCATTCAGCAAATTCGCTATGGTCCGAGCGATAGGGTCAACGAATACTAAACCTGTCGTGGCAATGCTGAGCGATATTACGTCCTACTTTAGCTTGCCTACTTAAATAATAACAGGTAGAGGGGCTGCCTATACGTCGAAAGAATTTGCGAAATTCTGCGAGCGATGCGATATTCAACACATTAAAGCACCAGTTCTGACATCTCAAGCCAATAGACAAATTGAACGGATTAATCAGTCCATACTTTCTTTCAGCAAAAGTTCGAAAGGGATGGGATGATTTTCTATCGAGTTTCTAGTGGTTTCTCAGTACCCAAGTGAATTTTACCACGGGATTTACGCCGAATTACATTGTTTTCGGTTTTTGTTTGCGAGACTTTATCGCCAAGCGCATATTTGAAGCATTAAACCATGATCTGAATAACGTGCTATTACTACCAGCCACTCAGATACGACAAAAAGCTGCTGACCGGCTCAGAGAGAGAGCGATAGAAACGACGATTCGACACAAAATACAAGCAGTCGTATACGTACAATGAAGGAGATTTGATCGTCTTGGGAAATATTCCATCAGTGACTGTACAATCTCAAAAGCTGGAATCGAAATACTGTGGACCATATTTTGTGGCCAAGGCCTTGAGACACGGCCGCTACCGATAAAATGAAACCCTAATGTAGTTTGAGTCCTGAGTTGGATTTCTATGATGATGACAAGGATGGCAATGATAAAATCAAGACGATTCCAAATTAGGAGGGGCCGAGCTGTTAAATTATTGAGGGATCTGGCAATGTCGGATAAGAGTAAATGGAGTCACGATTGGCGAGATGGAGCCAGTTGATCCCTGGCCGTGAATACTGTCGATGTGAATAAAGAATATTATTATGAAATTAGTCAGCATTTTATTTATCTTCACTTATGCTATTCTAACATGACCAAAGCATGGTTTTGACGATATCACCTCCTGGAGTGCTGATGCATACTATCAAGAAAATAAGATACTCTCTAGTGTAGGTCAAAAAGGGGCTGTGGTGTTAAAAGCAAAATCATCATTCTGATGCCATTCTCTCGTTTTTGATTTGATTTCTGGGAGTTTAAGCCATCATTAAAGTGAGTCTACACTCTAATATTTGTGGTCATGGTCTTGATTAAGTTGTGGTATCACAATGGCCTCTTAACTGTACATACTTGAGACTTCAACCAGAAATTTACTGAGGGGTCTGTAGTAAATAGGTGTGGATAATATTGTCCGTGAAGAACTGCAGCGATAGATTTGTTGAGATCCTCCGAGATTTGGCGTTATCTAAGGATACGTGAATACGCTGGCAGGCTAGCGTTGCGGTGTCGTGGGGTGGATTCTTTTCCCTAGCACAAGACCCACTACAAAAAAAAAAATATTTTTCGTATCCACGAATTTACGAGAAGGTTTTATCATTATCGACCGGAGTCAAAAAAGGAGGTAACCTGCTAAGGAAATTTCAATTGTGCTGGTTCAGAGGGCACATAGGACCTTGAGAAAACGGACGGACTGACAGAGACTTCATTGTTACCGACAATACTTATGGCCCACAAATAAGAGTGGGGTATCCAGATGGAAGCGGTGCCCCCTCGCACCATCCCAACCGGGTCGAGATCCAAACGTAGACGTGGCTATTTATTTCCCCTTTAGAGTGAAAAGCTCATACAAACGCTCGTATTCCTCATTTGACTCTTACCCTCAAATGAGGAATACTAGCGTAACCGATATGCAATGAAATCACATAACCCTATATCATAAAAGGGCACGCGAGCGGAAGGCTACTCTACCCAGCAAGAGCCCCTGTTGAGCAAAAAAAAAAGGAAAGAGCGCACCCGATGGCTAGCCCATTTTAGCGGAGGAGCCTTATAACGATGCGGGTTCTGGATCTGGTCAGGTTTTCAAAAAAAAAAGGGAAGACTGAATCTTTAAGTTTTAACAATCCATTTATTTAGTACTTCGAATTATAAGATTCATCAGTTATAAGTTAAATTGCTAAGTAGAGATATAAATGGTTAAAAAGAGAAATAAAAAAATGTAATATTTTAAACGTTTACTACTGCAAACATTTTAGGAAGAATGAATGCATTCATTCTTGTACAAATATTTAAAAAAACCCAGTTTTATCAAAGTGCGATTCATTGTCTTTTGTTTATTAGCAGTATTCACCAATTCTTGCTTCTTTTATGAAAATTAATGCCACTTACTCCTGCATCATTCATCCAGTTGGGGCTTTGAAAAAGTCAATTTTATTTTTAAATGAATACCTGTATACTGCACCAATTTTCAGTTACAGATGTTTATACTTCTGGCAATGGGGAAGACCGCACTCGACTAACCGCCATTGTATTAGTTGATGAATGGAGGGTGGACGTAACTCTAGTAGTTTGGCCTGCCGGACATTTATTCGCTATTGGCAATCGTTGTAAGAGCCGTTATTCTTTGCGAAAGAAGTCCACCCGTGGATGCTGAAGTTCTTCTGGCCCCGAACGTGCTCTACGCTCGATATAATTGTCCAGGTTGGGTGCTGTGCACTGCCATACGTCGTGAATAGACAAGTGGTTGTATTTATAGCAGCAATTCGAACTCAGAGACGATCGTAATCTTCAGCGGTACTAACTTTACGATGACCTCTTATCTGTGGTTAGGTCGGAAGCATCGGTGAAATTTCTCGAGGAGTTCGCGAGTTGGAAGTAGTACAGGCAACGAGTTTTTTGCGGAAATTATTCTGTGCATCGATCAAATCAGTAACGTGTTGAGGTAAACCAGAGAGAAAACACCACACAAAATCGATTTAGCTGTTCGGAAACCGGCCACTCGCTCCCCTACTTGTTTTGCAACAAATAAGATGTAACTCCTTTCTGCACCTCAGAATGCAAGTTTTTACCCATTTGACTCAAAAACCTTTCGAGCCACAAATCGCAGGCATGCAAAGCTTTCACCGTAGCACCAATTTTCCGACTTTTCCCCAAAGTCAGATTTTGGAGTTTTCCGTGCAACGACAGAGGAGCCTTGGACTGGGTGCAGGCGCACTAATTCGAAAGGATTCGATTTCGCACAATCGTATCTTTCCAGGACCTTGAAGGATTTCGCTCTAACCGAGACATTCACCATGCGAAATCACTCCCGCAATGTTCAGATCCCATAACTTTCTGGGGACACCCATTTTGCTTCTTCTCCTTCTTCTTCTTAGCACTACAGCCCCTCTCAGGACTTCGCTTCCTGCAAACAGCGCCTCCAACTGTCTCGGTCCATTGACCGCGTTCTCCAATTCCGAAATCCGAGCAGCGATGAACTGTCTTCGTCGACCGAGTCAGACCTGTGTTTCCCACTGGCCTCCATCTTTCAGTCCTGCCAACGAATACCTTCTTGGGTATCCATTGTTCGCCCATACGATTCATGTGTCCAGCCCATTGCAGCTTCCGCAGCCTTACAATCGTTGAGACCTCTGGTTTGTCAAAAATTTCATACAGTTCATGGTTGTATCGAGTTCACCATTCGTCCCCGTCTAGTTTCGCTCCGATTATTCGCCTCAGGACGCGTCACATTAAGGCATTCAATATATTTGTGGATGCTTGGGTAAGGGTCCATGTATCACACCCATAGCACATAGTACACACAGGTTTTATCACAGATTTGTATACTTAGAGCTTTGTTTTCCTGTGTACGCAGTTAGCCTTCAAGATCATCAATACTGAATAAAATATTTTATCTGCGAGCAGTACTCTTTGGCATATTTTGTCTCTTTCATTGCCCGTTTTTGTTATTTTGGCGCCTAAATACACAAATTCGCTAACATTGTATTTGAGGTATTTTTTCCCGACTGCGTCATGAGTTTTGTTATATTTCCATTGATTTGTAGCCCTACTAGCTTTGCTTCGCTGTCGAGTTTCAAAAAAGTTCTTTGCCAGTTGTTAATGACTGCGACAAAATGTTGATGTCATCTGCATAGGCTACTACTTGGCTCCACTTGTATGGTCATGTACCTCGCGTATTCACTTGTAGCTTTCTTATGACGTACTCCAGAGCCAAATTGAATAGCATTGGGGCCAGCCCATCCCCCTGCTTTAGTCCGATATTTGTGTCAAAGGCATCGGTGAGTTAGTTATTAATGAGGACTTGGGAGGTCGTCGATGCCATTGTCATTTTGGTAAGAGGGATTAATTTGACTGGGATGCCAAAGCAAAGTATTATTTAGTACAGTACAGTACAGTACAGTGTCGTATGCTGGCTTGAAGTCAACGACAATTTTGTGTGCGTCTATGTTGAACTCCCAGCATTTTTCAAGTACCTGCTTGACTGTGAACAATTGGTCTATTGTAGATCTACGTACCCTAAAACCACCTTGATACTCCCCACTAATGCTGTTGGCGTATGATCCGGTTTTATTTTCTATGATTTTTGAAAATATTTTATACGCCGTACAAAGTAGTGATATGTCTCTATAATTTTCGCACTGTAGCTTGTCATCTTTTTTGTGGATAGGCTATATAATTGATTGGCTCCCTCACTTTCGACATATGTTCTTGTTGCCAAATGTACTGAATGACTTTGTGAATAGCTTGATGAACACTACTGCTACCATATTTGATGGGTTCCACTGGAATCTCATCGATGCTCGCCGCTTTATTATTCTTTTAGGCATTGATGATGGAACAAACTTCATCCAGAGTTGGTGATGCCAATGGAAGTTCTCCGCCAACATCTACAGGCTCTGATATTCTGGAGCTGTGCGGAGGATTAAGGAGGTTCTTGACTTCTTTAATCTTGGTTTCATCAGCGATGATAGTGCCGATGCAAGTGTGGTTTTGGTCTGATAACCACGTTTCAGGCTTTTCACTACCTTTTATGCATGTCATGTGTTCTTGCTCGCTAAGCTTACATCTATACATCTCAATTGGTCGTCATACAGGATTATCCATTTCGTGGTAGGAAAGTAAAATCCTGCCATTTGACATTTGTCAGAATTAAATGTCATCCAAAGTGTGTTTTTTTAGCTGATGGTCTGCCATTTAGAAATATGGATCGTTTAATAGTCAAAGAACGCGATAAAATTATTAAATTTTATTATAAAAATGGTGATTATGCTGTATCAACATTTAGGGCTTTACAAGCCGATTACGGTCGACATAATCGACCTACACAGCAAACAATTTCAAACACAATGAGAAAATTTGAAGAAACTGGATCGGTTATTGATATTGCAGAGCCTGTCCATCATCGCAACATTCGTTCTGCTGAAAATATCGCTGTCGTTGCTCAAAGTGTGGAGGAAGACCCGAATTTTTCGAATCCTCGACGTGCTCAACATATGGGCTTGTCTTACGGCTCATTGTGGCGGATTTTGCATTTGCATCTCCATCCATACAAAATCTAACTTGCTCAAGAGCTTAAGCCTCAAGACCATACACAACGCAGAATGTATGCGAATTGGGTGGTTGAACAACTAGCCATTGATAACGATTTTTCGAACAAAATTTTCTTTAGTGATGAGGCTCATTTTTCGCTCAGTAGTTACGTAAATAAACAGAATTGCCGCATATGGGGCTCTCAAAATCCTCAGGTGATTGCAGAAAGGCCTTTACATCCGGAAAAAGTGACCATTTGGTGTGCATTATGGTCTGGTGGTGTTATTGGCCCGTAATTTTTTGAAAACGATCAATGAAGAGCCATTACAGTCAATTCTGACCAGATGTTAACCGATTATTTTTGGAGAGAAATTGAAGATTATGATCTGGAGAGCATGTGGTTTCAACAGGATGGAGCCTTAAGCCACACAACACAAGCTAATCGAGCACTTTTGCAAGAGAAATTTCCAGGACGCGTAATTTCGAGATTGAGTGATGTCAATTGGCCCGCAAGATCCTGCGACGTAACACCTTTGGATTTCTTTTGATGGGGCTATGCAAAAGATCGTGTTTACGCGAACAGTCCTCATAGTTTTGAGCAATTGAAAACCAATATTCGTGAAGTTATGGCCGAGATATTGCCGGAAACGTACCGAAAAGTCATTGAAAATTACCTGAAAAGTATTGAGGCCTGTAAGGTGTCCCGTGGAAGACATTTGAATGATGTTGTATTTCACGGATAATGGCAAGGTTCGTTCTTTACATTGAATAACAAATTTTGTTTCCATCTGAATATTTGATGCGTTTTCTTTAGCTTTGCTTTCCCAAGCATAAAATGGATAACCCTATATTACTGTTGCAACCACCGAATTCACCGCAGTTGCAGACATTAAGTTTCAGCAGAGGGATGTGTAGCCCGGGGTGGCATACTGAGGCTGGCTAGCACTCAATTGTGTCATAGGACTCCCGGAATACCCTCTGTTCGTGCTGAGCCGGCATACATATAATAACTAACACAAAGGGAAAAGGACGGGAAAGAGGAGGTCATCCTGAGAAATGAAAGATTATCGTCTTAATGTGACATGGCCGTTTTATTCACTTCAACAATTCAAATTCAAACCAAAATATACGAAGAATAACAATATAAAAAAAACCAATAAAAACCCCTTTCGAAATTTAAAACAACATAACAAAATAAGCTATAATATATCAACATAAACTAATTCAATATTATAAATAATATAATAAGCAAACTACTGGAAAATATTGTAGTTTATAATATATTAAAAAAAAAGAAAAACTGAATTGGTACTCACTTCTTTCCTTGTAGAACGCCGAGCGCCCGGTGAAATACAACAAAAGAAGCGTGGGGTCGCTGAAAATTAGATTGTAAGTTAAAATCACTAAGACAAAAAAAAGCGCAATGGCCATTTTCGTCAGCACGAATTGTTTCCTCTCAAATTTTTCTTTTTGTTGCACCACAATGTGGGTGCTGAGCTTACAAGTGTATATTTAAATTTTAATTACTAGTTATTAATGTCTTTCTAACTTCACTCCTTTCACTTCTGATTTTTTTTCCACTGAACTCTGATCCAAAACTTCCGGCACTAGAAATTCCATTCAAAAACGTTCGTTCACTCATGATTCCACCTTCGCCTCATAACCCAAATCAAGGTTTTTCTTGTTCCCGCACTCCAAATCGACAAAATCTTTCTTTTTCTAACACCGCACAAAATCAAATCCTTCTTATTCCTAAAGCCCAATACTCACTGCCAGTCAAATACCAACTGCCCTCAATTCTGCATAAAATCCCACATTTCACCCCGAAAAAATCCGATCCGACAATCCTTTCATTTTTCATTACCACTGCCGCATCTGGATAACGTAATCGAAGTTCATTACACTTCGATTCCGCTACCCACACATCTTTTCATACCGACAACCGCAATAATTTCCATTTTTTCATATATGGCAATTTGCATAATCAAAGAAGCGTTTGATTGGATGCAAAGGTACACATAGAGATTAAGAAGCCTGATTCTTAAAACTCAACTGGAGTAAAAATTAGATTTTATTTTTGTTTTGTGTGCTTTAATTTAATTTTAAATAAATATTTATTATTGTTAGTACCATTGAATTTCTTTCTTTCTTCACTTAATTCTCATTTTCATTAATTTGCTTTTCTGTTTGTTTTGTTTCATTTTGTAATTGAATTCTGTTTTATCTGTTAAATGGAATTTAAATAAATAAAAAAATAAATATACATATACGGAAACTATTGATTTTGCGTATACTCCAAAAAGAGTGCTTTCCTGCGCTCGGGGAACTTGAACCCAGGGTCCCAGCAGACCCCCGGTCGAGAATCCGGAACGCTACCAACGGAGCCATATTTTGTTGATTTCATCTAATAAGCAACTTCAACTATGCATCTGGGTATGAAATTGAATTCTGTTAGTAGGGAAACGTGAATGAACTTTCTTTAGTATAAAAAATTAAATGTGTTAGTGGGAAATAATAAATAGAATGTTGTTAGTGGGAAAATTGAAATTATTAGTATATATTATTTTTTGTAGTTGGAAATAAGGCAAAAGGGTAGGATTGTGATGATGGAGAAATAAAAATTATAGGGAAATTGGAAAAATGTTAATAAAAATAAATAAATACAAAGAGGAAAAGGTAGAAGTGCCCAAAGGAACATGGAGATGTTACGGCGGCAATTTAAAGTTGCGAATGGGAGAAAGTCGGTACGTCGGAATTTGCAACAGAATTTTCTTTTCTTAATCCGAATTATCTTATTCGCTGCTCTTCTGAGATTTTCATAGTGTTCTCTCATCGTCCTGGTTTTCCTACCTATATACCAGTATTCTTTGTACGAACCAGTCATTCCTCTTGCGCCGGACTTGATGTCCGATTGTCTGTTTTGCTTGTCGTCACCGAATCGCGAATGCAGCACAGAAGTGGATCTACTCGCCACAATCCACAAATAAACGAGAAATTGCACTTGTTCGACAGCTTTCCCAGTTACCATTGCTTCGCTCGCGAAAAATCTTCTTGGCTGCACCGCCAGGACTTGAGGGTAAATTATACAAATTTTCACTCTTATAGCTCAATTCATCTGTCTTTTCTTCACTGACATGCTCTTTCCATTTTTGGATTTCTTGCAACTAAACTTCACTGATTCACATTAGAAAACTTTTCTAGAAGCCAAATTTACGGACTCTTAACAAACTCAACTCTACCGAGCAAATTGAAAATATGTCTTGAAAACTAGCAAAACTGACTCATCACTTCAACCCATTCCCCTTCAACCATCGACATCGACAAACTAAACTGCAGAAATCACAAACTTACATCATTTCAAAGAAAAGTTAAGGAAACACGCACAGTATTGTCGCGTGTTATTGGTTCGCGGCCAATAATTTTAATGTTCCGGGAAAGTGAAAACGCAATGTCTTTTAATTTAAGTTAAAAGAATTTATTTAATTACAAAAATGCACAATAAACAATTTAACACTTTCACTAATTTTAATTTCCACTATGAAAAAAAAATCTAGCACTTGTCCATAAATTTCTTATCGCAATTGTCTTCTAAATCACTTCGCACTCAAACAATCAATCGTCTTTACTTCGCGTTCCACTATATCGCAGTTTTCTATCGCGGTTGTAATGAATGAATCCCCCCATTCATTCAGCTCGCCTTTATATACGGTCTCTACCTATTCACCCATTTCTCGTACATTATCGAATGTTCTACCGAGAGGTACCTGGTAGATTCGAGGAATTTAATGAATGGAGTGACGTCACTTGCAGATGTTGATCATGCTTGTTGGGTTCTCGTGGGTTCGAGTAAATTCATTTGTTGACGTTGATTATGAAAACAATTGCGACAGCAGCTCGCAGAATTATTTGTACGTGTAATTATTTGTACATGTAACAGTATGTTTATTTTGTGTTCAACACTCGAAAGTATTTGCAAGAATGGAGCAAAAGGGAAAAAGAACACTTAACAAAACTTGAGATTATCCTTCTCATTTAATTTTTAATATAAAATGTTTCGATCTATTGAAAACTCGTCTTGATATAATTTTGGAAAACTTATGACCACACGATAGCAAAAACATACGAGCAAGTGAGAACTGTTCGAATAAATCTTTCGAAACCATATTAACCTGGATAAACATTTTTCCCACACTTTCTTGATATTGATATCATAGCCCCAACTAGACATACAATTTCAATTTATGTAAACAACACTAAATTTGTGGTCACCTCATTATTTCCTTCTTGCGGATCACATTTTCCCGACGTTCTCCCCGTGCCGTACAAAAGCAGACTCCCTCATTTATTGCTTGTCGTCGCCATGCGGGACTCTCAAAAACCAGTCCACGAGCCTCCCATCCACTTTCCATGGTATTGCAAAAGTGCAATTGTGGAAGGGCTCCGTTGGAAAGGGGGTTGCCGTGTCTAGATTTCAATTGCAAATTAAAATGATGAAGATTATTTTAAATTTAAAATTGAAATTTGGAACAGCAATATGTTGGTTTTCGAGCAGTTTGCTTAGGCGACTGCTCGATTATTACAGGTCTAACATTTACTCTTCCTAACTACCAAGGGGTTTTAAGATGTTTAAATATAAAGAGTACTCCAAAAGAACAAGAACCTGAACCTTAATTTGCTAGATATAAAATGTTTCTATCCCCTATAAAATTTATTCACTCCGCAACAACTTTCTCATGCATTCTCTCTGCATTTCCATACGATATGTAAATATTAGAGGCAATGATCAACAAAGTGGGAAACTGCTTTTGCCGAAAGCGATTCATTAGGTTACCTATAACCCGAAATTGAAAACCTCAATTATATTCATTATTGAATTTTATGCAGGCATGCATTTTCTCTGCACTCCACCATCGATGCTGCCGCCGATGGCAACAGAATATGATAATCGAGGGTTGGGAATAAATAGTTTTAAATATGAATTGGCACGCGGATTGGATTGGAATCAGGCACTCACTCGTACTCGTATGTAGTCGCTTGGGGATAAAGATTATGCATGTATGCGATATCCAATTCGTAAATGCATTTCTACTTAAGCCCATATGTGCACATGAATCGGACTATCGGTAAAATTCATTTCCCTGTAACTATTGTGCATGGAATTTCGAAATTAATGCATGACCATTTGAAATTATCTTTCGTTATAAAATTGCTAGCTTCTATTTTTCTGCTGATCGAAAATAGATAGTGCATTGTTTAGTGTACACAACCGTAAAATATTGAATTAAAATTTTTTAAATATCCTAGAATTGCTCTTTGACTCATATATTTGCACAGCAGTTGAAATGTTTGCAAACTTTGTACAAATTTTAATATATACTTTTGGAAATAATTTTTTCATGAATGATGTTATGGTAAGAGCACTTGTCTTGGGTGGTAGAATTCATTGTATCAAATCCTTTTCGTGGCTAATAATTTTGTCTTCATTGAGGTGCGAATCAAATTATGTAGTTCTATGTTTTAAAATGGGTTCGTCCTCAATATTTCAATTACCTACCTTAACTCATACAAAAGCCTTTTAAGCGAACATTAAACTCTTATAAACTTTTCAGGTTGTGTCCAATTGCTTTCAAAACCAAATGGATTCCTATCAACCCGCATCTGGTCTTCTGAAAATTTCATGATAGTGTAAAATAAATTGCCGAAATAATAGTTAAATTAGCCATCAACCACAATATTCACCATAAAATGAAATTGTTTAATTTATCAGAAATTCATCCACAAAATTTAATGCGCTTCAAAGAGCCAGGCACTAAATACTTTGAAATATTTCCCCCGAATCGTTTTCCAGGAAAATGCCAAGACCTATCCAACCCCGAAATTCTTGAAGAAAATATAAAGTCAATCTATATAATGGCATGCATGACCTTTAACGTTCATCTTTCTAAATTCTACGTATCTACCAGTTTTCAGTTTTGATATATGATTGCTTTCCCATTTTCCTTATTTTCACTGTTCTTCTTCGGCCATAATCATCGTCGTAGCACCAACAACAACGGCAACCAAATATTCTGTGTTTATATCAGGAATGTATGGATATTCAAATCGACGGAATGCCAACAAATGCTACTAAATAGATGAATCTGTGCACATGGAAATGATTTTCATTTTGCAAAGTATCAACTTAAATAAATGGGTCCTTTGAAATTTTATGAAAATTGAAAATCAATACATAACGAGAGAACGAGCGCTATGGAATGTGCTGTACGAGACGTGCGACCCGATTATTATCGAAATCGAAGTAGCAGGAGCGACACTGCCAATGGTAACGGTAGCAAGAGCTAAAGCAACCAGAAGCCACGATACCGTGGCAGCAACAGCAAGAGTCACCTCACCGCGAGATATGTACGAGTGTTCCCTATTTGTGTGTCTGGAGGTTGAAGATGTTGTTGGGGATGAGAGTATGTTCAATGGTAGCGCAATGTTCGATTTTGATATCCTTTCCATTAAATAGATGTATTTAAATTTGTCTACAGTGAAAGGACGGAGTGCAGCGATGCCTCATTTCCCCCGGGAATAGGAGGATTGTCGAAAAAGTGAATACATTTGGGGCGACTCTAAATGCGATACTTTATGTTTCAGGCGACCTTTTAGAGTAATGTGAAGGTATACATTGCCCTATCTGCTGGATTGGGACGAAGAAAAACTGAGAAAAACATGAGACAATTCTCGCACTTAAATAGGATGAGTTGGCTGCTTGTTGTTAGGAATGAAGCATTTTAGCCTATTTTGGACTTTATTTATTTGAAATAATGTTTAAAGATTAATATGATTTATACGGATGGTACGTTTAGTTGCAAAACACTTGTAATATCTTTGATGAGCTCTCTTTTAAACATTCAAGGTTTGATTGGAGTACCAAAACTATTTAAGACGCATCCATTTGTAGTAATCGGATAGCCCGCCTAGGGAAACTGCTCGAGGGACCTTTACGAAAAAATACGATTTCATAATAATAACAACACGAATAAGTGCGGAACAATGTGATACGCAAGTTATCAACATTATTATTACTGACCCGAAACAAACCCTGCAACTATCACCGCTACCATTCTCGATAAAAGGTTTTCCCAAAGAAAAAAAAGAAAACAAAATCAATAATGGCAACCCCATTGCGACAATTTAGCGAAGCAATTGCTAGATTGTTGCAACAAGAATTTGCCGTTACCGCCATGAAGAGACTCGTCGAGGGAGGCGGTAAAGAGATTGACAACTAACGGGACCACCGGGTGACGAGGAAACGGGTTGGTTGTACTACGCTTGGTAGGTGTGTCGAGTGGGAGTGATTCGTGCGGTACGCAAGAAACAAGTTGGAATAGATAGGCATCGAGTGAATGCATGCAAAAATAATTTGTGTGCCAAAGGAAGAAAGATTTTTGCAATCGGCTTGAAGAAGCACTTCTTGTGTTGGTTAGGAAACTGGATTTTAGTCGGAATTCGGGAAATGTTTGATGCGAATTGCGCCATTTTTATCGGTCATAATATGGATAAATTGTGGAAAAAGTTCTTTTCAGATGTTGACCTTTTAATATGGTGGAGTCCAAGTCTGACTCTCGCGAGAAAGAGATAGTGGCGACTTGGTTCTGACTTGACCAAATAATAGAGCGTAGAAAAAGTAGCTTTTTCACCATCAAAAAGTTAGAAAAACGAAGTGAGGAAGTAATGATTGATTTGATGTACTCCATGAAGGCATCCGCAGATAGTCGAGAAAGGGGACTACCCATTGCAACTCCTGCCGTTGTCTTGAAGAATTTTTCTCGGAACGTGAAATAGTGTTCGCTCGTGCAAAGCAAGGCTAAGTTTCTATATGTGTTCACTTTCTGATTCGAATCCCTTGTATTCCCGAATTTCTAGAGCCAAACTTCTAATTGGTATATTGCGTGCTTCACCGGTGTACTTGGCAACAGTGACTTTCTCCACTATTAGCGAATGTCTTCATGGAGTACATCGAATCAATCATGGAAGAATCAAGCATCATGCCGAAAACATGGTTTAGGTATGTGGACGACGTACTAGCCATAGTTCTAAAGGTCTGTCACGGAACCCATTTGCACTTTGTTTTTTTCCTCAGCGGTTGTTAAAAAACCAACCGAGCCAAGGGTTATATTAAAAATGAGTAAAGGTTAAAATAAAAATGTAAAGTAAAAATAACAGCTCAAATTATCCAAAAACACCATTATTGATAGTATGGCAGTAGAATTTATTAATAATATAAATTTCGTGGAATTGTATGGAGAGTCGTTTTTAAAAAAATCGAGATAATACTGTGAACGGATCTGCAAATTTAAGAGCACAAGAGTCGAGGCCAACAGCATATACGCACATTAAGGACTTAACTACCAATATTTTAAACGATCGACGTATCAATTATTTCTTCACACAAAAAAAACAAAACAAATCACCGAAAATGCTCTGTTTGCTTGACTCCCAGAGTGAAGTATTTCCACAGCCACAATTTGAAAGAAACTTTGAGCAACCACCGTACCCGGAAGATGCTTATTATCAGACTTCTAGTCAAGATGGAATTCGCGAACATGAACCCATTTAGTGTCCAGAAGAAAATTGCTTTCGTCGGAACGGTTAAACTCGCGACATCGCACTTATTCGAGATCAGGTAGCAACGATCGAGATTATCCAAGCAGGCAGAAGCGCGAATGGTCGCAAAGTCCGGAATATCGACATTCAAGACGCATATGATGAGATTGCTCGCGAGACATACCAGAGCGTTCCGAGCGCGAGCACAAGTGGCCTCGTACTCCCCCATCTCAACATGTTAGTTCACCTCGTCGACCACATTCACCTGAAACAGTAGATCATTTCTCGGATATATGTGATGATTCCGATTATAAATATCGGCAGAAAAGCAAAACAGTCTCCAATCATCTCGCCGCGATTGACGATGACTCTGCGGCAACAGCTCCTGCGCCAGCTGAAGCTCCCGAGGAAATGCAAGAACTCGCTCCTATCGACGAAGATACAATGTCGCAGGGCGAACAGTTTGAACCGATCCTGAGTGATGATGAAATTGTTGAAGATGACAATAATACCAAAAAAGAATAGGAAAAAAAAAACGGACGAAGAAGAAGAGTTTGAAGATATAATTAAAGTATATGATCCATCAAGACACCCCTTGTGCATTTTGATTTCGACATGCTTCCAAGTTGTGCTCGTGAGATTGAAATTTTTGACAAACTATTAACGAAGTATGAACTTCAAAGCAGAACCACAACAACAGATGGCTTTTTAAAGTCTGCAAATGATGAAAAGGAAAATTTCGTTTACATATCCGAGCAACTACTAACTCATTTGATACAAATCAATCTCTCGTCCGAAGAAGTTTCATTCTGAAATCAGTTTCCAGGGCCGCAAAGATCGACTTAAACTCGCAACAAACATACTAAAAATAGCGTTGAGCTTTGGATGTACATGTGACCAAACCCAACCAGGCTTTAAAGTGCGCCATATAAAAATAAGTGCTCGACTTGCAGAATGCTTCGGCTCTTTAGAATATTTTATCACGCACTACATCAAAGTCGAAAAGTGCGATCCATTCAATGATCTCTTACATCTGTATGATCAAAAATAATGGTGAAATACATTTTAAATATAGAAAATTATTCAATGGAAGAAGGAGGCGAAGAAAAGAAGGTGGCGGATGATGAAGGAGTCATGAAAGAAAAATCCAAGCATATTACTCGAGATTTTGATCGGCTTCAGAATTTGGAGATTGAAATTTCATTTCGGATTCAAACACATTATCACATGAGTACGATTGCAAATACCAAGAATGATACCGATGCTCTAATCGAGCACTTACATGCGCTTTATAGTCAAACATGTTACACCCCTGGACAAACTTATGCTGTTGAGGCATTGACTTCAATTTGCAACAACATTGAGCCCCTATTGCATCTCATTGAAAAAAAGTGAAAGAGTCAAGGACAAAGGAATCCTGACTCACCTGCTCTCAAGTACAAATCCCCAGTATTAAGTACTCGGTCGACTTGATCGACTGCTGCATTCGACATTCTAATGACGTTCGTTTTCTTGCTGAACACGAAAGAATTTTTGTTGACCTAGCAAAGCATCATGAGATATTCGAGTCGTCAGTTTCAGCGGTGCTGCAAGAAATGGCGATATTTCAGAAGCCGCTTGAAACAGGCAATAGCTTTTCATACGATGACGTGTCACCTCTTTGTGAAGTGATTAAAAGGAGTTTAGAGTACATTATAACATTTCCTGGTGACTTGATTATGGCGCTAATGATTTTAAACACTTGGGCATTGCAGACCAAAATATTGATTTCGAGAAACAAACAAAAACACAATACTGACAGAGTGTCAGTCACTTTGACATTTACACCTGATGGGCGAGTGTACTAAAAGAAGGGAAATTTGGATTTCAATTGCCCGATGCACACCAGTTGGGGGATCGTCATTGAACATTGAATCGCCCAGGGAAAAAGTTAACGGCTCGCCGGTTAAAATCGAGCTGATGAAAAATCAGAAAAGAAAGAACGGCTGTTTCTCTTTTCTGGCGAGTAAGGATCAACAAACGAGGACCAAGTGTGGATAGCGAACCGAGATTTTTGGAAATTCATCGAGGGAAGGAATTTGCCACGGGGAAAATTACAATAGCGGCAACGATTCAATTAAGGGAGATTGGCGACATTAACTCAACAATGAGCGCGCTAGCAGGAGAGCTTTGCAACGAGTAAGTTAAGTTTCGCATTTCAATTAATTAAAGTTCCATCTTGAATTTTCTTTGCACCTTACCATGAAATATATGATTAAACAGAGAAAATATTTTTGGTTATTCAAAAGAAGAAGGATTGCCACGAACTTAAAGAGTACACCTGGCTCGGGTGTGTTCGGAAGTAAGTTTTCATAGTGATTTATTCCGGGATTTCTTTTTACACAGGTTTTTTCTTTGATTTCCGCTCATGCGAGTTACAGGGTGAGATCGGAAGTAAATTCCAGTGCAAATTATTCCGGGATTGTTTAACGCGGGTGTTTTCCTTAGATTTTCACTCGGTGCGAGTTACGCCGGAAAATCTGAGCCCGGCAAGCTGTGCAACTGGTCGTCCTGTGAGTCTAATCCTCTGCTGTTAGTAAAAAAATTAGTGAGTGGTAGTTCGAGCTCGGTGAGGGGTGTTCGGCGGCCGCGTTCTCGCTTGCCGGCTTTTTAGGACCAGGGGATAAGTGAGTGGCACCTCCTACGACCATCTCCGACGGCAAGCCGGATCCGAGGTGCTTAGCCGAAGGAACTCCCACGACGAGGGTAACTAGAGAGTAACAAAACAAGCTGGTGACATTCTCGACGCGATTAACAAAATTCATCCAAAAATTCAGTTCACTATGGAAAAGGAGACAGCTGGAAGATATCCGTTCCTGAACCTCGTCATCATTAACAACAACGGGACAATCGAATTTGAACTTTACAGGAAGAGTACTACTACTCAAAGGACTTTACCACCAACATGAACACATCCAATAATGCAAAAAATGGCAGCCTACAACAGTTGGATACACCAGCTTGTTACCTAGCCCTTAACGGAAAATTGGTATGATAAGGAAAAAGCATATATTATGGATACTGACATAGCCGTAATACTGTCGAAAAATTAAAAGCCAAAAAATAACACGATGTCTTCAGAAATAAGCAAACGACTCTCTGTAAACAAGAAAACGCTGAAAACACTAAATGGATAAGCATTCCGATGGCGGATTCATTCTACAGTATTAAGTCTCTCTTCAAACGATTTGACATCAATATCACAGCTTCCACCAGAAACTCTACTCTCAAAAATCTACTTGGCAAAGAAAAAGACCCCCTGAAAAGTAACGAAATAAGTGGCATCCACCAAATTCAGTGTAGTAATTGTGAATAATGCTATATCGGTCAGACCAAGCGACTCATCACTACACGATTCCAAGATCACATAAAAGAAGCGAAACCCGGGGAAAAGTGGGGTCTCAATACGATGCGATCGGCAGTAGCCGTACATATGATTGAAAATGGGCACATCATAGCAAACGATAGCCTTCAACTTCTGAAATATGTCATTGGACGCTTTGGAGAGCCTCTACATAATGCAGCAAGACCCCCAAACACGTATGAACACAGACGAAGGAAACTGTCCATCGAAGTTAATCAAGAAACTTGCTAAAAGGAACCGGAGATCACTCTTATTAGTTAATTACCCAAATATTCTGATTATTCGTGTACCTTTAATTGTGCTTTCATCAATGTCTCATTTAATGTTCAGTCATAATTATCTCTGTAAATTTTTCTTTCTTAAATTTTATGATTGTTTAAAACCTTTTCGTACCTAAAAATCTTGTAGTATGTATTTAAGATCAAATAGTATTGCCAATGATTTGAGTGTCAATAGACGAAAGAAGAGAACAAGTTACTCTCGAAATGGCCATATCTATTTTTGGAATAAAATTGTAGTTTCGGAGTAGATACAGTGTTTTTACTGTATTAATTTTGAATAATTACAAGTTTTGGAAAACAATACTACTTGAAAGCAGGAATGTTTGCATGAAAATAGTTTTGGAATAAAAGTGAAGCAGCAAGGAGAGAAGTTTGATAATTGCTTAGGAATCGGGGGAAACGAAACGCTGGATCAAGGCAGTGAGACGGGTGCAGGTCTGCGCTTATAATTGGGAGGAAAGAATTTTGGGTTCGAAGTCTGAAAGGATGTATTTGAGTAAAAACATCGGAAGGGAAAGAAGAAGTAAAAGTGGAGAAGAGGAAAAAGTAAGAACAATGGATGATGAAGAATCTGGTTTAAAAATACCGGTCTGAAAGGGTGTTGAATTGCGATCAAAAATCTTATGTTGCTCGCCAATAGTCCATGTTAGTGATGCTTTTTTGGTGGTAGGGAGGTGAATGCCCATTTACGCACAGAGAATGGGACTCCCATGTTCACAAAAAGGCAACCGGACTACCCACTAAACACCTCCCCTGTCAACCTGAGAACCTAGTCTGGAACCGTTTGACACATTACTTCGGGCCAGGTCTCGTTTTGTTATGCCTTGAGGCGCCTTCAAGCTATGGGATCGCTCTTCTAGCGGGAGGGGAGAGGGGGACAGGAAGTGCCAGACAAGCAATCCTCCAGCCCCAATACCCCCGACTGCTGTGAATCCCTTCTATTGTTCAGGACTGCCCGAGCATAATGTGCCACCTGGTTCCATTTGTCAACTGATTCGAGCATCACCGCAACTATATTATCCGGGGTGAGCTCTTCCGTCTCCTTGTAGAGGGTTTTTCGAAGCCTGTTCCATTTTATGTACGCAAAAATGTGTGGCAGGCATTGTCTTCCTCTTCTGGGCAATACCGGTAATCGGGGGACCGTGACTTACCAATCTTGTGCAGATAAGACTGAAAACACCCATGCCCGCTCAAAAACTGGGTCAGATAGAAGTCAGTCTCACAATGCCTTTGATTTGGTCACGGTTTCCCATCTGGGATGAAGTGCGCAGTCCACTTTCCCTTTCCTTCCCTGAGCGTGGTCTCTCTTCACGGACAACCATTTCTCTCGCATCCTCGTTCCGACGCAGATAAATAGAGTGGTGCTCTCTAGCAAGGAGGCCGACAGGTCTCACGCCTGCAATAACTTTCACTGCCGAATCAGAGACTGTCGGATACGAAGATGCAATCCTCAGCGCTCCTCCTCTCTTTACCTTTGCCAGGCGTTTTCAGTAAACCTCCTTACTGACAGCGTCGCTCCATACCTCTGCTCCGTACAGTAGCACTGACCCTACAGCACTCATCAAGAGGCGTCTTCTTGATGGGCTGGGTCCCTCTACGTTGGCAATAAGTCGACTCAGAGCCAATCCTCCAGAAGCAGCCTTCTCAGCCGTTGCCCTGATTTGCTCAGAGAAACTCATCTTCGAGTCGATTAGTAGCCCCAGGTACTTCACCAATGGCTTTGATTCGATTCAGATATCTCCAATACTGATCATTCTTATTCTGAGGATTCTCTTTTTTGTCAAGATGACCAATTCGGTTTTCTCCAGTGCTAAACTAAACGCACCAGTAATCATCCAGTCCCTCACTCGGCGCATTAGCATATCTAGCCTAAGTTGCGCCTGTTCAACGGTGCGTCCAGCGACCAGAACCGCAACATTATCCGCATAGCCAACCAAGCGTGACTCATCTGGCATCTCGAGTCTCAGTAGGCTGTCGTAAGACACATTCCACAGGTCCGGACCAAGGATAGATCCCGGGGCAACACTCGATGTAATTTCCACCTGTCGGTGGCCCTGTGTCGTATTGTAGAGCAGACTTTGGCTCTTTATGTAGTTCCTCAAAAGCCGCATTAGATATTCTGGAACTTGAAAAGTCTTGTCCAGCGTATCCAGAGTATCCACCCATCTAGCAGAGTTGAAGGCGTTCCTGAAGTCGAGTGTCACCAACAGGACGATCCGTCGCTTGGTGCGGCTATATGCCTCTGCCTTTCGGACCGTGTTCATCACCTCTGCAATCGCATCAATGGTAGAATGTCCTGTTCTAAAGCCATACTGCCGAGGAGATAGGTCCCCAGCAGCATAAATCGCGTCAGTAAGTCTTCCCTTGATGGGTTTCTTCAGCACTTTCCCAGCCGTGTTAAGCATGCATGACGGGCGGTATGCAGACGGCGATTCGGGATTTCCCTTCCCCTTGCTGATTAGCACGAGCATTGCCACCTTCAATCGTACCGTAGACCAGGGATGAGGGGCGTAGTACATCTTCCCTTCATACTGTGTTACCCTCAGCGTCAGATTTCCTCCGGCTAGCGACTTCGGACCCGGCTTGCCATCGGAGACGGTCGTACGGGACGTCACTCGCTTATCCCTTCCTCCCAAATAGCCACCAAGTGAGAAACGCGGCCGCTGAACAGTCCTCACAGAGCTGAAAATAAAACCCACTATTTTCCTCTAACAGGGAGGGATACGTCTAAGCCTGGGCGACCACTTCACACTAGTACGCCAGTATCAGATTACCCGACGTAACTTACACTGAGAACCCGAGCTAAAATCTAAAATACACCCAAGCTAAATCAATATTTTCCTTTTCTAATAAAATCACAATTTTATAAATAACAGAACACCATCCATAAGTTAAAAAATGAATTTTTGTTAATCAAAAGCTCGATTTGAATACAAGTCTTAAGCTTGCGTCTACTGTTCCTATTTGGGGGCCCCCGAAGTAATTTGCGTCGCGAAGTTCTCCTTCCAGCGCGCTTCTTGTTAAACTTCTACCGCCAATCTTCCCTGTCTCTATCGTTAATTATTTCACTGTCGCTGTGTAAAGTACGTCCCTCTGCCACTGTTGTAATTTTTTCCTTCGATGAATTTCAGGAAAAATTTCTTGTTGCTCGTCGCACTCGATCCTCCGTTGTAGATCCTAGTCCACCAAAAAAGAGATCTGTTCTGTGTTTCTAGGTTTTTCAACGGCTCGTTTTCAACCGGCGAGCCGTTAATTTTACTTCAGGGTGATTCAACGTTCAATCGCGATGCGGCTTGCATCAGTGATCCCCCAACTGGAGTTCATCGGGCAATTAAAATCCAAATTTCCCTTCATCTAGGACATTCGCCCATCGGGTGTAAATGCCAAAGTGACTGACACTCTGTCAGTATTGTGCTTTGTTTTGATTCGGGCGATTGTTTGTAAGTTATTTTCTTTTCGCTATCTAGATTCGGTCTTTTCTGCCAAACAATCTTCGGAATATTTACAATTTTTTTTTAATCTCTGCATATCAGATTCTTTTCCTTTTGTATTGCGAATTTTGATTGAATAATCTTCACAGAGTGCGGACTTGTTATTCTGCGGGTAAAAAATATTTACAACAATATAATCATCGCAGAAAGGATGAAAAAAGACCCTTTAGGACAAATTTCAACCAATTGGTTCATATTTTTTTCGTCGTTGATTTCCGGTAAGATATAATCAAGTATATGAAGAATGAATACTTTGGGTTGAATGATTTGTTTTATGCTAACTTCATTTCTCTTCATATTTTCAGTGTAAAGATTGTTTCTTGCTTATTTTTATGTTCTTTAATTTAACTATTTCCATTTTTGTTGCTCCGGTTGTCTTGGCTGGTATTGGATTATCCTTATTACCATCTGTTAAGTTTGGTATATTCTCATTATCAGAATCTTCCACTTCATAATCGAAACATCAAATGACGGTTCATCATCCTTATTAAGTCCATAACTACTAGCTTATTTAACAAATCCATATTTTCGCCTTCTTTCTCCACGTCCGAGTCATCATCCTTCCATTTATTAAAGTCTATTTTAAAGAAGTGTGGCTTCTTTTTGTAGTTTGTGAACGTTGGCGATAAAGGTCCTGATTCGGCTTGGTAAACCTTGATTTCCAGTGAACGCTTATTATTTAAAATTTTCACTTTACTTGATGTTGCGAAGGAAGTTTAAGGTGACTTCATAAGGTTTATTATCAACTACAAATGTCCCATTGAACTGCATGCTATTTTCTGTGAATTTATAAACGACGTCTTGCATTCAAAATTTATCGTCACATACAGCAAATCGGATTGCTGGGCCCATGAAACCGGTGAAGATACCGCAACGGCTGGTGAGATCGTATATTCACAGTTTCATTATTATTTTTTCCAGCTGAGTAAAACGCGAATTGGGATTTTTCCATATGAAACTTCGTCTGCGACAAAAGACAAGGAAATGCGTTCACGATGAATGTCAATTTCCAATGTTGTATGGACGAGCTTTCAATTGGAAATCATATCCTTTAGTCCGTATGAGAACACTAATATGTAGAGAAATTCAATTAACAATTATCAAATCCATTTTCGCCTGAGTTCGTTAAAGAATCTTCCCGTGTATCTGTGATTTCGAACTGTTGTTGGGTATGGTGAGGCGTTAGAATTGACATTTGGTTATGCATTCATTTTATTCTTCAATCAATCTCCGACCATTGAAGAACAGATTATATTCAACTATCTATTCTATTTTATTCAACTACAATTTTTTTGTTTAATTTAATCTTTTTTTTCCTTATAGTTTTTGTTTATTTTTACTTTAAGATTTTTATATTAACCTTTATAACCTTGGCTCAGGCGGTATTTTAACGACCGCATGAAGAGAGTGCAAAGAGTTTCCACGTCAACTGTTTACCCAGCACTGCAGCTAGTCATTGAGTAAGCATAGTCTCTCTTTAACTGTCCACCTCGTGATTTCTTTTCGATGCAAGTTGATAATACGGTGCTCTGTAGCTATCAGGGAAATAGGTATTATGCCTGTAATGATGAGCGCAAGCAATCAACGACTGTTGGATATGTAGATGCAATTTGCAGTGCTTCTCTTGTCTGCACCAGTGGCGAGGGTTTTTTGCACAGCCCCTTCCTCAGAAGTTGCATACTGTGCTAGAGACTCTACGGATCTCATGAAAAGTCTTGATGTGTTGTGACCCAAGCTTTTTCTGAGGAACTCACTTTCAAGTCAATCAGCATCCCCAGGTACCTTGCTATGTACTATTTAGTTTTGACCAATACCTCCTCAATACTGGTCGTCTTTACTCTTTAGTTCTCTTCCTTTTCAGTATAAGTACTTCGGTTTTCTTCAGTGTTAGGCCAAACTCACAGTCTTTTAGTCTATCACCTAGTGCATGAGCATACCTAGTCCAAATTGCGTCTGTTTGAGAGTACGTCAAGCAACTAGCGCTGCAATATCATCCATATAGCCAACCAGGCGTGATTCATCTGGCAGCTCCAGTCTCAGCAGACCATTTTACGCTATGCTCCACAGTTCCGGACAATGTCACTTCCATCCTTTGTCGTTTTTTTTGTAGTTGGCAGGTGAATGCCATTTACGCACTGAGTGCAGAGATACCATACTCACGAGTGACTCGACAATCACCAGCCCTGTCAATCTGAAAACCCAACATGCAATTGTTTAACACATTACCTCGGGACGGGTTTGGTTTGCTACACCATGAGGCGCCTTTAAGCTGGGGAATCCCTCCACTTGCGGAAGTTCACAGCTGCTGTGAGTCCCTTTTATCTTATAGGACTGACCAAACGTAATTTTCCAACTAGTTCCATTTGTCAACCGATTCAAGCGTTACTGTGACTATACTGTCCTGGGTGAGCTCTACCGTCTTTCTAAACAGGTCTCGTCACAGCTTGTCCCATTTTCTGCAGTTTGTGTCTCAGGCGTAGTTTTTTTTCCTGGGCAAAACCGACAATTGTGGGACTGTCACTTACTAATCTTCTACAGGTAAGACTAAAAACACCCATACCCGCTCAAAAGCTGGGTCACATAGAAGTCAATCTCACCATGCTTCAATTAAGCTAGAGTCTCACATCCGGAATGAGCCACGCGGTCCACCTTCCCTTGGTGTTATTCAAGCAAGACTGCTATCAATCGTTGAGTGGACGTGTCTTTCCCCACGGGCAACTGTCTCCCTCTTGTCTTTGCTTCAATGCAGATAAATAACACGGCACTCTCTAGCAAGAAGAGCAAAAGGTATCACGTTTGCGATAGCTCTCATCACTAAATCAGATAATGTCAGATATGAAGATGCAATCCTCAGCGTTCCTCTTGTCTGTAACTGTGCCAACCGTTTTTGGTACATCTTATTACTAACCCTACAGCACTCATCAAAAGGCGTCTTTTTGATGGGTTGGGTGCCATTGCGTCGGCCATGATTCAACTCTGAGCTGATAGGTCCAAAGCAGCCTTCTAAGCCATTGCCCTGATTTGCTCAGAGAAACTCATCTTTGAGTTGATCATTAGCCCCAGGTACTTCACCACTGGCTTCGATTCGATTAATATGTCTCCAATACTGATCATACTTACTCTACAGATTCTTTTTTTTTTGTCAAGATGACCACTTCATTTTTTTCCAGTGCTAGACTGAATCCATGAGCAGTCATGCAAGCCTCTCATTCGGCGTATTGGCCTCCTTTGGTTAAGTTGCACTTGTTCGACGGTGCGTCAAGAAACTAAAGCCACAACATCATCCGTATAACCAATCAAGCTCTCTTCTAGCATCGCCAGTCTGAGTAGTCCATCGTAAGACACGTCCCACAGGTCTGGGCTAAGAACTCCCGATGAAATCTATCCTTCGTTGGGCCTGTGTCATGTCAAAACGTAGGCCACGGTCCTTCAGGTAGTCCCTCAGAAGCTGGATCAGATGTTCTAAAACTAGAAAAGGGATTTCCAGCATATCTAGAATATCCACTCATCTAGCAGAGTTGAAGGCATGCCTAACATCGAGCGTCACCAATAGGATAACTTATTGCTTGGTGTAGCTTTGTTTCTTAGCTTTTGGGCCATGCTCACCACCTTTGAAATCGTATCAATGGTGGAACAACCTGCTCTAAAGCCCTTTTGCTGGGAAGATAGGTCCCCAGTAGCACAGATCGCCTCATTGAGTCCCTTGTTGAGTTTCTCTAGTGCTTTTCCAGCCTTGTTTAGCATGCATAATGGACGGCAGGTGGACGATGATTTCAGATTTCTCTTCCCCTTGCTAACCAGCGTAAGCCTCGCTACCTTTCTCTCTCAGGGGAATGTCATGTCCAGTATGGTTCCTCTGCGGCCAATGTGGTGGAAAGTTGGTGTATTTCCAGTATTCAGTATGACGGATGCCATCCTGGACGCTATTTCTAGAGTTCGTACTCCCCGAGGATCTGCTAATGACATGACCTAACCGATTGATTTGGAGCAGCGTTTGAGATAGCGACCTCCAAAGCATTAAGCTTGGGTTTGAAAGGTAATATCGGTTTGTTTGGCACACTGAAGAAGGTAGTTCCAGAGCACTAAACATACTTAAAACTGTTCCCCGTCCACAATCCTCAGCCTAGAAATCAGTATTCGACCCCAGATGGTGGCCGTACCAGTTTTGTTGGGGCACCATGGTGCAGAAATTTTAACGTAGTATTGCTCACTCAGGAGCAAAAAGTCGGCTTTCATGTCAAGCCGGTTTTGGGTGGTTGAACTGCAGTAAAGGTTTACCTGCAGGATATGGTTCATCGAAGCTCTGATTTTGTCTTGGCTAGGGCAAGAAATGCAACATCTCCTTGATTCGAAGATATTTCCAAGATCCAGTCTTGGCTCAGTATCTTTGCAAAGGATGTAATGTGCCTTTTTTGTACACTCTTTTCTTTTATGTTCCACTCAACCACATTTTTAACACAGGAAACTCCTATCGGTTGTGTGGTGTGAACATAGTCAAGGCATTCGAAGTATTGAAGAGGCTCTCCATCATATCTTGCACACGATCTACCCTACCCTGCTTTGTCCTTATTGAGAAAATGTTCATCATCCATTTTGGTCGAGTCAATGGTGGCTATGCGTTGACCCATATTGTTTTTAGGTGTTAGTTTCACTTTGATCCTGCCCACGCTAGAAAGCTTCCTTTCGGCGGCCTCTTCTACCTCGGCCAGGTCCTTGACGCAGTCAATGTCTCTTATTTCGTTCATTTCTATCGGCTCGAGTGAGGCTATTGTTGCACTTTTGCTGAGGAATTTCTTTATTGCGTCGGAGAATAATTCTTTTTTACCGGCTTGTGCTCCGAATTCATGCAGTATATACCTAACCGCATTTGTCGTACTGCTTTAACGGCATTGTTGGTGTCTTTGGGTCTTATATTTCCCTTGATATCCCGCAGCACCTATATACGATCGGCCATCCTGGGGTTTCACGAGCAGGACCTGCTACCGGAGTAATTTTCGTGACTTTTTTCTCTCCTGTTTTGCCTCAGGTACTTTTTCTTGATAGGCATCCACGCGACTTTATTTTCAAGCACTTTTTGAGGGAATTTCTTTGTGACTTTTTTCACTCCTTTTGTTAACATTGTCTGGAGCCCGGGGCCTAGCGTTCCCTGCCCATCAAGCGCCTCATTTTTCCTTCTTTTATTCTGATCATTCTTTTATTTATGTTTGATGGTGGCACTATTTGCACGTGCCCTTCATGCTTAGTCTACAGGGTTTCTATACCCTTCTGCTCATCTTCGGACTTCTGGCTATCTTCGGCCTTTAACAAGCTCCTCTGGTGTGACTCTATGCAGTCTAGAAGCTCCTCTAGTTCAAGGAGCCCACTCTTTGTCTCTTTGATTTGGTACGATTCGTATGCAGATTTCATTCATTATAGAACAAATCCCGCTTTTCGGATTAGCTTTTCTTCTTCATGTCGCTTGGTGGCAATTGTACTTTGCAACTATCTTTCCTGGGAGATGTTTTCGGTTTCGATTTCCGAGTACTGAACTTCCACCACATTTCTGACGGCGGCGGTGAGATCACCCAACAGCACTATATTTTTCGGATCACTCTCTTCTTTTCCTGCCGTGATAACTTTTTGAGCTTCAGGATTGTTTGCTACTTTTTCTGGGTTTAGAACCCTTGCTTTGGTAGTAATTGCAGTAGTAACCATCGAATTTTCGATATTACTTTATATTTTCCAATAACGTGCAAACATCTGGCACGTTCCGTTCTTCCTTTTTAGTACGCTGTGGTGTTCAAATCATATTTTTGTTGCAAACAAATGCCTGTTAATCTCCATATTTTGCCCGTCTTTACTGTCGTTGTATTCGTCGTTGTTGATACCGCTTCCGATATGCTGTAAACATCATGGCTACAGCCGCTGGTTGCATCGTCATTATTATTTTTTCTTTCTTGTTTTGAATTTTTTTGAGCTTTTTTTAGGGTTTTCAGTTACTCCAGTTTTATTGGGTTCCCCTTGAAGCCGCTATCTTCGTTCATGTGTGTAATTGCCGTTTTGGCCCCATGGTTATTTGTGCAGAGCAGGAGGGTGCTATGCGAGGGCTGGCACAAACTCTTATGGGGCAAGTGCTCAGAGCTAGATTAGTGCTAATCGGGAGTCTGTCTCAACCAAACATGCACCGCAACGGATATGGTATGACAGTTAAATGCAGCCGTTCACGGTCGACTGTCACCTCAATGCTACCATGCGATGCAGCTAGGTCCAAACCATCAGGTCCACCGGCCCAAAGCAAAGTCTAGATTCAGTCAGAGTAGTTACCTCTCATCCAAGGAGGAAATCTCACGGCAGCCACCCATATCTTCGGTGGAGGTGGCGCTCCTCAAAGAATGCTAGCCTCCAAGAGTACCCCTGTCGATCAGCATTCTTCCTGCGGAAATTTCTTTGGATGCTTGACGGCGGCACTCCCCAAAGAATACTAGCCTCCAAGACTTTTTCTGTCAGCCGCCATTCCCCTTGCGGGGCTTAAGCACTTTAAGTTTAACTCTCGATTCTGGCTATTATTGGACAGGTCAGAATCAGGGTATTAAGCGCAAATGATGGCAATACTGTATAGACGTTTTTTCTCAGAATGTAGAGATTTGAACTAGTTAGAAAATGCTATATTATACAACAAATTATTTCTAGTTTAATGCAAGTGATAGCTTACGCTCTACTTCCTATTGTAAAATTAAATGAAGAAGCATGAGAGGCGAGAAATAATGATTTCAAGAAGTACAGAGAAAGTTTCTCGTACAAAACCTCTACACGCGATACTAACAAAGATATTTTAACACGCATATCTTGTATTATCTGATTCTTACATCACACATTTACCTCATACTTGAGGCATGTCAAAAAAGTTAGACAAAAACGTTCTGGATATGTTGGAGTCACCAAAAACCGTTTACGGAAAGTTATTAAGCAGCCACATCTTCTCAAGGTGAATGAACTGAAACTGTCTAAATATGCATGTAAATAAGTATCAATTAAAGGAAATACGAAAGTATGTCTAATGAATCATGCGACGCCGCTGGCGACCACTACTAACACACCTTGCTGCTAGGTGGCTTGTCATTTCACGTTGGTTGTGACGAGCGCACATCCCACGTCAATTTTGTCGTGGGATGTCAAGGTGAAGTGACAGCCACATGGCAGTGAAGAGTGTGAGTGGTGGCCGTCACGCAAGAGTGGTCGGCGATATTCTTTGGCAATTTCGCAGCTGTTATCTACTCGTAAGCAAAGTAAAGTGATTCTTGGTGTAGTTGCAAAATATAATTCCATACTTAGAACAATTCATAAAATCGACGAAATTAATTTAAGCGGCATATTTGGTTAAGCTCAGCATACCAGAAGTAGGAAGTGTGTGCGCGTATACAAAGGTATGATGTTCAGTTCGATCCAAGTCATAATCAAATCTAAATAAATGCATCCAACACAGTCGCTATCGTCGCAAGCTGCATACCTTCAATTCCAATCACCTCCTAAGGCTTCCGATCATCACTAAATGGACGAATATGGACCACTTTTTGCTGGATTGTTGGCCGCCTTCGTCAGAGCTGCAGAGACACAATCCATCAATAACGGATTACAGTTGTGTATTGAGCCATTAAGATCTCTTGACCAAGAAAATGATGAACGTTTGGACTCAGCGTTGGAAACACTTGCTAAACCTGAAGGCTTAAAGACGGTTGATACTCACGTCTTGAGATTATTTACCGGTGTTTTATTGAATCGGCTATCAGGGGTACGTAAAAGATATTCGATTGTACTTTGAATGAACAATCTGCCACCAAACTGTTGAGCATCACATCAAGATTAGATAGATTGTATGATGCATTAGCTATTGTTAATCAAGCAGTTCATACTCCTACGATACATATCATTTTACTGACAGACCTCAAAGTGCTAGAGCAGTGTTATACATTTTTTCAAAATAGCATTAGTAATGTTCCGGCCCGCTTTGGTGAGGGCTCAACTGTTATATTTGGGAATAGCCAGAAAATTCAACAAAAAATTCATTGATATTTTAAATAACATTCATATATTTGTACATAAAAATGACATAAACTATGACGATATTAATCCATTATTTCTGTGTTTATGCTCCGTTGGAAAGTTTATAGCTCTCGTGGATGTTATAACAACTGCCGACACTTGGAAGTGCATTTCAGAACTAAGTACCGAGTGTTGCACTTTCGTCAAAAACAATAATATTCCAATTCCATGGATTAGTTTTGCTGTTGATTTCCTTTGCGATGAAATTTATCAGAGTATTTTGATAATTTTAGAAAACACAACAGATGATGATTTGCAATCTTATACTAAGATTGTAAGGACACTTAAAATCAATTCCTTCTACTTGAAAGCTATAACGAACTTCACTTCTGACTTTACGGATCAATTTTTCGATGGATATGAGTCAGTTGTGAAACTTTGCGTTCTTTTAACGAGTTTGCCAGAAAACGTCATAAACTCAAAAGTAAGATAAAACTTCAAGCAGCCACCGCGAAAATGGATTACGGTGCACGGATTGGTTGAGCGGTTGGTACCATCCGTTGGCACTACTCAGACTTAACGTTTAGAACCGACGAGAGGTCGGTTCCTCGTAACATTACAAATAATTTTTTTTTGTCAATCTATTAGTGTTTCATTTGTAATCATTCTATAATCTTATAACTACAACTACTATAGTAGTGCTCTTATACAGCTATTCAATCATTGACTGGTTGTATCTTATTTGTATTCACGTTAATTTATGCATTATACATATTGTATTTATAATTTTCATTTTTAAGCAGTTATCTACTGTATTAGTTTTCATTAGATCAATACCGACGTTATACGTGTGCCACTACGTTAATTAATTTTAATTAGGGTTTCTATTCAAAATCCTTCAAATGCTACATCATCGAATATATATGCAATTTTATTGTTTCCATTACGAAAATGTTGTGTTGTTCCAGTTTTTTTTTAATCAACTTAGATGATTCTTAGTATTGCTACGGTACATGCAGGGAATCGGTAAAAGTTATCGGATCTTCATTGCTGATGAAATAAACTTAAAGCAAATCAATTCTATCTCTTATATTGTCTTTTCTACAGCAATATAAATTAGTTCTTAAAAATTAAAATCAAGGAAAATTTCTACAAATAAACAAGAAATTGGGACTATTGGTCATTAAAAATAAATAAATCAATTTCCCTGCATGCAACCTCGTTTTATTCTTGCCTTAATTCGAATTTCGGAAGTAATACTTTGGAAACAAAATTTACAGTCATTACATATGTCCAAATAATATGGTTTAATGTGAGTAATTTCAATAAACCACACTGACCTGCATTTCAAATTAATATTATTCACTTAAAAAAAATCGAAATGTTCTCATTGGCAACAGCTTTAATCGCCAAAAAGGTGCAAATCAATGTCTGTAAGCTTTTGTGGTATATGGCTCCACCGTGCAATGCAACAAATTTGTACTTTGCTATCGGTTTATTAAAGCTGCATCGTTTTCCCGAGCGCAGACTAAGCCCAAGCCAGATAAATAAATAGGTGTATTCTAAAACTCTATTGAAATCTAAACTGTGAGCTATGTAAGGGCTGCCAGCTTGCGTTTAATCTAGAAAGTAGAGAATTTGAGCAAAAAAACTTTTCAAAATTTATAGTTTAGATTTTGAAGCATGGCTACCTCAGGATAATTTTTATGAAATTTTTTGTTCTTGCACATTAAATTGCAGGCAACAGAGAGAACATTAAAACTAGTCACGGTAATCTACAAAATAATGGATAAGCAAAGTCTTTTTTCCTTCTTTCCAGCTTTACATTCTTTAGGTTAAAGAAGAATAATTTCATATTTGTAGAGTCCTCCACTTTTCTATATTTTCAATAAATAAAACGAATTGCTTGCTGACAAATAGTATCGCCCGTCAATTTATCAACCAACTTTCTTATCCTTCGAAGTGTTGAACATACACGCCCACAAGACGAGTGAATTCATATACTCATGTCACTTAGAATGGCGTGAGAGAATGGAAAATAGCAATATGAGAAATATTTTCCATTTGGACCAATGTAAATGCATAATACGTCAAGAAATTTCCCATAGATTTGTCAAGGGAGCGTTTTCCTTATTGCAACTGTCATTGTGGTCTTCGACCGTCGAATAAATGTACATCCTCGCTTTGTAAGATAGCTCAACTGTTTGTCTGTGTCTATGCAGTTGAGTGAAAAAGTCAAGGATCCGATCTTCGATACTACTTCATCATTGCAGTTTCAACAGTGAATCGAAACTATAAAATTTGAAACCAGTTTTCAATTTTCAAATTCATACGTATCCTGTCAGCATGTACACCAAAAAACTTAAGGATAAGTTGCTTTGGTATTAGCCGTTGTGATATTGATGTGCTTTGCCACCGCCATTCTAAATTGACTATTCTCCGAATAGAGCCCCTGCACATTGCACACAAGACCCTTATACCCTTGAGTATCAGCCATGTTGAATTCGTAATGGCATTCACGTAGTACACAATAGCCTAAAGAGTCTATAAGCATGTAATATGTAGGATTGGTTTTGCGAGTTATGGTGCAATAGTACACTTTTGCTTGCTGGATGCATCAAAAGTCCCGAGAGGATGCATTCAGACAGTTCCAGTATCAACCTCTATTATGCCATCTACCCAAGCTGAGAGCTGAAAACATCATGCCACAATACAATTTGAATCGAGTCAATAAAAAGCTCAATTTTATTTGTCACTGTTGGCGCGGAGACGTGACTTCTTTCCGTAAAGCGTCTCAACCGCAGCAGAAAGCCATAAGGAGCAAAGATCGCTCCCAAGCAGCCCCCGATGCCCGGTCGCTCCGGTTGACACAGTGGCCCAAAAAGGGTTAAGTCTTGAGTGGTGCGGTCTATGCATGGTGAAACCAGAGAGCAGGCGGCGATAAATTATTTACGGACCTGATTGAATTATTTAGTAAGACAGCAGGATTCTTTGGGAATAACGACGACACAGAGAGCCACCAACTATTCCCGGAAACGTACTTAACGGCACTGCATATTCGTCGGAGGAACCAGCCCTCGATGACTACTGTCTCGTGGATAATAGCAACGACATTGCAAACGGATTCACCTCTGGCTCCTATGGCTGGTGAAAGATGGCACGGAGACGTGAGGATATAACACAATCCTCGCTTGTTGGCGCGGTGGTGTGGCAAAGAAGTGAATTCTTTTAGTGGCAGGAGTACAATAGTTTTTCGTTTTGCCAACAACTAAAACAGACAGTTACAGCGAAAGCCGAAGTAGCAACAACAGCAACAGCACCAACGAGAGCATCACGATTCTCATACCTTTTGTTTGTCCTTTTCCTGGAATTCTTATTGTATTTTCCGGGAATAATCATGTAACGAGCGCCAGCTTTAGAAAGATCTTCGGCAAAGCTGTTTAGAGGACAGCGGGGAGCGGCGCGTGATGCGAAACGAAAAAGAATGAGGAGAATCAGAAAGGACACGGTGTTATTTAAATTTTTAATTTGATGGCAACAAAAGGAAAATGAACAGTAAAATACAATTGGATTATCGTTGACTTCAAAATAGGTGGACTTTGTTAATGCTGGAGATGCTCTGGCCGGGTTTTAAAGGAGCTTTTATTTTTGATGGGCTAGTGAAGTAGACATTTTTATGCCGGAATCGGAATGTTTATGGGCCTGTCCTTTGTTTTTGTTTTATTCAGATAATTGCTGGGGAGAAAGACATTTGATTCTAAATATTAAATTAAATTGAGTATGAGGCCTGGGAGAAATTCTTTTGTGCTTAGGCTAGCATGTTAACAAAGTAGAACCCAATAAGTAATTGTAGAAGTTTGAGCTTATTTCGTGTGCACAAACATACAAATATAATTGTAGTTTTCTATTCAACATAGAACCAATGTTGGTCATTAAATGCGAGATAATTAATTTCTCGCCAACATTTGTCTACGGTGTAAACACAGGAATATAAATTTCGATGCAGGTTCTTCTGCAAACAAAATAACCATGAAATGCATCATCACTGTTTCCTTCCTTCTTATTACACTAGAGAATCAGCTCTCCCAGTAGCCGTAGAACGTTATTGAAACAAAATAAACTGACGAGCAAATATAACGAATGAGTGCACCCCATAGTCTCGTGCAGAATTGCCACCGTCCTGGACGTTGAATAATGAGGTCTTGGCCGTCCATGGTAGTATTTGCTTTCGGTCAGTAAGGAACTCATTCGGCCGGAGAACTGCCCGTTCGACTAGTCATCCAGGCAGCCAACCATCTAACCAGCCTAACATCCTTCTGCCACTGCTACCAGCTAGCCAGCCTGCCTTCGAGGATACATAATGGCAATGCTGGACTGACTGGTTGGTAAATATCAAATTCCAGAAAATTACGTCATTACAACATGCTGTAGCTCTTTGCTTCGCATATTCACCTTCCCTGCGGGTCTTTCAGCCATCGCTGAAGTACACTATGGAGGAAGTTTCATGAAAATTTGGAACTCTTTTGTGCGAAATGGGAATGAGTGGGAAAACTTGAAATGCAAACATAAGGAAATTAATTAGCTCGATGTTTACATTGGACAATCTCGGCCATTTCTACGCCCAACCAAAACGAAGTTATTTGGTTGAGCAATCGCGACATGGAAAAGGACAAATCATCAGCATCCAGGGAAGATTGATAGTAATGTTTGTTAGAGTTGCCAGTGCAAGAGTGTAAGATAAAAAAAAAATAATTTTAGATGAAATTCTGGTTAAACTAATGGAGGGACTGTATGGGAGAGGATGAAATAGTAATGATTTATAGGAACTTGTCTTCGCGTCGTTTCCTATATTAACGAAGCTTTTAAATTTTGGATTGTCAAAAATCGTATTTATTGAGAGCACAGAAATTAATTTTATCGTTCGGAGTATAAAACCAGAAGAAGTTATATACATAACAATTTAAGCTATATATATAAAAAAGTTGTTCGGCAGCTTTGAGCTAATTCACGGAGAGATGGCGCTTTGCCGCTTTCAGGTCCGCTACAATACTTCCTCCTTTAGATTAGTCAACATCGAATGTGACTCTCCGTTGCTTGTTTTGATTCGGTCGAGCGTAAGTTTTTGTAATTGGAGGTCTTTGGCTGTCATAATCGGAAAACGCTGATGGCGTTGGTTCTTCAATGTCTGGATTTAAGATGTAGGCCGGTTTCAATCTGTCGATTGATATTGGTGATGTTCTGCCGTCCATGAGGATTTTGAAGATTTTATCGGACGCTCGCTCAAGTACGTGAAATGGGCCAACATACGACTGCTGCAAAGATTTTTAGCCCCGTCGACTCGTACAAAGACGTAACTAACTATTACCAAGTCCTTGAAAATAAATATGCTGCTTTGTCGATGGTGTTCGAAAGTTTTGGGTCGCAGTCGTCGCATGTCTCTCCGAAATTTAGGCACAGATGCTGTCTGATCGCTCCTACTGTCCGTGTCTTCAACAAAATCTCCTGGAACCCGGAGTGTGGTACCGTATACCAGTTCCGCTGCAGTACATTTAATGTCCTTCTTGTAGGCACATCGAAGGCCGAGAAGAACTATAGGTAGAGCTTGAAGCCATATTTCGTCTTCGTGACACATGAGTGCTGCCTTTAAACATCGATGCCAGCATTCCACCATTCCATTTGCTGAAGGATGGTAAGCAGTCGTCCTGATGTGTTTACAACCAATTATTTCGGTTAGCGAACGGAAAAGCATTGATTCGAATTGGCTACCGCGATCTGTTGTAACAACCCTTGGTGTACCGAAACCTGAAACCCAATGGTGATAGAAATTTGTAGCGACTGGGTCGGCGGTGATTTCGGTAATTGGTGCGGCTTCTGTCCATTGCGAGAAACGATCGATCATCGTAAAGACATATTTAAAATTGTTTACGACTGGCAGTGGACCAACTAAATCGAGATGTATGTGGTCGAATCTTTTATCTGGCGCTGCAAACTTTAATGGGAAAGTCGTGACGTGTCGGTTAGTTTCAGAGCGTTGGCACTAAATGCATGATTTCGCCCAATTCACAATGTCCTTGTGCATTTTTGGCCAGACGAATTTTTCTCGTAGTAAACGACTGGTAACCTTCCCACTTGGGTGCGACAGGCGGTGCATGGAATCAAATGCTTCACATCGAAGTGCTTGTGGTATGTAGGGTCACGTGATACCTGTCGATAAGTCACAGTACAAATGCTTTCCACTCTTCTGTACTCTCTGCAAATCCAATGATGTTTCCGAGTGTAACAGACTTTGTAACTCGCTATCATGTTGTTGTTCCACTGCTACGTCTGCCATATCGAGTGCTTTATGTGCGTTAACTGCATTAAGTCGAGATAGAGTATCTGCCACAATATTTTTTTCATCTTTAACATGGAGTATGTCCGTCGTGAACTGGGAAATATACTCCAGTTGTCTGATTTTGCGTGGTGATACTTTTGATGAATTCTGTGTGAAAGCGTAGCACAGTGGCTTGTGGTCAGTTCGTATCACGAATTGGTGTCCTTCTACTCTTTCTCGAAAATATTTGATAGCCGAATAGATCGCCAACAATTTTTATCGTAGACGCTGTAGCTTCGTTGAGCGTCACTAATTTTTTTGGAAGAAAATCCTCGTGGCAGCCAAATCCCATCGATAAACTGTTCCAATACTGCTCCCATCGCGAGATGCGAAGCGTCCGTTGTTATTGCCAGCTGAGAGTTTTTAACAAGATGTTCAATACAAGCTGCTGCCACTAACAATTTTTTACTGTCTTCAAAAGCATTAATTGTTGTTGACGTTCAGAATTGCGCAGAGATTCATTCAGCGGGGCAAGTACTTCTGCGGCATTTTTTAGGAATTTTCGATAAAAATTTATCATGCCTAAATATCTTCGTAGACTTTGAATACTTTTTGGTTTTTCACATTCCTGTATTGCATTAACTTTTTCTGGTAGGGGCTTGATCCCTTCGCTGCTTACCAGAAATCCCAAATAACCTACCTCGGGGCTTACAAAATGCATTTGCTGACGTTAATTTTGATGTCGTGTTCCTTTAAACTAGTGAAAACTTCCTGTAAATGTATCCGATATTCCTCTTCCGAGCTGGACGTGATAAGGATGTCCTCCAGGTATCCAAAACCCTAGCTTAATCTAGAGAGAACAATGTCGATATACCTTTGAAAGGTTTGGGCTGCATTCCGGATTCCAAAAGGCATCGTCAAGAATTCAAAGAGTCCAAAGGGTGTGATGACCGCTGTCTTTTCTATGTCCTCATCTGCAATTGGCACTTAATGAACGGCGCAGATTAAATCTATGGTCAAAAAGATTGTCTTTGCGTGTAGATTATGGTTAAAATCTTCCATTCCTGCCACTGGATATCGATCTGGTATCGTAGCTGCGTTTAGTTTTCTGTTGTCGCCACAGGGTCTCCATTCTCCTGACTTTTTCGGGACTGAATGAAGAGGACTAGCCCATGGGCCACTTGAAGGACGACATATTCCATTTTCCACCATGTATTCAAACTCAGCCTTTGCGGATTGATATTTGTCCTACGCTAATCGGCAACTCAGTCCGCGATGTCAATATGTGGTGTTTGAGTATTGCCTTTTTGGTTTGCGGCGTTGTCACAGAGCTCGTTAGCTCGGGAAATTTGGCAAGAATGTTGTGAAATGGCATCTGTCGATTTACTGTGATGATTGCTTCGGCTAGTTTATCTGAAATTGTTGCGACAGCTTCAAGATTTGCCTTACCATCCACCAACCGCTTCCGCTTGACATCAACGAGCAAACTGAAATGTTGTAGAAAATCAGCTCCAAGTATAGCCACTGCGACAATGCGAAAACGGCATTTGAAAACCCTCCGTGGTTCAAAGTCGAGCAAAAGGATTTGTTCTCCAAACGTGTTGATTGTCGTTCCATTTAAAGCGTACAATTTTGTTTCTTCCTAACGCGTTTTGCTCTGGCTAGGGATTACCGATACCTCTGCACCTGTATCCACGAGTCGTTTACTAATAGGAGTGGACGTCATCACCGACCGCATTCGACGATGACGGTTTTAGTTTTCCTGTTCTGAAAATTGGCATGGTGGATGGCATTTATTCGCCTTTTTCCCGAATTTCCGGTGGTAAAAACAGTTTTTCTCGTCTGTACCTTGACGTGTGCGTGTTTGAGACATTGAGCGCCAGCGAGCACGTGAACGGGATCAATTTTTAAAATGTGGATCTTGATTTCTTGCGTTCACTTCTAATGTGTCAAGTTCGTTTAGTATTTCCACGACAAATAGATCTGACCTCAGAGCAGGAGTTTTTGATGTCGATGCTATTACAGCTGGGGAAGCGTTGAACTCCTCGAAAATTTTATCTGCCATTTCGAGTAGTTTTGCAACGTCCCTTTTAGTTGATATGGACATGATGGCGCGTACATGCACTGGTAAACGTCATGACCATAAGGCACGTAGAGCATCTTCTGGCAGCTGCGAGCCTGCATCTGACGAAATAGATATGATGGCTTTTTATCACGCAATTCAAGCTCCATTAGCACTTGCGTTAGCTGCTGCAAATTTAGCAATCAATTGCGTTTTTAGCTCCTCATATTTGCTTCCAACCGGCGGATGTTTTACTACCTCCGCAACTTGCTTGAGGATGGTTATATCCAGGAATGTCACTACTGCGTTAAATTTTGCCGTATCTGAATATATTTTGTAATGTCCAAAGGTAAATTCAATCTGGGAAAACCAAAGTTCGACTTACGACTCCCAAAATGGCGGTAACTTTACATCAAGCATGGCTTCTAGTCGAGGGGGTTCACTACCGAGCCACAATTCACGTGCGGGATTCAGCGAAGTTTTCGGAGTTTCCGTAGTAACATTTCTCTTTTCGGGCATTGACGATTCGCCACCGATTGAAATTGTTTTTATTTTTTGTTTTTTCACTCGTTTATTGATAACAACAAAACGTAAGGGCCACCAATTATAGGAACTTGGCTTCGCGTCGTTTCCTATATTAACGAAATATCTAAATTTTGAATAGCCAAAAATAGTTTTTACTAAGCGCACAGAAATGAACTTTATCGTTCGGAGTATAAAACCAGAAGAAGTCATATACATAATAATTTAAGCTATTCATATTAAAAAGTTGTTCGGCAGCTTTGACCTAATTCACGGAGAGATGGCACTTTGCCGCTTTCAGGTCCGCTACAGATTCTCGAAATAAAACACAACGTCTATTAGTCGTAAATTTATTTATTTCTCACATAATTTTTTAAAAAGTTCTTATGTATTCAGTGCCTCCGTTTTCTAGTATGCAATTTCTCTTGAAATGCATGTACATCGTTATTTTCTTAAAATTAGTTATACCAAGCTGGTTTCTAAGCCGGGGAAGAAGATAAAAGTTCCTGGGGTGACATTTGGAGAATGATGTAGGCATTGAAGCAATTTAAAATCCTTTTTTGAATAGCAACCATCGCAACTTTGGCTTTGTGCACTGGTTCGATGTCTTAGTACAATAGGACATCAGCTCGAAGTTTGCCCCACTTTTCAGAGTTTTGTTAGAACATTTTTTCTTCTCATTCGTAGCACCAAAGCCGCTCTCGGCTCTTCGCTTCACAGTGCCTCCAACTATGTCGGTCCATGTCGGTAAATGAAATCTACATCTAGCACTCGTTGTATGTAGACGTGTTGTAACCGCTCCTATCATTAATTTTAAAAAATAATTAATTTTTTCACAAAAGTCAGTTACAAAAAATTAAATAAATTTTTTATAAGTCAGTCAAAACCAAATTTTAATTTTATTGGAAAAAGCATTTATCGTCGAAGGCATCGACCCACGGAATCAATAAATCAACAAAAGCAAATAAACCAAAGACTAATTCGGGACTGCTGCATGGAGGATCCCGACGGCTTCTCTCCGTTGGGGGGCCTCCGGGAGAGTAGCAATACGAAATTGGCGGCAAGCGTCAATAAAAGAGGACACAAGAGTAACCAGGACTCCGCAGATGGTGCGCGTAAGACTCAAGTAGTCGAAGACAAACAAGAAGTGAGTCGACTTCAAGCTGAGATTCAGGAATTGAAACTACGACTAAAAACTTTTGAAGATATGTGTAAGAGTGCGAAGAAAACTCAAGATGTAGAATCAGTAAAGGCGAAAAAAGCTGTCAAACAAGTCTTTCCAGAAGAAATACTAAGTGCTGGAGCCACTAGCGACATCTAAAACTACGATGCAGCACTGGACGGACTTTTACATGAAATTGACATTGACGAAAGTATTGAAGGTAATGTTAGTCAAGATAACAATGATAATTTTATCCTTTATTTAAAAAATAAAAATAAGGAGAAGAAACCAGCTCGCAGTTCTGCTGGTTCTCCTCAAAAAGTTGCCAAAAATACAGAGAAAGCTTTGCCAATTAATGTGTTCAGTCAAATTAGATAGGATATGGTTCGGCTATTGGCAGCCGAAAATAAATTAACTACTTTCCAGATTAAAAGAATCATCACCGAAAAATTAACGGTCCGAATGAAATCTTTGGTTCATTCCAAATCAGCTCGAAATGCTCTAAATTCTAGGGAGGTCCCACACTTCACATACACCCCAAAAAGTGAGAAGAACCAAACCTTTTGTTGAAGGGCTTGGACTGCGGAGAAGATACCCTCAATCTTCTTCAGGTGCTCAAGGAAGCAGCACTTAAAATTAAATTTATTCCCATTAAAACATTTGCATTTGGTGAAAATTTCAAATAAGAGCAGTCCAAGTGTTCTTCAACAAATAAGATACTTGAACTTTCGATTGGTGAGGTGGAAAGGCCTCTAAAAAAGAGAAGTCAACCAGTGTTATCGGTGGCAACGACTCGGGCATTCGGCTGCTAACTGCGCCATGCATTATCGATGCGTCAAATGCAAGGACGTCATGCTCCTGGTGAGTGCAAATTTGCTTAGACGGAGCCAAAAGAGAAATTATACTGTGTTAACTGCCGTGTTTTTGGTCACCCTGCATCGTATCGAGGATGCTCCCAATATCAAGATACGAAAGTAAAATTTATCCCAAAGCAAACACATTTGCACTGCAGTGTCTTAGCTCCGAACTTCGTCAAGCCCGGAGTATCATTTGCACTCGCCGCTAGAGGACCACTAGAAGATGTGGTAAATAATCTAAATAATATAAGTGGCAATAAAGAGCAGCTTCTCAAAATTTACCAGAAACTAAATTCTTTATTGAAGAGAATCGATTAGCAAGATACGGAGATTAATCTTGTTTTTCATCATTCAGGGCTCTCAAATGCTTCAAAATAAGTTGTCATCCAGTCACATTTCCATGGGTAGGGTTCGTCTCATCTCGATCAATGCCAACTCCATTGTTACTGTACATCGACGTGATTATCTCCTTGAATTTATTGTTAAGCAAAAGCCTGACATCATGGATTTTGAATTCGTAAGAAATGATAGGGTAATTCAAAACTTTGAATCTCTTGAAGTGTCCGTTATCAAAATCTCACTGCCAGGTGGGGATAACCTCTTCGTTATTTCTGCCTATACAACTGGTCGAAACGCTCTCAAGTTCATGGAAGAGCGCGATTTCTTGTTTGAAATACTAATGTTACGAAATATAAATTAAACCCCGGAGCCACTCCTAGAAGGGAAGGATTCCTTGCACTCCAACATTTTGTTCGGAATATTACCAAGGAACCACTCCATGCGCTGAAGTACTGATGGGAAGGACTAAAGTAATGTTAGGATAACCAATGTTAATTATTAGCGTTAAGTAAATTTCATTGTTTGTGTGTTCAATTAGAATGCTTGTTTATACTCATATTTGAACATAAATTGCCCATCCTGTTCAAGCACATCATTTAGGTGAAACCCAGAAAAATTCGAACCAATGTAAATCATTAGCGTTAAGTAATGTTAGGTATTCATTACTAAGCGAAAAAAAAAACAAACAAAAAGGAAGCAGCTTATCTCCACCATTGGACTTCAACTCCGCTTTCACGACAAGAAATGGTAGCCAATTCGTAAAATTCTTGGCACACCCGATTATGTCGCGCCTGGAGTACTACAATACGTACCATCATCATTTCAAACTGATGTATGGTTGATCGGTGCATTGGCCTATGCATTGTTGACTGGATGTACACAGTTGGTGGCGATACAAAACAAGGGACGCTTTCTTTCTCCAAAAGTTCACATCCTTTCGTTTCATCTGAATTGTCAAAACAGTCTTCTTCATCTAGAGCATACGAGTGGTGGTTGCTTTAAGCGAAATAAGTCGAGCGTGTATTGCTATTTGTACTTGCTGTTTGTATTATGGCAGACGTTTACGTTTGTTGCAAATATTCAATAGAAAGTACAAAAGCTGGTTCACAAATTTGTGAGTGTAGACTACCAATGGAGCTTCGAGTAAACGTTGAGCAGCGTAACATTAATTGTCCTTGATTGGTTGTGTGAGTTTCGCATGCTTCAAATAGGACAAACAACAACCCCAAAACGACAAACAGAATGTAAACTTATGATCACTACAACATTACTACTAGAAATAGTATAAAATTCGTCTTACACCGGTTGCAACGTGCCAATGTCTTTTCGAACATCATAATATTTATGCTTTTTACCGACTAGATCCCATATGATGGCGCAATTTTTAATTACCACATGTAATAGGTATCGTACACACTGCACCCAGCATGCTTGCTATGAACTTGGTAAATCCTCATCGATATAAGGAGAACGATTTGCTTACATCAAGTACGTATATGAACACAAACATTCACAGCGCCAATAAAAGCGCATACAAAGTCCATTAGATTCGTAAAGGGGATGGGATAGAGCCTGGCAAAAATGAAATTAAAAGTGCATTCTGGGTTGAATGGCCGCATTGCAAAGAAAACAATCTTCCGCTACTGAGCCAGCCAATACGTTATCAAACGAGACTTCCTTCTCAGCGCCGCACTGCGTCACAACATAACTGCCCTTCCAATTATACAACTAGGCAAGCTTTGATGGATCAACATATGGACGTACCTAGATTTCTTTGTCATTCCCATTGCAGACAAATTTGTCCAATAAGCAGGTTATATTGTCGGCACAAAGAAACCATTCTTGCATTAAACATCTTCGTTCCTTGCAATTCTTTTCATCCGAATGATCGAGGCAATCATTATGGCCGTTGAATTGATATCTGGCATCGATGCAGTTTCCATCTTTTCATCAAAATTCATCTTCATGACAAACATCCGAACTTAAAGCTCAAATTGCTAAAAGACAAGAGTATTTGGCGAATTAAGATATACTTATGAGATTCTTGGCTGATCGCCTGACACATCCCTTCGCGGCCACAATTACGGTGAACACAATTACTTTACATCATCTCGCGACGAACGTAAACATACGCGCACGTAGTCACAAGCATCAACACATTAATTGACACTTGGACAAAAATAAATCGATAAAGCTGTTATTGATAATGCAGTACTGTGCGCGAAAAAAAGACTAACCACTAAGTAAAACTGGGTTTGCGCCCGAGGTAAACGCTGCAAGGTTGAGCAGCCGTGGTGAATGTTATGGCCTTGGGCTTGGGTTCTTCAACTCAAGTCAAAGAGCATTTGGGCCAAGTTGATAAAAGAGCCAGCGATGATGGGAACGGTCTCTCTGTTACGGATACTTGGCCAGCGAAGAACATCAGAAGGACAGAACATCTTGCGAGCGGACAAGTGCAAATTACCAGAAGGAAGGCCGGAACACTGTGCTAATCAACAAGTGGAAATCGGCCAATTTTCAGAAGGGAAAATTGCTCGAGACAACCAGCGAAGGAAATCGATTCAGGCTGCAGGGACATATTGAGTTGAAGTGCGAGGACTTCAATCATCCCCGGGCCCCCAACGTAGGAAGTAAGAAAGTTGTGTAAGTGTTAAGACCTTGAATAATAATTTATGAATTATAATTTTGTATTAAACCAAAATCATATTGGTTAATAATTTGATTTTCTATACAAAATTTTCATGTTGTGTAAAGTGTTGCAGCCAGCTTTTTTGCACGGGAAGCTCGCAGTGCTAGCGGAAGGCGTAGAATTGGCCTGGAGTGCATAATAATCCTTCCCGTTGGGAAATTAAATCCACGCAGGTGTTTTCTTAGTGGAAGTTATTTTGTTTTTCCCTTGATGGCAGTTAGTTCTCGTCAGTGGAAATTCGTGTTCTTAGTGGAAGTTAGTGAAAGTGATGGTACGCGGCTCGACGAGCCGAGTAAAGGTCACCAGTGGTTATTCTGGTGGAAGGACCATTCCGGGGAGCCTCGACCTCGCCAATTCGCTCGTGGGGGCAATTCTAGGGTCGGCGGATGACGTTTACCTACCCCGTCTCCACGGGCTTGTTGGGACCCCAAGGCCTCCAACCGGAATCGCTTGTTGCGACGAAAGATTTCATTTTTAACGTAACATACTCGGATTGAACAGGCTGCATGGTTATTATATTCTTGCTGGTGATCTGAATGCCAAGCATACATCATGGCTGAACGCCACTAATAATTCAAGGGATGTATTCCTGAAATCGTGGTTAATAGAGAACCAACTTGAACATACGTGCAATCTATATGGGTCGGAGTTCCCAACAGACCCTAGGAAAAATTCATATTTGGACCTCAGCATTGCTGACGCAATACTTGAATTCAGCTTTAATAGTCCTCAACGGAAACTGCAGGTGCTTCCTTATGATAGCGACCATAACCGAATCGTAATGGAAATCAACCATCAAAGGGATGATTTTTTCCTCATTCCAGTTCAACATGAAAATCATCGGTTGAATTTAAAAAAAAACAGACTGGGGAAAATTTCAAAAGGAGTTTAATCGGGAGTATCAGAAGCAATGACCTCCTTCTGATGATGGCAACTCTTGCTCAATGGTTCCTAATGAAAGGAATCTAACTAACGATGAAATGGATCTGTATTTGTCGAAGTTAGAGAAGCTGACGTTGGAAACGATTGAGAAAGTAGTTTCCAAGATCAAACATCGAAACAATATGGAAGGATATGAAACCTCAACCATTGTAAGGCTGAAAAGATTAAAAAGCCTTCGTTCCACACGCGTCAACAATATTTATCGACAATTTCAGGACTTGTACCATCCCTCGTTGGCTTCGTTGAAATTACACCTGGAGAATGTTAGTTTATTTAACCAGCAAGGTGTTTGAAGTGATACTCAACAGAGCATTAAACGCCCACACAGAGAAATATGAGTTGATGCCGAATTGCCAATTTGATTTTCGTTCCAGGTATTCGACCACACATGCAATAATGAAAGTAACCCCAGACATCTTTTGGAAACTAAACAGCAGAGAATGTGTTGGAGCGTGTCTCATTGATATGAAAAAAACCTTCGATACGGTGTGATTGGATGGACTAGTTTTTAAACTCCTTCAGGACAAGTTCCCCAGACACCTTGTCGCCATGATGTGCAATATGTTATACGGGAAATCATTTGTTGTAACTGATGGAAATCTGACAACATTGCGCGAATTCAAGGTCTTGAGTGGTCTGCAGCAGATAACAGTTACTGCGCCTCTGCTCTTCTCAATATTCATTCGCAAGCTATCGAACGTTTTTGGTTTTAACGTCTCGCCAACGCGATCATTGGTAGCGATGATCTGATCATCTATACGGCAAGCCGTAAAGCTACAATAGGTCAGAGAAATCTCCAAAAAATGTAAAATGATGTGCAGTTGTACACTGACAATTTGCAAATGAAAATCAATGCGCAGAAGTGCGAAACAATTTTGTTTTGGACAACGCTGTTGGGGGTCAGTCAAGGCCAGAAACGTAATTAGAAGGATTTTCACATCATGGCTGGTGAGGGTAGTTCAGAACAGGTTCCACATAAATCCTGTGTTCGATACCTCGGTGCTCATCTCGATCAGTATCTGAACTATACTGAACATGTCAAAATCATGCTCAGTAAGGCACAAAAAGTAGTCATGGCCCTACGAAGACTCTTTCATTCCAAATACATTGATCAAAAGGTCAAAATTATCTGTCACAAGACCCTGGTTAGACCAGTTTTGACATATGGATGTCAGATCTGGTACAACCATAGTGCTATTACTAAAAGTATTAGAGGACTACTCAGCCAGTGATCATCAGTGCATTCTGCTTGAGATAAGTGATGTTATCTCCCGACGTCCGTGCTCTCGGCTTTCTACAATTGGATGGAACATCAGAAGGATGAACGTCAAGAGGTTCGTCGAGGTTCTCACAGCAGGTGCACCGCTGCAGGGAGATCCGGAGGGGACAGAAGAACTGGCAGCTCAAGACGTGGTGAACTTAGCTTTGATCGTCATCACGACTGATTGTAGTGCTTCTATGCCCGGTCGAAAACCCCGGCACGGCAAGCCCTCAGTGTATTGGTGGTCAACTGAAATCACTGTAAAACGAAGGCAGAGTCACAAGCTTCGGTGTGAGGTCCAACGGCCGTGGAACCGTGACGCGGTAACCAACCAAGCAGCAGCATATAAGTCAGCCAGGAAATGCCTTCGCGAATTGATCAATAACAGCAAGGCTCACTGCTGGCAAGATCTAGTGAACAATGTGAGGATCCGTGGTGGCTTGGTTACAAGCGAGTTTTTCGGAAGCTTGGTGCCCTACGGAAACCCTGTGTACATGATGCCACAGACTGGGGCTGACGCCGTGGATACGGTTTTCTTTTATAGTCTAATTTTGCTGACACTATGTCTGGATTAGACATGTGTCGTTTTAGAAATGATCTCCTTGCATTTTCCACACATAGGTAAATGCAGCGTCTTTAAAAGTTATTCATAATTTTTGTGAGAATTGCTTGTTACCGTATACATGACTTCTTCCCTCTTTACATTAAAATTCTCCTGAATTTTATAAATTTTTTCGTTTACATGATTTAGAGATTTTATCAAGTTTTCATTTTTCTTGAAAATAGTAAGTATCCAAATTATTGAATTCAAAGTGATAATCGAGGCAATGCCTATGGTAATGTAATTTATATTAGAGTGTAATTTCAAGTAGTTTATGCGTTTCAGGTTTTCAACATTTTTCAAAATAATAATATATCATCGAAGCTTAATTTTTCGGTAAAATTATAAGATTCATTATCGATATAAAAGTATCTATCTACAAATTCTTGATAATTATTACTAAATGTATAATTTGAAATTTTTATTGTACAATTATTTATATTTATAAGATAATTTCCATTTAGTTTGATTTCTCTATAATCGCAAAGGCTTACAACATCTTGGTTTATCATGTTTTTACATATAATTGTAGCATCATTTATTTTTCTAATTTCATTTTCTTTGCTTTTGACCAGTTTACAATTATTTTGGGAAATACAATTGCTTAATGATTTCAGTTCATTTTCAAATAGAATTTCTTCGTTATATGTGTACATATATTTTGTGGAGTTTGATTCAACAATGTACTAGTCTTCGAGGTAAATTTCAAGATAATTTTCATTAGGCATTGCCACTATAACTTTAAAATCGATTAATTTATATGTCTCGGGAATTTTGATAGCAAGAATAATTGTGTCATTGTTATGTTTCGGTAGCCCAGTTTGTACATTCTTTAGTTTGTCAAAGTCAAGGTTCGTCTGCCTGATTTCTGCTGCTGTCACTATGTTAAACTAGGATGTAAGATTCCGTGTCTGATTAGTCCTATATTGTCGATAAGTTGGTCCAATTTTTCCTTCAACAACTCCAATTTGAGAATCTGATCGAGTTTTTATTGGTGTTTAATAATTTTCCTTTGATTTTCAGTAGTTTCTTGATTTGTTTTAATTATTTCATTCTTATCTGATTCAATAATTTGCCTTAAATTCGTAATAGAGTCGTTTGAAAAGGAATTTATTTCAATTTGTCTGTTTAAGTTATTAAATTCTTCGTCTTGTTTCTTTTCAATCTTGTTCAAAGTATTTAGAATTGTTTGTCGATCATCATCGCTCATTGTACCAAAAAGGAATTTTTCTGCGGTCCCAACGAGATTGCTAAGTCCTCCTCTTTGCCCAATTCTTGGATCAATAGCTGATAACTTTGCGTGAATGTTCTCTAATTCATTTTGGATAAATGGATCGTTTATAGTTCCTAATTTGTGAATGTTTCATTCAATAGCGTGAGTTCTACTTTTGATTTCATTGATACTGATTATATGAAGTATGGTTTTAGTAGTCGTTATGACTTCCGTTTGTTCAAGGTTAATAGTTGGGTATCCATTTTTGGATAGTAATGGATTTAATGTAAGAATCCCTGTTGTTGATTGGATAAGTACGGTTAAGATGAGAAATATTGGCATGAGGGGCTGAAAAAATGTATAGGTATAAAAGACAATACGTTAAAAAAGCTGGGCTTGAGCTATTTTGATAATCATTTTTTGTCTAAGATAAGGCATATTTGATTGTGTGAAATCGATTTTTTGGTTTTTGCTGATATATCGAGCAAACATACAACTGAATACTCCACAATCACTTACGTTAGCTTGAAGCAGAATATTTTTGTGGTAGGGAGGTGAATGCTATTTATGCACAGAGTGTGCGACTCCCATGCGCGACTGGACTACCCACTAAACGCCTCCCTTGTCAACCTGAGAACCCAGCCTGGAACCGTTTGACACACTACTTCGGGCCAGGTCTCATAGTAATGTGTCAAACGGTTCCATGCTGAAGCAGAATATTGCTGGCATGTTGTAAATTCTGTTGTATCTAAAGTCTGTTTTAATTTATCTAATGATTCTTGCGCCAAATAATCTTCTAATTTAGTTAGTACTATAGCGTTTTGATTTCCTAAAGAATCGTAATATTTTATAGAGTTTTGTTTAATGTTGATTATTGCCATGCACCAATGGTTATTATTAACATGTATCGGAATTAATATTATATCGAATGAAAATAAGTTGACTCTTCTGGTCCATCTGCGCACTGAGTCATATTCAGCCTCTAATAATCGTGAAAAGAAGAAAGCATTCATAGCAGAAACTTTTAATGGGTTTCCAACAACTTGTTGCAGACTTCGCTCTGTTTTTAAATTTAGAAAGATGTTAATGATATTATCGTTTAACCAATTTAATCCGTTTAACGTCTGAATATCACTTCTTGTGATATTAATATTATATTTTGAAACTATGATTTCGTCAGGAGAACCCTTTTTAGTTGCATTTTCTAGAACAAGTTTAGGGCCTTCAATAAAAATCTCGCTATTAGTATTATGATTACTTCCTTTAATTTTCATTGGTTTACAATCGAACTCTTCCATATTTTTGCTTTGGTCTGCCAATTTTAGTTCTTTCTGAATGTTTGTCGGATGAACATTATCTAGTTTTGATTTCCTATATTTAAGGACGTTTTTACGTGTAGCAGCTTTATAGTTTTTGATGGAACCTGTAGATATGGTCTGATTGTAACCTTTTCTATATTGGTTGAGTTTCTTCAGGTATTTGTTCTGTGTTTCTTCAATATTTGCCTTTATTTTCTCAAAATTTACTTGCCCGCTTTGCACTTCTTTTGGGGTACATTTTATTGTCGAGTGATACCTTTCATTATAATTCCTGATAGCCTTTTAAATTGTACTTCTTACAAAGAGTTTCGTTGTATCAATTGCTAGATTTCAGAATTTTTCAAGTAGATATAGTATTGTGTAGCCTTTCAACATCAGCTATTCCTTATGACTATGAGGTATAGTTTAATGTAAGATTATATCTTCAGACTGTAAAAAATCTTTCAACAAAATCAATGTTCGGATATATATATTATTCGTTTAACATGGATGATTTCAAACTCAATGGTTTTATTGTTTGTAAGGATAAAGGGTGTCTTATATTTATTAACAATTTCCTCTTTTGTTGGGATGTAATCTAGTAACTCTCTTCTGCAGAGTGAATCCTGGCCAGATCTGAACATTCCTCATTTTCCATATTCCAAATATCTAGATCAAAATACGAATTGGCTTTGCGGCTATCTATTTGCGAATCTTCTTTTCGGATTGCTGATGTTTGATCCTACTAAAGAAATCAGCTATTCTATTTTCCTATCCTTTTAAATACTCAATATCAAATTGATATTCACCTAGTTTTAATAGCCAGCGTTGATGGTGTGGTGATAAACCCTGCTTTATACCTGGCTTGTATAAAATGTAATTGGTTGATGGTCTGTATAGATCACGAATTTATTTACATATAAGTAGGGCCTGAAATAGTTAACGGACCATATAATTGCAAAGAATTCCTTGTCGGTTGCTGAATAGTTTCGTTCGTGGTTATTCAGTGTTCGTGATGCGAAACACACAAGATGTACATTTTTCGACAATACTGCACCTAAGGCGTAGTTAGACGTATCTGTGGTTAATTGAAATTGTTTATTGAGCTCGGGAAAACGAAGAACAGGGTGTGTGCTAATAAGTGCTTTCAATTTCTCAAACGTTTCTATGTAATTTGGATCTTTTTTTTTAAATACCTCCATTCCCTACCACTCTCTCCATCACTCTCTCTTCGTCGCACAACGCTCGTCCCATCTGCATTCACATAACGTCGCTTGGTCCTTTGTGCCACCCAGACAATGTTTAACACATCGGTATAAGGGGGCACACAGTATAATGTGAACTAGTCCTTTTCGTGAACATCTAGTCCTAAAAATCATTATCAGTTCTCAGAGATAAAAAAAATTCAATATAATACGACGCATTCAAAAAAACACTCTGAGTAACTGTCACTTCAGTATCTCGCCGATAGGGTTAAAAAGAACGCCCTAAGATACTGGGCTCATAAAAGCAGAATTACAGGTCCAGGCTTCAATCAGTGCTGATTAAATGCTCCCTTAGTCTTTTCTTGAATACCATAAGTGAGTTTGCTTCCTTAACAATTTCTGGTAGATTGTTATATATACGCAGAGCTTCATTCGTTGCATCGTTCTTTAGTCGATCCGTTCTGGCAAAAGGTATTACGAATTGATTTGCATTCCTCGCATTATATGGGTTGATCTGTGATACCTTAATTAATGGCGCTCGTTCCGATCCATTAGTTTTTAAATTTCTGTAGATAAACTTAGCTTTCTCCATAATAATAATTTGACTAAAGGTTAATGATTTTGCCAATTGGTAAACTAAACTTGTTTGAGTAAGCATTGGCAGCTTCAGAATGTTTTTATACACTTTGGTCAGCAGCCTGGATATACTGTTTAAATGTTGCTTTGCAGATTGACTCCAAATAAGTACTCAATAATGCAATTTCGCCAGGACAAACGCATTTAGAACAAGTTTCTTGATGTGCATTGGAAAATCCTCATATCTTCTTAACAATCCTATTATTGGGGCTAATCGCCTTCTTAAGCTATTTACGTGTGATAACCAGGTCATACGATGGTCTATGATAAGACCAAGATTTTTCATTTCTAGCACTCTTTGCAATTTCTCGCCGTTAATATTTAGTTCGACATCTATGTCTCCTTTGTTCTTTTGCTTAAAAACAATATATTGTGTCTTTGATGTGTTCAATACTAGTTTGTTTCCAATTAACCACTGATGAAATTTTCCTAGATCCTCGTTGATAGTTTTCTCAATTGCAGTTTTGTCTCATCCTGAATAAAGTAGAACTGTGTCATCAGCATATAATGTGTGATATCCCGTCAGCCCACATGTATTTAGATTATTTGTGTATAGCAGGAACAAAGTTGGGCCAAGTATTGAGCCTTGGGGAACTCCTGTTTTCGTAGGTGCATGATCGCTCAGGACATTGTTGATTAAAGTTCTCTTTGGTATTGATTTTCGAATTTTTCTTTAGGTATTTTGTTAGGCGTTATGCGACCTTCGCATAATCTCTAATGAATTTACGTAAATACCCTGTGGCTCCTAAAAGGCTTTTAAGTTCTTTTTCTGTTTTTGGAAGTTCAAGTTTTTGTATTGATCGAATTTTTTCCGGACTTGGTTTTTTAGTGACCACGTGACCTAAAAAGGAAGTTTCTTTCTGCATAAATGAACATTTATCAATTTGAATTTTTAACTGATGTTTTTCTAAAACTTTGAAATTTAGTGCTTAGCACATCGTCAAGATATACTACACAGCATTTGTTAACAAAATCCTGGAGGATATCATTCATTAAACGCTGAAATGTTGCCGGAGTATTTTTTAGCCCGAATGGCATCCTAACAAACTCATAAAGACGATCTTCTTTGCGGACCAATATTTGATGATATCCTTTGGCCAAGTCAATTGTGGAGTAACAAAACTCATAAAGACGATCTTCTTTGCGGACCAATATTTGATGATATCCTTTGGCCAAGTCAATTGTGGAGTAATAATGTGCTCCCCCTAATTTATCCAAAAAAGACTCGATGTTTGGTAAAGGAAATTTAGCGTCAACTGTGATTTCATTCAGTCTACGATAATCTATGCCGATTCGATATTTTTTTGTGCCAGAACTATCAGTTTTCTTGGGAATAACTATCAAAGGAGAGGAATATCTTGAATTGCTTCTTTGGATAATGCCTCGGCTTTCCATTTCTGCGATTTGTTTTCGAACTTCTTGTTCGTGTTTTGGGGGATACCTATATAATTTTGCATTTATCTGCTTGTCTGTTATGGTTTTAATTTCATGTTCGATTGTTGGGGTACTTGCTAATATATCCCCTTCTTTAAAAAATATAGTTTCGAATCGTTTGACAACTTTTAATAGTTCTCTGTTTTCTTCAAAATTAAAATGTTCTAGCTTAAGTCTGTTTAAGAAGTGATGCTTCTAAGTGAGCAACTTCATGAAATCTGCAGGGAGTATTTAAAAACTCAATTGATTGACCGTGATTGGGTAATCGTCCCTTCTTCGAAATCAATAATTTTTCCTAAGTTATTTATGAGATCTGCTCCAATTATAAACTTGTATTTTCTTTTGCTTAAAGTTTTCAGCTTTATGGGAAGTCTTAAACTCAGCAGGTACTAGAGTGTGGACTTCATATTCAAAAACATCTTTCCCTATTGTATAATCGTGGAAAATAGTCCTGGGTTGATTTTATTTTTGCGAAAAATTTTAATGGAGTCATAAATGAGGCTAAATGAGGATCCCGTATCCACCAATGCCGCACATTGATAATTTTTGAAAGTTATCTTAATAAGGGGTAAATTATCCGAGGCTACTTGATAAAAAAAATTTCATTATTATCCGCATAATTAATTTCTGGACATAGATTTATTCTTTTAAATTTTTGAATACTATCTACTTGCATTTGTTCTAAATAACCTTGAACTTGGTGAGAATTTTGCCCACTACCAGATGAATTATTTTGCATATAATTATTGGAGCCTGTAGGAGGATTTTTAAATCTTTTCCACCCAGGACTTTGATTACCATTAGTTAGTAATGTTCGTTGCCCTATTTTGGCCGCTTGAATTGCTAAAATTTCTAAAATTATTTTTATATTGGTAATTTGCTTGAAATTTTCCTTGAGGATTAGTAGAGCTGTAATAGTTTTTATAATTTTGTCTGCTTTCATCGTAATTACTGTTATAAGTTCGTTGTCTGTTTTCGTCGGAATTATAGTTATGGATATTTTCAAAATTTGGCCTGTACTCAGTTTGTCTGTTGTCGATTTTTTGGTTTTTATGGTCATAATACGTTTTGGGACTGTTTGTATTAAATCATTCCTTACTCGATGAAATTCTATCATTGATCGACGGACAACAAAAATATATGCCTTGGCATGCTAGATTTTTATTTTCTGATGGATTGGGCTCTTTGAGTTCAACGTTTCTTGCTGTTGATTCTTCTTTTAATTCACGTTCTTCTGCGAGTTCGGGGTTTACGTGTGCTTTTATTGCTGCCAATGAAGTGTTAAATTTACGAGTGTCTTCCTACTGCATGCGTGCTATTATTGCCTCAGCAGTAGCTCTTGCTCGTTTCTCTTTGGTGGCTTGTATGCATCTCTGCTAGATCTGCATGGCTGTGAAGATGTTCACGATGGTAGAGCATTAAGTTTATGTCATTGCCTGGGAGCTCAGTAGCTGCACACCTGATAGGAATGTCGACTTTAATGAGAGCCTCATGTTTCGATCCGCACTCAAAATCGTTTCTTTGTAAATTTTGACAGCACTCAGGCTCAAATTTAAATTAATCAAATTATATACCGTATCAAAATTCCTTGGGCTTCTTTGTCAGAAAGTATCATCAACGAAAACTACACCGGCACTACGAAAATTATCACGAACACCTCTTGTCATATGGGGGAGCATCAATTCAAATTTCGAGTTTCCTCCCATCGTTGCATATTATTTTGTTTGCGAAGCGATTTTGGTTACTTCAAGGGTTATATATTTTGAGCTGCCGCATATGTTGAATGAATATCGAAAGTTTCCGTGTGATCTAGTCGTAGTGCCGGGAATTTCGCGTTTCGTTTCGAGCTCGCGTTATTCCTTGGCGCTTTCAGCGCTTGCTGCTGCTCGCGTTGTCCATAATGTGGCGTGTGAATTTGAATCGACCTAGCTAATGAAGTTTAATTACATGACGTTAAAAGGGAAAATGTGTTATGTGGCTTGCTTTTCGTTATCTTGCAAATATATATGCAATCTCGAATAGCAATTCATATACCGGCAATGCACGGCCATGAAACATGCACCCGTGGATTTCTGAAACTTCGTTAACATTCTTCCCCCCACTGGGCGATGAAGGCCGAGTCCAGGACATCGAAATTAAGATGATAGATGAATGCTTGAATTGTTTTTGTTGATCCCGTCATAAGTGTTCCAAGATCGTTGTAGATGTTTATCATAGCATGGTGTTCGGGATGCCTATTGTAGAAGGTAATTGGTGACATAATTTTCTATCTGAAAGTAGTAGTATTCGAAATTTTTGCAAGAAAATATCGATACTTGATATCCGAGCATGTCGATGACGTTGTTATAATGTCGTAACATAGTGATCATTATGATGATGCGAGTTTCAATGGTCCTTGCATGGTGTCTTGTTGAAAGTGTGATGTATGAAATGAATTCAATTTATTTAAAGTCTATAATGATTCCGATTTAATTCTCGATTTGATGGAGCAAAGTCGTTCCAACTATGTTGAGCATTTGCAGCCATCTCATCTTAATTAATAGTTCAATTGCTATATAGTGGGAAGGGGGAGAGGATAGGAGTGTGGTGATATTATATTATTTCAATTTATTGGTAACGCAATAATTTTTGTTGTTGATCTTTTGTAGGTGGTACCATTACATTCGACGGTGACAACTCTAACTAAGAAGTCAGTTCTAGGATTTACTTCAACAATGCGAGCGAGAGGCCATCGAAAGGAAGGGTAACGATCAGCCTTCAAAAAACATAAGTTGCCGATTTTGAACGGTTCCGTTGGAGATAGCCGTTTGCGTCATTGTTGCAGTATACTAAGGTACTCGTCTTTCGATTTTCTCCAAAAGTTTTGAGACAATCTTTGTGATAGTTGCCATCGCGTGAAACGATTTACGTTTTCATCGGTAAGGTCCATTTTGGGAAGTGCCATCAAGTTGTCACCGATTAAAAAATGGCCTGGGGTTAGTGCATTTATACTGTCGGGATTGTCGTTCAGTGGACAAAGCGGTCGTGAATTTAGGCATCTTTCAATTTGTACAAGAGTAGTGAGTCACTCCTCGTAAGTCAATGGTGTAGTTCCAACCACTCGTCTCAAATGGTATTTTATAGATCGCACACCAGCTTCCCATAAACCGCTGAAGTGTGGGGAGGCCGGAGCGTTAAATTTCCAAGTAATCCCCATGTCAACTAATTTGTTCTGAACGTTGTTGTGCTTAATAATTTTTCGAAGTTCCAAGTTTGCTCCAATAAAATTTGTGCCACAATCGCTATAAAGATACTGGCAAAGTCCCCTTCGTCCAACAAAACGCGATAAAGCGGCTAAAAATGTCTGAGTCGTCATGTCATTTATCAATTCGATGTGAATAGCCTTTATTGCGAAACAGACAAAAATCACAACACAACCTTTGTGAGTTCGACTTCCGCGTCCGTTTCTGTCCTTAATTAGGAAAGGTCCGCAACAATCCACACCTGTGTGTGTAAACGGACGAGTAATAGTAACTCGTGGCTTCGGTAAATTGCCCATCAACTGAGTTGATTCGTGGGATTTGGCCAGAAAACATTCAACACACTTGTGCACAAGATGCTTGATGACATTTCGTCCATCTATCACCCAATATTTGCGTCGAAGCGTAGTTAGCATCATTTGAACGTTTCCATGTAGTGTAATTTGATGTGTGTGACGCACCAACGAATCCGTAAATAATGACGGGGTTCTTCTCATCCATGCTCAAATCCGCATTTGCCAAACGGCCACCTAATCGTAGAATGCCATCTCTATCAACAAAAGGGTAAAGTCTACGCAATTTACTTTTAGCATCGATCTTTTCATGATTCCTCAATTTGCGAATTTCATCAGTGAATTCCCTTTGTTGTACATGCTTTATCCAAAATTGTCTTACGTCATTTATCTCCTTAGTTGTTAACGTTCCTTTTTTGAAGATACGTTTCATCACTACAGCGGCAAATCGTAGACAGTACGCGGTAACCCGTAGTAAGAATGATAGTGAAGAAAACTTTTCCAATAGCTGATTCATATCGTCAACTGATTTTACATGATGATTAACAAATTGAACCTCGTCAAAAATGACCTCATCAGGTTTCGAATTTGGCCACTTGTAAGAAGGTTCTTTTAGCCAGGGTGGACCACCATAGTTTTATATTGTAAAATCCTTTTGCGTTAGCTCCTCTCGAAGCGATATCCGCTGGGCTATCCCATGACCGAACGTATTTCCATAGTCTATTACCTAAGATTTCAAGTATTTGTGTTGTTCAATTCGCTTCGAAAACAGGTAATTTTTGAAGGGTTTTCGTTAAATAAGCCAATACGATCGATGAATCGCACGATAAATATACACTCCCATCATATTTCAAAGTATCGATGATTGTTTTCATAAGCTTCGATAATAGAGCCGCGCCACAAAGTTCAAGGCGTGGTGTTGTTTGCTCTTTAACTGGCGAATCTTTCGTTTTGGCCATTAGTAGATATGATTGTACTACATTTGTCGACCGAGTAACCACATCCATATGTAACCTTCGATGCATCGCAAAATCCATGAAGTTCTATAGTTGAGTTTTTATTATATCCGATATAACGAGAAATCTAATTCCTTTGATTCTTGTCTATACGCAGACCAGTGTACTTCGATTTTTTGTAGTATCGGCTCGTCCCACTCAATGCCATGCAACCATAGTGACTTTAGAAATATTTTCCCAGTTTTTATCACGCGCCATCGGATCGTATAACCGAGCGATATCCGAAAGCATTGAACGTTTCGTAGTTGATTGTATAGCACTTAGATTAACGCGGTATGTGAAGTTATCAGATGCCGGTAGCCAAACAATGCCAAGAGATTTTATTCCATCTAAACCCAAATTCACTGAGCTGCATTGTTCGATGTTTTCGTTTGCAATGCCTTCCAGAATTCGTGGGTCATTTGCCACCCACTTATGAAGTTTAAAGCCACCGGAGGCCAATCCATTATCGATCTCTTTCTGAGCTTCGATCGTTTCTGTTAGTGTGTCCCCACCAGACAAAACGTCATCCACATAAAAATTGTCCAAAATGATCCGGTGTGCGATGGGAAATTTATCTTCTGCCAACTGCCGAAGGGTTTGTATCGCGAGAAACGGTGCACATGTTGTGCTGAACGTTACCGTTTTCAAATAAGAATCCTTCATATCATGCAATGCGTTACTTCTCCGTACTATCATCTGAAAACGTTTATTGTCTGGATGCATTCTGATTCGGTGAAACATTCTGGCTACGTCAGCTACATATGCGTACATGTTTAACCTCCATCGTAGGACGACTGCGATCATATTCGAACTTAATGAAGGACCGGTCAGAAGTATATCGTTCAAGGAATTTCCAGCAGTTCCTTGAGGCGTCAGAAACAACTCGCAATTTGCTTGTAGTACTTTCTTTTCGAACTGCATGATGAGGTAGATAGTAGTTGGGATGCGGCGATTCTCCCTTGCATTCCTCCATGTATCCCGAATTCAGATATTCCTGTAGACATTTAGTATATTTTTGTTTCAACTGTTGGTCCGATGCAAATTTCTTCTCCAAGTTCAATAAAGAAGCACGCGCTGTTTTTTTTGAGTTGCCCAGGGTGTCTTGTATGTTAAGTGATTGAAATGGCAATCACACTACGTATCATCTATCCTCATTTCTAGCAACGTTCATTTTGCAATGATCTTCACACTGCTGCTCTTCCAGCGTTGAGCATTCAGTGAACTTCTTCCAGTTTCCAAAATAATTGCAATTGCTCACTTCAATCAATGTCCGAATTGTCGATAGTTATGTTGAAATTGTGGTATTGAGTCGAAATGTTTCTAGTTGCTCCGGAAATGATCCATCCTAATTTCGTTTCCTGTGCAATTGGTCCAATATCAAGTTTTCGAATGTTTGCAAGGATAATACTAGCGTACACACCCGCGCCAAGTAACAAATCAATTCTTCCAGGCTGATCGAATTGAGGGTCAGCAAGCTAAAGATCACAAAGTTGTTTACAATTGTTACCCTCATACCTCAAGGGTTGTCGCGCTGTCCAGCCTTGCGGGCCCGGTTTGCTCCGTCGGAGACGGCGCACGTGCCAACTCGCTGTCCCTAAGCTGGAAGGATTTAAAAATAAGATCTTCAGCGAGTGAACGATCCGACAGCGCACGCACGAGAGCTAAGAACTAGAACAAAGGAAAAAACCCGATTCACCTCCTCTAACCACACTTGATGCTAAGCCTCCCCCAACTTACCCATTTTTTCCACACCACGACCTCCTGAAAGATAAAAGGTAGTCTGAAAGGAAACAGGATCTCACCCCTTGAACGTCGCGCACAATTTAGTTTTTTTTCTTTAACAAAAAAAGAATATTCCCGGTGAAATTTTAAACAATATATTTTCACAAATGGAATCTTACTTCACTCAAATTTGAAACAAACGAAATATTATTAAATAAATAAAAAAGGACAGAAAAGAAAAAAATAAAAGGTACCTTACCCTAGTTTCCGCCAATCTATCCCTAACCTGGGGCCCCAGCAAACGATCGTCCGTAGGGTGGTTACTCGCGCCAATCTCGGGAGCCGGATTCTCGTCCTGACGAACTTTTCGTCAACTGAAATTGTATTGCTGTGGGACAGGTGTTGCACTGCGGTATGACGAGCGCCGTGATGATGATGATGATATTGATTCCAGACTACTTGCACTTTTTTGCCCTTCCAAATTTTACTCCTCGATCCTTCCTCGTTCGTCCAAATCCCAAAAAAGAGGACCTCCGTTATCCCTCAGCCCTTTAAATTAGCTCGCCTTAACGGACGGCCGCTACATTTGAGGTGGTTGTCTTCCCATTCGCACGACGGTCTTCCATTCTGCTTTGGCGCTGTTCGTAGCGCGGCTACCAACCATCTTAATTACCTCAGCTCCGCACCCATGGTCGTTGTATGCGAGTTGGTCGAAATCTGCATTACCCATCATTTCGTATCAGCTGAGCAGTTTCAATATGTTGGTCACTGGGACATCGCAGAATGACATTTCGTGTGAAGCGATGAAATATTTGTGTCAGCTGTTTTGTGTACGCCAACATTTTAATATCGGAGTCGAAATGGGATTGTACGCCATTTCCGAAGAGCGAGCGAATCGGTGAATTTCAATGGTGGCACGTACAGTTCTATTATAAAGTTCACGGGAATAAGGATAGTATCCTCGAGAGTAGAGTGGAAAGTGTGTTGTGTAGCAAAAATGAGTGGAGGAATGCCTGAGTTAGGTTCAAAGATTAGCCTGATATCGAAAGCGGACAGTAGGTATGAGGGCCGCCTGTTCACCGTGGATTCGCATGAGTCCCCGATCGTGCTGGCTTACGCGTGATGAATTGGAGCCGGCAAATGTCTTGAGGTAAGATTTTGCATTCGTCCACGACCGCGATTACCACGCATGTTGTTGTTACTGTTTGCGCGATTCATCCAGCCACGGTTTTGATTGTTATTTTGCATTTGATTTCGATTTTGATTTTTACTGTCTTGATGCTGGTTGTGTTGATCCATTCCTTTACCTGATGAGGTGACCAGGAGTGGGCCCCTTAAACGCCTTCCGAGTCGGTGATAGCCTTTGTGGAGCGCTTGTGTTGGATGCGTTTCCATAGGCTACCCTTGTTGGGAAGAGTGATGGTCGACCGGCCCTCTTCTGATGTCGTTTATCATCCATTGCTGCCGTTTGCTTCATAACTAAGCTAAACGCTCTACTCTAGCTCGACTGATAAGTTAACATTTCTTTGGTATACAACAATACCATTTTTTTTTGTATTTAAAGTTAAACAAAGTATTTGTATTAAAGTTAAACAAAAATACAATGGATCAACTTGTCACTATCTTACCTCGACGCTCAAACGGGGTTGGGGTATGTTAATGGCATGCATCCTGATCTCATTAGTGGTTGTGGTGTAGACTCCGGGTGGGAGCTGGTCATCCGTAACACAATGTTGCAATGAGAGTGAGCGAGAAGGAAGAAAACTACTTACATCATGCATTACTAATGCTTCTATACCCATCCTAGTTCCATCCTTTAATAACATCCCAATTTGAACGTTATTAGTTATTGAACGAATCTTTGTATGTCCGACACCAAAGAGTCTAGCATGAATTTTTTGTTTTTACAGGCCCAGTTGCTGTACCGCCGATTCAGAAATGATACTAACTTGAGAGCCTTGGTCCAGGAAGGCTCGTACCAATAGTCGACCATTCGAAGACTCTAAAGTAACTAATGCTGTGGCTAACAGAACATCACGATAATTCCCAACATGCTGTGAAGCGGCTTCGATATTAGAGTCAAGAGAGTCGTTATGCATATCATGAGCGAAACTAACAGTCGCTGTAGGAACGCTGTTCAATTTTCGACGATGTAGCAATGAATGATGTTTTAAACAACATGATAAGCTGGGACAATTTACCAATATATTCCCTTTACGAAGGCAATTTAAGCAAAGTCCATTTCCTTTAGCCAATGGAAATCGTTCACATTGATTGGCATCAATAAATTTTTTACAATTAAAAATATTGTGGTTTTCCTTACAAATACCACATCCAGAATCAGAAGCAATTTGGCATGTATTTACTCTTCTAGTTGATGAGGATTGTTGGGTCTTGGACGAATTAGTTCCGCAAGCTTCTAAAGCTCGGAAACGATTTTGCAGGAAATGCTTTAAATCGTCAAAGGACGATCTTTTCTTCGAATTGGAGGCTTGCTGCTGTTCCCATAATTGTCGAGTGTTAACTGACAACCTTTCTGCAGCCAAAAAAATAAGAACCATGACCCATAAATTATCTGCCTTTAAGTTTTCTACAGCTTGAACGCGCTTCCGCTGAACTGTCGAGTAGATGTTTTAGCGACGAAGAGCATTCTGAAGCATTTCGTAAATTAAAGAGCTTCCGGAGCTGCGTTTTTAACAAAATGTTTTTGTTGTCATACCGTTCATTTAATAATTGCCAGGCAATTTCAAAATTACTTTCGGAAACTTGAAGGTTGTTCAATAACTTCGCGGCCTCCCCACTTAAAATGCTCTTTAAATAATGTAACTTTTCAACTGATGAAAGTCCAACACGATTGTATATCAAGGACATAAAGAGGTGCTTAAAAGTGACCCAGTTCTCATTGCTCCCATCAAACCCTTTTATCGGAATTTGGGGAAATCTCACTTCCGAACGACTTACGGAGCTCTCATTAGCCCCAGTATCGGTACTAACGGAATATACCGCTAATGCTTCCGTTAGTTCAACTATTAACGACATGCATCCGTCCTGAACCTCTTCAAACATTCAATTTTTGAAGTACGGATGCTCAATTTCATCAGCAACACCTGTAAGCGTATCTAGAATTCTCTCATGGATTGATTTGATATGTCCTCAATCCTTTCAATCATTTTTCTAGATACACTTTACGAGGCTTAGGGTTGGATTTTTGGCTCAAGTTGGCCGACAAACGATCCAAATTTTCCAAATGCATCTTTTGTTTTATCACTAAAGCCTCCATGATATCAAAGAATATCACCACCAAGGGAATATAGGTAAAAGATAAGGAAAGAATCACGGTTTGTTGTAATTTGCAATTTCTTGATGACGTTTAACTCACTCGCGTTCACTTTGACCGGCTAATTTTGCGAAATATTATCACAATTAATATCAATACACTTCAACTAGTCAGAAATCAATATCCGGCTCGACGGACCAAAATAATGTTCGAAATAATCCATAAATGAACAAGCACTTTAAACGTTATAAAATGTATTTCGGTTTTACTTCACAAAAATCAAATAGTTCAATAGTTTCAAGAAAAGAACGTACTACTGTCGATAATGTTCGAATACGAATGAATTATCAGTAAAAACCACAGTTTGTTGAATGGCACTTCGATGATCAAATGAAAAGTGTTGGTTTATGACTGTAGTTCAACGACAAGTCAGCATATATGCTTGTGCACCACGGGGTATGCAATCTCGAATAGCAATTCATATACCGGCAACGCACGGTCATGAAACATGCACCCGCGGGTTTCTGCAACTTCGTTAACAGTTGTTTTCTACATGAAAGTTGAAAATTTCTTGCTTTTGGCTATATTTTAAGATTATCACAAATTTGAATGAAGTGCAGCTCAGTATTGCGTAGGTTTAAATCTTACAAAATCGCGTATGATAGTGTTCAGAGGAAGCAACACCATGAAACCTCAATGTTCACCCGTAATAAAGATTTTACAAAGATATTTCTCAAGACTCCTTCAAAATTATTTTAGGGTGCCTATTAAGATGTGAGAAGTTCAATAACCTTAATTTAGCTCTGTTAAAAGGAATAGCATGTCAACCCTTATCTGTAACATTCACAACCCTTACGTGGGCACCCATTACAGCAATTGAAAATGAACATCTGAAAAAGTTTGGGAGAAATTCTGCTTATCGACGAGGATCGCTTACTTCCAAACATACTTGCTCGTTGAGGTGGTGGTGGAACATGAAAACGTTTGCACGTCAACTTCAAAGGACCTCATTTACAGCCGAATGAAATTTTAATTACGAACAAATCATAGCATCAGTTTTTAATTAATATTTGATATAGCTGCTCCGAGTTCGTTTTGCACGCTGTGAGCTAGGGCTGAAGTGTGCCAAATTTAGAGACGGATACTCGTATATTTTGCACGGCCAAAAAAGGGTCGTTAGCAAGTTGTCAGTTGCCTGTTCATGAGTTTTCTGCTCGCATGTTGGTTTAAGCTTTTGCCTTTTTACCTTCGAGTTCTCCTCACACAAGACATACATAAGCAAGTGACATGCTTAATTCGATTTGATGGATGCAATCATGAAATTCGAGTTAGTGGTATTTCCAGGATTCGATTCGAAGGAGAAATCTTAAAATATTCAAATTTCAACCCAATCAGCAATTGCACGAATTAAATTAAATTCCCAACCGGACGATCGCAACAACTTTTTTCCATTTTCCTCACTCGACGAGCTGGTGAAATTGATTTCATTAGAATTTCACCGAAATTCCATTGCCGGCTTCCTATCCGCTTTATGCCCAGCATATTGAAGTGAAAACTCTGAAAGTATTCACGCTAACAAGAGTTCACATGAATAAAACACCTTAATTCTGGGTGGCCTCACATACATTCATCGCTCACCTGATTCAGATTCAATTACTTGTTCAATCAATTTGCTCGTTGACTAACGGGCGCCAGAATAAAAGAAAGCCAAGCAAAGGACCAACGCAAAAAATAGAAGTGACGATGAAACATTGAGGAACGCAAAAGATACATACGCTTCTGAAGGATATGCTGCAGAAGGAGCACAACTGCTGTTGTAAGGCGAGACGACAGCTCAATGCGAAATATTTCCCTTCACTCTAAAGGCTGCACAGGTAGCGAGAGCGAGCGTTGTCGTTAGAGTCGTCAAACAAAAAATTTAGACATTTCCTTTTTATTATAGTTTGATATTTTATCGTCCCGCTAAGTTCTCACTGACTTATTGAATTATGCATGGATATAAACAGTTATATCGAGGATAAAACAGATAGAACGGACTTAGACAACGAGCAGGAGAAGATGATTCATGAGCGAAACTTTCCCCAATGGATACAAGTTGAAAGATCCAAAGGCTGCGAGGATGGCAAGGACTCGATGTTAACCGTTATAAATAAATAAGATCCAAAGAGAGAAGGCGTGAAAGTAGATAGTGGGGCTTAAAGGAAGAAATTGAAGCAACGGAAATCATATTCTCATTTTATCCTGGATGCCTATATCCTCCAGTGGTAATAAATTTTGATCGAATGGAAATCCCGGTTGGGAATCGCTTGCCAATATCTCATTCGTAGGCTTCATTTTCTATACTTCTATTCTGCGTCTCTTTTTGAATAATGAGGAAGTATTGAAAACATTGAGTGGCATTTGGCACCAATCAAGGGACTTGTTTCTATAATTTGTTTCGTTTGATTTATTGACCGTTGAGATGGAAGAATTATTTTATATCGTTGGGAATTGATAGATTAAGGTGCGCTAGGGAAATTGATTTTCCTTTATAAAATTAGAATAGAAAGCATTATGGAACATTCAATTGTTTATTATTGAATTCGAATTGAAGAATGATGTTCGATGGTATTTCAGACTGAAATGAAAGCGATATGATATGATAAGAATCAAGATGACTTTAGTGTTAATACTTGAATATTGTATTCATAGGCGTGTCCAGGATACAGAGGTGGCAGTGCCAGAAATAGCTCCTAGGTAGTGTTCATAAAAATGGTTGGTACTGGAGATGATACAGTGTTTATTGCCTGTAAATATGCTTCAACGCTTATAGGAGCGACAAACAACTTTTGATAAGCAAACTATTTTTGTAGTTATTCAAATAATTGTTGGTTAAAATAACTGTAATACCTACACCAATAAATATTTATAAATATCATACTTACATCTATAAATTTAAATAAATACTCACATTCATATCCATACACTTCCGTAAACAATCATATCAGCATGTAAAAACAAAAATACGACAAAGATTATACATGCCCATATCCATATCATATTACTCACTCGCAATGTCAACACAAAACCTACAAACAAGCAAACAGTCAACTCATTCCTAAATTATTGCATTTGAATCTATGTCTTTACGTCTGTACATGCACTTGAGGAAATACTATGATTCATAAGACAAAACTGCATACGCAGATATTCATATGAATATACCCATATTACGCACATGAAGAAAAGGTCGCATGGATCAAAAAATTGCAAACACATCAAAAATGTTTCAATGAGAATTGAGTAGCTTAGGTCGATGAATTGCGTAGTGATAATTTATTGAGTTGCAAATAAATGGCACCAATAAATTTATCGAACATGAATATATGGATATTAGTAATGTAAATTTTTGGAGTAAACAATTAGGTCAATTATCTTGTAAGAAGTATATTGTAAGCTGAAATTGAATATAAATGGTCGTAGGAAAATTTAAATAAAACATTCTTGGCAAGATATGTATTATTCATTCTGATTATTAACCCTTGAATCAAATAGTCGCGAAGTTATTTTTGCAGACTTAGTAATAACGGCGTCGTGGTCAGTAATGTCCTCGCCATTATATCAGCGGAGCAATCCGCTGTTTAGGTGAATATAATTATTGTCTAAGTAGGCCCTTTAACTTATCCTAAAGTTTTTAGCGATCTTACGGATAACCGTCCGCAGTCTTTCACTACAGACAAGGAAGTTAAGGACTCATTGCAAGGCAACTGTGCCCACTTATTACATGGCGATCCTGCGAACTGCGCAAAGGAAAATACTATCAACGACGATTTCCTGGATTTGCAATCAGAGGGCAATTTCGACGCTATTTTTGATCGGTGTTGCGAGCTAGCAGAAAAGGAGCTAGAGTATGTTCCGGAAGCATCGACTATCAACGAGGTACCGAAGTACATCCCAACAAAGATCGCAGATCTAAAATATATCGGACCAAAGCCTCGACAAATTAGTGATTTCTTCAAACAACAACATAAAAAGGATACAACGGTGATACCGAAGAGAAGACATGCTAGAGGAGGAGCGAAAACAAAATTGAAGAAGGCCCGTGCAGAATTACACCGCGTTATCAAATTGACGCACGGTGAATCGAAGAAGTTACTGTTAAAACAACTGGATAAGCTACGCCCGGACAAAAAAAAAAAAGAAAATCCCCGACAAGATGGGCAATAAATGCTCAACCAACACAGATGCTGGTATCGTGGAGGGATATAGGCAGTCGATAACCACTTCTTAAATTTTCATAGTTTCATAGTTTTATTTTTTGTGTATGATAGATATAATAAAAAATATGTAATCAAAAGGTTAAATAGGACAACTAATATTTAAAGCTAGATCAAATATAGAATATATTTTTACAGTCAATTTCTACATTTAGTGTTACAAGAAATTTATTTTAGCTTATGGATAAAGTGAAAAACATTGTAGACGACAATGAAAGGACCCTTAGGAATTTAAAGAAAACAGGAAAGAGCTTGTATACTGTTGAAACCATTTTAGAAAAATTAGGTAACCTACAGAAACAAAGAGAATTATTCAACTCTTTGACATCCGTCCTTTCAGAAAGCGATTCCAATCTTTTGAATTTGAAATTAAAATTTAAAACAGAAGCTGCAACTCTAGAAAGAGAACTTCAGTTTCAGTTATCTCAACAAGGATACACTGGTCAAGATACAAAAGTATCAGAATTAGGAAATAAGAACCCCATATTGAAAGAAAGTTCCAGAATGGCAGAATTCTCGTTAGAAACCGCGTTGAAAGTTATTCCTGTCTTTGACGGAAAATATAGGGAATTAGAATCATTCCTAAAAATTGTAGAGCTCCTACATTCTTCACTAACAGCAACTGCTAAAGAATTGTTATTGGATTTTGTGAAAAACGTCAAACTGAGTGCATCGGTTAAGCTTTCAATTGCTGCCAGTAGCATTGTTTCTTTTGAGAACCTTAAAGATGTTTTATTACGCAAGTTTAAAAGCAATAAAACTATACCCCAGATATTCACACAGCTTAGCAATACGGTACAAAAGAAATCAACCGTCAATGCCTACACTGATAAAGTAACATCGCTAATTTGTGAACTGAATCAACTACAGATTCAAGAGTTAGGTAATTCTGCAACAGCAGCTGAAAAGAAAGTCATAGCGAATATGAATGACAATTACGCACTCACTGTATTTAAGAACGGTTTGAACGACCAGCTGAGAAATACTGTTTTTGCATCGAGACCAAAGAATTTTGGTGCACCGTATCTTTGGCTTTAGAGTTAGAAAATTCTGAACCACCACCTGTAGCGAATGTTATGCATTTCTCTAATCAAAAGACAAACAACAGGTATCATAGTAGAAATGACAACAACATACGATACAGCAATGATAGGAGAAACAATTATAACAACCAAAATGACTACAGACATAACAATAGCACAAGGAATAACTATAGGCAAGGCAATAGTAATAACCAACGGGGTAGGAATTATAACAATGGACGAGTTTCCAACAACGGAAATAATGGAAATCGACATAACTATTTCAGAAACGACCAGAACCGAACTAATAGGAGAAATGTTAATATTATTACGGACCAGGGAAACTACCGAAGAACCGGCGAGGTCGAGAATGTACAGGACAGCCTCCCGGTAAAGACCACAGAATATTTAGGATTTCAAACACCTACGCAAGTTTCTTTACAATTTATTGCCACAATGCAGGTAGAAAACTTACATTTCTTATAGATACAGGTGCAGAAGTGTCTATCTGTAAAGAAAATGTCTATAGGAATATAGAATATGAAATAAGATCTAGTGAAAGGATTAAGCTCTCAGGAATAACAGAGGAAGTTACTAGTTCGTTAGGAACTCTAGATTTAAATTTACAAATTGGGGAATATAATTTAAGAAATTCATTTCATATCGTAACCGAGAAATTTCCGATAACCACAGATGGTATCTTAGGGAGAGATGTACTAGTCAAACATATGTGCAAAATTGACTATGAGACGTACACCATCTCATTTAATATAAAGGATGATGAAGTTGTGTTGCCTATGAGCACAAGAAAACCCAACAATTACCAGATAAACGTATCTGCGAGAACCGAAGCAATAGTTCCGGTAAATTTAGAACTAGATGAAGACTGCATTCTATTCCAGTCAGAAATTCAAAAAGGTATTTTTGTTGGAAATACCATAATGCCCGCGAAAGGAATCCAACATGTGAAAATACTGAACACAACAGACAACGATGTTGTCATTAAAGAATTCAGAGCACAAGTTGAACCTTTAAGCGATTACAGTATCCTTACACTGAATAAAAGTGACAAAAGACATCAGGAAGGTCAGATGTCGAATAATAAACGTTTCGAGAAATTGCTGGAGATCATAAATAAAGATAATTTGGATAAACCATCCATGAACAGTTTATCAAACATAATTCAAGAATTTCAAGACGTATTCTATCTAGAGGGAGAGAAATTGACAACGAACAATTTTTACAAACAACGTCTGCAAACAACCGACAAAAACCCGGTTTATATAAAAAATTATAGGTTGCCACAAACCCAAAACGAGGAAATTTTGCGACAAGTTAAAGACTTGGAGTCTAATGACATCATAGAGCCGTCTGTTAGCCCTTACAACTCACCTCTATTGGTAGTACCAAAGAAGTCGAGTGATGGAGAGCAGAAATGGCGATTGGTGGTAGATTTCCGCAGACTTAACGATAAAATCGTTAACGACAAATTTCCTTTAACAAGACTCGAAGACGTTTTGGATAAGCTAAGTATTTCTCTACTTTAGATATGACTGGCTCTTTTCATCAAATTGAACTTGAGAAAGAGTCTAGGCAGATAACAGCATTCTCGACAAACGACGGTCATTATCAATTTAAGAGATTACCGTTTGGTTTGAAAATTTCTTCTAATAGTTTTCAACGAATGTTGACTATTGCATTAAGTGGTTCAAGTCACGAAGCTTTCCTATATGTCGATGACATTATAGTTTTTGGATGCAGTATTAAGCATCACAACGACAATCTGAGCAAAGTATTAAGCAGGCTGCGTAAATACAACTTAAAATTAAATCCCGCGAAATACCAATTTATGAGATCGGAAGTAGTGTACTTAGGGCATTTGATCACTGATAAAGGTATCAAAACCGACCCATCAAAGTACGAAGTTATCAAAAACTACCCAATACCACGCAACGCGGATGAAGTACGGAGATTTGTAGCTTTTTGTAATTATTACAGGCGATTCATCCCAAATTTTGCGCAAGCAGCCAAATGTCTTAATTCTTTGTTAAAGAAAAATGTTACCTTCAATTGGACTGAAGATTGTCAAAAAGTTTCTGAGACTTTAAAATCGAAACTTATTGAACCACCTATCTTGCAATACCCGAATTTCGAAAAACCATTCATCCTTACTACAGACGCATCTAATTATGTATTAGGAGCAGTTCTGTCACAAGGCAAAATTGATTCTGACTTACCGATACCTTACGCTAGCAAACCATTAGCGAAGCATGATATCAATAAACCAACTATTGAGAAAGAATTGCTAGCAATACATTGGGCAATAAATTTCTTTAGACCTTACCTTTACGGTAGAAAATTCATAGTGGTAACTGACCATAGACCACTAGTATCACTATTCAGTCACAAAAATCCATCTTCAAAATTAACAAGGATACGAGTAGATTTATCTGATTATGACTTCACAATAGTCTACAAGAAAGGCAGCATGAATACCAATGCAGACGCCTTGTCTAGAATCGAATTGGATTCAGACATACTTAAATCAATGATACCTCCAAACACTGATGAACGTGTTAAACGAAAGTTACTAACTGTAACAAGGGGCATGGCAAAAAGTACTTTGAAAAAAAAGAAAGTCGACAACGTTTGCACCCACACCAAGATAGAATCTGATCAACTCTATTGCTGGGATTGTACAAGTCTGTCTGACATTACCGGTATAGAAAAACTGAAATTTATAAAATTGCACGATACAAATAATGAGAATAAAATAGTACGTACTAAGACTCATATAGAAACACGTTATAGCGATAAATCTGGTAAGAAACACGTTTCTACCAATACTAAGCTCATAACGAAAGATGCTGATGTATACTCAGAAAAGAGCAATAGCAATAAGTCTAATTTGAAATTCGTTTCAATATTAGAAAAGGTATTGGAATTCACCAGACAAGAGAATATCTGTGAACTCTCTTTATCTGAAGATGATGAAATATTTAAATCCATAGATAAGAATGAATTCAAAAGAAATTTTAATGCATTGCTACAAAGAAGTACGCGTACAAAATTGAAAATATTAATTTACAAGCCGCCCAAAATGATAAATGATGTAAAAGAACAAAAGAAATTGATTGAGGAGTATCACGATACACCTCACGGAGGACATTTCGGAGTACGTAAAACGTTACTCAAATTAAAACAAAAGTTTTGTTGGAAAAACATGAATAACATGGTCAAACAACACATAAATAATTGTAAGACTTGTCGAATGAGCAAGCAAATAAGACACATAACCGAGAAAATGATTAAAACAGATACACCATCTACAAGTTTTCAAACGATAGAAGTAGACACAGTAGGTCCACTTCGTATATCTAATGGTTACAGATACATATTGACGCAACAATGTGAATTAACAAAATTCGTAGTAGCATTCCCCATAAAAAATAAGGAAGCACATACTATAGCAGTAGGCATAGTTAATGAATTTATATTAAAATTTGGACATTTTAATAAGTTAAAAACCGATCTAGGAACTGAATTTTCAAATAAACTCATGTCTGAAATATGTAAACTACTAAACATTGAACGGATATTCTCAACTCCTTACCATCATCAAACATTGGGAACAGTCGAACGCAATCATCGAGCACTTAATGAATACATGCATTCTTTTGCCGATGATTACGAATGGGACAAATGGGTACCATACTACGCATTTGAATACAATACAACACCCCATGTCGACACAGAATACACTCCATATGAGCTAATATTTGGAAAACTTCCATGTTTGATTTAAATATTGGAGATTTAATCCTATTAAAGAATGAGAATCGAAAAAAACAACAAAAACCATATAAAGGTCCTTACGAAGTCCTAGATATAAAAGATAGCAATATTTTAATATAAATAGATGGTAAACCAAAATATGTACTCGTACATAAGAATAGTGTCAAACATTATATAGATAAAAAATAAATATGTTATATTCTAAGAAAAGAAAAAGTGTATATATAGAAGAATCTAAAGATAATAATGAATTTGTATAAAGAAGTAATTTGTGATTCAACTTATATATTCGTAAACTCATATCTAAGTTTAATCAAAAAAGGTTGGAGGTGTAATACCTACACCAATAAATATTTATAAATATCATACTTACATCTATAAATTTAAATAAATACTCACATTCATATCCATACATTTCCGTAAACAATCATATCAGCATGTAAAAACAAAAATACGACAAAGATTATACATGCCCATATCCATATCATATTACTCACTCGCAATGTCAACACAAAACCTACAAACAAGCAAACAGTCAACTCATTCATAAATTATTGCATTTGAATCTATGTGCTTACGTCTGTACATGCACTTGAGGAAATACTATGATTCATAAGACAAAACTGCATACGCAGATATTCATATGAATATACCCATATTACGCACATGAAGAAAAGGTCGCGTGGATCAAAAAATTGCAAACACATCAAAAATGTTTCAATGAGAATTGAGTAGCTTAGGTCGACGAATTGCGTAGTTATAATTTATTGAGTTGCAAATAAATGGCACCAATAAATTTATCGAACATGAATATATGGATATTAGTAATTTAAATTTTTGGGGTAAACAATTAGGTCAATTATCTTGTAAGAAGTATATTGTAAGCTGAAATTGAATATAAATGGTCGTAGGAAAATTTAAATAAAACATTCTTGGCAAGATATGTATTATTCATTCTGATTATTAACCCTTGAATCAAATAGTCGTGAAGTTATTTTTGCAGACTTAGTAATAACGGCGTCGTGGTCAGTAATGTCCTCGCTATTATATCTGCGGAGCAATCCGCTGTTTAGGTGAATATAATTATTGTCTTAGTAGGCCCTTTAACTTATCCTAAAGTTTTTAGCGATCTTACGGATAACCGTCCGCAGTCTTTCACTACAGACAAGGAAGTTAAGGACTCATTGCAAGGCAATTGTGCCCACTTATTACATAACAATTATTTTCGTAAACAATTATTATAAATGTTGGTTAAAATAACAATTAATTTCACTTTATATTGACAAAAAAATCTTTAACAAAACTAGTTTTAAGAATGTTAACTGTACCGAATATTAACTCTTAATGAAGAGTACAACTAATTATTTAGAATATTTGGCATCAAAACTGATAAGGTTTGTTTTATTTTAAGATATATTTCATAATAGCGATATAAACTTCATCCTAATAATGTATGTGTTGTGGCGATGAGCACTAAGAGGCGACTGAATACTTACTTGACAGCTTAGAAGTAAAGGCCTATTTACATGAGCTTCCTTCAGGGCCAATTATACAATTTTAAATTTATCACTATTCTTAACATGCCTCCTTAAGTTTCAAATCCATCTTCGTATTACAAGAACCAAAGAAAAACAATCAATTATGACATTATGTTCAAAACAACTTCAGCTTTTCTCTAAAATATTCAAACTTATTTCTTCCTAAAGACTTCGTGAGTATATCGGCAATGTTTTCTTTAAAATCTTCCATTCAAATAATAATGCCATTCAAATAATTTTCATTAACAAAATGATAATGTACCTCTACATATTTTCCTAAGTGACTAATATCAGCTGCCCCTAGATTGTCTTCAAAAATAATAATTGGATCTTATAGTTTTATACAAAAGTCTTTTAACAAATTTGGAAAACAGGAAACTTTACTCATCGACTCAGATAGAGCTACATACTCATCGCCTATTGAAGATTTAGCTACATGACTTTCTTTCTTTGATTTCCAGTAAATTACATTGCCGTACATTCAAATTACATATCTAGTTGTAGCTTTTCTATCGAAAGGGTCTCCTGCATAATCAGCATCAACAAAATAGTCTAATACATTACTATATAAATTTTTTCAAAATTCAATTTTAAGTATTGTTTAAATATAAGTATTGTCACGTGTTACAGTTCGCAGTCGATAATTCTAATGCTCCGGGGGCGCTGGGGCTGGGGTATCGCTCTTCTGGCATTTCCTCTTCCTCTCTCCCCTCCCGCTAGGAACTCCCCAGCTTGAAGGCGCCCCACGCCGTAACAAAACGAGACCTGGACCGAAGTAATGTGTCAAACGGTTCCAGGCTGGGTTTTCAGGTTGACAGGGGAGGTGTTTAGTGGGTAGTCCAGTCGCGCATGGGAGTCGCACACTCTGTGCATAAATAGCATTCACCTCCCTACCACAAAAAAAAATGCTCCAGGAAAGCGAAAATGTACTGGCTTTTAAATTAAGTTAAAATTTTACTAATCGCATTTTAATTTAATTTTCACTGTCTATCAATTTATATCCCAACTGTCTGTGTCAGAAAAATCACTTCAGTATCAATCAATATTGCCTTCAATTCGCGCTCCACTTTTATCGCAGTTTTTACTATTACCCCTTTCTCATTCATTCAGCTCGGCTTTATATAGGGTCCCTAGTCATTCAATCCATTTTTCGTATATTGGCGAATATTCTGATGAGAACTACCTGAAAAGTGCGAGCAATTCTAAAAATCTACAGTGACGTCACTTTCAGCTATTGATCATGGATCGACTTGGCCCATTCTTGTGCTTTCGAGTACATCTATTTTCTTTTCTTGGTTGATCATGATGTTATTAATAGTTGCGGCAACAATTGCGACAGTAGCTCACAGAATTGTGTGGACATGTAACATTGCCCCCACCTTAGTTCTTGTCGCCATGAAAAGATGTGTCGCCAGTTGTAGTTAAGTCTCCCTGGATACAATATGGGGCAAGACGGCCCAGGTGCACGATTTTCATTTTGGCTCTTGGCTTGCCGTGTTCCTGTATGCGATACACGACGTCGTTGATTCGCTTTGTAACTCGGTATGGCCCCTCCCAATTATGCTGCAACTTCGGAGACCTACCCTTCCACCGTTGTGGGTTGTATAGACACACCAAGTCATCTAGCTGGAAGCCAGTACAATTTGCCTTTAGATCATACCTGGTCTTCATGCGGTCAGTAGCCAATTCAAGGTGTTTTCGCACTGTCCGATGTGTTTGGTTCAACCGTTGTCTTAGCTCACTTGCGTACTCCGAGATCGTTTGGGGTTTCTCAGGGGGTGTTTCGAACTTTATATCAGTCGGCAGACGAAAAGTCTTTCCGTAAATGACTCTGGCTAGGGCTTGGCCTGTCGATGCGTTTTTGCAGCACTATACGCCATCAAGAGTAATGGGATGTTCCGGTCCCAGTCCCTTTGGTTCTCGTCGACCATTTTGGCCTGGTGTTTACTGAGTGTGCCATTGAAACGTTCGACCATTCCATCGGATTGGGGATGCAGCGGTGTTGTCCTCGTTTTCCGTTTTCTCAGTAGTTCACACATTTCACCAAAAACTAGTGACTCAAAGTTTTGGCCTTGATCCGAATGTAGTTTGCAAGGCACACCGTTTGTACTAGCTGTTCGGCTACAATAGTTGCTTCCTGGTTGGAAATGGGGTAGACCTCGGGCGACTTGCTGAAATAATCGACCACAACCAGCGTATATCGATTTCCCCATTCGGATTCAGGAAAGGGTCCTACGATGTCAACGGCAATCCTTTCAAACGGTAACTCCATGTTATAGGTTTGCATATGTTATCTCAGTCATTACTTTGAGCCTTTGATGGAAGCGCAAATCGTGCATCTACAACACCAGTCCTCTACGTCTTCTCGAGCGTGGAGCCCGTAAAACGTTTCCCGCAATTTCGCTAAGGTCTTGTTAACACCAAAGTGGCCTCCCGAGGACCTTTCGTGTATTTCCTTAACCACATCGCGGATTCGGCTTTTGGGAACTATAGTTTGCATCTTATAGGAGCTGCCATCCACCATTTCCCATTTCCGCTTGAGTACGCCATCCTTCACCTGAAAGGAGTTCCATTGTGCCCAATAGCTTTTCAGGGTTGCGCCATGCGACTCCTTCCATACAACATGGACATGGACGATGAGATATGGCGTCAGCATTTCCATGAAGTCCAACCTTCCGATGAACAATTTCGTAGTCGTATGACTGCAATCTTTCGATCTATCTTGCAACTTGTCCCTCGGGGTTTTCGAAGTTAAGTCGCCATCTCAGCGATGCATGGTCTGTTCGAAGAACAAATTTCTGGCCATATACATAGGCACTTGTGGAACTGCTTGGTTGCTTCTATTAAGGCCAATAGCTCCTTCCTGATTACGCAGTAGTTCCTCTCACTTTTTAGGATAACTCGACTGTAATAAGAGAGGACATTTTCTTCGCCATCGATCTGCTGGGAGAGTACAGCTTATAGTATAGCATTATGTGATCCCATCGCATACGACTATAACATAAGTTTGCTACGTTGATGTTTTCCATTTGAGGGAAAAGTTCATGCGAACTATGTTTGCATAATTTTTTCATTCAAATGGAGAATTCTGGCCATGGTGTATCGATGATGTAAAACGATCGGATGCGATTATGAATTTAACCACCAAATCCGTACAATGTACAAAGCAATAACCACGTCCATCGCGGTAACTGTTTTCCTTTTAGCATACTCGGTGTATGTCACTGCATCACGAATAACGTGTTCCAAAAAACACTTTAAGCACACCATGCGTTTCTTCATAGATTAAAACCGGAAAATACGTTTCACTCCACCACGTCGCGCCAAAACGACGAATAGCTGGTTTTGTAATACCTTGGATTATCACGAAGAATTTTACGATGACTTTGTTGGATCATTATCCGGATGGGGGTTGTGACGGGGCACCGCTTCCACGTGGATGCCCCACTCTCATTTGGGGGCCATAAGTAACGTTGGTAAAGTCAAAGGCCTCCCAAGTCCCGTCTGTTTTCGCCAGGCCCCGTTTGCCATTTGTTTTAGCAATTTTAACCCTTAGTAGGTTACCCCGGCCTTGACTTCAGTCGATATGTATTTGTATCTGAAAATTCGTGTATCCAAAATTTTTTCATAGTGGGTTCTTGTACTGGGGAAAAGAACCCGTTCTACGAAATCACAATCCTAGTCTGCCAGCGCATTCACGCGTCCTCAGACAAGGCCAATCTCGGCGAACACCACCATCCTCTCTGGCTGAGGCAGCTGACCATCGCTACAAACCTGAACGGGCACGTTATCTACCTGTTTCACTACAGAACAAGGTAGAGTTTTGCTAACTGCAATCAAAACTCCACCACCATCAGCCCTATTAGTAGCAATTAGGTCGCGGTCACATCTATACACAATATGATCAAGAAACATTTCACTACTCAAAATGTCGTCATTCAGCCAAGTCTCGGAGAAGCAAATAATAGAATATTTACTAAGCTGGTAGCAGGTAAGGAGTAGCTCACGCTTGGTCCTGAATCCTCTAAATTTTGGTAAAGATAGCGATACACCTTTCATTAGGAGAAGAGAAGTTTAGTTGAACAGTATTAATGTTTGAGAGAGATTCATTGAGGTTTAATGAGGATACAGTTCGATAAACTGTTGCAACCGTGGAAGTCACCGCAGTTGCAGACATTAAGATTTAGCAGAAGGGTGTGTAGCCCGGGGTGGCATACTGAGGCCGGCTAGTGCTCAGTTATGACGTGGGACTTCCGGGACACCCTCTGCTCATGCTGAGCCACCTTAGATAAAAACACTAACACGGAGGGATAAGGACGGGAACGGGGGAGGTCATTTTAAGAAATGAAAGGTTATCGTCTTAATGGGACATGGCCGTTTTATTTAATTCAACAATTCTAATTCAAACCAAAAACTTTGCAGGATAACAATATGAAAAACTACTGAAATCCCGCTTCGAGATTCAAACAAAGAATATAAACTAAAATATAGCACCTTAAACTAAGTCATTATATTAAAAAAAAAATACAATAAAACAAGCTTCTGTAAAATAATATAATTTGTAAAATATTGAAACAAAATACCAGATTGGTACTTACTTCTTTCCTTGCGGAACTCCAAGCGCCTGGTGGAATACAAAAAAAAAAAGCGTGGGCTATTGAAAATTAGATTTTGAAGTTAAGATCACAAAAAAACGCAACGGCCACTTTTTACTCTCCGATCCGTCGTGCAAGCATAATCGTAGAAAACTTCAATGTAAGGCACCTGGTCCTCTCCACAAACCAACAAAAATAATATAGCTTTTTTTTACTGAATAATTAATCTCTCCACATATTTTTGCTTATATCATTTAATAAGCTAGACACAAATCATCTTCCGCAAGTAGTTGATAACGCGACAGACCCGCACTTTGTTGCAGCTTATATTTTCGGCGTCATGGGTAGGGAAAACTCACTCCCCAACAAACTGCAATTACACGTCTAATTGCTATTGCCAAATTACTAACATCTGCACTACAACACTTCTTTCGAATTCCCTGATTGGTTCTTTTCCTTTTGTTTTATCCCACTAATCACCATTCACAAGCTAGTAAGTGAATCACACTATCCAAATCTTAACGTAAGTTCCGTGTCACACCACACAATATCGCCAAAGAAAGTCAAGACTTTTATTCTGCAAATTCAAATTCCAAAATCACCTCGACACCGCAAAAAAAAACTCCCTCTTATTCACCAAGTCCAATACTGACTGCCTCAAATCCGAGAACCCAATTTTCAATCCCGCAATCATTTCATTTTTCGCTACCGGTGCCGCATCTGTGTAACGTTCATTAAACCCCGATTCCACTAACCACACATCAGACGCAACAATTTCCATTTTGCATGTATGGCAATTTGCATGACCAAAAAGCGTTTGATTAGATGCAAAGTGTCGCATATAATATATACGGAAACTATTGATTTTGCCGATACTCCAAAAAGAATGTATCCCTGCGTTCGGGGAACTTGAACCCAGGGTCCCAGGAGACTCCCGGTCAACCTTCTGTTGATTTCTCATTCATCAAATTAGCAACTGAAACTCTTTCTTGATGGGTATGAAATTGAAATTTGTTTATAGGAAAACGTGAATAAATTTTTTGTTAGTATGATAAATAAAATTTGTTAGTGGGAGCTGATGAATAAAATTAGTTAGTATGAAGGAAGGGCCTTGGTTTTGTTAGGGAAAATGTACGGAGTGAAATTTTGTTAATAGGAATTAATGTATGTAGTGTTGTTAGTGAGAAAATTAAAATTATTATTGTATTACTAGTTTTTTGTAATTGAAAATAAGGGAAAAGGGTAGGATTGTGATGATGTGGAAATTCAAATCATAGATAAATTGGTAAAATTTTAATAAAATTGAATAAATATACAGGGGAAAAGGTATAAATGCCCAAAGAAAGGTGGAGATATTGTGGCGGCAATTTGAAATTGCGAATGGGTGAATGTCGATACGCCGGAATTCGCAACAAAACATTATGATTATTAGGATACTCATTAAGATTTCATGTTACTTATGTTTCGGGATTTCGTTTAATTGTCCGACGAAAACTTCTTCGTCTCATTGCAAACGGCTTTACAAGTACACCAGTAGGCCAGCAATCCAAATTCAAGACAATATCATTATTTGCAGGTATCAAAAATTTAAATGAGGTAACTACAGGGTGCGGCAGCATAACTTCCTTTTTTCAAAATTCAACAAAACAAATTTTCAGCGGTACTTGTTTTTTATTTTTTTTTTATACTGTTGTTTGACATGTAAAGTTTTATCTCACGCGGTTTTAAATATCATATCTGAAAGGTGGCGTCCTCCATTGTCTATACACTGAGCAAACCGAATTCTGGCGTTTCTCATCACTTTTTCGAGCATAGCGATGAGTATGTTGGCCGTTTCTTCCTGAATGTTGGCCTTCCGGTCTTCCAGGGTCCTTAGGCGATTGGTGTAAACGCGGGATTTCAAAAAACCCCACAAAAAAAAGTCGCATGGGCTCAAATCGGGGGAGCGCGCTGGCCACTGCAAATCACCCCTGAGGGAGATGAGTCGCTCTGGGAAGTGGTCCCTCAAAACGGCCATTGATGCCCTTGAAGTGTGAGCTGTTGCTCCGTCTTGTTGGAACCACATGTCCCCTAAGTCCATTTCATCAAGTCGTGGCAAAAAAAAATCCTGGAGCATGCTCACATAACGATTGGAATTGACTGTTACTGTCAACTGATTTTCTTCGAAAAACCATGGACCAACAATCCCAACTGATGAAATGGCACACCAAACAGTCACTTTTGGCGAATGCAGAGGCCTCTAATGGAGTTCTCGAGGATTGTTGGCAGCCCAATAGCGCATGTTTTGTTTGTTAACGTATCCATTCAAGTGAAAATGAGCTTCATCACTGTAAAACACAATCGCGTCTTCAGGGACGTTTTCGAGAAGCGCTTCACATGCATTTCTTCGAGAATCGAAGTCGCGTTCGGAGAGTTCCTGCGCAGTTGCTAACTTGTAGGGATGGAAATGAAGGTCATTGTGAAGAATTCGCCGTAAAGAACGATCAGATATCCCAAGGGCAGACGCATGCTTCCGCGCAGAACGCCGCGGAGATCGCAACATTGAAGCTCTTACTGCCTCGATGTTCTCACGTAATCTGACGGGCCGTGGGACTTCATTTCTTCTTCGCGTCACATTTCCGGTACTCCGAAAGGATTTAACCCAGTAAAGAATTGATTTTCGGTCCGGGACACGGCCTAACGGAGCGACGTTGAAGTGACGTCTAAAGGCACGCTGGGTTGCAATCACCGACTTTCCGTTCGAAAAGTACGCTTCAACGGTAAATGCACGCTCCGCACTGTTCCAACGCATGATAGCGACTAACCAAGGGATGAGCAAAACTTTAAAATCACCTCTCTCGAATGAGACTACTAGCGCCGCGCTATAACAGTTAGCACTTTAAAGGCGGGCATTTCAAAAAAGAAAGTTATGCTGCCGCACCCTGTATTTTGTCCGTTAAACTTTCCTTAGCCAAATTTTGCACATACAAGGCCTAAAAACTTTTAAATTTCATAGAGATTATGGTAAAATTAATTTTGATAAAGTCTTAAAAAATGTAGGTATACTTTGGGCTTATCTGATTCAACGTTTTAGTCTACAATTTTATGGAATCGTTGTCATCGTACTGATATGCATCATAGGGCTGTGGGCATGCGTTCTGACTGCAATCGCTTTTATCTTTCTTCTATGTGTCGGCGAACCAAATTTGATGATGTTTCAAACGATGATCAATTATTTTTCTATTTCTTGCGGCTTCTGTCTATTTTACAGGCATTTGCTTTTAAACAAGGAAAATAGTTATCTAATTTGAATACAATTAAATATAAGAATTATATTGATTTTCATCGTGGCTCAGTTCGTTGTGGTGTCTTCCATGATTTTCAGTACTCTTCTTTGTTTCAGTAGACATACAGGTATGTCGACAAGTACATATTAGTCTAAGTGGCGGATCAAATTCTGCAGTAATTTTCAAGCGTCATTGCTTACTCCTTCTGGAAGAAAAGTAATATCGAAAACTGTGTATGAAAGTTATCACCTTTCACTTACCTTTACTCTTTTCCTCATCATTTTTCCACGCGCATTTAAGATATTACCTTACGCTTAGCTTTCCTCCTTTACTCATCACTTTTCCACGCGCATTATCATTTCATTCGACCCAAAACTGTATTGAGGCCATTATCCTCTTCATATTTGTAATCACGCAACACACGCACTTTTTATGACCTGAAATAGCATTCAAGACTGATCGATGACCAAGCTGATCGTTTCACATGTAGTGACAACAGTTGTGCAAACGCCGCTGCGTTTGCTAAATTAAGTTCATTGCACCCACGTAGCATTTTGTTTACTTCGCAATTAAACATTATAAATTTAAGTGGTCAAATTGAAGCGCTTTTTGTATTCCGTGAATTATTAAGTGAAGAAGTATCAAATAAAACAAATTGTTAATTTATAAATTGCGTTTTTTTTTGTAAACCGCGGAATAACAAGTCATAATTGGCGCCCGAAAAATTTTTAAATCCGTTCCATAAGAGCATGGTATTTTTAAAAAATAAAACCGGGGGAAACGGTGATAACTTTAGTGGACCGAGTTGCTGTAATCCGTTCCATAAGAACACGGTTCTCCTGAAGTAAAACCGGGAAACAGTTTTAAACAACTATTAGCCGATCGAGTTGCAATCATCCGTTCAGTAAGAATGAATACGTGCTGTACTTGCTGAGAAGTGAGGTGTGATCATTGGAGGCTGGTAGCAGGCCGATTCCAGAACATTTCTGGCCAGTGAGTGCCAAAATCACCGTGCGAATAAAACAGGGACACAACGCTGAGTGACTCGATATCGTTCCGCAGTAGGCACCTCTCAAATCGAATGATTGGCGTCAAAAAGGAATCATACGAGCTGTCCGAGTGGTGAAACATGAGAACGTTAGCAGGATTGATTATTTTTATGTAAGTCTTAATATGCCAAGAAATGACATTATTTTGGTTAAATTTATTTAAAATATTTGAAAACATAAATACATGAAACTATAAAATATTTGAAACTAAAATATTACAAACTATAAAATATTTGAAACTATAAAATATTAACATACAAAAGTATTAAAATAGTGATAACGAGTGAATTGTGAAGATTTGTGTAAGTTACCTTGGCGCATTACAGTGAAATTTCGCGAATTAAATCCAGTGCACAACAGTTGTCTCTCCTCTTCTCCTTTCGTGTTTTTTTAATTTTTAGGTTTTTTTCCTTGATTCAGAATGGAAGCCATGCAAGAAACCATTCGTCAGTTGACAGGAGCAGTTAATGCCCAAATTGAATTAAGCAAAAAATCCAAAGCTAGACTCTTCGAGCTTCAACAGGCGATTTCAGCCTTTAGTTCACACATTAGTAGGATTGAAAAGAATGAGGACAGGTTATTTGCAATTGAACAAAGGTTGTCTGCCAACCATTCACCCAACCCCAGACCTTCATTCATTACAGGTATTCCTAAATCCGAAAAAGACCTTGAAGACATTAAAAAACTACCTGATTCTGTACGTGATCTTCAACTCTTCGACGGCAACCGGATTCAATATTTAACGTGGGTGCATAAAGTGGAGACAATCCTTCGTGAGTACGAAATAGTTCGGGGGAAGCCGGCAGAAGATTCGAGGGCCAGCTGATTATTTCGTATAATATCTTCGATGACGACTGGTCATGTATTAAGAAGTGCCTCTCACTTCACTATGCGGATAAAAGGGACATCCGTCCTTTGGAGCATCAGCTGCATTCCATGAAACAGTGGAATAACAGTGAGGATGAATTTTATGCAGCTGTGAACCATCAATTTTCATTATTGATCAACAAAATTAAAACAGAGGATAGGTCACAAGAAACCTTTACCGCACTTACCGAAAATTACAGAAATCGCGCATTAAATGTTATTGTGAGAGGACTGAATGGAGATCTTTCACAGATGCTTATCATTCAAACGCTTCCCGATGCTTATGCGTCATGCTTACAGGTTCAAAACCTAAACTTTAGCAAAGTTCAAATTCACCAACAGCATGGTAATAACACCATTTCGGCACCCGCCAACCAATTTTTCAACTCTCGTTTTCATAATAACAGACTTAAAGTACCCGTACCCTATCAGCAGTTAAGGGTAGCAGAAAGAGATCAGATGTATCAGTTCCGAGATAGAATGTCTAATCCACCACCCAGGCAAACCCAGCCCAAACTATCACAGCATGACTGCTATCATAGCCGGGGAAGACTGGTGAACACAAAATTCAGCACCATGGGAGCCACTGCAACTGCGGTGAACCTCGTGATCAAAGATCTATAGATATATATAAAAACTCAAAACTAAACTGAATACCGTCAATAAAATCATGATGAGAGCAGTTAAGTATAGCAAAAAGAAATCAGATGTATCAGTTCTGAGATAGAATGTCTAATCCACCACCTAGACCCACCCAGCCCAAACCACCAAATCCAATGGATGTCGACAAATCCATTCAAACTTGGCAGGTTGATTATATGAACAGGCTGTCCAACTCCCCCAACTAGAAACGATCATATAACTCTGAAAATCTTTAGAAACGCAAGTTGAGTTTTCGTAACCTGATGTGGAGTTTTCTGGAGAAATGGAATACGAACATCAGGCTTATCTTGATGATTATTTCCCTACCTTACAGGAAGAATGTGACGATGAATCGGAAGAAAATCAAATAAATTTTATGATGGACGCCTCTCTAGCGTTCCATACATAGAGTTTATCACGCGAGACGGTCGGATTCTAAAATTTTTAATAGATACAGGTGCGAACAAAAATTTTGTTGCACTCAAAAATGTGTTCAATGCCAAGTAAGTCTCGAAATCCTTCAACATTCAATTTGCTGCGGAAGAAATAACTATAAATAAAAAGGTGACAGGGAAATTTTTTAAAAGTGTAGGCAACAACATGCTAGTAGATTCCTTTGTGCTACCAGGACTGAAGTGGTTCGACGGAATTATAGGGGACGATACTTTAAAGGCACTGGACGCCATCATCTTCATCATAGAAAAAATAGCATACTCAAAATCAGGTCAAATATAAAAATCCCTCTAAAGGCAAAGGAGTCCAAACAGGTTAATCACGTGGAAGTCGTATGTGACCACCTTCCTCAAACAACTCGTAATAAGCTGCAAGCCATCTTAGATAAGCACGTCAAGCTTTTTGGTCCTATAAGCGATAGGGAAATCAGCGAAACAAACGTAAGGGCTGATATTAGAACTTCCACATCAGACCCTATCTACACTAAATCCTATAGCTGTCCGGTTAAATTAAGGCCTGCGATGGATAAACAAATTAAGAAAATGTTAGAGGATGGAATTATTCACCCGTCAAGAAGCTCATATATTCACCTATCTGGGTCGTGCCCAAAAAAGCCAATACAGCTGGTGAAAAGCAGTACAGATTGGTAATAGATGAGTGCAGTTACTATATCAGACACTTACCCAATACCATATATCACAAATACGCTTGCGAGTTTTGGAAGCTCGAAATATTTCACCACCCTCGGCTTAACATCCGGGTTTCACCAGATTCGCATGTGAGATAGTGATATCCCGAAAACGGCCTTCTCTACTTAAAATGGTAAATTCGAGTTTACAAGGCTACCTTTTGGCCTCAAAAATGCGCCCGCCACATTTCAAAGATTGATCGATGACGTTTTAAAACCCTTTATCAGCCAAATATGTTTTATTTGTATACACGATATTATTATCCTGGGGAAATCGGCGGACGAACATCTGAAAAATCTGGAAACCATACTGTCTCAACTCGAGAATGCGAATCTAAAAGTTAACTTAGATAAGTTTTCGCTCTTGAACACCCGTGTTGAATACTTGGGATACATTATCTCACAGGATGGTATCCTTCCGGATCCTAAGAAGATAGAAGCTATTACCGAAGTTAAGCCTACTACAAATTTAAAAGACCTGAAAGCGTTTCTCGGGTTGGCGTCCTACTATACAAAATTTATCAGGGATTTTGCAAAAGTTGTAAAGCCACTTACAAATTTAACTGAAGGAGATAACGCTCAAGTTAAAGCGAATCAGTCTAAGAAAACACAAATTTTGCTAAAACTTGCTGAGCTCAAAGCCTTTACCGAAATAAAGGCACTCGTAACATCATCGGAGGTATTGGCATTCCCGGACTTCGAGAAGCCTTTCAACTTAACCACCGATGCTTCTAATTACGCAATTGGTGCAGTTCTCTCGCAAGGTGACATCGGCAGAGATCAACTTATTACTTATGTTTCAACATCCTTAAACGCAACAGAGGAGAACTATGCCATAAACAAATGACAATTATTGGCTATCGTATGGGCGTTGGATAAACTAAGAACGTACTTGTACGGGGCAAAAAAAGTAAGAATTCTAACGGACCACCTGCCGCTTACCTTTGCACTGAGCAATAGCAATCATAACGCTAAACTTAAGCGGTGGAAAGCCGGAATAGAAAAATTTAACTATGGGCTCGTCTATAAACACGGAAAAACGAATTTAGTGGCTGATGCCCTCTCAAGATTGCCACTTGAAGCAAACGCTCTTATCTCAACATCAGGAACGGCGCATAGTGCTATTGAGGATAATTCCGATCTCATCTCACATTGTGAAGCGCCGATTAATGTTTTAAGGAAGCAATTAATTTTCTCTGAGGGAAAAGAAATTATTGCTCACGAACAACTATATCCTGGCTTTGACAGGCACTATATCTGTCTCGCAGCTATCACGAAGGAGGCTTTAGTCAAAAAGCTTAAGCAACTATTAAGCCCCAGTCTTATCAATGGAATCAAAATTCCCAAAAAAATTCATAGTGCTACTGCAGGATATATATAAAGAGTATTTTTCGAAGCACAAAGTTTGCATCATTCAGCGTTTCGTTGAGGATATTGCCAATGAAGACAATAAACTGTACATAATAAAAGAGGAGCATCAACGAGCGCACACGAGCTATAGGTAGAACAAGGACCAAATACTTGAAAAATTTTGCTTTCCTAAGATGAGTAAATTAATCAAACAATATACGAAATCGTGTGAAATATGCAATGTCAACAAATATGACCGCAATCCTCAAAAGCTTGAATTGCAGACAACACCAGTTCCAGAAGACCAATCGGAAATTCTGCATATGGACATCATAACGATGGCCGGCAAAAAATACGTAACGTGTATGGATAAATTCAGCAAACTCGCAAAATTTTTTTCAATAAAGAACAAATCCGCCCTACACCTACAGGAAAAGATGGTCAAAACTCTAAATTATTTTACAGTACCGAAAATATTGTTGATAAATAACGAAGGCAGATTCGTAAGCCCAGTAGTCATAAATCTCATAGAAGCCTTAGGGGTCAAGGTATATGTAACCCCTTCTCAGAAGAGTGAAATCAACGGAGCTATCGAAAGGCTCCACTCAACAATAATAGAGTTGGTTAGATGCCTTCAGCAAGAGTATAAAGAACTCAATCTAAAGGAAATAATAGCCTATGCTATCGATAGATACAAAACACGTTTCACTCTGTAACAAGAGTGAAATCTGTAGATGTGTTTCTAGGTAAATCACAACGAATTAATTACCAAGGTATCGTTGACCTTAACATTAAACTGAAAAATGACCTAAAGCATGAAATTCTTCGCAAGCACAAGAATCAAATCAATACACATTATAAACGGAGGCGGAAACTCAAAACGTACCAAGTTGGTGACGTAGTATATAGAAGGGATGAACAAATAAAGATCAAAGACAAACCACTTTTAAAAAAAATTATGGTAGCTAAGGACAATCGAGTTACCATCACCACTGATTCAGGCAACAAAGTCCATAAATCACATCTGAAAAGTAATATTCCTTTTTCAGACTAATCGCAACGAAAGTGCGGGCTTCAATACACACTTACGAGTATACGGGACCAATAGTCACCGAGAGACGAGGAATTGGCAAAATCATGGACGGAGACTTCAAGATAACTCATTCAATCGATTTGGGTAAACTCATCGATGTAGCGGCTAACATGAGATCCATTGTACGGGATCACGTCAACAGATCCAGTATTCTGCTGCCGCAGCTTTACCATCAACTAGAAATGATAGATGCGTTACTTGACCAACTGCAAAGCGATGATCAAAGAAGGACTAAGCGTTCAATCAATTGGATCGGCTCGGCCTGGAAGTGGCTTGCAGGTAACCCAGACGCTACTGACTGAGATAACGTCGTCAAATTGCAAAACAATATAATTGCTAGCAATGATAAACAGTATTAATTGAACCACTACACTACTAAAGTAACAGCTCAACCAACGGACAATTACAATAGGATAGTTGCTGACCTTTAAACATTTAACATCGATAAATTCGAGCAGTCCTTATTCAATAGAATGTCAATGTTTAAGGACGAAATCCGCGAGATAGTTCTAGCCTGCCAACTCGATAAAGAGGGTATAATCAATTTAAATCTTTTGAGTAGCTCCGAAATCAGTAACCTGCTTGCCCAAACTGAAATCCTCCCATATGAGAATGAAATTCTGGCTATCAAATTCGCGACACCTATGGTAATTTCTAAAGGCTCGTTACTTCTATATGTCCTGAGTCTACCAAAAACTAGTAACCTCGACCTTAATCATGTAACTATCCGCCCAACAATAAGGAACAACAAGACGATACATCTTAGCCATTCTGACTTCTTTCTAGCCCAACCTAGCAATTACGCACTAAGCGACAACTGCTCTTGCATTCAGGACATTACCATTTGCAAACCAAATCAATTAATAGCCTAACCTCCTTCTGATTGCATTGTTCAAGTACTAACTGGGTCCGATGCAATATGCGACTACCAGTATTGCAATAATCGAGTCGTTGAGCTCTTGGAAGGAAACACGATTTGTCTGACGAATTTCAATGGAAGCCTCAGACACGGTAACGTTACCCGAGTCCTTAATAGGACATATCTTATTAGCCTCCAGAATGATACGATTTGGCTTGATGATATAAAATATTCCAGCAGAAAGAACATTCCAAGTTCTACCATCAATTTTAAACGCAAAGTTAACTGAAAAGGGCACTAAATTAGATCTCACCTTTTGCACAAACTCCATTTGGATAATGTAAAGAAATTAGACGACATTTCCGAAAATAACGCCGTGTCAATCTCCTCTAATTTAATTTTGTTCATCTTAGCTCTATTTGGAATCTTCCTAGTATTTTACTTTCGACGCTCAAGATCCTTACCTATTACAAACCCGGCTCCAGCATCTCGGATGCAGCCCATTGTTTTACCATTCTAATCTGTGGGACACCGATTTTTAAGGTGGGGAGAGTTATCACCTTCACTTACCTTTACTCCTTTCCTCATAATTTTTCCACGTGCATTTAAGATATTAACTTTCACTTACCTTTCCTGCTTTACTCATCACTTTTCCACGCGCATTATCATTTCATTCGACCCAAAACTGTATTTAGGCCATTACCCTCTTCATATTTATAACCACGCAACACGCGCATTTTTTATGACCTGAAATAGCATTCGAAACTAATCGATGACCAAGCTGATGATTTCACCTGTAGCGACAACCGTTGTGCAAACGCCACTGCGTTTGCTAAATTAAGTTAATTGCACCCAGGTAGCATTTTGTTTACTTACTACTGTGCCCAAAAAATAAGGTGCCATTGTATTTATTTTGGAAATTCTTTTTTTTTTTTTTTTAATTACCTCCATTCCCTACCACTCTCTCCATCACTCTTTCTTCGTCGCACAACGCTCGTGCGATCTGCATTCACATTACGTCACTTGGTCCTTTGTGCCACCCAGACAATGTTTAACACATCGGTATAAGGGGGCACACAATATAATGTGAACTAGTCCTTTTCGTGAACATCTAGTCCAAAAAATCATGATCAGCTCTCAGAGATAAAAAAAAAAATTCAATATCATACGACGCATTCAAAAAAAAAACTCTGAGTAACTGTCACTTCAGTATCTCGCCGATAGGGTCAAAAAGAACGCCCTAAGATACTGGGCTCATAAAAGCAGAATTACAGGTCCACGCTTCAATCAGTACTCATTAAGTGCTCCCTTAGTCTTTTCTTAAATACCAAAAGTGAGTTTGCTTCCTTAACAATTTCTGGTAGATTGTTATATATACGCAGAGCATCATTCGTTGCATCGTTCTTTAGTCGATCCATTCTGGCAAAAGGTATTACGAATTAATTTGCATTCCTCGCATTATATGGGTTGATCTGTGATACCTTAATTAATGGCGCTCGTTCCGATCCATTAGTTTTTAAATTTCTGTAGATAAACTTCGCTTTCTCCATAATAATAATTTGACTAAAGGTTAATGATTTTGCCAATTGGTAAACCAAACTAGTTTGAGTAAGCATTGGCAGCTTCAGAATGTTTTTATACGCTTTGGTCAGCAGCCTGGATATACTGTTTAAATGTTGCTTCGCTGATTGACTCCAAATAAGTACTCCATAATGCAATTTCGCCAGGACAAACGCATTTAGAACAAGTTTCTTGATGTGCATTGGAAAATCCTCATATCTTCTTAACAATCCTATTATTGGGGCTAATTGCCTTCTTAAGCTATTTATGTGTGGTAACCAGGTCATACGATGGTCTATGATAAGACCAAGATATTTCATTTCTAGCACTCTTTGCAATTTTTCGCCGTTAATATTTAGTTCGACATCTATGTCTCCTTTGTTCTTTTGCTTAAAAACAATATATTTTGTCATCTGAAAAGTAATATTCCTTTTTCAGACTAATCGCAACAAAAGCGCGGGCTTCAATACACACTTACGAGTATACGGGACCAATAGTCACCGTGAGACGAGGAAAAAACAATATATTTTGTCTTTGATGTGTTCAATACTAGTTTGTTTCCAATTAACCACTGATGGAATTTTCCTAGATCGTCGTTGATAGTGTTCTCAATGGCAGTTTTGTCTCGTACTGAATAAAGTAGAACTGTGTCATCAGCATATAATGTGTGATATCCCGTCAGCCCACATGTATTTAGATTATTTGTATATAGCAGGAACAAAGTTGGGCCCAGTATTGAACCTTGGGGAACTCCTGTTTCCGTAGGTGCATGGTCGCTCAGGACATTGTTGATTAAAGTTCTCTGCGATCTTCCCTCCAAGTAACTCTTAAACAACTGCTTAGGACTACCCTGAATACCATACGATTCAAGTTAACGAAGCAAGAGATCATGATCAACTGTATCAAATGCTTTTTTGAAATCCACAAAAATTGCGATCACATAATCACCTCTGTCAAGTCCTAGATTGATGAAACATGTGACAGAATGTAGCGCATCCAAAGTACTCTTGTTCTTTTGAAAACCAAACTGATGTTGGCTTATGATAGAGTTTTCAACTAAGAATGATGTTAATCGATTGTTTAGTATTTTTTCAAATATCTTACTAAATCCCATCAGCAGCGCAATCGGGCGATAGTTATTCGGGTCAAGATGATCACCACCCTTAAATATAGGAACTATTTTTGCAAGTTTTTCTTCTTCCGGAAAAGTCCCATTCCTAATATGCACGTTTATAAAATTTGCCATAATCTGGGCTATGTTCTCCTTAATTATACTAATCTCATTCATCGTGATGCTATCAATGCCTGGCGCCGTATTCTTTTTCAATTCATTGATTACATTTAAGACTTCCCTTTTATTTGTTTGATGAATGTGAAAGATGGAATTTATTGCGATATTTGTATTATTTACATTGCCTGCTGAACTGGCAACGATTTCTTTAGTGATTCTTCCACCAATCGTTGAAAAAAAAATTATTCAATGAGTTCGCCGCGTCACGTGGACACGATGTGTTAGAGGGCCCATCAGGATTCAGTTGAAAGTTTTGTGATATACCCTGGGTTGAAGAGTTATCCTTTACCTCATTTATTATTTTCCATATTTCGCGGGAGTTGTCAGCCGCTGTTTCCATTCTTCTTGAGAAATATAAGAATTTAGCCTCTTTCACCAGTCGTTTCGATTCTTTTTTCGCTTGCATATACAGAAACTTGAAAGCCTGGTTTCCACTGTTCTTCCTGTAGTCCATGTATGCCTTCATTTTTTTAATATTTGCATCAATTACTTTTTTCGTTATCCAAGTCCGTTGTCGACACCTGATTTTTTTCTCAATTGTAGAACTTTGCTTAGCAGATATGATGATATTTTCGAATTCAATAATACTATTTGGTTTCCGCTTTTCCAGTAACTCTCGTATGTTTGATTTAAAGAGCTCCTTGTCTAGAAATCTGAACGTTTTGTAGGTCGGCTTCTGTTTGTTCAGGGTTTGGTCTTGAACAGCAATTTTTATCACACGATGATCCAGTTCCGGCCAGTCCTCAAATATGTATGTCATGCTTTCAGCGACTTTTAAATCATTGGTTACTATATGATCCAGACAGGTATTTGACACTGGGCGAGTAATTTGGTTGTTGTTTATGATTACCGTTCCATTCGTTTCTAGCGTATCCTTATAATCCCGTGTTTCTGGTGATTCCGTTAGCACATCAATGTTTGTGTCCGCTACTGTGATCAAATTTTTTTCAGTTGAGAATAATGTATCTAGTACTGTGCAAAAATCTTGCGCATTCATTCGATTGGGGTTGCAGTACGTCCCTAATTTTATTTTTTTACCTGCATGGCGTACTTCAATTATTATAACGTTATACTTATCAGGCATCACTCTCTTGGTAATGAAATTGATTGTATTTTTTACGTAGATTGCTGTACCTCCACCTCTTCCAGGTCTGCAGGAGAATACCGCATTATACCCTTCAATATTGTAAAATCGTGCTTCTTCTGGGTAAATCCAGATTTCATTTAGAATAATCAAATCGATGTCAGGATTTTGCTGCAGGTAAATCTGAATATCACTTAGCTTATGTCTTAAGCTTCTTATATTAGCATACATAAGTGTTAAATTTGTTCCACTTGATTGATTAGAAAGATTAGCAATCATCAAAGTTGTAGTCGGTACTCCTCCTGGCGATCAATATTCTGCGTTGAAACTCCGGACACTCTACAGAGTCAGCTCTGTGAGAATGATCAGCATTGTTATTGTTACCAATACAGTTAGAGCACTTCTCAATCGTGCTTTTGCAGTCCTTTAGGTCATGCTTTCCTCCACATGTTAGACATATTTGCTCCCCTTCACATTTAGATGTTTTGTGGTTGTATTTTTGACACTTATAACACCTCGTTACGTTGAAGTCCTCCTTCACAAAATACGATCCATAATCTATATTAATGTATCTATTCGCAAGCCTCTTATACATGCTCCCGTTTACCTGGATGATGTGCAACCAACTCCATTTCTTGTTCGCCTAGCATGTACAAGTTCCATAGAATCACGCTCCTCTATATTGGGATTTAATGCCTGGATCTCATTTCTTAGTTCATTATTTGCGTATTGTTTTTCTAGTCCATTGATGACAAGTCTAGGCTGTCGCAATCTGGTCTCAGCAACATCATACTCCTCTTTCATTGCATCCATTGCTATATTAAAAAGCGAAGTAGTATTTTCATTTGTCGATGTTTTTATAATCGCCCCACCATAACGAATAGGCCTCATTAGTTGTAGAGGAATTTTACATTTTGATGGCCTGATCTTCGACTTAAAATCAATCAGTGTTTTTTCTGATGAAGAGTGATTTTTAGGCTTAATTATAATCCCTTTTTGCGATATTGTATTAGATCGATGCACTGATGGAGGAGAAGTAGAATTTTTAATAATTTTGGCATATGAGGGCTTGTTCGCAGACGTAGATTTATCTATTAATAAGGTGACATTTGAGCTCATCTCTTCGACTTGGCTTTGCAAGTTTTTCATTTGTTGGAAGAGTTGGTCTTCTTTAGATTTACGGTGCTGAGCTCTACATCCGGCACACATCCTAATCACATCTTCGGTGATGTCCATAATAGCCCGATATCTCTCCTCCGACATTTTGATACACCTCAAATGAAACCACTTGAGGCAGAAGCCATCACACCCCATAGCCGAGTGGATATCCTCCACGGGTTTCCTACACTTCCCACACTTATCTGGTTTAGTAGCCATTATATTTTTAACTTTTTCAATTATTTGCTTTTTATAAAATTTTTTACTATCCTTGATTTATTTAATATAGTTAGTGGAAAAAATGCAGAAATCCGTACTTGCAAAAAAAAATAATTTAAAATATCAAAATATAAATTTAAAATTAAATTCTAAAATTGTTTAGAATAAATTTAGCTACACGGGAATCTCACTCCTAGACCAAAGTAAGAATTCCCGGTTCCGTTAATTTTCGTTCGCCTAAGTAAAACTTTAATCAATGAAATTGATGACTTGAAAGATCGCTACTTATCTCGAAAACTTGATAAAACGACACTAGTAACCACTCCACTTATTTCACACAGCTAATTATAATTTATGACAGAATTTATACTTCACTTCAGCCAAGAAATTCAAAGAGCTGAAACTGACACTTCTTTGTTTTGACACTTCGAATTCTTTATTTATTCTTCCAAATCAATTTCATCCCCTTCAAAGTAATCCCCTCCCGATGCAATGCACTTATGCCAACGGATTTTCCAATCTTCAAAACACTGATTGTAATCACTTTCCGGGATGGCCTTCAGTTACGCTTTCGCTATGGCTTGAAGCCCCTTTATCGTATCAAAACGGTGTCTCCGGAGCGGTCTTTTGAGCTTGCTGAACAGCCAGAAGTCTCACGGCGCCAGATCAGGTGAATGCGGTGGTTGCGGAATGATATGCGTTGAATTTTTGGCGAAATGATCACGAATTACGAGTGCAGTATGGGATGGTGCATTATCGTGGTGTAAAAACCAAGAAATGTCTTTCCACAATTTCGGCCTTTTTATGCAGATAGCGTTACGCAAACGACATGTAAATTTGACGTCGATGTCACTGACAGTACTACCAACCTAAAAAAAATAATTCTCCAAATCCTTTGACGCGCGCAGTTTAAATTCAAATGTCACGTTATTTTTTGGGCTCAGTAGGAGCAATAAAACATTATAAATTTAAGTTGTCAAGTTATTGAAGCGCTTTTTGTATTCCGTGAGTTATTAAGTGAAGAAGTGTTAAATAAACCAAACTGCGTTTTTTTTGTAAACCGCGGAACAACTAGTCATAACTTGAATGTCGAAGCAAATTAAACATATTTGAGACGCGAAATTCACTTATGCATTTCTGGGTTTAAAAATTTGTTCTTTTAATACAATATGATGGTGACATTTTTTTTTTTTTTTGAAAGAGCATGACCAGGACAAATGAGTTTTCTTTAAGAAGCTTTCAAATACTGTTTGTTTTGAAGCTTTGCATACTAACTCATAAATATTTAAATATACTGTACTTTATCAAACGTATAATACTTTAATTACAAACCTTGCTACAGAACAATTCAATGCAAACCCAGCATCAATGGGAATAGGGTTTTCTTGCATGTTATTTTTCACATGATTACCCATCATTTAATGAGGATAGTTTTCAACCATAATCCATCTAATTGAAAGGTATAACATCTTAAGGACATAACAACTAATGTTTGACATTAAACATACACCCCCTACAGTTTCCACCAAATTGTACACAACTCGTTATAATAAACATACATGGGAGAGGATAATGCTGACAATACTCGTACGTATGACGCTGACTAATTTCAGGCTTTGTCGATTTTCATGCTTCCTGTCCATACTTGACTTGTATAATCAGGTTACAAATGACAGCTTACAGTTGTACATCTGTGATATTCAGTGATTTAATAATTTATTCATTAGCAACAAACAGAATAATGTAAACAGTTTCACACCCTACACGCTGCTCTTGACTATATATATTTATCACTGTAAACATCGTAGTTTGGTTGCGCCTGGATAGTGTTCAACACAATATAGAGTGATGAGTTGCGCCACGTATACTCCACTGCGAGGACATGAGTATCTATCACACATATTCCCTTCCTATGGAATCTCACCCACATTGGGCGCCCTCATATTTATATTGGGTATGTTGTAATCTATTATGGATGGTGTAGCGCAGAGTACACATAACATTGGGTAGCTTTATCTTCTAACATAGACCAGAAACAAATGTGACAAATTTACGTTACATACGATGGAATGGTATGAATCCGTTGTGTTTATAATACTAAAGAGCATCAGGATGTACACGCTGGATGTAATGAATTTATTACCACGATAACATTTACAGTGAATATTCTAGTATCCTGGTGACAACGCCGAGTCTAACCTCGCTTTGCTTTTTGCCATTAATAATGGGAATAGTTTCGCACAAACTTTGCTCCGATGCTCCTTTCTAAATCTGCAAAGCGACAAAAGCTTAAAAGATGAATTTAGTGGTACCAATTTTAATTACTTGCAAGGATGCGGTCAGAGACGTTCCCTAAATGAACGTCGGTGCGAAAAGCACATATATTAAAAGCAATCGGAAGGTTCAGGACTTCTAATTAAAAGGAGCTTGGAGATCTCATTCATTATGCATTTGTCGGTTTACTTTGCTCGTTGCACAATGGCAACACTCTCAACGTAAAGCATAGTTAACTCTGCAGCAAACTGATGATGTTGGCGCGGTTCATATTAGCGTATTCAGGCAACACATACTAATAGTATTATAAATTATTAACAGCAAATTAGACACTGCACTTCCAGCGAAATGTTGTACTTTCGCTCGAGTGGCAACTTCCAAGTGTTAGCGGATAATTTTGCGTTGGTAGTGAATCATTTTGATAAAGAATTAGAGCGGCTATATGGTAACTAGAAATAGTGAGTGCAGTGATAATGGTCATACGTACTCGTATATGCAACTTTATATTGATTGACATTCTTTATTGATTGTCCCTCAATGTATCAACATATGGTTTATGGTTGAAAGTTTTTATTCAGAAAAGTAACTTCACCAGCGAAATCATATTAGTGCAATGAAAAAAAGGTCAATAAATCACAGCTTAATACACATAAGGTTATTTTATAATTATTACTTTATGTGATGCTTAAATATCTCAGCTGAGAATTGATTCCTTAAACATATACAAAGTCGTGCCATAAATTCTGTCCCTAATGTAAATGCGTCTAATTTCAAGGCAAAATGAATAAAATACTAGGATGTGTGCTCATTTTATTTAACACTTACTAAACAATTGTAAAAATATAAAAATTATTCAAAATGTCCACCTTTTGCTTTCACACACTTTTTTTCAACGGTCCGGCCACTCGTCTATCGCTGCACGCACCACTTCTAAAGGTATCGAGGCTGCTGTTTTCACCAAATCAGTTTTTAATAACTCAATATTTCGATGACGTTTAGCGCAGGCCCTCTTCTCTAAAATGTTCCATAAACGGTAATCCAAAGGGGGTTTAGGTCTGGGCTTCCCGAAGGCCAATCTTCAGCAGCAATAAACTCCGGTAAATTAGCTGCCAGCCAGCGCTGTATTGTCTTAGCCTTGTGTGCGGGTGCTGAATCTTGCTGAAATATCCAGTGCTTTCTCGCGAGCATGGTATTACTTAAAGGCTAAACTACCTGTTCTAAAATGTAATTTTGGTAATTAGCTGCCCGAGTTTTGACCCCCCTGTTCACAGAAATGCAAGAGAGTAACGCCATCGTACGCCACTCCCCATCAAACAATCACAGATGCTGGGTGATGTCCTCTTTGTACTTTTGAAATTTTTTCTCAGCAGCTTCTCGAGAGCTGTGAGCGTAAACTCTATCATTTTGGCGATTAAATTTCTCTTCCACGGTGAAAATTTTTTCATCCGTGAACGGAATTTGGCGGTTACTACCACTTGCGTGACGTTCGAATAACTGTTTAGATCTTGTTGCCCTGATGTGACGTAAAGCCGCTGTCAAACGCTGACCGGTAGTTCTTCGATAAGCACCAAGCCCAAGGTCTTCCTTTATGATGCGAGACATGGTACGTCGCGGGATTTTCATCTCACGTGCCATGATTTTTTGCTTGCGGAGGGGATTTCTGCGAATTCTCTCAGCTACAGTTTTAATGGCTGCTTTCGTTCTTGTGACACGTGGGTGACGACTTCTTGGTCTGTCATCGGAAGAGGACGTCTCATTGTATCGCTTTATAGAGCGATAAACAAATTTTGAAGTTATTTTTAAAGGTTTTAAGATTTCGAAAATCTCCTTAGGTGTTTTCTTACACTTGTGTAACACGATCACTGCAATACGATTCTCTTAAATACCCCACTCCATGTTTACTGTTAGACGTATTGTGTTGAAATGACTTGTTTGTAATACTCAACGAATTCCTAAAGCTTTATCATCTAAACAAACTAAACAGCACTACTTAAAATATTTTTTCATGACGCACTTATAAGAGGGACAGAACTTAGGCACGACTGTGTATACAATGTCAAATACCATAAATTAAATTATATCTAATGAGCCTATGCTCAAAAGATTAGATTTGCATCCTTCAAGCCTAACAAGGCACTTTAAAAACTTTGTTAGATATTATCGCGATGATTTTTACTGCTGGTAATCTTCTACGTCGTGATATACTCCACCGCTGTAAATAATTGAGATAGTTCCACATCAAACTAGCAATTGTAATGATTTTTTTAATGCCCGTGTAGGACACGGGTGCCGATGGTCTAGCATAAGTGTCAGCGAGCTATAAGCAACACCGAGTTCAGCTAACTAGCTTCGCCTAACGACCGCGTACGCGTGCTTGACGACTAGCATTTGCGGGATCATATGAGGCGGGTTCTTGTCGAGCCACGAAGCTACACTACAAAATACTTATCACGCGTACTCTACTCTACAAGACGCACCGATCAATTTTTATTGTCTTTAGAAAAGTTCTATTAGGTGTCAATTAAGCTACTCTACAGTAATTCAATATTTTTTTGCTTCGTTAAAGTTAGCGGACACGGAGGCTTGAGACAAACGCAAACATTACACAAAAAGCAACCGTTACTTTCACCGAAGAAGGTCGTTGCATTACAAGGTGTTAAAGTGGCTGAAGTGAACCACTCATCTCTGCCTAAAGGATGGACACTTGACGGATGCAGTTTACTTTACACTAGTAAAACAACAAACTAAGCAGTTTCGACGGGGTGACCACCTTATCTCTTCAGGAGCAGCCACTCCTGGTCACCACGGGGTTGCTCGACTGCTTATGTTTATTACAGGACAGTCTCTTCGATGCCGACCCAGACATGGAGAGACTGAAGGGTTTCGCTTTTCACTAGCAAAGAAACAATTGTTTCCGCAGTGGAGAGATGGTTGTTATAATTTTAGGCCCCTCTGCTTGAATACAAGTCCATGTCTTTAACGAAAGTATGCTAATAAAAACCGCTAACCAATCATAAAAACAAATCGGGTGTCGGTCAGGACTAATTGATGATGCGGATTTTATCACTGCCGGTCATCAGATTAGCTCCCAGCAAAAACTGACGCAACTCCAAGCAGTGTATTTGAAAACCCCTGGCACTATCAGTTTGTTCAAAATTAGAACTGTCCGACTTCAAACTTTATAAAAATGTGCAAACCTTTCTTTTGGTAACATTAAAGGACGAACTACTCTATAACATCATCGGCATGTTCAGGCGGCAGAGCCACCACGAACGAAGAACTCCAGAAGATGCTATAGACCTTATTATATCGAAGACAAGACAAACAACACCAAAAGAAAGTTTATCGGTGACTCTATCTTTACTTTACGGAACCCTCCAAAGTATGCTACGTTAATATCAAATGGTGAGGGCGACAATAAAAATTGAATCGGTTCATCTGCCGACAGCAAAATTAAAAATGTGAGAACTCGAAGGAGAGTGAGAGTTCGGGCCCCACGTTGGGCGCCATTGTAATGATTTTTTTAATGCCCGTGTACGACACGGGTGCCGATGGTCTAGCATAAGTGACAGCGAGCTATAAACAACACCGAGCTCAACTAACTAGCTTCGCTTAACGACCGCGTACGCGTGCTTGACGACTAGCATTTGCGGGATCATATGAGGCGGGTTCTTGTCGAGCCACGAAGCTACACTACAAAATACTTATCGCGCGTACTCTACTCTACAAGACGCACCGATCAATTTTTATTGTCTTTAGAAAAGTTCTATTAGGTGTCAATTAAGCTACTCTACAGTAATTCAATATTTTTTTGCCTCGTTAAAGTTAGCGGACACGGAGGCTTGAGACAAACGCAAACATTACACAAAAAGCAACCGTTACTTTCACCGAAGAAGGTCGTTGCATTACAAGGGGAATGTCAAACCTAAAGATGTTAAAGTGGCTGAAGTGAACCACTCATCTCTGCCTAAAGGATGGACACTTGACGGATGCAGTTTACTTTACACTAGTAAAACAACAAACTAAGCAGTTTCGACGGGGTGACCACCTTATCTCTTCAGGAGCAGCCACTCCTGATCACCACGGGGCTGCTCGACTGCTTATGTTTATTACACAATTTGCTACCAGGGTTCTTCTCCGTAGCATTACAGCCCCTCTTTGGCTTTGGGCGCCTGCAAAAAGTACCTCCGACGGTCTCGGTCAATCAACCATGTCCTACGATTTCAAAATTCGAGCAGCGATGAACTGTCGAGTTCAGATTGATCTCGGCTCTTTAATTCTCCCAAAAAATACCTTTTTGAGTACCCGTTGCTAGTCCATACGATTCACGTGGCCAGCCCATTCCAGTTGAAGCAGTCTTACAATCGTTCAACCATCCAGCTCATCAAAAAGTTTATACAGCTCATGACTGTATCGAATTTGTGTTTTGGTCTCCGTCTCACTTCACTACAATCATTCGTCTCAGGACCCGTCACACAGATATATAAGAGAAAATGTGGATGTCATCCGCAAAGGCTAACACTTGGCTCGACTTGTATAACAATGTACCTCTTGTATTCACAGGTATCTTTTTCATGACATATTTCAGAAATAAATTAAATAGCAACGGGCCCAACGCATCTTCCTGCTTTAGTCCGATATTTGTGTCAAAGGCATCTGTGAGCGGTTATTGATACTCATCAATAACAAACTCACCGACGGCTTTGACACAAATATCGAACTAAAACAGGAAGATGGGCAGGCCTCATCGCTATTCGATTTGGCTTTGGAATATGTTATAAGAAAGCTACTTGCCGATACAAGAGGTATAAGTAGATAAGTAAGTTATGTTAAGCTGGTAATAAGTTCAGTAGAGGTTTTTGCCTAACGTATTATTTGTCACAGTCCAATTTAAAAAAAATATATTCTCCGAGAAAATATAATATAGAGGCAGATACTTTAAGCAGAAATCCTGTGTGAGAATCATACGAAAATCAAAATAGTAGTTTAAAATAGTGAATTTTGTTAAATTGGAAGACATACACAATGATCAAGATAAAAATGAAGACATAAAACAAAATAGAAATAAACTTATTTTTCCAAGCATAATATATACTATAAAAAGATTAGATAAAATGAAAAGATTGGACTAATTGAGGAGTTTAGTAAAAAGACAACCAATGGAAAACAAAATTAAAGACTTTTATCAAGCTAAAAATTTATTGGATAATATAAAAAATTACGAAAACTGTGATATCTGCATGGAAAATAAATTTAGAAGAAAATACAAGTTTTGACTTATGTTTCACGTCCCGCTAACTATCCATTCGAAGAAATGTCTATAGATATCATAGAGGGATTTGCTGGTGCACGTTCAACCAAAATATACAAGGTGCGTACGGTATTTGAGGACAATTTGAGAGTAAAATTAATCAGCTTGTATTTTTAACAAAATTTAATGAAATTTCAGGAATTTTTCATACAACGCTAAAGTAATATATGGCTACAAAGTTATTCAATAAAATCACCATTAGCAGCAATAACCTCTTTAATCCAGGTACGGAAACAATTACATGCCCGAATCAAATGCTCCTTGTTCATATTGACCATAACGGCATCAATAGCAGTCTTCAGCGAAGAAGTGGTATTAGGAGGACGCTTATTGGTCTCACGCTCAACTACGCCCCATACGTAATAATCCAAAGGATTAAGGTCTGGGGAGCTAAGTCGCCATAGGTTCGGTGTTACGTGGTAATGAAAATTTTTGGACATCCAATCTTGTGTCGCCATGGCTTTATGTGAAGGAGCAGAGTCTTGTTGAAAAATGTATGGTCTGCCTCCGCTTACATTGTCTATCCAGGGTTTCACTACCGTCTCCAAAACCTCGATGTATGCAGCAGAGTTCACTTGAAGTCCTTGCGTAAAAAAGTGTGGTGGCATAACATGTTCTTCGTTGCTGACAACCCCTAAAACCATAACAGTAGCTGGAAATTTTGTGTGCAAACAACAGGAACCTCCGTAGGATTTGAACATAGCCGTCTGTCATTTCTGCGATTGGTCTTTTGATCTTGGTCAAAATTGTTTTCGTCGGAAAAAAACCATAACATTTTGGGCGCCTCAGGCTGTTGGATTTTGTTTAAAAGACGTTTTGACCGGAGATCTCTCTGTTCCCGTGTTCGTTCCGACATGAACTGCCCTCTGCGCATCACGTAAGACTTATACCGAAGGTCTTCGTGGACAACTCTACGAATAAGGCGCTCAGAAACATAAAGCTCACTCGCAAGGACCCTCATTGATTTTGAAGGGTCCTCGTCTATGATCGCTTGCACTTGCTCTGAAAATTCTGCAGATCGGACAGTGTCAGAATGTTGTTCGTGCTTTTTGCGTTTTGCAACCGATTTTGTATCGCCTCCTGATGCTTCCAGTTCACGTTGAACCTTATGCACGAATGAACGGGCGCAATGAAGAAAATTAGAGATCTCTAAATCTGTATGGTTCGCATATATAGCAACGATGACAGCATGCCTCTTCATTTCTTGAGTGATGTTGTAGTTTGCCATTTCTTCTCTGAAAAGGAAAAAATAATTTAAAAAAATTCGCGAAGTTATAGTCATATTTATGCATGTCCTTAAATAGCGTACGCACCCTGTATTTTGGCATCCAAAACCAATATCCAGGCATAAAATTTTAGAAAAAGAAGATATACTCGTACCTACAGTTTTTACTGCAGTAAATGCGCCATTTTCAAATGGATTGAATGAAAGGTTAATCTAAACCGTGGTTAATAAAATTCGTTGCAAGATTAATGAAAGAAGAGACAAAATTGCTTGGACAACTATTGGTCATGTTTGCACAGAAAAAAGAATATAACGAAACTGAACATAGTGTAACAGTGTTCTCTGCAAGATATTCATGGGAGAGAAAAAATGTTAACATTCTACCAGATGAACTGAAACAAAATATAAAACATAATTATATATTGCGGGACCGAAAAATTAGCATAAAATCCCACAGTTATAATAAACAAAGATTTGATAAAAACAGAAAACATTATAAACTGAAAGTCCGAGATTTTGTCTATGTTGAAAACGGAAACCGGTTAAACTGAAAAAATTAGATAATTTGAAAAAAGAATCTTATCAAATTGTAGACAGAATATCCAATTCAATTTACAAAGTAACACGGGTCACAAAAAGACAGAGCCAATTCTCTTCCATATTACAAAACTTATTCCAATAGTAGAGTAAAATAGTAAAAGCTTGTAATTGAGAAGGGGGGAGGAGAGAAGTAAACAAGACACTTCATTTAGTTTGTACAGTTTGAATTTGCCGTGTAATAGCTTTGATGTATAACTTATCCGTGAATCTGTTTGGTTCTCTGGAGCTGCCTATCATATTGACTGAGTGATGATAAATATACCAGGTGTGATAATTAAGTAATGAGACTAATTTTATTGCCGCGTTTGTGGTAAGCCTTCGACATTAAAATTTCCTTCCCCTTCCCTGGCATCCTTTCCCTCTCTATTGATATATTTATCATCGATCTAGCTTGTCTAGTTTGCCTGCTGTGTCGTGTTGAGTAGACGTGTGTTGGTGGTGCTCATCACGAAAAGAAAGAAACGAAATCAAGAGCAACGCGTCGCGATAAAATTTTGCGCCAGATTGGACGACACAGCTTTGGAAACGCACGCTAAAATTGTAAAAGTGCATGGTGATAGTGCTCTTAGTCGTGCCAAGGTGTTTTGATGGCAGAAAGAGTTCAAGAAGGGGCGTGAAAACGTGGAAGATGAGGCGCGGAACGAGAGACCAGTCGAGGTGCAGACTGAGGTGAATGCGCAGCGTGTGCGCACCCTAATCCGTGAAGATCGGCGTTTAACAGTTCAAATGGTGGCGTCAAAGCTAGGTTTAAACCATGAAACAGTCAGACAAATTTTAACCGACGATTTTGGGATGAAAAAGTTGTGTGCGAGGATGGTTCCAAAGAGCCATTCTCCCAGTATTTGGCCTCTAAAGGGATTGCCGTATTGCAACAGCCACCTTATTCCTCCGATTTATCACCCTGTCACTTTTTTGTTCCCTAGAACAAAATCGGTGGTCAAACGAACCCATTTTGAGTCGATTACGGACATTCAGGCAGGCGTGACGAGGGTACTTGCGAATATCCCAGTCGAAGCGTTCCAGAAATGTTACGAAGCATGGAAAACACACTGCAATCGTTGTATAGCTGCCCAAGGGGACTCCTCTGAAAGGGATGACAGAGTTGTAGAATAATTTTTAAATAAACGGTTCTCATGGAATCAGTCTCATTACTAAATTATCACACCTCGGGTATATATATAAATATATATATATATATATATATATATATATATATATATATATATATATATATATATATATATGTGTGTGTGTGTGTGTGTGTGTGTGTGTATATATACGTGTGGGGCTTTCGGTGGATAGAAGGTGTTTTAATCAGCCAGCCAACAGGTATGTGGGAAATAAAATACCACTTGTGGACCAGAAACCGACTGAGTCAAGGCGCTTACAATGCTCAACTTAGTATTTACTTGTCATGGAGCCAAGACAACAGCCTTCGATCGGACTAGGGAAACGGCAATAACCATTGAAACGTACAAACAAATTGGCTAGACAGACCTATGTCCATGTCAGAAGGGTTTTGTAATCAACTTACAAAATGCAATCACCGGCAACGAATAATATCAAGAAACATGTCAAAAAGATTTGATCGTTGAAAAAAAATCCATTGTTGTTTTCCAAAAGCATTTATGTTATCTATCTTATCTGAAAATTTTAAGATCAAATCAAAACTGCAGTGTCTGGTTCGATGGAAAGTCGATAAAATGCAGAAATAGTGTGTTATTTTTGTTATATTTGGAGAAATTTCAAATGGATATAACTTGCGTGAATATGATACGAATTTCATCAAACTTACAAAGTATTAGGAACTTGCATAAGGCTACTTAAATATCGAATTTTGTTGGGTTTAAAGGCATCCATACGATTTTATTGGAGAAAATGTGAAATTCGAAGATCATACTATTATTAACAAAGTTGAACGAATTTGACTTGTAAGTTTTTTGTAATTATTGTACTCATAAATATCTCCCTTAATAACTTTTTTCAAATTTTTTAGATCACAGATGTCCAATCGCGGGGAAACACATTTTTCGTGCCCCCACTGAAGAAAAACCTGTCAGTTTGAAGACTGATTTAAAAAGATCTCATAAAGACCTTTCATTTGATACTCATATCGGCTACGTTTGATGAAATTTTTTTTCAGGAGCCATTCCCCTGTACTGTAATCATCGATTCATGGCACCAGAATTTTTATTTTCGAGCCCTAGTTTGGCTACAAAGCCCTTCTGTTAGGAGCTCTCTCCTGCCTTCTCGACTTGTTTCACCTACAGGTATGAGTATTAATTGTAGGTATTCATCTTCAGTCATCCAATAAATTGAACCAAGTGTTCAAAACATGAGCCTTAAACGTTGAAGATGGGCAAAATATCTCAAAACTATTCAATCTTGGCATTCAAAACAGCCACTATTTTGTTTTACGATTACTGAGACCAGTAGCTGAACCAATTCTCAAAAATATTCATGATACCTATCAGTCCTGAAACTTTAATGCAAATCCTAGCAAATATATAGTGTCTGAGTCGGTAAAAAGCGCATATTGTTCCGTAGCCATGTGCTTCCATAGTAATGCAGCGCATATTGCTCCATTCAAACTGCTATAACTATGTCAAATAAAATTCGATCTTTACGAAACTTGCAAGCAACGTCAATCTTATAAACATTCATTTGTATACTGAGTTCGACTGAATTCGACTGAATTTAAGGGTGCCGTTACGATTTTATTCAACAAAATGTAAAATTGATAAATCATACTATTAAAACAAAGTTGAGTGAATTTTGACTTCTCACGTATTTGTTGTTGTTGTACTCATAAAGGCCTACACTCATGGTTTTTTTAGATTTTTCGGATGGAAAGTGCCCAATTGCGGGGGGGAGGGTACGCGAAAAGCTCGTACGTTCCCCCTTCCCCTGCCCCCACACTACTGATAAGGCCATTTTAAGGCTTGTTTTGAAAAGATCTCATTAAGACCTTTCCAACGACAGCCTACTTGACTACCAATGGTGAAAAAACATTTTTTGAAGGGTCTCCTCTCAATATGGAGAGACCCACCTTAAACCTTTTTGAAAATTTTTTCCACCCTTGGATTTTCAAGAAGTCGCCACTTTTGACCTTTTCACAAAGTTTCGTGGCTGTAGCTTCCACAGTTTCGGAGAAAAAGTGCTGTAACATACAGACGGACAGACGGACGAACGGACGGACAGACGGACACAGGTCGTGATTGTAATAGGGTTTTGTATTTTAGTACAAAACTCTTAAGACTATTCTTCTGGAACTTGAAATGTTAGATCATTGAACAGATCGGATGCTCTGCGATAGCTTCTGAATGAAATGAAGAAAGTCAAAATCAACATCCTCATAGTGCAAGAAATCAGATGGCATGGTAAAGACACATTAGCCATGCAAACGCACACCGTGCTTTAAAGTGGAAAACTGCAAGGAAACCATGAGTCCAGAGTGGTTATCATTGTTGGGACTACATTTAAATGAATTATCACCGACTTCAAGCCCATTAACGGAAGGCCCTATGTGATTCGTATCAAGACCAAATTTTGTTATGTATGGTTGATCAACTGTCACGCGCCCATTAAAGACAAGGTAGAGTCAATCAAGGAAAGATTTTAAAGCATTCTGGAACGCACTGCCGTTGCATTACCTTCAAACGACATTAAAATTCTTCTGGGTGACTTCAATGCAAAAATCGGCCGAGAAATGGTACATAGAGAAATAAAAAAAGATTCAGCCTTTTACAGAGACTAGCGACAATGGACAATGCCTGATAGACTTCACTTCTAATACGGGCTTCACAGTAAACTCCACACGCTTCCCAGATCGAGGCATCCATAAGAGAACGTAGACATCTCCAAACGGTTGCACATTTAACCTGGTCGACCATGTTCTCATACAAAAACGAGGCACCACCAGCACTCTCGAGACGCGCTCATTCCGCACTGCTATCTGCGATTCGGACCACTACCTTATGGGGGTCAAGTTCCGAGGCCGCATCTTTAAGAGCTGTCAACAAGGAGCATCAGCTACTCCAAGGTACTAGATACACAAGCTAAATGATAGCTCAATAAGTCTACATACATATCAGCGCCGAATTATCACATCCACATATCCCAAAAGGCGGGAGAAAGTAATCATGACATCGAAACCATGTGGAAGACAGTAAGAGATGCAAAGAATATCGAACTTTTACAGGTATAAATTCTTATCCTCGACGATTGATTATGCTAGAAGACATGAAACTTTTAAATCTTACTTTTGAATCTATATGTCCATTAATATAAGATGGCCATAGAAATAATCATTCCTATTTAATATTAAAGCTAAATAATCTGCAAGCATTCCATTCACTAAGTTTAAGTTCTATGCTGCTGTTCATCGGATTCTTTTTAATACGGGAAATTTAAATTTAGTATCAATTCCAATTAAGTCAGTGGTCCAAGAGCATTATATATATATATGTATATATATATACATATATTTATATACATATATATATTGTCGCGTGTTTTGGTTCGCGGCCAATAATTTTAACGTTCCGGGAAAGTGAAAAAGCAATGTCTTTTAAATTAAATTAAAAGAGTTTATTTAATTTCAAAAATGCACAATAATCAGTTTAACACTTTCACTAATTTTAATTTTCACTATTAAAAATGTAACACTTGTCCATAAATTTCTTATCGCAATTGTCTTCTAAATCACTTCACAATTACGAAAATCACTTTCCTATTCGCTTTCCACACTATCGCAGTTCTTATCGCGGTCGAATGAATGAATCCCCCCATTCATTCAGCTCACCTTTATATAGGGTCTCTACGTATTCACCCATTTCTCGTACATTGGCGAATGTTCTACCAAGAGGTACCTGGTAGATTCGATCAAATTAATGAATGGAGTGACGTCACTTGCAGATGTTGATCATGCTTGTTGGGTTCGAGTAAATTCATTTGTTGACGTTCTTAATGATTATGAAAACAATTGCGACAGCAGCTCGAAGAATTATTTGTACATGTAATTATTTGTACATGTAACACTGCCCCCACCTCAGTTCTTTTCACCCCGAAAAGATATGTCGCTATTTGTAGTCAATTCTCCCTGGGTGTAATATGGGGCAAGACGGTCCAGATGCACGATTTTCATTTTAGCTCTCGGCTTACGATGTTCCTGTATTCGGTATACGACGTCGTTGCTTCGCTTTGTAACTCGGTATGGTCCCTCCCAATTATGTTGCAACTTTGGAGACCTACCCTTTCGCCGTTGCGGATTATATAGCCGCACCAAGTCATCTTGCTGGAAGCCAGTAGAATTAGCCTTTAGATCATACCTGGTCTTCATGCGGTCAGTAGCCGATTCGAGGTGTTTCGCACTGTCCGGTGTATCTGGTTCAACCGTTGTCTTAGATCACTTGCGTACTCCGAGACCGTTTGGGGTTTCTCAGGGGGTGTTCCGAACTTTATATCGGCTGGCAAACGAATAGTCTTTCCAAAAATGACTTTGGCTGGGGCTTGGCCCGTCGATGCATGTTCGGCAGCTCTGTACGCCATCAAAAATAGTGGGATATGTCGGTCCCAGTCCCTTTGGTTCTCGTCAACCATTTTGGCCAGGTGTTTATTGAGCGTGCCGTTGAAACGTTCGACCATTCCATCGGATTGGGGATGCAGCGGTGTTGTCCTCGTTTTCCGTATTCCGAGCAGCTCGCACATTTCGCCAAAAACCAGTGTCTCAAAGTTTCGGCCTTGATCCGAATGTAGTTCGCCAGGTACGCCATACCTACTGACCCAATTTAACACTAGCTATTCAGCTACAGTAGTTGCTTCCTGGTTGGGAATGGGGTAGACCTCGGGCCACTTGCTGAAATAATTGGCTACAACCAGCGTGTATCGATTTCCCCATTCAGATTCAGGAAAGGGTCCTGCGATGTCAACAGCAATCGTTTCAAACGGTACCCCCACGTTATAGGTTTGCATTTGTCCTCTCAGTTGTCGCTTTGGGCCTTTGACGGACGCGCAAATTGTGCATCTGCGACACCAGTCCTCTACGTCTTCTTGAGCGTGGAGCCAGTAGAACCGTTCCCGCAATTTTGCTAAGGTCTTGTTAACACCAAGGTGGCCTCCCGAGGATCCTTCATGCATTTCCTTAACCACATCGTGGATTCGGCTTTTGGGAAGTATAGTTTGCATCCTATAGGAGCTACCATCCGCCGTTTCCCATTTCCGCTTGAGTATGCCACCCTCCACCTGAAGGGAGTTCCATTGTGCCCAATAGCTTTTCAGGGTTACGCCATACATTGAAACGTCTTTCCACTCAGGTCGCCCAGTCGTCTGCTTCCATACGAGCAATGGTCCGATGTCTTCATCGGCTAACTGGGCGTTTCAAATCTCCTCCGATGACCAACCTTCATCGAATTCCGCCGTTATCAATCGCAGATCAACGAGCGGTTCCTTTTCCTCAATCCGTCGGCAATGCTTGCAGTTAGCTGGACAGGGACGGCGGGATAGGGCGTCAGCATTTCCATGAACTCCGCCCTTCCGATGAAAAATTTCGTAGTCGTATGACTGCAATCTTTCGATCCATCTCGCAACTTGTCCCTCGGGGCTTTTGAAGTTGAGCAACCATCTCAGTGATGCATGGTCCGTTCGAAGAACAAATTTCTGGCCATATTGGTACTTGTGGAACTGCTTGGTGGCCTCTATTATAGCCAATAGCTCCTTCCTGGTCACGCAGTAATTCCTCTCACTTTTTGAGAGAACTCGACTGTAATAAGAGAGGACTCTTTCTTCGCCATTGATCTGCTGGGAGAGTACAGCTCCAATACCGCCGTTGCTTGCATCGGTGTCAACTACAAACATTTTTCCGGGTTTCGGATACGCCAGCACGGGTGATTCACACAGCTTTTCCTTCAAGTTCTCAAAGGCTGTCTGGCATTGTTCATTCTAGACACACGGACAATTTTTCTCGGTTGGCTGATGGAGACACTTAGCTATTTTGGCAAAGTCTTTGACGAATCTTCGATAGTAGGTCGCCAGACCCAGAAAACTTCGTAGTTGGCGCTTGGTGTTTGGTGTTGGCCAGCTTTTCACGGCTTCAATTTTCTCAGGGTCTGTTTTGACCCCTTCTGCTGATACGACGTGTCCCAGGTATTTTACTTCATCTGCGAAAAGGGTACACTTGTCGGGACTAAGTTTCAAATTTGCCAGTCGTAATCGGGAGAAAACCTCTTCTAAGTTCCGCACATGCGCTTCGAACGTTCTCCCAATGACGATGATGTCATCTAGGTACACCAAGCAGGTTTTCCAGGTTAGACCACGTATCAAGCGCTCGAAAGTGGCTGGAGAATTGCAAAGTCCAAACGGCATCACCACAAATTGCCACAATGCGGTCCTAACTGAAAATGCGGTCTTCTCTCGGTCCTTCTTGTCAATTTGTACCTGCCAGTAGCCACTCTTGAGATCGAGTGTAGAAAACCATTTTGCGTCGGCTAAAGTGTCCATGATGTCATCGATGCGTGGGAGCGGGTAACTATCTTTCTTAGTGACGTCGTTAAGCTGCCTATAGTCGACACAAAAACGAGTGCTACCATCCTTTTTCTTTACTAGAACTACAGGCGCGGCCCATGGACTGACAGAAGGTTCAATAACACCTTGTTTTTCCATGTCCGAGATCAGGGCGCTCACTTCTCCTGGTTTGGCTATAGGGAGGCGTCTGGGCGCTTGTTGAATTGGCTTGGCTCCCTGTGTATCTATGACGTGAGTTACCAGACTCGTTCGACCTTGGTCATCCGGGCTTGTTGAGAAGATGTCACTGTACTTGGTGACCAGATCAGAGGCTCGTTTGAATAGCTGCACCGGCAATTTGACTTGCTTCAATATTGCAGACGTGGATTCCCGGGCTTTGTCTGTGTCTTGCCTCCTTTTCCAATGATGGTCGTGAGTAGCTTCCAAAGAGGTGATGGTGGAAACAGGCTGGCAGCTGCCGATGACTTCTCCCGCTTTGATGCTCGTGGTTGAATCTACGGTGTTAAGGACTCTAACCGGCACCTATCCGTTCCTTATAGATCTTACAAGGCTTCGTCCTACAATCAAACTGCGCAATGCAGACGTCTTCGTTGGCTCTATCAGATAAAATCGGTGGTCTCCAGAATCACCATCAAGCTTGGCCCATACAATGCTTTCGGAAGAATTCGGTACATCAGTGTCAGTACATACCACTACATTCATCTTGGGAATTTGGACGCTGGGATCCTCCATCAGTACTTCAACATTCTGCCATTTCAATACACGTTTGCCCAAATCCAACGTGATTCCATGTGGTCGCAGAAAATCCATTCCGAGAATGCAGTCATCCATAATATTCGCAACCAGAAAATTGTGTCGGAACACAAGGTCTTCCAATTGTATCTGGAGGTTGACCTCTCCATGAACAGGTGCAGTTTCTCCCGTAGCTGTCCGTAGTGAGAAAATTCTGCCCTTGTGAAGTTGTTGCTGTCTAACTAGGTCTGGTCGGATAATCGATCGGGTTGCACCAGTGTCGATTGTTATGGTGCAGTGTTCTCCGTCAATTTGAGCTGGAAGGCATAAGTCCGCTTCTCCACGATGTAGTCTTGACACGGTGATGGTGGTGCTGGGGACGTCGATCCTCCTAGCCAACCTCTGCCCCACGAAGTTGGCTCTTACATGTTTCCCGACCCCTCAGTTTGAAGGGCTTCCATTCTGGGCTCCTGACTCGGTCTGGATCTCCTCCTAGCTGCACACCCTGGACAATAGCTCGGTTTTCTTCGCTTCTTGCAGTCTCTTTGCAGGTGCCCGTTCTCTCCGCAATGCCAGCATCTAGGCGCACCATTTACATGCGGGTCTCGCTCAATTTCCACGCGTTCACACCTGCACTCGTCTGTCACTACCTCACGAACCCGGGCAGTGGTACGAGTCACATTTTTCGCTGCCTCAAAGTTCAGACTGTAAGCCAATGCGTCCTTAACCGTTTGCTTTTGAGCTAAACGCACGGCTTGTTGCAATCCCGGGTCCTTCAGTGCGCTGATGAATGCTTCTGTCGCTGCATCATCTCGATGTTCTGGGTCGTAGGCTGGGTAAGCCAAAAGTGCTAGTCGCTCAATGTCTTGAGCTAGCTGCTGTAGGGTTTCACCAGACTTCTGCACCCGATGCCTTAGCTGTGACCGATAAATCTGCTTTAGATGATCGTCTCCATAACGCATGTCGAGCGCATTCATTATAGCATTCGAGTTTGATTGCGATTCAACCGGGATCGTCTGCAAAAGCTCGGCAGAATCAGCGTGGTTGCTCGGTCCTGTTCATTCCAGTGATTTGCACTTGCGGCAGTTTCAAACTGGGTCTTGTAAATACTCCAGACCGTTTGCCCATCGAATATTGGTGCTTGCACGTTTCTGGATGTGCTTTGCGCTGCGGTTATAAGCGTGGCTGGTGAAGTGGTTACTACTGCCTTCGCTGCTTCCAATTCTTTTTTCACTATTTCCATCTCGTGGTTCATTCTCTCTTCGACCTGGCTGACCTTCCCCTCGACCTGGCTGACCTTTTCCTCGACCTGGTAAACCTTTTCTTCGACCTGGTCAACCTTTTCCTCGACTTCTTTAATTTGTTTGTTCAGATGACCGAGCTCCGCTTTTATTTCGGTTGACTGTTTCTCCAGCTTCTGTGTGATGTATGCCTTGATTTCGAACGCTTGTTGGTCTAGCTTCGCTGATTGTTCATTTAGCTGCGCTGATTATTCATCTAGCTTCGTAGTTAAATTGGACGACTGTTCATTGAGCTTCGCAGTTAAATTAGATGACTGTTGTCGCAGCTCTTGCTGCATCAGCATCAGCATTTGCATCAGCGCATTTTCTGGTTCCTTTGGTTTTGATATTTCTGCTTCACCACCTTCTGCGCCTTTCTCTGCATCTGAGGAGCCGAATCCAGATACGCGCCTTCCGATTCAATTGCATCACGCAAGCGTGCAATCAGTGGGGCCTTTGCACCTTGCGTAGCCAGGTTTCGCTGTTCCAACTCTTCCTTAAGCTCCGACATGGTCAATTCATTAATTTTTAAGTTTAGGCTTCGTGGCATTTTCAATGTTTCTTTAAATTTTACTATTGTGCACTATAAAAATGTTCAAATTTTCACTTTCAAAATTTTAATCTTACTTCTCGACACCACTGTCGCGTGTTTTGGTTCGCGGCCAATAATTTTAACGTTCCGGGAAAATGAAAACGCAATGTCTTTTAAATTAAATTAAAAGAGTTTATTTAATTTCAAAAATGCACAATAATCAGTTTAACACTTTCACCAATTTTAATTTTCACTATTAAAAATGTAACACTTGTCCATAAATTTCTTATCGCAATTGTCTTCTAAATCACTTCACAATTACGAAAATCACTTTTCTATTCGCTTTCCACACTATCGCAGTTCTTATCGCGGTCGAATGAATTAATCCCCCCATTCATTCAGCTCACCTTTATATAGGGTCTCTACCTATTCACCCATTTCTCGTACATTGGCGAATGTTCTACCGAGAGGTACCTGGTAGATTCGAGCAAATTAATGAATGGAGTGACGTCACTTGCAGATGTTGATCATGCCTGTTGGGTTCTCGTGGGTTCGAGTAAATTCATTTGTTGACGTTCTTAATGATTATGAAAACAATTGCGACAGCAGCTCGCAGAATTATTTGTACATGTAATTATTTGTACATGTAAAAATATATATATATATATATATATATATATATATATATATATATATATATATAGATATATATATATATATATATATATATATATATATATATATATATATATATGTGTAAATATATAGAGGCAATATAACTATATATGTATATATATATATATATATATATATATATATATACATATATATATATATGTATGTATGTATATATGTATATATATATATATATATATATATATATATATATATATATATATATATTATATATATATATATATATATATATATATATATATATATATATATATATATATATGTATGTATATATATATTTATATATATATATATATATATATATATATATATATATATATATATACGTGGGTAATTCAACAAGTACTTAGCCTACCGCCCAATGACGCTGCTTTTAGAAAAGAGTTTTATCATGGTGCAGCACATTCTTTTAGTAGTCTACTGTCAAAGTTTCAGTCAATTCCCTTCATTAGTTTTGTTGACTGTACTGCACCATGGTAAAAAAATTTTGTAATAGCAGCGTCATTGGGCGGTGTAATAGCAGCGTCATTGGGCGATGTTGAATAAACCACGTATATATATATATATATATATATATATATATATATATATATATATATATATATATATATATATATGTATATTTATATATATATATATATATATATATATATATATATATATATATATATATATATATATATATATACATATATATATATATATATATATATATATATATATATATATATATATATATATATATATATATATATATATATATATATATATATGCATCTAAAGAAAAAATGTCATTTTCTTTAGTTTGAATTTTCCCGCGCATCAAACGTCATCGAACGCGCAGTGACATGACAAATGAAGTTTGTGAGCTAAGAGAAAGATAACGTATAAGCATCTCGTGATTGTTACGGAATAACAGTAATTTATAATATTAATTCCATTGTTAAGGTATTCGGATTGTGATTAAGTAACTGACATTGTTAGTAATAACATTAAATGTCGTTTCTTTTCTTACAGGTATATAACTTTGTAAAGCACTAAGTAAATACACACTTTTATTTCATGTATTATAAAAACCAATAAAACTTTTCTTACAGAGAAACTCAATTGTAGTGACTTACTCTGTCGTCCTAATCACGAAAATATTAGAAATTATCTTATGTACATCTGTATATATTGTGCATTTATCAGGTGAGCTGATTCTGTTGGAAAACGCAGGGAAGGTAATTGTGAAAATCAGTGAGTTTATGTGCTGGATTTTGCGATGAAACATATTTCAGTTTGAATGTATGAATGTTTAGATGGAGTGCTAAAATTATTTTAATCATTCTACTCCATTAAAATCCTAGCTAGTACGCTTTATTTCGTCAGTGGTGGGTTGGCTGAAGAAATCAGCCCTGGCAAAAAGAGCTTGGCGGTCCTATGATCCCATATATTATGGTTCTTCTTACCACCACAGTATAATAAACAATATTACAAAAACAAAGATACCGGTTTATAGAATAGAAACACTTTATTTAAATACTTAAATCTTAATAACCTGTAAATAGTAGCTAACCAAAGCTAGGAATTATATGAACAAATAATCAATTTGTTCGTACTTAAAATCAATCATCTAAATATGTTGAAATGTGTTTCGGTGTTGATGGTGATTTTGTGTTCGTTACCAGCCATTTGATTTAAAAAGGGTACACCAAACCTGTATATATGTATGTATGGCGTTTATTATTTAGCGAAATCATATAATATTTTGGAGAATTTTTGAAAAGATTCAATATTTCACATACAGCTATAGAAACTAGTTAATAATAGTCAATAATTTTGATTATCTGGTATTTCTCTTTTTGCTTTAAAAGCCGTCCGGCCTTGCTTTGTTGCGTGAGCAGACGCGTCTCGACTACTTCGAGTCATCATCAGTTTCTTAAGGATGTCTGGAAGGAAATAATTTTATATACATGTAGGAAGAGTTAAGCAGGTAAGTAGTAAATTAAAACACGTCCTTTAGACACTGAAGATGACTCGAAGTAGTCAAAACGCGTCTGCTCACACAACAAAGCAAGACCCGATGGCTTTTAAAAAAACGATTAAAATAAACTGCTTAAAAATAAAAGCATTCTTCCCTTCCAGTGTTACGATAACATTCATTAACATAAGTGATTACTAATTGCTCGGAATCCTATACCTGTTGATCACGCTCCCCATGCCTCGCTCGCCGGACGTAGCGTTTTTCTGCGAACCAACAAGTAATGTATGCTTCACCACCCATATTTAGGAAACGGCGACACCCTACACAGACTACATAGTCGCAATTTATTGTATATAAGAACCTTATATCTTACGTTTCATTGGTCAAGTCAATGAGTTGGCTCCCCGGCGAATTCCACACGCATACTCGTACATGGTAGTTACCATATTGAGAGCACATGGAGAACAAAAACACAATTGAATGTGTGTACCATGCGCAATCCGCTCAACTGAGTATCAATTCGCCGGCCACGCGCTATTGCAACAACCAACTCAGAAATCATATGAGGAGAAGTCGTCGAATATTCAGATGTATGAATACTGAAGGCGAAAAGAGCGAAAACATAAGATTGGATCTGGCGTTCCTTTTCATGCAACAAGATTGTTCCCGAGGAACGGGAGAGGAATGACTTAGTAAAGCAAATTAGGGGAAACTAGCATGTTGACAAGCTCAGCGTTTTGCAGTTAACTGGAGCGACTGCCAAGCAATTCGCTTGTATTTAAGGTACTGGCGAATTTGACAAGGGAGTCATTTCGGTCGGCGTTTATATTCAAGTTTGTTATCAAGGGGAGATGATTTGGTTTCCATCAACAGTATTTGAGTATTAGGAGGCATCGTCAGCAGCTGAAATAGAGTTTCTTTAGGCCTAAGCCGATGAAACTCTAGTTTTAGTAAATTCAATTGTGATTTATTCTGATCAATGATTTAAACAAGCTCTATTGCAATGACCTTCTTGTAAATTTTTACGATTGTGCTAAAACGAAATTTAATTTGTTCATCAATTCTTTATTCCAAGTTCAACACCAATCATTTTCAAGTGAAGATTGTTTTGAATTAATTTCTTTAGAATATATCTATATTAATAATGGAAATATAATAGTTCGCAATTAGGAATTCCGTAAATGACACATTTGTAATAAAAAATGTGAAACACAGCAATAACCAAAGCATTTGTGTGTGCAAATAACAAATTGTCAAAGGAGAATAAAGATCTTTTGTATTTCGAAGGAAAAGAAAAAACGTTCTTCTTATTTCTACGGGCCAGCCCCCTTACCCTCTAGGTATCAAGGATTGTGGTAGTGTTTGATGAGGTGCAATCATCGCGCCAGTACACGTAGGATGGCTGCTTACACGTAAAATCATTAGCTTAATTTTTCAGGGGCAACAGAAGCAGAAAGTGGGTACGTCGTCAAGTGGGCTGTATTCTCGGTAATCCGTTACTAGGTGGTCCATGTTTTCGGTTTGTTTGAGTTTGTAATTCTTAGTTAGCGAAGAATGTGCCGTTTTTGAATTAAACTTACGTATTTCTGGCACCGCATTAGTACGTATTCGGTGCGTGTGTTGCGATTTGAAAATGTCGGACAGTTTGAAAGGGAACGGTAGTGTTAAGTTGATATCATGTTGAAGAAGATGTTGGACGGGTTTTAAACGGGTAATTTAAATTTGTGGCTGAAAAATGTATTAAGCGTAATCTACTAGTCTCAAACCCCACGATCAAAATTCCTCTCCAAGCTAGCTGGTCCACAACCAGCTACCTTGAAGTAGACTGCGAGCATCCGAATGGTTATGCCGTAAGAGGTACAGTTTATTGATGCGCCTCAAGACTTCACGTCTTCAACTGATGAGAGGTCGGCTTGGATTTCTTTCGGGAGGTCTTCAACGAAACATTGAAGCTAAATACATATCAGATCTTCACCGTAACGCTAGACACAGCTAGCTGCTAGCAAGCATACACATGCCTAGACATGGCAGCTCCAAAGGAGTGCATTGATCTAGCTTGTTGAGACAGCATTCCACCGCAAATATCATTGATGGATTGTAATGATTTTCGAAATGCCCGTGTAGGACACGGGTGCCGATGGTCTGGCACAAGTGTCGGCGAGCTATAGACAAGACCGAGCTCAGCTAACTAGCTTCACTTAACGACCGCGTACGCGTGCTTGACGACTAGCATTTGCGGAATCATATGAGGCGGGTTCTTGTTGAGCCACGAAGCTATACTATAAAATACTTATGACGCGTACTCTACAAGACGTACCAATCAATTTTTATTATGTTTAGAAATCTTCTTTTTTTTTCATAGCACTACAGCCCCTTTTGGGCCTTCGCTTAGATATAGTTAGAGTATCGCATTGTCATGACCGAATGTATCAGCACTCCACAAGGTGATATGATCATTATCTTTTTTTGCCTCGTTGAAGTTAACGGATACGGAGGCTTGAGACAAACGCAAACATTACACAAAAAGCAACCGTTACTTTCTCCGAAAAAGGGCGTTGCATTACAAGGTGAATGTCAAACTTAAAGATGTTAAAGCAGCTGAAGTGAACACTCATCTCTGCCTAAAGGATAGAAGCTGGACGGATGTAGTTTACTTTACACTAGCAAATCAACAAACTGAGCAGTTTCGACGGGGTGACCACCTTATCTCTTCAGGAGCAGCCACTCCTGATCACCACGGGGCTGCTCGACTGCTTATGTTTATTACAGGATGTGCATCTTTCTAAAATACTATAAGGTTAAACCATTAAATTCTGTTAATATAGTATTTACAAATATTTCAGTTAGTTGACTGGTTTGCTTGCAAGTATTTTTTTTCTTTAAAGTAAAAATATATAAAAATGTAGCTTTATGCCTCTTTCCTAAATTATTATCCTTGCATTAGCACATTTATTTACTTTGTGATCAAATTGTTTCCTACAGGCTTCAAACTTAGAGAAACATTAATCAGTTCCTTTGCACACACTGTTCATTTCCACTATGCTTACAAAATCATGAGTTTGTTTTGTTAATATCACAGTCTCTTTGCAGGAGAATATTTCATTTTAACAGCATAACTGTACATAGAACATAAATGGTGATGAAATTTGGATACAAACTTTTAGCATCGTCATCGCAGTCACTTAGTGCTGCTGCTCGGTTATCCTTTTCACTAGCGGCAACGCTAATTTGAACGGTTGCAACACTTCATTCATTCCATGCATATAATGCAGCACAAGTCAGAGAATCTTTCATCAAACGAATGAATTCGAATTATGCATCCTTCTGTTACTGCAGGGAGTTGTCGATGTAGTGTTGCTTTTGCAGTGCTCTTGTATAATCATAACCGCTATCGCGGACGCTACCGTCATTATCGTCATCATCATCAGCATCATGATCGCGATGATCATCATAGCGAAATTTGGAAACCTAATTCAACCAGAAATTCCACTCCATGCGGTTCTTGATTGTGTTTGACGGATACTCGTTCAAAATTCATACATGCTTGTACACTAAAGAACGATGCAAACAAAGTTTGGAAGATTTCGTTTATGTAATCCTTTTGATAGGAAAATTTCATGCTTGATATGATGCCTGCAATGGCATTTGAGGTTGGTCCCTTAATGGGCGTCTAGTATTTATTGGTAATTTATTCATATGAATGTCGCAGATGGCATAATAATAATTAATTACTGCCAGCTAAGCGCTACCTAATTTATAATATATTTGTATAAATAGAATCTTTCAAAGCATTACTTTCTAATGAAATTAGATGAAGTTTTAATTTAACGAATATTTACATGAATGGTTTTTTGATAGCTTCCATATGTATCAATTAATTTTCTTTTAACTTTTTTCTGTTATATCAGAAAGAAAACAGTCCATCAAGTCCGATCACTTTTATCAAAACTAAGGCGAATCAAATATTTGATAACTTTTATTAAACCATTCTATGAATTCCCAGGACTCCTTGATTCCCTGCTGTCTGTTTCCATGTACAACATTGGAATCCAATCACTTTAGATTAAAATAAAAACCACAAACTGAAGATAGAACGCCTGTGCCTTGTAACATGCTGACATATTGAAGACATTTCGGTCGAATGCAACATTCGAGTACAGTCAAATCTGAGTTACTATGCGGATATGCTGCGGTGTAAGCTTTCACTTTGTAGGCAATGAGTATTTCCTTGGTACTGATATCCATCCGACATTATTAGAATTCTTGCCGATTTAATATTGCAATCCTATTCGCAATATGAGATATTTTGGCCTAGACTTTTGTCACACAATGTAAAAAGGTTTTACATTCGACAAAATTTATTTGGATGCACATTATTATTGAGTTTTGAAGAGTACAGTGGAGCCCGCTTAAATGCAATCAATTGTGGTTTGGAAATCTATTGCGTTTAACCGAGCTGTGCATTTAACCGGAACTCGGATATATGCAATATTGTGCAACTAACCGTACTTCGTAGAATTACACAATTATTGCATTTATCCGTTACGACCTGGGTTTGAAAAATAAACTCGTTTAAGAATTAATCAGTTTCTTTTATTAAAGAAAGAACAGCATATAAATTTCAGCCGTTATTTTAAAAAGTGACGGTATAAAGTATCATACAAACAAAACAAATATAAACGAAAAATTATAGCATTTAAGAAGTTCTGTGATCTTTGTTTGTTTAAAGCATATTTTAGTTGATTTCGTCATAATGGCTTCCTCAATCAACTCAAGATTAATATTTTCATTATCCTGAAAATACTTTTTGAGTACAGAAAATGCAGATAGTGCGTCACCATACGAAAGAATAGTAGTCATATTTTCAATTTCGGCAGATTCATCATCTTTATTATCGCTTTCTGCTACGGTGTTGCATTCCGTCACTTCTGCCAGTATTTCTTCATGTGTCATTTCTCCATAGCACTCAACATCTGTATCGCACAAGAGGTATTCTCTGAATTCATCTTCTGATATTGGTAAATCAATTACTTCTTCGACAAAGGCCATATCGAGCTCTGAAAGGCTTCCATTATTCAGATTGATGAACCCTGCCTTTTTAAAACAGTTTTGTATTGTGGTGGGAGCAACCAACCACCAGCATCTTTTAGTGAGTTTTAGCGCTTCCAAGACAGAAATTGTTTTTGAAAAATCTTGTAGCGAAAGTCCGTTTTCTAAAGCTAAAAGCTGCTTTCGTACTAGATGTGTACGGTAATATGTTTTAAAACACTTTATTATTCCTTGATCAAGTGGCTGAATCAAGCTGGTTGTTTTTGGAGGCAAAAAAACTATTCTTATATTACTTAGTGGTGCGTTTAACTTGTGGCAGCTAGCGTTGTCCACTATGAGCAAAACATTTTTATTTTTTTGTTTAAAATCTTCATTCAGGTCTAATAAAATTTGATTCCAAATAGTTTGATTCATCCAAGCTTTCTTCGAATTATAATAAGGTAATGGGACTGTCTTACCTCTAAAGGAGTGAGGTTGTTTTGCATTTCCGATTGTGAAGATATGTTTGTCAGATCCATCGGCATTACACATAAAAAGCAATGTTAGCCTCTGGTTCTGGACTTTTATTCCAGGAACATTGTCGTTTCTATAGGCCATTGTACCTCTTGGAAGTGCTTTATATTATAAAGCTGATTCATCAGCGTTATAGATGCAGCTGCTTTCATATTCGGAGTTTAAGAAGGGCCAAACATTCTCCAACCAATTACTACCGGCTGGACGGTCAGCTTCAGCTACTTCACAGCTTGTTTTATGAAAGGAAACATTTTCACGTACCTTCCATCTATGAAGCCATCCAGAGGTGGCCTTGAAACTATCAACGTTAAGCATTTGGGCAAATTTAATGGCATTTTCTCTTAACATCGGGCCGGTAATGATTGCGTTGTTGGCATTCATTTGTTGAAACCATTTGCTCAATGCTTTGTTCACTTGATCATGCGTACCCTTTTGAAGGCGCTTCCTTTGGAGGTTGCCATTCTCGATTTCAAGCTGCTGATAGTGTTCTTTTTCTTTAACTATTCTTGATATAGTCGATGGGTGACAATCATACATCGAGCATAGCTCCTTCTTTGATTTGCTTTCACTCAAATTTCGAAGAATTTCTGTTTTTTTGCATTAAAGTCCGATTATTTTTTTTAATTTGTTGACGATCTGAAATTTTTTGAAAGAATTGATTTTATTCAAATCAAAGTGAATGAAATAGTTGTTTTAACCCATTATAGCTCTTTCATGCACTTGTAAATAATGTACGGATGTACATATATGTATATACGAGAAAAAAACCTGAAAGAATTCACTGGGCAAACAAACTTATTGCTTTGAAAACACCAAACACATTAATATGACCGTTCACCAACAAGTTATAGATTTGAATACGATAATGTGTCGCAAAATTATCACCAAAAAGAATAAGCAGAATTCAAAAACAAGCAACCAAAAATTCAGTAAACAGATGACAATATATGCATGTGTAAAAAATTAACATGGATTTGCATTTAACCGTATCTAAACACACGACGTGCCCTTAAATCTCCTGAAATTTCTGTTGCGCTTATAATAATTTTGCATTAAAACGTGTTGCAGTTATCTATTATTTATTTATTTATTTATTTATTTACAATTCCATTTAACAGATTAAAATAAATCCAATTACAAAATGGAAAAACGACAAGCAGAAACAAGTAAGAATGAAAACTTAAATTAAGCAAAGAAAAATTTGGAAGATTAAATAATATTAATATTGAAAAATTAGGCATTATTGTCTATTAAACTATGAAAAGGTTAATATGAAATTAACAGGCTTAAAAATGAAGTTAAAGCGCAAAAAAAGAAAAGAAAAAAACAACAAGTCGAACTATTCAAAATGAGTTGTAAGGACGAGGTTTCTTAGTCTTATTTTGAATGCAAAATAGGAATCAGAAAAAGGACCAAGCTCAAGTTTATGATGTTTCCTTAACATTCCCACAACGGGAGAATGAAAGTATAAATTCGTACGGGCAAAGGGCACCTCGAACAAAGTGTTTAATCGAGAAGGACGCGTTGATTGACGGAAGTGTAAGTCAGCATATAATATTGGAGAGATTTGATTGTAACATAGTTGATACAGAAAACACTGATCCAAGAAGATGCGACGGGACAACAAAGTCGGAAGACATAAAAAGGATAAGCGGTATCTATAGGATTGATATGGGAGTTTGAGTTTGTAGAAGAAAACTCGACTAAATTTACGCTGTATATTCTCTAACGAGTTCGTGAGGTAGGAGTATCGGGGGGACCAAACTACAGAACAATATTCTAGGATAGGACGGACAAGACAAGTAAACAAGCGGATAGGAGTGGATATGTTGGTGAACTTGTATGTGTGCCTAAAAATAAGCCCCATTATTTTTGATGCCCTGGCAGTCACATTTAAGATGTGAGCATCAAAATTGAGGCAAGGATCAAAAATAACACCAAGGTCTTTAGCAGAGCACACAGCAGCCAGTGGGATATCATTTAACGTATAGGTAAAGAAAACGGGAGATTGCTTTAGATTAAACGTCATTTTATGGCATTTAGCAACATTTAGACAAAGGTAGTTAGTCGAACACCAATTATTAAGAGTAATCAGATCCATCTGAAGATATTGACAATCTTGTATCGATCTGATAGCTCGAAAGACTTTGAAATCGTCTGCATACAATAGACAATTAGAAGCAATGACTGATGGAAGGTCATTTATAAATAATAGGAAGAGGAGAGGGCCTAGAATGGAACCTTGGGGAACGCCGGACGTTGGATGAAATGGTATAGAGGTTGCTCCACAGTAACTAACACAACAAGTGCGAGAAGACAGATATGAATCCATCCATGATAAAAGAGGGCCAGCCACTCCAAAGGCTTTAAGTTTGTGACAGAGTAGTTGATGGTTGACAGTGTCAAAAGCCTTAGAGAAGTCAGTGAAGATCACATCAACCTGCAAACGATTGTCCAGGGCCTTCGCGATGTAGTCAGTAAATTCAATTAGGTTGGAGGTCGTAGAGCGACACTTAAGAAAGCCATGTTGTTCCTTTGACAAGATAGGTGCCAATAAAACTGAAAGCCGGTTATGCACAAGACGCTCGAGTAATTTCGGAAAACAGGAGATTAGGGATATAGGACGATAATTGGACACAGGAGTAGGATCACCACTTTTAAGAATAGGAACAACATTTGCTCTTTTCCATCAAGCCGGGAAAGCACCAGTACGCAAACTAAGGTTAAAGAGGAAAGCCAGGGGAATGCAAAGCGATGACGCTAATGACTTAACAAATATATTCGGCAAACCATCCGGACCTGGGGATATATTAGGATTAAGGGAATTGATGAGGGTTTCAACTTCAATATAATCTGTGCAGAGTAAAGAAATGTCAATGGAATGGGACATAAATGTATTTACTGGGTAGGAAAGGTATGAAGAAGGAGTAAAAGTAGACGAAAAGAATTTGGAAAACAAGTTTGAAATGTCTTGAGGAGAAGAGCTTCTAATATTGTTCCAGTGGACAGAGGGAGGAAAAGAAGAAGAGGACTTGAACGATCTAATGCAAGACCAGAAGGGCTTAGTGTTATTTGACATAAGCAAACACTCCAAACTGCTGAACTAATTTTTCATAGCATTCTTGATAACTTGTTTCGCTGCAGCACGTAAGACACAAAAACGGTCCCTGGATTCAGTAGAACCACAAAGTTTAAAGCAACGGTGAGCTTTAGTTTTGGCTTTCAAGGCACAAAGTACTTGCTTAGTGACCCAAGGTTTCTGCTTTGCTTTGCGTGGAGTTTGTAATGGTGTAAAATGCTTGATCAAATCAAACAGATAATTATAAAATTTTCTTAGAGCTGCCTCACACGGCAAATTTCCGAAAAATACCTGCCAATCAACGGATATTAGTGAGCAGGTAATAGATTCGTAATTCGCTCTGAAGAAGTTGAATTTAGGAGCAGGTGCAAATGTACGATGTTTCAAAAGCACAACCGAGAGGTCAATCGATAACGGCGGGTGGTGGCTATCGATGCGGACAAGGGGTTCTAATGCTAGGGAAACAGACAGACAGTGAATTGGAATATTAGACAGCACAAGATCGAGTAGCCTGCCGTTAGTATTAGGGATATTATTAAATTGCGAGAAAGAACAGAGTGAGAGAAATGAAGAAAGAGATAGAGAAGATGCATCAGTCGATGATACATAATAAGGAGGACACTCCGTCCATTGAGCTGCTCCCAAATTAAAGTCACCGCAGACTAATATTAAAGATTGTGGGTGACGTAAGAAAATATATTTGGAAAACTCGTCAAAGAATGTCTCATAAACATATAAAGGAGAGTTACTAGGTATATAAACAGAGGAAACTAATAAAGATGTATTATTAGGAAGGAAGATCTTGACAATGACACAATCCACTATACGCGAAAAACAGAAGTCAGTACAGGGAGAGCTGCGTATGGTATTATTAACAGCTACTAGGACACCACCACCATCTTGTTTATTTGTAGAAGTCAAATCACGGTCACAACGATAAATATCAAAATCAAGTGAGATTTCCGAATTTAGTATGTTATCATTCAACCAGGTTTCTGTAAGACAAATAAACGAGTCCTCACAAAGTTGAAGCGATAAAAAGAGCTTATCCAGCTTGGTCCTTAATCCTCTAACATTTTGGTAGTAAATTGATACGTTAGAAATTAAGTTAGGGTCAAAAAAGTTTACACTAGTTCGCAGACTGCAGTTTACCCGGTGCACGAAAGGACTTCCTTCTTCGTAAGCTGAATGGTTTTAGAAGTACTCCGGGTGGCCAAGCTTCAAGATTCAAAATAGTGTCACAAGTTGCAGGTACTGTAAGTTTGAAAGAAGCTACCACTCTATCCTCCAGGTTGTCCTTTGTGAGTTTATGGCAGCTGATGACTTTAACAGACGGACCAAATTTTTTGAGAACATAGTTTTTTAAGTAGTCGGCAGATGTCTGGTAACTTAGACGCGAAATGAAAATCTCCTTTGGAGGAGCTACAACGTCAAGAGCAGGGATTTCATCATGCGAATTCAGGGAAGCTGCAGCCGATGTGTCGATGCCAGATAAAGATGGAAGTATAATTGAAGGTTTACCTTTAGTTTTTAGGATCGCCCCGCGGCTAGGTCCCGGAGAGCTTGGAAATATCAAAGGTGACTCATTACCAGATTTTAGAACAAATTCTAAGTAAAAGGCAAGCGGCTTAGAAAATGCGTGCATCTAAACAGAATTTGCGTTTATGCGTGTTGCACTTAAGTGGGCTCCACTGTATTGTTAAAAATTTAATGCAAACTTTTATTTTTCTTTTCTATTTATATGTTATTTATGTATGCGGATTTTTATTCTCATACTGTTACTGAACGTAATGGAGCAGCAAAATAAATAAAAAAACAAAAAATAAGAGAAAAAATTAACCCTTGTTGTCCTTGAAGGAAGATTTATTTTTTTAAAGCCTTCAGGCCTTGCTTTTTTGAGTAAGTTGACGGATTCGGATTATTTTGAGTTATCTATATGCAGGCATTGGAGATGACTCAACTGAGTCGAAATCTGTCTAACCACTGGAAAAAGCAAGGCCCGATGAGAAATATATAATGGTCGTGCGGTTATCAATTAAACAAAATAAAATTAGAAAGAATAATAAATTAAGATGATTACATTATCTATGTTTGAAAAAAAGATGCTCCGAATTTCCTGTAAATTTGAATCATTATTTTTTTTAAACGTATTGGTATTAACTTATTCATTTACACAATTCTATATACAGATTTGAAAAATCCAATTATAATATAGAAAAAGTAGAAGTAATAAAATAAATAACGATACATATTCAAAAAAACACTAGAAAAAATAGGTTACAAAGCAAGGAAGTTAAAACTAGAAAGAACGCTCAAGTTTATCTACAAACCTATAAAGAAGAACGAATTATCTAAGTTTATTTTATATTGCGCAAAAGATTGAGGTATTGTACCAAGACCAAGAGAGTTGTGTTTACGTGGCAAACGTACCAATGGAGAAAAATAAGACTCAGTGGTTCTGGCAAAGGGAATGTTAAAAATCGTTGTCGATCTACTTGAGCGCTTTGCAATATAAGTGGATATCTCATAACAGGGATTCATTGGCAAGAGTTTATGGTTCAGTTTAAAGAGTAAGCATTCATCAAGAAATAAACGACGCGAGGCCAGAGAAGGCATGCGCAAGACGGAAAGACGATCATTATAAGGGGAGTAGGGGGATGTGAAATTTAAAGAGAAGAGAGCGGGAAAACCTACGTTGAACTGTCTCCATAGCACTACATAGACTGTTGATGAGGACTCTAAATTTGCGAGCAATATTCCAATAAACTTCTATCCAGTGAGAAAAATAAACAGATACAGGAAGAAATAGTTTTGAAGCCTTTGGTGGATGTTAATACAAAGCCTGACATTCGAGAAGCTTTGCAAACCACCTGGGCTATATGTTGCCCATAATTACAGATGGCAAAAACTGCTATTTTTCTATCACAGTGATTAACTGCGATTGCTCATTTCATATACCTGTGAAAATGAGCAGCTCCTTAATCACAGTGATATTTTGCGGTTATTAGATTCAGCGATATTTTGGGCGTTTTTAGTAGAATTTAAATTTCCACTACTACTTGCAATCCTAGTTGCTATTCCTTCAATAAGGCCGATCAGCAGTACAATCATCCGATCAGCACTACAATCTTTTTTGAAGGCAATGCTCTTAAATCGAGGATCAAAAAATGTTGTCAAACAAAATGTTTCATTTGATTCAAGATCATCGAATTTAGAACTAATGCCAGATTTCAAAGAAGAAACCATTGACATAACAGTCGGATGAAAGCACATTTTTGAAAATTGATGTACCACGTTTTTCAAACCAGAGGCAAGTACAATCCTGAGTGAAGCCGTTAAAAAATTTTCTCCGCTAACAATTTTCGGGGCCGCCTCAAAAGGTGTAAGGACTTTAATAGCTTCAGCTATAATTGTCCATTCATCGGCAGACAAAATTGGTAGATTTTTGTCGATCAGAGCTGTAGTGGCTTTGACTGCTTCTCGAAGCTCAAACAGCCTTTCCAGCATATAAAATGTGGAATTCCACCGAGTTGAAACATCTAAAACTAATTTTTTGGGCTCCTTTCCTGCATTTTGTTGGTATTGCAAGAATTTCTGATTCGATACACTGCTTCTTTTAAAATGAATCTCAACTTTACGGACTTTGTCAAGCAAAATCATTAAAGGGTTGAGTCCATCTTGCGTAATCAAGTTGATACTGTGTGCCAGTCATCCGAAATGCTTCCAATCTACGTAATTTTTTAAGCGCCGATTTAATATTTATAGCATTATTAGATACTGCTAATGAATTTTTTTCTGAAAGACCCAATTCATCTGTCACCGACTTAATTTTCTTTGCAAAATTTAGAGCTGTGTGTCTCTCTTTATAGCGCACACAAGTTAATAAAACCGACTTAAAAACAAAATTAATATATATATATATATATATATATATATATATATATATATATATATATATATATATATATATATATATATATATATATATATATATATATATATATATAATGAATAGTCACTGCAATGAAGCTTTCATTATTGACAGAAGTCCAACAGTCGGTTGTTAGATTGCACTTCACGATTGAGTTGATTAGAAGCTTCATTTCATCGACAACTTTTTCATAAGCAGGAGGAACCATAGTATCGAAAATCTGGTGCCGGTCTGGTAAAGTGTAAGAACTATTTAGCGATTTTATTAGTCGACGGAATCCATAGCCTTCTACAATACTGAATGGTTGAAAATCAACTGTAAAAAGAAGCGTCAAATTCTCGTCCGTTTTTTAGGGTTTTGTACTAAAATACAAAACCCTATTGCAATCACGACCTGTGTCCGTCTGTCCGTCTGTCCGTCCGTCCGTCCGTCCGTCCGTCTGTATGTCACAGCACTTTTTCTCCGAAACTACAAGGGCTACAGCCATGAAACTTTGTAGAAAGGTCAGAAGTGGTGACCTCTTGAAAGTTCAAGGGTAAAAAATTTTTTCAAAGGCGTTTAAGGGGGGTCTCCCGATATAAGGGGGTGACCCCTCAAAAAAAAATTTTCACCCTTGGTAGTCGAGTAGGAGGTCATTGGAAAGGTCTCAATGAGATCTTTTTAAAACAAGTCTTAAAATTGCCTCATAAGTACCGAGGGGGGCAGGGGAAGGGGAAATGTACGAACTTTTCGCGTACCCCCCCTCGCGATTGGACACCTTCCATCCGAAAAATCTGAAAAAAATCATGAATGTAGGCCTTAATGAGTACAACAACAACAAATACATGAGAAGTCGAAATTCACTCAACTTTGTTAGTAATAGTATGATTTATCGATTTTGTGTTTTCTTCAATAAAATCTAAACGGTACCCTTAAACTCAATAAAAAGAGATGACTATTTATAAGATTGATCTTTTCAGAAAGTTTCATAAGGATCGAATAGTATTTACCGAAGTTATAGCGATTTGAATTTTCGTGAATTACTATGGAGCAATATGCCCCGTATTACTATGGAAACATATTGCTATAGAGTCATATGCGCTTTTAACCGACTTAGACACTACAGCTTTGCTAGAATTTGCATGAAAATTTCAGGAGTGATAGGTATCATGAAAATGAGTACATACAATTGAATCAAGTCGAAGAGGCAGGAGAGAGCTCCTAGCAAAAGGGCTTTGTAACCATTCTAGGATTCGAAAAAATAGGCCATGAATCGATGATTACAGTACAGAGGAGTGGCCCCTGAAAAAAAATTTCATGAAAGGTAGCCGATATGAGTATCAACTGAAAGTTCTCTATGAGAGCTTTTCTAAAACTGACAGTTTTTGCTTCAGTGGGAGCACAGGGGGGAAATACATGAAAAATGTGTTTCCTCCCTCGAGAATGGACACCAGTGATCTAAAAAATCTGAAAAAAATATCAAAGGAGAAATTTATGGGTATAACTATAACAAATACCTCAGAAGTCAAAATTCGTTCAACTTTGTTAATAATAGTATGATCCTCGAATTTCACATTTTCTCCAATTAAATCGTCTTTGACATGTTTCTTGATTTTATTCGTTGCTGGTTACTGCATTTTGTAAGTTGAGTACAAAACCCTTCTGACATGAGCATAGGTCTGTCTACCCAACTTGTTTGCTTTGCGAACGCCGTCAATTTTTGTGGCACAAAATCGTTGAGTGCCCCCATTGGTGTTGGAGACACTCAACGATCGCTTAATTGATGTTAGTTCTCGATTTTCTTGAGATTTTGACTTGCACTTGTACCTGGTTGCGACTCCACAATTATTGTAGCCGATAAATTGGTGGTTTGAGCAGATTCATTCTTAAAAATTAATTTTATAAAAGCAATGGGTATGAGCTAGTGCATAGACGGATTCTTTGATAATGTTGAATGGATTAAAGGTAACAAGGTTTCGTTGGAATATGCAGAAGGTTTGTTGCGTTGGAATATACAGAAAAAAGTAGTGAATGTATGTTGAATGTTATCAACAATTAGGGAAACGCAATTTTTGGACTGCACGAAGGAAACACATATACGACATATCACTAAAATTACTCACGGGCACATTTCTTGAGCTGGTTTTCGTTATGAATGAACAATTGGGAATTTCAACTGTCGGATGTTTTATTGTGACATATCACTTCAGATTATTCACTGAAGTTTTATAGGACATCTTTGCCTTGCAAATATTGCATTCCGCAAAACAGTTGATATTGTTAATCACGATAAAAAAGTCCCATATTGGAGTATTTTTTTCGATTCTGAATCCATTCAACTTAAAAAAAATTTATACATGGCGTAACAAGAAAATGTACTATAAAAGAATCCGGCACAATGAAATTGACACTTGTTAGGTTGTTTATTTACTCTGTGTTTGCATTTTTGATATAATTTTAGTAATCAGAACTTGCTATTTACTGTACAGTATTTAGTAAGCAAAAAATAAATAAATTGAACGGGTATATTTTAATAACTATAATCAAACCATATCTTCAAATCTCATCCTGAATTTCAAAATGTTATTTGCAAATCAAGTGTATTACGGCATTATCGCAGAATATTCTCTGTGAGTAATTCAAAGTTTTTTTGAAGATTTTGAATATCTGACAGAATATTCCGTATTGATTCGCCAATAGATTTGATTATAAATCAACCAAATCCCTTCTATCTTCTAAAACTTATACACCTTTATCACTCACATAAAAAGTATGTTTTCATTTAGTCTAGTTTAAACATTAATAAGGAGCAAACATAATTCATGTAACTCTTACCAAAGCAACTTGCAATATGTCAAGATAAAATTTTTACATTGTAATTTAATTTAATCTATGCAGAAGTAATTAGCAGCGAAAACACTTAAACCAACCTTGAACGTAAACGCGAATTCAATGAAAGCTTTTCGACACTCTGTTTTAATTTTTCATTCTCGCTTCCATATGCCCTGTGCTTAAAAATAAAATCTGCATGTGCCGCACTGCTAAGCATCGTCGAGGCATCGTATGCAACGACGGCTAAGCATTGAGCAGCCATAATATCCAAATATTCATACTAGAGGGCGGTGGACGTATCAATTCATCAAACATATACATAATTTGAAATCAGATAAATCCCAATCTTAGGATTGCTCTTTTTAATCAAATGACAAAGTTACACGCTATCAAAAAGTAACTTTCTGCTAGCATCGTCAAGACATCATATACAGGGACGGCCCGCGCAGTGACCAGCAATAAATTTCAAACATTGACATTAAAGAGCAGTGGACGATACCAGTTCATTAAATATATTCTGAAATCAAACAAATCACAATCTTGGAGTTGCGCTTGTTCCATCACATGATAAAGTTGCACGCTGCTCACAAAAATACTTTGGTCGGCGCAAGCAGAAATCATTCATGAGGAATATTCGACTGTGAGCTGTGATATGAGCGATATATTCGAAATGGATCTTAGCACCGCGCTGCTACTATTGATGAGCCGAGCCTGCTCATTTTTGTAGCAGTGATTTCTATGATGCGATCGCAACCTGCGATTGCTCTTTTTTAATCACTGTGAAAAAATCACATGTTGCGAAATATCATACCATAATACAGCTTAGTGTCAAAGAGTACTCGGAGATCTTTATGGAGAACGAATTATTACAGGGAAGCACCAGATATGGAATAATCGAAAAGAATGGTAAACTTTCTCAGTGAGTAAGTCATACTATGACATTCGCTTGCATTTAGTTTCAGACGATTATTCATACAGAAATCTAAAAGAAATTGAAAATCTAGTTATAAACAGACCCAGTTTTCCGAGGACTCATTTACTCTAAAAACTTTCAAAGCTTCAGCATAAATAAGTGAATACGTTTTGAATAACGATGGAAGTTCATTGATAAAAACAATAAATATCAATAGGCCGGGAAATGAAAGCAAGTTCGTGAGAGTGGACGTACCTTTGATAAAGCCATGCTGTTCACTAGTAAAGGATGAAAATAAGAAGGGATATATCTGATCATACATAATTCTTTCAAAGAGCTTACTAAAACACTGAAGTAGGGACATAGGACGATAATTAGATATATGAGACTTACCATCCAATTTATAAACCGGAAATACATCAGCCTTTTTCCAAGGAATGGGAAATTCATTGTCAGAAAGTCTACGATTGAAAGAATGCACAGGGAAACACACAAAAAAGACGACAAAGATTTGGAAAAATTATTAGCAATTCCATCCGAGCCAAAGCCAATATTGTTGTCTAGACGTGTTAGTAATGGCTCTATGTCAAGACGACTAACATAGGTAAAGGACAAATTTAAGGACAAACCGAAAGTATGATCAGAACTTTCAGCAGTTGAAGTACCATAAAATAAAGAAAAATGTTGAGCAAAGAGTTCACAAATCTCGTAATCATTGGATGAAGAGAATCCGTTATAGCGCATCGAATTTGGCAAATCACCTAATTTTTTAAGCCTAGTGATGTATGATCAGAAAGGTTTGCTCAAATTCGTACTAATTGAATCTTCAACGTAATCAATATACTTTTTTTGGGCAATATTATCCAATTTTTTACCTTCTCTGCTTAAACTTTTATAGCTAAGAAGATGAATTGTAGAGCCAATAAGACGATACTTAGTACGGGCAGCATTCTTTGCTTTTAAGATAGAGGTGATAATGCTATTTAGCCAAGGAGCGTCTTTTCGTCTCTTACAAACGCAGACACTAGTATATTGTGAGATCAGAGATTCAAGGAAGCTATAAAATTTTTGTACGGCATCATTAATATTTAAATTACAGAAAAATGAAAACCAATTAATAGAGTTTATTTCAGCCTCCATTTGACTATATTCAGTTCTCAAGAAATTAAAGCGGGGAGAAAAGACTTCGATTGGCAGTCTATTGAGCTTGCTGACAGTCAATTGAGCTTATTTCAGAAAATGATGCATCCCACACAACATTTTGGAGGTTAAAGTCAACACAAATAATATAACAAGCAAAGAAGAAGGAAAGCGGTTGAAAATAAAGGAGGAGAGTTCCAAAAAGAATGTTTCATAGACATGTAAAGAGCAACCAGGGGGATATAGACTCTGGGGATCGTTAAGGAAATATTAGACGATAGGGGAACTGAAACACTAATGCACTCAACAGGAGAAGGGGGTAGAAAGTAGCAAGAGTAGGCACCCAGAGTTGATCGATGAACGCCAATTAGAACAACACCACCATCAGATTTACCCACGCTCAAGCGATCTCGATCATTACGAAAAACATTATAAGAACGCAAAATATTTTATCATGTGTATCTTCAGTGAGCCAAGTTTCCGTGAAGCAAACAAAGTTGTCAAAGGACACAAGAGAGGAAAGTCGAACTTCATTGGTCTTGGTTCGTAAACCTCGAACATTCTGATAATAAAATGAGAACGAGTTATCTAAATTCGTTTTTAAGTTCTGTTTTTCTGACGAACACCAGATCGAAAATTTTTCCTTATATCAGTGACAAATTCCTTAACAAACACACTATTAGGTCTTAGGAGCGCTTTGTGTTCCAGGTTTGTAGTAATACGGAACGATGAGATCCTTTGCGCGACGAAGTTATCAGGCGTTATTTTTTTTCCAGAACATTAAACAAGGTTCAAATCCCAATTTCGCAATAACATCGCTTTTGATAAGATCAGGACTCGTATTATAGGCCAGACGAGATATAAAAATTTGCGTATCTGGGTATATTAGTTTGTCTCTACTAATCAATCCTCCTTCAAAGACATTTCTTCCTTCCAGAACACTTAGCTTCCATCTACGTATTGTCAACCTGCCGACTTTTTTTGGCACTTATTCCGAGTCAGAATCTTTCTGAAACTTGTTCAATGCATTCCATCATTAACAAGAATAACAAAACTGCACTATCTGTAGAGCTTGATTAAATTGCTTCGAATCTACAATATTTCCAAAGCGAACTTCTCGCCAGCCTGGACCACAACAAATGTCTACTTATCAGTGCTCAATAATTTTTCATCCTTAGCATAGCTGTCATGGTAAAGAAAAATGCTACTGCTATCCGAAAATTATTAGATTCCACCAAAAACTCTCGGGCAACGCTCTGATGTTTTGCCACGAATGCAGATAAATGGGATCTAGCCATCACACGAGTGCAGATATAATGTCTCCTATCCAAGCCCCGTAAATTATGGGAAGAAAAAAATCAGCCGGAGTGAAGAATTACCCTTTTTGACTATCTCAAGTTCATTCAGTCAAGGTTTTAATTTCACGAAGTAGTGTCCTCACAGCATCTGTAATGATTTTAAATGTCTAAGTCCGTGTAGGACACGGGTGCCGATGGCCTGGCACAAGTGTCAGCGAGCTAAAACAACACCGAGCTCAGCTAACTAGCTTCGCTTAACGACCGCGTACGCGTGCTTGACGACTAGCATTTGTGGGATCATATGAGGCGGGTTCTTGTCGAGCCACGAAGCTACACTACAAAATACTATCACGCGTACTCTACTCTACAAGACGTACCAATCAATTTTTTTTATCTTTAGAAATGTTCTATTAGGTGTCAATTAAGCTACTCTACAGTAATTCAATATTTTTTTGCCTCGTTAAAGTTAGCGAACACGGAGGCTTGAGACAAACGCAGACATTACACCAAAAGCAACCGTTACTTTCTCCGAAGAAGGGCGTTGCATTACAAGGGCAAAATTATCTCTTCAGGAGCAGCCACTACTGATCACCACGGGGCTGCTCGACTGCTTATGTTTATTACAGGGCAGTCTCTTCGATGCCGACCCAGGCATGGATAGACTGAAAGATTTCGCTCTTCACTAGTGAAGAAACAATTGTTTCCGCAGTGGAGAGATGGTTGGTATAATTTTAGGCCCCTCTCCTTGAATACAAGTCCCTGTCTTCTACGAAAGTATGCTAATAAAAACCGCTAACCAATCATAAAAACAAATCGGGTGTCGGGCAGGACTAATTGATGATGCGGATTTTATCACTGGCGGTCATCAAATAAGTTCCCAGCAAAAACTGACGCAATTCCAAGCAATGTATTTGAAAACCCCTGGCACCATCAGTTTGTTCAAAATTAGAACTGTCCGACTTCAAACTGTATAAAAATGTGCAAACCTTTCTTTTGGTAACATTAAGGGATGCACTACTCTAAAACATCATCGGCATGTTCAGGCGGCAGAGCCACCACGAACGAAGAACTCCAGAAGATGCTATAGACCTTATTATACCGAAGACAAGACAAACAACACCAAAAGAAAGTTTATCGGTGACTCTATCTTTACTTTACGGAACCCTCCAAAGTATGCTAAGTTAATATCAAGTAGTGAGGCCGACCATAAAAATTGAATCGGTTCATCTGCCGACAGCAAACTTAAAAATGTGAGAACTCGAAGGAGAGTGGTGTTGTTTCCCCTTCGGGCCCCACGTTGGGCGCCATTGTAGTAAATTATTTGTTTCTAAAGTCCGTAAAGGACTGCAGCGATGTTCTGCTGCCTCGGCAGAAGAAGATGGAGATATCTGCCGAGAATGCCCTCGCCTGGGGACGCGTGAATGCGCTGGCAGGCTAGCATTGCGGTGTCGTGGGGCGGGTTCATTTCCCCATCACAAGGACCCACTACAAAAAATTTCGCACTCACGAATTTTTTGTGGACAAACTAAAACGAGGCGACCGAAGTCGCAAAAAATGTAGGTAACTACACCGAGAGAAAAAAGGACTTGTGCCGAGAACAAGTGGAACATGTAAAAGGGCGCGGATTTAGGGTAACTTCGTCGTTACCCGACGAAGCTCATGGCCAACAACTGAGAGAAGGGCAACCGGGTGGTGATGGAGCCTCTTTGCACCCACCCAACCGTATTTAAATCCATATTTGTTGCAGTGGCCAGGTTTTCCTTTTCTGAGTGGAAAACTCATAAAACTTAACTTGCATAAGTCTTCCCATCAGAAGAAAAGTACCCCGATGACCAATTTATGCCATAGAATCATACAATTCGATTGCATAACGCTATGCCATAAAGAGGCACTCTGCTTGGGCCACTCAACCCGCGACGTCACCTGAAATAAAAGAAGGATTAAAGAGTACCCGGCGGCTGGCTCATGTTTTGAGGTGGAAGCCTGCCACCGTACCGGGTCCATATACCCGGTTAGAATTGGAAGAAAGGAAAGACCGAAGGGTATGGTATTAATTCATTTTTTTATTTTTTGTCATATATATATATATATATATATATATATATATATGTATATATATATATATATATATATATATATATATATATATATATATATATATATATATATATATAAATATATATATATATATATATATATATATATATATATATATATATATATATATATATATATATATATAAATATATATATATATATATATATATATATATATATATATATATATATATATATATATATATATATATATATATATATATATATATATATATGTATATATATATATATATAATTATTTTTACGGTTTGTTCTCATTAAATTTGCCTTTCTCTAGTTCTTTTTCTTGTTTAAGTAATTGCTTAAATACAACGATTAGAGATTAAAGATCAACTTCTCTCGCATTTCTTGTTCTGAATATACTTGTATGTATTAAAAACCAAGTCTCTTCTCTCTTGGATGTAAAACTATTATACTCGTATGCTAAATATTGATTCCTGTTCACATCAAGTGCAAATGTTATATACAAATATCAGCTTGCTCAATGCGTATGCGATCTTGCTCTAGCGTTTCGGATGTTATTGTCGTACATTAAATATTGGATGCATAAAAATTTGATCGCTATTTAATGTCAGAGGACCTCAATGTTTTTTTTTTTTTTATAATGATCTTGACTTTTGACTAGAAATATTTATCATTATTAACATCCTTTTTTTTATTTAATTGATTGCAAGAACTACCTAAAGCCGTAATTTTTACTCTCGTGTAATATGTTTTTTTTTTTTTTTTTTAATAATTTAGATATTTCTTAATATATTTCCAAGTTTCGTAGAGCATTTTTAAACGAAAGAGTAAAATGTTCATAAATATTTTTTTATTTATTTTTCAAGTAGAAATATTTTTATAAATTCCTTTTTTTAAAAAAAAAAATGGAAAAACATGCAAAATAAAAGATTTGATAAAAATGGAAAAACATGCAAAGAAAAATTTGATAAGAAAGGGTACTTACCCAGACCTCCTCCTACGAGCGCTCGTGTTCGGGGCGGGTAAGGGCCTGAGACTATTTTGTCAATTATTAAATTTTTTAAAAAATTTAGATCTCTACTGATCTCTTGCTGCGGTCAACAAATCTTCTCCGACACGTTTTACATATGATTAAGACAACAAATTAGTTAAAGTGTTCTACGTGAACTAAAATTTAAGTTGATTGAAAAGTAACTGGTTGCTGTCCGCTTTGCACCGATTTGGTTTCCGATACTTGAGTTGCTTCTGATATTTGCATGAATTTGCCTCAAAGCTTTTTCCGATTGTCGAGGACCAGAGGATGATACGAAAGATACATAGGCGAATAGATTCGCGCTTCCAAACTCGATATCTCGCACTTTGCTGCCCACACGGAAAAGTGATTTTCATCGATGGGAAATTCAATGGGAACGAGAGAAAATTTATCAAGAGATGACCAGAGCAACTAGATTTATGCACCAAATTCACTATTATTCCCGTTACAATTGCGAATTCTGCGGCACCGAACTTTGGGATTATGTTTTACTGCTGCAGATCTTACAGATACTTTCCGCTAAAACCTTTGAAGATTCACCGAGAGAATATGTGAATGGCGTCCACTGCTTAGGTCGCGACTTCTTAGTTTTCACACGAATTTCGACTATCTCGAATTATTCGGCCAATTACTTGGCATAGGAAATAATTACAAATTCTAAAATATATTCAAAGGGGGGTTACAGGTTGACGCTTTTTTAATGGCGACGACACGCACGCACACACGGGACGTCAACCAGACTTTTTGATCCCATATATTCCGACGGCTTTCCGACCACCCAACGGGTTTTATTCAAAGAGATATTCTTGTCCACAAAGTTTGAAACGTTTGCACAAAATAATACATGGGAAATCCGCGCTTATAACATTTCACAAGATTTGTTTAAGACGGGCCAAATGATAATTCTCCGCGGATACGACCACCTAACTCAAAGCTTGCCGCCGGACTCCCCAAAATCTCTTAGCGACAGCACCAGCAACACAAGCAAATGCCACTCCCGCTATCGCCACCGCTATCGCTGGCATTCTCTTCTTCACCATCCTTTCTCGCTTGTTTTCATCTCGCTTGCGACTCGTTACAACGAAATGAAGAGGATGTTCAAGAATGCTAAAATTGATTACAGTGCGTGGGCGCGGGAAGTGAAAGTTGTATGCATCGGTTGCCTGTAGTATCTGATGCAGTTTTTGCGAGAATGTTTGGATGGACTATTACACAGTCTCGTACAAGTGTTGCATGAGTCGAAGGTGTTGTATGAGTCGGGTGCGTTGCATGAGTCGGATGCGTAGGCAGCGCAGTATGTGTAGTATGGGTTAAGTGTGTTGGATGCGTTTCGAAGCTTTACCATTTGAATGGGATTTTGTGTTGCTTGATTGCTGGATTTATGTGAGGGTAAATGTTCGTACGTATTGAATGAATGCTGAATGCAGTTTGTTTTGCTATGAGGAAAAATGTTGTTTTTAATGCATTTATTATTTCTCTTTCCTCTTTTTCTCAATTAATTGTAGTAATAATTTGTTTCTCTCTTTTTTATTGTTTTTATTCAAATAATGATAATTTTCTTTGAAGAAACACATATCATTTTTGGAATATGAAATCATGCTTCTTTGGCGTTCTCCCTTTTGACTAGGTTTTTGAATTCGTACCATATTGAGGATATGCTGGGATTTAGGATTGGTGTAAAACATGTTAAATATAAATGTGCCATTTTGGTTTTTGTAGCCTGCAACGCCGGGAATTTTCAGCAACGTGTCGCATACGTCTTCGATGTAAGGAAATTTTTCGCCGGTATATTCATAATAATCATTACGGATATCTCTGACGTAAGGCTACAATCGGCACCAATAGTCATTTTTTCTAATTCTAAACAATTAAAACACTGGAACACGAAACAGTGAACTACACAGAATGAAAGACGATTTCATTATGTTAGGGAGAGGTACAGATTATTCTATTTTTATTCAAAACTCTCGCAATTCATTGTACTATACTGTTCATAGGATTGTATAGTGATGAGCATATTGTTTAGAGGATTGAATTTCATGAACCTGGCTCTTGAATTCCCCTCTAAATTGTATAACAGCGGATTATTTCGCCAGTCCCATATTTTCACGTCTTTTCTAATAGAATAAGCAACAAAATCATGTATCGGATGGAAGCATATCGAAGGAATGATGTTGCCAAATTCAGTTTGATTTCCATAGAACTCTTGCACGCTGGTTTTTTGAACCTTACCTGCTCGATTACTAAACATCCTTCCAAGCACCAAGCATAATAAAGCTGCAGACGTATAGTGCAACATAAACAGTACATTACAGCCATTATAATCAAGACCACAACATTTGAAAGTGTAAACAATTCATTGGGTTTCCACTAACAAAAAAGATACTTTACGTCCGAATAAAGTGGCTTTGCTTTAATGTCTCACATCCGACTATCCACGCACTCACTGCCCAAATAAGTATGGAAATCCACATTTCAGCCAAAGACACTACAAAGCAGGACAGGCAGTTAACCTTTTAGTTATATATCGAAGAAATCCTACGTGGTTAACCATATCTTAAGCAAGAAATATCGGATGACGCAAAATTAATCACCCTATCGGAAATGCAAATGGCATTGTATGTGACTCATATTTGATACTTATGAGCTAGACAGTGCAGTATACAAATAGACGAGCAACGGAGTGCTATAATTTGCAAGAGCATAGAATAATTGTGTCGACTATTTTTACCAATAATCGGGCGATGGTATTGACGCAGCGTGAATGACTTCTATTTCCGAATCGTGTCTCGCCAATTGGGCAACCAATCTGGCAATTAATTGCTTGACTTGAACGAACTGGAACCACATGACACCTTGCGGCTGCCACTGGACATGTGCTTTCAACAAGATGGTGCAACTGCACACACAGTACGAGCCACAATGGAAATTATGAAGGAAGCATGTCGTGGTTGCCTAATCTCTCGTTTCGGTGACTTGGCATGGGCAACAAGATCACCCCATTTAACCAATCCGGACTTTTTTAATTCATTTTAAGAAATGTGTCGTTTTGGTTACGATTCAGCAAAGATTCGCATATTTTAATACGTTTGGTGAGGTGGATTTTGTTAAAGTCATGAAGAACTCATATATATATATATATATATATATATATATATATATATATATATATATATATATATATATATACGAGTATATATTGGATATTCTAAAAAGTATTGAACGTGTCAAAAGTTGTATTCATTTAGAAATGAGTGAAAAAATTGGTGATGTCTACGGTCAAGAAACTTAAACAAAAGCCACAGCCAAGAGATGGTTCGCTCGCTTTCTTTCTGGGAATTTCGATGTCAAAGATGCACCTCGCTCAGGTCTACCAATCACTGGAAAAGTCGATGAAATCTTACAAATAATTGAAGATGCCCGACACATAAGCAGCCATGAAATTGGTAAGGAACTGAATTTCCATCACCAAACAGTCTTGAACCATTTGCGTAAGGCTGGATACACAAAGAAGCTCGAAGTTTGGGTGCCGCATGAATTAGCACAAAAAATTGAACGACCGAATTTCCATTTGCGAAATGCTAATAAAACACATCGAAATCGAGCCATTTTTGAAGCAACTCATTACGGGCGATGAAAAATGGGTAAGATATGAAAATATCTTTCGCAGACGATCATGATCAAAACAAGTTGAAGTAGCAGGAGAGTGCTCCTGCCAGAAGGGTATTGTAAAATAATTAGTAAATCAAACAATATATTCTGCATATCAAAACTTGACTAATATACAGATTCCATAAATTGAGCTCGAAAAATTATTATGGTTACTATGATTTTAAACTCCCCACCATTTTCGTACATTTCTCCTTCCCCTGCACCCCTGAAAGCAAAACTTGTTGGTTTAAGACCTGTTTGGAGAAGTTCTCATCAATACCTTTAATTTGATATCCATATTGCCTACATGCGATTGGAATTTATTTTTCGGGGGCTACTCCCCTGTATGGGGAGACCCCGCTTGAAGACCTTATACATTTGTTTTCGTGGTGAAACTTTGAAGAGGGCGTCACTTTGCAACTACCTACAAAATTTTATGTTTCTAGCTTATGTAGTTTGCGAGAAAAAGTGGTGTGACACACGGTGCGACGGACGGACGGACAGACGGACAGACAGACGGACGGACAGACAGACGAATGGACAGACGGACGGACAGGACGCGATTTTAGGAGGGTCTTGTAAAATGATTTTACAATACCCGAAAAAGGTGAATCATCACGAACAACTGCAAGGCCAGGATTGACACCAAATAAGGTTATGCTGTCTGTATGTTGAGATTGGAAGGGAATTGTTTATCATGAGGTGCTAGAACCTAGCCAAACACTCAATCCGGCTCTGTAATGCCAGCAATCAACCAGATTGCAACAAACAATTCAAAAAATTAATCAATAGAAAGGGCGTTGTCTTCCATCATGACAATGCCAGACCACACACATCTTTGATGACACGGCAAAAATTGACTGAGCTTGGCTGGGAAGTTTTCATGCATCTACCATATAGTCCAGACCTTGCATCAATAGACTACCATTTGTTTCGGTCGCTACGAAATTTCCTGAATGAAAAGAAATTCACTTCAAAAAGGGACTGTGAAAATCTCTTGACCAAGTTTTTCGCCGATAAACCACAGAAGTTCTACACAGATGGAATAATGGCTCTACCCCAAAAATGGCAAAAGGTCATAGATGATGATGGACAATATATACTTAAATAAAATCCATTTTAAATAAAAGAAATATTTATATTAATTCATCTACATCAATGTGGTCCCCTTCAAGGTAGTCCTCCCCAGGTATAATACACTTATGCCAGCATCTTTTCCAATCTTCGAAGTACTTTTGATATTCACTTTTTGGTATGTCCTTGAGCACTCTCAGCGATTCAGCCTTTATTTCTTCAATCGAGGAAAAGCCCCGACCTTTCATGGGTCTCTTCAACTTTGGAAACAGGAAAAAGTCAGACGAAGCCATATCTGGTAAATATGGAGGTTGGAGCATGACTACGGTATTTTTTTTGGCCAAAAAATTACGAACAAGCAACGACGAGTGAGCAGGTGCGTTATCGTGGTGCAAAAGCGGATTCGGATTGCTTCACGCAAACGCCGCATAACTTCAAGGTAATACTCCTTATTAACCGTACAATCTTGTGGTAAGAACTCTTGATGCACTATGCCATTATAATCGAAGAAAACAGTAAGCAAAACCTTGACATTTGATCGAAATTGACGTGCTTTTTTCGCTCTTGGTGACGTTGAATGCTTCCAGGTGGACGATTGCGCTTTGGTTTACAGGGCCGAAGAAAAGGTCAGTCAGGTCAAGGAGAGAATCAACCATGAGATGGAAAAAGTGAAAGCCTCACCAGCCCTGCTTATAACCGCAGCGCAAAGCACATTCAGAAAGGTGAAAGCACCAATATTCGGCAGGCAAACGATCTGGAGTATTTACAAAACCCAATTTGAAGCCGCCGCAAGGACAAATCACTGGAATGAGCAGAAACCAGCAACTGCATTGATTCTTGCTCTAAGAGGCCCAGCTGCAGGGCTTTTGCAGACTTTCCCCAAAAACCGAGCTATTGTTCAGGGTGTGCAGCTAGGAGAAGATCTAGACCGAGTCAGGAGCCCAGGATGGAAGTCCTTCAAACTGAGGGGTCGGGAAACATGTTAGAGCCAACTTTGTGGGTCAGGGGTAGTCAGGAGGATCAACGTCTCCTGTACCACCATTACTGTGTCAAGACTACATAGTGGAGAAGCAGACTTATGCCTTCCGGTTCAAGCTGATGGAGAAGATTGCACCATAACAATTGACACCGGTGCAACCCGATCGATTATCCGACCAAACCTAGTGAGGTAACCTAGTTAGGCAACAATTTGACAAGAGCAGGATTTTCTCACTATGGGCAGCTACGGGAGAAACTGCACCTGTCCATGGAGAGTTAAACCTCCAGATACAGTTGGGAAACCTTGCGTTCCGAAATAATTTTCTGGTCGCGAGCATTATGGATGATTGCATTCTCGGAATGGATTTTCACCGACCACATGGAATCACGTTGGATTTGAGCAATCGGGTATTGAAATGGCAGAATGGGGAAGTATTGATGGAGGATCCCAGCGTCCAAACTCCCAAGATGAATTAAGTAGTCTGTAGCGACACTGATTTACCGAATTCTTCCGAAAGCATTGTATGGGCCAAGCTTGACCACCGATCTTATCTGATAGAGCTTAAGAAGATGTCCGCATTGCGCAGTTTGATTATAGGACGAAGCTTTGTAAGATCTATAAGGAACGGATTCGTGCCGGTTAGAGTCCTTAACCCCGCAGACTCAACCACGAGCATCAAAGTGGGAGAAGTCATCGGCAGCTGCCAGCCTGTTTCCACCATCACCTCTTTGAAAGCCACTCACGACCATCATTGAAAAAGGACGCAAGACGCAGACAAAGTCCGGGAATCCACGTCTGCAATATTGAAGCAGGTCAAATTGCCAGTGCAGCTATTCAAGCGAGCCTCGGTTCTGGTCACCAAGTACAGTGATATGTTCTCAACAAGCCCGGATTATCAAGGCCGAACGAGTATGGTAACTCACGTCATAGATACAGAGGGAGCCAAGCCAATCCGACAAGCACCGAGACGTCTCCCTATAGCCAAACAAGGAGAAGTAAGCGCGCTGATCTCGGACATGGAAAAACAAGGCGTTATTGAACCTTCTGTCAGTCCATGGGCTGCGCCTGTCGTTCTAGTAAAGAAAAAGGATGGTAGCACTCACAGAAATTTGTTCTTCGATTGGATCATGCATCGCTGAGATGGCTGCTTAACTTCAAAAACCCTGAGAGACGAGTTGCGACGTGGATCGAAAGATTGTAATCATACAACTACGACATTGTTCAGGGCGGAGTTCATGGAAATGCTGACTCCCTATCTCGACGTCCGTTTCCAGCTAACTGCGAGCATTGCCGACGGATTGAGGAAAAGGAATCGATCGTTGATCTGCGATTAATAACAGCCGAATCCGATGAAGGTTGGTCATCCGAAGAGATTCGAAATGCCCAGTTAGCCGATGAAGACATCGGAACATTGCTCGTATGCAAGGAGACAACTGGGCAACTTGAGTGGAAGGACGTTTCGATGCATGGCGCCACCCTGAAAAGTTATTTGGCACAATGAAACTCCCTTCAGGTGGGGGGTGGCGTACTCAAGCGGAAATGGGAAACGGTGGATGGCAGCTCCTACAGGATGCAAACTATACTTCCCAAAAGCCGAATTCATAATATGGATAAGGAAATGCATGTAGGATCCTCGGGAGGCCACCTTGGTGTTAACAAGCGAAATTGCGGGAAATGCTTCACTTGCTCCACGCTCGAGAAGACGTAGAGGGCTGGTGCCGCAGATGCACCATTTGCGCGTCCGTCAAAGGTTCAAAGCGACGACTGAGAGGACAAATGCAAACCTATGACGTGGGTCTACCGTTTGAAAGGATTGCGGTTGACATTGTAGGACCTTTTCCTGAATCCGAATGGGGTAATCGATACACGCTGTTTGTGGCCGATTATTTCAGCAAGTGGCCTGAGGTCTACCCCATTCCCAACCAGGAAGCAACTACTGTAGCCGAACAGCCAGTGTTAAATTGGGTCAGTTGGTACGGTGTACCCTGTGAACTACATTCGGATAAAGGCCGGAACTTTGAGTCACTGGTTTTTGGCGAGATGTGCGAGTTGCTGGGAATACGGAAAACGAGGACAACACCGCTGCGTTCTCAATCCGATGGAATGGTCGCACGTACCAACGGCACTTTCAATAAACACTTGGCCAAGATGGCTGACGAGAACCAAAGGGACTGGGACTGACACATGCCATTTTTTTCGATGGCATACAGAGCTGCCGAACATGCATCAACAGGCCAAGCCCCAGCTAAAGTCATTTTCGGAAAGGCTATTCGCTTGTCGGCTGATATAAAGTTCGGAACACCCCCCGAGAAACACCAATTGATCTCGGAGTACGCAAGTGAGCTAAGGCAACGGTTGAACCAGATACATCGGACAGTGCGGAAACCCCTCGAATCAGCTACTGACCGCATGAAGATCAGGTATCATTTAAAGGCAAATTTCACTGGCTTCCAGCAAAATGACTTGGTGTGGCTATATAACCCACAACGCTGGGAGGGTAGTTCTCGAAAGTTGCAGCATAATTGGGAGGGACGATACCGAGTTACAAAGCGAATCAACGACGTCATATATCGCATACAGGAGCACCGTAGGCTGAGAGCCAAAATAAAAATCGTGCACGTGGACCGTCTCGCCCCATATTACATCCAAGAAAAATTGACTGCAACTGGCGACACGTCTTTTCGGGGCGAAAAGAACTGAGGTGGGGACAGTCTTACATGTACAAATAATTCTGCGAGCTACATTCGTAATTGTTTTCGCAATCATTAACAACATCATGATCAACTAGAGAATGTACTCGAAAGCAAGAGAATCCACCAAGCTTGATCAACATCTGAAAGTGACGTCCCTGCTCGAATATTCCAGGCAGCTCGCCAATGTACGAGAAATGGATTGAATGACTAGAGACCCTATAAAAAGCTGAATGCTGAATGAATGGGTGAATCATTACAACCGCTATATAGTAAAACTGCGATAGTGTGGAGTGCGAATTAAAAGCAATATTGATTGTGAAGTGATAGACAGTTGAAGTAAAAATTTATATACAAAGTGAAAAGTAAAATAGGTAAAATAGTGAAATGAATTATTGTGCATTTTTAGTAAATAAGCTCTTTTAATTTAATTTAAAAGACAGTGAACCACTTTCCCTGAACATTAGAATTATCGGCCGCGAACCGTAACACGCGATATATATATATATATATATATATATATATATATATATATATATATATATATATATATATATATATATATATATATATATATATATGTATAATATGCAACGAAATTTGTGACCATGCTAGGGGTTGCAATTTCGCTCCGATTTTCACCAAATATCTCAGTTAAGTTTGTGAACCAGCTATATCGGGCAGGCGAAAACAAAATGGCGGCCATTTTAGACGAAAAAATGTGATTTCTATTCTGACCAAAGTATAGCTCCGATTTGGATGAAATTTGGTACAAAGGTTCACAAATGTATGTGATGAATCTCAAAATAAAAAATCCAAAGTCAGTATGTCTGAAACAAAATGGCAGCCGCTCAAATGTCGGAAAACCTACAAAATTTTGTTGTTGTAATTGTGGTCTAAGCTTTCAACATATGTTCATGAAATTCAGCAGTTAGATAGAAACTATAAGTATCTAGAGAACTATTAACTGGAGGTCAGATCGAAAAAACAAAATGGCGGCCTGTTGAAGCTCAAAACTTCAAAGACTTCTAAAAGTCGCAATCCGACGTATATGAAACTTGGTTTAAAGATAGAAATCAATCAGATCTAGAGACTTTGAGATTTTGGTGATCATGCATGTGCAAGTTTTAAAATGGCGGCGGTTTAATTATGCGTTTTTTCAGGTTTTTGCGGCCCTCTAGCGGTGAAATTGGTTTTGATGAAACTTGATTTTATGGATCTCTGTACTTAGTTCTTGTATTATGCAAAAAGTTATTAAAATCAAATGAAAGGTAAAAAAGTCGAAAATTTAAAACGTAATATTTTTAGCTGCCATTTTCACTAAAAATTGAATAGTTTTGCCCTGTCTAGAGTGAAATTCCGACTGGAACGAGATTTGGCACATTGATTGATGAAGCCCTAGCATACAAAGATTTAAAATAATCCAAAATCAAATGCATGCATTCAAAATGTTGGCCCTCAAAGGTCAGAAGGCAAGCGCAATTCGCTATTTTGGGTAACAACTGAAATAATGAATTTTTTTCATGGTAACGTTTTAAATGACTTAACTTGGAAGTATTTATAAACTAGCCCGTTTTTAAGATATTGTAAAATATTTTTAACAATACCTTAAACAATAATAAAATCGCGTCCATCCGTTTGTTGGCGCGGCACAACAAGTTTTCTCCCAAACCACATGAGCTAGAATGAGGAAATTTTCTACGTAAGTCAAAAGTGCCTCTTCAAATTTGCAGTGCAAGAAAATATTTTAAGGTATTTAAGGGGGTCTTCCCTTACAGGGGGGTGACCAAATTTTTTTTTATTTCTGTAGCCCTCTAGCAGCCAAGTTTCTCATGAGAGTCCGATAAAATTTGAAATTATAAGTTGTTAAGGAAAGTTAATTTAATTTAATTATGCAAATTTTATGACAAATAAAAAATTCGAAAATTAACAGCTTAATATTTTTAAGCATCCGTTTTCAATAAAAATTCAAAATCATGGCCCCCGATGGTTCAGAATAGAATTGAAAATATATATATTTATGGCAACGCAAGTGCTGATTAAATTTTTATGGAAATCTTTTGAAATCAACTATTTAAACCAATAAGTTATCACCTTTGTGTGGTAACCACTGTGAAATGTGTAGACAGCAAATGTGAGAAGGGCGAAACCTGTATTTATATGTTTATAACAATTTATTATCCGCCAATTTTCAATATGTGATCCATACGTGTGCAACTCAATTTAATTAGCAAAATATTTGCACCTCTATGAAGGGTCTCCAAATACGAACGGTGGCAGATCCTTTCTGTTAATAAATACCCATGTAGTGCTACAAAAATTGCAGTAAGAAGTCCAGTAGTAGATAAACCAATTTCTTTTTCGAAACCTTACGCTACATACGAGAAATTTACCTTTCCGGCTGGTGCTGCCAACGGGGATTTTTCCTATTGGATTCAATTTGATATTTTCCGTTGATTTGACTTTTATATTGAATTTTCGTGTTTTTTTTCGGAATTCAATTAAACGTCCCTTTTGTATTAAATTAAAATTTTCTTTCATTTCTCAAGATAACCCCTCCTCTCCTGTCCTTTCTCCTTTGTGATAAGTTTTTATTTCTAAGGTGGCATAACATGGGCCGAGGGTGTTTTGGAAGACGTGTAGCACGACTGCTAGGTGGTGTCAGTATGCTATCCTGGGTTAAGCAACCCTCGGCCAGAAATCAATGTTTGCAAGTTTGGTGACCTTTGTGGTTGCAAAACCATTCCAATTCGTTCCCCGGATTGCCAAAATGCTTAAATTATATTAACTGGCCTGTTGTAAAAGGTCTTAACCAGCGCCAAAGTTATTCAGTTATCTGATATTCCAGTTTGCAATACCAAATTCTTTATTTCGGTTGCTAGCTTGTCGCCATAGGTCGAATCCATTCCAAGGCTCTAATATATTTTTCAAAACAATGTAAGGTTTTCTATTCTGGTGGCATAGTTATAACTTTTCATTCCATTATCGGGTGCGGAGGGCTCACCTCCATCCTCTTACGTGACCACAAAGGAAGTGTAAGCAGGATTTAGTAGCAGAGCTGTAGGTGTATTTCCAGTTATTGGCATTTCTCGGCATTTAATGTCCAATGATTGTTGAACCAGTAAGCCCAGTGTGCGACCTCGAGACCATTTACTATCATGTAGTTGTATTATTTCAGATAGAGAATCATGGAAGCTAGGATTTTAGATACAAGAGGATCCCTCCTTTATTCTCAAACGGACTGAGGACTTCTTAGTGGCGGAGTATGACTGTTATTTAAATGGGACCGAATCACTAGCTAGCTCAATCGTTTAGGATACTCTTACTTATCCTCATTCTAAAGTCATGGGTGACCATATATATGAAAAGAGTGAATAAAAAATAAACATTCAAAACTGATAACCTTCCTTTTTATGGAAGTCAGTTAAAAACAGCCCAATATGAAGAAAAGAGAGAAAAAAAAACGCTTGCAAACTATATCTTTTCAGTAATGAAAACTTAAAATTTACCTCTAAACTTAACCAATTCCTCTCCTACTGAAAGGACTTAAGGCGTTGAAACTTACTTTCAACTCAAAATTGTTCCTACTTTTCGTTGGTCTTACGTCAGCAACATTGAATGTATTTCCAGTGTAAGCGAAAAGCCAAACAATTTCCAACCATCACCGTCACCCCCTTGTTCCACGCAAACCTCTAATCCGAAGACATTTTCAAGTTCAACTTGTCGGAAGCCTGTCTATCTGTCAATTCCAATTTATCACTATGACTGAACAATCGCAACATTCACACAAATTTATCCTAGAAACACACCCACCCAGCCATAACCATCCAAACATATTTCCCCATATACTCGTACAGTCCCCACTTGCACACATTCCATTCCACCATGAATACGTTAGAGCGCTAGAGCCTAGCACCAAGTATTGAAATTGACTTCAGCGGAGTTTTGGTTCTTTTGAGATATCCTTCAAAGTTTGATTCATAGATAGAGAGATAGGACGAATTGTGATTTACAGTTTTCAGTGGAGGAGGTCAAGTGTGGATATATGGCTTCGGGTTGAATCAGGATATTGTCATGAAGTTAATATTGAATCTGTTCGAACCAGTTCGAGGTTCGGTTAGAGGCTTTGCCGGAGATATTCGAAATTGCTATTAAATTTAAGGCTAGCAAATTTGTTGATTGCTATCACTCGCTTGTTGGATCCTTTGTTGGCTCCTGCCGAATCAATGGGATTATGTAATGTGGCCATTTTGGTGACGCTTGTGGGGGTGTATCAAATGATGATTGTGATAAGAAAAATTTGGTTGTTTCGATTTATTTGATTATAACTGGAAGGTAAGTTTTCGATGTGGAGAAAGAACTGAATTCCTTATGAAATTAAAAAATTTAACATCGAATATTTGCTAGAAAATTCCATCTGGGTGAAATACTACCCTCACATTGTCTCCCTTCTTACAAAGGAACTTAAACTTCAAATTATTCTCCTGGTAATTTTTGAACTGGTCAAATTTGAAAGTATGCAAGATTTTATTTGGTCGGCATATAAAGTTCGCGAACGAAAAGGAGGTCGGAGTTGAAATTGTTTTGAAGACAACTACCATAAAACCCCATGCAAAATTTATCGACTTGAGTTGTCCCTTGCAGTTCTTCATTTTCTCCATTTTATGAACTTGGTAAATGCTCTGCACTTTGCTACTTACCTGGAAAAGTAAGCGACAAAGTTTTACCATCCATAAATACGACTTCTTTGCTTACATTTTCTTTTTCTTCTCACTCTCTCCCCCTCTCTCTTTCTTTCGCTTATGTTTCAGTTGATTGCTAACTCAACAGCCTCAGCGAAAATTTTAAACTAAAAGATGACATCGTTTTGAACGTTTGACTCTCATGAGAATATTGAAAATTGCCCCGAGAGAATGTGCCAAGTGGTATATCGTAAATTATGCCTAATTAAAATACTGCGTGTTTGCTGAATTAAATTTTCATCGGCAGTGCCGGAATCATTTGTGTCTACCTTGGATGTCCTGTCCCTTTGGTAATTTATTGTGAAGACAAAGTAAGTTTTACTCATTTTTGAAAAGTATTTTCTTTAAACACAGGGTGATCAAAACATTATATTCTCTTTTATTCCAAAATAGGCATACGTAAATAGTTCAAAAAATGACTGGAAAGATGCGTGTTGAAACATTCCATTATTTGAAAACTTTCTATAGTGATCATGTGCTAGTTAATTTTATTTCGAATCGATTACATGCGAAATCTTAACCCATGCATGAAAAATGAGAGCGTGCCAATAGTTTGGAATTGTTTAGAGCTTGCCATAGCCAGAAAAATGCTCTATACCTTAAAGTCAAGCGGATTGATATCTAATGAACGTGAAGGCCACAGTGTGGTCAAAATGAAGTGAGTAAGGTTATATATCAGCCATTTTTGGTTGACGCGTGCTTTGTTTGATAGTGTAGAACAAGGCTACTAAACCCCAAAGTATAGCCTGCAGTCGAATTTCAGATGAACCGCGGAAGAAATTTGAAAATTTCCAGCCAAAGTATAGTGGGCACATCACGCTTGAGGTTTGAGTAGGTATACGCATACTCCATCTCAACTCAACCAGCCAGCCGCGCAAAATTTTGGAAACTAGAAGCTGCAAAATGCCCAAAGAAGTGTTTTTGCTACTGCCTGAAATTCATTTTCAAAGCTACTTGAGTGTATGCATGTTCAATATGAGCACGTGCACAAAACTTGCAAACCAAGATTTGCATCCCATATTTGATGAGCCCCACTGGAATCTCATCGATGCCCGGCGCTTTTCTATCCTTTTGGGCTTTTATGATAGAGCAAACTTTATCCAGAGTTAGTGGAGCCAGTGGGGCCTGTCCGTTACCTCCTCAATTTCATGCTAGAAATGCTCGTGCATGCGCCGGGCATCGTTGAGATTCCAGTGGAGCTCATCAAATATGGTGGTAGTGGTGTCCATAAAGCTATTTGCAAAGTCATCCAGCACATTTGGAAACAAGAACATATGCCGAAAGAGTGGAGCCAATCAATTATATATCCTATCCACAAAAAAGATGACAAGCTACAGTGCGAACATTGAAGAGGCAAATCAGTACTTTGTACAAAATATTTTCAAAGATCTTAGAAAATAAAATCGGATCATACACCAACAGTATTATTGGGGAATATCAAAGTGGTTTCAGAGCAGGTAGATGGACGCTAGACCAATTGTTCACAGTCACGCAGGTACTTCAAAAATGCTGGGAGTTCAACGTAGACGTACACCAATTTTCGTTGACCTTAAGCAAGTATACGACCATATTGATCGTAAAGTACTGTACCGAATAGTGCTTTGCTTCGGCATCCAAGCCAAATCAGTCCGTCTCATCAAAACCTCTGAAGTCCGCACCAATAACCAACTCACCGATGCCGTTGACACAAATGTTGGACGAAAGCAAGGAGATGGGCTGGCTCCATTGCTACTCAAGCTACCTGTCGATACACGAGGTATACTACTATACTAGTCGAGCCAAGTAGTAGCATATGCGGACGACAGCACCATTTTCTCACGGTCATTTACAACTGTCAAATAACTTTTTCTGAAACTGGACAGCGAAGCAAAACGAGTAGGGCAATGAAACAATGAAAATAAAACAAAGTTCATGGCTCAGTCGAGGAAAAACAGCTCAAATACACAAAATCTCACACTTGGTGAATGCAGTGGCGAAAATGTTAGCAAATTCATGTATTAAGGTACCAAAATAATGAAAAAGGGCAATAAAAAAGACAAAATACGCCGAAGAATACAGCTCGCAAATAAAATATTTTATTCAGTTTTGACGAATTTGAAGGAAAGCTGCATACACAGGAAAACAAAGTTCTATGTATACAAATCGATGATAAGACCTGTGTTATGCTATGGGTGTGCAATATGGATCCTAACCCAAGCATCCGCAAATATATTGAACGCCTTTGAGCGATAGGTCTTGAGGCGAATAACCGGAGCGAAACTTAATGGTTAACTTAACATCCATTAACTTAACTTTGCATAAATAAAGTTTAGTTAAGTGTTCTCTGCGGAAAGAACGAGTAGGTACGCACTTAAGCTATCAGTCAGTTTTTGCTTAAACAAGTGTTTACATTAGCATTCAAAGTTCAGTTATATTTATTGCATGATTTAGGTTTTTTGCTAGGTTATATTCTGAATGGAAAATTAAAAAAATTTGTTTATTTCAGAATGGCTCACAGCAAAGTCCTAACGTAATTTGCATGCGGAATGTGAAAATAAATATTGTTTCATTGAAAACAAAGCGCGTAAGCCCGTATGTTTGCTTTGCCCTACTACAGTAGCATCTGCGAAAAAAAATAATTTAGAAAAGCATTATAAGCACAATCATAATAATTTTGAAAAAGAGTAGTGCTATCAGAGAAGATTTTTTGAAGAAAAGGAACGAGAATTATTCAAACAACAGAATATTTTCGTTAAAAGACACGACGGGCTCGAACCCATGATAAAAACATCTTATTAGATCTCTTTGCTCTCTTTCTGACGGAGAAATTGTTGAAAAAAGCTTTAACAATCTTTGCTGAGAATAACAATGATAAAAAACTCAAATATAAGGCCGCCAGTGTTTCACTCTCACGGCTCACTGTTACAAGACGGGTGGAGGAGATGACAGTTAATACCAGCAATCAGATCCAAGGAATCGAAACAAAGTGCAAATATTTTTCATTGGCGTTAGACGAGTTGAACGAGTACATCTCGGTTGGCTATTTCCGTGCGGTGTTTGTGTTTTTTTGTGGTTGTGAGGTAAATGTCATTTACGCGCAAAATGTGGGGACTCCCATGCTCGGAAGAAGGTAACTGGACTACAAACCAAACATCTCCCCTGTCAATCCAAGAACCCAGCCTGTAACCGTCTGACACATTACCTCGGACTAGGTCTCGTTTTGTTACGACATGAGGTGCCTTAAAGTGGGAGGATCCCCCTTCTAATGGGAGGGGAGAGGGGAAGAAAAAGTGCCAGTTAAGTGGTCCCCAGCGCCCCCGGCTGCTGTGAGTTCCCTTTATCTTTTAGGACTGCCCGAACATAATGTGCCCCTTGGTTCCATTTGTTAACCGATTCGAGCATCACCGCGACTATATTATCCAGGGTAAGCTCTCTCATCTTCTTTAGAGGTGCCTTCACAGCTTGTCCCATTTTGGACACGCAAAAAATGTGTGGCAGGCATTGTCTTCCTCTCATGGACAAAACTGACGATCGGGGGACCATGACTTACCAATCTTGTGCAGGTAAGACTGAAAACACCCATGCCCGCTCCAAAACTGCATCAGGTAGAAGTCAGTTTCACCATGCGTGCGATTTATCCACGGTCTCACATCCGGGATGAGGCACGCAGTCCACCTTCCCTTCGTGCGATTCACCCAAAACTGCTGCTAATCGTTGAGTGAGCACCGTGTCCCCTCGCGGACAACCATCTCCCTCGTATCCTCGCTTCAACGCAGGTAAATAATCTGGCGCTCTCTAGCAAAGAGAGCGATACGTATTACGCCCGCAACAACTGTCATTGCCGAATCGGAGACTTTCGAATACGAGGATGCAAGCCTCAGTTCTCCTCTTCTCTGTACCTGTGGCAAGCGTTTTCTGTAAACCTCCTTACTGAGAGCATTGCCCCATATTTCTGCTCCGTACAGTAGCGCTGACCTTACAATACCCAACAAGAGGCTTCTTCTTGATGGGCTGGCTCCTTTTTTGTTGGCCATTAGTCGACTCAGAGCTGACACGCCCGAAGCAGCCGTCTCAGCCGTTGCCCTGATTTGTACAGAGAAACTCATCTTCAAGTCAATCAGTATCCCTAGTTGGTTTTGATTCAATTAGTATGTCTCCAATACTGATCAGCCTTACTCTAGGGATTCTCTTTTTTGTCAAGATGACCACTTTGGTTTTTCCCAGTACTAAACTGAACACATGAGTAGTCATAAAGTCTCTCACTCGGCCCACTAGCATACCTAGCCTAAGTTGCGCTTGTTCAATGATATGTCCAGTAACCAGAGCCGCAACATCATCTGCACAGCCGAACAAGTGTGACTCATCTGGTATCTCCAGTCTCAGTAGCCCGTCATAAGATACTTTCCACAAGTTCGGATCAAGGATAGATCCCTGGGCAACAGCCGGTGTAACTTCCATCTTTCGTTGGCCCTGTTTCGTGTTATAACGCAGGCTTTGGTCCTACAGGTAGTCCCTCAAAAGCCGCATTAGATACTCTGGAACTTGAAACGTGTTTTCCAACGTATCCAGAATATCCGCGCATCTAGCGAAGTTAGGAACATTCCCGACGTCAAATATAACCAACAGGATGAATCATTACTTGTGCGACTATATGCCTCTGCCTTTTGGACTGTGCTTACCACCTCTGCAATCGCATCGATGATAGAAAGTTCTGTTTTAAAGCCATATTGCCGAAGAGATAGGTCTCCAGCAGCATGAATCGTGTCAGTGAGTCCTCCCTTGATGAGTTTCTCTCGCACTTTCCCACCAGTGTCTAGCATGCATTACGGGCGGTATGCAGACGGCAGTCCGTGATTTCTCTTTTCCTATCTGATAAGCATGAGCCTTGTCACCTTCCATCGTACTGGGAAAACCTCCTCGCGTAGGCAAACGTTGAATATGCTGAGTAGTAAGTCAGGACAATGGTGATAGACAAGCCGCAAAGCCTCAGCTGGAACACGATCTGGACCTGGAGCCTTCTTCGCTTTCAACAAAATGACTGCTTGTTCCAGGTCCGGCTATGTGAAGAGTGGACACTCGACTACAGTTTTACCATGGACAGCGTTAAAACGGACGGGATGGGTGGAAAAGAGTGCCCGCACTATTTCATCCATCTTTTCTGCCTCATGTATACAAGGTTTCCGTATGCTAAGGTTGGCAATGATGACAACGGCAAGCTTCTGTAACGTGGTTCTCAACCCAAAACCATGCTCTGCTGTGATGACATCCGCATCATCGCTGATGAAACCAAGATTAAAGAAAGATTTTAATCATATTTCAAGTGCCTTCTTGATCCTCCACACGGTTCTAGGGCATCAGAGCCTACAGATGTCTACAAAGAGCTTCCAAGGGCCCCACTAACTGTGGATAAAGTATTTTTTATCATCAAATCCCAAAAGAATAATAGAGCGCCAGGAACTGATGAGATTCCAGTAGAGCTCATCAAATATGGTGGCAGCAGTGTTCATAAAGTCGTCAAGTACATGTGGCAATAAGAACATATGCCAGAAGAGTGGAGCCGATCAATAATACTCTCTATCCCCAAAAAAATGTGACGAGCTTCATGTGTCGTTTTGATTAACGTGAGCACCTGCCTGTTATAGGCCTAATCTCACGGTCACCATTAGACAGCGATTGGTTTAAGCGCCAATCATTCGCCCCCAAGTTCGGTACCAGTTTACATTGAGGAAACTCTCAACTTTGATACTGGTAGATCCGAGACCCAGCTGTATCTGACGCTATAAGGTTAACGCCAACCTTTGTTTGCACCACAAGCCACCACGAAACTCCCCGAAGGGCCGCAACCAATCAGCTGACCATCTTTATGATGGAGGCTCATCAGCTGCCCGTGGTACCTGAATATACCTCCAGGGTTGAGGTTCGCAGCAATGAGTTGATCTTGTTATCGAACAATCACAAAGCCACTATGTTTCGGATCCAGTTTCAATCCTAGTATTTTTACTAAGCGATTCGGGTACCCCGGGAACGCCAGTCCCCGTCGGCTTCACTGGAATCGGAGACGACAACCCAACGATAGCAGTTGCACCCCTTTGAATTACCAGATCAGTTCCGCCCTGGGGGCTGTGACGAGCTTCAGTGCGAACACCAGTGAGACATATTACTACTTTGTAGGGCGTATAAACTATTTTCAAAGATCGTAGAAAATCAAACAAGACCATACGCCAACAGTATTATTGGGGAGTATAAAGGTGGTTTTAGAGCAGGTAGATCGACAAGAGACCAATTGTTTACTGTCAAGCAGGTACTTGAAAAATTTTGGGAGCTCAACATATACGTACAGCAACTTTTCGTTGACTTTATGCCAGCATACGACTAAACTGTTAGTAACATACTGTACTAAATTATGCTTTTCGTTGGTATCCAGCCAAACTAGTCCATGGTACCTAAACGAAAACAATAATATTGAACTTATCGATGCCTTTGACACAAATATCGGACTAAAGCAGGGAGATGGGCTGGTCCCATTATTATTCAATCTGGCACTGGCATCAGTAAACGAGGCATATTATTATACAAGTCAAGCCAAGCAGTAGCCTATGCGGACAACATCAGCATTTTGTTACGGTCATTGGCAACTGCCAAAGAACTCTTCCTTAAACTCGACAGTGAAGCAAAACTTATAGGGCTGCAAATCAATGAAAATGAAACAAAGCCCATGACGCAGTCCTGGAAACATACCTTAAGCACACAAAATATTACACTTTGCGGAAACAGCATTGGAAATGGGAGAAAATTTGTGTATTTAGGTGCCAAAATAACAAGAATCGCTAATGTGTGTTATGAAATACGCTGAAGAATACAGCTCGTAAATAACATAGTTTTTTTCAGTTTTGACAATCTTGAGGACCAGCTGCATACACCGGAAAACAACGTTTCAAGTATATGCTGGCCTGACTAATTCAACGAGGACAGTTCATCGCTGCTCGAATTTTGAAGTTGGAGGACGCGGTCAGTGGACCAAGACGGTTGCAGGCGCTATTTGTTGGAAACGAGGGCCCGAGAGGGGCTGTAGTGCTACGAAGAAGAAGAAGCGCCTGATTGACTTTGAATGTAGCAGAAATGTAGTCATATGTTCGATTTGCTACCCACATTGATGCATACATTGAATGACGAGGGTATCACTGGATGGCAACACACACAACAAGATCAACCATGTTCTGATCCAACAACGTTGGACCTTGAGCATACTTGACGTCCGTACATACCGAGGAGGCAAATGTGACTGAGATCATTAGTTGATCAAATTAACCTTTTGATGTCGTATGTCATAATTGTATTCAACCAAGACCAGCCCTCTAAAAAAATTCGACATCGAAAGTGTCTGTAGCCAAAAATTTCACGGAGACCCTGGACAACCAGTCAGCTCCCATCCGATCAGATACATAGCTGAAAAGAAGTAACGAGCTATGTGTAGAAGTAAAAGCAGGAATGATTAAGACCGTGGCAAAACAGATGATCGGACATCAAAATTGGCGCAAAAGAAATGATTGGTTCGATGATGAGTACCAGAATGTGTTATGCGAAAAGAATCAGGCATACAAAGAATATGTAGGCAGGAAAACTAGAACAAAGGGAGAACAATATGAAAGTCTCAGAAACGTAGCAAATAACACAATTAGGATCAAGAAAAAAAAACACTATGACAACGAATCGAGAAGTATCGATATAAGTCTAGCGAGAAACAACACAAGACAAGCGCACAAAGTATTGAAAGGCATGAAACGTGGTCATCAGCCCAATACCACACTCTGCCATGATGACATCAGCTACATCATCGCTGATGAAACCAGGATTCAGCAAAGATGCGCATCATATTTCAAGAGCCTCTTTAATCTTCCCCACAGCTCCAGAATATCGGAGCCTATAGATATTTTCGGAGAGTTTCCATTGGCCGAGCTTACTCTAGATGAAGTTTGTTTCACCATCAAAGCCCAAAAGGATAATACAGCACCAGGTATCGATGAGATTCTAGTGGAGCTCTTCAAATATGGTGACAGTGGTGTTCAGGAAGCCATCCATAAAATTATCCAGCACACTTGGCAACAAGAGCATATGCCGAAAGATTGGAGCTAATCAATTTTATTCCCTATCCACAAAAAAGGTGACAAGTTATTGTGCATAAACTATAGACATATCACTACTTTGTGCGGCGTACAAAATATTTTCTAAGATATTAAAAAATAAAAGGAGATCACTCGCTCAACATTATTATTGGGTATACTCCCTTTAAAGCAGTTAGATCAACAATAGGCCAATTGTTCGCTGTCAAGTAGATATTTGTAAAATGCAGGGAGTACAACGTAGAAGTACACCCAATTTTCGTTGATGTTGAGCAAGCAAACAACAGAATTGATCGTAACGTACTGTGCTTAATAATGCTTTGCTTGGGCATTCCAGCTAAATAAGTCGGTCATACGAAAATGACAATGACGTCGATGACCTCCCAATTCCGCATCGATAACCAACTCACCGGTGCCTTTGATACAAATATCGGACTAAAGCAGGGAGATGGGCTGGTCCCATTGCTATTCAATGTGGCTCTAGAATATGTGATCAGAAAGCTACCTTTCGATATGAAATGTGCCTTATTATACAAATCGAGCCAAGTGATAGCCTATGCAGATGACATCACCATTTTGTCAAGGTCGTTGACAACCACCTAAGAACTTTTTCTGAAACTCGACAGTGAAGCAGAACTATGTCGTAGAGCCACAAATTAATGAGAATAAAATAAAGCTCATGAGGCAGTCGAGTAAAAATACCTCAGCCACCTGAAATATCACACCTGCTAAACATAATATCAAAAATATGGGCAAATTTGTAAATTTTTTGCGCCAAAATAAATTATTCAGTTTTGACGATCTTGAAGACAAGCTGCATAAACAGGAAAAGAAAGCTCCACATGTACAAATCTGTGATAAGACCTGTGTTATGCTATGGATGTGAAACATGGACCCTAAGCCAAGCATCTGCGAACATGTATAAAGTCTTCGATAGACAGGTCCAGAGGCGAATAATCGGAGCGAAGCGGTATGAAGTTTTTCATGAGCTAGACGTTTCGACGATTGCAAGGCTGCGGAAGCTGTAGTGGGCTGGCCACATGAATCGTATGCCGAGCAACGGATACCCAAAAAGGTATTCGTTGGGAGGACTGAAGGGTGGATACCAGTGAAGAAACCAAGGAAACGCTGGTCTGACTCGCTCAACGAAGACAGTTCATCGCTGTCCAGATTTTGAAATAGGAGGAGGCGGTCAATGCACCGAGACAGTTGGAGGTACTTGTTGCTGGATGCGAGAGGGGCTATAGTGCCACGAAGAAGAAGAAGAAATACCAACAAGATCTCAAACATTTTTGTATCTTTAATTTTACATTCTATTTTATGTAGAATACTCATCTGCTAAAATTGATTTGTTTGTTTCTTGAAGTTACAACACAGCTCATAGACTTACGCTGAAATATGAATCACATGCGGCGATCAGTATTAAGAATCAGAAGCAGTTATATTGAGCCGGTGGACCCTTTATTCAACTACATAATTTGAATCGTTAATTTTTGTGGTGGCAGTGATACATAATACTGATCGCCGCATGCTTCTAGTAGATGTGGTCTAACATGTGTAATTTTGCCGTTTTCGTTCGTACAAAAAATAAAAAAAGTTGCCTAAGCGACTTTATGTACATTTTTAGGGTTTTGTAAAATAGTTTTACAAAACCCTACTAAAATCGCGTCCTGTCTGTCCGTCTGTCCGTCCGTCCGTGTGTCACAGCAGTTATGTAGGTGTTAATTGGTGTTCTCTTCAAAGTTTAACTACAAAAAAATTTTATAAGGTATTTAAGGGGGGTATCAGTAATCGTATCGCTAATGGTATCAGTAATCGTAAAACAAAATACTGGCTGTTTTAAATGCGAAGATTGAATAATTTTGAGTTATTTTTTCCCAACTTCAACGTTTACGGTGCATGCTTTGAACACTTGATTCAATTTAATGAATGACTGAAGATGAGTACCTACAATTAATGCTCATAATTGAAACAAGTCAAGGAGGTGGGAGAAAGCTCCTAGCAAAAGGGCTTTGTAACCATTCTAGGATTCTAGGATGCCATGAATCGATGATAACAGTACAGCAGAGTGGCCCCTGAAAAAAATTCATCAAACGTAGCCGATTTGAGTATGAAATGAAAGTTTTCATGTGAGCTTTTCAAAATAGTTCTTAAACTGTCAGTTTTTGCTTCAGTGGGGGCACAGGGGGGAAATACATGAAAGATGTGCTTCCTCCTTCGCGAATGGACATCTGAAATAATTATTGTTTGGAGTAATCATTAGAATAGGATAGAATGTCTAAAATATTTAGAATTTTGGTTATAATTAATGTTAATTAACTAAGTAATGCTAATATATCGACGTACAATTATAAGGTTGTGTAACTTAAACATTGTTTTGGTCAATTTACCGGGTTGCTAGTTCGAGCTCTAGAATGCTCAATTCATTTGCATTGCAACAACCTCATTTTTCATGTCGATTGTATTTTGATGTCGTTACGGTAGGTCAAGGCTGGCATATCAGCAAGTTGTTCGTGCCAAGTTCATGCGGTACAGATATCCAGATACAATCGAGTTGTTTGTAATACGATCAAGCTCAAATGTAAGCAATTATGGTTCCGCATATGAATGGAGGCACCATGGTTGCATTAATGGGCGCATGAGTCATGTTGTGTGTCTTATTGCATGTAAACATAACATGACTTTAATTTCATTTATTGTTGTCATATAGAGGCAATATTGTTTTTGGGTTAATGTAAGCATTCATGGTATCGTGATTGATTTGTATGCCAATACCATGATTGCAAAGTTAGCAATAATTAACTATAAGTAGATACGGGTGAAATAAATGTAGATTATTCTTGGTTCAAGTAAGAATCGCGTTTTATTTCAATAACCATTACAGTGGAGGCAATATTTCCTTAGAGGGACCTAAGAGCTATGCCACATGGTAAATATAAAGGAGGTCTTGTAGGTAACCTGCAAGTCCTAATTGAATTAAATAGTATCTTGGAACTAGAGAGACCTAGTTCCAGAAACTATAGAATAATTGACAGCTAGAGTTACCTAGCTTCAGTTTAGTTCATTTCAGTGTTACAAGCACATTAAAGGAAAAACATTTGGTGACCCCAATCGAAGAAGAACATTTGGTTTGGTTGCAAGGACAATTTCGTCAGAAGGAGATTCACGGAGTCGTCCAGAAAGTTTTTGAACGGGTGCAGATTTGCGGTTAAAAGCATTGTTCGAAATCAGTCAGTGAAGAGATTATTCAGTGCGATATGGCTGAATTGGTTGAAAGGCTGATTGCCTCGCAAAGTGCTGTTGGCAAGGATATCGAAAAATTGATAGGCCAATACAAAGAAGAGCAACCAGAGAAACGCACTATTCAAAATTTGACGGCCAGGCTTGAAAGTTTGAATGAGTTATGGAGAAACTTTGATAATACTGACGGAAGGATTAGGTCGCTGATTCCAATGGCGACAGGCCATGCCTATTTTACAAGCAATTATTATCAGAAAGTGAAACAGGGTTATGAAAAGACTGCGCAGGAAATCCAGGAACTTATAGCGTACGTAAACGAGGAGTCGAACCCTGGAAATATAACTACGGCCGATGCTGGTGAGGGGCCATCCACTATGAAAAGCCCAGTGAAAAAGCATGTGTTAGTTGGAGATGACGAGCGATTAAAACGATCCATAAGGAGGCAAAGAACGTCATTGATGGCTTTGGATAGCATAATTAATAGTATTGACACAAGCCCACAACCACTACAGTATTATGAATTGAAACTTGAATGCATCGAGCAATATTGGGCTGCCGTGCGACAGTCAAACAAGGAGATTATAGAGGCGGTCGACGATCCTGAACGTTTTGGTTATGATCTACATAAGATTTTGGAGTTCGAACAAAAGGTTCAGACAGCAATGATCACATTAAGGCAAAAAAGGGATGAGTTAAAATATACTGGTGCAAACTCAACATTGAGCGAAGTATATATTCCGAGGAACCAGGCTTTTGTAAAGTTGCCGAAGGTGGAGCTGCCAAAGTTCGACGGCGAATATCTGAAGTGGCAACAGTTTAAGGATTTGTATGTACAGATGGTGCATAATCAGAATATTGCTGATTCGCAGAAGATGTGGTACTTAAAAGCCCACTTGGTAGGAGAAGCTGAAAAAATAATTCGTCACTTGCCGTTGACAAATGATAAAAATGCAATTGCGTGGGATACACTTAAAGGGCGGTTTGACAATAAAAGACTGTTAGTGAATGCACTTATCAACAAGTTAACGTCACAGCCAATGGTAGAGGATAGGTCAGCGGTAGCATTACGGCAGTTGCATGATAGCACGAGAGAATGTATCGACGGCCTGCAGAACCTTGGAATAGCAGTCCAGGAGCATTGGGACCCGATTATTATGAACATTTTATTGAAGAAAGTTGACGCAAGTACGCATGCTTTGTACGAACAGTCGTTGACATCGCCCCGAGAGCTACAGTCCGTTGAAAGCTTTCTTGCATTTATTGAAAAGCGGTTCCAGGCGCTCGAAACGCTTAATGGTCCAAAAGTTAAGAGCAATGAGCGAGCCAGTAAGCCAACCGTGTTAACCACCAGCAATACGGAACTTAAACTAGCATGTGCAATGTGCAATGGCAGCCATGCAATATATTGTTGTGACGCCTTTTTATCATTAAAAGTGGCCGAGAGAAGTGCAAAAGCCAGAGAGCTGAAATTGTGCATTAATTGTTTAAAGACGGGGCATTTTTATAATAAATGCAGTGCTAAAGGATGTCCTGTATGCCGCAAAAGGCATAACACATTACTGCACTTTGCAAAGCCATCAACAAAGACCGTAACAAATGTCCACGAAGATGAAATCAAACCTACGTTGTCAACAGCCACGAATCTAGCAGCTCAGACAAAGGAAGTTCAAAGTGGATATGTGTTCTTAGGTACCGCCAAGGTACAAGTTTTTGACCAGAATGGCCAAGCGACAGTCTGTAGAGCATTGTTGGACTCGGGTTCGCAACTAAATTTCATGAGTGAACGGTTGCGCAAGAAGTAACGCCTAGCAAACACGCAAGTCAATCTAACCATTTCGGGCATAGGGGATGCTCGCTCCAAGGTAACAGATCGTGTACAGGTCAGAATTGCTTCACTAGTTGGAAACAATTATGCGTCCAATATTGAGGTCTACGTAATAAAAGAAATTGCGGCGAATCAACCACAATATTTCATAAGGACTGAGCATTGGGAGATCCCAGAAAACGTGGCATTGGCTGATCCAGAATTTAACAAACCTCAAAAGGTGGACATGCTGCTAGGAGCTGAGCTTTATGGCGAGTTAATACGTTATGGGCAGATGAAGTTGAACGACGGCCTTCCCTTGCTGCAGAACACAACGCTTGGCTGGATTGTGTTGGGGAAGGTAGCCGCGCTTGATTATAATACACCATTTTGCGGGATTACGAATTTGGACCTGCAAAATCAACTTCAGAAGTTTTGGGAGCTTGAGGAATGGCCCCAGGAAATAGCACTGTCAGCGACTGACCAAAAGTGCGAAGATTTTTTTGAGGGTACGACGTTTTGTGACTCAACGGGGCGTTTTATTGTCAGTTTACCCATGCTCAGTGATCCTCGGTTAATTGGAGAGTCAAAGCATATTGCCTACAAGCGTTTTATCAACATCGAGAAGAAGTTACAAAGGGATCCGCATGTTTATGAGCAGTATCGCACTTTTATGCAAGAGTATATCGAGTTAGGACACATGCAAGAAGTAGGCGCTGAAGAAATAAAATCACCTCATTGTTTTCTGCCACACCATTTTGTGTTAAAGCCATCTAGCAGTACAACTAAGCTACGGGTGGTTTTTGACGCCTCGGCGAAGACATCGAACAACATATCACTCAACGATTTACTTTTGAAGGGTCCTAAGATACAGGATGACTTATTTTCAATACTGCTACGGTTCAGGATTCGGCGCTATGTGTTCACAGCTGATATTGTTAAGATGTATCGCCAAATTTTAGTAGCAGAGGAGGACCGCAACATGCAGTTAATCATGTGGCGTGATCGGCCGGATGAAGCTATAAAGTATTATCAGCTGTGCACCGTGACATATGGTACAAAGTGTGCCTCATATTTAGCCACCAAATGTCAGCAAAAGCTAGGAAAAGATGAGGCCGAACGATATCCTTTAGCATCAAGCGTGATGGGAGATTTTTATGTCGATGATATCATAACTGGTGGCGACGATCTGACAGCAGTTATAGAAATGCAGAATCAAGTACGACATTTGTTAAAGGAAGCCGGGTTGCCTTTACGGAAATGGTGTGCTAATCATCCCAAGTTGATAGAAAACATTCCCAACCAAGATTTGGAGATTCAGTTGAATTTTTCAGAAATTGAAGACCACCATATCAAGACATTGGGATTGGTGTGGCACCCAGTAGCCGACATGTTTGCAGTAAGCTCAAGTGACAAAACTCATAAAGTCATCACGAAAAGGAGTGTTCTCGCAAATTTTTTATCCGCTTGGACTAATAAACCCTGTAGTGGTTAAGGGGAAGATATTTATGCAGCAGTTATGGAAGCTGGAACTAGGCTGGGATGATCAGCTGCCATTTGACTTACAATCTAGTTGGTTCAAGTTTCGCGAAGAGTTGAGCAAACTTACGACACTCCGCATCCCAAGGCATGTACGCGGTGACCCATCCTGCAGCTCATTACAACTTCACGCTTTTGCAGACGCGAGCGAGACAGCATACGGCACGGCGGTTTACATCCGGTCAAGAGATGGATCAGGAAAGGTGACAGTCAGGTTATTGTGCTCGAGATCTCGTGTGGCACCGGTAAAGCAAGTAACACTTCCAAGGCTTGAGCTTTGTGCGGCAAAATTAGCTTGTCAAACTGTGAAGCACATATTAAGCGAAATTCAGTTCAAATTTGAAGAAATTTGGCTTTGGACCGATTCGGAAATTGTGCTGGCTTGGATCAAGAAGGGACCTTCTTCCTTAAAGACGTATGTGGCGAACCGTGTAAGTTCAATTTTAGAGACCACATCATCAGAACAATGGAAGCACGTAAGCTCTCATGAGAATCCGGCGGATATTGTGTCAAGGGGAGTGTTTCCTACGCAATTGGGGCAATGCACTGTGGTTTGAGGGCCCCGATTTCCTGAAGCAAAGCAAGGCTCGCTGGCCTCGATCCGTGGAGACAGAAGTTTGCTTAGTAGAAGAAGAAAAAACCACAAGCTTTTCACTGGCGGTCACGGCAGTAACCGAGCACCCGATGTATGCAATCAATCACGGGAATTCGTTTGGGAAGCTGCGACGAGTGTTAGCATATGTACTTAGAGCTATACGACTATTTCGGAAGGCACCACGTACACAATTGTTTTTAAGCGTAGACGAAGTGAATACGGCAGAAAGAGTTATTCTCAAGGAATTACAGCAACAATATTTTAAGGGTGATATGAAGGAGCTTTCCAAGAACAACAGCGTCGTGACTACAAGTAAATTAAAAAATCTAGCACCGTTTTTGGATCATGGTCTGATGCGAGTAGGAGGAAGAACTCAACAGTCGGAAACTAGTGAAGAAACGAAACATCCAATTGTGGTTCCCGGCGAGAGTCCTATAGCCAGGTTACTCATGACCTATCTACATACAACCAATCTTCATGCAGGACCTTCGGCACTGATTGCGATTGCCCGACAACGATATTGGATTGTTAAAGGTAGAGAGTTGGCACGATCAGTTGTGTCAAACTGTGTAATGTGCACACGATTGAGGCCGCGTCTCGGTACTCAGCAAATGGGCAACTTGCCAGCGCATCGTGTAAGAGAGGCCAGACCTTTTCTTAATTGTGGGGTTGATTTTTGTGGGCCAGTTTATACACACTTCAAGCTCCGAGGAAAGCACAAGGAGAAAACTTATCTTGCTGTATTCGTTTGCTTTGCAACAAAGGCGATTCATTTGGAAGTTGTGTCAGATTTGACTACTGAAGGATTTTTAGGGGCCCTAAAAAGATTCATTGCTGGACGAGGAATTTGTGAAAATATATACTGCGACAATGCACGCAACTTTGTCGGGGCCGAAGGACAGCTGAAGGAAGTTGAGCATATCTTTGAAGATCCTAAGTCGACAGAATGAATTGCAAAATCATGCGCGGAGAGCCGAATCCAGTTTCACTTCATTCCACCAAGGTCGCCGCATTTTGGGGGTCTTTGGGAGGCGGCTGTAAAGAGCACAAAAACTCTTCTTCGCAAGGCACTAGTATCAATTGGACCAACTTACGAAGAGCTTTGCACGATTGCATGTGAAGTTGAGGCTATTTTAAATACCAGACCATTAGCACCGTTGTCATCTGATCCAAATGATTTAACTCCGTTGACACCAGCACATTTTTTAACCGGCGAACCGCTTTTGAATGGCATCAGCACACATACAGATGCAAATATATCGTTGCGTACAAGATGGGCCCTCGTAAGTCAAGTCCGCAGAGATTTTTGGAATCGGTGGCATCTGGAGTGCCTCACAGAGCTCCAAAAGCGGGTGAAATGGACTACAATGCAACCTAATGTCAAGGAAGGCATGCTGGTAGTGGTGAAAGAAGACAACATTCCCCCCCTTGAAATGGCCAATGGGAAGAATTGTTGAAGTCGTTACTGGGGCTGATAAAAAGGTCCGCGTAGTTTGGGTTAAAACTGCGTCCGGAATCTATCGCAGAGCTATACATACTATAGCTCCATTACCAGTAGATATAGTAGAGCCAAATCACGAGCAAAATATCGGACAGGCCAGCCAAGTAAATATTGACGATGCAATACGGCCACAACAGGATTCTCAAACGTCACCGGTATCTCGGAAACGGAAAGGGTCGGCCAACATGACATCGCCACTGAAAGCTATACTTCTGACACTGTTAATGATGCCGGCCCTCTCAACCACTACGCTCACGGATGGATTGCTACAAGTTGAGGAGTTCAACAATAATGCCGGTGTCTATTTCGAGAGCTTGGGGGAAGGAAGTCTGACGTCTGACAGTTGGCACGTCCTAGCGTATTACGATCTAAAGTCTTACTGGGCCACTATCAAGGCAGCAAGTGATGGAATTCAGCTATTAAAGAAATTATGCAGCGTGGTTCACCATAATGAGCATCATATTCAAGTTGTCGAGCAATACATACACCAACTTAATGGGATTCGAGAGAATAATATCTTATGAACTGAACGTAGTCATATTCAACCTATAAGAAGGAAGAGATCGCCATTTGACATTATTGGCAATATTGCAAACAAATTGTTCGGCGTTCTAGACAGCTCTTACGAGGAACATATGTCTGAGACCATCGCCAAAGTGAAAGACGACGAGAATCATCTTGGGAAGCTGATTAGGTCACAAACTTCCATAGTCGAGACCACCATTAACATAATTAAAAAGGATGAACAGCAGCTACGTGATCAGGCCAACTCTGTGAATAAATCGTTCCACACAGTGTTCGACAATATACAGAATCTCAACGCAGAGCTAAAGGAGCAGAAATTAATCCAAACCTTCCACACTATGGCTATTTTCACCTCGTCATTATTAATTGAATGTCAAAATATTCAAGATGCAATACTGGCGTCACTATCCGACTCACAGCATGGCAAAATCAACCTTCTCATAATTTCGATTAGCTAACTTCAAGAACAAGCTCGTGTCATCAAAAATCACCTACCAGAGATGAAAGCCCTACCATCGTACAACGGCACTATCGACCCTTTGCTATTGTATCGAACCATGGATATACACGCCTCTAGAGTCAAAGACTACATCATATTTGGAATTGAGATTCCACTAATCACCAGCAATAAATTCGAACTGTTCCGGATCGTCCCAGTACCGCATATGGACGGAACCAACTTCATAAGAATTGTACCCAAGGCGCCCTACATGATGATAAATGAATACCGAGACAATTTTCATCTATTAACTGAGACTGAGTTTTCGTGCTTGCGAAACACTAACCAAATCTCACACGTTGTGCCAGCAGTATCAACCCGTTATAAAATTCAACCCCTCCAACAGCATATGTGAACTACATCTTTTCACCGAACGTCGAACTACACCTTTGTGTCCAAGGGAATTAATCGCGGCCAGTAGAACTTGGATCCAGCTTCGCACTCCTAATCGTTGGATTTTTGCGTTAAAAAAGGAAGAGGATTTTGACTTTTTATGTAGCGGACGAATCGTGCGGAAAGGTCTCAAGGGCTCTGGCTTGCTAGCCATGGATGCAGGTTGCAGTATGAGAAGCGCTGAGATTACGTTACTCCCCTCTATACAAGGAGTAACCACCGAGTTCCACGCCAAATCATTTTATCCCAAGGTCAACGTTACTATTGAAGAAGCCGATCCAACCACCATGTTGGCCTTTAATCCAGTTCACGTTACGAAGCATTTTGAGGCATTAACCAATCTAAGCTCAGAGATACAAAAGCTGAAGGCAAACATCGACTCACCCGGTACGTCGTCACATTACCTGCACTCGTTATCAGTAAGCTACACGTCAACGGGATGCGTCGCAGTGATGATCTTGTGTGCGTTTATTTACTACTGTCGCAAAAGGAGAGTATCTACACTACAACGCAGCAACGCCCACAACGCGAAAGATTTTACTTTTGAAGTTGTTTAACTTCAAGGCCGGCAGTATGTTAGGAATAATCATTAGAATAAGATAGAATGTCTAAAATATTTAGAATTTCGGTAATAATTAATGTTAATTAACTAAGTAATGCTAATATATCGACGTACAATTATAAGGTTGTGTAACTTAAACATTGTTTTGGTCAATTTACCGGGTTGCTAGTTCGAGCTCTAGAATGCTCAATTCATTTGCATTGCAACAGCCTCATTTTTCATGTCGATTGTATTTTGATGACGTTACGGTAGGTCAAGGCTGGCATATCAGCAAGTTGTTCGTGCCAAGTTCATGCGGCACAGATATCCAGATACAATCGAGTTGTTTGTAATACGATCAAGCTCAAATGTAAGCAATTATGGTTCCGCATATGAATGGAGGCACCATGGTTGCATTAATGGGCGCATGAATCATGTTGTGTGTCTTATTGCATGTAAACATAACATGACTTTAATTTCATTTATTGTTGTCATATAGAGGCAATATTGTTTTTGGGTTAATTTAAGCATTCATGGTATCGTGATTGATTTGTATGCCAATACCATGATTGCAAAGTTAGCAATAATTAACTATAAGTAGATACGGGTGAAATAAATGTAGATTATTCTTGGTTCAAGTAAGAATCGCGTTTTATTTCAATAACCATTACAGTGGAGGCAATATTTTCTTAGAGGGACCTAAGAGCTGTGCCACATGGTAAATATAAAGGAGGTCTTGTAGGTAACCTGCAAGTCCTAATTGAATTAAATAGTATCTTGGAACTAGAGAGACCTAGTTCCAGAAACTATAGAATAATTGACAGCTAGAGTTACCTAGCTTCAATTTAGTTCATTTCAGTGCTACAAGCACATTAAAGGAAAAACAATTATAAAGGGAGATATATATGAGTATAACAATAACAAAAACCTCAGAAGTCGAAATTCGTTGAACTTTGTTAATAACAGTATGATCCTCGAATTTCACATTTTCTCCAATAAAATCGTCTTTGACATGTTTCTTGATTTGATTCGAGCTGGTGACTGCATTTTGTAAATTCAATACAATACCCTTCTGACATGAGCTTAGGTCTGTTAACCCAACTTGTTTTTTGCTAAAGCTTCTCTCTCGATGTAAGAAATTTTGACTAGGTTTGTTTGAAACATATTTTTGCATATATATTTAAGATCCCATATGACTATTCATCCTTCAATGACCGTATAACAAAATAAGTGATTTCTTCTTAATTTGCACCCTGCAGTCAAAATGCACCATTGAGTCCCACTCACAAAATAAAGCACTAAAGAATAAAAAACAACTAGGACATGACTTTAGTCCATTCAGCTCATTTGTTTTCCTTTTTTTCAATGTCTTCCTTCAACTTTTTATCCCGTAGTAAAATCAACTTGTTGACAAATTAAAAAGTTTCCTCAGGATCGCTCGACTATTTGTCCCCGAGGAAACATTTACTTGATGAAGTCAACGTTGTTGTCGTGTCGTTGAGGACAAATGACAATGCGACAGATGAGTACGATTTTCTGCTCTATCCTTGAATACTGAGGAGAAAACAAAGTACTGTTGCTGCCGTCTAAGGATATCATCAAATATATTCACCTGAATTATTAATATTTAGACTATGAATGTGAGTATGCACAAGAGAAGGCACAACATACCTTCGCATAAACATTTATACTCGTATATACGTACACATGGGATGATAAATGATCCTAGGTTGAAAGTCCCAGCTATTTTTTGGCTAAGATAAATTTGCGGCATTACTCAAGCCATTTCGTAAAATGACTCCTCTTTCATTCACCGGTTACCTTCCTAGTTAGTTTTGGGCCTGCTTCCTCTGCATTGCAATATATATGTTTTGAGTGTTTATAATCAAACTTCTTTTACATTTAAGTATCCTTTCTTTAACTTTGGCAGTGAAATGTTCACGAGGCATGTTCGTATCCAGCTGACTAGGATTCAGTGGGCTGCAAAGTGAGTGTAGGAGTTTGTTAGAGAAGGAATCAGAGCGTATGTTGCCGGTTGTTGCTTTTAAAATAAAATGTGTTTTGTTTACGAGAAAGGGCAGAAAAAATCATATGTCTAAACATAGTCATCCTTGCTCTTGTGCTAACCAGAAACCAAGAAAAGGATGTTTTACTTTATAGGTGGCACGACCTCGTATTTGTCGGAATATGATATGAGGTAAACCATATTGCCGTAAAAGGTACATAAAAGTAAAGAAACTTTTTACGTTGAGCTTTCTGTATTTTGTGATGTATGATCGGGGATATGTTTGGATGTTTTGCAGTAAGAAAAATATTTTAACTTTTCAAAGGTGAAATGCGATATCAAAAGTTAAAGATCCGTTGGAACTGCGAAGATTTAGAATATGAATTTTAGTTTTATCGAAATTTCTGATTGTTGATAGCAACCAAATTAAACTTTTAATAAAAGATATGTTTAAGACGAATTTGAACTGATTCAAATCATTTAAGATTAACTTTCTAGGAGCTTTCGAAGCATATTCAAATCTTCAATGGTTAACATTCATATAAAAATCGAATGCATAACATTCAAATGCTTTATACATTGTTGTGAATTTTCTATTCATTAGATAAGATTTAAGTAAATAAATGCTAATCGTTTGTGATAAAACATCAGAAGCATTCCAATATGACTGACTCTTGTGCCAATTATTGCACTTTTCAGTGCTGCTAGATGCATTTGTAAGCAATATATATACAATATATATATATATATATATATATATATATATATATATATATATATATATATATATATATATATATATATATATATATACATATATATATATATATATATATATATATGTATATATATATATATATATATATATATATATATATATATATATATATACAGTGAGTGTGAAAGTTTTGAATGAAAGGCAATATTTCACAAAACCGTGAGAATTTTTTTTGAATTTTTTTTTTGCATCATATAATTATTTCAAGTCTAAGGAATTAAGCCTCTCTCAAAAATAAAAAGAAAAAAAAATCAGTAATGTAGCAAAGCTGGACGAAACTTAAATCAATCCTCCATGACGCACAACAAGTGTTCGTACGGTTTCCCTTAACACGCAGTATGTTCTAGCGGATATTTTATTTAATTAACTTCGATCGAAAATATCAACAGCAGGTCAGTCAGCAGGAAGGTCCGACCTGATTTTGTTGTTTTCAGTGCTAGTATCTTGTTCTTTAAATGAACAATTAATGAAAATTGTGAAAATGAGCCCGAAACGGATAGAAGCTAGCCGAGAGGAGAAAAAGCTCATTATTCAGCTGCATAATCAATGTAAATCATTGGGCGAAATTGCTTCTATTATTGAAAGACCTAAATCTAGCATACAAGGTATTGTTGATAGGTATTCAGAATGAAAAACAGTTGAAAACAAGCGTGGGAGTGGCCGTCCTCATATTCTAAATGATCACGATTGGCATGAAATCGTTCTAAAAGTCAGGGATAACCCGAAAATAATGGTACCACAAATTTCTTCTGAGCTTCTAGAAACTGTAAGCGGTGATATGTCGGCGAGTACCGTAAGGAATGTCTTGCGATCGGCTGGATACCATGGTCGTACAGCTAGGCGAAAATATTTCATTAGGGAGGGCAATCGAAGGTAACGCTCGGAGTTTGCTAGAATGTACATAAATGAGCCGGTAGAGTTCTGGTAACAAGTGATCTTCACAGATGAAAGTAAATACAATATTTTTAATTCCGATGAAAAATTTATGGTATGGAGAAAACCAAACAGAGAGCTGGAAAATATGGAGGAGGTTCTGTTTTAATGTGGGGTGCATGTGTGCTTCTGGGGTTAGAAATTTAATATTTATTAAAGGCGTCATACACCACAAATACTATATTAATATCCTGAAGGTTAATTTGAGTCCGAGTGAGGAGAAAATGGGGATATTGAACAATTTTATCTTTATGCATGATAATGACCCAAAGTTGACTGCAGAAAATACTCGGCTTTGGCCCCTATATAATATACCCAGCGTGTTGAAAACACCCCACAATCCTCAGATGTTGATCCTTTAGAGCATCTGTTGAACGTTTTAGACAAGCGGGTACCGAAAAAGGAATGTCACAAGTAAAGCCGCTCTAAAATCAGCACTACAGGAAGAGTGGAACTTGATATTGGAGAATGTGACCATGAACCTTGTCAAATCAATCCCGACTTAAGGCAATAATTAGAGCGAGAGGATATCCTACCAAATATTGAGTGCAAGTTATAACATTTATTCGTATTCTTTAATATAATTTTTACTATTCCATAGGAGCGATCATACGAAGACTTTTTGCGCGTGTTAAAGGGAGGATTTGCAGTTCGAGGAGGTTTTTCCCATTTATGAGTTTTCGAAGTTTTTCTTTTAATTGATTTTTGTTCCTTAGACTTTAGATGATCAAATCGTGCAATTAATTCCTGAAAAAAATTATAATGTTGTGGTTAAATATTGATTTTTATTGAAAAATCAATATTTCATTAACGAGTTACAAAGCAACCATACAGTAGAGCTGAAAGTCAGCATTTATTATTCGTCAAGGCCAATTGACTTTTGGATGTCTAATTAGCAATTCGCAAATTAAATCATTTTAAGTTTGATCGAAGCCCGAGTGTTGTCATGAGTCGAAGTAATAAGTTGATTCTATAAATTGGGGGCTCAACTGGGATATATAAAAATAGTGAGTCTAAATAAAGCACGAAGCGTGCTGAAGACGAGAAAAAAGAAACAAAGGTGGCAAAATGGAACCGCGGGTGACTTTTTCATGTAAAAAACAGGAAACGACATAGTGTTCGATTTAACGATAAGTGATGTCACGTGTGATGTGTATAACCTCACGCTTGCGCAGCTAAAAGACTTATTGAAGGATAAAGGGCGCAATTTGTTGGGAACTTAAGCCGAGTTAATAGACAGACTCACAACTGCCAATGTAACTAGGTAATGGATAACTGAATTAGGCAATTCTAAAACTGAGAAAATAAATGAGAGTACGGGGGGTATAACGAGTCCCTTGTCCTGCGATCGTAAAATCAAGCTTTACAGGTGCGAGAAAGAGTTCGCCGAGAGGAAACTCGCTGTAGCTCGTCAGGAAATCAAATTGTTGTGTGGAGTGCAAAATCAAAATAATGAGGTGATTGTAAATGACAGTCATGTTGCCTATAATATAAGAACCTCAACTGAACGGCGACCAGCTCAAGCAGTATTTACGATAACGAAAACAAACAAAACGTTGCTGGCGGAGCTTCTCAGTGTCTTCTCCATTCAAGGTGACGAATACGAAACGTGGGAGAGAAGGTTATGTTTTTGAAAGAACCACATAAACTCAACGACTCGCCAATAAAAATTCTTATCGCGACGTGACTCAAGGTTTCATTCCAGGCCCTAATATATCGCGCTAAACCCTGGGAGTCTTCTGAGTGAATTGCAAATCATCTCAATATATACAATGACAAAGTGCTCGGCTACATCATCAACGTTATTCCGGATACTCAGCTGCACAACGTTGCCTGTATACAAAGGTTCAACTTCGCGATCGTTACTGCAAAGATTCGAGAGATATCGCTACACGACAGGAATTTTACGTCAACTTTGAATGCGAAACAAGACGACAAACCGAGTGGCGGTAACTGTAGAAACGACAAAGTGCCAAACAGTAAGAGCGAGACAGGTGAGAAAAGTTAATGCGATGAAAGAGGCACGTCGAGTGACACTAAAAAATGGGGTGTGAAGACAAATTGTTGTGATTGCGGTCAATGCGATCATATTAGAATTAATTGTCCGACGAAAAATAAAGGAACGAAATGTTTCGTGTACGGCGAGTACGGACATATCGTACCAAAATGTGAGAACAGAAGAAAGATGCGACAACGAGTAGCTTTGTGGTAACCCAGGTGGGTACGATAAGCATTGTTAGTGCTCGATAACGGAAGTTACTTGACTATTATGCGAGCAGACGAGTCTGTGAAATAAGGCTTTTTGAGAATAAGTCAATTTCATTTCGGGGGTTGAAAAGGAGAATAACGTGACGTTGGGAAAATTTTTAGTGACGTTGATTTCCGAAAATTTGCTAAGGCGTAAATTGTAAATTGTTCACGATTATTTGCATATGATAGAGTTGATGGTAAAGCGCGGTAAAGCTACAATCAGCCCTTCGACCAAATGTTCTTCTGCGAAAAACAAAGAGCCAGGGCTATTCGAGTCAATGTAGTAGAATGCTACGATGCAAATACGACAGAATTATCGAATATTTAGAACGAAAAGTACAGAGAAGCTATTCAAGCCTTCATCGACGATTACAAGCCGGTAAAGACTCACGACGTGGGTGTTAAAAATCATACTTATATTGAATAACGATGAACCTGTATACTAAAGAGCGATACAATTGGCACCGCATGAGCGAGAGCTGATTAATGCTCAGATTAGCAAGTGGATAGACGACGGGATTGTTCGACAGTCCGTATCAGATTATGCAAGTCAGGTTGTTCTAGTAGTAAAAAAACGATGGTTCAAAGAGACTTTGAAGCTCCTGAATACAAAATTGATCAAAGATAGGTAATCGCTACCGCTGATTGAAGACCAACTGGACAGGCTGCAAAGTGCGCGAGTGTTCAGCATTCTTGATTTGAAAAACGGGGTTACCATGTGCCAGTCGACGAGTCGAGTCAGAAGTATACGGCTTATATAGTACCTGATGGTCATTTCAAATTTATGAGAGTACCATTTGCTCTATGCAACTTGTCAGCTGTTCGGAAGCTTATTCATGGCGGTATCGTGTCGACGTACATGGACAATTTGATCGTACCGTCAGAAGATTATGAGAGCAGACTAGAGAAAGTAGAGCGCATATTGAAAACTGCGAGTGAGACTAGCCTGATCGTGAACTGGAAAAAATTTGCATTCCTTCAGACGAAAATTGAAATTTTGGGTCACATCATTGAAAATGAACGTGTCTATCCGAGCGAAAGAAAAATCGAAACTGTTGAAAAAATTCTGAAGCCGAAAGATGTTCGACAGATTTAGGGGTCTCTCAGGTTAACTTTATATTTCCAAAAGTTCGTACCCGAATATTCTCTTAAAGCTCGACCGCTGTTGAACTTGTTGAAGCCGAATGTAAAGTTCGAATTTGGTGACGCCCAGGATGATGCTTTTATGCATCTTAACATTATTTTGACGAGTCACCCAGTTTTGAATCTGTACTGCGTAGTCGCGGATATGGAACTACATACCGAAGCGTCAAAGCACGGTTATGGGGTGATATTGCTCCAGAGGAACAGTGAAGGCCGGGCATCGCACCTAGTATATTGTGCTAGCGGTAAGACGATGCCAGTGGAGAAAATTACTTGAGCTATGAGCTTGAGGTACTTGTGATTGTAAATGCACTCAAGAAGTTCCGATATATTTACTTGCAATTCTGTTTAAGATTGTAACTGATCGCTGCGCGTTTTCTCTAAATATGAATAAGTGAGACCTTTGCGTGTGTGTTGCGGGATAGGCACTTCAGTTGAAGGAATTTGCGTATAGCATAGAACATTGTCCAGGCAAAAGCATGGCACATGTTGAAGCGCTTAGCCACAACCCGCTGCCGATGTGCATGCCAATCAAGGAGATCGACGAAGGATTGTTGCCGAGATTGAAAAAAGCTCAGCAGGAAGATGCAGAAATCCGAAGAATATTCGAAATGGTAGACTAGGACGAGACTCGAGGTGATATGGTTCATAAAGGCTTGCTGTTCCGAGTTGACGACGAGAATCTATGACTTGTAGTTTAAAAAGGGATGCAGACGCAAGTTATTAAAATGGTACTCTAGAGAGGTCACTTCTCGGTGAGAAAAACGAAGGTTCTTGTGAAGGAATACTATTGGGTGCCAAGTATTCGTGTCAAAGTCAAGAAAGTCATTTGCGGCAGTGTTAGTTGCATACTGCAGAAAAGAAGCAAGAATGATAGGAGGGATATCTGAATCCTATCGACAAGGGTGAAGTCCCTTTGGATATTTTTCATGTCATCATTTGGACCTTTGGCGACAATAAGGAAACGTTACCGACATATCTTTGCCGTTATTGACAGTTTTTTAAAATTCACATGGTTATGTGCAACGAAATGGACAACGACGGTTGATGTGTTGGATCGGCTTACAAAGTAGCCTGTGACATTTGAAAATGCAAGAAGAATTGTACTCGATCGTGGTACTATCTTCAAATCAAACCACGAGAGGATTCAACATGTGCTAATTACGATGGGAGTCCCGAGCGCAAAAAGTCAAGTAGAGCAGGTAAATTGTACACTCATCCCACTGCTTATGAAGATGTCTGCACTAAAGCCGGAAGAATGGTACAAATATCTGTGCACGGCCCAGCTTTAGTTAAACACAACTCCCCACAGAAGCATCGATCCGATGCCATTTCGTTTGCTTTTCGGAACCCATGCGCGTATTCGTGAAGATCTAAATATTTGCAAGTTTATCGTAAACGAACGGATCAATGCCTTCAACGACAGTTATGAAGAAATTCAGTTTCTGGGCAAAGGGAGTATCTAAAAAATTCAAGAGGAGAACCAACGTGTTTTTAGCTATGCATCGGACTCAGCAAGGAAGGGGTATAAAATTAGTAGCTAAGAATTTGGGAGCAAAGGAATTAGGAACTCACGGGACGATAAATATAAAGTTCGAAAAATCGGTTAACACGAAGTACCTTTGCAAACAACAACGGCCGCTGATCGCATGAAGTTATGGGCATACGACAGAAATAGTAGCGACTCCGAAGACGAACTGGGCGATGGTCACTATAAAGCTCACAGCGACGAAGAAGATACCCGAAGACGTATGCCATCGCAGGAGGGCCAAATGTAGGGAACGAGTAACAAAACAACCAAACGATAGAGATAAAAGTCAAGTTTTATTATTCGTCGAGGCCAGTTGACCATTGTATGTCTAAATAATAATTTGCAAATTAAATCATTTTAAGTTTAATCTAAACCCGAGCTTTCATTAGTCGAAGGGATAAGCTGATCCTATATATAGGGTTATCCATTTCGTGGTAGGAAAGTATAACCCTGCCATTTGACATCTGTCAAAATTAAATGCCATCCAAAGCTGTTTTTTTTAGTTGCCAATATGGATCGTTTAACAGTCGAAGAACACGTTAAAATTATGAAATTTTATTATAAAAATGGTGATTCTGCTGTATCAACATTTGGGGCTTTACGAGCCGATTACGGTCGACATAATCGACCTACATAGCAAACAATTTCGAACACAGTGAGAAAATTTGACATAAACATTAACTTATTGGAAAAGCATGTCTTCTTCATATTCTGAGTACCAGAATATGTCGTTTCCTATAATGGAGTCCAATTTACATCCAGTAAATTTTAGGAACTTTGGCTATGGCATAATACCCCAGTGAGCCATGGTGTATTCTCCTCAAGCAAATGCACTCCAACCTGCGATCACGTCCTTCAGACAAAACAACGCGGCTCAGCACTAAAATGCCAAATCGGAAAGAAATTTGTAAAATGCCGGATTGTCCAGGTGATAAATCCAACACATTACCTCATCTTAGACATATCCGCAAAATAGCTCGGAGCCTACCATGCAAAAGGCTCACAACATTGAACCACCACATCTTTCATCTATCTAGAGATAAGGAATTTTAACGCATTATCCCTGCTCCTTTGAGATACGTACGCTAGTTAAGGCCAAGCACTTCAGTATACGAACAGTTTTGCTTGGGTGAAATGGGCATGGAAACCACTAGCAGCAACACACTACCCCCGAGCTTACCTTTGGACCACTATTCATCTGTGCAGTATACGCCCAAGAGGGTTGACCCTTAATTTGGAACTCGAACCGTCTATCTTTTCGTCTCCTCATGCCAGTCTCGCATCGTAGGTACTACCTTATAATATCTTCTAATATTTTGAAGCGATACCCAACAGAAATCTGTCATCCTTGCACTATTTGTTAAAAATCATTACGAATCTGGACTGTTTAGCAAATGGGACAAGGATAGTAGATCTCTGTTGTATATCGCTCCGAAATATCGGAGGATATTGCACAAGATAGGGTTGGGTATAATTCAAACTTATTAATGAGGAAAAAGTTTCTCTATTAACAAGACATGACCATTACCTCCACATTGTGAGTATGATTGACTGTTGGACTTTCCTCATCGAGTTTTTTGCGGTCTATGATTGCTAGATGCGCGGCATTATTTACCAAGAGCTTAGTCAGTAATTCTACGTTCTTATGACATTGTTCTTTCTACTCATTTTGAGTTTCCATGGTATATGAGTATGTCTCAGCTCAGTAAGAACTTCCTCTGGTCCTCTGACTTGTTCAATCAGGAACGCGATCTGTCAATCCATTTCAGCCATCCTTTTGTGAGAACACCAAAGGTTACACCAAGGTGACAAAAAATTGATATAGGGTTATCCATTTTACGCTTGGGAAAGTAAAGCTAAGATTGAACCTTGCCATCATACGTGAAATACAACGTCATTCAAATGTCCTTCACGGGACCTCTTACAGGCCTCAATCTTTTTGAGGTAATTTTCAATGACTTTTCGGCACATTTCCGGCAATATCTCGGCCATAACTTCACGAATATTGGTTTTCAATCGCTCAAGATTTTGAGGATTTTTCGCGTTAATACAATCTTTTGCATAGCCCCATAAACAGAAATCCAAAGGTGTTAGGTCGTAGGATCTCGCGAGCCAATTACTCAATCTCAAAATTATGCGTCCTGGAAATTTCTCTTACAGAAGTGCTCGATTAGCCTGTGTTGTGTGGCTTGTGGATCCATTGTGTTGGAACCACATGTTCTCCAGATCATAACCTTCAATTTCTCTCCAAAAATAATCGGTTAACATCCGTCCATAACGGTCAGAATTGATAGTTTTCAAAAAATTGACTGTAATGGATCTTCCTTGATCGTTTTCAAAAAAATACGGGCCAATAACACCACCAGACCATAATGCACATCAAATGGTCACTTTTTCCGGATGCAAAGGCCTTTTTGCGATCACTTGACGATTTTGAGAGCCCCATATGCGGCAATTCTGTTTATTTACGTAACCCCTGATCGAAAAATGAGCCTCATCACTAAAGAACATTTTGTTCGAAAAATCGTTATCAATGGCTTGTTGTTCAATCACCTAATTTGCATGCATTCTGCGTTGTGTATGGTCATGAGGCTTAAGTTCTTGAGTGGGTTGAAAGCCCAAATTTTAGCACGTCGAGGAATCGACAAATTCGGGTCTTCCTCCACACTTTGAGCAACGACAGCGATATTTTCAGCAGAACAAATGCTGCGATGATGCACAGGCCTTGCAATATCAATAACCAATCCAGTCTTTTCAAATTTTCTCACTGTGTTCGAAATTGATTGCTGTGTAGGTCGATTATGTCGACCGTAATCGGCTCGTAAAGCCCTAAATGTTGATACAGCAGAATCACCATTTTTATAATAGAATTTAATAATTTTAACGCGATCTTCGACTGTTAAACGATCCATATTTCTAAATGGCAAACCTTCAACTGAAAAAATACGCTTTGGATGACATTTAATTCTGACAGATGTCAAACGGCAGGGTTATACGTTCCTACCACGAAATGGATAGCCCTGTATGATATCCCCAAATTGGACTTTAAACTAAAAAAGGTACTAGATAATAAATATGATGATATGTCAGTGTCGTTCATTATAAGTTGTATTATTTTCAAAATAAACTAATTAACCAGAAAAACACTCACCCAATAATTTTTCGTTGAATTTCAACAGCTCTTTTCTGTTCTGACGCTTTGAACCACTCAACTTCTGACATCCGCTCTTCTCTGTTTTTGATGTTTTCCGTCTATCCACGCCGATACACGGCTTCTAAAAGACTCCGTTCGTAAATATTATTATTATTATTATTATTAATAAAAATTACAGAGTAATTTAAGTTACAGTGTAACTTAAAAGAAAACTTAAGCGCTAGCAACAAAGGCCTTAGGCTAACTAGATATGAGCTTTAAAGTGCTATTCGAATTTACAGTGTAATATCATAAGTGGTAGTTTGATTCATTTTATTTTTGTTTTTATTTTATTCTCTAGAGAAGCTGTTGATAGGAGAGACAGAAGATCGCATTGAATGTTATTTGATATTTTATATGCTTTTGCTGATTGACAATTAGTAAGCAGATGTTATATGGTGATGCGCGGGTGGCTGCATAAAGGACATAAATATGGCTGCTTTTTCTTTAGAATATGTTCGTGAGTTAATTTTGTGAGACCTAGCCTTAATCGGATGAAATTTCTGAGTTTTTTGTGTGGTGGTTTTGCTTGGTAGAATTATTGGCTCCCAAAAAGGGGTTGACTAATTTGTAATGAGTAATGTTGTTTCACTTTGTTGTAATAGTGTTTTTAATGTGCTAAGTAGAGATAGTAAAAATAAGAGCTTTATGAATGTACGTAATAAAAGAAGCTTTATGAACGTACAGGGTTTTCCAATAAGAGGTGTTATTTTGATATTATGAGAAAAATGACATTTTTTTTAATATGAATGATCAAATGTTTATTACATTATAAAGAAAAAGGTATGCCGTTAATAGTGAAAAATAACATTCGGCAAATGACCACCACATCCATGCCTACAGGACCATATCCGTTCCATCAAATTTTCAATAACCAAATCGCAAGGTGGTTGCCCTATGTCCTCGATAGCCTCACGAATTCCATCTTTGCGGTCTTGAATCGACGCTGGGCTGTTGGCGTAGACCTCATCCTTCACGTGGCCTCAAAGGAAGAAGTCACAACGGGTTAAATCACAACATCTCGGTGGCCAATTGTGATCACCTCTTCGAGAGATAACACGGTTCGGAAACTTTTCCCGTAAACGATCAATGGTTTCGTTGCTTGTGTGGCACGTAGCCCCATCTTGTTGAAAGTGAACGTTGTCTAGATCAATATCATCCAATTCCGATCATAAAAAATCATTAATCATCTATCGATAGCGCAATCCATTCACCGCAACTGATGCTCCAGCCTCATTTTCGAAAAAGTAAGGTCCAATGACTCCGCCGGACCATCAACCGCACCAAACAGTCACACACTGACGATAGAGAGCCTTTTCAACAATAACTCTTAGGTTTTCCGAGCCCCAGATGCGACAATTTTGCCACGGAGATGGAAATGAGCCTCATCACTCATGATAATTTTTCGATGAAATTCCGGATCATTTTCGTGGATTTCAAGGACCCAATCAGCAAAGACACGACGTTGTTGTTGATTCACCGCTAAGGTTCTTTTGTTAACTGAACTTTATAAGTTTTAAGACCCAAATCTTTATGCAAAATACGGTGTAATGCCTAATTCCAAAGAACGACGAGGTATGGACAAACCTGGATTTTCTTCTACAGCAGCAATATTCTCGGCTGTTCTTGAGTGACATGCACGGGTTTTATTCTTCACATCACGAAATTGTCCCAACAGTTCGAATTTTTGCACCAATTTCGGTATTGCGGTCCGACAAGGTGCTTCACGACGACCCAAAAATGTTTGAGATTTACGAACCGTCTCTGCTAAATTTTCACCATTTTTATAGTGAATTTTAATAATTTCAGTGCATCGTTGAAGCGTGTATCATTTCATTTTTATTAATGGCGTAGTTTCTACTTGTCAAATGTCAGAAAATGACAGCTCCAAAAGGGACATCTACCGACATAGCGGGCTATTCAATATAACACCTCTTATTGGAAAGCCTTTTAGCTTTATGTTTTCATAAATTTTATTATGATTGATGAAATGAAGCGTATTTGACTTTGACTATGGTATTTGAAAAAACTAAGCCAATTTTGTGTTACGTCGAAAAGGCGTCGGACCGTGCTCATTTTGGTAAGTTTATCAAAATGGGCAAGGCCCGACAGCTTTTTAAGATGAAGTAGTCAATGTGATTTTAATATTCAATTCATAACAACATTTCCAAACTAAACTGGTATAAATATTATACTTGCAAAATAAATAATTTTTTGGAACTCATCCAAAATTACTTCTGATATGTTATGTAAACCTCCATCCTGTTTTCCTGTAATTTTTTTTTATAGAACACAGATATTCCATAAAGCTTTCAGCAGATACCGCTGACCATGTTTTGTACGTACCTGTTTGCTGCGTTTCAGACTTTTTCACTCTTTACTTTGCAGGAACGCGAAAACAAATGAAATTCGTCTGAAAAGAAGTTTGCACTCAAATATTTTGATGAGATCTGTTTATTTCACAAATAAGCTCAAGGCTGTACAGAAATGAACTTTTTTTTAAATAAACGAGTTAAATGTTGATGCTCTTAACGTGTACTTAATTAACTTAAATTCTACAAATCTCACACCACGAGTTATTTAACGGGTGAATAATTCACAAATGGTAAAGTTTCAAATGCATAGAATTTCACAAACATTACTTGCAACGTTTTGGAAAATTTTTCGTAACCAATTTTACCCTAAAGCTAACAAGAGAAATCTTCAAAACAACACACGGTATATATTCGCGAGTCAAAATATGTATCCTTGGATGTACCTGTACATTGCAAACAGACGACCCCCGTACATTGTTTTCCCAAGAATACATTAAATCCTAGCAAACAACATACATTTACCTGGTTACAAGCAAAGATACATTCTGATTGGAAATAAAACAAGAGGGATTGCGTTACGTACGTTTTATACTTTTGTTTTTTCTACCGAAAGCTATTTGAAATTCGTCTTTTTACTGTAAGAAAAACACCAAGGACGCATACATCCTTCACTTCTTGTCGTTGTTGCTTGCGTTGATACTGATTCTCTGCTGCTACCACCAAGTATCTGACATTGGAAAGGAATGGTACAGAGGATCGAAGGGATGAAACAAAGAGCGCTCGGAGACGCACGCTTGACAATGAACCTACTTTTTGGAAAATCTCAACTGGAAGGCAAGGGATGGGCTTACAGCAACGGGGAGCTTTCTGTTGAAAATAGGTTTACTTAATATTTGCCCTCAGGGAACCATAAAGTACAAATATTATGAGAAATATATCAGATGTCTTTGTTCCGCGTAGATTGTTTCTAATTTAGAAAATGCTGAGGAAATAATTTCGCTAGCACAAACACGTAACTCGTAAATAGAAACAATGGGTTTTAAAGTTTCCTCATTTCTAGTTAATGTTTTTGCTTTTCCGGAATGACAGTAGATATTAGTGTTGCGAATGGCATTAACGTGAAACTTTCGCTGATGCTCGAAAATCATACTTATCAGCAAAAATCAAAATTAAAAAGACTTAAATACTTATAGCCCTGATGAACAATATATGGATATTATAATGACTATGATATTGCTCTATTTTAATTGTTGCCTAGTTAACAAAAATAGGTTTGGAATAAATTGTGGTATCAACATTGACTTTGGGAATCTCTACAAGGCTAAAGTTGCCAAAACACTTCCACCATCCAGAATTATGAAATAAATTAATTAAAAATTGTCCTCTCGTTTCATTAAAAGTATCTAAAGCAATTGTACGACTAAATTGAACTTTAGCCACTAAAATTGGAAATGAATTAAATGTTAAATTTCAAAAGGGGTAATATTTTCACTTTATAAGAAAAAAACATAAAAATAAACATATAATACAAACGAAATTAATGATACAAAAGTTTTCTCCGATTTCCTACGCTTTTTCATTCTCCAGACTATCTTGCGGATCCCATTTGAGTTACTTACTTCACCCTTTCCCTTCATTTGTGGAATCCTACTGGAAATATGTCAGGATGAAAAATTAGTTTTCACCCTTTTAATGGATACGTGTTCTGGGTAGCCCAAAACAACATACCATTCATTAAAGGCACGAGAAGTCACTATTGCGACAAACAAAAACACAACCATAGCAAGATTAGTCTTACAAATTATCATCATTTTTCACTTTTAGTTTTATGATCATTCATTTCTCTATGATGATATGGACGAGTAATATGTGAATGGATGCCTTTATACTATAAGGAGTGATTATTGAATGAAATTTTATATAGAAGTATATTCGCTGTAAAAAATAATTGGGAAAAAGTAGTAAAGAAGATGATTTTATTACCCTCCACACAAGGATGCTCCACCTGGCGCCACAGGAAAAAATGTTTGTCCTCTGAGAAAAGGGGTTTAATAATTTTGGGACTTAGGTCTCAGTTCTTTGTCGGAGGATATGTGTACCAAGCGAGGGCGCAGCCTACTGAGGTATACATTCCATACACCAAGAGAAACAAGCTGAGCGGAAGGGACTACGCCCATGTCAGAAGGGTTTTGTACTTAACCTACAATATGCAGATATGTAGAATGATTAATTCAAGAAAAACTTTCACGACATGCACAACAAATATATTCTTGCTTTGAAAGAACTCCATTCTAATCGGCCAACACCTTGCTGCAATTTGCGTAAATCATTGACTGACCGAAATCAAAAATGTACTCGTATCTTAGTTATTCATCTTATCTGAAAATTTGAAGAAGATCCAATCAAAACTGAGACACTAGACTTCCTATGGAAAAACCCATGTATTAGAAAAGCCATATATGCGTGTTGTAATCGGAGGAAATTCAAACGGCTATAACTTCTGTAAATTTCATTGAAACATATAGCATATCTTTTAAAGAACTACTTAAATGGTTGATTTCATCCATTTAATGATACTAATACAGTTTAACTGACGAAAATATTAAATTTGCAAATCCTACTATTATTAGTGAAGTTCATCATCAAAGGGACTTCCGGGTGAGACGCATGCAGTAAAACAGGTTGATGCCACTATGCTATGCATCTGGCGAGCATGTGCCGCTTCCATGCCCCTCCGACGGGAATTTCGCAGGAAAAAGCAGGCTTACTGGTAGACTGATGAAATTGCAGCCCTCCGAAAAAATGCGATTCTACTTCGGCGCAGAGCGCAAGGTGCAAGAAATGGGCCTGAGGCAGCATTACTTGCTGCGAAACACCTTGGAGCACAAGAAATGCAAAGCTGCAATCGCAACCGCTTCGTTAAGAAATAAACACTGATCCATGGAATGATTGCTACAGAATTGTAACATGCCAGCTAAGCGGTATGAAACCCAGCAGCGTACTTGAAGCCAACGAGTTGTGGCACATTGTTGATGCTCTATTCATAAAACATCAAGAAACGAGGGATGAACAGTACACCCTACTGGAGTGCGATATTCCTGAAATCACTAAGGAAGAACTTTCCATTTTCAAAATGAAGAACAAGAAAGCACCGGGTCCTGATGGTATAAAAGTAGAAGCTATTAAACTTGTCATCGAGAATGCCGGAGAGCCCCTTTTGTGAATGTTTAATGACTGGGTTACGACTGGGACGTTCCGACTCGATGGGAAGTGGTGCAACTCATGCTTATACCTAACAGCTTACCGACCATTATGTATGCTAAATACTTCTGGAAAACTGTTCGAAAGCAAGTAACCACCAAGGCTTTCGATCACAAAGAAGGCCGCAGGTTTCCTTTTATTGAAACAACATGGTTTTTGTAAAGGACATTCAACGATCGATGCATTCTATGGAGTGGTGAATGCAGTAAAAATAACAGAAAAAGTTTACCAGCAGGCCAGGCCAATCATTGTTCTGATCACTTTGGGTATAAAAATGCCTCTAGTTCAATGAAGTGGATTGATATCTTGAACGCCCTCCAGTATATATTTGGCATACAAAAATACTTGTGATGACCTCAAAAATCGGGCGATCCGATTCGAAACCAAGAAAGAAACAAATCACCACCAGTGTAGCTCAAGGATCTATTCCTGGGCCTGATCTGTAGAATGTAACGTGTGATAAGCTATTGTGTCTAGAAATGCCGCAATACGTTTTTGTCGGATATGCCGATTATGTGGTGGTAGTGATAACATCACGAATGGTGGACCTTGCGTTGCTGGCAATCAATCAGGTCATGAGGCGAATTGGCTACAGACTTGACAACCATAGGCTCGAGTTAGCAGTGGCGGAAACCTAATTGTCATCTCAACGAAATAAAGAATTCCAACTAATCTTTCAGTCACGATTGGAAGACAAATTATTAGAGATGTGCCGACTAGTTGGCGACTAGTCGGTAAAGCCAACTATCCGGCCACTATCGTAGTCGGCGACTATTCGGCAAAAAGCACCAACTATCCGGCTTCTTACTATTATTGGAATTACTACATTAAATAGAAACTTTGATTATTTATTAATACTTTTATTCCATAATCAATCAGTCTTATACATTTTGTAATTAAATGAAATATTTCTGAAATTACTTGCTTGTAAAGAAAACATATATATGACATTAATTAAACAAAATTTATAATAATTATTTCTCCTTATTCAAATAAAAGAGTCGGATTTTTTTGTTAACAAATTAAGTAATATTAAAGCAAGATTGCATGTATATGATGCACAGTAAAATAATATGTATGTCCTAAAAACTATGAATTGTTTCATAAAAACAAAAAGTAATGTACTTATATTATTTATAACCGTACATCACCTAATCAAATCAAAGTGACAACTGTGACAAACAAAAATGTCATCATCTCCTTATATTTTTTATAACTTACTTATATTTTTTAATTAAAGGTAAATTATGATGTAGAAACACTAACGCTTCTGCCCTTTCTGGCAGCAATCGATTTCTTTTTGTTTCGTATATATTTCCGGCCTCTGAGAACAGCCTCTCACTGTAAACGGAACTTGCGGGACAACAAAGGTACACTTTGGTGAGGCGTGACATTTCAGGATACCTAGAATTATTGCGACTCCACCACTGAAATGGATCATCATTACGCTTTATCACCGGTAACGCACAGTAGGACTGCAGCTCATGAGCTGCCCCTGATGTATCATCTTGAATATCTTCTATTTTTCTTGATGCGAACTCTTGGTAGCATTGCCAAAAATTCCTGTGTGTTGCTGTTTCTGTATTGTCTTCATCGATGGAGGTGGTCTGTAGATCATCTTTGTCACTGTCGCTCTCGTCATCACTCATGCCATTTTTCAGACATTCTAATAAAAATTGGGACCTAATGGTGATGACATCCTCAGCCTCGAAAAACTGTTGCTTATATCTTGGATCCAACAATGTAGCCAGGATGAAGACTTTGCTATGGTTCACGTCGAACCTACTCTTCAAATCATTTTCCAGCAGGACTTTCATTTCCATGATTTCTTTGTTTTCATTATCATTGTAAATTTCTAGATACTTTTGTAAGGTTTTCAGATGAGGTATTACTTCAGATACCGAAGAGCAACTTGAACTTATAATCTTGGTAATCTCTTCAAATGGCTTTAGCAATTCAACGTTTTTTCCTAATATTTTCCACTCTACATTAGACAAATTTTCGAAATTTACCGATGTTTCAGTCAGGTACAAAGAAACAGCTCGTTTTTGTTCGAAAAGGCGAGATATCATGTAATATGTGGAATTCCATCTGGTACATACATCTTGGACAAGCTGGTGATCTGATAAATTTAGTTCTTGCTGCAAATCACGAAGTTTTGACTGAGCTTGATCAGAGTGATTAAAGTGTATCACAATTCGTCTCGATTTTAAAAGTATTTTTGCCATGGTATCATGTTTCAGAGCAGTATTGATTGCCAGTTGAAGAGTATGTATGACACAAGGTACTCCCTTAAAAGGTGAATCGTCAATGGCTTTCGTCACATTTCTGCCGTTGTCTCGTACTACAGCGTGAATTTTGGTCGTATTTATATCCCACAAAGTTGGAATTTCTTCTAAACAGTTTTTAATATTATTGGCGGTGTGTGTTTCAGGGAAATGTTTCATTTGCAATACTGCGTGATGATATTTAAAACAATCGTCAAACCAGTGAGCTGTAAAACTCAAAAAACTTGCTTTGTTGTTTATGTTTGTCCACATGTCAGTAGTGACTGAAATTGCAGCTGCACCCATCACTCCTCTTCGTATTTCAGATTTAGTCTCTTCGTAAAGTTGAGGTATGATGTTTTCTGTGAAATATTTTCTGCCCGATATGTTATATTTTGGTTTAACTTTTCTCATCAAGTTTCTAAAGCCCATATTTTCAACAATTGATAACGACTGGTTGTCAAGTGCAATCATTTCACCTATCGCAATATTAATGTCTCTTGATCTTGAGTCTTTACGTGACCATTGTACAGCAAAACTATCTTCAATATTTTGTTGGCTTTTCAGACATACGAATGAATTAGCCTTTGAAGTTGGGAGTAGGCTCTGTGGTAGGTAGTTCTTCTGCTTGGATTTGTGACTGGGAGGAATCGACTGTGTTCGAACATTTGATAGCAGAACCTAACTGAGGTATCAGGGTTGGATGTCGGTGCTTAATATGGTTGTTCATACTTGTAGTATTTGCTGTTTATCCCTGCCCACCTCGAGAAATTATCATTTGGCATTGGTTACACTTAACTTTACGAGAATCACTGTCCAATTGTTCAAAAAACATCCATACCCGAGATTTTCTTATTGACATGATTCAATTTTAATTGAGCTTTCTCACTTTAATGAACACTAACAGTATTATCTTCATACAAAATCACCGCTCTGACGCTTACAATAGCAAAGATCAAGAAACAATGCGAGGTAAACAAAACACGATCCGACACGCTCGCAGGTAGCGTTTGCGACTTACGCGCACTGATATGTACTATACACTGGATAGAGGATGCGGTACAACGACGCGACTCCAATTGAGACATTTTGCAAGAGGATCTTTCAAATCACCAAAACCGTGATCGGCTTGGCCGACTAATCGGCTTGGCTGACTAGTCGGCTTCTTTGCAGCCGCCTAATCGGCTAGTCGGCTAGTCGGCCAAAATCATGATCGGCACATCTCTACAAATTATAGTCACTTTTCTTGCAGTGAAATATTTGGAAGTGACCCTTGACTCAAAGCTCAACTACTGGGAATATATCTGTAATGTTAATGAAAAGACAGAGCTGGCAGGAGCTATAGCTGCAGCTCGTGTGCACACACTTATCACATGGCAGCAAAATTGGGGTGTGAGCACTAGACATGCCGATTATGTGGTGGTCATGCCGGAGACACACTATTCGGTCGTGTTGTGTTGTGTCGCATCAGAAGGATATCGTTTTCATACATTAAGTATGGTTAGAAACATATTGGTGTGTTGTGTTTTGGCGTATTCTGTTCTGGTGCGACTGCTTGCAAGCGATTGCGCCAGAGCACAACCAGACAACACAACAGCATAATTAAACAACGCGTTTTCTTCACAGTGGGTTTGTTTAATGATGGTTGACATATCAATTGAACTTGTTTGGGAAAGAAAAGTGTTGTACGGCACAAAGTGCAAAGAATACAAGGACCAAACGATAAAGATTGCAGCTTGGGAGGAAAAAGCGAAAGTATTAAGTGAACCAGGTGAGTAAATAAAATAGTATTTTACTTTTCTTCTGAAAATGTAAATATCGTCGTGGTACATGCAAGAGGTCGCATGTGAAATTTGCAGGACTCAAAACCTTTGGTTATATTGATCATATTGTTTGCTTTCTGACCTTTTGCCTGTACCACGACGATGGATTAGATCACCAGTGCTGTGATTTTATGATTCAAACGTGATAAATAACTTATAAATTTTCACTCTTAAAAAATTATATTTGGATCAATTATTTTAGTAAATTATATAACGTTTAAACTTACATTCGAAAATGTTTTGTGTTTGAATGCGAATCAATGCTAGTATGTTGAATATTTTTTTTAAGTATCGTTTAATTAAATTTGAAGTTAGGTAGTTATAAACATTACGTCTTAAGGCGCAGCCCCTAGTAAAACTGCAAATTCCATCTCATAAATGTTACGAATATTTCCAAAAAAAAATTTCAAGTGGAAATCTGAATAAATCTATGGCTATTGAATCGGTTAATAACATTTTGTGAATAGTTCGTTGCAAAAATTACAAAATACATACTAATTAGCATGTTTTCTTTAAAAAAATGTAGTAAATCGTGGAAAGTACTTGATTTACTGAGTTAATTTAAGTTACGTTTAATAGATCTAAGTTATTTAGGCATGCATATTAATTTGTATCAAATTTCCACATTTTGTTCTAGAAATTTTTTCTTTAAATTTTTGATGAGTCAATTCAATGTAAAGAACTTACGTCTATTAAATGTAGTTTAAAACAACTCATTATATTAAGTAGATTCCGTGAGTTATTACATTTTTCAACGAAAACATGCTATTTTGTTTGAATTTTGTAATTTTTGCAAACAGCTTTTCGCAAATGCAATCAATTGAGGCATTAAAAAATTTTGTTCAGGCGAATTCATATGCTTTATAGACAATGATGCTTGATTGCTTATTCTACTGTTGAATTATCCAGCGTAGTCCTACGAATCATATGTATTTGCCACGGTACTTGCTCTTCTTGGCTGATGAAATATTCCTTATACTTATCTCTGACATAAATAGTGTCTTGAGATGGATTCCTTGACAAAGATTCATTATCAAGCAGACAAGAGTTGTTGCTGTTATCTGCAGTAGAATCAATTAAAATGTCTTCGGGTTCAAGTGTGTCTTGCGCTTTTTGGATTCTTAAAAAATTATGAAGGCAGCAGGCAGCTAACACAATCTTATCTACCATGTCCGGCTGTACTTGCATTGGTCCATGAAATACTCTAAATCGAGTCCATAAAATGCCAAAAGCATTTTTTACACATCTGCGTGCACGTGATAAGCGATGTCAATGAGTCTATCTTTGTGGTTTGGTTTCAACAAAAATGTTTTTAACGGAAATGCTGCATCAGAGATAATTGTGTATGGCATAGGTTGCGAATTTTGAGTCAATGGTTCATCCTGTGGAACATTCAACGCCTTCTGCTCAAATAATTTTCCCATCAATGATTTTTCGTATATGCCGCCATCACTGTTTCGTCCATACGCGCCCACGTCAATCATGATAAATATGTATTGAGCATCTACAAGCGCTAGCAATTCAATGGAATGTTGTTGTTTATAATTATTCAAAGTAGAATCAGCGTTGATTGGACAAATGATGTTCACATGTTTTCCATCTAATGCTCCAATACAATTTGAAAAGTGACAAAAATTTTTGTAGTCTTTTGAAATATTTCTCCACATTTCTTCTGAAGGTGTAGGCATAAAAATAGGTGACGTATTCTTCCAAATAGCTTCACAAACTTCTCGTAATATAAATCTCACAGTAGAAAACCCCATACGATAGCTAGTGAACGAAAAGTGTTTCCAGTAGCTAAAAATCTGGAAGTAAAGAAATCATAATTATTTTATCTGTTTCCAGTGTGTAAAAATCGGACAGTCAAGAATCCATAATTATTTCATCTGATGCCAGTAGCTGAAAATTGGACAGTAAAGAAATCATAATTATTTTATCTTTTACAGTAAATAAATGCAAGGATGAGTGGCCAAAGTTCAGAAACACTTTTGCCAGTGCGTTGGAACGACGTAGAAACAAAAAAAGTGGACAAGCTGCGGCAGGCTTTGTGCCATGGAAGCATGAAGAGAGTATGAGTTTTCTCCTTCCTTATATGGAATGTCGGTTGACAAAAACAAATATTATGACCCCACTCGAATCGACGTCTGCTTCAGCAGATGACCCTTTCGAAAGTGGTACAACAATCGCAAGTTATACTTGTAGTTATGAATCTTTTCGAACACGATCCAGTTTGGCCAGTGAAGAACCAAATAAAAAAAAGTAATTAGCAGATCTCTTCGATTTAATGAAATCCACCCGTCAAAAACTTAACGTAAAACAAGATATGGGTGAAACTGACTTATTCTTCCTGAGTATGAGTAAAGTAGTTAAAAAGCTGCCAAAACTGGCACAAACTAAACTTAAATTAAATTTTCACACCACTACCTCCCAAGTCGAAATATAGCAATAGGAAGACAAGGAAAACATTATACGACCGGCGATTAACATTTTGTCAAAACAAATAGTCCAGTCAGCTCCACAGGATCCGCTCTCCATAAACATCGAAGCTCCAGCAGACTTTCCACCACCAACAAATAGCCAGTCAACTCCACACACTCAGTTTTCAACAGACGCTCGGTTAACAACATCAAACTCAAACATAAAAACATATTATGAGAACATCGATTTTCAATACTAGACGCAATTAAAATTAATTATTCTTATTTTTATAATTTTTGAAAATTGTTGGTTTCTTTCTCAATCATATTCAAAAAATAATGTGAAATAATACTTGATTTGAATGTTTCAATTTAATTTTTAAATAAATCAAACTTCTTCTTCGTAGCTCTACAGCCCCTTTCGGGCCTTCGCTTAGGGATAGTTAGAGTATCTCATTGTGATGATCTCAATGTATCGGCACCCCACAAGGTGATACGATCATTATCATGCTTTGGCCGTGTGTCAGTCTACCCAGTTGCGATACGTTCTGATTTTAAACCAGCACGTATCATAACTGAACAGGCTTATAGTCCGTCCGAAGAACCACTCGAACTAAATCTCGTTCACGCCAACGAAACTTGAACCAAAGACCTTCGGCTTACAGGTTTAGTGCTCTGACCACTAAGCCACGCGGAAATCAAACTTACCTTGAACATAACGCAAATCTTTCTCTAGTTCCTTTTGATTTGCGAAACTTTGTATCTATTTTTTTATGTCTCCTTCAATCAGTGAATGAATTTCCTCAAATTGAGTTTCGTTCATTCTGAAGTATTCATGGAATTTCTCTTCATGACTTTCTAGTTCTTTAACCAGACAATGAAATTCACTTTTTTGCTATCTCCGTCTGTTAATGGGGTGAACCCAGTATCTTCTTTTTTTTTCTCTCAAGAAGAGTCATTTGTAAGGAAAATTGAAGATCTTCACCAAAATGACTATCCGAGTCCGACGAAAACATAACGTCCATATAAATACTGTAAAGGCAGATTAAAACTGCTAAAAGTTAAATAAAAACTAAAAAGAAGACAGGGATTCAATATTGAAAAAATGCCTGAGGACAAAATTCACACACTGTACTCAAACTCACAACCTTCAATGCAGCGCCACAATACGACGGATTAGTGTGCACACTCCATCTGACGCCACGACACAACACAACACACCACACACAACACAATAGTGTGTCTCCGGCATAATGCAGCGCTGCTTAATGCTACGTTAAGACGCGGCACAATATGAGTGAGTATGAGGTGTTTGATACAAGTTTGGTTGGTGGAAAGCAACGTTTGCACGTAGATGATGCACGTTATGTGAATGCGCACATAGTGCATCATCTACGGTGATACGCGACTAAGTGCATTTTGAATGGGCAAGTTAACAACTTCAAACTTGATTTGCTCTCGAGCCGCACAAGCTTTTTCAATATTCGTTTTTTAAGTGGATCGTATAATTTGGAACTCCTAAATGAAATCTCTTTCTTAGAAATAGCAGGAAAAAAAACAATATTTAAAGTTAGTTTTAAATTGCAAACACGCGTTAAATTTTATTGTGTGTTAGGAATTGAAAATGAACATGGAATTGTAAAAAAGTATATGATGTTGATTAAATAAAAAAAAGTTAACTTAAACTAATTTACTTTTTATTTGTTCATTTCAAAACGTTTAATACATGTTTATGTTTATTATAACAAAAAGAATGTGAAAATAAACTAAATCACTTTCCCAAAGGATCATTTTAGAACAAAGTCTGATTATAATCAATTAAATAAAATTTCAAAAAATGTTGTGAAATAGAGTATCAAATAAATGATCTTGATTAGTACTCTCAGAATCTGAAACAAAAAATGCATTTTGTGCATCAGAAGAGATTCAGGCAGAGCAAAATCCATGAAAAATTTGTGTGCTCTCTTGCGATTGGACCATTTGAGCCAAAAAATCTGAAACGAAAATCAAGAAGATAGGTCTTTGTAAGCGTTAGGGCAACAAATACCTTAGAAACGAGAACCCACTCAAATTTGTCGCAATATTATGGTTTGAAAATTGTACATTTTTCCTCTAAAATCAAAATGGTCCCCTAAACCTTATGTAGGTTGATATAAGATACTTATGTGTACGAAAATTTCAAATTGATCTAGGTACTCTTATTTTATTCGGGTTTTCAAGAAAATTTGAGTAAAAGTGTTTAATTGGAACATTTTAAACTGGCTGATCATTCAGAAAATTACATTTCCTGTACATTCCTCCTTCCCTGCCCCATCAGTTCTGATAAGATAATTTTAAGACCTGATTTGTAAAGATATCATTGAAACCTTTCACATGACACCCCCTAATCGATTACCGATGGGGGAAAGACATGTTAAAGATCACTCCCTTAAAACTCTCTTTCAAGAAGTCACCACTTTTGACCTTTCCACAAAGTTTCATGGCTGTAGCTTCTATAATTTTGAAGAAAAACTGCTGTGACATACAGCCAGATGGATAGACTGACAGACGGACTGATGGACACAGGTCCAGCAAATATACTTAAAACTTGAGTAGACTATACATATCGTATGATTTATGTAGTTAATATAGTTGAAAATTAGATTAGGTATTTTGTGGCTCAATATAAGTCCTTCTGTAGTCTGAGTGGAGTACTTGTACGGGATGAGTACTTTACTTATTCCGTAAGTCGAGGATCCTTGGTTCAACTCCTGTTTGTGGTTATAAGATTTAGTTTGAGTAATTCTTCGGATAGACTATAAGCCCGTTCAATAATGATACGTATTGGCTTAAAAATCAAAATGTATCGTCGCACACAACCAAAGCGTGATACTGATCATTCGTAAGGGGCTGTAGTGCTACAACAACAAAAATAAGTACTTCTGCTTTATGATATGTACGGTCAATTTCAGTGCAGGTTTCTGAATTTGGATTTGCATTAAAGATTGTGTAATAACCTCCGATACCCTGAAGCGACGCCCGGAAGAGATCTGCCATCGTTATACGAGTTGCAAACAAATTGACGAAACATCATTAAACACACTCGTGTGGATGATGGATGTCATCCGAATGATCGTTCCGGAAGCGGCTAGTTGACATGGGCAATAGGTTGACGGTTTGTCATCGGTAATTTGGCCGATTGTTTGGTATTTTTCATTGTGCGGTACTTCAGTTGGTGTCGCTTCGTGCCGTTAAGTCAATACCATAGAACAACGGAAAAGATGCTATCCGAAACGCATTACGCCAGATGCAGGGAACATTTGTAAAACTTGGATATTGCGTAGGCGCACTTAGATGTGAATATTGTTAACTCTTTTGTGGAGAAGTATTTTTGTGTCGTTGGTAAGCAATTAGTCGACTTGTCATTCAAGGTGATTCTAGAGTATTTCCTTCGTTTCTTGGTTCTCTTCTTCAGGCGGGTCAGGTACGTTTATCGGTCAGATTTTGAAGAATCGCACTTATATACGGATCGCACACAATCGTTTGTTGGTTACCTTGAAATCAGAAATGTGCAATTTGAACTCCGTATGCACAATTAACGCTTCTCCAAACTGTCTAGTGGGCTTCCCACTTTTGAATATTTTAAGAAATCTCATACCTTGAATACCACTTTCAGTCCAATTCGTTTCCTGAATTGCTAGTATGTTTGCTATTGGCTGGCCTGTTTTAAAAGATCTTTAACAGCGCCAGGACTGCTCAGTGATCTAACAATCCCGGATCCAATGCTTTAGTCTTTTTTCGGTTAGAGGTCATTGCCATAGGTCTAATTTATTCTGCAGTTTTGTTGCAGGTTTTGAAACAATGTGGGGTTTTCCAAGAACGGAGAACTAGCCCATTGTCCATTCGAGTGGGATACTTTCAATTAAGTTACCAGGCACAGAAGACTCACTCCCACCTTCTTACATGGCCGCAAAGTAGTTATAAGTAGGGAGTAGTAGCAGGGGTGCAGGTGTATTTGCAGTTATTGTCATTTCTCGGTACTTGGTGTCCCGTCATTGGGGAACCAGTAAACCCAATTCGCGACCTAGAAACATTAACTACCATATGTTCATAGGGTTATGGGTGAGGAATCATGAAAGCTGTGGGTTGGGAAACAGGAGATCCTCCCTTTTTTTCAACCGGACTTAAGACCATCTAGGGTGGAACTAGAAAATAGAAACATTATGTTTTTAACTTAAAGTAGCACCAATTTTTACGTTTATAAATTTTTGCATTAGTTACTTAGTTATATTTGTAAGGGAAAAGAAAACTTGAACTGGAGTTGCTTGGTATCATCAAGTGAAAGTAGAACGTCTTTAAAATACTAGACCACAAGTTTCGCACGCTCGGGATAAGGACTCAACCTAAGCGCCAGCGAAGGGGGAATAAATAAGAGTATTTTTGGAGGCCAGTATTCTTTGGGAGTGATATTTCCATAGCCAAGAAAATCGAGGGTTCCGTAAGGCCCTTTCGGCTTATATGTCAATTCCAATTCCTCAGTCAAATTTTAGTCCGTACATAATTTGGACTAAGATTCGACTGAAGAATTGAAATTGACACTTGAACACGATTTTTTGGACCTAGTTGCCTGTAATCTAACTATCAATCTAACTATCATACTATGTCCGTTAGGCATAGGAGTATGTTTGAAGTTTGCACAAGTTGAGATGTACTTCCGATTAGCACCATATTGACTCTGAGCATCTTTCCTATGAAGGTATGTATCAATCGTCTCACGGTCTTTCTGCTTTACAAATATAATCATGAGACCAAAATGGTGATTCCACACATCAACGAAGCCAGTTGCTCTGCGTGGAGACCCAAATAACGTTGACTTGACTCCGCTTAAAAGAACAACAAAAGCAATAATATCACTGACAACACGAAAGACAACAGTAGCAATTACAACAACACCGATGCCCAAGATATCGACGATAGAAACAATGATTACAATAACAAAACAGCAAAGATAGACAGAAAATTCACGAATGAACAGAAAGGACTGGACAACCTCGTGCAAGCGGAAATTCTTACGGTATTTGGGCGCAGCAAGAAAACATTGCAAACGCCAGAGGATCACCTAAGAGCGTAGCAAACAACAGAATATATTCGGGCAGAAATGGAAGGAGGAACTAAGGGGATTCAAAGCACAAAACTACTCCGACCAATACCGAGGAGATGCAAGCGCAGAATTTAAACTATAAGACGTCCCCACCAGAAAATATGCTGAATAGAATGATTCCCCTTTATGAATCTAAAGAAGAGTACTCTGTGCAGTGTAGCGGTTAGAGTACTCACTTTCCAAGTCGACAGTCCCTGGTTTAAGTATTGTTGGGCACACCAAGATTAAGTTCCAGTGATTCTTCTGGCGGACTTTACGCCCGTTCAGTTATAATACGTTCTGGTTTAAAATCTGAAAGTAGATGGGGACCAATGGTGATAAAACTATGAAGTGTATGAAATTTCTGCCAAGCCAGAGATCTCAACGGCTGTAAAACTACGGAGGCTGCAATGGGTTGGCCCCATGAGTTGTACGGATGAAAACCGGATACCAAAAAAGGTATTCGTGGAGAAAACTGAGGGGCCGACACCACTCGGGAAACCAAGACTCTGTCGGTGGAGACAATTGATCCTTGCTTGTGTCTCGAAATTAGAGGAAGCAGTCAATGGACCGAGGCAGGAAGCGAAGGCTCGAGGGAGTTCTAGTCCTATGAAGAATATACTTCCTGTGATGGGATCAGTTCATTGCCTACATAGCCAGCTGCTAGCAACTCTTTGTGTGTGTGGTGGTTGCTTCCAGTCAGGTGGAGTTGTCATTCCTGTCGATGGAAATGAAGGTGTAATGCATGCACAGTATGTATTGGCACGTAAAAGAAGCCCTCACCGCAAGTTTTCACTTATGGTCTCCTCCATTCCTTTCTCGGCCATAGGTGTTCGTAACCAACTCGTTATGCATAGTAAACTGATATAAGGTTGGTAAAACGTGCCACAGACTCCTTCTAGGCCACAAAGTATCCTTTCAGAGTACTGGGCACTGAGGACTGTACTCTGAACAAGAACTTGTCCACCGGAGTAGTCGAATCAAAGCCATTAAAGCTGAGGTACCAACTCTCCGTTATCCACGGTGTTGGGTCTTGAGCTTGTGTCATGATGTTCAATGACCGATTAGCTTCACTGCTTGGTCCGAAGTACGGAAGTACGGCATTATTGGTATCAGTGGTGCAGCAGTACTGAATTGCGGTCTATACTCCAGAGCTCTGGGGTCCATACCTGAGCTCCATCTAGGGGGATTCAAGTCATCTACCGGTCCAGATGTCCGCATTTGAATTTGATCCCTATCTAGATAGACATCTTGCTTGACTAACTGAGCTGGTTGTTTGTCAGGCTCTGGAACTCTTTCACCATCGGTCCCATCTTGTTGGTCAGCTCCTGTAGTAAAGACAGGACTACATCATAAACAGTTTTGCTCGGTGGTGCTATTGGAAAGTTTGCTGGGGTTCCAGACACTGAAACTTCTCCACTAGTGGTCCACTAGTGGATCCCTGAACATCAGAAAGAGACGCCACGTATTCTTTTTGCCTAGGTTTTTTGACACTGTTCCAAGCAAATGTGCTTGAGTTCTGGGTGGAGTGTCCGAAATTGCACGTTCGATCCGACTTCTGCATAGAGGACAGAGATTAAATGTTTGCAGGAGCTGCTCGAGACATATAAGGGGGAAGAGGTACTGCACTCCAATCTCAAGCTCGCAGAACCCTCGACGATGTCCTCATAGCAGATGCCACAATAGGCTGGTTGTACGTTCTTGTGATGGGTCCCATATTTATCTGGATTCCACTTGTTGCTCATGTCTGAAGGGGGTAAGATAATTTATAATTTAAAAGCATGGTAATCATTTTTTCCTGGACCCTAACCCAAGCGTCCGCAAATATATTGAACGCCTTTGAGCGACGGGTCCTGAGGCGAATAATCGGAGCGAAGCTAGATGGGAACCAATGGCGAATTTGATACAACCAGAAGCTGTATGAAATTTTTAACAAGCCAGAGGTGTCAACAATTGTAAGACTGCAGAAGCCTATTGCTGAGCTGACCATATAAATTGTATGGACGAACAACTGATACCCAAAAATGTATTTGCTGGGAGAACTGGAGGCCAGAGACCAGTGGGGAAAACGAGAAATCGGGATCGGCTTAGAATTCTTTCGGGAAGTCTCGGGTAATGGACGTGTTCAATCATTACAGATGGCTTAGTGGATAACTGAACCCAGTTGCATTAGCTCCCATCCCTTAGCAGCTAACATTTTTTAACATTTCTGCTTTGGACTGGCTTCCAAAGCCAAATATATATATAAAAAAAAACATATAAATGAGAATTGTTAATACTTTTTTTAAGAATATTTTCCCCCCTACAGCATTTAATTTACATGATATTCTTCAAATCATAATACATAAATAAAATTCATCGTAAATACATGCGAAAAAAATATTTTTAATTTTATCAAACATTTTTTACCTGGCGCGATTTAGACTTGTAAGTCGGCAGACCCAGAAAAATCGCTAGGAAATAAGTTCTACCTACATACGTGTGTCGCGCGGAAATTAAAATCACACATTTCCGCTGAAAATCAGAAAAGGATACATGTTTTTCGTTGGAAATTGAATAGCACTGAAATCTAACAAATACGATCAGGATTTTTAGTAATATTGTTAGATTGAATTTCCTTACTCAATTTTGGTTTTATTTTTGTAACAAGAGAGGAAAAAAGAGAATCATAAACTGTATTTGACGATTACATCGAATGTAACAATGTCTTTGGCGCCAATATGAAAATTTTCTATCCTATACTCAAATAAACTTTCCCCATCTGCTCGCAAACGAGCGGAAATTTATTGCTTTACAATTCAAATTGTAATCCGTGTAAAATAGTCTAGTCATGTCGAAGGAAGGAAATTTGCAATCCAAATAAACCCAACATGATTTCTAAATCGTGCGAAAATCAATAAATTATAGGTGCATGTACCAAAACTCCATTTCCAACCACCATCTTAATCAGAAGATGGTTTGGAAAATCCTGCACGCTACCATCCTCTGCATGGGTTTACGTTAAGAAAACGTACCCAGGATACGTAGGAAGCAAAGGAGTGCTTAGGATTATTGTCATGTACCGTGCTTTGAATATAATTCACTCGTCAAGTAAATATAAATTTTCTTGGTGTAAATTTCCGTAGTGAAATCCTTAACCCAATCCAAACATGGATTTATCTCCGGCTTACACTCTTGCCGATAAATTACATTTTAAGTTGCCTCCTCGTTTCCGTGCATACATTCATAGGTGTAACGGCAAAAATACATTGCTATCTGTTAGCTTTTTACTTTTCACGTGCACAATGAGAATGATTATGGCATGAAGCAGGATTCTTTGGTGTACACTCCTTACAAAAATTGGCTTTTGTGGCACTAATTCAAAGGCAGATTTGAATACACAGCCATTTCTCTTGGAGTGAAAGATAAAAAGTTTAATGCCATGCAATGTGGGTAAGTCTTCGTAGTGGTTTGTAATCAGTTCTGATTTTAAAACAATCCACAAGTTCAATTCTAATCCTTTTTGAAATTAGAGATGCTATAAAATATTTGCTCCATAATTTTGCTCTGGCGTGTCCCCTAAGCCATGCAACAAATTTTTTGCTATTCTAGCAAAGATTTGCTCTCCAATACACTTTTTTATCTACGCTACCCGTTCTAAGTGAGGTAAGGATACTTGTTTAAGTTTTTTCCCCATTTTTTTAAGCTTTCTCCATAAAATTCGCGTGCTGCGATTGAAATTTAATGAGCTGTGATACGTGCGATAAGAGACTTCTTTGGAAGTTGTTGCCAGAATTTTGGTAAACGGCAACCAGCACTTTTTCATAATGCCTTTCTCTTGTACTGAGATAAATCATAAGATATATGACTTATAGTGAATTATGGTTTGTGTTTAAAATGTTCAACGAAAGATACTTGGAACATTGCAGTAGCACTGATTGCTTTCATAGATTCCGTAAAACATGGATATTGTCAAAAGTGCTTTTGTGAGTTTTGTGTTTTCAATCAGATAAAAAGTTAAATGAGTGTTGAAAGAAATGATTTTTATCATGTTAAAATTGGTAAATGATTTGATACAATTGAAATTCGCACTGGCAGTTCAATTTTATTAGGAAAATATACTCAAATTCTAGTGTCAATACAAGAAGTAGATTTTTTGTTCTCACAAAAAAAAAATTTTCAAAAAAAAGCTTTAAATATTATATATGTAACACTAGCTGACCCGGCAAACGCTGTTTTGCCATGTATATTATTTCTAGGAAACATTTTTTTTAGTTCGATAAAAGTAAGTATTTACTATAAGTGTGCAGGGATGCACTTATAATCGAAAGCGTTATAAACAATAAAAGTATACTTTATTAGGGTTAATAAATTAATCTTTATTAAAGTAATGAATATATTTTCAATTACAATTCTTGATAGCTATCTAAAAATCAAAAATAATTATTCATATTTTTATTATCAATTATGACAGTTGAAAAAAAAAATTAATCTCTCAGCGTAATAGAGTGTACAATTATTGGTTAGTCCGTCTTTAGCCAACACAAACAAACTGGACGGTTTTCCCACGCGAGAACATGCCACATATAGTTGTCCATGGAAAAAGCATGTTGTTTCCAAATCTAAGCCATATACAGACAATGTCTGGCCTTGTGACTTATTGATCGTTATAGCGAATGCCAATCTAATTGGGAATTGAGTGCGTTTGAATTCAATTGGCACATCTGTAGGAATCATAGGGATTCGTGGCAGCAAAACATTTTCGCCTTGAAACTTGCCCTTCAAGATGATGGCTTCAATAAAGTTTTTCGACTAAACGTGTGCCATTACACAGGTTTAAGTTACGAAACAGAGTAATCGAAGATCCAACCTTCAATTTTAAATGGTGTGGTGGCATGCCTGGCAAATCCAATGAATTTAAAAACTCAATTGGATAATTCACAGTCTCGGTGGTATTACAAACTGCATCGATAGATTTGTATGACACCATGTCTCCAGGCAACAACTGTTGTATCTTTAAATTTCACCCATTGACGTCCACATTTTTAACTGCCAAAATCGCTCTTTCTACCAGCCACCTATGATTTGCATATTGTGTGTGTACGTCGGGAAATATGTGATCGATAAGAGTATTTTGCGAGTAGATGATTGTGCAGAAGTCCATCTGTAATTTAATGCATCCAGTACTTTCATGTACAGCAACTTTCCCATTGCTAATATCTAACAGCTGTTTAGAGAAAGTTTCGGCGGATGGATCCTGAAGCATTTGAACGCGCATGTTCAAGGTCAGTTGTACTTTTTCAACATTCCACCATAGTCGCAATGATTTTAAGCAAGCGTTGATTTCATCAGCGTACGTTGAACATGGAATAACGGGAAGTGTTTATCTGAAATCACCTGAAGGGAGTAACAAAGTGCCGCCAAATAGATTATCGATGTTTTTTATATCCTTTAGTGTCCTATCCGATGCCTCAAGCGAATGTTTGTGTGCCATAGTGCATTCATCCAAGATAATAATCTTACATTGTTTCAGCACTGTGGCCATAGACGATTGTTTTTTTATGTTGCACACTGCATCTGGATTATTTTGAATGTTCAATGGCCGCTTAAATGCTGAATGAGCTATTCTGCCTCCATCTAATAAAGTTGCTGCAATACCAGAATATGCAACAGCCAATGCGATGCCGTTTTTTGGTCGTATCTCGGCAAGAAGTAGCGAAATAAAGATTGTTTTGCCAGTTCCACCTGGTGCATCCAAAAAAAAGAATCCTCCTTTTCCCGCTTAAACTGCCAGCATGATGCGGTCGTAAATAATTTTTTGTTCATCATTTAGTAGTGGAACATTGCGACTAACAATGCCTGCCAATTCTACAGTATCGTACTGTAGTTCACGATTCATATCTATGTTGAGTAAATCTAATGCACTTTGATTCGGTGAGCTCATACCGAAATGACTGATTGATAAATTCGCAATAGCAATGCAAAGATCCTCGATAGCAATCAATGCTTCATTGTACATTGCATCACTGAATGATGTCGTTAGATCGTTGCACCTTGTACGATGTCAATACAATATATCATCGGTCATTGAATCTTTGTGATTATCCCACAACATTTGTGCTCGGGCCGGGAAAAATGTAGTCAGTACTATGGCAAATAGTAGACAAATTTGTGTTCCTGTGCAGTTTAATGCTGCTTCAGCAAGCATACTGTCCCAATGATTGTCGTCTTCTAGCAAGCCTAGAGCAAGCTTTATACGTAGGATACTGTTGTCCATCTACCTTACGTATATCTTGAAATGATAATGGCCCGGTGACATTAACCTGTATATACACGACCCAAACTATTCAAACTGAAAGCTTTTGGACTTGTTGGCATGGATGGACTCCTATCTCTATTCTCGTATATGTTGTGTTAGTTACTGTCGAACTACGCCCAAGCCATTTTATCCGTCCTCTAGTGTTCCTCAAGGTTCCATTTTAGGTCACCTCCTATTCTTAGTGTTTATAAATGATCTTCCTTCGGTGATCGCCTCCAATTGCTTACTGTATGTCGATGTGTTTAAATTCTTTCGAGGCATCAGTTCTGTATAAGATTTTCAATATCTTCAGATGGACCTGACTGCACTAAGTAACTGGTGTTCGTCTAATTACCTCTGTTTTAATGTTGCCAAATGCTATAAAATGGCTTTTTATCTAAATCAATCTCCGCTGACTTTCTCCTATATGTTAAATGAAGTCCCACTTGCTGCTGTGAGCTCTGCTAAGGTTCTTGGTGTCACTTTTGATCCTAAGCTCAATTTTGATGCACACATTCTAATTGCAACTACTAGGGCCTCGAAAATATGGGGACTTATTTTCAGGCATGCTTATAAATTAAACAATATATCTACCCCCGTCCAGTTGTTTGTCCGTCCTTTCCTTGAATATTGCTCTGTAGTTTGGTCTCTCCGACACTCCTACCTCGCCAACTATTTAGAGAATGTCCAGCGAAAATTTACTCGCGTCTTGTTTTTGCCTACTCTGTCATTCCATTGCATGTATCTAGATCAGTGTTTTCTATATCAACTCTACCACAATCAAATTTCATCAACATTAATTGCAGACTTACGTTTTTGCCAATCATCGCGTTCTTTCCGGGCAAATTTATATTTTCATTCTCCCATTATACGAATGGTAAGGAATCAAGAAAAGCTTGAGCTTGGTCCTTCTTCTGACTCATACCTTGCTTTTAAATTGAGATTAAGAAGCTTGATTTTTACAACTCAATTGGAGTAAATATTAGACTTTTTTGTGGTTTAATTTAATGTTACATGCATATTTGACTAAGTAAAGGGTGATTCATAACAAGTGTACACATTTTTGTCGAAAAAGAAACATAGTTTTTGTAAAGATTGAGCTGTAATGTTTATTTATTATAAAAATTTGGTTCCTAACAATTAAATATGAAACATTACTTTGGGCATATGTGCACCTAGTGCTGCTCAAACGATGCTTGTAATTTTCGATGACATTTTCGCACGTTTCCTGCGTTATTAGGCGTATGTTGGCTCGAATATTGTTTTTTAATGTTTCAGTAGTCTAGGGAGCATCAGCGTAAACACGATCTTTCAGAAATCCCCAAAGGAAAAAGTCACAAGGAGTCAAATCACACGATCTCGCCAGCCAATTTATGGGTGGACCAAAAAATTCACATAGAGCGCGAAATGTTTGCACTGGCGATTCATTATTTTTGTTTTAACAATAATAAAACGTTTGGCTGATGTGTATGATACCATACTTAGAATTGTTAAAGACCAAGCTGTCATAATTTGTCAATATATGGACCTAAAATTGGTGATAAATAAGAGTTAAGGCCCATTCACCTGTGTACACTTGTTATGAATCACTTACTTTATATCATTGAATTACTTTTTATATTGTCGCGTGTTATGGTTCGCGGCCAATAATTTTAATGTTCCGGGAAAGTGATAACGCAATGTCTTTTGAATTAAATTAAAAGAGTTTATTTAATTAAATTACAAATGCACAATCACTTATTTTACTATTTCACAATTTTAACTAGAATCTAACTTTCACTTGTCCATAAATTTCCATCGCAATTGTCTTCTAAAATTACTTCACAATCACAAAAATCACATTTCTATTACTCGAACAATATCGCTTTTCTATTCGCTTCACAACCTTACTATCGCGGTTCTAATGAATGATACCCCCGATTCATTCAGCTTGCCTTTATATAGGGTCTCTACCTATTCACCCATTTCTCGTACATTGGCGAATGCTCTACCGAGAGGTACCTGGTAGATTCGAGCCAATTAATGTATGGAGTGACGTCACTTTCAGATGTTGATCATGCTTGGTGGGTTCTCGGGGTTTCGAGTGAATTCATTTTGTTGATGTTCTTAATGGTTGTGAAAACAATTGCGACAGTAGCTCGCAGAATTCTTTGTACATGTAACAATATTAACTTTTTCACTCAATTCTAATTTTCATTAATGTTCTTTTCTGTTTGTTTTGTTTCATTTTGTAATAGGATTATGTTTGATCTGGTAAATCGAATTTAAATAAATAAATATTGATGTGTTACCAGGGTAAGGACTGCTTAAAGTATGAGATGAACATAAGACGCAAAACAAAAAAACAAGCTCAAGTACATGATAATCATATTGAAGCTTTTCCAACTTAATTCAGGGAATATAAGTACCCGCTTGTTTTGATATTATTGAATTAAATAGTTTATTTACAAAACTTCTCTAAGAGCCGCTTTCTCATACTATTTTAATTTGTTTAATAGCTCTTGCATTTATTTCTCTTCCTTTTCCATAGCAAATTATCACTGATACAAGGCTAAATGCTCTAGAAATAGTTTGAACTTTAAGCAAATGAACACCAATGCGTTCTTTTATTTTAATTAATCAAATAAATGTTCTCCAACTAATTTATCCAATGTTTTCTACAAAATGTTTTCCTTTTCATATAATTGAATCTTTACAAGTAAACTTAAATAAGTTGAAGTATAAATTGAATTCCAAACATATATAGGTATCTATTTATCTAAAATGTGTGGCTCAAGGAAATTTTACAAGCTTGTTCCGCCTGACGAAACAAACACGCATGAACATTTTCAAACATTAATTTCTTATGTGCTAGTATTTACCTCTTTAACTCAGAATGGATGCATATCTTACCTTATTAATCAATCTTAAATCCTACACATGTTTTTGTCACAGTACATTATACCTATTCCTCTTGTTATGAGATTATTGATACACGCTTGTCCCTTATCGTCCCCTTTAAGGAGTATAATACGATTATGCAGAAACATATAAGCCAATTGATGTCGGACGTGTGCATATCACTCATGGTTACTTGAAATTGCTTCAGTAAAATCTGAAAAGCCGCACATAAATATTAGCTGTACTTTGCATGTCCGGCTCTTTATGAATCTACTCTGCATTGGAGTTACATACATATTCCGTCCAGCCCAGAGGTTAGTATACAAGTATTCATTTCAGGAACGTTACATGCGAGAAAATCACATTGAAAGCGTCTCGTGAAAGGATAAGCGATGAATTGAGAATATTTGGCCTCTGTTTGCCAAACGACTTTATTGCCTGCCAATATATTGACATATCAATATCCAAAATATGTAGACAAGATGAACGACATCGCTGTCAAACGGAAAAGGCTGCTATCGTGCGGGTAAGCGGACGACGACGAGCCAGCATCAGGCTGCTAGCCAACCAACCAAACCATTTAAACAGCTAGTCCTGCTAGCCAGCCAGTTAGCTTTCCAGTCAGCCAGTGGCGTTACATGTGTATGAGAATGCACTTATCCAAAAGCATATCTATTTTGTTGCGGCATCCTTCGACAGCAGGACCCAAGTGAATGGATTTTTAGCCTTAAGCCGTAGAGGAAACAGGCAGCACTGTAGAATGAGCCTAAATGTCCTGCAAGTTGTTCGTTCCCATGTGCGAGAAATATCTTAAAAAGGATATGATCAAGGCCGGAAAGCAACAAAATGCATAAATTCAAGAGCAAAATTTATGTCCCTTGGAGGTTTTCTATTTGGTTTATTGCATGGATTGTTAAAGACAACTGGGAAGAATCCAGAGCATTTACCAAGGAGAAACTATGGTGACTACTGAATTTAAAGAACACTTAAAAAATTGATTGTAATCGACACCAATTCGTCTAGCTTTGTTTAAAAAAAATATCAGCATTGAAAATTTGACAAACCTATTGAACTGACTGAAAATATTGATTCTAGGGCTTTGTAAAATGAACTTTACAAGGACCTATAAGTTTTGTGTCCTTCTTGTCCATCTGTCCACGCATCACAGTAAGTTTTCTCAGAAACTATTGAAACTACAAAGCCCAAACTTCGTAGAAAGATCAAAAGTGGTCGTCTCTCAAAATTTAGTTTCTTTTTATTGGTTAAAAAATGTCCCAACCAAACTTTATTTTTGGTTGGGACTTTTTTTAATTGGTTGGGACTTAAAACAAGTCCCAACGAATACTTTGTTTTTGGTTGGAACTTTTTTTATTGGTTGGGACTTAAAAAAATTCCCAACCCAAAAAATAAGACCCAACCAATACTTTATTTTTGGTTGGGACTTTTTTTATTGGTCGGGACTTAAAAAAAGTCCCAACTAATACCTTATTTTTGGTTGGAACGTTTTTTATTGGTTAGGACTTGAAAAAAGTCCCAACCAAAAAAATAAGTCCCAACCAATACTTTATTTTTAGTTAGACATTTTTTTTATTGGTTGGGTCTTAAAAAAAGTCCCAACCAAAAAAATAAGTCCCAACCAAACTGTATTTTTGGTTGGGACTTATTTTATTGGTTGGGACTTAAAAAAACTCCCAATCAAAAAATAAAATAAGACCCAACCAATACTTTATTTTTGGTTGGGACTTTTTTTATTGGTTGGGACTTAGAAAAAGTCTCAACTAAAAACATAAGTCCCAACTAATACTTTGTTTTTGGTTGGGACCTTTTTTATTGGTTGGGACATCAAAAGTCCCAACTAAAAAACTAAGGCCCAACCAAAACTTCAGTTTTGGTTGGGACTTTTTTAAAAAAAGTCCCAACTAATACCTTATTTTTGGTTGGAACGTTTTTTATTGGTTAGGACAAAAAAAAGTCCCAACCAAAAAAATAAGTCCCAACCAATACTTTATTTTTAGTTGGGACTTTTTTTATTGGTTGGGTCTTACAAAAAGTCCCAACCAAAAAAATATGTCCCAATCAATACTGTATTTTTGGTTGGGACTTTTTTTATTGGTTGGGACTTAAAAAAAAGTCCCAACCAAATAATAAGACCCAACCAATACTTTATTTTTGGTTTGCACTTTTTTTATTGGTTGGGACTTAAAAAGAGTCCCAACTAAAAAAACAACTCCCAACAAATACTTCATTTTTGGTAAGGACCTTTTTTATTGGTTGGGACTTAAAAAAGTCCCAACTAAAAAAATAAGTCCCAACCAATACTTTATTTTTGGTTGGGACTTTTTTTATTTGTCGGGACTTAAAAAAAAAGTCCCAACTAATACTTTATTTTTGGTTGGAACTTTTTTTATTGGTTGGGACTTTTTTTAAGTCCCAACCAACCAAAAAAGTCCCAACCAAAAAAATAAGTAGCAACCAATACTTTATTTTTGGTTGGCACTTCTTTTATTGGTTGGGACTTTAAAAAAGTCCCAACCAAAAAAGAAGTCCCAACCAATGCTTTTTTTTGCATGCTAAAAGTGAAAGAAATAGAGAAAGGGGACTCATGGTATACTAAATAAATTAATGACAAAGAAATGCAATTTAGAATAGATCCGGGTGCTGAAGTAAATATTATTGCTTATTCAGTGTTTAAAATGATAGAAAATGGGACAATTGTTGAGCCTGTTAGTTGGGACTTAAAAAAAGTCCAAACTAAAATGAAAAGTCCCAACCAATAGTTCATTTTGGTTGGGACTTTTTTTATTGGTTGGGACTTAAAACAAGTCCCAACCAAAAAAATAAGTCCCAACCAATACTTTATTTTTGGTTGGGAATTTTTTTATTAGTTGGGACTAAAAAAATAAGTCCCAATCAATGCATTGCTTTTGGTTCCGATTTTTTTTATTGGTTGGGACTTAGAAAAAGTTCCAACCAAGAAAAAAGTCCCAACCAATGCTGTTTTTTGTATGGTTAAAAGTGGAAGAAATAGAGAAAGGGGACTCATGGTATACTAAGCAAATAAATCAGAAAGACATGCAATTTAAAATAGATTTGGATGCTGAAGTAAATATTATTATTTATTCAGTATTTGATATGATAGAAAATGGGACAACTGTTGAGCCTGTTAAGTTAAAATTGGAGGCCAGTCAGTGGCGAATGTAGAAGAATCCATAATTGCTAATGTGGATTCGTCTCCAATTTTAGGATTAAGAGCGTATGTTAAGCTTAAATTAATCAAGCGCCAGATAATCTGAACTGAAAATCTAGTTCAAGAGAGAAATTTATTCGGAAAAAGTGGTCCATTATTCGGGCGATTGGGTAGTCTTCCAGACAAGTGTAAAGTTTAGTTAAAGAAAGATGCGGTTCTAGTTATACATGCACCTCGCCGCGTTGCGAGCAGTCTTAAAAATAAAGTGAAGACCAAATAAGTTGACATGAAAAATGCAGGAATCATAAAAAAACCGATAAATCTGTTAAATTATGCTTAGAGCCCAGGGATTTGAATAGAATCGTTATAAGAGAGCCTTTCCAAATACCACGATTATCAGATTTATCGTTGCAACTCGAAGACATGAACATGAAGATGGATTTTGGCAGGTTCCACTGGAGGAAGAAAGTAGCAACTTGTGTGTACTCAGCACGCCGTTCGGAAGTTATAAATTTTTAAGGCTGCCATTTGGGCTCAATTTCGCTCCCGAGCTATTTCAAAAACTAAATACTAAATATTTTAGTCATCTACCGGGTGTGTTTGCCTATTTGCACGATATTTTGATTTGTGGAACAAATAAAGTGGTATACGCTAGCAATCTGGCTAATGTTCTTAAAATAGCGAGTGAATTAAATATTAAACTTAATCTTATAAAATTGCAATACTTTCAAAAAGCTGTAAATTAAATAGGCTTGGTATTTTCAAAAGAGGGTGTTAGAATCGATAAATCTAGGATTAAAGCTATTGAAAACATTGAAATCCCTAAAAACAAAACAGAATCGCAATGATCGTTGGATTAGTCAATTTTGAGAGGAATTTCATTCCAAACATGTCACAGATAACAGCGCCTCTAAGAGAGCTATTGAAAGAGATTTGTTCATATACACAGTTAGAAGCACACTCCAAAGTATTTGAAATAATGTAATTGTTTCAAAATCTCCAGTGTTGCAAAGTTTCAATGAGAACATTCCAATGTATATCCAAGCTGATGCTTCTCAATTTGGAGTTGGAAGTTGTCTTATGCTAGACAACAGACCGGTTTGTTTTGCATCGAAATGGGTGGAAAGCTGTAGTTTTATCAGATCACGGAAAGCTATAGTTTTATCAGATCACAAGCCTTTTGTGGCAATTTTCAACAGATTAATGTCCCAGATTCACTCCAACAGGTTGCAGAGGAGAAAACTAAAATTATGGAAATATGATATTGAAGTCAGCTACCTCCCGGGAAAAAAGATACACATAGCGGATACACTGTCTAGAAGTATCAAGGAGAAAAATTCGGCTCCTGTTGACTCGACATCAAATATTTTTATTTATTCGCGCGATTTTTCCATTTTCGAAGTGCACCAAATTCCACGAATGCAATGCCTTACAAGCAAGCACCTTCTGCACTTCACCAGGTAATGCAAATCGCAATCATTTTAACGGTTACTGTGGAGGACTTCTCTTGGAGAATTGATCCGTAAAAAGGTTTTTATTGAGAATCTGCACACAAACAACCGTTCTCCCGTACCGCACAATCCACCAGCACCAGACGAGCTCGGCGACAACTTTCTACTTCTCCGCGTAGCTTTAGGTCCGAATTTCCACTCAGGAAATCCTTAGACGACACTTGTTTCACTTGTTCCGATTCCTTATTAAATGTTCAATTCGGATTTGTTAGTCCACTGCATCACTCACAAAAGGGGGGAACGGGCTCTACGCGCATGAACTTTTCTTAATATCCTTTCCAGAAACTTATCTGTGGGAAACTACTGTATTTATTTCACTACGAACGCGGACTTTCGATAGGTTTCCACTTTAATTACTATTAAGAAGCAGTACGAACCTTCAAACATAGAAGAGCGATGCAATCCAGCACATCATCTTAAAGAGGGAGCGACCCGAACCCGATCGCTGCCCATTCCGCCCTCACCGCTGCTCGTAACGCTCTCGTCCGGAATCAAGTTCCCAATGCCATTCTCCGTTCTGCTCAACGAGCCTCTTTTTCCATCTACTTGCCCGAGTTCTCGTCATGGTGGCGACGGAAAATTCGGGCCCAACTGGAATTTTGCAATTTTCTTCGCTTAATTTCGTAGCAATGGTGTTGTATCTTTAATTTTTTTTTAACATATCGTTATTTGTTTTATTTGTTAGCAATTTTCTGAACTGATTTAAAAATTCAGTTCCAGGTTTATTATGACTGCTTTTTAGACTAACTGGTATAAGTCAGTTCGTGATTTTATTGCTTTCCACATTGTTGTTAGTGAATTGAAATTTTCTTGTAGGCTCATAGAGTAGGGATCGGAAAATTTTTTTATCGATAATGGTACCGGTGATAGTGCGGGGTTTATTTCAGGTTAGTATTACGAGGGCCATTTGAAAAGTTTCTAGCCTTTTTAAGAAAAACACATAATGCAAGCCATACAAAAATTTATTTCACGACATAGTCTCAATGTAAGTCAATAAATTTGGTCAAACGCTTTTCCTAACCCTTGAAGCCATCAGAAATAACTTATTTAGGTAAAACTGAAAAAAACAGGCTTACTGCCTCTTCAACTTCGGTATTTGACTCAAATATGTTTCCCACCCAGAAGTTTTTCAACTTGGGGAACAAAAAAAGTCACTCGGAGCTAGGTCTGGTGAGTAGGGTGGTAGCTGAAGCAATTCAAAATTCAATTCGTCCAATTTTGCCATTGCGACAATGCATGTGTGGACTCACGCATTGTCTTGATGAAAAAGCACCTTCTTCCTCGCCAAGTGTGGTCACTTCTTCTTGAGTTCGTCTTCAATTGGTCCAGCAACGCAGCGTATTAGGGTCGGTTTACGGTTTTACATTTTTGAAGGTAATCAACCATAATTACTCCACGGCTGTCTCAAAAAAACTGGTGCCAGCACTTTTCCGGCAGAAAAATGACCTTCCCCTTCTTCGGAGCTAGTTCCCCCATCACTATCCACCATATTGACTGTTGTTTAGTCTCCGGAGTATAGTGATGGATCGCGCAAAACTCTGTGGTCGATCGTCAACAAACGCGGCACCTATCGCGCGGATTATTTTTCCATGCATAAATCTTCATGTGAAATCGTATGCACCCGTTCAGTTGATATCTCACAACCCTCAGCAGTTTCCTTAATTGTTAATCGGCGATCTTCTATCACGGTTGCGTGCACTAAACTAGACTACATATATCTTCAGTTGAAACAGTTTTTGGACGACCAGAACGATCATCGTCATTCACGGTTGTAAATGAGGGGACGATTCACCATACACGGAGTGTAAATATTCTTTCACTTCCCAAGTTATTTCTCTTTCAAATAGAGGTACTTTATCACCGCGCAATTCTCGATTTTATCCATTGTTCTTAATAAACGTCACCTGTCAAATATGGAAGGGTACCATGTGTTTTGTAATGATCGGAATGACATGAAATTTTTATGGCATACATATGTCAAGGCCATCTTTTGGTTGGCAAGAGAACTTAAATGTAAGGCCGGAAACTTTTCAAATGACCCTCATAATAATTTTAATAAGTTGCGTATCAAATTGTTCCGCACTTATTGCGTTATTATTATTATGATTGCTTTTTTGCGTGAAAGTCCTTCAAGCAGCTTACCTAGGCAGCTGCTCGATTACTACAAGGACGTGGAATATTAGACCAGGAGCTCAAGACAGTGCTGACAAAAGAAGCGAAAAAGACCGCAAATAAGCTCTTTCAAAACGTGTCATAAAATAGGGTTCACACGGAAGCCCAACAAGAAGAAATCCCTGACGTGATATAGGAGAGAAAAAGCCAAGACGAAAACCTTTGCACATCAATTTTAGCGATAGAAGAACGGAGGAAATCCGTAAAGCCATTCTCAATGATAATGAGTTGAAAGAATTAATGGAGTACGTACAAAAAGGTTGGCCCAAAAATAAAACTAAAGTTAAAGATATTATTGAAAAGTACTGGCAAATTAAAAATGACATTTACTGTGGAACTGGTCTTCTTTTTTATGAAGATGCACTCATCATTCCAATTGATGTTCGTGCACAGATATTGGATAGTCTGCACAAACGGCATCTTGGGATAACTAAAACAAAGGAGGTAGCAAAATTAACTGTGCATTGGCGATATATAAATAGGCAAATAAAAGATTTTATAAGTAGCTGTCGGACATGTGAGAAATATCAAAAATCAAATTCTAGGTCTCCATTGATTCCACATGAAATTCCAAATTTGCTATTTAGTAAAGTGGCTTTTAATTTATTTGACTTCCGAGGAAAGCCGTTTTTAGTTTTGATGGATTACATCTCGAAGGGGTTAAATTAATTACAATGTAAAATAAGGCAATGCTTTCAAGTTTACAATAATAAGGAACTTGTAAGGCATGCAAATAGTAAGCCGTTTCTAATATGATGAATGAAGCATTGTAATTGTTGAATTTTAAAAACGGTAAAGAAAACAAATTAATAAAATAAAAAGGGGAGATGTTATATATTGAAATTAACAAAAAAAAAAAAAAAATAAAAGGGGAGATGTTACATATTGAAATTAATTTTAATATAGTTAGAACATAAGAATATGATATTTAGATGTTAAGCTGAAATATTGTATTATAGTTAGTACATAAGAATGTGTGAAATGTTAGTCAGTTTTCGGTAATAAATAGTAGGGCACAGTCATAGAAATGAGTCCGTCCTCTTTAAAAGACAGAGCTATAAAACACAACAAATAAGTGGGAAGTCGAAATTCACTCAATTTTGTTAGTAATAGTATGATTTTTCGATTTTAAATTTTCTTTAATAAAATCTTCATGGTAGCTTTAAATTCGATAAAATTCAGTACACAAATGGTTATTTATAAGGTTGACCTGCCCTAAAAGCATCACAAAGATCAATAGTTTGTAACAAGCAATATGCGCTGTTTTACTTTGAAAACATATGGTTATAGAACAATATAAGCTTTTCACAGACTTAGACACTACAGGTTTGCTAGGATTTGCATGAAAGTTTCAAGAATGATAGGTATCATGAATATCTCTGAGCATTGGTGCAGTTATTGGTATCAGTAATCGCAAAACAAAAAAAATGGTTTTTTTAAATAAGAAGAATGAATAATTTTGAATAATTTTCCCCAACTTCAACGTTTAAGGTACATGTTTTTAATATTTGATCCGATTTAGGTGAAACAAGCCGAGGATGCAGGAGAGAGCTCCTAACAGAAGGGCTTTGTAACCATGAATCGATGATTTGAATTATTCACCCAATACTTGTTTAAAAAATCGTTCAAATTCATCCAAAAGAAGCAAAGTTTCGTTCACAAGCACATAACAGCCGCGATCTTTTTAATTCCTTAAATTTTCATAAAAATCCGAAGAAAATAAGAGCACCTTGGTCGATTTGAAATATATATTAACTATCAATATGTGTTATTGCTTTTGTAACTCCATACAATTGTGTTGTTAGTTTGATTTACAGCAGTAAAAACCATCGTGTCTTTATTAAGCGGTATATTCAGTGCAACTGATTCCTTTTACAAAAGATCACAAAGTAATGATAATGCAGTAATCTGATATACGTGTAATAGAAGTGAGAGAGAGAGAGAGAGAGAGAGAGAGAGAGCAAAGGAATTTTAGAACTATTATTACTGTGTTATGTAAATGTATTTCAACAGTCTCCCATGACACAAGGTCGATCTATTGCTCTTTCCATCGTAACAATTCAAAGTAACATTTCATTATTTTTCAGAATTCATAGTGCAGAAAAATTAAGTTAACAATGCACCAAAAAAATTTTGATTCGTATTTATGATAATATAAGTAATTTAACGAATTTTTGATGATTGTTCTTGGCGAGCACTTCTGTCAGAATATCAGCAACCATTTCTTGGGTAGATGCGTATTTGACGTCTATAATGCCCTCATTGAACATTTGCCTGATTTGATGAATGTGCACATCAATATGCTTTGTGCGCGCATGGTAAACAGGATTCTTCACAAGTTGCAAGGCACTCTGGCTGTCTCCATAAAGCAATGATGATCCATTGATAACGTTTTTAAAACCCATCTTAGCCAACAGACTCCTTAAGAAAATAATTTCTTTCTTTGCTCGGGACATGGCAAGGTACCTGTACTCTGCTTCCGTAGAACTCAGAGCTACGACATGTTGTTTTCGAGGTTTCCAAGATATGGGGCCACTACCAAGTGTAAAAATGGATCCCGTAAATGACTATCTTTCATCATTACAACCAGCCCAATCAGCATCAGCTTATCCCTACAAAGAATTACCTGTTTTAGAATAAACGATTTTTAACTTTATCTTCTTTGTAGCACTACAGCCCCTATTGGGCCTTCGCTTAGAGATAGTTAGAGTATCTCATTTTCATGACCGTATTGATTTTCGGAAGTTGGTTTGGTCAGTACCATGCTCCCGTGTGCTTGCTAAGCTATAATATTATCTGATTAAATCAATACATATCACCACTGAGTGAACACTCGTAGTCTGTCCGAAAAATCCCCTGAACTGAATCACGTTGCTCCCAACGAGACCTTCGGCTTATGGGTTCATGTTCTAACCACTAGGCCACAATTTTTTATAGTGGAGTTTAAATATTTCGAAATATTCCTCGCAGACTTCAAATGCGTTGAATGTAGATCCTGATTGAATTGCGATAGCCTTACCACGCAATGTAATATGTGCTGTTGCGTCATCAGTGCCAGGTACATAAGAGATCCGATTATTGACTGATACATTTTTAAGGCAGCATTTCCACAGTTTGTGCAGTCACTGCAAGATTTTAAGATTATTCCTCGGTTGCGTGGCGTTGATGTCGAGTTACATTCCAGCATACGATTCTCCTGAAGAAAGTTTTCGATGAATTGTTTTTGGTTAATTGTTCTGTCTCCTCGTTCTACATTTCGGCATATTTCAATTCCTAGAAAGTATTCTGCAGGTCCTTTATCAATCATGTTGAAATAAGATGAAAAAGTTCTTTTGATGTTGTTTAAATTATGCTGATGAGAGCTTGCGTTCAGCATATCATCGACATAAACAACAATGATGTTCGTTTTTTCAGCTCTATTCATTTTATAGGCACAAGTGTCCGCTTTACATTGAATGAAACCAATTTTATCCAATGTCTCATCCAACTTCTTGTTCCATTCGCGTCCAGATTGTTGTAATATATCTTTTATCAATTAAAGTTTTAGGCTGCTCCATATATATCTTCTCTTCGAGTGTGCCGTTCAGATATGCAGCAGTTACACCCTCTTGATGCAACAAAAAATTAAATTCAGCAGCCAACGCGAGGACACATCTTACTGTCGAATAACGTGCTACCATCGAAAAAGTGTCATTGTAATCAATATTCACTTTTTGACTACAGCCTTTCGCCACAAGTCTTGACATGTAGCGAACTATTTTTCCTTTTTGGTCGGTATTAATATTGAATACCCATTTACATTTTATGGGCTTCCGACCTTTTGGCAAGATTACCAAATTCCAGGATTGGTTCTTTATGATGCCATCATATTCTGCTTGCATTGACTTTTTCCACTCATCTGCTTGTGGACCTGAAAGCGTATCTTCCGCAGTGAGGGGATTTTCTGCTTGATATACATCCATCAAGTTGATTGAGTTTTGTTTTCCGGTTCGAATTAGGCACGGTCTTCCTGGCTAAACCGTCCTGATAGTTCTGGGTCAACCTCCTTCATTATAGAATTTCGTAATTGGTTTTTCTTTATCTTGTTCATTTTCGTCTTGATCGCTTTCGTAAACTTCATCACTGTCCACGGGTTTGTTTGGTGATATAGTCTTACTACTAAAGGTCTCTCCCATTTCCTCGAATGTTTCACTTTCCACATTTTCTTCTTCGGGTTCATTATCGAAAATGACCGACTGATAATCGTTATTTGCGTTTGTATCACATTCGTTTTGCAAAAATATTAGATCTCAGCTTTTGTACATTTTCCGTGAATTGGGTTCATAAAGTCGGTAAGCCTTTGCTTTTTCGCTATATCCTACAAATACATATAACTGGTATTCCTTTCGGATCAAATTTCGACTTACTTGTCTGCTTATTTAGCATTATTACTCGGCATCCGAATTTTTTTATGTGTTTTACTGTTGGTTTTACTCCATGCCAAGCTTGGAAATGGGTAATTTTTTCAAGTGATCTGGTAGGCGCTCGGTTTTGCAAATAACATGCCGTATTCAAAGCCTCCGCCCAATACGACTCCGCTTGAATCAACATACACCGAGCCATTTCGATCAGTGTGCGATTTGCACGCTCAGCCGCATCATTCTGTTGCAGTGTGATACCATGCTGAATGAGATATTCTATGAAATCACGACTTAAATACTCTTTTGCATTATCGCTGCGAAACATTTTTATTTTACACCGCGTCTGGTTCTCTGCGATTTGCTCAAATGTATTTAACACACTAAGTATTTCACTTTTTTGCTTCAAAAATTCAACAAACATCATTCTGGTGCAATCGTCTATGAAAGTGGCAAAATATTTTGCTCAAAAAATCGAATTTTACATATATCACTATGTTCTCTTCTGACAACGATTTTCCGAAAATTTTATAAACGGTTTCACTGTCATCTTTCCTTTTTAACAAACTTCGCAGTTTTCTATACGGTCGACACTTTAAATGTTTACATTAAGCCCGTGCATCATTTTATTGTTATACGGTTCACAAATACTTTTTCTATTTAGATGACCATACCGACTATGCCACTTCAAACAATCATCATTCAATGCACTATTTATCGCGTTTCCATTCGCATACTGTGCATCATTTGTGCAAATAAACAAATTACCGACCCTTTTCGCTATTAAAATCATCGATGTTTTTGGTTTCATTATACACTGCTTGCGTTCAAAAATCACTGTCTTGTTTTTCGCTGTTGCGTTTGACACTGAAATAAAATTTGCACCAAGATCAGGTACATACAACACTTCTTTTAGATTTACCGGCTTATTCTTGGATGTTAATCTCACTGTTCCTCTGCCTTTTGCATCAATTGTTTTATCATTCGCAAGAAAAATTATTTCCTGGCATAATTCGAACTCAACAAACAATATTTTATCGTTGCACATATGAGCTGTCGCCTCGCTGTCAATAATTCAAGTATTATTGGTGATCGATTCATTCGATGAATTCGCAGCAAGCGGAGTGCTCATTTTGGCTAATGATACGAATACCGGTTTTCCTTTTTGCTTACTCCTACATTCGGCCTCGTAGTGGCCTGTTTTACGACATAAAAAGCACTCTAGTTTCTTTCTAAATTTGTCATTGTCTTTTGCTCGGATATTCTGTTGCTTCAATTTAGCTTTTGACATTGGAACAGGTAGCTAACAGGGACGGCCCGATGCTAATGGAACACTGATTTTTCTTGGCATCAATTCTCGCTGTCGATAAGGAGAAATCTTCATTTTATCATATGATTTTTTTGCATTCGCTGTCAAATTCGGCTGTGAGTCCGCGTAAACAAACTCGTTTGCAGTGGGATTTTTAGTTAAAATCAGTGAACCTTTGTGATTTGTGCGCTATTCATTAACAAGACAATAAGAGACAGTATATCGGTCAGATTGCAAGTGAGAAAACTATATATTTCGACGGAAAAGAAGGAAAATGCAAGTGAAGTTTCTAAAATCACGTACATTGTGAAAATAGGCAATAATAGAACGCACCGTCATCCCATAGGAGTATCATATCATAGGTAAGTAACAACATAAAATGTAGAAAGCACAATAAAATATTTAGAAGTGTTTTTTCACTCAAAATCACTGCTTCCAATTCATGCATGATTATGTTTACATTTCGGGGGCGACCATTTTATTCGATTAGTTTTCGCGTAGTAGCGCCTGCATTTTGGGGGCAAGTTTTGCTAGCATATTGCTTGAATAATTTTATTAATGAAATCAATTTTATTTCTCTTTCCAGGAGTATGTTAAATGATACTGGACATACGAATATATGGAGATGGAAAAATTATTAATGGGCAACTATCGGTAAACTGTTTACTTTTATAAATCTCATTTGGATCTCAGACATTTTTTTTTGCAGGCAAATGCAACGAGCTTAGCAACAGTATTGATTTCAAGCGCCTCTCTGGATGCGGAAGCTATTTCATCCTTGAAAACGGAAAGCAGAATCCCGGAGTTGTTAGAATTATTCTTTTAGCTTTAGGCATACATATATAGAATGAATTCCATTTATTATATTATTGAATTTTCAAATGAATGAAAGTAATTTCGAAATAATTGATCTTTATATAAACAAGCAGAAGGATATATGAACTCTTCAAAAAGATGCTTTGGACAAATAATTCGAATTTTGTATTCGAACTTTTGATCAATTTTATAGCCTATATCAAAGAGATAAATTTAATATCGGGGCACATGATATTTCATTTTGGGACTAATCACTGGTTTGAAAAATTCAACAGTAATAGACGACGCATTTATAACCAATATATGCTCAAATTTGCCCCCTCATATAAATTGAATCATGATTTTTTTTTTGATCCATTCGATCTAGCCTCGCCTATAACAATATACTGACTGTAATGCAATTTACTGCCAGCTACGAGAAACTTTTATTTACTCTCAATAGTATACTTAAAAATGTTCAAGTTGCATGCATCGGAAAGCAACTCTTTGTTGCATATGGTGAGCGAGTGAACAACAAACGAAACTTCAGCTTGTTATTTAAGCTTATAGCAGTAAAATACATCAACACAATATACTATTTTATTGCGAAATTAAAATCAGAATAAATTTCTGATAGGCGATATCTTAACAAATTAGTATAACTTAAATGCATGTAGTTCTCTCAGACATAGCGAAGGTCAAGCTCAACGATTATACATTTCACCTTAATTCCACTGAAGACGATTATGAAAGGAAAAGGGAGGTGAAAAAGTATAAAAGAATGAACGATTATAATTTTAGTAGTAGTTGAATTTGTAATTACCTAAGAAACAGATTTATTTTTGCTTATTAAAAGTCGCTGTGAGTTTCTTTTTATCTAAATAAAGTTTTACAAACTATTCAAGTCTGAAATAGGAACATTATCAATCAATTATGCAATGGCAGTTAACTTTTACATTTTCAAATATTTCTAAACTGTAGCTCCCTTTTTAGACTACACCTTTCCAATATTAAATCAGAAGAGCAACGTTTGTGGCGCATCGGGAAATGATGACAAAATTTGAGTTAATGTTCCTCTCCAGTGTTCCATTCTCAAAGCTTTTGACATTAAAACATGTTCGAACTCTCTACTTTGGTCTTTCACAGTATATCTCCTGCGGCCTTCGTCGATCAACTTTGTTTTTAAATTTTTGTAAGTCGGCAACTCATCTCTTGTCTCCATCGCAACTTCATAATTGTCGAATGATTTTGGCAGGCTCGCTAATAGAATAATAGATAGTAGGTCTTCTTCGACTGATATGTCTATCTCTTTTAATTTTTCCGAAATGTCGATAAGATCGTGTATATTTGTGGAGATAGATGAACTCTCCGCCATTTTGAATGACAGAAGTTGCTTGATGAGTTCCTTCTAGAATTTTCCAGGTGTCTTTTACACTTTTAGCATTTTTAATGTGAACAAGCTGTGATACACTTGCATTCAGGATAATGGTGGCTAAAGCTTTTTCCTCTTTATTGGACCATTCCACTCTGACAGTAGCTGCATCGTTTCCTCCGGCTTCGGGCCATTTACATATTTCCACAGACCCTGAAAAATTAGAGCACTTTTCATCTGGAGCTTCCAGCTGCAATAATTTTTATCGTGCAGTTTTTCAATTATTGAGACAGCCATCGCACTCATCTTTCGTGATCACTACTTTTTATGTTTTCACTAGATTCACTTGAAATTTTTTACTTTTTAACTGCTATTGCTGGGTCTGGGCCCATAACCTGTTGAGGTTAGTTAGATTTACAGCAGTAAAAACCAGCGTATCTTACTAAAGCGGTATATTCAGTGCGACTGATTCTTTTTACAAAAGAACACAAAGTAATGATAATGCAGTAATCTGATATACGTGTAATAGAAGTGAGAGAGAAAGAGCAAAGGAATTTTAGAGCTAGCATTGCATTTTTACCGTGTTATGTAAATGTATTCCAATAAATGGAAATGGCAAAATGCAAGTGCAAGTTTGCTCAATACAATATTCAATATATGCTTAAATTGCAGTAAGCAATTTCCCAAAACTATTTTTAATGTAAATTCATAGCTTTTGCTCGCGGTCATTGAATGGTTGATGCAAATATGCTGCCTCTGAAAAAAAGATGCATATATAGTTTGAAGAACGAACAATAAAAACTATTCAATTGTTAAAGTGAAGCAAAGTGTTTCATTTAATTCAGGTAATAGCATTTTTAGAATAATTGCCAGTATTATTTAGTTATTCAATCATTGCTACTGGGCAATGATTGAAATATCAAATTATAATGGTTTTTTTGCCACGAAAATGACTTTGGAAATAACTTGCACATTTTAGTCAACATCAGAGCTCTTGTCCTTTAGATACTCAAGTTTAAAAATAAAACTACAAGTTAACACAAATATCTTTCCAAATCAATTGACTTAATTCACTTTGTGAATCTTATAAATTTTAAAAACTAAAACAGAACGAGAAACTTATATCATCTTGGCTCTATTAAATTGACTCTCTGTACGATATAAATTTTATTTCTCTTCAAAAAATAATTGAATCACGTACGAGGCAAAAACGAGTTATTTTACCGCATGTGTACATGCAAATGTATTTTCAAGAAAGATAATTCTCAAAGAAAGGAACAAGAGCATAAGTATTCCAAGCACATAAGAGACTCTATGCAGTAGTAGTTGAAAACTTTCAAAAGTCCACGTACAATTTAAAGAAATAAATGTCTAAACAGGAAATTTGATTTTAAGGATAGTTCATTTATTGTAAAGAAATTATCTAACAGATTGAAAATAGTATAAAGTGGAAATAAATACTTTAAATCCCTATTGAATCAGTAAAAATATAATAAAAATGGAAAATTCCATATGAAGAAATCATCTCTTACGTGATTCGTAATAAAGTTTTCAGATTTTAGCCAATTGTTTGCCTCCTACCGCAGGCTATCTTCATCGATTTCCTTAAATAACTTGAAAACTATTTACTTAAAAATTTCAAAAAAATATATGCAAAACTTTCGCAACCCAGGCTAACCTAGGGTTCAAAGCAACTTTTTTAATGACATGAATCAATGACTTGGATTTGTTCAATTATACAATATATGAAAGATCAGGGGTTTCTTTCATAAACATAAAATAGCCGCTATTTTGTTCCACCTTAAATAAGTTTTCTGAATACTCAGTCAATTGATCATATTCAAATAACGCACTATTACTTAATTTCATGAAAATCTGGAGATAATCGTAGTGTCTACGTCGATTTGAAATATATACCGCCACACATTGCTGTAATTCCATATAATTGAAATGGCTATTTCTCACTAGATTATGATTTGATTTCAATGAAATTTTGAAAACTTATGGATCTTATGTGAATATATAGGGCAGTCCAACCATCATGCACAATGTTAATTGTGTGTCATACCTTAACGTCAAGTTTTTTGCCTAACTTAATTTGACATTTCTTTGTTCCAGCCTCAGGCAAATTTCATCATGGAGAAGTACACAATTGAGCAGCGCGTTAAGGTTGTTTAAGCCTTTTACAAAAATGGGAGTTCAAGTCAAAATGCATTTCTTGTACTTCGTGAATTTTTCGGTCAGCGTAATCGACCAAATGTGTCCATAATCGGGAAGATTGTGTGCAAATTTCAGCGAACCGGGTCTGTATGAAATGTGAAATCACCTGTGCATGCTCACCCAGTTCGTTCTGCGGAAAACATTGCTTTTGTTTGCGATAGTGTAGCAAAAGAGCCGTCAACCCTACAATTGAACATCTCACGAACATCACTGATGCAAATTTTGAATATAGATTTGAATTTACACGCTTACAAGGTTCAATTGACTCAAGAGCTGAAGCCTACTGACTATTTTAAGCGTCGGCAACACGCCGAATGGTTGGTTGAACAGACAGAAGGGAATGGTGACTTAACAAAGAAAATCATCTTCAGCGATGAGGCACTCTTTCACCTGAGTAGATTTGTTAACATGCAGAAACGAAGCAAAAAAAAATACTAAGAACTGAGAAGAAAAGAGTTGACATATTTTTTTATAGCCTAAGTATGAGAAGGAGAAAGGCCCAACCTGAAGGTCATCATGTTTATTCATTGTTTAAGTCCAAGCGAAGGCCTGAGAGGGGCTTTAGTGCTACAAAGAAGAAGAAGAGTTGACGCTTTTCTAGTGAAGAAATACTGGGACTTCAAGGAGATGATCCGCGTAAATCTTTTTTGCACAGCTTCTGACAGTCAGTCTCGTACCGGCTTTTCCCGATGTAACCTGTCGATTGTGTTCAATACAAATATGTATCAATTAACGTGTGTATTATTATTGTCTCATCATACCAACTAGTCACTTTCATCACCCAGTCACAATAAGTTGGCGAAGAGGATTAAAACATTTGCAACTGCCAGTGAAAACCAGTGTGACACAGTGAAACAGTTAGATTCCGCCACGTGGCCGCCACGTTTTCAGCCGCCATTATTTTCGTGTCGTTTCCGAGACAGCTCTAGCTGGGAAAATGAATCAACAACAATTCGAACAATTTCTCTCAGTCAACACTGCCGCATTGGGGACAAGTGGATCCGGTTCAGCTCCCCAAGTCTCACCATTCGAATAATATGATGCCAAGAAGGAAAGATTTACTTCTTAATTAGAACGTTTTGGCAATTACTGTAGTCTCAAAAATGTGGATTCCCCTATCACAATGTCTCAATTGTTGTGTGCATCAATTGGATCTACGCATTATAACAACTTAGCTGCATTATTGGGTCCTGAGGAACCCATGAAAGATATTCCATTTGTTGAGCTAACCAAACTTTTCAAAAATATGTTTTCACCGCTAGTCTCAACTGTAGTTGCTCAGCATTATTTCCAAAATGTTACTCAGCAGCCAACACGATCAATTTCAGAATTCGTTGCATCCCTGAAGGAGAAATCGAAAGATTGTTATTTTTATGTTGAATGTAAATGCAAATCAGTGGTTTCCATTGCTGACACCTTTTTATGAGCCCAATTTTCAGAGGAGTAAAAGACAACCGGATTCGAGAACAGCCGTCGTAATACCTAAACCTGATGGAGGGGTTGGTTTATGTGTTGATTACAAATGTGGAGTCAACGCAAAATTAGTCTCAGCTAATCATCCAATTTGTCGCATTGATAAAGTCTTGCACAGCCTCAGAAATTCAAAGTACTTCTGCAAACTCGACCTGTACAAGGCATATTTACATTTCAAAGTGGATGCAGAAGGACAGATTATCCTCACAATCACGACACACAAGGGCACATTTCAAATGAATCGTCTCAGTTTTGGTATCGAAACAGCACCATCTATCAAACGTTGAAGCATATTTTGATGACATTATCTGCCATGGCTCATCAATGGAAGAATGTACAAAAAACCTGATTGCTTGTTTAGAACGACTCAAGGAAAACGATATCCATCTAAATAAAAATAAGTGTTCCATCTTCAAAGAAAGTATCAGCTATCTTGGTCACATAGTCTCATTTAACATAGTTGAAATGCACCTGTGAAAATTCAAGCCGTCTTCAACATGCCACGTCCTAAAAATGTAGAGGAATTAAGACGATTCTTGGGAATGGTGACATATTATGCAAAATTCATTCCTGATTTCTCCACAAAATTTTTTGATCTACGACGCCTACTCAAAAAAGATGGAAAATTCGTTTGGTCAGCCTCCACTGAAGCTGCTTTCTTAAACCTAAAGTCGGAGTTGTGTAGCGAAAGGGTATTAACACCTTTTGATCCAGCAAAACCCTTGATCCTCACAACAGACCCCAGCCCGACCGGTATTGCAGCTGTTTTGAGTCATGAAGTGGAAGGTCATGAAAAGCCTATTCCTTATGCCTCTCGAGCTTTGACCCAAGCTGAATGCAATTACAGTCAACTTGATAGAGAAGCCTTGGCTATCATTTACGCAGCCACACACTTCTACAACTATGTTTATGCCAGAAACTTCACCCTTGTCACCGATAACGAGCCGTTGTCTCGTATCTTTCATCCACATCGAGCATTACCTCAGATGACATCTGCCCGTCTTTGACGCTATGCCTCCTTTCTAAGTGGATTGGGCTTCACGGTACGCTGTAAAAAAGGAAGAGACAACGAGAACGTAGATTGTCTCTCTCGGGCTCTAATTCCTCAACTGCTCAGAACGTCTGAAACATCAATGAATGAAGAAGTCAATGCGTTGTATGCTGAAACTTTACTTCAAATCTCCAGCCCAGCTATAACTTCAGAAACTATTATTGAAGAAACAGCCAAAGATGAAAACCTTCAAACCCTGATGACCAGCCTCAGAACCAGTCAAAGAAATGAACCATTCACCATCTTTAACGGTATGCTTTTCAGATTGGACCGCCTAGTCATACCAAAATCTCTACAATGCCAAATCCTGGAAGAACTGCATGCCTCACACTTGGGCATTACAAAAATGAAACAACTCTCCAGACGATATGTATATTGGGAACGTTTAGACAAGGACATCGAGCAAATTGTTAAAACCTGTGAATCCTGTGCCCAAGTCCGGCACAATCCACAGAAAGCCGCTATTCATCCATGGAACCCACCAGATGACAACTGGGAGAGGGTACATATTGACTATGCAGGCCCCCTTGACAACCATTATTTCTTAATGTGTGTCGATGCAAAATCCAAGTGGGCTGAAGTTCGAGTACTCAAAGAAGCACCATCATCAGCACCAACTATCACACTCCTAGAAACCATATTCTCTGTGCATGGCTACCCATCTGTCCTGGTATCAGATAATGCTGCCATATTTAAAAGTGAAGAGTTCCAGACACACTGTAAAGAAAGGGGAATGTTTCAGAAGTTTATTGCGCCAGGTCACCCATCAAATAATATCCTTGCAGAAAGAAATATACAAACCCTGAAAAGAAGATTGAAAGCTGCAGCTCAAGACTCATCACTAACAGCCACAAAAGTACAAAATATCCTTTTTCGATACCGTGCCACACCATTAGCCTCCGGATGGTCACCAGCAGAACTTTACCTGAAAAGGAAAGTTAGAATACGCCTTGATGCTCTCCTGCCTAACAGAAAAGCAGTAATGCCAACGAGCCGAAGCAGCTGTCACATCCGCTCATTCCAAATGGGAGAGAGAGTTCAGGCAAGAATGCACCTGAACAATCAAGATAGCTGGCAATTTGGGACTTTCGAACAAAAACTGGGTCAGTACCATTATATCATTGACTTAGACTCAGGCCGAACTATAAAAAGGCACATCAACCAACGAATTTCAACAATGGTCCCGAAGAAACAGGTCACGTTTTCATCTCAGCAAAGACCAGCCCCAAGCCCAGGTGTTCCATATCAACACATGCCAGCTGATGAGTTACCACCAATGCCTACGCCATTGACTGCGCCAGGTGCCAATCAACCAGAAACACTTACTGGTACTCCTGACCAACAGACACCAGCAGACAGGAACACAAACAACCCGACGCTACCACCACGTAGATCTGCTCATCAACGATGTCCTCCAAACTTCTTGAAAGACTATGTCACCGAATAATAGAATTAAAATTATATTTCTATATGTTTTAATTAAGTGGGGGAGACTATTGTGAATCGTTATTTTCTATGTGCCGTTCCTTTGACAGTCAGTCTCGTATCGGCCTTTCTCGATGTATCATGTCGATTGTGTTCAATACAAATATGTATCAATTAACGTGTGTTTTATTATTGTCTCATCATACCAACAAGTCACTTTCATCACCCAGTCACAATAAGTACTCAAAGATGGGACGAACCAAACTAGAATATAATTTACCAATTTAATTCCTTAAGATCAAGCCAGAAATGCGAGCGGCTTTAGAAGTAATTTCAGAAATATGAACGTCATGCTTAACTTAGAGCCGAAAATGACACCCAAGTCCCTGGAATGTGTCACCGTACTTAGGAATCATTTAACAAAAATAGAAAACTTATATGGCAAGGGTAGTTAGAAAATGAAAGACGGATGCAGTTAGAAATGTGTAGTGTAAGAACTCCAAGATAAAATGGTATCCAAATCTTCTTGAAGCAAGGCACAGTCATCATTGGATGACATCACTTTGAAAACTTTGATATCGTGTGCATAAAGAAGACAGGGGGAGTTGATGACAATGGATGGCAAGTCATTTATAGACAGAGTGAACAATAGTGGGTCAAGAATCGACTTTTGAGAAACACCTGAAGATAGATGGAAGGCAGTGGAAAGACAGGCTTGAAAAGATACCTGACTGACACGATTGGATGAGTCAGAGGATAACCAGTGGATCAAATAAGCAGGAACATTAAAATATTTAAGTTCGCTCAACAAAATATTGTGATTTACTGAGTGTAAGGCTTTAAAGAAATCCAAATACAAGGTTACGACTTTTAAACGGTCTTTCAAGGCTTTTGAAGCAACATTCATGAATTCTAACAAATTCGTTAAAGTTGATCACCCTTTGATAAAATCATGTTGTTGAGGAACGAATAAATCATGAGAAACTGAAAAAAGGTGCAAGTAGACGATTTTTTCCAGTAGTTTCCAGAAACAAGGTAATGAGGAGATAGGCCAATAATTGGCAACGTCTGAAGTGCTAACTTTTTTTAACATAGGATATTTTCTTTTGAGACATTTGTTGGCCTTGTACTCATCAAAACCTACCTCTTTGACTTTTTTACAGATTTTTTGGCTCGTACATTATACCACACCCTGGGGCAATTGATGCACAAAATAAATTTTTCAACCAAAAGTTCTAATCAAGACCTTTCATTTGATACACCACTTGACTATCTTTTATAAAAAAAAAATTTTAGATGGACTTTGGTATACCCTTCTGAGTTCTTGATTTAATTTATTTGGAATTTCAATTTAAAACTCTTATAATCCTATCTTGATGAAGTTTTATTATTGGAAAAAATTATTAAAAAATGTTAGACTAATAAAACTGGGTTTTGGTATATCCTTTTGCAAGAACAATGGCATTTAATTAATATACAAGTATTATTTGTCATAGTGTTAGAGAATATGGAAGTACTTTTCCGTTGTTTTAGTGCCTTGGATGCACTAATACTTCTCAAAGATATATCTTGGAGTTAGGAATATTTTTTTATCAGTCTTCATGAAAATTTGTAAAACAATTGTGATTAGTGGTCAAACATAAGCAAATCCCATATTTTTTACATAACACTGTGGTTTTTTTTATCACAGTGACTTTTTCTGCAGCAACGTTGTTTCGTTCCATATCCTGGTAGATATCCAGCACTTTTCGTATCACTTTCTTTTGTAGGAACGGGCCCTATTAGATTCTTACGCTTTTTGTATTTTTGATGGAGCTCATTATAGTCTATTTGATGCTCATTCTCATATTCTTCATCATGTTTATTGATGAGTTTGGTGCCCAAATTCAGTTTTGATTCTCGCATCTGCACAATATTTTTCTTCGGTGTGCCCTTGTCATCTTCTATAGCCCTGTATTGTAGCCAGGAATTTACCACACAAACCCAAAACGTGAGAGAGAACGCGAATTGTCCACTTTTTTTGTACGATTTTGGGAGGGACAAACCGAAAGCATCCAATCAGCGAGATCAACACCCCCCATGTTTTCGTTGTATTTTTTAATAATATCTGGCTGCCTCACTTTAATGTTTCTTTTTCTATTTCTTAGACCACCGTTCACATTCATCATGGTTTTGACCGAAATAGCTCGTAGACATAATCAGTGCAGGTTTATTGTTAAGCCACATAGTCACAGCGAGTTTACGATCTTCCCTTATTCTTACTTCGCATCTACCTCTTACCTCTTAAATGCCCAGCATCCAAGGTTCTCGTGAAATAAATAGTAGCAGCGTCTCCCAAATAAATTCTTTGGATGATTAAATGAGCCAATGTTGTGTCTCCCTGATAGATTGCCATGTTGCAAACGACAACTTTTGGTGAGGTTAAGATGAAAACTTTTATGCCGACTACATTTGGTTTGTTGGGACAGTACTGCTGCATTTTCCAATAAAAGGGATGATCATCTTATCAGTACTGATTTCCCTTGAAAAATTTTGTTCATGACATCTCGCTAGGATGCATTCAAATATTGGTAGGATTTTCCAAATTTTTCACTCCAGGATCATAAATACATTTCAACCTCAGTTTTATGAAAAAAAAAATTATATCGGGTAATGGTCAGTACTGTTATTGATACACTCCATTTTTTTGATCAATACCTTGATATCTGCAGATCCAATACAGACTTTGAGCTCCTTTATTGCAAGCCCCATGGATTTACCAGTGGTTATCGGCGAAAACTTGGCCAAGTAATTTTCACAGTCCCTTTTCGAAGTGAATTTCTTTTTATTAAGGAAATTTTGCAGGGACCGAAACAAATGGTAGTCTAATGGTGTAGGGTCTGGACTAAACGGTGGATGTATCGAAACTTCCCAGCCAAGCTCTCTCAATTTTTGCCTGGTCATCAAAGATGTGTGTGGTCTGGCATTGTCATTATGGAAGACAACGCCCTTTCTATTGACCAATTCTAGCCGGTTTTTTGAATTGCTTGTTGCAATCTGGTTAATTGCTGACAGTACAGAGCCAAATTGAGTGTTTGGCCAGGTTCTAGCATCCCATGATAAACAATTCTCTTCCAATCGCAACATGCACACAGGATAATTTTATTTGGTGTCAATCCTGGCTTTGAAGTCGTTTGTGATGATTCACCTTTTTTGACCATAATCTTTTCCGAACAACATTCTCGTATGTTACTCATTTTTTATCGCCCGTAATAATTTGCTTCAAAAATGGCTCGATTTCCTTGCGTTTTATTAGCATTTCGCAAATGGAAATCCGGTCGATCAATTTTTTTTTTAATTAATGCGGCACCCAAACTTCGAGCTTCTTTGTGTATCCAGCCTTACGCAAATGGTCCAAAACTGTTTGGTTATAGATATGCAGTTCCTTAACAATGTCATGGCTGCTTATATGTCGGTCTTCTTCAATTTTTTGTAAGATTTCATCGACTTTTTCAGTGATTGGTCGACCTGAGCGAGGTGCATCTTTGACGGCAAAATTTCAAGAACGAAAGCGAGCGATCCCACTCTTGGCTTGTTGACACCACAAATTTGTTAACGAGCCTGCACTGCATTGTCTCCTTGATCGTAGTGATATTGTAAAATATACCAAATTTTTTAAGGAATTTCACTCATTTTTAAATAAATACAACTTTTGACACAAATAACGAAGTACAAAACTGTTCATATGAAAATTGTAGGCTGAAATGTCACCTTTCAAATGCATGTCAGTTTGACTCAATCTCATTGGTATTGCCGGATATATGACAACGAACACCATCTAGTGATAAAAAAGGCTCAATACTTTTTAGGTATTCGTTGGGAGAACTGAAGGTTGGAGTCCAGTGGAGAACCGAGAAATTGCTCGTGTGACTTGTTGGACGAAGACAGTTTGTCACTGGTCGGGTTTCAATATCGGAGGACGTGGTCAGTGGACTGAGATAGTTCAAGGCGCTTTTTGTAGGAAACGAAGGCCCGAGAGGGGCTGTATTGCTACAAAGAAGAAGCAAAACGACGAAAGAACCAAGGAAACATTCTTCAATCATCTGAAGAGACTAGTTGGCGCATTGCGTACAAACAACAAAAAACTAATTTTGGGTAACTTCAACGCTAAGGTTATTAGTGAACTTTATCATCGGGGAATGATTCAAGGATATTGCCTCCATGATGAACCAAATGATAAAAATCGAGTCATTTATTCGACTTGTCTGCCACATCAACACATACATAAAATGACCTAGGTGTCACTGAATTGCGACATTCAAAAACAAATCAGCCATGTTCTGATCTAACAACGATGAGCTTCGAGCATATCTGACGTCCAATCATATCGAGGAGCCAATTGTAAAACAGATCATTATTTGATCAAATTAATGGATCAATATTGTATGTCAAAGGTGTATTTAGTGAAGACCAGCCTTCTACGAAAACTCGATATCAAAAAGCTCCAAACGAAGTCTGTTGCAAAACATTTCATGGAGACCCTTGGCACCTTGCAGGCTTCCATCTTATCGGATGCATCACCGAAAATAAGCAACGAGCAAAATGGGCGATCAGGCAAAGCCCTGCATAAAAGAAATGGTTGGTTTGATGATGAGTGTTCAAATGCATTAGACAAAAAGATTTAGGTAGGAAAATCAGGACGAAAAGAGAAAATCTCAAAAGACTAGCGAATAAGGTAACTAGAATTCAGAAAAAAAAATTCTCTGAGGACCAATTGAAGAGTATAATTGTAAACCAAGCTGGCAATAATACAATACAAGCATACAAAGTAGTGAAAGGCCTGAAACGAGGTTATCAGCCCAAGATCATACTCTGATGGCATCGGCAACGTCATTGCTGATGAAAACAGGATCAGGGAACAATCTTCATTATATTTTAAAACCCCTTTAAGTCCTCTAAATAGCTTATGAACATCGAAGCTTAGAGATATTCTCGGAGAGTTTTCATAAACCCCTCCAACTCTGGATGACGTTTGTTCTGCCATAATGGCCCAAAAGAATAATAAAGTAACGGGCATCAATGAGATTCCAGTTCAGTTCATTAAATATGATAGTAGTGGTGTTCAGAAAGCCATCTATAAAGTCTTCCAGCACATTTAACTGCAAGAACATTTGCCAAAAGAGTGGAGCCAACCAATCTTATTTTCTATTAAAAGGTTACAAACTACAGTGCAAAAACTGTAGAGGCATATCTCTTCTTTGTATGGTGTACAAAATAACTTCAAAGATCATAAAAAATAAAATCGGATTATATGCCACTACCATTACTGAGAAGTTTCAAGGTGGCTTTACAGCAGATTGATAGACGATAGCCAATTGTTTACTGTCAAATAGGTACTTGAGAAATGCTGGGAACTCAAGATAGATGTACACCAAATGTTCGTCGACTTTAAGCAAGCATACGACAGTATTGATTGTAACGAACTGTGCTAAATAATGCTTTGATTTGATACTCCAGCCAAATTAATGATAATGCTGTCAACAACCTCCCAAGTTCGCATCAATAACTAACTCACTGATGCCTTGGGCACCAATATCGGAATAAAGCAAGGAGATGGGCTAGCATCATTCCAATTCAATTTGGGTCTGGAATATGCCATAAGAAAGCTGCATGCCAATAAAAGAGATACGTTACTATATAGGAAATTGAGCCAAGTGGTAGCCTATGCGAACAACATCAACATTTTTTGACGGTCGTTAACAACTGCCAAAGAACTTTTCCTGAAACTTGACCGCGATGCAAAACTAGTAGGGCTACAAATTAATGAGAATATAACAGAGCTCATGGCGCATTTGAGAAAAAATACCTCAAATACACAAAATATCACACTTGGCGTATATAATATCAAAAATTTGTCAAATTTTCGTTTCTAGGTGCAGATATAACGAGAACCAGCAATGAGACAATCAAAATACACCACAGAATACAGCTTGCAAACAATATTTTTCATTCAATTTTGACGGTCTTGAATACCAGCTACATGCACAAAAAAAAAACAAAGCTCCAAGTATACAAATCTGTGATAAGACCTACGCCACACTATGAGTGTGAAATATGAATTTTAACACATGCAGCCCTAAATATACTAAATGCCTTGGAAAGGCGGTAAGAATGCGGAATCATATAAGAATGTGACAATTAAGTAATGAGACTGGTTTTATTGCCGAACTGGTGGTAGACCTGAGACCTTGAAATTTCCTTCCCCGGCATCCTTTCCCTCTCCATTCATATATTTACTACCGTTCTAGCTTGTTTGATTCGCCAACGTGTGTTAGTGGTGCTCCTCATGAAGTGGAGAAACGAAATCAAGGGCAACACGTAGCGACCAAATTATGCGCCAGATCGGGTGAAACAGCTTCGAAAACGTATGCTAAAATTGTAAAAGTGCATGGTGATAGTGCTCTTAGTCGTGTCCAGGTGTTGCGATGGCATAAAGAGTTTAAGGAGGGGCGTGAAAGCATGGAAGATGATGCGTGGAGCGAGAAACCAATCAACTGATGTGAATGCGTAGCGTGTGCGTGTCCTAATCCATGAAGGTCGGCGTTTAACAGTTCGAATGTTGGCCTTGGAACTAGGTATGAACCGTGAAACAGTCAGATAAATTTTAACCGACGATTTTGGGATGAAAAAATTGTGCGCGAAGATGGTTCCAAAGAACCACACCATCCTCAGCGTGTACCAGTATTTTGCCTCTAAAGTGACCGCCGTGTTTCTACAGCCGCCTTATTTGCCCGATATGTCACCTTGTGACTTTTTTGTTTCCTAGAACAGAATCGGTTGTCAACGGAACCCATTTTGAGTCAATTACGGACATTCAGGCAGCCGTGACGAGGGTACTCGCGGGATGCCCGTGAAGCGTTCCAGAAATATTACAAAGCATGGAAAACGAGCTGGAATCGTTGTAAAACAGCTCAAAGGGACTACTTTGAAGGGGATGGCAGAGTTGTAGAATAACTTTTAATTATACCGTTTTCATGGAATCAGTCTATTACTTATTTGGCACATCTTGTAGATGAACGACAGTTACCCAAAAAGGTATTCTTTGGGAGAACTGAAGTGCGGAGACCAGGAGGGAACCGAGGTAATGCTGGTTTAACTTAGTCGACAAAGACAGTTCATCGCAGCTTGGATGTGAAAATAGAAGAAACAAGTTAGATAGATAGAAACACTCGTGTCAGAAGGGTTTTGTACTTAACCTAGAGTATGCAGAAAATGCACAAAAAATATATCCTTGCTTTAAAAGAACTCGATTTTAACCAGCCAACATTCCAGCAAACGGAACCTTGAATTAATTTTAGCTATTCATCTTACCTGAAAATTTGGAGAGGATCCAATCAAAAATATAGTGTTTGGCTCAATAGAAAGCCCATTTAGTAGATAAATCGTATATGAGTGTTCTAACCGGAGTCAAGCCAAATGGCTATAGCTTCTGCAAATTTTAAATTTTATTGAAACTTATGAATTATAGTAAATGCCCATTTACGCACAGAGTGTGGAACTTCCATGTTCGCAAAAAGATGACCGGACTGCCCACTGAACTCCTCTGTCAACCTGAGAACCTAGCCTGGAACTGTTTGACACATAGTTTCGGACCAGGATTCGTTTTGTTACGCCGTGAGGCACCTTCAAGCTGGGGGATTGCTCTTCTAGCGGGAGAGGAGAGAGGAAGCTCCAGACACGCGATCCCCCAGCCTCAAAAATCCCGGCTGCAGTGAGTCCCTTTTATCTTTTAGGACCACCCGAACATAATGTGCCACCTGGTTCCATTTGTCAACCGATTCGAGCATCACCGCGACTATATTATCCGGGGTTAGCCTTCCCATCTCCCTGTAGAGGGCTCTTTGTAGCCTGAACCATTTTATGCACGCGAAGAATATGTGGCAGGCATTGTCTTCCTCTCCTGGGCAATAGTGACAATCGGGGCACCGTGACTTACCAATCTTGTGCAGGTAAGACTGAAAGCACCCAAAGCACCCATGCCCGTTCATAAGCTGGGTCAGATAAAAATCAGTCTCACCATGCCTTCGATTAAGCCACGTTCTTACATCCAGGATGAGGCGCGCAGTCCACCTTCCCTTCGTACAATTCACCCAATCGTCGAGTGAGCGCTGTCTCTCTTCGCGGACAACTATCTCCCTCGCGTCCTTGTTTCGACGCAGTTAAATAGAGTGGTGCTCTCTAGCAAGGAGGCCGACAGGTCTCATGCCTGCAATAGCTTTCACCGCCAAATCAGAGACTGGCGGATATGAAGATGCAATCCTCAGCACTCCTCTTCTCTGTACCTGTGCCGGGCGTTTTCAGTATACCTCCTTACTGAGCGCGTCACCCAATACCTCTGCTCCGTACAGTAGTGCCGACCCTACAGCACTCATCAAGAGGCATCTTCTTGATGAGCTGGGTCCCCCTACGTTGGCCATAACTCCTGAAGCAGCCTTCTCAGCCGCTGCCCTGATTTGCTCAAAGAAACTCGTCTTCGAGTCGATCAGTATCCCCAGGTACTTCACCGATGGCTTCGATTTGATTCGTGTATCTCCAATACTGATCATCCTTACTGTAGGGATTCTCTTTTTTGTCAAGAATACCACCTCGGTTTTCTCCAGTGCTAAACTGAGCCCGAGAGTAGTAATCCAGTCCCTCACTCAGCGCATTAGCATACCTAGCCTGAATTGCGCCTGTTCAACGGTGCGTCCAGTGACCAAAGCTGCAACATCATCCGCAAAGTCGATCAGGCGCAGCTTATCTGGCATCTCCAGTCTCAGCAGCCCATCGTAAGACACGGTGCACAGGTCTGGACCAAGGATAGATCTCTGTGCAACACCCAATATAATTTCCATCAGTTGTTGGCCTTGTGTCGTGTCCCTCAAAAGCCGCATTAGATATTCTGGAACTTAAAAACCCACCCATCTAGCGGATTTGAAGGGATTCCTGACGTCGATTGTCACCAACCGGACGATCCGTCGCTTGGTGCAACTATGTGCACTATCTCATATATCTTTTCCTCGTCATGTATGCAAAGCTTCCGTAGAGCGCAAAGCTTCCGCATAACTAGCTTTTAGTCAAGGCCCCAAGGATCTTTGTTCACATTGTCCACTAGGTCTTTCCAGCTGTGAGCCTTGCTGTAGTCAATCAATTCGCGAAGGTATTTCGTGGCCAGCTTATATGCTGCCACCCGGTTGCATGCCTCGTACCGGTTCCACACCCGTTGAGCCTTACTCCGAAGTTTGTGACACTCCCTTCATTTTTCAGCGATTTTATTTGACCACCAGTGCACTGGGTTTTTGACGGGCCGTAGAAGCCTTGCAAGCAGTCGTAATGATGCTCATAGTAGAGTTCACCATGCCTTGAGCTACCATTTCTTTGGTCCCCTCCGAAGCTCCCTGCAGTGGCTCACCGGCGTGAACACCATGACGAACCTCTCGACGTCCATCCTTCCCATATTCCATCCAGTTGTAGAAAGCCGAGAGCATGGACGTCAAGAGACAATATCGCTTATCTCAAGCTGAACACACTGATGATCTCTGGCTGAGTAGTCCTCTAATACTCTCCAATTGTGTATCCTCTGTACGAAGGACTCCGAGGCGAATGTCGCGTCCGGTATGGTTCCAGCACAGCCAATATGGCGGAAAGTTGGGGTACTTCCAGTGTTTAGTACGAGAAGCGCTGTACTGGTCACCATTTCCAGGATTCGTTTTCCGCGCGGATCTGTTTAAGGCATGCCCCAGATTGCTTTTGCGTTGAAGTCTCCTCTAACGAGCACTTTGCCCTCTGTGTTCGAGACAGTGCCCTTCAGAGCATTAAGCTTGGCTTGGAAAGATGATATCAATTCGTTCGGCGTTAGGTACACACCAAAGAAGGTGTTCCCTGAGCACCGAAATCACACGAAACCATCCCCCCGTCCACAACTTTCCACTTGGGAATCACTGCTCCGAACCCAGATGGCGGCTGTACCAGTTTCGTAACGATACCATAATGCAGGACGTTTATCATGGTGCTGCTCACTCAGCAGCATAATGTCGGCTTTCATTTCCCTCGCAAACTGCTCAAGCAGATTTTGGGCGGTTGAACTGCAGTGTAGGTCTAGCTATAGGATGCGGGTAATCGAAATTCTGATTTTGCCTTGGCTAGAGTTTCCTGGAACACCCGGCATCCTGATCCTAAGACGGCCCAAAATCAGGTCTTGGATCAGCATCATTGCAAAGAATACAATGTGCCTCCTTCGTACACTCTTTTCTTTTATGTCCCACTTCACCACGTTTGTAGCATAGGGAACTCTTATTGGGTCGTTTGTATACCTTTGCGGTGTGACCCTAGCCAAGACATTTGAAACATTGAAGAGGCATTGCTCTTCGCCGTATCCTACACACAACCCCCCCTTTTTGTACTTTGCCCTTGTTCAGAAATTGTTCGGCGTCCCTTTCGGTCAAGTCAACGATGGCCATGCGTTGTCCCCTATTGTTTTATAATGACAGTCTCGTTTTGATCCTTCCTACGCTAGGAAACTCCCTATTGATGGCATCTTGTACCTCGGCTAGATCCGTGACGCAGTCAATGTCTCTTATTCCGATCGTGGTCATCGGCTCGAGCGAGGTTGTAGTTGCGCTTTTGCCGAGGACTTTCTTTACTGTATCGCAGAATGCTTCCCATGGTCCCATGGTTATCTTATTGTCGGCCTCTGCTCCAGATTCGACCAGTATGTGGTCCGACCACGTTGGTCGTACTGCTTTACTGGTAGTGTTGGTGTCTTCGGGTTCTACATGCTGCCGGGGTCTTCGTCGGGGCTTCTGTCTCTCCAGTTTTGCATCAGGTCTTTTTTCTGGTTGGGCGTCCGTGCGAACTTTACTTTCTGGCACTTTTTGAAGGAATTTCTTTTGCGGCTTTCTCCGCTCCTTTTGTAAGCACTATCTGGAACAAGTTACGTGGTGCTTCACGCCCACCAAGCGCCTCTTCCTTCCTTCTTTTATCCCGATGTCCTTCGATTGGGCTAGACGCCATTCTTATATTGGTTTTTACTGGTGCAGCTATCTACATGTGGCTTTTAGATTTCACCCCCAGCGCTTCTTTAGCCTTCTGCTCATCTTTGGCCTTTAACCAGCTCCTCCAATAATGCCCTACGCGGTCTAAGAGCTCCTCTAGTTCAAAGAGGCCAATCTTAAATGCTTTGCTGATTTTTGGGGAGTCGTATGCAAATAGTATTCTTTGTAGAACATCTCCCACTTTTCGCAATAGCATTTTTTCTTCATGTCACTGGGCGGCAATTGTACTTTGTGACCATCCTTGGTAGAGGTCATCGCTTTCCGTTTCCGAGTGCAGTACTTCCGCCAGATTTTCGACGTTGGAGGTGCAATCGCGCGGTGTCTGGTCACTCGTTGCTTTTCTTGCCGTGATCTCCTTGTTAGCTTCTGGATTTTTCGTTGCAATGTCGGGATTTGCGACTCTTGCATCGGTCACTTCGGTAGCAGCAGTGACAATCGAATTTTTGGTGCTCTTTAAATTATCTTCTTCCGAGGCTCGAACAAGGTTATCGCTTTCCGTTTCCGAGTTCAGTACTTCCGTCACCTTTTTAAACATTGGCGATGCAATCACACAACGGTGCTTTATTTGTCTGGTTACTCGATTCTTTTCCTGCCGTAAGCTGGACCAGACTGTCTGTTCATCTCCGTTTTTCGTCCGTCTTCACTGTCATTATTTTCGTCGTCGTTTTTGTCATCGTTAGTACCGCTCTCGATGTACTGTTAACATCGTGGCTGCAACAACTGGTTGCGTCGTCGTTGTCATTATTTTTTTACTTCTTTTTTTTTAGTTTTTTTTAAACTTTTTTTATGTTTTTGGTTGCTCGAGTTTTGTTGGGTCCCCCCTCGGAGCCACTATTTCCGTTCATGTGTGTAGCCACCTTTTTAGTCCCATGGTTATCTTGGCAGAGCAGAAAGGCCATGCGAGGGTTGGCACAAGGTCTTATGGGGACAAGTGCTCAGGGCCAGACCATCGCTAGTCGGCAGTCCGTCTCAACCGAACATACACCACCAACCCAATGGTACGAACTTCGAATGTACTCCGAGGCCCGCCAAAGTTTTAAAGGTCTACTTAGTGACTGATTTCATCCAATTGAATGATACTAATACAGCTTTACTGATGAAAATGCTAAGTCCTATTAGTACCAGAAAATTTCAACGAATTTCAACTTCTAAATTATTTTTATTGGATGTACCTCCATGATTTTTAAGGCTTTGGGGAATAAATTTTACAAAAACCTACTAATTCGCATCCTATCTGTGCGTCCGCCTCTCTATCTATCCGTCTGTTTATCTGTCCGTCTGCCCGTCCATCAGTGCGTTACAGTAAGTTTCTTCAAAAACTATAGAAGCAATAAAGCTCAAACTTTGTGAAAAGTCGAGAAGTGGTGTTCTCTAAAATGTTTAGGTCTTATCAAATATTACAAAATTTTTTAAGGAGGATCACCCCTCACAGCAAATTGGCATTTAACTAATTTTTTCATCAAATGCAGTCGAGTAGGGTATTAAATGAAATGTCTTTACGCTTTTAGAATCTGAAGAAGTAATTTTTTGCTTTAGGGTATCATGGAGGAGGCAAAATGCACGAGCAGTATCTATGTCTCCTCCCCTGGTGATTGGACCACTTTGAGCCGAAAAGCTAGAAAAAAATTACTATGGTAGAGTAAAAATTTCGTACATATCTCCTTCCCCTGCCCCTCTCGGCACTGACGAGGAATTTTTTAGGCTTGTTGACACCCTACTCGACTTCCAATAGTCAACAATTTTTTTTGAAGGGTTCTTAGTCGAGGAGCCTTGTTCGGCCCATTAGCAGACCATTCCTCGCATTCAATCGCCGCCACCGCAATTAACTGGTTAAAAAAAAAACGATACGAAATCATGATTAAATTTATTAAATTACATATGTAATTATCTAATGAATATTATAAATAAATTTGTATTATAATGTTGACCCGAGACCATAGATGGAGCTGAAATCGAATTATGTAGTAGAATAAGTAATCACTAGTACTTAATTAATGATTTTTGACTAGTTTCCGCTTTTTGGTTGAATTGGCTGTCGGCGAGTAAAGTTGAGTGTGTATTCGCTCCCGCTTTTTTCGTTAAAATCGCCATGTGCGCTCGGTCACCCATTACGGATGAATATATTGATTATAAAAAATTTAACCATTGTTTATTTTACGTACATTCCAGTTAAAACATTTTCTGTGGTCCGTCGAGTGATTTGTGCGAAGCATTTTCTGGTCCGTCGAGCCGGATAGCTTAGAAATTTGGAAGCATCAACAAAGAAATAAACGCACTCGAGCTGGATAGCTTGGAAATTTGGAAGCATAATCAAGGAAACAAACGCAATCGTATCAGCTTGGCTTGAAAATTTGGTGATTGGCATCAACTTAGTTGTAACTGTTCTTTGTTTAAGTGAAGCAGAACGGTAAATAGTAATCATGGGAGCAACTGTTTGTTCTGTGAATTGAGGTGGTTGATATTTGTCATGCAAGCGTTAATTGTGCAACAGAAGGTTACTTTCGGGGAATTAACCAGTTTAGTGAGAAATTATAAGAAGAATTCCAAAAGGAGGAAAACAGCTCACTATTTTCAAAATTTAATTACAAGGGTGCATGAAATAAATACAAACTTTATAGGAAGGCACGCCAAAATTGTGGCCAGTATAGAGGCTGATGATGAATTATCGAATTCATATTTTACCGAAGATCTATTTGGTCAATTTGATGAAAAGTATCTAGCAATTAAAAGCGAGTTAGAAGGGTTATTAGATGGGCCACCAGAAACTGGGTGTGGTTTACAAGTTCCAATCGAAACTCAAGGTGAATCGGAATTAAAACTTCCAAGAATCACGTTCCCAAAATTTTTGGGTAACTATGAAGACTGGAATTCTTTCCAGGACTTATACGTATCATTGATTCACATCAAAAAATCATTGTCTAAGGAGGGAAAGTTACATTACCTCAAGGGTAGTCTCACTGGGTAGGCCGAAGTTTTGCTGAAACAGTTTAACATTACCGAAGCAAACTATGACGTGGCATGGCAAGTGTTAAATGACCGCCATGAGAATAAGGTTGCACTTCTGAACGCGCAATTCTAAAGGCTATTCACTACACATAGTGTCAGTGAAACCGCGCCAGCTATAAAGGGATTATTGGACTGCACGGTGCAATGTGTCCAAGCCATTGAAAACATACAAGTTCCGAATTTATGGGATGCCGTTATTATCTTTGTCACTACTCAGAAACTGCCCAAAGAAACAAGAAAATTGTGGGAACAAATGCAGGCCTCTAAAACTGAACTTCCTACTTTCGATGACTTGAAAGCATTTCTACAGAATCGATTTCGGGCTTTGGAAGCAAAATCATGTGGAGAACGCCCAAGACATCCAAAACAAACCACACCACTGCAAACTTGACAAGTACCAGCATTTCATAGTGGACCTCAACAATCATGTGCTTTGTGCCATGAACCACATCTGCTTTGTCAATGCCAACAGTTTACGGCCTCAAATCACAAAACGAAGTTTGAAATTGTCAAACGCCATCGTTTATGTATAAACTGTCTTTCAAGGGGACATATGGCCGGAAGCTGTCCATGTAAAACAAGATGTCTAAAATGTGGAAAATTACACCATACGTTGTTACATCGAGAGGAAATGGTCTTGGCTCCTCCGACTGATCAACAAGTGGCAGTGAACACGTCAATTGATTGCAATAGCAACTCATGTCACATTTCCGCAAGAAAGGAAGTCCTGCAATCACCACGTGGAAAGACCATCATACGAGCGCTCCTTGATCAAGGGTCGCACGCCTCTTTCATAACAGAGTCAGCAGTGCAGCAACTTGGCTTGAAAAAGTACAGTAGTAAGGCTTACATCACAGGTATTGGAAATTTCAACGTAATTGTCGCAAATGACTCAGTAAACCCCACATTACGAACAATGGATGGAGAAGGCATATCCCTTAACGCCTTGGTTTTAAGAAATCTCACTGAATTGATCCCGCCGCGCAAAGTCGTAGCAGCAAACTGGAATCAACTAGAAAATCTCAAATTAGCCGATCCTCACTTTAATCATCCCGGAAGAATCGACCTACTCCTCGGCGCTGAGATATATGCCCAGCTCATTCTAGGCAAACTCATCAAAATGACATTCGGTCTAGTAATCCAAAATACCAGAATAGGATGGATAATTTCTGGCGCCATCAACTCAGAAACCAACCAACCATATCAAACTTTCAAAATAGAAGTCGAGGACTTATCCGAACAAATCGCTAAATTTTGGACGATAGAAGATGTTGGGGAGAAGAAGTTCTTATCGAAAGAAGATCAATCCTGTGAAGATTTCTTTTTAAACAACACTACACGTGGGATAGATGGTAGATACACTACACGACTGCCATTTAAGGATGGGAAACATAAGGACATGCTGGGAGCATCTCGGAAAAGAGCAGTTAGCAACTTGTTGTCATTAGAACGCCGGTTTGAGAGAGATCCTTTTATACGGAAGGAGTATACTAAGTGTCTAAAAGAATATCTACAGCTCGGACACATGATCCCCATTGAAAAGAGCTTGGACGTCCTATACGATGGTAACCAGAAGATAATTTGCAAAGGAAACTACCTTCCGCATCATGCGGTGTGTAAGGAAAGCACCACCACCAAGGTCCGGGTTGTTTTCAATGCAACGTCTAATACAGATTCCGGATACTCTTTAAACGACTTTCTGATGGTCGGACCAACCATTCAGAACGACATGACAACTGTACTGCTTCGCCGGAGATTGCCGAAAATTGCATTTGTGGCGGATATCGAGAAGATGTATTGCCAGATATACGTACATCATGACGATGCACAACTACAGCGAATAGTTTGGAGAACTAGTCCGCAGTACCCCATAAGAGACTTCTGTCTGAAAACTCTTACGTTTGGAACTTCTTGTGCGCCGTATTTGGCAATACGGACATTGAGGAAATTAGCAGAGGATGAAAGAGAGTTATATCCTCTCGCATCTGATGCAATACTGGATGAAACCTATGTAGATGACTTATTATCAGGTGGCAGTACAATCGAAGAACCTCGTAAGAAAATGGATCAAATAAATGAACTTTTAAAATCCGGAGGATTTAAATTGCGAAAATGGTTATCTAACTGCACTACGCTAATGAAGGATATTCCAAAGGAAGACCGTGAAGAACAACCAACGCTCGACCTCAGCTTGGAACATGGACACAAGACACTTGGCATAGTTTGGTATTCGAAATCGGATGAATTCAGTTATAACATTAAATTGAACTTCAAAGAACCAACAACCAGTAAACGGCAACTACTCTCCGAGATAGCCCAACTTTTTGATCCTATGGGATGGTTGGCACCCATTGTAGTCGTTGCGAAAATTATGATGAAGTCGCTTTGGTTGGCTGACTTGGATTGGGACAAATACTTGCCAAGAAAAATCCAAACGCGGTGGCAACAATTCAAAACAGACTTGCAAGCAGTACATTGCATTCGCATTCCTCGATGGCTTCGCACGGTTAATGGACCACACGACATAGAATTCCATGGATTTTCGGATGCATCAATGGAAGCATATGCTGCAGTCATATATTCAGTTGCTCAAAACTGCCATCAACACGAATCAACCATAGTAATGTCTGAGACAAAAGTTGCTCCGGTGAAAACAAAATCCATTCCAAAACTTGAATTGTGTGGAACGGTGCTGTTGGCAAAGGGAATAAGGAAGGTCAAGGATGCATTCAAGATGGAGTCGATACCAACATATTTATGGACAGATTCAACTACAGTCCTGTCTTGGCTGAGAGCCCCCCTCCCCCCGTCACACTGGAAAACCTTTGTCGCAAACCGAACGGCTCAAATTCATGAAATTTTAAAGGGTACGTCTTGGCGCTACGTTCCAGGAAAGCAAAATCCAGCAGATCTTGCCACAAAGGGAGTGAAACCTCAGGATCTAGTGACGAATAACTTGTGGTGAACAGGCCCAAAATGGCTGAAAGGGCCTAAATCAGACTGGCCAAACGTAATAGGAATCCTTGTTGATGAATCGGAAGCTCGGAAATCGAAAATTATGACATGCATAAGCATAGAACCGGGGGTTAGCGCAAGAGATTCGCTTCTGGAAAAATATTCATCCTTTTCTCGTCTGATTCGCGTTACAGCTTATTGTTTTAGATTTCGTTCATCCGCAATGGGGAACAAGCCAGAGACTCCATATTTGAGTGCGAAGGAATTAGAAGCAACGTTAAGGTTTTGGATAGTGCACACTCAAAAAACTGCGTTTAACGATGATATTCGAAATTTAAGAAATGAAGTTCAATCGGATAGGAAAAGCACCTTATTAAAATTGACTCCATTTTTAGACAAATTTGGCATGCTACAGGTAGGAGGACGATTACAAAATGCAAACGTGCCATTTGGATATAAACACCCAATAATTCTGCCCAAAAAACACCCATTGACTACTCTAATCATCAGAAGATATCACATAATCACGATGCACGGTGGAATTCAGCTGACATCAAATTTAATACGAAGCAAGTACTGGATTGTTGATGCAAGGAGAGCCATCAGCCAATTCATACATCGTTGTGTGGTATGCCATAAGCACAAAGCGAAAACGTATGAACAATTGATGGGGAGTTTTCCAAGTGCCCGTGTCAACCCCTCTAGGCCATTTACCCACACCGGTGTTGACTACTGCGGTCCTCTTAATGTAAAGGTACACGGTGGTTGAGGGCAACGCACATACAAAGGCTACGTGGTTATATTCATTTGCATGGCAGTTAAAGCGATCCACTTAGAATTAGTGAGCGATCTGACGACGCAAACTTTTCTAGCTGCGTTTCGACGATTTACAAGCCAAGGTTTATGCTCCCACATCTATAGTGACCGTGGGATAAATTTCGTTGGAGCATCTTCTGAACTCGAACAAATCTTTGGTAGAAATCGAGAGCTTGAAGAGGAACTAAGTAACGACGGCATCAAGTGGCACTTCAACCCAGCTTCCGCACTCTGGGAAGCAGGCGTCAAATCTACAAAACATCATTTGAGAAGAGTTCTCGGAGATGCGTGCCTCACTTATGAAGAATTGAACACTATCTTGATCAAAATCGAAGCATGTCTAAATTCCAGGCCACTGTGTCCGATCAACAATGATCCGCCCGATTTTAATGTGTTAACACCGGGACACTTCATAATTGGCGATGCTTTACTTGCTGCTTCGGAAGACAATTTATTGGATTTGAACATAGCGCGACTCGATTTGCTGGCAACTTACTCAACGTATGACTCAAACCTTCTGGAAAAACTGGAGCACAGAGTATCTGTCCCGCCTCCAGCAACGTCCCAAATGGTTAACTCAACGACCGAATCTCAGTCCCGGCATGATGGTTTTGGTTAGGGATGAGAAACTTCCACCATATAAATTGCCATTAGGGCGGATTACAGAAACGCATCCTGGCAAAGACGGAATAGTTCGTGTCGTGACTATTCACAGCAAGGCATCACATTTTAAGCGACCCATAACTAAGATCGCTCCCTTGCCCATAGAATAGACTCAAAATTTCTCTTCCTACATAAACATAAAGAAACATTTTCAACCAACCTTAATTCATAGAACAACCTTCATCTTCAGCTACGAACATACAGCGAGTGAGACGCGCTGACAAACGGCTCATGTTCCAGTGCCAAACAATTATCGACACGGTGGAAATACCGTCGACAATTCGTCTAGCGGACTTTGAATATCAAATCGATCAACGCTCGAAAATCATCATTGACATACTTTCGCTGACGCTTCAGCAGGGGGAGGATGTTCGGCCCATTAGCAGACCACTCCTCGCATTCAATCGCCGCCACCGCAATAAACTGGTTAAATAAAAAACGATACGAAATCATGATTAAATTTATTAAATTACAAATGTAATTATCTAATGAATATTATAATTAAATTTGTATTATAATGTTGACCCGAGACCATAGATGGAGCTAAAATCGAATTATGTAGTAGAATAAGTAATCACTAGTACTTAATTAATGATTTTTGACTAGTTTCCGCTTTTTGGTTGAATTGGCTGTCGGCGAGTAAAGTTGAATGTGTATTCGCTCCTGCATTTTTAGTTAGAATCGCCATGTGTGCTCGGTCAACCATTACGGATGAATATATTGATTATAAAAATTTAACCATTGTTTATTTTACGTACATTCCAGTTAAAACATTTTCTGTGGTCCGTCGAGATAATTTGTGCGAAGCACTTAAAAACTCTCTGAAAAATATTTAACTTTCCAAAACCTTCAAGAAGTCACCAATTCTAGCCTTTGCACAAAACTTCATAGCTGTAGGTTCTACTCGTATAGTTTCGGAGAAAAGTGCTGTGACATACAGATAAACGGACGGACAGATAGACACAGGCCGTGATTTCAATAGGGGTTTGTATTTTAGTACACGCAGTGAAAGTACGAGAGGGGCTGTAGTGCTACGAAGAAGAAGTTATAGTGAAGATGTTCGATTTTTTTGCTTGATTCCCACACTCTACCGTCCTAACATGTGCAACGTTGAGTCATAAGATTGCTGATTTTTTATGAACAGAAAAATTAAAAATCATCTGGCACATGATTTGAAAGCTTCTGTATGGTTTCCATAATTTTTCTTTCAATAAATTTGAAAAATACCGTCTTCTATTTTAGTAGCTTGAAATTTTGCAACATTATTGCAAAGAACCAAAGATTGCTAGTTATGTTTTTCTTCTTATTTATTTTTTTCTCATATTTTTTCCTGAGGTTGTGGAGAAATCGCAACATTTTTACCTAGATGACACTGAGGTAGTCAATTATTTTATTCATTTTCCTTTTTCATTAACAAAACATTATCCTTCTGTTTCTGACTGTGATAACGTTTTGAAAAAATGTGTATTCATGTTTTCTTGGGCTGATTTAATGATTTTTGGCTCAATAAAATTCCTAGTTCTGATAATAACTAAAAGCAGTGGATCTTCTTGGAAGCAAAGGAAATAATATACTTTATTTTCTCATATTCTCGGACCCAAATCAATATCATCAAAAGCCTCTAGCTACAATATATTTCTTGGAATTCGCCCCAATTTCTGATCATTCTTAATTTTACTTACATCAATTCAAAGCTTATTTCCGCTCCACTTATAAAATGCAAAACAAAAATATGAAAGCCCAAAAACCGGCAAAAATCGTAATATCCCTCGAAAAAGACTTTACAAAAGGGTATCAAGAAAATATTTTGCGGAATAAATAATAATTCTTTGACTCACAAACGAAATTCAACGTAATACTGAAATTATTCATGATAGTTAATTCTTTATGGCTGATGGAATAAATACTGAGATCCCGCGGTATTGAACTTTCCAAGTCGAACAGCTTATTTTAATTCCTCGAGAGGAGTGAATTGTTGACACAAGCACAAATATCATAACTTCATTGCAATCGAGTTGAAAAGAGTTTTCAAAGAGGATTTTCTGAATTGAGCCCATTGTAAATTAATGTAAAGTCGAAGAATTGGAATAGGAACCGAAAAATGGGAATGTAAACATCATTTTTGAGTTTGGTAGTTAAGGGAAATACTCCTAGAGCCGTATTTCCGTTTAAGTAAAAGGATTTGAATATTTTGCGGAAATATGGGTTTTCGATTTAGAGAATTTCGTAAAATTAAACAATTCAAGTAAACAAGAAAATATCTATTCATCCCCACTATTCCTCCGTCTAATATTAAATTGTGGGCAAAGATGTGAATCGTACTAGCACCAGCAGATCATATTGTAGAACAATAAGTATCTCAACACTGTTATATTTAAGTAGGTTTCAAACACAAACAAACTTATTTTTGATTGCATGTTATATTCATGTGAAACCTTTTTCTCGCGGTTAACAAATAACTCATATCATTTTTAACTTTTCCTCTGAGATGTTATTTTCTCTTCCAGCATGTTATCAAAAATGAATTTTTAATAAGCGTTTAAGACACGAAGTTTATAACTATTATCCAGCTAACAGGTAATACTCCGTCCCCCAACAAGCAATCTTTATCTAGTTCTTCCAACATGCACTGACTATGGAGTGCATCTTGTCACCTCCTTGCAGATTAAAGGACGAGCCGAGAGGACAAAGAAAAATTTTACAAAGAAGGAAAAAATAGCATCTCTACAATACAAAACTATTTCTTCCTTCCTTGGCTTCACCTTTCTCTTCTCCCACAGTTGCAGCTACTCGCAACTCAACTCGTTGGTAGTTCTTGGAAAACTTTTACTTGCTCGTATTTCTTCGTCAATTCTTTAGATACTCCTTCATATTTCGCGTTTATCACAAACTTTTCGAAAATATTTCCCTTTGAATATTTGATAGAATAAAGTTTCCTGTGCGATAGCAGAGTACTTGGCGAAATAAAGATGTTCTAAGTTACTATGGCTACAACTACAGCAAGAATACAACTGCTGCCGGGAGTACTACGGCAATCTACTTTGCCCAAATGCATTTTTTCAATGAAGATGAGCCTCCTCAGCGATTTCTTGCAACACCTTGAAATTTAAGCGAGTCCTCCAGCTTGCGTTTAAGCTGGTTGTTAGTTGATTGTCGAAGTTTGCTTTGTCGTTGAAGTTGGTGTTGAGATTTTTTATCAAGTGGTGAATTTAAAATGAGTTACAAAGAATAGTTGGCAAAGTTGAGCTCAAGGATTGCTAATTGGTAATTTATTAGTGTATTTGGGTTTCCAAAAAAAAAAAAAAATTGAAATATACTTATTACATATCTGACAAGTACGTGACGTTTTGGCTATACTCGCATAACTTGATTTAGGATAATAAATTCATTTGAAAAAAAAATTTGAAATAACAGGAGAATGCTCTTGCGAGAAGAACTATGCATGTCAATATTTTGTTTGAACAATAAACACTTTAAAATGAGCAAGAGACAAGTACTCGTAAATCAGACAAAAGTTTGCTTCCATCAGAAGAATTTGTAGTCTTGGCAAAATTAGGAGGCATCTTTCCCCGCCCTCACCATTGCATGGCTGCTACTGCCGGGAGGCTGTGGCCAATATGCTAGAGTTTAGTGAGAGATGCATTCCACCATGATTTGAACACCCCCGGATGGTAGTTGAGCTTGAGGGTTTGCTCACGAAAAACACATGAAAATTTGGGCAGTGGAAAAAAACGACTTGTTCGATGATCGGAATAGAAAAATGAATACATGTCACGGATATTTTCATCACTTTTAAAAGGATTAAGGAAGTGCGAACCCGAATAATGGTATGGGCATTCAAAAAGTCAACCCATACCTCGTGTGGAAAGAAAAATGCACCAATGCCACTAGAAGGTTTTCAAGCTCATGTTAGTCAGGGAGTAAATCTTCTCCTTCATGGCATTACATCCCTCCTTGGGCCTTCGTTTCCTGCAACAATCATCTCCAATTGTCTCGACCCGTTAACCTCCATTTTCGAGATCCAAAGAGCGATAAACTGTCTTCGTCAATCGAGTAAGACCACCTTTTCCTCGTATTTCCCTCTGGTCTCTAGCCTTGAGTTCTTCCGACAAATACCCTGGTGCGCCAGCTTATTACAATTTTTGCAGTCATGCAATCATTAAGACTTCTGACTAGTCAAAAATCTCATACAGTTCATGGTTGTATCGAATTCACCATTGGTCCCCGTCTAGCTACACTCCAATTATCCGTCTCTGGAAAGAGTTCAATATATTTATGGATCATATTATTACAAAAGATTTGCATGTATGGAGCTTTATTATCCCGTATATGCAGCAGGTTATGAAGATCGCCAAAACTGAATAAAATATTTTATTTGCAAGCTTCATTCTTAGGCATATTTTGTCTCTTTCATTACCTACTCTTGTTATTTTGGCATGTAAATACCCAAATTCGCTCTAATTTTCAAAACTGTATTCGCCAAATGTGATATTTTTGGTATTTTAGAGGGGGAGTGAATCTAGCTGATATAAGTTTCAGAGTAGATGAATCAGAAGGTAGCAACACAACGCATGATACGAATTCAGAAAACCCGAAAAAGTCTGGGATGCAATTACATTTTCAAAGCCAGTGTCAAGAGATTTTGAACGTTGCCACGAAGGTTATAGCAATAGTCAGCAGCATGCCAGACTATAAATGGGAATGTTGAACTCAACGTGTGCCACTACAAGCAGTGGAAGTAGCAATGCTTTCAATTAAATACTGGAAAACTTCAATCCGGATCTCAACATTGCCTACCGATCACGGTTATTGATTTTAAGGCAATAAACGAATGGTTGTCTGCGATCCGTATCAAAATGAAAATTTTCCAAAATCTGGCTGGTAAACGTTCACGCCGCGACCGAAGAAAAGGGCAAATAAACCAAAGAAATGCTCTACAGTCACCGAGAAATACTAATTGCCTCATTGTCTACAAATGACACAAAAATAATTCTGGGTAATTTCAACGCTAAGGTTGGTAATGAGCTTTCTAATTGGGGATATAGCCTCCACAATGAAACCAATGACAACGGCTGGCGCCTGATTGACTTTGTATGTCGCAGAAATCTAATCATACATTTAGCTTACTCCCACATCAACGCATTGATTAAATGACCTGGGTATCACTGGGTGGCAACACATTTCACGGAGGCCCTCGAGAACCAGCATATATACTCCCTAGCCACAAAATAGGTGGAAAGCTACAGTGCGAAAATTATAGAGACGTATCGCTACTTTGCACGGCGTATAAAATATTTTCTAAAATCTAAGAAAATCAAATTGGATCATACGCCAACAGTATTATTGGGGAGTATCAAGATGGTTTTAGAGCAGATTCATCGACAATAGACCAATAATTCTCAATCAAGCAGGTACTTGAAAAATGCTGGGAGTTCAACATAGACGAGCACCAGATTTTCATTGACTTTAAGCAAGCATACAACAGTATTAATCAGAACGTACTGTACCAAATAATCTTATGCTTTGGCATCCCAGCCAAATCAGTCCGTCATACCAAAATGACAATGACGTCGACGGCTTCCCAAGTCCGCATCATTACCAACTCACCGATGCCTTTGACACAAATATCGGACTAAAACAGGGAGATGAGCTGGCCCCTTTGCTAATCAATTTGGCTCTAGAGTACGTCATAAGGCAGCTACCTGTCGATACGCGAGGTGCATGACTATACAAGTCAAGCCAAGTAGTAGCCTATGCAGATGACGTCAATATTTTGTCACAGTCATTAACAACTGCCAAAGAACTCTTCCTGAAACCCGATAGCAAAGAAAAACTAGTAGCGCTACAAATCAATGAAAATAAAACAAAGCTCATGACACAGTCGAGGAAAAATACCTCAAACATGCAAAATATCACACTCGGTGAATACATGACTGAAAATGTTGGCAAATTTGGGTATTTAAGCGCCAAAATAACGAAAGCGGGTAGTAAAAGAGATTAAATACGCCAAAAAATACAGCTCGCAAATGAAATATTTTATTCAGTTTTGACAATCTTGAAGACCAGCTGCATACACAGGAAAATAAACCTCCAAGTATACAAATCTGTGATAAGACATGTGTTATGCGTTGGGTGTGAAACCTGGACATGGAAATATATTGAACGCCTTTGAGCGACGGGCCCTGATGTGAAAAGTTGGAGTGAAGCTTCTAATAGGAAATTCGAAACAACCATGAGCTGTATGAAGGCTTTGATGAACTGGAAGTCTCATCAATTGTTAGAATGCGGAAGTTGCAATGAGTTAGCCACATGAGTCGTATGGACGAACAACGGATTTCCAAAAGGGTATTCGTTGGGAGAACCGAAGGCCGGAGACGAGTGTGGTCTGACTCGATCGACGAAGATAGTTCATTACTGCACGGATTTTGATATTGAAGAACGCGGTCAATGGATGGAGACAGTTAGAGGCGCGTTTTGCAGAGAGTGAAGGCCCGAGAGGGGCTGTAGTGCTAAGAAGAAGAAGAAGAAGAAGTTTGCAATGATGCATGCGGAGTTATTTCTTCACTTGTAGCACTCATTAATGAAGAACATAAAATTATAGTATTTGGAGACTTTAACAGGCCTAATTTAACGTTGTGGTCGACGAACTTGATAATCGTCTTCTCCCCGTTAATCTTTTCTACTTTGTTTCTATATTTTATGGCAACGATTTACAGCAGATAGCTTCGATACCCAATTGCAAAGGCAACTGGCCAGATTTTGTTTTTACCAATGCATATGACGATGTAGTGGTTAATCAAACTAGCGACGTTGAAAACTTGTTCTCAAATACCCTCCACCATTCCGCCCTGTCTATTGAATTTTTCACTGTTGAAGCTCCCAATACTCATTCGTACATTAACTCGATTGTGTTCAATTTCCGCAATGCTGATTACGAGAGCATTAAAAATCATATTTTTAGTATAGACTGGACTACCATGCTTTCAACATTAGATATAAATAATGCAGTAAATTTATTCTATCAGCACATCCTTGAAGCCATTAAAAGGCATTTATCCAAAATTAGAAAAAGGACAAACTATCCAAACTTTGGTTGGATAGTAATCTTTGATCTCTAAGGAACAGAAGAATTAAACAGAAGAAATAAGCTGTATGAAATGTATAAAATTAAAAAATCCCCCTTGGACAGCACCAGCCGGATATTTCGAAAAAGAATTTAGTTTGCCTAGTACTCGAATCAATTTTCCCCGGAAAAGTGCAGTTTAATTGTGTGATTATCTCCTCAACAATGCAAAGCTTTCAAGGGTGGACAGGGTAGTAAATCTTGTGGTCCACTTGGATAAGAGACTACGCTTTGATTTGCATAACGACGAGGTTCTCTGGAAAGCTAATAAACTTCTATGTTTCATCGAATGACGGGCTAAAGAATTAAAAAACGTGTGGGTAACGAAAACGCTATACACATCATTAGTGCGCCCAATTCTCTTGTATCGTTTGAAATCCGGACTTTGACGATCACTCAGAAAGGTTCGAGTCAGTTCAAAAAGAATTTTTAAGCTGTTTGCTTTGGGATCACTCTTTGATCCAAAAAATTTTCATAATTTGCCATCATATGCTTTGCATTCGATATCCTTAGAGGAAACGTTAGAGTACAATATTTAAACAACATCTTACTGTCTATGGTGATAATGCGCCAGTAAATAGGTGTGTCAAAATTTTCAACAGTCTGAGCCATCTTTACTCCCCACCTATCTTTAGGTCCCAATTTAAATCCAATTTATCCAAGTCCCTAAGTACTTATTCTTGGTATTAAAATAGTGAATAAATATCTACCCTACCAGATATGTGTGAAAAATGTGATACACGAGTATACTCATATAGGTATGTATGTTGCAAAATCAATTGTAAAATTATTTGTAAAGTTTGTGTGGTAAATAAATAAATATAAAATAGAACATCAAGTTTTAACTCAAGCCAATGCAATAATGAAGCTAACATTGGAACCAACGATGGAGTTTAAATAACAACAATCCATCAACGTCAGCACCGTTTTGTGCCGCAAACAACTTAAAATAATTGACAGGTGCTGTAGAGAAGGCATGTAAATAAACCAGGGTAAGGGGCTTGTATTCGATATTAATAGCTATTCTGTAAATGTTGTTGACTTTGTTGGAGTAGTTGGTATGAGTCATACGTATAGAGTCGAGCCGCTGCACCATCGAATTGTATACTGCTAGTTTATGTTGTACGGGGCAGTTAGATGTTACGTTTATAGAATGATCAATTGTGGTTAGTTTTCTGTATATTTTGTCATCTAATCGTTTTTGTTATCGTATCACAATTACGTCGACATCGTTGAGTTGTCCGCTTGTTTCATTTACTTTAGTGAAATTTATATTTAGTTTGTAGGTAAGTAGTTCATCTTGTTTATTTTTCTGTGAGGAAATAATGATGAAACCGTCATATCATTTGTAATATATTACATCGATTTTACAATGATTTTGGGTATATAGGCTTCTTCCAGAGACAGTAAGAATATTTCTGACAACATTGAGAACCCATACCCAAACCATCCTTGGAAATATACGAGTATGTGTTATTATTGAAATTGAAATACTTCTGTTTGATTGTGGGCTTTATTAGATTGAGCTGTTGATCTATGAATCGTCAGCTGTTATTGAATAAACGTTTTTCTTACAGCATGGTCAGTTATCCATCGACGAGTATAGACGTATAGAGGTTGGTGATGTCTAGTGATAAAAACCAACAAGTGTCAGTCAATGTTAGAGAGGTGGTAAAGCTCATTAAAGCGCGGCTGTCCTTTAGTGTATATTTGCCTTCAAGGTGTTTGGAATCAGCCATTATTGCTGTCAAGTAACCATGCTCATTTATATGGAAGAGCTGGACAGTAAGTAATTGATAAAATACCTGATAGGAATATTGGGTTTGTGGAGTTTAGGTTGTACTTTCATGAGTGGTGTAGATGAATTTGGATTCATGTACCTTACTCTTAGAAGGAATAACTAATGGAGTTCTTGTTATAGCAGTAGGTCTGGGTTTTGCTTTATTAATATTATTATTATTATGTTATTTTTTAAACACTGTTTGTTGAATCGTATGTTTACTATGGTTCGATGAAGTCTTAAGGTAAGGTTTAATATGATTGCAACCTTTTTTTCTGGCTGGCAGCATATCCATTTTAGAAGGACTTCAAATATATAAACAAAGAAAAATAGACGGTAACATTTTCAACAAACAACTAATTATGAATTTTGACGCAATTTTCTCAGTACTAGACCAAATCCTCTGACATAAACGGAAGCGAGGCGAACCAAAAAAAAAAAAAAAACAGAATGGATCCAATAATTAAAAGACGAGAACGTAATACTCCTCTACCTAGAATAATCTAAGGCCTACCTGCTTAACCCAACCTACATCTGTATAAAGTCATTCCCAACTACACATTCTTCAGATACTGAAGATAGCCCGAACCAGTCAAAACGCATCTGCTTAATTTAATAAGTTGGGTAGACAGATCTACGCTCATGTCAGAAGGGTTTTGTGCTTACGATATGCAGTCACCGACAACGAGTAAAGTCAAAAAAATACGCCAAAAGGATGTGCACCCCCTTAAGAACACTGTACTTTTGTTTTGTAGTGGAACTTTGAAGAGGGCACTACTTAACACATATATATAAGATGTGTTCAAAAATAAACGAGACTTTTGTCATGAAAATTTTTTGGTGGTGCCATCTATAAATGAGATGATGTGTTGGAAAGTAACATCCCTTCTTGACTTCCGGTGAAAGTTCGATGATATTCAGTTCAGTGGAAGCGAAGTTATTGCATCTAAACTGACAGTATGTTTGTGTTATCGGTACATTAATGAGTTTCAAACAAAGAGCTAATATAAAATTTTGTTTAAAAACAAAATCGGTAAAACGTTTACCAAAATTGAATTGATGAAAAAATTGATGAAAAAAGTTTATGTCTATCTCATGCCAGAGTTCTTGAGTGGTATACACGTTTCAGAGATGGTCATGAGGACATAAATGACAATGAACATACGGGCTGCCCAAAATCAGTGATTACTGAAAACTCCATCGAAATTGTGTGCAAAAATTAGCCGAAATAATCATTGAAATCCATGGAATAGGAGTTGAATATCGCCAAAACATAACTTTGTCGCATTTTAACCTATCATTCCTATCAATTTCAAAATAAACGAGACTTTTGTCATAAAAATCCACTCTTGTTACTGATTTTTTGACTAGAAATCGCATTTCAACCATCAATCCCTCACTGTGTTTGCCTGATATGGCTCCCTGTAACTTCTACCTATTCGAAAATTGCATTTCGCCATGAAAGCAAAACGCTTTCCGTCCGTAGAGGGCATCCAAAAGGCTTGTACCGATATTCTAAAAGATATTCTGGTCAATGGCCTGAAACATTCTTTCGAAAAGCTTTTGGATCGTGCAAAATGTTGTATCGAGCCCAGAAGAGACTATTTTGAATAAATAAACTCGAATTTATCAGAACAAAGCTCCTGCCCTTTCTATTTTAGGTCAGTCTCGTTTATTTTGGAACGCTCCTTGTACACAAAATTTTATGTTTGTAGCAATAAAAGTTGCTGTGACACACGGACAAATTTACGGACAGACAGGCGTGATTTTAGTAGTAAAATTGTTTTACAAAACCCTAAAAAGCAAATACTAGTGGCTTTTGAAGTAAAAAAATATTTTTTGTTCATTTTGGTTTCCTAATAAGCGGTTTCTACCCAATGATATTTGTTGATAATTTATGATGAAATTTATTGATTTTCAATAGCTTTGACCGCTTTTTGTGAACTTTTTGCAGATGATTTTTCTCTAAAATGTACCTTTTCTATTAAAGAAAGTTGGCATAATTCTGCATCAGATAAAAACTCTAGCTTTACATTTAGAAATCTTAGTGTTTCCATTTACACAAAAGTAAATGTAAACCCGACTATCCCTCATTACTTTTGGTGAGTCAACTATTCCCAAACCCAGCCCCTCCGGATTTGTCCTCATGTGGCGTATAGAGGGTGCCCTAACTAGCCAGCTGATGGGTATGTGGAAATTAAAATACCACTCGTGGGCCAAAACCGACCAACTCGAAGCGCTTGTACAGGATAACTGCCTCGGATTGCAGTGGACCAATGGCGCCGACTATCGATACGAATAAAGGAGCTTGAAATGTTAGATCATTGAACAGACAAGGTGTACTGTGACAACATCTAGATGCAATGAACATCTAACAGTGAAAGAAACCAGATGGCATGGTGAAGGTGAAAAGGAAGCCATGAATTTGAGGCGGGGTTTATAAGTGACAGAACCTTTAAATAAATCGTCACTGACATCACGACTTCAGGCTTCTGTGCGATTCATATCAAGACTAGAGTCTTTAATGTCTGGCTGGTCAACTATCACGTGCCCATAGAAGACCAAGAGAAGGTAATCAAAGATGAATTTTACGTACCCTGGAATGCACTGTTGATGCCTTGCTATCAAGCAACATTAAAATTACTCTGGTGACTTTAATGTAACGATTGGTTGAAAAACATCGCATGAACTGGAGGGAATAGCCTTCATGTAGAGTGCAGCAAAAATGGACAAGGCCTGAAAGACTTCACAATAAGCGCAGTCTTCACAGTAAGCTCCACATTCTTCCCGCACCGGGATATCCACAAGATAACATGAGTATCCTCAGAATGTCACACATTCAATCAAATCAACTAGGTTTTTATGCAAAAATGAGTGGCCACCAACATTTTCAACACGCATTCGTTCCACGGCACTGTTTGGCATTCATACCACTATATTATATGGGTCAAGTTCCAATGGCACTTCTTCAAAATCTGTAAACAAGGAGTACCAGCTAAATGATAACTCAGTAGTGTCCACATATATGTCTGCGCTCGAAAACTGCAGCAACATATCTTTGCAGGCAAAAAATGTAGTGACGATTTCACAATCATGTGGGAGATAGTAAGAGATGCGGTAATAGAAGTAGCTGAAAAGGTATAGAGAAAAATAAGAATGAACCAAATGTACAAAAAGTTACATTCAGTGATCAAGTTGAGTAAAAGAAGAACATCATAACACCATCCAAGGACAAACCAACCGAAGAAAGAAATGACTGATCATCAACACCAAAATCAACAGATAAACGTCTTTAAAACAACGAAAAGTTGGTTTCAATCCACAAACAAGTCTTTGAAAAACTGCACAAGAAGCAATCATAGGTTTACCATTGACGCAATTACAGCGATGGTAAGCGTAGTTCAAAAGGTGGGTTTTACAGTCGTACCAAGCGACCAGTAGTGCTGTTAGTGACGCTTGATGTTCAGAACGCCTTCCACTCCACTACATGGAGGGATATTCTGGATACACTGAAAATCTTTTTCAAGTTTCAGAATATCTTATGCAGCTTTTGATGGACTAGCTCAAGGACGGAAGCATATTTTATGATTCGATTCAGAATGGAAGTTACATCGGGTATTGCTTAAATTTATGGAACATATCGTATGATGGGCTTTCGAGACTAGAGCTGCTGGATGGGTCACACTTGATCTGCTATATGGATGATATTGTGGCACTAGTTGCTGGCGTACCATTGAACAGCCTCAACTTAGACTACACATGCGATTGTGTCAGATGAGACGCTGGATTAAGTCTACTTCTAAAAAAACTAAAGTGGACGTCCTGACAAAAAGGAGAGTCCCCAGAGTAAGGAAGATCAGTATTGGAAAAATACTTGTATAATCAAAGTGGTCAACTCGAAGATGTTTTTTTTTAACAAATCAGGGTAACGACTAATAAATCTGCTTCAGACGTATCGGCTCTGAGTTGACTTATTTGACTTGTGGTCAACGTGGGAAGACTCAACCCATCAAGAAGATGAGTTTTGATCACTTGATACTATGTACTATATGAAGCAAAAATATGGGGTGACACTCTCAACACAGAGCTGTCTGACAACATTTGGCACAGAGAAGAGGAGCACTAAGGATTGCATCTTCATATCTAAGAGTCTCTGGTTTGATGAGTGCAAGTCATCGCGAGCGTGATGTCGATAACCCTCCTTTCTAGAGAGTATCGTACTATCTACCTGCGTCGAAGGGAGACAGCTGAATGCATGGAGAGACAACAGTTGATCCATGATTGGCAGCAGGTGAACACCATGGAGGAAAGGTGGACTGTATGCTTCATCTCTGACCGAAGAACGTGACTCAATCAAACGCAGGATGAGACTCACTTATACCTGACCCAGGTTTTGAGCGGGCATGATGATTTTCAGTTTTATTTACAAAAGATTAGTAAGCCGCAGTCCCACGACTGTAGGTTTTCCGCAGGAGTGTGAGATAATAGCTGACACACTTACTTTGCATGCCGAGGTTGAACAGGCTACGCTGAAATCTCTACAAGGAAACAGAAGAGCTCTCCTCAGATAGTCAGATTGAGGAGATGCTTGCATTTGTTGATGAATGGAATCATATGGCACACTATGCTTGGAAAGTTCTTAAAGGGAAAAAGAACTCAGAGCAGTCAAGCACGTTTGGGTTGAGGATCACTTTTCTAGCAATCCCTCTTCCTTTCTTCCCTCCTGCTATGAGAGGGATTCTCCAACTTGAAGGCAGCACTTAGTATAAGAAAACGAGGTTAAGCCCAAAATTATGTGTCAAACGGTTCCGGGTTAAGTTCGCAGGTTGACAGGAGATGTGTTCTGTGGGTATGCCAAATGCCTTTTGCATCTGAGAGCTCTATGCTTAGGGTATGAATGGACTTCACCTCCTTATCACAAAAAAGCACTATTATGTGACACTGGCGCATTAGATGGCCTGACTTCGAGGCCTGGACATAAAAGATTCAGGAAGCTCAGGAGGACGTTGACGGCTCTAAGTCAATACAAGGAGTAATCGGCCAATTCTAAGTCAGCCAGGTGTTGGTATTCGGGAAATTTTTTTTGGGATTGTGGCAGGTATTCCATCAGCAAATGAAACATGATTGCTATAAGTGAGGCTACAAAATCATCCAGTAATATTGAACATAATTCAAAGTGCTCTATTTTCATGGCACTTCTTGTGGAAGCTTTACCGATACAAATGGTTTGCAACCATTGCAGTGTAGTGTTGGTGTCTCACTTTATGTTTAGAGCTATTGTTTTGGTGGTTGTTTAATTGCTTGGGAATGCTGTGACCACACTGCGATCAGAAGTTGAAATCTTACTCGAGAAACTTGAGATGGTTGGAAGCTACACTAAGGCTGATTTTTCCTCCCACTGCGCATGTATAATAGGTAAATTTCATTTGACTACCTTCACCACAACAAATTGGAGCGCTGCCAGAGATTTGTTCGTGGCATTTAGTAATTTTCGAATAGTATTAGTGTTTTCCTTTACCCTGGCAGTGATTTTAAAGAGTATAGTTAATTGGGCATTAATGAGTAGGCGTTTGTTTCCGTACAGATTGCACAGCGTCATCCACGCTGGCAAAAAGTTGGTTAATGTATGTTTTGAAGCAATTTATACGACTCATTAATTATTGAGCTCCTCAGGTAGGGCAGTTTTTGTACTTCAGTCAATGAAAAATTGCTCCCCGTAGTGCATTGAACAAGACTCAAAAGTAATATCCCCCGAATTTAAAGCCGGAAAAAGTGGGCAGTCCGATGGTAGGTAGATGACAGCTAAATATGATGGACATAGTTAGATTGGGTGATGTTTTATTTATGAGTTTTTTGCGCTCATTTCTGTAATGACATTTGTAGTTTTTCCATAATATTCATGGTGCAATTTTTGCATCCCGAGTAGGTATTTTCGGAAATGTTTGGCATTTATTGACTCATCTTGGTGGCTGCCAAGGTGATTTGGCTATACAAGTCTAGAAATTGTTCCCATAGAGCTGTGAGCCCTTCAAATGGCCCTTTACGTATCCCAACATGAAGTTCATCTTCGAAAGTTTATTGAAGCTAATCAAATAGTAGTCGAGAGAATAGCTGAGTATAATTTGTTGAGATAAGACTATATCGAGATTTCCACTGATCCACCATACAAATTAAATTACACGTTTGAATGTAATACAAAAATGATCAAACTTTGTACATACTTTTACTTTAAGTTATATTGAAGATTGCATGGTTGAATTTAATAAAAAACAATTTGGGTAAACAGACCTACGGTCATGTCAGAAGGGTTTTGTACCCAACCTCTCCCAAATACGGTCACCAGCAACAAATAAAGTCAAGAAACATGTCAAAGAGATGTGTACATTTAAAAGAAAACTGATTGTTTCTCCATTTTCAATGGTCCCCATTTTGTTCCAAACTATTAAAAATCACTTAAATCTTGAATACCAAAAAAAGCATTGCTATAAATTTTATCTAGATATTTTAAGAAGATCAAATCGAAATTGCAGTGTCTGAACCGATGGGAAATCCATAAAAAACCAAAACCGTGTGTTATTGTTGTTGTAATTGCAGAAATTTCAAATGGCTATAACTTCCGCGAATATGATTCGATTTTCATCAAACCTGCAGAGTATTAGGTCCTTCCATGTAACTAATCAAATGTCGAATTCCGTTGAGTTTAAGGGTACCTGTACGATTTTATTGGGGAAAACGTGAAATTCGAAAATCATACTATTATTAACAAAGTTGAGTGAATTTCGACTTTTAAGGTATTTGTTGTAGTTGTACTCATAAATATCTACCTCTATGATTTTTTTTCAGATTTTTCGTATCACAGGTGTCCAATCGCGAGGGGGGGGACACAAATTTTTCATGTATTTCCCCTTCGTGTGCATCCCCTGACGCGAAAAATGTCAGTTTAAGACCTGTTTTGTTTCATATGATACCCATATTGACTACCTTTGATGAAATTTTTTTTCGGGGGCCACTCTCCTATATGGGTAGACCCCCTTAAATACCTCTTAATTTTTTTTTAGCTGAACTTTCAAGAGAGCATCACTTCACACCTGTGTGTAAAATTTGGTGTTTCTAGCTTAAGTACTTTGCGAGAAAAACTGCTGTGACACACGGACGGACAGACAGATGGACAGACCGACAGACAGGTCGCGATTTTAGTAGGGTTTTGTAAAATTATTTTACAAATCCCTAAAAAAAACAGGTTAGGTAACTATACCTACGCTCATGTGAGAAGGGCTTTGGACTCAACTTATGAAATGCAGTCGCCAGTAACAAATAAAGTCAAGGAACATGTCAACGAGATGAGCACGGTTAAAACAAAATCCGTTGTTTCTCCATTTTCAACGGTCGCCGTATTGTTGCAAAATAGCAAATATTACTCAAATCATGGATGCTTAAATATATTTATGATATTAATCTTATTTGATAATTTTAAGGAGTTCAAATTAAAACTGCAGTGAAAACTCCATAAAATACCAAAATCATGTGTTATTGCTGTTGTAATTGGGGAAATTTCAAATGGCTATAATTTCCGCGAATATAATTCTTTTTTTTTTGTTATTGAACTTAGAAAAGCGCACCACTTTACACGTACATACATAGAAAATCTGATGTTTCTAGCTCATATGGTTTGCAAGAAAAAGTGCTGTGAAGCACGGGCGGATGGACAAATGAACAGACAAATAGTTATTTTAGTTACAAAACCCTAACGAGACCTCAACAAGTTTCTTTGGCAACTCAAATTTTTCTGAAAAATCACTAAAAACCACAGAAAAGACATTTCTCAAAAATAACTCGAACGTCCGTGCATTTACCTATAGCAACAGATATCTGTGCAATGACTTTCGAAATTGTTTCAACCACTTGAAATGTCAGTACTTTAATTCAGTTGGAAATAATTCTTTATCCAGCACAAATCCAGTTTGACATTCTGTTACCACTAACAGTTATGGAATAAAAGAAAAACGTTTGGAAAGAAAGAAAACCAACTTTAAAACGCCCCTTAAAAAAGTTGAATTAAAATTTTTAGAACCGATTCCAAATCATGTAGCCAATTTCAAACAAGAGATTGGCAACTAATTGCACTGGTTGACATGGTTTTTGCCCAATGATAATGAGTTTTAATATCAAGAAGTACGTGGTAACTATTTATCAACCACAGACCTTTTACAATTGGATTGGTTCGATTTTTTGAGTCATGCTCTTGGTGTGCTTGCTGTACCATATATTGGGTGTTAACGCCACGCATACCCACAAACGTGTTCTTTCTTGTTCACTGGCTTATATCTAATGAGTATGGTATACAGAAACAAACTTGTGTACAGTGTTAAATCTGAATCTGCTAAACGTGTAGAGTGTTAAATCTGTAGCTAACAAATAGTTTGAATACTGAATTTTGTATTAATTGAATTGCTAGCTTTTTAATTAAGTTCTGCTTGCTTGTTTTTATTTACATCGATTTATATCTAAGTGTTATATCATTATGATGCCTCGCAGTTGTATAAGTAATCCAGATGATTTTCGTTACGTGTGCGGTAGCTTTACTATAAAAGAGAAAAGTGAAAAACTAACTCCGCGAATTTGTCGGGCATTCAAAATATACTTTGGCTGAGCAGTTACAAATCAAGATAAACCGTGGGTTCCGCACATGGTATATTCGAGTTATTGTAAAAATTTGAGGGATTGGCTTTCTGGCCGTCGATCAAGCTTATCTTTTGCGATACCAATGCTATGGAAAGAACCGAAAAGTTATCTTGAAGATTTGTATTTTTGTGTGAGTAAAACTGCAGGGTTCAACACTCGTAAAAAAAGGAAATTCCATTATATTGAAACAAGGTTAGCTCAAAGACCTAAAACACATGACGAACCCCATCCGATTCCTACAGCGCTTTAAGACGAATAAACTGAAGATGATACGGAAAACGATGACCCCACAGACTCGAATTTCGTTCTTTTCAACTCACCTGACCCTTATTTAATCACTCAGCCCAAATTAAACGACTTAGTTAGAGACGTACATCTATCGAAATGACAAGCAGAACTTCTTGGCTCACGTCTGAAGCAATGGAACCTCTTAGCAAAAGGCACAAAGGTCATCATTTTTCAAAATCGTCATAATGATCTTGTGCAGTTTTTCACTATTGATGGCGATTTCGTTTACTGTAATAACATCAATGCCCTATTTGAACCTTTCGGTGTGAACTGCAACCCACAAACTTAGAGATTATTTATAGATTCATCAAAAAGTAGTCTAAAAGCAGAACTATTACGCAACGTTAATAAATACTCTTCTACTCCTGTGGGTCATGTAGTTTCTTTGAAAGAAACCTAAGCAAATCTGAGGCTTGTACTTGAGAAAATAAAGTATTAAAAATATTCTTGGAGGATCTGCGCGGATTTAAAGTAATTGCTATCCTTTTGAGTATGCAACAAGGTTACACTAAATACTGTTATTTTTTGTGTCCTTGGAGAAATCGCGGTAAAGAAAATCATTATGTCAGAAAAGTTTGGACACTCAGGAAATGTTTCACTCCAAGATCATAAAATATAGTCCGCCCACCATCAGTTCAACAACAGGGCATTATTGTTCAACCTTTGCATCTATATTTAGGAGTAATGAAAAACTTTGTTAAATCTCAACCGCAAAAGTGATGCTTTTCAATATCTTAAAAATATGTTTCCTAAAATGACAGGGGAAAAATTAAAAGAAGGGGTTTTTATATGGCCTCAAATACGAAAGCTGATAAAGGACAATACTTTCAACAGTAAATTGAATAAAGAAGAGAGCAAGACTTGGAAATCTATGGTGACGTTTTACTTATTTTCTCGAAAATGTGAGAGCTGCGAACTTTAAAACACTTGTAAAAGATATAATTGAAGCCTTGGGCGATATTGGCAGTAAAATGTTCCTCAAAAAACATATTCTGGGCTCACATTTAAATTTTTCAACCTCAATGAATGGGAGACGTTAGTAATGAGCACGGTGAGCGTTTTCACTAGGATACAGCAGGCATGGAACAGCGTTATCAGGGAAAGTGGAGCCGTGCTATGCTATCAAACTATTGTTGGACATTAACAAGAAAAGTTGCAAATCTCGATTTTTAAAGAAAAAGTCGTTCTACTTTACACTTTTAAAATTAAAAAATGTATTAATATAAGTAAACTTTTAACGGAGCTGAAAGTCTTTTTATTGATATCCACAGAAAACCTGAGCTAAGTAAGATATAAAATTATTAAAACTGTGCACGTTTTTAATGTTCTCCTAAAATCAGTTGAATTCCTTTCATGGGTTTGCAAAAGTTGTTTTTTTGTTGACCAGTGTTATTAATCAATCGTAGCTAAAATGGGCGAAAGTTGATTTTTGATCTTGTTGCATCTTTTTTTCGCGTTCTAAATTAAAATGTCTTATTTATGGCCCCTGTTTGTATTTGATATCATGATAAACGAGAAATTGTTCTTCTACCAGGTGCATTTCACATAACAACGTTAATGGTAACCTATTTAGTTTTTTTACTGAAAAATATATGGGTACATTTCCACAAAGCAGAGCGAAGTGTGGTTATATTGCGATTACTCTCTAACAGCACAACCTCGCAATTGAAGCACCACTTGACAATAATTTAAGGACATAAATTTTTCCTTTTCGGTATTTATAACACCACCATGCTATATGTCTTTTTATCATAATGGATATAAATTTAAACCACACAGTAACCAAGCACCATAACGTATTCCACGTCAAAGGATTAAATTCGCCCTGCCACTTGTTATACAAAATATATTATATAATATTCACTAGCTGAAATGGAAATCCAATGCGAAATCTCTTTATCAGTCGTTTATGGGCTATAAAATTTTGAATTTCATGCGATTCAGATTCGTTAATCTAAAATAAAATATCAAATATAAAATGAGACTTTTTCCTTATATCATTCGCTCGTACGAGCGTTTCTACATACCAATGCTGCCGTTGTTGCCAGTATTACAGTTTTTCTGGCAGCATTGCCACAGCCCGTCATCATTTCACGTAGTTTCATTTTATTTCTTATGAATCGCTTATGCATGAAATGAAAAAGGAAGATGAGAGAAAATCTCAGTTAGTATTATGCTTATGTGAATTTTGCCAGGATAATATTCTTGGTAGAGAGAAAAAATGTAAATTGGATACTACATTTTCAACCTAACACTCAGACTACCGTCATGCCCATGGCGAAAAGCTGCAGGTAGTGGGTCCTATGAAGTGTTCTTTACATTGCAGCTCCAACATCACACTGTCGATATGTGAACGCCGACGTCGACTTAACAGTCCTTAACTCCTTTAAGTACTTTGCAACACTTGAACCTAACGTACTCACTTAGGTTATTGATTACAGCGTTTTCCTTTACGGCCTCCGTGGCTGGCTGTTGCTGCTCAAGATTGCAAGATTTTTAGAGTACTTCGTTGATATTTTGTGAATGTGCGAAGGATTTTTCTTTTTTTTTTCACACAATCTGATTTTATTGAATGAAGAATCTAATTGACTATGCAATCAATTTATTCTGAAAATTTATGTTTATGTATGAAACTCTGTTATTATATCTTATAAAGTTTGTTTTGATTACTGAAGTTCCAAGATTTTTCGAGAAAATTTCCTTTTTTAAATGATAAATATTAATTTATCAATAATATTGGGTTGTTCGACAATTAATGTCGTTTTTTTCCATGTTTTTCACAGAAAATTTATTTTGTCAATTATTTTGTTTATTTGATATCCTCACTCAGTTGTTAATATACAATAAATAAAATTATTTATATTAACAACAAATATCAGGGTGATCCATTTTACGCTTGGGAAAGTAAAGCTAAAGAAAACACATAAAATATTCAGATGGAAACAAACCAACCTTGCCATTATACGTGAAACATAACATCATTCAAATGTACTCCACGGGATCTCTTACAGGCCTCAATCCTTTTCGGCACATTTCCGGCAATATCTCGGCCATAACTTCACAAATATTGGTTTTCAATTGCTCAAGATTTTAAGGATTGTTCACGTAAACACCATCTTTCGAATAGCCCTATTAAAAGAAATCCAAAGGTGTTAGGTCACAGGATCTTGCGGGCCAATTGACATAACTCAATCTTAAAATTACGCGTCCTGGAAATTTCTCTTGCAAAAGTGCTCGATTAGCCTGTGTTGTGTGGCTTGTGGCTCCATTCTGTTGGAACCACATGTTCTTCAGATCAGAATCTTCAATTTCTCTCCAAAAATAAGCGGTTAACATTCGTCCCTAGCGGTCAGAATTGACTGTAATGGCTCTTCCTTGATCGTTTTCAAAGAAATACCGGCCAATAACACCACCAGACCATAATGCACACCAAACAGTCACTTTTTCCGGATGCAAAGGCCTTTCTGCGATCACCTGAGGATTTTGAGAGCCCCATATGCGGCGATTCTGTTTATTTAAGTAACCACTGAGCGAAAAATGAGCCTCATCACTAAGGAAAATTTTGTTCGAAAAATCGTTGTCAATGGCTTGTTGCTCAATCACCCAATTCGCATACATTCCGCGTTGTGTATGGTCTTGAGGCTTAAGTTCTTGAGTCAGTTTGATTTTGTATGGATGAAGATGCTAATCCAAATGCAAAATCCGCCACAATGAGCCGTAAGACAAGCTTAAATGTTGAGCACGTCGAGGAATCGACTAATTCGGGTCTTCCTTCACCCTTTTAGCAACGACAGCGATATTTTCAGCAGAACGAATGCTGCGATGATGCACAGGCCTTAAAATATCAATAACCGATCCATTCTCTTCAATTTTCTCACTGTGTTCAAAATTGTTTGCTGTGTAGGTCGATTATGTCGACCGTAATCGGGTCGTAAAGCCCTAGATGTTGATACAGCATAATCACCATTTTTATAATAAAATTTAATAATTTTAACGCGTTTTTCGATTGGTAAACGATCCATGTTTCTAAATGGCAAACCTTCAGCTAAAAAAAACATGCTTTGGATGACATTTAATTCTAACAGATGTCAAATGGCGCGGTTATATTTTCCTACCATGAATTGGATAACCCTGTATATTGACAATTTTTCTGGATGACCTTTTGCCGTCTATCAGTAAGTTGAAAAATTCCACATTCGAAGGAGGCTTGGTTTTTAAAAGTGAAGGATTGATTCAACACATTCTTAACAGCCTGATCGGAGTCGAAAATTTCACCATTCAAATGGTTTGAAGAGAACGAAACAAATGATTGTCTGATGGTGCCAAATTAACCCTATAGGATGGATGAGGCATGAGTTCCTTATTAAAGCCCATTTTTTTTAAAGGGTTATCAAAGAGGTATTGGGTCTAACTTTATCATGATTGAGCATCATACATTTACCATTAGCCAATTCAGGGCATTTTTCTTGATTACTTCATTCAATTTCGATAGTTGGCGACAGTAGACATTCAAATCAATAATTTGGTTTCTTGGAAGCAGCTCAAAGTAGAGTTTACCCTTGTAATCCCACCACAGAGAAAGCGGTGAATATTGTCTTTAGATGTCGATTGTGGGGGCTCATCTTGCTCGGTCCATGATCGTTTTTGGACAACGTTATCATAAACAATCCCTTCTCATCATCCGTTATGATTCTTTTTAGAAATGGGTGGTTTTGGGTAAGATTCAGCAAAAAGTCACATGTGTTAATGCATTCGGTGAAGTGGGTTTTCTTTTAATTCATGAGAAATTCAAACAGCGAGTTTGTTAACGTAATCAAGCTTTTTTAAGAGCAAGTAAACGGTCAAATTCGATATGTCGAGCTTTTGTGCTATCTCCCGAGTTGTTATAAGCCCATTGGTTTCGATTGACGCATTTACTTTGTCATCATCAGCAGTGGTTGGACGACCAGTATGTGGTGCACCTTGGCCATTGAAATTTCCAGTAGTTCAGTAAGGCAGTCTACACTACAAACTTCACACAATTTCTTTTGAGCTTGCACCGCGTTTTGCCCTTTCGGAAGTAAAACATTAAAATATGCCCATAATGTTCTCTTTGATTGTCCATTTTCTAGTTTATTTTTAACCAACTTATTTTTTACGAATGATGCTCAGTTTTTAACTGAAGATGGTCTGAAGTCTAATTCTTAAAAAGTATATAATAATGCAAGCCATGCAATCACTGCTACACTTCATCTATGAAAAAAAGACATGAACTATCGAAAAACCAGATAGTTACAAGCACCACATTTACTAAGGGGTAATTAAATCGTCTCAAGCAAGCTTTTTCCGAATATAAGGTTTAAATGCTGAGCTCTTGAATTGGAGAGCGAAATAGGTTGAAATATTATATTTTGAAAAAATCAGAAGCTAAGTGTTAGATGATGTTGTAAATATTTTTTGAATAACTTAATTTAATTTCTATAACAACCAAATAGGGAACTGCCTTCTAACACCCAACCCACTGTCCTTATCCAGTCCCTATCCCGTCTATATTCGTACCCCGTAAAGCAAATTTCTGTCAAAAAGGTTTTAATACTAATAATAAGAAATTTAATAATTATCTGGATATTTACTTGCTAGGAATAAAGACAAGGTCGAGACAATAGTACATTCACATAGTATCCACACCTTCCATTTACCCTGTGTTGCACACTTTCTGAATTTTCCCAGGGGACGGTCAGCTGACCCGGGGCATGTCAGCTGAGCCGAGGCTTGTCGTATTCAAAAAACAAAACAAAAAGCAAATAAAATTTTCGACGCACGTGTTCTTTTACGCATTTCAGAATATGGGAGTGCTGCCAGATCCTAATAAAAAACTAAAAGATTGCATAGAATGAATTTGTATTTCGGCGTAGTTATTGATTTTTTGAGATCTGTTAATCCTGAAACCTCTTATCGATGCACATGTTAATATTCGTGCCAATCCTTGCGTCAGCATTTACCTACTTACCTGCTACCGAAGGTTTATGGTCACTCTTCGTCTTGCGTTCGGATTTTTCCGGAGGGTAGATTGAGTGTGGATACTATGTGACTATACTATGGTGGAGACTGGCAGCGTGATGTAGTGGTTAGAGTACTCACCGTGTAAGCCTGAGGTCCCCGATTTGACTTTCGTTGGCAACAACGAGATTTAGTTCGAGTGATTCATCGGTTGGACCATAGCTCGCTTAGTCATGATACGTGTTGGTTTAAATCAGAACATATCGCAGCTAGATGGGCAGAAACATGCCCAAGGTGTACTACTGACCATTTCATCTTCCCGAGTGCCGAGACATTCGATCGAAATAATGAGATACTCTAACTTAAAGGTGGTCCAATCAAAACGCACGCTGTTAACTGTAAATAATACAAAAAGTTTTCAGGTAATTACATATGTCAATATTTTTATTTTAATAGAAGAATCTATGAGAATTAGCTGCAAAATAAAATATTGCCAAAATGCTTGCCATGGCTACGGTGGCATACCTCTATCTGTTGGTCCATATTTTCAATGGTTCTGAGACACAATTGAGGTTCAATGTCGTTAGTGTGCTGAATTATCTCATCCTTTAGCTCTTGAATTCTTCTTGGCTTATTGATGTACATTTTTTAAAAATTAAATAAGGCTTCATCGTATTTCCACTGATGGAGAAGATAACTGGTCTACGAAGTAATAGTATTTAGATACATGAATTATAATAAATAACGCTTATCAATTGTTTATGACACGAGTTAAGAAAGTTCATAAAAGGCAAGATTGCAAATTAGATCGACTTATTTATTCCACTGCTTAATTACAACTGACTGATTTTAATTCTTAATCCAAATGTATATTTTTGCAATTCAGAATTATCAAATGAAATATTATCTATTTTGATGTCGTCTGCATTTCTTGCTGACTGACGTTCACACGTCTGATGTTTTCACGTTTGATGGTAACGTCATAAGCGTCTCACGTTGATGGGTTTTATGGATATCTGGTGGATGTAGCTTGTCCCCCCCTTAGATTGCAATAGCCAGATGAACTTCGGTTCCTGGACAGAAGCAATTATTGTTGCCGGATTTGGATTGATGATGAATCGATTGCGCAGTCTATCGCAGATCCATAGGTAAGTGGCAATCATGATGCAGATTATTATAGATGCTTTTGTGACGGTACTGATGATGTCTCTATTAATTGGATAAGGCTCGGTGAGTACTACTGGACTTCTTTCCAAAAACTGGTATTTTTTCAGCTGATTAAGATAAATTTGGTTAGTATCTGTTGATGAGATATTAGTTTTATTAAATAGTTTTGGATAGACAATTTTTTGTTCGAGGAATAATTTTTCCTTGGATGTTTATATGATATCATTGATTGTGATCTCGCAGCCTTCAAAGTATGTGAGGATCGTTCCTTTTACGGATAATTCATTGGGATGGGACATAATGTTGAGGTTGGTTCATGCTATGTTTATCAGGATTAAGTAGTGTTGCCAGGGCTAGAAGATTTCCGTTTTGATATTTCGATCGTAGAATGTGCTGGACCCAGGTTTGTGATTTATAATATTTTCAATGCATGTAAAAGCATCCGTTTTTCCTTGTATGTTGATTCTCGACAATAGAAAATTTCCTCAATTTATGGGCATTTTTCGTCTAACTATTGAATTTCATCGGGGCTCATGATTACGTAGGATTTGGAGTAGATAACGGTGCCTTTGTTTGTAAGGAGCGACATCATATGATCGATGGAGTGTATTTGAGTGGAGATCAAGGGAATCTGGGTGTTAAAAATGATGTTTCTGTTATTTTTGTAGGCTTGGAGATCGCATAACTGGTAAATTTTTTCTATGGATGTTACGTTAACTTGATTTTCAGCAAAGATATGGTCTACTTCCGAAATTTCGGATGGAATAAAGATATGTTTTGATATGATTTTCATTTTTGCTAAAGTGATTGTTTTGCATATACTATTTAGGTGATTGTCAAAGAGTTGGAGATTGTAGTTAATTTGACTCAGGTATTTCAAATAGTGGATAGAAAGGTCTTCAGAGTTAGTTTTATTCTTTACGGTTTTCTTCAAGTATTCTAGGTAGTATGTTATGGTTTTCTGTTACTGATTAACATGTGTGGTGATATTGTTGAAACGTTCAGTCATTTGTTGATTCAATTTAGATTGGCCATTGATTTCTTGTTCGAGCTCGTTTTCTTTATCAAGGATATTTCTATTTCGGTAATTATATGAATCAAATCATCTGCATCAAGGTTACCAGTTATTGCTTTGATGACGCTTCCTAGTCCATTTATTAGTCCTCGTCGTATTCTGTATCTCGGCCTAAGAGTTATCAGTTAACATTGAGTTTCTCTTAATTTGGCCTTAGTTATTTCTAAGAAATCAGTCTCAATACCTTCTGTATCGATACCCAAGTGTGTTAATGTAATGTTTTCCATTAGGGAAAATATAATTTGGAATCCTTATATGAGCGCATCCTTAAACTTTTTTAATGAATTGTTAATCTCAAAACGTAAGCTAAAGTCAACATTTTCATCATAGTAAAGCTTACGATCCAGCAGTGTTTGGAAATCATTAAAAATTATTACCGAAATTCTGAGTCAGTAGTCGAGATTTTAAGAGGATTTCCTCCAATTTTCGGCCGTAATAATCTTCCCACTCGACAATCTGTGCGTGCTTTAGTGGATAAGTTCGAGTCCAAATTTTATTATTGGAGGTTCCAGTGAAGGAAACATCACATCCGTAAGTGCTTCGATCCAAAATGAGCCAAATCAATCGATTTCACGTCGTTCCCAAGAATTGTGCATCGCTCAAACGATACTGTGGCGTATTTTGCAATAAGATCTTGACTTACATCATAACAAGATCAAATTGCGCTAGATTTAAAGCTAGTTGATCATTCAAAACGCCAAAACTTCTCCAATTTGGCTCTAGCAACGCTTGAAGAAAATGAAGAATTTCATCGAAAAATTATCTTCTGCGATGAAGCTCATTTCTGGCTCAATTGTTTTGTTGTTAAGCAAAATATGCATTATTCGTCAGTAATAAACCCACATGTGCTTCATGAGACACCATTGTCTCCGCAAAAAATTACTGTTTCGTGCGGCTTTTATGCCGGGGTGAGATTGGGCCGTATATTTTCGTGGATGAAAACGACCGTCATGTTACTGTTAATGGGGTGTGCTATTATGTTATGGTGGGAGATTGTTTATGGCCAGAATTGTATGAACTTGACATCAACGATATGTGGTTTCAACAACAAGGTGCCACTATCCACACAATAAGCCTCACAATCAATTTATTGAAAGGCAAATTTGGTGAACGTGTTATTTCGAGAAATGATAGGGTTCATGCGATCTAACGCCATTACGTTTCTTTTCATGGGACTATATCAAGTCACTGGTCTGTGTTAACAGGCTTGTAACTGTAGACGAGCTCAAAGGCAAAATCCAATACGAAATTGCCAACGTTCCGGTCGAAACATTGGGTCCAAAGAATCGACCGCTGAAAATAGGCTTGTGGTGGTCAAATGACCAAATAATCGTAAAACTTAATGCTTGCACTACATTCGAAATAAATTTAAATTCAATACCTCAAATATTTCTATGTTTTACTAATAGATAAAATTGATGTTTCCTTAATGGAACACCTTTTATATGGTCTAGAATTCGCTCCTGGTTTTGCTAGTGCTTTACTGTGTGTTCTGATAGTGTATTAAGCTGAAAGCATATGGCCTCAATATTAGAGATATCATTACCAATTTGAATGGTTAGCGTGACAACAATTTTGACACCATCCTTTTGGCTCATTTTTTCGTGGTTTTACCATCAGGTTGCTGAAGGTCAATAGAATACTTCCGCATACAGACCATCCAACACAATATTGACAGGTTCTTTTCTTCTTGTGAGCAAACTGAAAAATTAGTCGCATTCTTTCTTGAGCTGCTACTGTCTGTCTTTTGGCCAAATCCTGACGATGTTGTCGATTTGCTTATTTTCTTTGGGCAATTTCTCGAGACATTTCGATTTGCATGTTGCATTAATAGATATTTTGGCTTGGTTGTTCGTATCCAGACTTATGTGTTTATCATCGTTCGTTGAGATAGATGCATCACGTTTCGTAGGTGGAGAGTTTACACTGTTTGCTGTATCTTCAAGTAGGCATTGTTTCCGGCTATTCGTTTAGTAAATTGCTATTGATAATTGTGGTGGTTGATTGCAGATTATATTGTTGCAGACCAGCCGTCCATATACGGGAACCGTGCATATTAGGGGATATGAATTGCTATAATGAAAAAAACAAAAATTTTCCAGCACTTTTTTAAGATGAGGCGCAGACGGGAGGTAAGTATGCAACCGTGGGGGTGGGGTTTTTAAAAACCGCGACTGATTGGTTAGGTTGTTCGGTTTGGTTACGCGGTGCCCTAGTTTGTGTTCGGTGTTTATATTAGCGTAGAATATTTCAATTACAATTAGAGTAGTTTACTCGTATGTCCAGCACCGCGTCACTGTTGGAATCAAGAATGATAATTTCATACATTGTCACCTCTCTTGTATACCTTGATACCAATTTAATAATTTAAGGGCCTGTTTTAAAAAGTCACACAACGACCAAGACCCTCACTTGGCTACCTCTAGCGAAGAAAAAATGCAAAGAGTCACCCTCTTACATGAGGAGTTCCTCCCCGTTAAACCCTCTTAAAACTTTTTCACTTTAAAAGCTTCAACTGGTCATCACTTCTGACCTTTTCACAAAGTTTGATGACAGTAGATCATATAGTTTTGGAGAATTAGTGCTTTGATACAAAAATGGAACGATGGACAAACACAGCTCATGATTTCAATAGGTTTTGTATTTTAGTGAAAAACCCTAAAAATTGGGCACCCTAATATATTGGCCTTCTTACCTGCGTTGCTAAATGACTGTTTCTTTAAAGCTTCTTTAAATTGATGTCTGTTTCTTTAAAGTTGTCGTATATCATATCAGTAATCATCTAAATTGAAATATGCTTGCATTAGCGAGTAATATATTTCATGCCACTTGAAGCATTTTAAACTTAAAAAATTCCAGAAATTTCAATTTTCCGGGAATTCTAAATCAACTATTCTGAAAAGTATCTATATTTGCATATTAACATCGCTGCTATACAATTTAAAACCATTGCTAATGCATTCATTAGATTGACTTTATCGCTACCACTTAGCCTGCTGTTAAGTGGCACAATAAGGAAATATCCTTCATTTCACGCTCATGGAAAGCTCTGCAATCAAGGATGTTAAGTAAGTAGACGTTGACCCAACATGGTGGCGGCACAGCACAGTATGTCGTCGACCGTATGTGGCGTGAGAGATACATTATGGATTTTCAATGAGAACAACGATAACGACAACATAAACGAGGACTAGAAAAATAAAACATATACTCTAGCAAGTATGCTTAAAAAAACAACAAGTTCCCATCGCTACCGACACAACGCTTTTGCGTGCTAACTATGTGATTCACGCATATGATTAATGGCTGTACTACATTTTCGCTATGTCATTTACGACTTTTTTTTATAAAGGGATCTCTAACATAACAGGATGTCGTGATTTATAAAAACTCATAACTCCATGGAATTAAATTTTGTCCTAGCTTTAGCTCTTTGTTGGTTGGTTGTCGGTTAAGTTGACTGGTTGGGTTGGTTTGTTAGTTGTATGGTAGGATGTCCTGAAAATATTATATTTACGATATGATAGTATGCCAAATGGGTAAAGTTAGTGGAGCTGCAGATAAAAAAAAAACAAAGTTAATTTCAAAGTAGTAACTGAACATTTTTTGTGTTGGTTATTATAAATAATAGGTTTCCAGTTCGTTTCTGAAGGCAGTTTAGATACATTTGAAGAGTGAGTTTGCTTGGATACTTTATTTGATAATTATTGTGTTGCTGTTGGGCTGTCTTTTGTCAGGAGGTCTATTATTTTTTAATACAATGTGAGTTTGCATGAGATAATACGTACAAATACTCACTAATTTAAGAGGCAAACAAAGCACAGTTTTGGGAATCATCTGGATTTATTCGTTTTTACCCTTGGAATATGTCTATCAAGTTCCTTTCTCTGCTCTATTATTATTATTCTTAACTATAAAAATATATCAAACAGAGGATGCAAGTACTCGTATATCAAACAGAGATTAATATCAAACAGAGAAAATAATACTTTCATGCTTCCAATTATCTATCGTTTCAAGTCAGTAGTAAATGTTGCTGTAGAGACTGGAAGGGAAATCGCCAAATTTGACCTAAAATCGATAGAAACGCAGACAAACTTCTCATTTTTAAAACTATGTCGTTACGAGCACAGGCTTCTTGAATAAAAGAGCTCCTTACTAACGTGACCATCAACAGCTAGTTTCTGTGGTAATACAAAGATTTCGTGAATAAAAACCTGTTGCAACCACGGAAGTCAACGCAGTTGCAGACATTAATTTCTGGCAGAGGGGTGCTAAGCATACTGAGGCCGACATTTGCTCAGTCGTGTTACGGGTCTTCCAGAAAAACTTCTGCCCATGCTGTGCCACCTTATACGTAGAAACTTATCATGAAGAGAAGTGAGGGAAAGGGGGGGGGTCATTTTGAGAAATGAAAAAAAACTATTGAATTGAAACATCCTAGCCACTTTATTTAACTTTAAAAAGCAAGTTCCAATAACGCCCAAAAAAATTAAATTCAACGCCATAAAGAAATCAGCTAAATCCAATATATAAATTAACCCCCTTTTTATTAAAGTCAACTTAAATCAGAGTATTCAAATAAATCAAATAATCAAACAAAACATACGCAACAAAATGAATTCCAAGCGAAGTTAAAGAAAAGGGGTGATTAACCTTTTTTTTATGCTGCCGGGGGGTTGGTCGCTTGCACAAATTCGAAGAAATGATTTTTGAGGTCGGTAGCAAAATTTCCAAACAAAATTCAGAATTGCCGAAAATTTTGGGGGAACAACTGCAAAGAGCCATCAATAGTATCGAAAAAATTAACATCACAAACTCTAAGGTAAATTCAATGTGCTCATTAAATCACGAGCTGATACTTGCTGAATTTAAACAAACAGCAAATATTACCTCAAGCCACAAACCAGTGAAGGATGCCTCTACATCTCCCATGAAGAAAGTCATCCCTGCCGCAAATATACCGTCGTTAATTTCTCCGGGAAAATGTTCTGATCGGCATACAAATAACATTATCAAATTCAGCATTCCCTGGTCAGAAGAGGAACAGAATAGGTGAATCGAGAAAATTAAAATAGCTGATTCCCCACATCTGAAGATAATGCCTGAATCACACCGAAAAAATCCCGTATACCATGTATTTTTCATCGAAGTCAGCAGATGTTGTGTGGATGAGTAAGTTTCTCAAATTTGAACTTTTGCTTGAAGACTGTTCTGTCGAGTTAGTACAACGCAAATACAAATTCTTCAAAGTATTTATTCCTGCACAATATGCCTGGATGTTTATCCATCTGTAAGAGAGTCACGAGTACCAGAACTGGAATGGAATGCCTTTTGGGAAATGGAAATCTAAATTCACTAAGAGCAAGACGATTGATCAAAGTTAAAATGAAAATGATGCGATAATCGAGCAGTCACACAAGTAAACAGCTCGAAAACCCTCCTAACACTTATCTGAAATTTTAATTACAAATTTAGATAAAATTTCATTACCTTCATTCATAGTTATAAATTACATAATATTTTTTATTATTGTTAAATGTAAATTTTATATCATTTTCCTTTATATTAAATTTAAACGTTTCCTTTTAATTATATTCTTTATGATTTTTAATTTTTTATTATTATGTAAAATCTTGTTCATTTTTCCTTGATTCTGTTAATTTAAAAAAATTCAAATCTGTAAATTAAAATTTCGGACATGAGAGCATTGATATAGTGTATCCCATCCGTGTATTGCATTGTCGAATGCAGCTGGATTCAATGCACAGTTTCAACACAGGATATTATGAAAAGATTTGGATGGATTGTGGAGTCGGCTTCAAATCGCTAAGCAGTGACTTCGGGAGGATTGCTCCGGTGTGACACCTTGACTATGAGTGTAAATTTGATCTTAAAAGTTTTACAGCAAGTAACGTTAATTCGTGATGCTTACCTTCAGTTTAGCGATTGGATTCGAAAAAGAATATAAAAATATTGACGCGATCGCAACTATATTTTTGAAATATCACACTCAATATTGATCGACAAAGATGTTCCGTGTTTGTATCAAACGGAAACTGTTTAGTTCTGTGATATACTTGTCCCAATGATTTAGAATTAGCAATCCAAGTATGGCATTAATTTTCACAATAAAATTTGTTAAATTAGACGACGAAAAGAAGAAAATTTACATTTTGCCGTAACGCATTTACAAACTCCTGTCAGATGGATCAAGTGCAAATGGAATATTCGTATTTTGAATCGCTTCAAAGACGTGTGCAGATGAAGACTATTTGAAATGGCATATCACTTGTTTGATGGTGGGTCGTGTGGCACGTAGTAGAAGGTTCGCTGTAAAAAGCCGCAAATAGGAGCACAAGAAGAAGAATTTTTGGATTAAAACTATAAATGTCGGAACTACAATGCACGGTTGGACAGTGTTTATCCTTTTTTTGTTCTGGAGGTTGTCTCACAATCACTCTCAATACAACACGTTTGAAAGTGGTGGATATTGAGTTGAAATTGTATGGTATGTTAATTCCACTCCTGTTGGTGGTATTATCGTTGCTTCCAGTGTATTATTTTTATCGAGTTCTATGTAAATTATTACAACTAATTAGAAATTAAATAAAGTTACAACTTATAAAAATTTATTATAATATTTAATCACACGGTACGAAGTTGTTGGATTTCTTTACCATGCATCACTACATCATCAGCGTTAGTTTTGAGCTTTTTGTTCAAATTTTTTAATAAATATCTACATGTTCTATTACGGCGTCTTCAAAAACAACAAACAAAAAATAAATATTGATGAGCTGTTGGTATGGGCTTGATGCTGCGCATTATTTTGCGGTGGTTTTCGACAAACTTTACAGGGTTAGCGTTTGGGATTTTTTGAGTAACGATGTAAAGTTGTGCCGTACAGCATTTCAGCAGGTGATGCTTTTAAATATTCTTAGTAGCATTTACGAAGGCTGAGTATTACTGAAGAAATTGCATAGATTCAGCCAGTATCATTTTTGCACAAAGTGCTGCTTTTAAAGTGCAATGTAGTCGTTCAACGAGTCCATTTGGCAGACGACGATATGGCGAGGTCCTGGTTTTTTTACTTCCCCAGAAGTTTGTCATGGCTTTAAATAAGCCAGACTCGAATTGCGGTCCTGGTCTGTCGTGATGGTGATAGGGGTGCTGTAATTGACGATCCAATGGTTGAAGACTGCCATTGCAACTGTCAGTACTGTGGTCTATTTCAAAGGTACCACCACGGGCCATCGTGAAAATCTGTCGATGATTGTTAGGCAGTAGTGATATCCCTCTGCAGGCGGCAGGATGATTAAATCGATATTAATTTGATTGAACCTACAGTCTGTGACGCTAATGTAATGCGGAGTTGTTTTGTTCTGTCGATGAACTTTTGATTTTTGGCACTCAATGCATTCTCATGACCGTTTTAAATGCATCGTTTTTGATACTGGGCCAGATGTATTTTTCTCGTAATGTGCGAATGGTAGAGCGACCACTTAGATGTGAAAGGCCGTGAGTGAGTCCGATTGCAATTTTTCTTAAGTTTTGAGGAAAGTACGGTCTTATTACATCTGTGGAGATGTCGCAGTAGACTGATGACTTTTCGATGTAGAGTTGTTATAACTTGAGGGATGTTGAGTTTTTTAATAACTGAGATAATTCTTCGTCGTTTTATTGTAGCTTACTAATTTCTTTTGGGTCAAATTTTGACGGCATAGCGATTGGGTTGATACTCGATAATGCATCCGCTACGACATTCTCGCTGCCTCTAACGTCGACTATGTCTGTCGAGAATTGTGAGGTATAGTCTTAATATCGTAGTTGGCGTGAGGATGCTTTTTCAGATTTTTGTGATCAGTTTTTATTTCGAATGTCTTGCATTCGAGTTGATGTTGGAAATGTTGAATCCCTGCAAAGGTTGCCAAACGTTTATAATTGTAGATGCTCCAATTGCATTCTGGATTGGTTATTTCCAGGAGAAGAGTCCGATCGGCATCAAAATGTTGTTTATATTTTGTTAAAGTGATGCACCAATTGCTGTGTCGGAAGCATCAGTTGTTAAACACAATGGCACCGTTGGGGATGGAAACGATGTGAGTGTGATGTCGGCTAGGCTTTTTTGCTTTTCTCAAATGCTTCAGTTGCTTCTGCCATCCATTTGACTTTTCGTTTGTCGTTCTTTTTGGAGTCTTTATTGGACGAACTTAGCCCCCCCAAGGGCGGAACTGATCTGGTAATTCAAAGGGGTGCAACTGCTATCGTTGGGGTGTTGTCTCCGATTACAGTGAAGTTGACGGGGACTGACGTTCCCGGGGTACCCGAATCGATTAGTAAAAATACTAGGATTGGACCTGGATCCGAGTCATAGTGGCTTTGTGATTGTTCGATAACAAGATCAACTCATTGCTGCAAACCTCAACCCTGGAGGTATATTCAGGTACCATGACCAGCTAATGAGCCTCCATCTTAAAGCTGGTCAGCTGGTTGGTTGCGGCCCCATGGGGAGTATCGTGGTGGTTAGTGGTGCAAACAAAGGTTGGCGTTGACCTAATAGCGTCAGATATAGCTGGGTCTCGGATCTACCAGTATGAAAGTTGAGAGTTCCCTCAGTGTATACTGGTACCAAACTTGGGCACGAATGATTGGCGCTTAAACCAATCGCAGTCTAATGGTGACCGTGAAATTAGGCCAACTAAAGGCAGGTGCTCACGCAAATCAGACGACACATGTACGAACTTAGGAGTTCTTGAGTCTTGGCAGCGTTTGGTATGCAATTTCGTTAAAAGTCTATCATCCCGAGAAATCTGCGGAGATCATAGATTGTTTTTAGTTTTGTAAAATGGGTGAGGGTTTCTATCTTCTTTTGTGGTGGCTTTTAACCAGCAGCATTTATTGTATATCCATTTCATGAGAGCACACTTATTGTAATTTATCGTGATCCTGTTGTCTTTCAGGCTTTGAAAGATGGTTCATAAATGTTTCATGTGCTCTTCGTGAGTGTCAGAAAAAAACGATGAAATCGTCAACGTAGCAAAAAATGAAATCGAAGTCACGAAAAATTGAGTCAATCCAGCGTTGAAATGTTTGGTGGCGTTTGGAAGACCGAATGGCATGACCAAATATTCAAATAGTCCGAAGGGTGAAGCGATGGCTGTTTTCCGTATATCTTCTTCGGCCATGGGTATTTGCTCTTCACAAGAGCAATCGTGGAAAACAACAATTTTGTTGAAAAGTTTAGGAAAAAGATCTTGTATCAGCGGCGGCGTGTATTGGCTGGGCACGGTTCGGGCATTTAGGTTTCGATAATCACCACAGGGGTGCCAATCGCCAGTTTTCTGTTGTTGTATGTACAGCGAAGATGACCATTGACTTTTTGAAGACCTTATATAGCCAGCTTCGAGCCTGGCGCTTTTTCGTTCTTCTCCTACGAGTTTGTGTGTTCTTACGACAACAGGGGAGCATTCAGTGATGATATGATGCACGGCGTGACAGTTTTGTGTTATTGCCTTTTTTATTGATGGTTTCGTTAAGTCAGAGAATTCTTGCATCAGTTTCGCAAAATCCATGTTTTCATTTTCTGTTGTTATAATGGTCAATATTTCGTGTTCTGATGTGATTTTAATTTTTCCTGTTGTCAAGAGGGACGGTTGTGGGTCGATTAGGCATCGTTTCCTCAAATCAACTAGAAGTCCGTAATGGTAGATGAGATCGGCTCCTTTGATGCCCGTCTTGACTTAAGCAACGATGAATGGAAATGGCATGTTTCGGCGCAGTCCTAACTCCAAATTTAGTAGTTGCTGGCCATATGTGTGGATTACTGAGGAATTAGCTGCGTAGAGTTTCAGTGGGTATTGTTTGAGCTTCGTTTTTAACCAGATACGTGGTACGATTGCTACACAAGAACCAGAGTCTACTGAATATTGTTGTCCTGTTTTATTTTGCAAATGTAAGTGGTGTTCTTTTTTCATGTTTTTGATATCGTCTTCCACCTTTGATGTTGTTGAAGCAGACAATTGCATTTTTAGATTTCTGGATTTTCTCTTTTGTGATAGGAGCATGGCATGCGGCACTTTCACGCGGCTTCTCCGAAATGTTCGTGATAGTAGCAAAAGTCTGAACTTGTTTTTTGTTCTTTTGGTTCGTATTTTCTCTGGTAATAATTTTCTCTATTTCGCGATTTTTATCTGGAACGCTCCAATTTACGTGAATTCATTTATTTTTTTAAATCATCAAGCTCTCGTGAGATTTTTGCGATGTGATCTCATAGTTTTGTGAGCGGGCTTGTTTCACTTTTTGAAATCACCGCAATCTCAAATCTTTCCACTTTCGACACCACTAGCATTTTGTCAGCTTGCAACGCAAGTTTGCACAGATCTTGGACTTCACTTATTGCTAATATACTACGGACTTGTTATGGAAGTTGTTCTAGGAAAAGCGTTTTTAAAATCGAGTCGTTGCAATGTCCACTTGCAAGATTTTTAATTTTTTGTAGGATTAAGGACGGCTTCCCATTTGTAATTTCTAAATCCCTGAGGAGGCGTCTGAGTTTTAATTCATTTGTTTTGCTGAGAGCTTCGATGATTCTTTGCTCAAAGTCAAAAGCGCTTTATTTAATACCAATCGTTATAAATTTTTGAAAGAACATAAAGCAAATTCCAAACAATAAAACTATAAAAAACTTAATGTCCCGGATGGCTCTCTAAATTTATACGTTATCAGTTAAACACATTTAATGAAAAAAATACACTAGCAAATTTAAATTAATTAAGATTATTACATATTTTTTGATTCAATTGGAATAAGGAGAAAAAACCAACCAGCATTATTCAAAAATTACTTATATTACTAACACAACAATGAACTTATATCCTATACCTAATATGTTACACCCTAATTCTAAATAAGTTCAATCGAAAAAAAAAACGTTACCTTATATTGAAACCTATACCCAATTTATAATACAAATAAACAACACTAGATGTAGCAATAATGAGCTGAATCTAAAAAACTTAGTGACGAGAAAAAGCACAAAAATAGAAAATAAACACGAATAATTTAGACATTGTCATTCAGCCACCAATACCTAGGTTGCTCCATCTCAGCTCGACCAGCCTCAACGAACCTAGCAAATGAGTATCTCCATTCGAAAGTTTGGTCTCGTGAACTCAAATTCGGAGGATATTTTATCTTCTTATCGGTGGCCCGTCTATATATGTGATATATGACTGGGACGCCGTCAGAATCAAAAACGTATCGATTCATGTCCAAATACACGAATGTTTCTGGAGGAATGAAGCCAGTAGCGAGGCAAGTCGCTATATACCCGTCTGTAGGGTGGAACGGCTGTGAAATCCAAGGGTTTACACTCGCAGTTACAGATCTTGCGATATGATTCCAAAGAAGTTTCAATATGAAGATATCGACTCTTGTCACTTGAGCGGTTTGAAAAATTTTTCTATTCGATATATAGTGCTTCCAATCCGTCTCAGGCTTTCCGTACAAACCAATACATGCACGAAGACATTTCCTTTCAAAAACTCTTAATCTTTCCATTGTACTAGCACTCTGGTTATACCAGATCTGGCATCCGTATGCCAAAACTGGCCTAACTAGGGTGTTGTAACAAATAACTTTGACATTTTGATCAATGTTTCTGGAATGAAAGAGTCGCCGAAGGGCCATGACTACTTTGAGTGCTTTACTGAGCATGATTTTCACATGTTCAGTACTGTACAGATACTGATCGAGATGAACACCGAGGTATCGAACACAGGATTTATGTGGAACCCGTTCTGAACTACCCTCACAAGCCATAATGTGGAAATCCTTCCAATTACGTTTCAGGTCTTGACTGGCCCCCTGCAGTGTTGTCCGAAACAAAATTGTTTCGCACTTCTGCGCATTGATTTTCATTCGCCAATTGTCGGTGTAGAGCTGCACATAATTGAACATTTTTTGAAGATTGCTCTGAACTATTGTAGCTTTTCGGTCTGCCGTATAGATGATCAGATCATCAGTAAACGCTACCAATGATCGCGTTGGTGAGACATTAAAATCAAAGCTGTTCAATAGCTTGCAAATGAATATTGAGAAAAGCAGGGGCGCAGTAACTGTTCCCTGCTGTAGTTCATTCAAGACCTTGAATTCGCGCATTGTTGTCAGATTCCCATCAGTTACAACAAATGATTTCCCGTATAACATATTACACATCATGGCGACAAGGTGTCTGGGGAACCTGGAATGAAAGAGTCGCCGAAGGGCCATGACTACTTTGAGTGCTTTACTGAGCATGATTTTCACATGTTCAGTACTGTACAGATACTGATCGAGATGAACACCGAGGTATCGAACACAGGATTTATGTGGAACCCGTTCTGAACTACCCTCACAAGCCATAATGTGGAAATCCTTCCAATTACGTTTCAGGTCTTGACTGGCCCCCTGCAGCGTTGTCCGAAACAAAATTGTTTCGCACTTCTGCGCATTGATTTTCATTCGCCAATTGTCGGTGTAGAGCTGCACATAATTGAACATTTTTTGAAGATTGCTCTGAACTATTGTAGCTTTTCAGTCTGCCGTATAGATGATCAGATCATCAGTAAACGCTACCAATGATCGCGTTGGTGAGACATTAAAATCAAAGCTGTTCAATAGCTTGCAAATGAATATTGAGAAAAGCAGGGGCGCAGTAACTGTTCCCTGCTGTAGTTCATTCAAGACCTTGAATTCGCGCATTGTTGTCGGATTCCCATCAGTTACAACAAATGATTTCCCGTATAACATATTACACATCATGGCGACAAGGTGTCTGGGGAACCTGTCCTGAAGAAGTTTGAAAACTAGTCCATCTAGCAACACCGTATCGAAGGCTTTCTCCATATCAATGAGACATGCTCCAACACATTCTTTGTTGTTTAGTTTCCAACAGATGTCTGAGGTGACTTTCGTTATGGCATATATGGTCGAATGCCTGGCACGAAAACCAAATTTGCAGTTCGGCATCAACTCATATTCCTCAATGTGGGCGTTTAATGCTCTGTTGAGTATCACTTCAAACACATTGCTGATGTTAGGCAGCAAGCCGATTGGGCGATAGCTTTTAGGGCATAAAGATTCTTTTCTTTTTTTCAAGATCGGAAATACCTTAGCCTTTTTCCACTCATTTGGAAAATATGAATTGTTCAACATGTTGTTGAACAATATGCAATAATTTCTAATAGCAACCTCAGGCAAATGTCGGAGAACTACATTTGGAATACCGTCAGTACCGCATGATTTTTGTTGTTTATTCTGCGAAATATGAAACACAAGTCTTCATAGCTGACAAAATAATCAATAAGATTCATGGCCGGTATGAGGCCAGATGTTAACGATTCATCGAAATGAAGAATTGATTGGCCGTTCAGGCTTGATTCGAAGTCGGAAACTTTTGCTTCAACGACCTCAGAAAATATTTCATTCCTTCATCTGGGTTTGGCAGATGAACCAATTCAAAATGTGTTCCAATCAGGGCAAGTTTCTGCAATCCATCACATATAATCCTGTTTCCATTTCAACCCGGAGTCGTACTATCAATTCCGATACCCACCCTATCGAGAAGATTTATCTCATCACTAGCGACTTCTAGATTCGATACCTTCACTCGAAACTTCCTGCGGAATAAGCTATTCACTTTCGCAAAAACGCCATCTGGGTCCTGTGGGCTAATACCCCTCAGTTTTTCCGCCCATTGATTGCTGACCTCACTCCTGAAATATGACCGGATTAAGTTCCGGACATTCTTCAGATGTAATTTCAACAAAGCCAACGAGGGATGGTTGTAGTCCAAAAATCGTCGATAAATACTGTTGACGCGTGTGAGAAGAAGGCTTTTCAATCTTTTCAACCTTCCGATGGTTGGTGTTTCATATCCTTCCATATTGTTTCGATGTTTAATCTAGGGAACAACTTTCTCAATCGTTTCCAACGTCAGCTTCTCTAACTTCGACAAATAGACATCTATTTCATCGTCAGTTAGATTTCTGTTATTAGGAACCATTGAGCAAGCATTGCCATCATTAGAAGGAGGACATTGCTTCTGGTAATCCCGATTAAACTTCTTTTGAAACTTTCCCCAGTCTGTTTTTTTGAAATTTAATCGATGGTTTTCATGTTGAATTGGAATGAGGAAGAAATCATCCCTTTGATGATTGATTTCCATTACGATTGCGTTATGGTCGCTATCGTAAGGAAGCACCTGCAGTTTCCGTTGAGGACTGAATTCAAGTCTTGCGTCAGCAATGCAGATGTCCAAATATGAATTTGTCCTAGGGTATGTTGGGAACTCCGACCCATATCGGTTGCACCTGTATTCAATTTGGTTATCTGTTATCCATGATTTCAGGAATACACCTCTTGGATTATTGGTGGCGTTCAGCCATGATGTGTGCTTGGTGTTCAGATCACCAGCAAGAATATGATAGTTATGTAGCATGTTCAATTCGAGTATTTCTAACAAGAAATTGAGCTCCTCCTTGAATTTGAGAACATTTTGACCAGTTGCAAAGGCAGAGATAACGAAGAGGTTATCCTCACGTGGCAGTGAAATTATGATGACGGACACTTCAAGACATTCAAAGTTTTTGAATTCGATCTTCTCAATATTTTGGAAACAATAGGGTCTTCTAACCAATATCCCGGTGCCACCTCCCCATCACCTATTACCCTATCGTTTCTTACGAATGCAAAATCTTTGAATTCCATGGAATGCCATGAATTGAGGTGGGTTTCAGTGAGAAGTATGATGGCAGGCTTTTGCTTAATAATGAATTCAAGGAGATAATCACGTCGATGTATAGCAACGATAGAGTTGACGTTGATCGATATGAGGCGAAGCCTATCCATGGGAATATGACTGGATGACAAGTTATTATTGGGCATTTGAAAGACCTAAACGCTGAAAAGCAAAGTTAATTTTTGAATCTTGTTTGTCGATTCTCTCCGATAAAGAATTAAGTTGCTGGTAAATTGTGAAAAGCAGCTCATTATTGCCATTTACATTATTTACATTATTTCCAGCATTTTCTGCTGGTCCTCTAGCGGCGAGTGCAAATGATACTCCGGGCTTGACGAAGTTGGAAGGTATGATATTACGGTGTACTTGTGTTTGCTTTGGAGCAAATTTAACTTTTGCATCTTGATATCGGGAGCATCCTCGATATGATGCTGGGTGACCAAAAACACCGCAGTTAACGCAGTATAATTTTTCTTTAGGCTCCATCTGAGCCAATTTGCACTCACCGGGAGCATGAACGTCTTTGCATTTAACGCAACGATAGTGCATGGCACAATTGGCAGCCGAATGTCCAAATCTTTAACACCAGTAACACTGGTTGACTTCTCTTTTCTGGAGGCGTTCCCACCTCACCACTCTAAAATTCAAGTACCTTATTTGTTGAAGGGCACTTGGACTGCCCTTATTTGCAATTTGTACCAAGTAAAGTGGTAAATTCTTCCTTTCTATGGTCGACCTTCTTGTCGCAAAGGCTTTGACCGAAACAAAATCAATATCTGGTGCAGCCTCCTTGAGCACCTGAAGAAGATCGACCGTATCCTCTCCGCTGTCCAAACCCTTCAACAAGAAGGTCTGATTCTTTTCACTTTTTGGGGTATAGGTGAAGTGTGGAACCTCCCCAGAAATCAGCGCATCTTTGGCTGACTTAAAATCAACCAGTGATTTCGTCCTTATAGTTAATTTTTCGGCATTAACTCTTTTGATTTCGAAATTTGCCAGTTTATTTTCGGCTGCCAATAGCCGAACCATATCTTTCCGGTCTGTCCGAACACGTTGATTGGCGGAACTTTTTCTATCTTGTTCGAAGCTTTTTCAGAGGAACCAGCTAACTGCGGGATGGTTTTTAGGGTTTTGTAAAATAATTTTACAAAACCCTACTAGTTTCGTGACCAGTCTGTCCGTCTGTCCGTCCGTCCGTCCGTCCGTGTGTCACAGCAGTTTTCCTCGGAAACTACTTGAGCTAGAAACATCAAATTTTGTGTGTAGATGTAAAGTGGTGATCTCTTCAAAGTTCAACTACAGAAAATTTAAGGGGGGTCTCCCCATATAGGAGAGTGACCCCCCGAAAAAAAATTTCATTTAAGGTAGCCGATATGGGTATCAAATGAAAGGTCTTGATGAGAACTTTTCAAAAAAGGGCCTTAGTTTGGCAAAATTTGCTTCGAGGGGCGCACAGGGAGGGGAAATACACGAAAAATTTGTGTCCCCCCCTCGCGATTGGACACCTGTGATCCGAAAAATCTGAAAAAAATCAGGAATGTAGGCCTTGGTGAGTACAACAACAACTAATACGTTAGAAGTCGCAATTCACTCAACTTTGTTAGTAATAGTATGATTTATCGATTTTATATTTTCTTGAATAAAATCTTAACGCTACCTTTAAATTCAATGAAATTCAGTACGTAGATGCCTATTTATAAGATTGATCTATCCTGAAAGTTTCATAAAGATTGAATTATATTAAGCGATGTTATAGCGGTTTGAATTTTCCTGTATTACTATGGAACAATATGCGCTACATTTATTACTATGGCAAGATATGGCTATGGAACAACATGCACTTTTTACCGACTCAGACACTACAGTTTTGCTAGGATTTGCATGAAAATTTCAGGAATGATAGGTGTCATGTATATCTTTGAGAATCGGTTCAGCTAGTGGTATCAGTAATCGTAAAACAAAATAGTGGCTGTTTTAAATGCGAAGATTGAACAATTTTGAGTTATTTTTTCCCAACTTCAACGTTTAAGGTGCATGTTTTGAACACTTGATTCAATGTGATGAATGACTGAAGATGAGTACCTACAATTAATGCTCATAAGTGAAACAAGTCAAGGAGGTGGGAGAGAGCTCCTAGCAAAAGGGTTTTGTAACCATTCTAGGATTCGAAAAATTGGCCATGAATCGATGATAACAGTACAGGAGAGTGGCCCCTGAAAAAAAAAATCATCAAACGTAGCCGATATGAGTATGAAATAAAAGTTTTCATGGGAGCTTTTCAAAACAGTTGTTAAACTGTCAGTTTTTACTTCAGTGGGGGTACAGGGGGGAAATACATGAAAAATGTGTTTCCTCCATCGCGGATGGACATCTGAAATAATTATCAAGGGAGATATTTATGAGTTTATCAATACCAAAAACCTTAGAAGTCGAAATTCGTTCAACTTTGTTAATAATAGTATGATCTTCGTATTTCATATTTTCTCCAATAAAACCGTCTTTGAAATGTTTCTTGATTTGATTCGATCTGGTGACTGCATTTTGTAAATTGAATACAAAACCCTTCTGACATGAGCGTAGGTCTGTTTGCCCAACTTGTTTTTCCTTATTTGTGTTCCTTAAATATTCAATAAAATTAACGTCATTTTCTTGATTAAAATTACCTCCAATGTTTTCTTCGATTTTCATATCTTCGGTTAATCCCTCCAGCGCTGCGAAATAGTTTTGGCTCTCCTTGTTGCCACCCGCACTCGGAACTTCTTCTGGGATTGCTTGCTTTGTACTTTTCTTCGGCTTTGTTACCTGTTGCCATTGATTTTGTGGCTGCGTCTTTTGAGGCTTCATCCCTTTCTTGAAGAGATCCTTGAGAGACTGTATCTCTTGCCTTAGTTCATTATTTTCTTTCTGTAATTTGACCATTTGTTGATTGTCCGCTATTATTTGTAGCTTGCACCCTCCATCTGCGGAGTTTTCTTCGTTATGTTTTCTTTTGGTGATTGTTGCCAGTTTCGTATTCGTCGTTTCCCCAGGTTGCCCCAACGGTGAGAAGCCGTCGGGCTCCTCCATACCAGCGGCGAAATTTTCTTTGGTAATTTGTTTTTCGTTACCAATCGAAGTAAAAATATTCGATAGAAATTTCCTGAGTCGATTACTTCGACAATATAAGATTTTTTCCGATAAAAATTAACTTCGGACTAACGTTTTTTAAAAAATTAATTTAATTTTTGAAAACTTTTGACAGGAGCGATGATTTTTTGCTTTATTGCATGTTATTTGTTCGTTTCAGGTTGTCACGTGCGTTTTGCGGCAGACTAACTCCAATGCCAATCTTCTCTTGGTGTTAGGATTTGTTTCCTTCAATGTGTTCATATTGCTGGTGGCGTTGTTTGTGTCAGTGCTGGAGCCGCCACAAATTCACTACCCAACCGGTTCTTTTTACTTTACCAATCTAGAAAAAATGGCGAGGGAAAAGAAGAAAAAATCACATCATTGAAAATTATTTTAAAATAGGATAAATTTATTCCGACTTGCAGGTTGGTAGTCAACTCAAAACTGAGTTTCCCTAAGAAAAATTAAAGGCGGAGGAGCTGAATCAGCGCGCACTGGGTCGGTACGAAGCGAACGGACGATACGGCCAAGCATTTTTTTAAATACGGTTAGTATGTTAAACATGTAAATTAAGTGAAATATGTAACTTTATGTATTCACATAGAAGTCCTAGCCCTAGAGCTAATTTTTAAAATCCATACGCCGATCGAACATTCAAGAATCCCTTCGCAACAATACATGTCATATAATAATTTTAAAGTATAGCATGCACTCCTTCAGTCTATTGCTTTAAAAAAAATTTGACACTATTGAATTCCCGTAACTATGACATGATGAAACATAAATATTTCTTATCCCACCATTTCACCACTCCATACAACCTCGTACGATAACAGCTGGTGGTTTATTTTAACCTATATTTAATGATATTTGTGGCAGCACTCAAATCTTAAATCAAAAGTAATAAAATCAATCAAGTTGATGTTATTTTCATTATTCATATCTTGCTTTCTTCATGTTCTTCATATTGCGTTCGCAACACTTATATATGATTTTATATCACGACTAAATCATATAATTCAAAGCCTTACAAGACATCGCTACCTCCCCATATCAAATCCAGGACAATATTCCTTCAACATTTTTTCTCAGTAGTACACTTGTGTTGTAATACGTTGTAATTTCTTCGTTGCATATTCGCTACGTGTCACACAAGTTTGCGTCCTTGTGTGGTGGCGGTTGGAGCTCGTAGACACGTTGTAATATTGGAAGACAAAGTGCCATAAAACATGCAAAAAAGTCACGTATCCTTCGCAAAGATACATTGAAAAGCGAGCGAGCGAGCACCGAGCAAGCAAACGAATGAGCCAAGCGTACGTAATGCATAATGGGAATTCCAATAGCAGCAACCAACCAGGACACGAAGCAACTTTCGTATGACCATTGGATGGTTGAATGGTTACTTCATACGCGCCAGCAGGTTTTCAAGCGTTGCAAGGACAAATGAAAAACGCATAGTAATATTTCAAAATGTGCATCAATCCTTCTATTACACATGCCTGTCTCAAACTTGCGGCTACGAACGGAATATATCTTTTTTCCCCAGGAAGTATGTGAACCAACTAATCGGTTGCAGTACCAGTGGGAAAATGAGCTGCATCCAACTCAAGCTCCTGGTTTCAATGCACCGTCAGTCAGATTTTAGGTTAAAATTAATTAATTATTTAATTTTATATGCTTACATTCCTATCGATTAGAAGCAAGGCCTTTTTAATTCGTCTATTATGAATACCCCTAAACGAACACCCACCAGATGGATGCATTTTTTCCCATTAGTAACAATAACATTACACCAACGTATGACCATAGTGCAGACATAATACTTTCTGAATGTCGTATATTAAATGATTTATGTCCTTAATATGTGCGGACTTTGGGGCTGTAAATACTGTGTCCATTCGTGGAGGACTGATGTGAACAAATGTTCACGGCATCGCACACACACCGCATCTTTGCTCTCCCATGTCCGATTTGCCGTCCTGTATTCATGCAAGGATGAGAGCTGTCTTGAATGAAATGAGAAAAACGGTCCAATGAACAAAAGACAAAAAAGTAGCACTTAGATAGATATTTGAAAGCGCAATGAGAAAGAAGAGCCATCGCACTTGTCGCACTGGCGTTGAAGTATTTCATGACAGCTTTACGGCTGTTGGAAAAGTGTGGAATTTCTAATTTCTGTACAAGAAAAATTGCATTGTCATACATTTTTGGGGGCCATGCAATAGATTATACCAAACTGACAAAAGAATATACTGATTCGTGTGACGGAAGAGTGGGTTTCATGCTACAATGCATTGAAAGAGAGTTTTTATAATTTCCTTCTTCTAGATACATATATCTTTAAATACCGAATCCATCATAGTGACATATGAATCTGAACTCACTACCTTTTCGTGCACCATTGATGTTGAAGTATCACAAAGCTCCTCAAACTAGGCAATATCTATAATACTCGTATAACCAGCATTGGATGCCTTGAAGTAGGTGAAACCAAACAATATTGCAGTTTATTTTTTATTAAATCAAACCTCTCAGGCAAAAGGCCCACTTACAAGGTGTATAATTCAAAAATCAAAACAGAAAAATTCAGAAAGTTAAACCAATAAGAAAAAAATTAAAAAGTTTTGAAAAGTATTATAAGTTCAGAATCTTAGTCTTAAGCAAAGATTTGAAAATTGAGTGAGGAAATGATCCAAGTTCTACAATGTTGCGGACTCTGGGAAGACGCACCATGGTTGAGTGAAAATAAATGTCAGTACGTGCGAAAGGGGTAGTTAATACCTGATTTGTGCGAGTATTCTGAACAGGGATCTGCCATTGAATATTATGTGCTAGCTGCGACTTAATCAAACGGTGATGAACAGTGGCGTAGCTAGAGCCTCGGGGGCCCTGGGGCAGCAAGGAAATTTGGGGCCCCTCCTACGAAAATTTTTTTTCAACTCTATCCTAAGGATTGCCTAAATAACGTTTAATTTCCCGCGCATATACGGATATCGAGCACTGTTCGACGCGATCAGCTGCTGATGTCTGTGTCAGACTCAGCAGTGTTACTAAGAGTTAAAGTTACTAGAATGAGGATTGCCGACTCTGCGCGAGAAACGGACAGATAAACGTCGAGACGGTGGGTGTGGCTTAGCGAGTGTGTAAATGAGTAAGCGAGCGTCGGTGAGAGAGGATGAATACTGTGTGCTGTTGTGTGCGGGATAGGCCATACCCACCTCTTCGACGACATTCTGTTTATTTCCAAAAGCGGCTCGAGCGTACTCAGCATTCATTTGTTTATCAGTGTTAATGACAAACAACGTAATATAACAACTGTATAATTTAAAAGTTTGTACATAGTTTTCAAGTGCTTGGATGTTTTAATCCATTCTCACGTTATCCTGCGCCATGAAACGTGTTTATTTGAGTGGGGCGAAAAAAAAAGAAGCAAAACGAAAAAAAAAGGTGAAGCAAAAAAGATTTCCACTAAAATCGTGAATTGGTTATCATCCACACCTGCATCATCTGTTGATACGGAAACTGTTCAAGGTATTTGATTGTAAAAATTATAAATATAATTGAAATGAGTTAAATTAACATAGTAAAATAAACACATTCTACTATGATATTCTCAAGAAGTTTTTGAAAAAATCTCATCAAAGAAATAATTAGGAATCTTTAAGAAACTGCTAGGTTAATGGAATGTATATTGATTTTAGCTGAAAACACAATTCTGCAGCGTTGTACAGTACACAATTCATCACATTTAGGTTTTGTAAATAATGAAACGCTAAAAAGCATAACTGAGCAGAACCAAGCAAGAGAGCGCTCGGACTACTGTGGTTCCACTCGTACTTGCTCCGAGTACATCCGAGCAGTCCAGAACTGCTCGAACCGGTGCTCGTACCGTTGCCGCTCTCGAGCACGCGACTTATGTAAGGTTCTTTTATTCGAATTAAAAAAAACACAACTTTTAAAAGTTATACTTAGAATTTTATTTCATCCCGTTCTGCGATCAATTAATAACTGACTTTCATACATTTGTTCACTTAACATTACACTTACTCTACCTCAACAATATGACCTACATTACAAATATTGCTTATTAATATCGATCAGCACTTTTGCAATTGATTCTAGTATTAGCATTAACGTTATGAAATTGTACAATTGCAAGAATGCTGATTACAAGAATTCATTTTAATGATAATTGTTGATATTGGAAAAAATGCAATTTTACATTGTGAAATTTTATGGTTGGAGATTGCTGATCATAATAATAAATTTTAAGTGTTACAATGAACTAGGTTAACCAGTTGACTGGAAGTTCATTTGCACTTGGGGTCAAATTGATATCAAATGTTCTATGTGGTGATGACGTCGTTGATGAAGCAATTGGAGTGGCACTTATTGGAGGTATATGCATCAATGACGTCACCCGCGCTCGAGAGGAGCGGGAACCAGTACATGCCTGCAAAGCGATCAAAGCGATCCTCTCCCTCCCTCCCCAATTCATGCGTTCTCATACCGGGATTTCAGGCCCGAACAATCTCCTGCGAGTCCGAGCGTTTGCTCGGCTATGTTTTTCAGCGGTTTGTATTGTATTTTCAGCTCGAATAAATACAACTCGTAAAAAATTGATAGTTTCCTAATAGACTCCTAGTTGTTTCTTTGTAATAAGGAGCACTAGGAATCTCTAGAAAAGTTATTGGAATGCAAATAAATGATTGAAATATTCCATAAATAATATTTATGCAGAATCTTCAGAACCTGAACCAAGCACATCAACGCAGAATCAATCTCAATTCACCACAGAACCACAGACAGAATCATCCCAAAATGGCAAAGATTGCGAGGTAAAAATATTGTTATCAAAATCGATACATTTCTTGACAAATTGAAAAGTTATGTAATGCAAAGCGTCACTTATTAAGAAATTTTCTATGAGATTGCCTTACTTTATGAAGTGCTTATAAAATGTTTTACCTTTTAATTTTCTTTGCCAAGTATGTGTATTTGTTAACAGATTATGATTTTTCCCACCAAATTCGCTGGCTTCAAAGCTTGCTCATGTTCCCTCTATATTTCCAGACTCCTCCGCTCGATGCGAGTAGTGCGAGCGCATCAACAGTAACAACAGGAACAGACTTACTGCCTCCTTCCTACATTGAGAAAGGACACGCTTTTCCTAGCGTTATTACGGACCCAATTATGAAACGAGCTGTAATTTCATCTGGCCCCGAACAACCTACTGGTCCATTTCCGAGAGATGAAAAACAGGGCGGACGACTTTTCTCAACAAATTTATACTATACTACTGCAAAATCGGGACTCCAACTGAGAAGAAATTGGTTATGCTATTCGACCGAGCATGACTCTGCGTACTGTCAACCCTGTTGGCTTTTTCCTGAGAAAACGACAGGCGGAAATCAAAGTGTTTGGGTTACAGGGTTTCGGGATTGGTAACATCTTTCGGAACGCATCAATCTCCATGAAAATTCCCAATCAAACGCTCTGTCATGCGTCATTTACGAAAAGTAGCAAAAACACGGAACGTTGGACGAAGCACTTGAAAAGGATTTAAAAAAAAATCATAATTTTTGGCGCAAGGTACTTGAAAGAGTTTTAGATGTCACGTTAATGCTTGCCACATGCAATTTAGCTTTTCGAGGGCGAAGTCATAAACTCTTGGATAGAAATAAAGGAAATTTTTTGTCCGTGATAGAGTTATAAGCGAAATATGATCCTGTTTTGAAAAATCTATTGGAGTTGCCTGATAGGTCGGTAACATACTTGAGTCCATGCATTCAAAATGAACTTATATCTCTTCTTGCTAAACAAGTCTATGATTCTATAGTTTCTGAGTTACAAAAAGCTCTTTTTTTCTCAGTAATTATGGACACAATTGAAGATAGCAGCAAGGTAGATCAATTAAGTGAAGTTTTTCGTTATGTTAAAATTGTGTACAATGAGAAAGGAAAACCAACCAAGTTAGAAATTTGTGAAACTTTCACATCTTTTACTGAAGTCAAAAATCAATCGGCTGATGGCCTTTCAGATCTTATTCTATCCTCAATCAAGCAGAAAGATTTAAATATTCAGAAATTGTTTGGACAAGGCTACGATGGCGCAGCCGTTATGAGTGGATGTTTGGGAGGCGTTCAAAAAAAAAAATCCTCGAAGTAGCACCTCATGCTTTATTTGTTCATTGCGCCGCCCACAATATAAATCTTGTGTTGAAAGATGCTGTTCGTCAAAATTCAGAAATCGCACGTTTCTTAGATATTGTACAAGATATTTACAATTTTGTCGGCCACAGTATAGTACATTGGCAAGATTTGCAAACACCTTCAGAAGAACAAAATATTTCCAAAACAACCTTAAAAACATTAAATCCAACACGTTTTTCAGGCACTCATGACTCGATTTACGCGCTTAAAAAAAGATTGCCTGATATCAGTAGAAATTTATCGCGTATCGTTTTAACCACTTAGAAGTCTAACGAAAGAAACGAAGCGTTTGGACTTCAAAAACGTGTTGAATCTTTCAACTTCGTTTGCTGTTTAGTTATATTGTGCAAAGTTTTCGAAAAAATTAATATTGTGGCAAAAGCTCTTCAAACAGAAACGACAGATTTGATGACAGCACATGAGTTATTAGAAAATGCACATATAGAAGTTTCTTCCATGCGACAATCGTTCGATGAATTTGTAAAGGAAGCAAGCGATTTATGTTTGAAACTTGGTATTCCTTCTCAATTTTCAGAAAAAAAAGTGCACAGGAAACGGAAAAAAACATTTCAATGAATTATGCGTAGACGAAAACTTTCGGATCCTAAGGAAAATTTCGCAGTCACTGTTTTTTGCCCTTTAGTGGACACGATTTATTTCCAATTAAAGTATCGATTCGAAGGTATGGAATCGGTTCTAGGAGTCCACAAGATTATTCAACCAAAGTTCATAACCAATGCCACTGACCAAGAAATTTCATTAGAAGCCGAAAAATTTCTGAAAATTTTCCACGATCACATTTCTCCAACATTTCCATCGCAATTACTGTCTCTGCGATCAGCGTTTCGAAAAAAAATAAGTCAGATTGATAGTGTGAAACAACTTGCCGAAATGATTATTATTGAAAACAGTTCCTTGACGTCAACCTACTCTGATATATGCACTGCGTGTATTATGTTCTTGACACTTCCTGTGACAGTTGCAACGGCAGAGAGATCTTTTTCAAAATTAAAATTAATAAAAAATTATTTGCGAAGCTCTATGAGGCAAGAACGACTGTCTGGATTGGCATTATTATCAATTGAGAATGAGCGAGCAAGAAAGATCGATTTTAGCGAAACTTTCGACAAATTTGCGGCATGCAAATCAAGAAAGCGGCATTGTTAATACTATTTATTAATCAAAATAATTAAATTTGTTGTACTGAAACGAAAAAATGTTACTTTGTAAACAATCTAATAAAACAACGAAAAAAATTTTTAATTGTTTCACTTTGAAAAAAAATTGTTCAATTTGAGGTATTTTCAGTGGCCCTTAAAGTCTTCGCCGGGGTAAGATTCTTTCAGGGTCAAAAAAAGTCGACGAGAAGGGGCCCTGGGGCACCGCCCCGCCTGCCCCATGGTAGCTACGGCGCTGGTGATGAACTTTAACCCTTGAAGTGCATTGTGGGTACATGACACCCAACAACATTTTTGAACATGCAGAGATCCTATAGTATCGAACAAAATCGGGTATGTATCGCCATCTACTATTAGTTCAGATCACTAATTTCAAGGAAAGTGGGTACGGACAGTGCGTGAATCGTTAGTATATAAACAGCAGCTGTTCAAAGTAGACGTTTCGAAAAATCCGGGTGTCAAACACCCAGTGTGCACTTAGTGGTCGATAAAATGATTTTGGACTAAATATTTTCACTGAAGAATTGTTGATTTTTGGCAAACTTGTAACATAAGTATAGCATCTGAAATGGTAAATTTTTTTTAAATCATTTCATGCTGTTACGCTTTGCAGATGGCTTATAACCTAGGCCAGCGCATGGTGCATGAGAAATTGATTGATACGCAGTACGATGAAGAAGATTTTGGTGGCGAGGAAAGTGAAAATGAAATGGATGTTACCGATTTCGAACACGAACCTGACGATTCAGATGAAGAAGAGGAAGAAAATGATAAAATTCCAGAGGCGGAAGAGTTCTGTCTGACAAAGCGAATGAGTGAGAGAGAAGAGAGAGAAAATGCGATTGATGAGACTCCACTGAGCATAAGACAGGTTGGATGACCATCTTCAAAATTGTATGGAAAAGGCGTTGAGAAAGATCGTTTCGTTTGGAGCACGAATGAACAGTCTCGTTCGTCAGGTGAGAAATAAAGTATAAGTAGGTATAGGTTCGTTGCTATACCACGTGTATATTCATAACCTCCGTATTTACATATAATTTATGTATAGAGAACGATCATATTGACAGTTGCTATGCACGTGTGTAAATATTGATGTGTTAGATATACTGTATGTATATACATGTATATTATAATTATATACAGGGCCTGAATAATGAGTAACGCGACTGACTTTAGGGAATTTTTTAATTGGCAAAATATGTACAATTTTTCTTTAGAAATCTTCAAAGTAGTCCCCATTGGAGTCGATAACATGCTGATACCGGGTTTTCCAATCCCCGAACGCTCCCTGGAAGCCGGCAACCTCAATGCTGTCTAGAGCCCTCGTCGTAGCACGTTGAACTTTTTCCAGAGTCCCGAACCACGTCCCCTTAAGGTGTCTCTTGATCTTGGGGAGCAGAAAAAAGTTCGCTGATCCCATATCCGGGCTGTAAGGAGGCTGTGGCAATGTTGTCCTCGACTATTTGGAGTGGCACACACCGGCGTCACCACGACCGAAAAAAGCGTGCATGAGCAAATCGAAGGTGAAGTCGATGCTCATTGCTTTCTTTGACCCGAAAGGCATTGTTCACAAAGAGTTTGTGCCACCCGGCCAAACTGTAAACGGCCAGTACTACAGAGACGTGCTCCGTCGACTAACTGCCCGGGTTCGCCGATACCATCCAGAGATTGCCGATTCGTGGATCCTCCATCACGACAATGCTCCGTCGCACACCTGTCTGCTCATCACCGAGCAGTTAGCCAAACAGTCGAGGGCAACGTTGCCACAGCCTCCTTACAGCCCGGATGTGGCACCAGCGGACTTCTTTCTGTTCCCTAAAATCAAGAAACACCTTAAGGGAACGTGGTTCGGATTCTACGTCTAGCACTCGTTGCATGAAGACGTGTTTTTAATCGCTCCTGTCATTAATTTTAAAAATTAATAAATTTTTCACAAAAGTCAGTTTCAATTATTGAATTAATTTTGTACGAGTCAGTCAAAAGCAAGTTTTGATTTTATTGGGGAAGAATTAATCGTCAAAGGCATCGACCAACCATACCAATAAATCAAGAAAAGGCAACAAACCAAAGACACCTCAGGACTGCTGTATGGAGGAGCCCGACGGCTTCTCTCCGTTGGGGGGCCCCGGGGAGAGTGACGGTGTGAAATTGGCGGCAAGTTTCAACAAGCGGCGACACACGAGCACCCAAGATACGGCAGATGGCGGCCGTAAAACACAAGTGCTCGAGGATAGACAGGAGGTGTGTCGCCCTCGAAGTGAAATCGAAGAGTTAAAAGCAAGAATTCAAACGTACGAAGAAATGTTCAAGACGGCAAAAAAAGTTCAAGAGAGTGAACCGATACGAAAAACAGATAAGCACGCAAAACAGAAGAAAGCTGCAAATTCAATAATCACTGAAGAAGTATTTAGTGCTGGTGGCACCAACGAAAGCCAGAACTACTTTGCAGCGCTGGATGGACTCCAACAGGATATGGAGGTAGACGAAGGTAATAAAGATGATAATTTTATAATTTATTTAAAAAATAAAAATAATGAAAATAGAAATAAGGAGAAGAAACCAGCCCGTAGTTCTGCTGGTCCTCCTTAAAAAGTAGCCAAGAATACCGTGAAAGTTCCGCCAATTAATATCTTCGGTCAAAGCGGAAAGGACATGGTTCGGCTGTTGGTAGCCGAAAACAAATCAACAAATTTCGAAATCAAACGAATTAATTCCGAGAAGCTATCAATTAGAACGAAATCACTGGTTGATCAGCAAAAAAGAGCGAGAAGAACCAGACGTTCTTGCTGAAGGGCTTGGACTACGGAGAAGATACCGTCGATCTTCTTCAGGTTCTCAAGGAAACAGCACCACAAATCGAGTTTATCTCAGTTAAAACAATCGCGACAAGAAGGTCGACGGTAGAAAAAAAAATTTACCACTTTATTTAGTACAAATAACAAATAAGAGCAGTCAAAGCGCTCTTCAGCAAATCAGATATTTCAATTTTCGAGTGGTGAGGTGGGAGCGCCTCCAGAAACGAGAATTCAACCAGTGCTATCGCTGCCAACGATTTGGGCATTCGGCTACCAACTGCGCCATGCATTACCGATGCGTTAAATGCAAAGACGTGCATGATCCCGGTGAGTGCAAATTGGCTCAGATGGAGCCAAAAGAGAAATTATACTGTATGAACTGCGGTGTTTTTGGTCACCCGGCATCATATCAAGGATGCTCCCGATATCAGGATGCAAAATTAAAATTTGTCCCAAAGCAAACACAAATACACCGCAGTGTCTTAGCTCCGAACTTCGTCAAGCCCGGAGTATCATTTGCACAAGCCGCTAGAGGACCAGCAGAAAATGCGGAAAATAGTGAAAATAATGTAAGTGGCAATAATGAGCTGCTTCTCAAAATTTTACAGCAATTAAATTCTTTATCGGAGAGAATCGATGAGCAAGATACAAAAATTAATCTTGTTTTTCATCGTTTAGGGGTTTCAAATACCTCAAAATAATTTGTATTTCAGTCACATTTCCATGGATAGGATGCATCTCATCTCAATCAACGTCAACTCCATTGTTACTATACATCGGCGTGATTCTCTCCTTGAATTCATTGCCAGACAAAAGCCCGACATCGTGCTTCTAACCGAAATCCACCTCAATCCATGGCACTCCATGACATTCAAGTATTTAGAATTCGTAAGAAACGATAGGGTAATAGGTGATGGGGGAGGTGGCACTGGGGTATTGGTTCGAAGACCCAATCGTTTCCGAAATATTGAAAAAGTCGAATTCAAAAGCTTTGAATCTCTTGAAGTGTCCGTTATCAAAATCTCACTGTCAGGTGGGGATAACCTCTTCGTTATCTCTGCCTATGCAACTGGTGGAACTGTTCTCAAGCTCAAGGAGGAACTCAATTCCTTGTTTGAAATACTCGAATTGAACAGGCTGCATAACTATTATATTCTTGCTGGTGATCTGAACGCCAAGCATACATCATGGCTGAACGCCACCAATAATCCAAGAGGCGTATTCCTGAAATCATGGATAACAGAGAACGAAATTGAATACAGGTGCAACGTATATGGGTCGGAGTTCCCAGCATACCCTAGGACAAATTCATATTTGGACCTCTGCATTGCTGACGCAAGACTTGAATTCAGCTTTAATAGTCCTCAACGGAAACTGCAGGTGCTTCCTTACGATAGCAACCATAACGCAATCGTAATGGAGATCAATCATCACAGGGATGATTTCTTCCTCATTCCAGTTCTACATGGAAATCATCGGTTGAATTTCAAAAAACCAGACTGGGGAAAGTTTCAAAATAAGTTTAATTGGGAGTACCAGAAGCAATATCCCCCTTCTGATAGTGGCAACTCTTGCTCAATGGTTCCTAATGACAGGAATCTAACTAACGATGAAATAGATGTCCATTTGTCAAAGTTAGAGAAGCTGACGTTGGAAACGATTGAGAAAGTAGTTCTCAAGATTAAGCATCGAAACAATATGGAAGGATATGAAACACCAACCATCGCAAGGTTGAAAAGATTGAAAAGCCTCCTTCTCACACGCGTCAACAATATTTATCGACGATTTTTGGACTACAACCATCCCTCGTTGTCTTTGTTGAAATTACATCTGAAGAATGTCCGGAACTTAATCCGGTCATACTTCAGGAGTGAGGTCAGCAATCAATGGGCGGAAAACTTGAGGGGTATTAGCCCACAGGACCCAGACGGCGTGTTCACGAAAGTGAATAGCTTATTCCGCAAGAAGTCTCGAGTGAAGGTTTCGAATCTTGACGGCACAAGTGATGGCATAAATCTTCTCGATAGGGCTGGTATCGAAATTGATAGTACGACTCCGGATAGAAATGGAAACAGGATCATTTGTGAGGGATTGCATAAGCTTGCCCTGATTGGAACACATTTTGAATTTGTTCATCTATCAAACCCCGAGAGAGGGAATTAAATATTTTAAGAGGTCGTTGAAGCAAAAGTTTCCGACTTCTAATCAAGCCTGAACGGCCAATCAATTCTTCATTTCGATGATACATTAACATCTGGCCTCATACCGAGCTTGAATCTTATTGATTATTTTGTCAGCTATGAAGACTTGTGTTTCATATTTCGCAAGATAAACAACAAGAAATCATGTGGTACTGATGGTATTCCAAATGAAGTTCTCCGACATTTGCCTGAGGTTGCTATTAGGAACTATTGCATATTGTTCAACAACATGTTGAGCAATTCATATTTCCCAAATGAGTGGAAAAAAGCTAAGGTATTTCCGATCTTGAAGAAAGGAAAAGAATCTTCATGCTCCAAAAGCTATCGCCCAATCAGCTTGCTGCCTAACATCAGCAAGGTGTTTGAAGTGATACTCAACAGAGCATTAAACGCCCACATTGAGGAAAATGAGTTGATGCCGAATTGCCAATTTGGTTTTCGTGCCAGGCATTCGACCATACATGCAACAATGAAAGTAACCTCAGACATCTGTTGGAAACTAAATGGAGAAAGCTTTTGATACGGTATAGCTAGATGGACTAATGTTTAAACTCCTTCAGGACAAGTTCCCCAGACACCTTGTCACCATGATGTGTAATATGTTATACGGGAAATCGTTTGTTGTAACTGATGGAAATCTGACAACAATGCGCGAGTTCAAGGTCTTGAATGGTCTGCAGCAGGGAACAGTTACTGCGCCTCTGCTCTTCTCAATCTTCATTCGCAAGCTATTGAACAGCTTTGATTTTAACGTCTCGCCAACGCGATCATTAGTAGCGTTTGCTGATGATCTGATCATCTATACGGCAGACCGAAAAGCTACAATAGTTCAGAGCAATCTCCAAAAAATGTTCAATGATGTACAGCTGTACACTGACAATTGGCGAATGAAAATCAATGCGCAGAAGTGTGAGACAATCTTGTTTCGGACAACGCTGAAACGTAATTGGAAAGATTTCCACATCATGGCTGGGGAGAGTAGTCTAGAACGGGTTCCACATAAATCCTGTGTTCGATACCTCGGTGTTTATCTCGATCAGTATCTGTACTATACTGAACATATGAAAATCATGCTCAGTAAGGCACTAAAAGTAGTCATGGCCCTTCGAAAAATCTTTCATTCCAGATACATTGATCAAAAGGTCAAAATTATCTGTTACAAGACACTGGTTAAACCAGTTTTGACATATAGATGTCAGATCTGGTACAACCAGAGTGCTTGTACAATGGAAAAATTAAGAGTTTTCGAAAGGAAATGTCTTCGTGCATGTACTGGTTTGTACAGAAAGCCTGAGACGAATTGAAAACATTATATATCGAATAGAAGAATTTATCAAACTGCTGAAGTGACGAGGGTCGATATCTTCATATTGAAATCATATCGCAAGATCTGTGACTGTGAGTGAAAACCCTTGGATTTCACAGCTGTTCCACCCTACAGACGGGTATATAGCGACTTGCCTCGCTACTGGCTTCATTCTTCCAGAAGCATTCGTGTATTTGGACATGAATCGATATGTTTTTGATTCTGACGGCATCCCAGTCATATATCACATATATCGACGGGCCACCGATAAGAAGATAAAATATCCTCCTAATTTGAGTTCACGAGACCAAAGATTTCAATGGAGATACTCATTTGCTAGATTCGTTGAAGCTGATCGAGTTGAGACGGCGCAATCCAGGTAGGTATTGGTGGCTGAATGACAATGTCTAAATTATTCGTGTTTATTTTTCAGTTCTGGTGTTTTTCGTTATTTCGTTTTTTTTTTAGTTTCAGCTCATTGTTGCTACATTCAGTGTTGTTGTTTATTTTTATTGATAATTAGGTATAGGTTTGGTATATGTAATGTTTACTATATTCCGTTAGAGATAAGATTAAACACTTAGGTTAGGAACATTGTTACCGAATTTTTTTTAAGTATAAGATAAAGTTTTTGATTGTATTTTATTAGAAATAAGTTACAACATATTAGGTGTAGGATAAAAGTTTCACTGTTGTGTCTTAATTATAAATAATTTTAAGATAGTTTTGGTTGGCTTTTTCTCCTTTTTCCAATTGAATTTTAAAAATATGTAATAATCGTAATTAATTGAATTTGCTATAGTTTTTTTTTGATGAAATGTGTTAATGATAACGTATAAATTTAGAGAGCCATTTAGGCCATTAAGTTTTTGATTGTTATTGTTTGGAATTCGCTTTATATTCTTTTAAAATTTATAACGATTAGTATTAAATAAAGCGCTTTTGACTTTGACTTTGGGGACGTGGTTCGGGACTCTGGAAAAAGTTCAACGTGCTACGGCGAGAGCTCTAGACAGCATCGAGGTTGCCGACTTCCAGGGAGCGTTCGGGGACTGGTAAATCCGGTATCAGCCTGTTATCAACTCCAACGGGGACTACTTTGAAGATTTATAAAGAAAAATTGTACATATTTTGCCAAGAAAAAATTTCCTGAGGTCAGTCCGGCTACTTATTATTCAGTTCCTGTATACTCTATGTCCTCGCAGCACAGTAGTTCAAATGATATTGAGTTTTATTGAGTATTTTCATATATCACTTTTCTAGGTCAACTCGATCCTCCATGGCCAGAATTCATACCTGGATCAATAGGGAATGCTGCTAGTTGTGACGATTTTTGATTTTTGGAAAGTTTTATTTACTGTTGAAATTAGAAACATCGTTGTTGAATGTACAAACAAAGAAATAGAAAACAAGTGTGCTGTTGCAATAGCTGCGGGTGAACAAAATCAAACTTACGAACATCATACTGATGCAAAGGAAATCCATGCTTTAATAGCTATTTTGTATTATTCTGGAATGTGGAAAATGAGCCGAGTGGAGCAACATTTTATAGATGTATCATGTCCTGTAGAAAGTCTTTGTTCTTGTCGGAAAATTTACGTTTTGACATAAAAAGCACATGAAATAGTGAAGATCGACTCGCTCCAATAAGAAAAATCTGGTATATTCTTACAGACAATTGCACGGAAAATTATCAGCCGAGCAATATGTGCACAGTTGACGAGCAACTTCATGGTTTTAGAGGTCGTTGCAAGCATCGTGTTCACATGAAAATGAAACCCGATAAGCACGGACTAATGGATAAAACGTTAAACGATGCACTGACTTGGTAATTTATCTATTAAATTATTTTACTTGCTGGAACTGTAAATGAGAGGTGTAATATTTACATTTTTAGGGTTTTGTAAAATAATTTTACAAAACCCTTCTAAAATCGCGTCCTGTCTGTCCGTCTGTCCGTCTGTCTGTCTGTCCGTCCGTCCGTCCGTCCGTCCGTCCGTCCGTCCGTCCGTCCGTGTGTCACAGCAGTTTTTCTCGGAAACTACTTAAGCTAGAAGCATCAAATTTTGTACGTAGGTGTAAAGTGGTGATCTCTTCAAAGTTCAACTACTAAAAAATTTTATAAGGTATTTATGGGGGGTCTCCCCATGTAGGGGAGTGACCCCCCGAAAAAAAAATTTCATTGAAGGTAGCCGTTATGGGTATCAAATGAAAGGTCTTGATGGGAACTTTTCAAAACAGGTCTTAGTTTGGCAAAGTTTGCGTCGAGGGGTGCACAGGGAGGGGAAATACACGAAAAATTTGTGTCCCCCCCCCTCGCGATTGGACACCTTCCATCCGAAAAATCTGAAAAAAATCGAGAATGTAGGCCTTGATGAGTACAACAACAACAAATACGTGAGAAGTCGCAATTCACTCAACTTTGTTAGTAATAGTATGATTTATCGATTTTATGTTTTCTTGAATAAAATCTTAATGGTACCCTTAAATTCAATGAAATTCAGTACGCAGATGTCTATTTATAAGATTGATTGACCCTGCAAGTTTCATAAAGATTGCATCATATTTAGCGAAGTTATAGTGGTTTGAATTTTCCTGTATTACTATGGAACAATATGCGCTGCATGTATTACTATGGCAACATATGGCTATGGAACAACATGCGCTTTTTACCGACTCAAACACTACAGTTTTGCTAGTATTTGCATGGAAATTTCAGGAATGATAGGTGTCATGAATAACTTTGAGAATCAGTTCAGCTAGTGGTATCAGTAATCGTAAAACAAAATAGTGGCTGTTTTAAATGTGAAGATTGAATAATTTTGAGTTATTTTTTCCCAACTTCAACGTTTAAGGTGCATGCTTTGAACACTTGATTCAATTTAATGAATGACTAAAGCTGAGTACCTACAATTAATACTCATAAGTGAAACAAGTCAAGGAGGCGGGAGGGAGCTTCTAACAAAAGGGCTTTGTAACAACTCTAGGATTCGAAGAAATTGGCTATTAATCGATGATAACAGTACAGGAGAGTGGCCCCTGAAAAAAAATTCATCAAACGTAGCCGATATGAGTATGAAATGAAAGTTTTCATGGGAGCTTTTCAAAACAGTTCTTAAACTGTCAGTTTTTGCTACAGTGGGGGCACAGGGGGGAAATACATGAAAAATGTGTTTCCTCCCTCGCGAATGGACATCTGAATTAATTATCAAGGGAGATATTTATGAGTATAACAATAACAAAAACCTCAGAAGTCTAAATTCGTTCAACTTTGTTAATAATAGTATGATCTTTGAATTTTATAGTTTCTCCAATAAAATCGTCATTGACATGCTTCTTGACTTTATTCAATCTGGTGACTGCATTTTGAAAATTGAATACAAAACCCTTCTGACATGAGCGTAGGTCTGTTTACCCAACTTGTTTTATTTTTGCTATCCCTTACTTGGGAAAAACCCATAGTTTGTCCGAAGTGGAGTTGGTGCCCGAATATTTCTTCCGAGGCGTTACAGCACCAACACATGGAACCAATTGCACGGTCAACATAGATAACTGGTTCACGACAATTCGACTTTTATTAAAAATGTTGCAAGCACCGTTCAATTTGATAATAACTGCCAATATTAGGAAAAATGAAAAAAGAAATTCCACAAGAAATGAAAATACCATCCAAGACGGTTCCAAACAGTGAGTTCTGCTTTCGAGAGACTATATCATTAGTTTAGTTCACTCTGAAGAAAAATATGTCGTTGTCTAAAATTACTGACGAAAAGCCAAATATTATTCATCACTACAATAAGACAAAACATGGCACAGACACTTACGATCAGTTGTGCTATTCATTCACGACAGCCAGACGAACTGTAAGATGGCCATTGCGATGATTTGTTGCCATGCTAGATCAAGTCATGGTTAATGCAAGAGTACTACTCATGTGTTAGCTAAAAAACGAAGATAAATCTGGCAAAATTACAGTACAAGACTGCATGGAAGGCATACCGCATTTGGAAGAAAGATATGAAATCGCCACTTTGAGACGACATCAAATTTGCAATAACTTCAATGTTGGACATTTGTAGACAAGCTTCAGATTAAAATCTATCAGTCGTGACGGGAAATGACTATGCAAGGTGCCCCTTGAAGTGCGACACAAAAACTATAACTCGTTGCGGCTCTTGCATGCGCCCTATGTGCAATGACCACCGGACAGATCTTTGCGCTGACTGTGGATGTGTATAAATATGATTTTTTTTTTATATTCCGCTTTTGTATTTTTGCATATCAACCACTAATATTTACTATTTTTATGTATTTTCACAAAGGAAATTGATTTAAACTGTAAAAAACTTGATCATTTATTTTGCCTTTTTTGAGCATAAAATAGACTCTTCAGTCTGACAAATAATTAACCCTTAAATGCGTGAATTTTGTTATTGATTTGGAATAATTATTTTTAATTATATTAAGGTCTATAAAGCACAGGAAAAAAAGTTAAAAAAATATAGCATTGACTTGTAGCCACTGAAGATGAAAAAACCATATGTTGCATATCTGCAACAGCACGCATTTATTACATTCCTGCAACAGTGTACACTTATAGCTACGTACAGGGAATAAGATGTATGCTAAATACTCAATAAAGTAGATATTTGAAATTCTTTATTTATTCTTGGTGAAATTTACAAAAACAATTCTTATCTCTTTTATAGCATAAGCTCACTCTACATTTTTCACAATATGTGAATGTGTAGCCCTTACAATTTGGGTATTTACACCTGGCCCGATCGCCACATTTTAGCCAGTGGTCTGTCTTGTCTTGGCGGACATCTTTAGTGGGCATAGTTTGTGCTGGTCCACGCTTCTTCTTCTTCAGCTGCAAATCAGCTTCTAAAGTTGAAGTGCTTGGGCGGCCCCTTTTTGCACCATTGCTCTGTAGGCCAATGTTATATAAGGTATTTGCCAGCTCAAGTCTATATTTGCACAGATTCAAAGGCTTCGTATTAGGTCTGGTTTGTTTCAGAGTTTTTTTGTACAATAACCATGAATTTATTATGGTCACATCCAAAAGGTGGAAAAACAAGCGATTTGTCCACTTTCTGCTTTTTCGAGTAATATGGTACCTTCCAATAAAGCTGTCAAGCAGATCAGCTCCGCCCATATGGGTGTTGTAGTCTTTTATTATATTGGGACAATTTATTGGTACCCGCTGTTTCGTTGCTTTATCATACCTCGAAGTAGTGGTTACAGGCAAGGCTCCGGTATAGCTTGACAACAAAGTAACTGGCTTATTATCCTTCCAGACTACTGCACTGATATCGATACCATCGACATTGGCTACCTGTTCCTCATGTTATCCCCTTGGTACTTTTCTTTTCATCACACTTTTCTTATCCGGTAGTTGATTATTTGGGAGACGATTTGACTGGATTGTTCCCAAGCAATATATTCCTTCCTTTGCAAGATAAGTGACCAAGGTCACCGATGTATAGTAATTGTCAAAGTATACATATAATATGATTTGCACATCTTTGAACAATCCGCGCTAGCCGCACAACTGTGTTACCAGTTGGTCCCAAGTCTGGTTCGCCATTTATGTGAGGATGATTGCCAGCGCCAGTATAGATCTCAAATTTGTGTGCAAATCCATATATGCTACATATCAAGAAAAGCTTGAAACCCCATTTGTGCGGTTTATTGGGAAGGTATTGCTCCATGTAGTGGCCCATTTTAGTAGCACACATTTGTTCATCTATAGACAAGCGCTGTTCCAAAGGTACAGCAGCATACTTGCTATTTAGATCGTCAATTATTGGCCGAATTTTGTGCAACCAATCATGGTTAGGATGGTCAACAGGTAAGTGAGTGCTACTGTCATTGAAGTGTAAAATAGAACAAATATTTTGAAATTCTTTTGTGTCATGGTTGATTTTACAGGCTCATAGCCATATTGATCTGACCAGTACATCCGGAAGTTTGGGAATTTAGCAATAGAAGAATAAATAAGAATCCCAAGGAACTTATTGAGATCATTTTCAGTGATTTGAAATATTTTTCTGTGCAGAATATAAATTACTCTGTGACTTGATCTTTTCCCTAAGCTCTTGAGGGAAAAAGAAAGAAAATAATTGGTACGGCGTTTCTAATTCCAATATGCTGTCAGGATATTGAATATTTTGTGGAAAATTTGTAATGTTTTGATTGGTGCTGAGATTTATGCGTCTCCAGGCTACGCTGCCAAATTGTTGACGTGCTGCCTCATTCTGCTGAACGGAAGGCTGTGGTGCCTTAGTTACATTTCTTAAAGTTGGGGCATTATCATTATAAAAATTACATAAAGATCATCAACAGTACTTTCCATAGGGATGTCCATATCTTCAGCATCTGCTTCCGCCAATAGCTGACGATTATCCCTATGTTCAACTTCCTCATCTTCCACTTCTCCTTCTGAGGATTCCATGTCATCCTCAGACTGATCTAGGTTCTGGAGGTATTCCTCGATTTCTTGGATGGCCAGCCCTCTTGGCATCCTAGAGAAAAACAACCAGAATTTGGATGGAATGCAGCAAGTAAGTCAGCTGGAAATCAAATTGCTTTGAGTGCAAATGCCCAATGTTGCACTTATGCAACAAACTGATTTTGACGAAAAATATATATCAACTCTCTGAATTTCCGCAAAAATATTTATTTCTTGCTCTTTTGGTGTTATAAGATGTCTAAAAACAAAAAATAAGCAACACTTGCCAAACAAAGTTACGAAAAAAACTGAATTACACTTTGCACTAATCAATTGTTCATATTCACACGCGCCCGCGATCTAACAAAGTCTGATTCCCAAGTGCAGAAATTTAAAATCAAGACGCCACGTCAACTGTCAAAACAACCATAAAATTTGGTTTAAATTATGGTATATCAAATTCGAATATGCGTTACGGTTTCGGTTAAATCAGTTGAATTTCGGTATGTTGCAGATATGCAGCAACGCGAATTTAAGGGTTAAAGTTTTTAAAAGCAACAATATTCCAGTAATTTTTTTTATCAAAGTATAGTATCTTGACAATATAAATCTATGTTTTTAGCTAAAAATATTGAAAATTACGTTAGTTATAAATTTTAAGTTAAACAAGTTGGGTAAACAGACCTACGCTCATGTCAGAAGGGTTTTGTATTCAATTTTCAAAATGCAGTCACCAGATTGAATAAAGTCAAGAAGCATGTCAATGACGATTTTATTGGAGAAACTATAAAATTCAAAGATCATACTATTATTAACAAAGTTGAACGAATTTAGACTTCTGAGGTTTTTGTTATTGTTATACTCATAAATATCTCCCTTGATAATTAATTCAGATGTCCATTCGCGAGGGAGGAAACACATTTTTCATGTATTTCCCCCCTGTGCCCCCACTGTAGCAAAAACTGACAGTTTAAGAACTGTTTTGAAAAGCTCCCATGAAAACTTTCATTTCATACTCATATCGGCTACGTTTGATGAATTTTTTTTCAGGGGCCACTCTCCTGTACTGTTATCATCGATTAATAGCCAATTTCTTCGAATCCTAGAGTTGTTACAAAGCCCTTTTGTTAGAAGCTCCCTCCCGCCTCCTTGACTTGTTTCACTTATGAGTATTAATTGTAGGTACTCAGCTTTAGTCATTCATTAAATTGAATCAAGTGTTCAAAGCATGCACCTTAAACGTTGAAGTTGGGAAAAAATAACTCAAAATTATTCAATCTTCACATTTAAAACAGCCACTATTTTGTTTTACGATTACTGATACCACTAGCTGAACTGATTCTCAAAGTTATTCATGACACCTATCATTCCTGAAATTTCCATGCAAATACTAGCAAAACTGTAATGTTTGAGTCGGTAAAAAGCGCATGTTGTTCCATAACCATATGTTGCCATAGTAATACATGCAGCGCATATTGTTCCATAGTAATACAGGAAAATTCAAACCACTATAACTTCGCTAAATATGATGCAATCTTTATGAAACTTGCAGGGTCAATCAATCTTATAAATAGACATCTGCGTACTGAATTTCATTGAATTTAAGGGTACCATTAAGATTTTATTCAAGAAAACATAAAATCGATAAATCATACTATTACTAACAAAGTTGAGTGAATTGCGACTTCTCACGTATTTGTTGTTGTTGTACTCATCAAGGCCTACATTCTCGATTTTTTTCAGATTTTTCGGATGGAAGGTGTCCAATCGCGAGGGGGGGGGACACCAATTTTTCGTGTATTTCCCCTCCCTGTGCACCCCTCGACGCAAACTTTGCCAAACTAAGACCTGTTTTGAAAAGTTCCCATCAAGACCTTTCATTTGATACCCATAACGGCTACCTTCAATGAAATTTTTTTTTCGGGGGGTCACTCCCCTACATGGGGAGACCCCCCATAAATACCTTATAAAATTTTTTAGTAGTTGAACTTTGAAGAGATCACCACTTTACACCTACGTACAAAATTTGATGCTTCTAGCTTAAGTAGTTTCCGAGAAAAACTGCTGTGACACACGGACGGACGGACGGACGGACGGACGGACGGACGGACGGACAGACAGACAGACGGACAGACGGACAGACAGGACGCGATTTTAGAAGGGTTTTGTAAAATTATTTTACAAAACCCTAAAAAGCCATTTTTCACCTATTTTTTTCAACAACTTTTTAAACAAATTAAACAGTAATAAATGAATACAAAATTTACATATCTTTGAAGGAAATACTTTAAAGTACATCTCATAATTTTTTGTAATAAAATATACAATAGCGGCAGAGCAAATCAGCATAGAACACGTCAGGGTGTCGGACACCCAAGTGTGCACTTTACGTGATTGCTAAGAAGTCTGCACTTTAAGGGTTAAATTGAAAACACTCATCTAAACAAATACGCCGAGAACACAAGGTGGATAAGCTAAGAATGGAGAGTCGATCAGGATAGAAATAGTAAGGAAAATTGATTTCTTCTTCTTCTTTGCAGCACTACAGCCACTCTCGGGCCTTCGCTTAGAAATAGTTAGGGTATCTCATTTTCATGACCGTATTGATTTTTTCCGGAAGTTTGTTTGGTCAGTACCATGCTCCCGTGTGCCTGCTCAGCTATGATATGATCCGATTAAATCAGTACATATCACCACTGAGTGAACACTCGTAGTCTGTCCGAAAAATCCCCTGAACTAAATCACGTTGCCCAATGAGATTTGAGCCTGGGACCTTCGGCTTATGGGTTCAAGCTCTAATCACTGGACCACACAAACTACCGGAAAATTGGATTACCTCAAGAGAAGAAATAAGGCATTCTTGATGAGGCGTCCAGATTTGGGAAGCATATTCTAAGATACTACGAACAAGGGAGACGTACTCGCATAGTAAAGTAGTAGAATGAATATCATGAAATATGTATGCATGTCGAAGAATGAAGCCAGAAATCTTCAATGCTTTATTTGCTTTATTTAATTACTCCAAGGTCTTTATATTGCGTAACATGTGAAATGGGTACGCCATTAATAGAAAAGTTAAATAAAAGGGGACAACGTTTCAATTTAAAAGACATAACTAGAGATTTAGATATGGTTAAGTCAAGGTTATTTAAGCGACTTCAATTATTGAGAAAATTTAAATCATCTTCAAGAATTCTGCAATCATCAACATTTACAATTCGTCTGAAGAGTTTCACATCAGCAGCATAAAGGAATGATGAAGAATTAAAACAAGACAGAAGATCACTTATGAATAAAACTAATAGAAGTGGGCCAAGAATAGAACCCTGAGGAATATCAGAAATCGGCCAGAAGTAAGAAGAAGTTATTTTATGCAAACGAACGCAACAAGAACGGAAAGCTAAGTAAGATTCGAAGCAGAAAAGTAAACCTTCAGAGAAACCATAATAATTCAGCTTAATTAGTAGTATATAATGTGGAACTGTATCAAAAGCCTTTCAAAAATCAGTATATAAGACGTCGGTTTCAGCATGAGAGCCAAACGCTCTGGCAACGAAATCCGGGAGCTCCAATAAGTTAGTAGTAATTGATTTTCTGGCATGAAACCATGTTGCTGACTACAAAGTAAAGGAGATAAAACAGGAACAAATTCAGCGTGCGAAATTCTTCAAAGGATTTTGGGAAAAGCAGAGAGTATTGATAAAGGTACATAATTGGAAACAACACGGGGATAACGGGACTTTAGAATCAGGGTGATATACGAGTATGCTTTTTTCCAACATGCAGGAAATTTGCGTGAAGATAAGCTCAAGTTGAACAAAATGAAAAAGGGAAGAGACAGTTCAGAGGAAAGGGATTTCATGAAATAGCAGGGAATTCCATCAGGGCCAGGCCCTGGGCAAATTTTTTTTTTGTGTTTGGGAGGTGAATGCCATTTACGCACAGAGTGTGGGATTCTCATGCTCGTAAGAAGCTGACTGAATTACTCACTTAACACCTACCCTGTCAACCTGAGAGCCTAGCCTCAGTGCTCCTCTTCTCTGTACCTGTGCCAAACGTTTTCAGTATACCTCCTTACTGAGACCGTCGCCTCATAGCTCTGCTCCGTACAGCAGTACTGAGCCTATAGCACTCATCAAGAGGCGTCTTCTTGTTAGACTGGGTCCCCCTAAGAGCCAAGGCCAATACATCGAATTAAACTGTTGATGACCGTTTCGGTTACAAAAGGACTTACGGAAAAGCTTGGAAGGATCTTAGTATGGAAATGGTTCGGAGAAAAGTTACACACGGTTGGTGGAGTATTAAATGAAAAAGAGAAGAAGTTAGCAAACAGTTGAAGGACAGACTATAGAGTGAAGCCTCTTAAGTTGCCGAAGAAAATATTGTCAGGTTTCCAGGGAGAGGACTTAAGAGAGATGTAAGACCAGAATGGTTTGGGTTGATCGGTGCAAACAGATTGCTCAATTTGTTCTGAATGATGAACTTCGATGAAGCGAATTGTAAATTTAAACAATGATTACTGCTGTCTTGCAATGAATGCTTTGTTGGTACTTCTTTGTGGCTTTTATAAATATATTTTTTGCTTACAATACACTATTCCAAATATTGTGCTTCTCATGCAATTACATTTTTAATTGGAATTTGTAATCAGGGCAATAAACTTCACAGCACAATTTGAATTTGTCGATACAGCAATATTGATTTAAAATAAATAAATGCAATTGATGTGAATTCAGGTAATATATAGTTGATGCTTTTCATACCATGTAATTGCTGGTTTCCTGTGGTCTTGGTTGCAGGTTTTCCGGTAACGAATTAGCATGACTACTACGATAACCACAAAACAGGGTGTTAGTGTTAATGCCGCTGCCGTAGTACCATAGTCGTGGATGTTCTTCCAAACTGTTTCGTTTACTTCAGCTATCAAGTTTACTTGCTCAGTTGCGACTGATTTTAAAGATTCAGATGATTGTATGATAGTTGATTTCGCAATATGTTTTGTCGCCGTAGCTGGATACGTTAAGTTGAAAACTGGAGCCGTTGAAGTAATGTAAGATGAAAATTGGTGACTCTGGACCGTTCTTTTTGGTAAAGGATAAACTCCTTGGTGTGAACACTGCAGTCTTCTGATAACTGCAGCAAACCCGTTCCATTTAGTATAATATTTGTTCTTGTGTCGTGACAGGTCGTCTGTGCATAGGCTGGCTCTAGCATTACGAATAACCAGATGTTATTTGTCAGCAATTGTTTCACAACGAGGGTTTCAATGGCAAATGAATGTATTGAACAGTTTTCCGTTGTATAAGCTTTGTATATCTCTTTGACAATACAGTTCGATCTAGTTCGTAAATCAATTAATATGGATGACGATAGCAAGTATTTGTTGTGACCAATTTCTTGAGCATTGAAGAGCTCTTCCTCTGATATTTCGAAATACATCTGATGCTTATAGTTGAATCCAAGGAGATTGTTGTTGATGTTGAATTCGAAGAATGTTTTCCCCTCATGCAGCTGAGGGATAGCAGTTGCCTTGAACAGGTCGTATGGCCACTTATCGATAGTAGGAAGATGACCTTAGATCTCAATTGATGCGTTGGTGTGGAAAAATGAAATTTTTGTCGTGGTTATATGTAGAAGATCCAAATGTGGAGGTAGCAATGCTTGAGCTGTATGTATGTCTGCTTCTAGTTCTGCCATCTGTATGCATTCCCAGATTCCTGCTCTCGTATAAAGGGCTGTTAAAATACGATTGTATTTATCCTGCATCTCCTGAATAAAATTCACCGCTTGTTGGTATGTTCCCAAAAACTGAATATTCAAAGCATTGTGATCGTTGTCAACGTGGAACTGGTTAATCCGACTCAATCCTGCCTCCAGCTGTTCCGGAAAATGACTGAGTTGTGTGCTCATCTTGCTTGATGTTTTGTTTAATATTTTCGTTGCTTGAAGGATAATTGTACCTTGATGAGAAAACAATCGTTGTAGCTTTTCTTGGTTTTCTGCTAAGGTGCTAACATCGGCTATTACTTGATCATTTACGTTAAGCATTGCCGTAAGCATTTGACCTAGTATACCCCGCTTGGCGCGACTTGTGATGAACTGTAATCTTTCAATTTTCTGGAGGGTGTCGTCTGTAAACTTATCGAGATGATTGACAAGACTTCTGCATCGTATTTTGTCTGTTACTTTGCCTCCCAACCTGCATAGACTCTTCATACTGTCGTTCACATTTTCTATGTTCTTTCGATCTTGTATGAGGTCGGACATTGGGATCCTGATGTTTAGTTGCAACGATCCCCGTAATAAATTACCGATACCCACGTGCTCCATAAACAGACCTCCGTTTAAGTGTGAAATGTTCACAGTTGCTTGTGTTGGCGTTGAGAAGACACATAAGATCAACAAAGTCGTAAGTAAGTTCGAAATGACTCCTTTGGTAGTCATCGACTGCCGTTTTTCCCCTTTAGTCTGCATTGATACCATGACTTCTGGATCATTTGGAACCGGCTTTCGCTTTCTCGTACTTGACAGTGTACTAGATGATGGCTGACGTATCGGCGATTTTGATTGACTTTCAACTATCGGTGATTCATTTGATTGGCTTCGGAATGGTAATGGGCAAATTTTTGTAATAGGCCGTTTTGTCACATTTCCATCCAGTTTGATCGTTACAATCCGAACAAGACCATCTTCGCCAGGATAAATTGCCAATATCCTTGCTAATGGCCATTGTAACGATGGAAAATGATCCTTTTTGACTAGAACAAGATCTCCTGTTTTTACATTTTCCTGTGGTTTAAGCCATTTTGGTCTTTGTTGAAGATGTTGTAGATATTCTTTTGTCCATCGGTGCCAAAAGGAATGCTTTATTGCCTGCACCAATCTCCAACGCTTCAGTAATGTCAAATTTGTCTCCTCTGGATCACTTTTGAGCTCGAACAAATTACCTCCAGTCAGAAAATGTCCTGGTGTCAGAGCGGCGTCATCTGAAGGCTCGTCGCTTATCGCGGTCAATGGTCTAAAATTCATGCACGCTTCGATCTGTGCAAGAAATGTGTAAAACTCTTTGGTGTTTGGTAACTGTTTTCCTATTGTTTTGTAAAGATGCCGCTTCATCGATTTCACACCAGCTTCCCAGAGTCCACCAAAATGTGGACTTCCAGGAGGTATGAAATTCCATTCTAGACCATCTTGAACCAGTATTTCATTACTCTTGTGCAATATTTTATTATATTCAACATGAAGTTTTCGGTTGGCGCCTAGAAAATTCGATCCGCAATCGCTGTAAATGGCTCTACACCTTCCCCGTCGTGCCATGAATCGTCGAATAGCAGCAACACACGTGTCCGTAGATAAATCTGACGGTAGTTCTAGATGGAAAGCTTTCGTTGCCATGTATACAAAGATGACCACGTATGCTTTTGTTGTTTTTGAGCCACGTCCTCCATTTCATTTGAGTGTTATAGGCCCCACGTAATCTATCCCCGTATGCTCAAAGGGATTTGACGGACGTACCCTTATCGATGGTAGGGATCCCATTAATTGTGCATTTGGCCTTGGTGTCAGCTTGAAGCATGTGAGACAGCTACGAATCTCCCTTCTTGCTAGTGAAGACGCAGATATTATCCAGTATTCAAGTCGTAATGTTACGAGTGTCAACTGGATACCGCCATGCATTGTTTTTAGATAAGCCCTTTTGGTTAGCAGTTGTGCTAGTCAGCCTTTCGGTATGATAGCTGGATACTTAGTTTTTTCTCCTACCAATGCAAATTGTAGCCTTCCGCCCACCCTAAGGATACCCTCAGAATCTAACCAGGGAGTAAGCAGTCGGAGACTACTGGTATTCGATACTGGTTTTGAATTCTGTAGTAGCCGAATTTCATCCATATAAACATGTTGTTGGGCTAGCTTTATGCATTTGTCATGTGACAGTTCAACTTCCTTGGCTGTTAATCCTCCAATGCGCTTGTCTTTTGGATTCCGACAATTATGAATGAACCGGAAACAGTAGGCCAGTACTTTGTTCAGTTTGCTGAAATTAGAGTATCTTTCAAAAATTTCCGGCTCATCCTTTGTCAATATTGAAAGGAGTGCAACAGCACTCTCGTTAACTTCTTCTTCCTCGCAGTTTGAAATCGTTGGTTGAGATAACTTTATGTCTGTATCCCTTAGCCATGAAGGTCCATTCCACCATAAAGAAGATACTCTTAGCTCTGCTGGATATAAACATCGTGTTGCTAAGTCAGCAGGGTTGTCGTGAGTTGCAACATGATTCCAATTGGCTAGTGATGATTCCTGTTGTATTTCGCTTACTCTATTAGCAACATACATTGTCCAGCTTGTTGTTGGTTTCTGTATCTAGGCCAACACAATGGTGGAATCAGTCCAGTAGTTGATACGTGCATGCCCCAATCGATGCGCTTCTTTAACTTGTTTCATAATTTTCGTCAATAGTACAGCTCCACAAAGTTCCAGTCGGGGTATGGACTGCGTTTTTATAGGTGCCACCTTGGATTTAGCAGCTAGAAATCTCGTTGTGATTGATGAGCCATTAACAATTCTCACGTAAACTACAGCAGCGTATGCTCTGGATGAGGCGTCACAAAATCCGTGAAGTTCAACCAGGGTGGATGGAAGGTATCCTATCCAGGGCGGGATTTTGATTTGGCTTACTTGATGGAATTGTTTCCGTACAGTAATCCAGTCTTTGATTACTTCCTTATCGAGTGGCTTATCACAATCACATTTTGTTAGCCAAATCTTCTGCATCGCTATTTTTCCAATTATGATTGTGGGTTGCAACCATCCTATCGGGTCGAATAATTTCGATACATCTGAGAGCACATCTCGTTTGGTTTTAGGGTCAATCGCATTGATGCTGACACTAAATGAGAACATATCCGTTGCGGGATGCCACCAAAGGCCGAGAGTGTTGACGTTTTCCGATAGCTCGATATGAAGCGGAACTTGCATAATTCGATCTGCCAAGGGATAGTTTTCCAATAATTCAGAATGATTTGCACTCCACTGTCTTAGATAAAAACCACCACAGTGCAACAAGTCCTGGAGCTCCTTTTGAACATGTCGCAAGTCTGCCAAGTTGTTTGCACTAGTTAAGCAATTGTCGAGAAAAAAGTCTTCTTTCAAAACTTTTGATGCGTTAGGATAGCTCATGTGTTCATCTTCTGCTAACCTGTGAGAGTCTTAATGGCCAAGTATGGCGCACTTGTCGTTCCATACGTATTTGTTGTTAATCGATACATTTGAAAGGGGTCTGTTCTGTTGAACTGCCACAAAATGCGGAGACAATCTTGATCCGATTCATCTAGCCATATCTGTCGGTACATCTTCTCTATGTCGGATGTTATAACGTATCGGTGTTGTCTCCATCTCATTAGGATGTAGAATATGCTTTCCTGAATTGTAGGACCGGTTAGTAGCAAGTCATTCTTTGACGGTACGTAGTATTTAGGGTCTGCTAAATCTTTTGACTTGAGACCTTCAGGAAGGTGTTTGGACGTCTGCGTAGCAGGTAACGGCGTTGTTATGGTTTTTAAAATTAGTGGGCTGAATATTAATTTCTCCATACCGTTTCGTCCTTTGACATGGGCTGCAATGGTCGTCTCTCCACGAGTGGTTACCTCATGTTCCCCACCAACACCACCAATTACCACTTTCGCCTGCTTCCTTGACGCCTTTAATGCTCTCATTGCTGCTTCAATAATCAATGATCGCTGAGCCCCCGTATCTAATAACGCTCGAAGTGTGATAGTCTCAGCCTCTGGTGGTTCCACGTCAGAAATTGCACTGGCTTGTACTAGCGCAGTCGCCAATAGAACTTGGGTTTTATCTTCGGATGTGCACATGCAAGTGCTGTTTGCAGGCACCGATGCCGACGGTACTGGCTGAGCTGAAAATAGGTGCAAAGAGGTATTGTGTCGTTTTCCACATACCTTGCAACCGTGCTTTGATGTACACTGCTTTGCCCCGTGTTGATCGCTCAAAAAATTGAAGCATAGTCGCTTTGAGTTGATAAACTCTCGTCGTGTCTGAACAGTAGATTGTTTAAACTTCGTACAGTTGAAAAGTTGATGATTCTCGTTGCACATTGGGCATTGTGGGCCAGTATGCACTGAATGGACCGTGATTGCTGTTCGTTTAGTGGGTTGTTTCGCAACTGAAGATGATAATGCTTCCAGCATGATGAATCGATTCTTAAGAAAGTCTAATACTTCTTGCAATGTTGGCACTGATTTTGAATGACCGATCTGCTTCTGCCAATCCTTCCTAGTCTCATCATCAAATTTCTGGTTGAGGATGAATGTGGCTACTAAGTCGAATGCGTTGACCTTTAGCGTGGAAAGTGTAGTCAGCAGCTGATTGGTTATGTCAACCAAACGTTTCAATTGACCAACATCATCCTTGTTGCACCGGGGCAGCTCCCAAAACCGTTGCATCATTTCGTTGGAGATTGCTCTGTCATTGTCATACCGCTCACAGAGTAGCTTCCATGCTGGCGCGTAATTTGCTTCCGTGATCGTCAGGTGCTGAATGAGGTGTTCCGCTTCATTGCGAAGTGAACTACGCAAATACTGCAGTTTCTGTACGGCACTTAGTTTATCATTCTCGTGCACTATACATTTATATAAATCACGAAATGCACACCATGACGAATATTTGCCGTCCAAGGCAGGAATTTTGAGTCGTTCTAATTTGATTTTTTCCACTTCATTCCCTGATCCAGTTCCTGTTATTGTTCGGTTGGAGGTTTTCACGTAATCCTCGATCTTCTCCAAAAACAGAGTAACGTAGTCCAGTACAATATTTTCCAGCGCCACGAATTCTTCCATGTAACCAGCTCGATTCTCCTTCTCCTTTTCGCTACTAAGCTCCTGGCATACCAAAGGATGATGTTCTTCGCATTTGCTCCAAAGTCCCTGAAGCTTTTCCAACCTTGCTCTGAAGTAAGCAATGCTGTAACGTTTCGAGCTGCCCTTCTTGTAGTTTTCTATCAGCCGCTGAATAGCCTTTATCTTTTGATCTTGTCCAGCCTTCTCCGACATCTTGATTGGTTCTCGTTCGTTCCTAATTCCGATAGTTACAATCCGGCTCGACGGACCAATGTTCTGAATGATGAACTTCGATGAAGCGAATTGTAAATTTAAACAATGATTACTGCTGTCTTGCAATGAATGCTTTGTTGGTACTTCTTTGTGGCTTTTATAAATATATTTTTTGCTTACAATACACTATTCCAAATATTGTGCTTCTCATGCAATTACGTTTTTAATTGGAATTTGTAATCAGGGCAATAAACTTCACAGCACAATTTGAATGTGTCGATACAACAATATTCATTTAAAATAAATAAATGCAATTGATGTGAATTCAGGTAATTGAACTTTGAGTGCACTTGAATGAACTTTGCAAGTGTGCTATGTATGCAGCTTGAAGCTGGTTCGTTTGGTTTGTGAATTTCGTGAGATTATGAAAATCTTTTTATATGTGCGAACACAATTGAAGCATAATAGTTTTACGAAATCCTTAAAAAATGTTGCTACAAAACAGGAAAATATCTGGAGCTACGGGCAAACCTGTATCTTTACGATATCTAAGGGATGAGAAATGGAGGCGTTCGGTATACAAAATAAAATATATGGTAGATTACAAACTTACGAGTGCAAACTTCAAAAGCGAATGGTTCTTAAAAAAACGCTTTGAGTTTGTTTAGACTTGCGATATCTATAAAAAATTATTTGAAGTTTGTAAAATTCAAATGACTCTTCACAGAAATCCGTCTTATATAATACATCTTCAATACTTTTCTATCTCAATGCCACAAATCTCTCTACACTTCTTTTCGCACTAAATCAAGGAGACTTTTCAAGATATTCGACCATAAACAATTAAGAAAACTATAGAACGACTATAATCACCTCATTATTAACGTCATTAAAATTTATCGTGTTGCTATTTACGCAGATTAGTCTGTTGTTTACCAAGGAACTCATCCGATCTTTAATGTTTATTGTTAGTGTTCAGGGTTCATGTTTCCAATCCAAGGCTATTTTCGAGGGGATTTTGCCAACAAATAAATGTTCATCTGAACGTTTTATCAATCCATCCATTTTCCTATCTGAAAGAAAATCGTCCTTCGAAGGGAGAACCGACGAAGCAGTAAGAAAAGAAAATCCACGAAATAGACCAATTGGAATTAAGCGAAATTAGAAGCTGTCTAGCCCTTAGACAAGTTCAAGTGAAAATTACATGAGCAAATAAATTCTTAAAAGTTTTTCTGTAAGCTCTAGAGATAAGTTTAGTTTATGTTACACTGAGCAAGGACGAATATGTTAATAAGACAAAAATCGCGATTTTTTTTTCAATATTAGTTTTACTTTCCCTCTAATATGCACTTCGAATATACAATAATAATAAATAAACCTCTAAGATTGTTCCAAAAGAAACTCCACAAAAGGATTTTTCTGTTGGCTTCGAACTAATCCCCTTGAAGCTTTCATAGAAAAACAAACAAAATGCAAGAAAATAAGTTGATTGGATTCAACGTAATTAACACCCTGATTTATTTATTTGTTTTCAATTTGTTTCTTCACATCAAGAAAACTTATGATCCCTCAATAACTGCCAAGACTTGTTTCATTGCCGTCTCACTTAATTGCTAATAAAGTGAGGGAAGATCTCGCGTATTCCAAACATTCCTTTCGAATAGGCAACGGCATACACCATCATATCCACCAAATACAAAAGAAACAACTTCAACGAATGCGGCTTTGGTGGGGAGGTGCTGAAGGATACGGCATGGCGGCTAGCATGAGACTCGAAGATGAGAGTTTGCTCCTTGACTACGAGGCGATGTAAGTTGATATCGAGAGCTGTAGTCAGTGTGTTGGCTCTACTCCTTGGCCACTTCTTATTCAAAGCCACTTAGAACACATTGTGAGAAGCTCAATTTGCATCAATTTGCTAGTTCACTGGATTACCTCAATAGACTTTCTCATCCAAAGACGAATCCTTCTGATATTTATTCTACGTATTTGCATTCTTTCGATAGATGGATAGATACACAGTGAACTTCTCAAGTCTCGCTATTATACGCTCAAGGCTCTTTGCATGCTTATGCTTCCTGTTGAATTGGAAGCATTTATTTTTCCGTGACTTGGGGGCACTGCATCGCTTCACCGTATGATATTCTGATATTGAATAAATACTTCAGGAGACTTGTTTGAATGGAAGTATCTGTTTGGTGCTTGTAAATATATGAATTGTAATGCATCAAAAAATAGAGTGATCGAGTTTTTTTCACAGAAAAGAGGTAGATTCGGCTGAGTTTGGTCTTTAATGAGTCAGTCTTTAAGTTTGCCAAGTATGCTATATGCTATACAATATTCTAACGAGCATTGAATTATATAAGGGGCTAAGTTTAACCCTTTGAAACGTTTTCGGTGGGCTGTTGTCTGTAAACCCCCGTCATACGCCCACTAAAAATTTGATTGTCAATAAAACGAATTTCAGTTTCAAATCGATTCATAATATCGTAGGCACAAGCTGGTGAAAAGATGATTTTGATGAGAGTTGTAGAACAAGCTGAAAAATTAATTTTATCTTAACTTTAACTAAGGTGTTTTGCTCAGCAACTGTTGGGCAAAACGTCTCATGCAATCTATACAACGCAGCAATATGCAAATGAACATATTTTTTAATAAAAAGGGTACAATTGTTGTTTTAACTGATAAATTAACATCGAACAATGTCTTTAAGTGTTGTATTGAATTTTCTTACTAGGGTCTGGGGTTTTCTTGTTGAATGAAGTGAAATATAAACCTTTTTTTGTGGTAAGGAGGTGAATGCTATTTATCCACAGAATGTGGGACTCCCATGCGCAACTGGACTGCCTACTAAACACCTCCCCTGTCAACCTGAGAACCCAGCCTGGAGCCGTTTGACACATTACTTCGGGCCAGGTCTCGTTTTGTTACGCCGTGGGGCGCCTTCAATCTGGGGAGTCCCTTTCCTAGCGCGAGGGGAAGAGGAAATGCCAGAAGAGCGATCCCCCAGCACCAGCGTCCCCGGCTGCTGTGAGTCCTTTTAATATTTTAGGACTGCCCGAGCATAATGTGCCACTGGTTCCATTTGTCAACCGATTCGAGCATCACCGCAACAATATTATCCGGGGTGAGCTCTCCTGTCTCCCTGTAGAGTTCCCTGCCGGGGGACCGTGACTTACTGATCTTGTGCAGGTAAGACTGAAAACGCCCATGCCCGCTCAAAAGCTGGGGCAGATAGAAGTCAGTCTTATCATGCCTCACATCCGGGATGAGGCGCGCAGTCCACGTTTCCTTCGTGCAATCGACCCAAGACTGCTGCCAATCGTTGAGCGAGCGCTGTCTCTCCTCGCGGACAACCATCTCCCTCGCATCCTCGTTTCGGCGCAGGTAAATAGCGCGACGCTCTCTAGCAAGGAGGCCGACAGGTATCACGCTTGCAATAACTCTCACCGCCGAGTCAGAGACTTCTGGATACGAAGATGCAATTCTCAGTGCTCCTCGTTTTCGGTATACCTCCTTACTGAGGGCGTCACCCCATACCTCTGCTCCGTACAGTAGCACTTAGCCTACAGCACTCATCAAGAGGCGTCTTCTTGATGGCCTGGGTCCCCCTACATTGCCCATAAGTCGACTCAGGGCCGATATTCCCAAAGAAGCCTTCTCAGCCGTTGCCCTGATTTGCTCAGAGAAACTCATCTTTAAGGAACTCTTCTTTGAGTCGATCAGTAGCCCCAGTTACTTCACCGCTGGCTTCGATTCGATTCGTAAGCTGCCAATACTGATCATCCTTACTCTAAAGACTCTCTTTTTTGTCAAGATGACCACTTCGGTTTTCTCCTGTGCTAAACTGAACCCGCGAACAGTCATGCAGTCCCTTACTTGGCACATTAGCATACGTAGCCTAAGTTGCACTTGTTCAACGCCGCGTCCAGTGACCAGAGCCGCAACATCATCCCTATAGCCGACCAAGCGCGACTCATCTGGCATCTCAAGTCTCAGTAGCCCGTCGCAAGATACGTTCCACAGGTGTGGACCAAGGATAGATCCCTGGGCAACACCCGATGTAATTCCCATCCTTCATTGGCCCTGTGTCGTGTCGTAGAGCAGGCTTCGGTCCTTTAGGTAGTTCCTCAAAAGCCGCATTATATATTCTGGAACTTGAAAAGAGTTTTCCAGCGTATCCAGAATATCCACCCATCTAGCGGAGTTGAAGGCATTTCTGACGTCGGGTGACACCAACAGGACAATCCGTCGCTTGGTACGACTATATGCCTCTGCCCTTTGGACCACGTTCACCACCTCTGCAATCGCACCAATGGTAGAACGTCCTGCTCTAAAGCCGTACTGCCGAGGAGATATGTCCCCAGCAGCACGAATCGCGTCAATGAGTCTTCCCTTGATGAGTTTATCTAGCACTTTCCCAGCCGTATCTAGTATGCATAACAGGCGGTATGCAGACGGAGATTTGGGATTTCCCTTCCCCTTGCTGATCAGCATGAGCCTTGCAACCTTCCATCGTACCGGGAAACCCCCATCCCGTAGGCAAGCGTTGAATGTGCTGAGCAGCAAGTCAGGACAATGGTGATAGACGAGCCACAATACCTCAGCTGGAACACCATCTGGACCTGGAGTTGTCCTCGCTTTCAATGAGAGCCCTGCCTCCTCCAGTTCTAGCTGTGTGAAGAGTGGGCACTTGACTGATGTTTCACCATAGATGAGCAGGGAAGAGTCCCCACACCATCGCGTCCATCTTTTCCACGTCATGTATACAAGGCTTTCGTAGGGCTTCAAGCTTCCACATAACTAGCTTGTAGCCAAGGCCCCACGGATCCTTGTTCACATTGTCCACTAGGTCTTGCCAGCAGCGAGCTTTGCTTCTGTTGCTCAGTTTGCGAAGGCATTTCCTGGCCGACTTATATGCTGCCACCCAGTTGCATGCCTCGGCACCGTTCCGCGCCCGTTGAGCCTCACGTTGAAGCTGGTGACACTCCCTTCACTTTTCAACGATTACAATTGGCCACCAGTGCACTGGGGGCTTGCCGTGCCGGGGTCTTCGCCGGGGCATAGAAGTGCAGCAAGAAGTCGTAATGATGCTTATAGTAGAGCTCATCACGTCTTTAGCTGCCAGTTCTTCCGTCGCCTCCGAAGCTCCCTGCAGCGGCTCACCTGCTGTGAGCACTTCGACAAACCTCTCGACGTCCATCCTTCCGATATACCATCCAGCTGTAGAAGGCCGAGAGCACGGAACCTGAACCCAGATGGCGGCAGTACCAGTTTCATCAGAATACCATAATGCAGGACTTTTATTATGGTGTTGCTCACTCAGCAGCAAGAAGTCAGCTTTCATGTCCCTCGCAAACTGCTCAAGCAGATTTTATGTGATTGAACTGCGATGTAGGTTTAGCTGCAGGATGCGGGTCATCGGAGTTCTGATTTTGCCTTGGCTAGGGCTTCCTGGAACACCCGGCCTTTTTCTGATCCCAAGACGTGTCCAAAATCAGGTTTTGGATCAGCATCCTTGCAAAGAATACAGTGTGCCACCTCTGTGCACTCTTTTCTTTTATGTCCCATTTCACCGCATTTGTAACATAGGGAACCCCTCTCATACTTGTGTGGTGTGACCATAACCAAGGCATTTGAAACATTGGAGAGGCGTTGCTCTTCGCCGTATCCTACAGACAACCCACTCTATTCGTACTTTTCCCTTCTTCAGAGATTGTTCGACGTCCTTTTCGGTCAAGTCAATTATGGCCATGCTTTGTCCCCTGTTGTTTTCTGGTGTCAGTTTCGCTTTGATCCTTCCCACGCTTGGGAACTTCTTTTTCATGATCTCTTCTACCTCGGCCAGATCCACCACGCAGTCAATGTCTCGTATTTCGATCGTTGCCATCGGCTCGAGTGGAGCTATAGTTGCGCTTTTGCCGAGGACTTTCTTTACTGCGTCATGGAATGCTTCCTTATTACCTGCCTCTGCTCCGAATTCGACCAGTATGTGGCCCGACCGCGTTGGTTGTACTACTTTAATGGTAGAATTGGTGTCTTCGGGCCTTACGTTTCCCCTGATGCCCCGCAGTACCTCCGCGTAGGATAGACAATCTTGGGGCTTCACGAGCAGTGCCTGCTGCCGGGGTCTTCGTCGGGGCTTCTGCCTCTCCTGTTTTGCATCAGGTCCTTTTTCTAATGGGATGCCCATGCGAACTTTATTTTCTGGCTTTTTTTGAAGGAGTTTCTTTGCGGCTTTCTTCTCTCCTTTTGTAAGCACTGTCTGGAACCCCTGATCTGGTGCTTCACGCCCATTAAGTGCCTCTTTTTTCCTTCTTTTATCCCGAGCTCCTTCGATTGGGCTAGACGCCATTCTTTTGTTGACTTTTGATGGTGGAGCTATCTGCTTGTCGCCTTCAGATTTCTTCCCAAGAGCCTTTTTAGCTTTCTGTTCATCTTCGGTCCTTGATCAGCTCCTCCGATAGTGCCATATACGATCTAGGAGCTCCTTTAGTTCAAGGAGCCCCACCTTTGCTGCTTCGCTGATTTTTGGGGAGTCGCATGCAGATTGTATTCTTTTCAGAACATCTCCCGCTTTTCAGAGTAGCCTTTCTTCTTCATATCGCTGGGCCGCAACTGTACCTTGCAACCATCCTTGGGAGAGGTAATCGCGTTCCATTTCTGAGTGCAGTACTTCCGCCACATTTTCGACGTTGGCGGTGCAATCACGTGGTGTCTGGTCACTCATTGCTTTTCGTACCGTAACCTCCTCGTTGGCTTGTGAATTTTTCGTTGCAATGTCGGGATTTGCGACCCTTGCGTCGGTCGCCTCGGTAACGATTGCAGCAGTGTTAATCAAATTTTTGGTGCTCTTTAAATTATATTCCACCGGTCGAGCACCTGAAGCGTCCTGTAGAGTATCCTGCTTTTCATTAATAGGACGCTCTGGTGTTCGCATAATTTTTTTGCTGCGCCCGAACGCCGCAGGAATCTCAGTCTGAACCAGACTGTCTGCTATTCTCCGTTTTTCATCTGCCTTCACAGTCATTGTGTTATTCTTCGTTTTTGTCGTGATTAGTACCGCTTTCGATGTACTGTTAACATCTTGGCCGCAACCGCTGGTTGCATCGTTGTTATTATTTTTTGTTTTTTTTTTTGGATGTTTTTGGTCTTGTGATTTTGTTTGCTCCAGTTTTGTTGAGTCCCACATTGGAGCCGCTATCTCCGCTCGTGTGTGTATAGTCGCCTTTTTGGTCCCATGGTTATCTTTGCAGAGCAGGGAGGCCATGCGAGGGTTGGCACAAGCCCTTATGGGGACAAGTGCTCAGAGCCAGACTAGCGCTAATCGGGAATCCGTCTCAACCGAGCCTACACCACCAACCCAATGGTGCGAACTTCGAACGTACTCCGAGGCCTGCCAAGGTTTTACCGGGACGGAGACGGTATGATAGTTCAATTGGAGCCATTCACATACCCCTTTATAAAGCCGAGCTGAATGAATGTGGAGGAATAGCAAAACCGCGATAGTAAAACTGCGATAAGTGTGGAGCGCAAATTAAAGGCGATATTGATTGATAGTGAAGTAATTTTCGTGATACAGACAGTTGGAATATAAATTTATAGACAAGTGAATAACATTTAAGTTATTTGTAAAATAGTGAAATCAATTATTGTGCATTCTTAGCAAATAAACTCTATTAACTTATTTTATAAGACATTGCGTTTTCGCTTTCCTGGAGCATTGAAGTTATTGGACATGAACCATAACACGCGACCGTATTTAAATTTAGTTCAATTTCCTCGGATGTACTTATTTTTCCCCTCGAATTCCACTTCATGGGAGTATTCTTCCTTAAATTTTCTTTTTATTATTTTATTAATATTAAAAAAACTTTTTCAAATTTATTTTTTCTCTTAAAAATTAAGGTCATCTCCCCCAAAATTATCTTAAATGAATATTGATAAAAATTGGTTGCAACAAAACCGATTGAAAATGAAGCCCGTGGGGGAAAAATTTCAAAAAATAGTCTGAAAAGTGTCTTAAACGGCCAACCCCTGTTATTTTTTAAAGCGTAACGTGTAGTATGAAACTGAAGTTCTAGCGAAATGTGGTAGAAATGGTAATGAATATGGTCCGAGTACTTTGAATACAAAAGAATACAGGCTGGAGTATTTCTCTGCCCTTATTCAGTTGCGAAAAATTTGTGAAAATCATTTATGCACAATGTGCAGCATTGAATATTGTGTCGGCAAAATAGTGGATCTTCACTAGGACATGTCGAATACTTTGAACCACAGCCAATAGCCTTTTTACAAATTTACAAAACAAGGATAGGGCGCATTGCAAAATTCCAACAATATAACCAATTCCCATCAACTACTCAAAACCTCTACTAAATTCTAGTCACGAAGTCGCTCCCTTTTCCTGTTCTGTATTTCAAATGCGTTCTCAACTTTTCCGTTGCCCTACGTCACTTCTGTGTTGTTCCATGGAAATCAACCCAACCGCTTCACTGCAACAATCGTCAATATGTCCATACATATCGAAAAGCAGGCAGAAAGGCTTGAGACAACAATAATGCAAAAAACAAGGATGGGAATGAGGAGGAATATTCAGCCAGTTTGCAACTTTTGCTGCGCTATGTACTAGTCATTTCGGTAGCCAATGGAGTTGCTGGTAAAGCTGCTCTGGCTGCATCTCATAAAATTCTCCTAGAAAAGAAAAATACTCGAAAAATCATTTGAAATTTGCAAGAAAAAAAGTCGAACGGAAGTGAAAATGGAAAAAGCAGAAGAGGACTATGCTCTCCTCTCTCTACGGATTTGAATGTTGAAGTTACTTGATAGGACCCTTGTGGCGAAAATCTCTTTATGTTCTCTGCTATTTTATTTGAAGACCACAGGTTCGACTCGAGTCACGTCCAGCAATCGTTTCAAAGAGTTGATATTTCAGCTTTTTTTTTTTTGAAAATACATAAATCGAAATAGAAACTGTACTGAAATTGCAAAGCTAAAGCCAATAGAATTTCTACGTTGATGTTCTCTGAAATACGATTTCATCCGTAATCCACTCGGCACTTAGTTTATGAACTTTTTCAAATCGTCACTGATATCAGCAACAGTCTGCGATGAAATTTATCCTTTAGTCAGGAGAATCGAGTCCTTTCTCGTTTTATAGATTAATAGTCTTAAAATTTAATTGAGTTATTGAATTATTTATTTATAAGACAGGAAGCAATTTTTAGAAATATTTAATTTTTAATGAAATACCAAATTTTATTCTTAGAAGAACGAAACTAAAATCATATAAAAATATGAAAAGAAATTCATCCCTGGCATGTCGGCTTTAATTCACATTTTATTTTATGCTCTGTATCGATTCAGCTGAAAAATGCTAGCAAGTCATAAAACAAACGGGCACTTTGCAAAAAGGCGTTAACTTGACCAATCTACACATTCACGAATAATACACGCTCTTAGTGTGGAATGAAAGGACTCTCGGTTCACAAGTTGCCATATGGTCCATCGATCTTTATTGATGCATTTTATGTTAGGGATTTTGTAGGGTAAAAACGTTTCTGTAAAGGTTTGAAATAAAAATTTGAAAATGAATAGAACGATATACCCGGAAGTGTATCGAAAGATACACCTGGGATTGGATATGCTAGAATTTATTGATATGTTTGTTGCATTTTTTGATATGTTTGATGCTTTTACGAAAATATGAGTTTACGAAGTATAATTAAAATACTCGATGAGAATATTGAAATAGTGTTTTTAAGTCAGCTTTTGTTTACGTTATGATATTTAAAGAATTAAGGGAGTATTTCAAACACTAACTAACGTGAAATTCCCGCACGATTTTTTTCCTTAGAACTATTGTAGAACCAAAGATATATGACTCTAATGGTGTAGCTGATCAAATCTCAAGAGACCAAAGTATGTGCTACCACAATGAGAAAGCTTCTTCATTACTGTTGCTTTGAAATCTCGCAAAATTTCTAAAAAAAAATAAGTCAAAGTAGTAGGAGAGTATGTAACTAATACCATCTAATACTTTTGTGACACTTTTATCAGCTCAAACGTGTCACAACTTGCCCATTACAATGTTATTGATGCAAGCACGTTATCGTATTGCATCGTTTAGCACGTGAACATCCAGTCTCAAGTGAATGTCAGCAACTATTGCGGTTGTTCACCTACCATACAGCAACGGCTCCATAGTGTGAGTGATAGCACGCCTGACTGCCAATTTGGAGTTCGTTGAGATGGTGAGTTTGAATTCGTTTTCAGACAAAGTGGTTGGGAGGTAAATTTCATTTACGCAAAGATGTTAAAACTCTCATGCTCGCAAGGAGGTGACTGGACTGCCCACTAAATTCCCCCTTGTCAACATGGGAACCCAGCCTAGCACGGTTTGCCACATTACTTCGGGCCAGGTACTGTTTTGTTACGCCGTGAGGTGTAACAAAACAATACCTGGCCCGAAGTAATGTGGCTGAGGAATCACTCTTTTAGCGGGATGTGAGAAAAAGAATTGCAAGACAAGCGACCCCTTTTATCTTTTAGGACTGCTAGAGCAACGAAAGGCTTAAATTCAATCGGAATTTCTCAATCCGCTATTCACCGCGATGAAATCCGAACGATGGAACCGCGAGATAATCGGCGACCAAGAATTGATTTGACTTACCCGATGGATTGTCGGTAAACCCACGATTCCTCCATGCTGCGCAGCCAGCTAGTGGGAGAATAAGGAGAGAATGGTAAAAGGAAGGATGGATATGTTAGTGCCGCGGATGCCTGGTTTGGATGATGTGTCCTTTAGTGAAAAATTGATGAGCATCGAAGTAGAACTGGTTCATATGAGGATGTCTGGTGGTCCCTCTGTCTCGCGCGATTCCCGAAAACAACTCACGAGATTCTACACAAATCTTCCACCATTTGTCAAACGATTCGAACATCACTGTGACTATATTATCCGGGTGAGCTCTGTATCCTTGTAGACATCCCTTTGTAGTCTGCTTCATTTTGTGCACGTAAAAATGTGTGACAGGTATTGTCTTCCTCTCCTGGGCAAAACCAACAATCCAGGGACCGTGACTTACAAATGTTGTGCAGATAAGACTGAAAATATCCATGCCAGTTGAAAAGCCGGGTCAGATAGAAGTCAACTTTATCATGCCTTCAATTGAGCCACGGTCTCACATCCGGGATGAAGCACAATGTCCACCCTTTTTTCGCACAATTCACCTAAGGCTATTGCCAATTATCGAGTGAGCGCTGTCTCCCTCGCAGACAACGATCTCCCTTGCGTCTTCGTTTCCATGCAGGTAAATAGTGTGGCATTCTCTAGCAAGGAGGGCAACAGGTGTCACGCCTGCAATGACTCCCACCGCTAAATTGTAGACGGTCAAATACGAAGATGCAATCCTTAGTGCTCCACTTCTCTGTACTTATGCCAAGCATTTTCGGTATACCTCCTCACTGAGTGGACCATCCCATATTTCTGCTGTGTAAAGTAGCACTGACCCTATAGCACACATCAAGAGGCTGGGTCCCTACGTTGGCCATAAGTCGACTCAGAGCCGAACCTGCCGTAGCAGCCTTCTCAGTTATTGCCCTGATTTGCTCAGAGAAACCAATCTTCAAGTCGATCAGTAGCCCCAGGTACTATACCGCTGGCTTTGATCCGCTTAGTTTGTCTCCAACACTGACCATCGTTACTCTAGGGATTCTCTTTTTTGTCAAGGTGATCACTCCAGTTTTTTTCAGTCCTAAACTGAACCCACGAGCAGTCATCCAGTCTCTCACTTGTTGTATTAGCCTACTTAGCGTAAGTTGCGTTTGTTAAACAGTGCGTCCAGTAACCAGAGCTGCAACATCATCCACATATCCAATCAAGCGTGACTCTTCTGGCATCTCCAGTTTCAGTAGCTCATCGTAAGACTATTATGAAATCCCTAGCTGTCCCACCGATATATTGGGGCTACTGCGGCTCCACTGACCTAAACTAACTCACCCGAAGGCAGGCGTGGGTGCCACTCGTTCAATTCTCCGAGCTTTCCAAGGAGTCTTCCATTGATGAGTTTCTCTAGCATATTCCCAGTCATGTCTAGCATGCAAAACGGGCGATATGCAGACGGCAATCCGGGATTTCACTTTCTATTGCTGATCAGCACGAGCCTTGCCACCCGCCATTATATAGGGGGTACTCCGTCCCATAGGCAAGGGTTGAAAGCGCTGAGCAGCAAATCAGGACAATGGTGATAGACAACAACACCTCAGCTGGAACACCATCTGGACCTGGAGCCTTCCTCGCTTTCAATGAAAGGACTGCCTCCTCCAATTCTGGCTGTGTGAAGAGTGGACACTCGCCTGTTATTTCACCATGGACAGCATCGACACGGACGGAATGGGCAGGGATAAGTGCCCGCACTATCTCGACCATATTTTCCGCATAATGTATGCAAGGCATAACTAGCTTCCTTATAACTAGCTTGTAGCCAAGACCCTATGGATCTTTGTTCACATTGACCACTAGAACTTGCCAGCAGCAAGCCGTGCTGTTTCTAATCAATTTGCGAAGCCATTTCCTGGCCAACTTACATGCTACTACCCATTTGCATGCCTCATCACGGTTTTGTGCCCGTTGAGCCTCACACCAAAGCTTGTGACACTCCCTTTACTTTTAAGTGACTTCAGTCGACCATCAGTTCACTAGGGGCTTGCCGTGCCAGGTTTTTTGATGGGGCATAGTAGCTTTGCAAGCAGTCGTGATGATGCTAATAGTTGAGTTCACCACGTTTTGAGCTGCCAGTTCTTCTGTCCCCTCTGAAGCCCCCTGCAGAGGTACACCTGCTGTGAGAACCTTTACGAACCTCTCGGCGTCTTTCCTCCTGATGTTCCATCCAATTGTAGAAAGCCGAAAGCACGGACTTCAGAAGACAACATCACTTATCTCATGCAGAATGTACTGATGATCAATACTCTCCAGTTGTGTATCCTCCGTACTAAGGACTCCGAGGCGAATGTCACGTCCGATATGGTTCCTTCACAGCCAATACGGAGGAAGGTTGGCGTATTGCCGGTGTTTAGTACGACAAACACCGTCCTGGCTCCCATTTCCAGGACTCGTTTTCCCCGCGGATCTGTTTGAGGCATGCCCCATTCGATTGCTTTCGAATTGAAGTCTCAACCAACGAGCCCGTTCCCATCCGCGTTCGAAATAGCGCCCTCCAAAGCCAGAAGCTTGGCTTGGAAAGATGATATCGATTCGTTCAGCGTTAGGTACACACTAAAGAAGGTGGTCTCTGAGCACCAAACCAACACAAAACCGTCCCCACATCCACAGCTCTCCACCTGGAAATCACTATTTTGAACCCAGATAGCGGCAGTACCAGTTTCATCAGGATAGCATGCTGCTGAACTTTTATCCTGATGTTGCTTACTCAGCAGCAAGAAGTCAGCTTTCATGTCCCTCGCAAACTGCTAAAGCAGATTTTGGGCGGTAAAGCTGCGGAGAAGGTTTTGCTGCAGGATGCAGGTCATCGAAGTTCTGATTTTGCCTTGGCCAGGGCTTCCTGGAAAACATGGCATTTTCCTGATCCCAAGGCGTGTCCAAAATTTGGTCTTGGATTAGTGTCCTTGCAAAGAATACAATGTGCCTCCTCCGTACACTCTTTTCTTTTATGTCCCATTTCACCGCATTTGTAACATAGAGAACTCCTATCGGGTCCTTTGAATACTTGTGCGGTGTGACCATAGCCAAAGCTTTTGAAACATTGAAGAGGCGTTGCTCTTTGCCGTATCGTACAGACAACCCACCCTACTCGTACTTTTCTCTTGTTCAAAAATTGCTCGGCGCCCTTTTTGGTCAAGTTTAATTATGACCATGCGTTGTCCTCTATAGTTTTCTGGCGTCAGCCTCGCCTTGATTCCGTCCACGCTAGGGAACTCCCTTTTGATGGACTCTTCCACCTCGGCCAGATCCATTACGCAGTCGATGTCTCTTATTTTGATCGTTGCCATCGGCTCGAGGGAGGCTTGCGCTTTTGCCGAGGACTTCCTTTACTGCTCCAGATTCTACCAGTAAGTGGCCAGACCGCATTGATCGTACAGTTTTAATAGCATTTTTAGTGTATTTGGGCCTTGCGTTTCCACTGCTGTCCCACAGCACCTTCGCGTAGGATCGACCATCTTGAGGTTTTACGAGCAGTGCCTGCTGCCGGAGTCTTGGTTGGGGCTTCTTTCTCTCCTGTTTTGCATTAGCTCCTTTTTCTTGTTTGTCGTCCGTGCGAACTTTACTTTCTGGCCCTTTTTGAAGGAGTTTCTTTGCGGATTTCTTTGCTCCTTTTGCAACCACTATTTGGAACCCTTGATCTAGTGCTTCACGCCCATCAAGTTCCTCTTCCTTTTTTCTTTTATCCCGATCTTCTTCGATTGGGCTAGACGCCATTCTTGTATTGATTTTTACTGGTGGAGCTATCTGCATGTGGCCTTTAGATTCCGACCCCAGGTCTTCTTTAGCCTTCTGCTCGTCTTCGGCCTTTAACCAGCTCCTTCGATAATGCCCTATGTGGTCTAGGAGCTCCTCTAGTTCAAGGAGCCCAATCTTTACTGATTTAGTGATTTTTGGGGAGTCGCATGCAGATTGTATTCTTTTCAGAACATCTCCCGCTTTTCGGAATAGCCTGTCTTCTTCGTGTTGCTGGGCGGCAATTGTACTTCGCGATCATCCTTGAAAGAGGTTATCGCTTACCGTTTCCGCATACAGTAGTTCCGCCACATTTTCGACGTTGGCGATGGAATCACACAACGTCGTTTTATTTGTCTGGCCAGTCTTTTCTTCTCCTGCCATTATCTCCTCATTGGTTTCAGGGGTATTCTTTATTATGTCGCAATTTATGACCCTTGCATCGGTCGCTTCGGTAACGATTGCGGTAGTGACCATCGAATTCTCGGTGTTCTTTATGTTTTCTTCCACAGCTCGAACACATGAAGCGTCCTGCAGAGTTTCCCGCTTTTCCTGAATAGGCCACTCTGGCGCTCACATATTTTTTGCTTCCCCCGAACGCCGCAGGAATCTCAGTCTGGACCAAACTGTCTGCTAACCTCCGTATTTCGTCCGTCTTCACTGTCATTGTATTCATCGTCGTTTTTGTCATCGTTAGTACCGCTCTCGATGTACTGTTAACGTCGTGGCTGCAACCACTTGTTGCGTCGTCGTTATTATTTTTATTTCTTTTTTGGGTTTTTTAAAATCTTTTTTAGGGTTTTGTAAAAACGACCGTCTTGCTCGTTTTCGCCACGACCTGTCTGTCCGTCGGTCCGTCCGTGTGTCATAGCACTTTTCCCCGTAAACTTCTTAAGCTAGAAACATCAAATTTTGTATGTAGGTGTAAAGTGGTGCTCCCTTTTAAGTTCTACTACAAAAAATTTTGTAACGTATTTAAGGGGGGGTCTCCCCATACAGGGGAGTGTCCCAAAAAAAATAATTTCATCAAAAGCAGCCGATATGAGTATAAAATGAAAGGTCTTGATGAGGACTTTTCAAACCCCCCCCCCCCCCCCCCCCCGCGATTGGATACCCGTGGCCCGAAAAATCTGAAAAATTTATGGTGGTAGGTTTTTATGAGTACAACAACAACAAATACCTTAGAAGTCGAAATTCACTCAACTTTGTTAATAATAGTATGATATCCGAATTTCACATTTTCCCCAATAAAATCGCATCGGTACCCTTAAACTGAACAAAATTCGACATTTACGTAGTTCTACTAAGGATTGTTAAACTTTGTAAGGTTGATGGAAATCAAATGATAAACACGGAAGTTATAGCCATTTGAAATTTCTCCAATTACAACAACAATAACACGTGATCTTGGTATTTTGTGGACTTTCCATCGAATCAGTCACTGACTTGATCTTCTTGAAATTTTCAAATAAGGTCAATAACATTAATTTTATTTAGAATTCATGATTTGAGTGATTTTTGTCCGTTTGCAAGAAAACGGCGACCGTTGAAAGTAGAAAAACAATGGATATTCTTATAAACGTGCACATCCCTTTGACATATTTCTTGACGTTACTCATTGCTGGTGACTGTATTTCTTAGAAGTTGGGTATAAAACGCTTCTGACATGAGCGTAGGTCTCTTTACCCAACTTGTTATATATTATGTTTTTGGTTGCTCCAGTTTTATTGGGTCCCCCTCGTGTGTAGTTGCCCCTTTGGTCCACTGGTTATCTTTGCAGAGCAGGGAGGCACAAGCCCTTATGGGAACAGGTACTGGAGCCAGACCAGCGCTAATCGGGGGTCCGTCTCAACCAAACCTACATCAGCAACCCAATGGTGCGAACTTCGAACGTACTCCGAGGCCTGCCAAGGTTTTACCAGGACGGAGACGGTATGGTAGTTGAATTGGAGCCGTTCACACACGAGTGTCACCTCGGTGCTACTGTGCAAAGCAACTAGGTCCAAACCATCATATAGGCCAGCCCAAAGCGTCAATTCCAGTTCGTTCTCCAAAGCGTAGTCCAGATCAAATCAGGGTCGTTACCTGTCATCCCAGGAGGGAATCTCACGGCCCCTCCATATCCTCAGGTCCATGAGGGTGGCGCTCCCCAAAGAATGCTAGCCCCCAAGAGTGCTCTTATCGACCGACATTCACCCTGCAGGAATTTCCTCGGGTACGTGGGGGTGGAACTCCCCGAAAATTGCTAGCCTCCAAGAGTACTCCTGCCGACCAGCATTCCCCCTACCTTCCATTTGCGTTCTAAGACTATAACATAAATCTGAAACGTTGATGTTTTTCATTTGAGGGAAAAATTCACGCAAATTATGTTTGTATGTTTTTTCATTCAAATAGAAAACATCTGGCCACGCCTACAACGGATCTTGATCCAGATGTTGGCACCACTTCCACCTGGATGCACCACTCTTATTTACGGGCCATAAGTATCTCCAGTAAGGACAAGATCTCCTCAAGTCTTGTCCGTTTTCGCCAGGCCCAGTTTGCTTTTGTAGTAGGTCACCTCGAACTCGACACCTGTCGATCCAAATTTTATCTGGTAATTGGTGAGTACGAAATTTTTTTTAAGTGGGCCCTTGCGCTGGGGAAAAGAACATACCCCAGGAAACCGCAATGCTAACATGCCAGCGCATTCACGCGTCCTCAGACAAGGTCAATTTCAGCGAGCGAGTTTTATCGCAAAATTTTGTTTAGTGATGAGGCGCGTTTTTAACTCAATAGATACGTCACAGTTGCCGTATTTGGGCTGATGAAATACGTGAAGAGCTCCAACGGCTGTCAATACAGCCACAGAAATGTACAGTTTGGTGTGGTTTATGGGCCGGAGGAATCATCGGTCAATATTTCTTTAAAAATGAGTCCAGTCAGAACGTAACCGTCAGGGCCACCGCTTTTACACCATGATCAAGAATTTATTGTTACCTAAAAGTGCGTGATATCGGTGAACTTTGATTTCAACAAGACGGCGCTACTTCGGAAACAGCGAGAGAAACAATAGGCATATTGAGAAATCGTTTTAGTGGGAGCTTGATTTCACGTTTTGAACCAGTAAATTGCCCGCCTAGATCATGTGATTTCACACCTTTAGACTATTTTCTTGGGGGTTACACGAAGCCTTACTCGTGTCATTTGCGAGATACTGGTCACTATGGTGGAACGCGTCGTCCAAAGTTGGACCCTCAAGATGAACCATTTACGGTGTAATCATGGTCAATATTTAAGCATAATAATCTTTAATAAGTAAATAATCTTTAACAAGTAAATGTCAAACATTGTTATTTTGATTCACATTAAAATTTTTACTATAGAATTCAATTTTATGCCTCATATTTGAGATTAAAAGCAAACCTCATAATGATTCACCCTATACGAAACCTTTCTGACATCAGCGTGGTTTTGTCGACCAAACTTATTGTATACATAAATTCAATAATATAAATAATAGTGTAAAGTAATATTATACTTGTAGTATTATTCATTATTTATGAGTGAACAATTAGTACTTTCATTTCAATTTCCTCGCGAGTTCCAGTTGAAAATTATTAAGGCCCATCTATTCTATTTACTATATGGTAGTAGTATTCACTCCATTGAGAAAAAAATTATGTCAGCCAGAGAGAAAAATTACTGTAAAAGACGGACGATGAGAGAGGTTGCGGCCGTTATTATGTTTTTTTAAAGGCTTCGCGGAAAATAGATTGTCTTCTTCGCTTTAGTCGGCAGTCAAAATTAATAAATTTTATTTCCCTAAATTTTCTTCCGATTCTTGAAATCGATTATTGGCAGAGAGCAAAAATTTTCTGTAGATTTAAAATGTAGTTTTTACGTTTTTTAGAGGCTATGGCAATCAAGGTGAAAAGTGACTTGCTTTTAAGTTGAAGAAAATCCTTAAAGGCAAAGGAATGTTCTACATGCTTTACAAGCACGAAGAGGTTATATGATTTAAATTGAAAATAACTTTTCTACGCATAGACTACTACTGTATTCATTTTTCCTCATCACGTTGTTTCCAATAAAGTCTAACTTAAAAGCTTGTAATATAATTTTACTTTCAGTATCGCAAGTTTATTTTCTAATCATCAGTAAAATGCTAGAATTACATAAAGAAAATTCCTATAGTATCAAGCTACGCATTTTCACAAGTATATGCAGCCATCGAGTAGAATTTCAAATAAGAACTTCCTATTGTATAATGTTCATCATTACTTTGTTATAAGATACATCAGAAAAGATTGAAGGGCTATTACTTTGCAATTCTTGTTGAAGATGTAACACTATCTCGAAATTCCGTAGACATTTTAGCTTATTATTACAATGACTATGGGGCATGCCAGTTACAAGATGAGCATCAATAAAATATATATGATTTATCTAATAATCTAGGAAACGGTTGCTTGAATGTTTTAAAAATTATTTTAATTCTACTCCTCTACTCCTACATAAAAATTTAGTCACCATTGGTGTATTTTTTTTAATAAAGCTAGTTTTACTTTCAAACACATGAGTAAAAGTCAACTTTCCAAATGATAAACTAAGGGAGAAACTAATTTTGAACTGAACATGTCATAATAAACTCAAAATTTTGTATATTGCCTCCCACCTAAAGTTGAAAAACTAATTTTATTCACCAGTGAATGGTTTACTACTAATCATTTGAAAGCCTTAGATTAAAAAATATTAAGTGGTTAACCGCCGATGTTTTTAGAGAAAAATCGAAAAACAACTCGAAAACCTTTGTACACAATAATTAAATTTAGAACGAGTTTTATTCATGTTAATGAAAAAAGGATTGATCGAAGCTCAAGAGCTTATTGCATTTATTCGTATGAAAAAATGTAGTTAACAGAACAATTAAATAAAATTTCTGTAAATAAAATAAAAATAAATTCTCTAAAGTGCTACATTATAGAAAAAAATTAACAATTTAATATTTTAAAACGAATAAAGAGTCTAATGAGCTCATACAAAAATCAAAACATGATACTATAATATACAAATAATCCATATGCCCAAGAAATATAGACTCAATATCCTTGTAGTGCAAAAAACCAGATGGTATGATGAAGAAGCATTTGACACGTGAACTCACACCGTACTTAAAAGCTATTGGAATACAATCAAATACTATGTATGTATCATATCCTCTCTTTGCATTTACTTACTGTACTATCATTACTATACTTTCTCTTTAATACTATTAATACATTGTAAAATTGAATTAAGTTTTTAGTCGTAACCGTGAGCTTGACCTGATAAGTAATAAACCTTGTGAAATATAATTGAAACTATGTGTTTTAAATTAAAATTCAATATAAATTATAATAGGTTATGGGCCCAGGTCGCTCTATAACTATAATTATTAAAATAAAGTGCTCTAAATAAAACCCAAAAATAAATAATTAAAATCGGTGGTGATCAAAAAGTGATCGATTAAAATGGCGACTCTGATGGCGAATTTCGAGAAGTTGACCGAGTCCAACTACGAAAGTTGGAAATTGCAAATGGAGAGTAGTCTAGAGTTTTACGATCTATGGGACTATGTGTCCGGTGAAACTAAGTGTCCAGATGAAGACGAAAAATTAATAGAAGCTTGGAAAAGGAAGGATCGAAAGGCTCTTGCAAATATCCGATTAAGTGTTACAGTTAACCAACTTATGCATATAAAATATAGTTCGACTTCAAAGGAAGCATGGTCGACCCTCGAGAAGGTTTACAAGAGGGATTCTCCCGCGCAAAAGGTATCTTTGTATAAGTCACTAATACAATTGCGTTTAAAGGATGGCGATAGTATGCAAACCCATCTAAGTAACTTTGGGCAAATAGTTGACAAAATGAGTGAACTCCAAATCAAAATGGATGATGAGACATTATCCATTATGTTACTATGTTCACTACCACCACAATATGAAATCATTGCCATCACTTTTTGACCTAAAATTGAAGTTTATTGAAGAAGAAAAAAGAAAGAACAACGATGACGTCAATGAGAGTGGAAGTGAAACGGTGCTATACACTAAGCAAAATGAAAAATCGTTCAATCCTCCTAGTAATACTAATATATCAGCTTCTACTAAAAGAAGGAAAGGTATACTCGTATGCTACATTTGCAAGCGTAAAGGGCACTACGCAAATGAGTCTAGATACAAAAACACTCATACTAAACAGGTTCTTTTCGCATTAGTCTACAATTGCAGTAAATCAACTGACTTGTGGTACTTAGACAGTGGAGCGAGTTCCCATAAGGTTAACAAAAAGCATTTGCTTACTGAAACACATAAAATTGTTGCCGAAATAGAACTAGCGGACCAATGAAAAGTGACAACTAGTATCAGCGGTGTAGCGTCAATCAATACAATATATGGAGGAGTGGATTTAACTGAAACATTGTACATCCCATCGTTAAAAATGAATTTCGTATCAGTATCTAAAAGAGTACAGCGTGGATGTATAGTGAAATTCGTAAAAAACAAAGCTTATGTTCAGAAAAATGGAATAACTATATTAAGTGCAACGAATAGAAATGGTTTATACATAATAGACTGTAAAAGTGATCAACTGAATGCAATCAGTGCTAAAAACCTTGAAATTGTTAAATGGCATAAAAGACTAGGACATCTAAATAAAAGTGATTTAAATATTATAATAAAAAATGAACTAGTGCGTGGCATAACAAACGTGGAAACTGACGATTTTGATTGCATAACTTGTGCTAGAGCGAAACTTGCTGCAAAGCCTTTTCCTAAGCGAAGTGAAAACAGGGCGAAGGATCTACTGGAGCTCGTTCATAGCGATATTTGCCAAGCTCGTTGCTCATCGTATGGCGGAGCAAAATATTTTATATCATTCATTGACGATAAAAGTAGATTCACCAAAATTTTCTTGATCAAATCAAAAGATGAAGCGTTAGCTCGATTCAAAGAATTCAAAGCAGTTGCCGAAAATGAAACTGGCTTTAAAATCAAAGCATTAAGGACTGATAATGGCAGTGAGTATAAAAATAACTTATTCCAAGATTTCTTGAAAGTAAACGGAATCAAGCATCAGACATCCGTTCCATATAGAATGGAACCACCGAGCGAATGAATCGCACCCTGGTTGAGATGGCGAGATGTATGATAGCTGAACACAATTTGAACGAAAAATTATGGGGCGAGGCAGTCAGTACGGCTGTTTATATTAGAAATCGGTGTCCGAGTAAAGCGATAAATGGGTTACTACCATACAAAATGTATTATGACAAAACACCAACCGTCAATCATTTGAGGATTTTCGGTAGCAAAGTTATCGCAATAAGAAGCGGTCAGCGGAATAATAAGTTCCTTCCGAAAGCACATGAGTACATTTTAGTCGGATACTCGGAGGAACAGAAGGGCTATAGGGTGATGAATAAGCAAACTAATAAAATAATTATCACGCGAGATGTTAAATTCTTCGAAGATGTTAAGCCAAGCAGTGTATTCATTAGCCAATTCCCAGCAGAAGATGAAGAGCATCCTCAAAACTCAAATCAAGTGGAAAAAGGATCGGATCTCAAGGCGCAAGCAGACACTGTATTACAATAGCCTTTCAAGGAGGATGATGATTATAATGATCTCGATGAGGACGAAGGGAACAAAGATTTCTCAACACCGAAGTCCGAAATTGTGTTGTGCGATAGAGAGAAATTAAAACAACCAGTAAGATTGCAGTTAAACAACATTAGTGTATGTCAAGATCCCGAAAACTTTTGTGAAGCAATAAACAGTCCAAATCAAAAGGAATGGATAAAAGCAATGGAACAGGAATTTAACTCTCTAATTGAAAACAATACGTGGACATAAGTGGATCGTCCGAAGGATAGAAATATAATAGGATCGAAATGGGTCTACAGAACAAAGTATTGTTACATGTACAAATAATTACATGTACAAATAATTCTGCGAGCTACTGTCGCAATTGTTTTCATCATCATTAAGAACGTCAACGAATGAATTTACTCGAACCCAACAAGCATGATCAACATCTGCAAGTGACGTCACTCCATTCATGAACTTGCTCGAACCTACCAGGTACCTCTCGGTAGAACATTCGCCCATGTACGAGAAATGGGTGAATAGGTAGAGACCCTATATAAAGGCGAGCTGAATGAATAATAATTCGTTCGACCGCGATAAGAACTGCGATAGTAAATTTATGGAGTGTGTTTCGTAATAGTGAAGTGATTTAGAAGACAATTGCGATAATAAATTTATGGACAAGTGTTAGATTTATTTTAATAGTGACAATTAAAATTAGTGAAAGTGTTAACTGATTATTGTGCATTAAATAAACACTTTTAACTTAAATTGAAAGACATTGCGTTTTCACTTTCCCGGAACATTAAAATTATTGGCCGCGAACCAATAACACGCGACAGTGGTGTCAAGAAGTGCGAAAGAAAAATTTTGAAAGTGAAAATTTGAACATTTTTATAGTGCACAATAGTAACATTTAAAGAAACATTAAAAATGCCACGAAGCTTAAACTTAAAAATTAATGAATTGACCATTTCGGAGCTCAAGGAGGAGTTGGAACAGCGGAATCTGGCCACACAAGGTACAAAGGCCATACTGATTGCACGCTTGCGTGACGCGATCGAGTCGGAAGGCGTGAATCTGGGTTCGGGTGAGCTCTCCGATGCGAAAAAAGGCGCAGAAGGTGGAGAAGTGGACACACCAAAATCAAAGGACCCAGAAAATGCGCTGATGCAAATGTTGATGCTAATGTCATCCAGTCTGACTGCGAAGCTAGATGAACAGTCATCCAATTTAACTGCGAAGCTCAATGAACAGTCGTCCAATTTAACGACGAAGCTAGATGAACAATTAGCGAAGATGGACCAACAAGCGATCGTAATCAAGGAAGTGCAAAAACAGTCAACCGAAATAAAAGTGGAGCTCGGTAGCCTGAACAATCAAATTAAATGCGTCGAGGAAAAGGTTTACCAGGTCGAGGAGAAGGTCAGCCAAGTTGAAGAGAAAATCAACTATGAGATCAGCCAGGTTGAAGAGAGAATGAACCATGAGATGGAAAAAGTGAAAAAAGAATTGGAAGCAGCGAAGGCAGTAGTAACCACCTCACCAGCCCCGCTTATAACCGCAGCGCAAAGCACATCCAGAAATGTCCAAGCACCAATATTCGATGGGCAAACGGTCTGGAGTATTTACAAGACCCAGTTTGAAGCTGCCGCAAGGGCGAATCGCTGGAATGACCAGGAACGAGCAACTGCATTGATTCTTGCTCTAAGAGGCCCAGCTGCCGAGCTGTTGCAGACCATCCCCGATGAATTGCACTCAAACCCGAATGCTATAATGAATGCGCTCGACATGCGTTATGGAGACGATCATCTGAAGCAGATTTATCGGTCACAGCTAAGGCATCGGGTGCAGAAGTCTGGTGAGACCCTACAGCAGTTAGCCCAAGACATTGAGCGACTAGCACTTTTGGCTTACCCAGCCTACGACCCAGAACATCGAGATGATGCAGCGACAGAGGCATTCATCAGCGCACTAAAGGACCCGGAATTGCAACAAGCCGTGCGTTTAGCTCAAAAGCAAACGGTTAAGGACGCATTGGCTTACAGTTTGAACTTTGAGGCAGCGAAAAATGTGACTCGTACCACTGCCCGGGTTCGTGAAGTAGTGACAGATGAGTGCAGGTGTGAACGCGTGGAAATTGAGCGAGACCCGCATGTAAATGGTGCGCCTAGATGCTGGAATTGCGGAGAGAAGGGGCACTTGCAAAGAGACTGCAAGAAGCGAAGAAAACCGAGCTATTGTCCAGGGTGTGCAGCTAGGAGGAGATCCAGACCGAGTCAGGAGCCCAGAATGGAAGCCCTTCAAACAGAGGGGTCGGGAAACATGTAAGAGCCAACTTCGTGGGGCAGAGGTTGGCTAGGAGGATCGACGTCCCCAGCACCACCATCACCGTGTCAAGACTACATCGTGGAGAAGCAGACTTATGCCTTCCGGGTCAAGTTGACGGAGAACACTGCACCATAACAATCGACACTGGTGCAACCCGATCGATTATCCGACCAGACCTAGTTAGACAGCAACAACTTCACAAGGGCAGAATTTTCTCACTACGGACAGCTACGGGAGAAACTGCACCTGTTCATGGAGAGGTCAACCTCCAGATACAGTTGGGAGACCTTGTGTTCCGACATAATTTTCTGGTCGCGAACATTATGGATGACTGCATTCTCGGAATGGATTTTCTGCGACCACATGGAATCACGTTGGACTTGGGAATACGTGTCTTGAAATGGCAGAATGTCGAAGTACTGATGGAGGATCCCAGCGTCCAAATCCCCAAGATGAATGTAGTGGTATGTACTGACACTGATGTACCGAATTCTTCCGAAAGCATTGTATGGGCCAAGCTTGATGGTGATTCTGGAGACCACCGATCTTATCTGATAGAGCCAACGAAGACATTCGCATTGCGCAGTTTGATTGTAGGACGAAGCCTTGTAAGATCTTTAAGGAACGGATATGTGCCGGTTAGAGTCCTTAGCACCGCAGACTCAACCACGAGCATCAAAGCGGGAGAAGTCATCGGCAGCTGCCAGCCTGTTTCCACCATCACCTCTTTGGAAGCTACTCACAACCATCATTGGAAAAGGAGGCAAGGCACAGAAAAAGCCAGGGAATCCACGTCTGCAATATTGAAGCAAGTCAAATTGCCGGTGCAGCTATTCAAACGAGCCTCTGATCTGGTCACCAAGTACAGTGACATCTTCTCAACAAGCCCGGATGACCAAGGCCGAACGAGTTTGGTAACTCACGTCATAGACACACAGGGAGCCAAGCCAATTCGACAAGCACCAAGACGTCTCCCTATAGCCAAACAAGGAGAAGTGAGCGCGCTGATCTCGGACATGGAAAAGCAAGGCATTATCGAACCTTCTGTAAGTCCATGGGCCGCGCCTGTAGTTCTAGTAAAGAAAAAGATGGTAGCACTCGCTTTTGTGTCGACTATAGGCAGCTTAACGACGTCACTAAGAAAGATAGTTACCCGCTCCCACGCATCGATGACATCATGGACACTTTAGCCGACGCAAAATGGTTTTCTACACTCGATCTGAAGAGTGGCTACTGGCAGGTAGAAATTGACAAGAAGGACCGTGAGAAGACCGCATTTTCAGTTGGGACCGGATTGTGGCAATTTGTGGTGATGCCGTTTGGGCTTTGCAATGCTCCAGCCACTTTCGAACGCTTGATGGAATACGTGCTACGTGGTCTAACCTGGAAAACCTGCTTGGTGTACCTAGATGACATCATCGTCATCGGGAGAACGTTCGAAGAGCATGTGCGGAGTTTAGAAGAGGTTTTCTCCCGATTACGACTGGCAAATTTGAAACTTAGTCCTGACAAGTGTACTCTTTTCGCAGATGAAGTAAAATACCTGGGACACGTCGTATCAGCAGAAGGGGTCAAAACAGACCCTGAGAAAATTGAAGCCGTGAAAAGTTGGCCAACACCAAACAACAAGCGCCAACTACGAAGTTTTCTGGGTCTGGCGACCTACTATCGACGATTCGTCAAAGACTTTGCCAAAATAGCTAAGTGTCTCCATCAGCTAACCGAGAAAAATCGTCCGTATGTCTGGAATCAACAATGCCAGACAGCCTTTGAGACCCTGAAGGAAAAGCTATGTGAATCACCCGTACTGGCGTATCCGAAACCCGGAAAAATGTTTGTGGTTGACACCGATGCAAGCAACGGCGGTATTGGAGCTGTACTCTCCCAGCAGATCAATGGCGAAGAAAGAGTCCTCTCGTATTACAGTCGACTTCTTTCAAAAAGTGAGAGGAACTACTGCGTGACCAGGAAGGAGCTATTGGCTATAATAGAGGCCACCAAGCAGTTCCACAAGTTCCTATATGGCCAGAAATTTGTTCTTCGAACGGACCATGCATCATTGAGATGGCTACTTAACTTCAAAAACCCCGAGGGACAAGTTGCGAGATGGATCGAAAGATTGCAGTCATACGACTACGAAATTGTTCATCGAAAGGGCGGAGTTCATGGAAATGCTGACGCCCTATCTCGTCGTCCATGTCCAGCTAACTGCAAGCATTGCCGACGGATTGAGGAAAAGGAACCGCCCGTTGATCTGCGACTGATAACGGCCGAATTCGATGAAGGTTGGTCATCGGAGGAGATTCGAAATGCCCAGCTAGCCGATGAAGACATCGGACCATTGCTCGTATGGAAGGAGACGACTGGGCGACCTGAGTGGAAGGACGTTTCAACGCATGGCGCAACCCTGAAAAGCTATTGGGCACAATGGAACTCCCTTCAGGTTGAGGGTGGTGTACTCAAGCGGAAATGGGAAACGGCGGATGGCAGCTCCTATAGGATGCAAACTATACTACCCAAAAGCCGAATCCACGATGTGGTAAAGGAAATGCATGAAGGATCCTCGGGAGGCCATCTTGGTGTTAACAAAACCTTAGCGAAATTGCGGGAAAGATTCTACTGGCTCCACGCTCGAGAAGACGTTGAGGACTGGTGTCGCAGATGCACAATTTGCGCTTCCGTCAAAGGCCCAAAGCGACGACTGAGAGGACAAATGCAAACCTATAACGTAGGCGTGCCATTCGAAAGGATTGCTGTTGACATCGCTGGACCCTTTCCTGAATCTGAATGGGGAAATCGATACACGCTGGTTGTAGCTGATTATTTCAGCAAGTGGCCCGAGGTCTACCCCATTCCCAACCAGGAAGCAACTACTGTAGCCGAACAGCTAGTGTTAAATTGGGTCAGCAGGTACGGCGTGCCTTGTGAACTACATTCGGATCAAGGCCGAAACTTTGAGTCACTAGTTTTTAGCGAAATGTGCGAGCAGCTGGGAATACGGAGAACGAGGACAACACCGCTGCATCCCCAATCCGATGGAATGGTCGAACGTTTCAACGGCACGCTCAATAAACACCTGGCCAAAATGGTTGACGAGAACCAAAGGGACTGGGACCGACATATCCCACTATTTTTAATGGCGTATAGAGCCGCTGAACATGCGTCGACGGGCCAAGCCCCAGCCAAAGTCATTTTTGGAAAGACTATTCGTTTGCCAGCCGATATAAAGTTCGGAACACCCCCTGAGAAACCCCAAACGATCTCGGAGTACGCAAGTGATCTAAGACAACGGTTGAACCAGATACATCGGACAGTGCGAAAACACCTCGAATCGGCTACTGAACGCATGAAGACCAGGTATGATCTAAAGGCTAATTCTACTGGCTTCCAGCAAGATGACTTGGTGTGGCTTTATAACCCGCAACGGCGAAACGGTAGGTCTCCAAAGTTGCAACATAATTGGGAGGGACCATACCGAGTTACAAAGCGAATCAACGACGTCGTATACCGAATACAGGAACATCGTAAGCCGAGAGCTAAAATGAAAATCGTGCATCTGGACTGTCTTGCCCCATATTACACCCAGGGAGAATTGACTACAAATAGCGACACATCTTTTCGGGGCGAAAAGAACTGAGGTGGGGGCAGTGTTACATGTACAAATAATTACATGTACAAATAATTCTGCGAGCTACTGTCGCAATTGTTTTCATCATCATTAAGAACGTCAACGAATGAATTTACTCGAACCCAACAAGCATGATCAACATCTGCAAGTGACGTCACTCCATTCATGAACTTGCTCGAACCTACCAGGTACCTCTCGGTAGAACATTCGCCCATGTACGAGAAATGGGTGAATAGGTAGAGACCCTATATAAAGGCGAGCTGAATGAATAATAATTCGTTCGACCGCGATAAGAACTGCGATAGTAAATTTATGGAGTGTGTTTCGTAATAGTGAAGTGATTTAGAAGACAATTGCGATAATAAATTTATGGACAAGTGTTAGATTTATTTTAATAGTGACAATTAAAATTAGTGAAAGTGTTAACTGATTATTGTGCATTAAATAAACACTTTTAACTTAAATTGAAAGACATTGCGTTTTCACTTTCCCGGAACATTAAAGTTATTGGCCGCGAACCAATAACACGCGACAGTATAATAAAAATGGTGAAATCGAAAAATTCAAAGCGAGATTAGTGGCGCAAGGATTTAATCAAAAATATCTGATGGACTACGATGAAACTTTTAGTCCTGTGTTTAAAAGTTCGACTCTACGAGTGCTGATAGCCATTGCAATTGAAGAAAACTTTATCATGCATCAGATCGATATTAAACATGCATATATAAACAGCAAACTAAACGCCGAAATATTTATGGAACAACCGAAAGGTTTCGCGAATAATATAAATAAAGTGTGCAAATTAAATAAAAGCATATACGGTTTAAAACAATCCGGTAGAGAATGGAATACAGCCCTTAATAATGTTCTAACACAAAAAATGAAATTTGAACGATTAAAATCTGATCCGTGTGTTTACATAAAGGATAAGCAAATAATAATAGCAGTATATGTGGACGACATAATTATTTTGTCAAAAGACTTAAATAAAATTAATATTGTAAAAGATCAATTAAAACGCGAATTTGAACTTGATGATAAAGGTGAACTAAAATATATACTTGGACTTGAAATTAATCGCGATAAAAATAATGTGTCTGTAACACAAGTGAATTATATTAAAGCCCTTTTGGAAAAGTATAATATGACCAACAGCAAGGAGGTTTCAACACCCGCTGAAACAAATCTTCAGCTACAGCAATGCAAAGCAGAATCCTGTGATCGATGTGATCGAATTAAATCAAGCGAATATCAATCATTGATAGGATCATTGATGTACTTGGGAATCTACACGAGGCCAGATATCATGTACACTATAAGCTACTTGTCGCAGTTTAATAAGAAGCCTCACAAGGAGCACTTCGACGCAGCTAAACGAATTTTAAGGTTTTTGAAGGGAACAACCAATCATGGTTTATATTTCCAGAAAACAGGAAAGTCCCTTATTTGTTATGCAGATGCGGACTGGGGAAGCAACTCAACAGACCGAAGGCCTTACACTGGCTACCTATTCGAGCTAGCTAATGGACCAGTTAGCTGGGAAACGAAAAAGCAACCGACAGTGGCGCTGAGCAGTGCAGAAGCAGAGTACATGGCATTAAGCCATTAAATGAATTATACTTGAATAATTATGTTAAATTGCCAATTGATGTATTTTCTGATAGCCAAGGAGCTGCAAATTTAGTAAAGAATAACACAACAAATAAGCGAACAAAACATATAGATATAAGACATCACTATATTCGAGAATTAAATGAAGCTGGTGTAATTAATATTATTTTTGTTCCAACTAATGAAATGAAAGCAGATATTCTAACAAAAGATCTATCTAAAGAAAAATTTACATATTTAAAAACTAAAGTTATGAATTGTTGTCATAATTAACCAAGTATTTTATTGAGTGGGGGTATTGGAATACAATCAAATACTATGTATGTATCATATCCTCTCTTTGCATTTACTTACTGTACTATCATTACTATACTTTCTCTTTCATACTATTAATACATTGTAAAATTGAATTAAGTTTTTAGTCGTAACCGTGAGCTTGACCTGATAAGTAATAAACCTTGTGAAATATAATTGAAACTATGTGTTTTAAATTAAAATTCAATATAAATTATAATAAAAGCACAGTCTCAAGGAAACCGTGAGTTTCAAGTGGCATTAATTGCTGACAGCACATTTAAACAAATTATCACCAACTTTAAACGCATTAATGAAACAATCTGTGCGATTTATATTAACACCAAATTCTTTAATATCTGGCTGGTCAACGATCACGTGCCTACAAAAGACAAGGAGGCAATCAAAGAAAAATTATACAGTAGCCTAGAACGCATTGTCAATACATTGTGGAGAATGCCTGATAAACTGCACTACTAGTAATGGCTTCGCAGAAAGCAGAAATTTTCCACACCGAGAAATCCACAAGAGGAAATGGGCATCCCCAGATGGTCACACATTCAACTAGATCAACTATGTTCCCATACAAAAGCAAGCGGCCGTAAGCATTCTTGACAAGTACTCATTCCGATTCCAGTTCAGATCGCTACAAGTTCCTATGCTGCATCTCCCAGAGCTGCAGACAAGGAAAATCAGCTACCCCAACGACCAAAATACACAAGCTAAATGAAAGCAAGGGAACGTCTACGTTCATGTCAGCGCTGGAAAGTTGTATCGACATATCCCCACAGTTGGTAGAAAGCAAGAGGGGCGGTAAAAGGAGCGGCTGAAGAGGTCTCAGACTATCGACCAGAGAAAAGTAGGAACGACTGGTGTAATCAAGAATGCAAAAGGTGATTCAAAAAAAGAACATTATAATACTCTGCGTGGAGAAGTTAAACAAGTGCACTGAAGAAAGATATAACTGACTAACAATACCGAAATCGAACAGCTAAACAAAAATATGACTCCAAATGAAGTCAGATTGCCAAATTCCTCTATCAATTAGCTTAATGATGGCTACAATCCACAAAAATGTCTTTGCAAAAGTGCACAAGCAGCAATTATAGTCAAAACAGTTCAAATTAAAAACAGATAGCTACAATATTTCGAGAATCTATTCACAGTGCCCCCAACGTTACTGAAGTTTTGCACATTCTAAAAATTGAAAAAGAGGTCCAAATCTTGCCACTAACCAGAAACGAGATACAGACAGCTGTACGTGATCCTACCATAAATAAAGCTCCTTGAATATAATAAATATCAGCAGAATTGCTCCTGAGCGGGAATTCCCATCGAAGTAACTTACTCCATCGACTAATATAGAGAACTTTAAATGGATCATTTCACCCTTTTTAACATCAATTGAATGTAAATCTATACGAACATAATTCGTAGTTACAAAAACATATTGAGTTTGCACAAGTAGGAAAATTAAAAATAACTTTCTCACCTCTAAGCATGGTGGTCGCCATAACCGGTGTGAATCTGATAAGAGTGATGGCCCGATGAGAATAAGTACACACGTCGAAAGCACCTTCTTCTAAAATGTTTCTTCTCTAATGTAATATCAGAAAAAAACATTAAGAAATATGCAACTCATTCATGTAGCTGCAAAGAATTTCATAAGTAATTTTAATATGCAGAAAAAAGTCAGAGCAGCAGTTACAAGAAGACTAAAGAAAAAGCATAGTATGTCCTGCATATAAAAAGAGGGACAGCTTAAGATGTGAAAATTAAAGAGACATCACTGCCTGAAGTGCAGATAGTAGTGCGTGACTTTAGAAAAATAAGACTCCTGGAAGTGATGGTATATTAGCAAAACTGCTCCAGAGTGGGGCTCCCTGTCGAAGTAACCTTCTGCATCAGCTAATATGCAGGTAAGAGGAGTTGCTACTGGAGGGCAGGTGAAAAAGTAGAATATGTCCTATAGACAAAAAGGGGAACAACTTAAGGTGTAAAGATTATAGAGGCATTGCTCTACTGTACACGTCTAACAAAGCCCTCTCCCAAATCATGGCGAGACTTTGGCATCCCAACGAAACTAATCTGCATGTTAAAGGTCATGGCGCTAAACACAGTTTCCCAGATCAAAGTAAGCGATGAACTGATGGACATTTTTATAATGAAATTATGCTTAAGACAAGGAGATTATCTAATCCACAGGTTCTTGAAGATTGCAGTGGAACCCTTCATCAGGGAGACAACAGTTGGAACCTCGTGTATTAATCGAGCAGTTTCTCAAGCCAACTGCTCGAAAACTTTCCTATCCTCTACTTGTCATTTTATGTGGCAGATTTAGAAAAGTAGTTAATTAATTCCGATCATAATCGTTATTTGTAAAATAATTTTCTTTCTCATTATTACTGTTAAATGTAATTTTTTAATCAATTTCCCATTATATTAAATGTAATTTTATATCAATTTTCCTTTATATTAAATTTAAACGTTTTCCTTTGATATTATTTTTCATGGAATTTCAATTTTACTACCATTGAAAAAAATCCTATTCATTTTTAGGTCTTTGTTAAAAATTTTTTTTACAAAGACCTACTAGTTTCGCGACCTGTCTGTCCGTCTGTCCGCCCGTCTGTCCGTCCGTCCGTCTTCCGTCTGTCCGTCTGTCCGTGCGTCACAGCTGATTTCCTCAGAAACTATAGAAGCTAGAATGCTCAAACTTTATGAAAAGGTCAGAAGTGATGGTCTTTCAAAAGTTGAGGCCTTGACAAAAATTTAAAAATGTTTAAGGGGGTTCCCCCCTAATAACGAATTGGCCCTTAAAAATTTTTTTTAATCAAAGGTAGTCGAGTAGTCTTGATTAGAACTTTTAGAATCTGAAATAAAAAAATCATTTTATGAATTAGGGGGTCCAGGGGAAGGCAAAATGTACCCAAAATTTGTGTCTGAAAATTATCACGAATGTGGACCTTAATGAGTACAAGGGCAACAAATACCTTAGAAATCGAAATTCACTCAACTTTGTTAATAATAGTATAATTTGTAGATTTTACATTTTTGCCCATAAAATCAAAACGGTAAATTTTGCAATTATATAGACTGGCATAAGATATATATGTTTACAAAATTTAATTGAGATCGAATCAGAATCAAATGAGTTATAGCCATTTCAATTATATGGAATTACAACAACGATAACACGTGTTTATGGTTCATATAGGGTTTTCCAATAAGAGGTGTTATTTTGATATTAAAAGGAAAATACAATTTTTTAAAATAAATGATCGGATGTTTAGTTCATTATAAAGAAGAAGATATGCTGTTAATAGCAATAACTAACATTGGGGAAATAGCCACTACGACACGCTTACAGGACCATATCCTCTTCATGAAATTTTCCATAACCAAATCGCAAAGTGGCTGCCCTATGTCCTCGATAGCCAAACGAATTTCAACTTTGAGATCTTGAATTGACGCTGGGCTATTGGCATAGGCCTTCTCTATCACGTGGCTCCAAAGGAAGAAGTCGCAAGGTGTTAAATCAGAAGATCTATTCAAAATAATACCTCTTATTGGAAAACCCTATATACGAGTATATTGAAAATTGACTTAGGTACTTTTATTTTCTTTCAATTTTCATGGAAATTTAAGGAATAGTGTTTAACTTGAACATGTTCAATCGGCCGAGCATTCAGAAAAATCATTTAAGCTAGATTAAAATGGCGGCTGCACCGTGCTAATGAAGGAACCTGTGCATCTTTTGTATAAATTTGAACGATTTCATATCTAAGTATTGGATGAATAATTCAAGTTATCGATTCACGCCATTAGAAAACTTGCTTCTAACCCTAGGATGTTTACAAAGACCTTCTGATAGGAGTACTCTCCTGCTTACTCAACTTGTTCTTAACTTCGTTCAAATTTGGTTCATTTAGAACAATTTAAATTCACCACATAAAATTAGCAGTGTAGGAAACGTTGATTGGGTACGCCGAACCGGTGTACTAAAATCGGAAGTAGTGGAGGTATGTCAAAAAGACAGCACGAGAAAAAGTGAGGAAAATGGCTGCTGGTCGAGAATCTTTCCTCAACTGGTGACGACGAAGTGTGCGTGTTTTCAGTTATTATTTTTTTGTCTTTTTTTTTTCTTTTTTTTGCATGGCGTTCATCTGCGTTGAACACGAGACGCAAATTAATTCAAGCGCTAAATTCAGCAGTCTGCACTCCGTGTCCAATTTACGCATGGCCTAAGGGAACAGTATTTGGGAAAGGTGAACTATTTAATACCTTCGGCGAGGTTGTATTCACCACTGGTGATCCATTGTTCGGAAACCCAGGTATGTACATGCTGTAATATTTTGGGGCATTGTTTGTCAATTGATTTCCAACCCCAGCCAGAGTCGCTGGCTCTGGTGCTGGTATCGGAACAGTATTTGGTTCCCTGATCATCAGCTACACAAGAAATCCCTCCATCAAGCAATAGTTGTTCTCATACGCTATCTTGGGTTTTGCATTGTCAGAAGCTATGGGACTGTTCTGTCATAGATGGCCTTCGTGTTTCTCTTTGCTTTCTACAAGTTGCAACGCAGGTATTGAAACATCCACACGTGCAGAACCAGGGCTTATTGCGTATATATCATGATTTGGTCTATCTTTTCTAGAATGTCGGCTGGGTTGCTGTTTGAGCCCTTGTGAATTAACGAATGGATGGATGTACATCACACTTTTCCAAATTGCAAAGCGTAGCTAGGCGTGATAGATGATCAAGTGGCGGTGACGACAACGACGAGATCTAAACAAATGAGAAATCGGCTCCTAAGGGTGCAAAATATAGTGAGTAAAGTCAATAGCTTATAATGAACTTATCTCGTAAAGAACCCGTTTTTCTTTTGGAAAAAATTAATAAGGGAGTATAGTTCATATGCAAATTCAAATTCGGCAGAGGTGTAGGTTTGATTCGCTCACAAGTGTTTCTGCTGAACAGAAAATACTTACCTTTTTATTTCGTTTTGTTCTCTCATTTAATGCTTGGTCTAATCAAAGGAATCTATTAAGTTCTTAAAGTAAAAGGATTAACCACAGAAAAGAAGTTTTCAACATTAGGGAGCACTGATTAATATTCGTTCGTGATTCATGTTTCAATAGAGCCTAAGATTTATCATACAGATAATCCGCGCACCCTCTTAACTATGAGTAAAAATGAAAGAAAATAAAACAAAGATTAACAAAAATTAAATAAATTTCATAAATTGTACTCAACAAATCGAAGTATTGTTATATTTTAAGTGAAAATATGTTGTCACATATTTGATAAATCGGTACAAATTCACGACTCTAATGCCACCTCATCTTTTCTTCCTGTGAACTCATTAAGCCATTACTTTTCCATTTCCCTCCAATGTTCGTTCTTTGCCACAACAATTCACTTAACAGAATAGTGGTACTGAAAATACAAAAAAAGGAAAAATGTAATATCAAAAAAATAAAAGATCTTACAATGTAGGGGTATTATTTTAATTTAGTAGCTATTGATGAGATAAAAAAATAAATAAATTGAAAACTGCATTAATTTGAATTTATATATGAAAACATATAAATTGTGACTGCTCTCAAAGGAAATTATTAAACACTATAATGATATTCAAGTAAATTTACTAGAAATAATTTTATGATATATGGAGCAAGATTAAATAAGTGATGAAACAGGACCTTCAATGAAAAAAAAAATAAAAAGGAAGAGGAGAAATCACCTTGTAAATTTATATTTTGAACAAATCCACCATTATTCCTGAATTACATGTGCAGAACGCTGTATGCAGCAAAATATTTTCTATGGAAAACGCTGCATTCAACTGCAGCGCTGCAATTCGTTGCAAAATATAATTTCGCTGCACAGCGTTTTAATTTCCCGGGGAATTTTAGTATGGCAGTCCATTTCCCCACATCAGCTGATGAGATTTTTATTTTGACTACTAGTTCTATTTCTAATGCCAAATATCAAACATGACAAATATAGTCTGCACGCAGCGACTCTGCACATGTAATTCAGCCTCTATGCTGCATGCAGCGCTACATTCAGTGATTCTGCACATGTAATTCAGGCTTTAGCTTGTAAATTAATACATGAAAAGTAATATTAGGGTCGTAGTTAGTAATTATTTCATATTAAATTTATGGTTATTATATTTTGTTCTATGTTAACGACTTGTTTTTTAGTTAATTCCATTCTATTGACTAGCGATATTCCATACTTCAATTATTTTCTCTCCCAAAATATTTCGAGCTTTGAAAAATCTTCAAAAGAAATTGTGAAAAAAGTACCATACGACGGAAAGTTGATCTACTGCCGCAATTGAATCTCAATGTAATACTTCCTTTGTATCGTGTGTATTTAAATCTGAATGTACTCATATTGGACGCCATCTTATATTTAACGAAAAACGAAATGGGTACGCAATACAAAGAAAAGCCAATTTTTTCATTTGAATAAAGTTTTAAATAGTTCATCATTACTTGAATCTCTATTAAGTGGAGAAATTGATTGATATGTGATTTCATTCCATAACTTAAAAGCATAAATTGGTTACGTTTGTGCTTCTCGTTTGATGGAAAGAGTCGTTTGAAGTGCTTTTCGATGAGTTTTTCTCTCAGATGAGAGACACATGGCAACGTCTACGATTGGATCTTGATCCGGTTGGGAAGGTGGGAAGGGGCACAACCTCCATCTGGATGCCCCATTCTTATTTGTTGGCCATAAGAATCGTCGGGTAACGACTAAGTCCCCTTAAGTCCGTCTGTCTTCTGCAGGTCCAGATTGTCCTTTTTCGTCGGCAATCTTCAATCCTTAGTTGGTTACCTACTTTTTTCGACTTCGGTCGACTTTCTTTTGTGGCCCAGGAATTCGTGAATGCGAAATTCTTTTGCAGTGGGTCCTTGTGCTGGGGGAAAACGCACCCCACTACACCGCAACGCTGGCCTAGCAGCGCATTCACGCGTCCCCAGACAAGGCCAATCTTGGCGGATCTTACCATCCTCTTTTGCCGAGGCAGCAGACCATCTCTGCAGTCCTTCACGGACATGTATATACCCTTTCACTACACTCGGTTACACTTATGTTCAAATCCACACAATTGGAAGCATATGCTGATGATGGCAATATCATGGAACGTTCAATCTATGATGCCAAAGAAGCATTTTAAACCTAAAGCAAGTCAAATCAACCTACAGATTATTGAACTGAAACTAAATTCTGACTCAAACGAGGAAGAAAACTCCAGTTTGACAAAATCTGACCGTAGATGACTACAACCTTAAAGGGTGGATCATTTTATCTACCTTGAAGCCAACCTGAATGGAAAAGGTGCCATAAGGGATAAGATTGGATGCCACATAAACGCCGTAAATAAAGTCTATTACTCCGTTCTTCCGATACTAAGGTCCAGAGTTGTGCACAGGCAAAATAACTTTCGCATTTACAAAGCACTAGTCAAATCTGTGTTTTAATGTGAAAGTGAAATATGGACCCTGATGAGCGAGCCCAAAAAGACAGTGAACATATTTGAATGCAAAGTGCTCCGGAAAATCTACGGCCCAGTGAAACAAGGAGTATTGCACAAATTACGTTGCAAATATGAGTTGTATAAACTTTTTGACAATCCACCTGTTTCCTCTTGGGTAAAGCTACATAAATTTCAATGGGTGGGCCATGGAAAAAGAGTGGAAGAAAACGGACAACCCAAAAGGGCATTGAAGAGTAGAGCAGAAGATAGAACTCCATCGAGAAGACCAAGGAAAATCCTTAAGGCTAATGCCAGCTTGGGCTGTTGCACTATAGATGATGATAGTTGTGATATGGCATTTAATCTGCAGTGAAGTGTAGAAAGAAAGATGAAAATAAATTACAACTAGGTCAAAACGTTTAACGATGTAATGGAGAGCTTCATACAGAGGGGATATTCTCGTGACCTGTCGAACTCAAAGCAGGGTACTTAGGGACCAAGAACTTAGTACTTACCAAATTTTTCGATTACAAAGGTCGACTAACTGGGCAAATATTGATTCGTCACTTAACAAGAATCTAATGAAAGGACTAGATCAATATACAAGTCTCTTCGTGGTACTGAACTATTTTCGTTAAAGCCAGAGGAGTTTGCAAAGACATCATCAAAATGTTCCATCAAGTACGTATAATACGCAAGAATCAGGGCTCTCATCTGTAGAGATATGGCAGTACATCAATGGAATTACGAGTGTTTATTGAGTCATCAATGATTTTCATGGCATCTTATTTACCAGCGTCAGCCGAATTTGTCAAAAACATAAATGCACAGCAATAGATCGATTTAATTACTGTCTAGTCGAAGTGATTGTCAATCGTCATTACAAGGGTGTCTACTTTGGCAGTTTTTGTACAGAGTTGAAACTCTCGCTATTTCCCGGTGCTCCGTCAAGGACCTCCAACTGGAGATCTTGGACCCGGTAAGCTCACCGAAGAGGGGTTGTGCGCCACTCGCTTTGTCAGTGAGCACCAAATGAGCTCGCAGAGCGAAAACGCGACCGTGATGGGAGGCTCGCACCAGCACTATTGCAAGTTTACCGCGGAAACCTGACCAACCAGCGATCTCATGGAGAAGCCCCAAACAAGTCTGAAACAGCACCGATGTCGCGACAATTCTTCTAAGCACTCGAACGGGGAAAATGTATCCAATTCGAATTTAATTGAGAGCAGAACCGAACCGGCCTAAAATAGAAAACTGTCATCACCTTCAATTTAATTTGCGAGGAAAACCTAAACCTACCCAATCCTGGGTAAAATTTTCAACTATCGTCCCGTACTTTAGCGCACCTCGTGCTCTTACCCCACAGGTGGGACTCGGGGACACTCCCACACGGCGTTCGTAAACCACTCCAAAGTCTCGCCACTGTCGCAATAATTCCACAGGTTAATCCGCGAGCCTGACTTCACACTTTCCACTTTATACACTTTTTTGCAGTTGATACACTTTTTTTCAATTTAACATATTAATACAAAATATTTTTAAAATTAAAAAAATGCAAAGTTATTGCTTACTACCTATCGCTACCCTTGTTTCCACTTGGTCGGGGGCCCCCAAGTTGCTCGTTGATTGGTTTTAATTGCTGTCGTTCCACAGCGAGTTTAGAACTGTACCGCAAACTGCTCGTCGTCCTCCTGTCCAGCTCGTACCATTCTTTTCTTACTAGCTTCCTTGAATAATTTGCCTTCCCGCCAATTCCTTCTAGCCACTTCCTGAATTTTCTCGCCGTTTTGCCTTTGACCGATTTCTCCAAAGCAATGAGAAAAAAGAGAGCTTTTCCTTTGTAGTCTGGGGTCTTTTATAGCCTCGAGGAGACACGGTCCCCTATTGTGCAACAAGCTTCGCTACCGGAAATGTGGCAATACCTCACTTCGTTACCGCCTTGTAGCTTCCACATCTACCATCGGGCGTCACAGATCCTCTCGTCTGACTACTGTTGCTGCTTTTCTTCAATTTCTGATATCTCTTTGTTACTTTTATGTTCTCTTCCAAAGCAATTTCTTCTGCTTTATGGTTATCTGGTTGGAATTTCAAATGCTCTTGCTAATTGTTATCAGAACTTGCACTAGAATTGTTTGCATTCTTTTCCATTTTTGGCTCATCTTCGTTGCTGCCAGATCTGAAGATCTAGTTTCGTTTACTGAGTGCCTGGCTAGTTCTATTTTATTTGCTGATTTCATTTTCGATTGATGTTGACCGCGATTAAGAGATTCCGTCTCTTCTTTGTTACTTATTTCACCATGAGTAAACACAGCAGTCGGTTTTTCATTTCTACTCATGGCGTTTCCGTCACTATCCTCATGCCTGAAAAATTTAGGCGAGTACGATTCATTGCGATCTTTTACATCAGTGACTTTTTTATTTGATTCAACCGAAGAAGAATTACTATTTTGAATTGATCGCCTGCATTTTTAGGGTTTTGTAAAATAATTTTACAAAACCCTTCTAAAATCGCGTCCTGTCTGTCCGTCTGTCCGTCTGTCTGTCCGTCTGTCCGTCCGTCCGTCCGTCCGTCCGTCCGTGTGTCACAGCAGTTTTTCTCGTAAACTACTTAAGCTAGAAGCATCAAATTTTGTATGTAGGTGTAAACTGGTGCTCTCTTCAAAGTTCAATTACAAAAAAATTTAATAAGGTATTTAAGGGGGGTCTCCCCATATAGGGGAGTGACCCGCCGAAAAAAAAATTTCATTGAAGGTAGCCGACATGGGTATCAAATGAAAGGTCTTGATGAGAACTTTCAAAACAGGTCCTAGTTTAGCAAAGTATGCTTCGAGGGGCGCACAGGGAGGGGAAATACACGGAAATTTTGTGTCCCCCCCCCTCGCGATTGGACACCTGTGATCCGAAAAATCTGAAAAAAATCAGGAATGTAGGCCTTGGTGAGTACAACAACAACAAATACGTGAGAAGTCGCAATTCACTCAACTTTGTTAGTAATAGTATGATTTATCGATTTTATGTTTTCTTGAATAAAATCTTAAGGGTACCCTTAAATTCAATGAAATTCAATACACAGATGACTATTTATAAGATTGATTTACTCTGCAAGTTTCATAAAGATTGAATTATATTTAGCGAAGTTATAGCGGTTTTAATTTTCCTGTATTACTATGGAACAATATGCACTGCATGTAATACTATGGCAACATATAGCTATGGAACAATATGTGCTTTTTACCGACGCAGCCACTACAGTTTTGCTAGGATTTGCATGAAAATTTCAGGAATGATAGGTGTCATGTATATCTTTGAGAATCGGTTCAGCTAGTGGTATCAGTAATCGTAAAACAAAATGGTGGCTGTTTTAAATGCGAAGATTGAATAATTTTGAGTTATTTTTTCCCAACTTCAACGTTCAAGGTCCATGCTTTGAACACTTGATTCAATTTAATGAATGACTGAAGATGAGTACCTGCAATTATTACTCATAAGTGAAACAAGTCAAGGAGGCGGGAGAGAGCTCCTAGTAAAAGGGCTTTGTAACGACTCTAGGATTCGAAAAAATGGCCATGAATCGATGATAACAGTACAGGAGAGTGGCCCCTGAAAAAAAAAAATTCATCAAACGTAGCCGATATGAGTATGAAATGAAAGTTTCCATGGGAGCTTTTCAAAACAGTTCTTAAACTGTCAGTTTCTGCTTCAGTGGGGCATAGGGGGGGAAATACATGAAAAATGTGGCTTCCTCCCTCACGAATGGACATCTGAAATAATTATCAAGGGAGATATTTATGAGTACAACAATAACAAAAACCTCAAAAGTCTAAATTCGTTCAACTTTGCTAATAATAGTATGATCTTCGAATTTCATATTTTCTCCAATAAAATCGTCATTGACATGCTTCTTGACTTTATTCAATCTGGTGACTGCATTTTGAAAATTGAATACAAAACCCTTTTGACATGAGCGTAGGTCTGTTTACCCAACTTGTTTCCTTCTTCCTTACGATTTTCTCATCTTCAGGTCATTCCCTGACAATTTGTCGTGCTCCAATTCAGATATAATAAGAGATGTCATTTTATCATCCTAATCATTAACATCTTCTTCTTCATCAAGCTCATCGTATGAATCCCCTGAGCCAATACTTTTATCATTAACTAGATCTTCGTCTTCCTCAAAATATGCACGTTCACTGTTATCCAATGAACATTCATCCTCCGATACTTCCATTACTACATCATCTATAAACTCATTACGACAAGCTTCTGATTCGCTTCCATCATCATCTTCTTCTGGATTCATTGAGGAAGTGTCATTCAATCGTTTTGATGCATTCGATTTTGAAGATGTTTCAATTGACACTGAAGTTGAATTTCTTTGTCTTTGATTGTTCCTAAAGATATTCATCGATAAATTCAGTTTCCTATGGCAATTTGGTGGTTGGTACCTTCACTGATAGATTCCATGATTTGGCAAACGATATTCTCTTAGGCTCGCTTGGCAAAGAAAAGAATGTTCATAATTTTCTTCGATTTCCTCCATACAATAAATCTAAAGCACGTAATTGGATTGATTTATCTTTGATTTATCTAAAACAAGGTCCTTGTGGGCTTGAAGACTTTTCGGATGAGTTCTTAAAATCCTGGACATTGCCAGCAATCCCAATTAATATTCGAAGCCTGGTACGCACAGTTTTATGGAGACACCATGATTTGAAATTCTGCTGGTTATGGTAATTAGGTATCTGCATTGTACCTCCTGGATCGCCGCTATTGATATTTCTGTGTGAAGTCGAAGTCCGGTTATTCCACTTAGAATCTACTTACTCTAATCGTTACATGAGCCATGAAAATACTCCAAAAAATTACGTTACTAATTCTTCTTCAGTCTCGCAGCCATGATAAATGTTATCTTTGGCTCGCGGGGGTCTTGCCCCTGCCGAGTGTTAGCAATGCCAAATGATGTCACTGAAAGTGATACCGTAACTACGAATAAAGCCTCAGAAATTCCAACAAATAAATTTTCGCAATGTACTGGGGCCCAAAAAGTGATATTTTAAAGTGGGCCCTAGAATCGTTAAAGATCAACGTAGTGTAACGAAAAGGGAACTCTTAAGGATGACTATGTCCATATTCGATCCATGCGGTTGACTTGTCAATGTTCAGATTTACACGAAATGACTACTACTGGAAGTAAGGAAATCAATTTGGATTTTGATGAAAGGTAGCCACCAAGAGTGCAAGCAAGGTTCCATCATTGGTGGTAGATGCTTAATGCATTGGGTAATTTGCAAATGCCTCGATGCTATCCGTTTCAAATTCTAAAATTGGATGATATCCAGCTGCAAGTTTTTGTCAACAACAGTTTTTTTTTGTGGTAGGGAGATGAATGCCCATTTACGCACAGAGTGTGGGACTCCCATTTTCGCAAGAAGGCGACTAGGCTACCCACTGAACACCTCCCCTGTCAATCTAAGAACCTAGCCTGGAACCATTTGACACATTACTTCAGGCTAGGTCTCGTTTTGTAACGCCTTCAAGCTGGGAGATCCCCCTTCTAGTAGGAGGGGAAGAGGAAGTGCCAGAAAATCTATCCCCTAGTCCCATCACTCTCAGCTGCTGTGAGTCCGTTTTGTCTTTTAGGACTGTCCGAGCATAGTGTGCCAACCGATTCGAGCATCACCGCGGCTATATTACCCAGGGTAAACTTTCCCGTCCACCTGTAGAGGGCTCTTCACAGCCTGTTCCATTTTATGCTCGCAAAAAATGTGGGCCTTCATTGTGTTCCTCTAATGGGCAATACCGCAAAATTGGGGGACTATGACTTACCAATCTTGTGCAGTAAGACTGAAAACATCCATGCCCACTCAAAAGCTGGGTAGGATAGAAGTCAGTCTCACCATGCCTTCGATTTAGCTTCGGTCTCACATCCGGGATGAGACGCGCAGTCCAACTCTCATTCGCACAATTCACCCTAGACTGCGGTCAATCGTTGAGTGAGCGCTGTCTCTCTTCGCGGATATCCATCTCCCTTGCGTCCTCGATTTGACGCAGATTAATAGAGCGGCGCTGTCTAGCAAGTAAACCGTCAGGTATCACGCTTGCAATAACTCTCACCGCTGAGCCAGAGACTGTCGGATACGAAGATTCAGTCCTCAGCGCTCCTCTTCTATGTACCCGTGCCAGGTATTTTCGGTAGACCTCCTTACTGAGAGCGTCGCTCCATACCTCTGCTCCGTACAGTAGCACTGACCCTACATCACTCATCGAGAGGCGTCTTCTAGTTGGGCTGGGTCCTTCTACGTTGGCCATAAGTCGACTCAGAGCCGATACTACCGAAGCGGCCTTCTCGGCTGTTGCCCTGATTTGCTCAGAGAAACTCATCTTTGAGTCAATCAGTAGCCCCAGCTACAACAGTTGGAAAGTATTTTGAGTGATTAAATATTTAGGTGCCTACAAAAATAAATGCTACAGATGCGTCTACTAGAACTGTATACCCAATAGTAATCAACCCTTCAAATATCTGGTTGCAGGGATCAAATTTTTTGAAATGCAAACAGAACAGCTGGCCTTTCTCAAACATGTTAACTTTGGTTAAAAAACCTGTAAAGGAAATTCATTGCGACATTGCTTTAAAAAATGTCACTATTCAAAAATATCTGGAAATCTCTAAATAGCGGAGAATTAAATTAGTTTTAGCTTGGACTGTGACATTTATTAATAATACAAAATTAGCTCAAAAGTCAAAGGGAGGAATGATAATCTACGTAGAAAATTCTTTTTTGAAACAAAACTCACATTTTTCGCGAGATATTCAAAGTCCTGTTTAATGTAATTGCCGTCGCACTCCTTGCAAATCCTCCAAATCGGCTATGAACTCTGGAGTGACTACGATCACATTATCTAGACAGACGAATACGTAAGGCTTCAACTCTGAACCCAGTATTGTGTTTACCAATCGTTGCCATGTAGCAGGGGCATTATGAAGACCATACGGCATGCGTTTGAACTGAAATAAATCCCTACCTAGAATAGTGAATGTCGTGAAAGGTTTTGATTACTCTGCCATCGGGACCTGCCAATATGCAGACTTGATGTCTAAAGTGTACAAATATTTGGCGTTTCGGAGTTTCTCTAGCATAGCAGATACATACGGGATAAGATATGTATCTCATTCCGATACCTTCTTGAGCTCTCGATAGTCAACGCAGAAACGGTATTACCCACCTTTCTCCTTGACTAGCAGGATCGGGGACGATCAAGCACTAGAGGAAGGTTCAACGACTCCTAATTTGAGTATTCCGTCTGAATCAGCATTGATGTGTCACTGGACGGCAGGCGAAATGGGTTAGTAACGTTGCTTTATAGGTGGAGAGTTGGTTCTAATCTCATGTTCTACCAAGCTTGGGCAACCTAAGCTTTCCGCCATCAGCTCGAACTCCTCCTCTATCAACCTTTGAAGTTCCTCCTCCTCTGGTTATTGCTCACTTGCAGCGCCTCCAGGGTAGCTGTGACGGCAAACTTCCGCGACTCACTCTTTAGGCTTAGAAAAATCCCGTACAACCGTAAAAAGTCTACTCCCAGTATAAGGGGATGGTTCACTGCGGGCACTACTAGTATCGGCATTTTTTTCACTACCGAATGCGAAGAGGCTTTTTTGCATTGTAAACTGAAGCTATCCACAGCACCAATCCTTACAGGCCTTGATTTCACCAAGCCCTTCAAAGTGCTAACCGATGCTTCTGACACAGGACCGGGGGCAGAGATGAGTCAAAAGGATGCGGAGAGGGACCACAGAAAAAGAATGTTTAGTGGTCTGTGCGCAGTAGAAAAACTGCGCCCATATTTAGAAGGAACTCAATTCAGTGTGATCACGGATCACAATTCTTTGGTCTAGTTAAACAACCTTAAAGATCCACACGGACGGTTCAAGCGGTCTCTTTTTACGGAATAATTGGATAATCAAGAAGGACAAATGTGCGGCAGTTGGGGACTCTCAAGTAGAATATAGCAATCACGAGGAATAACAGGCGCGAATACTAGGAGGAAGGAGCGAGCAAAAATTGATTTGGACAGCGAGCATCATTGGAGTTCCGCCGCAAGCGCGCTAATTGGGTAGAAGTGGAAGAATTATAAGTGCAAGGATTTTGACCATCGACGGGGCTCCTGACGTTGGAATTAAGGAGGAATTGTATGTTTGCGAATTTTGAGTATATTAATAATAACTTTGCATTATACTTGAAGTTATCAGTTTGAATATTCATTTGAATTCTGAACGGAATTTTCTTGTTTTTGATAGTGCTTTCAAGAGATATATTACGCCTGGAGTGTTCAAGAATCCTCCTCGTCGGGGATTCCGATTACATAGTTGGTTTTAGTGGAAATTGTAGTGTTCAAGAATCCTCCCCGATGGGGATTCCAATTGCAAAGTTGGTTGTTAGTGCAAGTGGCGATATGGAAGCTCAACAAGCCGGGAAAAGGCCATTAGCGGCTACGGCATATTGGCCAGTCAGAGCAAGGTATAGGCCTTGTGTGAGTGACACTACTCGGTGTCTGCTAGTGTAGAACCATTCTGGGGAGCTTCGAGCTGGCCAATTGGCTCCTGGGGGCAGTTCTAGGGTTGGCGAGTGTCGCAGTCCTACCCCGTTTCCACGGGATAGCCGGCACTAAGGCCCACAACAGGAATCGTTTGCTGTAGCGAACCATTTTATGTTTCGTAACACCAGATCGAACATGATTTGATTCAACAAAGTTGGGCATCGAGCTCACTTGTCGTCCGTGCATACCAAGGAGCATAACAAGGATCAAATTAACCTATTGATGCCGTATATCAAAGGCATATTCGGCGAAGACTAGCCCGCTTCAAAAATTTGATATTGAAAGGCTCCAAACGGTGTCTGTGGCCAACCAATTTTACGGAGACCCTCCACAACCAGCTGGCCCCATCTTATCAAATGCATCGTTAAAGACAAGCAATGAGCTCTGGATGGAAATGAAAGCGGCAATTAGGGCCGTGGCAGAACAAACGATTGGACTTCAAGTCCGGCATAAGAGAAATGACTGGTTTGATGATGAATGTCAGAATGCATTACATAAAAAGAATCAGGCGGACAAAGAATACGTAGGTAGGAAATCCAGGACACAAAGAGAACACTATGAAAACGTCGGAAGAGCAGCAAATAAGAGAATTAGAATTGAGAAAAGAAAATACTATGACAAACAATTAAGAAGTATCTATGTAAGTCTAGCGAGCAACAAGACAAGCATGCAAAGTAGTGTACGGCGTACAAAATGTTTTCAAAATCTTAGAAATTAAAATCAAATCATGCGCCATGTATTATTGGGGCGTATCAAGGTGGTTTTAGAGCAGGTCGATCGGCAAAAGACAAATAGTTCACTATCAAGCAGGTACTTTAATAATGCTGGAAGTTCATGATAGACGTACACCGAATTTTCGTTGACTTTAAGCAAGCATACGACAGTATTGATCATAACGTACTGTACCGAATAATGCTTTGCTTTGGCATCCCAGCCAAATTAGTCCGTCTTACTGAAATGACAATGACGCCGACGGCCTTCCGATACCGCATCAATAACCAACTCACCAATGCCTTTGACAAAAATATCGGACTGAAACAGCGAGATGGGCTGGATTCATCGCTATTCAATTTGGCTCTAGAGTACGTCATAAGGAAGCTACCTGTTGATACACGAGGTACATTGCTATAGAAGTAGCCTAGGTAGATGACATCAACATTTTGTCACAGTCATTAGCGACTGCCAAAGGACTCGTCTTGAAACTCAACAGCCATGCAAAACGAGTGGGGCTACAAATCAATGAAAATAAAACAAAGCTCATGACGCGGTTGAGGAAAAATACCTCAAGTCCGCAAAATATCACACTTAGCAAATACATTATCAAAAATGTGAGCGAATTTGTGTATTTCGGCACAAAAATAACGAGAACCGGTAGTGAAAGAGACGAAATACGCCGAAAAATACAGCTCGTAAATAACAAATTTTTTCAAGTTTTAACGATGTTAAAGACCAGCTGCATACACAGGAAAACAAGGCTCCAAGTATACGAATCTGTGATAAGACCTGTGTTATGCTATGGATGTGAAACATGGACCCTAACCCAAGCATCCGCAAATAATTGAACGCCTTTGAGCAACAGGAGCGGAGCTAGATGGGGACCAATGGTGAATTCGATACAACCACGAGCTGTTTAATATTTCTGACAAGCCCGAGGTCTTAACGATTGTAAGACTGCGGAAGATGCAATGGGCTGGACACCTGAATTATATGGATGAACAACAGATACCCCAAAAGGTTTCCCATGGGAGAACTGAAGCCTAGAGACCAGTGGGAAAGCTAGGAAACGCTGGTCTGGTCAATGAAGGCACTTTATTGCTGCTCGGATTTCAACATCGGAGGACACGGTCAATGGACCGAGATAGTTGGAGGCACTATTTGCAGGAAGCGAAGGCCTGAGAGGGGTTGTAGTGCTACGGAGAAGAAGAAGATACAAAAACTGTTGTCCGCGGGACAACCGATATTTCGTAATATTTTGCAGAAAACGATACTATTTTATTCATTATTTCTATAGCGTTTAAGCCACAGTGTAATATATATCCGTTATACTGTTAGCTTTTTAATATCAAGCTAATATCTCCTTTCAGTAACCCTTCTGCTCGCATGTACTTCCAAAAAATAAGGCATCATATCAATAAATACATTTAAGGTTGAATGAAAAAATTGACGTTCCACATTCCATGAATTCTTAATTGAATTCATTTTTCTTTATATTTGCATTTGTTGACCAAATAGGTGCTACGCTATCACTACTATAGTAAATTTATCGTTCTTTCAAAATCCAAACATCCATCTAAACTCACCAGAAAAACAATTGCTCGTAGCACAAAGCCCAGACCACACACTAATTTCCAGCTCTATGCTTTTGAAGAACGTTTATATTACCCATTATCCTTCTTCCATTCGAGTCAAACCTTAATTGTAAAGTGTCGTCAGCATTTATTCTTTAACAACAAAAAACACCTCGACTGAATTTTATTTTTGTTGTAACTTACATTCGCGGATATGCCAGCACACTGAAAATGTGAAAATAAATTTATTGCTTCCGCACCGTAACTACTATGGTAGTTCTCAAATAACAATTAGAGTAGAAAATAACCCTTGAACTATAGCATTGGGTAATGCTTGCCTATTCCCTCTCCACATTCTGTAGATTCGTACCAATGTGCAAACGAGTGTGCATTGTATTATTCTCTGGAGTATTTGAACTCCAAAAACTGACGCGACTCAGCGAACCGGCACTAGCACCTATTGTATAGGTACCAGCTATCTGTTGTATACCAAACACTACGCCATTCTACGTAAGCATATGTGAAATATCTGGCCATTACAAGGATGAGAGGGGCGGGAGCGGGTTGGACAAAGCTTTTGGAATTTCTGAAAACTGCAGCACTGGGTCACATATGCATTTAACGATAATAGTTTTCTGCGTAATTTGTTTATACGTTAATGCCTCTTCTCGACGGTTTTGTCGTTGTCTACGCTCACATATCCTCAACGATTGTCCTACCTGCAATCTGTAAAATGGTATCCGTGTTTCTATTATACTCCATATCGTTGTCCTTGCTATTGCTTCTAACCGTACAAGATACTAAACCATTTTGTACAACCAAAAAGTTGATTTTATTGCTCACATGCCAAATGCATTCCGTGCTGTTCTTTACCTATATGGCTTTTAATTATTATCATTATTTCTTGCACGTTCTTAAGATCTTCATCCAAGACACCACACACACATTTATCTTGGAGCCACATGGGAGAAATTAGTTTTGCAGCGTATGTGCTGCACTTGCATGGTAGGGGGAATTGGCAAAAACAATTGAGAAATTTTTGAGGATATCCGTAGCATTGCGAATAAAACACAATAGAAACAAAAGACTGAGAAGGAGATAAATTATTTTCTCGGTTAGTTTAGTTAGAGCAATAAAAAATATTATCTACCTTATAAATTAGAAAAAACTAATTCATCAACAGTCGTTTTCAGATAATACGACATTTGGTACACGTTATACAAGCATAACACAACATTAGTAACGTTGTGGACGTTGCGTTACCATTACTATATACTAGGGAAAATCGAAGAAAAGATTAATTTTAAGAAGGAGAAACAGCTTTCACTTCACCATTTTATCAAGTAGCTTAAGACCCGGGAGAGTGCCGCGCTATTTACCTGCGCCGAAACGAGGATGCGAGGGAGATAGTTGTTCGCGAGGAGAAACAGCGCTCATTCAACGATTGGCAGCAGGCTTGGGTGAATTGCACAAACGGAAGGTGGCCTGCGCGCCTCATCCCGGATGTGAGACCGTGGCTAAATTAAAGGCATGGTGAGACTGACTTCTATCTAACCCAGCTTTTGAGCAGGCATAGGTGTTTTCAGTCTTACCTGCACAAGACCGGTAAGTCACGGTCTCTCGATTGTCGGTTTTGCCCAGGAGAGGAGGACAATGCCTGGAATTGGATCGTAGTAGTCTTTGCGTATAGACGTCTTTTAAATCGCTCCTGTCAAAAGTTTTCAAAAATTAAATTAATTTTTTAAAAACGTTAGTCCGAAGTTAATTTTTATCGGAAAAAATCTTATATTGTCGAAGTAATCGACTCAGGAAATTTCTATCGAATATTTTTACTTCGATTGGTAACGAAAAACAAATTCACAAAGAAAATTTCGCCGCTGGTATGGAGGAGTCCGACGGCTTCCCACCGTTGGGGCAACCTGGGGAAACGACGAATACGAAACTGGCGACAATCACTAAAAGAAAACATAACGAAGAAAACTCCGTAGATGGAGGGTTCAAGCTGCAAATAATAGCGGATAATCAACGAATGGCCAAATTGCAGAAAGAAAATGATGAACTAAGGCAAGAGATACATTCTCTCAAGGATCTTTTCAAGCAAGGGATGAAGCCTCAAAAGACACAGCCACAAAATCAATGGCAACAGGTAACAAAGCCGAAGAAAAGTGCAAAGCAAGTAAATCCAGAGGAAGTTCTAAGTGCTGGTGGCACCAACGAGAGCCGAAATTATTTTGCAGCGCTGGAGGGATTAACCGAAGATATGGAAATCGAAGAAAACATCAGAGGTAATTTTAATCAAGATAATGACGTTAATTTCATTCAATATTTAAAGAACAAAAATAAGGAGAAAAAAACCAGCCCGCAGTTCTGCTGGTTCCTCTGAAAAAGCTTCCAACAAGACAGAAAAAGTTCCGCCAATCAACGTGTTCGGACAAACCGGGAAAGATATGGTTCGGCTATTGGCAGCCGAAAATAAACTGGCCAATTTCGAAATCAAAAGAGTTAATGCCGAAAAATTAACTATAAGGACGAAATCGCTGATTGATTTCAAGTCAGCCAAAGCTGCGCTGATTTCTGGGGAGGTTCCACACTTCACCTATACCCCAAAAAGTGAAAAGAATCAGACCTTCTTGTTGAAGGGTTTGGACAGCGGAGAGGATACGGTCGATCTTCTTCAGGTGCTCAAGGAGGCTGCACCAGATATTGATTTTGTTTCAGTCAAAGCCTTTGTGACAAGAAGGTCGACCATAGAAAGGAAGAATTTACCACTTTACCTGGTACAAATTGCAAATAAGAGCAGTCCAAGTGCCCTTCAACAAATAAGGTACTTAAATTTCAGAGTGGTGAGGTGGGAACGCCTCCAGAAAAGAGAAGTCAACCAGTGTTACCGGTGTCAAAGATTTGGACATTCGGCTGCCAATTGTGCCATGCACTATCGTTGCGCTAAATGCAAAGACGTTCATGCTCCCGGTGAGTGCAAATTGACTCAGACGGAGCCTAAAGAAAAATTATACTGCGTTAACTGCGGTGTTTTTGGTCACCCAGCATCATATCGAGGATGCTCCCGATATCAAGATGCAAAAGTTAAATTTGCTCCAAAGCAAACACAAGTACACCGTAATATCATACCTTCCAACTTCGTCAAGCCCGGAGTATCATTTGCACTCACCGCTAGAGGACCAGCAGAAAATGCTGGAAATAATGTAAATAATGTGAGTGGCAATAATGAGCTGCTTCTCAAAATTTACCAGCAACTTAATTCTTTATCGGAGAGAATCGACAAACAAGATTCAAAAATTAACTTTGCTTTTCAGCGTTTAGGTCTTTCAAATGCCTAATAATAACTTGTCATCCAGTCATATTCCCATGGACGGGCTTCGCCTCATATCGATCAACGTCAACTCTATCGTTGCTATACATCGACGTGATTATCGCCTTGAATTTGTTGTTAAGCAAAAGCCTGACATCATACTTCTCACTGAAACCCACCTCAATTCATGGCATTCCATGGAATTCAAAGATTTTGCATTCGTAAGAAACGATAGGGTAATAGGTGATGGGGGAAATGGCACCGGGATATTGGTTAGAATACCCTATTGTTTCCAAAATATTGAAAAAGTCGAATTCAAAAACTTCGAATTTCTTGAAGTGTCCGTCATCAAAATTTCACTGCCAGGTGGGGATAACCTCTTCGTTATCTCTGCCTATGCAACTGGTCAAAATGTTCTCAATTTCAAGGAGGAACTCAATTTCTTGTTTGAAATACTCGAATTGAACAGGCTGCATAGTTATTATATTTTTGCCGGTGACCTGAATGCCAAGCATACATCATGGCTAAACGCCACCAATAATCCAAGAGGTGTATTCCTGAAATCATAGATAACAGAGAACCAAATTGAATACAGGTGCAACCTATATGGGTCGGAGTTCCCAACATACCCTGGGACAAATTCATATTTGGACCTCTGCATTGCTGACGCAAGACTTGAATTCAGCTCTAATAGTCCTCAACGGAAAGTGCAGGTGCTTCCTTACGAAAGCAACCATAACGCTATCGTAATGGAAATCAATCATCAAAGGGATGATTTCTTCCTCATTCCAGTTCAACATGAAAACCATCGGTTGAATTTCAAAAAAACAGACTGGGGAAAGTTTCAAAAGAAGTTTAATCGCGAGTACCAGAAGCAATGTCCTCCTTTTGATGATGGCAACGCTTGCTCAATGGTTCCTAATAACAGAAATCTAACTGACGATGAAATAGATCTCTATTTGTCGAAGTTAGAGAAGCTGACGTTGGAAACGATTGAGAAAGTTGTTCCCAAGATTAAACATCGAAACAATATGGAAGGATATGAAACACCAACCATCGCAAGGTTGAAAAGATTGAAAAGCCTCCTTCTCACACGCGTCAACAATATTTATCGACGATTTTTGGACTACAACCATCCCTCGTTGGCTTTGTTGAAATTACACCTGAAGAATGTCCGGAACTTAATCCGTTCATACTTCAGGAGTGAGCTCAGCAATCAATGGGCGGAAAAATTGAGGGGTATTAGCCCACAGGACCTAGATGGCGTTTTCGCGAAAGTGAGTAGCTTATTCCGCAGGAAGTCTCGAGTGAAGGTATCGAATCTTGAAGTCACTAGTGATGAGATAAATCTTCTCGATAGGGCTGGTATCGAAATTGATAGTACGACTCCGGATAGAAATGGAAACAGGATTATATGTGATGGATTGCAGAAACTTGCCCTGATTGGAACACATTTTGAATTGGTTCATCTGCCAAACCCAGAGAGAAGGAATGAAATATTTTCGGAGGTCGTTGAAGCAAAAGTTTCCGACTTCAAATCAAGCCTGAACGGCCAATCAATTCTTCATTTCGATGAAACATTAATATCTGACCTCATACCAAGCTTGAATCTTATTGATTATTTTGTCAGCTATGAAGACTTGTGTTTCATATTTCGCAGAATAAACAACAAAAAATCATGTGGTACTGACGGTATTCCAAATATAGTTCTCCAACATTTGCCTGAGGTTGCTATTAGGAATTATTGCATATTGTTCAACAACATGTTGAACAATTCATATTTCCCAAATGAGTGGAAAAAGAGTAAGGTATTTCCGATCTTGAAGAAAGGAAAAGAATCTTCATGCCCTAAAAGCTATCGCCCAATCAGCTTGCTCCCTAACATCAGCAAGGTGTTTGAAGTGATACTCAACAGAGCATTAAACGCTCACATTGAGAAATATGAGTTGATGCCGAATTGCCAATTTGGTTTTCGTGCCAGGCATTCGACCATACATACAATAACGAAAGTAACCTCAGACATCTGTTGGAAACTAAACAACAAAGAATGTGTTGGAGCATGTCTCATTGATATGGAGAAAGCCTTCGATACGGTGTGGTTAGATGGACTAGTTTTCAAACTTCTTCAGGACAGGTTCCCCAGACACCTTGTTGCCATGATGTGTAATATGTTAGACGGGAAATCATTTGTTGTAACTGATGGAAATCTGACAACAATGCGCGAATTCAAGGTCTTGAATGATCTACAGCAGGGAACAGTTACTGCGCCCCTGCTTTTCTCAATATTCATTCGCAAGTTATTGAACAGCTTTGATTTTAATGTCTCGCCAACGCGATCATTGGTAGCGTTTGCTGATGATCTGATCATCTATACGGCAGACCGAAAAGCTCCAATAGTTCAGAGCAATCTTCAAAAAATGTTTAATGATGTGCAGCTATACACCGACAATTGGCGAATGAAAATCAATGCGCAGAAGTGCGAAACAATCTTGTTTCGGACAACGCTGCAGGGGGCCAGTCAAGACCTGAAACGTAATTGGAAGGATTTCCACATTATGGCTGGTGAGGGTAGTTCAGAACGGGTTCCACATAAATCCTGTGTTCGATACCTCGGTGTTCATCTCGATCAGTATCTGTACTACACTGAACATGTCAAAGCCATGCTCAGTAAGGCACTAAAAGTAGTCATGGCCCTTCGGCGACTCTTTCATTCCAGATACATTGATCAAAAAGTCAAAGTTATTTGTTACAAGACCCTGGTTAGACCTGTTTTGACATACGGATGTCAGATCTGGTACAACCAGAGTGCTAGTACAATGGAAAGATTAAGAGTTTTCGAAAGGAAATGTCTTCGTGCATGTACTGGTTTGTACAGAAAGCGTGAGACGGATTGGAAGCACTATATATCGAATAGAAAAATTTATCAAACCGCTCAAGTGACAAGAGTCGATATCTTCATATTGAAACTTCTTCGGAATCATATCGCAAGATCTGTAACTGTGAGTGAAAACCCTTGGATTTCACAGCCGTTCCACCCTACAGACGGGTATATTGTGACTTGCCTCACTACTAGCTTCGTTCCTCCAGAAGCATTCGTGTATTTGGACATGAATCGATATATTTTTGATTCTGACGGCGTCCCAATCATATATCACATATATCGAGGGGCCACCGATAAGAAGATAAAATATCCTCCGAATCTGAGTTCACGAGACCAACAATTCCAATGGAGATACTCATTTGCTAGATTCGTTGAGGCTGGTCGAGCTGAGATGGAGCAATCTAGGTGTTGGTGGCTGAATGACAATGTCTAAATTATTCGTGTTTATTTTCTGTTTTTGTGCTTTTTCTCGTTACTTAGTTTTTTAGATTCATCTCATTATTGCTACATCTAGTGTTGTTGTTTATTTGTATTATAATTTAGGTATAGGTTTCAATATAAGGTAACGTTTTTTTTGGTTTTTTTTTTTTTGATTGAACTTATTTAGAATTAGGGTGTAACATATTAGGTATAAAATATAAGTTTATTGTTGTGTTAGTAATATAAGTAATTTTTGAATAATGCTGGTTGGTTTTTTCTCCTTTTTCCAATTGAATCAAAAAATATGAAATAATCTTAATTAATTTAAATTTGCAAGTGTATTTTTTTCATTAAATGTGTTTAACTGATAACGTATAAATTTAGAGAGCCATTTGGGCCATTAAGTTTTTTATAGTTTTATTGTTTGGAATTTGCTTTATGTTCTTTTAAAAATTTATAACGATTAGTATTAAATAAAGCGCTTTTGACTTTGACTTTGACTTTGAGGACAATGCCTGTCACATATTTCTTGCGCGTACAAAATGGGTCAGGCTGCAAAGAGAACTCTACAGGGAGACGGGGGAGCTCACCCCGGATAATAAAGTTGCGGTGATGCTCGAATCGGTTGACAAATGGAATCAGGTGGCACATTATGCTCGGGCAGTCCTAAAATATAAAAAGGACTCACAGCAGCCGGGGACGCTGGGGCTGGGGGATCGCTCTTCTGACATTTCCTCTTCCCCTCTCCCCTCCCGCTAGGAAAGGGACTCCTCAGCTTGAAGGCGCCTCACGGCGTGACAAAACGAAACCTGGCCCGAAGTAATGTGTCAAACGGTTCCAGGCTGGGTTCTCAGGTTGACAGGGGAGGTGTTTAGTGGGTAGTTCAGTCGCGCATGGGAGTCTCACACTCTGTGTATGAATAGCACTCACCTCCCTGCCACAAAAAAAAAGACTCGGCAGCTGATTTCTGTAGGTATCCTTCTTTTTACCCGACTTTCATACGAGAGAAGGTTACTCGTATCTGTTTCGGATGTATATTTTGTATATTGTTTGTTTGTTTTATTATGGATAAGGACTTCATATTTGGTTTTATCAACTTTTAGACATTTGGTTTTGATAAAGATTGCGCACATTTTTTGTGCGCAATCTTTATCAAAACCAAATTCTTTAAAATTGAGCTGATCAATGTTTACGCACCAACCGATGAAAAGGACGAAGAAACGGAGGAATGGCTCAATTGTCGCATATAGAGATATTTCAACTCATTTCCATAAAATGATACAAAAATTATTCATGGCATAGAGGTACACACAGGAGTAGGTGAAAGATCAAATTCATGAAGCCACGAGCCTTTTCTATTGTAACAACTCGCATAGATCGAAGCTGATTTCGAAATAGGCGTCAAAATTTTGTTTATCATATGATGAGGTTTATCATATTCTTGGCGCTAAGCTTGATGAGAATGCGGCGTTTGCAAATTATTTGTTTATTACAAAAAACTAGCCAAAAAATTGTCATATGTGCTGATATTATTATTCTAGTGGGATTTTCTTGCAACCGTTTGAGAGAGCACCACTTTTGACCTACGTAGAAAATTTCATCACTCTAGCTTGTGTGGTTTGCGAGAAAACTTGCTGTGACGCACGGACAGACGGACGAAAAGACAGATCGCGACTTTAATAGTATATTGTAAAAATATTTTACAATCCCCTGAAATGGTCTGTTGTATAAATACTTACAAGTTAAGCTATTAAAACGTTTCCATGAAAAATATCCATTACTTCAGTTGCTACTAAAATAGCGAATTGCGCTTACCTTCTGACCTTTTGGGGCTGCCATTCTGAATGCATGATTTAATTTTGGATTTTTTAAAATTTTTCTATCTTAGAGTCGCATCAGTCAATCTGCCGAATCTTATCCAAATCGTACTTTCCCTCTAGACAGAACGAAAGTATTAAATTTTTAGTGAAAATGGCAGCTAAAAATATTAGTTTTAAATTTTCGACTTCTTTGTTTTTAAAACAAGAACTTACTACATTCATTCATAATCTCAAGTTTCATCAAAATTCGTTGGAAAATGGGGCACTAGAGGGTCACAAAAATCTTAAAAAAACGCATATTTGAATCGCCACCATTTTGAAACTTGCTCATGTGTGCACACGTATTTAGGTCTGATTGTTTTCTATCTTAAAAATAAATTTCATTAAAATCGAATAAAAGTTAAATCTTACAGAAGCCTTTGAAATTTTGAGCTTCAACCAGCCGCTATTTTGTTTTTGGCGACTTGATCTCTAAGTTTTTTACACACTTCTTTAGACGCTTATTGTCTTGATCAGAGTGCCGAATTTCATTAACATCGGTTGAAAAGTTTGGCCACAACCACAACAACCAATGTTTACACTTTTTTCGACGTTTGAGCCGCGGCTATTTTGTTCCTAACGGTTCTACTTTGGATTTTTTATTGCGGAATTCATCGCACACTTTAATAAATCTCTGTACCAAATTTCATCCAAATAGGAGCAATGGTGTGGCCAGAACAGAAATCACGAATTTTCGTCAAAAATGGCCGCCATTTTGTTTTCCCTCGACCGATTTAGCTGGTTAAAGAACTTAACTGAGATATTTAGCGTTTTCCAAAATAAACGAGACTGAGCTAAAATAGAAAGGCCAGGAGCTTTGTTCTGATAAATTCGAGTTTATTTATTCAAAATAGTCTCCTCCGGCTTCGATACACTGTTTTGCGCGATCCAAAAGCTTTTCGAAAGAGGGTTTCAGGTCATTGACCGGAATGTGCTTCAGGATGTCGGTTCAATCCTTTTGGATCTCCTTTACGGACGCAAAGCATTTTCCTTTCATGGCCAAATGCAATTTTCCGAAACGGTAAAAGTCACAGGGAGGCATATCAGGCAAATACGGTGAGTGATTGATGGTTAGAATGCGATTTATAGTCAAAAAATCAGTCACAAGAGTGGATTTTTATGACAAGAGCCTCGTTTATTTTGGGACAAAACAAGACAGACCTTTTATAAGCCCAAACGATCGGTTAAAATGCAATAAATCGATGTTTCAGATATATTCAACTCCGATTCCACGAATTTCAACGCTGATTTGGGCTCATTTTAGATAAATTCACGCACAATTTCGATGGAATTTTTGGCGATCACTGATTTTGGGCGACCTAAATGTTCATCGTCATTTATATCCTCACGACCATTTCTGAAACGTGTAAACCACTCGCGAACTCTGGCACGAGAGAGACAATTATCGCCATAAACTTTTTTCATCAATTCAAATGTTGCGCGGAAATCCTTCATATGCCCGTGGAACTTTTGAACATAGAGTTTTGGGTCCGGTTTAATATCTTCGTCGAAAAAGAATTCTCCGGGTGTTCGTAACGTTGTTCCCTAGACCAATTGTCTTGTTTAATGCTTGTGCGAAGTCCTAGTAAGACTGTTGGTAAAACGTCCATCTATTCGTGGTTATAATGGTTAATAATAGCAGCTTTAAGTGATCGGTGCCAACGATCCACCATGCTGTTTGCTGCAGGACGATATGCACTTGTTCGAACTTTTTTACAGCCCACTAAATGAGTCAGTGATTGAAAAATGAGGGATTCGATCTGTAATCCCTGGTCCAATGTTAGCAAAGTAAGTGCTCCAAACGGGCGATCCAGCTGCGGTAGAAAGTAGAAGCAATTTCATCAGCAGTTATTGTCTTTAACGAAACCGCCTCGGACCACCTTGTGAAGCGATCAATCATTGTCAAAATATATGAATATCCTTTCGAAAGGTTTAAATGTCCAACGAATCTTGCGTCAGGAGTTTCTGTCTGCCCAAGTGGAAGTCCGGCATGCCTTCCTATTTTGCTGCCCTGGCATGAAAAGCATGTAGGAGCCCAATCCTATACATCTTTCGACATACAAGGCAACACATAACTCTTAGCTATTGCTTTCTTTGTTGGACGTCCGCTGGGATGAAAAGGGTAATGCGTTAGCTCAAATACCTTTCTCCTTAGTATTTTTGGAACGTATGGTTGAATTTCTTGCGTTGAAAACTCACAATAGATCGTTGATCATCACCGGTCAATCTAATTTTCTTAAAGTTGGTGCTTGAGCTAGCCTGCAGTAGACATTTTAATTTTGCATCATCCTCCTGAGCTTTTGCCAAATCCTCAACGGTGATAATTACTGGCATGGAGATACTACCAATTCGAGATAGTGCATCCGCTGTTGCGTTTTCTTTACAGTGATATGGACGATGTTTGTGGAAAACGGCCCAATAAAATCTTACTGTCTTAGTTGACGTAGAGATGCTTTGTCAGACTTCTAGTTAAACGCTTAAGTGATCGGCTTGTGGTCGGTTTTGATGATAATCGGGCGTCCCTCGATCATATGGCAAAAATATTTTACTGCGCTATAAATCTCTTGCAGTTCACGGTCGTAAGTGCTATATTTACATTGCGTTTTGCTGAACTTTTTGAGGAGAATCCGAGGAGTTCCCAAGAATTGTCGTTTAATTGCTAGAGGACTGCTCCCATTGCCGTATCGGATGGATCCAATTGGATCGAAAGAGTAGCGTTTTCGATGGGATGGCAAAATAATGTTGCATTAGCAATTTGCCGTTTACATTCCTCAAAGGCCGATTCCACTTGTGGATTCCATATTGTTGGTCATTTTTTTGTTGCCCCAACCAGATATTTGTGTAGAGGTGCTTGAGCAGATGCTGCATTTTTCAGCGATTTCTTGTAAAAATTTATTGCTCCTAGGAATCTATTGAGCTCCGATATGGTTGATGGCTTTTTAAAGTTTGATATCGTCTCTACACGGTCAGAAAGACCGTGTAGACGGTCAGAAAGACCGTACCGTGTTTATCGATAAAGGAACCCAGAAATTGTACAGTTGTAACGCCAAATGTGCATTTGCTTATATTGATCGACAATCCATATTCTTTAAATCTGATCAACACAAGTTTAAAATGTTCACGGTGTTCATCGTTTGACTTGGACGCGATGAAGATGTCGTCGATATATGCATAACAAAAATTTAGACTGCGTAGAGCGTTATCAATGTATCGTTGGAATGTCTGCGCGGTGTTGCGATGATAAAACTTCATTACATTAAACTCGTACAGTCCGAGCGGTGTTATCACTGCTGTTTTGGGAATATCTTCCGGTGCTAATCGAATTAGGTTGTATGCCCTCGTTAAGTCCAAGGTTGCATCCGTGAAGGTTGTGAGCGAATTCACTGATGTGACCTTTAGGGTACCGGTCTGGAATAGTAATAGCATTGAGGCGGCAATACCTTCTCTATTGTCCAGATCTTTTGGGCAATACATGTAATGGGCTTCCCCACGAGCTGCTCGAAATTTGGCCTTTGCTTCACGTAACTTGAAGGTAAGAGTCTTGATTTTTCAGTGGCCAGTGGTCTTTGCGTTTGAATATGATGGTAAATCCCATGTTTAGCAACTTTTTGGGTATTGGAGACAATTGTAACACCGACGAACTCTTGAAGGATGTCTTGACAATTGACGTCTTTACTTATAGTCGAGATACATGTACTTGGCTCATCAGTACATAGTATTGTCGTGACCAGATTGGTTTCACGGTCCATTAATTTTTTCCTGCGTAACTCAACTAGGAAACCGAAATGCTGGAGAAAATCAATTCCAATTATCGGTTGCCGTACGTCTCCAATCACAAATTTCCATTTAAATCCTGTGGCCGTACGTTTTGATTGGGGTATTGTTTACAGCATACAATTGGAATTTTGTGGCTATATTCTGATTTTTATCTCGTGGAAGGACTGATGCATCAGCTCCAGTGTCAATAAGGAATCGGTTTCCACTTTGTTGTATGTGAATTACAAGTCGACGATTATTATGTGGTTGGTCATCCTCGCTCGTCGCAATTTGGGGGGATGAAATTAGTTTCCCGCCTCGGCTTTCCCTTCAACTGTTTACTGACATGGTTGTCGACAATTTCTGGCGCATTGTCCGAAGCTTTTATGGCAAAAGTAGGATCGGTCATCTGATCTAGACTTTGATCGTTCCCTTGTTTTGTGAGATGTTGATTTTGATCAAGATCACGTCCGGAGCTCCAGACGGTCAATGCGACTCAATATTTTCACTATTTACGTTATCTGGCCTTTGTATCGATGCAAAAGCGGGTGGCTGCTGTAATTCCATCTTTGCGAGTTTGTCAATGTCGGGCTCTAGAAGAAACGATCGTAACATGGAGTTTGTCACCTGTTGTCTTCCAGTGTTTTGAAGATGTTGCAGGCAATGTGATCGCTTCCTTCCATCCACATCTTGTCCTTAAAATAAGCGTCCCAGCTTCGATTCGTTGGACTCTGTGAACGCTGTTAATATACACTCCTTAACAGCATTATATTTGTTTTCCAACGGTGGATTTCTCGCGATAGGAATGATACACGGTAATATTTCTGGCTTGGCGTATTGTATCACGTACTTGAATTTTGTTTCATCCTGCGTGATGCCATGCGTGTGGAATGTGGCTTCCACTTGTTCGAACCAAAACTCAGGGTTCAGTTTAAACAAGTTGGGTAAACAGACCTACGCTCATGTCAGAAGGGTTTTGTATTCAATTCACAAAATGCAGTCACCAGGTCGAATCAAATCAAGAAACATGTCAAAGACGATTTCAATGGAGAAAATATGAAATACGAAGATCATACTATTATTAACAAAGTTGAACGAATTTCGACTTCTAAGGTTTTTGGTATTGTTATACTCAGAAATATCTCCCTTGATAATTATTTCAGATGTCCATTCGCGACGGAGGAAACACATTTTTCATGTATTTCCCCCCTGTGCCCCCACTGAAGCAAAAACTGACAGCTTAACAACTGTTTTGAGAAGCTCCCATGAAAACTTTCATTTCATACTCATATCGGCTACTTTCGATGAATTTTTTTTTGCAGGGCCACTCTCCTGTACTGTTATCATCGATTAATGGCCAATTTTTTCGAATCCTAGAATGGTTACAAAGCCTTTTTGCTAGCAGCTCTCTCCCACCTCTTTGACTTGTTTCGCTTATGAGCATTAATTGTAGGTACTCATCTTCAGTCATTCATTAAATTGAATCAAGTGTTCAAAGCATGAACCTTAAATGTTGAAGTTGGGAAAAAATAACTCAAAATTATTCAATCTTCGCATTTAAAACCACCACTATTTTGTTTTACGATTACTGATACCACTAGCTGAACCGATTCTCAAGGATATACATAACACCTATCATTCCTGAAATTTTCATGCAAATCCTAGCAAAGCTGTAGTGTCTGAGTCGGTAAAAAAGCGCATGTTGTTCTATAGCCATATGTTGCCATAGTAATAAATGCAGCGCATATTGTTCCATAGTAATACAGGAAAATTCAAACCGCTATAACTTCGCTAAATATGATTCAATCTTTATGAAACTTTCAGGATAGATCAACCTTATAAATAGACATCTACGTACTGAATTTTAAGGTTACCATTAAGATTTTATTTAAGAAAACATAAAATCGATAAGTCATACTGTTACTAACAAAGTTGAGTGAATAGCGACTTCTCACGTATTTGTTGTTGTTGTACTCACCAAGGCCTACATTCCTGATTTTTTTCAGATTTTTCGGCTGGAAGGTGTCCAATCGCGACGGGGGAGGACACAAATTTTTCGTGTATTTCCCCTCCCTGTGCACCCCTTGAAGCAAATTTTGCCAAACTAAGGCCTGTTTTGAAAAGTTCTCACCAAGGCCTTTCATTTGATACCCATATCGGCTACCTTCAATGAAATTTTTTTTTTGGGGGGTCACTCTTGCATATGGGGAGACCCCCATTAAATTCCTTATAAAATTTTTTTGTAGTTGAACTTTGAAGAGATCACCACTTTACACCTGCACCTGATGTTTCTAGCTTAAGTAGTTTCCGAGAAAAACTGCTGTGGCACACGGACGGACGGACGGACAGACTGGTCGCAAAACTAGTAGGGTTTTGTACAATTATTTTACAAACCCTAAAAATGTCGGGGATTTTGTTATTTGCGATGGTTCTACAAAAACATTCGCACTTGTTGAAGGTCTGGGCATGATGGGCGGTAAATTAACACCAGGACCCTTTGAAGTTTTCAGGGTTTCCACGGTATCACTTGGTCCGGTAGCCATTTTCAACAATTAATAGCGTCACTGAGAACTTTGTTTGCGTCAATTCTCGAAGAGATTCAATATCACATTAGAAATTCATCACTGCGGGGGCTCTGACCATACTCAGTAACAAAAAATATCCATAGTCAATAAATATATAAACTTTATTTTATAATAATAGTAAGCGATGCGTACAATATGGGGCCAGTAGAAGGAAGGACGTTGAGCGTTCGTGTATGAGTGAAAAGAGGAAATTATCACTTTTTCCTTAAAACGGTTACAGCGCTTCATTACAGTAGCGCTGAAATTCTATACGACACCTCAGCCATTATAGTCGTGTCGCTACATTACGCTGATAAGTGCTGCAGAGTATACGTCAACAGGTGAAATAGAAGAGATGTGAGGAAAGAAAATTCGAAGACAAGAACCAAATACTGCTGGCGATCATGCTGTCTCGCGGTCTTGATGGTACTTTGTTTTCTTTCTCTCTCTGAATTTGAGTTCTAAAATGAGTCTCCTGAGCCAATCTCAGCAGCTGCCAACAACTAAGCAAGTAAAGCGTGAACAATTGAATGAATATTTATCGCAAAACAAAACATAACTTACCAAGCACAGAATTTTGATTTACAAGCCGATGGGGTTAATAATGGCAATAATTTATTTTCTAAGGCTTTTGAAGGTAAATCCTGAATATTTACAAGTGAGTTTAGAACTAAGGACAAATTCACTAAGCGACGAAACTAACTTAAAGTTCGACCGCATAATGATACTTCAATTACTTCATAGTCCACAGGCGTCCAGGGCTGCCAGATCGAAATCGGCTGAAATACGTACAGTGAGGGAAAAGGGTGGGGGGAGGTAGTCAGAAAAAACGTATAAAAACGTATAGTCCTTTCTCTCTCTCGCACTCATGTAACACCCGGTAGTAGTAGTATATATATGTAGGATGTACTCTATAGAATGGTTTATCATCTCTCTCAGCCGATTATCTCTGCGAAATAAATTACATTTGAAACCACGGTTTTATTGTACTCACGCATTACATACATTATTTATCTTAAACAGACGACAAAATGTATTAATAACGACAATCAATAACTAAAACTTGACGTGAAAAAAATTTATCACAAAATACTCAACAAATAAATAAGACTATTGATTACAATCACACCTAGTAAAAAATAAAGCTTTGAATTGCCGGGTAATGTTATTAAATCACGTTTACTATAAAAATATATGGTTGTAAAATATGAAAATTAAAAAAAAAATATATACATTTACATGTTGGTCAAAAAAGCTCTTCGAGCAAAACTTGAGGATTGCATTTTATTTTAATTTTCTCAGAAATATCATATTTAAAATTATAATCGAGTAATTTTAATAAATCGGTGGGTTGTGGTGCAAACCATAAGCAATTGTTGCAATCAGATTTTTCAAAAGTGCTTTTTCACAAAAATTCCATGATTATGTGGATATATAATCAAGAATGGATGTGTGTCTATTGAGGGTATTGTATGATGATTGATTGAGAGCCTCATTCTAGGCACTATTCGAAAAACCTGAAACGAGTGAATCATTCCATGTTACATTCATCATTATTCAATTAAAATTGAAATAAATTTATTCAAATTTTCAACAAAAAAAGTGTTTTTGTTGTCAAAAAGTTTTATTTTCAACAAAAATATCGACAATAATACAATCATTTGTGATACATCGTTTTGCCAACTTTCTTGGAGAGTTCTTTGTAATTGAATTCATACGCTTTTTTGTTTTTCAACAAGGCAGACGTATGCAGTATACCTGTCAAAGTTTCCATTGCAAGGGCGTTGCGTGTTCTGGTCTTGTTGAGGTTGATATGGCTGAAGATTCTCTCGCAATTCGCTGAGAAATGAGGCAAAACACGAACTCTTCGGACAATGTCCGTTATCTTGGGGAATTCAAGTGTTCCATCGTGCAATTTGGAATTTGCAACTTTTTTCCAGAATCCTTCAAGGCTGATGCCGTGGTTGAGCTCTGCGTCGAATGTCACCAAAAGTAGGAGAAACTCCTCGTGAACTGCTTCGACGTCCATTTGCAAGAAACTTGCCACATCTGAGAGATTATTGAGATTCTTCAAAACGGATGGCTCCATGAAACCCAGGTGTTTCAGCGTCAGGACACTTGGTTCTTTGAATGGAAATCTTTTGTAGATTTCTCTTCCCAGGCCAATCAAAAATGCTCTGCATGTCATTCTGAATTCGTCAATTTTTTGAACTGGATAATTCTCTTTTAATTCTCTGAGTGGGGCCCAATGTTTTCGATTTTTTTCAGTTTGCGTGAAAAAGTGCGATTCTGGGTCTTGGATTTCCTCCAAATACATTCCTCTGACGTACTCTTTGTCCAAGTAGCAACTAATGAGTGCTTTGAAAAGAATCTCCATTTTTTTGTACAGTTCGTGAATTTTGGGCTTCTCTGCCTGGAATTCTTTGTTTTTCGCACATACAAGTGTCAGTGCAAATTTCAAAAATTGCAAAAACCACTTTGTGAAGGTTTTGCTCAAAACATTGAAAATGCGCTGAGCTTCCATGTTTTTGGGGTTCTGTGCATCGAACTGGAAGTACTCAAAAATATCATCGTATTTTAAGATGGTAATTTCAACAGCAGGCAGCAGGGATAACCATCTAATTGCGAACATTCGGAGTAACTTCTGTTCGGGAATATCCAGCAGTTTTTCAATTTCCCTCAGTTCATGTTGGCGTTTGCTTCTGTGTTTCAAATAGTTGTATAATTGAGACAAAAGCTCTTGAACTTTCCGAGGAAATAACTCAGAAGCCACGGAGACAGCTCGGGCCAGGGAATGACAGATGCATTTCATTATGAAGAGACAGGGGATCTCTTTGCGTAACAAGGCGGTGACTGACCTGTTGATGCCAAACATGACACTTGCCCCGTCGCTGGCGAAGCCCACCATATTTTGATGATAGTTGACACCGTTGTCTTCGAAAAATTTGACAATCAGATCATAAAGCCCTTGATGATCAGCTTGTGTGACCTGCCAAAAATAAAATAACTTGATAGAATAGATCGTTAACAAATTGACTTTTTTTTCCATTTATTGAAAACCAATTTCTCTAATAAAGTAATCAGATGCTTTTTTGTTTTTCAAAAAATTGTTCGTATATTTACGTCTATCATGTGAGAATGTCATGTAATTGTATATTTTTTTTATTTTTTAGATATTTATTTTGTTTTCATAAATTAATATAAACAGAGTAAAATTCAAATAAATAAGAAACAATAAAATACTGAAAAAGTTTTTTCATTGCCCATTATTATCTTTTATTTTTCTAGGATTTTTTATCCTCAATACCTATTTTGTTTTCATACATTCATAAACATAGACTTGATTTAAACACAAAAAAAGAAACAATAAAATATTTAAGATATTTTTTCATTTCACATTATTATCTTTCATTTTTCTAGCATTTTTTCTTCCTCAATTTTTTTTCAATGCGCTAAATTAATTTTTTCATTAATGCACAGCAATCTCTTATTATGAGAATTCACACGATTGTCTTTCTGATAATTAGCATTTTTATTACACCACAAAAAAGTCAAACATTGAATGAAACTCACCTCTAAAAGGGCCAGAAATTCATCAGTTACTCCGTCTTCACTGCTGTCCAAACGCACGCAGAGGACAAGGTGTTTGGAAGCGGAGATGTCTGTAGACTCGTCAATAATGAGAGAAAAGTAACTCTCTTCCTTTTTGACGATTATACGCTCCAGGTTCTGCTGGCCCATGACATTACGGATGAGATGAGTGCATTTAGTGCGATCGCAAGTAACCTGCCTCAAAGTTTCAGGTTTGCACTTGATGCTTTTGATGAGCTCTGTCAACTCATCCGAGATCGCTATTGGCAGGTTTTTTTTACAATGAAGGCAGCGATTTTGAGCGACACTTCGTTAGCCTCAAGGTTAGAGTCGGCCGCGTCTTGGAAAAATTTTGCCACAATACCCGCAGTTGCTTTGGTTTTTTCAGCAGCATCCTGCATGTGCGCAAGTTCGAGGTTTCTCGGCTGACTTGCACCATTTGCAGCAAAAAAAAGAGAGCCTGCAACACAAATTTATATTTCAAAACTAGACGTAAAAAATCAAATATTTATTTATCAAAAATGTTTTAAAGAACGAACATGCTGTAGATTTTGTACACCAGGGAAAATCTGCCTCCCACTTTGACGTATAATGCTGAAGATTTCTGAAACATTTATGAGTATGAGAATGTCTTATTTCAGAAAAAATTGATAATGTGGAAAAAAAATATTTCTCAATACCTTTTCCCTAATGCTTTTCGTTTGGACCTGTCAACACAAAAATTATCAACTTTTTAAACTGACAAGAAAACGAAAACAGATAATACGAAATACAGAATTTTAACTTACGTTCCCGTAGCAATTTCTTCTGTATCTGATTCTTCAGAATTTTCTTCGTCGTGATCATTTTCCATCTTGCACTTGAGTTTCTAGAATTTCGAGTGAAAATATTTATTCTCGACACTTGACAATGTAAAGTAAACAAAAACATATAAAACGATGTGAAGCAATGTGTGAACTATTGTGAATTAAACACTGCAAACACTCGATATAAAGCTGTATTATCACTAAAACCACAAAACCATAACTTGTGAAACCGCCGGTGTCTGGTATGTCAGGCTCAAATCAGGCATATACTCGTATATTATATGAATGCGAAATGCGAGAGGAAGAGAGAGAGGGAGTACCTTGGTTACATATCGCACCTTGGCAATAGTCGTCGGCGGTGAGAAAAGTCCGAAAATCCCTAGGAAGATGTAAAAAAGAACAGTTTTGTACCAAAAACGCATAAAAAACGTATTTGTCTGAAAAACGTATAAAAAAACGTAGCGCTCTCGGAAACCCCTGAAAAAAAGTATAATACGTTAAAAAACGTATATCTGGCAGCCCTGCAGGCGTCTTGTATTCTCGAAACATTGATCGTGTTACCAATATTGAATTTAAGCGGAGCAGCATATGTCAATTGGTAAATTACCCATTGACATACTCGTATGTGGCGTAAAATTAATAATAAATTTGAAACTTATTTTGTGCGACTGAAATTATTTGAGTGTTACGTTTCCGTACAAATTGCAGTTTGTTTACCGCAAGCTGAAGAATTGAAAAGTATCATATTAGGTTAAAGTGGGAGTAAATACCATGAGTTACAATATTTCGACTTGAGCGAGCTTTTCTTAACATGAATCCTTTGGAGTAAATAATTACCGTTGAAGTGATTGTTGTTTACTAATATCTGCAAAATGTAAGTCAAGAGTTATAGCCGTTGTTCCGTTAATCGAATTGAGCGATATCTATAGACAATGAAAAAATCATTACTTACCAATGTTACATACATTTAGCTTTTTGAAATCGCAAAATAAAAAATCCTTTTTTCCAGAATTTCGTTGTCTTTTTCTCTTTATAGGGCTTTGTACAAAAAAATTTGTTAAATGCCGTATTGAAATTGCCGTCAGTCCCAGCAAGCTTTCTCAGGAGCTAGAGAACGAACAGTCATCAAATCTATACTGCTCAGAAGTATCTCAGTAATGAAAATTTCATATTTGAAAAAAACGTTAAAGGCTTTCAAAGATGTTCTCCTCATATAAGGACATGATCCCTTAAACAAGCTTTTGCGTTGCGTCAAGTCTTGAAGACGTGTTTTAATATACGTTATTAAAATTGCAATACAGGTGAGAGGTTGGTGAGAGAAGCGGAAGACTACAAATTCTGTGAACCGCAAATTCTGAATAAAATAATGGAGGTAGTTCTCTACGAGTGCAACAGCAAAAAATTCCTCAGAAGTTGAAATTTGTTAAAATTCCCTAGCAATGAGTAGTTTTGTTAACACGCTTTTGATGGATTGACGTTCGCTGCAATTACTTCTACTTTGGCAGCATATTGCAGTGGACAAAAGGCACTACGATCGTTAAATCAATGGTGCCCATTCTGAAAACTACCATTGGAAATAAAGTATTCATTTAATTTTTAAATTAGACCATTACACGTTTTGATTTGATTACTGGATTATAGTTCAAGTGTGGCGTAGACCACGAAGTATTATTTTTAAATACTCGCCTAAAGCTGAAACAAGTGGTAACAAAGTCAAGTTAATTGGGCATAAAAGTACCAAAGAACGCACGTCTTTGCAGCGCGTGATCTTCGCATGGCGAAAAGTGAGGTGAATCAATAGTGCATGATTCTACGACGGCGGATCAATAAGTATTCGTATTAGACGATAGAGGGCGTTGTTGAGGAAAGTCATTCAAAAAGTCTATAACATGATTCTCACTGAAGCCTAGTATGGAGTTCAAACGGAATTCCGTTCAGCATTTTTCAATTCTGTGTAGAATAGTGGAGAAAAGTAAACAGCTGAGAAAAAGAGCGCAAATTTGTTTAACGGAGTTTGATGTGATTCGAAAAAATGTTTGATCTGAAAAAATGGATAAAAATTTAGTAAATTTATCAATTTTGTGTGGTGCGTATGCAGTGGCAGAGTTGCAAAGTAAAAAGAAAATTAAGAAAAGCCGGTCAACGAGAACGAATCCATACCTTGCCGATAGGAAAAGTAAAGGAAGATTTGTTAAGGATGTAAGCAGCACTTGTAACTAATGTCCTATAATTATACTAATTATGTAATTTTTTACAGTTTGAAGACTTACAAAAACAGGCAAAGTTTCTTAGAAAACTTTCATGTAGATGTTGAAACATTTAACAAAACTTTTGCGGACCTGGAGCCTTACTTAATTGCTAAAAGAAACACTAGGCCAGACGAAAATATAAGTCCGAAAGAAAAATTTGCTGTTGTTCTCAAGTATGTTTTAAATATTGCGTCTTGATTTACCTCCTCATTTCAATGTTTGTTTTTTATTAAAGATACTTCGCATCTGGATCTTTGCAGAGACACGTAGCATCAATTTACAGGATCAGTAAACAACATATAGGAAGCATAATTGATGATGTTTGTTATGCTTTATGTTCCGCTTATAAGCCATATGTTCCGCCTATGAATAAGAAACAATTGATTGAATTTGCAAATGAATTCAATCGACGTTGGCAATTCCCCAATTGTATTGGAGCTATTGATGGGAAACATGTTGCCGTAAAAGCTCCACCTAGAGCGGGAAGTTTAATTCACATAAGTAAAACAGTTCAGGTATTGGGGTATGTAAATACGTTCATAATTACTTAATTTCAGGGCTTTCATTCTCTTCTTCTTATGGCGGCTTCTGACGGAGCATACAAGTTCAGTTATCTTGATATTGGGGCTTACGGCAGTGAAGGTGATGCAAACGTATTTTCCCAATCTAAATTTGGACAAGATGTACTCCAGGATGCAATTGACTTTCCGGAGGATGGCACCATAAGTGGAGTGAAATTGCCTTTTTTTTCGTTGCTGATGATGCTTTCCCTTTATCGAAAAGAATAATTAAGCCATACAGACGAACAACAGGATTATCAGACGAAGAGTTTATTTTCAACTACAGGTTAAGTAGGGCTCGAAGATGTGTAGAAAATGCGTTTGGCATTTTGTGTTCAAAATGACTATGTCTAAGAAGAACAATGCTATGTTCTCCAGACAGAGCTCAAAAAATAATTACAGCCTGCTGCTTACTTCACAATTATTCAATGAGCAACCACAAAGCAAGCTATTGTCCATCAAACTTTGCAGATTACATTGATGATAATGAGTCCTTGATTGAAGGAGAGTGGAGGAAAAATAAATAAAAACTCAATGATTCCTTGTTTGGAAATTAATTGCATCGCATAAGGGAAGGCAAGTTGATATTGGCAATTATGTAAGAAATACTCTCTAAAACTATGTTAACTCATCCGTTGGATCAGTATCATGGCAAAGTCGTGCATCTTTTGTAAAATAAGTTATCTTATTTGGAATAGACAGACAGCAATGTCTTGAAAATAACATATTTGTTGAGTTTCATTTTTAAAATTAAAAATTTTTCGCATTCACTAATAAATTTTTTATTTAAAGTTTGTATTTTATTTCTGAATACATTCTAATTTAACATAACTGATTTTCAGTTTGCTTAATTTTTGTATACAAAATTTTTGTTAATTCAAAGTTCACATCTTCAATCATTTCTGATGGCAACTTCTGCAGCATCTTATCCAGGTTTGCCCACAGCGAATGATACACGAGAGGCACCTGTGGAAGTGCTTCGGTTGGTTCCTGCATTTCTACAAGTTTTTCAATGCAGTCAGCGATCCGACCTGCATTGTCAAACGTTGTAGAGGTTGAAGTTGACGAACGTTGAATCTGTTCAAAGTAAAATATTTTGTAAAGTTTTTTTTACGTTTAATTATTTAATTAGGAAATTTATACTAACGTATGAATAATTCGACACTTTGGAGCTCCCACTGTCGTTATTTGATTCGTCCAAACTGGTTGTGGTGAAAGTTCTGAAAATAAATCATGATTTGCATGGGAAAAATTATTCTTCAAAACATAATATACACCTTCTCCTTTTGGACATATTTGGAAGGAAATCTAAATCTTTAGCATACTCCTAGTCTTCCGCTTGATCATCGTCAAAAGCTGGTTGACTCAGTTGCACACCTCCTGCATCTCCAGATTTTGTCTTAAGCTTTGACTTTGCATGGTACCGTTTGCTTTCACGCAAAGAAGTCCATGCTGCTTTACACCCTTCAACTTGAAAAACAATATATTTGTAATAAACTAAATGCAAAATATATGGAAAATTACTTACAAGGCTTCCCCAGTTTTTTGCTTATCCCCTTTCAAGCTTTACTAACAGCATCTGCTCTTGAATGCAACTTATTTGATAGGTCCCATACTACGTTATTTTTACGTACTTCTGCTGCCAGTGCATGCTTTTCGTCACTATTCCTTGAATTCTTCTTTGTTTTTCTTCGTTTGGGTGAGGCTTTGCTGTAAGCATTTAAAAAGTTTAGGAAAAAAATTCAATAAGCAAACTAATTTTCTGCAAAAAATGAAAAGCTGCTTGGTTTATTTAGTATTTACCTTAATTTGCCTTCAATGACAGCTGAGGTTGAGGATCCGTCTATAGTTTTTTCATTGTCCTGCATTTGGGCACTACGGAAACGTTAAAAAAACAAAAAAAAACAATATTAATACTTCCAAACGTATATAACTTACCTTGGAATAGCGCAATCTGGTATTGGCTCTTCGATTAAATACGCCTCTTCAATAAAATATTCCTCCATTTTTGGTTTTCTATAAAAGTAACACATCAAAACAAAAGATATCTAAAATCACATAATGAAATTATTTACCTGAGTATGAAAACCAGCAAAAACTATTTTAATCCAAAGCCAAACTGAAAATTAAACAAACATTTCAAAATACATTAAGTACTTCAAATCACATTTCAAAATTACCTACTTGATAGCGATAACTGTCAAAATTAACAACCCAACACCACGGAATAATTGATTGACTATTTATTCCGTTTGTAGCGACCTCCGGAGTTCATCACCGAGTTACTACTGGCGCCGACGTCGCTTAGAAGACACCTTATGCATCTTGTCATTCTCGATCTCTGTCTGTGACAAGCCGCCAAGCCATTGACAACGAAACTCAGACGCGCTCATCATAAAGTCGAAATTATACAATATTGTTTTTATGTGTTAATTAAACAAGTTTGTCCATTAACTGTTTTCGTTGTTATTTCCACATCCCAACAACTAGTGACCCCTAAATCAAACGGACAAGCAAGCAGCAAGTTAATTACGCAGAAACAAAATCAACGTTTTTTGGAGGAATCGACCAGCGGTCTGGTTTGCCAGACTCGAGGCCCAATTTCGTAATCACCGCATTACGAAGGACGACCAGAAATTCGACAAAGCCATAGAAGAGCTGGATTCGGAGATTTTAGAGCAAGTCGCCGACATTATTGAGAAACTCCCGGCGGAAAACAAATACGAAACGTTTAAACAAAGAATACTTAGCACGTTCGCAATGTCTGAAGAGGCGCAAAATAGGGAACTACTGGCTGGCCTCGCGCTGGGTGACCGGACGCCGTCCCAACTCCTTCGGGTGATGCGCATCAGGGCAGCCGACCGAATTTCCGACAGTTTTCTGAAAACAATGTGGCTCCAACGACTTCCCGTAAATGTGCAACAGATTGTGAGCATAACTGAAACGTCTGACCTGACCAAACTTTCCGAAATGGCAGACAAAATTCTAATGATGCACGAGCCATGAAACATCGCAGCCGTTTCTTTGCCATCCACGCAAATTGGCGTGGGAAAGGAGCTAGCTTTTATAAGAAAATCGTTGAAAAAAATTCAACGAAGTCGATCGCAGACTCGAAACTCTGCACCATTCCGAACCCGTTCCCCTTCGCAGAAAAAGGAGAATCCGTCTTGGTGTTATTACCACAACACTTACGGTGAAAAGGCGCGACGATGCCGCGACCCATGCACTTGGCACGCAGATCGACAAGCAAAAAAACTGAGTGCGCTACAGTCAAATACGGCGGTTGACAGTAGAAGCGCACCACTAAGCCGACTACACGTTTTCGACAATGCATGGGATTAAATTTCCTCATCGACACAGGCGCAGATGTCTCTGTTGTCCCTCGACAAAACAACCAACACAAGTGCAAACCGACGCCGCGAATGGAACGACCATCAATACATATGGCCTTAAAACGCTGACATTAAACCTGAACCTGCGACGAGCGTTCACCTGGAAGTTTTGGATTGCTGATACCACACGACCGATCATTGGTGCTCATTTTTCGAGACACCACGCATTATTGGTGGATATTAAAAACCACTGTATATGAGACCCCGAGACTGAAAGAACGTCGAAAGGAACTATCAGTGAATATTAGTACTCGGGAATCGCATTCATTGCAAACACATCGTGTTATGAGAGTCTTTTAAAAGAATTCCCTAACGTTCTCAATCCAGTGCAGCAAACAGCTATAAAAAACGAAGTTCGCCACTACATCAAAACGACTGGCCCGCCTGTAGCGGAAAAACCTCGACGCCTCACGCCAGAAAAATTAGCTATCGCGAAAACAGAATTTGCATTTATGATGGAAAAAGGGTTCTGTCGCCCTTCAAAAAGCTCTTGGGCAAGTCCCTTGCACCTCGTTCCGAAACAAGATGGTTCATGGAGACCATGCGGAGATTACAGACGATTGAATGCAATTACGAAGCCCGACCGCTATCCGATGCCCCACATACAAGATATTACCGCCGGATTGGAAGGAAAAAAAATCTTTTCGAAAATCGACCTGTTAAGAGCGTATCACCAAATCCGGGTAGCTGAACAAGACATCCCAAAAACGGCGGTGATTACGCCTTTCGGGTTATTTGACTTCACAGTAATGACATTCGGATTACGAAACGCTGCCCAATCCTTTCAAAGGTTTATGAACGAGGTACTTCGAGGACTGGACTGTTGCACTTGCTATATTGACGACATTTTGGTGGCATCGGAAATTAAGGAGCAACATTTACAGCACCTCCGATTATTATTTGAGCGTCTCGACAAATTCGGCGTGGTGGTCAACGTGGCCAAATGCGTATTTGGAACGAGCGAAATAGAGTATCTGGGTTACAGCATAAATCAATTCGGAATAACGCCACCGGTTTCACGGGTGGAAGCCATTAAAAACTATAGACGACCCAACACCGTGAAAGAGCTACGAAGATTTTTGGGAACGCTAAACTATTACCGTCGTTTTATCCCAAAAGCAGCGGACTTACAAGCGCCGTTAAACGACTTACTATCAAACGTAAAAACCAAAGACATTAACTGGTCAAAAGAAGCCGACGCAGCATTTAACAAATGCAGGGATTCTATCGCGAGCGCAACATTGCTCGTTCACATTCGAACAAAAGCACCCATAGCACTGGTAACAGACGCATCCAGCGTAGCAGTCGGTGCAGTGCTGGAACAAAAACACGGTGACAACTGGGTACCCATAGCATACTTTCAGCGAAAACTTTCAAACGCAGAAAAACGATACAGCACATACGACCGGGAACTGTTAGCTGTCTACGCCAGCATTCGACATTTCCGACACATCCTTGAAGGTTCGGATTTTGTGGTGAAAACCGATCATAAACCATTAGTTTATGCCTTTCATCAGAGAACTGACAAAGCGTCACCGACACAAAGCAGACAGTTATAATTCATCTTACAACTCACAACCAAAATTGAGCATATCACTGGCGAAGCTAATATAGTGGCAGATGCTCTATCTAGATTGGAGGCGATCTCGATGCCATCAAGGATTGACATAAGACTCTTAGCGGAAGAGCAAGCTAAAGATAGCGAGCTACGACAATGGATTTCACCAAACCAGACATCATTGCAATTAGTTCCAGTATTACTAGACAACCATTCGATATACTGCGACACTTCTACGAAAGTAGCCAGACCATTCATTCCTGAACCATTGAGGAAGACGATCTTCGACACTTATCATCGCTGTGCCCACTCCAGCAGCCGAGCAACTCTCAAAGCTATTAAAAGGAAACTAATTTGGCCCAACATGAACCGAGACATACGACAATGGTCACGCATCTGCATTAATTGCCAACGGTCAAAAGTTGGTAGACACGTGATAAAAGAATTTCAACCATTCAGGGTACCGGGCGAACGCTTCAAACATGTCCACCTAGACATCGTAGGACCTTCAGCGCTGTCAAAAGGTTACAGATACTGTTTGACCATGTTGGATCGCTTCTCGTGCTGGCCCGAAGCGATACTCATCTCGGACCAAACAGCTGAGACGATCGCAAACACATTTTATTCAAATTGGATCTCACGCTACGGAACACCTCTGGTAATTACCACTGACCAAGGAACGCAATTCGAATCATCTTTATTCAACGCTCTTGGAAAACTACTTGGGTGCCAGCGAACTCGCACTACTCCGTACGATCCAGCATCAAACGATGCAATCGAACGGTGGCACCGCTCACTAAAGGCAGCAATTATGTGCCACGAAGACAATCCTCAGTGGACCGACGTCCTTCCCACCGTCTTAATAGGATTATGCAACAGTTTTAAGGAAGACCTCAATTCTTCTTCAGCCGAATTGGTCTACGGTACGACCCTACGATTACCAGGAGGGTGGTTTGCCGATTTCAACACTGAAAAATGTGAGCCGCACATATTCGTTAGAAAAATCCGACAACATATGAAGGAGCTACGACCAAGGCCTATAGAGCATCGCACAAACAGGACCACATTTATACATAAAGACCTTCACTCCTGCTCTCATGTGTTTGTTAGGGTAGATTCTGTAAAGAAATCACTAACACAACCATACACAGGACCGCATCGAATCATCGAACGACTATCAGCATCCGTTTATTCAATAGACCTAAATGGCAGGAAAGTCAATATTTCCATTGAGAGACTGAAACCAGCATATCCCACGACTGACACAGAGAACCCAGTAACATCGACATCATTAAGTTCATGATCGACGACAATACCGGTTTCACAACCGACATTACTCGCGCCTACCAGTCAGCCGAACGTTTCGAACAAATTAAGTCCAGAACATAATAAGACAAAGAAATCAGTTTCCTGGTCACAGCCATTAGAACGAGTACCAACGCCTCAAACGTCTCTAGCATCGTCATCGAATCTACAACGACAAGCAGCATCGAGCCCAATTAATACACCGATCAATCCACGTCCATCGCATATACGAAAAACTTATTTGCCGCATTCATCGAAATGCTTAAGTCAACCAATCATAAATAATGGTTGAACGTCATCAACAGTTTCTCGACGACAGCCCCATTCAGGAGGGAGTATTGTAGCGACCTCCGGAGTTCACCACCGAGTTACTGCTGGCGCCACCGTCGCTTAGAAGACACCTTATGCATCTTGTCATTCTCGATCTCTGTCTGTGACAAGCCGCCAAGCCATCGACAACGAAACTCAGACGCGCTCATTTATGATGAGCGCGTCGAAATTATACGATATTGTATTTATGAGTTAATTAAACAAGTTTGTCCATTAACAGTTGGCGTTGTTATTTCCACATCCCAACACGTTCATAAATGTACGGAAATATGTCTCCAAATTTTCGCAGAGCCACCTCGTGTAGAATTGCAGCACTTATGTATTACCAAATGCTTTCCGTACGAACTGCGTACTATGAAACAAGAAGTGCACGGAAAAATTTGCTAAACGGAACTCCGTGCACTTTTGTTCCATGTATTTTATATGGGAAACGAAATTCCGTTTGAACTCCATACTAGGCCTGATTGACGAACGAAAGTGCGCGAAGTAGCCGAGGTCGTAGGTGTGTCGACCGGAATGGCAATTAAAATTTTACATGATAAGTTGGCGATACAAAAATTTTCGGCCCAATGGGTGCCGCCGTTGCTCGCGGTAGACCACAAGTAGCTGCTGCTGATAACTTTGGAGCAGTGTTTGGAGCAATTCAAGTTAAATTTGAAGGAGTTTTGCGTTAAATTGCCACCGTTGATGAAAATTGGATTCATCATTACACGCGAGAAATTAAGCAATAGTCAAAAAAGGGATTTATCCCGGTGAAACTGCTCCAAAGAAAGTGAGAATGGTCCGATTGGCCGGAAAGCGATTTTTTGGGATGCGAACGGCGTCGTCCTCATAGTTTTTTTTTTAGAAAAAGGGTGAATGATCACTGGAAAATGCTACAGTGAGTTATTGGACCGATACGGCCGTGTTTGGTGAAAAAGAAGGTACTGTTTCACCATGATAACGCACCAGCACATTCATACGGAGTTATTGCCGCCAAACTGCATGAATTGCGTTACAAGTTTGTACCGCACCCTCCGTATTCACCCAACCTGGCTCGTGGGAAAGAAATTCAGATCAAACAAGGAAGCCATCACTGAGAAAGAGGCGTATTTTGGAGAGTTCGACAAATTCTACTTTTTGGAGGGGTTAAAAAAATGTGGGAGAAGTGTATCTTCCTAAAAGGGGACTAAATTAAAAATTAATTTTTTTTTTAATTGTGTCTTCATTTCTAACACGGGTACTTATAGAACCGCCTTCGCATATGCGTGAAACTATTGCCTAGAACAGAATTAACAAAAACCGCTTCAGTCGCGACCCTGCCTTCCTCAGTGCCAGTGTCAACACCAGGAGGCTTTTCTCCACCAGTGCTCGTGACATTAATTTGTGACCAATCGCTACTTTCCGTATGACGGTGATTGGATTGAGGTCTATTGCTATGCCCACTTACGTGTAAGTAAGTAGTAACTTTAAGCATATCATTTCTTTTGAAAATAATGAAACATAAGTGCAAAAGTTATATTTGACACTCTTTGTTACACTGATTGTCGTAGTGTTTCATTTGTACTTAATTTAATGATAAAAAATAAACCGAAAACTATTAAACCTAAACATAAGCAGTAAACTTGTTTCGTTTTCTTTGTCTTTCCTCCCTTTAACTACACCATATCTGATCAAACATATTTAAATTTATTCAAACATTACTATCAAATGATATCCATTATTGAAGTACCACCAAGTAATTTATTACACTATTTGCGTTGGTGTAAATATTGCGAAAAGTACTTTTTCCAATTCATTGGCACATAAACAAACAAATCCTTATCATTGGCGGCGCTGTGTAACATCATACTTCACCTCGAAAGCATCATCGCCTCTAAAACTTGCTTGCTGTGCTTCACCACATGATTTAATTGTTTAATTATGTGATTTGCGTGCAATTTAATAGCACATTAATTGGTAGCAATAAATTTTTCTGTAAAGCACTAAAATATTTTCCCTTATCGAAAGCAAATTTTTCCAAACAATTTCCCTTCGACCGCATCAGAATTGGCTGTATGTGCAGAAATGCGACTCCAACCCCCCATCATCGATGTTTTGTGTTGTGTACGCCATTTGAATACAATATCCTGAACTTCCTGACCCAAGTCCGGCATACTCGTAAAAGCTCGTTACCGTGGTAATTCGTTACATATTTAGAAAATGAGAATATAATCAAATATGGCGAGACCACGACTGTTTTCCATCCACGTTAATTCATTCAATCACCGAAAATTTATTTATTGTCCGGAGTTAAATTTTAATTTTTATTCGATTCATTATAGTGCGTGATTATTTCAAATAATAATGCATCAATTAAATTCGTTGGAGTGCTTCTCCACCTCTATTGTTTTTACCATAATTTTAATTACAGATTATACTCATGTATGTAGCAGGTTAACATCATTACGCCCACACATATTGCATTGCGGCCAGAATATTTTCGAAATTTATTGCTACATCTGGTGATGAAATGATTTTAATGAGTTCAAAATCGCATATTTATGGTGGAAGCGAACTATTGATGGTTTCACTTGGTTGAAATTCACAACATGTTTGGGTGTGTATTCATATTGAGCTTTTGAATCAGAATTATGTAAAGAGTGTAATCTTGATAAAAGCAAAAGCTTCCTGGAGTTAAAATTATCATCTTATGTAAATGCCTTCAACAAATAGGCAATACTATGCGAAAGGGGCATTAAAACAAGTTGGGTAGACAGACCTATGCTCATATCAGAAGGGTTTTGTACCCAACTTCTCAGAAATGCAGTCACCAGCAACGTATAAAGTCAAGAAATATTTCAAAGAGATGTGCACGCTTAGAAGAAAGTCCATTGTTTTTCTGTTTTCAACGGTCGCCATTTTGTCGCAAACCAACAAAAATCACTCAAATTATAAATTCCCAAAAATAATAATGTTATTGACCTTATTTTAAAAATTTCAAGAAGATCAAATCAAACAGCTGTGACTGATTACATGGAAAGTCCATAAAATACCAAAATCATGTGTTTTTGTTGTTGTAATTGGAGAAATTTCAAATGGCTATAACTTCCGTGTATATCATTCGATTTTCATCAAACTTACAAAGTTAAAGGACCTTTTGTAGGACTACTTAAATATTAAATTTCGTTTAGTTTAAAGGTACCTATACGATTTTATTGGGGAAAATGTGAAATTCGAATATCATACTATAATTAACAAAGTTGAGCGAATTTCGACTTTTAAGGTATTTGTTGTTATTGTACCCATAAATATCTACCTCCATAATTTTTTCAGATTTTTCGGATCACAGGTGTCCAATCGCGAGAGGTGGGGACACGACATTGTCGTGTATTTCCCCTCCCTGTGCGCCCCTCGATGCAAAAGCGTCAAATTAAGACATGTTTTGAAAAGTTCTCATTGAAACCTTTCATTTGATACCCATATCGGCTACCTTTGATGATTTATTTTTTCGGAGGCCACTCCTCTAGACCCTCCTTAAATAACTTTTAAAAAATTTTTGCAGTTGAACTTTGAAGAGAGCACCACTTTACACCTGCAAACAAAATTTGATGTCTTTAGCTGCTATGACACACGGACGGACGGACAGATGGACAGACAGGCCGTGATTTTAGTAGGATTTTGTAAAATTATTTTACAAAACCCCTTCAAAAACAAGCCGTGTATTTCCCACAATTTTGTTGGATTGAAACGGCAAAGCACCCCGAGTCATAGTAAATCGTGAAAATTTTTGTCAAATGTTGGATTACGCTACGAGTACTGTAATGGCGGTTTTCCACTAAATGGACCAAGCATAAACAAGACCCCAACTCGTTTCGAATAAAACAAAACTGAAACTTTTCACAAACCTTTTGAAGATTGGTGTGTTTTGTGAGAGTTTGAGTTTTGTTTTTCGACAGGTATCACGCCTGCAATAACTCTTACCGCCGAACCAGAGACTGTTGGATACGAAGATGCAATCCTCAGTGCTCCTCTTCTCTGTTCCTGTGCCAACCGTTTTCGGTTTACCACCTTACCGAGAGCGTCGCTCCATACTTCTGCTCCGTACAGTAGCATTGACTCTACAGCACACATCAAGAGGCGTGTTGAAGGTTGTGCATATATATCTTAGCACTGTACTGGAACTATAGGTACTTTTCACATTCTAGTATTGTACTGGAGTGTAATTTGTGCGATAAGGAAAACCACTTATGGCGATAGAAAGAAACCTCCTTAAATCCCTTCAAAGTCAGAGTCAAAGTCGAAAGCGCTTTATTTAATACCAATCGTTATAAATTTTTAAAAGAACATAAAGCAAATTCCAAACAATAAAACTATAAAAAAACTTAACGGCCCAAATGGCTCTCTAAATTTATACGTTATCAGTTAAACACATTTAATGAAAAAAATACACTAGCAAATTTAAATTAATTAAAATTATTACATATTTTTTGATTCAATTGGAAAAAGGAGAAAAAACCAACCAGCATTATTCAAAAATTACTTATACTACTAACACAACAATGAACTTATATCCTATACCTAATATGTTACACCCTAATTCTAAATAAGTTCAATCAAAAAAATACGTTACCTTATATTGAAACCTATACCTAATTTATAATACAAATAAACGACAACACTAGATGTAGCAATAATGAGATGAATCTGAAAAACTAAGGAACGAGAAAAAGCACAAAAACAGAAAATAAACACGAATAATTTAGACATTGTCATTCAGCCACCAATACCTAAATTGTTCCATCTCAGCTCGACCAGCCTCAACGAATCTAGCAAATGAGTATCTCCATTGGAATTGTTGGTCTCATGAACTCAGATCCGGAGGATATTTTATCTTCTTATCGGTGGCCCGTCAGAATCAAAAACATATCGATTCATGTCCAAATACACGAATGCTTCTGGAGGAATGAAGCCAGTAGTGAGGCAAGTCATAATATACCCGTCTGAAGGGTGGAACGGCTGTGAAATCCAAGGGTTTTCACCCACAGTTACAGATCTTGCGATATGATTCCGAAGAAGTTTCAATATGAAGATATCGACTCTTGTCACTTGAGCGGTTTTATAAATTTTTCTGTTCGATATATAGTGCTTCCAATCCATCTCAGGCTTTCTGTACAAACCAGTACATGCACGAAGACATTTTCTTTCGAAAACTCTTAATCTTTCTATTGTACTAGCACTCTGGTTGTACCAGATCTGACATCCATATATCAAAACTGGCCTAACCAGGGTCTTGTAACAAATAACTTTGACTTTTTGATCAATGTATCTGGAATGAAAGAGTCGCCGAAGAGCCATGACTACTTTTAGTGCTTTACTGAGCATGATTTTGACATGTTCAGTATAGTACAGATACTGATCGAGATGAACACCGAGGTATCGAACACAGGATTTATGTGGAACTCGTTCTGAACTAGCCTCGCCAGCCATAATGTGGAAATCCTTCCAATTACGTTTCAGGTCTTGACTGGCCCCCTGCAGCGTTGTCCAAAACAAAATTGTTTCGCACTTCTGCGCATTGATTTTCATTCGCCAATTGTCGGTGTAGAGCTGCACATCATTAAACAGTTTTTGAAGATTGCCCTGAACTATTGTAGCTTTTCGGTCTGCCGTATAGATGATCAGATTATCAGCAAACGCTGCCAACGATCGCGTTGGCGAGACATTAAAATCAAAGCTGTTCAATAGCTTGCGAATGAATATTGAGAAAAGCAGAGGCGCAGTAACTGTTCTCTGTAGCTGTAGACCATTCAAGGCCTTGAATTCGCGCATTGTCGTCTGATTTCCATCAGTTACAAGAAATGATTTCCCGTATAACATATTACACATCATGGCGACAAGGTGTCTGGGGAACCTGTCCTGAAGAAGTTTGAAAACTAGTCCATCTAACCACACCGTATCGAAGGCTTTCTCCATATCAATGAGACATGCTCCAACACATTCTTTGTTGTTTAATATCCAACAGATGTCTGAGGTTACTTTCGTTATTGCATGTATGGTCGAATGCCTGGCACGAAAACCAAATTGGCATTTCGCCATCAACTCATATTTCTCAACGTGGGCGTTTAATGCTCTGTTGAGTATCACTTCAAACACCTTGCTGATGTTAGGCAGCAAACCGATTGGGCGATAGCTTTTAGGGCGTGAAGATTCTTTTCCTTTCTTCAAGATCGGAAATACCTTAGCCTTTTTCCACTGATTTGGAAAATATGAATTGTTCAACATGTTGTTGAACAATATACAATAATTCCTAATAGCAACCTCAGGCAAATGTTGGAGAACTATGTTTGGAATACCATCAGTACCACCACATGATTTCTTGTTGTTTATTCTGTGAAATATGAAACACAAGTCTTCATAGCTGACAAAATAATCAATAAGATTCAAGCTCGGTATGAGGTCAGATGTTAATGTTTCATCGAAATGAAGAATTGATTGGCCGTTCAGGCTTGATTTGAAGTCGAAAACTTTTGCTTCGACGAACTCTGAAACTATTTCATTCCCTCTCTCAGGGTTTGGCAAATGAACCAATTCAAAATGTGTTCCAATCAGGACAAGTTTCTGCAATCCATCACATATAATCCTGTTTTCATTCCTATCCGGAGTCGTACTATCAATTTCGATACCAGCTCTATCGAGAAGATTTATCTCATCACTAGCGACTTCAAGATTCGATACCTTCACTCGAGACTTCTTGCAGAATAAGCTATTCACTTTCACGAACACGCCGTCTGGGTCCTGTGGGCTAATACCCCTCAATTTTTCCGCCCATTGATTGCTGACCTCACTCCTGAAGTATGACCGGATTAAGTTCCGGACATTCCTGAGATGTAATTTCAACAAAGACAACGAGGGATGGTTATAGCCCAAAAATCGTCGATAAATATTGTTGACGCGTGTGAGAAGGAGGCTTTTCAATCTTTTCAACCTTGCAATGGTTGGTGTTTCATATCCTTCCATATTGTTTCAATGTTTAATCTTGGGAACAACTTTCTCAATCGTTTCCAACGTCAGCTTCTCTAACTTCAACAAATAGAGATCTATTTCATCGTCAGTTAGATTTCTGTCATTTGGAACCATTGAGCAAGCGTTGCCATCATCAGAAGGGGGACATTGCTTCTGATACTCCCGATTAAACTTCTTTTGAAACTTTCCCCAGTCTGTTTTTTTGAAATTCAACCGATGGTTTTCATGTTGAACTGGAATGAGGAAGAAATCATCCCTTTGATGATTGATTTCCATTATGATTGCGTTATGGTCGCTATCGTAAGGAAGCACCTGCAGTTCCCGTTGAGGACTATTAAAGCTGAATTCAAGTCTTGCGTCAGCAATGCAGAGGTTCAAATATGAATTTGTCCTAGTGTATGTTGGGAACTCCGACCCATATAGGTTGCACCTGTATTCAATTTGGTTCTCTGTTATCCATGATTTCAGGAATACACCTCTTGGATTATTGGTGGCGTTTAGCCATAATATATGCTTGGCATTCAGGTCACCGGCAAAAATATAATAACTACCAGCCTGTTCAATTTGAGTATTTGAAACAAGGAATTGAGTTCCTCCTTGAACTTGAGAACATTTTGACCAATTGCATAGGCAGAGATAACGAAGAGGTTTTCCCCACCTGGCAGTGAAATTTTGATGACGGACACTTCAAGAAATTCAAAGTTTTTGAATTCGACTTTTTCAATATTTTGGAAACAATAGGGTCTTCTAACCAATATCCCGGTGCCACCACCCCCATCACCTATTACCGTATCGTTTCTTACGAATGCAAAATCTTTGAATTCCATGGAATGCCATGAATTGAGGTGGGTTTTAGTGAGAAGTATGATGTCAGGCTTTTGCTTAACAACAAATTCAAGGAGATAATCACGTCGATGTATAGCAATGATAGAGTTGACGTTGATCGATATGAGGCGAAGCCTATCCATGGGAATATGACTGGATGACAAGTTATTATTAGGCATTTGAAAGACCGAAACGCTGAAAAGCAAAGTTAATTTTTGAATCTTGTTTGTCGATTCTCTCCGATAAAGAATTAAGTTGCTGGTAAATTTTGAGAAGCAGCTCATTATTACCACTTACATTATTTACATTATTTCCAGCATTTTCTGCTGGTCCTCTAGCGGCGAGTGCAAATGATACTCCGGCCTTGACGAAGTTGGAAGGTATGATATTACGGTGTACTTGTGTTTGCTTTGGAGCAAATTTAACTTTTGAATTTTGATATCGGCAGCATTCTCGATATGATGCTGGGTGACCAAAAACACCGCAGTTAACGCAGTATAATTTTTCTTTAGGCTCCGTCTGAGCCAATTTGCACTCACCGGGAGCATGAACGTCTTTGCATTTAACGCAACGATAGTGCATGGCACAATTGGCAGCCGAATGTCCAAATCTTTAACACCGATAACACTGCTTGACTTCTCTTTTCTGGAGGCGTTCCCACCTCACCACTCTGAAATTCAAGTACCTTATTTGTTGAAGGGCACTTGGACTGCTCTTATTTGCAATTTGTACCAGGTAAAGTGGTAAATTCTTCCTTTCTATGGTCGACCTTCTTGTCGCAAAGGCTTTGACTGAAACAAAATCAATATATGATGCAGCCTCCTTGGGCACCTGAAGAAGATCGACCGTATCCTCTCCGCTGTCGAAACCCTTTAACAAGAAGGTCTGATTCTTTTCACTTTTTGGGGTATAGGTGAAGTTTGGAACCTCCCCAGAAATCAGCGCATCTTTGGCTGACTTGAAATCAACCAGCGATTTCGTCCTTATTGTTGATTTTTCGGCATTAACTCTTTTGATCTCGAAATTGGCCAGTTTATTTTCGGCTGCCAATAGCCGAACTATATTTTTCCCGGTTTGTCCGAACACGTTGATTGGCGGAATTTTTTCTGTCTTGTTGGAAGCTTTTTCAGAGGAACCAGCAGAACTGCGGGCTGGTTTTTTCTCTTTATTTTTGTTCTTTAAATATTCAATAAAATTAACGTCATTATCTTGATTAAAATTACCTCCGATGTTTTCTTCGATTTCCATATCTTCGGTTAATCCCTCCAGCGCTGCAAAATAATTTTGGCTCTTGTTGGTGCCACCAGCACTTAGAACTTCCTCTGGATTTACTTGCTTTGTACTTTTCTTCGGCTTTGTTACCTGTTGCCATTGATTTTGTGGCTGCGTCTTTTGAGGCTTCATCCCTTTCTTGAAGAGATCCTTGAGAGACTGTATCCCTTGCCTTAGTTCATCATTTTCTTTCTGCAATTTGGCCATTTGTTGATTGTCCGCTATTATTTGTAGCTTGCACCCTCCATATGCGGAGTTTTCTTCATTATGTTTTCTTTTGGTGATTATCGCCAGTTTTGTATTCGTCGTTTCCCCAGGTTGCCCCAACGGTGGGAAGCCGTCGGGCGAAATTTTCTTTGTGAATTTGTTTTTCGTTACCAATCGAAGTAAAAATATTCGATAGAAATTTCCTGAGTCGATTACTTCGACAATATAAGATTTTTTCCGATAAAAATTAACTGCGGACTAACGTTTTTAAAAAAATAATTTAATTTTTGAAAACTTTTGACTATACGCAATGACTACTACGATCCATCTCCTCCTTAAATCCCTTAAGTTATAACATATTATCAACGGTCAGATTTCATATTTTTGCTCATGTTGCCTTAATTTTTGTTCCTATAAACGCTAAAAAGGCGTAAAGAATTCGGAGTTAATGCCATTGACGAGAATATCAGTTAAATTAGGTATTAGTTACCAGTTTCCGCCTCAGCTTCTCCACAATTATTGTTCATCCAAGTAAAGTTCTTCGCTATGAATTGAATGTTTGATGTTGAGTAGCACGCTAAAATCTCTAGAATGTTTCTGAGTTTCCTTGTTTGCTAATTCGCGTGGATTTTTTACAACGAAATTGGGCATCTTTTCCATACTTTCGCTACACTTTCTTATTTGATCAGTCTTATGGGACAAAAATCAACGGAGGGATTTTGAATGTGAAAACTTGAAGAGAAAACAATAATGCCTCTTCCTAGAAGTCCATGATTGATGATCTAATCATGATACCATTCTTTAGTGGGAAAGGCTTTTTGGGAAATGATTTTTATTTTACTAGTGAAATATATACCTCTGTTCCTCCTTAAAAGTATTGGCCATGAATGCAGAAAGCCATTTGGCAAATCAATTCAGTAATACGTCGAAAATTGTTTTCTCAAGACATTGAATAGAATCATTTGTTAACTAGATGATTTCATATCACCAAAGATGCACCCTGAATAGGTAATTCTGCTACATAAAATTTTTCTGTGATATTCGGAATGCTCCCTGTTGAGGTTAATAAAGAAACAAAACGCGGTAATTGTTATTACAGCCCAACTTTATTATATAAAATAACTAGAAGGTTAAGTTACATGGAATGAATATAATGTTTACGTAAGGTCAATCGGATGACTGCTCGACTACAACTGACTTAAGAGCCACATAAAAGTTTACTTTGGCTATTTCTTAGCCACGCACATGCACACGCATACAACGTACACGCGTAAATGAAATCAACAAAAAGAGTGTTTAAGTGTAAACAAATCTCTACGTGAATTTGACTATATCTAACACGCCTTCTTAAAATTCGACGTACACTCACACTTAACAATCACTCATTCCCATATTTAACATATGTTTAAAATGCGCTGGCCCCGGTAATGCCTTTGTAAGGGCATCGGCAGGCATTTCTTCTGTCGGTATGTGTACCAGATTAAGTTTCTTTTCGCGGAGTGTTTAACGAACAAAATAATATCGCGTTGAAATATGTTTTGTTCTCGAGTGGTACACTGCGTTCTCAGCTAACGCTTTTGCTCCGCGATTATCTGTCCCAATCACTATATTTGACAACTCGGGCGATTTCATATCAAGCATTAAATTTCGTAAATACATTGCTTCTCGAGTCGCCTCTGACAAGGGTATGTACTTGGCTTCGGTCGACGAAATCGCAACAGTCTTTTGTTAACAAGACCGCCAAGTGATTGCTGCACCGATCAATGTAAACAAATATCCCGTATATGATATTCTGTCTCTTTTATCCGCAGCGTGTTCTGCGTCAGAAAAACCAAAAATGCCAAGGTTATTTTTCTTAAATACAAGTCCATGATTTTGTGTGCCTTTCAGGTATCGCAACACACGCTTTGCAGCGGCTCAATGCTCTTCACCGTATTTTACATTAAATTGCTCCAATCTATTTACAGTAAACGCAATATCAGGCCTGGTGGCGACCGCTAGATACACCAACGAACCAATTAACTGCCTATAGGGCAATTCTTTTGATTTTCCATTTTCTCGCGACACTCCAATCGCCAGGCTTGCTCGCGGCTCACTTGGTGTATTCACAGGATTCGCTTCACTCATGCCAAACTTTTTCAATAATTCTCTCACAAACCCCGCTTGACTTAATTTTATTTCACCGGCCTTTTGATTAATTTCAATACCGAGACAACAACTCGCAAGACCCAAGTCCTTGACATCGAAGACTCGTCTTAATCCCGCTCGAATTTCTTGCAATCTTTACTCACTATTTGACGCATACAAAATATCATCAACATACACAACTACAAACGTACGCTCGGTCCCATTCGTATTATAATACAAACACGTGTCATTTGCCGATGATTTTAAAGTCAAATTTTTAAGCACTGCGTCCAATTTCTTATTCCATTGTCGACCAGCTTGACGCAACCCGTACAATGCTTTTTTCAATCGACACACTTTTTCACCTTCTCGTAATTCACTAATCATTTTACGAGCTTTCATACCAACTTCACTATCACCATCTGTTCGCACTATTTCACGTAGCGCCTCCTCGATGTACTCTGGTGTCTCCATGAATATTTCCTCGTCCAGCTCCCCGTTCAGGTACGCAGTATCCACATCAAGTTGAAACACTGGAAGATTTTCTCTCGCTGCCAAAGCCATTAATAATCTTACTGAATTTAGGCGGGCTACTGGCGCGAATGTTTCGACGAAGTTAATTCCTTCTTGTTGAGTGAATCCGCGTGCGACGACTCTTGCTTTTCTGCGCTCCAAGCTTCCATCTGGCTTTAATTTGTTTCGCAGCACAATTCAACAAGTAATGACCTTTCTATTCTTTGGTCGATTCACTATTGTCCATGTGTCATGTTTTATGAGCGCTTTTATTTCTTCAGCTATTGCCTTTAACCACTTGTTAGCTTCGTGGCTATTCATCACGCTTTCCAACGATAGATCGATCAGGTTTGCCATCTCTATCGCTTGGATTTCATCATCTGCAGCATCTGTGAATACTTCGTCTTCTACCTCGAACTCGTCTTCATTCTCGACGTCATCTTCTCCGTCATCGGAATTTTTGCTGCGTGCTATGTATTCGCTCGGAGCTGATCTCAACGCATATACTTTTCTTGGTCTTCCTCGGCTGCCTGAGCGCACAATCCTTGGTCTGCCGACTCTTCGCGGTACAGATGACCTTGCTGTCGGTCGCGCAGGTGGTTCTACTACAATCTGCGGTACTGACGATTTTTTATTCACCGCATTTGCACTGGAGAGAATAGGAATTTTAACAATATCTTCATCGTCATCAAAGCTTCTTGATTGCTCATTGACGTTTTCCTCGTTCTCCGTCACCTCTTCTGTCATCCCCTCTTCGACGAATCTCACGTCACGTGCTTGCACAACCTTTCTGTCTTCTGCACGTACACTCGATACCCTTTTGTTTCGTTAGAGTATCCCACCAGAACGCCTTCTTTTGCCTTGGGTTCAAATTTTCCCCTGCTAGGTTCCTTTTGTAGCACGTACGTTTTTGCTCCGTATGCTCTTAGATTACTCAGATCAGGTATACTCTTGAACCAATATTCGTGCGGAGTGTGACCTTTCAGGCTTGCTGTTGGACATCTGTTTCTAAGATAATTTGCTGCAGCAAGTGCCTCGGCCCCAAATGCACTTTTTAGTCCTATTTGCATTAATAAACACCGCGCCATGTCAACAATAGTTCTGTTCATACGTTCAGCGACACCATTTTGCTGCGGTGTATGCGCCACTGTTAACCATCGCAAAATACCGTTTTGTTTTAAAAATTTGTCGAACTCACTATTGCAATACTCGCGTCCATTGTCCGTCATCAGACACTTTATTCGTTTTCCAGTCTGATTTTCAACTAGCGCTTTGTACTCTTTAAACGCTTGCAAAATGTCACTTTTACTTCTAAGAAATATCACCTCACACTATCGACTGTGGTCATCTATAAACGTGACGAAATATTTTGAACGTTTAAACGACTCTGTTCTTGCAGGCCCCCACACATCAGAGTGCACTATATTCAACACATCTGAACTTCTCTGGGATTGTTTTGGAAACGGTAAAGTGGCTAGTTTCCCGCGCATACAGACGTCACACAGCTGTGTTAGTTTCTCACTCTTAATGTTTATTCCTGTTGCTAAGCCACTCTTTGACAACTTGAGCACATCACGCACATTCAAATGGCCAAGCCTTCGATGCCACACATCTACACTCGCGGCACAATCACTCACAAGAATTGTTTGTTCTAATTTTTCATGGAAGAAATACAAATCCCCTTCGCGCTTAGCGACAAGTTTCGTTTTTCCGCCCTTTCCGCGCACTGTAGCACTGTCTTTCTCGCATAGGACACTGTATCCGTAGTCTGTGATTTTTGCCACTGACAGTAGATTCGTGCGTAATTCTTTTGCTAGCAACACACCACTAAGTTTTACTGTCTCTCTTTGCGTTCCGTTTGTCATCACAATGTTTGCTGTCCCCCGCACGTTTACGTCAATTTTGGCGTTACTGGCCAGCAACAACTTCTCCTTTTGCGCACTGGTACTTTCTCGAAGGATATTTTCATCGTTACACATGTGCAATGTACAGCCGCTATCTAAACACCAGCGACTCACACGAGTGTTCTCTCTCGCACCAAGCAACTCTTCCGTTGTCACACTCTGAAATGCTACTCCAACCACTTCGGCTTTTGATGATGATTCGCATTTTGCATTGTCTTGTTGACTTTTTTCAGGACACTTAGCCGCTTTGTGACCAAAGTTGTGACATTTGTAACACTTGATTCGGGAGTTTTTGTTTTTTCTCGCTCTCTTTTCTGGTGTTTGGCGGGAATTCGAATTCTTCGTACCACCTCGGCCATTTTGTTGACTTCCCCTTCCTTTCTGTACCCACATAGCTTCTGCCGCTCCGTCGCTTTGCTGTTGCTTTCTCGAATCAAATTCTTCTAGAACTTTCTGCCGAATAATTTCTGGACTTGGTACAGCGTCTCGCGACTCCATCGAACATTTTAACACATTGAAGCTCGGCGATAAGCTATTTAACAGCATATATGACAATAACTCTGGGTTTATAGGAATACCCATCGACTCCAATTGCGCTGTGATGTCGAAGAACTCGATTAGCTGCGCTCTAAGATCATCACCTTCAGCCATCTTGAACGTTGATATACGCTTCGGCAAACTTGCCTTCTTTACTGGCCCTGTGGACACAAATTCCGATTTTAATCTGCCCCACACCTGAGCTGCCGTAGTCAACCCTTTTACTAATCGCAGTAAACTCGGATCAATCGCGACTATCAAGTCGGCCTTTGCCTTAGCATCTTCATCATCTCATTTTTCTTGCGCTATTCTCGACGCTTCTTCCTCCGCCCCAGATTTTAGCTTTGTCTCGGTATATTGTCGCACACATGCTTCCAAGTACCGTTTTTCACTGCAACAGCTTCCATTTGCACCGACCAGCTTTCATAATTGTCTTTGTTGAGCGGTTTTATATTAAACGTCGACGATGCCATCTTAGAATCACACTTTAGCCTTGTTCACTGTACACTTTCCCGCGCATTTTCGTTTTTGAACGTAATCAGATTATCGCGTAATTTTTATGACGCGCATCTGGGCCCATAACCTGTTGAGGTTGATAAAGAAACAAAACGCGGTAATTGTTATTACAGCCCAACTTTATTATATAAAATAACTAGAAGGTTAAGTTACATGGAATGAATATAATGTTTACGTAAGGTCAATCGGATGACTGCTCGACTACAACTGACTTAAGAGCCATACAAAAGTTTACTTTGGCTATTTCTTTGCCACGCACATGCACACGCATACAACGTACACGCGTAAATGAAATCAACAACAAGAGCGTTTAAGTGTAAACAAATCTCTACGTGAATTTGACTATATCTAATACACCCCTACCATGTTTTCACGCACGAGTATTTCAAAGCTTTGAGCTTTTATGATAAATTCATTAATTTCAAAATAAAACCCAATAATGAGGAATTAAATGATGGTGAAAATTTAATTTTCAGCTCGTGTCTGATCATCATTGTTACCATCATAATTTGGATCGTTATTCTTATAAATTTTTTTTGTCGATTCCAGGAGACCATTTTATTTCTGTTTTTATTTTCGAGTATCCAGAAATGTAAAATGTATTCAGAACTTTAGAATAATCAAAAACATAAAGGGTAAATTCGATTGGCAAGTATGAATGGTTGTACTTACCAATCGATTTACCCTTTGTATCCTTGATTATGTGTAACGAATTGAAATGTGAGTGTGTTCACTGACAATTATGTAAATACATGCAATTTGAGATGAAGGATTACCATTTGGAGCCAACGGTTAAATGCATCCTGGAAACTATGAAACCATCATGTTTCAAAAATTGGTTGAAGATTGTAAACTGAATGCTTGGGAAATTTTACCACTGCGAAAGTATAGTAGATTGAATAAAATGCTTAATTTTTTTGAGGCTAGCCACTACGATTTCTAAAAAAAATTTAAGAAATATAAAAGCAAGTTGATTTGAAAGGAACAAGCTCCTGCCATAAGGAATATATATTCAACTTACAATGAGAATTAACACTATTATAAGAGCAACTAAGTTTGTTTGGTTAAATATTTCAATTGAAATAATGAAAAAGTGCATTTTTCCAGGTAAAATACTACAAATCTTTCGACAATTCACTTGAGGTCAACGCAGGCCAAATGTACAAGCATATTATGTAAACTATATGTAGTTGGCGAAGATCAGTTTTTTTGCATAATAATTGGTAACACTAGCTTTATGCATACTAAAAAAACTTTAAAAAAGAAAATCGACTTCAAAGTGCCCAAAAAGTATGAAATAAATTTTATGGAAGCGGTGGCAGATCAGTTGTTTTCCTTTTTTTGTGATGGTCCACATGTTGGAAGTTTTTGTGTTCAAATGGGGAAACTGATTCAGCACTGCTTTCTTAAATTGACTTTATACTTTTTAGGGCATTTTGAAGTCGGTTTTCTTTTTATTCTTAAAGTTTTTTATTTCAAATCTTTTAAAAATCAGTTTCTTGAATACGTTGTACCATTGTAAAGTCCCCGGTGTGATACACAGATGGTTGGGCTAGTATTAAATCCATATGATTCTTAGTGAGTACCAACCTTCAAACGATATGTGTCAAAATTTGACACCAGCCCGACCATTAGTTTGTGAGATATTGCGTTGTGAGTGTAGTTACTTTATTTGAAAAAAGATGGAAAAAAAGAATTTAGTGTGCTGATAAAATATTGCTTTTTGAAGGAAAAAAATACAGTTGAATCTTGGCTTGATATAAAGTTTCCGGGGTCCGCACCAGGAAAATCAACCATCATTGATTGGTATGCTAAGTTTAAACGTGGTGAAATAAGCACCGAAGATGGCGAATCCAGTGGCTACCCAAAAGAGGCTGTCAACGACGAAAACATAAAAAAAGTTCACAAAATAATTTTGAATGACCGTTAAGTGAAGTTGATTGAGATAGCAAACATTGTGAAAATATTATCTGAACGTGTAAGCACTTAATATCATTCACGAATATCTGTACATGAGAAAGCTGTATGCAAAATGAGTTCCACTCGAGCTCACAATCAGCAACGTGTTAATGATTCTGAGCAGTGTTTGAAGCTGTTTAAGCGCAATAAACCTGAATTTTTGCGTCGATATGTGACAATTTATAAAACCTGCCTTCATCATTTCACCTTAGAGTCCAATCGACAGTCAGCTGAGTGGACTGCACACGATGAACCGAATCCAAAGCGAGGAAAAACACAACAATCAGCTGGCAAGGTTATGGCATCAGTATTCTGAGATGCGCAAGGTATAATATTCATTTATTACCTCCGAAAGGGCTAGACTATCAACAGCGATTATTATATAGTGTTATTGGATCGTTTAAAAGATGAAATCGTTAAGAAACCGCCCCATTTGACCAGAGACTTTTCGATTGGTCCGTTATGCTACCAAAAATACACAATGAGCCAGATAAAACGTCAGAAATTCATCCCAATGATCCAGAGAGTGATATTCTAGTGGTATCAACTGACGTCCAATAGGTTTATGCAACTGCAAACTGTACAACCTCTGACAAAAACACTAGATCATTTTAAAGACAAACTGAGAAACTAGAAGCAGAAGTTCAGAAGCTGAGTTATACAAGACAGTGTAATCAACCTTCGTCTAATTCGGATAATTGGCAACGCTAGCAAGCCCAAATACAAGAACTGCTGGTATCATCATAACTTCGGGCAGAATTCAACCAAATGTGAGGGAGTTCAGAAAACTAAAGCACCAAGTTTGTTTCGAGGCGGACAAACATGGTGCATCCACACCACACCTTTTTATATACGATACCCTTATTAAACGTAGATTGCTTATAGATACGGGTGCAGATGTATCCGTCATCCCATCAACACTAGAATCAAAACAGTACGATGTCAGTAATGCCAATTATAAACGACTGTATGCTACTAATGGAACAGTGATAAAAACATGCAGCCAGAGAAAATTTACCGTTTCACTCAACTTACGCCGCACTTTTGACAGGACTTTTATTGTTACTGAACATACCGCAAATAGGGGCAGATTTTTCGAAGTATCACAGCCTTGGAGTAGACTTACAAAAAACGAGCACTTGTAGATACATAAATTAAATTTAACAGCATATGCATCGTCATCAAATCTACAACACCTCAAGCAATGCTTACTAGTTCTAAGGACCCATTTCCAAAAATATTACGTGGTTATAAGCAAATGTTGCATGAACCGATGGAAAAAATTAAAACAATGGTCACAGATTGCATTGTTACCAAAGGTCCACCAGTCGCATCAAGAGCACGAAGATTGTCTCCCGACAAACTTGCCGTGGCTAAAACAGAGTTCAATGACTTGCTATTGAGAGGCATATGCCGTTCATCAAAGAGCAACTGGGCAACACCTCTTCATATGATTAAAAAACCTGATGGTACTTGGCGAACATATGGTGATTATCACCAATTCAATTCTATTACGGTACCAGACAAGTATCCGATACCGCACATACAAGATTTTGTATGCATTTTACATGGCAAAAATATTTTCAGCAAGTTTAATTTAAAACAAGTTGGGAAAACAGACCTACGCTCATGTCAGAAGGGTTTTGTCTTCAATTTACAAAATGCAGTCACCAGATCGAATCAAATCAAGAAACATGTCAAAGACAATTTTATTGGAGAAAATATGAAATACGAAGATCATACTATTATTAACAAAGTTGCACGAATTCGACTTCTGAGGTTTTTGGTATTGTTATACTCATAAATATCTCCCTTGATAATTATTTCAGATGTCCATCCGCGACGGAGGAAACACATTTTTCATGTATCTCCCCCCTGTGCCCCCACTGAAGCAAAAACTGACAGTTTAACAACTGTTTTGAAAAGTTCCCATGAAAACTTTTATTTGATACTCACATCGGCTACGTTTGATGAATTTTTTTTCAGGGGCCACTCTCCTGTACTGTTATCATAGATTAATGGCCAATTTTTTCGAATCCTTGGATGGTTACAAAACCCTTTTGCTAGGAGCTCTCTCCCACCTCCTTGACTTGTTTCACTTATGAGCATTAATTGCAGGTACTCATTTTCAGTCATTCATTAAATTGAATCAAGTGTTCAAAGCATGCACCTTAAACGTAGAAGTTGGGGCAAAATAACTCAAAATTATTCAATCTTCGCATTTAAAACAGTCACTATTTTGTTTTACGATTACTGATACCACTAGCTGAACCGATTCTCAAAGATATGCATGACACGTATCATCCCTGAAATTTTCATGGAAATCCTAGCAAAACTGTAGTGTCTGAGTCGGTAAAAAGCGCATGTTGTTCCATAGCCATATGTTGCCATAGTAATAAATGCAGCGCATATTGTTCCATAGTAATACAGGAAAATTCAAACCGCTATAACTTCGCTCGATTTGATTCTATCTTTATGAAACTTTCAGGATAGGTCAATCTTGTAAATAGACATCCACGGACTGAATTTCATTGAATTTAAGGGTACCGTTAAGATTTTATTCAAGAAAACATAAAATCGATAAATCATACTATTACTAACAAAGTTGAGTGAATTGCGACTTCTCACGTATTTGTTGTTGCTGTACTCACCAAGGCCTACATTCCTGATTTTTTTCAGATTTTTCGCATCACAGGTGTCCAATCGCGAGGGGGGGGGACACAAATTTTGCGTGTATTTCCCCTCCCTGTGCGCCCTTCGAAGCAAATTTTGCAAAACTAAGACCTGTTTTGAAAAGTTCTCATCAAGACCTTTCATTTGATACCCATATCGGCTACCTTCAATGAAATTTTTTTTTCGGGGGGTCACTCTCCTATATGGGGAGGCCCCCCTTAAATGCCTTATAAATTTTTTTTGAAGTTGAACTTTGAAGAGATCACCACTTTACACCTGCACACAAAATTTAATGTTTCTAGCTTAAGTAGTTTCCGAGAAAAACTGCTGTGACACACGGACGGACGGACGGACGGACGGACGGACGGACGGACGGACAGACGGACAGACGGACAGACTGGTCGCGAAACTAGTAGGGTTTTGTAAAATTATTTTACAAAACCCTAAAAGACTTTCAATCAGGTTCCGGTTGAATCGTATAACATACCAAAAACGCCTTTTGGCCTATTTGAGGGTGTGTTTATGATATTTGGTTTCAGAAATGCCACGCAGACATTTCAACGGCTAATTGATAAAGTGCTTTGTGGGCTTGATTTTGTCATAGCGTACATAGATGATATTTTCATCGCATGTCAAAATATCAAGCAACATCAAGAGCATATAAGAATCGTTTCGGATCGAATTTCACAGCATGGACTAAGAATAAATCCGGACAAGTACCAATTCGCACAAAATGAACTGGATTTCTTGGGTCACTTAGTCACAGCCCAAGGTATCAAACCATTACCTGGTGAAGTAGAAAACATAATCCATTTTGAAAAGCCTCTTGTTGCAAACAACTCCGGATATTTATAGCAATGATAAATTTCTATATGCGTTTCATTCCAAACGCAGCATTATTCAAGACAATGTGCAATGTCTTATCAAAGGCAACGTTAAAAATGACAATTTTGTTATCGCTTGAACTGAAGACGCATCTAATGTATTCTAAAAATACAAGAAAATCCGAATCCGCACCCATCGCATGAGAAATTGATGCATCAATTGATGCTATTCTGCACCAAATTGAAGACAAATGATGTACAAATGATTTCCGGCACATGTTGGAAGGAAAAGAGTTTGCCATATATACTGACCATAAGCCACTTATTTTTGCCTATCGTCAAAAAGGTGATAAAGCATCACCTCGACAAGCTCGACGATTAGACTACATAAGTCATTTTTCGTCTTATATTCGCTACGTTTCCGGCCGTCAAAATATCATCTCCGATCTTATATCATAGATTAATTCAATCCACTCCGCCGGGATTCAATTTGAAGCGATAGCCAAAGATCCAGAAACTGATGATGAGCTACAAAATATCTTGAATTCAAACACAACTTATTTGCAGCTTAAACGCATTACATTCCCTCATTCAAACATCAAGCTCTATTGCGGTTTAAAAAGTATGAAAGCTAGACCTTTCATAGCTGAAAACTTTCATTTGAAGGTTTTAGCCAAAATTTACAATTTATCACATCCCGGAATTAGAGCAACTACATGCCTCATACACGAGCATTTTGTTGGCCGTATCTATACCGCGAAAGAAAAAACTTCATACAAAATTGCATCTCTTGTCAAAGGACCTAAGTGCACAGCCATACTAAATCATCCATGCACGCTTACAAGGAAAACCCAGAGCGATTTGAACACATAAATATTGATTCAGTTGGCCCGCTTCCACCATCAGGAGATTACTCATACATTTTAACAGTAATTGACCGTTTCATAAGGCAACTCCAATTTGCAATATAACCACGGATAGTGTCGCATCTGCACTAATATTTGTCTGGATATCGCGATACAGCGTCCCAGTAAAAATAGATACGGATTAAGGACGACAGTGGGAATCGGAATTGTTTCGCTAGCTAAACAGAATCCTTGGAGTATTACATCTGCGAACGACAAGCTACCACCCGCAGTCAAATGGCGTTATCAAAAGATGGCACAGGTCGTTAAAATCGTTTCTTAGAGCCAAATTATCTAATGATTATTATAACGAACTACACCTCGTTTTACTAGGACTTTGCAGCGTCTGGAAAAACGATATAAAAGCAACACCAGCAGAAATAACTTTCGAACAAGCACTTCGCATTCCAGGAGAATTTTTTGAATCATCAAAGGAGTACCCCAGTGATGAAGAATCTATGAAAAGCTTGGACACAGAATGAATATTTTTCAACGTGTAAAGACCACGCATCATACCAGTAGTAAAGTTTTCATCCACCCTGCTTTGAAAAACTGTTCGCATGTTTTTGTCAGAGTCGATACCATTCGTAATCCACTTCAGCCACCGTGCAAAGGACCATGTATTGTCATTAACCGTGCATGTAAAATGTTTAAAGTAATCGTTAATGGAAACCATCAAAACATTTATATCGATCGATTGAAACCTGCCGTTACAATACAAGATCAGGACGACCAAACACCGAAATCCAGTAAATCAGTACACCACCGTAACGATTACGACCAGCCAAACTAGCGCAACAATCATTGCCAATCACCATACCAAACACGATACGTAAGAACTGTGAGGTTTCAAGATCGTCAAGCCTAACCATTTCGTATGACAAGTATCATACTGGATAGGGAGTGATGTAGCGACTATAAATTAATTTCATTTTTTGCATTTTAATTCATTTTGTACATTTTTATTTCTACATGTCAATATTTGCCAGAAAGGTACCTTTGTACCTTTTACTCCATTGCACCCTTTATTCAACTGTACTAAAAGCAATAATACCCAAACCACTGCAATAAAAGCACAAAAAATCCGGTTTGAATAAAAAAATAGAAGTCAATGTGCGCAGTCAGCACGTACATGCGAGAATGAAATCAAATAACATCTAAATTAGAAAACATAATTGTGAGTTTTTATTTATTTTATTTAAAACGCGTCCGTAAATCCGGAATAACCGTATTTCGAAAAAACGCGTGTGGCCCCTTAGTAGCCATTTTCAACCAAACAACAGCAAAAAGGACATCGTTAGTAAACGAAAGCTAAGCAACACAAGGATTGCAGCCCAACCGACTACCTTAAAACCACAGGAAAAAGGATCAGAGAACCCAACAAAATCGTTCAATGTTGGGCGCGAGAATTAATAATCCAATATCCATGTTGCTCATCGCAGGATTAATTGCGTAAGTAATTCAAGTATATATTTTGTGAAATTACGCCAAATATTACAAGGAAAAAATAATAATGTGCCAAATGAAAATAAATTATTTAAAGTGTGCTAACGTGTGAAGAAATATAAAATAATTAATTCTACTGAAAGTTTATTGCGAAAAATTACATTGAATCCTTTGTGCTAGTGTAGAAAATAAGGCGAACTGGAATTTTTCGAATCAAATAAATAAATTTGTCACCTAAGTGCAGAACTCATATCTATATTTATATTATAAATGTGCCAATTTTATAAATGTGTCAAAAATAAAAGTGTAATTTACACAAGACCTCACCAAAAATTCAGAGTCTCATTAACAAGATTGGAAATCAATTGAGTATTTATTTTGTGCTGTAACTTTTCTGAATTTGATTGTTGTAAATCTTTAGAATTTCGTGTGTGTTTTTGAATTGGTTTGAAATTTAAATTGATTTGAATGCGTGGATCAAGCTATCGGAAAAAATCATACCTACACTTTGTTGCAAATTTGTGGTTTTTTTACATTGCTGCATTTCATTTCCTTTTATTTTTCCCAAAAGGTTGGAAAAATCTTTTTCAGATTTATTTGGGTTACAAAGTTTACTTTAAAAAATTCTTTTGCAAATTATATTTTTTTTCCACAAAATTTAAACGCTCTGAGTGAAGTGGCTGCCTGCAATCAGGTGAGCAAGTGCTTTAATTGTGAACAAGTGATCTCAAATTATGCGAAACGCTGAAAACTTGATTCAGCCGGCGCGACTTAATTATAATCCTCTTGCCGGAGCACTGCCCGACGCAGCTCCTCCAGGTTTTAATAACATGGATCCCGCGGGTGGTAATAACATCGCAGTAAATGCACCAAATATCGTGCCAGAAAATGAGCTCGCTCAAACTATTTCGCGAATTGTAGCGGAAGCCCTCCGGACACAGGGAAGAGAACTCTTTTATTCCTTCATGAATGATACGCTTCTGACATCAATAACGATGTCGATGTGCCTATCAATGCTGGTAATATTGAGAACTTGTCAGAGATGGACCGAATCCCTGACGTTGTAAAAAGTCTAAGGACTTTCTCCGGGGGACCTGGCGAGTTCAGCTCATGGCGAAAGAGCGTCGACAGAATTCTCCTCATCTACGACCATTAAAAGGCACACCCAAGTACTATGGAATCTTGTCAGTGATCCAAAACAAGATAATTGGTCACGCAGACATTGCTTTGGAGTCATATAATACTCCCCTAAACTGGAACAAGATTGCGAAGTGCCTTACGTTGCATTGCGCGGATAAAAGAGATATTGGTACTCTGAAGTACCAAATGACAGCGTTAGTACAGGGGGGGAATTCGGTGTCCCAGTTTTACCAGGAGGTTTACAATCACCTCTCGCTAATTCTCAATAAATTGGGGTTCATTGAAATGAGTCAGGATGCAATGAACATCATGACCCAGGCATATCGCGACAAAGCCTTAGACACATTCGTTAGAGGACTTCGGGGTGACTTGTCAAGATTATTAAGTATCCGCGAGCCAGTCGATTTACCACAGGCATTGCACTTCTGCTTCAATATGCGAATAAATATGCCAATATGCGAATAAATCTAACGCCAACTTGCGGAAAGTAATCCCCCTCCAGACGTCCAAACGTCGAAACAAACATGGAATGTACAGAAGAGTTGAAAGACATCTATTTATTAGATTGAGGCACTCTTCACTTCCATATTTCGAATATTCTTCAGGAAATGGAGAGCTACTGAAATTTTTAGTGGATACGGGGTCAAATAAAAATTATATTCAACCGAGGCCCATCCGTAATCCCATACCAAATGACAGACCCTTCTTTGCTAATCCAGTAGCAGGAAATATCAATATCACACACCATGCATTCGTAAACATATTCGGACCCCAAACACCACAAATAAAATTTTTTATACTCCCAAGTCTAATTGCGTTTGATGGCATTATTGGCAACGACACTCTCAAACATTTAAAAACCATTATCTATACCAACGACAACTACATGACACTTTACCCTAATCTACACATCCCTCTAAAGCAACACCTTTCAGACTTGGTTCATAACATTAACCTCAAAATTAACCAACTAAATCATCCTCAAACGGTCAAATTAAGAACAGTCCTTAAGAAACGCTCCAGGCTACTTGCCGAGCCTGATGAGAAACTAACCTACACTACCACCGTCAAGGGAGAAATATGGACGACGGGCGAAGAGCCAGTCTACTCAGGGGTCGTATTCCTACCCAATGGCCCTGAAGGGGGATGTTGAGAAGGAAGTAAACAAACTTCTGGAAGATGGAATTATAAGACTCTCAAAGTCTCCCTACAACTCGCCAGTCTGGATCGTTTCTAAAAAAAGCGACGCATCTGGCCAAAAAAAATATCGGATGGTAACCGACTACCGCAAGCTTAACACCGTCACCATTGCGGATAAGTACCCAATTCCTGAAATAAGCAAGATTTTGGCCAATTTGGGGAGGAACAGCTGTTTCTCTATTGTTGATCTTAAGAGTGGTTTCCACCAGATCCCACTCAGAGAAAGAGACATACCAAAAACCGCCTTTTCCGTCAACAACGGAAAATTCGAGTTCACACGGCTTCCATTTGGGCTGAAGAATGCTTCTTCAATTTTCCAGAGAACTCTCGACGACATATTGGTGTACGCTGCTATGTGTATATCGATGATATCATTATCTTTGGAAAAAATGAAACAGAGCATTTCGACAACCTGGAGAAAGTGCTCAAGACCTGAGAAGCCTCCAACATGAAGATCCAGTTGGATAAGTGTGACTTTTTGAAAAGAGAGATAGAGTTCCTAGGATTCGTGTAAGCTCCGATGGCATAAAGACCAATCCCGAGAAGGTTAAAGCAATAGCAAATATGTCGGTACCTAAAACCTTAAGAGACCTAAGATCCTTCTTAGGAATGTCGGGATACTACCGACGATTTATACAGGATTACGCCAGCTCGCGATGCCCCTGACTTCACTCTTAAGAGGGGAGGATGGACGGGTGTCCAAGAGTCAATCAAAAAACAAAATCATACATCTCGACTCCCAGGCCATCATCGCATTCAACGCTCTTAAAGACTGTTTGATATCTAAGGAGGTAGTACTGATTCACCCTAATTTCGAGAAGGAATTTCACCTCACTACAGACGCTTCTGAGTATGCTATTAGTGCAGTTATTTCTCAAGATGACAAACCGATCGTCTTCCTTTCACGAACATTATCCAAAACGGACGAAAACTACGCCACCAATGAGAAGGAGATGCTTGCCATAATCTGGGCTCTCATCTCATTGAGGAGCTATCTTTATGGATCGAGAAAAGTGAAGATATATACTGACCATCAACCCCTTACCTATGCACTAAGCAACAAAAATACGAACAGCAAGATGAAGAGATGGAAGGCCATCTTGGAAGAGTACAACCATGAGCTGATGTATAAGCCAGGTAAGGCTAACGTTGTTGCAGACTCCCACTCACGACCTACCAAAAAAACGTTGATCAACTCTCTCACACCAACAGAACACACCGACAATAGCTCATCCCACAATCTAATCCCCAGAGTCGAATCGCCCATAAACGCATTCCGAAATCAAATTATTCTGAAAATTGGCGACGAAGATAGTTACCAGCTCCAAAACCCATTACCAAGTTATACGAGGCATACATTTATAAAACCCCAATATACTGATAACGACATTGTAAATATTTTCTGGCGATATTTAAATCCTCACACTGTAAACGGCCTCTTAACATGCAAGGAAACGATGGGTCGCATTCAGGAAATTTACCCCCAACACTTTGCAAGTTACCGCATTCGGTATATGCAAAAATTTGTGGAAGACATCCCCAATGAAGCGGGACAGGAGGAAAAAATCCTACAAACCCACAAAAGAGCGCATCGCAATGCCGAAGAGAATCGCCTACAACTCCTCCAAAATTTCTATTTTCCAAAAATGTCTGCAAAAATTAAAAACTTAGTAAAGCGATGTTGTATTTGTAAAGAGAATAAGTATGACCGACATCGTAACAAACCAGTTTTAAATCCTACCCCAATCCCATCCTACCCCGGTCATACAATACACATCGATCTTTTCAGCACTGAAAAACATCGGGTCCTAACCGCTATAGATAAGTTCTCGAAATTAGGTAAGGCCAAAATCATTGCCTCAAAATCAATTTAGGTCATCAAGCAGCCACTTACCGACTTGCTTTTTAAGGTTTTGTACTAAAATACAAAACCCTATTGCAATCACGACCTGTGTCCGTCTGTCCGTCCGTCTGTATGTCACAGCACTTTTTCTCCGAAACTATAGAGGCTACAGCTATGAAACTTTGTGGAAAGGTCAGAAGTGGTGACTTCTTGAAAGTTCAAGGATGGAAAATTTTTTCAAAGTGGTTTAAGGGGGATCTCCCCACATAGGGAGGTGACCCCTCAGAAAATTTTTTCACCATTGGTAGTCGAGTAGGGTGTCATTAGAAAGGTCTTAATGAGATCTTTCCAAAACAAATCTTGAAATTGCCTTATGAGTACCGAGGGAGGCAGGGGAAGGGGAAATGTGCGAACTTTTCACGTACCCCCCCCCCCCTCGCGATTGGACACCTTCCATCCGAAAAATCTGAAAAAAATCATGAATGTAGGCCCTTATGAGTACAACAATAACAAATACATGAGAAGTCGAAATTCACTCAACTTTGTTAGTTATAGTATGATTTATCGATTTTATGTTTTCTTGAATAAAAATTCAATAAAACAACAGGTGACTATTTATAAGATTGATCTTTTCTGAAAGTTTCATAAAGATCCAATAGTATTTAACGAAGTTATAGCGATTTGAATTTTCCTGTATTACTATGGAGCAATATACCCTGTATTACTATGGAAACATATGGCTATGGAGCCATTTGCGCTTTTTACCGACTTAGACACTACAGCTTTGCTAGAATTTGCATGAAAATTTCAGGAGTGATAGGTATCATGAAGATGAGTACATACAATTGAAACAAGTCGAAGAGGCAGGAGAGAGCTCCTGGCAAAAGGGCTTTGTAACCGTTCTAGGATTCGAAAAACTAGGCCATGAATCGCTGATTACAGTACAGAGGAGTGTCCCCTGAAAAAAAATTTCATGAAACGAAGCCGATATGAGTATCAACTGAAAGTTCTCTATGAGAGTTTTTGAAAACAGTTCTTAAACTGACAGTTTTTGCTTAAGTGGGGGCACAGGGGGGGGAAATACATGAAAAATGTGATTCCTCCCTCACGAATGGACACCCGTGGTCTAAAAAATCTGAAAAAATTATCAAGGGACATATTTATGGGTATAACTATAGCAAATACCTCAGAAGTCAAAATTCTTTCAACTTTGTTGATAATAGTATGATCCTCGATAAAATCGTCTTTGACATGTTTCTTGATTTAATTCGTTGCTGGTTACTGCATTTTGTAAGTTGAGTACAAAACCCTTCTGAAATGTGCATAGGTCTGTCTACCCAACTTGCTTATTTTTGTGTACCCGAAATTGTCGTTATTGACACTGAAAGTTCTCCGATATTGGCCTCCATTACGTCTTTAATGGAAGATGACCTCAAAATTAAGGTATACAAAACGCCTCCTTACAAGAGCGAGGTTAATGGGCAGGTCGAACGCTGGCACAGTACTCTCATAGAAATAATGAGATGCTTGAAAAAAGACGAGCCACTCAGGTCTTTTGAGAACATTCTGCAGCACGCCGTGAATGAATACAACTTTTCAAATTACACAACGACCGGAAGGAAACCTATTGAACTACACTTCGGACGGACTCCCAGGACTGACCCAGACGAAATAGAAAGAATTCGACTATCTAACATTGAAAGACTAAAACAGAAACAGAATACAGACTTAACAAACCACAACAAAGCAAGACAACCTACCAAGCAGTACGAAATCGGAGATATTATTTTTATTAATCAAAATAAAAGAAAAGGATCTAAACCTACCCCGCGATATAAACAAGAAATAGTAAAAAAAATAGGAATTCAACTGTTTTAGCAGAATCTGGTAAAGTTATCCACAAAAGCCACATCCGTAATTGAGCTTTCTCTTTCAGGCTTCTACCTTCCATGGCCAACGCCAAAGTCGAGATCCTGGACTTCTCCAGCTCCCAAATCGTTTCCTTCCACATGGGCCGAGCTAAAATACAGGATGGGAACTTCAAGTTAATCCATACGATCGACATTGACCAATACGAAAAATTCATCCGAGAAATAGAACCAATCCTCAATCTCTCCGAAGTTAGACATTACTCTTTCTAATCTCACCTATCTTTCGAACTGCAGCAAATTTAAAACCTGATCCATAACCTTAAACCGCGGAAAAGAAAGAGAACACTTGACTTTATCGGCACCACCTGGAAATGGATTGCAGGCAATCCCGATCACGAAGACTTTATCACAATCAAAGCAAAAATCAATAACGTATTAGAAAACAACAATAAGCAGGTTATCATAAACAGAATGTATAACGACAGAAACAATAATTTAACAAAACTAGCAAACGAAATTCAAAAGATATTTAAAGAAAATAGTCAAACAAATTTCAATACAATACTAGATCTTCAGTTTAGATTATCTTAAATAAAAGAAGAACTAAAAAACATAAATCTCGCAATACATTGGGAAAAACTAGGCATTATAGATTCGATAGTTTTATCCAAATCCGAAGTAAATTTGGCAACTAGTATTCTCGATAAAGAACTCCTTCCATATTCTACAATAGAAGAGGCTCAAGATTTTCCAGATATCAAGATTATAACTAATTTGTCTTCAATACTATACATAATTGACATTCCATTGACAACAAGCCTCATTTATGAATCCTTATTAATCAAAGCAATAAAGAAAAATCAAACTATTAATGATATCCAATTTAACAAAATTTTAAAAAGCAATGAACAAATATTTGGCGTAGTTGGAAGTTGTAAGAATGTAAATAATCTAATTATATGCAAATCAACAGAGCTAATGGATATAACCAACACCTCCTGCATTCCAAAGCTGATGAGAAGCCTGACAGCGACTTGCAACAGGACCAGCAATGCAATACCAGCAATCGAAGAAATATCCGCGGATACAATATTATTGAACCAATTCACTGGTACTATGGTAGCCGAACATCTAGTGCATCATTTAAATGGGACCCACCTTGTCAAAATCCATAACACGAGCATAACCGTGAACGGACGAACCTTTGAAAATCATGAAGCTACGACGATCAATGCCCTGCCTGCTATTCTTCAACCATCACCAGAAAGCAGTGCATACCAAGAGATCCTTTCATTAGAAATGAAGAAGGATCTTCACATCAACAATACTAGTGAAATCCAGCTGATGCGTGATGAGACCAACATCCATCAAATGGCAACATACACAATACTTACCATCATGGGAACTTATGTAATAATCCTACTCAGCTGCAAATTATGCTCCAAGTTCAAGGTCAAGCCAACTACCACAATAAATGTAACTAATGTAACAGATCCCCCACCAGTGCAAGAACAGCTACCCAAATTACCACCACCGGTCCAGACTCCACTGTTATCCCCGATACCCGATCCACAGCCTGCAAAAAAGCATGGGCGTAGCCAGGAATTTTTTTAGGTCTTTTTTCGAGGACAATTTCTCAAAAATCAATGAAAAAACGAGGACATTTTTTTGAAAAAAAGTGGGACATATTTATTGACAAGAATATTCAGAGATACTTTAAAAGTATCATTTTTTGGTTTCTCAAAATAGAGAAACATCGTTAGTACATGAAATGAATCAAATTGATTTTATAAATTTTTACCATTGATTTCGCGTTTTATAAAACCAATTTTCTGGGATTTTCAGTAAATTTCCTGAGGACTTCATCTTCTTTTTCGGATTTTCTTTCCTTTACCATTTTCCGATGCACACTGAGCATGCATAGTCCTGAAAAAAATAAAAACATCGTTACCATATGAAATGAATCAAATTAATTTTCAAAAACTTTACCATTAAGTCGATTTTCGCACATGGTTGATCTTAGCCAGGTTTTAACACGCCGCAAAATGCTGAACGACCTTTCTATGGTGCAAGTCGTGCAAGGTAGTGCCAATAATATTTCCAATGCATGTGATACAGTAGGAAAAAAGGTGTCCGCTTCCGTGATTACGTCGCACACTTGCAAATTTTTCATCGCTTCTTCACTAAGCTGTTTGTCTTTCCAAGTGTTATATCATAGTTCAATTTTTGCACTTAGATCCAATTCATAAAATTCTGAAAATGGCTTGATGTCTTCTTTCAAATCGCCAATACTTTTTTTCAAGATAATGTTGTTACACCCACTTTTTACCAGGGAAACTGGGGTGCTCCGGCGAGGCTTATGGACCCGGTTAGCTCGTCCGAAGACGGGCGTGGAGCGCCACTCGCTTTTCCCTCAAAGCCTCAAATAGCCGCCAAGCGAGAATGCGACTAACCGGATTACATTCGACGTTATTCGGCCGATACCCTAGCTACGAATAACCCTACGGTCTTCACTTTAATCCTTCACCTACACCACTTCACTAACCCCCTATATTCCTCACTTCTTAATCAAGCTATCCTTCGCGTGGACCACAATACCACCCCCGAACACTATGACTTCCGATATCACGGGTTTTATTTAACTTCCCGACACTTCCACTTTGGCTTGTCCGTCCAAGCCGCACTCGTTACAACCCGCGATCTGAAACAAAGCACTTACTTCCCTTCTCAAGACACAAAAATTTCTTCCTTTGAACACTAATCATTAATTGAACACCAATAAACTTCAAGTATTTACAATTTTTCCACACTTGTATTCAGTTCAAAAGAATCTATAACCTTAACAAAAGATACACTCTATCATAAAATAACTTACTTTTCTTCTAACCCTACAAAGGGGCCCCTTCGACGATCGTATTCGCGGATATATTCCGTTGCCTTTTCTCCAATGTCGAAACTTGCTCGTCGCTTTAATAACAATTGTTTTCTTAGCGTGGATTTTGCTTTGCTGCTTCCGCTGTCCTCCACTTGACGATTCCGCTGCGCTTCGAATTTTATCTCGCTGATTGTTCTGGTTCCGTTGCCGTCGTCGCCCACGATAAAAGAGATCTAAGAGGAGGCGCGTCATTCTTCGCGTGCTTATATAGCCTCCTCCTAACGGCTATGGTTCCGCTCGTCGGTCATCCACCTCTTCAGCGGGGTAATTCCTTCTTGCCGCCACTTGGTCGCCGCTCCCCTCTGGTGGCGAGCACTCCAAATTCGGCTAGATCAGCTGAACGTAATTCATTGACAGTTTGAGACATAGCTTTCCAATATCTGAATATGACGTTCGATGACAAAGTTCCATATTCCTTAGACTTTTCAGATAACATGTTGTCCACACTATTTTTATTGTTCTCATCGTTGATAATTGATGAAGTCATCGTGTATTGTCCGTAGTCATCATCATTGTCCTCATCTAATTCAAAACTATCAGTGAATGCACTTGAAGTCATTGTTCCATTTTCCAAATGGAAAACCTGATTTGCATGAAATAAGAGTGTCTTGTTTTCAGTAACCATGACGCGTGTTTTGTTTTTTAAAATGCCCAAAATGCAGTGCCTAACAATATGATTTGCCACATGTGTACCTAGTGCTGATAGTATATTGTCCAAAGTGTATATATGTTTGTCTTGATAAATGGCTCTTGCGAGACATACTCTTCCATTTTCACCAACACCAGTTTGATCTCCACCAGGAGCTGACAGATCTTCAGCAAGAGCGGATGCATTTATAGCCGATTTGTATCGTCGTTCGTCATACACTGCTCCTCAAAGGATATTCTCGCGGATCGTACCTCTTTGAAGCCATGCTGTCTGAGGCACATAACCAAAACCTTCGCTTGTATTGTAGACATTGATTGCGCCTTCAATGCAATCCATATTTGCTACTATGGCAGACATTAATGAGCTCTTCCCACATCCTACGGGTCCCTCGATGCAAATTAATTCACCCTCCTTAATATCCATATTTATGTTAGTTAATCGACAAGTGCAACTTGAATCCTGAATGTACTCTTGACCTCTATGTTGAAATGACGCATTTTCAATCTTCAACACGGTCATTTTTGTATCAACACCGATTGGATTCTCTTCTGGCAGTTTTTGATTAAAATCTAAATCAGATATATCGAAGAGGCTCTGCACACGGCGATTTGATATCCAAGCTTCAACGAGACCCTTTAGTATTCATGGAAATGCATTGAGCGGTCCAATTAACATATTGAGTAGGGCGACGCTAGTATAAGTGGTTGTCGCGGTTAAAGGATTACCCATGGGTGTCGACACGGTGAAGGTTAGGAGGCACATTAAAACTGGAGTCGTAGCCCAAAAATATGCACACATTGCATCTAAATATTTTCGTTTCGCTAAGAAACGCATTTCTGTGGTACGTAGTTCTCTGATCTTATTGATAAAAACATCCTCCCAAGCGTGCAATTTTATTTGTTTCACTCCTGATACTGTTTCACTCATAGCAGATAATCTTGCATCTTTAGCGCTCATTAGACCAACGGAATATTTAGAAATCTTAACTGCTAACCATCTGTTAATAGGGATTAATGTTGCAGCAAAGATGAGCCCCGCAATGAATGCAGCTCCAATTTGAGTGTAAAGAAGGTATGACGTTGTAAATAGTTGAAATGGGATGCTCCGAAATGAATGAAAGCTAATACATGAGTTTACTATACGATCTGTGTCTGTTGACATTAAATTTAGAATTCCTGGACGTGCATCTTGCAGTCTTCGTGCCGCAAGTGCTTTCCGGTAATTTGCGCTTACAACGCCACTTCGCATTTTCATTCCTATAATAGCCATCCTCCAGTTGAAATGCGTACTGCAAAATGCGGAAATCAATGATGCTACACGCAGACCTAGAGCATAAAAATATGGTTGAATGTCTGTTCCTGCGTTTTCCGTAGTAGTTTCATTCAGCAAGCCACCAAGTAGCAGTGGTCCAGCGAAACCTGGAGTATCTGCTATGAATCTGAAAATGCCAATTAGATAAAATTCCTTGTTATTTCCCTTCTCAATTGAACAATAATCTTCCGTTCTAAGCTGAAACTAAAGATTCACAAATATTCAGCAACAGCTGCGACGAAATTTACTTCGAAAATTTAACAAGATCACCACTATCGTGCACCACGTCCGCCTTTGTTTTTCAGCTTTATGGATCACCTCGATCCTGGTCTCCTGAATGGATTACGAAATAAAAATCACTCCTTTCTCAGCTTCCTGAAGACTGTACTCTTCACCAGCATCGTATTTGTTGTCACCATCCAGCATTTCTGTAGCGATGTAACTCTGGAACGATTCGTAAGCCGGACAATTATTCTAAATTTAGAGATGCGTTTCCATCGACAATATCATGTGAACCGATGTTTTCTAAATGTACTCGTTGCTCCCGGAGAAACTGTAGCGTTTTATCGACATTTTCAAGACAGTGAATTCTCATCATCTGAATCCTCCTTGGCAACATCTGGCTCCATCTTGTTAGGTTTTGATTTTACCGAAATATCTGGGGAACATTCCAACTTCGAACATGCGGTGATCCTGACCTTCGCTCGATGACAATTATGTTTGCTTAAGACTACCAATAATCGTATCTAAACTACTAATATGATTACAATTTGGACTGGCAAACAAACCCTAGTCGAGTGCGGCTTAGCTTTCTGACTATACATAGTCACGCGAATGTTACGATAGTGTTCGGGGTGAGGTAATCCTGGTGCCCTTCGGTTTTATCCGTAACAATGTATGGATGCAATGTGAGTAGTGAAAATGCAGGCAAATTGAATGGCGTGAATCGATTTGCAAGCGATGATATCAACGAATCCAAATACGGAATTAGCAACGATATTTTCCAATAATCATTTGGATTCGATGCAGGTTGATTTGAACGATGCTGCTGTCGTTGGGTTAGTCTGGGCATATCCAATTCAATATCAATCGAGTTCGCTATTTCTTTTGCCTCGTCTAGAATTTCATCAATCACGGTATCTACAACGGTTCGATGGCTAGAGATAACAATTGATATTCTATCAAGATCGTCTTTGCATTTGAGCAGGTCAAGACTTTTAGATTGAAGACCATTCACGACAGGCTCAAGAATATCCGAATATTTGGCAATTATTGAAGTGCATATGATAAATACAGGTTTCGTTGCTGCAGAGTGTAGCTGAAATGCAGCTGATCGCGTTTTTGCATTGCCTTCGGTGGATAAAGTCAGTAATGCGTTCACGATCTCAACGAATTTGGCTTCAACAACAGCAATGCTCTTGTGTTTTTGGAACCAACGAGTTTTCACAAAGGGCGGGTATGTTCGGAGCACACTTTTGCCATAGCACTGATTCTCGGAAAAATCTTATTATGTCTTTGATGGTGCCAATAGTGTTTCGTTCTTCCAGGACCGTGTTCAAATCATTAACAACAAGGTTCAATCTGTGGCTTGCGCAGTGGAAAAACAATGCTTTTTTGTATTTTTTTTCGGATATGTGCTTGAACGCCTCCTTCTTTTCCGGCCATAGCACTGCAGCCATTGTACCCTTGCCCAACGTATTTGTTCGGTTCAAGTTCACAGCTCACGACTGCGCGATCAATTTCATCTGCAATTGTTGGAGCGTTCATCGCATTTAGTTCAGAGAAAGCCATGAATTCTTCTCGTATTTTTGCTTGGCTTTTGTCGTAAAATCGAATACCCAATGACAGTTGCTCGTTTCCTGATATATCTGCTGTTTAATCAGCCAAAATACTGTATGCTGATGCCTTTTTAGCGTCAGCAATTATCATATCTTTCACTACCTCGCCACATAATGCAATTATCTCGTTTGTTATTCCTGGTGAGGTGTATTTCGCATTTTTTGGTCCTTCTTCAAAGTGTTTTTTAAGAGATTCGTCTCCATCCTCAATTTTCAAGCGAATAAGATCCATGAACATTCCTAAGAATATTATAGAATTTTATCAAAAGACGAAAATATGATAAATTTCAATCTGAAATATTTTACCGGAATCGGCATCTTTTCCTCTTAATGGTGAATCGGTTGTTCCACAGAAAATTATGTTTGATATGATCGAACGGATTATTTTCTTGTTTTCTTCAATTAACTTCTGATGTCCTGTTACCGTCTGTAGGTCCACTGGTTTGACAGTTGTAAATTCAATAGCAGCTTTCATTGAAGTTTGATGCCATTTGCTTGTTGCGTGATTTCTGCTCAATTCGTGCATAACTTTGTATTTGGTGATTGGCTTAGCAACGAATGCGCCTAAAAAGCCTTGCACTGTAGTTTTATGAAATAGAACGCAATGTAAGCAAAGAGCGCCCTTTTCTTTCTTTGAATAAACTAGCCAAGGTTTATAAACTTGTAACCAATTGTGAAGAAATTTTCGTTTTGAATCATCGGAGTCGGCTGCAAAATCGTAGTCTTGTGATGGTACCCAACATCTTTGCTCTGATGATAATGGCTTGTTCATAAATAGACCCAAGTCGAATTCGGAAATGACTTCAGTTGTGTCAATGGTTGAATCATCCATTGGAATTGAATCTTCTTCGTGGGTTTCGCTTGTTTTGCTAGTTGTTTCATGCATTTCAGTGAAATCGGTATGCTCATCGTAATTTTCCGTTTCCATTGCATCAGTAGGTTTATTTATCTGCATTACACTCGCACTTAGATTTGACACTTCAGCTTCACTTTGACTTGACGTGACAGCATCACTTTGGCTTGACGTGCCAGCTTCACTTTGTCTTGACGTGCCAGCTTCACTTTGTCTTGACGTGCCAGCTTCACTTTGGCTCGACAGTGGAGGAGCAACCGGTTCTATACAAATATACACACATTTCAAAAGTATAAATCACAAAATACTTTGAACTAATTCATCAACAAAAAACTGATCCCTCGGAGCCAAGTATGCAAGAGTTGAAATCAATGATAAACCAAATTACAATAGTCCAATATATATTTCGGCTTAAATGAAGCCCTCTTCAGAATCTACATAGACTATCATTCTCAGTAAAAATATGAAAATAATAAAAAGAAAAAACAAAAATACAGAATTAAGTAAAACTCACAGATATTAAGAAATTCATATTTTCCACATGAAAGTCGTTCATGATAAAACGCAGTATAGCGCGTGTCAAATATATTCGTCACAAAAACAACGTCAAAGGCCATGATTCACCTTCAAAATCTTCCTGACTTTCTCCAAAAAAGGAAAAATATAAATATATACAATTCTTTGAAAAAAGGCGTAAAATTTAGAAAGACGATAAATACGTCATCATTCAAAGAGCCTTGTAACGGAACTAACATTTATCACTGCCCACAATTACTATCGAAACCTTATCATGTAAGCAAACCAAAAAATCAACAACCTCAAAATAAAAAGAAAATAATGGATCTAAAACATTGCCAAATATTTATCGTAAATTGAATTCAAATTCTTGGTATCATCCTGTTTATTAATCGTATTATTGGTCCTCTTAAATCATTTCAGATATACTTCTTTTAAAATATCTCTCTTCTTTATCTAAAACTTTAACATTACGCCAATCAAAATCATGTCCTTTGTCAAGAAATATATATTGGACTATTGTAATTTGGTTTATCATTGATTTCAACTCTTTCACACTTGGCTCTGAGGGATCAGTTTTTTGTTGTTGAATTCGAAATTTATGGAATGGAGCAATTAAGAGATTTATTACTATACTTTGAACTAATTTTGGAAAAACAAAATATAATAAACAGAAACTTACTAAAAAATGATTGCACTCCTCCTGCACGTAGTTTATGATATTTGCCTTTAGCATGTTCCATAATAGCTCCGTCTCCTTTATTGTCGGTTCGGAAAGTAGTTTTGCAATATGTGCAATACGCCGAAGGCTCACTTGCCTTTTTAACCCATGGATATTTTTTTGTCCACAATTTACCCCATGAAGTTTTTTTTTTCTTTATCCATTACAAAAAAAACCAAAAATTGATGTTCACAAAGCGAAGAAAAAATTGATGTGTCAAGCAGAGTTGCCAGAATGAACTATCAGCACGCTCGGGAAAAAAAGCTACCCCCTCCTTTCGGCTCGAAAGAGGACGGAGGGAGCCTAGGAGAAATAGAAGAATTTGTTATCGAGGCGGTTTTCTTGTTTTCTTATCTGACACCTTAGTGTTTTCGGTCATTAGTTACGTTATTTATTTCTGAATTATACGAAAGAATAATACTTTGGGGACTGGCCTGTAAAGTGAAAATCTTCGAATGACCGAAAACACAAAGGGGTCAGATAAGAAAACAGGAAAACCGACTCGAAAACAAATTCTTCTATTTCTCCTATAGGCTCCCTCCATCCTCCTTCGAGCCGAAAGGCGCAGAGAAAACGTTTGGATTTGTGTGAGCATAATCGAGATTTATATACATTATCGCTTCTCAGAAACAATAACAAATACACCAGTACAAACAATTTCGATACTGTCCAAATTTTTGTTTGATTTCAATTAGGTACTGTGTTTATATTTTTGTTTATCGATACGAGGAATCAACGATAGCAGAATCAACAGTGCACATAAAATTCAGTATTTACATAAAAATACATTCGTCAACAGAAATCAAATTCAAACCTTGTGACAACTTGCTCGCATTATTTTGCGCTTGTGTATATACAAGCATTTGTTAAAAACAATCTCAGGTTTGACTGGAGAATTTTTTGATTCGAAGAATTATAAATATGAATGCCTAAATATGCTCGTGTAATATTTCTAGATGTTAGAGAAATCTCATTGAAAAGTCCTAGTTTTTCTGCAATTTTGCGAATTGTCCTCATTTTTTATAAAAATTTTCATTGATACTCCTTTTGTTTCCGCTTTTTTCCCAAATTGTCCTCGTTTTTTACGAGGATACTCTTTGAAAAGTCCTTGTTGTTTCAGAATTTTCTCCAAATGTCCTCGAGGACAAAGATTAATTTTTTCTTAAAAAACGCAGAATTTTTCGAGGACATTTGGAATTTTTCGAGGACATTTGCCCCTACCTGGCTACGCCCATGCAAAAAAGAGTATAAGATTCAACGATATTCAGTTTTTTTAATCGATTGAGGACAATTGCCTTTAAAGGTGGGCGAGTTATCACCTGAGCTCGCATCAAAACTGCTGATGCAATGTCTACACCTGAAAGCATCGTTTCCAAAATCGAGGCATTCCTATTACATGGGAAAAGACTTTTGCTGGCGCATCGAAATAGTTTTAAGTTTCATTTTAAATTGTACATTAGAATTAAGTGCAGTTATTATTTAGACATCAATAAAGTAACATCGGGCTCAGCCCTAAAAAATATTTTTTTATTTAACTCTCCGCCCAGAATATTAACTTATATGCTCTTATCACATCACACATATTTACATGAATTGTGCCAGACATCTAATCAAGAAGTTTACGTTATTGTGTTAACGTCAACGTCGTGAATGGCTGCAGTTTCATCGTAGTAATTGTATTCCAACTTATAGAGTAATGTTCGAGCATGATCTAGAATAGTGCATTCTTGCAGCGAAACTTTTCGCAAATTGCCAGTACAAACATTGATGTTTCGGCTCGTCATCATTACCATCATCTTGTGCAAAATGAACCAAAGCTTATATCCATCCATCCATCCATTCTAACCAGCACGCCAACGCCAGCACGTTGATATACTTCCACATAACTACGTATCTCACGGATGCTGCAGAATAAGTATCTTGCATCTGGCAGGATGACGACGAAACCTTAACGAGAATGCAGAAACTCTTTTCTACCAACGCCTAAATGTTAATGTCATATGATTTTCATGCTAACGTATTTAATAAGTTACATATGTTTCCAAATGTGTGAACATATGTGAACATTTTTGATTTCTGAACTGAAGAAGTTGAAGTGGGATTCTACATTTATTCAAAATGTCTACAAACTTTTCCATTTCAGGTGTGGTATGTACATATGCTTAGACGATTTGTAGTTTTTGGCAAGATAAGGTGAAAGGACGAGTTTGCATGATATTTCTGCAAATTTAAAGAGCACATATGTATTTAGTTGAAAAGTTTCGAATTCGAAATAATGTAATGTATGTCATTTGATTTTAACTTTAAATTGAGGTGAAAGAAAAGTTGGGATTAAATTTTAATCAAGCTAGTTAGACTTGAAAATGCAAAGTTACATATATTAGTGTGCATTCGAAAAAAAATGCTAAAAATTAAACTCTGAAATGGATTTTTTGAAAATTTTACTTGATTTCTATCATGCTGCCTTGACACATAGTCCAGTCAAATTAGTCCTTAAAGTAGAAGTAAGGTTTCAAAAATTCCCATAGAGTTAAAAATTGGTAGAAATGTTCAGAATACTTTTATAGATGAATTGTGAAAAGCCCCATCAATCCCCTTTGTGCAAAAATTTTTATTGATGGTGAAAGTTTGCGAAAATATGTTTTTCGCGTTTTTCAGCTAAACGGTGAGTTTTACAGCAAAAATAGTTCAGACAAAAATTGTAGCTCATCCGTTTCTTTGCAAAAAGTGTATCCACTCTCTTTTTCATAAGTACTGCCATTTCCGTGATATAGCGGCTGAAAGAATTGAAAAAAATATTTTATTCGTAATATGCACACGTTTCCACACGACCTATGAGATAGTGTGCTTGGTGCTTTTTTTTAACGTGGTTTCCCCGGTAGGCCTATTCCACGATCTATTGTGATACTATTGGATTCAAATTGAGTATTGAAAATGATGAAAGTTGTGTAAATTATGCAATATATAAATAAAAAAAAATTGGAAAAATTGTTTGTCCGATTCATAATAATCCAATGGAACTTCTAGTGTACTATCTTCATTTTCTTCTCCTTCTTTTTCTTCATCTTCCTGCTGGATACAAATATGCTCTAAAAGTGACGCATCATATGTCTCATCACTGATATCGTACTTATCCTCAACTAGTATCGATTCAACATTGGAGCACGACTGTCCTTGACAGTTGGTACATGCTAAAGAACAAAACAGTCCAACCTTTTTACAGCCGCATTCAGCATTGCAACCTTTTTTGCAATTGCAAAAGATGGTGTTAAGGAGCTTTTCTGGTGCATGTGGGAGTAACGTATGAATCTGTCCCAATGCATTGTCAACTAACTTCCAAACTAAGTCTTCTGGATCTATTTTATTACCAAGTCACACTTGAACTTGAAAAAATACCCAGAATAGATGTTGTTGAGCAGCAGCAGAGGTTGGGGGAAGACAAGCTAATCGCACTTGTTTTTTACTATAAGTTTTTTTTGTAAAAGATAAGTATCGGAGTTTATCCAAGCATGTAACTTTTTTTGAAGCTCCGTACATAGAAAGAAGAAGCGAATTCCATTAGTGATTAGAACTTCTGGAGTAGAGTTACTATCTTTAAAAACTTCAGCACAATTCATTAAATTTGGTTTCTCGAACAATTTCAAAACCGTTATTTTGCCCCTCTTGAAAAATGCTGATGTTGTATCGCAGCCAGTTATTGCGTATAGAAAAAGAATATGATTTTGGCATTTTGGAAAAGCACAGAAACTTTTTGATGAATATATTTCTTCTTCTTCTTGGCGTCGTCTTTTCACGGCATCAATGCTACTTTTTCGAGTAAAATTTTTTCGACACTGCACATGAATTTTTAACAGATGTCTGGTCTTTCAGGAACTCCGAAAATTCATTACCTCTTTCAATACTTGCATCAATCAATGCTTTAATGCCGCGATCAACAGTAACAACTCCACTTTCAGTCAAAGGTTGACTACAAATAAAGCAAAATTGCGACATTTAAAAAAAAAACACTAAAATGCACAAACTTTGTTACAAAATATAAGCAATAGCCACGAGTTGTCACTACGACTAACAGTATTTTGTTGAGTATGAGCCCTTTGAAACGGAGCAGGTATACGAGCATTGCCACGCTGACAATTGAATAGAATACAGATGTTACTCAAGGCCAATGCTACTAAACGAAAATACGGGCAGAATTTTTGACGTTCATTTATAATCTAAGAATTTTATAATTTTTTTGTATAAGACATAGGGACTCATATGTTTACTCGTATAACCGTTCAAAAATGTATATAAAAGTACATTAACGTGCATATTAAGAATGAAATATTTTTTCAATTCTTTCAACCGCTATATCACGGAAATGTCACTACTTATGAAAAAAGTGTGGTGACATTTTTTTGTAGAGAACCGGATGATCTACAATTTTTATCTGAACCATTTTTGCTGTAAAGCTCACCGTTTAGCTGAAAAACGCGAAAAACTTATTTTCGCAAACTTCACCAGCAATAAAATTTTTTTCACAAAAGGGATTGATGGAGACTTTTCATAATTCATTTATAATAGTATTCTGAACGTTCATACCAATTTTTTGCTCTATGGGAATTTTTGTAACCTTCAAAGTCTTACTTGACTGGACTTAAAATCATATTGTGCAGTTGGCCTTACTTTAAATTAAGGTCTAATTGATCGGGTCAATTTCAAAATCAACGTCCATAAGAAGTCAAAGAAGTTACTTTGATCACCACATAACCAATGAGCTCGATTTGAGCAGTCGTCGAGGCAGCACGGATCAAGCAGCAAAAGACTTTTGAAGTCTTCTTCAAAGGATTTTTATGAATATTAGTATTTGGAAGAATTTGGAAATTTTAGGAATTTCGTAGAAACTTTGGAGAAATTTTTATTGAAATTTTGAAAAAAGAAAAGGAGTTGAAGTGCTTGGACACGGCACGTAGTGCAAGCACGAGTAGGAAAACAAGTGGAATGATAGGAGTGGAGAAAAGAAGTTGAATTAGAATAATTGGAAAAACAAGAAAACGAAGGAAAGATTATTATTCAGGCTTTTTTAAGTGTTTTATTTTTCTTTGTAATATAACTATTACGCCTTTTAGTCTTTTAATTGCTAGGCAATAAAGGTTTCAGTTATTACTTTCTTTCATTTTCCCGTGACAGTATTCCAAGTTCCGGTTTGAAATCTGTGGGTATGGGAGAAAATAATGAGTATGGAAAGCTCTCCACCACTAAATCTAGCTTCGCGCAAAAAGCGCGGAATAACTTGTAGCGTTTCTGCGTGAAATTTTAGGGGGGGGGGGTGATAAAACTGGAGGAGCTTATTCTGGACTTGTTTGCTAGTTGTAAGATGCAACTGCAAGTGCTGGAAATCTCCAGTAACATGGAGATGGACGAGGGTGGAAGTTCCACGGACAGTGGTGACAAGGAGTAGGCTATCGTAAAGCCAGAAGCCTAAATGTTGCCAATAGGGTCTCCAACGCAGGAACCTACTTCAGTGGTATCGAAAACCCTTAAAGTGAGCGAGCGGGATATTCCTCAGCTCCAAAAGGTGACGGAAAAGATTCCGCTAGTTTCTCGGGGACCATAACCAAACCCGGCGCGTACAAACCAGGACGAAGAGATAACACTATGAAAATGTTAGAAGAGTAGCGAATAAGATAATTAGAATTAAGAAACGAAAAAAGTATGACAACCAGTTGAGAGGTATAGATGTAAGTCTAATAAGCAGCAACACAAGAGAAGCAAACAAAGTAGCGGAAAGCCTGAAACGTGGTTATCAGCCCAAAACCACGCTCTGTCGTGATGACATCGGCAATATCATCGCTGATGAAACCAAGATTATGGAAAGATGGCCACTCTATTTGAAGAACCACCTGAATCCTCCACACAGGTCCAGAACATTGGTGTCTATAGATTTTCGCGAAGAGCCTTCATTGGCCTCACCAACTCTGGATGAAGTTTGTTCCGTCATAAAAGCTCAAAAGAATAATAAAGCGCCAAGCATCGATGAGATCCCAGTGGAGCCCGTCAAATATGATGGCAGCAGTGTTCATAAAGCTATTCACAAAGTCATCCAGCACAATTGGCAACAAGAACATATGCCAAAAGGGTGCAGCCAATAAATTATATTTCCTATCAAAACAAGTGACAAGTTACCGTGCGATAATTATTGAGGCATATCACTACATTGTACGGCGTACAAAATATTTTCAAAAATCTTAGGATTAAAATCGGATCGGATCGAGTCGGATTATTGGGGAGAATCAAGATGGTTTTAAACAGGTAAATCGGCAATAGACCAGTGGTTAACTGTCAAGCAGATACTTGAAAAATGCTAAGAGTTCACACTAAATTTTGATTCACTTTGAGCAAGCTTATGATAGTATTGATTGTGATGGACTGTAGCAAATAATGCTTTGCTTTGGCATTCCAGCCAAATTCGTCCGTCTTACGAAAATGACAATGACGTCGACAACCTTCCAAGTTTGCATCAATAACCTACGCACCAATGCCTTTGATACAAATATCGGACTAAGCATAGAGATGAGCTGGCCCCACTGATATTCAATTTGGCTTTGGAGTACGTCATAAGGAAGCTACGTATTGATACACGAGGTACATTTGCATACAAGTTGAGCCAAGTAGTAGCCTATGCGGATGACATTTTGTCATGGTTATTAACAACTGCCAAGGAACTCTTCCTGAAACTCGACAGCAAAGCAAAACTAGTAAGGTGACGAATCAATGAAAATAAAATAAAGCTCATGACACAGTCGAGGGAAAATACCTCAAGCACACAAAATATCACACTTGACGAATACAGTATCAAAAATTTTATCGAATTTGTGTATTTGGGCGCCAAAATAATGAAGATGGGTAATAAAAGAGACGAAATACGCCGAAGAATACAGCTGGCAAATATAATATTCCATTCAATTTTGACGCCCTTGAAGACCAGCTGCATACACAGGAAAACAAAGCTTCAAGTATACAAATCTATGATAAGATCTGTGTTTTGCTATGGGTGCAAAACATGGACCCTAATCCAAGCATCCGCAAATATATTGAACGCCTTTGAGCGACGGGTCCTGAGGCGAGTAATCAGAGCAAAGCTTGACGGGGACCAATGTTGAATTCGGTACAACGATGAGCTGTGTGAAATTTTTGACGAACCGGAGGTCTCAACGGTTATAAGGCTACGGGAGCTGCAATGAACAGGACACATAAATCGTAAGGAGGAACAACAGATACCCAAAAAGGTATTCGTTGGGAGAACTGAAGGCTGTAGACTAGTGGGGAAACCGAGGAAATCCTGGTCTGACTTGGTCGGTGAAGACAGTTCAGCGCTGCTTGGATTTCGAAATTGGAAGACGCGATCAATGGACCGAGAGAGTTGGGGGCACTATTTGCAGGAAGCGGGGACCCGAGAGGGGCTGTAGTGCTACGAAAAAGAAGAAGAAATCTGGATAAAGATAATTTGTCGAGGATTTTTTAATGGAGATCTTTGAGATAACCACAGCATGGGTTGAATTTAAAGTAAGGCGAGATTTTTCGATCAGCACTAACTCCTGCCCAAGTATGTGAAATTGGGGATCTGTAATCTCCAGTTTCACTCTTTTTTTCACTCTTAAGGTCAGCTCAACCAGAAGATGGTCAGACATGTCACTGAGAACTCTACACTCGGCATTCCTTCAACTGTGGGAGGAATTTACCAGATTGGCAGACAGTATTTAAAAATCAATAATGGACGAGCTTTAGCGGAAGGTGGGCTTAGTTTTTGTGATCCAAAATAAGCTCTAGATATTAGGCTCCGCCAATATCTCGAACATTACTAGCGCTTCACACATTGGATCTCCTAAGTACACTGCATCATGCGCAGAAGCATGAGAAGTAAGTGTATGCGTGAGCATGTCATATAGTTTGTGCTCGTCCAGTTGGCTTGGCATTGAGCAACTCGCAAAGCTGGGGTTAATCGAAAGAGTACATATATACAATCACTTCTCAAAAGCTTAAGCATTGTTGCTGGTTACCGAGAGATGGCCACGTGAAAATTTCTCAAACAATTCATTGTCCTATTATTATTAGTGGACATTTTAATTTACTAAGCAAAGGTATGAATGCACTTAATGAGAAATTAGATTTATTGGTAAAAAAGGCAAACTTGAGGTAGGCAAAATTTTTGCATCAATATCCATGATCATCAACAAGCGAGTCACCCTTGACACCTCGCTTGTCCTGGTTAAGGTCTTTGTCCAAGTAGAGTCATCTTAAGGCATTCAGCCCAAAACGGACAGACTTCAAAAGTGTTCCAGCCCGAGTCCAAGCTATCGTTACATTATTTACCAGCACGCATCTTCAGTTGCTACACACCCAGCGTGCAACATCAGCCAGCTAGACAACCAGCACGATCAGGCTAGTTTCAGGCAATTTGCAGCAACACATTTCATACGTGTTACTTGCGCTGCTCAAAGCTCTTGCCCCAGAACTAGCATTCCAAAGGCATTTTGCCCAGGAATGACTAATCTAACGCAATTCCCATATAGCCACCGGCAGCTATGCAACTAACACGCACCACCAGCAAACTTACAAACGGCACGTACCATCAGTGACCGTGCAAGGCGTAGCTAGTGACCAGACAACCAGGCCAGTGTCCGGCAATCCAAGTGAAATATCTTGAATATCACCATCAGCACGCACGGCCAGCAACCGCACGATCAGCATAAATAAACAGCAACGGGACTACTAGCAACCAGTGGTCTGTGATGTTATAACAACCCCGTTCAACTCTTGAGGAAGCAATTGCTGCGATGCCCAGAGCAAGTCCGAGCCCAATCTCCATCAAGATATATCTTGCGTGCTTAGCCAGGCTGTTTAATATGCCCGTGGTTAAGTTGGAAAAGAAGCGGCAAAGAGGTGGACGCAACGTAGAGTATCGGCGTAAATGTAGCAACCTACACCAATGCTCACATCTCGTTGTAACGAAAGCGAAGCGCAAGTCATTTGCAAAACAGATTAACGCATTGGAGGTAGAATTTAAAGAGGAGCAGTCCGTAAGCGGGAGGATACAAATTGACCCACAAACAACAAAAAGCAGAATAAATAGTTGTATTAAGTGAAATAAATAAATATATTCAAGGAGGAACTCGTGTGTTTTACTAGGCTTTAGAATGGAGTAGAGTGGAGTTATTGTTTAGGTATTCAAGGTTGATAAAGTGGATTAGAATACGTATTGGAATTATATAGGGTTATCCATTTTACGCTTGGGAAAGTAAAGCTAAAGAAAACACAGAAAATATTCTGACGGAAACAACATTTTTCATTCAATATTGTCGCGTGTTTTGGTTCGCGGCCAATAAGTTAATGTTCCGGGAAAGTGAAAACGCAATGTCTTTTAAATTAAATTAAAAGAGTTTATTTAATTCGTCAAAAATGCACAATCTTTTCACTAAAAATTTCACAACTTTAATTTTCACTATTAAAATTCTACCTTCCACTTGTCCATAAATTTCTATCGTAATTGTCTACTTAAAATCATTTCACACTCAAACAATCAATATCGCCTGTACTTCGCGTATCGCAGTTTTCTATCGCGGTTGTAATGAATGATTCCCCCATTCATTCAGCTCGCCTTTATATAGGGCGTCTAATCATTCAGCGGGAACATTCCAGCATGAATGAATGGAGCAGTGACTTACTTTCAGATGTTGTTCATGCTTGTAAGGTTCTCGTGGTTTCGAGTAAATTCGTTTTGTTGATGTTCTTAATTGTTGTGAAAACAATTGCGACAGTAGCTCGCAGAATTATTTGTACATGTAACAATATGAAGACTTAACCTTGCCATTATACGTAAAACATAATATCATTCAAATGTCTTGCACGGTACCTCTCACAGGACTCAATCCTTTTGAGGTAATTTTCAACGACGTTTTGGCACTTTTCCGGCAATATCTCGGCCATAACTTCACGAATATTGGTTTTCAATTGCTCAAGATTTTGAGGATTGTGAGGATTTGTCCAGAAAAAGAAATCCAAAGGTGTTAGGTCGCAGGATCTTGCGGGCCAATTGACATCACTCAATCTCGAAATTACGCGTCCTGGAAATTTCTCTTGCAAAAGTGCTCAATTAGCCTGTGTTGTGTGGCTTGTGGCTCCAATCTGCTGGAACCACATGTTCTCCAGATCATAGTCTTCAATTTCTCTCCAAAAATAATCGGTTAATATCCGTCCATAGCGGTCAGAATTGACTATAATGGCTCTTCCTTAACGTTAAAAAAAAAAAAATACGGGCCAATAACACCACCAGACCATAATGCACACCAAACGGTCACATTTTCTGGATGCAAAGGGCTTTCTGCGATCATCTGAGGATTTTGAGAGCCCCAAATGCGGCAATTCTGTTTATTTACGTAATCACTAAGCGAAAAATGAGCCTCATCACTAAAGAAAATTTTGTTCGAAAAATCTTTATCAATGGCTTATTGTTCAATCACCCAATTCGCATACATTCTGCGTTGTGTATGGTCTTGAGACTTGAGTTCTTGAGTGAGTTGGATTTTTTACGCATGGAGATGCAAATCCAAATGCAAAACCCGCCACAATGAGCCGTGAGACAAGCCCAAATGTTGAGCACGTCGAGGAATCGACAAATTCGGGTCTTCCTCCACACTTTGACCAACGACAGCGATATTTTCAGTAGAACGAATGTTGCGATAATGTACAGCCCTTGCAATATCAATAACCGATCCAGTCTCTTCAATTTTTCTCACTGTGTTCGAAATTGTTTGCTGTGTAGATCAATTATGTTGACCGTAATCGGTTCGTAAAGCCCGAAATGTTGGTACAGCAGAATCACCATTTTTATAATAAAATTTAATAATTTTAACGCGTTTTTCGACTGTTACACGATCCATATTTCTAAATGGCAAACCCCTAACTAAGAAAAAACATGCTTTAAATTACATTTAATTCTGACAAATGTCAAATGCCAGGGTTATACGTTCCCAACCACGAAATCGATAACCCTGTACAAGTTCGTATATTGGTGCTACGCCTAACGCAACGTACCCCAAATAGTTAGGCATGTAAAAAGTCTTAATAGCTCTTTCGGGGATATTGAGATCCATATTTCATTGTACCTATTTAGAAATAGCTGTACCATGGCTATCAGATGCAATATTTCCCACATGAGGGACGCTTTGCATTGAAATCACCTCCCATTGGAAAAAAAGGTGTACCGTCCCAGCATGGAGCTTATTGTAGCTGCTTCAATGAATTTCGAACTTGGAAGGTAGTACCTTTGAGCTTTTAGGTTGTATCTGTGAGCCATAGCAACTCCAAGAATTTCCTCTGGATCACCACACTCGATGATCTTGTATTTTCTCAAATGCATTCGTTGTCCCTTTTTGAGGCTTGTTTCCGATACAATCAGAAGCCTGGTCTATGGGCGTTCAAATGTTCTTGAACAAAATTCTTTTTGTAGCGTGGAACTAGGGAGCATATGTTGAGGATGTAAAGTTTAATGGAAGTCATCACGACAGCATTTTTTGAAGGCAAATTCTAAATACGCAGCATTTTCCTCATTAAAATTAGTGAAGTTTTTAACAAGGAGGAAATGAATAAGTCCAATTTTTGAATGAGTATAAACAAGTCACACTTGAAAAATGGTTGATAGTCTGTGCTCAAAACCGTATTTTGGTCATTCTGTGACTGCTGTGGTTACTGCATTGGCTGATGTTTGGGTTACCGTAGAGGCTATAGTATAGGCTGCTTTTTTACATCATTCAAAAAACTAGAGTACGGGGCCAATTCTCGTACAGAATTTTTTAATACAGGTGGTGATAAAATCTCTCCTTTCTTCTCTCTTCTTCTAAAGATTCCTCCTCCTCTACTCAACTTCTTTTGAACTAGGACAACCTTTGCAACTTGCAGGCTATCCCTTAGAATTGTAGTTGACATAAAAGATCTCTTCTTTTTTTTCCTCAAAACTGGACATTCATTGGACTTGTGTGTCTTATCGTTTTTCTTTTGCATCTAACTTTAAGTCCGCAGCTGGAAGTGGCATATCCAAATCTTTGGCAATTGAAGCACTCGAAAGTGCTGCTTTTTTGTAGACGTTCCCATTGTACTTTCCGATGTTGTGGAAACTTTATGTCCATTGTTTTCTTCAGTGCAAAGTCTGCTTTGAACTGAAGCGAGGGGAACGCGTCCTTTTTTCCCTTTTAGAGATTATCATCGAGAACTTTTGACCTGATAGGATATCTTCTTCGAGATGCTTTCAGCTCAGTACGGACAATGTGCTCTTCATACTTTTGAATAGGTGAGTCACGTTTCTCTCTCCTGGAATAATTTGAGTGCAATATGCCACTTTCGCGAACTTCAGAAAATTCAAAGGCTCGTATAATCTTCAGCCATATTAGCGTGAAGCAAAGTTCGTGAAGAGCTGTTCACCCTTACATTGAATTCTGGCTTTTTTTGCTGTATTTTGAATCTATTCCTAAAAGTCTTCAAGTCAAGCCTATAGCACACTATGAAAAGCACCCTCTCTATTTTCGTCGCAGCCACATTTGGCTGCTGGCGCTTCGATTTCCTTTTATTACTCTCAAAGTTTAGCCTTACAGTCAGCTTGGGGTATGGCCGCTAAAAAACTGGTGGAAGCTACTGTTGCCACCTTTTTGGGTTGAAGAAAATCTTGCTCACTCACTTCAAGGGTCTAAGGTACCTTTTAAGTAGGCTCCTGAGTTAGAGACCTTATTGGTCTCTTTCTCTCTTCCTTATGTAGCTTAACAACAGCCCCTTTATCATCGAACATTGTGAATGGAACAGCCTCTTTCATCCATTTTCATGTCACTAAAATCCCCAGGAACTTGCAGTCACAGCTTGCAACTAAGAAACAAGTCCAAAATTAACTCTTCTATTACATACACTCAGACTTTTCGCAGAAACACTGCAAATGTTTTTTGGCTTTCCACTCGAATTTGGATTTCGCTATTTTCCCCTATAGCCACAGATTCCAAGACAAAACTTCGAGTAATGTCGTAAAAGTTGTAACCGGCCGATCTTTGCACCGATAAATCATTGCGCTTGCTCTGCGCACCTTTTTCAGGCGCTTAATTTCCTTCTCTTGCCTCAAATTCCGAAAAATTCCATAAAAATTCCAAATGATTCGCTTCGTTGCTCGCTGTGTGCTCCCTCAATGACTGCTCGACTCAAACTCCTCTTATGCCTGGTATACTGGGTTTCCTTCCCGTCAACAATTCATATGGAGTGTTTTTTGTCGTGACTATATATAGCTCAGTTGGAAATGTTTAGTGCAGTGTACGCATCGTCCATCCTTGAGTGCTTTGGAAGACTACTTTTTTGAATTGGTGACCTCACAAAATCCACTAGTGCTCTGTTGTATGGCTCAGCAATAGCGTTTTGCTTCGAAGTATGTGTCATTGTCGTTTCATGTTTAATTGCCATAAACTCGCAAAAAATCATCCAGCTCTTCGAACAAAATTCGACATGTTTTGAAAAGATCACATTAAGATCTTTTATACGCCTTTGATGAGAAAAATGTTTTTAAGAGGCGTTTCCTTATGTGGGGAGACTCCCTTAAAACTCTCTCAAAATGTTATTCATCCCATAACTTTCAAGAAGTCATTACTTTTGATCTTTTCACAAAGTTCAATATCTATAGCTTCTATAGTTTCAGAGAAAAACTGCTGTGCCTTACAAACGAACCTACAGGTCGTGATTTCAATAGAATTTTATATTTTAGTTTAAGTGAAAGGACCGCTTGATATATCCTGTTCATCATTCCAGTTCCATCGAGGTATGGTGAATTAACCCATTAGAGCCTGAGTTTCTGAAAATCGTTTTTTATTGTTTTTCACTTATATTTAGGTTGAATAACATCTAGGAAACAGCATTCTGACAGAAAAAAAAATATTAAAAGTCCCAGTTTAGAGTTTTGGGTTGTTGCCAAATGGCAACGCTAGGTCGATTTGTTTATTATCGGCTTAAGAATAAGAGAAATGCTGGCAAGTTTTTTTATTTATTTATTATAATATGTCAAAAATATAAACCTTATTATTTAGAATGATAATTTTGAAAGCATTTGATACACAAATCAACATCACATTTTGAACATATAACCCTCCCAATCGTCTTGCAGTCAATTCCAGCACATCAACGTTTTTAGGGTTTTGTACTAAAATACAAAACCCTATTGCAATCACGACCTGTGTCCGTCTGTCTGTCCGTCCGTCCGTCTGTATGTCACAGCACTTTTTCTCCGAAACTATAGAGGCTACAGCCATGAAACTTTGTGGAAACGTCAGAAGTGGTGACTTCTTGAAAGTCCAAGGGTGAAAGAATTTTTCAAAGGGGTTTAAGGGGGGTCTCCCCATATAGGAAGTTGACCCCTCAAAAAAAAATTTTCACCATTGGTAGTCGAGTAGAGTGTCATTAGAAAGGCCTTAATGAGATCTTTACAAAACAGGTCTTAAAATTGCCTTCTGAGTACCAAGGGGGGCAGGGGAAGGCGAAATGTACGAACTTTTCGCGTACCCCCCCTCGCGATTGGACACCTTACATTTGACAAATCTGAAAAAAATCATGAATGTAGGCCTTAATGAGTACAACAACAACAAATACGTGAGAAGTCGAAATTCACTCAACTTTGTAAGTAATAGTATGATTTATCGATTTCATGTTTTTTTGAATAAAATCTAAATGGTACTCTTAAATTCAATAAAATCTAGGAAACATATGACTATTTATAAGATTGATCTTTCCTGAAAGATTCATAAAGATCGAATAGTATTTAACGAAGTTATAGCGATTTGAATTTTCCTGTATTACTATGGAACAATGTGCCCTGTATTACCATGGAAACATATGGCTATGGAGCCATATGCGCTTTTTACCGACCTAGACACTACAGCTTTGCGAGGATTTGCATGAAAATTTCAGGAATGATAGATATCATGAGGATGATTACATACAATTGAAACAAGTCGAAGAGGCAGGAGAGAGCTCCTAGCAAAAGGGCTTTGTAGTCATTCTACGATTTGAAAAAATAGGCCATGAATCGATGCTTACAGTACAGAGGAGTGGCCCCTGAAAAAAATTTCATGAAAGGCAGCCGATATGAGTATCAAATGAAAGTTCTCTGTGAGAGCTTTTCAAAACAGTTCTTAAACTGACAGTTTTTGCTTCAGTGGGGGCACAGAGGGGGGGGGGAATACATGAAAAATGTGTTTTCTCCCTCGCGAATGGACACCCGTGATCTGAAAAAATCTGAAAAAATTATCAAGCAAGATATTTATGGGTATAACTTTAACAAATACCTCAGAATTAAAAAATTCTTTCAACTTAGTTAATAATAGTATGATCCCCGAACATGACGTGTTTCTTAATTTTATTCGTTGCTGGTTACGGCATTTTGTAAGTTGAGAACAAAACCCTTCTGACATGAGCATAGGTCTGTCTATCCAACTTGTTTTTCAATTGATTGCGGAAAGTGATTTTTTTCGTCGTATCGTATGCCTTCCAAAACTCTGAATGCGGAATTTGAGGTAGATGGTCGACCGCCAGTTCTAGGAAAGGTTCCATATTTCCTCAAATATGTTTGGACCAGCTCACGACGAAAATTCGGCTGCAAAATATCTTTCCCTGAGTTGCGCATTAGTATCCAGGAGTTATTGATAGTAACATCTATAAGCCACGTAAAAAGGGGCCACCACCATTTTTCGCCTCGGATTCCAATCCTATAATTATTAACATGGGCATCCATGAGGTCTGTGCCTCCCATGTATTGATTATAAATTGATATTAGGTTGGGCCTTGGCATTTTAACTTTTTGTAGGTTGGTTTTAAAATATCGATCCGCCGATCCTATTGGACTTAATTTGTGATCTGTAGAAGCAACAGTTACGACGGAGTTATCCATCTATCGGACTACAACAACATCACCTTGAGACGCAAAGTCGTATGACCCTCTTTCTCTTTTCTTCATCAATTCCATTCTCCTCCGTAACCCATATTTTTCAAATGAATAAGAAGTGGAATACCCGTAAAAAGATTGTCAAAATAGAACTGTAGTTTTTGTTTCCTCATAACTTCTGGTAATTCACTAATCATGGATCCTTGATAGGATCAAAATGACAATAAAACATTTGAGCTCACCGAGGGAAATGCAAGGGTCTGGACAATTCAAAAATAGTGCATATTTAGAACTCTGTTCTAAAAGTAATTCCCATGAGTTTTCATCAAATAATAACTCAAAAATCTCGGTGCATGACATATCTTTATAACTGTATGATTCTGATGGAATGAATGCCGGTGAAGAAAAGTCAGGAAGATCACACTTCTTCCAATTGTATGCTATTTTGCGTCTTTTATTGGATGGACTTGTATCCGTTAGGCATTCATCAGCATCTTCATTTTTCTTTTGTGATACGATTTCTGCACCCGCCAGACGTTGTCTCCCTGTAAGATTGTCTATGAGCCCACCGGAGAGTTTTCATCTGTTTGCCCAGCAACTTCAGGGGGCTCAATATAAATGTCTTGTAACTCATCTTCATCATCTTGTTCAAGTAAATTTGCAATCTCATGCAACGTTAAGCTGAAAGGAGTAAAAACTACTTTTTAGGAAAAAATGACCCTATAATAGCCTAGCGTTGCCATATGGCAACAGACGAAAAACCTCCGTGACGCCAAATATAAATATCAAACTCAAATATATTTAGTCTTATTACAAGTCTTAGATAAATTTGAACAAATTATAATCAGATAAAACACGAAACAATGCGAAAAATAGAAATTAAAGGAACAAACCTTTTCCGGTTATGATGGATCGTAGTAGTCTTTGCGTATAGACGTCTTTTAAATCGCTCCTGTCAAAAGTTTTCAAAAATTAAATTAATTTTTTAAAAACGTTAGTCCGAAGTTAATTTTTATCGGAAAAAAATCTTATATTGTCGAAGTAATTGACTCAGGAAATTTTTATCGAATATTTTTACTTCGATTGGTAACGAAAAACAAATTCACAAAGAAAATTTCGCCGCTGGTATGGAGGAGCCCGAGGCTTCCCAAAGTTGGGCAATCTGGGGAAACGACGAATACGAAACTGGCGACAATCACCAAAAGAAAACATAACGAAGAAAACTCCGTAGATAGAGGGTGCAAGCTGCAAATAATAGCGGACAATCAACAAATGGCCAAATTGCAGAAAGAAAATGATGAACTAAGGCAAGAGATACAGTCTCTCAAGGATCTTTTCAAGAAAGGGATGAAGCCTCAAAAGATGCAGCCACAAAATCAATGGCAACAGGTAACAAAGCCGAAGAAAAGTACAAAGCAAGTAAATCCAGAGGAAGTTTTAAGTGCTGGCGGCACCAACGAGAGCCAAAATTATTTTGCAGCGCTGGAGGGATTAACCGAAGATATGGAAATCGAAGAAAACATCGGAGGTAATTTTAATCAAGATAATGACGTTAATTTTATTCAATATTTAAAGAACAATAATATGGAGAAAAAACCAGCCCGCAGTTCTGCTGGTTCCTCTGAAAAAGCTTCCATAAACACAGAAAAAGTTCCGCCAATCAACGTGTTCGGACAAACCGGGAAAGATATGGTTCGGCTATTGGCAGCCGAAAATAAACTGGCCAATTTCAAAATCAAAAGAGTTAATGCCGAAAATTAACTATAAGGACGAAATCACTGGTTGATTCCAAGTCAGCCAAAGCTGCGCTGATTTCTGGGGAGGTTCCACACTTCACCTTTACCCCAAAAAGTGAAAAAAATCAGACCTTCTTGTTGAAGGGTTTGGACAGCGGAGAGGATACGGTCGATCTTCTTCAGGTGCTCAAGGAGGCTGCACCAGATATTGATTTTGTTTCAGTCAAAGCCATTGCGATAAGAAGGTTGACCATAGAAAGGAAGAATTTTCCACGTTACCTGGTAAAAATGGCAGTCCAAGTGCCCTTCAACAAATAAGGTACTTGAATTTCAGAGTGGTAAGGTGGGAACGCCTCCAGAAAAGAGAAGTCAACCAGTGTTACCGGTGTCAAAGATTTGGACATTCGGCTGCCAATTGTGCCATGCACTATCGCTGCGTTAAATGCAAAGGCGTTCATGCTCCCGGTGAGTGCGAATTGGTTCAGACGGAGCCTAAAGAAAAATTATACTGCGTTAACTGCGGTGTTTTTGGTCACCCAGCATCATATCGAGGATGCTCCCGATATCAAGATGCAAAAGCTAAATTTGCTCCAAAGCAAACACAAGTACACCGTAATATCATACCTTCCAACTTCGTCAAGCCCGGAGTATCATTTGCACTCGCCGCTAGAGGACCGGCAGAAAATGCTGGAAATAATGTAAATAATTTAAGTGGCAATCATGAGCTGCTTCTCAAAATTTACCAGCAACTTAATTCTTTATCGGGGAGAATCGACAAACAAGATTCAAAAATTAACTTTACTTTTCAGCGTTTAGGTCTTTCAAATGCCTAATAATAACTTGTTATCCAGTCATATTCCCATGGATAGGCTTCGCCTCATATCGATCAACGTCAACTCTATCGTTGCTATACATCGACGTGATTATCTCCTTGAATTTGTTGTTAAGCAAAAGCCTGACATCATACTTCTCACTGAAACCCACCTCAATTCATGGCATTCCATGGAATTCAAAGATTTTGCATTTGTAAGAAACGATAGGGTAATAGGTGATGGGGGAGGTGGCACTGGGATATTGGTTCGAAGACCCTATTGTTTCAAAAAAATTGAAAACGTTGAATTCAAAAACTTTGAATTTCTTGAAGTGTCCGTCATCAAAATTTCACTGCCAGGTGGGGATAACCTCTTCGTTATCTCTGCCTATGCAACTGGTCAAAATGTTCTCAAGTTCAAGAAGGAACTCAATTCCTTGTTTGAAATACTCGAATTGAACAGGCTGCGTTGTTATTATATATTTGCCGGTGATCTGAATGCCAAGCATACATCATGGCTAAACGCCACCAATAATCCATGAGGTGTTTTCCTGAAATCATGGATAACAGAGAACCAAATTGAATACAGGTGCAACCTATATGGGTCGGAGCTCCCAACATACCCTGGAACAAATTCATATTTGGACCTCTGCATTGCTGACGCAAGACTTGAATTCAGCTTTAGTAGTCCTCAACGGAAACTGTAGGTGCTTCCTAACGATAGCGACCATAACGCAATCGTAATGGAAATCAATCATCAAAGGGATGATTTCTTCCTCATTCCAGTTCAACATGAAAACCATCGGTTGGATTTCAAAAAAACAGACTGGGGAAAGTTTCAAAAGAAGTTTAATAGGGAGTACCAGAAGCAATGTCCTTCTTCTGATGATGGTAATGCTTGCTCAATGGTTTCTTATAACAGAAATCTAACTGACGATGAAATATATCTCTATTTGTCGAAGTTAGAGAAGCAGACGTTGGAAACGATTGAGAAAGTTGTTCCCAAGATTAAACATCGAAACAATATGGAAGGATATGAAACACCAACCATCGCAAGGTTGAAAAAATTAAAAAGCCTTCTTCTCACACGCGTCAACAATATTTATCGACGATTTTTGGACTACAACCATCCCTCGTTGGCTTTGTTGAAATTACACCTGAAGAATGTCCGGAACTTAATCCGTTCATACTTCAGGAGTGAGGTCAGCAATCAATGGGCGGAAAAACTGAGGGGTATTAGCCCACAGGACCCAGATAGCGTTTTCGCGAAAGTGAATAGCTTATTCCGCAGGAAGTTGAGTGAAGGTATCGAATCTTGAAGTCGCTAGTGATGAGATAAATCTTCTCGATAGAGCTGGTATCGAAATTTATAGTACGACTCCGGAAAGAAATGGAAACAGGACTATCTAAGAAGGATTGCAGAAACTTGTCCTGATTGGAACACATTTTGAATTGGTTCATCTGCCAAACCCAGAGAGAAGGAATGAAATATTTTCGGAGGTCGCTGAAGCAAAAGATTCCGACTTCAAATCAAGCCTGAACGGCCAATCAATTCTTCATTTCGATGAAACATTAACATCTGAGCTCATACCGAGCTTTAATCTTATTGACTATTTTGTCAGCTATTAAGACTTGTGGTTCATATTCCGCAGAATAAACAACAAAAAATCATGTGGTACTGACGGTATTCCAAATAAAGTTCTCCGACATTTGCCTGAGGTTGCTATTAGGAATTATTGCATATTGTTCAATAACATGTTAAACAATTCATATTTCCCAAATGAGTGGAAAAAGGCTAAGGTATTTCCGATCTTGAAGAAAGGAAAAGAATCTCCATGCCCTAAAAGCTATCGCCCAATCAGCTTGCTGCCTAACATCAGCAAGGTGATTGAAGTGATACTCAACAGAGCATTAAACGCCCACATTGAGAAATATGAGTTGATGCCAAATTGCCGATTTGGTTTTCGTGCCAGGCATTCGACCATACATGCAATAACGAAAGTAACCTCGGACATCTGTTGGAAACTAAACAACAAAGAATGTGTTGGAGCATATCTCATTGATATGGAGAAAGCCTTCGATACGGTGTGGTTAGATGGACTAGTTTTCAAACTTCTTCAGGACAGGTTCCCCAGACACCTTGTCGCCCTGATGTGTAATATGTTATACGGGAAACCATTTGTTGTAACTGATGGAAATCTGACAACACTGCGTGAATTTAAGGTCTTGAATGGTCTACAGCAAGGAACAGTTACTGCGCCCCTGCTCTTCTCAATATTCATTCGCAAGCTATTGAACAGCTTTGATTTTAATGTCTCGCCAACGCGATCATTGGTAGCGTTTGCTGATGATCTGATCATCTATACGGCAGACCAAAAAGCTACAATAGTTCAGAGCAATCTTCAAAAAATGTTTAATGATATGCAGCTATACACCGACGATTGGCGAATGAAAATCAATGCACAGAAGTGCGAAACAATTTTATTTCGGACAACGCTGCAGGGGGCCAGTCAAGACCTGAAACGTAATTGGAAGGATTTCCACATTATGGCTGGTGAGGGTAGTTCAGAACGGGCTCCACATAAATCCGGTGTTCGATACCTCGGTGTTCATCTCGATCAGTATTTGTACTATACTGAACATGTCAAAATCATGCTCAGTAAAGCACTAAAAGTAGTCATGGCCCTTCGGCGACTCTTTCATTCCAGATACATTGATCAAAAAGTCGAAGTTATTTGTTACAAGACCCTGGTTAGGCCAGTTTTGACATACGGATGCCAGATCTGGTACAACCAGAGTGCTAGTACAATGGAAAGATTAAGAGTTTTCGAAAGGAAATGTCTTCGTGCATGTACTGGTTTGTACGGAAAGCCTGAGACGGATTGGAAGCACTATATATCGAATAGAAAAATTTATCAAACCGGTCAAGTGGCAAGAGTCGATATCTTCATATTAAAACTTCTTCGGAATCATATCGCAAGATCTGTAACTGTGAGTGAAAACCCTTGGATTTCACAGCCGTTCCACCCTACAGACGGGTATATTGTGACTTGCCTCACTACTGGCTTCGTTCCTCCAGAAGCATTTGTGTATTTGGACATGAATCGATATGTTTTTGATTCTGACGGCGTCCCAATCATATATCACATATACCGACGGGCCACCGATAAGAAGATAAAATATCCTCCGAATCTGAGTTCACGAGACCAACAATTCCAATGGAGATACTCATTTGCTAGATTCGTTGAGGCTGGTCGAGCTGAGATGGAGCAATCTAGGTATTGGTGGCTGAATGACAATGTCTGAATTATTCATGTTTATTTTCTGTTTTTGTGTTTTTTCTCGTTACTTAGTTTTTTAGGTTCATCTCATTATTGCTACATCTAGTATTGTTGTTTATTTGTATTATAAATTAAGTATAGGTTTCAATATAAGGTAACGTTTTTTTTTTGATTGAACTTATTTAGAATTAGGGTGTAACATATTAGGTATAGGATATAAGTTCATTGTTGCGTTAGTAGTATAAGTAATTTTTGAATAATGCTGGTTGGTTTTTTCTCCTTTTTTCAATTGAATCAAAAGATATCTAATAATCTTAATTAATTTAAATTTACAAGTGTATTTTTTTCATTAAATGTGTTTCATTGATAACGTATAAATTTAGAGAGCCATTCGGGCCATTAAGTTTTTTATAGTTTTATTGTTTGGAATTGGCTTTATGTTCTTTTGAAAATTCATTACGATTGGTATTAAATAAAGCGCTTTTGACTTTGACCTTTTCCGGTTCGCCATTTCTGCGAAAATTTTGATACCCAACAAATGACATAACAACTGCTTTCAAACTTAAAACACAACTCACAACCAATTGTTTCTTATCACTGACTTGTATATCTAGCAATGAGTTCTAGGTAATAGTGAACGGTTACGATCTAAAGATTTTGAAATATGATCTGTAAACGCTAGGCTTTAATGGGTTAAGATACGTTCGAAGCTTTAGTGAATTTATAACTAATTTTTATATGAAAAAACTCAGCTCAGTCTGATTCCATTTTGCATTATAAAGGCGAACTATACCATCAACCACAACATAATCTTTGCAGAATTCTTGCAGTAGAAACAAAATCTCTTCATTCTTATTACATTCGCCAAACCGGACATTTTAATTCAACTTTCCAAACGTACATCCTAATTTCACCACGTATCCTTTCCACGATTCAAGGAAATGAATAAACTTACAAAACTATCATTAAATTTTCTTTAAGTTCACCACACTCACACAGCTACTCTCGTGCCCAAGAATTGACTCTTTTCTCCCTCTTGCGCTGTCTTTTACGTTATCAAAATTAACTTTTCTTCTATTTTCTTCCTCACACCTAAGCGCCACGAGCGCAGCACAAGAGACTAAAACGGATATAAGTTTGGTTGCAAGAACATGAAACTTTTTGTAATTATGTTTGCGTGACATTTTACTTCTCGATTAAACTTTTGCCGCAATAGTTTGTGAAAATTTATGTTTAAACCATTGCGCGCACTTGCACCGAACAAGAAGAAAAACAATAATAAGAAATTTATTGGGCAAGTCGAATGGAATAAACAAAAGTCTCCACAGGTGTGTGCTTATTATTGCATGCTATATTCGTTTATGCGCGTATAAGGTTGGTCTATCCTCCGTGGTTTGGAAAAAAGAACAGGAAAGCAACACATTTCCCTTCAAATTTAACGACAAGTGAAAAAGGTTTAGTGGCGGAGATGATGACTAACGATTTTCGACGAGTATCGCCCTTGTACATACGAGTACACCTGTTTGTCCTGGCAAAAAACCATAAATTTAAAGGTCTGCTTTTTAAGTACATTAAAAATGTAAAGTGTATTATGCTCCCGTTTGTTGGCAGCATGTGAAAGTAAAAGAAAAGCAAAAGCTCAGACTGAATAGAGGCGGCGAAGAAAAGGATGTAAGGACGTTAAGGCGAGGTGCTAACCGTGCTCTCTCCTGTCAAGTCTCTCCAAGAATTTTGACTTTTTTATAGTGTGTTGCCTCATGTTCTTTCATTACTTAATGGCTGCAGCACCATTAATCATTTTTCGGTAATGACTTACCACATTTTCATCGTGTATATAGTACAAAGCATTTTTGCTTACATATTGGAACACTTTGCTCTTTTTTGTTGGCGCATTCAAGCATCTTGAAATTATCAAGATGACATGAGGACGTTTATATAATGAGATAAAGTGTTTTGGAACTTATCATTTTGGGGAATTCCTTAGAAATTAGTATTGCTGACATGTTGCTTTGTCGAGTTTCTGTTGTTTGACGATGTCAGGCGACATAAAGACGTTGGATCTGCAGAGAATTGTTTCGCATGGGTACAATGTCTTCGTTTGGTTAATGCCCTCGGTTGGTTAATGAGAATTTGAAAAAGGTGTTTTTTAAAAAGAAGCATTGGTAAGTAATTGGAAAATACTGCATTGTAAATAAATGATTCTGTTTCAGGTTCGAAGACCGTAATGATGATACCCGTAACGTTCATCAGTTAACAGTTTTAATAACAGGAGTAGGCGTATGAAATCATTTTAGAACATTTACCTTTCTATGGATTCAAGTTGTAAAGAAAACACAATTTATATATTTATATATATATATATATATATATATATATATATATATATATATATATATATATATATACTATATATATATATATATATATATATATATATATATATATATATATATATGTATATATATATATATATATATCTATATATATATATGTGTATATATATATAAATATATATATATATATATATATATATATATATATATATATATATATATATATATATATATATATATATATTGTCGCGTGTTATTTGGTTCGCGGCCAATAATTTTAATGTTCCGGGAAAGTGAAAACGCAATGTCTTTTAATTTAAAAGACAGTTTATTCAATTACAATAATGCACAATAATCGATTTAACACTTTCACTAATTTTAATTTTCACTATTAAAAGAAATGTAACACTTATCCATAAATTTCTTATCGCAATTGTCTTCTAAATCACTTCACAAGTACGAAAATCACTTTTCTATTCGCTTTCCACACACTATCGCAGTTGTTATCGCGGTCGAATGAATGATCCCCCCATTCATTCAGCTTGCCTTTATAAAGGTTCTCTACCCATTCACCCATTTCTCGTACATTGGCGAATGTTCTACCGAGAGGTACCTGGTAGATTCGAGCAAATTAATGAATGGAGTGACGTCACTTGCAAATGTTGATCATGCTTGTTGGGTTCTCGTGGGTTCGAGTAAATTCATTTGTTGACGTTCTTAATGGGCTCTTTCACACGGGAATGGTAAAAACCCATATCCAAACAGGTTTCGCGCTTACGCCCTTATGTTTACACGTTGCATAGTTCAGCCAACCTTTTTTTGTATACGATACACGTCTTGCGAGTGTATGTGTCAAAAGGATCATTTGATCGTTAAACGTCGTGCGGACAACATGAAAGCGAAGACAGAGAGATAAGCGATTGAGAATTGGTGTTTTAGTCTTGAATTGTGCACGAGGTAACAAAAACTGGAATGAAAAATTTATTTTATGATTGTTAAAGTTTGTCGATTCAAACTTCATTGGATTTATTAGAACCTCCGTGTTTTTCCGCTTTCTGAAAAATAAATTCCAAATTTGAATATCCTTTTTAGTCGCATATTTTTCTTGCTGTGTTGTCAACTGGCTGATTATAATGTTAATCTATGAAGATGATGCGTACTGTTAATTTTCTATAGATTTACAATAGGCAATTTATCTTCATTGAAATCGTGATATTCGTCGTGTTGTTTCCTGAAATTGAACATGGCCTCCGCTTTTATAAATTTATTAAATAACGCGTAGCTTCTCACATCCACGCATCCATTTTTGCACGCAAATTAAAGAAAGGCAATCGTTTCATGACGACTTCCTTCTTCATCGAATGTTCAATTCGGAATGATTACCGGCGTTTGTATAAAATTTCCCCCACCAAATGATCAACAAAATGCGTTTGTGTATGTGCGTTACGCTCGTTTACCCTAAAAAATGTTGGCTTGTTTTTACCATCAGGCTCCCTCAATGCCTCTCACTCTTCTTGCCCATATAACCTGTTTAACGCTCACTTTTAACGCTGCGTCTGAAAAAGCCCAATGATTATGAAAACAATTGCGACAGCAGCTCGCAGAATTATTTGTACATGTAATTATTTGTACATGTAACACTGCCCCCCCCCCCCTCAGTTCTTTTCGCCTCGAAAAGATGTGTCGCTATTTGTAGTCAATTTTCCCTGGGTGTAATATGGGGCAAGACGGTCCAGATGCACGATTTTCATTTTGGCTCTCGGCTTACGATGTTCCTGTATTCGGTATACGACGTCGTTGATTCGCTTTGTAACTCGGTATGGTCCCTCCCAATTATGTTGCAACTTTGGAGACCTACCCTTTCACCGTTGCGGGTTATAAAGCCACACCAAGTCATCTTGCTGGAAGCCAGTAGAATTAGCCTTTAGATCATACCTGGTCTTCAGGCGGTCAGTAGCCGATTCGAGGTGTTTTCGCACTGTCCAATGTATCTGGTTCAACCGTTGTCTTAGATCACTTGCGTACTCCGAGACCGTTTGGGGTTTCTCAGGGGGTGTTCCGAACTTTATATCGGCTGGCAAACGAATAGTCTTTCCAAAAATGACTTTGGCTGGGGCTTGGCCCGTCGATGCATGTTCGGCAGCTCTGTACGCCATCAAAAATAGTGGGATATGTCGGTCCCAGCCCCTTTGGTTCTCGTCAACCATCTTGGCCAGATGTTTATTGAGCGTGCCGTTGAACCGTTCGACCATCCCATCGGAGTGGTGATGCAGCGGTGTTGTCCTCGTTTTCCGTATTCCCAGTAGTTCACACATTTCGCCAAAAACTAGTGACTCAAAGTTTCGGCCTTGATCTGAATGTAATTCGCAAGGTACGCCGTACCTACTGACCCAATTTGACACTAGCTGTTCAGCTACGGTAGTTGCTTCCTGGTTGGGAATGGGGTAGACCTCGGGCCACTTGCTGAAATAATCGGCTACAACCAGCGTATATCGATTTCCCCAATCGGATTCAGGAAAGGGTCCTGCGATGTCTACAGCAATCCTTTCGAATGGCACGCCTACGTTATAGGTTTGCATTTGTCCGCTCAGTCGTCGCTTTGGGCCTTTGACGGAAGCGCAAATTGTGCATCTGTTACACCAGTCCTCTACGTCTTCTCGAGCGTGGAGCCAGTAGAACCTTTCCCGCAATTTCGCTAAGGTCTTGTTAACACCAAGGTGGCCGCCCGAGGATCCTTCATGCATTTCCTTAACCACATCATGGATTCGGCTTTTGGGTAGTATAGTTTGCATCCTATAGGAGCTGCCATCCGCCGTTTCCCATTTCCGCTTGAGTACGCCACCCTCCACCTGAAGGGAGTTCCATTGTGCCCAATAGCTTTTCAGGGTTGCGCCATGCGTTGAAACGTCCTTCCAATCAGGTCGCCCAGGCGTCTCCTTCCATACGAGCAATGGTCCGATGTCTTCATCGGCTAACTGGGCGTTTCGAATCTCCTTTGATGACCAACCTTCATCGAATTCCACCGTTATCAATCGCAGATCAACGGGCGGTTCCTTTTCCTCAATCCGTCGGCAATGCTTGCAGTTAGCTGGACATGGACGGCGGGATGGGTTTTCAGCATTTCCATGAACTCCGCCCTTCCGATGAACAATTTCGTAGTCGTATGACTGCAATCTTTCGATCCATCTCGCAACTTGTCCCTCGGGGTTTTTGAAGTTGAGTAACCATCTCAATGATGCATGGTTCGTTCGAAGAACAAATTTCTGGCCATATAGATACTTTTGGAACTGCTTGGCGGCCTCTATTATAGCCAATAGCTCCTTCCTGGTCACGCAGTAATTCCTCTCACTTTTTGAGAGAACTCGACTGTAATAAGAGAGGACTCTTTCTTCGCCATTGATCTGCTGGGAGAGTACAGCTCCAATACCGCCGTTGCTTGCATCGGTGTCAACTACAAACATTTTTCCGGGTTTCGGATACGCCAGCACGGGTGATTCAAACAGCTTTTCCTTCAGGGTCTTAAAGGCTGTCTGGCATAGTTCATTCCAGACATACGGACGATTTTTCTCGGTTAGCTGATGGAGACACTTAGCTATTTTGGCAAAGTCTTTGACGAATCTTCGATAGTAGGTCGGCAGACCCAGAAAACTTCGTAGTTGGCGTTTGTTGTTTGGTGTTGGCCAGCTTTTCATGGCTTCAATTTTCTCAGGGTCTGTTTTGACCCCTTCTGCTGATACGACGTGTCCCAGGTATTTTACTTCATCTGCGAAAAGAGCACACTTGTCGGGACTAAGTTTCAAATTTGCCAGTCGTAATCGGGAGAAAACCTCTTCTAAGTTCCGCACATGCTCTTCGAACGTTCTACCGATGACGATTATGTCATCTAGGTATACCAAGCAGGTTTTCCAGGTTACACCACGTAGCACGTATTCCAACAAGCGTTCGAAAGTGGCTGGAGCATTGCAAAGCCCAAACGGCATCACCACTCTTGAGATCGAGTGTAAAAACCACTTTGCGTCGGCTAAAGTGCCCATGATGTCATCGATGCGTGGGAGTGGGTAACTATCTTTCTTAGTGACGTCGTTAAGCTGCCTATAGTCGACACAAAAGCGAGTGCTACTATCCTTTTTCTTTACTAGAACTACAGGCGTGGCCCATAGACTGACAGAAGGTTCAATAACGCCTTGTTTTACCATGTCCGAGATCAGCGCGCTCACTTCTCCTTGTTTGGCTATAGGGAGACGTCTCGGTGCTTGTCGAATCGGCTTGGCTCCCTGTGTATCTATGACGTGAGTTACCATACTCGATCGGCCTTGGTCATCCGGGCTTGTTGAGAAGATGTCACTGTACTTGGTGACCAGATCAGAGGCTCGTTTGAATACCTGCACTGCCAATTTGACCTGCTTCAATATTGCAGACGTGGATTCCCGGGCTTTGCCTGTGTCTTGCTACCTTTTTCAATGATGGTCGTGAGTAGCTTTCAAAGAGGTGATGGTGGAAACAGGCTGGCAGCTGCCGATAACTTCTCCCGCTTTGATGCTCGTGGTTGAGTCTGCGGTGTTAAGGACTCTAACCGGCACATATCCGTTCCTTGAAGATCTTACAAGGCATCGTCCTACAATCAAACTGCGTAGTGCGGACGTCTTCGTTGGCTCTATCAGATAAGATCTGTGGTCTCCAGAATCACCATCAAGCTTGGCCCATACAATGCTTTCGGAAGAATTCGGTACATCAGTGTCAGTACATACCACTACATTCATCTTGGGAATTTGGACGCTGGGATCCTCCATCAGTACTTCTACATTCTGCCATTTCAATACACGTTTGCCCAAATCCAACGTGATTCCATGTGGTCGCAGAAAATCCATTCCGAGAATGCAGTCATCCATAATGTTCGCGACCAGAAAATTATGTCGGAACACAAGGTCTCCCAAGTGTATCTGGAGGTTGACCTCTCCATGAACAGGTGCAGTTTCTCCCGTAGCTGTCCGTAGTGAGAAAATTCTGCCCTTGTGAAGTTGTTGCTGTCTAACTAGGTCTGGTCGGATAATCAATCGGGTTGCACCAGTGTCGATTGTTATGGTGCAGTGTTCTCCGTCAACTTGACCCGGAAGGCATAAGTCCGCTTCTCCACGATGTTGTCTTGACACGATGATGGTGGTGCTGGGGACGTTGATCCTCCTAGCCAAACTCTGCCCCACGAAGTTGGCTCTTACATGTTTTCCGACCCCTCTGTTTGAAGGGCTTCCATTCTGGGCTCCTGACTCGGTCTGGATCTCCTCCTAGCTGCACACCCTGGACAATAGCTCGGTTTTCTTCGCTTCTTGCAGTCTCTTTGCAGGTGCCCCTTCTCTCTGCAATTCCAGCATCTAGGCGCACCATTCACATGCGGATCTCGCTCAATTTCCACGCGCTCACACTTGCACTCGTCTGTCACTACCTCACGAACCCGGGCAGTGGTACGAGTCACATTTTTCACTTTCTCAAAGTTCAGACTATAAGCCAGTGCATCCTTAACCGTTTGCTTTTGAGCTAGACGCACGGCTTGTTGCAATTCTGGGTCCTTTAGTGCGCTGATGAATGCTTCTGTCGCTGCATCATCTCGATGTTCTGGGTCGTAGGCTGGATAAGCCAAAAGTGCCAGTCGCTCAATGTCTTGGGCTAGCTGCTGTAGGGTTTCACCAGACTTCTGCATTCGATGCCTTAGCTGTGACCAATAAATCTGCTTTAGATGATCATCTCCATAACGCATGTCGAGCGCATTCATTATAGCATTCGAGTTTGAGTGCTATTCAACGGGGATCGTCTGCAACAGCTCGGCAGCTGGGCCTCTTCGAGCAAGAATCAATGCAGTAGCTCGTTCCAGTGATTTATGCGAGCGGCTGCTTCAAACTGGGTTTTGTAAATAGTCCAGACCGTTTGCCCATCGAATATTGGTGCTTGCACATTTCTAGATGACCTTTGCGAGGCGGTTACTATCTTCGCTGCTTCCAATTCTTTTTTCATGTGTTCCATATCATGGTTGATTTTCTCCTCGACCTGGCTGACCTTTTCCTCGACCTGGCTGACATTTTCCTCGATCTGGCTGACTTTTTCCGCGAACTGGTAAACCTTTTCCTTGACCTGGTCAACCTTTTCCTCGACGCCTTTAATTTGTTTGTTCAGATGACCGAGCTCCACTTTTATTTCGGTTGACTGTTTCTCCAGCTTCTATGTGATGTCTGCCTTGATGTCTGCTTTGATTTCGATTGCTTGTAGGTCCAGCTTCGCAGTTAAATTAGATGACTGTTGTCGCAGCTCTTGCTGCATCAGCATTAACATTTGCATCAGCGCATTTTCTGGCTCCTTTGATTTTGGTGTTGCTACTTCTCCACCTTCTGCGCTTTTTTCTGCATCTGAGAACTCACCCGAATCCAGATTCACGCCTTCCGACTCGATCGCGTCACGCAAGCGTGCAGTCAGTGTGGCCTTTGTACCTTGCGTAGCCAGGTTTCGCTGTTCCAACTCTTCCTTAAGCTTCGACATGGTCAATTCATTAATTTTTAAGGGTTTTGTACTAAAATACAAAACCCTATTGCAATCACGACCTGTGTCCGTCTGTCCGTCCGTCCGTCCGTCTGTATGTCACAGCACTTTTTCTCCGAAACTATAGAGGCTACAGCCATGAAAATTTGTGGAAAGGTCAGAAGTGGTGACCTCTTGAAAGTTCAAGGGTGAAAAAATTTTTCAAAGGGGTTTAAGGGGGGTCTCCCCATATAGGGAGTTGACCCCTCAAAAAAAAATTTTCACCATTGGTAGTCGAGTAGGGTGTCATTGGAAAGGTCTCAATGAGATCTTTTCAAAACAGGTCTTAAAATTGCCTTATGAGTACCGAGGGGGGAAGGGGAAGGGGAAATGTACGAACTTTTCGAGTACCCCCCCTCGCGATTGGACACCTTCCATCCGAAAAATCTGAAAAAAATCATGAATGTAGGCCTTAATGAGTACAACAACAACAAATACATGAGAAGTCGAAATTCACTCAACTTTGTTAGTAAAATTTAGCAAAAAGATGACTATTTATAAGATTGATCTTTCCTGAAAGTTTCATAAAGATCGAATTGTATTTAACGAAGTTATAGCGATTTGAATTTTCCCGTATTACTATGGAAACATATGGCTATGGAGCCATATGCGCTTTTTACCGACTTAGACACTACAGCTTTGCTACGATTTGCATGAAAATTTCAGGAATGATAGATATCATGAGGATGACTACATACAATTGAAACAAGTCGAAGAGGCAGGAGAGAGCTCCTAGCAAAAGGGCTTTGTAGCCAATCTAGCATTCGAAAAAATAGGGCATGAATCGATGCTTACAGTACAGACGAGTGGCCCCTGAAAAAAATTTCATGAAAGGTAGCCGATATGAGTATCAAATGAAAGTTCTCTATGAGAGCTTTTCAAAACAGTTCTTAAACTGACAGTTTTTGCTTCAGTGGGGGCACAGAGAGGGGGGGAAATACATGAAAAATGTGTTTCCTCCCTCGCGAATGGACACCCGTGATCTAAAAAAATCTAAAAAAATTATCAAGCGAAATATTTATGGGTATAATTTTAACAAATACCTCAGAAATAAAAAATTCTTTCAACTTAGTTAATAATAGTATGATCCTCGAACATGACGTGTTTCTTAATTTTATTCGTTGCTGGTTACGGCATTTTGTAAGTTGAGTACAAAACCCTTCTGACATGAGCATAGGTCTGTCTACCCAACTTGTTAAGTTTAAGCTTCGTGGCATTTTTAATGTTTCTTTAAATTTTACTATTGTGCATTATAAAAATGTTCAAATTTTCACTTTCAAAATTTTTCTTCTTGACACCACTGTTGCGTGTTATTTGGTTCGTGGCCAATAATTTTAATGTTCCGGGAAAGTGAAAACGCAATGTCTTTTAATTTAAAAGACAGTTTATTCAATTACAATAATGCACAATAATCGATTTAACACTTTCACTAATTTTAATTTTCACTATTAAAAGAAATGTAACACTTATCCATAAAGTTCTTATCGCAATTGTCTTCTAAATCACTTCACAAGTACGAAAATCACTTTTCTATTCGCTTTTCACACACTATCGCAGTTCTTATCGCGGTCGAATGAATGATCCCCCCCATTCATTCAGCTCGCCTTTATATAGGGTCTCTACCTATTCACCCATTTCTCGTACATTGGCGAATGTTCTACCGAGAGGTACCTGGTAGATTCGAGCAAATTAATGAATGGAGTGGCGTCACTTGCAGATGTTGATCATGCTTGTTGGGTTCTCGTGGGTTCGAGTAAATTCATTTGTTGACGTTCTTAATGATTATGAAAACAATTGCGACAGCAGCTCGCAGAATCATTTGTACATGTAATTATTTGTACATGTAACACTATATATATATATATATATATATATATATATATATATATATATATGTGTATATATATATATATATATATATATATATATATATATATATATATATATGACGCGTTTCAACTTCTTTGATTTATCTTCAGTGTCATTAGCTCCAAATAAATCGTAATGCTTCTATGCACATAACTAAGCGGGGCCTAACGGCTTTTCAAGGAAAAACAGAATTGACCGGCAGTTCTTAAATAAACAAAATAATTGACTTCAATAAATATTTTTTGGAATACTATCGTAAATGGTGAATCAAGATTCTTCTTCGAAGAACCAAAACACCTCTCAGGCCTTCGCTTTCCGCAAATAGTTCCTCCAACTGTCTCAGTCCATTGACCGCGTCCTCCACTGTCGAAATCTGAGCAGCGATGAATTTTCTTCGTCGACCGAGTCGGACCAGCGTTTTTGCGGTTTCCCCACTGGTCTCTGGCCTTCAGTTCTCCCAAAGAATACCTTTTCAGGTATCCGTTGTTCGTTCATACGATTCATATGTCCAGCCCATTGCAGCTTCCACAGTCTTACAATCGTTGAGACCTCCGGTTCGTAAAAAATTTCATACAGCTCATGGTTGTATCGACTTTACCATTGGTCCCCATCTAGCCTCGCTCAGATTATTCGCATCAGGACCCGTCGCTCAAAGGCGTTCAATATATTTGCGGATGCTTGGGTTAGGATCTATGTTTCACACCCATAGCATAACACAGTTCTTATCACAGATTTGTATACTTGGAGCCGTGTTTTTCTATGTATGCAGCTGGTTTTCAAGATCGTCAATAATGAATAAAATTTTTAATTTGTGAGCTGTATTCTTTGGCGTATTTTGTCACATTCATTGCCCGTTTTTGTTATTTTTGCACCTAAATACACAACTTCGCTCATATTCTCGATGCTGTATTCGCCAAGTATGATATTTTGTATATTTGAGGCATTTTCCTCGACTGCGTCATGAGCTATGTTTTGTTTTCATTGATTTGTTGTCCTACTAGTTTTTGTTACACCCACTTTTTATTCCACGGGAGCCACTATGGCCCTCAGGGAAATTGGGGCTTATGGACCCGGTTTAGCTCGTCCGGAGAGGGGCGTGGGACGCCACTCACTTGTCCCTCAAGGCACCAATAAGCTACCAAGCGAGAATGCAGCTTGCCGTAATAACCACCGTCGCGATTCGGCCGAACCCTACCTACACACGGACTACCACTCAAGCCTTACACCTGCACTACCATTCAAATCTTACACCTGCACTATCCCTCGCCGGGACCACTGCACCAACCCCGAATACTTTGATTCTATATATCTCTAGTTTCACTTTATTTCATTGCACTTTTACATCGACTTGCCACTCAAGCCGCACCCGTAACAATTTATAATTTGCAAGAAATCTTTACCTGTTTTTTTTCACTTTTTTTCTCAAAGCTTAAATTTTATAAATGAAATATCAATGAAGTTTCAATAACATATAATATAACTTTCAAATTCTATATACGCAAACAATGAATACCTACAAGGGGCCCCTTCGATGGTTGCATCCGTTGGTGCACTTTATTATTATTTCTTCCATGTCTGGGCTTTGCTTGTCACTTCGACTTTAAAATTGCTTCCTTCCGCAACTGCTGCTTCTCGTCGCTTCGCACTTCGAATTTTCTCCGCACTTCGAATTTCCTCCGCACTTGTTGCTTCTCCTGAACTTCTGGTTTGCCGCACACGATAAGAAAGGAAAACAGGAGGCGCGTCATTCTTCGCGCGCTTTTATAGCCTCTTCCTAACGGCTAATGTTCCGCCCTTCGACCGAAGGTCATTGTCTCCGGTCGTCCACCTCTTCAGCGTGGTAATTTCTTTCTGCCGCCACTTGGTTTCCGCTCCTCTCTGGTGGTGAGCACTCCAAGTGCGGCTGAATTAGCTGAACATAATTCACTGACAGTTTGACCTGTCAGTGGTATTTGTTTACTTTTGAGATTTGGAAAGAATATTCAGCCTTCATTTGAATCATTTCTTGAATCATCAACGTTAGGATCTGTATTCGTCGGTTTGAATAATGTTTTATCTTGAACTTCGGCCTTAATATTTAATTGCATGTCATTCATTCGATGATACTGTGGCTTCAGTGATGTGCCTGATCCCGAATAGTTTAAGTGGTCGTACTCGCCTGGTTCTCTTAAACCTTCCTTTTGCTTTATTTCGTCGTATACGTGCTCTTCTTTGGTCATTTCGTCTATACTGTGATACACGTTTGGATTAGTTAAATCTGCACTATAATTCTTCACAGTGGTTGCTGTGTTACCGTTTGTTGAATACGTATCAGTACAATTGTTAGCGTTTGAATCATCATCATCATCAATCTAAATGGATAACCATCACATCCATTTAGATTGTTTATCTTTGGATGTAAGTTATTCAGCAGTCGTGTGTTGTCCGCTGATGGTTGCATTCCGTAGCCAGGATTATCGAAATTATCCCGTTCTGGATATGATTGCGGATTAGCCATGTAAGCAACATGAGCTTTTTCGGTTTTTAAATTCGATACTCTACGCCGGTAGTAGAAAAGCACAGCAGCAAATATTACACTCAGTACCAAAGCCGTTACAATACCAGATGCCAGACCAGCTTGATTTGTTGAATTGTCAATAATAGCAACACGCTCTAGAATTAATGGAATGTCACAGTTATCTCCAGTTTTTCCTTGACGACATATGCATCCCAGGGCAGCATGGCATACGAAATTTTGAGATGGACAAGCACATGCTTCCATACAATGATTTCCAAAGAATCCATCTGGGCAAACTTGATCACATTTTTCACCCATGCATTCTGCCTTGCACGAACATGAACCATTTTCCGGGTGACACGCTCCATGGAGACATTGAAATTTTTCTTCACAATCTTTTCCATAATGTTGTTCATCGCACGGTCGATCGCATTTTACTTTCTTCCAACCAGGAGTACAGAAACATTGACCAGTTTCCGGCGAACATTTAGCTCCATTTTTACAATCATACTTTTGATTGCATTCGACTCCATACGTTCCTTCCGGACATGAATACGTGCAGTATTTACTGCGGAATCCAGCAGCGCAATAACATTCACCGCTAACTGGTGAGCATTTCGCATTATTTTTACATTCGCAAGCTAGGTCACAATTTTTTCCATATTTCAGGGAAAGTGCACTGCTCGCCACTCCAACCAGGTTTACAATGACACAAACCAGTCCAAGGATCGCAAAGTTCGGTGTTATGCATGTCGCAATCACATATTTTGCTACAATTCAATCCGTATTTGTTGATATCACATTCTCTCTTTTCGCATAGTCGTCCTTCCCAGCCCGCTGAGCATAAACATTCACGAACAGAAGGATTGCATTTCGAATTATTTTTACATTTACACTTTTGGGAACAGTTTTGGGCAAATGTATTTGGCGGACAAGGAATCGAACACGTTTCTCCAGTGAAACCAGGGAAACATTCACCTTCACCAGTTATATGATCACAGTTTTCATTTGAGCAGTCACAAGTTTGGTTGCAGCCCAAACCATACGTATCAGCAGGACAGCGATTGGCACATACTGAGCCTATCCAACCCGGTTGGCAGTAATACTTTCCACTTACAGTTTCACATGAACCATCATTCTGGCAGTTGCATACTTGTTTACATTTGGAACCATGCTTTCCACTTGGGCATTCATTTTCGCAACTTTTCAATGCCATTTAACAGCCGCTAATCAACCTTGAAATTACCTCACAGCACTAAACGATAACATTCCATTACCAACCATGCGTTGATTCTGCCCTTCGCTCGATGACAATTATGTTTGCTTAAAACTAAAAATAATCGTATTTAAACTACTATTATGAATACAATTTGGAGTGGCAAACAAACCCTAGTCGAGTGCGGCTTAGCTTTCTGCTGCTACGATAGTGTTCGGGATGCGGTAATACTGGTGCCCTCCCGTTGTATCCGTAACATTTTGCTTCGCTGTCAAGTTTTAGGAAAAGTTCTTTGGCAGTTTTTAATGATCGTGACAAAATGTTGATGTCGTCCGCATAGGCTACAACTTGACTCGACTCGTATAGGAATGTACCTACCATATCGACAGGTAGCTTCCGTTTGACGTAATCTAGAGCCAAATAGAATGGCAATGTTGCCAGCCCATCTCCCTGCTTTAGTCCGATGTTTGTGTCAAAGGCATCGGTGAGTTGGTTATTGATGCGAACTTGGAAGGTCGTCAACGTCATTGTCATTTTGGTAAGACGAACTTATTTGGCTGGGATGCCAAAGCAAAGCATTATTTGGTACAGTACATTACGATCAATACTGTCGTATGCTTGCTTGAAGTCAACAAAAATTTGGTGCACGTCCATGTTGAACTCCCAGGACATTTCAAATTCCTACTTGACAGTGAACAATTGGTCTATTGTCAATCTGCCTGCTCTAAAATCACCTTGATACCCCCCAATAATACTGTTGACGTATTTTTCGATTTTATACTTTAAGATGTTTAAAAATATTTTGTACGCCGTACAAAGCAGTGATATGCCTCTATAATTTTCATACTGTAACTTGACGTCTTTTTTGTGGATAGGGAATATAATTGGTTCGCTCCACTCTTTCGGCAAACGTTCTTGTTTTCAAATGTGATGGATGACATTGTGAATAGCTTTATGAGCACTTCTGCCACCATATTTATTATTCTTTTGGGCTTTGATGTGGAACAAACTTCATCCGGAGATGGTAAGGCCAATGAAGATTCTGCGCACCCATCTATAGACTCTGATGTTCTGGAGGTGTGCGAAAATATGATGCCTTTCTTTCCTTAATTTTGGTTTCAGCAGCGATGATACATCATCACTACAGAGCGTGTTTTGTGCTGATAACCACGTTTCAGGCTTTTTACTACTTTGTATGATTGTGTTGTGTTGCTGCTCGCTAAACTTAAATCTATACTTCTCAATTAGTTATCATAGTGTATTATTTTCTTATTTCTAATTGTCTTAATCGCTAGTCTTCTGTGATTTTCATAGTGTTGTTTCTTAATCCTAGTTTTCCTACCTACCTTATTTTTGTAACTTTGTCTTTTTGTGTAACGCATTCTGGCACTCATCATCGAACCAATCATTTCTCTTGCGCTTAGCTTTATGCCCGAATGTCTGTTCTGCGACGGTCTTAATAACCGCGTTTACTTCTATGCAGAGCTCATTGCTTATGTTTAACGATGCGTCTGATAAGATGGGAGCCAGCTGGTTGTCGAGGGTCTCCGTGAAATTTTTGGTCACAGACGACGTTTGGAGCCTTTCATTGTCCATTTTTTTTTTGAAGCGGGCTGGCCTTCGCCGAATATGCCGTTGACATACGACGTCGATAGGTTAATTTGATCAAATAATGATCTGAAGTACAATTGATTGTTGAATCAGAACATAGTTGATCTGGTTTCGTCTGTTGCCATCCGGTGATACCCATGTCATTTCATGAATGCGTCAATGTGAGAAGCAAGTCAAACTTATGACTTGATTTCTGCTACAGGCAAAGTCGATCAGGCGCTGGCCGTTGTCATTTGTTTCATCGTCAACCCGATATCCTCTATTTGCTCCCCGATGAGATATCTCATTGCCAACATTAGTGTTGAAACCACCTGAAATGTTCTTGAGTCGTTTGTAGGCAATGAGTCAACCAGTATTTCCAGGTGATTGTGAAACGTTTCCTTCGTTGCTTCGTCCCTTTTTTTCAGCTGGGGCGTGAACATTAATCAGCCAAATTTTGAAAAACCGTTTGTTTATTGCCTTGAAATCTATAACGTGCAATTCGAATTCCCTATCCACAATGAAAGCCACTCCAAATTTTAGTTTTCCAGTAGGCTTAGCACTTTTGAATATTTTGTGCGATCTCATGTCTTGAATGTCATTTCCAGTCCAGTTCAATTCCTAGATTATCAATATTTTTAATTTATATTGACTAGCCTGTTGCATAAGATCCTTATCAGTGCCAGGGTAATTGAATGATTCGACATTACAGGATCCACTGCCATAGTCATTTTTCCAATTGCGGGGTCATTGTCGTGAATCCAATCGATTCCGAGGCCAATCTGCAGGTTTCAAAACATTTCAGGGGTTTCCCAGAGATCAGGAGTTGGCCCGTCGTCCAACATCCATTCTAGTGGCATGTTTATTACTTCGAATTCGTTATCAGGCCCGGAAGATTTGCCTTCACCCCCTTACGTCCCCACAAAGGAGGTGTAAGTAGGATTTAGTAGTAGTGCTGTAGATGTATTTGCAGTTATTAGCATTTCTTGGTATTTAATGTTCCATTATTGGAGAACCAGTAAGCCCAATGTGCGACCCCGAGAGCATTTACTACCATTTAATAGGGAAGTTTAATATTCTGCGTCTAGCACTCGTTGCGTATAGACGTGTTTTTAATTGCTCCTGTCATTAATTTATAAATTAACTAATTTTTCACAAAAATCAGTTTCAAAAAATTAAATTATTTTTTTACGAGCCAGTCAAAAGCATGTTTTGATTTTATTTGGAAAGCATTTATCGTCAAAGGCATCGAGCCACAGAATCAATAAATCGAAAAAAGCAAATAAGCCGAAGGCTAACTCGGGACTGCTGTATGGAGGAGCCCAACGGCTTCCCTCCGTTGGGGGGCCCCGGGGAGAATAACAATCCGAAATTGGCGGTAAGTGTCAATAAACGAAGACACACGAGTACCCATGACTTCACGCAGATGGTGGCCGTAAGACTCAAGCATGTGAAGATAAGCAAAAATACAGGATAAGCTAAAATACAGAAATGGGAACTTCGACTGAAAACATTCAAAGATATTTACAAGAGAGCGAAGAAAGTTTAAGATGCAAACCCAATACGATGGATAAATACGGAAACTTAACAGAAGAAAGCTGTCAAACAAGTCATTCCAGAAGAAGTACTAAGTGCTGGAGGTGCTAACGACAGCCAGACAACTATGCAGCGTTGGACGGACTCCAACAAGAAATGGACGTTGACGAATGTGCAGAAGGTAATGTTATTCAAGATAATGATAATTTCATACTTTATTTAAAAAATAAAAATAAGAAGAAGAAACCAGCCCATAGTTCTGATGGTCCTCCTCAAACTGTAGCCAAGAATACAGAGAAGTTCCACAAATTCATGTGTTCGGTCAAAGTGGAAAGGACATGTGGTTCGGCCATTGGCAGCCAAAAACAAATTAACAAACTTCGTAGATTAAACTAATCAATTTCGAAAAGTTGACTATCAGAACGAAATCACTGGTTGATGTCAAATCAGCAAAAAATGCTCTAAATTCTGGGGAGGTTTCACATTTCACATATACCCCGAATAGCGAGAAGAACCAGATCTTCTTGTTGAAGGGCTTGGACTGCGGTGAAGATACCGTCGATCTTCTTCAGGTGCTCTAGGAAGCAGCACCAGAAATTGTAATTATCTCCGTTAAAACGTTCGCGATAAGAAGGTCGACGGTAGAAAAAAAATTTTACCACTTTATTTAGTGCAAATATTAAATAAGAGCAGTCCAATCGCTCTTCAACAAATCAGATACTTGAATTTCAGAGTGGTAAGGTGGGAACGCCTCCAGAAACAAGAAATCAACCAGTGTTATTGCTGTCAACGATTTCGGCATTCGGCTGCCAACTGCGCCATGCATTACCGATGCGTCAAATGCAAAGGCATGCATGCTCCCGGTGAGTGCAAATTGGCTCAGATGGAGCCAAAAGATGTTGTGTATAAGGTTTCAAAGTCCGTGAAGGAGTGCAGCGATGGTCTGCATCCTCGGCAGAAGAAGATGTCAGTATCTGCCGAGAGTGCCCTTGTCTGGGGACGCGTGAATGCGCTGGCAGGCTAGCATTGCGGTGTCGTGGGGCGGGATCATTCCCCCTGCACAAGGGCCCACTACAAAGAATTTCGCATTCACGAATTTCTAGGGTCGAATAAAAGCAAGGCGACCGAAGTCGCAAAAATTGTAGGCAACTACAAAAGGGGTAAATGACTTGTTCATAGAATAAGAGAAACAGGTAAAAAGGGGCGGAATTAGGGTAACTTCGTCCCCACCCGAAGAGGCTCATGGCCCACAAATGAGATAGGTGCAACCGGGTGGTGATGGAGCCCCCGTGCACCCGCCCAACCGGATCAAAATCCATGAATGTTGCAGTGGCCAGGTATTTCCCTTTTGAGTGGAAAACTCATACAACATAACTTGTATGAGCCTTCGCATCAGAGGAGGAGTACCCCGGAGACCAATTTATGCCATAGAACTATGCAATTCAATTACATAACCCTATGTCATAAAGAGACACCTTGCCCAGGCCACTCAACCCGTGAAGTCACCTGAAACAAGGAAGTTATTTAATGCCCGATGGCTGGCTCATTTGTGGCATGAAGAGCCTACCATCGTACCGGGTCCTATACCCGGTCAAGAAGAAGGAACGGAAAGACTGACGGCTTATTTTAATGAAGCATTTTTCTTTTTATTTTCTGCATTTCAACTGGAAGTTAACTATATTTAAAAAAAAAAGGAATTCTTCCATAGATAGTGCTTCTTCCAAATACAATAAAACGTAAGTTGTTTTTAATTTGGATTGCTTAAAGCAAAACAAAATTTTTCAGTCTAGAACAAGTGAATATCTAAACAAAATGTCGGACGGAAATTTCAATTTCAATTTAAAATAAACTGTGCTTTCAATTCGATTTCATACGGTTTTTTTTTCATTGCAAGGAAAAACAGAAAAAGGAGATTTACAATTGGTAATAAATAATTTTCAAACAAATCGGGGTACTTACCCACATGGTCCTTCGAGCGCTCGATGACGATGCAAAGGAAAAATTCTAAATTTCCTTTGTAAAATTTTCAACAAATCGCACAGGTTAAAACAAAATGTTTATTCCAATTATCACTCTACTATTATGTATAAGACCTCCCTAGAATTGTGCGCTACTACGTATTGCAGTTCGAAGCACTTTTGTTTTGTTACCATGGAAGATGCGACACACATTCATCGACGAAGGTTGAATTTAGGGAATTGTGACTTCTGTTCAGCATTGACATCTTTCGGGTCGACACCTATCAATTTCTAACTCGTTTGATCGTTAATCGCGTTTTAAAGAGCAAACAGCTCTTCGATCACCACTAAATATTCATAGAGCTGCGCCACCATCAATGGAAGATTGCTGTCCTCTCACTTTCGTGCATGCAAAATTTATTTCGCTTTATTAGTCTTATCACTTCCCGGCTCACTTCGTCCTCTCCCTTGTTCAATCTGCTTTTTCATCCCAGCTTATAATTCGTCATGTCCTTGACTTGAGCGTACGCACTAAATTCCAGCTCACGTTCGTCGTTTAGCACAGGCCGTTGTTATGCGATGAAGTCCAATAAAAAAATTGCCAAGCAGACAATCAAATACACCAAAGTCCTTGATGAATGAGAAAAAACCCGAAATTTTGGTGTAGTATACACAAAATTGAGTGTCCCAAGGCTGCGTATGTGCTTAGTAGGTAATGAGAAAGAAAAAACTGGTTGCAACATCCATGCGAACTTCACGAAATGTGTATGGCTGGCTTAGATGATAATAACAAAGCACAAAGCGCGTGGCGATGATTTTTTCTACACTATTTGGCAACAAAACAGCCACAAGCGGAGCGTACACTCGGAAATCTCGCAATTTCCACACACAACACAGGCGAGCACACCAAAACACCGAATGGCATCCTTATGTGATCAATACAAACTGCACGCAAATGTATAGAGGCAGGTTGTGGAGCTTAAATGGTACGTGCGACATGCCTAAATGTAAATGTGCATCCGCGGATGGGATGCATGGAATAGCAAGTTGCGTTGAGTAGCTTGTTCACTGATGACAGTAGTTACTAACAATTCGATGAGTGTAAGTGTATATTTTTGTATGACTATGATTCCGATGAGCGGAATGCGAGAATGTCTAATTTCCATACTATCAAGACATAGTAGGATTTCCTATATGGAAATGGTTTGCTGGTTGTGTAGTGATTTAACAGATCTGGCCTATATTATGCAGGAATTTCCTTTAACCTTTTGCCTGCGCTGAATTCGAATCGAGCATTTTTAGTTATATTGAATATATACAATATAGAATCTATAAATTTGACATAAAAAAATATAAAATTTAAATTTTACATAAGATTATCAAATAATTTAAAATAATAAAGAAAATAATAAATTTAACAAACTGCTCGATTACTACAAAGAGAAATTATACTGTGTTAACTACGGTGTTTTTGGTCGCCTGGCATCATATTGAGGATGCTCCCGATATGAAGATGCAAGAGTAAAATTTGTCCCAAACAAACACAACTACACCGCAGTGTCTTAGACCTGAACTTCGTCAAGCCCAGAGTACCATTTGCACAACCTGCTAGGGGACCAGCAGAAAATACGGTAAATAGTGTAAATAATGTAAGTGGCAATAATGAGCTGCTTCTCAAAATTTTACACCGACTAATTTCTCTAGCGGGGAAAATCGATAAACAAGAAACGAAAATTAATCTTGTTTTTCATCGTTTAAGGGTTTCAAATGCCTTATAATAATTAATCATCCAGTAACATTCACATGGATAGGATTCATCTCATCTCGACCAACGTCAACTCCATTGTTACTATACATCCGTGTGATTATTTCCTTGAAATTCATTGTTGAGCAAAAGGCTGACATCATGCTTCTCACCGATACCCACCTCAATTCATGGCATTCCATGACATTCAAGGATTTAGAATTCGTAAGAAACGATAGGGTTATAGATGATAGGGAAGTGGCACCGGGATATTGATTCGAAGATCCTATTGTTTCCAAAATATTGAAAAAGTCGAATTCAAAAGCTTTGAATCTCTTGAAGTGTCCGTTATCAAAATCTCACTGCCAGGTGGGGATAACCTCTTCGTTATCTCTGCCTATGCAACTGGTGGAACTGTTCTCAAGCTCAAAGAGGAGCTAAATTCCTTGTTTGGAATACTCGAATTGAACAGGCAGCATAATAATTATATTCTTGCTGGTGACCTGAACGCCATGCATACATCATGGCTGAACGCCACTAATAATCGAAGAGATGTATTCCTGAAATTGTGGACAACAGAAACTCAAATTGAATACAGGTGCAATCTATATGGGTTGGAGTTCCAAACATACCCTAGGACAAATTCATATTTGGACCTCTGCATTGCAGATGCAAGACTTGAATTCAACTTAAATAGTCCTCAACGGAAACTGCAGATGCTTTCTTATGATAGCGACCATAACGCAATCGTAATGGAAATCAATTATCACAGGGATGATTTCTTCCTCACTCCAGTTCAACATGAAAATAATCGGTTGAATTTCAAAGAATAGCCTGGGGAAAGTTTTAAAAGAAGTTTAATTGGGAGTACCAGAAGCAATATACCCTTTCTGATTATGGCAATTCTTGCTCAATGGTTCTTAACGACAGGAATCTTAATAACGATGAAAAAGATCTCTATTGGTCGAAGTCAGAGAAGCTAACGTTTAAAACGATGGAGAAAGTCGTTCCCAAGATTAAACATCGAAACAATATGGAAGGATATGAAACACCAACCATCGCAAGGTTATAAAGATTGAAAAGCCTTCTTCTTACACGCGTCAACAATATTTATCGACGATTTTTAGACTACAACCATCCCTCGTTGGCCTTGTTGAAATTACACCTGAAAAATGTCCGGTTTTCGAACCAGACATTTGACTTCACATGCAATAACGAAAGTAACCTCAAAAATCTGTTGGAAACTGAATGATAGACAATGTATTGGAGCATGTCTCATTGATATGGAGGAAGCTTTCGATACGGTGTGGTTAGATGGACAAGTTTTTAAATTACCTGAGGACAAGTTCCCCAGACACCTTATCGGCATGAGTGTAATATGTTATACGGAAAATCGTTTGTTATAACTGATGGAAATCTGACAACAATGTGCGAATTCAATGTCTTGAGTGGTCTACAGTAGGGAACAGTTACTGCGCCCCTGCTCTTTTCAGTCTTCATTCGAAAAATATTGAACGGTTTTGATTTTAACGTCTCGCCAACGCGATCATTGGTAGCTGTTGCTGATGATCTGATCATCTGTACCGCAGACCGAAAAGCTACAATAGTTCCCGGCAATCCCCAAAAAATGTTCAATGATATTCAGCTGTACACTGACAATTGGCGAATGAAAATCAATGCGCAGAAGTGTGAAGCAATCTTGTTTCGGACAACGCTGCAGGCAGTCAGTCAAGACCTGAAACGTAATTGGAAAGATTTCCACACCATGGCTGGCGAGGGTAGTTCAGAACGAGTTCCACATAAGTTTTGTGTTCAATACCTCGGTGTTCATTTCGATCAGTATCTGTACTGTGCTAAACATGTCAAAATCATGCTCAGTAATGCACAAAAAGTAGTCATGGCCCTACGAAGACTCTTTCATTCCAAATACATTGATTAAAAGGTCAAAATTGTACGTTACAAGACCCTGGTTAGACCAGTTTTGACATATGAATGTCAGATGTGGTGCAACCAGAGTGCTGATACTATGGAAAAATTAAGACTTTTCGAAAGAAAATGTCTTCGTGCATGTACTGGTTTGTACAGAAAGCCTGAAACGAATTGGAAACATTATACATCGAATAGAAGAATTTATCAAACTGCGAAAATGACGAGAGTCGATATCTTTATACTGAAACTTCTTCGGAATCATATCGCAAGATCTATGACTGTGAGTGAAAATTCTTGGATTTCACGGCCGTTTCACCCTACAGACGGGTATATTACAACTTTCCCCACTACTGGCTTCGTTCCTCCAGAAGCATTTGTGTATTTGGACATGAATTGATGTGTTTTGAGTCTGCTGGCGTCCTAGTCATATATCACATATATCGACGGGCCACCGATAAGAAGATAAAATATCGTCCGAGTTTGAGTTCACGAGGCCAACAATTTCAATGGAGATACTCATTTGCTAGATTCGTTGAGCCTGATCTAGCTGAGGTGGAGCAATCTAGGTATTGGTCGCTGAATGTCAATGTCTAAATTATTCGTGTTTATTTTCTGTTTTTGCGTTTTTCGTTACTTAGTTTTTGAGTTTCAGCTCATTATTGCTACATTTAGTGTTGTTGTTTAAAAATTAAAGATAGGTTAGGTATATGTTGTGTTTATTATATTACGTTAGAGATAATGTTAAACGCTTAGGTTAGGAACATTGTTAAAGAATTTTTCAGTATAAGATAAATTTTATTAGAATGAAGTTATAACATATGAGGTGTAGGATGAAAGTTCACTGTTGTGCTTAAATTATAAATAATTTTAGTATAGTGTTGGTTGGTTTTTTCTCCTTTTTCCAATTGAATTTCAAAGTATGGAATAATCTTAACTAATTGAATTTACTATAGTTTTTTTTGATGAAATGTATTTAATGATAACGTATAAATTTAGAGAGCCATTCGGGCCATTACGTTTTTGTATTGTAATTGTTTGGAACTTGCTTTATATTCTTTTAAAATTTATACGAATTAGTATTGAATTAACTGCTTTTGACTTTGACTTTGAATAGAGGAGTTTAGGATGAGGAATCATGGAAGCTATATGTTGGGGAAACAAGGCGGTTACCTCCTTCCTTCTCAACCAGCTCGGGATCGTCTAGGGCACTATTTGTTACTAAGAAAAACGTCAAACTCCACACAGAATTATCATTGGTAACGAAACAATAGACGGACACGAATAGAAAAATACCTTGCACATATATTCGACAATAAGCCCACATGAAAAGAACATTTATGAAATGAATGAAGATACTATATTGGACGTCTTCTCTCTTTATACCCTCTAACTGAACCCAAAAGATTTAAAAATCGAGTGTTCATTTACAAACAGTTTCTATGACCGACTCTTCTAAATATTGTACTATATAAAGTTTTGCTTTCTGCGCTTTTAAATACTTTATATAGTTTTGCTGTCTATTATATGACAAAGACTAACAAAAATGCACTCCAGTTGTTCCAAAATAGAATTATTAGAGAGATCATAAGAATTCCATGGTTTTTTAGAAACAATGACATCTACAAACCCCTGCAAAGTAATTTTTATGTAGACAAATACGCAATTCGCTATGAGCACAGTTATGACGTCCTGAATGAAGTGATGTATAGTCTCATTACTGACATATTGATTCAATATTTCCCTGTATACAAACAATGTAGGCAAATTTCAATCTTTGACAATATGGCCCCGTAACCCTTTTCCAAAAATCATATTGTGCAACTAGCAGGGAGTCTAAACAAATGACTTTGTGTGCCTTGAACTATAATAACATAAGATAGCGAAATGCATACCATCTAAATTTAGCACCAAATGAAAGCCTGCTTAAGAGCCTTGCAAAATCAATATTCAAACCTTTCCACTCAGTGGCATAAGATGAGGCTGTACGCAATTTCTGTGTAAATATTTTGGCCAGGAAAACACTACAGTTGATTGTATGTCCAAGCAAATTTAAAATCTGTATGCTAGACACCCAAATCTGGCAACTTTGAAAACTCATTTTCTTTTGCTCACAAATGAGCAAAACGAGTTTCATTGCAAGCCAAAAACTTAATAACTGCAGATTGCAAAATAAATAGCGATCAAACTAGGCACCAAATGAAAAACTATTGAAACCCTGAGTATGGGGCCCCAAATCCTCTGAATTACCCAATAAACACCGCCTCTGTCAACCTGAGAACCTAGGCGTTTGGACTAGGCCTCAGTTTTTATACGCCATCAAGTTGCAGCAATCTTTCTTTTGGCGGGAGGGGAGAATGGATATACTAGAAAAAATACCGCACCAACCTGAATGCATCCAGGGCTCCTCCTTAGGAATAAAAATAGCTTGGATATAATGTCAGTCAGTCCTGTGCATATAAGACTGAAAACAACCACGTCGCGCAAGAGCTGGGTCAGATAGAAGTCAGTCTCACCTTGGCTATAGTTGAGCCACGGCCTTAGAGCAGGAATGAGCCAAGCGGTCTATATTCCTTTCGAGTTATTCAACCAGAATTGTTGCCAATCACCGAGTTGGCGTTTTCTCTCTTAAAGCACAGCTACCTCCGTATCAACTTCATTTTTGTACAAGTATCTTTTACGGCGTTCTCTATTACACCGGTGCGCACCAGTGCTTAGACTTCAAGCAAGCATACGACAGTGTTGGCAGAAATATTCTGTAAAAAATAATGCTTTTCTTTGTCACCCCAACTAAACTCGTCTGCATGACCAATGTTACAAAACTAAGCATTGAGTCTCAGGTCAAAGCAAACGAAGATTTGACAGAAATCTTTCCAACGAACTCTGATCTAACACAGAGGATGAGATTGTATTTATCCGTGTTGTTAAATATTGCTTTGGAACATATAGTCAAGAAAACGCCCGCAGACATCACGGGTATACTACTTTACAAGTTGTCCGATGATGTTAAAGTTAGTCCAAATAAATTCCAAATGTGAACAAAGTGTTCACGCAGCTGACGTCAGACACGAAAAGGTTGGCCTTTTAAACTAAAATTAAATTTGTGACATAGATAAGAAACAACACAATAGTCTTAAAAGACCTGAAACTAAAAAACTACATTGTTCAGTCTTCTCATGACAAAGCAGCGGCGAGCAATACTATTATAGTTTCAGCCTCATACACATACACACATACATATAATTTTGCATCATGTACAAGCTACTCTTAGTACTGGCATCACCCCAGTACATACTTACGACAACAGTAAATCTTTTTTTCTATCGGGAGTGATGCTAATACTGCGATTAGTCTTCCCTCTGTTCAAATTTGTCATTATCATAGTGCGGACATTGGCAATTTACCCTTTTCGTTTTGTAGCCTTTTTCTCGGCCTTTGTTCCGCTTGCATTATCGATTTAACTTTAAATAAATTCTCGAACCAAATTTCAAAAACGCTTGAAATTTTTACATGGTCCGTCGAGCCGGATAATTGTCGCAATGCAGTTTTCGTTCCCGGAGTTAATTATCTAAAGCATTTATCGCTCATCGCTTTTCGCTTGACAATTATCAGTAATCGCATAGTTTTCATTTCCCCTTGTGATTTGCGTGATCCTCTTTGAAACTTTTCGTGAAAATTCATCGCGCTATCGGTGAATTCAATTGTGCAAAATGGCTGGTGACGATAATCCAAAACTCGACCCCAAGGTCACCTCAAGTGCAAAGGCAATTTCGGAATTGCGTATACAACGTGGCGTCATCTTGGCCTAGCAAACTCGGATGAAAACCTTTCTCGATGGCAAAATGGATAATATATCCGTTTTCGGGGCTGAAAGCAAACTTGGTCTACTTGAGACACAGTTCAAAAACTTTGAAACTGTTCAGTACCAACTCGAGGTTTTAGACGCAGAAGAGCCATCATCTGGGAAACGGGACTTATATGAAGACAGTTATTGCCAACTCAAGGCTAATTTGCTATCAATTATCGAGAAGCTTCGCCCGAGGCAATCAGTCGATGCATCTGCCATTTGGAATTCGACCGCTGCCTCCGAAACCTCATCAACCAGACTTCACTTGCAGAAACTTAATTTGACCAAGTTTTCGGGTTTGTACAGTGAGTGGTTAGGTTTTCTTGAGATGTTCGAGAAATTGATCGACTCCAATACCCACTTATTTATTTATTTATTCATTCCATCTTACAGATATAACAATCCAATCACAAAATGGAACGCAAAGAACAATTACAGCAAAATTTAAATGAAAAAGAATACTAAAACGTCGATAATTAAAAGTTAAACTAGTAGTAAGTCTCTTAGTTTTTTCTTAAATGCTATATAAGAAGAAGGGAAAGGTCCAAGCTCGAGGTTATTATGATTTCGTACGATTCTTAAGATTGGTGAATAGAAATATAAATCAGTTCTAGCATTTGGTATAACGAAATAAGAATTCATCCGAGATGAACGAGATGTTTGTCGGAAACGCAGCTCAGAGAAAATATTTAACGGGACTTGATGGTAGCAGAGTTTGTACAAAAAACATTGGTCTAAATATGTTCGTCGGGATATTAGGGATGAAAGAGATAGGAAAGATAAACGACTTTCATAAGGCTGATACGGCAAATTAAACTTAAGGAAAAGAAAACGCGTGAACTTTCCTTGGACAGTTTCTAAAGAAGTCACGAGATAGGAATATCGGGGGGAACAGATAACAGAACAGTATTCAAGTAAAGGGCGAAAAAGACAAACAAATAGGTGGACAGAAGAAGATATGCTATTGAATTTATGTACATGTCTAAGGATAAACCCGAAAACTCTAGACGATTTAGTAATCACATTTAAAATATGTGCATCAAATTTGAGTTTTGGATCAAAAGTTTTTCCAAGGTCTTTATGACTGAACACTTCAGAGAGCAAAGCATCATTTAATATATAATTAAAGTTAATAGGAGAGCCCTTAAGAGAAAAAGTCATTTTATGACATTTAGTAGTGTTAAGACATAAACAGTTTGAAGCACACCATTCATTTAGAGCATTCAAATCATTTTGGAGGAGCTGACAGTCCAAATAGGATTTGACTGCTCGAAATACTTTGAAACCATCTGCATACAAAAGGCACGAGGAATTAATTACAAAGGGAAGATCATTTATGAACAACAGAAAGAGAAGAGGCCCAAGAATTGAACCTTGTGGAACGCCAGATGAAGGACAAAAAGGACTAGACGTAGTACCAGAGAGACTTACTTGACAGGGACGACACGATAGATATGATGACATCCAAGATAGAAGAGCAACCAAGATGCCAAGAGCTTCAAGCTTACGACAAAGAAGTGAATGATTCACTTATCGTCTTTGGAAAAATTCCAATATCTTCGTTCTGCACTAACTGGTACAGCTGCTTCAGTGATAGAAGGAATTGAGCTTACCGAAGAAAATTATTCTAAGGCAAAGAAGCTTTTAAAAAGGAGATTCGACAACAAGCTATACATTTTCGCCTCGCATATCAATGACTTGCTTCAAGCGCAATCCATTCGTCATCCATCTACTAAAGAATTGCGTCAGATGACTGATGCCATAAACATGTGCGCTGTTTGCTGAGCCTCGGTACAAAGGAAAATATCGCAGATGGATTCTTGTTGCACATTCTCGTATCAAAGCTTGACGCTGAGTCCCAGCTCAAATGGCAAGAATTAATTTCCAGCTGTTCTCGATCATCCATAGTATCTAGCGCTCAATTTCCAACTTGAGAAAAGTATACTTATTTCTTGAATCTACGATGCTTAGCGCTAGAATTCGTAGAAGAAACAAAATCCAACAACAAACCTCTTTCAATCGTCAATAAATCCAAGCGGACTAGTTTTATTGGTAGTAACTGTGATACGGGAGCGAAGTGCAATTTTTGTGATTCACGCAGCGGACACACATTATTCGACTGCGATGGGTTAAAGAGCATGCCACCCGACCAAATTTACCAAAGAGCTAAGCAATTGAATTTGTGTTACAATTGCCTTCGAAAGGGGCATTCATTGAAAAGTTGTTTATCGAGCAAGTGTCCTAAATGTAATTGCAGCCATCATACTCTACTCCACGGTAACGTTAAAAAATTCAGGCATCTTTCAAAGATCTCATCAGTCGACTGAAATTGAAACTCCAACAACCGGCAAACATTCGTCGCTGATCAGTCAAACGAGATCTAGACATCAATTGTCCTGCCTGGAAGAAGATGCTCAACCCAACAACGTTATTTTGGGTACTGCTATTATCAGAGTCAAATTACCTGATGGAGCTTCAATCGAATGCCGAGCGATATTGGACAGCGGTTCCCAGTTGCACTTCATGACAGGGAGACTCGCCCAGCAACTTCGTTTACGAAGAGAAAAAACTGATGTGGCTATTAGTGGAATTTGTATGACGACATCCCGATGTATTTCGAAAACCGTTGCCACCGTGCAATCACTATAAAACGATTTCAGTTCATTACTAGAGTTTTTCATCGTACCAAATTTCGTCGGATTACAGCCATTGCAAAAGATCAATACATCAGACTGGAATATTCCTAAGAACACTCCACTGGCGGACCCTCGATTCGACATACCTCGGAAGGTTGATATTTTGATTGGTGCTGCCTTGTTTTTCAAATTACTTGCTGTTGAACAGATTGATTCAGGTGTTAATCGGCCTATCGTGCAGAAAACTCTTTTCGGCTGGGTGGTTTCGGGGCCATCCAGTACTTTATACAACTCACTCAGTGTAACCATTAGTGCCGACAGTAACAGTGAACCGTGCGAATAAAATTTAAATAATATCGTCGCTAAGTTTTGGGAGCTAGACCACTGTAATAGTGAAATAGACAAAAGATCAGCTGAGCTTGTGAAGAACACTTTCGTGTTAATACAATTCGTGATGCAAACGGTCGGTTTGTTGTGAGATTACCCTTAAGGCTAGATGCGTCAGTGCTTGGTGACACATTCGAAATCGAATTAAAACGATTTTATAGCCTTGAAAGAAAACTTGAGAAATGGCGTGAATTACGCGTCAGTCACTACGACTTCATGAATCATTATTTATTGTAGGGACATATGGAGGAAGTCATTGATTCACAGTGTGTGTTACACAAACCTCATTATATTCTTTCCCATCATTGTGTTGTAAATAATTATGGCAGCAGCACTAAATTACGCGTAGTCTTTGATGGTTCTGCGAAATACTCCAGTGGTATATCCTTAAACGATATTCTAATGGTAGTACCCACAGTTCAAGATGACCTATTTTCGATCTTACTTCGATTTCATTTCCATCTTTATGTAATATCAGCTGACATAAAAAAAATGTATCGGCAAGTCATAGTGCATCCCAGTGATAGAGACCTACAACTCATAGTTTTTCGTAATTCAAGTCATTATCGTGTGAAGCTCTATCGATTAAAAACAGTTACCTATGGCACTGGGTCTGCTCAATTACACGCAGTAGAATCAATTCGTCAAGCGGCAGAAGATGCTAGGAGTAAGTTTCCAGTAGGAGCATTGATTATCAAGCGAGATGCATATGTCGATAACTTATTGACTGGAAGTCATGACTTGGTCGAAACTGCAAAGATCAGAAATGAAGTTACCAATATTCTACTATCAGGCACCTTCCCCCTTAAAAAATGGGCATCAAATGAACCATCCTTGCTAGTAAATATCGATGAAAATGACAAAGAAGTAATGATTCGACTAGATGAAAAGGATTTCATCAAAACTAGCCTGAAACCCAACTGCCATTGAATTTTTGATTACATATCACTCGCCAGAAATACGAAGTTCTGTGACCAAAAGAATAGTGTTGTCGGAAACTGCTCGATTCTTCGATCCATTAGGATTACTCAGCCCAGTGAATGTTACCACCAAACTCTTTCTACAGGAGTTGTGGAAGCTTAATATTGATTGGGACGAAAGCTTACCCATCGAGATGCAAACAAGATGGCAGGCTTTTCGCTCGGATATGCCCAAGGTCAACAACTTTAGTATCCCACGACATGTTTGTTTGTCGAATTCCAGCCTTCAAATCCATGGATTCGCTGATGCCAGTCTACGCGCTTATGGAGCTTGTGTATATATTTGAAGTGAAACTCCTGATTAGAAAGTATCTACGAACCTGCTTTTTTCGAAATCCCGTATAGCTCCATTTAAAACTACTACGATACCGCGTCTAGAGCTCTGTGCAGCCCTCATACTTTGCGAGCTCATATAACGTGCTACGAAGATTACCCCCCGTGACCTCACGGAAGTCGTGTGTTGGAGTGACTCACAAATCGTTTTAACCTGGCTAAGTGCACCTTCGTACTAATGGTCCACATTTGTAGCCAATCGTGTGTCCAAAATTCAAGCTGTTACATCCGTTACATGGCGCTATGTTCCAATGCAGCATAACCCGGCAGATTTGATCTCGCGAGGCGCTAAATCAGAAAGTCTACAAGGGTCCAACTTATGGCTGCATGGTCCAAGCTTTTTATCCGCATCATCATCACAATAGCCATATCATGGAAAGGTTCCAGATCAAATAGATGTTCCAGAATATCGCAAGCTGAACTTCACAGTCTTGCCGTCTTATGCGGTGGAAGACCTAATTAAGGACACAAAATATATTAACTCATACTGGAAAACTCTTCGAGTATTTGGATACGATAATCGATATCTCAAATCATTGCGGTTGCGAGCACGTAGTTCAACAAAACCTAGCTTTGCGTTAGGAAGCTTTACGGTGTCAGAGTTAGAAGAAGCAGTCACGGTTATCGTTCGTTGCATACAACGAGTTTATTTTAATCGTGACTATACTGACCTCCTTAAGGGTGCATCTGTAAATGCGAGAAGTCGAATTTTACCTCAACGTCCTTTCCTTGACGAAAATGGAGTTATTCGAGTCGGTGGACGCACTACGGAATCTGATCTACCCTTTGATGCGCGCCATCAAATGCTTCTTCCGCAAGCGCATCCCTTTACAAACGCATTGTTAACCTTCTTGCATGTTAACAACTCACATGCTGGCTGCCATACCTTGGTAAACATTTTTCGGCAAAGGTTATGGTTGATCAATGTAAAGTCGGAGGCTAAACGAGTTATTCATCAGTGCACGATATGCTTTCGAGCGAAGCCTCGCTTCTTTCAGCAAATAATGGGAAACCTCCCATCGGATAGGCTGAAAGTATCACATCCCTTTGCGGTTACCGGTGTAGATTTTTGTGGACCGTTTTTAATGCGAGCTCAACTACGAGGAAGATCTCCAATCAAAGGCTACTTATCGGTTTTTATATGTTTCGCTACCAAGGCTGTACATTTTGAGCTCGTTTCAGATTTATCGACAGCAGCATTCATTTTATGCCTTAAACGATTCTTCGTTCGCAGGGGAAAATGCAACAAGCTATACTCGGACAATGCTACTAATTTTATCGGTGCCAATAACCAGTTGCGAGAGTTAAGAAAACTTTTCTCAACTCAATCACATATTGACCAAGTCCAGCAAGCTTGCCTTCTGGAAGGCATTGGATGGTGTTTCATCCTACCCCGCTCCCCACATTTTGGTGGCTTGTGGGAGGCGGCGGTGAAGAAGGCAAAATTTCACCTTACCAGAGCAGTCACCACTGCATCGCTAACCCACATACATCTTAGAAGGTATACGCAGCAAATAAAGCCTTCTTGTCAGTTCTACCTATGCTCATATCCAGAGATGTATGCCACGGGAAAAATAAGATTAGCGTAGATTAAGTTATTACTTAATCTACGCTAATCTTCTTATTAGATCTGAGCTACTGAATGGATGTAACTCTTACAAATGTTTCTACAAAGGCCCTTGACTTAATCGAATGAAATGTGCTCTGGAGGACATATGGCCCACTAAAGTATGGAACAGAGTAGGGACTTCGTTACAATGATGAGTTGTATAATCTTTCTGAAGACTCCCATATATCTCCATGCGTAAAGCTATTCGAACTGCAATAGGCAGGACATTTGGAAGGAATATAAACGCATAGGCTCCTAAGCAGAAAACATCCAATTGGAAAACCGAGGAAACAATAGGAGGATTCAACCCATACGGACAATATATTCCTGCTTAAAATCTCCAATTGGCCAACGAGGTCGCCGAGTCGCAGCTATACATACAGTGGCTCACAGCTTATTTGATGCACTTCAATAAATATTAAACAAACTGTTGTCCTTAGGGATGCATCAGACTACGACTATTTAGCCGCACTTCTGTCGCAAGTTACACATGGTTAAATGGAAGCCCGCACACTGCGATTTTCGACAATTTCGTCCAGGTCGGCAGTCGCAGGAATTTGCGATTTTTCCTAAAACCAGTTTAGCAGGTAGTTTTTGTGATACTCGCGCAGGCGCACACCATTTGGACATTTGACGCTGACGTGCATGGAAGTTTCTTGCATAGCGTGCAAATGAGTTAGCGCATGTGTTCCTGGCAAAGACATACCTTCAAATGAGCATATTAGTTCTGCGCATGCGTGAAGTTCCTTTGCAAATCTTGTCGCAGTGTGTTCATATTTGCGTCTGAAAATCGCTGGTTACGGCAGAAAAATCGCAATGTGGCCGAACCCTTATGCAGATAAATAAAAATTTACAAATATTTTGATGCAGGTTCTACAGTTAGTATAACTGAAATTTGAAGCACAAAAGAAAGTAAGAAAAAATGTTTCAAATGTCCCGTTAGCAGTAATGAAGCAAAATCATTTGCATAGGATAGCTCACAGCTTATTTGATGCAGTTAGTTCTTTGTATCCTAGCATTAAAAGTGCACGATTTTCACCGGATTTTTTTTGGATATATTGTACTTAGTGCGTTTCTTATTTTATTTTTAAAAAAGTTATTTGACCTTGATAGTTTAAAAGTGGATAAATTGTGTAATATTTAAAATGGGCCGTAGGACAACACTTGAACAGCGGGAATTAGTCATTCATCATTTTAGAAATGGTGAATCTCATCGCAAAATCAGCGAAGTTGTCAATTTAAGTTCATCAACAGTTCAGCATATAATTGAAAGGTTTACCAATGAAAAAAGGTTGGAAAACAAGGGTAGAAATGCACCAAATAAAATTTTGAATGAGTCTGATGAACGGTGGATCGTCCGGAAAATAATGCAAAACCCTAAGTTATCAGCTCCTAAATTGGCGAACGAAGTGTTTACTGGAATCGGTAAAGAATGCAGTGCTGAAACCATACGTCGTGTGCTAAGAAAGTATAATTTTAATGGCCGAGTTGCACGAAAGAAGCCGTTCATCAGTATCAAAAACCGACAAAGCCGCCTGAACTTTGCTACGGAGCATATTTAAAAGGATTTGGACTTTTGGAAGACCGTGATTTTCGCTGATGAGTCCAAATTCAACATATTTGGCTCAGATGGAATGGCGTACGTTTGGAGAAAGCCAAATACGAGGTGTGTTCAAAAAGTATCACGAATTTTGAATTTTCGCGGGTTACGTATATTCGAATTTCGATTTTTTTGTGGCGTTATGTTGGTACTCATGTCTGTCACTTATGCCGACAAGCTCGGCCATTTTGAATGTTCACTTAATTGGTGATAGCTGCTTTACTTGCACGTGTTTTCAATCGTCTTCGATTTTTACTTATTCAAAAAAATGGATCAAAGAACGTGTATCAAATTTTGTGTGAAAAACGAAATTAAGTGCGCGGATGCATTCCGAATGTTGACTGTGGCATACGGAGAAGCTACCTTGGACCGAAGCAACGTTTATCGGTGGTACAAAATGTTTTTAGAAGGCCGAGAAGATGTGAACGACGAAGAGCGTGCCGGACGCCCGAGCACTTCAACAACAGACGAAAAAATTAATGAAGTGGAGAAAATGGTATTGGCCAATCGTCGAATGACCGTTAGAGAAGTTGCTGAGGACCTAAACATATCGATTGGCTCGTGCCATTCGATTTTTATCAACGATTTGGGCATGAGACGGGTCGCCACGAAATTCGTACCAAAATTGCTCAATTGCGACCAAAAACAGCAACGCATGAACATTGCTAATGAGATGTTAAAATCTGTCCGCGACGAACCAAATTTGCTCCAGAGGGTCATAACTGGTGACGAATTGTGGGTTAGTGGTTATGACGTGGAAATCAAGGCTCAATCATCTCAATGGAAGCTGCCGCATGAACCAAGACCGAAAAAAGCGCGCCAAGTTCGGTCGAATGTGAAAGTTTTGCTGACAGTTTTCTTCGATTGCAGGGGCGTGGTGCATCATGAGTTCTTGCCACAGGGAAGAACGGTCAATATGGAATATTACCTGCAAGTTATGCGCAATTTGCGCGAAGCAATCCGCCAGAAACGCCCGGATTTGTGGGAGAACAAAAATTGGCTTTTGCACCACGATAACGCCCCTGCTCACACATCGTTGCTTGTGCGCGACTTTTTGGCCAAAAACAACACACTAATGATGCCGCAGCCACCGTATTCCCCAGATCTGGCCCCCTGTGACTTTTTCTTGTTTCCTAAACTGAAGAGGCCCATGAAAGGACGACGTTACGCTACGCTTGACGAGATAAAGACGGCATCGAAGGAGGAGCTGAACAAGATTAAAAAAAATGATTTTTTGAAGTGCTTCGAAGATTGGAAAAACCGTTGGCACAAGTGTATAATATCTCATGGGGATTACTTTGAAGGGGACAAAATAGACATTCATGAATAAATAAATAATTTTTGAAAAAAAAAACAAAATTCGCGATATTTTTTGAACACACCTCGTACAGAGCTCAAAAAAGCAAATTTACATGAGACTGTTAAGCACGGCGGTGGCAGCGTAATGGTTTGGGCCTGTATGTCAGCAGCCGGAGTTGGGAAGCTAGCCTTTATTGAAGGAAACATGGACAAGATCATGTACAGTAATATCCTAAAGGAAAATCTCCTGCAAAGTGCTGACGAACTCGGAATCCAGCGTGAATTCAGATTCTACCAAGATAATGACCCTAAACATAAGTCAGAAATCGTGCAATCTTGGCTTATTTGGAATTGTCCTCATTTGATGGCTCCCCCGGCACAGTCACCCGACTTAAATGTAATTGAGAATTTATGGGCTTTTCTGGAGAAAAAAATTCGTAACCACGCAATTTACAACAAAATTGATTTAAAGAAAGCTCTTTTAGAAGAATGGAGTAAAATAATGCCAGAAACGACAGGAAAGCTGGTTGAATCTGTTCCAAATAGACTCAAAGCTGTCTTGAGCCAAAAAGGAAACCATACGAAATATTAGTGTTGAACTGGAAATCCTCTACATGGATAAATTTAAGGAAAACGTGGACTGCATCAATTAAGCTGTGACATAAAATGTTGCCTTTAATTTTGTTTTTGTTATTTAGTTATTTAAGAATCAATTGTTGAAATAAATTAAATTGTTATTTTTAAAAAAGGGCTTTTATTTAATTTATTGCAGTTAAAATTTTTTCAATACCTTTTCTAATACAGAAGTTATAGTGCTTTTAGCTTTGAAAATGTTACTGCATCAAATAAGCTGTGAGCTGTGTATATTGCAGGCGACTACTACTAGAGTTGAAGGCCCGAATCGGAGCTATGTCATATTTGTTGTTATTACTTGTGGAGTCTGCAGTCTTCTAGTTTGCTGCCAAGTTATCTTAAAGCAACATTGTGATAATTTCCGAGAACGGTCTACTCTTCCTTTACCTGCCTGTTAGTGTGCATTTTTTGGCTCCTAAAGAGAGCATAATGACTAAAGGTTAGCTGGTGTAAGATGCCCTTTTGAAACGACTGTGATTCCAGTAAATAACGTGGCAGTGTTCTCTCCTTGTGTTAAATATAATTAATAGTTACTTTTGATGGTTCATAAATATTTTAGTGTAGTGCAATCAGAATAGTGGATTAATTCCGTTTTTCTTATATATCAAATGACTATGATGTATTCAGTTTTTGATGTTAAACTCAATGGGATATAAAATCAATGGGGTCAATCTCAGAACGCAAACCTTTATATAAGCCTAAAGTTTAACTTCATTTGAAACTCAACGGCATAGTGAAAACCATAGTCCCTACCGTACTATCAAAGAAAATAATGAATACATCTGAAAATTGCCAAAAAATACTAAATATACGTTGTAACATACCACACCCTTCCAACAGGCAATATAATATGACAAATTAATAATTTTTTGGTACGTGCATTTCCTTATTTGCGTATATTTAATTTAAATTTAAAGAGAAGTTAAGGTCGTAAACTCGCACAATTTTCTGATAAAGCATATCAAAGCTGATGTTTGAAATAAAATTGTCAGTAGGAAACAAAGCACTATACAGCAATAAAAGATAATAAGATAGCGGAATTATCTGCGCAATATCCGCATGAGACATATAAAAGTAATACAAATTTACACGCATCAACGCCATAATGTATATAACTCCATATTACAAAGCAAAATATCTCATAAACGCAACTGAAAGTGAAAACAATTCCAAAATTTAATTGTGATTTACAGGAAAATTTCATTAAATTTATTTTTCATTTCGCGAAGATTTCGCCAATTTAGCAAAGCATTGTTTGAAATTTCACTCCTTTATTGCACATAAAAAGACTATTTTATTTCACTTGCTTCATTTTTTTTTTGTGCTGTTCCAGCGAAAAAGTCAGATTGCTTAAAAATACACAGCAAAATAACTAGGCATTTAGAAGACAGTATTGCCAGAGTGTGAGCAAAGCAAACAAGCGCTCATTCGGCGCGGGAATGGTGGAGTTTATATTGGAGCCATCCTGGGTCTCATATATGAATGTGTGGTGCGATAATGTTTTTTGTCTGTCTCAAGTAGATACGAGCGAACCAGCAGCAAACCAACCCTGACAAGGACACGGAACGGGGCACGATGCACAGTTAGGGTGGCGAAATGAAAAATTATCTTTTGTACAGGGATGTTTATTGTTTATTGTCTTAGCCTGGGTACGCTTTCAAATTATGTTCTTTAATATCACGTTTTGCTGCAACATATAACATTTATTTATGATCACCGGAGCCCCACGTACTTAAGCAATAAGATACAGAGAATATGTTGCAAACGGAAGGATGTTCTGTATGGACAAGATTGTACAGTGTGCAGTTTTGTATATTTTCGGACAAAAATGTGGTTAAAATTTAAGGATATTGAAAATTATTTTTAATAATCCAAAGAATGGATAAGTAGTAAGATTAAAAACATAAAGTATGCAATAACTGAACAGGACTTTACTTACCTTATCCTACCCCAATAGAAGTCTCAGTGCTCAAGCAGGTACACCAAAACTTTTAAGCATGAACCTTTTTCTTTGGTCTAGTGCTGGTGTCGTTTATATTAATCCTTTAGAGGGGAATAACTTATTATGCTAATATGATTTAAAGAGATAACTATTAAAAAAAGTTAGAAATTTTCAATCATGCACTTTTAGTGAAAGTGGTTAAAGATGGAAGTACATGGTTTTTATCGTTGCAATTATTCTATGGAGGAATTTTGTTAGTGCAATTTGTGTCAGGTATAAAGAGTCTCAATTTAATATTAACTTAGAATTCTCAAACCATAATCCCCCAATTTGGAGCCTTTAGGTGTTTCCGGAGAGTTCCTATTAGCCCCACAAACTCTGGATGAAGTTTGTTTCCCTATCTAAGCCCAAAAGAATAATAAAACGCCGGGCATCGATGAAATTCTAGCGGATCTCATCAAGTTTGTGTGGCTGCAGTGTTCAGAAAGCTATTCACAAAGTCATCTAGCATATTTGGATACAAAAACATATGCCAAACGAATGGAGTCGGTCAATTATATTCCCTATCCACACAAAAAGTGGCAAGCTACAGTGCAAAATCTATAGAAGCATATCACTCCTTTTTACGGCGTACAAAATATTTCCAAAGGTCTACGAAAATAAAATCGGATCATACGCCAACAGTATTATTGGGGAGCATCAAGGTGATTTTGGAGCAGGCAGATAGACGACAGACCAATTGTTCACCGTCAAGCAGGTATTTGAAAAATGGCGGGAGTTCAACATAGAAGAACACCAAATTTTCATTAACTTTGAGCAAGCATACGACAGTATTGACTGTAATGTACTGCACCAAATAATGCTTTGCTTTGGCATCCTAGATGAATGAGCCCGTCTTACTAAAATGACAATGACGTCAACGGCTTTCCATGTCCACATCAAAAACAAACTCAGTACCTTTGACACAAATATCGGACTAAAAAAGGAAGATGGGCTGGCCCTATTGCTATCAATTTGGAGTAGGTCATAAGGAAGCTACCTGTCGATACACGAGGTACATTACTATTCAAGTCGAGCCAAGTAGTACCCGATGCCTACAACGTCAACATTTTGTCACGGTCATTAACAACCGCTAAAGAACTCCTCCTGAATCTCGACAGCGAAGCAAAGCTAGTAGGGCTGCAATTCAATGAGAATAAAACAAAGCTCATGATGCAGTCGAGCGAAAATACCTCAAATACACAAAATATAAAACTTGGTGAATACAGTATGGAAAATATGAGCAAATTTGTGTATTTGGGTGCCAAAATAATGAGAACCAGAAATGAAAGAGACGAAATACGCCGAAGAATACAGCTCGCAAATGAAATATTTTATTTAGACTTGACGATCTTGGAGACCAGCTGCATGCACAGGCAAATAAGGCTCCAAGTATACAAATCTGTGGTAAGACCTGTGTTGTGCTTTGGGTGCAAAAAGTGAACTCTAATCCAAGCCCGCAGATATATTGAACGCCTTTAAGCGTCGAGTCCTGAGCCGAATAATCGGAGCGAATCTAGACGCAAACCAAAATAGAATTTGAGACAACCATGATCTGTATGAAATTTTTGACGAGCCGGGAGTCTCAACGATTGTAAGACTCTGGAACCTGCAATGGGCTGGCCACATGGAATGTATGGACGAACAACGAATACCCAGAAAGGTATTTGTTGCGAGAACTAAAGGGTGGAGACCAGTGTGGAAACCAAGGAAACGCTGGTCTGACTCGGTCGACAAAGACAGTTGATCTAAGCTTGGATTTCAATATTAGCTACAGTGTTCCCCCAATTTCAAAATTATTGTCGCGTGCTATGGTTCGCGGCCAATAATTTTAATGTTCCGGGAAAGTGAAAACGCAATGTCTTTTAAATTAAATTAAAAGAGTTTATTCCATTACTTAAAAATGCACAATCACTTTACTAACTGTTTCACAATTTTGATTTTCACTATTAAAATTCAACCTTCCATTTGTCCATAAATTTATATCGCAATTGTCTTCTAAAATCACTTCACTATTACTTGATTGCTTTTCAATTCGCTTTCCACACACTATCGCAGTTTTTCTATCACGGTTGTAATGAATGATCTCCCCCCATTCATTCAGCTCGGCTTTATATAGGGTCTCCATCCGTTCAATGCATTTCTCATACATTGGCGAATGTTCTGCCGAGAGGTATCTGGTATAATCGAGCAGATGAATGGAGCAGTGACTCACTTCCAAATGTTGATCATGCTTGGTGGGTTCTCGTGGTTTCGAGTAAATTCGTTTTTTCGATGTTCTTAATGGTTGTGAAAACAATTGCGACAGTAGCTCGCAGAATTATTTGTACATGCAACACTGCCCCCACCTCAATTCTTTTCGCCCCGAAAAGATGTGTTGCCAGTTGTAGTCAATTCCCCCTGGGTATAATATGGGGCAAAACGGTCCAGGTGCACGATTTTCATTTTGGCTCTCGGCTTACGGTGTTCCTGTATGCGGTATACGACGTTGTTGATTCGCTTTGTAACTCGGTATGGTCCCTCCCAATTATGCTGCAACTTTGGAGACCTACCCTTCCGCCGCTGTGGGTTATATAGCCACACCAAGTCATCTTGCTGGAAGCGAGTAGAATTAGCCTTTAGATCATACCTGGTGTTCATGCGGTCAGTAGCCGATTCGAGGTGTTTTCGCACTGTTCGATGTATCTGGTACAACCGTTCTCTTAGCTCACTTGCGTACTCCGAGAGCGTTTCGGGTTGCCCAGGGGGTGTCCCGAACTTTATATCAGCTGGCAGATGAATAGTCTTTCCAAAAATGACTTTGTCTGGGGCTTGACCCGTCGATGCATATTCGGCAGCTCTGTACGCCATCAAAAATAGTGGGATATGTCGCTCCCAGTCCTTTTGGTTCTCGTCAACCATTTTGACCAGATGTTTATTTAGCGTGCCGTTGAAACGTTCAACGATTCCATCGGATTGAGGATGCAGTGGTGTTTCGCCAAAAACTAATGACTCAAAGTTTCGGCCTTGATCCGAATGTAGTGCACAAGGTACGCCGTACCTACTGACCCAATTTAACACTAGCTGTTCGGGTACAGTAGTTGCTTCCTGGTTAGGGTAGACACTGGGCCACTTGCTGAAATAATCGGCCACAACCAGCGTGTATCGATTTCCCCATTCGGATTCAGGGAAGGGTCCTGCGATGTCAACAGCAATCCTTTCAAACGGTACCCCCACATTGTAGGTTTGCATTTGTCCTCTCAGTCGTCGCTTTGGACCTTTGACGGAAGCGCAAATTGTGCATCCATGGCACCAGTCCTCTACGTCTTCTCGAGCATGGAGCCAGTAAAACCTTTCCCGCAATTTCGCTAAGGTCTTGTTAACGTCAATGTGTCCTCCCGAGGATCCTTCGTGCATCTCCTCAACCACATCGTGGGTTCGGCTTTTGGGAAGCATAGTTTCCCATTTCCGCTTGAGTATGCCACCCTCCACCTGAAGAGAGTTCCATTGTGCCCAATAGCTTTTCGGGGTTGCGCCATGCATTGAAACGTCTTTCCACTCTGGTCGCCCAGTTGTCTCCTTCCGCACGAGCAATGGTACGATGTCTTCATCGGCTAACTGGGCGTTTCGAATCTCCTCCGGTGACCAACCTTCATCGAATTCGGTCGTTTTCAATCGAAGATCAACGGGCGGTTCCTTTTCTTTAATCTGTCCGCAATGTTTGCAGTTGGCTGGACATGGGTGGCGGAATGGGGCGTCAGCATTTCCATGAAATCTGCCCTTATGAACTAGTTGGGGCCTCACTAGGTCTGGTCGGATCGTCGATCGGGTTGCACCAGTGTCGTTTGTTATGGTGCAATGTTCTTCATCAACTTGACCAGGAAGGCATCTGTCTGCTTCTCCACGATGTAGCCTCTGCACGGTGAATGGGGTGCTGGGATTGTCGCATGAAGTTGGCCCTTTCAGTTTGATGGGCTTCTATTGTAGCCTCCTGACACTGTCTGACTCTCCACTATTCTGGACAATAGCTCCGTTTTCTTCGCTATTTGCCGTCTCTTTTCAGGTGCCCCTTCTCACCGTAATCCCAGCATCTAGGCACACCATTTACTTGCGGCTCTCGCACATTTTCCACGCGCTCACACCTGCACTCGTCTGCCACTACCTTGCAAACCCGGGCAATGGTACGAGTCACATTTTTCACTGCCTCAAAGTTCAGACTATAAGCCAATGCATCCTTGACTGTTTGCTTTTGAGCTAAACGCACAGTTGGCTGCAATTCCGGGTCCCTTAATGCGCTAATGAACGCTTCTGTTGCTGCGTTATCTCGATGTTCTGGGTCATAAACTGGGTGAGCGAAAAGTGCCAGTCGCTCAATGTCTTGGGCTAGCCGCTGTAAGGTTTCGCCAGACTTCTGCATCCGATGCCGTAGCTGTGCCCGATAAATCTGCTTCAGATGATCGCCTCCATAACGCATCTCGAGCGCATTCAGTGTAGCAGCCGGGTTTGAGTGTAACTCAACGGGGATAGTCTGCAAAAGCTCGGCAGCTGGGCCTCTTAGAGCAGGAATTAGTGTAGTTGCTCGTTCCTGCGCATTCCAGTGATTTGCCCTTGCGGCAGCTTCAAACTGTGTTTTTAAACACTCCAGACCATTTGCCCGTCGAATATTGGTGCTGTCACATTTCTAAATGTGCTATGCACTGCAGTTATAAGTGGGATTGGTGAGTTGGTTACTACTGCCTTCGCTGCTTCCAATTCCTTTTTCATTTTTTCCATCTCATGGCTCATTCTCTCTTCGGCCTGGCTGAACTCATAGTTGACTCTCTCCTCAACCTGGCTGACCTCCTCCTCGACCTAGTAGATCTTTTCCTCGACGTATTTAATTTGATTATTCAGGCTACTGAGCTCCGCTTTTATTTCGGCTGACTGTTTTTGCACTTCCTTGATTTCGATCGCTTGTTGGTCCAACTTCGCTGGTTGTTCATTTAACTTCACTGATTATCTAGCTTCGTAGTTAAATTGGACGACTGTTCATTGAGCTTCGCAGTTAAATTGGATGACTGTTGTCGCTGCTCTTACTGCATTAGCATTAACATTTGCATCAGCGCATTTTCTGGCTCCTTTGGTTTTGGTGTTTCGGCTTCACCACCTTCTGTGCCTTTTTCTGCATCTGAAGGCTCACCTGAATCCAGATACGCACCAGCCGATTCAATCGCGTCACGCAAGCGTGCAATCAGTATGGCCTTTGTACCTTGTGTGGCCAGATCCCGCTGTTCCAACTCCTCCTTGAGCTCCAATATTTTTGTTTTTTTAATATCGCCATTCCTTTTCACTCTCTCCATCACAGCATCATTCTTTAGACGATCCGTTCTTGCAAAAGGTATTATGAATTGATTTGCGTTCCTAGCATTGTAGTGCGTTTTCTGCGATACTTTCATAAATTGAATATGTGACGACGAATTTGAATTCAAGCATTTAAAAATAAACTTGGCTTTCTCTGCTTCAACGATTTGAGTAAATGTTAATGCTTTCGCTGATTGGTACACAAATCTAGTTGGTATACGTATTGGTAGATTCAGCATATTTTTATAAGCCTTGGTAAGCAACCTGGAGATGATATTTAGGTGTTGCTTTGATGACTGGCTCCAGATTACTACTCCGTAATGTAGTTTCAACAGAACATATGCATTTAACACAATCTGCTTGATATTGGTTGGAAATCCTTCATATCTTCTCAGTAATCCAATAACAGGAGCCAATTGTCTTCTTAAGTTGTTTATATGCGACAGCCATGTTAATCGTTGGTCGATGATGAGTCCAAGATATTTGAATTCCGCTACTCTCTCCAGTTTTTCGCTCTTAATTCTTATATCAATGTTAATGTCTTCCTTGTTCTTCGGTTTGAAAATAATGTATTTGGTCTTAGAAGTATTTAGCGCTAGCTTATTATTACTTAACCACGAATGATATGTACTTAAATCCTCATTAATAGTATTCTTTAAGTAATCTTTTTTGCATCCCAAGTAAAGTAGAACTGTGTCATCAGCATATAGTGCATAGTGTTCCTTTAGTCCACATGTATTTAAATTGTGAGTGTATAACGAGAATAATGTAGGGCCAAGTTTGGAGCCTTGGGGAACGCCTGACTTCATAGGTGCCAAGTCAATGGTCAATTGATCAATTTTTAGATGAAAGTTTCCTGGCATTTTGATTGTTTCGGTTATTTTTCCACCAGTTTCCACGTTATATTTCACAACTGTACGGTTTAAAAATGTTTAAATGTTTTCACTTTTCGAAATTTTCTTTCTCATTTCTCGACACCACTGCCGCGTGTTATGGTTCGCGGCCAATAATTTTAATGTTCTGGGAAAGTGAAAACGCAATGTCTTTTAAATTAAATTTAAAGAGTTTATTTCATCACTTAAAAATGCACAATCACTTTACTAACTATTTAAGAATTTTAAATTTCACTATTAAAATTCTACCTTCCACTTGTTCATAAATTTCTATCGCAATTGTCTTTTAAAATCACTTCACTATTACTTGATCGCTTTTCGATTCGCTTTCCACACGCTATTGCAGTTTTTCTATCGCGGTTGTAATTATTGATCCCCCCATTCATTCAGCTCGCCTTTATATAGGGTCTCCATCCGTTCAATGCATTTCTCGTACATTGGCGAATGTTCTGCCGAGAGGTATCTGGTATATTCGAGCAGATGAATGGAGCAGTGACTCACTTCCAAATGTTGATCATGTTTGGTGGGTTCTCGTGGTTTCAAGTAGATTCATTTTGTTGATGTTCTTAATGGTTGTGAAAACAATTGCGACAGTAGCTCGCAGAATTATTTGTACATGTAACAGTATATTAACGTAAATATAATTTGAGTACAATGGCCACTGTCAGTAAGAACTTTTTTATTTATTTTATCAAAATGCAGCCCAATATTTTTCCCTTTAGCAATAACCTTGCTGGGCATAAATATGCTCTTGCTACTATTGTATTTTGAAAGAAATCGGCACAAAAAAAAAACAGAATTCAATGTCGCAGCTATATAATACTGCTAGAAGTGAATTTTATGAAGGAGACGTAGCGGATGACGATTTGGTTACTGCTAAATTATTACTAGACGTATTAGGAAAAATTGAAGCGTTTCCACATAAAAAAAAAAAATTTTTCCAATAATGATCAAAGTAGTAACAATGAATCATAAGCTGCAAAGAAAGTTCGCATGAAACGTCAACGTCAAGATCCTATCAGGCGCAATCGTCATAGAAAATATTCGAAACCTTTGCTGTAAAATGCTTGCGTAAAAAATGCACGCGACATTATTAGGAAAGAACTTAAAGATTACAATTCTGTTCAAATACTCGAGAAACTATTTGATGAAGGCGTGACCAATTAGATAATTTTAAATAGTATTTTGGATGCAAATCAGAATCATCGGCACGCACTTCAGCAAAATTTGTTAGATTTCAAGAACTTGATTGGGATATTGATACATTTAAGGTGTCATAATGTACCTCTAGAATCAATGTATTTGTTTTATAATAAAGATATTTGCGGCAGTTTAGCCTGGCAAGCTTTGTTCTGGAAAACTTTTCATGATATCAAAAGAAATCTACATTTTGTTAGCAACAAAGCTGTGAACTCAGCAGATAAAATGTTTGAAGTAAGACGTTTGACAAACACTGTGATGAAAAGCTGTAAGCGGTAGGGTGTATTACATGAGAATATATCTATTAAAAATCCATGGTTAAATACTATAACAATAGTGGAAGTCACCGCAGAAGGAGACATCAATATTTGAGTTGAACGGGAGGTTCTCTAACCCAGGGTGGCATATGGAGGCTGGCTGGCACTCAGTCCTCTCATGACGCTCCACCTTACATAGACAAATGAAAACTAATAGGTAATTATAAAGAAAATGATTTTCTTCTTCTCTTTGTAGGAGTACGGCCCCTCTTGGGCCTTCGCTTCCTGCAAATAGTGCCCCCAACTGTCTCGATCCATTGACCCCGTCCTCCAATTTCGAAATCCAAGCAGAGATGAACTGTCTTCGTTGATCGAGTCAGACTAGCGTTTCCTCCGTTTCTTCATTGATCTCCGGCCTTCATTTCTGCCGACGAATATATTTTTGAGTATCCATTATTTGCCCATACGATTCATGTGGCCAGCCCATCACAATTATTAAGACGTCCGGCTCGTCAAAAATTACAAATAGCTCATGGTTGTATCAACTTCATCATTGGTCCGCGTCTAGCTACGCTCCAATTATTTGCTTCAAGACCCGTCGCTAAAAGGCGTTCAATATATTTGCGGATGCTTGGGTTGGGGTCCATGTTTCCCATCCATAACATAACACAGGTTTTATCACTGATTTGCATACTTAGAGCTTTTTTACCTGTGTATGCAGCTGGTCTTCAAGACCGTCAAAACTGAATAAAATATTTTAATTGCAAGCTGTATACTTCGGCGAATTCCATTTCTTTCGTTAGTGGTTCTCGTTATTTTGGCCGCCTAAGTACACAAGTTTGCTAACATTTTTGCCAAGCGTGATATATTGTGTATTTGAGGTATTTTTCCTTGACTTCGTCATGAGCTTTGTTTTGTCTTCATTGATTTGTAGCCCTACTAGCTTTGCTATGCTTTTGAATTTCAGGAAGAGTTCTTTGGCAGTTGCTGATGACCGTGACAAAATGCTAATGTTATCTGCATAGGCTACTACCTGGCTCGACTTGTATAGTAATGTGTCTCGTGTATCAACAGGTAGCTTCTTTATGATGTATTCCAGAGCCAAACTGAATAGCAATGGGGCCAGCTCATTTCCTTGTTTTAGTCTGATATTTATGTGAAAGGCATCGGTGAGTTTGTTATTGATGTGGACTTGGGAGGTCGTCGACATCATTGTCATTTTGGTAAGACGAACTAATTTGGCTGGGACGCCAAAGTATCGCATTATTTGGTACAGTACGTTACGATCAACAGTATCGTATGCTTCGTCAAAGTTAACGAAAATTTGGTGCACGTCTATGTTGAACTCCCAGCATTTTTCACGTATCTGCTTGACTCTAAACAATTGGTGTATCATCGGTCTACCTACTCTAGAATCACCTGAATACTCCCCAGTAATACCGTTGGATATATGATCTGATTTTATTTTATAAGATCTTTGATAATATTTTGTACGCCGTACAAAGTAATGATATGTCTCTATAATTTCCGGACTGTTACTTGTCACACTTGTTGATAGGGAATATAATTAATTGACTCAGTTCATTGGGCATATGATTTTGTCGCCAAATGTGCTGAATGGCTTTGTGAATAGCTTTTTGAATGCTGTTGCTATCATATTTGATGTGACTCAGTCGAATCTCATCAATGCTCGGCACATTATTATTCTTTCGGACTTTGCTAGTGGAGCAAACTTCATCCAAATTTGGTGGGGCCAAAGGAAGCTCTCCAAAAAAATCTACAAGCTCCGATGTTCTGGAGCTGTGCGGAGGATTAAGGAGGTTCTTGAAATATGATGCCCCTCTCTCCTTAATCTTGGTTTAATCAGCGATGATTTTGACGGTGTCATCACAACAGAGCGTGGTTTTCAGCTGATAGCCACGTTGCAGGGTTTTCACTATTTCATATGCTTGTCTTGTGTTGTTGCTCGCTAGACTTGCATCTACACTTCTCCATTAGTCGTCACAGTTTTTTTCCTTAACTTTAATTATCTTATTCGCTACTCTTTTGGAATTTTCACAATGTTTTCTCTTCGTCCTGATTTTGCACTTACGTATTTTTTCTACGGCTGATTCTTTTTGTCTATCACATTTGGGCTTTCATCATCAAATGAATCATTTCTTTTGTGCCAGGCTTGATGTCCGATTCCATATTCTCGCATGGTCTTAATAGCCACTTTCACTTCCATCCAGGGCTCATTGCTGGTTTTCACCGATGGAAAGATGCTTACATTCGTTGAAAAATGAAACCAGGTACCACATCATGTTTGGGTTATTCTGGAGGATTTATAAGGCGTATTTGAGCATATGAGGCTTTGAGGGTAGGGGGTCTTTTTTCTAGCCATCCCATCTCCTTTCTTCATTCTCGCTAGGAAAATGTTTCCAAGCCCGAAATAATGTACTAAACTGCACCAAGCCAGGTTCTCAGTTAATAAGGTAGGTGTTTAGTGGGTAATCCAAAGTGTCTGATGAACATGAAAGTCTTTCACTCAAGGCGTAAATAGATTCCACATTCCAGCCACAAAAACCACAAAAAATAAAACAAAAACTATTATTATTACCAAAATTTAGTGAATTTAGATTTCTACAGTATTTGCTTTACTCATAAGGGTGTGTTATCATGATTTTACCAACTATAAAATGCATATATATATATATATATATATATATATATATATATATATATATATATATATATATATATACATATATATATATGTATATATATATATATATATATATATATATATATATATATATATATATATATATATATATATATATATATATATATACGAGTATGTGTGTTTATATATTTATATATATAATTATATACATCTCTATCTATATATGTATGTATATATAGTCTATATATAATAGTGGTATCGGTTAATTCATGCGGTTTTTTCGCAAATCGAAGCTTTATTGTAAAAAATTGCTTTTAGACGATTGGAAATGATTTTTTGAGCAACGCTAAGTGATTTTACAAGTTTGGGATGGATCTTGGTCGAGCAATGTTTCCAATTCGTGATCTTCAAACTTTTTTGGCTGTCCGGGCCGTTCATCGCCCTCCAAGTCAAAATTACCACTTTTAAACCGTGCAAACCACTTCTAGTACGTATGCTCAGCTAGAGCATGCACACCATGCACTTCCACCAAAATACGATGACTTTCAGCAGCCTTTTTCTTCAATGAAGAAGTACTCGCCACAAAAACACCTTACTCGGCACAAAATTCGACATTTTCAGAGTAAAAAAAAAGTATTGTTGTTTACGCATCAGCTAAATGACACATACTGATTCGAGACTTTATGACAGTAGCTTTCCAACACATATTTGCAAAGGTGAATCACTGGAATAAAAATCAAGTTACTCCATCTGTTAGAAAACCGGTACCCCTAATATATGTACATTATATTTTATATTCTATATATATACAGAATAATAAGTAACCGGACTGACCTCAAGAAATTTTTTATTAGCAAAATATGTACAATTTTTCTTTAGAAATCTTCAAAATAGTCCCCATTGGAGTCGATAACACGCTGATACCGGATTTTCCAATCCCCGAACGCTCCCTGGAAGTCGGCAACCTCGATGCTGTCTAGAGCCCTCGTCGTAGCACGTTGAACATTTTCCAGACCGCGTCCCCTTAAGGTGTCCCTTGATCTTGGGGAACAGAAAGAAGTCCGCTGGTGCCATATCCGGGCTGTAGGGAGGCTGTGGCAACGTTGCCCTCGACTGTTTGGCCAACTGCTCGGTGACGAGCAGGCAGGTGTGCGACGGAGCATTGTCGTGATGGAGGATCCACGAATCGGCAATCTCCGGACGGCAATCTCTGTAGTACTGGCCGTTAACAGTTTGGCCGGGTGGCACAAACTCTTTGTGAACAATGCCTTTCACGTCAAAGAAAGCAATGAGCATCGACTTCACCTTCGATTGGCTCATGCGCGCTTTTTTCGGTCGTTTTGACGCTGGCGTGAGCAACTCCGAACTCTGCCGCTCCGTCTCAGGATCGTTTTCAAAAACCCATGTCTCGTCTCCTGTAATAGCGTGGTTAAAAACTCTAGTTCGGTTGCTCGATCGTACGCTCCATTTTCACTCCGACGACGTAACTGAACACGCACTACGCTCTCACTCGATGCTATATCTCCAAGCACTTGGAGGCAACTACTGCAGCCCAGTTCCCTTTACCTAGACCCCCACCACCACTACAGCACCAGATACTGGTTAGCAGACGTTTTGACGGCATGGGGCAGGCTCAGCTCGGTTACTTATTATACAGACCCTGTATGTATATTTATATATATATATATATATATATATATATATATATATATATATATATATATATATATATATATATATATATATAGACATATATATTTATATATGTAAACATAAAGTTCACTCCGCAATCAATCTCAATAAATACACTTAATAAGATTCTTCTTAGCCGTATCACTCATCCACGTTTATCCGATACCCATCGGCCTCGTTTTCAGTTAACTATGGCACCTAATTTTCATGAAATTTTCAAGATAATTACATATACCTATAGTTCAATGAAAACTCGGCTATGCATTTACGTCTTCATCTGCAAAGTTATGATCAGTTATAGAAGGAAAATTATCGTCCTTTTAAGTTGCGATTCTCGCCGGTCTTTAGTGTGGAAATCACTAATTTCTCTTTTTAGGGTTTTGTACTAAAATACAAAACCCTATTGCAATCACGACCTGTGTCCGTCTGTCCGTCCGTCCGTCCGTCCGTCCGTCCGTCTGTATGTCACAGCACTTTTTCTCCGAAACTATAGAGGCTACAGCCATGAAACTTTGTGGAAAGGTCAGAAGTGGTGACCTCTTGAAAGTTCAAGGGTGGAAAAATTTTTCAAAGGGGTTTAAGGGGGGTCTCCCCGTATAGGGAGGTGACCCCTCAAAAAAAAATTTTCACCATTGGTAGTCGAGTAGGGTGTCATTGGAAAGGTCTCAATGAGATCTTTTCAAAACAAGTCTTAAAATTGCCTTCTGTGTACCGAGGGGGCAGGGGAAGGGGAAATGTACGAACTTTTCGCGTACCCCCCCCTCGCGATTGGAAACCTTCCATTCGAAAAATCTGAAAAAAATCCTGAATCTAGGCCTTAATGAGTACAACAACAACAAATACATGAGAAGTCGAAATTCACTCAACTTTGTTAATAATAGTATGATTTATCGATTTTATATTTTCTTAAATAAAATCTAAACGGTAGCCTTAAATTCAATAAAATTTAGTAAACAGGTGACTATTTATAAGGTTGATCTTTTCTGAAAGTTTAATAAAGATCGAATAGTATTTAATGAAGTTATAGTGATTTGAATTTTCCTGTATTACTATGGAACAATATGCCCTGTATTACTATGGAAACATCTGGCTATGGCTTTAGACACTACAGCTTTGCTAGGATTTGCATGAAAATTTCAGGAATGATAGGTATCATGAGGATGAGTACATACAATTGAAACAAGTTGAAGAGGCAGGAGAGAGCTCCTAGCAAAAGGGCTTTGTAACCATTCTAGGATTCGAAAAAATAGGCCATGAATCGATGATTACAGTACAGAGGAGTGGGCCCTGAAAAATATTTCATGAAAGGTAGCCGATATGAATATCAACTGAAAGTTCTGTATGAGAGCTCTTCAAAACAGTTCTTAAACTGACAGTTTTTGCTTCAGTGGGGGCACAGGGGGGGGGGGGGGGGAATACATGAAAAAGGTGTTTCTAAAAAATCTGGAAAAATTATCAAGGGAGATATCTATGGGTATAAGTAAAACAAATACCTCAGAAGTCTCAATTCTTTCAACTTTGTTAAAAATAGTATGATCCTCGAATTTGACATTTTCTCCAATAAAATCGTCTTTGACATGTTTCTTGATTTTATTCGTTGCTGGTTACTGCATTTTGTAAGTTGAGTACAAAACCCTTCTGACATGAGCATAGGTCTGTCTACCCAACTTGTTACATTTTGCAACAAGAACATATGCCGAAAGAGTTGGAGCCAATTGATAATATTCCCTATCCAAAAAAAGGGTGACAAGCTACAGTGCAAAAATTATAGAGGCATATCGCTACTTCGTACGGCGTACAAAATATTTTCTAAAATCTTAGAAAATAAAATCGGATCATACGCCAATAGTATTATTGGGGAGTATCAAGGTGGTTTCAGGGCAGTTAGATCAACAACAGACCAATTTTTCACAGTCAAGCAAGTACTTAAAAAATGCTGGGAGTTCAACATAGACGTGCACCAAATTTGTGTGACAAGTTACAGTCCGGAAATTATAGAGGCATATCATTACTTTGTACGGCGTACAGAATATTATCAAAGATCTTATAAAATAAAATCAGATCATATATCCAATGGTACTACTGGGGAGAATTTAGGTGATTCTAGAGTAGGTAGATCGATGATACACCAATTGTTTAGAGTCAAGCAGATACTTGGAAAATGCTGGGAGTTCAACATAGACGTGCACCAAATTTTCGTTAACTTTGACGAAGCATACGATACTGTTGATTGCAACGTACTGTACCAAATAATGCGATACTTTGGCGAATATCGGACTAAAGCAGGGAGATGGGCTGGCCCCAATGCTATTCAATTTGGCTCTGGAGTACGTTATACGGAAGCTACCTGGCGATACGCGAGGTACATTACTATACAAGCCGAGCCAGGTAGTGGCCTACGCGGACGACATCAACATTCTTTCACGGCCACTAACAACTGCCAAAGAACTGTTCCTCAAACTCGACAGCGAAGCGAAACTAGTAGGGCTACAAATCAACGAAAATAAAACAAAGCTCATGACGCAGTCGAGGAAAAATACCCCAAATACACAAAATACCACACTTGGCAAATACAGTATGGAGAATGCTAGCGAATTTGTGTATTTAGGTGCCAAAATAATGAAAACAGGCAATAAAACAGACGGAATACGCTGAAGAATACAGCTCGCAAATAAAATATTTGATTTAGTATTGACGACCTTAAAGACCAGCTGCATACACAGGAAAACAAAGCTCCAAGTATACAAATCGGTGATAAACATGAACCCTAACCCAAGCATCCGCAAATATATTGAATGCCTTTGAGCGACGCGTCCTGAGGCGAATAATCGGAGCGAAGCTAGACGGGGACCAATGGCGAATTCGATACAACCATGAGCTGTATGAAATTTTTGACGAACTGGAGGTCTCAACGATTGTAAGACTGCGGAAACTGCAATAGGCTGGCCACATGGATTGTATGGACGAACAACGGATACCCAAAAAGGTATTTGTTGGGAGAACTGAAGGCGGGCGGCCAGTGTGGAAGCTGAGGAAACGCTGGTCTGACCCGGTCAACGAAGACAGTTCATTACTGCTTGGATTTTGGAATCGGATGACGCGGTCAATGGACCGAGACAGTTGGAGGCGCTGTTTGCAGGAAGCGAAGGCCCGAAAGGGACTGTAGTGCTAAGAAGAAGAAGGAAGAGATTTCTGGGCATATGTTTTAATGTATAATTTTAACTGGAAAGTAACGAATCAACTGTCTAATTTTCAATCAATCAATCGTTATTATTTCTTCGGAGAATTTCATAAATCGTATGTGTAACGTTTACGTCTAAGCTTGTCGGTAAGCAAAGAATGAATGGGGACGAGAAAACCATCCTGAAATATTCCCCCTAACTATTGTTGAATTGTATCTATGCCACATTTAGAATTAATTTATTGGTTACTTCCGGTAGAAGTGATTGAATAAAATGTATCGTTTGTGCAGAAAATTTGGGATACTGATCATTTTTATCATTCCTCACCAAAAGACTCGGTATCTCTATTAATTCCTTGAAGAGTGCCAACTAATTGGCACTTTTTGTGCGAAATATCACATAAATTCAATTTCTAGACATCAATATATCACATTGAGCTTATAGTATCTACAGAGTCCTAAGAAGGACTTCAATTCTGTTACGATACATTTTAGATCAATATGTTGTCCTTCATTTGAGACCTCTTCAATCAAAATCCTTACACGGGTCGATCAGGTATGCTGAAAAATCGCGGTGTACAAAGGTAAAAGAAAAAGTTCTATATCGTTACCTGTATTCTATATCCTTCAAACGGGACCTAACAGGAAGAAAGACATAACATTTGCCAAAGACAGGACCCTTCTATCTATCATCGTTTAAAATTTGTGCGTGAACATACATAAAAAAAACAAAAAAAAAAAAAAATATGCGTGATGAGCTGATAACCTTCATTCCTTTGGAAGTCGGTTACTGACATAAATTTGCTGAATATTCTTAATTTGTATGGCCGCAAATCTGTTATACAATTATTGATATTACTCATTTTACGAATATCAAAGATATCAAGATGCTTATCCTTCTTGAAGTTTTCATGCAAACCCTAGTAAGCCCAGTCTTCGAATCTCTGTCCCTGAATGTATTCTTATTGCTATGATACAGGGAAGCTCAAAATACCATAACTTTGATCAATATTTTTGAAATTTTAGTAATTGATCAGTCTTATAAGTAAACATCAAATCTCATTGGAATTATATTCAAGAAAATGTAAAATTGATAAATCATACTATTACTACCAAAGTTGAGTGGATTTGGACTTCTCAGGTTTTATTTAACTCATAAAGAACTGTCGCTACGATTTTTTCAAAATTTTCAGTCCACAAGTGTCTTATCATTAGCTAGAAATTTCTCAGCTGCTCACAAGATTTGATGACTCTAGCTCCACTAGTACTGACACATGGACAGGCGAACGGTCAGACAGGCGCCAATTTCAAAAGCGTACTGTAAATAATTTTTTACATATCCCTTAAAAAATGAAGTTTTGCCTGTATGGTGGAATGATTATACACATGGAGCTATAGTATTCAATATAGCGATATACGGCAGCTTTCCCCAAGCAATTAAGATTTCAATAAAAATTTCGTTTAATTCGGTTCAGGCGTATAATGCGTTGAATAAATATTGATTGACATTTGGTGAATGAATTTTAAATCTTTCAAATTTAAAATAAAGATTAAATGAACTGAATATAGTTTTATTTTGAGACAACTTGACAGGGGCATGCTTTATTAAGATTTTTTTAATTACCTGCATGCGGCCTATGAAGTTGGCAGTTTTTCGAAGTCTACTTATACCAAATCAAAAATCAATTGCGGTGAAACTTCTTACCTTGTCTAACTCTCAACAATACACTATTCAAATTATGTTGAATGAATAATGACCTAAATGTTGGTATTCCCAGTTCAAGCTCACCAAGCTAATTTACTTGTTTGAAGGGCTATATCCTCCGCATTGCCTCCAGAGTGAAATATGTTAGGCAGATATTCAAGGAAGGTTCTAAGCTTACCATACCCTTAGAATATTTGTAACACCCAGGAAACCATATTATTAGTTATTTCCTTGGGCAACAGTCGACTGACTAAACTTGCATATAGACTAAAGCCGATTATTGCATCTGTAGCCAAACTCTAGTTAGTTCTTACGCTTACTCGTCCGTTGATCCACTCATAAGCAAGCAAACGGGCCAATTCTTCGTCCTAATGCTCACTTAGTTCCAGTTCATACATAACCAAATTCTTCCTGTAATAGTACATTCTGTATCCTGAACTTACACTTTGGTTTGTTTAATATAGAACGATGATATTGACGGTAGGGCAGAGCAAGTCTTGGGGTGAAGATAAGGTCCAACGTGCAAACTTTGCCTCGAATTTCATACCTTCCTGTAAATCCTTTGTACACTTATAGTTCCCGGGCCGACGGAAAGTATATCAGCCACATCTTTTTAGGTAAATCCTTAATGCTCTTGTGAATTTCACTTATTTTGTATGTAAGTTGTATATGTGGGTTGGAAACTACAAACTTTGTTTTCGACGACGACGGTTGTAAGACAATAAACCCAAATTATTTGGAGATGTTTTTGAAATTTAATTAAGAGTTTGACTTGATTTTAAGTTGATTATCTATTCAAGAATAGAAATTATATTGGCGAAGTATGAACAAACATTTTTATAGTATTGATTGAATGTTTTATTTGATTATGTCTGAAATAGCCTCATGAAAAACTGAAAAATATAAAAAAACTCGTCACTTTTTTGTTTACCTTAGGCCAACCATGGATAGAAGAGGCGTCGAAAATGACGAAATTGATTCTGGCGCAAATATTGCAACTTAAATATTATTCCTTTCCTCCTATTTCAATATTTAGAGTTATAAACAGGTTTGGTATTTACAAATCACTAGTCAAACCTGTACTAAAGCATGGTCCAACCAAAACGCACGATGTTAATTGTAAATAAAACAACAAGTTTTCAGAGAATTATATGAATTTTGTTAGTATAATAGAAGGATCTATGACAATTATGTGTAAAACAAAATATCGCCCAAATGCTTGCTGAGCTACGGTGCCATACTTCCATCCAATGGTCCGTATTTTCAATGTCTCTAAGACATAATTGAGGTTCAATGTCGTTTATCCTTTAGCTGTTGAATTGTTCTTGGTTTATTGATGTACACTTTTTCTTTAAAATATCTCCAGAGAGAGAAGTCCAACGCTGTCGAATCACATGACCGTCGCGGCCAATGAACATCGCCACAATGTGAGATAACACGGCCATTGAATTTCTCGCGCAAAAGAGCCATTGTTTCTGTTCAGTTTTGTGCATCGAAAACTGACACCTCAGTATAGTAAAAGAATGTTCATACAAAAATCCCACGTGCATCTCACCTGAAATTTTTGTTGTTTCAGGTGAATATGACCTAATGTATGGGAATGGAATCCGCTATTTAATATGATATGGTGCATGGGAACGAAATTCGCGAATTTAGTTCTCATGCATCATAGACAAAAAAAAAATCATAAATAAGCATGAAATCAATGTAAATAAATCATTTTGTTAACTACTTTTGAAGCGGAGCATTTTTGATTCAATAACTGAGCATTTCAAGTTCTGGTATTGGACCAGAACTTAAGCAAATCTTTGAATATTTTTTATTAGAATCTAGATTCTGGCATTGAACCAGAACTTATCACCGCTGGTTAACCGGAACACGGAACGAAGTGTTAAGTCTTGGTAGTGAACCAAGATTTAGTGCTGCAAGATTTTAGTGCTTATCAAGTTGATTGTGGTATTGGACCAGGATTACATTATCCTGCGTAGAGGCCTGGTATTGTACCAAGCCATCTCGAAGCCCGTGGAAAGGCCCACAAGTCAACATTTGATGACCCCGACGTGATCGGATTCTACAAGGAGATCAAGACCACATAATCGGATCCAGGATCTGATTTTTTGAAATTTCTTGGATTCAATGTTGGCCGAAGTGGTTGCAGCGAAGATGGCTCAACAGGAACAGCTGGGCTAGACAATACAAGCTACGCTACTACGCCTTCGTAAAGATTCATACGAACGCAAGCTGCAACCTGCCTATTTGGATAAAGCTTCTTCTGACCTAAAAGCTTCATGGAAAACGTTCGTCGATAGCTGGCAGAGAATTTGGACCCAGTATATCCTTACGTAAAGAACTCCTACTACATCTCGATACTCGAGGTACGTTCAAAGGCCATCGAGCTGATCAAACTCTATCGAGAGATGAAGTCAACGAATGTGGCATCAAATTCATCAGAAAAGTCAGCAGGTACTAGTGAAATAGGCCCTGCCCCAAACAGTGAGTGTGTGTAAGCACAAAGGAGGCAAAATTCCTTAATGGACGAGGTGATACAATAATTTAGCGATTTTGTGATAATGGCAAACAAAGGACAAGCTTCCAAATATTCCTTGGAAGTTTTGAAGGAGGACGTTATGCGTCTAACAGGATGTGACACTGCTATTTGGGATTGCTCAGACATTAAGTCTCCGAACGGGTACCACGGTACCAAATACAGAGCACTCAAAAAGTAAATTTTATCTCGCAAATGCGAGAAAAAAGGAAATTTATCTCGCAAATGCAGCAGCAACTTAACAATTTGAATGGACGAAATGTTCCTTTTTCTACAGACACGACGCCGGCAGTTAAACTTCCAAAAATACCACTACCCAACTTCGATGAAGATTACCTGAAATGGGCGCAGTTCAAGGAGCTCTAGACTCAGATGATCCATGAGCAAGGGATCACAAAATCTCTAAAATGTACTACCTGCTTAACAACGTCAGTGGAGAAGCATTGCGCCTCATTTAACACTTACCAGTGTCCGATCGCCATTATGATGACGCTTGGAGGCTTCTTAACGACCGGTACAACAACAAAAGGGTTCTGGTACACAGTTTGGTGCAGCGCCTGATATCGTAGTCGAACTTGCAGAGCAAATGCTCAAAGGGTCTTAAATCCCTCCATGGTACAACCAACGAATGTCTCCTTGGATTGGAAAACCTGCGCGTTGATGTTGGTTCTTGGGATTCAATTCTACTCTTTTTGCTACGTAAAAAATTGGACCGTTCCAGCCTACTCCTTTACGAGCAAAGAGATGCAATACCACGAGAATTGGACACCATACATAACTTCTTGGCATTCCTCGTGCTACGATTCCAAAGCCTCGAAACCATTGGAAGTCGACAGCCTACCAGCAAAATGTCTAAGCCAGCTTCAATGGTAACATCAGCAGCAGGAAGCAACTGTATTGTCTGTTCACAAGCGCATCCGTTATACACTTGCGAGATATTTCAAGGACAATCACTTAAGCTCAGGTTAGAAACCGTGCAAAAAAACAAGCTATGTATAAATTGCTTGAAGGCTGAACATTTTGCCAACCAATGTGCTTCAGGTAGCTGTAAGCGCTGTGGTAAAAGGCATCATACCCTGCTGCACCTTGATGAAAGCAAAGCCAGCAAACTAGAGACAGCCCCAAACCAACACCAACAACAAATTTGTCCTCAACTTTTGAAGGCATTGGATCCAGTCCCCGATCAAACGACAGCTACATCTTGCTTGGGACAACTTGTGTAATAGTGAAGACGTTAGAAGGTCGGGAGCTAGAATACCGAGCTGTTTTTGATTTTGATTCCCAAATCAACATAGTCATCAAGCGGTTAGTGTCAAAGGTGAAACTAATAACAACATTGCAAGAGCTAGCCATAGAAGGAATTGGCCAAGGAAAACAAATATCCAACACTAAAACAGTCAGCAAAGTTAGATCAAAGACGACTGGATACGCTTCAACTTTGGAAGCATACGTCTTACCTCATATTGTAAGCAACCAACCCAGCAAAGAAGTGAACATCGCCAACTGGCCAATTCCGCAAAATATAAAACTGGCAGACCCTACCTTCAACAAAATAGAGTGAATTGACCTTCGGATCGGTGCTGGAAATATCTTTCAACTGCTGTCTATTGGCCAAACCCGGTTAGGAGAGGATCTGCCCACGCTACAAAATACTTTTTTTGGATGGGTAGTCTGCGGGAAATTGCGGAGATATCCAACAATACAGTGATAACGGCAAGAGTATGTGGTGCCTGTACGAATGAAGAACAATGGCTGGAGGAGCATGTTGAAAGTTTCTGGGAGATGCATGTCTTCAATCCACAATCGTCGATGACTAGTCAAGAGAAGAAATGTGCAGAACATTGTCCGTCTACCCTTTTCACGGGATCCAGTGATGCTGAGTGAAACACTAGAAACCACCTTTGGACGATTCTTAGCTCAAGAGAGGACTTACAAAAGGAACAATTCACTCAGGCAGCAATATACTGAGTTTATGCGGGAGTATTTGCGATTGGGACACATGCGGGAAATTGACGAAGCAGAGCTTCAGGCGCCACACTATTTCCTTCCACACCACTCTGTGATGAGACCAGATAGTAACACCACGAAACTTCGAGAGGTTTTTGATGCGGCTGCAAAGTCGTCGACTAATGTTTCGCTGAATCAAGCCCTTCATACTGGTCCTGCTGTGCAAGAGAGCGTTTTGACAATCATCTTGCACTTTTGAACACCAAAATATGTCTTCACGGCTGATATTGAGAAGATGTATCGTCAAGTCAAGGTCGACCAACGAGATCAACCGTACCAAACAATCGTCTGGAGGGATTCGCCAAATCAACCCTTGCGTTATTTCCAACTTGCAACTGTAACGTACGGTATGACCGCAGCACTCTACCTAGCAAGCAAATGTTTTCAACGTCTTGCGAAAGAAGCATGAGGTTGCAGCCCACTAGGGGCGGAGGTTCTTCGGCGGAACATATATGTAGACAATATAATGGCCGGTGCAGACCACTTACGAGCGACAGAAGCAATGAATACCCAGCTGAACACCATTCTTAGATCGGGGTGTGTCCATTTGCGAAAATGGTGCTCCAATGAGCCACGCTTACTTCAAGGTATTCCAAGGGCAAATTGGGCATTATAGTTCCAGCTGCAAGATCAGAATAGTTGCCATGTCAAAACACTAGGTTCAATTTGGCTCCCTGGTTCCGATGAATTCACCATCAACATTATTGAGGTCAGCAAAAACGCTGTAAGCAAGCGGACGGTCTCCTCCGAGATTGCACGTTTATTCGACCTGCTTGGAATATTAAGCCCAGTAACCATCCGTGCCAAGTTATTCTTACAATCTCTGTGGGACTTACATCTAGATTGGGATGCGGCAGCACTGATGGAATTTGACACCCGTTGTTACACTCTCGGTGAGGAGATGAAATTGCTGAAAACCATTCGACTTCCGCGACATATTTTCGCCGGCCGCTCTCCTCAGGATTTGCAAATGCACGTATTCTGCAACGCATCTCTTCAGGCCTACAGAGTAGCCATCTATGTTCAATCCCAGCAATCCGGCGACTCTGCCGTGGTATGATTGCTTTGCGCAAAGGGAAAGGTTGTACCGTCGAAGAAGCCAATAATAGCAAGGATAGAACCGCAAGCTGCCACCTTTGCTGCCTAGTTTGCCAGTCGGATTTGAAGCCACCTAAACTGGCAAGATGTCCCATGCTACTTCTGGTGTGGTTCAGAGGTAACCCTTCAATGGTTAAAGTCAAAATCATCATCTTGGTGCACTTAAGTAGCCAATCGAGTAGCTACCATCCAAGATTTAACTTTGAAGGACCAATAGCTTTACGCACCTTCAAAGCAGAATATCGCAGACGTGATCAGCCGAGGACTATCTCCTGCTCAACTAAAACAGACTTCCATCTGGTTCTATGGCTCTATTTATCTACATGAAGAACTTTCAGATGCTGTGGACTCAATTGACCATAAAAATTCATTTCATCACCTGCAACGAATAGTGGCATATGTTCTCCGTTTCACTAATTCGGTGCTCGAAATCAATAAGCCTCCATTGCCCATTCAACCCACTGTGTCTGAGTTGGATACGGCATTGAATACTATCCTAAAATACTACGAAAAATCTTCGGCAGCTGAAGAAGGAAGGCCAAGTTGATCAGCAAAGCCACATAGCTTCATTAACGCCATGATTAGATAATTATGGAGTGAAACGTGTCGGAGGGTGTCTTGAAGAATCTCACCTCAGCTATGAGGCAAAGCATCCTGCGATCCTACCGTATGGTCACTACATTACCACGGCAACACTTTTGGCTCATCCAAGGTAAAACTATCGCCCCAAGCATCGTTCTTAATTACAACCTGCTCAACCATTCATCACCTCGGGCGTAGATTTCTGCGGCCCATTTTGGGTTCACTTTAAAATACGAGGCAAACCACCCCACAAAACGTATTTGGCCACCTTCGTGTGCTTTGCCACTAAAGCGGTACACCTTGAATAAGTGGGTGATCTTACTACAGATGCATTCATAGGAGCATTAAAGCACTTTGTAGAATGAAGAGGCAACTGCAGGACCGTCTATTGTGATAATACAACAAATTTTGAGGGTGCCTACAACCAGCTTTGTGAATTGAACGAGGTCTTATACTCAGGCACAGCAACGGAATTGATTATGCGATTCTGTTCCCACAAAGGAATCGATTTCAATTTCATTCCTCCCATCTCCTCACACTTTGGTGGATTGTGGGCGGCTGCCATCAAATCCGCAAAGCAACTTCTTCCTTCGTCATTTCAAAAACTTTCGTTAAACACCGACGAGCTCGCAGTCGAAGTTGAAGCCATTTTGGATTCGCGACCATTGACTCCGCTATCTTCCGACCTCAATGACTTGAATGCCTTTACTCCCGGACATTTTCTCGTCGGGGAACCGTTACCAAGCAGTGCTGATCCGATAGTACCACCAAAGTAACCCTACTTGCATCAACAGTGGAAGCGGCTACTCGAGATCAAAGGCCAATTCCAACACCGATGGACAAACAAATATCTTTCACAGCTCCAACATCGCTTCAAGTGGAAAAATGCAAAAGAGAACCTGCGGGTTGGGACCATGGTGATGTTGAAATCAGCCAATACCTCTGTGCTGCACTGACCACTAGGGCGTATTATGAGCGTTGTAAGGGCCCAAGATGGAAGAATGCGTGTAGTAGACGTAAAGACAAGTTCCGGAGTACTACGCCGGGCGGTAACTAACCTAGCACCACTCCCAATTGAGGCAGAAGATGACGAGAAGCAACCAATTTCAAGGCAACATCAGCCAACTCAGCAACATATATCCCAGGAACACCAACACCGTAGGATGCCGTTAGATGACGATCGGACTGATCAGTCAGGGCCATCAACCTCTAAATGGCCACGCAAGATAATCACTGTCACAATGTTCAACGTACTGTTGGTTTTCTCCTTAACAGCCTATTTGACGCAGGCTTCACCATAAGTGACCACGAGACGTGTAGCGAACCACCACGGACTGTATTTCAAGAAAACTGGTGAAGGTCACCTCAGTTCAAACGAGTGGAATCTCGTAATCTTTTCCAACTTCTCGAGCAACTGGACGGTACCAAGCACCATCGCCCATGGTCTCACTCAACTTGGCCGAATCTGCAATACTATAAAGACATCTCGGGTATGCGCCTCAACACTATCTCAACAGGATGAAGCGTTCAGAAGCATTCAAGAGTGAAACGAACTTCTTCAAGACAAACACTCTCCACATAGCAAACGAGGAGCTGTTGATCTGATCGGCAGTATCGCGCACTTCTTGTTTGGAGTGCTTAACTCGGTTTATACCCAGAAAATGGACGAAACTATATGCGATATTGGAAACAATGAGCATCAGCTACTGGCACTTATCCGCAACCACAGAAGTAATGATATGGTCTCACGAAGCTATCGCCAGTCAAATCGATGATCTAAACATAAACCTAAACAGAACGTTAGAGGCAAGAGTCTGACTCATCTGCAATAAGCAGCAAATTTAGGCCATGGATTTCTTCAACACGGTGGCCACTCATGTGCTGGTGAAGATGACGGCCTATGAAGGCACCCAAACTACTCTCCTGGACGTTGTTATTGATGCTCATCATGGAAAGATCAATCCCAAGCTGCTTCCCCCAAGTCGTCTGCTGAAGCAGTTAACCACCACGAAGCACAATTTGCCTGCAACGTTAAAGCTGCCGGCAAAGTATCACAACCTTCCAAATATCTACAGCCTGCTGACCATTGAAGGCCGAATACTGCGAAGCATTGAAATTACATTCGATTCCCATAAGCTCTAAAGAAGGCATCATTGAAGTAATTTCAACCACCAACTACCTCTTAGTCAAACTGGCCCGCGATTTGTTTCACCTCGTCGCAGTGCTTCATGTTCGAACCAGCCCACTACATTTGCAAGCAAATGCATCTCGTATTGCGGAAGTGAACCGATGTAACGAATCTTGAGATTACAATTCTCACACAGTCAACTCCTGCCGCTCCGTGTCACGTCGCTCACACTACAGCCATTCTTGCTTGGATTCAGCTACAGTGCCCAAATTATTGGATATATGTGATGAATGAACCAAGTGACTTTCACATCGTTTGCAGTACCATTGTTCAAGCTATAAGGTTGAGCGGAACTGGCAAGCTCAACGCGACAAACAGATGCACTATCTACAATCGAGCTGTAATATTGCAGGCCAGTAATTTCTAATCCAGCGTATTAGATGCATCATTTTCGGTATCAAGCATCCTCTCAATGGACCTTGCATCGATTAGCCCGGAATGGAATTTGCTATTTAATATGATATGATGCATGGGAGCAGAATTCACCAATTTAGTTCTAATGCACCACAGACTGAAAAAAATAATTACAAATAAGCATGAAATTAATGTAAATAAGTCATTCTGTTAACTAGTTTTGAAGCGAAGCATTTTTGATTAAATAACTGAGCATTTCAAGCTCTGGTTTTGGACCAGAAGTTGAACAAACCCTTGAATATTTTGTGTTAGAATCTAGATTCTGGTATTGAACCAGAATTTACCACCACTAGTTAATCGGAACACGGAGTGAAGTGTTAAGTCTTGGTAGTGAACCAAGGTTTAGTGCTGCAAAATTTTAGTGCTTTATCAAGTTGATCCTGGTATTGGACCAGGATTACATTATTTTGCAGAGAGGCTGTGTGGCAAATGGTGCCATCTTGTTGGACCAGCATATCATCCAGGTCCATAACCTCAATTTCTGGCCACGAAAAGTCCGTTGTCTTCTCGTAATAGCGAACATCATTCACATTAAATGCTTAGCCGTCTTCATTTTCGAAGAAATACGGCCCGATGAAGTTGCCAGCCCTAAACCGCACCAAACAGTCACTCTTTGTGGATGCATTGGCTTTTCAACCATCACTCGTGGGTTCTGATTTGCCCAAATCCAGCAATTCTGCTTGTTAACGAATCCACATAAATGAAAGTGCGCCTCGTCGCTGAAGATGATTTTCTGTATAAAGTCACCATTCTCTTCTGTCCGTTCAACTAACCATTCGGCGTATCGTCGACGCTTGAAATGGTCAGTCGACCTCAGCTCTTGAGTCAATTAAACCTTGTAGAGAGTATAAATTCAAATCTTTATACAATATTCGCATCAGTGATGTTCGTGAGATGATCAATTGTTGGGCATGACAACGAGTCGAGCTTGACAGCTCTTCTGACATACTATCACGAACAACAGCAATATTATCCGCAGAACAACTAGACGAGCATGCACAGGTGATTTCACATTTTCTATAGACCTGGTTTGCTGAAGTTTGCGCGCGATTCTCTCGGTTGTGGACACATTTGGTCGATTATGTTATGCTGCCCAAAAAAACCACGAAGTGCACGAAATGCATTTTAATTTGAATGCCCATTTTCGTAAAGGGCTTCAGCAACCTTAACGCGCTGCTCAATTATGTGCCTCTCCATGGTTGAATTTGTCGAACACTGAAACAAAAAAATTCCATATTAAATTGGGCGAAAAACTTCACGTTAAGTTGTGACTAACAATTCACATCGTACATTATGGTTGGACCACCCTTAAAAAAAAAAAAAAAAAAAAAAAATATATATATATATATATATATATATATATATATATATATAAATATATATATATATATATATATATATATATATATATATATATATATATATATATATAAGTTTTATAACTTTTTTCAAATTTTCGCTTGTCATGTCATAAAAATTGGGATTCCAAGAATGTTTTCATTTTTTAACAATGCTTGTAAGTATGTTTTTTACCTGTGCATCGTAGTGGCTTTTATCACGTTAAAAGTTTTCCTTATGTAAATCGGAAAGAAAACTATATAGTCATTAGTTTTCCACTAGCATTTGAGTTTCATTTGTGAAAAGTGTTTGTAGGTAAAAGTGATTGGACAGAATGAAGAATTATACAGAAAGCCTGTGAAAACCGTTTTTCTTCCGTACATAATTTGCATCAGGATCTGGAAGCCAAAAGAATATTAACATCGCGGATGAAATTCAGGAGACGCTTAGGAGAAGTGAACTTACATGCCAGGTGACCAGCAAAGAAACAGAAATTAATGGCCAAAATGCGCAAAGCTAGATTGGAGTTTGCAAAGAATCTTCAGCATTATTCCGTTGAAGATTGCCGAAAGGTAATTATCATATGTTAATAATTTTCTACTATTTTCTTGGGTATAGAGCAACGTTTTTGAATTTTAATTTTTGCTCCTTACTTTTCAGATAGTATTTAGCAAAAAGAAAGCCACCAATTCGTTCGAAAAGGCCACATGAGCGATATAATGAGGTTTGTGTTGTGAGGACCATCAAGCACTCACCAGCGGTTATGATATGGTCTTGCATTTCATCAGATGGATGTGGACTGCTATATTTTGTAACGGGGCAATGAATGCTCTCCAGTACTCTGGGGTCATGGAAGACATATTAATTCCATATTTCAATTTTTTAAGATGCAGTAGAACCTACACAACCATTATGCATGAATGTGCTCCATGTTACAGTGCCCAGTACGTGCAAAATATTTGATAGCGCCAGTATCCCTGTTCTTTCATGGCCTGGCAATTCCCCTGACCTGAATCCTATTGAAAATATATGGAGCCTCTCGAAATCGGAAGTTCATGCCTCTACTGATCCCACTGTAGAAAAATTAAAGGATAATATTTGTAATATGAAAAAGCAGTGATAAAATAAAGGCATGATAGATAAGTGCATCGACAGTAGGCCCGCAAGAATAAAATCAGTTATTAAAGCTGAGGGTGGTCTTATGAAATATTAGTATTCAGACAGAGGTTGTATTTAATTTGCTATCAGTAAATAGCCAAGGAATAACAAAACATTTTTGTTTTATATTTTTTCGTCATTTTAAAAAAGTGATTTCAGGGGAAAATGTATAAATTTTCGCAAAAATCTTTGTTTTTCTGATTTTGTGATCAGGGACTGTATATATATGCATATATATGTGTACCAGTTAACTCGTGCGGTTTTTTTTCGAAAATTGAAGCATTATTGTGAAAAATTGCTTTTAGATGATCGGAACTGGTTTGTTGAGCGACGCCAAGTGATTTTGCAAGTTCTTCTTGCGTTTGGGATCTCCAATTCATGATCTTCAAACTTTTTTGGCTGTCCGGGCCGTTAGAAAACCGCAAGAATTAACCGGTACCCGTATTATATATAAAGTGCTCTCCGTAAAAGGTAACTTTTTCTCGAGAAATTTAACCTTAAAAGATTTAAAGACGCAAAAGGGTAATTAGTATAACATAAGAATATATATTGGTAAGTCTAAAAAATATTGAGCCTTTTTCGTCATTTTTCGATTGAATAAAGGGTTTTCCAATAAGAGGTGTTATTTTGAATAGTCCGCTATTTCGGTAGACGTCACTTTTGAAGGTGTCATTTTTTGACGTTTGACAAGTAAAAGCTACGTTATTTACGGAAATGGTTCAATACACGCTTCAACAACGCATTGAAATTATTTAAATTCACTATAAAAATGGTGAAAATTTGGCAGAGACGGTTCGCAAAACTCGAACATTTTTGGGTCGTCGTGAAGCACCTTGTCGCACCGCAATACAGAAATCGCTGGTAAAATTCGAGCTGTTGGAACAATTGAGTGATGTGAAGAATAAAACCCGTGCACGTCACTCAAGAACAGCCGAAAAATTTGCTGGTGTAGTCGAAAGTGTTGAAGAAAATCCAGGTTTGCCCATTCCTCGTCGTTCTTTGGAATCAGGCATTCCACAAACGTCATTACACCGTATTTCGCATAAAGATTTGGGTCTTAAGGTTGACAGTGTTCAGTTAAGACAAGAACTCAAGCCGGTCGATCATCAACAACGTCGTGTCTTTGGTGATTGGGTACTTGAAATGCATAAAAATGATCCGGAATTCTATCGAAAAATCATCTTGAGCGATGAGGCCCATTTCCACCTCGGTGGCTTTGTCAACAAACGAAATTGTCACATCTGGGGCTCGGAGAACCCAAGAGTTATTGTTAGAAAGCCTCCCTACCCTCAACGTGTGACTGTTTGGTACGGTTTATGGTCCGGCGGAGTCATTGGATCTTCCTTTTTTGAAAACGAGGCTGGAGCATCAGTTATGGTGAATGGATTCCGCTATCGAGAGATGATTAATGATTTTTCATGGCCAGAATTGGATGGTATTGATCAGGACAACGTTTAATTTCAACAACGGGAAAAACTTCCGGACTGTGTTAGCTCTCGAAAAGGTGATCACAATTGGCCACGGAGAACTTGTGATTTAACACCTTGTGACTGCTTCCTTAAAGGTCACGTGAAAGAGAAGGTCTACGCCAACTGTCCAGCGTTGGTTCAAGACCTCAAAGATGGAATTTGTGAGGCTATCGAGGACACAGGGCAGCCACTCTGCGATATGGTTATGGAAAATTTCATGAAGAGGATATGGTCCTGTAAGCGTGGTAGTGGTAGTCATTTGCCTGATGTTACATTTAATTATTAACAACATGCCTTTTGCTTTACGATGAAATAAACATCAGATCATTTGTATGAAAAAATAGTATTATTCTGTTAATATCAAAATAACACCTCTTAATGGAAAGCCCTGCATATTGGTAAGTATTGAGCTTTTTTTGTCATTTTTAGATTGAATATTTATTTTATTCAAAATGTATGTTATTTAAGTACGTATTGTCCATTATTATCTATGATTTTTAACCATTTTTTGGGTAGAGCCATTAATCCATCTGTGTAGAACTTCTGTCGTTTATCGGCGAAAAACGTGGCCAAATGATTTTAAAAGTCTCTTTTTGAAGTGAATTTCTTTTCATGAAAGATGTTTTATAGGGATCGAAACAAATAGTAGTCTGATGGTGCAAAGTCTAGACTATATGGTGGATACATTAAAACTTCCCAGCCAAGCTGAGTCCATTTTTGCCGGGTCATCAAAGATGTGTGTGGTCTGGAATTGTCATGATGGAAGACAACGCCCTTTCTATTGATCAATTTTGGCCGGTTTTTTTGAATTGCTTGTTGCAATCTGGTTTATTGCCGACAATACAGAGCTATTTTGAGTGTTTGGCCAGGATCTAGCAACTCATGATAAATAATTCCCTTCCAATCTCACCAGTCACACAGCATAACCTTATTTGGTGTTAAGCCTGGCTTTGAAGTCGTTTGTGATTATTCGCCTTTTTTGACCATGATCTTTTTCGAACAATATCTTAGTATCTTACCCATTTTTCATCGCCCGAAATGATTTGCTTCGAAAATGGCTCGATTTTGTTGTGTTTTATTAGCATTTCCTTCGCAGTGTCATGGCTGCTTATGTGTTGGTCTTCTTTGATTTTTTGTAAGATTTCATCTACTTTTTCAGTGATTGGTCGACCTGAGTGAAGTGCATCTTTGACATCAAAAGTTCCAGAACGAAAACGAGCGAACCATCTCTTGGCTGTGACTTTTGATAAAGTATCTTGACCGTAGACATCACACATTTTTTCAGGAGTCTGCGATGCATTGTCACCTTGGACGTAGTGATATCGTAGAATATAACGAATTTCTTCAGAAATTTCACTCATATTTAAATGAATACAACGTTTAACATGAATAACGAAATACAAAACTGTCCATATGAAAATTGTAGACTGGAATGTCACTTTTCAAACGCATGTCAGTTTGACTCAATTTGATTAGTATTGCCCGATATATGACAACGAACTCCATCTAGTGACAAAAAAGACTACCCAATATTTTCCTTTTAGGTCTTTGTGAAAAATTTTTTTATAAAGACATACTAGTTTTGTGACCAAGAGCCTTGTTCAAAAGTATTGAGCACCCTCACCCAGATGGCAATTTCGTCCGAAATAAAAACCTCGTCGCGGACACGTGGGTACTCTTCAATGATAGTTAAAGTGGTAGCAAGTTACGTACTCAGTGATTGTTTACTAAAATGCCCAAAATTAGAGAGCTTAGCCTTCAGCAGCGCATAGAAGAGATCCAAGTTCTTCACGAACAAGCCAGTTTACAAGTTCAAATTTCTAAACTTATGAAATGCTCACGATGGGCACTGCAGTACTCATATGTTACACTATTAAGCGGCTACAAGAAACAAAATCACATCTGAATAGGCCAAAAGCTGGCCGTAAACGCATCACCACAGAACGTGAGGACCGAAAGTTCTCAGAAATAGCAAGCACACATCATCCGCGCTGGCTGCAAATTTTCCCGACGAAACCAAGGAACCAATTTCTGCGCCAACCGTAAGAGGAAGGCTTTTAAAAGCTGGTTTAAATGGTTGCAAGGCTAGGAAGAAGCCTTTGCTTCTCGCTATGAGTGGGCGAAAAAATATTAACATTTCACGGATGAAGATTGGTCGAATATTTTGTGGTCTGACGAATCCAATTTTGAGGTAAGATTATGATACGACTCAGTTCATAGGAGTACCTTTTATTTTTTATGCAATCAATATCGATTGAGTGGAAAATTTCCACTCAATCGCCAGGCCGAGGAGTACCATCCAGAATGTGTCGTGCCTACTGTCAAACACGTAGGAGGTAGCGTTATGATTTGGGGCTGCATGGCCGCGTCTGGCGTGGGAGATATGCATTTGTGTGAAGATCGCATGGACTCTACCAAGTAAAGAAATGTGATGGAGAAAGCACTAATGCTATCTTTTACGAAAGCTTTTGGCGACCTAAGCTTAGATGGAGTAAAATTTCAGCAGGATAATGCACCTTGCCATAAATCAGCGCGCACAATCAAATGGTTCCAAGAAAATTCTATCGAAGTTTTGGAGTGGCCGGCACAATCCCCAGACTTCAACCCCATAGAGCATCTATGGGGTATATTGAAGCGGAAGATACGCAAATATTCAATTACCAACAAAGAAGAGCTGAAACGGCTTATCCAACAAGAATAGTATCAAACATCCGTAGACGAGTGTGAGAAATTAGTTCGCTCTATGTCGAAAAGGGTCCCTGCGGTGTTCAAATCAAAGGGTGGTCCCACTAAATATTGATTAATTTAATTTGAAATAAAAATTTATATTAATATAAGTGATTTTTATTTCAATTCCCCTTTTAAAAATTCAGGTATTATAATTTGTAAGGGGTACGTAATACTTATGAACAAGGCTGTATCTGTCCACCCGTCTGTCCGTCCGTGCGTCACAGAAATTTTTCTCAGAAACGATAGAAGCTAGAATGCTAAGACTTTGTAAAAAGTTAGAAGTGGGGTCCCTCAAAAGTCTAGGTCTTACCAAATGTTTCAATGTTTTTTAAGGCAGGTTCCCACTTATAACGATGTAGCCCTTAAAAATATTTTTTTAACCATAGGTAGTCAAGTGAGGTATCAAATGAAAGGTCTGGACTATAACTTTTAGAATCTGAATATAAAAAGATATTCTGTGCGTCAGGGGGTTCAGGGGAGCAAAATCTACCAAAATTATTTAAGCTGGAACAAAATAGCGGTTGCAACGTCCTGATGAAGGAAACTCTGTACCTTTTGCAAAAATTTGAACGATTTTTTACCCAGTATTGGATGAATAATGCAGGTCACCAATTCAAGCTGTTAGAAAACTTGTTTTGAGTCCAATAGTGGTTACAAGGGCCCTCTGGTAGGAGTACTCTCCTACTTACTCACCTTATTTAAAAATTGGTTTGTTTGTTATTCTCTTTCAGCAAGGAAAAGAGAGACCCTTTGACAGTAGTTAAGAAGGAAATATAAAAAAATTCATATGAATAATGGATTGATAAGTAACTAAACATGTAGTTATTAAACTTGTTAGGAGTAGAACAAAAACCATCCACAAGGGAAAGAAAGGGGGTTACAAAGCAGAAAGATACGGAGCATGGATAAATAGTGAGGGATTAAAGATAGAGGGATAAATTAGTAGTGAAAGGCTGACAAATGCTCTGAACAGATGTAGCAAGGTGCTTAGTAACATGAAGAGAGGATGAAATTTAGGTGGAAGATTTCAGGGACTTTCCAATCAGACTCAAACCTGTTGTTATCAATTCACCTATTTAACTTTCTTGGGTTTGGTATGAAATAATATTTTTTAAAGGACCATGTAATCTCACATATTTCAAGGTCTGCGAGATAATTCAGTGAATTTGTTTGCAACATGTCTTCGGTTCACTTCTATTCTGTTCTGCAACACAAAAAATCCATCCCATATTCTTCTACCTTCATCATTGTTTTCCCGAAAACTAAAAACTTGTCTACAAATATACTCACATGTGTACACAAATTTGTATTTAAAAGCATTTTAATTTCACATTTAAATAAACCTGCCTTTGCCAGACATCCTATTTCATTTGTTTTCATGTTGTTTTAATTTTTAATGAATAGCGTACTTCGAACTGAGATAGGTTAAATATTTTCATGACATTTTAATGTGTTATTTGCGAATTTCATTAAAATATTTTTCTATGAAGGGTAGCCGACAAATTTCACATTTTCAACCATATTTATCATTAGTATGAGTATGCGTTTAAATGTACATGTATTAAGGGAGAAAGAATAGTTGAATATGTTTAGGTATAAACAATTTGCTCAGAATGGGAATACAAATACACATTCATATGCATATGGCAATAATACGCTTAAATGAACTCGTGTATTTAAATAATAGGGATACATGCGGTTTTCATTACCTGTAATCATTCAAAAATACTGAACTGAAAACGAAAAAGTTTGTTTTATTTTCTGAATGGTTTTGTCATTGACGTCGTTATGTGGTTTGAAATTTTTCGGTTTGTTTGAGAATTTTCTGCATATGTTGCAAATTCATAATGGTTTCGAGGTTACTCTTGGATTTCCCAAATTTTGAGGTGGGAAAAAAAATGACTTTATAAATCTTGTATTAATATACTGCACTGCAAAATCAATAAAGTGATATCCACTCAAGTTGCAGTTTTATTATTGAAAAAAGTTGAAACATTTCCTTGATAATTGTTGTTCAAAAAAATTTTATTTATTTATTTATTAGCCAAAACAAGTCAGATAATTTCTATGAAAATAATTCATGCATATATAAAATAAATATTACACTTCATCTATATAAAAATAATAATTTATATAGGTATTGGAGGTGAGAGGGATTTTATTACTTTTGATTTAAATAGGACCTTGGATATGGATGGGGAGTAATGGTCACTTAGCATATTAAAATCTCTACCACATGTATTGATTGGCTCATTTTACCCTTAACTCGTGTGGTGTCTACTAATAGTAAGCATGGGAGATTGCCTTGCTTTTCTAACAGTTTCGTTTAAGTGGATTCGATTGAAGATAACTTTTACATTAATAGTGCCCCTCAGGACATCGAAAGGCAGACATGAAGACAACATGTTTCTTTGCGAAGAAAGAGATATTAGATTTATCATCTGGAGTCGAGTCTCACAGCATAGTAGGTTATGGAAAAGCCTGGGATTATAAAACGACCTCAAAACTGCCTTTGCACTGACTCATCGAAAATAGGATTCCAGATTAGGCAAGCGTATTCAAAAATAGGACGTACCAGTGATAAGTATAATGATTTTGTTGCCCAAATATTCTTAAACTACTTAGCCCTCCTTTCGAAAAAGCCCATTATTTTGTATGCTCTAGAAAGGACTTCATATCTAGGACTGCGCCAAGGTCAACAACCCTTTTGACTCTACTTAGAGGTGTGTTTTTAATGTGGTAGTCGTAAAGAATAATATTGTTTGTCCTGGAGAAATATATTACCTGTCATTTGTCCACGTTTAATCACAGTTGGTTTACATTGCACCATTGGAATCAAATTTTCAATTCAGACCGGAGAAATGGTAACTAAGCAGTATACCGCTAACTCCAAAGCTGCAAAGTATCTTTATTAATATTGCATGATTCACAGGATCAAACGCTTTGCTAAATTTTGTGTGAATGGCGTCGATCTGTTTGCCCTTTTCTATGTTACAAAGGACGTCTGAAGTCATTACCATAAGATTCGTAGTAGTGTAGCTATTTTTCCAAAACCCACGTTGCTCTTCATTTATTTTGTTATGGATGATTTGTTCAAAAAGCTTTGGAGTGGTGGAGAGTATAGAAATTACTATGTAATTTATCGCCTTTTTTATGGATCGGAATCATATTAGATGGCTTCCAGTAAGAAGGAAAGATGCCACTCGAGAGAGGCTTATTGAAAATAACAGAGAGGCGTTGAATTAGTCTTTGTTTACATTCAGCTAGGAAAATGGGTGGAATTTGATCAGGGCCAGGTTCCTTATTCAAATCAAGATCTTCAATTGCTTGAAGCATATCATCATCAGATATTGAAATATTGTCAATAAAAGATTTTGAAATTGACTCTGTGAGTGCTTCATGTACTGAGGTTAAGGGATCTTAATAAGCCTCTTGAAAGTGGTTTGCGAAAAAATTGCAGATCTGTTCTGAAGAAGCCGTTATATGACATTGTTTAAGCATAGCCATGGGTTTTACGTTTGACATTTATGAAATCAAAGAACTTCTTAGGACCGGAAATAATCTTTTCTCCGATATCACTGACATATGATTCAAACGCTGCTTGAGATTCTCATTCTCATTGCTCATCTTTTCTTCTAATTTCGTAGCTATAATTATTCCATCTTTTCATAATTTTGTATAATTTATTTCTTTGATTTCGTAACATTTTGCCTCCCATGGACCTCTTGACGCACAAAATAACTAAACGTTTTAATCAAGACTTTTCATTTGATACTGTACCCGACTAACTTAAACAATTTTGAAATGTTTGGTAAGAACCAAACTTTTGAGAGACCACCACTTCTGACCTTTTCTTAAAGTTTGAACTTTCTAGCATCTATACTTTCCAAGCAAACTTGCTGTGACGCATGGACAGATGGATGGACGGGCGGACAGACGGAAAGGTATGTCGCGAAACTAGTATGTCTTTGTAAAACACTTTTTTCACAAAGACCTAAAAAGCAAAAAGCAGCTGGTACCAATTTACATACATATATGAAACCAACTATTTTCACTGTAGAAAAAAATAATTTTATAGCCAAAGACAATCCATGACTTGAAAGAAATTTCATTTTTTTCAATTGAAGTTTCTGACTCTCTTACTGTCATGGCAAAACTTATCACGTAAAGCTGACATGAAGTTGTTTTAGTCTTATGAGCACTTTCCAATCAATTTCGACAGTTTCGAAACAAGATAATACTCAACAAAAATAGCTCGAACATTGTTTATTCCTGTGGCTGATTTGGGACTACGAACTTAGATTTATTAGAATTCTCTTGTAAGTAGTTCTTACCACTACAGTGTGTCCAGTTTTTGTTTGATCACTGAACATAACCAATACAGGGGTTGTTTCACGATAAAAACTATCATTCGATTTCAACTAACGTATTTCCAATTTTTGTATTTCAATATAATACTGTCTAATTCGCGACTTGAAAACCTTGCAACTAATTATAAACTATTTCGAGAACGAGTTAACTGGTGAACGAACAATACTATACTGCCCAATGGAAATATCTCTTCCAAAGAATTTTCCGTTTGATGAAAATTTCGGTACATTTTTCCCGCGTAAAATTTATCTTATACTAAATTTATAATATTCTAAACAATTACGTGATTCTGCGATATAAATAGTTTACAGGCACCCTGTGACATTTTGTAGTATGTCAAGTTTGACAATTAATTGTGTTGACATAAGTTCGCGTTGTGCATCAAATTCAAGTAATCGAATGTTTGTGTATTCGTTTGTCTTGGCCAAATTGTTCACCAAGTGATCAGTTCGCGTGATTTTCCACTTTCGCAAGGACACCTCATGATTTTTCAACGACATACTGCGAAGACATAGGGATTTCCCATGTGATGGAAGTTGATGACGACGGAAATTGACAACATCAGATAAGTATATTTTATTATATATAAAGTCCGATCCCTTGTGGGTTTTTATTATTTTCCAGGCCATCTATTTCGCATCGCGGTGAGCGAAGTCAGCACATTGTCCAGTCGCAATCATTAATCAGGATGAGGACAAGATTGGCGACCAGATGTTTTGATTCAGTCATCCAATCCATCGCCAGAATATACGCAGAATGGTGAGTACCCAACATACTCCCCCGGCTGAGGGGTGCAACGCCTCAGCAGTAACAATGCCCTGCAAGTAAACTAGTAATTATTTAGTTTTGCAATTTGTAATACCTTTTGGTGTCGTTTTATTTCCAATCGATTCTTTGCTGCGCTACGCTTTATCTTCAGTTGCCTTTGGTTGGATTAGTCTTGTCTATTGAGTTAGGCGTGGTGAAGTTGTCCCACATATGCTGGGCGTCCACCTCCACCTGTACTGCAAACCAACTCCAAATTGTTAGGTTAAAGCAAAAAATTGACTTCAATCGTAGTATAATACTTATGTTTGTTTGACGCAAGGTCTGAGTGAAGGATAGGATAGGGGAATGTTAGGATGGTGCGACAAATATATACGTTAATGTGTAGATTCCTGCGTTGGCAGCAGCGCAATTTTTGTAATTGGTCTTGTATACCTTTTGCCATTTGTCCTCACAGTCACGACACGAACTAAATTATCCCTTCCGGGGTGTACTTGAATGATCCTCGCTAATGGCCACCGATAAGAAGGAAGTTTTTCATCCTTGAGGATACACAAATCTCCCACCTTTATATTGGTCTCGTGCTTAAGCCATTTTGGTCTACGTCGCAAACGACTCAAGTATTCTGTCTTCCAACGTCTCTTAAAAACTTGTGCAATCTTCTGAGTCATCTGCCATCTATCAAGGTAGTTAACGTTGACATTTTCCAATTCAACTTCAGGTAGTGTTATCATTACGTCGCCAATCAGGAAATGAGCTGGCGTGAGTTGAGACAGGCTTCGATTCTAATCAACACTGTGGATAGTTCCTCATATGTAAGAGACACGTGTCCGGCAACCCGACGTAAATGTGCCTTAATAGATTTCACACCAGCCTCCCAAAGTCCGTCAAAGTGAGGCGATGCTGGTGGATTGAAGTGCCAAGTTACTCCTTCAGTTGCAACAATCTCCGCCGCTTCATTACTATCCGCTGCAACTCAGCAGCTGTGCCAACAAAATTGGTACCACAGTCCGAATATATATGACTGCTGAATCCTTGTCTTCCCATGAACCGCCGTAATGCTGCTAGGAATGCAGGTGTGGACAAGTCGCTAACGATTTCAACGTGTATATCTTTTACAGCTAAACAAATGAAAATAGCCACATAACCCTTTGTCGTCCTGCTGCCTCTTCCTCGTGTATCTTTAATTTCAAACAGGCCACAAAAATCGACGCCAGTGTGTGTGAATGGACGTGACATAGTTACCCGAGCTTCTGGCTAATTGCCCATAAACTGGCTGGCTTCCTTTGCCTTTGCGCGAAAACAACGAACGCAATTGTGGATCGATTGTTTAGCCCGGTTGCGCCCATCAATTACCCAAAATTTCCTCCTTTAGGTATTCAACATGTGTTGCGTCTGTCCGTGTAAAGTAGCTTGATGGACTTCTTGTAGTAATAAATCGGTGAATACACCATTTCGCGGTAAAATCATCGGGTGTCTTGCATCAAATGTTAAAGGCGCGTGCTCGAGCCGTCCACCGACCCGCATTATTCCCTTGCTGTCAATAAACGGGTTCAAATTGACCAACTTTTGAAGCTCACATATTTCTTCCGGAAATGCATCTTGTTGAACATGCCTTATCCAAAACTCCGAAGCGTACCGTAATTCGTCACTAGTGAGATACTTTGGCAAATTGGGTTGTGTGGACTTCGTTCTTAGAAAACGGAAACAATATGCCGTGACTCTAATTAATTTCATTAAGCTAGAATATTTTTTCAACAATTCATCCAAGAGATACTCTGTCTTTAATCCCACATTGACCATCATGGATTTTCGTTTTTCTATGTCAGTTAACTGAATGGTTTTATTTTTAGGCCAATCATTGACACCTTTCATTAACCAGCTTGGCCCATGCCACCACAGCTGACTATCGATTAAATCATAGGGCTTTATTCCTTAAGACGCTGCATCCGTTGGATTATCCTTCGAAGGTACATATCTCCACGGTATGTTACCGGTGACGTCTAAGATGTGAGCTGTTCGGTTACTGACAAAGACAGTCCGTCGTGTCGGCAATCCTTTCAAGCAAGCCAAAACGACCTCGGAATCAGTCCACAACCACGTAGGTATTTGATCAAACTTTAATGCTGCCTTTACTTCTTTTAGCAATCGGGCCAACAAAACACCTCCGCAAAATTCCAAACGAGGAATCGTAATTGGCTTCACCGGCGCCACCTTAGTTTTGGCCGCTAACAAATGATTTGCAACTGTGGAACCTGATCGCACCGTCAAATAAATAACTGCCGTATATGCTCGTTGGGATGCATCGCGAAACCCGTGGAGTGATACCTCTGAAACCTTCTGGTATGCTACCCATCGTGATATTTGTATGTTTTTAGATAACTGTTTAACCAAGCACTCCATTCCCCATTCAAAACATTGGGTATAGGTTCGTCCCAATCTTGACCTGACAACCATAAACCTTGCAGCAATATTTTAGCCCTTATCGTGAAGGGTGCTAACCATCCTAATTGGTCGTACAAATGTGCTATTGTCGATAATACTGATCGTTTTGTATAAGTTTCTAATCTTTCATGGCTTTTGAGTTGAGATGTAAAATAATCACCGATTGGGTACCACAGTATTCCTAATGATTTGTATCCATGGTCCATTTCAAACTTAACGCAGTTATTCATTTCCACATCTTCCGTTGGAAGTCCTACCAAAATTTGATTGTCATTGGCTAACCATTTTCTCAATTGGAATCCGCCAGACTTCAAGAGCTTAATCAACTGATCTCTTTTAATGACGCTTCCTTGCACGCTATCACCTGCAGATAATAGGTCATCCACATAAAATTCCTCCAAGAGTGATTTACTTGCCTCAGGGTACGTTTCCCTTTCGTCATATGCAAGCTGGTGTAAAGTTCTAATAGCCAGAAATGGTGCTGAGCTAGTTCCGAACGTCACAGTATTGAGGGCGTAATCTTTAATTGGGCCATTTGGTTTGGGCCGCCAAACGATCTTTTGGTAATTGGAATCTTCTCGATGCATGTTTACTTGTTGATACATCTGGCTATGTCGGCCATCATAGCGTACTGCTTTAGCCTCCACTTCATTACAATAGCTGTCATGCTGCACTGAAGAATTGGTCCGGTCAACAAGGTATCATTCAGGGATACACCAGAACTTGTTTTCCGGGAAGCGTCGAACACCACTCGTACTTTCGTCGATGTGCTTTCCTTGTATACTGCGTGGTGCGGAAGAAAGTTAGATGTAATCACCTGTCGACCGTTTTCCATTGCCCATTCGTTGCAATGAGGCACTTCATACATATGTCCTAAGTCTAAATATTCTTGTTGTACAGCTGCATATTCCTCTCGGAGACCTTAAGTACTGGCAAAACGTTTCTCTAGGTGCAATGAGCTTGCAATTGCACTTGATCTCGAAAGCCCTAAGGAGTTTCGACTTTACGAGTTTTTAAATGGTAGTCTTACTTGATACAGACCATCTGATTCTCTCTTTATATGGGTAACATAATGATTTTCACAGGCATCCTCATCTTGCGTTCTAGTTTTACCCCCGTCAACTTCCTCAATTTCCCAAAATCGTTTTAATTGTTCGCTTATTTTCACATTTTCGTTTAGTTCAACTTTGAATGAACGAAGGACTTGCTGCTGACCAATTTTCACACTCCCGTATACTATCCAGCCTAGCTTGGTGTGCTGTGTGTGCTTTTTAATCTCGCTGAGAATTACTTGAGCGTATACATCCGCTCCCAGAATGACGTCAATTTTGCTCGGATGATCGAAGTACGGGTCAGCCAAATCAATGTTTCCTATCTGATCCCTAATCGACGTGGAAATCGATTACGATGGAACAAAGCTAGTTAGCTTGTTCAAAATGAGTACGTCCACTACTAAGCATTTATTTGTCTTGGTACGCAGTCTAAGTTTAAAAGTCCCATTGGTTTGAATGCCTCTCGTCTTCCCAATTCCAGTTACAGATATGTTTGTGCAACCTCTTTTGATCCCGAGTCCTTGAGCTGCGCTCTCCGTAATGATGGACGCCTGTGATCCTTGATCCATCAAGGTGCGAAGCGTCACAAACCCGATTGGAGATTCAACTGTCACCAGTGCTGTCGCTAACAATACCACTTTTGGAGCACTGATGGTCGATGAGTTAACTTTGGCGACTGTTGAGCCTGCCGTTGGAAATCGATGATCAGCTGAAGACGAAGTAGATGGTTGTCCATTGTGTGACCCAAATGTCGGCGGTTGTTGTCTTAGCGCAGGTGTCCAAGCTTGATTATTCTGCGCTGTTAGTTGCGGTGACTGACTATTAGGGATAAACGGGGGCGGCAATTGATAGGACTCCTTTCCGATAATTGAGGAGTTTGGTCTATGGAGGAGCATATGGTGGGGATTCTTACAGTGAAAACACCTCGATTTACTAGGGCATTTCCCGACGAAATGTCCTTTGTTTAGACAATTGAGGCACAAACCATTTTTCTTTGCCATTTCGAATCTCTTAGGATATTTTAACTTCAGGAAGCTTGAGCATTGTCTCAAATAATGTGGCCCTTTGCATAGAATAACACGATTTGTTGCGCCTCCTTTGTCACAAATACGTTGTGTGATGTGCGAATGGGTTTATGCCTTTCTACACCAGTAGCTTCTAACGCTCTGAACTTGCATTGTAGGAAATCTTTCAATTGTTGAAACGATGATATCTCCGAAACCTTAGCTTGCTGTTGCTCCCACATCTGTCGTGTTTCGGATTGTAATCGCTGTGCCGTCAAATGCACTAATATTGCATCCCGTATGTTTTCTACCTTTAGATTGTCTATGGCCTGCACGCAATCAACTGTTTTGTCTAACAGCATTTTGATCTATGATGCGGTTTCGTTTGCGATGCTTATATGGAGTAAATGGTTGAACTGCGTTTTCAACAATACATTCTTATCGTCGTACGTGCCACGAGCATTTTCCACGCTGATTCATAATTTGCTTCGGTGATCGAATAGTGCTTCAATAATTGTTCTGCTTCTCCTGACACACCGCATTTCAGGTAATGAAGCTTCTCCACTTTCGGTAAATTGGCTTTTTTATGGATCAGAGACGTGAACAGATCTTTAAACGATGCCCATTCGTCATATTTTCCATTGAACTTTGGCAGGTTGATATGTGGGAGCCGAACGTCTGTATCATCCATTGCCTTCGATGACGGACTCGCTCTTTCTTTACAACCTTGCGCTCTATGTGCCACTTGCTCTACTCGCAACTCTTCCAATTCTACTTCAAAATTCAATTCTGCCTCCTCAAACGCCAGATATACGTTCTGTTTAAAATAATCTGCTTCAAGGATCTTCTTTCCATCTACTTATTCAAGAATTTGATGATGATTCTCCGTGAAGGACCGACGAATTTGTTGCACCCGTTCCAGTAGTTTCGTAGCATACGCGGTTGTTTTCCGTGCCTTAGGGTCCTTTCGGAAATTCGAGACCATTTTGCTTAGTTGCTCACACTTTGTTGTGCCATTAAACCATCCATCGTCCGTGAGGTCGCAGGACGTGATCCCAATACAAAATTCAGATTTATTAAATGTAACTGAGTCGAATTTTATCAACTAATGTAATAGACAGTCCAATGTCTTTCGCACGAAAGTCTTATTGTTGGCGGATAACGTTTTATCACGACAAAGGATTCTATTTGTTAAAACCCCCGATAAACTTTGGATTCTTTCGCGCGAAATCTATTTTTAACTGTTAAGTAAGCAGCACGGCACAGGATTCGAACTTACTCAAGTTTGAATGACGGTTCACAAATTCCGCCCAATGTCCAGTAAGTACCCGTTACCTAAGCACTGCAACAAGGATCCAAATCTAATCCAAGTTTCGAACTATTCAACTTTCTTTCCAAAATCAACAGCAAACAACCAAGTTTAGCTGCAACAATGATCCGATGCAGTGCAAACTTGATATGTGGTTCGCACTCTTAAATGCACTCACAATAGTAAATGTGCATAAGAATCTAAACTTTTCACCAATTTGAAACCGATCCAATATCTGACCAATAAGTTCAACCGCAATACTCATCCAATGTAATGCGGATTTGAGAAACGGTTCACTCTTTCCAAAATAGATTAACACTTGCAAGTGTGCACCAAATTTTAGCAATTAAAAAATTCAGGAAAATGTCGGTTATGGAATTAAATATTGGGGAAAAGGACTGAAATATGGAACTTACCAGACCTTGCCTTGCTCAATTGCTCACTTTTCATTAACCCGCGCGAACCGATCTTTAATTGCTTTTTCACTGCACTTAAATCCACAAAATTGTACAAAATTAAATCATAATTAGCACACAATTCAAATTATCCGGAACTATATCCGGCTCGACGGACCAAAATGTTTCACGATAAAAACTATCATTCGATTTCAACTTATGTATTTCCAATTTTTTTATTTCAATATAATACTGTCTAATTCGCGACTTGAAAACCTTGCAACTAATTATAAACTATTTCGAGAACGAGTTAACTGGTGAACGAACAATACAAAACTGCCCAATGGAAAAATCTCTTTCAAAGAATTTTCCGTTTGATGAAAATTTCGGTACATTTTTCCCGCGTAAAATTTATCTTAAACTAAATTTATAATATTCTATACAATTACGTGGTTCTGCGATATTAATAGTTTACGGGCACCCTGTGACATTTTGTAGTATGTCAAGTTTGACAATTAATTGTGTTGACATAAGTTCGCGTTGTGCATCAAATTCAAGTAATCGAATGTTTGTGTATTCGTTTGTCTTGGCCAAATTGTTCACCAAGTGATCAGTTCGCGTGATTTTCCACTTTCGCAAGGACACCTCATGATTTTTCAACGACATACTGCGAAGACATAGGGATTTCCCATGCGATGGAAGTTGATGACGACGGAAATTGACAACATCAGGTAAGTATATTTTATTATATATAAAGTCCGATCCCTTGTGGGTTTTTATTATTTTCCAGGCCATCTATTTCACATAGCGGTGAGCGGAGTCAGCACATTGTCCAGTCGCAATCATTAATCAGGATGAGGACAAGATTGGCGACCAGATGTTTTGCTTCAGTCATCCAATCCATTGGCAGAATATACGCAGAACGGTGAGTACCCAACAGGCGTTAATAAGTTCTTAGAAAATGCCATACATGAAGGGTTTTCAAGTGTTGAAACTGCAGTAATATAGTTGAGAGATAAATTTTGTAGAAATTAAACGTTTTTTTGCAATCGACTTCTTTAAGGTGTAGACTTTAATAATGGCAAGAGCAACAAATGCCTCAGAAGTTACAACTTAATCAACATTTTCACTTTCTGCGTTATTATGGTCTGTAAGTTTTACGAAAATTTACAAGAGACAATAAATAAAATTGCATAATCTAGTGTTTTTCTTGCCAATGCTTGTCCCCTTACAATCTTTATTTGATTTAAAATCTTTTTACTACCATATAAACAGCATTTAATACTGATGTAAAACACGTTTAATGATATTCTAAACGTATAATATTCTAAATATTCTCTAAGCCGACCTCTTATCGGTTAAAGATGTGAAGTCTCGGTACATGCCAACGGACTGTACCCGACAGGTTAACTAGTCTCGGCACTCTAAGTCTACTCCGAGGTGACTGCTTGCAGGCTATCTAGTTCGGAGAGGAGTTTTGGTCGCAGGATACAATTTTTCAGCCACCGAGTCAAAAACCCGTTTAAAACGCGTTAAACAATTTCTCAAAGGAAGGTTCATCATTGATTTACATCGGCCTTTGCGAGGCTTTCGATCAATTGCCAACAACTACAAGCGAATCCGCGTGTTCCCGAGTTCAATATCGACACGATGCCACAAATAATTAACGTTGTGCTAGAAATAAATTCTAATACGCTAAAAAAATACACACACAAACAATGGCACTGTGCAACCGAACAAAACAACAGATCATTCGCGGATTTAAACGAAAATCCCTTGTCTTTGCTTCCCCCTTAAGAAAACTAGTTACTGGGATGGAAAGAAAAGATTAATCTCTTCTGAACATATTTCTTCGTTACATTCGAGAATTTAATACGAGTATACGAATGACATTCAATAAGATTTAATTAAACTAAGTTGATTTTGGGTTTATACAATTGTCATTTTAAACATATTGGGTAGACAGACATACGCTAATGTCAAAAGGGTTTTGTACCCAATTTTCCTAAAATGTTAGTCACCAACAACGAATAAAGTCTTGAAACATGCCTAAGAGATGTGCACGTTTAAAGAAAATCCATTGTTTCTCTATTTTCAACAGTCACCATTTTGTTACAAAATTATAATTCAGAAAAATATTTATGTTACCGAGCTTATTTGAAGATTTTAAGATAATTACATTAATAATGCAATGCATGATTCGATGGAAAGTCCATAAAATAACAAAATCATGTATTATTGTTGTAATTGAAGATATATCAGTGCTTGTATCATTCGATTTTCATCAAACTTACAAAGTTTAAGGACGTTTTGTAGGAATACTTAAATATCGAATTTTGTCGAGCTTAAGGATACCATTAAGATTTTATAAGGGAAAATGTGAAATTCGAATATCATACCATTATTAACAAACTTGAAAGAATATTGACTTATAAGGCATTTGTTATTGTTGCGCTCATAAACTCCAATTTCAATAATTTGTTTCAAATTTTTCATATCACAGGTGTCCAATCGCGGGGGGGGGGACACAATTTTACGTGTATTTCCCCTCCCTGTGCACCCATGAAGCACAAGGCGTTAATTTAAGAACTGTTTTGAAAAGCTTTTATCAAGGCTTTTCATTTGATATGCATATCGGCTGCAACTGCGCAATATTGAAAATATATTTACATCTTTCAACTTAAGCCTTGTAATGATTTTCAACTTTTTAAGTTCGAACGCGGAACCGACCTCTCATCGGTTCTGGACGTTAAGTCTGAGAAGTGCCAACGGATGGTACCAACAGGTCAACCAATCCGTGCACCGTAACCCATTCACGCGGTGGCTGCTTGTCGGCCAGCTAGTTTGGAGAGGATTTCGGTCGCGGGTCTCCGAATGGGTTACGCTCAATTACCATATTTCAGCCACCTGAACATGCCCGTTTTCCAAACGCGTTATCAACCAAAACATACGGAGTAGGAACCTACTTTACGTTACTCCGTATTTCTTTTCATCACCAGTCAAGAATACCAAAATCTAATTTCTATTTCGCGTTCCCGAAGTTTCGACGCGGTACCGAAAAGTATACTACTCTAACTCAACCCGACGAAGCCTACTCTAAATAAAATAACAAAACAACAAAGGTACCGCGTACCGCGCGCGACGCGAAACCGACCTCCGCGGATTTGGCGAAATCCTACCCTCGCGACGGCATACCTACCCTGCACTCTCTCTTCCCACTGAAAAAGAAAACCCGCTGAAAAGGAAAGTCGTGGTTATCTTTAGCAATTCATGGTGTATTCATCGACAATTCACAATCGTGGTCTTATTCCGTAGATAATTGATTTTACCAATTACGTTATCTTCTAAATAAAGTCTACCGCCCTCCGTCAATGGAAGACCTACATACGTAACTAATCTGTAACTAAGCTCAGCTCACTCTCTGAGATTCATTCAACGATATCGATTAAATTCATACGAAAAGTATTCTGATCAGTATACTGTTCTCTTCCCGGTTACAAAATTTAATACTATGTTAGTGCGTAAAAGAAACCAAGGCATTCCTTGAAATGATTGTAATGATGGCGATTCCAAAAGGAATTTGTGACTGGTGAGATGTGAGTTGAGGTAATTATTTACTTCTATGACTTGGCAATTCAGACGTAATCGAATTAAATAGATTTGTTCAATTGGATTTGGTTAAACTAAATTATATAACTATTCCTTTGGATATCTACCCTTACGTTAGTACAAATATCATATCTAGATTTGATTAAAAATTTGATTAAGTAGTAAATTTGAACAAACGCCTTCAACAATTATCTAAATGTGATGAAGATCTGATTCATATACGCGTTGAACAATCTTGTTCCACTTCTCGTCTTAATATTTTGTACAAGGCACGCTCTTTTGGACTTGTCGAGTTTCGAAATTTCGAGGCCAAATTCGACCAATCTTCTTCTGTGAAGCAAATCACTTGCCAAACTGCATTTTACCGCCGGTTTTCGGTCCACGAATGAGTATCGCCTCGAATCTTGGATCTCTGGCAATAAGACTTCTGTTTATAAGACTTAAATCAAAAGGAACTTGTTGCTTTTTATTTTCGACTTCTTCCATCAAAGATTTGCCAGAAGTTCTTTTACCAGATTTCGAGTCATATTCGAAGTCAGCAAAAGCGGCTTGGGTGGTTGATTCTGTGAGCCCTTTTGGGTTAGCCTCTGAACTTAGTCGCTTAGGAGAAATTTTGTGATTGGCAGAGAATAAAGGTTTAAGTGCCAACGAATCGTTACCGTATTGCAATATTGTAATAATCACTAAATTAATCACATACTCTCCGTCGACGTCTTGATTGCGATAGTGGTCAATACTCTCGCCGCTGTTACAAGAATATCCACGCGAATTGCTGCCCTCGTCTTCGTTTAGAATCGGAGTCACCACAATCGGCAACAATTGACTGTCCTTAACGGTATCACTACTATTGTTAATGTTATTAGTTATATTACTAATATAAGCGAATGATTCAATAAGTTCTGTATCAGTAGCATTGGGCTCACGAATATGGTCATCAGTCTTATTAACTAGTTCACAGTTGTGACGATAGCTTTCATTCGGACCAGGCTCTTTGAATTCCTTTCGGGATTGTTCTGTTGAAGCTATTTGATAGTTGGTGTGATGAACAGTTACATCTAAAATCGAGTTACTTAAGTTTACCCTTGGATCAACGCTACTGCTTTCCAATCTATCTTCATATGATGGGGGCAGTAATTCGATTGGTGGCTGTGAAGTTTCAGCAATATGTGTATTCTCTGTATCACAATATCGGTTTGTGTCATCATTTTTTAACGAAAACACTCCACCTTCAATATCCGCATCACAATTAATAGAATTCGATATTATATCTTCAGTTGGATCTTCAACAGCCTCATACAACGGTGAACTAGGTGCATTTGCTTCCACAGTCGTCGAGTTTTCCAGCAATTCTCCACTTGGCACAGTCATCGGCTTGGAAGTGGATACAGGGGGTAACTTTCCCGTTGAAAGCTTGGATTCGTCAGCCACGATCTACAGGAGTAATAGACAATTGTTTAAGATCACAACTCAATCTTTGGAGATTGATACTGCGTCAATCTTATTCAAACGCAAGGTACTTTCGTCGCGGAAATTTCTTCAAAAAGTTTGAAAGTATTGTTATTAAATTTAAATTGATTTGTCATTTTAAAAAAATGAATTATAAGAAAAAAAAAGTTATAATAATTTCAACTTCACTTAGAAACAAGTTAACACGTAATAATATAATGTATTGCCACGTATTTTCTTTTCTTTTAATTTAGTCTTAAAACTTTTCACGTAAAATCATTTTGTTGGTGTTTTCATTTTACCTTCTTCTTCCAATTGAAATGTTAAAAAGTTGTATAGGTTTCGTTAAGCAAAATTTAAACGAAAATAAGATAGAGAAGAACAATAAAGAGGTTGTGAGTGTGTAAAGTATGTTGGTAGTGTAATCGATAAATGGACATGCATTGTTTGACTCAATATCTTGTATAAAAATTAAGAGCAATCAAATAAAAAAATAAACAAGTGAAACTAGCAGTAGCACTAAAATCTAATCAGACGAGTAACTTTACATTGAAATTTATGTTACTCCATTTTCTCTCTATTACTCTAGATGCGAAAAACTATTTTTTTATTTATAATGTAAAAACCACAACTTTGTTTCACTCTAAATTTAAATTTAATTTCTTCTCCACTTTAGTCGGGAATAATTCTATAGTTGAAATTGTTGTACAGTTAACTTATTTGAATTTTTCCTTTTGTTTCATTTTTCTAAATTTAATTAAAGTAAGCCTGCTCTTTATTCAGGATATTTTTATTTTTCCTACCTCGAAAATTACGCTAAGGGAAACGAAAAAACTTAAAAGGAAAAGGATTTGTCGCCGTCTCGTTACGAAAGAATCGAAATTGTTACACACGTAGCAAACATCCACGTAAAATTTCATTTTTAATATAAAAACCGCGAAGGCGAACTTTGTTTGCTATCGTTTCAAACAAAAAGAAGAAAATTACTACAAAGACTTGATGTTTAAATTACCGTACGATAAAAGCTACTAACCATTGTAGGATCACTATCCTTACTCGACTTGCCGTTCTGCTTTCACTTCAATCTGCTTTTTTCATTTTCGACATTTTAACTTTCACTATTTTAATTTAATAAAATTAGGATTTCTATTATAAATATTATTATCTTTCATTTAAAAACGAGAAACTTCTATAATTTAAAAATCTGTAACCTAGAAAAATCGTGCAAATATTTATCTTAGATACTTTTCCTCATTGAAAAATCACGGAATAAACTCATTTCAGGTCCGGAACAATGCTAACGAAAAATATTCAGGTTTAATGGTTGTTTTACACCTTATAAAATTCACGCAAGTAGGGAGTTTGTAAAATCGGAATACACTAACTAACCGAACTGATTCATTCACGTATATTTACCGTTGTGCCTTTTCTGCCGGTGAAGTGTATCTTCCTCGGGTTGCAACAGATGCGCCAGAACATTGGGCAATCTCCTCGTGTGTCTGGCTTCGCAATTATCACAATTATCACAATAGTTACGATTTTCACAATTAACTCAACATGCACAACCGGTGTGCCTTGTCGCCATCTTTTCTTTTTCTTCTTCCTCCTTGTGTCGGACTGTCACTCCGACAACCGCCGACAAAACAGATGTGCGGAATGGAACGCCACATGGCGCAAGGTGCACTTCCATCTGTCGCCAGTGGCATAGTGTTTCGATGGCCACGGTGGAGGGGGCATTCCCAGATGGATATGTCTCGAAATGCGTCGGGGTTTTGTTTAATATTCTGTTTCAAATATTTAAATCCACAGATCTAAATATTTGGAGATAAAAAAAAATTTTCTGCGCAACGATATCCGCACGAAAGATGAAGTCCGCTTGCATTTCGAGGTCATACCCATCTGGCCGAGTGCAAGGGTTCGGGATCGGAATCACTTCGATTCCCAGGCGTAGGCATCACATTACAGCCTTATGAGTTGTAAATTTCTGGAAAGTTTTTAGATTTGTTTTGCCGTTGTTAACTTGGCTCACGGATAATGCTAGGTATTAAGCAATATTGAGATTCTATCGACAAGCCCAGTTGAAGATTCCAGGTAGTTTCCTACATCATTTCGGGATACCACCTCATGATATTTTCTGCCTCTCAGCTTAGTGAAATTTGCTTTCGGTTTCGTGGATATGTTGTATCAGTGAAATCCTTTTGACGTTCTGTTTCATGTGTGGTAGCAGTTTATGTGTTTGAAATACTTTTGGTGCCCCAATTTAGTTGCGGCAGCAACATAACCCCGGTGAAACTTCGACTCACTTGGTGGTTGACGTCAGGGCTTAGGGTTTAAGTGAGTGGCGCCCACGCTTGTCTCTGGTGAGTGCCCTTGAGGGAGGAGTAACTGTTTAATGCGTTCACTTTATATTTTACCACAATAAAAGAAAACACTATGATTTTGATTTCATACTTTATTGAAGTAAAATTAATTGAATAAACTTAGGCGAAAACTTGCGAAAAAAGCGTATAAAGCGACACAATGATCAAACGTAGCGAGTTTCAAACAACGAACTAAGAGATGACAAAGCAAATTGTACGGTTTTTATACAACATGAAAATTTCGGTACTTTTTCCGTTTAGTTTGGTCTACTATTAAGTTGTTTACAATTTAAAAAAAATGGAAAACACTATTAATAATGCAAAATATCAGCTGATGTGATTTCGTTAAATCGACTGGAACGACTGGAAATAATGACAATCACTTGACATTCAGATGATGGTGATGGTTTGTAAATAAACATTAGATTTGCTAGTTTATAGTTTAATTTATTTCTTTTTGATTTCAGGTAGCTCCGAACATTCTCCCCCCGATGGTCCGCCAGGATCAGAATTAATACCTATAAATAGAGGTTAAGTAACCTTTTTATTTATAATAAGATACCAATCCTAGGCTTCTTATCGAAGTCTTATCGCTAACATTCCAATTGATACATAAGTTCAGCTGACCAGGAACTAGTTATGTTTGTATTACTTGTGGCATTTCCTCCTTACAAGTAAACAACATATGCTGCGACAAGGGGTTATTTATATGGCGCCCCGACTCACCATTCTGGAACGTCCATTTAATAATTGCCGGGAAAAAGGATAATAATAGGATAAAGATAATAATACTAAAGGATAATTTCAGTTTGCGTTACGAATTTTAGAGTAGGAGTATAGTATTCAGTGCCTTCAAATTCTCAAATTCACATTAAAGATAGAATCAATTGTTTATGTTCAATAATTCAACTGAATGTTTTTCCATTTCTCGGGGTTTCTCAACTGGTAATAATGCAATTTTTGTAATGGGTCGATCTAATTCCTTGTTAGAAAAGCGAACAGTTACAACTCGAATTAATCCATCATTTCCAGAATGTGTCTTTGTAATTCGACCCATTGGCCATTTGTATGATGGCAGACGCTCATCTTTAATGAGCACTAAGTCATTTACTTCGAGATTGGGCTGACGACGATTCCATTTGGGTCTTTCTTGTAATCTCGTTATGTATTCCATTGACCACCTTTTCCAAAAATCTTGGGTTAATCGTTGTGTGAATTGCCAGCGGCTCAACCGGTTAAGCTGTATGTTCACGAGGTCATCTTCTGGGACTGCTAATAAAGTGTCTCCTACAAGAAAATCTCCTGGTGTTAAGGCATTCAAATCATTTGGGTCGTTTGTCAAAGGGCAGAGAGGCCTTGAGTTCAAACATGCTTCTATTTTGGTCAGTACTGTATTAAATTCTTCATACGTCAAGGTTGCATTTCCGATGATTCTCCTCAAATGATATTTTGTCGATTTCACACCGGCTTCCCAAAGTCCGCGAAAATGTGGAGAAGACGGAGGGTTAAAGTGCCACGTGATGCCATCGTTAGCCAATTCCTGTGTTAAAGATTCATTTCGTTTTGTCGTTTGCATCAGCTCTTTATTGGCACCTACAAAATTGGTGCCACAGTCGCTATGTTACAAACCAGTATACCCTATGTATACTGGTATGAACTGGGAGCTCATTTGATGTGTATCCAATATACAACATCAAGACTCCCGGGGAAAAAACTCACTGCAACACCACTTACCTGCTACTCTGTCCATTTTCACTAAATCAACCAAGGCAAAAAGTTTATTTTATTAATTATTTTATTTTCTCTGTTCCTATTTTTATCTAACATTACATTTTACAAATTACATTATTGAAGACTTATATCAATATTGAGCCTGTAGAGAATCAAATGGACGTGTTAATGGTTCGGGGTGGCCATACAGCGTGGAACGCAAAAAGGCCGATTGAGGATCGCGGCGCAAGCCAACACCTCACCCCTCACCACTTCGTTGAACACTGGACGATATCGTCGGCTGAACTTTAAATCGCGAATACTTTAAGCGTCTAAGCGAAAACTGGGTAGCAGCACGCTCCCTTTTGGATTTGAATACAAACTCACTCGTATAAGACTGCCCAAGAACATTAAATACCATTCTTTTGTGAGCTTTCAACCTAAATTCTCTTTAAATGTGCTGAGTAGCCGAACACGTGCGCTCTCGTTCCACGAAAGTTTTTCCTACCCGCTTCGTCTCACTTGCTCGGCTGGTGAATATGCGAAACTGGGGAAATTGAGCGAAAGAGTGTTTTTCGCTTAAGCTTTCGACTTCGAAAGAGTACTTTCGGGTTAAGCTTTCGGCTTTCTCACTATCTCCTGAGGTGAAATAGCGAAACTGGGGACATTGAGCGACAGAGTGTTTTAGCCAGAACTTTCGGCTTTCCCACGATCGCTCGTGGTGAAATAGCGAAAGTGGGAATACTGAGCGAGAGAGTGTTTATGTCGGAACTCTCGGGTTTCCTCTCCGCTTACCTCACTTCGAAGCACCCCGTTTGTTCATGATGTAAATATTGTTACGGGTTGAACTTTCTCGTTCACTTAACTGCTCGCTTATTTACTTGCGCATGTGTTTCCATGGCTGATTTTCATTGGCGAAGTGCGAGTACATAGGTTTTGTTTGCTCGCTACTATTGCAGTTATGAGGCGGGAATATATCCGAGCATGTTTATGTGTTCACTCGCAACAGCTATACACATGGCTGCATAGTCCCCTTCTACTAACGAAGCGTCGAAAAGCTGCTAAAAATGATGGGGTTGAAAGATCGCCTACTAACTCTAAATGTATCGCCTTCACGGAAAGACAAACAAAAATAGCAATATATCCTTTAGAGGTTTTCGATCCTCTTCCTTTGCAAATTTTCAAGTCTACTGGACCACAATAGTCGATGCCACAATGCGAAAATGGTCGGGATGGTGTTACCCTTGGCTCAGGCAGATTACCCATTAATTGTTCTCTAGATTGAGCCTTCATTTTGTAACATATGATGCATTTTTGTATGAACTGGCGGGCTAAATTTTTGGCGTTGATGATCCAAAATTTTTGTCTGATGATATTCAACATAAGCTGTATTCCTCCATGCAATGTAAGTGTATGATATTTCAGAAATATAAGAGGCACCAGCTTACTCTTTTTCGATATAATCATTGGGTGCTTGGTGTCATATGGAAGATCAGCATTTTTCAGTCGACCGCCAATTCGCAGTATCCCATTTATATCCAAAAAAGGGCCTAAATTTACCAGATTGCTTTTTCTATCGATTTGTTTGCCTTGTTTCAACCATTCAATTTCTTCCCTATAATCCATTTCTTGTGTATGTTTAATCCAAAACTGCAAAGCTGAATCGAGTTCTGATGTATTCAAATATGATTGGGCGTAGCGGGTACCTTTTGCTGCGGTAATAAATCTAAAACAGTATGCTGTTACTCTTAAGAGACGAGTCAATGTAGAGTATCTGCCAAACCATAAATCCAAAAAACTTGGTTCGGATTCAGATGCTAATAATGATATAAGTGGTGTTTTCCTTTGTTCCAAGGTGCATACCGGCAATAATTCATTCTCAGGCCAGTATTCCTTTGGTTTTCTCAACCAAGAAGGGCCATTCCACCAAAGATTGCAATCAATGAGTTGTTTTGGAAACATACCGCGTGATGCGAAGTCTGCAGGATTATGTTCTGAAGGTACGTGGTTCCAGGGAATATCCTTCACTGCTTCATGGATTTGCGTTGTTCGATTTGCAACAAAAGTAGTCCAGTGTGATGGATGTTTTGCCAACCAAGCTAAGACAATTGTCGAGTCAGTCCATAAATATATTCGAGCTACGGGTAATTCTAACGCTTTTGTAATTTGATTTACGATTTTAGCCAACATTAGTGCTCCACATAGTTCCAAACGTGGGATTGAAATAGCTTTCACCGGTGCTACCTTCGTTTTAGCTAATAACAAAGAAGATTCATTGTTATTTGGACTACGAGAAACGAGATAAACGACTGCTGCATACGCTCTCTGAGAAGCATCACTGAAACCATGTAATTCAATAGTGTCGTTCGTATTATTTTTTAACCATCTAGGTATTCTCACATTCTGAATTGTTTTCAGATCTGATTTAAAATTGTGCCATTTATTTGCTATGTCAATGAGAACTCTTTCATCCCAAGTTATGCCATCTAACCATAATGATTGCATTAATATTTTGGCTACTACAACAACTGGAGATATCCATCCAAGTGGATCGAACAATCTTGCTATGTCTGATAATATTTTGCGTTTTGTATACTTAACGTCATCCATGTTAATATGAATCTTGTATGCGAATTCATCCGATAGTGGATGCCATATAATGCCAAGTGTTTTAAGGCCCTGATCGAGATTCATATCGAAAGTTGTAAGCGTTTCCCGGTCTTCCATAGGAATACCACACAAAAGTTGTTCGTGACTGGCTACCCATTTTTTAAGTTTAAAACCTGCAGAGCTTAATAATATTCTCAATTCATCTCTTTTAGCTAATGCCGAATCTATGCTTACACCACCTGAAAGAAGATCGTCCACATAGAATTCATTGAGAATTGCTTGATGTGCCATGCTAAATGATGATTGATGATCCTCAGCAAGTTTTCGGAGCGTTCTAATTGCTAGAAATGGTGCTGAGGTCACTCCGAAGGTCACTGTATCTAAAATGTAATCCCGGACTGGCTCATTCGGATTATTGCGCCAAACAATGCGTTGGAGATCCGCATCTTCGGAATGTATACGTATTTGACGATACATCTTTTCAATATCTGCTACAAAAACAAATTGCAAACATCTCCATTTTAATAAAATTTGATCAAGACTATTTTGCAGAGAAGGCCCAGCATACAACACATCGTTCAAAGATATTCCTGAACTAGTTTTCCGTGATGCATCGAAAACAACGCGAGCCCTTGTACTGCTGCTTTCCTTGTATACCACATGATGTGGGAGGTAATTACCCTTGCATTTAGACGTGCTATTTGTTTCAAATTGTGTATCTTTATTGTCGCTGACTTCATGCATGTGATTCAATTCTAAATATTCTCGAATGCATTTTGAATATTCCATACATAAATCCGAATTTTTAGAAAACTTTCGTTCTAACGACATTAAGCTGGCAAGGTCGATGTTCCTTGATTCACCTAATGACTGTCTGTCAGCATCCTTTTTAAATGGAAGACGAGTAACATATCTTCCATCTATGTTACGATAAGTATTCTGCAAGTAGAATTCCTCACAAATTTGTTCTTTGACTGTCGGCTGCCGGGTTACTGCAACTTCTTCCAACTCCTAAAATTTCCTTAATTGCGCATTTAAATCATTATATTCGATCAGTTCTATTTTAAAACTATGGAGATTCACCTCTGGTTGCACATTAACTCCTCCGGAAACTATCCATCCTAAACTCGTTCTCTGAACAATTGGGCCCATCGGCAATCTGTAAATGTCGCCTGTTATTATTTGTGCATAAACATCAGCACCGAATAGCAAATCAATTCTTCCAGGTTTATCAAAATTTGGATCAGCTAAATCGAAATTTTTAAGTTGAGTTTTCAAGTCTGAAGCTACATTCCATGTCGGTAACGAATTAGTTAATTGGTTCAAAATATATGCGTCGACATTTAGAGATTATTCATTGCGCAATTTTACTTTCAAATTTACAAGTCCCTTAGTTGGAGTGTGATGTGTCTTCCCAATACCACTCACACTTGTGTTTGTGCGCCTTCTTTCCAAGTTAAGTTGTTTAATTGCATTCTCGCTTATAAATGACGCTTGCGATCCTTGATCCAATAATGCTCTGAAAACCATGCAGCCACTTAAGGTTTGTACATTAATTAGAGCTGTAGCCAGAAGTACTCTTTTCGATGTAACCGCACTCAATGTTTGCATATGCAATTCGTTCTGATTGGAACTGGTTGTCGGTACATGTAGAGGCTCGAATTCTGTTGCATTAACATTAAGGGGGTTAGTCTGGATTGGTTGATTCCTGTGCAACAGCGTGTGATGCGCTTTTTGGCATTTTCCACATCTATTGCCACTGGGACATCGTGCTAACAGGTGTCCTTTCGTCAAAAAATTGATGCATAGTTTATTACGTTTCACTATATCAAACTTGGATTCATGGCTCATTTGGCTGAAAGTTGCACATTGGCGAATATGATGCTCAGCTTTGCAAACAACACAAGGTTGAACTACTTGACTAGTATGCATTTGCACATTGTCGGCTTGATATGTATTTGGGTTTCTAGATACTTTAATACGTTCAATTCCTGCAGCCTCTAACGCTCTGAATCTATTCTGCATGAATTCAGACAAGTCATTAAGTGAAGGAAGAGTAGTTCTTTGAGCGTGCTCTTGCTCCCAAAGTTGCCTTGAAGCAAGAGGCAACCTCTGTGTAACGATAAAAACCAACATTGCATGCCACAGATTCTCAACTCCCATATTTTCGATAGCTTGTACACACTCCATTGTAGTGTCAAGAAGAGTCTTTATAGAAGAAGATGACTGAGTGGCGTTGGATAGCGAAAACAACCGCTTAAATTGAGTATTCAATAAGATATTCAGATTGTCGTATCTATTATTTAAGATTTGCCAAGCGATGTCGTAATTTGCTTCAGTTACTGCGTATTGGCGTAACAGTCCTTCAGCTTCCCCTGACAAACTACACTTTAAGTAGTGCAACTTTTGCACTTTCGAAAGATTCGTTCGTTTATGGATAAGCGAGGTGAATAAGTCCCGGAATGAAATCCATTGCTCGTAATTCCCATGAAACTTTGGTATTGATATGCGAGGTAACTTGATATCCTCCAAATTTGATTGGGATCCTTGCAATCCGATCTCCACTGGTTTCTGTTCTTCCTCCTTTGTCGTTTTCACTGCATCTGAATTTTCTGAAATCCGTTTATCGTTGCTTGTTGAATTCTCCTCTGACTGCTCTGCTGCCCGCTGCTTATCCGATGCTTCTTTCAAATTATCATCTATCTCAGCCATGAACTCTAACTGAAGCTCATCAAACTGCATGAACAATTCACTCGCGAAATATTCTTTATTTAACTCCGCCTCATCACCTGTTAATAATGCCAAAATTCTCCTATGGTTTTCTTCGAAGTCAGCATGTAAATTATGCAAACGTTCTCTAACCATTCCGCAATACGACAACGTTCTACGACTTATTGAAGTCTTTTTAAAATTAGACCGGAGTCTATTCAATTGCTGTAAGAACAACTTTTGTTGCACAATAATAGTCTCCATTTTCTTGATTATAATCAGAAACTACCAAGTGCAGCTGTAATTCCTCAAGTTTATATGGAGGTGGCAATTCAAAATGAAAAATTCACGCAACACTTTGAGTTTGGCTTTTAAATTCAAAATATCCCAACAAAAACTAATTTAATTTGGCGAATTAGTTGTTGGATTCAATGAATAACGATTTCAATCTTATCGTTGATTCATTCACGCACATCCGATTATACACGTATCTGACCAGCCGTTTGTAATTCAATTGTTCTGATTTCCCCGTTAGTTATGAGAAACCATCAAAATGTGTATTGATGAAGAAAGGCAATATAACAGGCAAATAAAATAACAACAACAAAGAATCTAAGGATGCATATAACAAAGGATATATTTACAGAGGAAAGGGACTTACCCCGGCAAACTGCATGCAATTTATATTATTACACAAGTTACAACTGAACCGCACCACGAATTAAGATTTGTGTTTAGCACTGCACTTCACTGATTTATTACACGAATCCGGCTCGAAGGACCAAATGTTTAATGCGTTCACTTTATATTTTACCACAATAAAAGAAAACACTATGATTTTGATTTCATACTTTATTGAAGTAAAATTAATTGAATAAACTTAGGCGAAAACTTGCGAAAACTTGCGAAAAAAGCGTATAAAGCGACACAATGATCAAACGTAGCGAGTTTCAAACAACGAACTAAGAGATGACAAAGCAAATTGTACGGTTTTTATACAACATGAAAATTTTGGTACTTTTTCCGTTTAGTTTGGTCTACTATTAAGTTGTTTACAATTTTAAAAAAAAATGGAAAACACTATTAATAATGCAAAATATCAGCTGATGTGATTTCGTTAAATCGACTGGAACGACTGGAAATAATGACAATCACTTGACATTCAGATGATGGTGATGGTTTGTAAATAAACATTAGATTTGCTAGTTTATAGTTTAATTTATTTCTTTTTGATTTCAGGTAGCTCCGAACAGTAACAAAACGTAGGATTTAGTTTATAATTTTTCATAAAAATTGAAACCATTGCTCCCACTCCCTAAGTTTTCATATGAAAATAAATAAATAAATACGTTGCCCATTTAACCCATTTGTTCCCAGTATTGCGTTCATACAACGCAAAAAGTGTGTTTACAAGTTTGAACAGACTTGCTTTGTTATATTTCGCAGACGTGCAGATTCATTCTCAGTTCAAATTTAGCCGTTCAAAGGCTTAGATAGTGAACTTCAAAGGTGTTTTTCATTAAAAATTCTATTTTGTTCCGCATTTTGGAAAATAAGTACTTTTTGTTCTGCTATCAGCTCAAGCAATGAGAGACAAGATGCAAATAATATTATTGTCTCATTGACATTTTATAATGAATCTATGACATTAGATGTGGCTGCATAGTTCCTACTGAAAGTTGTGCCGGCTTTCTTTGAATTTTCTTCAAAATTCTTTTTTGAATTCAAGGAGCACGAAAATATTGCACTAACGCAACACTGGGCACCGTTATTGTAAAACTCGTAGCGTTTGCGCAACATTGAGTACCCAATGTTTTTCGTGCTAATTTTTAAGTATAAATGTATTGACACGGTAATACATGTGATTTCAGACCACTTACGCTCGATGAAATTATAGAGGAGCTTGAAAAGTCTCTGTCTGAAGATAAAATGGATGACAAAAACCTACATCCAGGTTCAATTATCATTGAATCTGAAAAACCATTCACTGTGTACATATCACTTCCAGATAACCAAGGTATATCTGATGAAGAAAATTTTCTCACTGTGTTCGAAATTTTTTGCTGTGTAGGTCGATTATGTCGACCGTAATCGGCTCGTAAGGCCCTAAATGTTGATACAGCAGAATCACCATTTTTATAATAAAATTTAATAATTTTAATTCGTTGTTTGACTGTTAAACGATCCATATTTCTAAATGGCAAACCTTCAACTAAAAAAACATGCTTCGGATAACCCTGTAGTATATCTAGCAAAATATAATACTTACCAACATATTAGTTATCATCTACACTTGGTTGAAATAAAACACATAGCATTTTAAAGATTGTTTTTTCTATGTATCTCCCATGTTTATTGTTTGTTTAACGCCAGTACAATTGATTCAGTTTCGGTTTTATTGTTGGTTATAACTGTCGTATATTTGTGATATATTGCATTTATTGCATTTTGAGTTTCAACGACAATGTTCATCGTTTTTTGTTTTTTGTATTTTTTTTATATTTCCTATTATTTATTACATCCAATATGCTTAACTATTTTATTCAATTGTTTATAAAAGTAATTGCCAACTTTGATATTGATTGATTAATCAAAGAAGTTGCATAGTTTATTCTATTTCATATGGTTTTGGAGATGTTTGCAAATTCATTGACCGTTGATAACATTTCATGTATCCCAAATTTTTTAATATTCCTTCAGGAATCAAACCAAATATCAAAGTAAGCATTTACATCACTGAAGCAATAAAAAATATTTCGTTCTATTTGTTGTTTGTTTTTTCTCTTCATTTTGCAGCTTTTAAGCCTCGCAAACGTTATATACCATTTATATAATTTCCTATCGATTACTTTGTGTATATATAATATATAGCAATATTTTTTCTGTCTTACGTCAACAAACTATATCCACTATCTTAATTTTTCATTTTTCTTCATATAATGATTCTTACTTAATTCGTTTGGTTGTTACATTACGTTCATCTTTTTGTATTTGTGCAGCTACATCTATTCTGTGCAATTTTTGCCATTTGGTAAGTATTCTTTTTCTCATATAATTATTTTATCTAACATACGTGTATATGTGTTTTACAAATATTTTATATTTAGTTTGATTTCTTCCACATATCGACTGGATTTGAATTTACTCCACGCAAGTTTTTAAGTGCTCACAACTTATTTGCAATATTTCACTAATTTATCATTACGTTTTATTTATTTTTTACAAATTCTATGCTCCTTGTGGGAGGATTCATTATTTTTATATGCATTGAACTTAGATGATATTCACTATAATTGCAGGTTTCACTTAAATCCTAAACAGCTAACATTGTTGCCTACATTTTTGTTTCAAGTGCATACGAGTACGTTAATATCAGTTTCGACACATAACTATCGAAACGATCTTATACTCTAAATTTTCTAGAGGTGATACAAGCGTGGGCTTAATATTAAAATTTGCGCGCGTACGTTAAAAAAGCTTTTTTTGTTCTAAAATTTTATCTCAGTGTTTTTGAGGATGGAATGAAATTTGATATTCTACTTGGCTCAAGTTCTTGATTGATTGACAGCTGATAAATTGAATTTCTTTGTGAAATTGATACTTTTACACGGAAAATTTCAGCTTGCAAGTGGCAAATAAAATTGTATTGAATATGATTTTTCATAGTGAATTTGAGTATTCCAATGCCAATATCAAATTTCTTCCACAGAAGCAAAGTACTTTCTGTGCAAATTATTTTCTAGTCAACTACTCTAAAAGCAGCATTAATTTTACTTGTAATTGATTTCTTCTTTTACTTTACTGCTTACTATAGTTTAAATTTTTTTGTTTAATTTGGCTCACAAGTTCCATTCGTAGCAATTACTTTTGATTTTAAATAGTTGCTTTGTATTATGATTCTTTTTTTTTATTTTGTCAATAGTTACAGCTTTTATTTTCTAAACAATTTATTTGATGATCTCGATTAAGATTTTGTTTTCCTTTTTTTTTGGTTAAATATCACAAGTTTCAATTTACACCGTCATTTGCAGATAGCAAGTACTTTTGTGTTGCTAAGTGGACCGGGAATTAATATCAACAAGTCTTTTCATACATCATAAATGCCAATTAACACGAAAAGCCGTCGGGCCTTTTTCATTTTGATAAGCAGTCGGCTTTTCAAGGTAAAAGAGAATGGGCTTGCAGGTATAAAATAAACATGAAAATTGACCATGATGCCAATTAACTTAAGCTGTTGGTTATTCCTTACTCAAAAGTTTAAACAACTGAGAAATGAAGGTTATTTGCAAAGATTTTTTTAAAATTAAGCCTTTTAAGTTTTAGTACGTGGACATGTACCATGAAATCGAACGTTAATTTTTAATTTTAGGAGATGATCTATACAGTTGTTAAATTATTGAGCAAATGATATTTGAACCCATATGGGGCAGAAGCTTTTATGAAGACAAGTGCTCAGAGCCAAGGTTTGACCAGAACGGAGACGGTATGATGGTTGAATTCGAGCTCGGGCACTACCGTGTAAAGCAACTAGGTCCAAACCATCATATCAGCCCATCCAACGCATCAATTCCAGTTCGTTGTCCAAAGTGTAGCCCAATTTCAGTCAGAGTCGTTACCTGTTGCTATACAAAGATAACCATGGGACCAAAAAGGTGACTGCATGCACGGAACAAGGCTCTGAGGGGTGGCGCAATAAAAATTGGAGCAACTTCAACTAAAAAACCCAAAAAATATCAAATAAGTTTAGAAAAAGAAGGTAAAAAGAACAACAATGACGACGCGACCAGTGGCTGCTACCAGGATAATTACGGCACATAGGGAGAGGTATTAACGATGATAAAAACGAGGATGCATACAATCACAGTGGAAATGGATGAAAAACGGAAGTTAAAAGACATTCTTGTTCAGATTGAGATTCTCGCTGAGTTTGGGCGCAGAAAAAAAAATAATATGAAGGCCAGAACATCTTAAAACAAGTTGGGTAGACAGACCTATGCTCATGTCAGAAGGGTTTGTACTCAACTTACACAATGCAATAACCAGTAACGAATAAAATCAAGAAACATGTCATGTTCGAGGATCATACTATTATTAGCGAAGTTGAAAGAATTTTGACTTCTGAGGTATTTGTTATAGTTATACCCACAAATATCTCCCTTGATAATTATTTCAGATTTTTTAAGATCACGGGTGTCCATTCGCGAGGGAGGAAACACATTTTTATGTATTTCCCCCCCTATGCCCCCACAGAAGCAAAAACTGTCAGTTTAAGAACTGTTTTGAAAAGCTCTCATAGAGAACTTTCAGTTGATACTCATATCGGCTACCTTTCATGAAATTTTTTTTTCAGGGGCCACTCCTCTGTACTGTAATCATCGATTCATGGCCTGTTTTTTAGAATCTGAGAATGGTTAAAAAGCCCTTTTGCTAGGAGCTCTCTCCTGCCTTTCCGACTTGTTTCAATTGTATGTACTCATCTTCATGATACCTATCATTCCTGAAATTTTCATGCAAATCCTAGCAAAGCTGTAGTTTCTAAGTCGGTAAAAAGCGCATATGGCTCCATAGCCATATGTTTCCATAGTAATACAGGGCATATTGTTCCATAGTAATGCAGGAAAATTCAAATCGCTATAACTTCGTTAAATATTATACGATCTTTATGAAACTTTCAGAAAAGATCAACCTTATAAATAATCATCTGTGTGCTAAATTTTATTGAATTTAAGGGTACCGTCTAGATTTTATTCAAGAAAACATAAAATCAATAAATCATACTATTACTAACAAAGTTGAGTGAATTTCGACTTCTCATGTATTTGTTGTTATTGTACTCATTAAGGCCTACATCCATGATTTTTTTCAGATTTTTCGGATGAAAGGTGTCCAATCGCGAGGGGGGGTACGCGAAAAGTTCGTACATTTCCCCTTCCCCTACCCCCCTCGGTACTCATAAAGCAATTTTAAGACTTGTTTTGAAAAGATCTCATTTAGACCTTTCCAATGACACCCTACTCGACTACCAATGGTGAAATTTTTTTTTTGGGGGGTCACTTCCCTGTATGGGGAGACCCCCCTTAAACCCCTTTGAAAATTTTTTTCACCATTGAACTTTCAAGAGGTCACCACTTCTGACCTTTCCACAAAGTTGCATGACTGTAGCTTCTATAGTTTCGGAGAAAAAGTGCTGTGACATACAGACGGACGGACGGACGGACGGACGGACAGACGGACAGACGGACACAGGTCGTGATTGCAATAGGGTTTTGTATTTTAGTACAAAACCCTAAAAAGAGCGAGAAACTCTGCAGGGCACGTCAGATATTTGAGCGGTGAGAAAAGATATAAAGAACATCGAGGAATTGACGGTTACTGCTGCGATCGCTGCCAGAGCGACCAAAGCAGGGATCGTTAGCCCCGAAATAATAGCAAACCGTCCAGAAGTCCACAAAGGTATTACGGCAGCGAAAGAAAGAATAGGCCAGACAAATAAAGCACCGTTGTGTGATTTCATCGCCACTGTCGAAAATTTGGCAGAAATAATTTACTCAGAAATGGGGGCCAATAAGCTCTCCAAAGAAAGGAGGTCGCAAGATACAATTGCTAATCAGCAACATAAAGAAGAAAGGCTAGTCGGAAAATTTTCATGCGACTCGCCAAAAATCAGCAGAAAAGTAAAATTTGTTCTCCCTGAGCTTGGAGGAGCCGACCGCAAAGAGCATTGTCGGAGGAGCTGGCTAAGGGCCAAAAAGGACAAGAAGGCTAAAGAAGCGCTGAGGGCTGAGCCTAAAGGGAACGCGCAGATAGCTTTACAATTAAACATCAATAAAAGAATGGCGTCTAGTCCAATTGAAAGAGATCAGGACAAAATAAGGTAGGAAGATGTACTTGATGGGCACGGAAGGCCAGATCAGAGGTTCCAGACAATGCTGGCAAAAAGAGTAAAGAAATTCCTCTAAAAATACCAGAAAATAAAGTTCACTTGGGTGCCTAACAAGAAAATATACCTGATGCGAAACAGGAGAGAAAGAAGTCAAGAAGGCAATGCTCCTTAAATCCCAAGATGGTGGATCCTACACAGAAGGCCTGCGGGGTATCAAGTGAAATTTAATGCTCAAAGACATCAACACCGCCATTAAAGCAGTACAACCAACGTGGCCTGGCCACATACTGGTTGAATTCGGAGCAGAAGCCGACAATGAAGAAGTATTCTGCGATGCAGTATGGAAAGTTGTCGGCAAAAGAACAACAGTAGCCTTGCTTGAGCCGATGGTAACGATCGAAATAAGAGACAATGACTGAGTAACGGACCTATCCTAGGTAGTAGGGGCCATAAAAAAGGAGTTCCCTAGTGTTGGCACGATCAAAATGAAACTGAAACAGGAAAAACACAAGTGAAAACGCATGGCCATTATTGGGTCGACTGAAAAAGACGCCGAACAATCTCTGAACAAGGGCAAAGTAAGAATAGGGTGGGTTGTCTACGGGATACAATGAAGAACAAGTTGGGTAAACAGACCTACGCTCATGTCAGAAGGGTTTTGTATTCAAGTTACAAACTGCAGTCACGCAGATCGAATCTAATCAAGAAACATGTCAAAAACGATTTTATTGGAGAAAGTATGAAATACGAAGCTCATACTATTATTAACAAAGTTGAACGAATTTCGACTTCTGAGGTTTTTGGTATTGTTATACCCATAAATATCTCCCTTGATAATTATTTCAGATGTCCATCCGTGACGGAGAAAACACATTTTTCATGTATTTACAACCCCCCCCCCCCCCTGTGACCCCACTGAAGCAAAAACTGACAGTTCAACAACTGTTTTGAAAAGCTCCCATGAAAACTTTTATTTCATACTCCTATCGGCTACGTTTGATGAATTATTTTTTCAGGGGCCACTCTCCTGTACTGTTATCATCGATCAATGGCCAATTTTTTCGAATCCTAGAATGGTTACAAAACCCTTTTGCTAGGAGCTCTCTCTCACCTCCTTGACTTGTTTCACTTATGAGCATTAATTGTAGGTACTCATCTTCAGTCATTCATTCAATTGAATCAAGTGTTCAAAGCATGCACCTTAAACGTTGAAGTTGGGAAAAACGAGCTCAAAATTATTCAATCTTCGCATTTAAAACAGCCACTATTTTGTTTTACGATTACTGATACCACTAACTGAACCGATTCTCAAAGATATACATGACACCTATCATTCCTGAAATTTTCATGCAAATCCTAGCAAAATTGTAGTGTCTGAGTCGGTAAAAGGCGCATGTTGTTCCATAGCCATATGTTGCCATAGTAATAAATGCAGCGCATATTGTTCCATAGTAATACAGGAAAATTCAAACCGCTATAACTTCGCTAAATATGATTCAATCTTTACGAAACTTTCAGGAGAGATCAACCTTATAAATAGACATCTACGTACTGAATTTACTTGAATTTAAGGGTACCGTTAAGATTTTATTCAAGAAAACATAAAATCAATAAATCATACTATTACTAACAAAGTTGAGTGAATTGCGACTTCTCACGTATTTGTTGTTGTTGTACTCACCAAGGCCTACATCCCTGATTTTTTTCAGATTTTTCGGATCACAGGTGTCCAATCGCGAGGGGGGGGGGGACACAAATTGTTCGTACATTTCTCCTCCCTGTGCGCCCCTCGAAGCAAATTTTGCCAAACTAAGACCTGTTTTGAAAAGTTCTCATCAAGACCTTTCATTTGATACCCATATCGGCTACCTTCAATGAAATTTTTTTTTCCGGGGGGTCACTCTCCTATATGGGGAGACCCCCCTTGAATACCTTATAAAATTTTTTTTGTAGTTGAACTTTGAAGAGATCACCACTTTACACCTACACACAAAATTTGATGTTTCTAGCTTAAGTAGTTTCCGAGAAAAACTGCTGTGACACACGGACGGATGGACGGACGGACAGACTGGTCGCGAAACTAGTAGGGTTTTGTAAAATTATTTTACAAAACCCTAAAAATGCCTCAGCTAGAAAGGCTGCTGGATGGTCACACCGCACAAGTATGCAAAGGACCTAACAGGAGTCCCTATGGTACAAATGTGGTAAAATGGGACACAAGAGAAAAGATTGTACAAAGGAGGCACAATATGTTCTTTACAAGGATGCTGATGATGATGATGAAAATTCTGCATCATGGTATCCTGATGAAACTAGTACTGCCACCATCTGGATTCGGAACAGTGCTTTCCAGGTAGAAAGTTGTGAATGGAGGGAAAGTTTGGTGTGGGTTTGGTGCTCAGGGAACATCTTCTTAAGTGTGTGCGTAACACCAAATGAACCAATATCATCTTTCTAAGACAAGTTTATGCTTTGAAGGACGCTGCCTCGAACGCAGATGGCAACGTGCTCATTAAGGGGACTTCAACACTAAGCAATTGAATGGGGCATGCCTTTTACAGATCTACGAGGAGAACGAATAATGGAAATGGCGGCCAGGATGGAGCTTGTTGTAATCAATACCGGAAATGTGTGAATTTTCCTCCATATTGGCTGTGAAGGAACCATATGAGACGTGATATTCACCTCGTAGCTCTTTGTACTGTGGATACACAATTGGAGAGTATAAGACGAAATCTCAGCCTGTGATCATCAGCGCATTCTGCTTGAGATTAGTGATGTTGTCTTCCGACATCCATACTCTCGAATCGCTGCAATTTAGTGAAATATTCGTCAACAGGTTTGTCTAGGTGCTCACAACAGGGGCTCCGCTGCAGGGAGATTTGCAGGGGATGGAAGAATTGGCAGCTCAAGATGTTGTAAACTCAACTATTAGCATCATCATGTTTCTACGCCCCATCGGAAACTCCGACACGGCAAGCCCTCAGTGTACTGGTGATCAACTGAAATCATTGAAAAGCAAAGGGAGTGTCACAAACTTCGGCGTGAGGCTCAACAGGCCATGACGAGACATGCAACTGGGTAGCAGCATATAAGTCAGCCAGGAAATGCCTTCACAAATCGATTAATGACAGCAAGACTCGCTGTTGATAACATCTAGTGGAAGCTGGGAACAAGGCTCCGTGAGGCCTTGGCTACAAGCTAGTTATGTGGAAGCTTGAAACCATAGAGATGCCTTGCATACATGATGGGGAAAAGATGGATAACATAGTGCGGGCACTCTTTTATCGCACATTTTGTCCATAGCCTTGGTGAAACAGCAATCGAATGCTCATTCTTCACACAGCGAGAACTGGAAGAGGCAGTCTTTTCACTGAAAGCGAGGAAGACTCCAGGTCTAAATGGTGTTCTAGCTGTGGTGTTGCAACTTGCCCATCAGTATTGTCCTGACTTACTGCTCAGCACACTCAACGCTTGCCTATGGATTGGGATTTTCCCAGTATGATGGAAGGTGTTGAGGCTCATGATGAACCGTAGGGGAAAGTGAAATCCTGGATCTACGTCTGCATACCACCCGTTATGTATACTAGACAGTGCTGGGAACGTACTAGAGAAACCCATCAAGACAAGACTCACTGACGCGATTCGTGCTGCTAGGGACCTATCTCCTCGGCATTACGGCTTTAGAGCAGGACGTTCGATGTGGTGAGTGCGGTCCAACAAGAAAAAGCACATAGCTGCACCAAGCGACGAATCTTCCTGTTGGTGACACTGGATGCTAGGATCGTCTTCAATATGGGTGGATATTCTGTATGCACTAGAAACCCCTTCTCAAATCTCAGACTATCTAATGCGACCTGGATGACCTTCAAGGGTTCTCCTAGAGTAAAGATGATCAGTTTTGGAGATATACTTCTCGACTCAAAGCCAGCGGTGAAGTACCTGGGGCTACTGATTGACTCAATGATGAGTTTCCCTGAGCAAATCTGGGCAACGGCTGCTTCAAGAGTATCGGTTCTGAGTTGACTTATAGCCAACGTTGGGGGACCCAATCCATAAAGAAAACACTTCTTGATGAGTGCTGTAGGGTCAGTGCTACTGTACGGAGCATAAATATGGGGCGACGCTCCCAGTAACGAGGTGTACCAACAACGCTTAGCACAGGTACAGAGAAGAGGAGCACTAAGGATTGCATCTTCATATCTACCAGTCTCTGGTTCGGTGATGAGAGTTATTGCAGGCATGATACGTGTTGTCCTCCTTACAAGAAAGTGCCGAACTATTGATTTACGTCAAAGTGAGGGCGTTAAGGGGACGATTAGCCACGAGGAGAGACACCGCTCATGCAATTATTGGCACAGTCTTGGGTGAATCGCACGCAGGAAAGGCGGACTGCGCACCTCATCCCAGATGTAAGACTGCGGCCAAATGCACGGCATGGTGGACTGCATTCTATCTAACGCATCTTTTGAGGGGGCATGGGTGTTTTCAATCTTACCTTCACAAGCATGGTAAGTCACGGTCCCCCGCTGGTCGGTTTTGCCCAGGAGAGGAACACAATACCTGCCGCATCTTTTCTTGCGTGCATAAAATGGAACAAACGGATACGTGTCCTCCTACAGGTCTTACCCTGGATAGTCGTAATGATGCTTGAATCGGGGTTGATAAATGCAACCAGGTGGCACATTATGTTCTGGCGATGATAAAAGAGATAGAGGGCTCACGGAAGCCGTGGAAATAAGGGCTGTGGGATTGCTTGTCAGGCAATTACTCCTCTACTCTCCCATTAGAAGAGGCATCCCCATCTTGAAGGCGGCTTAAAAGGTAAAAAACTAAATCCGGCCCGAACTAATGTGTTAAATGGTTCCAGGCTGGGTTTTCGGGTTGACAAGGGAGGTGTTTAGTGAGAAGACCAGTCGCTTTGAGCATGGTAGTCCCACATTCAGTGCGTATATGACATTCACCTCCCAACCACAGGAATAAACCTTAGTCACGATTTGAAAAAGCAAATGCCAACAGCCCATACGAACTTTTTTACTTTACTAAAGTATAAACTATAATTAAAAATTTGAAAATAAAACAAATTCAAACCCATTTCACTGTTTTATTAAACAATGTAAGTTAAATGTGTATTTTCTGGTGAAACTACCCTACACATGTTGGTCATTTTTTCTCTGGAAGTCAGTCATTTTCGTTTTATCTTTGAAAGTTTGTCGTGTAGGTCTCAGTCACAGTTCAAGTGCTAGCTATTGCAATATTTCATTGTGTAGTCTATTTTTAGTGTTAGCTGTTGAATTGTGTTTGATTTTGCAATGCCAAAGCAAGGTGTTAAACGGTCTGTAGTTTGGAATTATTCTCAAAAAAGAGACGATGGCACAGTTATATGCAGTACGTATCAGAAAATTTTGAAATTTTTTGGCAACACAACCAATCTTAGTGAGGATCTGAAAAGATTTCATCCAACCTTGTTGATAAAACCTTCAGGGCTCCACAAAAGCCAAACCATACGAAACAATGATGCTGATAGTCCACGGGAAGAAGTTCATATGTCTATATCATTACCATCAACATCTACTTCATCTACCAAAAATAATGCTTGTGCTCCTTCAGAAACAATGCTGGCAATAAAACGAAAACGTCAGCTTAAACTGTACGGAAGTACAAAATATCGCAATATTTCTGAATCAAAAAATGCTCAGACTGATGAAATTTGAATTGAAATTATAGTAACCAAGGATTCTTAAAGAACTCAAAAAATAAGACCCTCTTCACAAACCCCCAGCCAGCGAAAAATTATGAATTCTTTAATTTCAACCATGTACCATACCATATTGGCTAAAGTTCAAAACGAGTCAACCGAACCTGCGCACTTGGCGATAGCAATGGACATTCTGTTCCTCTAAGTAATTTTAAGCTGTCACCAGCCATTACATAAGAGGATGTGAAGTGAAAAGTACGTTGTTGGAAACTAACTGATCGATATTTAGGGGAAATGTTGTCAGGGCACTACGTGGAATTTTTGGAAAATTGGGGCATATTCATCAGAGTAGTCACTGTCATCACCGATAACGCTTCCAACATGAAAAATGCGGTTAACGACCACCATAGAAAGCATTATCACCCATGTGTGGCACATACACGCAATCTGAGTGTCAAAGACTTACTTAAGAGCCAAAAGAAAAGGACGGCGAAAGAAGCAACCAAACCAGCAATTGGTTGAGAAATGTAAGACCATAGTGGCTCACGTAAAACGGAGTATAACAGCGTCAGATGAATTGACTAGAATGCAGCAACAAATGAACCTCTCTTTGCTGAAAGTTAAGCAAAAGTTCCAACTAGATGGAATTCTTGTCTTTTAATGACGGAAAGATGACAAGAGAATATGCTTCCTTTATCGGCAGCTATGTCTAATCCATCAAGTAAAATTCCTCTTTTGTTGTCTGACGACTGGACTGTGCTTCACGAATGTATAACCATACTCAAACCTATGGAAGAACTGATGACTGAGTTATCCGATGAAACATACATAATAATATTTACGATTAATTCGCGGTCTCCAGCACGCCCTCAATAACATAAACCCCGTAACAGCAATAGGAAAATAAATGCAAAAAGACCTTAAATATATTACCTCAAAGGGATTAAGTTTGTTGAAAACATCCAAAATCTAAAGCATCCAAAATCTAAAGCTAAAGCTACATTTTTTGACGCTAGATTTAAGAAACCAGGCTTTGGGCAAGATGCAAATGCCAACTAAGTACAAAAGTGGATCATACAGGATGTTGAGAGGCTGATGGTTACAAAAGCATATGGGCTTGAATTATTTGCGGGTAGTTAATCTGTCTAATTTAAAAGCATGCAATGAAAATTTAACTTAGCGTTTGTTCATACTCCTTTTTTACTATTTTTGGGTTCAAATAAAAAAGAGACTCCATTTAATTTACTATAAGAGCTTTTTGAAGCTAAGGCAAAGAGCACTCAACGCGTTTCGACCACATTTAGGTCAGCAATAATTCAGGTAAAACAATACTTAGAGCTACCACTGATAGAGAGGAAAATGAATCCCTTACAATTTTGGAAGTGGAAAAAATAAACTTTCCCAGAATAACATAAACTTTCCAAGAAGTTTTTGTGTGTACCAGTAACGCCAGTACGCTGTGAACGGGTGTTTTTGAAAGCCGAAAAAAACAAATTAACCAGTAAAAATATAAATCAATGTGAACGGGTGTTTTTCAAAACAGAAAAAACAGATTAACCAGTAAAAATATAAATCAAATTATGTTTCTAACTAAAAATATTTCATTATAGTTAATTCTGGAGAGTTTACTATGCTATCCACCTTTTTTCTTCTCCTCCTTCACATCTACTGTTGTTTAGAATTCCAATCAAGTATATTATAATTTATAACAGCAGATAAAGAAAAAATCTATAAATTCATCATGATTGCTACTTTAAAGTACATTAACAGGATAGTTCAAAGGCAACCTTCTATTTTGAAATCCAGCCTACAATTACCACAAACAACATACGTGATGGCTCTTTCTTGCATTTTCAATTTCAAATAAAAACAACAATAAGACTTTTTAGCCAAGTGAATAGTACGGCCAAGGTGAGCAATCAAGCAAGTCCACAACTCCAAGCTACGAGCGTTCAAGGGTGACATGGCAAAAGGAAATGAGATAAATAAAATTCAATGCAAAAAACCGTTCCAATATTTTCATTCCTGAGGTTTAACTACTGTAAAGTCGGTTCCACTCTCACGCGTATTAGATAATTTTGAGTCCAAATAATCATTGATCACCACAACAGTAATAAGCGATCACTCGAATTATTGCGTAGACTTGATTGATTCGATTATTACTGCTCATTTATGCCCCGAATAGAACTGCCAAGCCAATCATTAGAGCAAGTCTAAAATTCCAAGGGACGAAAGTGCGAGCGTGAGATGGTATAAGAAAATGAAACAAACAAAATTCAAGGCGAGAAATGACTCAGATATTTTCGTTCAAACGATTCTTTCACTGAAAAATAAGTTCAACTTTCACGTGCATTTGATCATTTTGAGTCCGAGTGATCATTCATCACCACAACAGCTATAAGCCATCTTTTGAGTTATCGGGTATACTAGAAAAATTCCATTATTCCCCCACAATTATGCCTAAAGAGAACTGCTGAGCCAGGCATTCGACGATATCCAAAACTCCAAGCTACGACAGTGCGAACGTGAGACGGCAGAAGGAAGTGAAATACACAAAATTCGAGGCAAGAAATCACTCAAGGGATTCTTCTACTGAAAAGTCGGCTCATATTTTTATGTGTCATCATTAATCAGCACAACAGTAATAATCGATCATTCGAATTATCAGTTTTAATCGAATGATTCGATTGTTCCCACTCGATTATGCCGCTACCACAATCAGTAGATAAACGATACTACCTAGTGTGTATGGACCACTTTTCACGTTGGACTAAAGTCACCCCTATGGCCAGCCAAGAAGCCAAGATAGTTGTACAGGCCTTAAAGGAAAATTGGGTTGTTTATTTTGGCCCACTGCATCACATCACGTCTGATCAAGGAAGACAGTTCGAGTCAGATATCTTTCGACAATTAAACAATTCAACAGGTACGACACACTTGAGTACAGTGGCATATCATGTAAACGGTTAGAAGGAACGCTTTTATCAGGATCTCAAAGCAGTGATTCGATGCCATAAAACCAACCAAGGCTATTCTGAATGTAATCATGAGCATATGAGCTAATTACTACGAAGACAGTATATTGGCCAGCCGAATCACCCTACGACCAGCCCATGCGGTTACCAGGAAATTTTTTTCTTCCTGCATCACACGATAGTAAACCAACTTCTTTCGTAATGGAATTACGACGATACTTTGAACTGATCCGTCCAATATCTGCCACTTACCATGGTACGCGGACACCAGTCATCTTCAAGAGCTTTGCAACAATATTTCATGTTTTCATTTGACACGAAACTATAGAAAAACGCTCCCCAGGTACAAAACGATGGCCTTACGAGGCAAAAGGCTTGTCGTCAAAGCGGGTGGCAAGGGAACAGTAATTACCCTCGATAGGCTAAAATCCGCTTATAGACTGGCTGACTTCACCCAGTAATCAAGATATCATATTTTACTTGCAATGAGCATTACTTTTACCCACCCATATCCAGATTGATCTGCAACCTGCAGTAGTATGGCCACAATTCAGCCAGCAATAGAAATTACTTCAAGGTTGATCACAGTGTCGAGTTCATTTTGTAGACCGTTAACCAGGCTGGTATACAATGAACGCGATGCACGTCCATATATATACAAGCACATGCATACTTCTGTCTAGCTATATCATTGCCTGATGATGCTGTGGTGACTATTTTACATTTAGCCCTAGCGTACAAAACAGAAATCTACCAGACATCGATATCCAGGCTGAGTGGGTTACATAAAAGAAAACCGTTTAAGCCTGTGTCTGATTGCGACTGAGCGCAGTTGTTACCTCAAATTTTCCACCAAAAAACTACGAGTACGCTTTCAGTGTGCTCACTCTCACTCAACACATTAGGGATATGATGAAACATTTGGCATAGTACTACCCTATCGCGAATCTATAAATTTTGTGGCAGTTATACGAGGATCATGTAAAAAGCCTTACCAGTAAAAAATTATGGTACATACAAGTTCTCTTGCCAACCAATGATGACTTAAACATATTTATGCCTTTAAAAATTTCAAATCATTCCGATCGGTTGACAGGTGACATTTGTTTAGAAAATTGAGTATCGTGCGATGATAAAGTACCTCTAATTGAAAGGGAAAAAACTCGGGAAGCAAAAGAAGAGTTAGACTCCATGTATGTTGAATTGTCGCCCTCATTTACAACCGTCAAACATTAGATGGCCGAGTTCAAGTGCGGTTGCACAAGCATTTTTGACGATGAACATTCTGGACGTCCAAAAACTGTTTCAATGGAAAATATCGTGAGTTTTGTGCACACAACAGTAATGGAAGGTCACCAATTAACCATTAAGGGAATTGTTGAGGCTTGTGAGATATCCACTGAATGAGTGCATAAGATTTTACATGAAGATTTATGAATGAGAAAATTATCTGCACGATAGGTACCGCGTTTGTTGACGATCGACCAAAAGCACGTACGGATGAACATGTCACGCGAGGCTCATTAGCTATTCTTTTTTGGCCGATTAATAACTCTCGACAAAGTCTGGATCAATCACCATACTCCGGAGACTAAACAATAGTTAATAAAGTGGATTATGGTGTCAAGTCCAGCTCTGAAGAAAGCGAAGGTCATTCTTTCTGCCGGTAAATTGATGGCGATAGCTTTTTGAGACAGCCGTGGATTGCTTATGGTTGATTACCTTCAAAAAGGTACATTACCGGACCCTATTACGTTGTGTTGCTGGACCGACCGAAGACGGAACTTAAGAAGAAACGACCACACTTGGCAAGGAAGAAGATGCTGTTTTATCAAGACAACGCGGGAGTCCATACATGCATGGTCGCAATTGGACGAATTGAAGTTTGAATTGTTTCAACACCCACCCTTCTCACCAGACCTACCTTCGAGTGACTTTTTCGTGGACACCAACTTGAAAATATTTCTGGGTCTGGGTCAAATACCGACGTTGGAGAGGCAGTAAACCTGTATTTTTCAGGTTTACCTACAGAATTTTTTTCTGATGGTATGAAGGGTTGGGAAAAGTGTTTGAAGTGTTTGATTTTTGTTTGGCTTGAATTGTATGTTTTTTTTAAAATGCCGGACATTTTTCTAATGCCCCTCGTAGTTTATTGTGTGTTGAAATTTAAATTTTAATTGGGGCAAAGAAATCGTTTAAGATAATTACTTTGCGCCATGTTACTGATGTTCCTGCTCTACCTGCACCACCACAGGACTATCCAGCTTCTCTCGAGAAATTTTACGTGTTGTACCATTTTCTATGCTTATAAAATTTTCGATATTGAAATTGTGCCAACGTATATTGATAGATTTCATCAAGACCTTTGATTCGACTATTTTCGATAAAAAAATGTTTAAACGGTCACATAGTTATACGGGGAAACCCCGTCAAAACCCTTTGAAAATTCTTTTCGACTATCAAACTTTCATTAACGTGTCATATTTGAGCTGTTCACAAAATTTGATGACCGTAGTGCCTGAGAAAACTTACTGTGATGCACTGATAAACGGACGGACAGGTACCGATTTTAATAGTGCATTGTTAAAAATTGTTTGTAGAAAATTCTTAAAATGTAGGTAAAAGATCTCCGAGCACAGTAACTCTGCCTGAAAGAAATGTCTGACAAAGTTATTTTGATTTGCTATGTTTTTGAGGTGCTAGTTAGGGTTTTGTAAAATAATTTTACAAAACCCTACTAGTTTCGCGACCAGTCTGTCCGTCTGTCCGTCTGTCCGTCCGTCCGTCCGTCCGTCCGTCCGTCCGTCCGTCCGTCCGTCCGTCCGTCCGTGTGTCACAGCACTTTTTCTCGGAAACTACTAAAGCTAGAAACATCAAATTTTGTGTGTAGGTGTAAAGTGGTGATCTCTTCAAAGTTCAACTACAAAAAAAATTTTATAAGGTATTTAAGGGGGGTCTCCCCATAAAGAAGAGTGACCCCCCCAAAAAAAAATTTCATTGAAGGTAGCTGATATGGGTATCAAATGAAAGGTCTTGATAAGAACTTTTCAAAACAGGTCTTAGTTTGGCAAAATTTGCTTCGAGGGACGCACAGGGAGGGGAAATACACGAAAAATTTGTGTCCCCCCCCTCGCGATTGGACACCTGTGGTCCGAAAAATCTGAAAAAAATCAGGAATGTAGGCCTTGGTGAGCACAACAACAACAAATACGTGAGAAGTCGCAATTCACTCAACTTTGTTAGTAATAGTATGATTTATAGATTTTATGTTTTCTTGAATAAAATCTTAACGGTACCCTTAAATTCAATGAAATTCAGTACGTAGATGTTTATTTATAAGATTGATCTATCCTGAAAGTTTCATAAAGATTGAATCATATTTAGTGAAGTTATAGCGGTTTGAATTTTCCTGTATTACTATGGAACAATATGCGCTGCATTTATTACTATGGCAACATATGGCTATGGAACAACATGCGCTTTTTACCGATTCAGACACTACAGTTTTGCTAGGATTTGCATGAGAATTTCAGGAATGATAGGTGTCATATATATCTTTGAGAACCGGTTCAGCTAGTGGTGTCAGTAATCGTAAAACAAAATAGTGGCTGTTTTAAATACGAAGATTGAATAATTTTGAGTTATTTTTTCCCAACTTCAACGTTTAAGGTGCATGCTTTGAACACTTGATTCAATTTAATGAATGACTGAAGATGAGTACCTACAATTAATGCTCATAAGTGAAACAAGTCAAGGAGGTGGGAGAGAGCTCCTACCAAAAGGGTTTTGTAACCATTCTAGGATTCGAAAAAATTGGCCATTAATCGATGATAACAGTACAGGAGAGTGGCCCCTGAAAAAAAAATTCATCAAACGTAGCCGATATGAGTATGAAATAAAAGTTTTCATGGGAGCTTTTCAAAACAGTTGTTAAACTGTCAGTTTTTGCTTCAGTGGGGGCACAGGGGGGAAGTACATGAAAAATGTGTTTCCTCCGTCGCGGATGGACATCTGAAATAATTATCTAGGGAGATATTTATGAGTAAAACAATGCCAAAAACCTCAGAAGTCGAGATTCGTTCAACTTTGTTAAAAATAGTATGATCTTCGTATTTCATATTTTCTCCAATAAAATCATCTTTGACATGTTTCTTGATTTGTTTCGATCTGGTGACTGCATTTTATAAATTGAATACAAAACCCTTCTGACATGAGCGTAGGTCTGTTTACCCAACTTGTTTTTTGTTTCAAAAAGGGTTTGAATTTGGAAGGAAAACGATAATTTTCCATTCATACTACGCAACTACCCTTTTCTATGATCGTCATATTATCATCTAGCAGTTGTAGCGTTTGGCTGCTTTGCAGAATACTTTCATGTGTTGTTGTTGTTGTTGTAGCATAGCCCCTTTCGGGCCTTCGCTTGGAGATGGCTGGAGTATGTCATTATCATGATCGAATGTGTCGGCACTCCACAAGGTCATATGGTCTGTATGACGCTTTGGCCGTGTGTTCGTCCGCCCAGCTGTGAAACGTTGTGATTTTAAACCACTACGTTTCATAACTGAACGGGCTTATAGTCCGTCCAAAGAATCACTTGAACTAAATCTCGTCGCTGCCAACGAGAGTCGAACCAGGGACCTTCTGCTTACGCGATGCGAGCTCTAACCACTACACTACGTGGACTACTAAAATACTTTCATAAGTGAAATGATTTTTATGAAGGAATTCCACCAAATTAAAAAATTTTCAAATTAAACTATAAATGGTAAATCAAAAATTCTCAATAAATTCTTTTAGAAATTATTTTTTTTCATAAAAAAATTTTTGATAATCAAATTCCTTAACTCCTAAACTAAAACTATGCATTAATATAATTACAATTGGTTGCATTCCAAATTTTATTCATCCATTCAGTGAATTGTTTTACATCCGCCTGTATGTGTAAGATTCATGACTTTCTGAAAAGTGAGTTTGTTCAGGAACATAAATGTAGAATAGGTAAATGAGTATTTTTTAAGATATAACATTATATACGTTCATATTTGAATTATAACCAAAGAGAAGAAAACTGAAAAGAAAAAATGTTTTTACTTTGAAAAAGCTTATTTTATATTCGATGTCAACTTTTAACATAAATTCTCATCTTTGCAATATCAAAACTGTCTAAATGGCTATTTACAAAATATATTTTACTTAACATTGTTTATATTGGTAGCGTCAGCTCTTCTTAAATAAATAAATACACGTTTAAATGATGAAGGAAATTAAAAAGATTTTGAATAAATATTTTCACAAGTCGAAGAACACAAGTAAATAATTTCTAAAACTCTCAAAAATCAACAAATAGTGCTTAATTTACTCTCCACAAAGTTATTAGCATTTTTCTGGCGTATTTGTAGTTATTTTTATCTTATTTACAATTTTTCAAATTGACAAACATTTTGAGCTTTATGGAGCTTCTTTATGATTATAAATTGGTTATAATCTCATTAAAGCCTAACAATTGAATGAACATTGTGTTTCATTTAATAAATATTTTCATAAAATTCGGTCATTGTCAGGCTCTATCTAATTCAAATTACTTACCAAATTTATTTTTGTATAGCAAAACTTATAATTTCCTAATTTTACTAATTTTGCTAATTTTTTCCATTTTATTTTTCACTTCAAATATTTCATTTTCACTACAAATATCTAGAATGTGTCTTTCACTTATAAATTAATATCCACCATTTACATTTTAGCAACAACGAACGATTTCATCATTGATTTGATTTATACATTTGATTTTTGTATCTAAGAATATTTCTAGAATTTTTTTTTGTTGTCTTCTTCTGAATAGCATTAATTTTGTGTATGTAATATTTTTTGTTCTTTCATATAGTTATATTTGTTTTTCGCATTTATCTTCATTGTTTTATGTTTTGCTTTTATTTATAAGTTGCTATTTTGTTTTAAGATGATTTTATCTTTCATATTTTATCCTTTTTCAATATAAAATAACTAGCTAAATGGATTGTTTGTACATTGCCGTACCCCGTGTGTCGCCACAGATTGAGTTGCAGCCGCACAAAGGTGGTGGCCATCATGGGAGCTACACCAGTAGACTGGGAGCTAACCATTCATCTTCAGCTAGCTGGAATGTGAGCAGACAAAAAGATACAAATAAACTCAAGTCATAGTAAAAAAAACCAATGGGAAAAATAATCAGAGGACCCTTTTTTCTCAAAACATGTAATGAACGAATTTCGCAGACAGGATCTATACATCCACTCAAAACTAATATACTTTTTCCATTAACCACTCAAACTGCAGCTCGCATGCAAATTTCCTAGGAATCTATTAACTAATATCTTCGGGCAATTCGTTCCAATACAATTTTATTTTCATGCATATGTTATTTTCCCATCATATAAAAATTGCCATCACAACCAACCCCGAACGCTTTTATCATACATTCGAGCATGTCGGCACGGAGGATGCTTTTAATTTGCATGGAGCAATATTGCAGGATCGTTGGGGTTGATATTGCTTTCAACTTACCTGTGGGCTAACCTGAAATTGTTGCATTGGATAAGCAACAACACCTGTCGCTTGCGGCAATCCATTTCCAACACCCTGCGCTATTTGTTGGGCAGTGGCGGGTAATTGGGCCTGGGCTGGAACACTCTGCCACGCTCCTGGCATTTGCACTCCCATCCTGCATCAGCAACAGCACAACCATAAAAAAAATATGACAAGGAAGAGAAAAATGTGCATTAACGTCATCATTAAACACTTTGGCTAAAATGACTTGGCGGTGACGAGTAAAAAGGTTTCGAGGGGGTTGCAAAATGAACGGAGAAAATAAATGCCGAGTTGCATTAGGGGGTAGCATCAAAACACTTTTGCAGAACTAGTGTGAGGGAAGCTTGCAAAATATTCACAGGAAATATGAATAAAGTTTGGGGAAATGGAATTCATAAGGATCTTGTGATGGAAAAAATAAGGGTAGGAAGCTTTAAGAAGAATTCAAGTCTCACGAAAAAATTACCTGATTGAATAATTTTATTCACTTACCCCATGTAGCCTTGCTGATACCCTGCAAATTGACCATAAGCATAACCTTGCATGCCTTGAAGGAATTGGCCTTGCAACGGTGTTGAGGGGGCGGGCGCTGCGGGATACGTTGGGGCGGGTGGATACCAGTAGCCGGCCACTTGTTGCCCATAGGCTGCTGCCGCTGCTGCTCCAAATGGAAAACCAGCTTGACTTAACGCCTGACTAGCAATCGATGGAGCATTATTTGGGTCACCACTTTCTTTGCCCCATGAACATTTCACTGGTTGTGAATTAATTTCGGAATTGTGAATGGCAACAATTGCATGTGTCGCTGCTTCTTTTGTTGAAAATCTATGAAGTAAGTGAAAAATGAATGTGTAGTATTAGGTTTTAGTGTGTATTACTAGCTTTAAGACAATGAATTCAAATAGCTCTAAGTTCCTAGCGACCTTTTATAAAGTGTATGAATATATGTATGTATGTGTGCCTAAATGAATAAAGGGCACTCGTTGTTAGCATTCAGAACGAACGGACATGTTTTAATTCTACGCTCTAGTTGCCGCTAAGGTTTACCACTAAAGTTTCAGAAGTGGGATAGTGATATATAGAAAATATCAAAGTTAATCCACGTGTCTACGATTGACTCGAGTGCCGATGAGCTCAAAACGTGCGTTACGGAGTGCGCTTAGCGAACGCGGTCTGTCAACGTCAGGGAAAACGCAGACTCTTCGAAAACGTTTAGAAAAGTCTGAACTTGAAAATTATTCGCATGTGACGCCGAAGAGTTCACGAATCAGAAATTCGTCATATGTCAAAGCACAAGCGAACATAGAAATCGAAGCAACACCAACAGCGACGCCATCACGTTCTCTAAAAATGGCAACGAAAGAAGAAAAAGCCGCACCACGCAACCAAATGACTTCAAATTTTAACGCGCATTTTATGACGCCGCGTGATTTAGCCGAGGTATTACCTTGTTTCGATCCAGATGATATGTATGGATTATCAAGCGATAAGTGGATTCAACGTGTAGATGCAATCCAATCATTGTACGGGATCGCGACGACCGCTTGCTGCTATTCGCAATCTCATACAAGTTGCGAGGCAACGCGCGAATTTGGTTAGAAAGTCAACAATTGTACGAAACATGGGAAACTTTTCAATCCGCATTATTAGAATACTTCCCAGTTAAATATAATAATGGTGACATTCATCACGAACTGTGGAAAAGCCTAAGAAGGAAAGATCAAAGTGGTGAACAATTCTTTCATATGATGTGCGCACTTGCCGCGAAAGGTGATGTGGATGAAGTAGCGCTGATCAAGTACATCACACGTGGAATGAACGACGAAAAGTTTTTGACATCACTATTGACAACTCCAGTGCAAACAAAGAAGGACCTGCTGGATAAAATTCGGTGGTACGACTCTATGAAAGTAGACGCTCAAACAAAGCCTGAAGGAAGATCACGAGACGAAGATCGAAAGTCAAACATACGGTGTTTTAATTGTAACCAGCCCGGACACATTTCAATTAACTGTCCCCGAGACCAAAGGCGTCCACGATGTTCAACGCGCCGTAAAACTTCTCATCCTAGTGACAGATGTTCTGAACAACGTTCAACAAATAACATGAATGGGCATGTTACGGAAAATAAATTTGTAGTAAAAATTCACTTTAAACTTGATGTACCGCAAGCTATTCATTCCAAAGCATTATTTGACACGGGCAGCGCAGTTAATTTGTTAAAACTATCGAAAGTCCCTTGCGAAATTAATAAAAATGTCATACCTACAGGTGTTTGTGGAGTGAATGGTTCGCGAGTTGAAATATTAGGAAGCGTTGATATATTAACAGAAATATGTGGAATTGTAACTAAAGTTTTCTATTTTGTAGTGCCTGATGGTACGATGACCTTCGACGCTATTCTTGGGAGACCGTTCATCCAGCGAGAGGATTTAGATATAGACCTAAGTGGAAGCAGGCCGCTAGTCAAGGTAATTGAAAACGAAATTTTAAAGATCGAATGCGATCGCTACACGGAACCGGAAGGTCAATGTTTGGAAACGGAGAATACTAATCTTGATCTTTGCTCAAAACGTAGGTTAAACGAACTCTATTCTAAATACCTTAACGCGCCGCGTAATATTAACCCAAAAATAGATTACGAAATGAATATTAATCTTTCCGAATATAAAGAAATTCATTTTTCACCGAAACGTTTATCATTCGCGGAAAAAAAGGAGGTTGAAGAAATAATAGCCGATTTATTGAATAAGGGTGTTATTAAAGAAAGTTGTTCGCCTTTTGCAAGTCGTATTGTCTTAGTTAAAAAGAAAAGCGGCAAAACGCGACTATGTGTCGATTACCGCGAACTTAACAAAATAACTGTTAAAGACCGATATCCACTTCCGTTGATTGAAGACATTCTCGACAAATTGAGAAATAAAAACTACTTCTCAAAGATAGATTTTAAAGATGGTTTCTTCCATGTAAAAATGGAACCACATTCTTCAAAGTATACAGCGTTCATTACCCATAATGGGCATTACGAATTTAAAAGAATGCCTTTTGGACTTGCTAATGCGCCAGCCGTTTTTTCTCGTTTTATAAACAAAGTTTTCCAGTCTCTTGTATCCCGTGGTGATATCATCGTTTATATGGACGATGTACTGATTGCTACCGAGTCTTTAGAAGAACACTTTCAATCGTTATCCGATGTATTCCGTGTTATGACTGAGAATCTTTTAGAACTTCAAATTAAAAAGTGCGAATTTTTTAGGACTAAAATTGAGTTTTTAGGATATAATATTGATGCAAATGGCATATCCCCAAGTGATACGCACATTCAGGCGATAAGAGACTATCCGATTCCAAAGAACCCAAGGTCTCTTCAAAGATTTTTAGGGCTGGCAAGCTATTTTCGAAAATTCGTGGAATCATTCGCGATTAAGGCTAAGCCATTATACGATGTATTGAAAAGCGATATTTTCCAATTCACGAAAACAGAACTCGACTCATTTGAGGTTTTGAAGGATTGCTTGGTATCGAATCCAGTTTTGGCAATTTATAACCCAACGTCTCGTACTGAGTTGCCTACGGATGCAAGTAAGGATGGTTTTGGTGCCATCTTATTGCAAGAGCAGCCCGATGGAAAACTACACCCCATCTTTTTCTTTAGTAAACGTACTAATGCAGCTGAACAACGTCAGCATTCATATGTTTTGGAGACGCTCGCCATTGTGTACGCTCTAGAACGTTTTCGAGTATATTTGCATGGCATTCAATTCACTATTGTAACGGACTGCAATGCATTAAAATTGACATTAGACAAAAAGGACATCAGTCCTAAAATTAGCAGATGGGTACTTTTATTCCAAAATTATGATTTTAATGTAGTCCACCGCTCTTCCGGCCTCATGCAGCATGTGGATGCCCTAAGCCGTGTATATAGTCCTTTGGCCGAGCTCGATTGTAACTTGGTTGAGGATCATTCATTTGTTCAAGCGTTGAAGACTCACCAGTCAGCCGATGAGGGAATCTCTGAAATAAAACGCAAGACGGTTTATTATTTCGGAAAAGTGGACGACGATTGTTATTTTACGTTCCTTCAGATTTTATTGAGCCTGTCATACGAACATGTCACGATGACCTAGGACATGTTGGCATAAACAAAGCAATTGAGGTTTTGAAACGTACGTACTACTTTCCCGGAATGAACGAGAAAGTGGCGAAACATATCAAAAACTGTTTGAAATGTATTGTGTATTCTGGAAAACACGGAAAACCAGAAGGTTTCATGCACAATATCGATAAAGGAAATTTACCTTTTGACACTATTCACATTGATCATTTTGGTCCACTAGAGCCTACAAAAAGTAAAAACAGATACATCCTTCTAATAACTGATGCATTCACACGTTTTACTCGAATGTTACCTACGAAAACCACTAATACGGCTGAGGTTATCAAACACCTACGTTATTATTTTCAAATATATAGCAGACCCAGAAGATTGATATCAGATAGAGGAACGTGTACAACCTCCCACGTTTTGCTGAGTTTATTAACGAAAACAATATTGAGCATGTTCTCAATGCGACAGCAAGCCCCCAATCAAACGGCCAAGTTGAACGACTTAATAGAACCCTACGACCTATGATGGCGAAATTGGTAGGAGAAAACCACCCATGGGATAAAATACTACCCGATTGTGAATTCGTTTTTAACAATACGATTAACCGCAGTATTAATGAAACGCCCAGCAAAATGCTCTTTGGTGTTATTCAGAGAGGCAAATTCATTGACGGTTTACGCGAATTTTTACAAAATCTCGATAATGAGTAGGGGTAGTTTGCCAGTTCTGGCCCACTTTTTTCATACAAATTTCAAATGTGGTCTAGGGTGTGTGTCTTGGGTCTATGGGTGTGTATATTAGGGTGGTATAGGTAGGTGCCTGGGATAAGAAGGTATGAGCCCGGAATAGGTGTGGGTCTCCTGGGTAATTGCCTAGGGAGGGTGTGGATCTTAGGTGTATGGGTGTATGTATTGAATTAGCATAGGTGAGTACCGGGGATGAGAAGGTATGGGTCTTAGGTAAATAAACATCGGAATCTTGATTAAGTAGGTAAGCGTTCCGGGTCTTAGTACCCTCTAGCGGTTAGTAGAAGTAGTCATATGTCTTTAGATTACTGGTGCATATCCTTAGCCTTTACAGCCTGTGATGGTAAATGGTGAAACTAGAAAGTTGATTTCTGTCTAGATTAGTCCCGTGTTTTCAGTTAATAGATTAAAGACTTAGATTTCCCAGCGTGTTTATATAGGGTCAATATAAATGTTTAAGCCTTTGACGCTTTTAGCGATAGATAATTATACTATCCATGTTTTTTTATTCATCTGGAAGGATTTCTCATACATTCGTTTCTTATAGTCTTTGCATGGTTTCGTTATTCATCTTTGGTGGAAGTGTTTCTTGGGTCTTTAACGCTTCTAGCGGTAGATAGTTTTTTACCCATGACTACTTTAATGTATATGTTAGGAAATCCACGTCTAGAGTTGATAGCTTGAAGTATTAGGGTTGCTAAGCCATTAGGGAAGTTCTATTGATAGGTGGCGCTCTACGCGATAGGTTTACTGCTTATAGGGCTTGAGAATTTCTAGCATATCTCACTACTGAGAGGCTTCCGGGTCGAACGATTTACTTTTTCACAATATGCGTACTGAACGTTTTTTATGGTGCGATTGGCTGCGTGGTGACGGCGGGCGTTTGTATAGACGGATGACTGCGATACTGATGGATGATGGACGTGCCCGTCAGCGCGTATTCTAAGCCGTGGGAATTTACTTCATGGGCGCTTGGATAGGGAACGCGTTGCAGCGATTGGTGTCTTTGGCTGCGTGTGGAAATTGCCGATTTGCTTGATCATGCTAGCCGTGCCGGAAGTTTTTATGATGCGAGTTATTGTGTGGTATGGAGGGCGCTGCATTATGGATGGGCGCAGGGCTTGCCTTTCGATGGGTGCTCTAAGGCATGAGAATTTACTTAGTGGGCGCTTGCTTAAGGTACGTTTTTGCTCCTCGTTTGATGTCTATGGACGGTATTGTAGATGTGATGCGCGTCGCTTGTTTCCACCAAGGCGGATGTTATGAGCCGTAGAAATTTGCCTCGTGAGCGTTTGGTTAAGTTTCCGCGTTGCTCATCAAAGGGTGCCTGTCTTTAAGTATGGACGACCTTGTAGGAAATTCGGAATGATTTGCGTCGCTTTTCAGAGTATCGTGATTGCGGTGTAGATTTGCCCGGCGGCGAGTTCTGTTAAGCATGGAAATTGACCTCGGGGGATGCGTGGCATGTGCAAGTGATTTTGCTTGTTAAGATTAGTTTTTCGTACGCATAGACTTCCCTGTCGGCGCGAGTTTTGAGGCATCGGAATCTACAGCGTGGAAGAGAAGTGGCATGGCGTACATTGCATTGTAATTTGGTTTTGCTTGATGGAGGCGTTTTTTCTTGTTGTGTTGGCCGTGGGCAGCGGGTAACGTGATGCGCGACATTGAGACGTGTTTTCATAAATGTCCATTCACAGATGCGCCTGTTCTAGTTTGCTGATTATTATTTACATTGATTGTTTTCAGTTTCATTTTGCTTGGATACGTCGTTTCTTTGGTTTGTGACTCATTGCTATTGTATATTATTGCTTTTATCGGTTTCATGTCAATAGTACTTTAAAAATCGTCTACAATGTATTTTGTTCGGTTAGACTACTATGTTGATTGCTCAAATCTATGGATGCAGTAATACGTTCTTGATATTTAGTATAGTTTTAAATTTTAGTTTGCTTGTAGCAGCATTTTGTTTGTCTTCATCATCATCACTTATTTCTTAAAGCAGTTTCTATACTTCATTCTCTGATTTTACTATTATGTAGAAGTATGGTACTATATTCATTCATGTTTTCTTTACTATAGGATGCTCATTGGTTTTATTCAAAAATTCTAATAATTTCTTCCAAGAGAGTTATTATCTTGTAGTGCCTGAGATGGTGATAATTTTGTTCGTACAATTTATGATTTGTCCCTTTTGATAAGTGCGTGGGTCTATTTTTTAGATCACTATGTTGAGATGTATGTTTTGGGTATCTATTCTAAATTTGAGATTATTTATGGATGTTGTATAGGAAAGATATTACGGTTTATGGCTTCTGGAATGCTACTTTTTATGGAGTTTATGTATGATCGATGTAGGAGTAGTCCTAATGAGTAGGAATATAGACGCATTTTCATTGATAAATTTTGGGTACGTACTGAAAGATAAATAATATAGAAAAAAGTGAATGCGGTAGGTCATTGACATTAGGGGTTTGTTGGTATTATTCATTGTTTATGCCCATAACGCATGGAAAAATATTTTTTAGTCATGCTAGCATTATAGGCATGCACTAGATTGAATAAATTTTTATATTTACTCTGAATTAGGTGCTGTTATTGTGGGTCTGTATCATTTAGTTTAGGTAGTTTCATGAGTGTCAGTATAATATAGAGTAAAACTATTATTTTATGCTTGTCTCATATTCTTCACAGTATATATGATTTTTCGACATTTCCGAATTTCTTTAGGTATATTTTCATTGAGAACTTGTCGATATTCGAGTATGAGAATCTCTAATTTGTTATCTCCTTAGGAATGCTTGCATGCATGGATGATGCCATTTAGCTGATACTTTTTGGATGCATATTATCGCTTTTAGTGCCTATATGATTGCATGAGAATTTACAAATCTCATACTTTGTGTGCTTGTATTAAGCGTAAAGTCACTTCAGCTATAGTCATATGCATTTTCAATATTTGAGCATTGTAAAATACGTATTTCCTACATTTCAAATATGCTAGATTTATCATCATAGGGATTGTCGGGTATGCCCATTGACATATTCAAGTATTATTTTCACATAAGTAAAATCTATTCTTGTTGAGTTTTTTCTTATCAGAATTTTTTTCTGCTGGATGCTTGGTTGAATTTTTATAGGTTTGAAGAAGATCTAATTAGTTTCCAACATAAAGGGTATGTTTTGGGTTAGCGCACTGCTACTATAGATCACTTAGGCTAATGTTTATGTAAGATAGTTCGGTATAGATAACGATGTGTGGTAGCATATGAGTTTACGGTAGGCTATTTTTAGATCGATCTCATCGCATCTTGTATAGACAAGTAGCATATGTTATGAAGTGTTCTTGATAAGGATGGTCGCGAGTCATTGTAGGATGTTAAGAGATGATCATTACTTTCAGGAGGTGTTTGTCTGCTGTTAATTTGATGAACAGATGTACACTTGAGTTGAATGAACTAATGAGGGTTTTTTTTGTCTCTCATTGGCTATTTATGAATGGTAGAGTTAAGTGTTTGATATTTGAGAGTTTCGGATATGCTAAGAATGTTTAGAACATTATGCTTGGTTGTTTAAGATATTTGTTTGCTTGGACGGTTGTAAAAAACAGTTGATAAAATTAAAAAAAACCTGTATATTTTTCTGATAAAAATAATTTATTGAGTAATACTACTTTTTAACATATATTACTAAATGTTGATAAAATCTTTAACAGCACATATGATAAATAGCTATATATTTTTATGTATTCTACAGTATATTGAACAATTTTCAAGTTAACTCAACCCAGGTTTATTCAGCTGCACTATTTAAGCATTAGGACCATACAAATGTATAATAAGTCCTCTCACTTCTTTTTTAATGTTTATTGTACAATTTATTTAGCCTCCTCAGCATATCATTATAGTTTATGTCCCCTTCACTCTAGTGCAAACTGTTGATGTTTCAATTCCAATATTGTTTTGGTTGTATGTTATGAAAATTGTATGTCCCTTGATGAATTACTGATGAGCATTTCCTTAAACATTTTCATTCTAATAGCGCTGGACACCAGTTGGCTCTGATTTAGTTTGGACTATTTATACTATCCGATGCTATGAATTATTACTTTGTCTTATGTATGCGAGACTGCAGGAGTATGTACTGTTTTATTAGTTTAAAAATATTTCTTGTCTCTTGATCGTATGAATGACAAATGCATGTATCAGTGCCTGATGTCGTATTAGAGTTGGACCATTCACATATTTGGTAGTGCATTCCATATTTATTAGATACTTTCTCACCCATATTACCATATTGAAGCATATAATTCTCGATTCGTATTCGGTGTTCAGGAAAAATATCACGGTACTCTTCCATGAAGTATAGGATAACCATTGTAATAGATCTTATCGCGGTGAAAGTGTATTGACCTCTGTTTTCCTAGTTTTCTTGACGTCGTTTACGTTGGTTTGCTGAATTTTAAAAACCTCATAATAATCCGTAGAATTATATGTAGTCTAGTGATAGAAAAAACGATGTGCTGTCTTTAAGTTAACATACATTCATGTCCTAGTTTGTACAGTGCAGCTAAGATGAGGGTCTGTTTCTCAATATTAAATTTCAGTATTTTATAGACTCAAGAGATTATACTTGATTTCAAAGCCTTTCATAATAGTTTGTAGTTTACCAAGTCTCAATTTCCAATTTCCTTATGAATAATTCCTTTAAGTGAAGTAAAACATTGTTTATAGGGTTTTTAGTATTTTATTTCATCACATGGAAAATTAGATCATTACATAGTACTGGTATTTCATAAAAAAGCCTAGAGTAGTTTATATTTATAAATGATGTTTGAGTTGGAGTGAAGAAGTCGTTGATATCCAGTTTAAGTACGCTTTTTTCTCTGCATCTTGCACAATATTGGTCATAGTATTCCTTCACACAATCGGTAAGCAAATTGTTGTATTGCATGACAATGTTGAAAAAATCCATCAAGATGAAAAGCGTGAAGAGCTCGGGATGTTTCAGTATTAGTCTCTCTCCTCCAATAGGTATGTAGAAGAGTTCAAGAAGTCCAAGCTGATTTGCAGGGAACTCATCTACTCTATCCTTGAGATCAATGAGGTATTGGCGAAGTGAAGTCCATTGACTGTTATCTAACTCCAACTGATTTTGTCCACTGCATTGGAAGATTATTTTCGCTTGAAATGTGAGCGGGTCAAATCCAAGTATTACTTTGCTTTTGTGGAAGCCTTCATCAAGATAGTATGTATAGTTCAGCAAGAGGTTTTTCTCATAGATTCGCTGTTTCTCTCGATTCTTTTTTAGTTTCTTCTCTTTCATGTTCACTTTTCTGGCTGAAGTAGCCTTATCAGTCTGGCCGGCCTTTTCATGCTTCTGACTGACTGACGAAGTTACTGGATCTGCTCCGTTCATTTTAAATGACTGCTCCTAGTAGTAAAACTAAAAGATGTATATTTGTTACACCAGCATATATATTCAAATCTCTGCATTTACAGATGGAGTGGGGGGCAAGTTCAATATGTGTTGATAATTCTATTGCATAAGTAAACATGTTTCGCCCTTGAATGCTGTAATGTTGCTTACTCTCATGATTTGAATTCAAAGATAAGAAAGTGCTATGGAGTTAAAATTTGAACCACCAAGCTAACAGGAGTAGGAGTCAGTAACAGGAAATGACACTTTGCTCCGTATTTCCTTTAGAATTTTTAGGAGTACTGCTGGGCTACAATAGATTGCTTCTAGGCTAATTAGCTGTCTTTTTATCTGTTAAACTATCTATTTAGCTGTCACTTTTGCTGATGAGCTGTCTATCTTATGTGTAATGCTGTCTTTTAAGCCGATTCCCTGTCTGTTTAGCTGATATGCTATCCTCTTGAGCTGTCTATTTAGCTGTCACTTTTGCTGATGAGCTGTCTATTATATGTATAATGCTGTCTATGCAGCTGTCTATTTAGCTGATGCCCTGTTTGTTTAGTTGTTATGCTGTCTGCTGAGCTAACCGTTTAGCTGATAACCCCGTACATTTAGCTGGTAAGTGGTCTATGTAGCTTTCTTTTTAGCTGATGCCTGTCTGCTTAGTTGATATGCTATCTCTTTAGCTGTCTGTATAGCTATCTTTAGCTAATAAATTGAGCGTTTCACCTTACGTGCTATCTGCCATTCGGTAAATTCATTTGATTGTTGATAATTATCTATCCATAAAAAAATTCTTACTTTCCATACAGTTGCAGTCAGCTTTTTTTTACATTTACTTTAAATGTCATATGCTCATCACGATTTACGTTAGGCCTATTGGTTACCAAGACTGCATGTTGATCATCTTCCAAGTTATTCGTAGGCATACATGGGTCAGACAAGAATCTTCACGTCTATGTTGCTCTTCTGGTGAACAAATCTTGATTAGGAGCAAGCCATTGTTATTTGCTCGAGAGTTAATTGATCTTATTTCACACTGATGCATTCTTCATAAGAATTAGTCAAGTCACCATTCTTTTTTATCTGCGTCAGTTTTTCTCTTGACCTCTGTCTATCGTATCTATATGATCCTCTTTCTACAGCAATTCGATTTCAGTTCTCTAGGTTTTCATGTCTTCATAGGATTTGCGGCCTATGGGACCCTTATTGCTCACTATAATGTTCCATTGCATTGAAATTATGTTGCTACACTTATGAACTCATCCAATCTGCCCAAAAATCATATGATCCCATGGATCAACCATTTGAATCATTTTGTAAAGCACAAACTTGTTGAATAAATCTCTACTTCATGCAAACCATTGCTAGGGCCTTAACATGAATTAGTTCAGCCTGTTGCTTAGTCGATGTATTAAGGGTTTATAGTGGAACTTATTAAGTATATTGAATCATCTTGACGTTCTCATGTATGATCAACCCTTTTGGATTATCCGGGATATGCTATGACTGGAACGATTTTTTCCCTATCATTGAACAATTGAGTAAAATCTTGATACCTCCAACTGACTAAAAATCTGTCATTGATCCATTTTCAGCGAATGTTTGAATGGTTTGGAAGACTTGAGGCTGCATCATTACTCACAACCTGTGAAATGATTAAATATCATGGACAAATGTGTCTGCATATGTACATTATAATAGCTATCAAATGTCTATGTATTAGTATCATATGATCGACTGGTCTCTTTATCATGCAAAGAGGGTTATCCACAATCACCGATCAGTTGAGCCATCTGATACGATCATGAGTTGCCTGTTCAGCAGTTGAACTTTGGTCAACTTCACACCAATATGTTTTCTCTTTCGCACCTGCTAGCCCAATTGCCTGACGAACTCAAGGTAGCCTTCTCTCTCACACCTACAACTCGAGTTGATTGGTGAGCAGAAGGTGGTGAAGAGCCTTACAGGGCTTCTACCCAGCCTGCCCCGTGGCATGCATGCATGATGATCCTCGCAGAGATGCAAAATAACCTTCTACCCAGCCTACCCCATTGCCATGCAGGCATGATGACCCATCATCATGCATTATGACGCGTCATAACGCATGATGACTGGTCATTGATGCCTGCGTGGCAATGAGGTAGGCTGGGTAGAAGGTTATTCTGCATCTCTGCGAGGATCATCATGCATGCATGCCACGGGGCAGGCTGGGTAGAAGCCCTGTAAGGCTCTTCACCACCTTCTGCTCACCAATCAACTCGAGTTGTAGGTGTGAGAGAGAAGGCTACCTTGAGTTCGTCAGGCAATTGGGCTAGCAGGTGCGAAAGAGAAAACATATTGGTGTGAAGTTGACCAAAGTTCAACTGCTAAACAGGCAACTCATGATCGTATCAGATGGCTCAACTGATCGGTGATTGTGGATAACCCTCTTTGCATGATAAAGAGACCAGTCGATCATATGATACTAATACATAGACATTTGATAGCTATTATAATGTACATATGTAGACACATTTGTCCATGATATTTAATCATTTCACAGGTTGTGAGTAATGATGCAGCCTCAAGTCTTCCAAACCATTCAAACATTCGCTGAAAATGGATCAATGACAGATTTTTAGTCAGTTGGAGGTATCAAGATTTTACTCAATTGTTCAATGATAGGGAAAAAATCGTTCCAGTCATAGCATATCCCGGATAATCCAAAAGGGTTGATCATACATGAGAACGTCAAGATGATTCAATATACTTAATAAGTTCCACTATAAACCCTTAATACATCGACTAAGCAACAGGCTGAACTAATTCATGTTAAGGCCCTAGCAATGGTTTGCATGAAGTAGAGATTTATTCAACAAGTTTGTGCTTTACAAAATGATTCAAATGGTTGATCCATGGGATCATATGATTTTTGGGCAGATTGGATGAGTTCATAAGTGTAGCAACATAATTTCAATGCAATGGAACATTATAGTGAGCAATAAGGGTCCCATAGGCCGCAAATCCTATGAAGACATGAAAACCTAGAGAACTGAAATCGAATTGCTGTAGAAAGAGGATCATATAGATACGATAGACAGAGGTCAAGAGAAAAACTGACGCAGATAAAAAAGAATGGTGACTTGACTAATTCTTATGAAGAATGCATCAGTGTGAAATAAGATCAATTAACTCTCGAGCAAATAACAATGGCTTGCTCCTAATCAAGATTTGTTCACCAGAAGAGCAACATAGACGTGAAGATTCTTGTCTGACCCATGTATGCCTACGAATAACTTGGAAGATGATCAACATGCAGTCTTGGTAACCAATAGGCCTAACGTAAATCGTGATGAGCATATGACATTTAAAGTAAATGTAAAAAAAAGCTGACTGCAACTGTATGGAAAGTAAGAATTTTTTTATGGATAGATAATTATCAACAATCAAATGAATTTACCGAATGGCAGATAGCACGTAAGGTGAAACGCTCAATTTATTAGCTAAAGATAGCTATACAGACAGCTAAAGAGATAGCATATCAACTAAGCAGACAGGCATCAGCTAAAAAGAAAGCTACATAGACCACTTACCAGCTAAATGTACGGGGTTATCAGCTAAACGGTTAGCTCAGCAGACAGCATAACAACTAAACAAACAGGGCATCAGCTAAATAGACAGCTGCATAGACAGCATTATACATATAATAGACAGCTCATCAGCAAAAGTGACAGCTAAATAGACAGCTCAAGAGGATAGCATATCAGCTAAACAGACAGGGAATCGGCTTAAAAGACAGCATTACACATAAGATAGACAGCTCATCAGCAAAAGTGACAGCTAAATAGATAGTTTAACAGATAAAAAGACAGCTAATTAGCCTAGAAGCAATCTATTGTAGCCCAGCAGTACTCCTAAAAATTCTAAAGGAAATACGGAGCAAAGTGTCATTTCCTGTTACTGACTCCTACTCCTGTTAGCTTGGTGGTTCAAATTTTAACTCCATAGCACTTTCTTATCTTTGAATTCAAATCATGAGAGTAAGCAACATTACAGCATTCAAGGGCGAAACATGTTTACTTATGCAATAGAATTATCAACACATATTGAACTTGCCCCCCACTCCATCTGTAAATGCAGAGATTTGAATATATATGCTGGTGTAACAAATATACATCTTTTAGTTTTACTACTAGGAGCAGTCATTTAAAATGAACGGAGCAGATCCAGTAACTTCGTCAGTCAGTCAGAAGCATGAAAAGGCCGGCCAGACTGATAAGGCTACTTCAGCCAGAAAAGTGAACATGAAAGAGAAGAAACTAAAAAAGAATCGAGAGAAACAGCGAATCTATGAGAAAAACCTCTTGCTGAACTATACATACTATCTTGATGAAGGCTTCCACAAAAGCAAAGTAATACTTGGATTTGACCCGCTCACATTTCAAGCGAAAATAATCTTCCAATGCAGTGGACAAAATCAGTTGGAGTTAGATAACAGTCAATGGACTTCACTTCGCCAATACCTCATTGATCTCAAGGATAGAGTAGATGAGTTCCCTGCAAATCAGCTTGGACTTCTTGAACTCTTCTACATACCTATTGGAGGAGAGAGACTAATACTGAAACATCCCGAGCTCTTCACGCTTTTCATCTTGATGGATTTTTTCAACATTGTCATGCAATACAACAATTTGCTTACCGATTGTGTGAAGGAATACTATGACCAATATTGTGCAAGATGCAGAGAAAAAAGCGTACTTAAACTGGATATCAACGACTTCTTCACTCCAACTCAAACATCATTTATAAATATAAACTACTCTAGGCTTTTTTATGAAATACCAGTACTATGTAATGATCTAATTTTCCATGTGATGAAATAAAATACTAAAAACCCTATAAACAATGTTTTACTTCACTTAAAGGAATTATTCATAAGGAAATTGGAAATTGAGACTTGGTAAACTACAAACTATTATGAAAGGCTTTGAAATCAAGTATAATCTCTTGAGTCTATAAAATACTGAAATTTAATATTGAGAAACAGACCCTCATCTTAGCTGCACTGTACAAACTAGGACATGAATGTATGTTAACTTAAAGACAGCACATCGTTTTTTCTATCACTAGACTACATATAATTCTACGGATTATTATGAGGTTTTTAAAATTCAGCAAACCAACGTAAACGACGTCAAGAAAACTAGGAAAACAGAGGTCAATACACTTTCACCGCGATAAGATCTATTACAATGGTTATCCTATACTTCATGGAAGAGTACCGTGATATTTTTCCTGAACACCGAATACGAATCGAGAATTATATGCTTCAATATGGTAATATGGGTGAGAAAGTATCTAATAAATATGGAATGCACTACCAAATATGTGAATGGTCCAACTCTAATACGACATCAGGCACTGATACATGCATTTGTCATTCATACGATCAAGAGACAAGAAATATTTTTAAACTAATAAAACAGTACATACTCCTGCAGTCTCGCATACATAAGACAAAGTAATAATTCATAGCATCGGATAGTATAAATAGTCCAAACTAAATCAGAGCCAACTGGTGTCCAGCGCTATTAGAATGAAAATGTTTAAGGAAATGCTCATCAGTAATTCATCAAGGGACATACAATTTTCATAACATACAACCAAAACAATATTGGAATTGAAACATCAACAGTTTGCACTAGAGTGAAGGGGACATAAACTATAATGATATGCTGAGGAGGCTAAATAAATTGTACAATAAACATTAAAAAAGAAGTGAGAGGACTTATTATACATTTGTATGGTCCTAATGCTTAAATAGTGCAGCTGAATAAACCTGGGTTGAGAACTTGAAAATTGTTCAATATACTGTAGAATACATAAAAATATATAGCTATTTATCATATGTGCTGTTAAAGATTTTATCAACATTTAGTAATATATGTTAAAAAGTAGTATTACTCAATAAATTATTTTTATCAGAAAAATATACAGGTTTTTTTTAATTTTATCAACTGTTTTTTACAACCGTCCAAGCAAACAAATATCTTAAACAACCAAGCATAATGTTCTAAACATTCTTAGCATATCCGAAACTCTCAAATATCAAACACTTAACTCTACCATTCATAAATAGCCAATGAGAGACAAAAAAAACCCTCATTAGTTCATTCAACTCAAGTGTACATCTGTTCATCAAATTAACAGCAGACAAACACCTCCTGAAAGTAATGATCATCTCTTAACATCCTACAATGACTCGCGACCATCCTTATCAAGAACACTTCATAACATATGCTACTTGTCTATACAAGATGCGATGAGATCGATCTAAAAATAGCCTACCGTAAACTCATATGCTACCACACATCGTTATCTATACCGAACTATCTTACATAAACATTAGCCTAAGTGATCTATAGTAGCAGTGCGCTAACCCAAAACATACCCTTTATGTTGGAAACTAATTAGATCTTCTTCAAACCTATAAAAATTCAACCAAGCATCCAGCAGAAAAAAATTCTGATAAGAAAAAACTCAACAAGAATAGATTTTACTTATGTGAAAATAATACTTGAATATGTCAATGGGCATACCCGACAATCCCTATGATGATAAATCTAGCATATTTGAAATGTAGGAAATACGTATTTTACAATGCTCAAATATTGAAAATGCATATGACTATAGCTGAAGTGACTTTACGCTTAATACAAGCACACAAAGTATGAGATTTGTAAATTCTCATGCAATCATATAGGCACTAAAAGCGATAATATGCATCCGAAAAGTATCAGCTAAATGGCATCATCCATGCATGCAAGCATTCCTAAGGAGATAACAAATTAGAGATTCTCATACTCGAATATCGACAAGTTCTCAATGAAAATATACCTAAAGAAATTCGGAAATGTCGAAAAATCATATATACTGTGAAGAATATGAGACAAGCATAAAATAATAGTTTTACTCTATATTATACTGACACTCATGAAACTACCTAAACTAAATGATACAGACCCACAATAACAGCACCTAATTCAGAGTAAATATAAAAATTTATTCAATCTAGTGCATGCCTATAATGCTAGCATGACTAAAAAATATTTTTCCATGCGTTATGGGCATAAACAATGAATAATACCAACAAACCCCTAATGTCAATGACCTACCGCATTCACTTTTTTCTATATTATTTATCTTTCAGTACGTACCCAAAATTTATCAATGAAAATGCGTCTATATTCCTACTCATTAGGACTACTCCTACATCGATCATACATAAACTCCATAAAAAGTAGCATTCCAGAAGCCATAAACCGTAATATCTTTCCTATACAACATCCATAAATAATCTCAAATTTAGAATAGATACCCAAAACATACATCTCAACATAGTGATCTAAAAAATAGACCCACGCACTTATCAAAAGGGACAAATCATAAATTGTACGAACAAAATTATCACCATCTCAGGCACTACAAGATAATAACTCTCTTGGAAGAAATTATTAGAATTTTTGAATAAAACCAATGAGCATCCTATAGTAAAGAAAACATGAATGAATATAGTACCATACTTCTACATAATAGTAAAATCAGAGAATGAAGTATAGAAACTGCTTTAAGAAATAAGTGATGATGATGAAGACAAACAAAATGCTGCTACAAGCAAACTAAAATTTAAAACTATACTAAATATCAAGAACGTATTACTGCATCCATAGATTTGAGCAATCAACATAGTAGTCTAACCGAACAAAATACATTGTAGACGATTTTTAAAGTACTATTGACATGAAACCGATAAAAGCAATAATATACAATAGCAATGAGTCACAAACCAAAGAAACGACGTATCCAAGCAAAATGAAACTGAAAACAATCAATGTAAATAATAATCAGCAAACTAGAACAGGCGCATCTGTGAATGGACATTTATGAAAACACGTCTCAATGTCGCGCATCACGTTATCCGCTGCCCACGGCCAACACAACAAGAAAAAACGCCTCCATCAAGCAAAACCAAATTACAATGCAATGTACGCCATGCCACTTCTCTTCCACGCTGTAGATTCCGATGCCTCAAAACTCGCGCCGACAGGGAAGTCTATGCGTACGAAAAACTAATCTTAACAAGCAAAATCACTTGCACATGCCACGCATCCCCCGAGGTCAATTTCCATGCTTAACAGAACTCGCCGCCGGGCAAATCTACACCGCAATCACGATACTCTGAAAAGCGACGCAAATCATTCCGAATTTCCTACAAGGTCGTCCATACTTAAAGACAGGCACCCTTTGATGAGCAACGCGGAAACTTAACCAAACGCTCACGAGGCAAATTTCTACGGCTCATAACATCCGCCTTGGTGGAAACAAGCGACGCGCATCACATCTACAATACCGTCCATAGACATCAAACGAGGAGCAAAAACGTACCTTAAGCAAGCGCCCACTAAGTAAATTCTCATGCCTTAGAGCACCCATCGAAAGGCAAGCCCTGCGCCCATCCATAATGCAGCGCCCTCCATACCACACAATAACTCGCATCATAAAAACTTCCGGCACGGCTAGCATGATCAAGCAAATCGGCAATTTCCACACGCAGCCAAAGACACCAATCGCTGCAACGCGTTCCCTATCCAAGCGCCCATGAAGTAAATTCCCACGGCTTAGAATACGCGCTGACGGGCACGTCCATCATCCATCAGTATCGCAGTCATCCGTCTATACAAACGCCCGCCGTCACCACGCAGCCAATCGCACCATAAAAAACGTTCAGTACGCATATTGTGAAAAAGTAAATCGTTCGACCCGGAAGCCTCTCAGTAGTGAGATATGCTAGAAATTCTCAAGCCCTATAAGCAGTAAACCTATCGCGTAGAGCGCCACCTATCAATAGAACTTCCCTAATGGCTTAGCAACCCTAATACTTCAAGCTATCAACTCTAGACGTGGATTTCCTAACATATACATTAAAGTAGTCATGGGTAAAAAACTATCTACCGCTAGAAGCGTTAAAGACCCAAGAAACACTTCCACCAAAGATGAATAACGAAACCATGCAAAGACTATAAGAAACGAATGTATGAGAAATCCTTCCAGATGAATAAAAAAACATGGATAGTATAATTATCTATCGCTAAAAGCGTCAAAGGCTTAAACATTTATATTGACCCTATATAAACACGCTGGGAAATCTAAGTCTTTAATCTATTAACTGAAAACACGGGACTAATCTAGACAGAAATCAACTTTCTAGTTTCACCATTTACCATCACAGGCTGTAAAGGCTAAGGATATGCACCAGTAATCTAAAGACATATGACTACTTCTACTAACCGCTAGAGGGTACTAAGACCCGGAACGCTTACCTACTTAATCAAGATTCCGATGTTTATTTACCTAAGACCCATACCTTCTCATCCCCGGTACTCACCTATGCTAATTCAATACATACACCCATACACCTAAGATCCACACCCTCCCTAGGCAATTACCCAGGAGACCCACACCTATTCCGGGCTCATACCTTCTTATCCCAGGCACCTACCTATACCACCCTAATATACACACCCATAGACCCAAGACACACACCCTAGACCACATTTGAAATTTGTATGAAAAAAGTGGGCCAGAACTGGCAAACTACCCCTACTATAATGATCACCATGATTTAAATGAAATCCGTAATAATGCAGTTAAAATAAATAAAGAAACGCAAGAGAAGAATAAGACAGCTTATGATTCTAAACGCCGCGCCGCGAAAATATATAATGAGGGAGATTACGTTATGATCGAAAACAGAATTACTGAGACCGGAATTAATCGTAAACTTCTTCCTAAATACAAAGGACCGTATTTAGTAAAGCGCAGGCTTGACAGAGATAGATATGTCATAACCGATGTTCCAGGATTCAGATTAACACAAAAACCTTTTGAGTCCGTGTTCGACCATTCGAAAATCAAACCCTGGATGACGTTCCCTTCTGGATAGCCACTCGAGGTCGAGTGTGATGTCAGGATGGACGAGCTGTAGTATTAGGTTTTAGTGTGTATTACTAGCTTTAAGACAATGAATTCAAATAGCTCTAAGTTCCTAGCGACCTTTTATAAAGTGTATGAATATATGTATGTATGTGTGCCTAAATGAATAAAGGGCACTCGTTGTTAGCATTCAGAACGAACGGACATGTTTTAATTCTACGCTCTAGTTGCCGCTAAGGTTTACCACTAAAAATGTTTTAATTTTTATCGTTTCAAAGATATGATGAGGAGACGAGTGAACTGATTAATTAAAATCAAAGCTACTATCAATAATGTACATAGTTTGTTAAATTAAAAAAATAAGAATACAAGAATAGCGTTGGTCATGAAGACTGACGTTAGCAGTCAGATCGATGCTGCTACTTTTTCGGCGTGTTTTGTTTTTGTTGTTACCAATTGGGGCATGCTTTCATCACGCCACAGTGCTCTCCCATCAGTAGCTTATTAGCATGTTAAGGCACAACTTTTATTCGTCACAAAAGGCGACGAATTGACAAATCAACTTTCAACAAAGAAACCACCAAGAAGAAAAAGAAGTAAAATCAAAAGCAATCGAACACAAAAAACCAAAGAAACCACAATAGGAACCGAATCAAGAAGATGTCCTCCGCGCAGGCGGAGCATATGTCAGTACAAACTATTATGCAGCGCTAGCTGGGCTAGGCGATTCAATGAACCTTGAATAGGATGAAGGTCACCAAAATTCAGAAATTTTTTTTTATTAAACCTGATAATACATTCATCAAATATTTAAAAATTTAAAATAGGGAGAAAAAACCAAAAGTTTTGTCTGCTGGTCCATTTGTAAATATTAATAAAAAGAAACAAAAAGTCTAACCAATCAATGTATTTAGGCAAATTGGTAAAGATATGGTTCGGTTTTTGGCAGCCAAAAAAAAAAACTAAATAATTTTCAAATCAAAAGAGTGAATGCCGCCAAGCTAAGTCACTGGTTGACATTCAGACAGCAAAAAGTGCGCTGAGTTCTGTAGAGGTTCGGCGTTTTACGTACATCCCCCAAGAGCGAGACCAGTGTGATGCCTTCAAACTTCATCAACGCCGGTGTATCGTTTACATTTGCTGCTAGAGGGCCAGCATACAACAATATAAATAATGTGAATAACGCAAGTGACAATAATGAGCTGCTTCTTCAAATTTGCCAGCAAACAAATTCTTTATTGGAGAGAATCGATAAACCGGATTCTAAAATTAACTTCGTTTTTAAACGTTTACGTCTTTCAAATGCCTCAAAATAACTTGTTATTCACTCATGTTCCCATGTATAGGCTTTATCTCATCTCAATCAACGTTAACTATATTGCTACTTTATATCGACGTGACTTTCTCTTGGAGTTCCTTGTCAAGCGAAATCCTGACACCATCCTTCTCACTAATGGCCCACCCAACTTCATGGCATCCTATGACATTCAAGGATTTTGAATTCGTAAGGAACGATAGGCTAAATTATCATGAGGGCGGTGGAACCGGGGTATTGGTTGAAAGACCCTATTGTTTCCAAAATATTGCAAACGTCGAATTCAAAGGCTTTGAATTTCTTGAAGTGCCCGTTATCAAAATTTCACTTCGTTATATCTGCCTATACAACTGGTTGAAACGTTCTTAAGTTCAAGGAAGAGCTTAAGTCCTTGTTTGAAACTTGAATTAAACAGGCTGCATAGTTATCATATTCTTGCCGGTGAATTGAATGCCCGGCATACGTCATGGCTGAACGCCACCAATAATCCAAGAGTTGCATTCCTGAAATCGTGAGAACCAAATTTAATACAAGTGCAATCTATATGGGTTGTAAATCCTAACATACCCTAGAATTAATTCATATTTGGACATCTGCATTGCTGGGGCAACTGCAGGTACTTCCTTAGGATAGTGACCATAACACAATCGTAGTGGAAATCAATCATCAACGGGATGATGTCTTCCTCATTCTAGTTCAACATGAAAGCCATCGGTTGAATTGCAAAAAACGGGATTGGGGAAAGTTTCGAAAGAAATTTAATCAGGAGTACCAGAAGCAATTTCTTCCTTCTGATGATGGCAACACTTGCTCAATGGTTTTAAATGGCAAGAAGCTAACTAATGATGAAATAGATGTCTATTTGTCGAAGTTAGAGAAGCTAATGTTGTAAACGATTGTGAAAGTTGTTTCCAATATGAAACATTGAAACAATATGGAACGATATAAAACAACAACTATCGCAAGGTTAATAAGATTAAAAAGCCTTCTCCGCACTAGCGTCAACAATATTTATCGGCGATTTTTGGACTACAACCATTCCTCGTTGGCTTTGTTGAAATCACACCTGAAGAATGTCCAGAACTTAATCCGTTCATTCTTCAGGAGGGAGGTCAACAATCAATGGGTAGAAAAACTGAGGAGTATAAGCCCAAAGGATTTAAGTGGCGTTTTCATGAAAGGGAATAACTTATTCCGCAAGAAGTCTCAGGTGAAGGTATCGAATCTTGAAGTCGCTAGTGATGAGATAAATCTTCTTGATAGGACTGGTATCAAAATTGATCGTACGACTCCGGAAAGAAATGGAAACAGGATTATATGTGATGGTTTGCATTAAATTGTCCTGATTGGAAGTCTTTTGAAATTGTTTATCTACAAAGCCCTGCGAGACGGAGTCAAATACTTTCAAAAGTCGTTGAAGCAAAAGTTTTCAACTTCAAATCAAGCCTGAACGGCGAACCTCTTTTTCATTTTAATGAAACATTGACCAAAAATCCAAGAAACAAAAATGCAGTCCCCTTCCAGTTGCGGCATAAGGCGTGGGTGAAGTGAGCGATTGTCTACGGCCTCGCGCTATAGGGGCTACGCACTATATAAAGGGGCCCCGTGCTTGAGAGCCTTTTCTAACTCAATAAAAGTTTAAAAGGTATTGATACCAGTGAAAGCTGTGAATAATTTTACTCAAAGCTAAACAATGAAACCATTCGAATTACTAGCATTTGGCGTTAGGTATCAATAGTCCATTCTATAGTATACTGAAATAGTGACCACTATTAACTCAACTAGGTAGTCCGCGTGGCTTAGTGGTCAGAGCACTAAGCCCGTGAGCCGAAGGTCTTTGGTTCAAGTTTCGTTGGTGTCAACGAGATTTAGTTCGATTGTTTCTCCGGACGGACTATAAGCCTGTTCAGTTATGATACGTGCTGGTGTAAAATCAGAACATATCGCAGCTAGGTGGATGGATAATGATCATATCACCTTGTGGAGTGTCGATACATTTGATCATGACCATGAGATACTCTAACTATCTCTAAGCGAAGGCCCAAAAGGGGCTGTAGAGCCACAAAGAAGAAGATCAAATCAACTACAATAAAGCATTTATGATGGATGAGACCATCGGCTGCGATCATCTTGGCTCACAGTATTTTTTTGCAATTGCCCTCGATGTTGTCTCTCACATCACAATTGCACTCTTATCTTTGGTGTGATATCTATTATTCAATTGTCACTTATAATTACATTGTGCTTATTGGGTTCCTTGACCCTTTCGCAGAATGCTAACACACTTCCGTGAAGCTCGAAAGAGGTACCCCATGCCATATCTCACTAAATGTTTGGGCTGGGAAATTTGCATAATGGGTAACCACATGATTTGAATAATCGATATCAACCTTAAAACGATATAAAGAATGAGTTTCCTTGACCGTAGGGACACGTTTTTATCTTGACAGGATATGCAATTTTTATGCAAATCATCATGCTCAAAGTTTTATGTTGTACACATAATGAACCCACTATCATAAATCACAGAATGTAGTATACTAGTCAAAAGTTAACAACCAACTACAGACACCAGTCTATGTAAGACTTACGTGATGCACCATCTAACTTGATCCAAGGATCATGGCCAACGTCGCAAAATAGGTTTGAATCGGATGTAAGGTTATTTCTATACCCCGCTACTTCTGACAAAGAATCGCGAGTATTTATTTATGTGCAAGGCCAAATGCTACATGTGTTGCTGAACATGGCAACGGCTTTCAAGAGAGTTCCGTACTTGCAAACGATTCCGATTTCAGTTGATTCACGTCTACCTCCACTCTTTCGCCATGGTTTGCGAGGCAAAGCAGAGAATTTTTATTATTTTATTGTGAGCGAGGGTGAGTAATATTGCATTGAAGGTTTGAAAATAGTACTTATTAAATTAATACGTAGTGATTATTGATCAGCTCGATTTATTCAAATAAAATTTCAGTGAGCTACTCAGGGTAATTTTTCTAAAATAATTGTAGGCAAGCGGAGTGACTGTAGGTATGTAATTAAAATACAATACAAGTTGAACGACGTTCGTCATGTCATGCCCACATCACAAGAGAGATAGAGATATTGGGAGAAAATGAGAATCTGGGTCTGCAAAAAGAAAGAGGAAAGCTAAAAGGGTCTTATCAGATCGGAGTTAAGGTTCAAGATTGATGAATTACCTCAAAAAAAAACATCTCATAGCATGACAAAATCAGACGAATTGATTTCTTTGACGTCACATGTTGCTACAGCCAAAACTTCATACAATTTGGAAAATACTTTAGATGTATTGAGTAGTAGACTTCAGTTAGTACTAGAAATAGCATCAAACTCTACCCAATCAGAAGCTGAGGAGGAGAACAGAGTTCCAGTTAACGGTGATGAAAGCGATATTATGAAGGAAACATTTATAGGTTCTGATCCAGGAATATGGTCGTTTCCTCTAACCAATTCTCAGCGTCATGATATTGTTCAAAGTGGTCCAATGCAGCCATCAAATAACAGCGGTGATGGTTATCCCAAAGATGATGATCATAGGCTTCTTTCTCATTTTTATTTTATAAGAAGACTCAGTAATGGTGAAAATCTGCATCAACGCTGGCTGGTTTATTCTAGTTATCAAAGCAAAGTTTACTGTCCGCGTAGACTTTTTAGCAATTTTCAAATTCCCATGGTTCAGGGCAAATGCTGTGACTGGAAATACTTAACAAATATTTTACTAAGAGAAGAGAATACCAGAGAACATATGTCATTTATGTTTCAGTGGTTAACATTTGAGAAGTGACTTAAGCACGGAAAACAATAGCTAAAGAAAACACTAGTAAAACTTATTTGAAAAATTACTTGACATCATGAACTTCTTAGCCTCACATAATCTGGCATTCAGAGGGCAAAGAGAATCCCTTAAAATAGACTTTAGAGAAAATTCCGGCAACTTTATAGACTTATTCAAATTGTTTTTTTAAATATGACACCACGCTTTGAGAACACATGAAACGCATTAATGAACCACAACTTGTTACACATTATCTATGCCAAGATATTCAAAATGAGTTGATAAGGCTAATGGCAAAAAGAGTGATCAGAGAAGTGATTCGTAGAGTAAAAGAGGCAAAATATTATTCTATATTGCTTGACTGCACAAGAGACTATAGTTGAATTGAACAAATGTCTGTCGTATTACGATTTCACAACATAACAACCATTTAAATAGAAGAACATTTTATTGTGTTTCTTGTTGTTGCTGAGTTAACTCGGGACTGCCTAACTAATGCAATACTTGAAGAACTAAGAACAAATGGATTAGATATTCATCATTGTCGTGGCCAAGGGTACAAAAATGGTGTGAATATGGTGGGCATAAAAAACGAAGTTGAAACTCGAATTTTGAATATTAATCCGCGAGCATTTCTTAAGACCTTGCGGCTGTCATAGTAGGAACCTGCTATTAGTAAATTCAGCTAATTCTATAGTGGCAGCATAAACATTTTTTGGTTTTCTTCAAAAAAATTATTTGTTATTTGTAAGGTCAAGCAAACGCTGGGGATTTATCAAAGGCAAATTAAAACTTGCTTTAAAACGTTGATCAGACTGAAGATGGGAAAGCAGGATTGGAGCATTTAAAGCCATATTATTCCAATTTGATGAAGTTGTTGTATATAACGAGAGCTTAAAAAACTTCACAGAAGAATCCGATACACTCAGTGATTGTGATTCATTTCTAAATGAAATTCTCAGCTTAGAGTTTATTATATCGTTACATTTATGGTATGCAATATTATCGGAAGTCAATATCATAAGCAAATTATGGAAACCCGTAGAAGCCCATTTAAGCATTGCCCTTAATTATTTGCATACGTTTTGTGACTGGATCAAAGAATATCGTCAAATAGGATTCGAACAATGCTTATGCGGTCATCAATTTATTGAACAAAGTAATTATGATTTGCCAAAATAATTTAAAAATAAAAGGTTAGCCAAAAAAAAGGATATTCGCTTGTGAAAGTAGTGATCAACCCATACAGCTTCTCGAAATTCGGTTCGAAACAGAGTTTTTTAATACTATGATTGATTTCACAATTAGCAGTATGGATACAAGATTTAAATCTTTGAATCAACATTTTTCAGATTTCGATTTCCTCTATGATTTAAAAAAATTCAAAAATATGCAAAAAGAGCATTTATTCAAACATTGTCATGACTTAGATACAGTCCTACGAGTGGAATAGAGCAGTATCATCAAATCTTATGAAATGCATGAAGAACTTCAAGCAATTATGCTGAATGAGCCCGCCTGCATCTGAGACGTAAAACAGCTGCTTCAATACATAGCCGAGAATAACTTAAATGACATTTACTCAAACTTTTGCTCGTATATTGTAATTCGAATTTTATTAACAATACCTCAAAGTACAGCTCTCGCTGAACGGAGCTTTTCTGAATTAAAGCTTGTTAAAAACTTTTAAAGAAATACAATGGATCAGCAAAGACTTTGAGCGTTAGTAGTTTTATTCGTTGAGGCTGATATCGCATGTATGTTGGACTATGGTGCAATTGCTAAGGAGTTTAGGAAGGCGAAAAGCAGACAATTTCTGTTTATTTAATTTTCACTGTAAAAGTCTACTCAGCAAGCGGTATCATCTTGAAAGAGCAGGAATGGAATAGTCTGATAATAGAATTCCATTCACCGATTTATAAAAGTAGTATACAGAGTCCAACTAATGATTATTTTAATTTTAACTCACATTGAGATAACACTTTCTGACCAGACTCTGAATTGTTTATGTCAAAGTAAAAATATGTGCCTATGAATGAATGAAAAAATCCGTTTAAATTGTTTAATTTCCATGATATTCTTCAAGTTGCGTCATTGTAAGGCCTCACGGAGCTTATCTTGCCCACATAAATTTTTGGCCTTGCGCCGCCGCTGTATCCCTCTATCTGACCGAGTTTAGCACCTGACCTTGTTTAATGTCTGACCTAATTAAGTACCTGACCTAATTTAATACTACCTTGTTCACCCATCCAACGACTTTATAAAGTAATTCCCTTCAACACACCCTTTAGCATTGAAAATGACTCAGAGTGCTCTAAATGCGTCTGTTCACACAAGAAAGCAAGTCCCGATGGCTTTTAAAAAAAAAAAATAACAATTAAATGATTGAATTAATAATGCTTATAACGAGGACTCTTAATGAGACCGAACAAAATGACAGCACTAACGAGAAAGAAGTATTAGCTATTACATGATCCATCCAAAAGCTATGAAATCACCTATACGGTATAGCAGATTTACCGATCTATACATATTACCAATCTCTCATATATTCTATCTCTGAGAAGATCCCTAATAATAAACTAAAACAATTTAAAAATACTATCCAAAACGATGGCGCTAAGCTGGTATATAAACCAGGGAAAGAAAACTAAGTAGCAGACGCCCTTAGTAGACGAATTACAAATTCAACTGTACCTTCGTACAATAGCCCTCCACTCAATCATTGCAAAATAATTAACGAACCAGTAAATTAATTTAAAACCCGAATAATTCTAAAGAGTTCCTCAGAAGAAAAGGTCACAACTCTCAAGCCTTTTCAAAATCACCCAAATTGGAACATCCAATTCACTACATCAAATAATTCTCCAACAATTGAAAACAATCCTGGACCCAAACATTATAACCCCTATGGAACTATGGAATGCAATACTGAACTATATGAAAATTTCGTACATTTCCGTTTCTCCTGCCTGTTTTGAAAAGGTCTCATTAAGACCTTTCCAATGACACCCTCTCTACTTGACTACCAATGGTGAATTTTTTTTCTGAAAGGTTACGTCCCTACAGGAGGTGCTCCCTTAAACCCTTTCAAAAACTTTGTTTCAAGAAGTCATCATTTCTTACCTTTCCACAAAGTTTCATGGCTGGAGCTTCTATAGTTTCGGAGCAAAACTGCTATGACATACAAACGGACGGCCAGACGGACACAGATCATGAATGCAATAGGGTTTTGTATTTTAGTACAAAACCCTAAAAAATAATAATGTCTAAACAATCTCATCCAAGTAACAGGTCATTTAAATGACCATATAAGCTAAGGTATCCAGACGACAAAACAGTCCATATAGACCAATCAGAATTAAGTGTCACAAGCGTACCATCGATCTACCCTCCGGAAAAATCTGAACACAAGCCAAATAGCGACCATAAATCTTCGGTAGCAGATAGGTAGGCGCCCCGGCTCAGTTGACCGGCCCCTGGGAAAATTCAGAAAGTGTGCAACACAGGGTAAATGAAAGGTGTGGATACTATGTGAATGTACTATGAAGCATATGACACACTCAAAACGCATAAATAGTTGTAATCACCGTTTAGAGGGTCACTCTCACTCAGTGTTGGGTTGAGACAGGTTATAGTAATAAATAGTAGTTTTCAAACGTTGCTGGTTTGCGAACTTTACCAGGATGAAACTTTAACTAACGTTTTGAAATTGACAATTTATAAAAAAAATGCAAGGGTCCATCCATATAAAGATGCAAAATTGTGATGTCCGTAATGCAAAAACCTATAAAAGTAGTCCAAGCGCCCTTCAAAAAATAAGATACTTGAATTTCAGAGTGGTGAGGGGGGAACGCTTCCAGAAAAGAGAAGTCAACCAGTATTACCGGTGTCAAAGATTTCGTTATTTGGCTACAAATTGCGCCATGCACTATCGGTGCGTCAAATGCAAATACGTTCATGCTCCCAATGAGTGCCAATTGGCTCAGATGGAGCCTAAAGAAAAATTATACTACGTTAAATGCTTTGTTCTTGGTCATCCAGCGTCATATTGACGCTCCCGATATCAAGATGCAAAAGTGAAGTTTGTTTGTACAACGTAGTGTCAGTTTTTCGTGTTCTTCCCCTTCCTGTATGCCCCCTGAAGCAAAAAAAAATTTCAGTTTAAGCCCTGTTTTGAAAAGTTCCCATTGAGACCTTTCATTTGATACCCATATCTGCTAACAATACTCAATTTTTTTTCAGGGGCCACTCCCTTAAGCACCTTGTAAAATTTTTTTTGTATTGAAACTTTGAAGAGGAGTTCACATTACACCTACATATAAAATTTTAGGTTTGTAGCTTATACGGTTTACGTGACAAAGTGATGTGATACACAGACCAACTGACAGGCGTGAGTTTAGTAGGGTTTTGTAAAATCATTTTAAAAAACCCCTAAAAATGGATTTGGGAAAGTTTCGAAAGAAGTTTAATTGGGATTACCAGAAGCAATATCCTCCTTCCGATAATGGCAACGCTTGAACAATGGTTCCTAATGATAGGAATCTAACTAACGATGAAATGGATCTCTATTTGTCAAAGTTAGAGAAGCTGCCGTTGGTAACAATTGAGTAAGTAGTTCCCAAGATTAAACATCAAAATAATATGGACGGATATGAAACAACAACTATCGCAAGATTAAAAAGATTGAAAAACTTTCTTCTCATACGCGTCAACAATATTTATGGGCGGTTTTTGGACTTCAACCATCCCTCATTGGCTTTGTTGAAGTTACACCTGAAGAATGTCTGGAACATAGTCCGTTCATACTTTAGAAGTGAGGTCAACTGTTATATTATTATTTTTATAGCCCTAGCCGTAGATATTTTTTCTGTAGGCCAGCACACTTACCTTTATGTTTACCCTACTCGGATTCTTGCACAAACCCAAGTTAAGGATTGGGTATTAAGGATTTCAAACATATTTATTTAAACGTGATTATTATTAAGTTCACAGTTCATTTAGTTACATTTTGACACTTAAGAACTAAGGACCCTGATCTGCAGCAGATGTAAGATTTGGGCTGCGAGGTTGTTGTCACTCTGGTTGCCTGGGATTGTTGCCTCATTGGTCGGGGGCCTCCTGTTTGGCGTGTCGTTGTTGAAACGCCTTCACATTTCCGGTTCTTTTGGTGCCACTGGCACTCCCGCTGCAATTTGTTGACCAGGCACTGGCATTTTTCTCGCTCCGTTGCAGTTGATGCGACCTTGGCAGCCCGTTTTGCTTCACAGGTGCGCTGACGTAACATACCTGTCAGCCACCATGCAATGCCGGTGGTTTGCCTTGTACTACCTTAGTGTCGAGCGGCTCCTTTGGCCAGGCTCAGTATTCAGCAAAACTGATGGGTTTGAGTCCGGCTCGGATATCCGCAGCAATGGCCTTTGCTAAACTCAGTCTTAGCGGGATCTGAGGGTTCTAGGCAAATAGCCAACCAGAGTACTTAGATATGCAGTTGGGGTTCTGGGCCAAAAGGCTAACCAGAAAAGCGTTATGCTTCCTGAGTCAACAGGCTAACCAGGGAGAAGTCAGTAGAAACTGGTTAAGTCACTTAAGCCAACTAGACTTAAGCAGACGCAAGGCCAACTGGTTTCCTCCAGAGGATCCTTGTGGGCAAAGCCATCCAGTAGAAAGGCAAAATGGAATACGTCTAGGCAGTTAAGCCAAGTAGATTTAGCCAGGGGCAAGGCTAACTGGTTTCCTCTAGACAATCCTGTTGGGTAAAGCCAACCAGCAAAAGGTTTAATGAAATATGTCTAGGCACTTAAGCCAATTAGACTTAACCAGGCGCAAGGCTAACTGGTTTCCTCCAGACCATCCTGCTGGGCAAAGCCAATCAGTAGAAAGGTTTAATGAAATTTGTCCAGGCGCTTAAGCCAACTAGACTTCGCCAGGTGTGAGACCAACTCTTTTCTAAAAATCTGTGTGTGCGAAGCCAACCACATCAAAAAACGGTTAGTAGTCACTTCTCTCTTTCTGATCCAACAGGCTAACCAGGAAGAGGTAAACTTTCTGAGCAAATTAGGTTGAACAGAAAGAATGGTTTGTTTGAATTATATTGGACACTATCCCAACCAGTTAACCTGGGCCAAAGGCCAAGCAGCTCTTAAAAGCTCTGTATGGGCGAGGCCAAACACACGAACCAACGATTAGAAGTCGCTTGAATATTTCATGCTGCTTCGCTGTTTTTATGTATTATTTTGCTTACTCAGCTCAATTATCTTTCCCAAAAGCGTGCGAAAGAATTTAATTTTAAAGCCTCTTCGCCGTTGACTGTGACATCTATTCTTGATCTGCATCAACCTTATTTTAATTGTGGTAGGTACCTTGGATATTTACGCAATCTTTCGATATAAGGTTATTGTATTGGAACAGTTTAGAGTTTGTGCGAAGTTGTTGTTTCTACTGTTATAAAAACTTGTACAAGATTGTCGTTTCCACTGTTATATTTTCTTTTCCATTCGAAGAGTTTAGTTGTAGTGGATGAATAGTGTCTACACTTATCACTGTAATATTCGAACAGATTACACTCATAGTGTTTGTAAATTCTTTCTATTCATTAGATAAATTTCTATCATAACACAGCAACAAATGGGCGAAAAACTCAGGGATACTAGCCCAAGTGTCTAACTTATTCCGTAAGAAGTCTCGAGTGAAGGTATCGAATCTTGGATTGGCTAGTGATGAGATAAATCTTCTTGGTAGGGCTGGTATCGAAATTGATAGTACGACTCCGGATTAACTTACCCTGATTAGAATTCATTTTGAGTTGGTTCATCTATCAAACACTGAGAGAGAGAATGAAATATTTTCCGAGGTCATTGAAGCAAAAGTTTCTGACTTCAAATCAAGCGTGAACGGTGAACTACTTTTTCATTTCAATGAAGCATTGACCTCCGACCTCATACCGAGCTTAAATCTTATTGATTACTTTGTCAGTTATGAAGATTTGTGTTTCATATTTGTCAAAATAAGCAACAAGAAATCAATGCGCAGAAGTGCGGAACAATTTTGTTTCGGATAATGCCGTAGGGGGTCAGTCAAGAACTGAAACGTTATTGGAAGGATTTCCACTTTATGGCTTGTGAGGATAGTCCAAAACGGGTTCCACACAAATTCTGTGTTAGATACCTTGATGTTCATCTCGATCAGTATCTGTACTATACTCAACATGTCAAAAACATGCTCAGTAAAGCACATAAAGTGGTTATAAATCTTTGACGACTCTTTCATTTCAGATACATTTGGCCAAAAATCGTCTAATACATTCGAACCCTCGGAAAACTTCAAACGTAGATCTTTTATACTGTTAATGATCTTTGATACTGTTAACGACCGTCTGACAAAAGGAATTACTTAGGAAAGTGAATCACCCCCCTCATTCGTCATAAGCCAACTCAGAGCTGATACTCCCAAAGCAGCCTTCTCAGCCCTCACTCTGAGTTGCTTAGAAAAACTGATCTTTGAGTCAATCAGTAGCCCCAGGAACTTCTCGCTGATTTTGGGTCGATTAGTATGTCTCCGAAACTGATCATCCTTACACTAGGGCTTCTCTTTTTGTCAAAATTACCACTTTCGTTTTCTCCAGTGCTAAACTGCACCCGTCTCTCACTCAGCGCATTAGCGTACCTAACATACATGGCGCTTGATCAACGGTACGTCCCGTGACCAGAGCTATAACACTCATCTGGCATCTTCAGTCTCTGTAGCCCGTCGGAAGACACATTCCACAGGTTTGAAACAAGGATAGACCCTTCCGTAACACCCGATATAACTTCTATCCTTCGTTAGATATTGGGACACTTAGAAAGGGTTTTCTATCGTATCCAGAATATTCAGCCATGTAGTGGAGTTCAAGGCATTTCTAACGTCAAGTCTCACCAACAAGCTGAACCATCGCTTGGTGCGGCTATATACCTCTACCTTTTGGTCCGCGCTCACTACCTCTGTAATCGCACAAATGGTGGGACATCTTGCTCTAAAACTGTACTGCCAAGGAGATAGGTCCCCAGTAGCACCAATTGCGTCAGTGAATCTTCGCTTGATGAGTTTTTTCAGCACTTATCCAGTAGTGTGTAGCATGCATAACGGGCGGTATGCAGACGGCAACCCGGGCATTCCCTGGTTGCTGATCAGCACGAGCCTTGCCATCTTCCATTGTACTGCAAAAACACCATCCCGTATACAAGTGTTGAATGCATTGCTATTCAGCACATCAGGACAATGGTGAAAGACAAGTTGCAATACCTCAATTGGAACACTATCTGGATCTGGAGCCTTTCTTGCTTGCAATGATAAGACTGCCTCTTCCAGTTGCGGCTGTGTGAAGAATGGACTTTTATTGCTGTTTCCCCATAGACAACGACAACATGGGCAGAATGAGAAGGAAAGAATACCCTTACTATATCAGCCATCTTTTCCACATCATTTATGCAAAACGTCCGTAGGGTTCTAAGCTTCCGCATAACTGGCTTGTACCCAAGGCCCTACGTATCCTTGTTCATATTGTCCACTAGATTGTGCTAGCAGCGAGCTTTCTGTTGTGAATCAATTTACAAAGGCATTTTCTAGCCAACTTATATGCTGCTACCCGATTGTATGCCTGGTGACGGCTCCGTACCCGTTGAGCCTCTCGTTGAAGCTTGTGACACTCTCTTCGCTTTTCAGCAATTTTATTCAACCACCAGTTTACTGGATGATTGCCGTATCAGATGTTTCGACAGGTCATTGAACCGTTACAAGCAGTCGTGATGATGCTCATATGTTAGTTGATTTAACCACGTCTTAAGCTGTCAGTTCTTCTGTCCCTTGCAAATCAACCTGCAGCAGCTCACCTGCTGTGAGCACTCGATGAACTTCTCAAGATCCATCGTTCCTCTGACAGCATCCCTGATCTCAAGCAGAATGTACTGACGATCACTGGCTGAATAGTCCTCTAATTCTTTCTAGTTGTGTTTCCTCAGAACTAAGGACTCGGAGGTGAATATCACGTCCATTATGGTTCCTTTACAGCCAATACGGTGGAAAGTTGGCATTTTTCTGGTGTTTAATACAACAAGCGTCATCTTGGCCACCATTTCTAGGATTCGTTTTCCCCATAAATCTGTTTGAAGCATTCCCCATCCGATTGCTTGAGCGTTGAAGTCCCTACGCACCCAAGAACGTGGTCCTTGAGCATTGAACCCATATAGTACCATCCCCCTATCCACAGTTCTCCGCCTGGAAATCACTGTTCTGGAAACACACAGCGGCAGCATCAGTTTTATCAAGATACCATGATACAAAACTTTTACCATTGTGTTGCTCACTCAGCAACATAAAGTCAGTTTTCATGTCCCTCACAAACTGCTCAAGCAGGTTTTGGGCGGTTGAACTATGGTGTCGGTTTAGTTGCTGGATGTGGGCCATCAAAGTTCTGATTTTTCTTGGCTAGGGCTTTCTGAAAAATCTGACGTTTTCCTGATCCCAAGAAGTGCCCAAGATTCGGTTCGGACTAGCATCCTTGCAAAGAATACAGTGTGCCACCTTCGTACACTCTTTTCTTTCATATCGCATTTCACCACATTTGCAACATGTGAAACTCCTATCGGGTCTTTAGCATACTTGTATGGTGTGATCGTAGCCGAGGTATTTGGAGCATTGAAGATGTGCTGCTCTTCAGCGCACCCTGCGGACAACCCACCCTGTTCATACTTTGCGCTTATTCAGGAAACGTACAGCGTTCTGTTTTGGTTCATTAAGTGATGGCCATGCATTGTCCCCTGTAGTTTTCTGGTATCAGGTTTGCTTTGGTCTTGCGCACGCAAGAAAATTCCCCTTTGTCTCTTATTTCGATCCTTGCCATTGGCTCAAGTGAGGCTATTGTTGTACTTTTGCCGAGGACTTTCTTTACTGTACTGCAGAATGCTTCTTTATTGTCGGCCTAGGCTCCGAATTCAACCAATGTTTGGCTCAACTGCCTTGTTTCTTCTGCTTTAATGGCAGTGTTGGTGTCTGCGGGCCTTACATTTCACCTGATATCCCGCAGCACTTGTGCGTAGCATTGGCTATTTTGGATTTTTATGAGCAATGCCTGCTGCCGGGGATTTTCTTTCACCTGTTTCGCATCAGGTCTTTTTTTCCTGTTGAGCGTCCATATGAACTTTATTCTTTGGCACTTTTTGAAAGAGTTTCTTTGCGGTTTTCTACGCTCCTTTTGTCAGCAATATCTGGAACCCCCCATCCAGCATTCCACCCTATCGAATGCCTTTTCCTTCTTTCTTTTATTCGAATCTCCTTCAATTCGACTAGCAGTTACCTTTGAATTCTCGATGTTCGTTATATTTTTCTCCACTGCTTAAACGTCTGGTGCGTCCTGCAGAGTTTCCCACTCTTCCTTTTTAAGACGTTCTGGCGTTCACATAATTTTTTTTGCTGCGCCCGAAATGCCGCAGGAATCTCAGTCTGAACAAGCCTGTCTGTTAATCTCCGTTTTTCACCCATCTTCTGTCATTGCATTCATCGTTGTTTTTGTCATCGTTAGTACCACTCCCGATGTGCTGTAAATATCGTGGCTGCAGCCGTTGGTTGCATTGTTGTTATTGTTGCTTCCTTTTTTTGAATTTTTTGATCTTTTTTTACGGTTTTTAGTTGCTCCAGTTTTATTGTGTCTCCCCTTGAAGGCACTCCCTCTGTTCGTGTGTGTAGTCACCTTTATCCGATGGTTATCTTTGCAGAGCAGGGAGGCTATGAGAGGGTTGGCATAAGCCCTTATGGGGACAAGTGCCCAGAGCCAGAGCAATGCTAATCGGGAGTCCGCCTCAACCGGACCTACGCCAACAATCCAATGATGCGAACTTCGAACATTCTCCGAGGCCTGCCAATGTTTTACCGGGACGGAGATGGTGTGGTAGTTTAATTGGAGCCATTCACGCACGAGTATCGTTTTGGCGCTACCCTGCAAAGCAACTATGTCCAAAGCATCATATCCGCCAGCTTAAAGCATCAATGCTAGTTCGTTGTCCAAAGCGTGGTCCAGATTCAGTTAGGGTCGTTATTTGTAATCCCAAGAGGAATTTCACAGTGACCTACATATCCTCGAGTCCATGGGGGCGGCACTCTCCAAAGAATGCTAGCCTCCAAGAGTACTCCTATCGACCGGCATTCCCTATTATAATTTTGGCGATTATTGAATGGTGTGTCGTCATCTTATTCATATAATCAGTGAGATCTATACTTAGAAATGTGTGTAGTGATTTATTTGCTTGAATCAAGTTGTTTAACATTAGTCCTTATTTTATTTCCACTTACTACTACTAAGAATATTGCATTTCATCAACAAGTCAAGCACAACAAGATTATTCAATAATTCTTTCTTGTGCAAACGTTAGTTCTAATTTTAACAAAGTTCTTTAATTTACACTTAAAGTTAGCATTACTTCTTGGACTTCTTGGACATTTTGTTATTATTTTTATATATTTAGTTGGACTCGTGGAAATTTTGTTGCTCTTAAAGAAATTAAATACGTTTTTAGGGTTTTGTAAAATAATTTTACAAAACCCTAATAAAATCGCGACCTGTCTATCCGTCTGTCCGTCCGTCCGTCTGTCCGTCCGTGTGTCACAGCACATCAAACACAGCACATCAAACATCAAATTTTGTATGCAGGTGTAAAGTGGTGCTCTCTTCAAAGTTAAACTACAAAAAATTTTATAAGGTATTTAAGGGGGGTCTCCCCATATAGGGTAGTGGCCCACGAAAAAAAAAAATTGTCATCACAGGTAGCCGATATGGGTATCAAATGAAAGGTCTTGATGGGAGAATTTCAAAACAGGTCTTTGTTTGATACTTTTTGCTTCGGGGGACGCGCAGGGAGGGGAAATACACGAAAAATTTGGGTCCCCCCCAACCTCGCGATTGGATCCGAAATATCTGAAAAAGATTATGGTGGTATATGTTTATGAGTACAGCCACAACAAATACCTTACAAGTCGAAATTCACCCAACTTTGTTAATAATAGTATGATATTCAAATTTTACATTTTTACCAATAAAATCGCATCGGTACCCTTAAACTAAACGAAATTCGGTGTTTACGTAATCCTACTAAGGGTTTTTAAATTTTGTAAGTTTGATGAAAATCAAATGATATACACGGAAGTTATAGTCGTTTGAAATTTCTCCAATTACAATAACAATAACACATGATTTTGGTATTTTATGGACTTTCCATCGAATCAATCAGTGCAGTTTTGACTAGATCTTTATGAAATTTTCCAATAAAGTCAATAACATTAATATTTTTGAGAGTTCATGATTTGAGTGATTTTTTTCGGATTCGACAAAATGGCGACCGTTGAAAGTAGGAAAACAATAGATTTTATTTTGAACGTGCACATCTCTTTGACATATTTATTGACGTTATTCATTGCTGGTGACTGCATTTCTGAGAAGTTGGGTGCAAAACCCTTCTGACATGAGCGTAGGTCTGTCTACTCAACTTGTTTAATAAATAATCACCCACCCCAGGAAGCTTTTAAAATCGTCTGGGGGGGAATTTCCCCACAATAATGTAACTTTGAGAATACTTTTCGATGCCAATATGTCTTCTGGTAGTGATTTCTAGAAACAAAAACAATTGCGGTACTTTGAAAACAAACAAGGCTGTATAGGCAGTGAAGAAAATGCAACCTTCTTACTTCATTAATGAAATACTTTAATGAAATCTTTTTATTTCTGCTCAAAATTTGATTACTTGAACTCTGCAGTATGCCATCAAGAAAGATCTGTATCTCCTTGAAAGTTGATAGAGTCCGTCGAGCTTTTTAGATGTTGGATCTCCAACCAAACCACCCTAATCACTATTATATAGGGTTATCCATTTTACGCTTGGGAAAGTAAAGCTAAAGAAAACACATAAAATATTCAAATGGAATCAAAATTTTTTATTCAATATATAGACTAAGCCTTGCCATTGTACGCGAAACAACATTATTCAAATGTTTTCCACGGGACCTCTTACAGGTCTCAATCCTTTTGAGGTAATTTTCAATGACTTTTCGGCACATTTCCGGCAATACATCGGCCATAACTTGAAGAATATTGGTTTTCAATTGCTCAAGATATTGAGGATTGTTTGCGTAAACACGATCTTTCACAAAGCCCCATAAAAAGAAATCCAAAGGTGTTAGGTCGTAGGATCTTGCGGGTTAATTGATATCACTCAGTCTCGAAATTACGCGTCCTGGAAATTTCTCTTGCAAAAGTGCTCGATCAGCCTGTGTTGTGTGGCCTATGGCTCCATCCTGTTAGAACCACTTGTTCTCCAGATCATAATCTTTCATTTTTCTCCAAAAATAATCGGTTAACATTCGTCCATAGCGGTCAGAATTGACTGTAATGGCTCTTCCCTGATCGTTTTCAAAAAAAATACGGGCCTATAACACCACCAGACCATAATGCACACCAAACTGTCACTTTTTCCAGATGCAAAGGCCTTTCTGCAACCACCTGAGGATTTTGAGAGCCCCATATGCGGCAATTCTGTTTATTTACGTAACGACTGAGCGAAAAATGTGCCTCATCACTGAAGAAAATTTTGTTCGGAAAATTGTTATTAATGGCTTGTTGTTCAATCACCCAATTCGCATACATACTGCGTTGTGTATGGTCTTGAGGCTCAAGTTCTGGAGTGAGTTGGATTTTGTATGGATGTAGATGCAAATCCAAAGGCAAAATCCGCCACAATGGGCCGTAAGATAAGCCCAAATGTTGAGCATGTCGAGGAATCGACTCGGGTCTTCCTCCACACTTTGAGCAACGACAGCGATATTTTCAGCAGAACGAATGTTGCGATGATGCACAGGCCTTGCAATATCTATAACTAATCCAGTCTCTTCAAATTTTCTCATTGTGCTCGAAATTGTTTGCTGTGTAGGTCGATTATGTTGACCGTAATCGGCTCATAAAGCCCTAAATGTTGGTACAGCAGAATCACCATTTTTATAATAAAATTTAATAATTTTAACGCATTTTTCGACTGTTAAACGATCCATATTTCTAAATGGCAACCCTTCAACTAAAAAAAACACGCTTTGGATGACATTTAGTTTTGACAGATGTCAAATGGCAGGGTTATACTTTCCTACCACGAAATGGATAACCCTTTATATTCACTTTCATCTCAGTATCGTAATCATGTATAAAACTTACATCTTCAAGCATCTTAAATCAGAAAAAGTCAACGACAATGTTTCAAGTCTATTCCGTCCAAAAATAATTTGATTAATATGTGAGTCAAATTCTTAAGTAGACTCAGAAACAAATAACCGAAACGTAGATATATAATCTTTATTTTTTTCTTGAGAAGCTGTCGGGCCTTGCTTTCTGGTAAGAGTAGACATTTTTTGACTCCTTTGAGTCATCTTCAGTGTCTGTGACTCAAAGGAATCGAAACACGTCTGCTCACACAATGAAACAAGGCCCAACGGCTTTTCTAGAAAAAAAGAATTGGTCTGCGACTATCAAATAAATAAAATAATCAACTAAAGTTATATAATTTTATTATTTGACTAAACTTTCATCAAATTAATATAAATTCATCTTTAATTTCCCTTGCCTTCTAATATTGCAACAAAAACAAAAAAATTGGATTTCATTTATAAATTTGTAGTTCTAATTTACTCTAAAATGCCAAATAAGGTGTTTTTCCTTTGACGAATTTCGCAACTAAATTTCGCCTTTGTTCAAATCATTCACTCATTCATTTTCTCTCGCCAAGGATTTAAACGACTCTAAGCGAGATGTGAATCAATTAACAGTTCTATACGAAATGAATTACTGAACTTCCTTCTTCATGCACAGACAGCTAAAGCTTTTCACAAAATCCAACTCACCTGACAAAGGCATATCCTTTATCCTTGAATACTCTAATCTCCTGAATTGTTCCAAATGGTGAAAAGGTCTTTTGCAAAATCTCGTCCGTTAATGTTCCCGAAAGCGCTCCATTTATGCCGCCACAATACACCGTGCAATTAGTTGGACTGCTTTGGTTGTACACTTCGTCAAATGTCAGAGGCTTCGAATTTACTGGAAAAGTTAAAATGTAAAAAAGAAAATTAAGCTTATGTACCAACTCTGGTTGTTCTGTAGACGAAAATCGTTTAGTCGAAAATGGATTTCATTACTTCAAATCACGACAAAAGGGTTCTCGGGAATATCCCTGGAGAGAGAGAGGGAATGAGGAAGAGGGCAATACAGAGTTTAGCGTTCTATGGTAACCACAAACTAGTTTGAAACGATACAATCAGCATTACAGCTAAAAGGATGCACATTTGTGTTAATTTCGTGTCACAAAAAGCGAAAATCCAAATGGTAATTTCCCTAATAGGTTGGAAATGAACAACTTTAAAAATGTGGTTTTGTCTCTGCTTGAACTTTGGCCATGGTCATTCGTGTCCTTGTTGTTGTTATCATTGCTAAAGGATGGAAAATTGGTTGGTCTATTTAAATGCGTCCAACTGTAAAAGTCAATGATTGTTACCTAATTTACGGGAAATTTACGGAAAATTATTGAAATGGATTGCTTTGATTCAAAAGTTTGAAGCCAATTATTCATTTTGAAAGGCAGATGAAAAGGGTTTTCTTGAAAAATAATATTTAATACTGATAAATTGATGAGGAAGCAATTAGGCTAATTATTCATTGTTATCTGGGGGTTTTTAGTCCAAGTTTGTTTTACTCGAGAAATTTGAAAAACTTTGAGCTTTGGAGCAGGTAAAATAATTGAAGTATATATAGGCCTTCACATCCTTAAAAAATTTTTAGAATAAAGACATGCACATTGTAAATATATAAATCAGAAAGGATGAAATAAATTTAATGAAAGTGGTGCCATATTAGTTTCCTCCAATACATTCCTGGTAGTTTTTAGATCGGTTATTTATCATAATAAAACGGGAGAATCATGTCGTACACCGCTTTTACGAAAATCAATTTTTCTGCTTTTGCAGCCATTGCTGTCAACATTAAGTAAATCACTAAGATGGATTTGTATAGTAATGTGTCTTGTGTATCAATAGGTAGCTTCAATATGACGTACTCCAGAGCCAAATTGAATTGCAATGGGGCCAGCTCATCTCCCTGCTTTAGTCCAATATTTGTGTCAAAGGCATTGGTGAGTTGATTATTGATATGGACATGGGAGGTCGTCGACGTTACTGTGATTTTGGTCAGACGGACTAATTTGGCTGGGATGCCAAAGCAAAGCATTATTTGGTACAGTACGTTACGATCAATACTGTTGTATGCTAGCTTCAAGTCAACGAAAATTTGGTGCACGTCTATGTTGAACTCCCAGCATTTTTCAAGTACTTGCTTGACTGTGAACAATTAGTCTATTGTCGGTCTACCTGCTCTAAAACCATACTCTCCGATAATACTTTAATAATTTTATTTTCTAAGATTGTTGAAAATATTTCGTACGCTGTACAAAGTTGTGATACGCCTGTATAATTTTCACACTATAACTTGGCACCTTTTTTGTGAATAGGGAATATAATTGCTTGCTCCACTCTTTCTTGTTGCTAAATATGCTGGATGACTTTATGAATAGCATAATGAACACTGCTGCCACCAAATTGGATGAACTCGCTTTATTATTCTTTTGGGCTTTGATGTTAGAGAAAACTTCATCCAGAGTTTATGGGGCTAATGGAATCTTTCTGCAGACCCCTATAGGCTCCAATATTTTGGAACTGTGCGGAAGATTAAGGAGCTTCTTGAAATATGATGCCCATCTTTCCTTAATCTTGGTTTCATCAGCGATGATATTGCCATTGTCATCACGACAAAGCGTGATTTTGGGCTGATAACCTCGTTTCACTGCTTTTGACTACTTGGTATGCTTGTCTTGTGTTGTTGCTTGCTAAACTTACATCTATACTTCTCAATTTGTCATAATAGAATTTTCTTTTCCTGATTCTAATTACCCTTTTTAGGGTTTTGTAAAATAATTTTACAAAACCCTTCTAAAATCGCGTCCTGTCTGTCCGTCTGTCCGTCTGTCTGTCCGTCCGTCCGTCCGTCCGCCCGTCCGTCCGTCCGTCCGTCCGTCCGTGTGTCACAGCAGTTTTTCTCGGAAACTACTTAAGCTAGAAGCATCAAATTTTGTACATAGGTGTAAAGTGGTGATCTCTTCAAAGTTCAACTACTAAAAAATTTTATAAGGTATTTAAGGGGGGTCTCCCCATGTAGGGGAGTGACCCCCCGAAAAAAAAATTTCATTGAAGGTAGCCGATATGGGTATCAAATGAAAGGTCTTGGTGAGAACTTTTCAAAACAGGTCTTAGTTTGGCAAAGTTTGCTTCAAGGGGCGCACAGGGAGGGGAAATACACGAAAAATTTGTGTCCCCCCCCCCCTCGCGATTGGACACCTGTGATCCGAAAAATCTGAAAAAAATCAGGAATGTAGGCCTTGATGAGTACAACAACAACAAATACGTGAGAAGTCGCAATTCACTCAACTTTGTTAGTAATAGTATGATTTATCGATTTTATGTTTTCTTGAATAAAATCTTGACGGTACCCTTAAATTCAATAAAATTCAGTACACAGATGTCTATTTATAAGATTGATTGACCCTGCAAGTTTCATAAAGATTGCATCATATTTAGCGAAGTTATAGCGGTTTGAATTTTCCTGTATTACTATGGAACAATATGCGCTGCATGTATTACTATGGCAACATATGGCTATGGAACAATATGCGCTTTTTACCGACTCAGACACTACAGTTTTGCTAGGATTTGCATGAAAATTTCAGGAATGATAGGTGTCATGAATAACTTTGAGAATCAGTTCAGCTAGTGGTATAAGTAATCGTAAAACAAAATAGTGGCTGTTTTAAATGCGAAGATTGAATAACTTTGAGTTATTTTTTCCCAACTTCAACGTTTAAGGCGCATGCTTTGAACACTTGATTCAATTTAATGAATGACTGAAGCTGAGTACCTGCAATTAATACTCATAAGTGAAACAAGTCAAGGAGGCGGGAGGGAGCTTCTAACAAAAGGGTTTTGTAACAACTCTAGTATTCGAAAAAATAGGCTATTAATCGATGATAACAGTACAGAAGAGTGGCCCCTGAAAAAAAATTCATCAAACATAGCCGATATGAGTATGAAATGATAGCTTTCATGGGAGCTTTTCAAAACAGTTCTTAAACTGTCAGTTTTTGCTTCAGTGGGGGCACAGGGGGGAAATACATGAAAAATGTATTTCCTCCGTCGCCAATGGACATCTGAAATAATTATCAAGGGAGATATTTATGAGTAGAACAATAACAAAAACCTCAGAAGTCGAAATTTTTTCAACTTTGTTAATAATAGTATGGTCTTCGAATTTCATAGTTTCTCTAATAAAATCGTCATTGATATACTTCTTGACTTTATTCAATCTGGTGACTGCATTTTGAAAATTGAATACAAAACCCTTCTGACATGAGCGTAGGTCTGTTTACCCAACTTGTTTTAACTCTTCTGAGATTTTTAAAGTGTTCTCTCTTCGTCCTGGTTTCCTACCAACGTAATCTTTGTGCGCCTGGTTCTTTTTGTTTAACGCATTCTGTTACTCATCATAGAAGCAATCATTACTCTTGCTCCAGGCTTGGTGTCCAATTGTCTGTTCTACCATGGTCTTAATAGTCGCTTTCACTTGCATCCAGAGCTCATTGCTTTTCTTTAACGATGCGTCTGATAAGATGGGAGCCAGCTGGTTATTGAGGTGAAATTTTTGGCCACCGATGCCGTTTGGAGCCTTTCTATGTCAAATTTTTGTATCGGGCTGGTCTTTGCCGAATGTGCATTTGTCATACAACGTCACACATAGGTCAATTTTGTGGTTCTATGCGGTCAAAATTATTTGATTACTGAAACTTATTGGGAATGTGTTGATTAATGAAAAAAAAACATATTTTTGAAATAACAGTAAGTTTATTGAGAAAATATTGGAAAATTATGAGTTACATTATGGTATTTTTTGAGTATTATCAGCTTGATTCTTCGCTATCTGATTCCAGTGTAGTATGAGTATCTTCTAAGCTTAGTCTACTAGGGAGGAGCATATTTATTGTTTCTGGACAAAATGCTTTGGATATTTTCTTGTTTCTCCGTTTATTGACTGAAATACTGCTGACGAATGGATCAGAGCTCAGCAACAATCTCTGATATATATCTCTATTACTCTCTTCGCGAGCAAATTTCCGAGAATAATTTTCTCGGTACGTACGGAAATGCCTGTTGCGGGCCTCCTGTGCTTCTTCCGACAGCTGCCCTATTGGCAATATTGGTTTTGTTATAAAAGCAGCTCCATGAATTAAAATTTTGTGCATCGTTGGTGTCATGGGGTGCCATGGGTAGAGTTGCACATATAATTTGGCTGTTTCTAATGCGTACTCGTCATATTTTTTTGGATCTATTTCGTAGCCACTAGATATTCTTTCCAATATTACTTTCAACCTGTATATCAGCTGATAATCAACACCTGTAATTTCAGCAGCCAGTTAGGGGTTTTCAAAAAATCTTCGGCTCATATTGCCATCATTAGTATTGCCGTAATTACTTTTAGGCATGTCTATTAGTAGGCCCGTTTCTTCTCTAAATCTTTCCTGTATTTTCTGTTTGGCTTGTTTTTCTAATTCTATTTCCTCTTTTGTTCTTGGTGTTCTATATTTCTGTACTGGCAACTTATACGAGTACGCTAAATTTATAATGCTCTCAAACAAACGAATTCTTGCATGTAAAACAGAAAGTCCAAATTCTACAGCCAAAGAATTTAGTTCATGTTTTTTGCTTAGATCGTTAAAATCCTTTGATGTTGCTTGACAAACATAGCATCGACTAGTTGATTTTGTATTGGTTGCTGCATTGCAAATCTTACCGTCAATCATAGTCAGTTTAAAAATATGATGAAAAATGTATTTTCTGTCGTTTATATCGATTTCGGTTGGAATTAAAGAGTTTGTTGATTCTTGAACGTAATTTATTTCCTCCATAGAGACGTCCGTACTTTCTTTAACAAAATGAAATCTTATTGGTCGGCAATATCTGGGAGATGATGGGACAGGGTTTTGCCAAATCACTTTCTGCCCATCCTTTCCGCAAACTATTTGAAGTGGAACAGAAGAGCTTAGAAATATTGGCATCCGAATCATCGATATTTTCAAACTTTTGCTTGTATCTTGACTGCTGAGAGCCATCACATCCCCATTTGCATATTATTTTCAGAGATTTGCTTTCACTCTCACTTAGTGTTAACAATACGTCTTCTAAGTACAAGCATAATCGAGAAATTGTTACATCAATTATGCTTTGTACAGAAGTTTCAACGTATGTACTAGTGACATGTACTTCAGGTGGATAGCACTCTTTTTTTGCAGCTAGTAACCGATCGTAGCAGGGATAAAGTGATTTGTTTGTATTGCGAATGATTTCATATTGACTTTTTGTCAAATTGGCTTCAACAAACATTGCTAGTGCTTCCAGTGGTGTCAGCTTTGTTACATTTTCTGCCGTCAGCGATGAAATATACGCCTTTTTGTATTTCCCAGCTCGTGTAGCTGAATCAGATATATGTTTAAGAACTTTTGAGGCATCTTGTAGTCCTTTTGCTCTTAGAGTTGATTGCGCAACATGGATAATAACCTCACTGTCTAGACTCGAGCGAGCTTGTTCGGTTTTTCAACGCTTGCTTCGTTCACTTGATTCCTCGAAAGATTTTGAAGGACGTCCTGGACGAAGTGGTGATTGTATTGTTCCTTCTAGCCAAGATCGGTTGGATTTCAAAAAAATATCTTCTTTTCTTTGTGCTTTTGACCACTTTTTCTTCATTGCAACTTTGAAATTTGCGAAATTTTTTTTCAGACTTCTGATATTTTCTTCCGAGTGACCATAACCAGATAATAAATAATTTTCCAAATAGTCCAACTTATCATCCGAATTCGCCAAATGTTGACCTTGTATTTTATTATACAGATACTGCCGCGTAACGTTTTTCGTTCCCGATGAACCAGGATAACCTATAACCAAAATAAAAAAACTTTACATGAATATATAACGTATGTCAGTTTTGTGACTGGGTGTAAAATACACCCTATATTTTCTAAATCCGCACCTACCCGCAGCCGATTTATACGAAAATAATATGCTGACAAGCTCATGCAACACGTAAACAAAACAAAGTTAGGCGATCGGAGGCGATAATATAAAAAATATCCTTTTGAATACAAAAAAAAACGTTAAAAATTTTCTAGCTTGACGCTTCAAGTTTGACTGCTTTAAATCGAACAATTTTATAGTTGAGAATAGATCAAAACTAAGATTTTATCCTGGTATTTACCTAACATATTAGTGTTCATCACTTTCACTTCGATAAATAATTTCAATATCACAAATATTCACTTTGAAAAGGTTTAGTGCACAAAAGCGAATAGAGACGTTCACGTGCGTAGCAACAGACAATGAAGTTCCGACTACCTACGCACGGGCCCTCATTGAAGGATCAATGTTTGATGGCCAGTTTATTGTTTGACAGATTGTTATTGAACGGTGAGGGGATTTTCGTAGTGGTTTTGTTTACTTTAGGTATTTCACTTATGGCCGTATAAATCTTGAAAATCGACCACTATGCGTCGATAGTTAATTTGATCAAGTCATGATCTGAGTTACAATTGGCTCCTTGGTATGTGCGGACGTCAAGTATGATCGAGGCCGAACGTTGTTTGATCAGAACATAATTGATCTGGTTTTGTGTCTTGCCATCCGGTGGTACCCAGAATTTCTGCTACATGCAAACTCAATCAAGCGCTGGCTGTTGTCATTTGTTACATCGTGGAGGAGATATCCTCCAGTCATTCCCCGATGAAATAGCTTATTGCCAACCTTAGCGTTGAAATCATCCAAAATTATTTTTGTGTCGTTTGTACGCAATGAGTCGACTAGTCTTTCCAGGTGATCGTAGAACGTCTCCTTCTTTTTTCGTCCTTTTTTCAGTTGGGACGTGAACATTAAACTTCCAGATTTTGAAGGATTTTGCTTTCGCATGGATTGCACACACTGTTCGTTTATTGCCCTGCAATTAATAACGTACGATTTGTGCTCCTTATCCACAATGAAGTTCACTCCGAATTCTCGATTTCCAGTAGGCTTCCCACTTTTGAATATTGTGCACGGTCTCATCTCTTGAATGGCGTTTCCAGTCCAGTTTGATTTCTGGATTGCCAGTATTTTTAATTTATACTGAGTGGTCTGTTGTAAAAGGTCCTTAACAGCACCAGGGTAATTAAGTGATCTGACATTCCAGGATCCAATTCCATAGTCCTTTTTCAGTTGGCGAGGTCTTTGCCATGAGTTCAATCCATTATGAGGCCCATCTGTAGGTTTCGAAACATTTTAAGATTTTTCAGAGATGAGCAGTTAGCTCGTCGCCCAACCCACATTTCGGTGGCATGGTTATTATGTCTCCTGCTACTGCAACTTTTACCGATAAGTTTCCTTCACGTACGCTTGCTACCCACAACAAGATTTACGATGGTCTGCCGTTCGAAGTAGGATGGTTCTCCATGTGCCATTGATATTCCTTTTGCTGGCAGGTTCACACAACAAACTCAGTCCAGAACGCTTCAGAAAAAACTAACAGCCAACAATAAAATAAACTTTGTTCCCACAATGGATCTTTCAATTAGTTTGAAGGTCCCTTTTTTGAGTAGTTGTTCTTCTACCAGTTCAAAAATGTCCATAAGGAAGGCTTTTGCAGGAGAGTTGCGCCACTCGCCCAATTTCTCGGACACTCCGCTAGCACTGGGTGACGAGGCACAACTTCCGGCAATAGTAGTTTTAGGTCGAGTAGTTAGGTGAAGGCACCTTTTCCTGACACCAAACATTTATTAACTAGCAAACCTTTTTGTGCTTTCTAAGATATGTGGATGTAGCTAACTAGGGGTATAGGACGTAAGACCCACAATGGACTTTTTTAAGTGTTTTTTTTTATTCTAGAAGAAAGTTTTAAACTATAAATTTAATTTTTTTTTCTTTGACGTTAAAAGTATATATTCTGAATTTAAACGGTAAAACTATGCATCTACTCCAACATAAAGTTGATCTTCGTGTAAGAGTGCGGGCCGGATGGTGAGACGTCAAACCGAACACAGCACAAGCAAAAACACTAAGGTGTCAAAAATCAAAGTAAAAAAGATAATAAAATACAAGTTTATCGGAACAAAAGAAATCAAGCCCGGAAAACTGGCAACAGCAAAGTTACAAAGCGAGTCCCCAACTATTCGAAGATGGTCCGATGCGGGCAATGACGAGAAGGCGTTACCACCAAAAACGAAAGTGGCCAAGAAAGAAATACTACCGTCAGCAACAATGGAAGTAGAGCAAGCTGCAACAAAGGTTTTAAACAGGTAATTATCGACTTGATCAACAGAATCGGAAGGATTAAGAACGGTTCAAGGTAAATTGGCAATTAAAAGGAAGTTACTCATTCTTATCCAAGCTCCAACCCCCAATAATCCAAACCCATACGCGCCTCTTTTGGGAGAAGAAAACATAACCTCCAAGCAAAACACGTGTGCCCATGAAAAGAAAAAATCATTTTGTCCCCTTATATTCGGAGAAGGAATCACAGCAATGACAGCTAAAAAATCATAGAAAAGAGCCCCACAACGAAGTATAGAACTACTTGCATGAGCGCGAGCAAATTAAAAATTACAGTTGACGGAGTTGCCATCCATGATGAATTCGTGGATTTGATCCGCAGATCTAAAGCGGAAGGCTACTCCTTCACACCAACGAAACACAAAAAATATACAGTAATACTCAGAGGTGCATATTCGGCATTCGGAGCTACACAGGTTAGAGAAGACATCAAAATGCAATGTCCGGACGGTAAAATAAGCAATGTGTCACCCCTAACCGCTGGGATGCTCCAGGAAGGGGGGTTTGCGGTCTTGGATTTGCTCGCCGCAGACAGGCGTGGGCGCAAACTCACTGTTTTGGCCTAGGCCCCACACTTCACCGTCCAGTGAGTAAGGTGGTTTGCCGAAGCTCGTCAAATGAACACAACTTGCACCAAAACGAATATTCACTACTCGGGGGGTCCCTATCTCCTCCAGCCAACTCGACACTACTCAAACACCACCAAAAATTTAAAAAAAATGACTATTTTGACGGACTCCCGCACGCGGTATTACCCCGAACCAACCGTTACACTTTCTGTAAAGAAGAGTGTCTGAAATTTTTCATGCGAATTCAGCGTGGAAGAAACGAAGAAAATACCACTTTCTTTGATATTTAGTAAAGCAAATAAATTTTATCAATGAAATAATATTTCTTTTTTTTAACAAAAACAACCCTTACTTTTACTTTTGACTAACGTATCTACGAAGGAGGCCTCCTGGTAGGATTCCCATCGTCGACTGCGCGGCAAAAAAGTTCCTGCGCTGTAATGGCCAATTGATGGGAGATATCCTCCTCCCTTCGTATTCCTTTCCTTTGTTTCCTCCTTTTTTTCCCTCTTCCGATTTCTTCTAAACTTCCGCTTTCCGATTACTTTTAAGCTTTTCTACCGATTACTTTTAACGTCCAATTTTGTTTTAAACATTTTTCTTTCTGCCTCCTCACTCCACGTGCTGATCACCGAAAAAGAGGGCTTTTCTTTTGTCTCTCTCCCTTTTATCAGCTCGTTCCCAACGGAGCAACGGTAATTTCGGAGTGAACCTTATATTGCTCCTTTTCTTGCCGAAATTGTAACCTGGTTCGTGCGATTGGGCAATTCCATCGCGATTTTCACCACACTTCAACTGGTGCTTCCGGGATTCGGAGTGGTAGATATTGTTTTCAGAATTGTCACTGTGACGAACATTTGACGTTTTCCAAGTGTAGACATAATGTTGTTTTGTTTATGCTGGTTGCGGTGTGGTTGCTGGCGGATACTCGGATTTTGGATGGATCACTGAGGATTATCGGATAAGTAGCACTTTTATATTTTATCCCTTGCACAAGACACTTTATGTTCCTTTTTTCCTTCTTTTCCAGGTATCCAGATTTCCTGGTGAATGTAAGTTTCGATATTCAGTGGCGTTGTTAGATCCGTTGTAGTCTGGTGGGTGCTGCGTCTTTTGGGGCTGGATATCTTAGGCATCGTTTATTTCATCCATCAAAAGTTTTATTAACTGACGAAATTGCTTACTGATGGCAGGAGCGAGGATTGAAGGTTTAGTTATTGTGGCACAAAAGAAATCAACTGGAACTGTTGCTGGTAGTGATGGTAATTTGATGTTTCTATGTTCGAACAGCCAATATGCAAGTCCTTTGTTGGCTGAATCAATATATCATCACAGTCTCGGGCAAGTTGCCACTCATAGCGTCCTTTCGATGTTTCATACATTCGAAGCACTCTGGATCATGGTCATCTTCATTTTCTTGATCATCTCCGTCCTCGAACTTTTATACTGGTAGCGTCTCAGAAACAACAAAAGTTGATTGTACAGCAATACATCGGTTGCAATCAATCAATTTATTTTTTTGCAAATATTGCAGCGCATCATCCAACCCTTGTTGGCACATTTTCGAAAACTCGAACGAGTCCATAGATATTCTGTTTTGAGATTTCAATGCTAGTATTTGCCCAATTGACATGAAACATTTGTGAGCTTTGATCACATGGGCAGATATCACTTTCACCGCAGAATCGCGATACGGTTACTGTATTGTCATCAAGAACTGGAAGATTGTCTGAGACAGCACCATCCATGTACCGAACTCCACGGAATCGTGGTGGTAAAATACCAGAGAATCCAGGAATAAAGCAGGCGCATAAGAGAGCTTGAAGGACGTCTTCACGGCATGTGAATTGTGAAACTATGACATTTTTTTCCCATCGTAGATACGTGTTTACGCATTTATGTGCATCTGGTGGTTGATGTTTCTGTCGTAGTTGCTGCGATTAATTTCCTCATCTTGTCGGTTCCCACGATGATTGCTTCTCACGCATCCTTTTAATTCGTTCTTTCCACAGTTGCTGATCACAAATGATGTCGTTGTGAAGCAACCGTACACATGCGGGAGTGGTATCGGGAACTATGTCGAGCCTAACTAAACTAAATTGAGCTGCATTAATCTAACATAAGGAAATTTAAAATCTACTCTATTGTAAACAATAATATTTGATTGATTATTTTTCTAGCCTTACTAGAACTATGTACAATACATAAGTTCAATATCCCAGTTTGGCTCGAGGATGCATCCTTCGGAACACATTTCCCGGTGGTGGTGTTTAAGTGGTGGTTCAGTTGGCTACGGTCTCGAATTCCCCATAACAAATGTCTCACCATTAACAACTGGATGGTCTAAAGTGAACGGCGTGAACTTAGACTTATACAAAATAATTCTTAACCAAAATGAAGACCAAGGCCGCCCTTTTAAGCTCCGTTTCATCCTTCATCAGAAAGTGACATGGGAAAAGCCCCGAAGAAGTGACCTACTTCAGTGTTATAGATGTTAGCGCTTCGGCCAAATCTCGGCAAACTGGAGCTTCCAGGCAAGATGTGTAGCTTTTGGAGAGGACCACAGCCCCCAAAAATGCTCAAGAAAGTAGATTGACAAAACAAGTAACCCACCTTTCTGTGTCCTCTGCAAAGAGAATAGCCACCCATCAAACTTCTCTGGATGCTCTGGATGCCTCTGTTGATTGGATAGAGTTCAGAAAAGACCTCGTAGACGATTTAACCCCCCCCCCCTGTAACCCGAATCCTATCTAACCAGGAAATTTATATCCACATTCAGAGTCTGTACTAAAACGAATGGATACATATGCGCCAGAAGAAAAACCGAAACAGTGGCTATACAGATGCCTTACGCAAGACATCAAAGCACAGATAAAAGAACAAAAACGGAAAACTCAAAGGCTGAAGCTGAAATCACAGGACTAAGGAGGCAAATAAGACGTGAGATGAATGAAAATTATTGAAGATTGAGTTTACTCAAACCATCTTCAGACGTCTTTCGAGAAATTACAATTCTAACGGGCCGACGGTCATATATTTTTAACATCGACAGGGACACTATCAAGCACAGAGGGCTACCCTTCTCTACACCTGTAGAAAAGCTGCGAGTTATCTCCTCATTCTACGGAAACCTGTACCGAGGAAGAGCCCCAGAGAAAAATGGAGCACAGGAAATGATATCGGTTGTAAGAACTAGAAGCATCGATTACCAAGGGTCAAACCTGATAATATTTTTTGACACCAACAAGGTGGTATCTTCCCAACATGAAACATTCGGGGAGTTTATCACCAACTTGTTAGAAGTAGAAGATATACTAGCTGGTCTTAATAATAAAACCTCCTTGGGCCTAGACGGTATTCCCAATAAAGTACTAAGGAAATCTGGCGCAATTGTCACCAAAAGCTTAACAATCATCTTCAATTACTACATCAACAATGGTAACTTTCCTGAAAGATGGAAACGAGGTAACCTTATCCTTATTCTTAAACCAATCTGCAACGGAGACGCAAAAAACTTCAGGCCAATCTCTTTACTTTCCAATATTGGTAAGATTCTGGAAAGAATCATACTGTGAAGCTTTTAACCATTTTCTATGAAGCTAATTCCAGAGTTACAGCTCGGACTCCAACCCGAAAAATGCACAGAACATACCATTTTGCTTGTGCACGACACCGTCGTAAAAAAACTTGCGCAAAAAACAATGCACAGTCGCATGCGCGCTAGACTCACAACTCTGCTAGGACTGATGGGCCAAAATTGAAACTCATGTATTACAACTGTACCCTGGCCTTCACGCGTATCCTTGACAGCTTCCTACAAAATAGATATTTAACAACCGAAATATCCCACTGAACTTCAACACCTATACCTATCCTGTCTGGAGTCCCACAAGGATCCATATTGCAACCAAACCTTTTCAAATTCTTCCTACATGACATCATACATACTGCCGCTACAAACAGAATCAAAAACATCTCCAGCAACCCGAACATGATCATGTGCGTGGATGATATCCTAATTCTAGCCAGCCACACTCTTCCCATTTCCGCCATGGAAATGGTGCAAAGAGAAGTTGACATTATAGCAAGCTGTTTAAAGGATTGGGGGCTGCAAATCAACGCTGTTCAATCGGAAATAATATGCTTTCGTAAAGTGAGTGGTAAAGGAAACTCACTAGCTGTTCAGCAAAGCAAACTGATAAGGGCGGTTATTGACGGGGACACGTTGAACCCTAAAGATAACATTAGGTATTTGGGAGTGAACCTCAACAACAGGTTCAAAATGAACCCACATACAAGAAAAGCAATGAAAAAAGCCAAAGGAGCTGCTGCATTAATTTCCAAGCTAAGGACATTTGACAAAAGTGTCACTGTCAAATGAATCGTAACATTAGAAGTAGGTTAAGTAACATATGTCAAAAGAAAAGTCTCAATAAAGTATTACTACAACAAGAGTTTTGTTATTGTTGAGAATTAAATTTATCTACGTCGATAGGCTCACCACACATGCGTGAGCGAAACCCAGTTTTAAGGCGCCGGAGCGCACTACTTACATACGTTACCAGTAATTTTTCTTCAGTTGGTCTGCGACTGTTATCCACGAGAGACGTGTGTAATAAGAAGTTCCTTTATGTAAAACAAATAAAGCGTACTCATATACATTCAAAGTTTTCTCTTTCTTCAAATCTATCGTCCCTCTGTCCTTTCGATAATCTCAACAAGTTATGGGCCCAGGCAACCACCCTGCGTAACAACCAATTATCAAATTCAGAGAATGATAGAGAGAAAACGGTTAGCTCGATTTTGTCTTCCTGGGTGGTCGACACGTGATCGCCATTGTAGTGTGCCGGTAAACGCATACAGGAAAACAATCGAATGCAAATGGCGGAATCAATTCTGATATAGAAGATCAAGAAGTTTGATGGCTCGAATTTTCAAGCGTTGAAATTTCGAATGAACTCGATACTTATCGTGAACGCGTTACAAGACGCCGTTACGCGACGGCTATGTGCATGGTTTCCTCTTCGATAGAGGATTTCCAGCTCAATTGCACTACAGCGAAGCAAATTTGGGGCAAATTGGTGAGAATTCACGAGCAAAAATCAGCGTCAAATAAGATGCTCTTGCTACAGAAGTTCCACGGACATCGAATGGATCCAAACGAGTCGGTTGTACAACACATTTCCTGGGTACAAAACATAGCGTCTCAACTGAAGGATCTAGGAGAAGCGATTGCCGACACGGCCATTATGGCGAAGGTACTTGGCAGCCTACCGGTAAAGTATAGATAATGCTCTCCAGACAGCATGCGACAGTGTATCCGAAGAAAGTCAAACACTTGATAATTTACTAGAACGATTATTGAAGGAAACAAGTTGGGTAAACAGACCTACGCTCATGTCAGAAGGGTTTTGTATTCAATTTACAAAATGCAGTCACCAGATCGAATCAAATCAAGAAACATGTCAAAGACTATTTTATTGGAGAAAAAATGTAATACGAAGATCATACTATTATTAACAAAGTTGAACGAATTTCTACTTCTGAGGTTTTTGGTATTGTTATTCTCATAAAATCTCCCTTGATAATTATTTCAGATGTCCATCCGCGACGGAGAAAACACATTTTTCATGTATTTCCCCCCTGTCCCCCCACTGAAGCAAAAACTGACAGTTTAACAACTGTTTTGAAAAGCTCCCATGAAAACTTTCATTTCATACTCATATCGGCTACGTTTGATGAATTGTTTTCAGGGGCCACTCTCCTGTACTGTTATCATCGATTAATGGCCAATTTTTTCGAATCCTAGAATGGTTACAAAACCCTTTTGCTAGGAGCTCTCTCCAACCTCCTTGACTTGTTTCACTTATGAGCATTAATTGTAGGTACTCATCTTCAGTCAATCATTAAATTGAATCAAGTGTTCAAAGCATGCACCTTAAACGTTGAAGTTGGGAAAAAATAACTCAAAATTATTCAATCTTCGCATTTAAAACAGCCACTATTTTGTTTTACGATTACTGATACCACTAGCTGAACCGATTCTCAAAGATATTCATGACACCTATCATTCCTGAAATTTTCATGCAAATCCTAGCAAAACTGTAGTGTCTGAGTCGGTAAAAAGCGCATGTTGTTCCATAGCCATATGTTGCCATAGTAATAAATGCAGCACATATTGTTCCATAGTAATACAGGAAAATTCAAACCGCTATAACTTCGCTAAATATTATTCAATCTTTATGAAACTTGCAGGATAGATCAATCCTATAAATAGACATCTACGTACTGAATTTCATCGGATTTAAGGGTACAGTTAAGATTTTATTCAAGAAAACATAAAATCGATAAATCATACTATTACTAACAAAGTTGAGTGAATTGCGACTTATCACGTATTTGTTGTTGTTGTACTCATCAAGGCCTACATTCCTGATTTTTTTCAGATTTTTCGGACCACAGGTGTCCAAGCGCGAGGGGGGGATACAAATTTTTCGTGTATTTCCCCTCCCTGTGCGCTCCTCGAAGCAAATTTTGCCAAACAAAGACCTGTTTTGAAAAGTCCTCATCAAGACCTTTCATTCGACACCCATATCGGCTACCTTCAATGAAATTTTTTTCGGGGGGTCACTCTCCTATATGGGGAGACCCCCCTTAAAAACCTTATAAAATTTTTTTTGTAGTTGAACTTTAAAGAGATCACCACTTTACACCTACACACAAAATTTGATGTTTCTAGCTTAAGTAGTTTCCGAGAAAAACTGCTGTGACACACGGACGGACGGACGGACGGACAGACGGACAGACTGGTCGCGAAACTAGTAGGGTTTTGTAAAATTATTTTACAAAACCCTAAAAAGAAGACTTGAAGGTGACAATGACGTCACGCGAGCGTTAGCCACTGTTAGTCTTGGTGGGAACAAGAAGAAAAAGTTCGCCGCGCATCAAAGCAATAACGGTGAGAAAAACCGCGAAAGCAGAAATACCAGTGTCGAGTGTTTCGACTGTAAAAGGAAAGGGGCATCTAGCTCGTGATTGCCGGAAAAAGAAAAGGGACATGGACAACGCCGGTGAAAACCCTCGCGAGTGTGCGTTCGTCACTTTGACAAGTGAAAAAAAATAGCGACAAGTGAAATCGGAGACAGTGACGAGTAGCGAGGTCGTAGATCGACTCATGGCAGTCGACACAAGCGATATCTGGATTACGGACGGCGGTGCGTCCAGGCATACGACTTACCGACGGGACTGGTACAGTGAGTCCGAACCAAGCAGTGGCAATACGATATCGCTCAGGGACAATGGCGTATGCGACGTTACCGGTAGTGGCACTTTGCTCATCGATAGACTAGTGAACGGTAAATGGTGTGAAGCTCGAATCAAAAACGTGCTCCACATTCCAAAGATTCGAAAGAACTTGTTTTCAGTCGGCGTATGCACTAAAAAAGGTTTCGATGTTTTGTTTAGAGGAAAACTAGTAGTAATTAACCGTGACGGTGAAGTTTTCAGTGTCGGTGTGTAACAAGACAATCAGATTTACCGAATGCTCTTTAAAGTTAGAAAACCAAGTGTTGCGAGAGAAACAAATGTGTCAACTGTCAACTTGCATGTCTGGCACGAACGAATGGGACACATAAACAATAAAGTTTTGCGCAAGATGATGCTAAAAGAGCTGATTTGAGGTGTGAAATTAGCGGACATTGACAATTTCTCCTGTGAATCGTGTGCTTTCGGAAAAGCACACAGGCTACTGTTCGAAAAGAACGAGACAAAAAGGAACACAAAACCGGAAGAATACATACATTCGGACGTATGTAGACCGTTCTCAACAGAGTCCATTGGTGGTGCAAGATTTTGCATAAACTGCATCAAGATTTCGGGATGTTTACTTCATGAAACACAAGTCTGATGTTTTCGATATTTTCAAGAAATACGAAAGGTTGATCGACAACAAATTCAGCAAGCTGATGAGGATGTTACGTACGGACAATGGACGAGAGTATTGCAACTGTGAAATGAAGCAATATCTCGAGGCTCAGGGTATGGAGCTGGTAAACACGGCACCTTACACTTCTCAGCAGAATGGAAAAGCCGAGCGTTACAACAGAACGATCATCGAGAGTGTGCGCACGATGATAACGGCAAAGAAACTTCCTCTGTCACTACGGGCGGAAGCATTCGGTACAGCAGTGACCGTTTTCAACCAAGTTCTGGCTACATGTCAAGAGAAAACGCTATACGAGATCTGGTTTGGAAAAACACCAGATGTCTCCCATTTCCAAGTGTTCGGATCTAATGCGTACATGCATATCGATTAACAATTTCGCAAGAAGTTAGATCCAAAGGCTGCAAAGTTGATCTTAGTTGGGTATCAGAACGACTCGATGAATTACCGTTTATACAATCCACAGAACAAGAAAATACCTGTATGGAAAGACGTCACATTCAACGAGAAGTCGCAACTTTGGGCAGAAAAAGGAAAAGAATTCGAATAGGAAGATGTGGCACCCGTCGAGCAGCAACAGGAAGTAGAATGCAATGAAGCTCAGGAAGGACCTGAAAGAAACGAACAACCAGAAGATCCTCGAGAAGAAGGTCAAAATCAACCGGACAGTGACAGATAACTGCCGGATCATGCAAACATCCGGCGACCGATAAGGTTTTAGGTCGACTTAGCTGAATATAATCCACCTAACACATTTCAGGAAACAATGAACAGTGATGAGGCAAAAAATTGGTCCAAGGCGATTCAGGAAGAGCTCGACGCGGACGAGCAGAATGATCAATCGTACCAAGGAAAACAGATCGAAAGCCCATAGATTTAAAATGGGTATTCAAGGTTATACGAGACACGTCAGGTGACATATACCGGTACAAAGCGAGACTTTATGCACGAGGATTTCAACAAAAAGAGGGACTCGACTACACGGAGACTTTCTCGCCAGTCGTGAGATACGACTTGCGGAGAGTTCTATTGGCCATGGTGGCTGAACAGGACTTGGAGCTCACACAGTTTGACGTGAGAACAGTCTTTTTTCATGGTGAGCTGAAGGAAGAGATCTACATGGAAGTTCTGGAAGGACTCAACGTCAAGGAAGAAGAAAAACACCCAGGTGCTGGAACGAAAAGTTTCTTGAATTCTTAGAGAAATATCAGTTTCACGAAACGGAAGCCAACAAGTGTATCTCTCAAGGACGGGTAGACGGTGTAGTTGTGTTTTTAGCGCCTTTTATAGATAACGGACTCATCGCAGCGAAAACAAGTAAAGCTCTCGAGTCGATAATCAAATCATTGGGTAACGCGTTTGTAATTACGATCGGGGATGGAAAAGTATTTGTCGGGGTACAAATAGAACGAAATTGAGTAAAAAAACCATATTCTTGCATCAAGAAGCGTATGTGAAGAAAATTTTCAATAAATTTGAGATGACAGATGCCAAAGCGGCAAGTGTGCCTGCCGATCCGCACGCGCGACTAGTTCCAAACGATCGCGACGATGAAAACTCAAGAACGGTACCGTTTCGAGAAATAGTGGGCTCATTAATGTTTCTTGCGGTTGTGACGTGGGCGGATATCGCATATTCGGTGAATTTCGTTAGTAAATATCAAAATCTACCGGTAACGGTAGGAACAACGAAAGTCGGGGTAACGTACAAAAGCGGCGGGAGTAACTCAAAGTTACAAGGGTTTCCAGATTCGGATTTTGCAGGTGACGTGGAGACGGGATATGCATTTTGTCTATCGAACGGGATTGTAACATGGTCGTCCTAACGACAAAAGCTAGTCATACTCAGCATAACGCAGGCTGGGTAAGTTGCGGCAGCAATGGTTGCGAAAGGGGCCATTTGGCTGAGAAAATTGTTAAACGATCTCGGGTGTCTACTGGTAACTGCGACGATTTTGCGAGAAGACAATCAAAGTGCAATCTGATTAATCCAAAATCCGGACTTCCACAGCGAACCAAGAATATAGACGTTAAGCATCACTATTTTCGCGAAACCGTGGAGAGTGAGGAAAAATCGGTAGAATATATTTTTACGGATCAGCATCTAGCTGATATATGGACCAAAGCACTTCCAAAGAGACAGTTTCACCATCTATGTAACAGTTTAGGCATAGGGTCCTCAATGCACTCAAACGGCGGGAGTGATGAGAAGTAAAGCTATCTTACGTTGATAGGCTCACCGCGCATGCGTGAGCGAAACCCAGTATTAAGGCGCCGAAGCACACTACTCGCGTCACCAGTAGTTTTTCCTCAGTTGGTCTGTGACTGTTGCCCACAAGAGACGTGTGTAATAAGAAGTTCCTTTATGTAAAACAAGTAAAGCGTACTCATATGTATTCAAAGTTATCTTTGTCTATCCCTTCGATAATCTCAACAGTTTTTATGCCAAATAATTATCGGTCCACACAACTGTTGAAGTTAACAGTAAGTTGGTTAATGTCGACAGCTGCTACCGTTGTTTCAATAAAGGACCCGTTCATAGATCAATAACTGGAAGAATGCTCTTACTTCAACAGATTTTGCTGTTGCATGATGGAAAATGTTAAAACGACCCATTATTTGTTTGGTTCTACAGTATTTCTTTCCTCGGTGTTATTGGACGTATATATGGGTTATTAGCACAAATTTTTAGTAAAAATTAGGATAACCTTATCATCTCAACGTAAATTGCCTATGTTTCAAGTGCAATTTACTCAGTCCAGTCTAATGTAGTTTACCTAAGGCCAAGCACAATTTTATCCTTCATAAGAAACACAACCCAAGTGTATTTTGGCTGATTTAACCCAATGGGATTTATGCTAGCATTAAACTTATCAATATGATTTAAAAAAAATCTAATGAGTATGTATCACGTCAGAACTATTACACTCTCCTAGTACTTCAAAAAATTCTCGAAAAAAAATCTATGCATACAAAATTGACTAGTTCAACTTCCTGTTCACATTTCAGACATGCAAATCGATCATCAACTGGAAACTACCGCATCTGATCCCCATTGAATTATTGCTTTTGATTTAAAACGCTTTTTCTTACACACCTGCCTCCGTTCATATCTACCATGCCTGGAAGGATTCAAACATTATGCTCGGGACAAAATCAAAAGTATCTTTTATCTATCCGACTCACGCATATCTGTAAGATCCTAAAGTCTAAATGTGTCATAAAGAAGAAATTTTATAAACTAAAGCCATGACAAGCTTTGAAAAGACAATGCTTGGCTTCTTTTGCGCCTCTACCTCAGGGGACCAAAAAGTTCATTTTGAGGCGGGAAGGACCAAGAGATGAAATAGAAGAGAAGTAAAAATAGAAAATATATAAAAGGAAGAAAAGGGCAAAACTGGGAATGTTCTAAAGCAAAGATGTCACAAGGCTCCATGAAGATGACAACAAAGCCATTGGTGAAATTTGGATCCTTGTATACGAGATAGCAAGGACAGTGCAAATAGCTGGAAGCAAGGACAAAATGTGATTTAACCAGTTGCCGACTGCGTGCGTATTTTCTGTTGTATTCATTTCGAAAAACAATTGAATTTTGAATTATGCTTGAGGCTCATGTAGTTTCATGAGAAATTAGAGGGAGTTGAGGGCATATTTGTTTATGAGGGTGGAAGCTTTAAAAACAATAAAATATCCCGAATCAATACGCGTAACATTCCACATGCGTTTGCCAAATTTACTAAATAAGATGCAAAATTTAAGTTTAAAGCTGCAACATGCTAATTTAAAGCTGAGTCGTCAGTGCCTGAAGCCTTCTTCCAAATTTAAGCTTCTTCAATTTGTCACATATATATGTATCTGTTCACCTAAGCTCCCAAGGGTTAATTTTCGAAATCAGTAGCGACACAAAGTAGCAACAGAGTACACTACCAAAACGCGAAAGGGAGTTTGGGTGAATTCCTTTGAGCATTTTTCGACAAATTCCTTGTGCTAAGTCAAGCGAGCCTTACTGATGTGGCATGTGCCAGTAACAATGCCTTTTTATGTTTCATTTTATGTGTTTTCATGTTTTGTGTAGCTTTTGCTTTGCTTCGACACACAATACATATACAAGCTGTGGGACTTGTGTGTTATGACCATTGTGTTTCCAATGAACACTGAAGGATAAGTAGAATTGGCATCTCACACAGGACTGCATTTGTTATATTTTTGTTTTTGGAAGCATTTCGACTGGCAACTTTATAGAGAACATTCTTTGACACTGAGCTGTAGTTTAAAAACTTTCAAGCATGAAGGCTCATTTCCGGTATGCATAATTTCACTTAGTATTGAGCGTAACAGACCGAATGTATTTTTTTATATTTTTTATATTTTTGTATGTAGTTTATTTAGCAGATAAATGGGAAATTTCAACATCTACAAACTACGCCATTGGGATTCAACATAAGTTGATTAAATGCGAAATATTTAAAGATTTGTGATTAGGTAATAAAAAAAAACAGCAGTGAGGCACTCTGACAGAATCCGGTGGTAAGTTAGCTTCGTTTTGTAAATGATTATGTAAAGGTTAAAAAGTTGTTTACAGATAAATGCAAAAAAGATTCAGAAATTAATGTGAAAAATCCGAAATTCTAGAACGCATATAATATCCTCCTGGAACCCAAAGGGCAAATAATTGAATTTATGCCCAGTTTTTTTTTTAATTTTCTGAGCTATTTGAAGTTTGAATAAGTCAAATCTAAAGATTAAATGTTTCATTGATGTCTATTTGAGGATTTCGAGATGAAAAATTAAATTAATTTTTTAAAAACGTTAGTCCGAAGTTAATTTTCATAGGAAAAAATCTTATATTGTCGCAGTAATCGACTCAGGAAATTTCTATCGAATATTTTTACTTCGATTGGTAACGAAAAACAAATTCACAAAGAAAATTTCGCCGCTGGTATGGAGGAGCCCGACGGCTTCCCACCGTTGGGGCAACCTGGGGAAAGAAAACATAACGAAGAAAACTCCGTAGATGGAGGGTGCAAGCTGCAAATAATAGCGGATAATCAACAAATGGCCAAATTGCAGAAAGAAAATGATGAACTAAGGCAAGAGATACAGTCTCTCAAGGATCTTTTCAAGCAAGGGATGAAGCCTCAAAAGACGCAACCACAAAATCAATGGCAACAGGTAACAAAGCCGAAGAAAAGTGCAAAGCAAGTAAATCCAGAGGAAGTTCTAAGTGCTGGTGGCACCAACGAGAGCCGAAATTATTTTGCAGCGCTGGAGGGATCAACCGAAGATATGGAAATCGAAGAAAACATCAGAGGTAATTTTAATCAAGATAATGACGTTGATTTCATTCAATATTTAAAGAACAAAAATATGGAGAAAAAACCAGCCCGCAGTTTTGCTGGTTCCTCTGAAAAAGCTTCCAACAAGACAGAAAAAGTTCCGCCAAACAACGTGTTCGAACAAACTGGGAAAGATATGGTTCGGCTATTGGCAGCCGAAAATAAACTGGCCAATTTCGAAATCAAAAGAGTTAATGCCGAAGAATTAACTATAAGGACGAAATCACTGGTTGATTTCAAGTCAGCCAAAGATGCGCTGATTTCTGGGGAGGTTCCACACTTCACCTTTACCCCAAAAAGTGAAAAGAATCAGACTTTCTTGTTGAAGGGTTTGGACAGCAGAGAGGATACGGTCGATCTTCTTCAGGTGCTCATAGAGGCTGCACCAGATATTGATTTTGTTTCAGTCAAAGCCTTTGCGACAAGAAGGTCGACCATAGAAAGGAAGAATTTAACATTTCACCTGGTACAAATTGCAAATAAGAGCAGTCCAAGTGCCTTTCAACAAATAAGGTACTTAAATTTCAGAGTGGTGAGGTGGGAACGCCTCCAGAAAAGAGAAGTCAACCAGTGTTACCGGTGTCAAAGATTTGGACATTCGGCTGCCAATTGTGCCATGCACTATCGTTGCGTTAAAAGCAAAGACGTCCATGCTCCCGGTGAGTGCAAATTGGCTCAGACGGAGCCTAAAGAAAAATTATACTGCGTTAACTGCGGTGTTTTTGGTCACCCAGCATCATATCGAGGATGCTCCCGATAGCAAGATGCAAAAGTTAAATTTGCTCCAAAGCAAACACAAGTACACCGTAATATCATACCTTCCAACTTCGTCAAGCCCGGAGTATCATTTGCACTCGCCGCTAGAGGACCAGCAGAAAATGCTGGAAATAATGTAAATAATGTAAGTGGCAATAATGAGCTGCTTCTCAAAATTTACCAGCAACTTAGTTCTTTATCGGAGAGAATCGACAAACAAGACTCAAAAATTAACTTTGCTTTTCAGCGTTCAGGTCTTTCAAATGCCTAATAATAACTTGTCATCCAGTCATACTCCCATGGATAGGCTTCGCCTCATATCGATCAACGTCAACTCTATCGTTGCTATACATCGACGTGATTATCTCCTTGAATTTGTTGTTAAGCAAAAGCCTGACATCATACTTCTCACTGAAACCCACCTCAATTCATGGCATTCCATGGAATTCAAAGATTTTGCATTCGTAAGAAACGATAGGGTAATAGGTGATGGGGGAGGTGGCACCGGGATATTGGTTCAAAGACCCTATTGTTTCCAAAATATTGAAAAAGTCGAATTCAAAAGCTTTGAATTTCTTGAAGTGCCCGTCATCAAAATTTCACTGCCAGGTGGGGATAACCTCTTCGTTATCTCTGCCTATGCAACTGGTCAAAATGTTCTCAAGTTGAAGGAGGAACTCAATTCCTTGTTTGAAATACTCGAATTGAACAGGCTGCATAGTTATTATATTTTTGCCGTTGACCTGAATGCCAAGCATACATCATGGCTAAACGCCACCAATAATCCAAGAGGTGTATTCCTGAAATCATGGATAACAGAGAACCAAATTGAATACAGGTGCAACCTATATGGGTCGGAGTTCCCAACATACCCTAGGACAAATTCATATTTGGACCCCTGCATTGCTGACGCAAGACTTGAATTCAGCTTTAATAGTCCTCAACGGAAACTGCAGGTGCTTTCTTACGATAGCGACCATAACGCAATCGTAATGGAAATCAATCATCAAAGGGATGATTTCTTCCCCATTCTAGTTCAACATGAAAACCATCGGTTGAATTTCAAAAAAACGGACTGGGGAAAGTTTCAAAAGAAGTTTAATCGGGAGTACCAGAAGCGATGTCCCTCTTCTGATGATGGCAACGCTTGCTTAATGGTTCCTAATAACAGAAATCTAACTGACGATGAAATAGATGTCTATTTGTCGAAGTTAGGGAAGCTGACGTTGGAAACGATTGAGAAAGTAGTTCATCGAAACAATATGGAAGGATATGAAACACCAACCATAGCAAGGTTGAAAAGATTGAAAAGCCTTCCTCTCACACGCATCAACAATATTTATCGACGATTTTTGGACTACAACCATCCCTCGTTGGCTTTGTTGAAATTACACCTGAAGAATGTCCGGAACTTAATCCGTTCATACTTCAGGAGTGAGGTCAGCAATCAATGGGCGGAAAAACTGAGAGGTATTAGCCCACAGGACCCAGATGGCGTTTTCGCGAAAGTGAATAGCTTATTCCGCAGGAAGTCTCGAGTGAAGGTATCGAATCTTGAAGTCACTAGTGATGAGATAAATCTTCTCGATAGAGCTGGTATCGAAATTGATAGTACGACTCCGGATAGAAATGGAAACAGGATTATATGTGATGGATTGCAGAAACTTGCCCTGATTGGAACACATTTAGAATTGGTTCATCTGCCAAACCCAGCGAGAAGGAATGAAATATTTTCGGAGGTCGTTGAAGCAAAAGTTTCCGACTTCAAATCAAGCCTGAACGGCCAATCAATTCTTCATTTCGATGAAACATTCACATCTGACCTCATACCGAGCTTGAATCTTATTGATTATTTTGTCAGCTATGAAGACTTGTGTTTCATATTTCGCAGAATAAACAACAAAAAATCATGTGGTACTGACGGTATTCCAAATATAGTTCTCCGACATTTGGCTGAGGTTGCTATTAGGAATTATTGCATATTGTTCAACAACATGTTGAACAATTCATATTTCCCAAATGAGTGGAAAAAGGCTAAGGTATTTCCGATCTTAAAGAAAGGAAAAGAATCTTCATGCCCTAAAAGCTATCGCCCAATCAGCTTGCTGCCTAACATCAGCAAGGTGTTGAAGTGATACTCAACAGAGCATTGAACGCCCACATTGAGAAATATGAGTTGATGCCGAATTGCCAATTTGGTTTTCGTGCCAGGCATTCGACCATACATGCAATAACGAAAGTAACCTCAGACATCTGTTGGAAACTAAACAACAAAGAATGTGTTGGAGCATGTCTCATTGATATGGAGAAAGCCTTCGATACGGTGTGGTTAGATGGACTAGTTTTCAAACTTCTTCAGGACAGGTTCCCCAGACACCTTGTCGCTATGATGTGTAATATGTTATACGGGAAATCGTTTGTTGTAACTGATGGAAATCTGACAACAATGCGCGAATTCAAGGTCTTGGATGGTCTACAGCAGGGAACAGTTACTGCGCCCCTGCTTTTCTCAATGTTCATTCGCGAGTTATTGAACAGCTTTGATTTTAATGTCTCGCCAACGCGATCATTGGTAACGTTTGCTGATGATCTGATCATCTATACGGCAGACCGAAAAGCTACAATAGTTCAGAGCAATCTTCAAAAAATGTTTAATGATGTGCAGCTCTACACCGACAATTGGCGAATGAAAATCAATGCACAGAAGTGCGAAACAATCTTGTTTCGGACAACGCTGCAGGGGGCCAGTCAAGACCTGAAACGTAATTGGAAGGATTTCCACATTATGGCTGGTGAGGGTAGTTCAGAACGGGTTCCACATAAATCCTGTGTTCGATACCTCGGTGTTCATCTCGATCAGTATCTGTACTACACTGAATATGTCAAAATCATGCTCAGTAAGGCACTAAAAGTAGTCATGGCCCTTCGGCGACTCTTTCATTCCAGATACATTGATCAAAAAGTCGAAGTTATTTGTTACAAGACCCTGGTTAGACCAGTTTTGACATACGGATGCCAGATCTGATACAACCAGAGTGCTAGTACAATGGAAAGATTAAGAGTTTTCGAAAGGAAATGTCTTCGTGCATGTACTGGTTTTTACAGAAAGCCTGAGACGGATTGGAAGCACTATATGTCGAATAGAAAAATTTATCAAACCGCTCAAGTGACAAGAGTCGATATCTTCATATTGAAACTTCTTCGGAATAATATCGCAAGATCTGTGACTGTGAGTGAAAACCCTTGGATTTCACAGCCGTTCCACCCTACAGACGGGTATATTGTGACTTGCCTCACTACTGGCTTTGTTCCTCGAGAAGCATTCGTGTATTTGGACATGAATCGATATATTTTTGATTCTGATGGCGTCCCAATCATATATCACATATACCGACGGGCCACCGATAAGAAGATAAAATATCCTCCGAATCTGAGTTCACGAGACCAACAATTCCAATGGAGATACTCATTTGCTAGATTCGTTGAGGCTGGTCGAGCTGAGATGGAGCAATCTAGGTGTTGGTGGCTGAATGACAATGTCTAAATTATTCGTGTTTACTTTCTGTTTTTGTGCTTTTTCTCGTTACTTAGTTTTTTAGATTCATCTCATTATTGCTACATCTAGTGTTGTTGTTTATTTGTATTATAATTTAGGTATAGGTTTCGATAAGGTAACGTGTTTTTGTTTTTTTTTTTTGATTGAACTTATTTAGAATTAGGAAGTAACATATTAGGTATAGGATATAAGTTCATTGTTGTGTTAGTAATATAAGTAATTTTTGAATAATGCTGGTTGGTTTTTTTCTCCTTTTTCCAATTGAATGAAAAAATATGAAATAATCTTAATTAATTTTAATTTGGAAGTGTATTTTTTTCATAAAATGTGTTTAACTGATAACGTATAAATTTAGAGAGCCATTCGGGCCATTAAGTTTTTTATAGTTTTATTGTTTGGAATTTGCTTTATGTTCTTTTAAAAATTTATAACGATTAGTATTAAATAAAGCGCTTTTGACTTTGACTTTGAGAATTCCGAGATGGTATCATATATGATACTTCCGGAAAAACAAGAAAAAAAACCATATGATTTGAATACTATCAATTAATTTTTTTAGTTTAATTAGATTTATCTGTTAATGTTCACGAAAAGATTTATAACAATTTCTACTCGAATTAAAACACAAATATACGTCGCACTCCTGACATTTTACTAACTAATGCTTTGCAACCAGATAATCTGCATTTGAAACGACTTTTATCCACATTCGTCCTATCTTCTGGGAGATGAGATAGGGGAAATACGGACAAAATGACAGAGTGTTTTGTTTTTTAATAATATTTATTTATTTAATGGTATTATAATCAGTCTCAATCATTTTTCCTCATCTAACGTTTATTGACTATCTGTAGCACAGTCTTTTAATTAAGTAGGAACTATAATAAAATTTATATTAAGAAAAAATGTAACTAATCACAAAAACCATTTTTTCCATATAGTACGGATAAAATTACATATAAGGTAAGGACATAATGAAATTCTAATTTTTAAGAACACAGTTCACAAATAAATCATTTGGTCCTCTTTGGGACATCAGCACATGACGCATGGGCCCAAAGGGAACAAGTCATACATCGTAACCAACCTTCGCCGGGCTTAGAACGGGAAAAGAGGTCATTGCAATAAATACAAGTGCAGTCACTATCGTTGTCTTCTGCTTCGCATAAGAAATCTTCGCTTCCTGAGCTATCATATATCAGAGCAGTTGTACGCTGCCTTGATGCTCTCAATCTCTTCTCTGATGGTAGAGCGTTTCTGGAAGCAGGAATATTTATTTCATCCTCATCATAAATTTTTCTTTTAACCTGTCTCTACTTTTTTACCGGTGGATCCTTTGGTTTATTCTTAGCAATAATTTCTTGTTTGTTTGAAGTGAAAATTAAAAGCCAATCACCATTGACAGGTTCCAATTTTCTTTTTCCTTGGCCTCGTTTGAACTGCACCTGTGGTGCTGGTGAAACAGTAGCAACTGGATATGTCTTTAATTGCTTTGATGGACCAGGTCTCACACCATCATCGTACGCTGCTCCAGCTACCTTAACTGTATTAGACTCCTCTTCACATGTTTCTAAACTCATGTTCATTACAGCAGAAACAACAACTCCAATATCATCATTGGTAGTGGCTTTCGTTGTGTTTTGTGAAGAATCTACTTCGTTGTCATTTGTTGCTGATGGATTTAAAATATATGAAACTTCGTAACTCGGATCTTCTTAGATTGAAGATGTGTTGATACATTTAGTTGACGGTAAATGTGAGCTAGGAAGTTTAGGTATACTGTCTAAAATATCCTCCTGATTCAATGGAATATTTGTGGTCTCTACCGGTTCAAACCTGTAATCTGGAAAAATATCAGGATTAAAAGGCCAGATGTCTGTCTTTTTAAAGCCATTACTTGCATTCTGAATAGTTGCGGCTTTTCCGTACACGTAGAAATTTCTTGATTGAAATAAGTTTTTAGTGGACCATGGATACGAATATCCACGGGCTGCCTTCTATGGGTGCAATGTGGCGGTAAATACAACATATGTATACCATTTTCTTTGGCATAACTCAAACATTCAATGCTTTTATTACTTGAGTGACCATCACAAATAAGTTGAACCGGATCCTCTTTGATAGATTTCGTATGTGCCTGAAAACGTTTTAACCGTTTTACAAACACCTCTTTGTTCATCCATCCTGATTCTTGTGCTAGTCCAAGAGCGCCGGTGAGAGCCTCATCAACTAGTTCATTTTTCATGTTCTTCCTAGGATATATCATACATGGTGGAATAAATGAACCGATGGCATTCTTAAAACACACTAATGTCACATTCGAACCTCTCTCAGCACTGGTGAGACAGCCGACATGTTTCCTGGTTTTGATGGCCAGAATTTTTTTTGGTTTCTGGACTGTAGTCAGCCCGTTTTCATCCATATTGAAGATTTGGTGAGGTCCCAAGTTGTGAGTCTTCAACAATTCTTCATAAATACGAAAAAAATTAGCTACCTGTGGTTTACTAAACGTTTGCGCTCTTGCAGCAGAAGTTGGTTCTGGGGTGCGCAGAGAAATATCATTATTTCTTCTCAGGAAACCATCAAGCAATTCTTGTCCAGCACTTTTCTTGTCCTTGTTAAAATGGTGATCGATACCATTTTTTTCGGCTAGTTCAAAGGCAAGCTCTTGGAGTGATGTTCATGCTTCTGAAAACTATATGTACTCGACTAGCTCCTGCTCAATTTTAGTTGAAAATATTTTTTTGAATCTTTCCAATCCTTTAGAGTCAGAGTTCAAGGTTTTGTTCATATTGAGTGCATGTCTTCTAAGCGTCGCCTGAGGAACACCGAATGTTTTTGCGGCCAATTCCCATCTCATTTTTTTTGCTTACATGCTTCAATAGCCTTATTCATGGATTCTTGGCTCCAGAACTGCCGACTAGTTTTTCTTTCGTATTTTCACGACATATCACCTAAACAAAATAATAAATATTAATTCATATAAACTCTAAAGACAAAATGACATACCATGTCGTTTAGTAAATTGTATATAATAACTCACCAGAAGACAGGAGAAAACCATCTATAAAATAAACTTTTGAAGGCGCAAAAAACGTTCGAACTGGTTACTGCGACGCGACTGTGACAATGATGCTCAACATCTGACAGGATTTTGAATATGGCTGCCGGCACTTAATACATTTGCAGAGACCTTACTAAAACCCGCCAATTTTTTAATAAGGTGACTATGCCATTGTGTCCGTATTTTTCCTACTTGTTTTTTTCTTCGTGTGGAAGGACTGTGACAATGCGTCTTTTCTGGGACCGGATGGATGAAGGTGTTGAGGAAGGCCTTGGACTTAGTCGTTCAGGGTGTGGGTTTTGAGGGTTCATATTTTGAGACGAATAAATCAAAGTTTTTGCCAGCTCCATTTTAAAATCGAAGTACTTATACGTACTTTTCTCTATGGCTTTAGCCTTCCAACGATACTCAATCCAAGATGCAGCAACTACGAAGTCTACGAAATATATGAAATAAAAAATAACCCTCACGGTCTGCTTCCCAGTCCGAATTCTCATCGCATATATGCCAAGAACCCTATCTAGTAAGTCTATCCCTCCCATGTATGAGTTGTAAAATTTGATCGAGACCGGCTTTGTTACATCGTGGCACCTTTTTGCTCCTTATTCCAACGTTTACAGGTATCTTCAGGGTTGACAGCAATTTGTGTTGATGCGATAAAGATTGGCTTGTTATCAAACCATTTCACTACGGCCACTCGTTCATCATCACGCACAATGCAATCAAAAGCACCACGTCGTGATTTAAAATAATTGGTTTTGGTTTTTTACTGATCAGCCATCTTTTTCACAGTTTTCACAGTTTTTTTCCTTCTTTGGGACCTTGTGTTGCGAATTTTTCATCAAAATTCCCGTCCCGTTGCATTTTTTTTGCCTGATGACATCCAAAAGTGGGATGGAGGTAAAATAACGGTCCATGTAAAGCAAACTCTCAACAGGGACCAACCATTCAACCATTCATTTAAGTTTTCAGATGTTGGGTACAAAGCTGATTCCACTAAAGACTCTTTCCCTTCAAACAAATACAAGTCTAGTAGTATACCGTCAGGATTGTCTGCAATAAAAAAATTTATACCTTGTGGATTCGGTTTTCCTTTCACGAACTGTTTTTTAATGCACCTTCATATGTAGGATAAAATTTGTTCATGGATGGAGACATTTTATTCTCGAACATTTTCCTGGCACGCTCTTTCAATTTCTGCAACGATTGGGCGTATTTTCTAGAAACAGTCACGAGATCGTGTGGATTCAGAAACGTCATCATCGATGACAACTTTTAAATGTGAATGAATTTCAGTATAACGATTCATAACCATCGCAGACTCTACTAAATCACATCTAAGGTCTAAAGCCTAATACTGTTTTATTCTTGACATCCCCAAAAGTGGTGCACCCAAAAAATTGTTGACTTCCTACAGCAGTAGTGTTAAATGATTTACCTGTTCGCGAGAAGGACGTAACGTTTGTACAAAATGCAACGTTTGCAAAACAATCAATCAAATATCGCTCAAAATATTGAATGGGTTTTTTGACATCAGCCCTCTGATAGTTCTCTGGGAAGCTGACCTCAGCGGGAGTTGATCTAACGGAGACGGATCTAAAATCACTTGAACGCTTCCAAATTACTGGCCTACCGGCACAACTATTCCTCGTTGAGCTAGAGGTGTGTTGAAGCGGCTCATCATCAGAGGAATTCCAATCACTATTTGGATTCAGCAAACTTTGGTGTTCCCCAATAAAGTTGGTATTTTGGTTTTGTATATCATCTTCGTTGACATCTGAAGTCTGAATACAGGGTTATCCATTTCGTAGTCGGGAAAGTATAACTCTGCCATTTGACATTTGTCAGTACTAAATATCATCCAAAGCGTTTTTTTTAAGCTGAAGGTTTGCCATTTAGAAATATGGATCGTGTAACAGTCGAAAAACGCGTTAAAATTATTAAATTTTTTTATAAAAATGGTGATTCTGCTGTATCAACATTTAGGGCTTTACGAGTCGGTTGCGGTCGACATAATCGACCTTCGCAGCAAAAAATTTCGAACACAGTGAGAAAATTTGAAGAGAATGGATCAGTTATAGATATTGTAAGGCCTGTGCATCATCGCAACATTCGTTCTGCTGAAAGTATCGCTGTCGTTGCTCAAAGTGTGGAAGAAGACCTGAATTTGTCGATTCTTCGACGTGCTCAACATTTGCGCTTGTCTTACGGCTCATTGTGGCAGATTTTGCATTTGGATTTGCATGCGTACAAAATCCAACTCACTCAAGAACTCAAGCTTCAAGACCATACACAACGCAGAATGTATGCGAATTGGGTGATTGAACAACAAGCCATTGATAAAGATTTTTCGAACAAAATGTTCTCTAGTGATGAGGCTCATTTTTCGCCCAGTGGTTACGTAAATAAACAGGATTGCCGCATACGGGGCTCTCAAAATCTTCAAGTGATCGCAGAAAGGCCTTTGCATCCGGAAAAAGTGACCGTTTGTTGTGCATTATGGTCTGGTGGTGTTATTGGCCCGTATTTTTTTTGAAAAAGATCAAGGAAGAGCCATTACAGTCAATTCTCTCCGCTATGGACGGATGTTAACCGATTATTTTTGGAGAGAAATTGAAGATTATGATCTGGAGACATGTGGTTCCAACAGGACGGAGCCACAAGCCACACAACACAGGCTAATCCAGCACTTTTACAAGAGAAAATTCCAGTACTGATAATTTTGAGATTGAGTGATGTCAATTGGCCCGCGAGATCCTGCGACCTAACCACTTTTGGATTTCTTTTTATGAGGCTATGCGAAAGATCGTGTTTACGCGAACAATCCTCAAAATCTTGAATTACGGCCGAGATATTACCGGAAATGTGCCGAAAAGTTATTGAAAATTACCTCAAAAGGATTGAGGCCTGTAAGAGGTCTCTTGGGGAAAATTTGAATGATGTTGTGTTTCACGTATAATGGCAAGGTTCAATCTTAATATTGAATAAAAAATTTTGTTTCCATTTGAATATTTTATGTGTTTTCTTTAGCTTTAGTATCCCAAGCGTAAAATGCATAAACCTATACTATACGAGGAGTGTTGCTTTTGCCAATGATTTTCTGCAGTCTGCAAAAGCTTTTTCTCCCTTGGGTGTCCACTTTATCGATGTTTTGTCATTTACCATCGTGTTGGTTAAGTATTCATTTAATAGAACTTAGAGGTTTGCTGCATTTTAGAGGATTGTCTATACACATTAAAAATTAAGTGTTCCGAGGACTCTTCGCAGTTCTCTAACATTCTTAAATCATTGTTATTCTGTGACCTTGATATTCGATGTTTCGAAGATTTTGAACTCTTTAAAGCGCTCCAAGACCACTTGCTTATGTTTAAGGTGTTTTTTGACGGTTTGTGATGCGATCAAAATATCATCGATGTAGCACTAACAAAACTCCAACCCTCTCAGTACCTGGTCCATCAAGCGCTGGAATGACTGGGTGGCCTTTCGAAGGCCGAATGTCATGACTACAAATTATTAGAGCCCGAGCGGTGTTATCACCACCGTCTAAGGTATATCGTCTTTCGCGATCGGGACGTGGTGGAACGCACGTGCTAGGTCTAATTTAGTGAACACTGTTTTATTGGCCAGGTCGGCCAATATGTCTTCAATGTATCGAAGTGGATAGTGGTCTGGCTGTGTGACCGCATTGACTCAACGAATGTTTCCGCATGGACGCCAGTCAAGTGCCAAGTGTAAGGAGCTTGCCCACGGGCTTGATGATGGACGGCAGAGTCCTTTCTCGGGCATGTATTCGAAATCTTGCTGGGTGATCTTTAGTTTGTCCCATAGTATACTCAACTAGTAACCACACTCCATCAACCCTCCGGAAAAATTCGAACCCAAGCCGAACAGCGAGCCATAAATCTTCGGTAGCAGGTAGATGGTAAACGCTGATGCGAGGAATGGCGCGAATATAAACATATGCTTCGATGAGAGATTTCAGGGCTACCAGAGCTAAAAAATCAATAACATTGCAGAAAAACAAATTCGTTCCATGCAATCTTTTAGTTTTTGTTAGGATGTGGCAGCACTCCTATGTTCTGAAATGCGTAAAAGAACACGTGCGTCGGAAATTTTATTTGCATTTTGCTTTGTTTCTTGAGCGCGCGAAACATGGGATCAGCTGTCATGCCCCGGATCAGCTGAGGTGCCCCTGGGAAAATTCAAAAAGTGTGCAACACAGGGTAAATGAAAGGTGTGGCTACTATTTGAGTATACTATGGTTTGTCCAGTACCAAACGACGTGCTGCACTGTGTGACTTTGGTCCACGTTAATTATTGCTGGGCACGTGAGCACGGCGTATTTTCCCACCAGCATATGATGCATATGATTTTTTAAGTGTTTTTTTTTCATTTGTTTGATGTATTCATTGAATTTTTTCAACTTTAACATTTACAACCTTGGCTCGGGCGGCACCTTAGCGACTGCATGGGAGGGTGAAAAGGGTTGCCGTGACATTATGCAATTGGAATTGTTGCATCTGGTGAAAATCGTAAGATGAATGAAGGGGAGTTGGGTTGAGACGGTTAGAGAGTCGGGTGAAACCTAGAGTTGTAGGTGTTCGACAAGGTCTGGTTGGGATGTTAGCTTGTTGTTGATTCGAGAGTTTTGACGTGACAATCAGAAAGTATAAAGTTATTCCGTAAATCAGTTATTAGTGCTTTAGAAAGTTAAATTATTCATGAGTAATTTATACACATTTTCATGTAATTTTTTTACGCTGCTACTGCTTTAACTAAATAGTTGAGGAACCAAAAACAGACAATTTAATTCAACTAAGACCGAATATCGTGATTAGAAAATTTGTGAAACATATGTATAGCAACTGTTTTAAAAAGTTAATTATTGAAAATCCAAGTGAATAAAAGATCGTCTAAAATGCATGCCAAAAATGATTTATTGGCGGCTTATTATAGTAAATAGACCTACTCGTAATTGTGACAACGGTGAAATGGAAAATGAGTTTGAGTATCGCATCGAGCTGGAGATCTCAATTGAATATGTTTGTACAATTTCACACCTTGGGCTAGCTCACTGGCTCTCAATGAATACTGCAAACACGATTTGTTACCCTAAAACAAGGCTGAGTTCGACTGGAAGACCTAAGTCCCGGCTTGCTCTGTTGGAAGCGGGCATAAGCGCCACTCGTTAACAAGAACAAAAAGCTTCCCTTTCTTCTCCTAACCTCTTTTCTGACAACCGCAACACACTGTATACTCCGGTCAACATTTTGGCTCAGGATTTGAGTCTTTCCTCGATACTTACACTAAAGAGTGCTTGTGCAAGTTGATGACATTTAAAATTTCCACACAAGAACGCTGAAATAAAATCTGATCAATGTTTGCCAGCAAAAATAAGAACACAGCATCTAATCATGGTAAATTTAGTGCAAAATAAAGACAAATGACAATATAATTCAAATTTGTTTTAATCTTACCCCTACTCCTAATATGGAGCAATCCCCATGTAACCCGAAAATCCCAGACTGTCTTGGTGCTTAATGATCTGCATCAATCCTTCGCTACATATCGAAAATAAACATTTTACTGGCGATTCCATACTCCGGCTGATCACAGCAAACGATTCCTGGTATAAGCAGCAACATCCACCAAAAAAAATGTCGCGAAGTTTCTACCCGGAACGAATATCAAGTGCTAAAATCTTCTTCTTCTTTTTCTTCTTAGCACTACAGCCACTCTTGTGCCTTCGCTTCCTGCAAATAGCGCCTCCAGCTGTCTCGGTTCATTGACTACAACCTCCAATTTTGAAATCCGAGAAGCGATGAACTGTCTTCGTCGACCGAGTCAAACCAGCGTTTCTTCGGTTTCCCCACTGGTCTCCAACCTTCTGTTCTCCCAACTAATACCTTTTGGGGTATCCGTTGTTCATCCATACGATTCATGTGGCCAGCCCATCGCAACTTCCGCAGCCGGGCAATCGTTGAGACCTTCAGTTCATCAAAAATTTCATACAGCTCATGGTTGTTTCAAATTCGCCATTGGTCCCCGTCTAGCTTCGCCCCGATTATGCGCCTCAGGACCCATCGCTCAAGCAAGTATCATAAGCTGGTGGGAAAATACGCCGTGCTCACGTGCTCAGCAATAATTAACGTGGACCAAAGTCACACAGTGCAGCACGTCGTTTGGCACCGGACAAACTAAAGATCGCCCAGCAAGAATTCGAATACATGCTTGAGAAAGGACTCTGCCGTCCATAATCAAGCCCGTGGGTAAGCTCCTTACCCTTCGCACTTGACTGGCGTCTATGCGGAAACTTTCGTTGAGTCAATGCGGTCACACAGCCAGACCACTATCCACTTCGATACATTGAAGATATATTGGCCGACCTGGCCAATAAAACTGTGTTCACTAAACTAGACCTAGCACGTGCGTTCCACCACGTCCCGATCGCGAAAGACGATATACCTTAGACGGTGGTGATAACACCGCTCGGGCTCTAATAATTTGTAGTCATGACATTCGGCCTTCGAAAGGCCACCCAGTCGTTCCAGCGCTTAATGGACCAGGTTCTTAGAGGGTTGGAGTTTTGTTAGTGCTACATTGATGAAAACGTATGCTAAAATTGTAAAAGTGCATGGCGTTAGTGCTCTTAGTCATGCTCAGGTGTTTTGATGGCATAAAAAGCTTAAGGGAGGGTGTGGAAGCGTGGAAGACGAGGCGCAGAGTGAAAGACCAGTCGAAAAGTGGACTGACGCAAACGCGCAGCGTGTGTGCGCCCTAGTCCGTGAAGATCGGCGTTTAACAGCTCGAATGTTGGCTTCAAAACTGGATATGAGTCGTAAAACAGTCAGACAAATTTTAGCCGACGATTTTGGGATGAAAAAGTTGTGCGCCAAAATGGTTCCAAAGAACCTTTCTGAGGAGCAAAAGCAGCATTGAATGACCTTCACAGAAAACTGTTTAGAACAAGTAGAAAACGATTGCACGCTATTTGATCGAGTTTTTACAGGCAATGAGAGCTGATTTCTTTCCCGGAAAGAAAATTGGTGGTCACAGGAACCCATTTTGAGTCAGTTAAGGACATTCAGGCGGCCGTGACGAGAGTACTCGCGGACATCTCAGTCGAAGGGTTTCAAAAATGTTACGAAGCATGGAAAACGCGCTGAAATCGTTGTATAGCTGCCCAAGGGGACTACTTTGAAGGAGATGGCAGAGTTGTAAAAGAGTAGTTTGATGATAAAATATTTGGATGTATGGATGCCTAAAAGAAGGTGGAAGATGATAACTATGCAGTTGAAAATTGTGAATGGAAGAATGCCGGCACGGTTGGTATTCACAAAAAAATTCTTACTTATCAAAATTTCGTTCTGTTCTCTTCACCAGCACTTTTTGCTTGTCAATATTACTTGCACTTGATTAGATTAGTTTTGTTGAAAAGCTGTCAGGCCTTGCTTTTATGAGTGAAAAGATGAGTTTTGACTACTTTCAGTCATCTTCATCTTCTTTGCCGCATTCAATTCTTTTATCGAACTACCACCACATGAATTAACACTTGCTAATACCGTGTGTCCCCTAGTCCCGAGTATATGTCCACCGGGGTTTATATAGAGTGATCAATATAAGTATCTCCAACATTCGGCGATATCGTCAGATGTTTTTAGTTACCACCCACACACATGTTGCGGTTTTAATGACGTAGGTGCCAATGAGATCATTTATGTTTCGATTACCAACTCTTTACTTATTGTTGTTGCAATGACGTAAAATGATGATGTCATCAGTATGACTAATTATCAGTCCCATAGTTATAGTTATGGTAATGGTTGATATAAGTGCTGACGTCGTCGCTAGTGTTTTAATTGATAATTATTCAAATATTTATGAAAATTGTTTGCCATTTAATTTGTTACTTTCTTAATGATAGAGTTATAATATTAAGATAGCATAGCAAGTTTATGTTAGCATATATCAATATTTGAAAAACATCATAACTTGTTTTTGAAAGTATTTAAATTTATTCTTTGGTTTAAAGTCCAGATAAACATTACATTTATTATGTTTCCAGTTCAACAAATAAGCAAAACAAATGATGCAAAAAAACTTGCAAATATTTCCGCTAGCGTTTTCAGAAATTTTGTTATCCCTAGAAAACTAAAGCTCAACGAAAAAAAAACTCTAAAATCTATCAAAAGTATATCACAAAGTACAAATTTATTTACGTATATGCATATTTTTTCTGTTTCAAATCAACTGTTTCTGTTGAAATTTTTTATGATTCAAATCGATGTATTTCTCTAACAACTGCATCAGTGCAACAACATACGTCAAAGGAATGTATCTACATGATGTACAATACAGTCAGGACGATATACTTTTCATACAAATCATGCACAACGTCATTTTTATCCTGTTCCTCGTTTTTTGCTTGCATTCAATAATGCATCATCGTATGCACCATTATTGGTCGAAATGAACGAATGAATTTGGTTTTCATGTTCTCCGAACCTATTTCTTTCCTGATTGTACGGCACCCATTGCCACCCAAATCCACGTAAAAAGGATATTAAAAAAATCGTTCGAATTGGGTATAGCAGCCGTATGCCATGACATTCTCATATAAATCCTTGGATATTTATCATTTGGAGATGAGAGAGATATCGAGATAAAATGAAAAATTTCAAGCACAGCGTGACAAAAAGGATTTCCTGTAATTTATCAAAAACGGTTTCGGTATTGGATGAAATAGGACTATCTATGAATGTGACGGTATATAAAAGATTGGTGCATAGAGTGGCAGTGAGCAACTAGAGGATGTTAAAGAGTTCAACTGTACAGTATGGATGGCAGGAAATATTGCGATAATTTTTAAATTGACACTTGAAAAAATGTTCAAAATTAAGTTCGAAGTAGATCAATACAACTTCCATTCACGATAACTTTCGTATGATTCAGTCCTTGAATATTTTCTGTGAAATTGTTTGAATTGTTCCTTATCATTTACCAACTTTCTAATGAAACATTCTGTACTGGATACGGAAAAATATGTTCAACCACAAATCCTTGCCGTCACTGTACAACAAGAGAAGGATGTCATGACACAATATAATTGCGTCCATTTTTTACGTTGACTAAAATTTATTAATGTTGTATTGCAAAATTTTCTAATTAAAGTTTGTTTGTGAAAATTTTTAATTTAGGTTACAGACAAGTGATGTCACTTATAATCGATGGGGATTTATCAGCATAAATGGGAAATATACTGAAACTTATATTGTATATTGACTATTGTCCAGTGTTGATGGATGAATGGTTTTAACTATTATATTATAATTTGTTTTAAATTGGGTTAATGATGAACAATATAACATCTTGCTTTTGAAATATATATGGTCTAGGTTTAATTAATTTTTTTCCTCAAAAGGTATCGGAATGATTAAGTCAAAAACTAAGCATTGAAAGCATTTTACGGGCAAAACATTAGAGAGTGAGCACCACATATTTTATTTAATACTAATCGTTCTAAATTTTCAAAGAATATTAAGCAAATTCCAAAGATTGAAAACACGACAACTTAATAGCCCAAATGGCTCACTAAATTCATACGTTATCAATGAAATACACTTAATCGAAAAAACAATAGAAAATTCAAATTAATTAAAACTATTACATATTTTTTGATTCATTTGGTAAAGGAGAAACAACCAACCAACATTATTTAAAAAGTATTTTTGATTGCAACACACCAGTGAACTTAAATTCTACAACTAATAAATATATTGTAACGTGTCCCGGTTTGCGGCCGATAAGTTTAATGTTCCGGGAAAGTGAAAACGCCCTTTCTTTAAATTAAGTTAAAAGAGTTTATTTACTAAGACTACGCAATAATTACAGGGTTTTCCAATAAGAGGTGTTATTTCGATATTAAAAGAAAAGTGCCATTTTTTAATATAAATGATCGCATGTTTTTTTCGTTATAACGAAAAAGGTATGCCATTTATAGTCAAAAATAACATCAGGCAAATGACCACCACGACCACGCTTAGAGGGCCATATCGTTTTCATAAAATTTTCCATAACCAAATCCCAAAGTGGCTGCCCTATGTCCTCAATAGCCTCACGAATTCCATCTTTGAAGTCTTGAATTAACGCTGAATTGTTGGCGTAGACCTTCTCTTTTACGTAGCCCCAAAGGAAGAAGTCGCAAGATGTTAAATCACAAGATCTTTGTGGCCAATTGTGATCACTTCTTGGAGAGATAACACGGTCCGAAAACGTTTCCTGTAAAAGATCAATGGTTTCGTTGCTTGTGTTGCACGTAACGCCGTCTTGTTGAAAGTAAACGTTGCCCAGATCAATACCAATTCGGCCATAAAAAATCATTAATCATCTCTCAATAGCGCAATTCATTCACCGTAACTGTTGCTCCAGCCTGATTCTCGAAAAAGTAAGGTCCAATGATTCCGCCGGACCATAAACCGCACCAAACAGTCACACGTTGAGGATAGGGAGGCTTTTCAACAATAACTCTTGGGCTTTCCCAGCCCCAGATGCGACAATTTCGCTTGTTGACAAAGCCACCGATGTGGGAATGGGCCTCATCACTCAAGATGATATTTCGATGGACCCAACCAGCAAAGACACGACGTTGTTGATGATCGACCGGCTTGAGTTCTTGTGTTAACTGAGCTTTATAAGCCGTCTTACCCAAATATTTATGCAAAATACGGTATAATGACGTTTGTGGAATGCCTAATTCCACTGAACGGCGAGGAATGGACAAACCTGGGTTTTCTTCAACATTTTCGGCTACAGCAGCAATATTCTCGGCTGTTCTTGAGTAACGTGCACGACTTTTATTCTTCACAGCACCGAGTTATCCCAACAGCTCGAATTTTTCCACCAATTTCAGTATGCAGTCCGACAAGGTGCTTCACGACGACCCAAAAATGTTCGAGTTTTACGAACTGTCTCTGCCAAATTTCAACATTTTTATAGTGAATTTTAATAATTTCATGTGTTGTTCCATTGATATTAATGGCGTAGTTTTTAATTGTCAAATACCAAAAATGACACCTACTGAAATAGTGGGCTATTCAAAATAATACCTCTTATTGGAAAACCCTATATAGGGTAAATATGGGATAGATGCCCTAGGGGGATAGATGCCTAAGCACGCAAGAAATGGCCTGCACAAACACTAAGCTCTCAGTGTTTTGTTTAAACGTTAGATCCATACCACTCTCTCGCCAGTCAGTGCGGTACGCTTTGTTGGAGCAGATGTGTGATGTGTTATGCAGCTGAAAGCAGTTGAAGTGGTGACAGATAGTTGAATTTTGGCCTCTTGGAATCTTTGGCCAGTCAGAACTTTTTATATTATAAAGTAAGTGCTTTTATTTTTGTATTTATACTAAATATATATATCAATAACAAATAAATGAGTGTCATAAAATTTTTTTTGACGTGGTATTTTTGCAAAACTCCATGGCGTCTATCCCCCAACAAAGGATAGATGCCCAATTTATTATGAGTATACATGCCCTTAGGGGCAACTATCCCACATTGTACTTTGACCTTATTTTTTAGTTGTATCACGTCATTGACTGAAAAAGTGGAGGTGACATATTACTTCCGAATTCTAGAAGAAAAGTGCTATTAGGGTGTGTTCTTTTACTTGAAGCAATGATTTTCTTCTTTTCTAGACATGCCACGTAAGTACATACGTAAGGCGGGGGCACTACCTCGTGCCGTGTGGACGGAGGATGCTCTTAATGCCGCATTTGAAGAGCTGAGACAAAACAAATTACCAATTAATGAAATATCTCGTCGTAATGGTATTCCATCAAGAACCTTTAGGCGAAGATTTGCTAAACAAGATGCAAAAAAATTGACATAAGGTACCAATGCCTTTTAACTTATTTGATGCCTAATTTTGACAGATTATTTTCATTCATTATCGTATCATGTAAAAATTCCTGTGATATTTCAGGAAAAAATCCGGTACTAGACTTCGATAATGAAAAACGGCTAGTAGCACACGTTCAAAAACTAGAGACAGCAGGGTTTCCTGTAACAAGAGACACGATACGAAGACTAGCGTTTGAATTCGCCGAAAAGCTTGCTATTGATCATAAATTTGATAAAGAATCCAGAAAAGCGGGACATCATTGGCTGCGGTTTTTTAGAACGCCATCCAGAATTAAGAGTACGACAAGCTGAAGGGTTATCCCTTGCCCGAGCTCAGGGACTTAATCGTCAGGAAGTCACTAAAATGTTTGTACTCTGGCTTAAAACTATGACAGAGCATGATTTACTGGACAAGCCCGACCGTATATTCAATACTGATGAAACTGGTGTCCAGTTAAATAACAAACCTGGAAAAGTCGTTGCTACGAAGGGCTCGAGATCAGTTCATTCACTAACATCCAGGGAAAAGGGGGAGACTGTGTCGATAATAGCTTGCTGCAATGCTGTAGGGAATTTCGTGCCTCTAGTTGTTATTATTAAAGGAGCAAACAAAAAGCCGGAATTTCATGATGGACTTCCTAATGGGTCAGATGTATACATGAACAAGAAATCTGCTTATGTTAATGGGGAGGTGTTCCAAAAGTGGCTAGTGCAGCATTTTGTAGCACGGTAGCCTCAAGGTAAAGCTGTTCTTCTTCTTGATGGACATTGTTCCCACACGAATTCTGCGGATATGTTAGAGACCGCAGAACAAAATGATATTATTCTCTTTTGTTTACCAAGTCACAGCACGCAAGCTTTACAACCGTTAGATCGAAGCTTTTCAAGCCATTTAAAACTTTTTATGCAGCCGAGGCTAGAAATTGGATGCTTGCAAACAAAGAAAAAAAAATCAATCGGTCAGTTGCTGGTAGATTAATTGGCAATGCATGGATACGAGCAGCTACACCCTCCAATGCCGTATTAGGGTTCAGAGCTTGCGGTATTTACCCATACAATCCGACAGCTATTCCACATTCTTTCTTTGCCATCTCTGATTTTTCTTCAAGGAGTCAACTCTACAATCAGCAGGAAAATGTTTCGATTGATGAACATGATAGATTTTTGGAACCTGAACCAAGTCTTTCATCTAATAATGAAAGGTTGCCAAATTTAGATGGCAATGAAGCTCATATTTGCACAAATTCAGATAAAACTCACTGCTCTACACCAAGAAATTCAGATCAAACTGTCGAGTTTTCTCCATCTTTTCTTGCGCAACAGCCTAAGGCAGAATTCCAAAATGAAACACCATGCAAGTTTTTACAAGAATGTTCTCCCATACCAAATATTCCAATACCACTATACAAGAGAGGAAAACAGTCAGCTGCAATATTAACTTCCAAGGAAAACATTGTTGCTAGGAAAAATAAAAGTAAAGCAACCTCAAACATACCATTCAGTGAATTGAAGAAAAAAAAGCCAAGAGTGACTTCAAAAGAGTCAAATGCCAATGCGACCTGTGGTTCTGATGATTTCCTCATGTCAAATGTATGTGTAGAATGTTTCGAAGATTTTGGAAAGCCAAAATCCAAAGTAGACTGGATTCAGTGTATTATGTGCAAGAAATGACTGCACGAAACCTGCACTATGTACGGCGACTATTGCAATCCATGTCGGTGTTTAAAACTTCTGAATGAACAAAATTCTAAAACATAAACAAACGAACCGGTTGCAATTCATTAAACGATTCTTAACTATTTTTTATTGATAAAATGTGTGAAAAAATATATATATAGTTGTGCTTAAGAGCCAATATTGATTAAAATAGAGTATGCGTAAGTAAATACTTATTAATAAATCAGAATATTCTTTCATTCATTCCTAAGGGCAACTATCCCATTAGTCAAAAAATAAATTTGGCATCTACCCCACGCAGTAGGCATCTATCCCCATTTATAACACTTGTCTATTTTATTAATAGATAAAAAATAAAACAATCAGTCGTAAATTATCTTGTTCATTTTCTTCTTTGATAAGTACACAAATCAATATATAAGTTCAGGACCATGAAATCCTCATCTTCTGTATGTAAATCGCCTATTTGAAAAGGTTGGGCAACTATCCCACATTTACCCTATGTATATCGAATCACAGGGCAAGGATAGTACTCTTTCAAACTTGTTAACTACGAAAACTAAAGTGGCACCCATACGTTTCATTAGCATCTCTCGCTTGGAGTTATGTGGAGTAGTCCTATTGGGCGAACTCAAAAAAAAGAACGCTAAGTGCTTTGACGGTCAAAATCTCAGGATTGTATTTGTGGATGGATTCCGAAATTGTCTTAGCTTGGCAGAAAGGGCATTTAAATGGGCAGTTTTCGTAGCCAATTGGACAGCTGAGATTCTGAAAATAATTGGTAACGCTACGTAGAATCATGTCCATTTATGCAGCATATCGAGGAGTTGGAGCCACAGAACTTGTAGAATTCTCGTTATGGTGGTCAGAACCAGCGTGTTTGAAAAAAGACAAGACTTTTTGGCTGACAATGCGAGAAATTCTACGTGGCAAGCTCGAAGTCTGGAAGACCATAATCTGTTAAGTCCAATCAAATGAAAATGGATTAGAAGTTTTATTTTCGGTCTCTACATATAACCGTCTGCTGCGCACCACTGCCTACTGCTGCCGTTTCTCACAGCTATGTGCAAGGCAAGCGTTGTTACGTTAAAAGTGATGCTGAGCGCTACGCCGGATAAACGATTCCAGTTTGGGGCCTTGGGGTCCCGACTTGCCCGTGGAGACAGGGTAGGTAGCGCCACTCACCAACCCTAAAGTTGCCCCCAGGAGCCAATTGGCAAGCTTGCGGCTCCACGGAATGGTCCTCTTACTACCACTAACTTCCACAAGGAAAATCACTGCCCAAAAACAACACAAAAAAAAGAACCCTGAGGGGACCTATCGCAGCTTGATTTCCTAGACGGAAGGATCCTTGCACACTCTAGACCGAGCTAAGCTTTCGGTCAACACTGCGCGCTACACGCGCAAAAATACTGCTGTAACACTGCCACGACACCAATTCAATTCTACTGCAACTAATTAACGCAAATATTATTATTTCACAACAATTTGTACACAAGATTGATAATAAGAAAAAAGAATTTATGGAAACTTAGCACTTACTCTAACGTTGGGGGCCCCGCCGATGAACGAAGTCTTCGCTTTCCATCAATCTTTTGTTCTCATTCCAAATTTCAGTTGTCTCGCGCAGTTTATCTACTCCTCTTCCCCTAATGCGTTAATGAATCCCAGATGTATGCGAAATTAGCATCCTCCTCTTGGGAATAAGTTGTACGCTGCCTGTCCTTGATGATCGTCCTTCGTTGGCCAGAAATTCGTGCGAAAATGAGACCGTTTCCATGGCCGCTGGCTCTTTTATTAACTTGGTCCAACGGCTCTTTTACTTGAGTTGAAGAATCCAAGTTCAAGGCCACAACATTCATCACGGCTGCTCAACCTTGCAGCGTTTATCTCAGGCGCAAACCCAGTTTTTTTTACTTGGTGGCCATCTCCCTTTCACGCACTGTACTGTATTACCAGTAACAACCTTACCGATTGTTTTGATTAAAATGTCAGTCGTGTTAAATACTTGTTATTCCGGGCGTCGCGAGTGAAATTTGTGAGAGAATCCCATCGCAAGCTTTAGCATGGGTGTTTGGTTCTACAATACGTTCATCTTGTTTTTCAGGTAACATTTACCGGATAACATCATCGGCACCCTTAAATCCCTTTAATTGCATTCTGTGGTTTATTGCCTCCGTAATGCTTTTGAATTTCACAATACTAGTCAGGATCATCAGGAGTTCGTCCATGTATCTATATACGTAACAGAGCGCAACAGCTACAAAACCTAACAGGATGTCGAGTAATTGAAGAATTCATGGCGATAACATGATGGACGAATCGAATCAAACAGATTTCGAGAATTATGCGTTTCTGGAGTTGACGGAAATCACAGATTTCCTAATGCTATATCAGGTTAGTGGTATTCGATTCTTGGCGAAACTTTTTCCACATTTACAAGTGATTCGTGGCAATACGTTGTTTGAGGGATTTGCATTGATTACATTTGAAAATGCCAATATTGAGGGAATCGGTTTAACGTCAAATGTGGCAATCAATCATGGCGATGTGCGAGTCGAGAAAAATCCAATTTTATGTTTTGTCACTGTTGATTGGAATCGTATTGCTATGAATGCAACGCCGAAGGTGCTAATATTTAAGCACAACAAGGCTACCAACGAATGTCCATTGTGTGGTTTAGGAAGAATAAAAGGTGATGTAAACAGCGGTGATTGTCCTGTCTTCGGTAACAAACGCTTCTGCTGAGATCAAGATCACTGCCAAAAATATACCCGTCAGAATGTTAATTGTTGGATGCATGCTTGGAATACTTCTTGATTTGCTTCAATCTGCTTCACAATACCAATCATACGTGTTCCCACCTCGCTCAATGGTTTCACCACGTCCAATTGGCGCGGAGTAGCAATTATACTGACGATTCGGGAAAGATTTGAATTCTTCACTACTAGAATAGCGGGATTTGTCTGTACTAGATCACATGAGTAGCCGTAAACATGAGGTGCTTCATCGTCGTCTTCAACAACTGGGAGCCATGCGAGCCATAAGTTCAGGATTTCATCCTTGTTGGCAAGGGCGGAGCTATTGTATTTGAGTATTTTATTTACAGCTGAGATAGCATTTTCTGTGGGATTGACATTCTCTGGATCACGACTTTTCGTTGCATAAATCACTTCCGCTAAAAGAGAAATTGGTTACACTCGACTCGGTTGTGTGTCGTGTGTGTCTCTTGATAAATTGTTGCCAAAGTTCAAAAGGAATTAGTTTGGGTGTAGTTACATAAAAGTGTTTTTGGGAAAATATGCCCGTCGGAATGTGGAAGTCGTGCCTGTAATAGTTACGGAAAATGTTGCAACGAAACTTGCCTCGGTAGTTGTTCAGATGATGGAAATACATGTTCCGTTTGCTAAAATTTAGTTGCTTATGGTAAAGATGGTGAGAGAATTTTTTATCCATGAAAAAGAATACATCGTGTTCGGATATTGGCGTTAGTGTCCCTTCCCGCTTGATGTCTATATATTTTCCATTCGATTTTTTTAGTTTGGTTATAATAATGAAGCTATGTTGCAATGATGCAAATATCTTGATTTGGAATCCGGACGTCAAGCACTAACACTTTTTCATGACTTTATCGACTGCGATATAATTTATATGCTGATTTCGTTGTTGTTACGACAATTCGCTCCAATAGAATTCAATTAAAATATCCTTTCTTCCAAGGACCATAACAGGAAAGACAACTGCTGACTTGGTTTTGTTTGACACTCATGTAGGTTGCAATTGCATACGTATCCTTCTTTTTCCGCTTAATACTTAATCCCTAACATTACTTAATGCTAATGATTTACATCTTTTATCCTAATCTGACTTTAATCCTTCTCACCAGTACTTTCGCGCGTGGAGTGGTTCCTTGGTAATCTTCCGGATAAAGTCTTGGAGTGCAAGGAATCCTTCCCTTCTAGGAATTTTTTTGGGCCTTTATTTATATTTTGTAACAACGTCTTCGGAGGGACATCTCACCAGCAAGGAGTTGTCCGAAGTGCTGAAATTCTAGATTATCATGTCTCAACGCTTGGAGTTCAAAGAAGACATTTGCGCTCTTTGAAATGAAAGACAATTGCCAAAAACCAGTTCTTTGAAGAGTCTGCATCCGTTCATCGATGACGACGGTTTTCAGGGAATATTGTCACATGCAAGCCTATCTTACAATGTAAACATCCAATCATACTCCCAATGGATGGCAAGTTGGCTCAGTTGATCCTCAATCAATTTCACAAGGCTACTCTTGACGGGGAGACGGGGCTCATGCTTGCAACATTAAGAAAACATTTTTGGCTTATAAATGTAGGAAGGGAGAATGAATAAAACGAAAGAGTTAAAGTGTAATGCAATGTTTTAATTAATTCCGAATTTTCCAATAATTGGTTTTGATTGCCCCAAGGGTTGAAAATATAAAGAGTTAAGAATGTAATTGAAAACAAATAGCTACCGACGCTCGACTTTCGTTTCCACGTGCGCTTTAACCGACGGGAGATCACCGACTCCCTCTCTGCAGATGGTAGGGTTGGCATCGTATCGTTATTACCGCCTAGATAGATGGAAGGCGTGTAATACGCCAATTTGTTCACAGATGCTTAAATTGCTTTCAATCCAAAGCAACGGCCTCTTCACAATTCACCTTATATGCTTTTCTGGAGGACGACGTCATGGAATGTAACATTTTTCGACTAGATAGATGGCCAGTATCTCAGCTTTTGGCACATACGTTTTGGAATCGGTGGAAGAGCAAGTAATTAAAGCGGCTACAGCAGCGACCTAAATGGTCTCATCGAGAACATTGTCCACAAATCGGAGATTTGTGTATGGTGAAGAGTGAAAACTGCATCACAGCACTTCACCCTAGAACAGATGACTTAGCAAGGGTTGTGTCTACTTTTTTGCAAAGGAGAGACCTTTCAACGCCTAATCGCAAAAATAACATTACTACCACTAAAAAGAGCATCAAAAGCAGAACAATAATAAACAACATCTGTTAACTCTTACAACTAGTAGCAACTGGACTACATAGAGTCCAGGAGCAACTAGTTGAAATGAAAGAACCACTTTTGTGCAAACATAACTTATCATAGATTTCAAAATGATTTATAATGCCTCTAATACAAAGTCTCAATTTGCCATAACATTGTTTAGGAGGAAAATATAGGGTTATTCATTTTACGCTTGGGAAAGTAAAGCTAAAGAAAACACATCAAATATTCAAATGGATACAAAATTTTTTATTAATACAGAGACTAAACCTTGCCATTATACTTGAAACACAACATTATTCAAATGTCTTTCACGGAACCTCTTACAGGCCTCAATCCTTTTGAGGTAATTTTCAATGACTTTTCGGCACATTTCCGGCAATATCTCGGCCACAACTTCACGGATATTGGTTTTCAATTGCTCAAGATTTTGAGGATTGTTCGCGTAAACACGATCTTACACAAAGCCCCATAAAAAGAAATCCAAAGGTGTTACGTCGCAGGATCTTGCGAGCCAATTGACATCACTAAATCTCGAAACTACGCGTCCTGCTTTCGCTTGCAAAAGTGCTCGATTAGCCTGTGTTGTGTTGCTTGTGGCTCCATCCTGTTAAAACCACATGTTCTCCAGACCATAATCTTCAATATCTCTCCAAAAATAATCGGTTAACATCCGTCTATAGTGGTCAGAATTGACTGTAATGGCTCTTCCTTGATCGTTTTCAAAAAAATACGGGCCAATAACACCACCAGACCATAATGCACACCAGACGGGCACTTTTACCGGATGCTAAGGCCTTTCTGCGATCACCTGAGGATTTTGAGAGCCCCATATGTGACAATTCTGTTTATTTACGTAACCACTGAGCGCAAAATGAGCCTCATCACTCAAGAAAATTTTGTTCGAAAAATCGTTATCAATAGCTTGTTGTTCAATCACCCAATTCGCATACATTTTGCGTTGTGTATGGTCTTGAGGCTTAAGTTCTTGAGTGAGTTGGATTTTGTACAGATGGAGATGCAAATCCAAATGCGAAATCCACCACAAGGAGCCGTAAGAAAAGCCTAAATGTTGAGCACGTCGAGAAATCGACAAATTCGGGTCTTCATCCACACTTTGAGCAACGACAGCGATATTTTCAGCAGAATGAATGTTGCGATGATGCACAGGCCTTGCAGTATCTGCGTTCGAAATCGTTTGCTGTGTAGGTCGATTATGTCGACCGTAATCGGCTCATAAAGCCCTGAATGTTGATACAGCAGAATCACCAAATTTTGTAATAAAATTTAATAATTTTAACGCGTTCTTCGACTGTTAAACGATCCATATTTCTAAATGGCAAACCTTCAACTTAAAAAAAAAATACACTTTGGATGACGTTTAATTCTGACAGATGTCAAATGGCAGGGTTATACTTTCCTTCCACGAAATGGATAACCCTGTATAAAGAAATTCGAGAATTCGATGGTTACTGCTGCAATCGCTACCAAAGCAATCGTAGCAAGGGTCTTAAGACCCGAAATAATAAAGAACAATACTTAAGTCAGCGAGGAGATTACGGCAGGGAAAGAAACGAATGACCAGGCAAGTAAAGTGACAATGTGTGATTTCATTGCCAACGTCAAAAAAGTGGCAGAAGTACTATATTTGGAAACAGAAGCCGATAACCTCTCCCTAGGACCATGGCGCAAAGTACAATTGCCACCCAGAGCCATGAAGAAGAAAGGCTATTCCGAAAAGCGGGAGTTGTTCTAAAAAGAACATAATCTGCGTGCGACTCACCAAAATCACTAAAGCAGTAAAGATTGGGCTCCTTGAACTAGAGGAGCTCCTTGATCGCATAGGGCATTATCGGAGGAGCTGGTTAAAGGCCGAAGAAGAGCAAAAGGCTAAAGAAGCACTTGAGCCGAAATCTAAAAGGCACATGTAGATAGATCCACAATCGAAAATCGATAAAAGCATGGCGTCTATCCCAATCAAAGGAGGTTGGGACAAAAGAAGGAAGGAAGAGGCACTTGATGGACGTGGAACACCAGATCAGGAGTTCCAGCATCATCGTATCCTGATGAAACTGGTACTGCCGCCATATGGGTTCAAAATAGTGATTTCCAGGTAGAGAGCTGTGGACTTGGGGATGGTTTTGTGTGGGTTCGGTGCTCAGGGACCACTTTCTTTCTTTTCAAGACAAGTTTCAGGCTTTGGAGGGCACTGTCTCGAACGCAGACGGAAATTTATTTATTTATTTATTTAAAATTCCATTTAACAGATTAAACACAAGCTGATTACAAAATGGAACAAAACAAACAGAAAAGAAAATTAATAAAAATAAGAATTAAGTGAGAAAGATAATATATAAAGAAATTAACAATAGGAAGTACTAAGTTGAAAAAACTAAATACATACAAAATTAAATTAAAGGACAAACAAGTCTAATATTTACTCCAATTGAGTTGTAAGGATTAGGCTTCTTAATCCTAATTTGAAAACAAGGTATGAGTCGAAAAAAAAGACCAAGCTCAAGCATATCATGTTTTCTTACCATTCCTATAATGGGACAGTGAAAATATAAATTTGTACGGGCATACTGTAGTACGAAACAACCGTTTGCCCGAGAAGAACGCGATGATTGGCGAAAACGTAAGTCTGCAAACAATGTTGATGAAATTTGATTGTGGCAGAGCTGTTACTGAAAACACTGGTCTAGAAACATGCGTCGGGATGACAGAGTAGGCAGACGTAAGGAGGATAAACCACATTCATAGGGTTGTAATGTGATTTTGAATTTGTAAAACAAGACACGAGTAGATTTTTGCTGGACATTCTCTAACGAGTTAATGTGGTAGGAGTGTTGGAAAGACCAAACTAAAGAGCAATATTCAAGGATAGGATATTCAAGACAGATAAAAAATTGGAGGAGGGTAGATGTATTGGTAAATTTATAAGCATGCCTGAAAATAAGTCCCAATATTTTTGAGGTCCTATAGTCGTGACTAGAATGTGTGCATCAAAATTAAGCTAATTATCCAAAGTAGCAACGAGATCTTTAGCAGAGCTTACAACAGCGAGTGGGACTTTATTTAACATATAGGTGAAAGTTAATGGAGATTGATTTAGACTCAAAGTCATTTTATAGCGTTTGGCAACATTAAGACAGGGGTGGCTAGACGAACACCAGTTGCTTTGTGCAATCAGGTCCATCTGAAGATATTGACAATCTTATACAGATCTGATAGCTTGAAATACTTTGAAATGTATGGCAATGGAAGGCGATAGCTGAAAGAAGATCATTTCTAAACAATAGGAATAGGAGGGGACTTAAAATGGAACCTTGAAGAGCACCAGATGACGGATAGAGTGAAATAGAGGTAGTTCCACAGTAACTAACACAACATATACAAGAGAACAAGTAAGAATCCATCCATGATGAAAAAGGGCCAGCACCCCCCAAAAGCTTTCAGTTTGTAACAGAGAAGTTGATGGTTGATCATGTCAAACGCTTTCGGGAAGTCAGTGAATTTATTCATTTATTTATTTATTCCATCTTACAGACTAAACAATCCAATCACAAAATGGAACGCAAAGACCAATTACAGCAAAATTTAAATGAAAAAGAATACTAAAACGTCGATAGTTAAAAGTTAAACTAGTAGTAAGTCTCTTGGTTTTTTCTTAAATGCTATGTAAGAAGAGGGGAAAGGACCAAGCTCGAGATTATTATGATTTCGTACGATTCTTAAGATTGGTGAATAGAAATATAAATCAGTTCTAGCATATGGTGTAACGAAATAAGAATTCATCCGAGATGAACGAGATGTTTGTCGGAAATGCAGCTCAGAGAAAATATTTAACGGGACTTGATGGTAGCAGAGTTTGTACAAAAAACATTGGTCTAAATAAGTTCGTCAGGATATCAGGGATGGAAGAGATAGGAAAGATAAACGACTTTCATAAGGCTGATACGGCAAATTAAACTTAAGGAAAAGAAAACGCGTGAACTTTTTTTGGACAGTTTCTAAAGAACGAGATAGGAATATCGGGGGGACCAGATAACAGAACAGTATTCAAGCAAAGGGTGAACAAGACAAACAAATAGGCGGACAGAAGAAGAGATGCTATTGAATTTATGTAAATGTCTAAGGATAAACCCGGAAACTCTAGACGCTTTAGTAATCACATTTAAAATATGTGCATCAAATTTGAGTTTTGGATCAAAAGTTACTCCAAGGTCTTTATGACTGAGCACTTCAGAGAGCAAAGCATAATTTAATATATAATTGAAATTAATAGGAGAGTCCTTGAGAGAAAAAGTCATTTTATGACATTTAGTAGTGTTAAGACATAAATAGTTTCAAGCACACCATTCATTTAGAGCAGTCAAATCATTTTGGAAGAGCTGACAGTCTAAATGGGATTTGACTGCTCGAAATACTTTGAAGTCATCTGCATACAAAAGGCACGAGGAATATATAACAAAGGGAAGATCATTTATGAACAACAGAAAGAGAAGAGGCCCAAGAATTGAACCTTGTGGAACGCCAGATGAAGGACAAAAAGGACTAGACGTAGTACCAGACAAACTTACTCGGCAGGGACAACACGACAGATAAGATGACATCCAAGATAGAGGAGCACCCGAGATGCCAAGAACTTCAAGCTTACGACAAAGAAGTAAATGATTCACAGTGTCAAAGGCCTTGGAGAAATCTGTGTAGATCACATCAACTTGCAGTTGGTTATCCAAAGCTCTTGCAATACTGTTTGTGAACTCCATTAAATCAGAGGTAGTGGAGTATCCTTTGAGAAAGCCATGCTGCTCTGGAGCAATAATAGGAGCTAATGAGTTTGAGAGTCGATTATGAACCAACCGTTCAAGTAACTTTGGAAAGCAGGACAGTAAAGAAATAGGGCGATAATTGGAAACTGACGTAGGATCACCACTATTAATAATAGGCACAATATTAGCTGTTTTCCAAGGGTTTGGGAATGTACCAGTACTCAAACTTAGATTGAAGAGGAGAGATAAAGGAAAACTAAGCGATGAGGCTAACGACTTTACAAATATGTTTGGCAAACCATCCGGCCCAGGGCTAATATTAGGATTAAGAGCATTGATCAAAGCTTCGACTTCAGATGCACCAGTACAAATAAAGGAAATTGGGAAGGGAAGATGATTAAGTAAGACAACAGGATGCACAGCTGCAGCGAGAGAAGAGAAAATTGAAGAGAAAAATTGGGCAAATGAGTCAGTAACTTCTTGAGGAGAAGAAACCTCTGCACCATTCCAACGGACCTTACTAGGAATGGAAGAGGAGGATTTCAGCAACCTTATGTAAAACCAAAAAGGCTTTGTATTATTAGCCACAAGAGAGCTATCCAGACTGCTGAAATAAGCCTTCAGAGCATATGTGATCTCTATTTTGGCAATAGCACGCAGCCTGCTGAAATTACATCTTGCTTCAATAGTGCCGAGTGTTTTAAAGACACGATGTGCCTTATCTTTTGCTCGTAGGGCACTAAGCACTCGCTTTGTAAGCCAAAGCTTATGATTTGCTTTACGGAATGTCTGAAGAGGCGTATAACAGCGAATAAGATTATAAATATATATGTAAAATTTATCCAAAGCAGCCTCACAATTTAGGCCTCTAAAGAAATCTAGCCAGTTGACTGAAAGTAATTCTGTATTAATAGCTTCATAGTTAGCTTTAAAAAAGTTAAGTTTTGAAGCAGGATGAGGTTTGTTAAATTTAATTTCATCGACTATAAGATCTATAGATAAAGGAGGATGGTGCCGATCAGGAGGAACATACGGATGTAAGGCTTGAGATACAGATAAGTAGCCAACTGGAACATTTGATAGAACAAGGTCAAGGAGATGACCATTAGGATTGCGGATATGGTTAAATTGAGAGAAGGAGCAATGAGATAGGAAAAATGACAGGGTAATAGAAAAAGGGTCAACTGACGAGATTGAAGGAGAAGTATAATTCCACTCTATGTATGGTAAGTTAAAATCCCCGCAAACTAATATTTTGGCGTGAAGATGTCGCAAAACTAGATAAGAGGATAGATCATCAAAAAACGTCTCATAAACAGTTAAAGGTGAATTACAAGGAATATAAATAGACAAAATCAAGAACTCTGTATTATGAGGAAGAGAAATTTTGATAATAACACATTCTAAAGTAGGAGAAAAACAGAAATCAGAACAAGGAGAACTAGGTAGAGCTTTGCTAACTGCAACTAAAACTCCACCACCATCAGCCTTATTAGTGGCAATCAGGCCACGGTCACATCTATATACAATATGATCAGGAAACATTTCACTGCTCAAAATGTTTCCATTCAGCCAGGTCTCGGAGAAGCAGATAATAGAATCATTACTAACTTGATAAGAGATAAAGAGTTCCTCAAGCTTGGTCCTAAATCCTCGTACATTTTGGTAAAAAATAGATAAGCACATTTTATTAGGAGAAGAGAAGTTACATTGAAGAGTATTAAGGTTTGAAAGAGATTCATTGACGTTTAAAGAGGATACAGTAGAAGAAACATTATGATTATCAGAATATTCATAAAGATTACTTGTGACTAGAGCTTTGGGATTTAGTTTATTGCCCGACGAAAATTTCTTCGTCTAGATTCAAACGGCTTAACAAGTACACCAGTAGGCCAGTAATTTGGATTCAGGACAATATCAGTATTCGCAGAAATCACCAATTTGAATGAAGCAACTACTTTGTCCGTTAAATTTTCATTAGTCAATTTATGACAACTAAAGACTAACGGATGATCCAAACTTTTTGTTGACATAACGCTTTAGGTCCTCAACTGCAGTTTCGTACGCTACTCTAGATATGGTATAGAAGCACGAATGACAGGAGAATCGAGATCTTTTGAGGGAATAAGGTCACTCGATTTCTAATGTTGAACTGGAGGTGGTACTTTCTTTGGAATTGCTCCCCGACTGTTGGATGAAGAACCAGGTGGGCTGATGATAAGTTGATTAATAGAAAGCGGCCTCGACAGCGAGTTGTTCTTAGTGACGATTAATTGACCAGATTGACCATATTCCGCTCTTTCCGCATAGTTGCAGTGAAGATGACATCAACCTGCAATCGATTGTCTAGGGACTTCGCAATGTAATCGGTGAATACAATTAAATTTGAGCTCGTGGATCGACCTTTGAGAAATCCATGTTGTTCTTTTTACAAGATAGGGGTAAATGAAACTAAAAGCCGGTTATGTACCAGACGCTTGAGTAATTTCGGAAAACAGGAAATTAAGGAAATAGGACGATTATTGGACACAGAAGAAGGGTCACCACTTTTAAGAATAGGAACAACGTTTGCTCTTTTCCAATAAGCAGGGAAAGTACCAATCTTTATACTGAGGTTGAAGAAAAAAGCCAGAGGGATACAAAGTGAAGACGCTAATAATTTGACAAAAATGTTCGGTAAACCATCAGGATCAGGTGAAATATTAGGATTAAGTGAATTAATTAGGGATTCGACCTCAATATAGTCAGTAAAAAGTGAAGAAATGTCAATGGCGTGAAGTACAGCTGTATTAACTGAATCGGAGACGTGAGAAGAAGGAATAAAAGCTGCTGAGAGTGACTAAGAGAACGAGTTGGAAATATCCTGCGGAGAACAGCTAACGATATTCCAGTGGACAGAAGGAGGGACAAAAGAGGAGGACTTGAAGAATCTAGTGTATGACCAGAAGGGTTTTGCATTATTAACCATAAGTGAGCTCTCCAAACTGCTGAAGTAGTTTTTCAGTGCAGTCTTTATTCCTTTTTTTGCTACAACACGAAGATCACAAAAACAGACTCTGGACTCTTACCACCACAATGGTGGAAACGGCAGTATGCCTTTCTTTCAGCGTTCAAGGCAAAAATTACTTGCTTGGTTAGCCATGGTTTCTGCTTCACTTTACAAAGAGCTTGTAAAGATGTTAAATATTTAATCAACTCGTAGAGGTAATTTTAAAACTTACTCAGAGCTTCCTCACACCCCAAGTTATCAAAAAACTCCAGCCAGGCATCCAAGTTCAGTTCGGAGGCTAGAGCTTCGTAGTTTGCTTTGAAGAAGTTAAATTTTGGAGAAAGAGCAAGAGTACGATGTTTCAAAGGTGCAATTGAGAGATCGAGCCACAATGTCAGATGATGACTATCAATGCGCACAAGGGGATTCAATGCTAGGGAAACAGATAGACAGTAAAGGTGAAAGTTAGAAAGAACAAGGTCAAGTACTCGACCATAAGCATTAGGGATATTATAAAATTGCGTCAGTGAAGAGAGTGATAGGAACAAGGAAAGATATAAAGAAGATGCATCTGTTGATGAAACAGAGTAAGGAAGGTTTTTCGTTCATTGCACTGTTCCAAAATTAAAATCACCGCATACTAGAATTAAAAATTGTGGATGATGCAAGAAGACATAAGAAGAAAACTCGTCAAAGAATGTCTCGATACATACAAAGGATAGTTACTAGGTATGTTGACCGAGGAAACTAATAAAGATGTATTGTTAAGAAGGAAGGTATTGACAATTACATAATCCTCAATACAGGAGAAGCAAAAATCAGCACAAGGAGAGCTACGTATTATATTACTAACAGCAACAAAGACCCCAGCTCAATCCTCTTTTCTTGCAGCTGCCAAATCCCGGTCACAACGATGAATATCAAAATCAAAGGAAATTTCCGAGTTTAAGATGTTACCATTTAACCAGGTTTCCTTCAGACATATAAATGAATCTTCGCTGTGCTATAACGATTAAAAGAGCTTATCAAGCTTGGTAAAAGAAAAGAGTGTACACAGATGGCACAATGTATTCTTTGCAAGGGTGCTGATCGAATACATGATTTTTGACACGTCTTTGGATCAGGAAAATGCCAGGCTTTCCAGGAAGCCCTAGCAAAGGCGAAATCCGAATTTAAATGACCCGCATGCTGCAGCAAAACCTCCACCGCAGTTCAATCGCGCAAAATCTGCTTGATTTGCTGCTGAGTGACCAACACCATGATAAAAGTTCAGCATCACGGAATCCTGATAAAACTAGCACTTCCACCATCTGGGGTCGAAACGAATCCTAGAAATGGCGACCAAGACGGCGCTCGACCGTACTACATACCAGCAATAGGCCCACCTTCCACCGTATTAGCTGTGAAGGAATCATACCGGACGTGATATTCGCCTCGGAGTCCTTAGTACGGTGGATACACAACTGGAAAGTATTAGAAGGTTACTCAACCAGTGATCATCAGTGCATCCTGCTTGCGATTAGTGGTATTGTCTCCCAATGTGCATGCTCTCAACTTTCTACAATTGGATGGAGCATCGGAAGCCTGGACATTGAGAGGCTCATCGAGGTACTCACAGCAGGTGCACCGCTGCAGGGAGATTCGGAGAAGACGGTAGAACTGGTAGCTCAAGACATTATGAACTCAACTATGAGCATCATTACGACTGCTTACAAAGCTTATATGCCCCGTCAAGAGCCCCGGCATGGCAAGCCCTCAGTGTACTGGTGGTCAACTGAAATCGCTGAAAAATGAAGGGAGTGTCACAAGCTTCGGCGTAAGACTCAACGTTCACGGAACCGTGACAAGGAAGCAACCGAGTAGCAGCAAATAAGTCGGCCAGGAAATGCCTTCGCAAATTAATCAACAAGAGCAAGGCTCGCTGCTGGCAAGATCTTGTGTATCATCTGAACAAGGATCCGTGGGGCCTTAGCTACGAGCTATTTATGCGAAAGCTTGGTGCCCTACAGAGGCCTTGTATACATGATGCGGAACCGCATACCATCCGTTATACATGCTAAACACTGCTGGGAAAGTGCTAGAGAAATTCATCAAGGGAAGACTCACTGATGCGATTCGTGCTGCTGGGGTTCTATCTCCTCGGCAGTATGGCTTTAGAGCAGGACGTTCTACCATTTATGCGATTGCAGGGGGCATGAGCGTGATCTAGAAGGCTGAGGCATATAGTCGCATCAAGCGATGGATCGTCCTGTTGGTGACACTTGATGTCAGGAACTCCTCCATCTCCGCTAGATGGGTGGATACTTCGGATACGCTGGAAAAGCCTTTTTTAGTTCCAGAATATCTAATGCAGCTGTTGATGAACTACCTGTAGGAGCAAAGCCTGCTCTACAATACGACACAAGACCAACAAAGGATGGAAATTACATCAGGTGTTGACCAGGGATCTATCCTTGGTCCTGACATATGGAACGTATTTTACGATGGGCAACTAAGACTGGAGATGCCAGATAGGCCGCGCTTGATTAGCTGTGTGGATGACGTTGCAACTCTGATCCCTGGACGCATCGTTAAATAAGCGCAACTTAGGCTGGGTATGCTAGTGCACCCAGTATTGCTACTCGCGGGTTCAGTTTATTACAAGAGAAACCCGAAGTGATCCTCTTGATAGAAAAGAGAATCCCTAGAGTAAGGGTGATCGGTACTGGAGACTAACGAATAGAATCAAAGCCATCAGTGAAGTACCTGGGGCTACTGATCGACTCAAAGGTAAATTCTTTTGAGCATATTAGGGCAACGGCTGAGAAGGCGGCTTCGGGAATATGGGCTCTGAGTCGACTTATGGCCAACGTAAGGGAATCCAGCCCATTAAAAATACCCCCTTGATGAGTACTGTAGGCTCATTGCTACTGTACGGTACAAAAGTCTGGGGCGCCGATCCTAGCAAGGAGGTATACCGAAAACGATTGGCACAGGTACAGAGAAGAGGAGCACTGAGAATTGCATTTTCGAATCCAGCAGTCTCTGATTCGGTGGTGAGAGTTATTGCGGGCATGAAACCTGTTGTCCTCCTTGCGCGAGAATGCCATGCTATTTACAGCACTTGCTCAACGATTGGCAGCAGTCTTGAGTGAATTGCACGAAGGGAAGATGAACTGCGTGCCTCATTCCGGATGTGAGTCCGTGGCTAAATCGAAGGCATGGTAAGACTGATTTCTATCTCACCCAGCTTTTGTGTGAGCTTGGGTGTTTTCAATCTTACCTCCACAAGATTGGTAAATCACGGTCCCCCAATTGTCGATTTTGCCGAGGAGAGGAAGACAATGCCTGCCACATATTTTTTGCGTGCATAAAATGGGACAGGCTGCGAAGGAACCTCTACTGGGAGACGGAAGAAGAGCTCACCCGGATAATATAGTCGCGGTGATGATCAAATCAGTTGAAAAATGGAAGCAGGTGGCATATTATGTTTGGGCAGTCCTAAAAGAAAAAAGGGACTCACATCAGCTGCGGGCATTGGGGCTGGGAGATCGCTTTTCTGGCTTTTTCTCTTCTCCACTGCCCTTCCGCTAGAAGAGGGATCCCCAAGCTTGAAGGAACCTCACGGCGTAACAAAACGAGACCTGGCCCGAAATAATTTGTCAAACGGTTCCAGGCTACGTTCTCACGTTGACAGGGGAGGTGTTTAGTGAGTAGTTCAGTCACCTTTTTGTGAGTATGGGAGTCCCACATTCTGTGCGTAAATGGGATTCACCTCCCAAACACAAAAAAAAAAATAAAAGAAAACATCTGTTAACCCTAACAACTAGTAGCAGCTGGACTGCACAGAGTTCAGGGGAGGAATGAGTTTGAAACGAAATGAAAGAACCACTTTTGTACAAATAACTTATCATAGATTTCAAAATGATTTGCAATCCCACAAACACAAGTAATTTAGATAAAAACTTGCAATGAAGACATGAACTTTAAAGAAAAATCTTTTACAAAACAATAACTGAATTTATTGAATAATTTTTCTGGTTATTTCCTAGTCCTTAAAGTAGTCCTTCGTAGCACTATTTTGCTAGTGATATACAAGTGTCTATGACATGATCTGGAGAAACTAAAATTCAAACTTGATTAAAGGCTCAATTGCCTTTTTATTTTCTCAAAGTAAAAGTGGTCTGATGAATACCAAAAAAAAAGGAAATTCAAACTAATATGTAATAAGTCCTCATTCTCAAACTTTTCACTCATAAACTCTTTAAAATCCAAAAATATTTATTACCAAAAAATGAACCCACCAAAACAATCTCCTGAATTCTAAATTTTGTGTAATCATTCTCAGCTCTTTAATGTGATTCCACGTGTAATGACTTCCAGCTGAGACTAAACCTACACATTTTACAATACATTTACCAAACATGTATCAAATTAAGCGTAATGCTTAATGGTGTGTAATATAAAAATGTACTATATACGGCAAAAACTCAATGAAGTATCCAAAATTAATGTATCTACACATGATTCGTAACAAAAACGAGAACTTTTGCAAAAAGGATATCATCAAATCTTGAAACGAGACGTAATAGAAAGAGAGGAGATACCATAGTGGGCGAGATATGAGAAAGAGAAGAAGACATGGCAGTTTGAGGTGAAAAGCAAGAAATACCGTACAAGTGAGAGATAACAATAAATGTTTGTCCTATCGATATGAGTTCCTTAAATGAGCAGGATGCCTTGCTATCATTTTCAGGCTATTTCTATATATTTTTTTTTAAGGGAGGATAAGTTGAATTCTAAGGCGAATTGAATGTTCGTGACTTACTATGACCTTAAGATGAATTTAAGAAGAAAAATATTCTTGTCAAAATTTATGTTATATTTTCAAATAAACGTTTGTTTTGTTTATTGAACAATTTTATAAGGTTCATAAAAACTGTCTAAATATTCAATAAAAATAACCTCATAAATCTACGAACCCTTGATCAAAGATTTTCGATCAGATTATACCCCAAACTTCAAATAAAAACCTTTACTACGAGCGAAGAGCAAATCCTTTAGACTTCCATTCAGAACCCTTTTAAAGACGACGCTCATAAAAAACCTTCTCCTGCATAACTTCTCTCATCTCCAGTATCGGTAAACTATAACTTTCCCACACTCACCTTATTTATGGGGAAGCTAAGCCCAACCAAGCTTCAACTATGAATATTAAATTCCCATTTCTTATAATCATAAATTTCGAAGGAAACGCTGAGAAGAAAACCAACAACAGACACAGCAGCCGACCTCTATTGCCCAACATACCCCCGACAAAACAAAATGAAACATCCAAAACTTCTGATAAGTTAGCAAAACCGCATTATCGTATTTAAGCGAGCTAGCATGAATCTTGCAAGGCGACCGATAAAAAAAGGAGCGAAACAAAGCAGGACATGGGAAAACACGGTGAAATAGGATCGTCCGGCAACAAAGCAACAGAAATGGCAAAAACAAGAACAACAACAACAGCAACAAGAGCTACTAAATGAACAGCAAGGAAATGGGATACCCTGTCAACCGACCGATTATGTAAAGGATTTAAATCGAAATCCCACAACTGTTTAAGTCCAGCCCCAATCCTAATTTTCCAGATGACCATAAACACGAAGAAGAGAATATGTTGGGATGTTGGTTTTAGTGGTGGCCAGGTCATACATTTCTAAGTTACCACCGAATTTCCTATAAACCAGCAATCTCTGGTCAGAGCGATACCTACGTAGTACTCGTGGATTGGGACTGTACTGGAAGGGCGAGAACTAGTGCCAATATCTCCTGACAGCTTTTGTTTGTAGCAACTCTTCATTTGAAATACTTCACACATACACGAGCGATTATATATATGGGAACGTGCGAGAAAGGGTTACGAGGATTGGTGGCCGGGAGTCAACAAAATACACGACCAAAAGACTGCCACTTAATTATTGATGCAAATTACATACGGTCCGCTTTTGTTGCTGGTGGTTTCCTCGTTGCCCAGTTCGTCCTTATCGATCGAGAGCCTAACCATTGTCCATTCATTGCTGTGATAGCACTTTCGGCCTCCTGGAAAAAAGAAACGAAAAACGATTAAGAAAAAAGTGAGTATGTTGGCGAGAAAACATACATGCATTAGTTTAAGGTCACGTTTTTCGTATGGTGAATTTTTTTACAATAAATGTTTAGGCAAATGTTGCACATGTGTTATGGATGGAAATGATGTCAGCAAATACACACAAATAGAGTCTTTTGTGTTGACGATGTCAAGTAGAAGTCCATTACATTAGGATTTAACGCTTGGGACACGTACAATCATTGTATATAAAGTAAGTTGAGTCGTTAGTTGATTCTGCTTTTTCGATAGTTTGCTTAGTAGTCAATCAACATATATTGAACATTTTATAACAATTTGATGAAATGAAAGAATATTTCAAAATGAAGGTAAAGCAGCAAAGGATTTTTTTGAAAATATTTATTTCAACGCTAGAATATTAAGACCAAAAATAGTTTTGAGGCTGTTTTTCTATTGTCAGTATTTTGTCGGCGCAGTTTAAAACTAGTGGAACTATTTGCAGAAGGGCTTTGTATTAAACCTATCCTTTTATCAGATAGACATCAGAATTCCTAGTGGGACAGGCATAAATTTGAAGTGTTTCAAATAATAACCTGTCGTAAACTGGTCTAATTTCACGGTTTCCATAGACGGGGTTGAATTCAGCGTCAACCAAGGCCCCTCACCCAGAAGATGGCATGCCAGTTTTCCTAATTAGGAGCCCGTGACACACTGGTTGGTACATAAACCTCCTCTCTAGCCACAGAATAGAAGCCAAAAACCATCACATTTCAGCCAGGAAAGGCTCCCTGCCGGGTAGGAGGAGACAGCGACCTGTCATGGGCTCCCCTTTGCCCGTAGTACAAGTCAAACCTTTGCTCAGGTTGTTGTGACACTTGGATTGAGTGCCGCTACCAATTTTCGCTCTTTAAAACGAAAGGTTAGTGCCCTAGACACTCCCCAAAGATTGAGAGATCTGAAGATGGAAAAAAGGGCGCGCTGCATGTCTGACTGGCACCTGACTTACCAAACAAGAGCTAAGGGTTTTTTGTTTGCTTTAGCCCTTTGAGACCATTATCTTGATCGTGTGTATTGGTACTCGAGAACCAAAACCGAAATAACAGCGAAGCTTGGCAGTCTGAACAAACAAATTAAATACGTCAAGGAAAAGGTTTACCAGGTCGAGGAGAAGGTCAGCCAGGTCGAGAAGAGAATCAACCATGAGATTGAAAAAAATGAAAAAAGGAATTGAAAGCAGCAAAGGCAGTAGTAATCACATCTAGTAATGTAAACGCATCAATATTCGACGGGCAAACGGCCTGGAGTATTCACAAAGCCCAGTTTGAAGCCACTGCCAGGAAAAATCACTGGAATGAGCAGAAATAAGCAACTGCATTAATTCTTGCTCTAAAAGGCCCAGCTGCCGAGCTTTTGCAGACTATCCCCGTTGATTTGCACTAAAACTCGGTTGCTATAATGAATGCGCTCGACATACATTATGAAGACAATCATCTGAAGCAGATTTATTGGTCGCAGCAACGGCATTGGATGCAGAAGTCTGGCGAAACCCTACAGGAGCTAGCCCAAGACATTGAGTGACTGGGACGTTTAGCTAACGCAGCCTACGACCCAGAACATCGAGATGACGCAACGACAGAAGCATTCATCAGCGCATTGAAGAACCAGGAATTGCAACAAGCCGTGCGCTTAGCTCAAAAGAAAACGGTTTAGGATGCATTGGCTTATAGTTTGAACTTTGAGCCAGCAAAAACTGTGACTCGTACCACTGCCCGGATTCGCGAGGTAGTGGCAGACGGGGGATCAGGTGTCAGCGCGTCGAAAATGAGCAAAAGCCGCAGGGAAATGGTGCTCCTAGATGCTGGAATTGCGGAGAGAGAGGATACCTGCAAAGCGACTGCAAGAAGCGAAGAAACCCAAGCTTTTGTCCCGAGTGTAGAGCTAGGAGGAGATCCAGACTGAGTCAGGAGGCCAGAATGGAAGCCCTTCAAACTGAGGGGTCGGGAAACATGTAAGTGCCAACTTCGTGGGACAAAGGTTGGCTAGGAGAATTGACGTCCCCAGCACCAACATCACCATGCTAAGACTACATCGTGGAGAAGCAGACTTATGCCTTCCGGGTCAAGTTGACGGAGAACATTGCACCATAACAATCGACGTTGGTGCAACCTGATCTATTACCCGACCAGACCTAATTAGGCAACAACTTTTTCACAAGGGCAGGATTTTCTCACTATGGGCAGCTACGGGAGAAATTGCACCTGTCCATGGAGAGGTCGACCTCCAGATACAGTTGGGAGATCTTGCGTTCCGACATAATTTTCTGGTCGCGAACATTATGGATGACTGCATTCTCGGAACAGATTTTCTGCGACCACATGGAATCACATTGGATTTGGGCAAACGGGTATTGAAACAGTGGAGTGTCGAAGTATTGATGAGGACCCCAGTGTCCAAATTCTCACGATGTATGTGGTAGTACGAGGTGTGACAATTAAGTAGTGAGACTAGTTCCATGAAAACCGCATTTTTTTAAATTATTCTACAACTCTGCCACCTCCTTCAAACTAGTCACCTTGGGCAACTATACACGAATTTGAGCGCGTTTGCCATGCTTTGTAACATTTCTGGAACGCTTTACTGGGAAGTACCCTCGTCACGGCCGCCTGCATGTCTGTAATTGACTCAAAATGGGTTCCTTTGACCACCGATTTTGTTCTAGGGAACAAAAAAGTCACGGGGTGACATATCGGGTGAATAAGGCGGCCGCTGCAACACGGCGATTCCTTTTGATGCCAAATACTGAAACACGCTGAGGGCAGTGTGGCACGGCGCGTTGTTGTCATGATGGATCTAGTTACGAGCGATGTCGGGGTGCACCCTGTTGACTCGTTTTCGCAATCTTTCAAGTACTTGGCGATGGTAGACTTAATTTACGGTTTGCCCCGATGGCAATAAGCTTTGTGGACGATTCCACGGCTATCAAAAAAGGCAATAATCATCGTTTTCACCTTCGACTTCCACGCTTTCACACTTCCCCTCAAACTCTTTATGCCATCGAAACACCTGGGCACGACTAGGAGCACTATCACCATGCACTTTTACAATTTTAGCTTACGTTTCCGGAGCAGTTCTACCCTATCTGGCGCAAAATTTTATCGCAACGCGGTGCTCTTGATTTCGTTTCTCCATTTTTGTGACGAGCACCACTACCACACGTCTACTCAACAAGACGCAGCAGGCGAACTGAACAAGCTGTAGCAATAGTAAATACGATATATCAATAGAGAGGGGAAGGATGCTGAGGAAAGGAAACAGAATTTCAAGGTCTCAAGTTTGCCACAAGCACTGCAATTAAATCAGTCTCATTACTTAATTGTCACACTTCGTATGACCCAACACTGATGTATTGACGCTGATGTACCGAAATCTTTCGAGAGCATTGTATGGGCCAAGCTTTATGGTGATTCTGGAGATTACCGATCTTATCTGATAGAGCCAACGAAGACGACGGCATTGCGCAGTTTGATTATAGTACAAAGTCTTATAAGATCTATAAGGAACGGAGACGTGCTGGTTAGCGTCCTTAACACCGCAGACTCAACCACGAGCATCAAAGCTTTGGAAGCTACTCACGACCATCATTTAATAAGAGGCGAGACACAGACAAAGCCCGGGCATTCACGTCTGCAATATTGAAGCAGACCAAATCGCCAGTGCAGCTATTCAAGCAAGCCTCTGATCATGTCACCAAGTACAGTGACATCTCAACAAGCCCCGATGCCCAAGGCCGAACGAGTATGGTAGCTCACGTCGTAGATACATAGGGAGCCAAACCGATTCGAAAAGCATCGAGACGTCTTCCTATAGCCAAATAAGGAGAAGTGAGCGCATTGATCTCGAGCATGGAAAAACAAGTTGTTATCGAACCTTCTGTCAGTCCATGGGCCGCGCCTGTAGTTCTAGTAAAGAAAAAGGATGGTAGCCTCGTTTTTGTGTCAACTATAGGCAGCTTAATGACGTCACTAAGAAAGAAAGTTACCCGCTTCCACGCACCGATGACATCATGGACACGTTAGCCGACGCAAACTTTTTTTTCTACACTTGACCTCAAGAGTGGCTACTCGCAGGTAGAAATCGACAAAAAGGACCGAGAGAAGACCGCATTATCCATTGGGATCAGATTGTGGCAATTTTCGGTGTTGCCATTTGGGCTTTGCAATGCTCCAGCCACTTTCGAACGCCTGATGGAATACGTGTCACGAGACCTAACCTGAAAAACCTGCTTGGTTTACCTAGACGACATCATTGTTATCGGGAGAACGTTCGAAGAGTATGTGCGGAACTTAGAAGAGGTGTTCTCTCGATTGTAACTGGCAAATCTGAAACTTAGCCCCGACAAGTGTATCCTTTTTGCAGCTGAAGTAAAATACCTGTGACACGTTGTATCAGCAGAAGGCGTCAAAACAGACCCTAGGAAAATTGAAGCCGTGTAAAGCTGGCCAAATGGAAGATTCGTCAAAGATTTTGCCAAAATAGCTAAGTGTCTTCATCAGCTAACCGGGAAAAATTGCTCATATGTCTGGAATGAACAATGCCACGCATCCTTTGAGACCTTGAAGGAGAAGCTGTGTGAATCATCTGTGCTGGCATATCCAAAACCCAGAAATATGTTTGTATTTGACATCGATGCGAGCAACGGTGGGATTAGAGCTGTACTCTCCCAGCAGATCGATGGCGAAGAAGAAGCCCTCTCACTTTACAGTGACTAGGAACGAGCTATTGGCTATAGTCGAGACCACCAAGCAGTTCCATAAGTACCTGCGAGTATATGACCAAAAATTTGTTCTTCGCATAGACCATGCATCGCTGAGATGGCTGCCCAACTTCAAAATCCCCGAGGGACAAGTTGCGAGATAGATCAAAAGATTGCAATCATACGAGTACAAAATTGTTCGTCGGATGGGCGGAGTTGATGGAAATACTGAGGCCCTATCTTGTCGTCCATGTCCAGCTAACTGTAAGCATTTCCAATGGTTTGAGGAAAAGGAGGTGACCGTTGATCTGGCCATCGGAAGAGATTCAAAATGCCCAGTTAGCCGAAGACATCGGGCCATTACTCATATGGAAGGAGACAACTGGGCGGCCTGAGTGAAAGGACGTTTTAATGCATGATGCCATCCTGAAAAGTTATAGGGCACAATTGAGCTCCCTACAAGTGGAGGGTGGTGTACTCAAGCGGAAATGGGAAACAGTGGATGGCAGCTCGTAAAGAATGCAAACTATACTTCCCAAAAGCCGAATCCACGATGTGGTTAAGAAAACGCACGAAGGATCCTCACGAGACCACTTGGGTGTTAAGAAGGCCTTAGCCAAATTGTGGGGAAACGTTCTACTGGCACCACCTTTGAAAAGATGTTGAGGGCTGGTGTCGTAGATGAATGATTTGCACTTCCTTCAAAGGTCCAAAGCAACGACTGAGAGGACAAATGCAAACCTATAACGTGGGTGTACCATTTGAAAGGATTGCTGTTGACATCGCAGAACCCTTTCTTGAATCCGAACAGGGAAATTGATACATGCTGGTTGTGGCCGATTATTTCAGCAAGTTGCCCAAGGGTTACCCAATTCCCAACCAGAAAGCAGATACTGTAGCCAAACAGCTAGTTTTAAATTGGGTCAGTAGGTAAGGGGTTCCTTGTGAGCTACATTTGGATCAAGGCCGAAACTTTGAGTCACTAGTTTTCGGCAAAATGTGCGAACTGCTAGGAATACCGAAAACGAGGACAAAGCCGCCGCACCTCAATCCGATGGAATGGTTGAACGTTTCAACGGCATACTCAATAAACACCTGGCCAAGAGGTTTGACGAGAACCAAAGGGACTGCGACTGGCACATCCCATTATTCTTGATGGCGTATAATGCTACCGAACATGCATCGACGAGCAGAGCCCCAGCCAAAGTCATTTTTGAAAAGACTACTCCTCTGCCGGCTGATATAAAGTTCAGAACACCCCCTGAGAAAGGCCAAAGAATCCCGGAGAACGCAAGTAAGCTAAGGCAACGGCTAATGACCGCATGAAGACCAGGTATCATCTAAAATCAAATTTTACTGGCTTTGGCTACAACGGCGGAAGGGTAGGTCTCCGAAGTTGCAACATAATAGGAAGGGACCATACCGAGTTACAAAGAGAATCAATGACGTCGTTCATCGCATACAGGAGCACCGTAAGCTGAGAGCCAAAATGAAATTCGTGCACCTGGACCATCTTGCCCCATACTATCCAGGGAGACTTAATTACAACTGGCGACGAATCTTTTCGGGGCGAAAAGTAGTGAATTGGGGGTAGTGTAACATGTCCAAACAATTCTGCGAGCTATTGACATAATTGTTGTTGCAACTATTAACAACATCATGATCAAGAAACGAATGTACTTGAAAGCAGAAGAATCAACCAAGTAGATCCATGATCAATATTTGAAAGTGACGTCACTGCGGATATTCTGGATTGCTCGAATATTCCAGTTAGTTCTCGTCAGAACATTCACCAATATACGAGAAATGGGTTGAATGGCTAGAGACTAGAGAGAATAAATAAAAGGGTGATAGTAAAAACTGCGATAAGAGTGAAGAACGAATCAGAGGCGATATTGATTGATAGTGAAGTGATTTTCGTGATACAGATAGTTGGAATATAAACTGATGTTCAGTGAAAATTAAATTAAAATGCAATTTGTGAAATAGTGAAATTGATGATTGTGAATTCTTAGTAAATAAACTCTTTTAACTTTATTTAAAAGACACTTTCCTGGAACATTAAAACTATCGGCCGCGAACCATAACACGCGACAATACCAACAGCAAGAAATACTGCGTTTTAACTATACAATTCTAGTAGCTTTCGATTTATTTATTTATCCCATAGACTTCTACTTTGCAGAATACTTCCATGTAACAAAATGGAAAAATAAGAAAAATCAAAAAACGAACTTAAAATTTAGTAAGTATACCCCAGAATATTACACTGACAATTGGAAGTAAAACTCTTAACGCAAGAGCCCAAAAAATTAAGGCAACAAGTAAACCACCCGAGCGACAAAATTAGCGAAGTAAACTTATATACGTCCGATGCATTTAAATTCAGGTTTACTACAGTGAAAAAATTAATAAACCAAATAAGAGAATAATTCTTGAATTTATGTATGCGAATGGAAAGATGAAAGCGGACTGAAAGTATATTTTAACATCTCCCCTCAAGTCGAACTTCGATCGAGTGTCATTTCAGCAACTCCGAGTCAAATGCATTTTTGATGCTTCGATGGCGCTAAAGATTTACAAACATGTGAGCTATTATCTCGTTGTTTTGGGTGTAAAGGACTTCGATTGGGTGTTCTTGTAAAGCCTGTCAGATGAAGTGAAGTTGGATATCTATGGGTTTTATCGAGCGTGGAATCTTGGGTTGGAAGCAAGTTTTTCAGCACCTCGATCGTCATGGTACATGATGACATCGGAGTGGTCGCTCAATCCAAGTTCTTTTAAGAACCACTTCCTCTGCTGCATCTGTAAGTGCCATCTGCTCAGTTTCTATGGATGATATCGCAACCATCCGTCGCTTTTGCGATTTTTAAGAAATAGACAATCCAGCAAGATGAACACTGAGCCCGTGTATGAGCGCCTGTCTTTTATGCATCCTTCCCAGTCAGAGTCCACGTAACCAATGAGCTTTTGGTTAGTATTTTTAAAACATAGTCCGTAGTTTGTTGTTCCAGCGAGATATCTTAGAATACGTTTACCGACAGTCCAATGGACTTTCTTATGACAGTTCGTATATTGGCTCAAACTGCTTACTGCATGTAAAATATCTGGATAAGTTCCCACGGCCAGGTACATGAGCGCACCAACAAGTTCGCGAAAAGGGACTGCTTCTCCTGTGTTCACCTGGTCCCTATCGGAAGTATCTCCTAAATTAATTCGGGTTGCAAGCGGGGTATGTGGGGTTTGCAATTAGTCATTCCAAAACGATCGATAATATTTCAAATATAGGCGGATTGCGGTAAATATTTTGAGTCCTTTTGACGATTAATTTACAACTGTTTGCCTCGGATTTTCCTTGCAGTCTGTCTATGGTTTTGTGAACTTTCGTGTCATTTTTGGAGGCGATCAAGATGGCATCGACGTATATGAGAATGAATATTAATTTTTGTTTGCTGACATATAGACATGGGTTTATATTTATTGGAGCGGAACTGAGGTCTTGGAAAGTTTCGCTGAGGTTTGCGTTCCATTGTCAGCCAGGCTGGCCAAAGCCGTAAAGAGCCTCCTTAAGTTTGCAGACCTCACCGCCATTTTAGGTAAATTTCTCGAGAGAAATTCTGACTTTCAACAAATTTTCAGGAATCGCAATAATAATCACAAATATTGTTATTATTGCCATAGCCTGTTTGTCAGTCTGCGGAATCATTTTTATTCCGTATTCTTTAAAATTTGCGTTTAACTTTTTTGATTTTATTTTCGGTATCTTGAATTTTCTTTTATTGAATTTACGGTAGTAGAGTTTGGTTTGCTTATTTTTTTTATGTATTACTGGGATCCGACCTAGGCCAAACTAGATAGAGAGGTGGAACGGCTTAGCCTATCATCCAGCCTGCGAGAAGCACAAGACGCACTTACTACTCCACAGATACGGGTGCGGGGCAGCTCCCTCGCTTCTACTACATGGCAGGCGGTGCAGGAAACGTCACCTCACGTCACTTTCCGCGAATCCCGACGCAAATGAATTTCCCACGCCAGGTCGACTTCCCATCACCAAATGGGGTATCACATTTGAGGGTGGAGTAAATGGCGTGTCCGCCCAACAATTTATATTTCACGTGTGCAGCTTGGCCAGCGATTACAACTTGCCAGACCGAGAATTGATGGAGATCTACATTTAAAATACCACTGAAAGGAGCGGTACATTAGTGGTACTGGCAGGTTCGTGACATCTTTTAGGACTATTTGACCTAGCCAAGATTCAAATGCGAGGTGATAGAGCGCTTTTCACGACATTACACTGATGTTGATATTCGCCGTACAATGCACGGCCGCCTTCAGCGTCCCGGTGAAAAATTCATCGAATTCTATGAATCCCTGGAGGCACTGTCATTACAACTCCAGGTGCCAATTCTCGATTACGACTTTCAATGCATCGTGTCTAAGAATATGAGCCAACGGCTTCAAGATCACCTGGCAGGCCTGATCTTTCCGTCCACCAGGGAGTTGATTAGAAGATGCTGTCGCACCGAGGATACGTGAAGGGGCGTAGAGTCTCGGCGAAGGCTGTTCAAAAGACGTGCGGTGGGAGGAGTACATTCTGCACAACATCCAGCACAGCTTATAGACTGGGACGTATACGATAAACCATACTCTCCAAATTGTGAACAAAATTCGGTAGCGAGGAACCCTTAAATTGGAGAAATGTTCGCTTTCGCAACCCAATCAATGCCTTTCCCTTGAGGCTCCTCAGATTCAAGCTGTAGCATTCCAACCGAAAATTGGTTCTTCTTCAGACTATCAACAACGAAGTCAATTTAGGATGTGCTAGAATTGGAAGGATTTTGGCCACAATTTTTTGGATTGTGCTTCTCCCATCAAACACGTTTTTTGTTTTGGTTGTGAGAAGGAAAGAGTCACTAAGCCTCACTGCAATGCTTCCAATTACAACTCAACCCCGTTGTGTAAGGAAATATCATTTCCTCGGGCTAATCCAACCCAGCCATATGGGCGTGTAGATGTGGCCACGAATGTGGATCCGGAGCTCAGACGCCTCCAGTGACTGAGACCTACGCCTTTTAATAACCGCATTATTTTCTCTCCTGCAAACTCTCCAGACCATTCCCAATGCCCTGGCATATTTTGTCAGCTAATTTTATTTCACCGTCTGTCTTCCCCAAGTAACTTCCCTGATCTCTCCGGAAGTAATGAAAAGGTGGGCGATGATTGTGAGTCACCCGCAAGTTTTAGAGCACGACCTTTTTGGGATCACTTTCGGAGATCCTGGAGATATTTTTTCGCCAGGCGTCTGTTGAAGCGTGCCTGCGTGGAGTCAATTGTTGCAACTCCTGGCGACAATAGGCCCTACGCAGATATTTTTGTCGAGGGTCGCAAATTGACGGGTTTGCTTGACAGCGGAGCCAGTGTCAGTATCCTCGGAGCCGGAGCCTTGGACCTGCTGTCCAATTGGGGCTTGCATATGCATTCCATGCATGCTCATGTCCAGACTGCATCAGGTCACAAGGATCCAGTTCTGGGCTACGTCACCACATTGGTGCAATTTAACAACAATACCAAATTGATGAGATTTCTGGTTGTTTCTTCCTTGACGCACGCAGTGTATCTTGGAATTGACTTCTGGGATCTCTTCGAAATAGCACCAATCCAGGTCAACGCTATCGAAGCAGCCTCGGATCTCCATAGCCCTGAATTCGATCTTTTGTTTTCAGAAGATCAGCAACGACTGGAATTCATCAAACAACAGTTTCCATCGTATGAGAAAGGTTTGGGTAGGACTCGTCTTGTGTCTCATCACATTGGCACTGGTTTTGCTCGACCCATTAAGTAGCGGCAATATGCTGTCTCGCCTGTTCTACTGAAACTGTTGTATGACGAGCTCGATCGTATATTATCTTTGTGGGTAATAGAGGAAAGTCAGAGTTCGTAGAGTTCTCCTGTGATCCTTGCCAGAAAACCCGGCAAGGTGCGTTTATGTCTTGACGCTAAGTGCCTCAACGAGTTGATCGTTAAGGATGCCTATCGATTGCCACTGATTGAAGGTCTTTTGGCACGGTTGCAGAGTTCCAGGTTCATTACCAGCTTGGACCTGAAGGATGCTTTTCGGCGAATACCGTTGGATCAGGCAAGTAAGGAGAAAACAGCCTTTACTGTGCCTGGCAGGCCCTTGTACCATTTCAAGGTCATGCCATTCGGTTTATGTAATGCTCCCCAAACAATGTGTCGGACGATGCATTAAGTACAATAATACCGCATGAGCTACAGGACAAGGCATTTGCTTACCTAGATGACCTGCTTGTTACAAGTTCAATATTTGATGAGCATTTGGAGCTCCTGAGTACTGTTGCAAAACTGCTCAGGGACGCCAACTTGACTATTTATGTTGAACAGAGCAAGTTCGTCTAGAAGGAGATCAAATATCTTGGCTTTGTAGTGAGTGATGGTATCCTGCGCATCGACCTGGAGAAGCTTTCAGGTAAAGTCTCCTTTCCTGAACTCCAAACGGCCAAAGACGTGAGACGATTCATGGGCGTGGCAGGATGGTACAGGCTTTTTATTCCAATTTCGCCTCGGTTACGGCCCCACTAACGGATTTGCTAAAAGGCAAACGTGCATTCAAGTGGCCTGCTTCCACCAATAGTGCATTCAGTAAGGGGAAGCAATTGTTGATTCCTGCTCCAGTGCTGGCTAACTCCAACTTTACGAAGCGCTTCTATATCCAGTGTGACGCAAGTTCAGTAGGTATTGGAAGTGTTTTGTTTCAGAAGGACGATGAGGATGAAGAGCATCCAATCACATATATGTCTATGAAGCCCAACGCTGCGCAACGTAACAATAGCATTACAGAATTGGGATGCTTAGCTGCGGCGCAGAGGATAAAGAGATACAGGGCATATATCAAAGGGTTGCCCTTCACCATCATAACCGAGCATGCCAGTCTTAAATGGCTGGTGCAAGAGTCGGACCTTTCTGGTCGATTGGCTTGCTGGAGTCTGAAATTGCAAATTGAACACCGGAAAGGTGCTCTTAAATTTCTAGCGGATGCGGTATCGAGATCTTGCTCACAGGACGAGCGGGTGGCCTCGCTCATTGCTTGCTTCCCGGAGCACAAACATATTGATGGTTTGATACCTCAGTCTGCGTTTCAGGAGCCCGAGTATGAACATCTCAAGGAGCAAATCCTGAAGCAGCCTGATAAATTTCAGAATTTGCACCTTGCAAATGGCTGAGTTTACATCAGTTCGGGTTCTCCTGTAATGCTGACTTCAGATATTCCCCGAACAAAATTATGGGTTCCTGAAGGTCACCAACAGGCTCTTAAAGTACGAGCTCATGATGATCCCCGGGGTGCTCATTGTGGAATTCGTAAGACAACGGAGGTCTGACAAAGATATTACTATTTGCGTCGTTTGCGTCAAGATGTTGTTCAGCACATCAAGAGCTGTTCAACATGCAAACAGGTCAAGCCTTTGAATTCCACTTTGAGATCTCCTATGGGCACATGATGAGACTCGGCAAGACCTATGCAGCGCCTGTTTGTGGACTTCATGGTTCCATAATCCCGTTCAAAGTCAGGGAATACTCAATTGTTTGTGGTCCTGGACCATTACAGCAAGTTCATATGGCTCAAGCCAATAGCTAAAACCACTGCGAAATCAGTCGTGCAATACTTGGAGCGGAAAATCTTTTTGACCTTCGGAGTTCCCGAAAGGCTTCACTCAGACAATGGTGTGCAGTTCGTTTCCAAGGTATTCGCTAAGCTTATCAGCGTCTATGAGCTGCAGCACTGCTTCACTCCATATTATTCACCGCAAGTGAATGCCTCGGAGAGGTCAAACCAGTTGAAATTAAACGCTATCAGAGCCTACATAGGGTCTGATCATAGCAGGTGCGACGAGAATCTTCCGGAATCATGTTTTTCCTTCTGCAAGGTTATTCATGAGTCCACTGGATTTTCTCCCTACTTCCTCATGTTCGGGTACCACCCTATCCAGCATGGCTCTGAGTACGCCCTTCTTTGAAGCTTGAATGCTTTTGAGGATGGAGAAGTACAGTTAGGTGCAAACAGTGATCGTCAGCGAGCCGTACAAGACTGGGTCCAAACTAAGCTGAAAGAATCCTAGTTACAACCTTCGGGCTCGCGCTACTCCAGGGTCAGAAAGTTTACGTGCGAAATTTCACCGGGAGCAATGCAGCAGATCACTTTGTTGCCGAATCCGCTCCATGATTCACTCCTGCAGTGGTCCGTCGCCGTATTGGATAAGTGGCATACGAGCTTGAAGATGAATCCGGTAAGCTGCTTGGGATCTTTCACGCCAAGGACATCCGATCCGACTCATAATTACCCCTTGCAACATTCCTTGTTTGCCCGGCTGAATGAGACACTCAGGGTCCGAATCGTCGCCACGGTTATTGCAGATTCCGGCGTACCAACTTTCTCCCATTCGCAACTTCAAATAGCTGCCGTAACATCTCCGCCTTCTTTTCGGCTCTCCTACCTTTTCCTCTATGTATTTATTTATTTTTATTAAAATTTTACCAATTTCCCCATAATTATAATTTCCACATCATCATGATCCTACCCTTTTCCCTTATTTTCAATTAAAAAAAAACTAGTAATATGGTAATAAAAAAAATGTGTGGGAGCAGAATCAAAGTGACTTGAACTTCGATTACGTTACCCAGATGCGGCAGCGGTAATGAAAAATGAAAGGATAGCGGGACCGTATTTGCTGGAAGTGAAATGTGGGATTGGGTGCTTGAATTGGGCAGTCAGTTTTTGGCTTGTGAAGGAGAGTGAAATTCTTTGGCGGTTTCGGAGAAAGTTTTTTTACAAACTTGGGGAATAAAAAGTGTTTGAAGTCGAACTGTGAAGTTTAATGTGTTGATTAAAAACGTTCAAATAAAGTTGAACTTTTGAGAGTTAAACAGGAAAAGAGTTGAGTGAATAAAAGATTTTTGGTAGCAGAATGGTTTCAGCCTAGTGGTTTTAATACGGATAAAAAATTAATTAGTGGATACGAGAAGTGGAAAGAAAAAACGCAAAACAAAAAAAAGGAAACGAGAATTAGATCATGAGAATTGTGCCAAGTGATAGACTTGATTGCCTTCTGATCCTACAGTCAAGTTAGGAATTGTAATTTTCACGCGGTGAATCAAAAATTTGTATAAAAAACGGTTTTCTTTTGCAATAAGTGGGAATTACTTGTAAGGGTTGAATTCCCCAACAAATAGAAATATTTACTAACTTACGCGAATTACTAGATGAAGTAATGATAAATTAAGACGGTAATTAACGGGAAATCACGGGCAGATTGAATATTATGATGACCTCTTATCAGTAATTAATATGTTTTAATTTTAAGTCAATTAAATTTTTCAGTGACCCCACTTTTTTATGCTTGTGTCCTTCGTCGAGCGCTCGGAGATCCACGGAAAAGAGAGTAAGTAATAATTAATATTTTTCCTTGTTTTTTTTTTACATCGATTTATCTATAACGTATTTTTCCCAGGCTATTGTAATTTGTTATATTTGTTTTGGTGGTCTGTATGGTCTAGTGGTTAGAGCATGAAGTGGTCTTTATAGTCTGGTGGTTAGAGCATGAACGCATAAGCCGAAGGTCTCAGGTTCAAATCTCCTTTGGAGCAACGTGATTTAGTTCAGGGGATTTTCCGGACAGACTACGAGTGTTCACTCAGTGGTGATATGTACTGATTTAATCAGATCATATCATAGCTGAGCAAGCACACGGGAGCATGGTACTGACCAAACCAACTTCCGAAAAAATCAATACGGTCATGAAAATCAGATACTCTAACAATCTCTAAGCAAAGGCCCGAGAGGGACTGCAGTGCTACAAAGAAGAAGAAGAAGATATTTCTTTTGATTAATATCCTATTCAATTTATTTTGCATAAAAAATTATTGAGGGGTCTGTTTGTTTTTGTTTTGATTGATATCCTGTGTTTATTGAATTTGTGAATTACTCTTTTTTGAATTAAACAAACGGCCAGGTTTTGCCAAGCTATTAATTTTTCATTTCTCAATATCACCTCCTCCTCTCCCTTCCGTATGTAAGGTGGCTCAGCACGAGCAGAGGATGTCCCACGATACGACTGAGCGCTAGCCGGCCTCAGTATGCTACCCCGGGCTACACATCCCTCTGTCAAAACTTAATGTCTGCAACTGCGGTGACCTCCGCGGTTGCTACAACACACATACACACGCATATATATATATATATATATATATATATATATATATATATATATATATATATATATATATATATATATATATATATATATATATATATAAATCTATATGTAAACTGACTTTGAAAATTGAAGAAAATTGTTTGTTCATGCAAGCGTAATTGCTAACGTTGTTAAATATTAAATCATTTTGTTAATTAGGAGATCCACCAGTGCACTAGTTTTAATATAAAGCATTAAATCTCACTGAACATCGTTAAAGGGTTTTCATCATATTACATGGAATGTCCCTTAAACTTTAATTACTCTAACAATGCTGTCAAGTTTACATTTACCTAATGTCATATCATCACACATTCACTCATCCTAAATCTACACACACCTGAACAGGCATTTCACTAACATACCAATTTAGTTGGTGCTGAAAATTATTCCAAGCGAATGAATAAATCAGAATTTCACCCAGTCTCAGGGTAATATAACCCTAATTGCCTTCTGTATACCTTCGTTACTCATGAAAAGAGTTAATTATATTTTGCTCCAATTTTCAAGCCAAACGGGTTGAGTTCAAACCAAAATACAACACAACAACAACAACAATGAACCTAGTGTCATGAATATCTATCTAGAATACAAGCCCAGATGATGGCGTACTCATATATGAATGTGAATGTCGGAAGGATATCTCCTGAACACGGAAAACTTGATTCGGTTATTAGTATGGCACTACTAGACACAAGGAACAACTAGAGCTAGTCTAGAGGGATGTGTTGCCAAATTAACAAGCGGGGGATGAAAATATGGCATAGAAAAATGATTTTCTATCCTTTCATGGTTAGGGAAGTTGCATGCAAGAATGAGATTTTAAGATAGGAAAGGCCAAAGTTTTGATCTTAGTTATTCATTTTATATGAATTTGTTGAGTGCCACAGATACAAGGAGTTCAAATCAACTAATTTCTCTCTGCTGTGTTTCTCGCGAGAAGGATATCGAACCGGTAACACTTCTAGCTAAAACCACGTCCACATTGGCAAAGGTAAGTGTTGCATGGCGCCATACTGTTTTCCAAAGTTCATACTCGACTTGAAATGTTTTAGCATGCCCATCATCACAGTGCAAACTTTACAGAACCGCAAGTTGTAACCCTCGACATAAATGTCGACATTTAATTCAAACGAATATGAATACATATGTGGAAGTATCTGTTCCGCATGTTCTGATACGGTGTTTTAGTTCCTCTCCAATAGGAAATCAGAAGCGCTAATGCGATTATTTCATCGTGGATCATTTCACGTGAAATACTTATCAGACTCTGCAGATGAGAAATGCTGAGCTGATATTGATAGTTTAAAAATTCAGACACATGACGTTCTTCCTTTTAAATCTTGCATGAATTGTAGTCAAGGAAAATTGAAATTAATAATTAGGATCGCTCTGTGAAAGACAATTCTTTTGGCCACAAGCAACCATTTGAAAAGGGATTTCAGGTTGTAGTGAGTTATTTCTACCTTCTACTTCAATCTAAAATTTTCCGACTGGTTATTGAAACATTATAGTTGAAGGTGAAATAAATGAGAAAGGACAACAACTGTCGTTTCCTTTTCATGACAGATACGGGAAAGTTTCTATGAAATCTCCTGAAGGTGGACAGGAAGGATAACCCAATGGTTGGTTATGATAGACGTCAATTTAGAAACTGACAGATTTGTTTAAGAAGGATGAGACAACTGATAATTATGTAAAATGCATTAGAAAATTGTGTGGTTTTTGGACTTCTAAGAAATCAAAAGCCTAAGGTAAAGAGTTACGGATAACAAAATAGGGCAGTTTGGATTATTGGCATCTTTAATTTTGAAATGAATTTTCAAATGGCTACAACAATGTAAAGTTTCGTTTTATATTTGAAAAATTCAAGAGTTGGTGGTAAAGAAATCTGGTTAAAATTGCAAGTGATAGAACACAGATATAAGAAGAGTGAGGATGTGAACTCTGATGAGAATAGTATCGATTATTCAATTTTAATATTCAGCAGCAAAAATGAATATCAAGGTGATGTGAAATATATTCATTAAGTGTTGCTAGCGCGCAAAAAAATAAAATAAGCATATAAACTGGTGAAAAGCCAATGCCCTACCGTTGTATCACCGGCAGCATCTTCGTAATGAAAACAAGATTATGGAAAGATGAACATCATTATTTGAAAACCTCCTCTTAAAAGCAAGTGAGCTAGCTGAACTCGAACTGAAGTGACAAGTGACAAAAGTGTCGGCTCTGAAGATGCTCTGTCTTTCGAGAAGATATAACTAAGGACCTTGCAGCAAGAGGCAAGCAAGTCCAAATTACAAAACTGTTGGGTATTAAAGAAAAACGTTTTTAAAAATGGAATAATACATTTATGTTTTGAAGCTAATGATATTGTCGCGTGTTATGATTCGCGTCAAATAATTTTAACATTCCGGGAAAGTGAAAGTGCATTGTCTTTTAAATAAAGTTAAAAGAGTTTATTTACTATAAATGCGCAATAACTTATTTCGCTATTTCACAACTTGTCACTCAATTTTTACTTCAACTTTCTATCACATCACAATTAATATCGCTTTTAATTCGCACTCCACACTATCGCAGTTTTACTATATCGCGGTTGTAATGAACCCTCCCATTCATTCAGCTCGTCTTTATATAGGGTCTCTAGTCATTCAATCCATTTCTCGTACATTGGCGAACCACTTGGAATATTCGAGGAATACTGAATGGGCAGTGACGTCACTTTCAGATGTTGATCATGCTTTGTGGGATTACGAGTACGTTAATTTTGTTGGTCATGATCTTCTTAATGGTTGTGAAAACAATTGCGACAGTAGCTCGCAGAATTATTTTTACATGTAACACTGCCCCCACCTCAGTTCTTTTCACCCCGAAAAGATGTGTCGCCAGTAGTCAAGTCTCCCTGGGTCTAATATGAGGCAAGACAGTCCTGGTGCACGATTTTCATTTTGGATCTCGGCTTGCGGTGTTACTGTATGCGATATACGACGTCAATGATTCGCTTTGTAGCTCGGTATAGTCCCTCCCAATCATGCTGCAACTTTGAAAACCTAACCTTCCGCCAATGTGGGTTATACAACCATACCAAGTCATTTTGCTGGAAGCCAGTAGAATTTGCCTTTAGATCATACGTGGTCTTCATGCGGTCAGTAGCCGATTCGAGGTGTTTTCGCACTGTCCGATGCATCTGGTTCAAACGTTGACTTAGCTGACTTGCGTACTCCAAGATCGTTTGGGATTTCTCAGGGGGTGTTCCGAGCTTTATATCAGCCGGCAGACGAATAGTCTTTCCAAAACTGACTTAGGCTGGGGCTCGGCCCGTCGATGCATGTTTGGTAGCTCTGTACGCCATCAATAGTGGGACGTGTTGGTGCCAGTCCCTTTGGTTCTCGTCAACCATCTTGGCCAGGTGTTTATTGAGCGTGCCGTTGAAATGTTGGACCATTTCATCGGATTGGGGATGCAGCAGTATTGTCCTCGTTTTCCGTATTCCCAGTAGTTCGCACATTTCGCCAATCACTTCTGACTCAAAGTTTCGGCCTTGGTCCGAATGTAGTTCGCAAGGTACTGACCCAATTTAATACTATCTGTTTGGCTACAGTAGTTGCTTCCTAGTTGGGAATGGGGTAGACCTCGGGCTACTTGCTGAAATGGCCACAACCGTCGTGTATTGATTTTCCTATTCGGATTCAGTGAAGGGTCCTGCGATGTCAACAGCAATACTTTCGAATGGCACGCCCACGTTATGGGTTTGCATTTGTCCTCTCAGTCGTCGCTTTGGACCTTTGACGGAAGCGCAAATCGTGCATTGATGGCACCAGTCCTCTACATCTTCTCGAGTGTGGAGTCAGTGAAACCTTTCCTGGAATTTCGCTAAGGTCTTGTTAACACCAAGGTGACCTCCCGAGGATCCTTCATGCATCTCCTTAACCAGATCGTGGGTTCGGCTTTTGGGAAGTAACGTTTGCATGCTATAGGAGCTGCCATCCGCCGTTTCCCATTTCCGCTTGAGTACGCCACCATCCACCTGAAGGGAGTTCCATTGTGCCCAATAGCTTTTCAGGGTGGCGGCGTGCATCGAAACGTCCACTTAGGTCACCCAGTTGTCTCCTTCCATACGAGCAATGGTCCGATGTCTTAATCGGCTAACTGGGCGTTTGGAATCTCCTCCAATGATCAACCTTCATCGAATTCAGCCGTTATCAATCGCAAATCAACGGGCAGTTCCCTTCCCTCAATCTGTTGGCAATGCTTGCAGTTAGCTGGACATGGACGACGAGATAGGGCGTCAGCATTTTCATGAACTCCGCCTTTCCGATGAACAATTTTCAAGTCGTATGACTGCACTCTTTTGATCCATCTCGCAACTTGTCCCTCAGAGTTTTTGAAGTTAAGTAGCCATATCAGCGATGCAAAGTCCGTTCGAAGAACAATAGGTCCATATAGGTACTTGCGGAACTGCTTGATGGCCTCTTTTATAGCCAATAGCTTCTTCCTGGTCACGCAGTAGTTCCTCTCACTTTTTAGAGAATTCGACTATAAAATGAGAGGACTCTTTCTTCACCATCGATTTGCTGGTAGAGTACTGCTCCAATACCGCCGTTACTCGCATCGGTGTCAACTACAAACATTTTTCCGGGATTCAGATATGCCACCACGGGTGATTCACACAGCTTCTCAAAGGCTACCTGGCATTGTTCATTCCAGAAAAACGGACGATTTTTTTCGAATAGCTGAAAGAGAAACTTGGCTGTTGTGGCAAAGTCTTTGACAAATCTTTGATAGTAGGTTGCCAGACCCAGAAAAGTTCGTAGTTGGCGCTTGTTGTTTGGTGTTGGCCAGCTTTTCACGGCTTCAATTTTCTCAGGGTCTGTTTTGACCCCTTCTGCTGATACGACGTGTCCCAGATATTTTAACTTCAGCTGCAAACAGGGTACACTTGTCGGGACTAGGTTTCAAATTTTCCAGTCGCAATCGGGAGAAAATCTCTTTTAAATTCCGCACATGCTCTTCGAACGTTCTCCCGATAACAATGATGTCATCTAGGTACACCAAGCATGTTTGCCAGGTAAGGCCATGTAGCACGTATTCCATCAGGCGTTCGAAAGTGGCTGGAGCATTGCAAAGCCCAAATGGCATCACCACAAATTGCCACAATTCGGTCCCAACTGAAAGTGCGGTCTTCTCTCGGTCCTTCTTGTCGATTTCTACCTGCCAGTAGCCACTCTTTAGATTGAGTGTAGAAAACCATTTTGCATCGGCTAAACTGTCTATGACGTGATCGATGCGTGGCAGCGGGTAACTATCTTTCATTTTGACGTTGTTAAGCATCCTATAGTCGACACAAAAACGAGTGCTACCATCCTTTTTCTTTACTAGAACTACTGGCGTCGCCCAGGGGCTAACAGAAGGTTCGATAACACCTTGTTTTTCCATGTCCGAGGTCAGTGCAATCACTTTTCCTTGTTTGGCTGTAGCAAGATGTCTCGGTGCTTGTCGAATTGGCTTGGCTCCCTGTGTATCTATGACATGAGTTACCATACTCGTTTGGTCTTGGTCATCCGGGCTTGTTTAAAAGATATCACTGTACTTCGTCACCAGATCAGAGGCTTGCTTGAATAGCTGCATTGGCAATTTGATCTGTTTCAATATTGCAGACGTGGAATCCCGGGCTTTGTTTGCGTCTTGGCTCCTTTTCCAATGATGATCGTGAGTGGCTTCTAAGGAGGTGATGGTGGGAACAGGCTGGCAGCTGCCGATGACTTCTCCCGCTTTGATGCTCGTGGTTGAATCTGCGGTGTTAAGGACTCTAACTGGCGCGTTTTACTCCCTTATAGATCTTACAAGGCTTCATCCTACAATCAAATTACGCAATGCAGACGGGATCGTTGGCTTTATCAGATAAGATCGCTGGTCTCCAGAATCACCATCAAGCTTGGCCCACACAATGCTTTCAGAAGAATTCGGTTTTCTTCGCTTTTTGCAGTCTCTTTGCAAGTGCCCCTTCTCTCCGTAGTCTCAGCATCTAGGCGCACCATTTACCTGCGGCTTTCGCTCAATTTTGACGCGCTCACACCTGCACTCGTCTGCCACTACCTCACGAACCCGGGCAGTAGTACGAGTCACATTTTTCGCTGCCTCAAAGTTCAGACTTTAAGCCAATGCATCCTTAACCGTTTGCTTTTGGGCTAAATGCACGGCTTGTTGCAATTCCTGGTCCTTTAATGCGCTGATAAATGCTACTGTCACTACGTCATATCGATGTTCTGGGTCATAACCTGGGTAAGCCAAAAGTGCCAGTCGGTCAATGTCTTGGGCTAGCTGCTGTAAAGTTTCGCCAGACTTCTGCATCCGATGCCGTCGCTGTGACCGATAAATCTGCTTCAGATGATTGTCTCCATAATACATGTCGAGCACATTTATGATAGCAGCCGGGTTTGACTGCAACTCAACGAAGATCCTCTACAAAAGCTCGTTAGCTGGACCTCTTAGAGCAAGAGTAAGTGCAGTTGCTCGTTCCTGCTCATTCCAGTGATTTGCCCAAGCGGCAGCTTCAAATTGGGTTTTGTAAATACGCCAAACCGTCGAATATTGGTGCTTTCACATTTCTGGATGAGCTTTGCGCTGTGGTTGTAGGCGGAGCTGGTGAGGTGGTAACTGCTGCCTTCACTGCTTATACTTCCTTTATCATGTTTTCCATCTAATGGTTGATTCTCTCCTCGACGTGGCTGACCTTGACTTGGTAACCTTTTCCTCGACTTGGTAAGCCTTTTCCTCGACCTAGTCAACCTTTTCCTCGACGCCTTCTATTTGTTTGTTCAATCTACCGAGCTCCACTTTTATTTTGGTTGACTGTTTCTTCAGCTTCTGTGTGATGTTTGCCTTGATTTCGATCGCTTGTTGGTCCAGGTTTGCTGATTGTTCATTTAGCTTGGCAGTCAAACTGGAGGACTGTTGTCGCTGCTCTTTCTTGCTGCGTCAGAATTAACATTTGCATTAGCTTATTATCTGGCTGCTTTGATTTTCGTGCTTCTACTTCGACACTTTCTGCGCCTTTTTCCGCATCTGAGGGCTCACCCGAATCCAGATTCACGCCTTCCGTCTCGATCGCGTCACACAAGCGTGCAATCAGTATGGCATTTGTACCTTGTGTGGCCAGATTTCGCTGTTCCAACTCCTCCTTGAGCTTCGATATGGTCAATTCATTAACTTTCAGTTGTAAGTTTCCCGGAATTTCTATTGCTTCAGCTATTTTCTACCAGTGTCCATGTTAAATTTCACTGTTGTGCACAAACTTAAAAAGTTTTCACTTTCAAAGTTTCCTTTCTCGCTTCTTGACACCACTGTCGCGTGTTATGGCTCGCGGCCAATAATTTTAATGTTCCGGGACAATGAAAACGCAATTCAGTTAAGTTTACTAAAAAATGCACAATTATTAATTCAACTATTTCACAACTTGTCTATCAATTTTTACTTCAACTGTCTATCACTTCACAATCAATATCGCTTTTAATTCGCACTCCACACTATCGCAGCTTTACTATATCGCGGTTGTAATAAAACCCCAATTCATTCAGCTCGCCTTTATATAGGGTCTCTAGTCATTCAATCCATTTCTCGTACATTGGCGAACTACTTGGAATATTTGAGGAATACTGAATGGGCAGTGACGTCACTTTCAGATGTTGATCATGCTTGGTGGGTTGTCGAGTACGTTCATTTCGTTGATCATGATCTTCTTAATGGTTGTGAAAAAAATTGCGTCTGTAGCTCGAAAAATTATTTGTATATGGAACAGTATCAAATGATATGAACATTTGTACATATATTACTCAAGGTTTTTAGATGTACAAAGAAGTTTAAGAATTACTACGATTTTTGAAAGTTTGGATCTGCCTCCGTTTTGCACCAAAATTCAAGAGAAATACTACCCTATATTGTACTATGGATAATAAAATAAATAAATACAAGGTTCTTTTTAAATTCAAGAACCAGCCAGTCAAAGATAAAACAATTTAAAGAAAAACAAAAACAAACAAGTGCTTAACAAAAATTATGAATTTGTAACTCAAATTCAGCTTTATCGTCGTCGTCTTCGTGAGAAATATCATCATTTGGTCCTACAGCTTCACTTTTAAGGGTATTGTAGAAATATAATTTATTTACAGGAACATAGTTCTTTAACAGCTGTATAAGTTCTTTCTACTTAGCCGTTTTCAACGGCAATGCACTATCATACAACCATTGCTGAGGCAGAATCAATAGGTTGGCTTGTACATTTCTCATTAAGGAAAAATGATAAAACATAGGCATTTCAGTAGTAATACTAACTGCAATACTTTGAATGTGGTCCATAGTGTATTCAAAAACTCGATATTGAGATATTTTGAATCGTATCTTCTCTACATTTGTTAAAACTTTTTTTAAATGACTTTCAAAATGCTTACTAAAACTGAGAATCAAATGTTGATCCGCATTCACAACTTTAAAATTTTTAGATACTGCAATCGGAATATTCAGAAGTTGTAAAAATGTAGTCTTTCATTCTATTGAACTTTTCTATTACGCCGAAACACCACTCACATGGCAAAAAGCTATGTCCTGGCTCAGGAAATTGTTGAACAATCTTCTCAATAGATTAACACCTCATAAGAGTATACAGTTACTGAACTAATGTCGCTAAATCCTTTTGATGATACATTCGATCCTTTAAATCTTCCTCTTCCATTCCGCATACTGTTAAACGAAATAACACTGAAGCCTCCTCCCCTCAGGATACTTTTAACCTATTTGCCGAATATTTTTCCTCTACTTTTTCCTCTTCTGATATACTACACTCCCCCATAAACTCAATTAAAACTTATCCAGAATCAAATACACCCTTCTGAAGTTGAATCCCTTATTTACTTGCTCGATGCGAATGTGAGTCCTGGTCCCGAGAGATTGCCTAATATATTTGTAAAGTCTCTTTGTTCCTCTTTGTGTTCTCCTGAACCCCTTACATTCAATCTCAGTCTTGGTACTGGCACTTTTCCAACGTACTGGAAAGATGCAAATGTTGTTTCTTTCTTTAAAAATGGTGACCCATCATCTGCCTCAAACTATCATCCCATATCAATCCTCTCCTGTTTGTCTAAGCTGCTGAAACGACTTGTACACAACAGGGTTCTTGAGCCATTGAGTTCATTTGTCACACCACAGCAACATGGATTCTTGAAGGGTCGTTCAACTTCCTCGAACTTGGCTGAGTTCGAAGATTATATTGCAAGAGCTTTAGATAAATAGCTTCAAATTGATGCAATATTCACGGACTTCTCCAAAGCTTTTGACTCCGTGAACCATGTTCTCCTTTGTCAAAAGTTAGCTTTGCTTTGCATATCCGGTTCCCTTCATTCTTGGATTTCATCATATTTATCTTCTCGTTTATGTCGTGTTAATCTGTATGGCACAATCTCCTTTTCATTCAATCCTACATCTGGGGTCCCTCAAGGGTCAATCCTTGCACGTCTTCTTTTCGTATTGTTTATCAATGATCTTCCCTCTGCAATTTTTTCTCTCGCCTACAGATTCATGTAAAGATTTTTGTATAATATTTGACCCCAAGCTTAAATTCGATGCCCATATTTTTATCATAATTACCAAGGCATCAAAAGTTTCGGGTTTTATTATGCGGCATTTGCACAAGTTTGCAAATATTGCTACCGCTGTTCGCTTGTTCACATGTCTTGTCCGCTCGCTTCTTGAGTACTGCTCAGTAGTGTAGTCTCTTAGACATTCATATCTTGTGAGCTCACTAGACGCTGTTTTGCGTAGCTTTCCCGTATTTCGTTCTTCAAATTCAACTTAGCCTATGAGTCTTATAAGCGTTGTCTATCCATTCTTCGTCTCCCTTCTCTGTTGTCCCGTAGAATGTTTCCTGTATAAGTTGTACCACCAACAAATTGCTTCCACTCTAAGCGAAGACTTGCACTACAGACTGTATCCGCATCCTAGTCAGTCTAATAACATTCTCGAGGTTCCTTACGCCCGGACAGATTTATATTTTCAGTCAATTATGCCGCGAATCATCAGAAAGCCTAACAACCTCGAGCTTGGTTCTCTATCCACGTCCTACTTTGTTTTTAAAAATAAACACATGACGTTACTTTTTTTGAATATTGATTAATGTTTCCTTTTCACTCAATTTTTTCAAACTTTCATCTAGACCCTAATTTCATTTCTTACATGTTTTGATTAACTTTTTTCTGGTTGATTTTGTTGCGTAAATGTGTCTTACTTTGAACTATATTTAATTGTCTAAGTCTATTTTGTAATTGGATTTTTGTCTGTTAAATGGATTTAAATAAATAGAATAAATAAATAAACATAAATTGTACATCCTCTTAATATTTACCTCAGGTGATGGATAGTAACGAGAGCTTTTATTTCTGCTGTAGTGAGACTCGCTTCGTGGAAAACTTCTAATGTGAGAGTCAACTTTGGAGACCCAATCACCAGAAATACGATTTAGTTGATTTTGATGTTTTCCATGTTTATATTTAGCTGGTATAGTTACAGTAGGGTCACGACACTCCTTAGAAATATTGTCTACTTGGTTTTTGGAAATTCCATGGCCAGATGCAAAGCCATTTCGACAAACTTGTATATTGCTATTTCCAAGTGCAATGAACAACTCCGTTTCTTCCTCGTACCAGTTTTAGTCTTTCCCTTTCTACATTTTCAGTTTTAATAACACCTTCTAAATATAAGTTTTGTACATAAGTTTCTCCCAATTTATTGAAATTTTTCAATATTATTTTTCGCATTTCTTCATTAATTTGCACAAAACATTTATATTTTTTGCAACAACAATCCGGTCCTGTTTTCCTCTCTCCCTTTTCGCGGCCTTTATAATTTAAATAGTTTTTCCCAGTAGCAATAGCCTTCTTTATAATATTGCGTTTCCATTGTGAAATATTTTCAGCCTTTCCTAATTTTTTTTAAATTGCGCCACTCGTTTATGGGCATGGATGATTTAAATCAGATTCGTCTAAAATATTCATACCTTTATCGTTGTCTGCACTAGTTTGGTTTTGGAATGTTGACAAATCGAGATCACTTCTATCACCACTTGAACTAGTAAATATCAGATGGACCACTACTAAACAGCTCAGACTCACTCATTTTATGCACACTTGACACATTCAAAGTATATATAAAATACAAAACAAAACGTTTATCCGGTTGGGACAAACTCGAAACATGCATTATATTGTCAAAGATAATGTAATAGAATCGTTAGTTGCAAAAAGGAGCCAGGTCCAGATTTGCTGCCTTCTTACACCAAACGGAATAGGGTGGCACATACAAATTTTTTTACTGCGCACTTGTTTTTAATCGGATCTGCCCCATTCATGCATCAAACGATAACCCTAATTTTTCTCAAATTGTAGGTAAAAAAAACGGTAATTGATAAAAAATTGGATCTGCCCCCCTTTTGCTGCAAGGTTTTGTTCAATCAAATAAAAGTTAAGCAGCGATTTTTTAAGACAGTAATTTCGTGTATTCAATTTTACTTAGGCGAAGAAAAAAATAACGGTGCTAGGAATTCTTGCTTTGGTTTAGGAGTGGGATTCCCGTGTAGATAAATTTACTATAAATAATTCGGAATTTAATTTTTAATTTATATTTTTAAATTTAAAATTTTTGTTTTTACAAGTGCGGGTTTCTACTGATTTTCATTAATTATAGAAAATAAAAAAGAGCTAAAGTTAACTAAAAATATAAGAACTAAAAAGTCAGCAAAATTGGTGGTAATCTAAATATTCATAAATAGTAAATAATTAAAAAAAATTTAATAAGAATAAAATTATAGTCAGATTGAATAAAAATTAAAAGAAAGAGAAATTGTGATAGCTATTGAACTAGCCAAGGCTAAGTGTGGGAAATGTAGAAAACCCGTCTAGGACATCCATTTGACTATGGGATGTCATGGCTTCTGCCTCAAGTGGTTCAACTTGAGGTGCATCAAAATTTCGGGAGAGAGATATCGAACTATAATGGATATATCTGAAGATGTGATTTGGATGTGGGCCGAATGTAGAACTCACCACCAAAAGTCTAAAGAAAACCAACTCTTCCGAACAAATGATTAATTTGCAAAGTCGGATTGAAGAGATGAACTCAAATGTAAGCTTATTAATAGATAAATCTACGGCTGCGAGCAAGCCTTCATATGCTCAAATTATTAAAAATTCTAATTCTTCTCCATCGGAGCATCAGTCAAATACAATATCACAAAAAGTGATTATAATTAAGCCTCGAAATCACTCTTCCTCAGAAAAGATACTGATTGATTTTAAATCGAAGATCAGGCCATGAAACTGTACAATTCCTCTTCAACGAATGCGGCCTTTTCGTAATGGTCGGTTGATTATCAAAATATCGAGGTGTTATAAATGTCAAACGTAACGAGGTGTTATAAATGTCAAAAATTCAATCACAAAACATCAAAATGTGAAGGAGTGGAAATATATGTGAAATGTGGAGGAAAGCATGACATAAAGGACTGCAAAAGCACGATTGCCCCAACTGTATTGACTCGGTAGAGTGTCAACGCAGAATATTGATTGCGAGGAGGAGAACACTCTTGCTTCGTAAACTTGAATCGTTTGGTATTCAAAGTAGTCCTAAGCAGTTGTTTAAGAGTTACAGATCGAAGAGAACCTTAATCAACAATGTTCTGAGCGATTGACCACCTTCCAAAACAGGAGTTCTCCAAGGCTCAATATGCCAAGAGACTGTGATAGAGGACCAAAACTTCGCTGGTTATGCATACGAGGTAAACGTGGTAAGGGAAAGTGGAAGAGATGTTAGTACGTGCATATGGAACCTGAAATTGAAGCGAGGATCTATTAAGGCGAGCAGCATTGAATGTATTTATTTGCCTGCATACATTTTGAGGCAAAAGGCTATGATGAAGCTTGAACAAAAGACATTCGTCAAGAAAAGATCGTCTGGACTCGAGGGTACGAAGGTTCAAAGTATGAAGTCGGTCATCATGAAGGGAGTAAGGAAGATTGAATTCGAAGAATGTGTGAATCTGACTCAAGAGCATCGATGTGCTTCCTGTAGAACGGACTCCAAATTTGGGAGCAGTACTCCAAATGACTACGAACTAGTGAGAAATGAAGACACATACAGGATGTGATATGTTGGAATGACGAAGCGGATCGTAAAATAAATTCAGTTATGTGGGAGGTTTTCTTAATAATAGGAGCAATGTGGAGATCAAACTTCAGTTTACAATCGAAAAGCACACCAAGACATTGAAGGAAGCTACATTGCTCAAAAGTGTACCAACAAGCCTATACGTTGAGAGAAGAGGACAATTTTTACAGGAGAATGTCATCTGATTACATTCGGAACCATTGAGGGAGAGATGGTTTGACTCACACCTGTCACTTAGACGTTAAAAATCGGTTTGAAGGATATCCACATCTAACAGGGCATCTATAACTCGAAAAACCTTGAAGTCATCACCATAAAGGAGACAGGAGGATGTGATAACAGATAGTAGATCATTGATAAAAAGTCAAAATTGTATGGGGCCAAGAATTGAACCTTGCGGAACTCCCGAGCTCGCGTGAAAAGAAAAAGAGAAGCAAGAGTTGAAAGTGACTACATATTGACGATTCAGGGGATAGGAGAGAAGTCAGGAATATAGGAAACTAGGGACATTGAATCCTAAAAGTTTTTCAAATAGGAGAGAGTGATCCACTCAATCAAAGGCTTTAGAGAAATCTGTAAAAATAACGTCCACTTGTTGTTGTTGATCAAGGGCAGCTGCAATATGATGGGTAAAAGAAAGTAAATTTGTAAGGGTAGATCTGCCTCTGACAAACCCATGCTGTTGGTCTGCTAAAGATGGGAGAACAAGTGAATACAGCGCATCAAAAACTATTTTATCAAGAATTTTACTAAAACAAGGAGGAAGGGAAATAGGACGATAGTTTGAGACGATATTACGATCACCAGATTTGAAAAATGTTGGCAATTTTCCATTGGGAGGGGAAAACTCCACAGGATAAACTCAAGTTAAAAATAATTGAAAAGGGAACACAAAGCGGAGAAGATAAAGATTTTGCTAGAAAATTTGGAATGCCATCAGGGCCCCCACTGGTGCTGTTGTCAAGATTATTCAAGAGATGCTCAACCTGCAAAGTATTTTTACGAAAATAAGTAGTAGAAGGAAAGGAGCAAGAAGATTGTTTGAAGGAAGGAGAATGCTTAGCCCTGCCAAAAAAGGATAAAAATAAGAAGCGAAGAGTTCACAAGATTTTTGAGGAGAAGACGATTGTCACACCATCTAGACTAAAATTATCAGGGGTATTAGGAGAGGTCTTTTAAGATTTCAGGTACGACCAGAACGCACGAGTTTAATCTGACATTAACTAGTTTCAATGTGGTTAACATATGCATGAATTACAGAAGCGGCAATTTTCTTGGCCGCGGCACGACGCTCTTTGAATTTAAAGAAGTCAATCGGAATACCACTGGATAAGAAGTTTCTGCGGGCAGCATCTTTAGCTTTAATTGCAGTGGCAACATCTGAATCCACTCAAGGAGCATCTTTAGGTTTTCTTACTGGACACACAGGAGTAAATTGCGAGATTAAGGACAAAAGAAACATATAGAGCTTATCAACACAATCTTCAGTGAGGAGGTTGCTGAAGAAGGAATACCAATTCATGGCATTAAGGTTAGCTTCCATACTCAATAAATTGGCTTTAAAAAAATTAAAGCGGAAAGGTGAAGAATTCTTCAAAGAGCGAGAAGATGTGATAGTGAGCTCAATGGAGAGCGGTGGATGGTGGGGATCAGGTTTGACAAAGGATGAGAGTGCCACCGATGCTGACAGAGAAGAAGGTGACAAGTTGGAAAGAACAAGATCAAGCAATTTGTTATTGGCATTAGGAAAAGTGTTGTATTAGGTGAAATAACAGAGGGAAATAAAAGAAGAAAGAGCAAAAGACACGCTACTGCCAGAAACTATGGACACATACAAATCATTCCAAACAATAGAGGGCAAATTGAAGTCACCACAGATCAATATAGTGGTAGGAGGGAAACGAGCTTTAATGTAGTTCAAGAGTTTTGCAAAGAAACGTTCATAAACAGTAGCAGGACTGTTACACCGGATATACGCAGATCATTCAAGGAACGAAAGAGAATCAGATAGAGAGACTAGCACAATATGTGTATACTCACTATAACGCCTCCCCTGCCAGACTTACCAGTAGCATCACGGCCTCTATCTCTGCGGAAGATTGAATGGTTCGGGAGTAGCTCACTATTACTAATGTCATCTGTCAGCCATGTTTCCGTTGGACAGATGATATTATACGGAAAAAGGATGGAAGAAATGCGAAGTTCAGTAGTCTTAGTCCTCAGGCCACGAACATTTTGATAGTAGCAAATTAAGAATGAATTACGAGGCCTAAGAGATGTTTCTTCTGGAGTAGAAGGACACAGGATGGTTTCGCTTACGAATCGGAGAGAACTTTTTGACGAATACGCCAGGTGGCCAAAACTCCTTATCAAGCAAGATACTTAAGTAAGTTGGAGCAGTTATTTTAAAAGACGCAATCAATCTGTTCGTCTTTCCATCAGGCCTAAGCTTGGTGCACTGGAGCAACTCAGAGCTAAAGTTCAGTTTTTACTTTATATGAGAGATGATGTCTTCGACTGGCAGGCTATATTCTAATCTCGAGAGAAATATTTGTAGCGGTGAGGATATAGCACGCAGTAGGGTAGCAGGTTTCATCGCAGTAATGTTTGTCGTCATATCGCCTCCAGGTGAGGGCTCCCGGCTGGCAAATGTAGATAGATCCTGGTGAGCCTACATTTCTTATCATCAATTCGGTACCAGCATTACTTTGAGCTACAAATCTTGTGACAGAGGTCTCAGGCGGGCATGAAGACTTTGGGTTAGTCCCGATACCAACTAAACGTTGCAGTGTTATAGAATCCGACTGCAGAAGTTCAGATTGCTGCTGATTAGATGTCAATTGTAGATGTTTCGGTTGTGCTTGTTGCTGTAGCTGTTGTACATGATGTTGCTTTTGAGAACCAGGTGACAGTTGCTAATGGGGTTTCTTTGCAATGCCTCCCTTGCTAGCATCAACCACGGCACATACATCAGAGCTCTTGGAAGCAGAAGTTGGTGATAGTGGAGGGGTATTTTTCACTGGGCAATCCCTATCGCTGATGGAAGGAGTACATATTTTGCTGCGAATTTCTTGCAAAATTTTAGATTGCTCTTTTAATACTCTGGGCGTATCTGAGATTGTCACTCCGCGACAGTCATTGCATCAAAAGAAAATATTTGAATCGAATTTCGCCCGGATGTCATAAAAGGATGCAGGGATGTCTAGGCATTTAAGGTGGAAAGATTTCGTACAATATCCATCACACTCAATAAATTTGGCTCATAAAGATTCGGGTTCATTGCACTTTTGACGTTTAACACTCCAATGATCGCAAGTGATTTCACAGATACATGGCAACTTCACATAGAGATTGCACGCTGAAGTGCAGGCGCATCAACGCTTCGTGTCGTGTATTTATCATGCTAGATGCTTTGAAAGCAGCATTCGTTCGGTGACGTTCAAAGTGAAAAATTGTGTGATTGGTGCCATTTTGTATCTCATAGATACGAAGCGACTAGATTATCAATTAATTAAGTTTTCTTTTATTTTTATTTGTATTCCTGTGTTAATGTTCTTTGAACAGTACTGATTATTTTTATCTCTCAAATTCAGTCCTTACATTTTCATTTGAACAAATCTGAGCGTGCATCTCTCAGATACAGCGCGACTATTTATGTTATACGGTGTTTTCGGAAACAACTACCACTTATAACTCAGTAAGCACTCATTAAATTTTTTTTAATACATTTCGTAGTTACCAAACTTTTTTAGGATTCTACCCTAGTTTGAAAGCACGCATTTCAGTTATAGTAATATGTCATACACTTATCATTATTTTACTAGGTTGAGCTTTTCTTTCTTTCTACCAAAATCTGTAAATTTTTTATTTTTTACAGATCAATATGGATGAAAACATGGTTTATAACCTAAATAATCCGACAGACATTGCAAAAATACATTAAATTCTATTTGACTATGATGATGATGAACCTGGTTTTGCGGATCCATCGCCAGGTCCTTCAGGCCTGTTTTTACATCCATCAAATAGAACGATATACGAGGTGCCAGAAGAAGATAGCGAAACGGATGCTGACGAAATCATAAAAAAACGGGAGAAGGATTCAGAAACGGAACAAAGTGGCGTAGATTCAGCATCGGAGGATGAAGAAGTCGAAGATTCCTATATCGCGCAGAAAAAGAGTGGAAAGAAAATAATCAACTGTCTTGTATGGAAAAAATCTCCCTATTGCTCTTCAAAAAGGGGAACATAAATTCTTTTAAGGAAGATCCCTGGGCCGGTTGGAAGCGATCGTGGTGTGAAAACTATTTCCGAAGCATGGTCTTGCTTGTTTGATGAAACTTTATTGAATAACATCGTGAAATTTACAAATCAATACATCGAAAATGTTTAACAAAAGTACTCACGAGAAAGAGATGTCAGCTTCACCGATACAATAGAGCTCAAAGCATTAATCGGTCTTTTGTATATAGCTGGAATTCATAAATCTGGAAAACTGAATCTGGAGGATCTATGGGCCAACGATGGATTTGGTATAGAAATTTTTCGACTTACTATGACGATTCCGGTTTTTGCTTCGCGTGTTAAGGTTTGATGCCAGGGAAAGCAGGGGGAGCGGAAAGCTATCGATCGTCTTGCTCCTATTCGAGAAGTTTTTGGAAAGTTTGTAAAAAAACTGCCAGCAGTGCTATTACGTTGGAGAAGACATAACTATTGATGAAAAGCTTGAAGCCTTCAGAGGAAGGTGTGATTTTATACAATATATTCTATCCAAACCCGCAAAGTATGGGATAAAAATATTTGCGGTAGTAGATTCAAGTGTGTACTATTCCTGTAATTTGGAAATTTACGCAGGAAGGCAGCCGGATGGTCCTTTCCAAACTAGTAATAAGCCAGTTGACGTTGTCGAACGCTTAATTGCTCCGCTTCAAAACTCTGGCAGGAATATTACGGCAGACAATTGGTTCAGCGATGTTACACTCCTTCACAACTTAACCGCAAAATATAACTTGTCATATGTTGGAACATTGAAAAAAAAAACAAATGGCAGATTCCTAACAAATTAAAGGATATAAGACACAGGCAGCCATTCTCGAGTGTTTTTGCTTTCCGCAAAGAAGGTACTATGGTCTCATATGTCCCGCAAAATAAAAAAAATAAAAAGAACGTCCTTGTGATATCCAGCATGCATACAGACACAATAATAGACGAAGTAACAGGGTTCGAAAAGAAACCTGAAATGATAACCTTTTACAATCGGCATAAAATCGGGATCGATGTCGTGGATAAAATGTGCTCAGCTTATAACGTTCAACGAGGTACAAGAAGGTGGCCAATGGTGGTTTTTTATTCTTTGCTGAATGTAGCTGGTATAAACAGCCAAGTTATTTGTTTAGGAAATTTAAGTGACGTACCCCCTCGCCGTATTTTTCTTCGCAATCTGGGGAAAGAACTCATAAATGAGCAGCTGATAAGACGCTCGAAACTTCCCGTCTGCCTCGAACAATCTCTTTTAGACTTCGGGAGCTCCTTCCCCAAAGCGTGGAACCAATTGTGTCCGTTGCAGTCGAAAACATCAAAACACGAAAACGTTGCTATGTATGTTGGGAAAAGAAGATTTCAACACTTACTCAGGGCAGATGCAAAGATTGTGGCATATATTTATGCCTACAAGGCTGCGAATTTTCTTGTACCGAAAGATGTGATATAGATGTAAATGTAGATGTTGAAGTCAATGATTGAAGTCGATTTATTCTGTTTTCTTGTGTTGATTTATGGATAATATTATGTTTAAATTCGAATACAATGTTTTTTTTTGAATTTCAAAATTAAAAATGCACTTTTGAAGTTGTGTCTATTTTTTTACTCAGTGAAATTTGTTATTTTTAAAAAACAACGAAATATTCCATACTTATTATCAATTGATGATTATTTGACTATCATTAAATTTACATATGTTCTTTGTAACGTTTTATGTTTTTTACAACTCAAAACCTTAAGTTGATCTACCTTAAAAATGACCGATAAATCATGTATCTCACAGATACAACGCGACCACCAATGTGCTACTAAACGACGCGAGTGTTAATGCCGTAGGTTGGAGAACTTGCAGCCATTTTATAATGTGAGGTGTGAAAATAGCCTCGAGTGCAATCTTCGATCCTTCCACCAACTTATCATGTGTGGAAATTACAGTGGTGAGTATATTATCTGTGTTCCAGAGGTCAGTCCATATTCTGTCCGTTTGTATTTGGATTCCAATGAACCAACCATTTTGCCAGTGTCTTGGTTTGAGTGACCGCTTGTGGCAAATTCGATTCTCAACGTAGTCTTTGTTTTACAGTACAATTTTCATAGACCAAGGTAATAACCCTTGCCGAAGATATCACTGGCTTGTTTTCCCAAATCTGAATACGCTGGTGGTGCCATTTTTATTTTACTTAATTAATTTGCTGGATTGAACGGAACACAAAATATAGGCTCAATTGCTTTTTTTATGAAATAAATCCTTGGAAGAATGACCCCAAGAAAAATCACCGAAATGAGAGCACGGAGTGTCCATTGAAAACTCACGATATATTGTTTGTTGGGTCGTAGCTCCAAGTATCACGCTGGTAGTTGAGAAGCTGACTTGATATGGTTTTGAGGACTCGATCCATCAGTGTTTCCCCTTGCCCAAAGAAATGCAATGTTTTGAGTTCCATTTGCTTGACTGAGAGGTAGTTGTGGATTCCCTGAGTCTCCCTACACTATTTCCTGCCTTGTTTACAATATTTAAGTGAAATGTTTCAGTTTAAAGTAAATGTTAAGCTGATTAATTAATTACAATTACCATAGTTCGGCTCGGTGATGATTGAGTCTAAGAGCCCTTGATTACGCGGTAGTGTTTGGTTGAGTTAACCCTCGCTCCCTGTTTCTACTCTCTCTAACAACAGGGTGTAATTACAAGGAGCATCTTTGGATGATATGAAGAATTCGGCCAATCATCGAGGGGTGACAGCTGGGTCTAGTGGCTCCTTCGTATGAGGCTCTTAGCCACTAACCGGAACTCAAAGCAAGAAAGCTCACTACAGAACGTTGCAGAACTTGAAGCTGGGTGACGGATGGACACACAAAATGGACTCTAGTGCACCATAAAAGAGGAGCAGGGTTAGTGAGGACCCATCTAAGTTAGACCACTCTATGATGGTAACATCGAGTAGCCAGAAAGCGTGGGTAGTTAAAATGAGAAGTACATTATGCCTAAAATAATTGGGAATGCCTGGAGCTTACTATGAACCCGGACCCTTAGGGTACCAAGGCTCAGGAGACCAGATTTACTCTAAAGCATCAATATTGATATGTGGTAACTACGCAGAAACACTTGTTGTACGTATTTAACCGAAAAACGGAGGTCCGGTTGACTGTGAGTGAAAGAGAGCATTCTCCGATCATTTATTAAAAATCTCAGGGAATATTACCATTCCATATAGCCTACCAATATATTATCCATCCACAAAACAGGTGACAAGCTAAAAAGCGAGGACTAGAATAGCCTATTTGTCGGCAAAGACAGCCTGTTTGTCATCAAAGATATCTTGTATGTTAAGAGCTTAGACGAATGGACTAAGGGAATCTTTCACCAAAGTGATAGTCCACAAGGCTCTAGCTTATAAGGGAGCAAAGTTCACACTTGGGATGGAAGTCATCCATACTGAGTTGGTTAGGGCTGCAATATGAATCCCAATAACAGTCAAGGACCCTATGGATATGATGGTCCGCCTTTGGATGCAGAATTGAAAAGTACCTACGCGAGGCTGGAGGGTAATTTCATGTAAACAAAGTGGTAGTGTATCAGCTAATACCTTGAAAGCTGCCCTGGTGGTCGGGATAGATCAGGCCAGTGATCGTTTTTGAGATCCGCTCTTGGATTGCATCTTTAGTTGCTTTCATGGAGATTTAATGTTACCTTTCTTAAATGAGAACAGATGAAGAGAGAAAGTTAGGCAGGACCCTGAATTTATCCTTTGCGGAGATTAACTTGCAGCTTGCTATTGCTACCCCATCTTTAAGATGTAGGCGGCACGCTATGCTACCGACAAAATCATCACAACACATCATGGTTGTTCAAAAGCCATTGGCGAGGAACAAACGTATCTTTGGATTGAATTTGCGTGGAATAAAAATCTTCTATGGCATAGGATCTGACCGCCTAGGAGGTGCTTGGAAATCCCTACAGATGTTAAATCGTCTCTTTTGAGAAAATACACTAACTAAAAACTTGATCACGGTTAATACTCGTATGTCGTTTAAAGAAGTGGCACGTGATCATTGTTGTATCAGCTTACCTAACTTCCACTCAATAGATAGCTGAGGGAGGTTGTCGATTAAGGTGACTCCTAAGATGTTAACCTGAAATCGGGTTGCAATGCAAATGTGTATCACTATACAATCGTCGATGTGAGTAACTATTGGACTTTAGAACGTCTAGTGGACTAAAAATTTTGAACAAAGGCTCCAAACATAATTTGTCATGTCCAATAGACAGGAAGTGATCGACATCACTCTGACCATGCCAAGGGTAGCCCAAGCAATTCGAAGCTGAAAGTTTTCAAATGAAACTACACTCTCTGACCTTAGATATCTTGGTTTTTGTGTGAGCATACATATAAAAGTAAAGCAGTTATTCGGGAAATTATTTGTGGGTGTATTTTAAAAGAGCTTTTGAAAGAATACTAGAAAAGGGTAGTCAATTTCTACTATACTATTCTTCTGTATTAACAAGGTATTTAGTTGTTTTATTCCCCTCCTTTCCTAAATCTACTTAGGCCTGCCCGATATACTTATTTAAAGTGCGATCAAAATACTCGTTTGAAATGTAGTTGCTTGTACCAATATTTTTGAAAGTATATAAAAATAGATTGAAAGTATATTACTTTCCACATCAACGAGATTCGTCTAAACTACGTTACCAAATTTGTATGTGCTTAGTTTTACAACTCTCTAAATTCAATTTTCAGAGCAAGTATGAAACAGAATATACTTTAGAATTCATCTCTGGAAAAGATTTACCCTGGAATTGAGATGATTCTCATGCTCCGAAACTACCAACATTGTAATACTGCATGCAATACAAACTATCAGTAAATCAGCACACTCAGATCCTTTCATGCTTCGACATTATTTTCTCAACATTTTCCCAATCACGTTTGATTCGCACGAATTACCTTTATGGGTTTGGCAGTTTTTCAAAATATTTTAAAATACAAGAACGTACTCTTTATGAAAATTAGACGTGCATTATGACCACAAATTATATACACGCTGTCTATCCTTTCCATTCATTTCAAGCTTCCTTCCATCCAACCAATCCGTCGTCGTGGCTTTGTCGCAGGAGTAGAACGATAATAAAAAGGAAAACGATTTTGTCGAAATAGCTGGATGACTTGCTGGCCATCAGATGGTTTTCCGATGAATTGAAGCAAGCAAGGTTTCACTTCAATGACACATATACATATATTACGTGCACAGTTGAGTGGAGCTGAAAGGACAAATAAGAAGTTGAGTGTGTAGGAAAGAAATCTGAGGAGGAACTAGTCAATGAACTACAACAACGACATAGTCATCTGAGCAAAGGACGAGCAAACGATGAAAATCTTTGGCAATGTCTGCATTTTTTCGCCGAAAAAAGAGAGAGCGACGAACTGCAACTTTTTTATGGCCCGTTGATTTTATGTGACAGCGAACTTGAATGTCTATCTGTCTAAGACATTTTCTGAAGAATAATTTTCTTATAGAGGTTTTGACAATTTTTTTTTATTCTGTTGACAGTATATTTTTCTTTCCTCATTTTTTTCCTTTTTCTCTCGCCCTCTCTTTTATTTGTTATCCGAGCTCGTGTGACTAATTTTATGGTTTATAGTTCGTTGTTTATGTGAATGAAAGTTCAATCATAGGTCACTGAGTAATCTCAGCGAAGGAATGTTTAAATTACTTTTCAATGAGATTCCAAAACAGTTTTTTTTTCTCAATATTCCAATTTATTTGAAGATAAAGGTGAGGAGTCCACATATTCTTAAAATAAACCAATTCTAAAGAAAATACCGATTAATGATTGAAATAGTCCTTCAGAACTAAATGACACAACTTCCTTTAATAAAATCTGATTAGAATTTGTGTAGACCTATAAATAAGCTTAAACCTACCATCGCTGTAAATCTATACAAAACCCTCATGAGACCGAAACTAGCATATGGCATTGCTGCTTTTCCAAACACACCCAAATTTTTCTTTGACAGTCTTGATTCCATTGAAGCCAAAGTCCTCAAGTCCCATGCAGCCTTGCTAATGTACACGCTTTCGAAATGTTAGGAGAGCTTTTGACTAAATACAGAGCTGAGGATCTCATTGAAAACTGAGCAATTGGTTTTATAACAATTTTTTCAGCATGAATATGGTGGACCTACACTCATTAGCCTGCAGTTATGCTTTAGTATAAGATAAATTCAGGACCTTTTTTGATAACATTGTTCCATCCGAGATTACCACCATGTTACGAGCAAACAAATTCAAGTTTATCCAACGGAATCCTACGATCGTTTATGAACTCACTACGATCAAGCACATAGCCCATTGTCATCGAATCATTTACATGTCGACCAATGAGCAAGCAAAAAGAATACACCCAAATTTCCTTCATACGAGCCATCACATTGTGAACGACCTAGATAATAAGCTTCATTACGATCAAGCATATAAGCTTTGGGGCGTGCTCTCAACGAAGCAAAGTCAAAAAGAGAGCGGGAAGACGACACAAAAGCTCTCCTCCGCTCAAGTTTCCCAACTTCGTCCATTTGCCATAAAAATCTACAAATGAGACAAAACGGGGAGGAAGAACTTCCGTGAAATAAAAGTTAACATGTTGCATTTTTGACAAATCTCGGCGAAATGTGGAACAAAAGCTCGTTTTGGGACCGAATATAAACACTTGGTGGAGTACTGGCAGTTCAGTTTGGGTTCCAGTCTCTGAAGAGCGTTCTGCTATGCGGTTCCACAATGGTAAGCAACGTACGAGTAAATAGGTGAAACTTTTTCCTGTTTCCCCAGAAAGCGAAGAATAAATACCAATTGTAAGGGGTGAGGTGTTGGCTTGAGCCGCGATCCTCAATCTGGCTGGTGCACTCGCTGGGTCATGTGGTTGGTTTCACTCTTGCACTGTTGATCGGCTTGTAAAAGAGTAACCCTATAGTGCGGGGTAGCCACAAGGCGTAAACGTCAAAAGGTTGGTTGACAATCGCGCCTCGAGCCAACACCTCACCCTTTACCAGTGGAATTTAGTCTTTGCGTTCTAGGGAAACAGAAAAAAGTTTCGCCTATTTAGTCGTACGGTGCTTACTATTGGGAAACTAGGTAGCAGCATGCTCCCTCAAAGACTCGAACCCAAACTGAACTACCAGTACTCCACCAACGCAACATGTGAGCCCCCATTCCATGGAAGGTCTTCCTCCCCGTCTCGTCTCGTTTGTAGACTTTGCAGTGTAATGATGCGATTGGGGAAATTGAGCGAGGAAGACCTTTTGTTTTATCTTTTGGATCTCTCTTCAGCTTTACGCCGCTGGAAGCACACCCGAAGGCTATGTGCTTGATTATAGTGAAGTTTATTATGCACGTCGTTCACAATGTGATGGCTCTAGTGAAGCGAATTTGGGTGTACTCTTTTCACTTGCTCATTGGTCAACATGTGCATGATTTGACAACAATGGGGGTATGTATTTGATCGTAGTGATGCTTCTTATGTACTCGTTCACAATGTAGTGGCTCTTATGAAGCGAACTTGGATGTTTTTTTCGCTTGCTCATTTATTGACATGTACGAGTACATGATTCGACGACAAAAGGGTATGTACTTGATCGCAATGAATACATAAACGATGGTAGAATTTTGTTGACCAAGCTTGAATTCATTCGCTCGTAATAACTAGACCGCCAAATTTCAAGGTAACTCTTGAGGCTAACAATCTTACCTATAATAAGCATATTGCCCAATCGAGATTGGATTTGAATGATATATTTAATAGTAAAGTTAGTGACCTGAAGAGAAATTTACATTAGATCTTCATTACGGACAGTGCTGAAATATATCTGGGGTAGATGAAGCCTTCATCAACCTCACTTAAAAATAAGGTAAGTTTGTTTTTGCTTGGAGGAATACATCCCAGCTTCAACCGCAGTACAGCATGCTATACTTGCAACTGTAAATTATCCAACTGTTACTGCATTCGCCAGCATTTACATTATTTCAGTTTCAAAAATCATAACAGGGTTATTAACGATATCTGGCAAGTGATTAAGTGAAATACTAGCACTAACTTTAATTTCCATTGGATTCCTGGGGATGAAGGAATTGCAGTGATCGAGCACTCACACAAGCAAACTGCTCAAAAACCTTCCTAACCCTTATTTGCAGACTTCTTCTTCTTCTTAGCCCTACAGCCCATTTCGGGCCTTCGCTTTCTGCAAACAGCGCCTCCAACTGTCTCGGTCCATTGACCGCGTCATCCAATCCCGAAATCCGAGCAGCGATGAACTGTCTTCGTCGACCGAGTCAGACCAGCGTTTCCTCGGTTTCCCCACTGGCCGCCGGCCCTCAGTTCTCCCTACGAATACCTTCTTGGGTATCCGTTGTGCATCCATACGATTCACGAGTACAGCCGCTTGCAGCTTCTGCAGTCTTACAATCCTTGAGACCTCCAGTTCGTCAAAAATTTCATACAGCTCATGGTTGTATCGAATTTGCCATTGGTCCCCGTCTAGCTTCGCTCCGATTATTTGCCTCCGGACCCGTCGCTTAAAGGCGTTCAATACATTTGCGGATGCTTGGGTTAGGATCCATGTTTCACACCTATAGCATAACACAGGTCTTATCGCGGATTTGTATACTTGGAGCTTTGTTTTTCTGTGTATGCAGCTGGTCTTCAAGATCGTCAATACTGAATAAAATATTTTATTTGCGAGCTGTATTCTTCGGGGTATTTCGTCTCTTTCATTGCCCGTTTTCGTTATTTTTGCGCCTTAATACACAAATTTACTGACATTTTCGATACTATATTCGCCATGTGTGATATTTTGTGTATTTGAGGTATTTTTCCTCCACTGCGTCATGAGCTTTGTTTTATTTTCGTTGATTTGTAGCCCTACTGGTTTTGCTTCGCTGTCGAGTTTCAGGAAGAGTTCTTTGGCAGTTTTTAGTGACCGTGACAGAATGTTGATGTCGTCCGCATAGGCCACTACCTGGGTTGACTTGTATAGTAATGTACCTCACGTATAAACAGGTAGCTTCCTTATGACGTACTCCAGAGCCAAATTGAATAGCAATGGGGCCATCCCATCTCCCTGCTTTAGTCCAATATTTGTGTCAAAGGCATCGGTGAGTTGGATATTGATGCAGACTTGAGAGGTTGTCAACGTCATTGTCATTTTGGTAAGACGGACTAATTTGGCTGGGATGCCAAAGCAAAGCATTATTTGGTACATTACATAACGATCAATACCGTCGTTTGCTTGCTTGAAGTCAACGAAAATTTGGTGCACGTCTATGTTGAACTCCCAGCATTTTTAAAGTACCTGCTTGACCGTGAACAATTGGTCTGTTGTTGATCTACCTGCCCTAAAACCACCTTGATACTCCCCAATAATACTGTTGGCGTATGATCCGATTTTATTTTCTAAAATTTTAGAAAATATTTTGTATGCCGTACAAAGTAGTGATATGCCTCTATAATTTTCGCACTGTAGCTTGTCACCTTTTTTGTGGATAGGGAATATAATTGATTGGCGCCACACTTTCGGCATATGTTCTTGTTGCCAAATGTCTTGGATGACTTTGTGAATAGCTTGATGAACACTACTGCCACTACTCTCATCAATGCCCGGCGCTTTATTGTTCTTTTGGGCTTTGATGATGGAACAAACTTCATCCAGAGTTGGTGGGGCCAATGGAAGCTCTCCGCAGACATCTGTAGGCTCCGATATTCTGGAGCTGTTTGGAGGATTAAGGAGGTGCTTGAAATATGTAGCCCATCTTTCTTTAATCTTAATTTCATCAGCGATTATATTGCCGCTGTCATCACGACAGAGCGTGGTTTTGGGCTGATAACCACGTTTCAGGCTTTTCACTACTTTGTATGCTTGTCTTGTGTTATTGCTTGCTAAGCTTACATCTATACTTCTCAATTGGTCGTCATAGTATTTTCTTTTCTTAATCGTAATTATCTTATTCGCTACTCTTCTACTTTTTGCAGACTTACAATCTGTTAAGTAAGAGCGTGTCCAGCATAATTTTGAAAAAGTTTATTTAAAAACAGTTTTTGACTTATACATACATTAAATACATTCTGCGGTAACGCGCTTTCAGTTTAGTAGTGAGCCAAATCACCACCAGCATCAATTATTGCTTGGCATCTCTGAGGCATACTTTCCAGTAAATTTTCGGCGTATTCAAGGAGAAGCGCTTTCCAAATGAGTCGAATTTGTCGGGAGAGCTGCTTCAAAGTGTAAACACGTTTTCCACGGAGCTTCTGCTTGATGCAGGCTCAGACGTTTTCGATAAGATTTGCATCCGGTGCTTGCAAAGGCCAATCAAGTGTCAGAATGCATTTTTCTCGTTTCCATTCAGTACACCGCCGGCTCCGGTGTTTAGGACCATTATCGGTACTCCGCCATATTACATTGCTTGCACAAAGATGTTCCCGATTGACAACGTGTGATAACTCGAGACTTTTTTGCTTCAATTGCACTTGTCCTTGCCGTAAGGATAAGCCAGGATTGCACGAAAACGAAGCCATGTTTCGCTTTTCGATCTTTTTGGTCACTTTTCCTACCAAACCACGATTTGGAAGGTCATCTTGACTCTTTAAATCGTTGTACCCACTTCTTGATAAATAATACAGAATTTTTAATGTATTTAATTGCCACTGCATAGTTCATTTTTGGTCCTTTAGAGTGTGTGCAAAGAAACACGGCCTCGAAGCGCTTTGCGTAAATGGCACTCATCTCGATTTTAGTGTTTTTCCGACGGAAGATTGACTTCGACTGAAATTTTTTTTCAAAACGCCGAAAACAGAGGTTCTCTCTACCGAGAAAAAAAAATTGAAGTCGATATCACTTACCGGTCGCAAGCTATGCTGGACACGCTCTTACTTAACAGACTGTAGAAAAAAGATTTCATTACTAACATTCATAGTTGTAATTTATAAAATATTTTTTCTTATTATTATAATTAAATGTCAATTTTCCTTTATATTAAATTCAAACATTTCCCTTATTATATTCTTCATGATGTTTAACTTTCTATTACTATTTAAAATCTTTTTCATTTTTCTTTTCTCCTTCAGACATGGGAGCACTGATTCAGTGCATCCCGTCCGTGCATTGCATTGCCAAATGCAATCTAATGCGGCTGAGCGAGCAGTGGGATTCGAGGTGCCGATCGGATGGGAAGAGAAAGAAAAGATTTGGACGGATGAGTCAGACACGGGAGATCGTGAAGAACTCCGGAGAAGTTTGTGACTTTTTTATTCGATAAGACCCTTTTTGTTATTTCTATAAGTTTTGTCGCCATTCGGATCGGTATCGTGTGAGGTTATTAACATTGCGTCTTAGTTGATACTTGTTGGGAAATTTCTACGAATTATTCAAAAGTTGAGGTTCCATAAAGGCAACTGCAGTGCAGTGAATTGTACGGTTTCAAGACACAAAAAACTACTAACGTTTCTTGGCCGCCTTCTATACGAGCGTGTGTAAAAGTTGACCATCGTCGCGTCAACCTCCGAGGTTTTCGCGATCTTAAAAGTCAATCCTCCTCACAAAATCCCTGGCGGTTGCCGTAAAACTTGCAGGAACTCCACTCAATTCGGAGTTATCGCAATATGATCGATCTCCTTGAATAAAAGAAAGGAATCTTTGACGGCCGATGCACGGGTGTAATTTCCTACCCGAAACATGGTCGAGCAAAATTCAGTGGAAGAATGCAAAGTTTGGAAAGTGTTTAAGAGTAAAAATTTGACATCGTAAAGCGATTTTCTTTGCGCGTTGGCAAATGTCTCGTATCCAATAATAATCGGGGGTTCGATTACACTAACGGTTCTTGGTGCGAATGAAGGGTAATGATCCGGTGATCAGTGCAGTGGCTAGTTTTGATGGAATGTAATGTGAAAATTCTCTTAATGATCCGTAGCTGCAGCTTTTGCAGTGAAGATACATGTGTGTCAGGTGACATTGTGCCTTTCGGGCGAGCGTGAAAGGCGATTCATCGAGATCGTCGTCGCTGAGGATAACGCACAACCTGCGACACTTGTGCGCTTTCTAAGCACTTGCAACGATTCGCACGTGACTGTGATAGGAACAGGAGCTGCCCAAAATTGCGAAATCCCACACAAACACAATAGACCCAAATGTAGTTTATTGTCTGCATCTGGTGGTTGGCTCCAGTTCCAGTTCCTGTGAAAAAGAAAGTTGATAGAGTGGCACTCGGCCCCAGGTCCCGCACTGAATAACGGCGCACGGATATTTAACACAGGCACTAGCTATATCCACTCCAGAAGCTGAATGAAGTCTTTCTTGAATGAAAGGAACATCTTGCTTTTCACATTCAACATCTTGCTTTTCACATTCAACCATTCATCATTGCTCATATTGTGTATGCTATTATCCGAACGGATGGAAAAGTGACACAGAATTAATAATAGTGCGTAAAATCGGTGAACCGTCATCCTACGAACACTCATCCATACCCGTCGCCATGTGTAAGCATTCAACAGGAATGCACACTTGCAAACCTCTGCGCCAATTTGTACACACTTCTCCCCTCGCAGACTTTCGCTCTTGCTAGCGGATTTGTTTGCAATCGAAAGTGTTCAATAGTCAAAAATCAAAACATCACGTGTTCGCGATAGCACTTTGACAATTGCCAGTGGGACTGAACAAGGTTGGAAATTATTTTTGTTTGCAATGGTCGTGATTGTTGGAAGCCAACCGTGAGCTGAGTGTGATGAATGTCGAGCTGAATATTCGGAAAATATTGACATCAAATCGGTGTACAATTAATTTTGTCTGCAACTTGTAGTGCTTAGTGTTATTAAATTTATTGTGAACTATTCACCAATTCCAAGGAATTTCAATCGGCCACTAAGCATTTAAATTGGACGTAAACAAGTGGAAGAAAAGTCGCAAGAAAAAATAAATGAATCGCACAATGGACAATCTCGAACGACTTTCAGATGAGGAGCTGCAACAGTGCTTGTAAAATAGGCATGTTAAAGGAAGAGGGAAAGGGCTCCTCTAGATAAAATGCCAATTTATTCGAGCTGCAGGTACAAAGAGGACATTGAAATAATTATTGCAAATCATATCTTTTCTGAAGACTGGAATTTATTTGAGTATTAGTGCCTGTGTCACTTTTTGTGTAGAAGCGTATAGCGGAGTTACTTTTTCAATTTAATGAACGGAGTGCTTGAGAATTTAGCTAAAGATAAACAGCGAGTTAAAAAGGACACAGTTTAGCATCGATTCGGGTCGTCATGCAGAACATGCGTTGGTAGTATACGCGTATGTGTATTGATTTAGGTGTCGTGTAAGAATACTTTATTTTCATGTTAGTTAATTTGAAAGATAAAGAGTCTTTATGTTGCCACAATCGTAAAATTTATGTCACAGATGTGACATTGAACCGATATAAAATTGGCGGAAATGATATACGATCGACAATCATTTTGACGCGTAAGTGAGAATCACGTGAAACCGTTTAGCTACGATGATTATGTTTGTGGCACATGCTTATATGTAAACTATGTTTTCCCATCAATCAAACTCCTCAATTATTGCTCTAGCTTGTTTAATTCGACTGCTGTGTCCTGTTGAGCAGACGTGTGTTGGGTGAAACAGCTTCAGAAACGTACGCTAAAGTTGTAAAAGTGCATGGTGATAGTGCTCTTAGTCGTGCCCATGTGTTTTGATGGCATAAAAGGGTTTAAGGAGGGGCGTGAGAGCGTGGATGATGAGGCGCGGAGTAGAAGACCAGTCGAAGTGCGGACTGAAGTAAATGCGCAGCGTATGCGCAACCTAATCCGTGAAGATCGGTGTTGAACAGCTCGAATTTTGGCCTTGGAACTGGGTATGAACCGTGAAATAGTCAGATAAATTTTACCCGACGATTTTGGGATGAAAAAATTGTGCGTCAAGTCGGTTCCGAAAACTTTTCTGAGGAGCAAAAGCAGCATATAATTACCATCGCAGAAGACTGTTTAGAACAAGTGAAAAACGATTCCACGCTTCTTGATCGAGTTATTACTGGCGATGAGAGGTGGTTTTTCCAATACAACCCGGAAACTAAACGCCAAAGCTCAGAATGGTTGTCTCCGCGCGCCTCCAGCCCGAAGAAAGCTCGCATGAGCAAGTTGATGATGAAAACGATGATTATTTCCTTTTTTGATAGCCGTGGGATCATCTGCAAAGAATTTGTTCCATCGGGGCAAGCCGTAAATCAAGTCTACGATCGCCAAGTATTCGAAAGATTGTAAAACCGAGTCAACAGGGTGTTTCCAGACATCGCTCGTAACTGGATCCTTCATCACGACAACGCGCCATGCCACACTACTCTCAGCGTGTCCCAGAATTTGGCCTCTAAAGGGATCGCCGTGTTGCAATAGTCCCCTTATTTGCCTGATATGTTACCTTGTGACTCTTTTGTGTTCCTTAGAACAAAATCGGTGGTCAAAGGAACGTACTTTGAGTCAATTATGGACATCCAGGTGGCCGTGACGAGGGTACTCGTAGATATCCTAGCCCAAGGGTTCCAGAAATGTTAAGAAGCCTGGAAAATGCGCTGAAATCGTTGTATAGCTGCCCAAGGGGACTACTTTGAAGGAGATGGCAGAGTTATCGAAGTATTGTTTTAATATACGGTTTTCATGGGATTAATCTCATTACTTAATTGTCACACCTCGTATATTCTAGCAAATTATTACACATTTCACGTCACATCAATGAATAGTTCAGCATTGACTTAAGAAAATTAATTGAAAATAAAAAACATACTATGTTTTAAATAAATTTTGAGTCTCAAAAACTTCGCATTAAGATAATGAGAATTAATTATAAATTCATATAAATAATACTGACACAAAAGTATGCAACCAGTTTCAATTTTTATTCCAATTAATTCTTTACATAATTTTGTTCTTGCAAAAAAAAACAAAATCGTATGGTTTGGTATAATTTTGAATTTTACAGCAATCGCAGCCAATTTTATTAATGTCTTTTCGGGAATTGTATTCCAATTGTTAAAACTTGAAAACTCGGTCTGTCTCTTTCACTCAACGTGAACGGGTATAGGAACCGTATCAATGGCAGGCTCCTCCGCTAAAATGGGCTAGCCATGGGGCACGCTCTTCCTTTTTAGGTACGTTTCTCGAGAGAAATTTACGTATTGCGGAGAGCATCATATATAGGTATATATATATATATATATATATATATATATATATATATATATATATATATATATATATATATATATATATATATATATATATATATATATATGTGTATAAATATATATATATATATATATATATATATATATATATATGTTTATATATATATATATATATATATATATATATATATATATATATATATATATATATATATATATATATATATATATGGGATATAACGAAATTTGTGACCACGCTAGAGGTTGCAATTTTGCTCCGATTTTCACAAATTTTTCAGGAAAGTTGTATTGGATTAATATCTCAGCTAAGTTCGTGAACCAGCTATATCGGCCGCCCAAAAACAAAATGGCGGCCATTTTAGACGAAAAATTGTGATTTCTGTTCTGACCAAAGTATAGCTCCGATTTGGATGAAATTTGGCACAAAATTTCATTGATGTATGTGATGAATCTCACAATAAAAAAGCCGAAGTCGGTACGGCAGAAAAAAATGGCTGCCGCTCAAAGTTCGAAAAACGTGCAAAATTTTGTTGTTGTAATAGTGGTCAAAGCTTTCAACAGAGTTTCATGAAATTCTGTAATTTGATAGAAATTATAAGTATCTAAAGAATTGCGGAAAAAAACTGGAGATTGGGTTGCAAACAACAAAATGGCGGCCAGTTGACAGTCAAAATTTCAAAGGCTTTTAGAAGTCGCAATTTTGATCCGACATATATGAAGCTTGATTTTGAGATACACAATACTTAGGCCTACAATTTTTGATATTTTGGTGATCATACATGTGCGAATTTCAAAATGGCGGCCGTTTAAATATGCGTTTTTGTTCATGTTTTTGTGGCCCTCTAGCGGTCACATTTTCCAACGGATTTTGATGAAGCTTGAGATTATGGATCTCTGTACTAAGTTCTTGTATTTTGCAGGAAATTGTTAAAATTAAATGAAAAATAAAAAAGTCAAAAATTTAAGACCTAAAATTTTTAGCTGCCATTTTCTTTAAAAATTGAATTATTTTGCCCCGTCTAGAGTGAAACTCCTATTTGAACGAGATAGTACATTGATTGATGAGGTCCTAGCATACAAAGATTTCAAATAATCCAAAATCAAATGCATGCATTCAAAATGGCGGCCCCCAAAGGTCTGAAGGCGATTCGCTATTTCAGTGCCAACTGAAATAATGAATATTTTTCATGGAAACGTTTTCAATGACTTTACTTGAAATAATTTATAAACCAGATCATTTTTAAGATATTGTAAAATATTTTTAACAATACCCTGAAAAATTATAAAATCGCGTCTTGTCTGTCTGTCCGTCCGTCCGCCCGTTCGTTCGTGCGTGATAACAAGTTTTCTCGCAAACCACATGAGCTAGAATGAGGAAATTTCCTACGTAGGTCAAAAGTGGTGCCTCTTGAAATTTGACGTGCAAGAAAATATTTTAAGTTATTTAAGGGGGGTCTCCCCATACAGGCGGTTCTTCCCATACAGGGAGGTGGCATATAATTTTTTTTTTATTTCTGTAGCCCTCTAGCAGCCAAGATTCTCAACAGATTCCGTTGAAACTTGAAATTATAAGTTATTAAGGCAAGTTAATTTAATTTAATTATGCAAATCGAATGACAAATAAGAAAGTCGAAAATTTACAGCTTAATATTTTTAAGCAGCCGATTTCAATAAAAATCGAAAAGACGGCCCTCATAGTTCAGGAAAAAATTGAAAATGTATATATTAATGGCAACTCAAGTGCTGATTAACCTTTTATGGAAATCTTTTGAAATTAACTATTCGAGCTATTTAAGCCTTTGTGTGGTTACCACTGTGAACTGTGTAAACAGCAAATGCGAGAAGGGCAAAACCGGTATTTGTATGTTTACAACAATTTATTATCCGCCGATTTTCAATATGTATTCCATACGTGTGCAACTCAATTTAATTAGCAAAATATTTGCGCCCCGATAGAAGGTCTCTAAGAACGAACGTGGGTAGATTTGTTTTACGTTAATAAATACCCATGTGGTACTACGAAAATTACAGAAAGAAGTTTAGTAGTAGGCAAGCCAAATTCTTTTTCAAAACTTTACGCTACATACGAGAAATTTACCTTTCCGGCTGGTGCTGCCAACGGGGATTTATTTTTGCTTAACAGGGGCTCTTGCTGGGTAGAGTGGCCTTCCACTCGCGTGCCCTTTTATGACATAGGATTATGTGATTTTGTTGCGTAACACTATGGCATAAATCGATTACGTTTGTTTCCCTCATTTGAGGGAAAGAGTCATGTAAATTATGTTTGTAAGGATTTTTCACTCAAATACGAAATACATGGCCACGCCAAAATTTGGATTTGGTCCGGTTGGGAGGTTGCGAGTGGGCACAGCTTCCATCTGAATGCCCCACTCTTATTTGTGAGCCGTAAGTATCCTCTGTAACGACGAAGTCTCCGCCAGTCCGTCCGTTTTGACCCAGCCCAATTTGTTGTTCGAACAAGCATTGCAACCCTTAGTATGTTACCTTTGCCTCGACACCAGTCGATCGTGAATGCGATTTTTTTCGTAGTGGTTCTTGGTGCTAGGAGAAAAGAACCCGCCCCACAACACCGCAACGCTAGCCTGCCAGCGCATTCACGCTTCCCCAGACAAAGCCAATCTCGGCGGATCCCAACATCCTCTTTCGCTGAGGCAGCAAACCATCGCTGCTGTCCTTCACGGAGATTTATCTATACACAAATCACTTTATAATTAATGGAATGGCAGAAGTTGATCACTTTGCTAAAGAGAGTGTCAAGAGGAGCACTATTGTACATACACTACCTGAGCAGGAAGATATTATGAACATGATCGCTACAAGACTGAAACGTGATGGGACGAATCGTTGGCAAGCAAAAGGACAGTGGCTTTCCAATTGTATCTGGAAAAGAGTCCACTATTTGAGGGGTGAAAATACATGGTTTTGTTCCCTTCCTGTAGGTAACCTTGCAATCAAATCACCTGATGGAATCCTTGTTACCAAGAACTACAACAATCTAAGATTATACACAGCAAAATGTGTTAACTAGATCATAAATTCTTCAAATCAAACACTTATAAAGACAAGACGGAGAATTTCAGGTTTTTTAACAAATTCAATGGTCTCGATACTGTCGGTGATATATTTATCAAAGATAGTATAAATCTGATCATAGAGTGTTGTATCTACATTAATGCCGCTAAAATCATGATTTAAGTCTCTGTTGAACTAAGGATTTAAGTCACTGGAGAACTCAGGTCCTACGAGTAACCCCTTAAACCTTGAACACTCATCTTCACTGAGGATGAAAAGCTCATAGAGGTTCCTGTTGGTTTTCTGCTTGGGAAAGCCCTGTCTAAGCGATTTGTTTATAAATGCCATCACATACCACACTACATACATCGATGTTCTTAACAGGGTGTAGGTGGCTACAGTATAATATTTGTCCTCTTTGGATCCTTATGTTACCCAACGACAAGGAAAATGTATCAAACTCGCTGGCCAATGCTTTCATTCTGCGCATCCCATATTCAGACCGGATTATTCTCTAGTCACCACGGAATTTTAAAAAAGAAGTTGTTTTTGCGACTGAAAGTTTAATTATAGGTCACTGAATAATTCCAACAATTATTCGACGATAGCCTAAAACCGTTTTTTCTTCTTCAATATTTCAATTTATTTAAAGAGGCCTTGTAAAGGTTATGCTAATAAGAATTCCATGTACAGATGGACAGTTAAAGCGTAAAGGTGAGGAGTCCATATAATCTTAAAATAAGCCAATTTGACAGAAAACATCAGATGATAATTGAAATAGTCCTTCAAAACTAAATGATCCGACTACCTTTAAGGCGGTAGCTTGTATAACCCTTTAGGTGATATTGCTTCATGTAAAATTAAATAAGCTAACTTTATGACAGCAAAACTAAGTACAAACTTCTTAGAAAACAAAGCAATTTCCAATTTAAAATATCTATAGCCAAGGCAAAAATTCCAGTAAAAACCATTATCCTTTCGCAATAAATGAAGTTGCCTAACTTGGATACCCCTTAATAGTTTCAATGTTATAATAGGCAAAAACAATTTTTAAACATCCCACACAGAAAGCTGTAACAAATGTTTTTGTCAATATAAAGTAGTCCAATTGAAAAACATCTTCTTACCTATGTCGCATTCCTTATCCCATTCTAGGCACATTTACATGACATATGTCAAGAATTTGGAAGAAGGTTTTTGATTGTTTGGATCGTTTTGGCTTTTAACCCTCACAAATATGCACAATTTACAAGCGTTTTGCCAATCAGATTTATTAAGGTATTAATATTTAATTCAATTAAATTGAAATGGATAGCTTGTATTTTAGTGATTTGACTGATTTGAATTGCATTTAGGAAATTCATAGGGAAAGTATGAGCTATTTTGGGAAAACGCAAAATAAGGAATCAATTTATATAAGAATATAATTACGTGATCTGAAGCTTTATAATTTGAAACACAAAATTACTTATTAGTTGATAATACAGTGTCAATATGCGGCTTGTTTTGTGAGGACCAAATTAGCATATAGGGGGCATATTGAGGTATCGTCTCTAAGGCTGCTCATTTTGTGCCTTATTTTAGGTTTGATTTGATTATTTCATGCAATTGATTTTAGCGAAAGTACTTAAGACCTACAAATAAACTATGAACAAGTTGGGGAGACAGACCTCTGCTCATGTCAGGAGGGTTTTGTACTCAACTTACAAAATGCAGTAACCAGCAACAAATAAAATCAAGAAACATGTCAAAGGCGATTTTATTAGAGAAAATGTGGAATTCGAGGATCATACTTTTATTAACAAAGTTGAAAGAATTTTGACTTCAGAGGTATTTGTTATAGTTATACCCATAAATATCTCCCTTAATAATTTTTAAAGATATTTTAGATCACGGGTTTCCATTCGCGAGTGAGGAAACACATTTTTCATGGTTTTTCCCTCCCTGTGCCCCCACTGAAGCAAAAACGGTCAGTTTAATAATTGTTTTGAAAAGCTCTCATAGAGAACTTTCAGTTGATACTCATATTGGCTACATTTCATGAAATTTTTTTTCAGAGGCCACTCCTCTGTACTGCAATCATCGATTCATGCCCTATTTTTTCGAATCCTAGAATGGTTACAAAGCCCTTTTGCTATGAGCTCTCTCCTGCCTCTTCGACTTGTTTCAATTATATGTAATCATCTTCATGATACCTATCATTCCTGCAATTTACATGCAAATCCTAGCAAAGCTGTAATGTCTAAGTTGGTAAAAAGCGCATACGGCTCCATAGCCATATGTATCCATAGTAATACAGGGCATATTGTTCCATAGTAATACAGGAAAATTCTAATTGCTATAACTTCGTCAAATACTATTTGATCTTTATGAAACTTTCAGAAAAGACCAATCTTGTAAATAGTCATTTGTTTGTAATTTTAATGAATTCAAGGGTACCGTTTAGATTTTATTCAAGAAAACATAAAATCGATAAATCATACTATTACTAACAAAGTTGAGTGAGCCTACATTCATGATTTTTGTCAGATTTTTCGGATGGAAGGTGTCCAATCGCGGGGGGGGGGGTACGCAAAAAGAACGTACATTTCCCCTTCCCCTGCCCCCCCTCGGTACTCATAAGGCAATTTCAAGACTTGTTTTAAAAAGATCTCATTGAGACCTTTCTAATGACACCCTACTCGACTACCAATAGTGAAAAATTTTTTTTGAGGGATCACATCCCTATATGGGGAGACCCCCTTAAAGCCCTTTGAAAAAATTTTCCGCCCTTGAACTTTCAAGAAGTCACCACTTATGACCTTTCCACAAAGTTTCATGGCTGTAGCCTCTATAGTTCTGGAGAAAAAATTGCTGTGACATACAGACGGACGGACGGACAGACGGACACAGGTCATGATTGCAAGAGGGTTTTGTATTCCAGTACAAAACCCTTAAAAAACATTCTTGGGCTTTAAAAGCAATGAAAAATGCTGTACATAGCAGTGGTGAGATATTCATAAGAGCTGACTCTCATTGTTGTCCCGTTTTATGAATTATTAATAGTTAAATTCTTTCATGAAATAGTAAATACCTTGTGTTCATCATTATCAGGATGAGTTCCCTTCGGCTCAAAATTCTTCCTTTAACACTTAAATTCTTTGGTCTGAATATTTTGGTATAATTTTTCCTGCACCAATTAACCATGGAGTCAACATCACTTGGATTCTTTCTATGACCTTACTTTCTCAACATTCACCCACAAAATATCCAAGCTCACGTTTATATTGCGCTTATATGCCGAAAATGCACTCAGATTTTCTTATTTGACCTAAATTTAGTATTACTCAGTTGGCAGCGCTGAGCACTGTATAGGATAACCTGAGGCAAATCGGAATACGTTGAAAGTTGAAGTACCACATTGGCTCATTATGTATTCAAGTAGCTTTTTACGTATCTTTCTTTAACCTGTATCAATAATGTTTGGATCACAATTGTACTTCAGTGTCAATGCCGCTCCCCAACGCCGTGGGTATCGGCTGCAAAGTTACCGGTCTTCTGAGGAAAGCGCTAACCATTTCTTTAAGTCAGTTTAAAGAGTTTTGTTGAAATTTGGATTGAGTCAACTTATTGTACTTAGAAAGGTGTGTACGTTCGAGTATCGATTTGTTTTTAAGTATGATGTCAGAAATTAACGATACATAACATATTGTTACATGTACAAATAATTAAATATACAAATAATTCTGCGAGCTACTGTCGCAATTGTTTTCACAATCATTAAGAACGTCAACAAATGAATTTACTCGAACCCACGAGAACCCAACAAGCATGATCAACATCTGCAAGTGACGTCACTCCATTCATTAGTTTGCACGAATCTACCAGGTATCTCTCGGTAGAACATTTGCCAATGTACGAGAAATGGGTGAATAGGTGGAGACCCTATATAAAGGCGAGCTGAATGAATGTGGGAATCATTCATTCAACCGCGATAAGAACTGCGATAGTGTGTGGGAAGTGATTTTCGTAATAGTGAAGTGATTTAGAAGACAATTGCGATAAGAAATTTACGGACAAGTGTTCGATTTTTTCATAGTGAAAATTAAAATTAGTGCAAGTTTTAAACTGATTATTGTGCATATTTGTGATCAAGTAAACTCTTTTAGACTTAAATTAAAAGATATTGCGTTCTCACTTTCCCGGAACATTAAAATTATAGGCCGCGAACCAATAACACGTGACAGTGGTGTCAAGAAGAGCGAAAGAAAAATTTTGAAAGTGAATATTTGAACATTTTTATAGTGCACAATAGGAAAATTTAAAGTAACATTAAAAATGCCACGAAGCTTAAACTTAAAAATTAATGAATTGACCATGTCGGAGCTTAAGGAAGAGTTGGAACAGCGAAACCTGGCTACGCAAGGTACAAAGGCCGCACTGATTGCACGCTTGCGTGACGCAATTGAATCGGAAGGCGCGTTTCTGGATTCGGGTGAGCCCTCAGATGCAGAAAAAGGCGCAGAAAGTGGTGAAGCAGAAACACCAAAACCAAAGGAACCAGAAAATGCGCTGATGCAAATGTTAATGCTGATGCAGCAAGAGCAGCGACAACAGTCATCCAATTTAACTGCGAAGCTCAATGAAGAGTCGTCCAATTTAACTACGAAGCTAGATGAACAATCAGCGAAGTTAAATGAACAATCAGCGCAGCTAAATGAACCGAAATCCAGTTTAGCTGCGAAGCTAAATGAACAATCAGCAAAAATGGACCAACAAGCGATTGAAATCAAGGCGGATTTGCAAAAACAGTCAACCGAAATAAAAACGGAGCTCAGTAGCCTCAACAGCCAAAATAAATGCGTCGAGGAAAAGGTAAACCAGGTCGAGGAGAGAATCAACCTTGAGATCAGCCAGGTCGAGGAGAGAATCAACAATGAGATGGAAAAAGTGAAAAAGGACTTGGAGGCAGCGAAGGCAGTAGTAACTACTTCACCAGCCCCACTTATAACCGCAGCGCAAAGCTCATCTAGAAGTGTGCAAGCACCAATATTCGACGGGCAAACGGTCTGGAGTATTTAAAAACCCAGTTTGAAGCTGCCGCTAGGATAAATCACTGGAATGAGCAGGAACGAGCAACTGCATTAATTCTTGCTCTAAGAGGCCCAGCTGCCGAGCTTTTGCAGACTATCACCGTTGAGTTGCATTCAAACCTGGCTGCTATAATGAATGCGCTGGACATGCGCTATAGAGACGATCATCTGAAGCTGATTTACCGGGCACAGCTACGGCATCGGATGCAGAAGTCTGGCGAAACCTTGCAGCAGGTAGCACAAGACATTGAGCGACTGGCACTTTTGGCTTACCCAGCCTACGACTCAGAACATCGAGATGACGTAGCGACAGAAGCATTCATCAGCGCCTTACAGGACAAGGAATTGCAACAAGCCGTGCGGTTAGCTCAAAAGCAGACGGTTAAGGACGCATTGATTTACAGTCTTCACTTCGAGGCAACACAAAATGTGACTCGTACCACTGCCCGGGTCGGTGAGGTAGTGGCAGATGAGTGCAGGTGTGAGCGCGTGGAAAATGAACGAGAGCCGCCGGCGAATGGAGCGCCTAGATGCTGGGATTGCGGTGAGAAGGGGCACCTGCAAAGAGACTGCAAGAAGCGAAGAAAACGGAATTATTGTCTAGGATGGTGGAGATCCAGACCGTGTCAGGAGCCTAGAATGGAGGCCCATCAAACTGCAAGGGCTAACTTCGGGGGGCAAACGTTAGCTAGGAGGATCGACATCTCCAGCACCACCATCACCGTGCCAAAGCAACATCGTGGAGAAGCAGACAGATGCCTTCCTGGTCAAGTTGATGAAGAACATTGCACCATAACAAACGACACTGGTGCAACCCGATCGATTATTCGACCAGACCATGTGAGGCCCCAACTACTTCACAAGGGCAGAGTTCATGGAAATGATGACGCCCCAACTCATCATCCATGTTCAGCTAACTGCAAACATTGCCGGCGGATTGAGGAAAAGGAGCCGACCGTTGATCTGCGACTGATAACGGCCGAATTCGATGAAGATTGGTCACCGGAGGAGATTTGAAATGCCCAGCTAGCCGATGAAGACATCGAACCATTGCTCGTATGGAAGGAGACGACTGGGCGACCTGAGTGGAAAGACGTTTCAACGCATGGCGCAACCCTGAAAAGCTATTGGGCACAATGGAACTCCCTTCAGGTAGAGGGTGGCATACTCAAGCGGAAATGGGAAACGGTGGATGGCAGCTCCTATGGGATGCAAACTATACTACCCAAAAGCCGAATCCACGATGTGGTTAAGGAAATGCATGAAGGATCCTCGGGAGGCCACCTTGGTGTTAACAAGACCTTAGCGAAATTGCGGGAAAGGTTCTACTGGCTCCACGCTCGAGAAGACGTAGAGGACTGGTGTCGGGGATGCACAGTTTGCACTTCCGTCAAAGGTCCGAAGCGATGACTGAGAGGACAAATGCAAACCTATAACGTGGGGGGTACCATTTGAAAGGATTTCTGTTGACATCGCAGGACCCTTTCCTGAATCTGAATGGGGAAATCGATACACACTGGTTGTCGCCGATTATTTCAACAAGTGGCCCGAGGTCTACCCCATTCCCAACCAGGAAGTAACTACTGTAGCCGAACAGCTAGTGTGAAATTGGGTCAGTAGGTACGGCGTACCTGGCGAACTACATTCGGATCAAGGCCGAAACTTTGAGTCACTAGTTTTTGGCGAAATGTGCGAGCTGCTCGGAATACGGAAAACGAGGACAACTCCGCTGCATCCCCAATCCGATGGAATGGTCGAACGTTTCAACGGCACGCTCCATAAACACCTGGCCAAAATGGTTGACGAGAACCAAAGGGACTGGGACCGACATATCCCACTATTTTTGATGGCGTATAGAGCTGCTGAACATGCATCGACGGGCCAAGCCCCAGCCAAAGTCATTTTTGAAAAGACTATTCGTTTGCCAGCCGATATAAAGTTCGGAACACCCCCTGAGGAACCCCAAAAGGTCTCGGAGTACGCAAGTGATCTAAGACAACGGTTGAACCAGATACATCGGACAGTGCGAAAACACCTCGAATCGGCTACTGACCGCATGAAGACCAGGTATGATCTAAAGGCTAATTCTACTGGCTTCCAGCAAGATGACTTTGTGTGGCTATATAACCCGCGACGGCGAAAGGGTAGGTCTCCGAAGTTGCAACATAATTGGGAGGGACCATACCGAGTTACAAAGCGAATCAACGACGTCGTATACCGAATACAGGAACATCGTAAGCCGAGAGCTAAAATGAAAATCGTGCATCTGGACCGTCTTGCCCCATATTACACCCAGGGAGAATTGACTACAAATAGCGACACATCTTTTCGGGGCGAAAAGAACTGAGGTGGGGGCAGTGTTACATGTACAAATAATTACATGTACAAATAATTCTGCGAACTACTGTCGCAATTGTTTTCACAATCATTAAGAACGTCAACAAATGAATTTACTCGAACCCACGAGAACCCAACAAGCATGATCAACATCTGCAAGTGACGTCACTCCATTCATTAATTTGCTCGAATCTACCAGGTATCTCTCGGTAGAACGTTCGCCAATGTACGAAAAATAGGTGAATAGGTGGAGACCCTATATAAAGGCGAGCTGAATGAATGGGGGAATCATTCATTCGACCGCGATAAGAGCTGCGATAGTGTGTGGGAAGTGATTTTCGTAATAGAGAAGTGATTTAGAAGACAATTGCGATAAGAAATTTATGGACAAGTGTTAGATTTTTTAATAGTGAAAATTAAAATAAGTCCAAGTGTTAAACTGATTATTGTGCATATTTGTGATCAAATAAACTCTTTTAGACTTAAATTAAAAGATATTGCGTTTTCACTTTCCCGGAACATTAAAATTATAGGCCGCGAACCAATAACACGCGACAATATTTTTTCAAATGCCTTGAATGTGGAGCTAATCAGATCACGAGTTTACAAAGAAAAGTTTCTTTAGCCTAGGATACTTGTAGTTATTGAGCAGTCACACAAGCAAACTGCTCGAAAGTCTTCTCATCTCCTACTCAAAATTTTATGGCATATTTAGAAAAAAATACTTAATTATTTACATTCATAATCGTAATTTGTTAAATAGTTTTCCTTCTTATTATCATTATTAAATGTAATTTTATATCAATTCCTTTCTTTTAAATTTAAATGTTTCCCTCTAATTATATTCGTTATGAGATTAAATTTTTATTACTATTTCAAATCCTCTGCATTTTTCTTTGCTTCAGTTAAGTTTAGTTTTTTGACAAAAATTTCAAAACTGCCACACAAAATTTAGAGTATTGGAACGCTGATCAATTACACTCCAACGGTGTATTAGATTGGTAAAGGCAATCGAATTCAGCTGAGGCGATTTACCGTGTACATGGTAATAGGAAGAAGGGAGGTCGGAAATTTCTGGGATGGAAATGAGTCGACTTAGAGCCGCTACTCGAGAAAGACAAGTTTTGTTCGGATCAAGAAGTGCGGGGAGCTGCCTTACGACCGCGACACGGAGAATCGCGCCGGCAACGAATGAAGATAAAACATTATTTGTCAGGAGTTTTTTGTTCGTTCCAAAACAATCCAATTTGCATCAAAAATGAAATTTTGCGGTAATTGAGAAAAAGAGGAAAAGAAAATGCTCGCGACGAGTGTACTAGCCATGAGCAAATAATGAACGAATTTTCCCACTTCACGAAATGATTGTCAGAAATCTTCTCGGATCTTCATTTTTCAGTGGTAGAGCAATCGCTCAAATATACATAAGATTGAAGTGATCTAAATGGTGAAGTGAGAAAGCAAACATACGGTGAGATTTATGGCACTTTAGTGCAGTGTCATTTGTGCTAAAGAAATCCTCCCCATAGAAGCTATTCCCAACGGATAACGGAAAAAACAGCCGAAAGCAATCAAGCAGCTGGCGCTAATTCCGAGAACATAATATCTCTTTGCGGCATTCGAGGAAACGAACGAAAGAATAAACTTTTGGTTGCAGAAATACCACATAAATTTGATTCTATAATGACTTCGTGTGCACCGTTCACCATCCGAGGAGGAAAGCGGCAATTACTGTGTGTTGCATCTTCAATGGAGTAAGGTAACAGTGGTTGAAGTGGTTTGTGGTGATGCGCTCGGAAGTTAATACAATTATTCTCAGTTTAGCTTCTAGCTGCAATCATTTAAGCAAGGAATCTATAGATTTTACGCAATACGTAGTAGCTTACAGCTTTAGGGGCTTTTTGCATAATGGTAGAATGCTAGTGTAGTAAAAATTTTATCTACCAGTGTGATTCGCTGAAAAGTTTTAAAAGTGAACAATCTCAAATTGATTTAAACAGTCAAGTGGTCGTGAGGAAACTCTTGGTTCGTTGAGGTTATATAGCAAAATGGCAGTCTTGCATTTTGTTTTTTGTTTTTGTGGCAGCGCTAAGACGGAATATCAGGAAACCGGGCTGAATGGCCGGTGAGATACTTAGCCGGAAAATTCGGTCAAAAAACTGTTGGCCCGCGTATTGCCTTACAACTTATTATATGCAAAACATATTGAATAAAACTACTGTACGGCTGTAACTTAGAATCAACATCAAAAAGGCACATTAGAAAAGGAGAGAATAGAACTATAATAGCAGTTTTCTTTTGTGCCAAAACGCAGGTCTAGTCAGTTTAGCTACGAGTCCTAGTCTGACAACAAAAGCATGAAGAGTATTGCTGAAAGTCCGCTATCACGGTTTTGACCTATTGCATATAGCCTGTTTATTTTTTTTTTCAAACTATCAAACCCAACTAGGAAAATCTAACCATTCCCGTGCCAAACATAAAAAAAATCGAGCTTTTTCGTGAATATGAGCATAATCTAAATATTTTAATATCCGGTATTTATCACACAATGAACGAAATTAGTCATTTTAATATTAATTTAATGTTATTGCCAAATTGACTTCCGAGCAGAATTAAATGTTAAATTTACAGACATCACCACATCACCAGCGGGCACCCGACGTAAAAATTGGTGAGTATCCTTTTGGTTTTCTTTGATTTTTGCATGATAATTTATACGGGAATTCTATTATGGTAGTCCAAAAATGATTTGTGTGTCTTCCAAGATAATTCTCCGTATTTGAATAAACCAACATTAAATGACTAGAGAAACGTTAAAAATTGTAATGAACCGAATTAAAATTAATGTGACCTTTTGTATTGAACCGAAGAGAACGAGTCTATTTCATAATTATAAGCACAAAGAAGAATTAAGGGAAAGCTTATCTCTACTATTATCTATTTACATATGTTGGCCAAAAACGTAAATTTAATAGAATACTTGCACAGAACCGAAAAATGAGGAAATGTTGAATTAAACGTGAACCATCGGTCTTTCCTTTTCATCAGACCTGACCGGGTATAGGTCCCGCAACGATGGCAGGCTCCTCCTGTATCATGGGCAAGCCATCGGACACACTCCTTCATTTTTTGTTGTTTAACAGGGGCTCTTGCTCAGCAGAGTGCCTTTTTATGGTATAGAATTATGTAATTCCATCCCATAATTCTATAACATAAATTGGCCACGTCTATATTTCTCATTTGATAGGAAAATTCATGCAAATTATGTTTGTACTCAAATGAGAAATATATGGACACGTCTACGTTTGGATCTTTATCTGGTTGGGAGGGTGCGAGGGGGCACCATCTCCATCTGGATGCCCCACTCTTATTTGTGGGCCATAAGAATTGTCGGTAACGACAGAGTGCCCTTAAGTCCGTCTGTCTTCCCCAGGTCCAGTTTGTCCTTTGCGTCAACAATTTCCGACCCTTAGTTGATTACCTCCTTTTTCGACTTCGGTCGACATTTGTTTGACCCCAGAAATTCGTGGATGCGATATTCTTTGTAGTAGGTTCTTGTGCTGGGGAAAAGAGCCTGCCCTACGACACTGTAACGCTAGCCTGCAAGCGCAATTACGCGTCCCCAGACAAGGCCAATCTCGGCGGATCTTAACATCCTTTTCCGCCTAGGCAGCAGAATATTGCTGCAGTCCTTCACAGGCATTCGAGACAATAAACGATTACTAATCGCCTTTTGCACTTGTCAAACCATGGCTTTAGAATAATACCTAAGGTTTTGTCTGTGTTAAACTTTCTTATTGATTATTCAGCGCTTTTTACATCGATTTATGAAAAATTATACGATAACTTGCTTTTCACTCAGGTTTTTGCATCGTGCGGGCATTGATCTCGTTTTAGGTAAATTTCTCGAGAGAAATTTACCTATTGCGGAGAGCATCATACATATATATATATATATATATATATATATATATATATATATATATATATATATATATATATATATATATATATATATATATATATATATATATATATATATAACGAAATTTGTGACCACGCTAGAGGTTGCAATTTTGCTTCGATTTTCACCAAATTTTCAGGAAAGGTGTATTGGATAATTATCTCGGTTAAATTCGTGAACCAGCTATATCGGCCATGCAAAAACAAAATGGCGGCTTTTTTAGACGAAAAATCGTGATTTCTGTTCTGACCAAAGTATAGCTCCGATTTGGATGAAATTTAGTACAAGGGTTCATTGATGTATGTGATGAATCTCACAATAAAAAATCCAAAGTCGGTACGGCAGAAACAAAATGGCGGCCGCTCAAAGGTCAAAAAACGTGCAAAATTTTGTTGTTATAATAGTGGTCAAAGCTTTCAACAGATTTTCATGAAATTCGGCAATTTGATAGAAATTATAAGTATCTAAAGAATTACGTAAAAAAACTGAAGGTCAGATTGCAAAAAACAAAATGGCGGTCAGTTGAAGGTAAAAATTTCAAAGGCTTTTAGAAGTCGCAATTTTGATCCGATATATATGAAACTTGGTTTCAAAATAGACATTACTTGGGCCTACAGTCTTTGATATTTTGGTGATCATTCATTTGCAAATTTAAAAATGGCGGCCGTTTAAATATGCGTTTTTTTCATGTTTTTGTGGCCCTCTAGCGGTCACATTTTCCAACGGATTTTGATGAAACTTGAGATTATGAATTTCTGTACTATGTTCTTGTATTTTGCAGGAAATTATTAAAATTGAATGAAAAATAAAAAAGTCGAAAATTTAAAGCCTAATATGTTTAGCTGCCATTTTCTTTGAAAATTGAATTATTTTGCCCTGTCTAGAGTGAAACTCCTACTTGAACGAGATAGTACATTGATTGATGAGGTCCTAGCATACAAAGATTTAAAATAATCCAAAATCAAATGCATGCATTCAAAATGGCGGCCCCCAAAGGTCTGAAGGCTAGCGCAATTCGCTATTTTAGTACCAACTGAAATAATGAATATTTTTCATGGAAACACTTTAAATGACTTTACTTGAAAGAACTTATAAACCAGATCATTTTTAAGATATTGTAAAATATTTTTAGCAATACCCTTAAAAAATTATAAAATCGTGACTTGTCTGTCTGTCCGTCCGTCCGCCCGTTTGTTCGTGCGTCATAACAAGTTTTCTCGCAAACCACATGAGCTAGAATGAGGAAATTTTCTACGTAGGTCAAAAGTGGTACCTCTTGAAATTTGCAGTGCAAGAAAATATTTTTTGGGATTTAAGGGGGGTCTCCCCATACAGGCGGGTCTCCCCATACAAGGGGGTGGCATACAATTTTTTTTATTTCTGTAGCACTCTAGCAGCCAAGATTCTCAACAGATTCCGTTGAAACTTGAAATTATAAGTTATTAAGGCAAGTTAATTTAATTTAATTATGCAAATCGAATGACAAATAATACAGTCGAAAATTTACAGCTTAATATTCTTAGCAGCCGATTTCAATAAAAATCGAAATGACGGCCCTCACAGTTCAGAAAAAAATTGAACATGTATATATCAATGGCAATTCAAGTGCTGATTAACCTTTTATGGAAATCTTTTGAAATTAACTATTCGAGCTATTTAAACCTTTGTGTGGTTACCACTGTGAACTGTGTAAACAGCAAATGCGAGAAGGGCGAAACCGGTATTTATATGTTTAAACAATTTATGATCCGCCAATTTTCAATATGTAATCCATACGTGTGCAACTCAATTTAATTAGCAAAATATTTGCGCCTCGATAAAAGGTCTCTAAAACCAAACGTGACCAGATTTTTTTTATGTTAATAAATACCCATGTGGTACTACGAAAATTGCAGAAAGAAGTTCAGTAGTGCAAGCCAAATTCTTTTTCGAAACTTTACGCTACATACGAGAAATTTACCTTTCCGGCTGGTGCTGCCAACGGGGATTTTTTCTATGGTTTTGATGGCTTCAAATCACTTATGAATATTACTTGTGTTCAGTTACGTTATTGAGTTACATTTATAAGTTTTCTGAAAAATTATTAGAGAAGAAAAATATTAGAAAAAGGTGGTTTCGATGTAAGTACTGATTCCCCTCAGGCCATTCCGTTTGTTACGGATGAAGTAGAGAGGCATTAATATTATCTCACCTCAAACACTACCATATCAGTCGCGTGACTCGTTAAACAAAGCAATCCTAAGCCCCACTCGATTAGGTTTTTGATTAACACTTTTAATGGTCCTCGTTGCAGTAATTTAAGTACGAGTACTTGTAGTAATCATTTTTAAAAAAGAAAAAAAAAAGTAGCCCATACTGGTATATAGGTAGGTTGCTGCAAAAGTATATGCCACATCAGGTCCGGTGTTAATCGGACAACACCTTATTTTGGAAGGACAATCCTGAACCACTAGCCAGCAACATTCACATCCTGAACGAGATGGTACAACACCGTTTAGAGACCGAAAGTGCCCTAATGAGATGAGTTGCGGATATTAACCTCCAGCCAAAAATTAAGGAGGCAAGTCAACATCCGAAGCTCAAAATTCCAGTAGCGATAACGATAACGACGAAGACAACGTAGGTGAAGAGGATAAGAAAGCAGAAAACGCGAAAAGCTGATTAAAATATAATATGCACAATATCGAACAACTCCATCAAATGTGAACGCGAAAAGCGAAAAAGTCATTACGTGCCTACTACAAAAACAGGCTAGGACACCTTTTTGAACAAGTTCTTGAAAAAAGCTAGCTCCTCTGATCTGTACCATAATTACTAATTGTGAGAGTGTAGCATTATTTTATACAATATGTTGAATTCTGTTTCGCTTCAATGATTCCTATCATTCTGAATTCCTCATGCTACACTCACACTGCTGTTGACCACCCGTCACATAAATGTGTAAGTAAATTTTAATCGGGTAAAAGAAACAAGATCCAATACGGAGCATTTTCCGTTTGTCTGTGCTCCAAAACATACGAGCGTAACATTTACTATAGTATCAATTATTTAACCTTCTGGAATGATTTGATACGCTGCACGCAAATGAACATTGCCCTCGGCTAGTTATTTATAAAAATTTTTAAAACGAAAATAATAAAATAACTTAGTAAAATATTCACTTTAACGGATATTCTCCTCCAGGCTTTCTTGACATAGCGTCCTATGATCAGTAGCACTAGTTAAATCACGTCAAGTAAAATCCAGAAAATCACTACTTAAACTCTCGCAATTTCATCTCGTGACATCGCTAATTATTGATAAACAATTTAATCTGACATTACAAACTTTCAGAGAAGACATTCAGCCGACTCAGCCGATATTGTAGTGACCGCCACTAGAGTGGTTGAAGTTGGAGTGGAAATCACGCAGAGTTTGAGTGAAACCGCTCCTCGAGAACAGGAAGAACCACTCCAAAGAGGTGGCTGAACACGAGACAAAGAACTCGGTCGGAGAGCGGTAAAGTAACCGTCAGAGGGAGATTATACGAGTATAAGAGCGTGACGAATGACGCAGCTCCTCTTTTTTCTTCGGTTTGGCGAATCGAAGGTGGAAAAGTGAAGTGACGGTGGATAAGACAGACGACGAGCGTTGGCTGCATTTTGAAAGCAATGGTAGCAAGTGCGTGCTAGGAGGAGGGCCGATTAGGACATTGTGGAACACCAGAACGATTGAAAGCGACGAGGAAATAGTCGGAGTAGCAAGTGGCAAAGCAATTTCAATTACGTCGACGGAAGCAGTGAAGAAGAGGCTTCTTTATAACTTCTAGATCAGTACGTTTTTCTTTTAAAGACTTCTACTTTTTCACTCTTTTACAATTGTGAATTTAGATTAGTTATTCACATAATGTGATAGCTTTCCGGGACCCTCATCAATAAATCGGGGGACGATCCCTAAAATCAAAAATAATCAATCGCCTAGTCTTCCGCCCTCATCTGGTGTTGACACCTCGGCTGTGGCTACTCTGATTTCGGATGACGAAGTCCCAACACTTGACATCGTATCCCCTCCAAAGGAGATCTTTATTTCGCGCCTAAGCTACCATACAACTGCGGAATACATAAAAAACTACGTTTGTAAAAAATTTGGGCCAGCTGTTAAAGTTATTAGTTGCTACAAATTAACTAAGGACAATCTGGAGGACAGAGTGGTAGCTTCTTTCAAGCTTACAGTGCCCTCAAATTGTGATACTATTTTGAATCCTGAAGCTTGGCCGCCTGGAGTACTTATTAAACCATTCAGCTCAAGAAGAAGGAAGTCCTTTCGTGCACCGGGTAGACACCAACCTACAAACTAGTATAAGATTTGATGACTGTAGCTTAACTTCAAATATTTCAGTATATTACTAAAATTTAAGAGGGTTAAGGACCAAGCTTGACAAGCACTTTTTATCGTTACAACTCAGCGAAGATGTATTTATATGTTCTACGGAAACCTGGTTAAATAGTAACATCTTAAACTCGGAAATATCCCTTGATTTTGATATGTACCGTTGTGATCGGGACTTGGCCTCTGCAAATAAAGTAGATGGAGGTGGTGTTCTTGTAGCTGTTAGTAATACAGTGCGTAGCTCCCTTTGTGCTGATTTTTGCTTTTCCCGTGTTGTGGATTGTGTGATTGTCAAGATCTTCCTTCCTAACAATACATCTTTATTAGTTTCCTCTGTCTACATACCTAGTAACTCTCCTTTGTATGTGTATGAGACATTCTTTGACGAGTTTTCCTCTTATGTCTTATTGCAACATCTGCAATCTTTAATTCTAATATGCGGTGATTTTAATTTGGGAACAGTGCAATGGACGAAGAACCTTCCTTCCTCTGTTTCATCAACCGATGCATCTTCTTTATCCCTCTCCTCGTTTCTATCACTCTGTTCACTATCGCAATTCAATAATATCCCTAATGCTAATGGTCAGGTACTTGACCTAGTTCTTTCTAACTTTCCACTAAACTGTCTATCTGTTTCCACTGCATTAAATCCTCTAGTGACTATCGATAGTCATCATCCGCCATTATCGCTCGATCTCTCCATTACACCTTTGTCAAGTCGTACGTTTGCTTCTTCGCCAAAATTCAACTTCTTCGAAGCAAACTACGAAACTTTAGCCTCCGAGCTGAGCTTGATTGACTGGCAGGAGTTTTTTGATAATTTGGAGTGTGAGGAAGCTCTGAATAAGTTTTATAATTACCTCTATGAGTTGATTAAACACTTCACACCTTTACAAGCACTTCGCAAAGTAAAGCAGAAATCATGGCTAACCAAGCAAGTACTAAGTGCCTTGAATGCTAAAAGTAAGGCACACCGCCGTTTCAAGCGTTGTGGTACTGAAGAATCCAGAGCCCGCTTTTGTGATCTACGTCTTGCAGCAAAAAAGAACTAAGGACTGCAATGAAAAACTACTTCAGTAGCTTGGAGAGTTCCCTCATGGCGAATAATGCGAAACCATTCTGGTCATACATTAGATCCTTTAAGTCCTCCTCTTCTGTCCCTCCTTCAGTCCGCTGGAATAATATAGTTAGCTCTTCTCCACAGGATATTTCCAACTTGTTCTCTCAGTTCTTCTCGTCAACTTTTATTCCTTCTGCTCATGTCTCTAACCCAGTTAATACACCTGTACTTCACTCCATTGACATTTCTTCAATTTTCACTGACCATATCGAAGTTGAATCCCTCATTAATTCACTTAATCCTAATATATCACCTGGTCCTGACGGCTTGCCGAATATTTTTGTCAAGTCATTAGCGTCTTCACTTTGTATCCCTCTGGCATTTCTCTTCAACCTCAGTCTAAAGACTAGTATTTTCCCTACTTATTGGAAAAGAGCAAACGTTGTTCCTATTCTTAAAAGCGGTGATCCTTCTTCTGTGTCCAATTATCGTCCTATTTCCTTAATTTCCTGTTTCCCAAAATTACTTGAGCGTCTGGTACACAACCGGCTTTCAGTTTCATTGACCCCTATCTTGTCGAAAGAACAACATGGGTTTCTCAAAGGTCGCTCAACGACTTCAAATTTAATTGAATTCACCGATTTCATTGCTAAGGCCCTAGACAATCGATTGCAGGTTGATGTAATCTTCATTGACTTCTCGAAGGCATTTGACACGGTCAACCATCAACTTCTCTGTTATAAACTGAAAACTTTTGGGGTTGTTGGCCCTCTCTTATCATGGATGGACTCCTACTTGTCTTCTCGTATATGTTGTGTTAGTTACTGTGGAACTACCTCTATTTCATTCCATCCGTCCTCTGGTGTTCCTCAAGGCTCCATTTTAGGTCCCCTCTTATTCCTATTGTTTATAAATGATCTTCCTTCGGTTATCGCTTCCAATTGCCTACTGTATGCCGATGATTTTAAAGTCTTTCGAGCTATCAGGTCTGTACAAGATTGTCAATATCTTCAGATGGACCTGATTGCACTAAGTAACTGGTGTTCGTCTAATTACCTCTGTCTTAATGTTGCCAAATGCTATAAAATGACTTTTAATCTAAATCGTTCTCCGCTGAATTTTACCTTTATGTTGAAAGAAGTCCCACTCGCTGCTGTGAGCTCTGCTAAGGACCTTGGCGTTACTTTTGATCCTAAGCTCAATTTTGATGCACACGTTCAAATCGCAACTACTAGGGCCTCGAAAATATTGGGACTTATTTTCAGGCACGCGCATAAATTTAACAATATATCTACTCCTGTCCGCTTGTTTATCTGTGTTGCCCGTCCTATCCTCGAATATTGCTCTGCAGTTTGGTCTCCCCGACACTCCTACCTCATTGACTCGTTAGAGAATGTCTAGCCTAAATTTACTCGTGTCTTGTTTTACAAGTTCAAAATCCCATATCAACCCTATGACTGCCGTTTATCCTTCCTACGTTTGCCTACTCTGTTGTCCCGTCGCATGTATCTAGATCAGTGTTTTCTGTATCAACTCTGCCACAATCAAATTTCATTAACATTGCTTGCAGACCTACGTCTTCGTCAATCATCGCGTTCTTCTCGGGCAAACAATTTTTTCGTGCCACCGTATGCCCGTACAAATTTATATTTTCACTCTCCTATTATACGAATGGTAAGGAATCATGATAGGCTTGAGCTTGGTCCTTTTTCCGACTCATACCTAGTTTTTAAATTGAGGTTAAGAAGCCTGATTCTTAAAGCTCAACTGGAGTAAATATTAGACTTTATTTTCTTTTTTTGTGTGTGCTTTAATTTAATTTTACACGCATATTTATTGTTGTTAGTACTATTGAATTTCTTTTTATATTAACTTTAACACTTAATTCTAATTTTCATGAATTTTCTTTTCTGTTTGTTTTGTTCCATTTTGTAATTGGATAATGTTTATCTGTTAAATGGAATTTAAATAAATAAATAAATAAATATTAAATAAATATAATGAAATTTGAAACAAAAGATGAGTTTGTGTAACTGAAGTTTATTTCATAACGTAATTAATGGTAAAATCCAGAAAAAATTAAAATTTTTTTAGATAACACAATTTAATTTGAGTTTTAGATTTTAACGGTCGCGGCTTGGGTAGTAATTTGCGGGGAAAAAACTTTAAGTTTATATTAATTTGCCTTTGCGAGTCCCGCAATCGTTAAAAAAGAAAGTGAAGGATTTTACTATATAAATCCAAAGAAATTTAGACAAGTAGTATAGTATTGAAAATAGTTTTTGAGCTATCGTTAGGGAGTTCCAAGGTAAGTGTGTTTATCTGTAGCCATTCTAAATTTCTGACCAAAAAAAACGGTTGCGCTAAGTTGCATGAGTGTTCTCAGTAACATAAAAAGTGTAGCGGTGAAGGGTATTTTACGTGCTGCGAGAAAGAGAACCGGCAAGCCGTATTCTCGCTTTGCGGCTTATTGGGGCCTTGATAGACAACCGATTGGCATCCCACGCCTGTCTCCGGACGGGCTTAACCGGGTCCGCAAGCCCCGCCGGAGCACCCTATTTGCTTTTTGGTGTAACATTGGCGTCGAACGTGTTTGAGATTTCCTTTTGTAGGAAAGTCCGTCGGAATCCTCAGAAGGATTAAAAGTTCAAGTTAAGTAAAGTTGCGTTGAAAGTTAAGTAAACTCACGCTGAATTGTGCTATCAATTAGAAGTGAAGTGTGTAATATTGCGGGTGTTGGAAGCTGTGGAAATGATATACGGTGGAAGTACATTTTGTTGGAGGGTTGTTTTAAGGATAGTGATAAATAATAGTATTTTACGTTTTTATTTTAAATTGAACAAAGATCATTAGTGGTTCCTACTTTTAGTTTAGAGACAAAAATGGTGTTTTTTCCAGCACTTTGAATTAAGAAATAAGTTGTTTCAATTTTAAATTAGATTTAGGAGTGAGTGCTGAATCATTTGAATCAATAAGTGAGAGTTAATTAGAATGACATGTGTGGGCTGATTTAACTCAAATAAAGGATACATTTCAGATTGTTGCCAAACCTTGTTAGATGTTAATGTTGTTGTTTTATTCAATTATGATTGGCTTGGCAAGAAATTTCAATAAGAAATTAGGCGTATCATTCTTTCCATTACTTATACAAAATCAATTTCCAGAAATACATACAATTACTCAAGTACAAGTTTCAAATAATATCCATTACTGGGCTCAAAAATGTTAACATCAAATAGCATGACATATCAAACGGACTGATTTCAAATCATTACAAACAGCTTTTATTTGAAAAAAATAAAAAGGTTCCGTCATTCTAAAAAGAACCATTACTGCACTAACAAAACCACTCAACCCCATCTAACGTAAATCGTAAATTCATAGCGAAATTTTTCTCTGATTCCAAAATCACCATCACAGTAGTAATACTGCAAGCGTAACTCTGATGGAAAAGCATTCAGCTGGAAAAAAGGCTTGTACAAATTCATACTTTTCACGGCCCGATTGTCTGCCATGTCGAACCGTCTCATCATCATCATCATCGAACAGTTGGCAAACGTCGTCATCGAAAATCAACCGGCAAATTCTTCATTTCAGGGAAGGAAGGATCTTGCTCCGCATCCACACACTTGCTCACCGGCTCGTCTCATCCTTGTGCACGGAGAATCTGAGAGATTTCTTATGAAACTAATTTCCATAAATCACTCAGTCATGTATTTATTCGGAATGTATCTCGAGCAAATATTCCTTGAAATATCCTTGCGAATTTATCCCTCTCATCTGATCCTCATCCTTGTGTTCATCTTTTTAGCCCACACATTGTTACATTCATGATTTTCGGAGAAGTTCTTGTTCTTGCTCGTGTTCTTCGAAAGCGTTGTTGTAATCGGAGAAGTTCCAACGAGAAAACGTGGAGTGAAGGCGAAAGGCAGCCAAGTGGCCGAAGGATATTTATTTAAATTTCCCAGGCTGCAGTATTTTACCACAGCTATCTCATTGTTGATATTATTCGTCTTGTAGCGTGTTGGTGGCTTGGGGATGAGCACACTTATGTATCCTTGTGCATTGAGCATGTACGCACTGCCATGTCGCTCGTACTCGTAGATCCTCCTGCATTGGTCGGTAAACTTTTTAAAATTATTGCAAAACTTGCAGTGGCAGTTGGAACAACATTCAACGCCATTGCATTGATTGTGCAATTGCTTGCAGTCGAGAACAACTTTAGTTTCTGTTTTACTTTCAGCACACGAGTCCCTAAACGATAACGACAACATGGCCCGGTGGCGACAGAGGCATTTATAGGAGTGAGTAACCAAGATGTATCCTTGCCAGCCGAGGGGTGTGCCCCGGCACGATGCAGTGCGGCCGGATAGTTGTGATTCATTACAGGGAAATGGCAAACCATTCCATTCTCCAGCACTCATGGAAAACTAAGACATTGGCTTCGATTGCTACTTTAAGTTTGACAATTGAGAATTTATTCAAATTTATAATCGAATTTTCAACTTAAAGATTTTCTTTGCTAGTCCCACTCTGTAGATAGAGTCGTGGGTGCGGAGAACACAAAGTTTCAGTTATGTTCCTTTATGCAATCAGCAAAATGAAACTTAGTTTTTATGGAAATGGAGGACGGGTTTGTTGTTCTTTTCTGCGCGGGGTATGCCAGCACCCTCAGCAGCTACTTGAAGTGTATTCGACGAAAAGTTGGAAAAGTCTTGACTTATAAGTCAACAACCTTTTCCATTTAAAACAATGGAACGGGGAGAATGTAATCGAAGTTTCAATAGCTTTTCAAAATAATTTCCCAGATGTTCACAGAATTTATGGTGATTGAATCGTTGACTAAGCTGTATCAATATAATTTTGATTGCTCGTTGGAAAATCTGAGGATTTTATTTTTAGGATTTTCTTATGCGACGATTGAAATTTCCTCTCAAGTTGTACATTTTATATAAGATGTGCTTTTCCAGAGAAATATGTAATAATCAGATATATCTTCAGATTTGAATGATGTCTTGAAATGATATGGTTTTGATAAGAGCCATTTGGTGAAGTACTTGTACAGCACTTGGTGCAATCGAGAATTTAGTTTCATTAACGGTCATGATATTTATTTTGCCGAATCTAAATATACGGAAAAGTTGCATAGGTGATGGCTAAATGAATGAGGTTTTAGAATAAATCAGGGTGAGAAAAATGTTATTACAAAAGAGCTGATTAAACTAAAATTGAGGAAGGTTAAACAAGAACGAGGAAAGTAGGTAAAGTACAGGAGTCATCGTTTATAACGATATCGGATATAATGACACATCAATTTTAATGACGAATGTTAAAAGTTACGACTAGAAACAATATTTTTAGGGATTCCTAAAAAATTTCACTGAGTCCTACTAACCTCACATCCTGTCTGTGCTTTTATCTATCCGTTTGTGCACCTGTCCGTGCACCACAGCTAGTTTACTCAGTCACAAAAGCTACCAGAAAGCATAATCTTTGTGAAAAAGTCATAAATGGTGATCTCTCAAAATTTTAGGTCTTATCAAACATTTCAATATTTCTTTAGAGGGAGCCCCTCACATTTCTTTTTACCAAAAGTAGTCGAGTGGAGTATCATATAAAAGGCATCCAGAAGGAGACAAAATGTACGAAAAATCTGAAAAAATCACGTACGAGGGTAGTCCCAAAAGTACCCGACCTGGCTTATGAATACAGGTAGTTTAAAAAAACAATTACTGCGGTTGACAATACCAGTTTTCAACAAAGTAATGTGAAAAATTCATAATGGTACATTTATTCTTATTTTTTTATAAACATCCAAAGTGAACGCTATCAGTGAATTTGTAAATATGGAAAAAAATTGGGCATCGCTATGTGATACATTACCTTCATTTGAAAGGTCTAAGTCCAATCGATATCAAAGCCGAGTCGGATGACCATCGAAGAAAAGTGCGTGAGATTTGAGAGATGACTGGCATTTCTAAAAGATCTGTGCATCACATTTTGACCGAAAATTTGGACATGAGAAAGCTGTGCGCAAGATGGGTGCCGCGTTTGCTCACAACGGAGCACAAACAGTAACGTGAGGATGTTTCTATCCAGTGTTTGACAATGTTTCGCAGCAATAAAGCCGAGTTTTTGCGTCGATTCATAACCATGGACAAAACATGGGTCCATCATTTTACACCGGGGACCAAGGAGCTGTCAAAGCAGTGGACTGAAAAGGGAAAATCGGCTCCAAAGATAGCAACGACAGTGCAGTCAGCTAGCAAGGTGATGGCAATCCGTTTTCTGGTATGCGCGTGGAATAATTTTTATTGATAATCTTGAAAAAGGAAAAGCAATCAACGGCGCATATTATGCAGCCTTATTGCAGCGTTTGAGTGATGAAATCAAGAAAAAACGGCCCCATCTAACAAAAATCCCCGTTGGCAGCACCAGCCGGAAAGGTAAATTTCTCGTATGTAGCGTAAAGTTTCGAAAAAGAATTTGGCTTGCACTACTGAACTTCTTTCTGCAATTTTCGTATTACCACATGGGTATTTATTAACATAAAAAAAAACTGGTCAAGTTCGTTTTTAGAGACTTTTTATCGAGGCGCAAATATTTTGCTAATTAAATTGAGTTGCACGCGTATGGATTACATATTGAAAATCGGCGGATCATAAATTGTTGTAAACATATAAATACAGGTTTCGCCCTTCTTGCATTTGCTGTTTACACAGTTCACAGTGGTAACCACACAAAGGTTTAAATAGCTCGAATAGTTAATTTCAAAAGATTTCCATAAAAGTTTAATCAGCACTTGCGTTGCACTTAATATATACATGTTCAATTTTTTTCTGAACTGTGAGGGCCGTCATTTCGATTTTTATTGAAATCGGCTGCTAAAAATATTAAGCTGTAAATTTTCGACTGTATTATTTGTCATTCGATTTGCATAATTAAATTAAATTAACTTGCCTTAATAAGTTATAATTTCAAGTTTCAACGGAATCTGTTGAGAATCTTGGCTGCTAGAGGGCTACAGAAATAAAAAAAATTGTATGCCACCCCCTTGTATGGGGAGACCCGCCTGTATGGGGAGACCCCCCTTAAATCCCAAAAAATATTTTCTTGCACTGCAAATTTCAAGAGGCACCACTTTTGACCTACGTAGAAAATTTCCTCATTCTAGCTGATGTGGTTTGCGAGAAAACTTGTTATGATGCACGAACAAACGGGCGGACGGACGGACAGACAGACAAGTCACGATTTTATAATTTTTCAGGGTATTGTTAAAAATATTTTACAATATCTTAAAAATGATCTGGTTTATAAGTTCTTTCAAGTAAAGTCATTTAAAGCGTTTCCATGAAAAATATTCATTATTTCAGTTGGTACTAAAATAGCGAATTGCGCTTGCCTTCAGACCTTTGGGGGCCGCCATTTTGAATGCATGCATTTGATTTTGGATTATTTTAAATCTGTGTATGCTAGGACCTCATCAATCAATGTACTATCTTGTTCAAATGGGAGTTTCACTCTAGACAGGGCAAAATAATTCAATTTTTAAAGAAAATGGCAGCTAAAAATATTAGGCTTTAAATATTCGACTTTTTTATTTTTCATTCAATTTTCATAATAAAATACAAGAACATAGTACAGAGATTCATAATCTCAAGTTTCATCAAAATCCGTTGGAAAATGTGACCGCTAGAGGGCCACAAAAACATGAAAAAACAAATATTTAAACGGCCGCCATTTTTAAATTTGCAAATGCATGATCACCAAAATATCAAAGACTGTAGGTGTAAGTAATGTCTATCTTGAAACCAAGTTTCATATATATCGGATCAAAATTGCGACTTTTAAAAGCCTTTGAAATTTCGACCTTCAACTGGCCGCCATTTTGTTTTTTGCAACCTGACCTCCAGTTTTTTTATGTAGTTCTTTAGATACTTATAATTTCTATCAAATTACCGAATTTCATGAAAATCTGATGAAAGCTTTGATCACTATTACAACAACAAAATTTTGCACGTTTTTTGACCTTTGAGAGGCCGCCATTTTGTTTCTGCCGTACCGACTTTGGATTTTTTATTGTGAGATTCATCACATACATCAATGAACTTTTGTACCAAATATCATCCAAATCGGAGCCATACTTTGGTCAGAACAGAAATCACGATTTTTCGTCTAAAATGGCCGCCATTTTGTTTTTGCATGGCCCATGTAGCTGGTTCACGAACTTAACCGAGATAATTACCCAATACACCTTTCCTGAAAATTTGGTGAAAATCGAAGCAAAATTGCAACCTCTAGCGTGGTCACAAATTTCGTTATATCCCATATATATATATATATATATATATATATATATATATATATATATATATATATATATATATCTCTATATATATATATATATATATATATATATATATATATATATATATGATGCTCTCCGCAATACGTAAATTCTCTCGAGAAATTTACCTAAAAAAGAGAGTGTTAAATCATCACGACAACGCACAAGCCCACACATGCGTCATTGCGATGGCTAAAATCAATGAGTTGAAGTTTGACTTGCTACCTCACACAGCATATTCGCTAGATCTGGCTCCATCGAATTATTTTCTTTTTGCGACAATGAAGAGGTAGAGTTGTTAGTGCTTTATGAGTACAAGGGTGTTACATAACCAGTATACCCTATGTATACTGGTATGAACTGGGAGCTCGATTTGATATGTATCCTATATACAACATCAAGCGTCCTGGGGAGAGATCTCCTTGTACGACACTTATCTGCTATAATTTTTTCGGGGTAGGGAGGTACATGCTATTTATGAAAAGACTGTGGGACTCCCATGCGCGACTGGACTACCCACTAAACACCCCCCCTGCCAACCTGAGAACCCAGCCTGAAACCGTTTGGCACATTACTTCGGCCAAGGTCTCGTTTTGTTACGCCGTGGGGCGCCTTCAAGCTGGGGAGTCCCTTTCCTAGTGGGAGGGGAGAGGTGAAGAGGAAATGCCAGAAGAGCGATCCCACAGCCCCAGTGCCCCCAGCTGCTGTGAGTCCCTTTTATATTTTAGGACTGCCCGAGCATAATGTGCTACCTGGTTCCATTTATCAACCAATTCGAGCTCTCCCGTCTCCCTGTACAGTTCCCTTTGCAGCCTGACCCGTTTTGTACACGCAAAAAATGTGCGACAGGCATAGTTCTCCTCTTCTGGGCAAAACCGACAATCGAGGGGACCGTGACTTACCGATCTCATGCAGGTAAGACTGAAAACACCGATGCCTTCTCAGCCGTTGTCCTGATTTGCTCAGAGAAACTCATCTTCGAGTCGATCAGTAGCCCCAGGTACTTCACTGCTGGCTTCGATTCGATTCGTAAGTCGCCAATACTGATCATCCTTACTCTAAAGACTCTCTTTTTTGTCATGATGACCACTTCGGTTTTCTCCAGTGCTAAACTGAGCCCCCGAGCCGTCATCCAGTCCCTCACTCGGCGCATTAGCATACCTAGCCTAAGTTTCGCTTGTTCAACGGTGCGTCCAGGGACCAAAGCTGCAACATCATCCGCATAGCCGACCAAGCGTGACTCATCTGGCATCTCAAGTCTCAGTAGCCCGTTGTAAGACACGTTCCACAAGTCCGGACCAAGGATAGATCCCTGACCAACACCCGATGTAATTTCCATCCTTCATTGGCCCTGTGTCGTGTCAAAGAGCAGTCTTCGGTCCTTTAAGTAGTTCCTCAAAAGCCGCATTAGATATTCTGGAACTTGAAAAGAGTTTTCCAGGGTATCCAGAATATCCACCCATCTAGCGGAGTTGAAGGCATTCCTGCCGTCGAACGTCACCAACAGGACGATCCGTCAATTGGTGCGACTATATGCCTCTGCCTTTTGGACCGCGTTCACCACCTCTGCAATCGCATAAATGGTAGAACGTCCTGCTCTTAAGCCGTACTGCCTAGGAGATATGTCCCCAGCAGCACGAATCGCGTCAGTGAGTCTTCCCTTGATGAGTTTCTCCAGCACTTTCCCAGCCGTGTCTAACATGCATAACGGGCGGTATGCAGACGGTGATTCGGGATTTCCCTTCCTCTTGCTAATCAGCACGAGCCTCACCACCTACCATCATACCGGGAAAACCCTGTCCCGTAGGCAAGCGTTGAATGTGCTGAGCAGCAAGTCAGGACTATGGTGATAGACGAGCCGCAACACCTCAGCCGGAACACCATCTGGACCTGGAGCCTTCCTCGTTTTCAATGAGAGGACAGCCTCCTCCAGTTCCAGATGTTTGAAGAGTGGGCACTCGACTGCTGTTTCACCAGAGACAGCGTCAACAAAGACGGGATGGGCGGGGAAGAGTCCCCGTACTATCGCTTCCATCTTTTCCGCGCCATGTATACAAGGCTTCCGTAGGACACTAAGCTTCCGCATGACCAGCTTGTAGCCAAGGCCCCATGGATTCTTGTTCACATTGCGAGCCTTGCTACCATTGATCAGTTTGCGAAGGCATTTCCTGGCCGACTTATATGCTGCCACCCAGTTGCATGCCTCGTCGCGGTTCCGCACCTGTTGAGCCTCACGTCGTAACTTGTGACACTCCCTCGCTTTTCAGCGATTTCAGTTGACCACTAGGGTCTTCGACGGAGCATAGAAGCGTAGCAAGCAGTCGTAATGATGCTCCTAGTAGAGTTCACCACGTCTTGAGCTGCCAGTCCTTCCGTCCCCTCCGAAGCTCCCTGCAGCGGCCCACCTGCTGTGAGCACCTCGGCGAACCTTTCGACGTCCATCCTTCCGATGTTCCATCCAGTTGCAGAAGGCCGAGAGCATGGACGTCGGGAGACAGCATCACTGATCTCAAGCAGAATGCACTGATGATCACTGGCTGAGTAGTCCTCTAATACTTTCCAGTTGTGTATCCTCCGTACTGAGGACTCCAAGGCAAATATCACGTCCGGTATGGTTCCCTCGCAGCCAATGCGGCGGAAAGTCGGCGTATTTCCGGAGTTTAGTACAACGAGGGCCATCCTGGCCGCCATTTCCAGGATTCGTTTTCCCCACGGATCCATCTGAGGCATGCCCCATTCGATTGCTTTAGCGTTGAAGTCGCCCCCAACGAGCACTTCACCCTCTGCGTTCGATACAACGCTCTCCAAAGCATTAAGCTTGGCTTGGAACGATGATATCGGTTCGGAAGTCGTTAGTACACACTAAAGAAGGTGGTCCCTGTGCACCGAACCCACACGAAACCATCTCCCATCTACAACAATCCGCTTGAAAGTCACTGTTCCGAACCCAGATGGCGGCAGTAACAGTTTCATCAGAATACCATAATGCAGGGCTTTTATTATGGTGTTGCTCACTCAGCAGCAAGAAGTTGGCTTTCCTGTCCCTCGCAAACTGCTCAAACAGATTTTGGGCGGTTGAACTGCGGTGTAGGCTTAGCTGCTGGGTGCGGGCCATCGGAGTTCTGATTTCGCCTTGGCTAGGGCTTCATGGAACACCCGGCATATTCCTGATCCCAAGACGTGTCCAAAATCAGGTTTTGGATCAGCATCCTTGCAAAGAATACAGTTTGCCTCTTTCGTTCACTCTTTTCTTTGATGTCCCATTTCACCGCATTTGTAACATAGGGAACTCCTATCGGGTCACTTGCATACTTATTGGTGTAACTATAACCAAGGCATTTGAAACATTGAAGAGGCGTTGCTCTTCGCCGTATCCTACAGACAACCCACCCTCTACTTACTTTGCCCAGGTTCAGGAATTGTTCGGCGTCCTTTTCGGTCAAGTCAACTATGGCCATGCGTTGTCCCCTGTTGTTTTCTGGTGTCAGTCTCGCTTTGATCCTTCCCACGCTAGGGAACTCCCTTCTGATGGCCTCTTCTACCTCGGCCATATCCGTGGCGCAGGCAATGTCACGTATTTCGATCGTTGCCATCGGCTCGAGCGGGGCTATAGTTGCGCTTTTGCCGAGGACTTTCTTTACTGCATCACAGAATGCTTCTTTATTGCCGGCCCCTGCTCCGAGTTCGACCAGTATGTGGCCCGACCGCGTTGGTCGTACTATTTTAATGGTAGTATTGGTGTCTTTAGGTCTTACGTTTCCCCTGATGTCCTGCAGTACCTCCGCATAGGATCAGCCATCTCGGGGCCTTACGAGCAATGCCTGCTGCCGGGGTCTTTGTCGGGGCTTCTGCCTCTCCTGTTTTGCATCAGGTCTTTTTTCTAATTGGGCGTTCGTGCGAACTTTATTTTCTGGCTTTTTTTTGAAGGAGTTTCTTAGCGGATTTCTTCGCTCCTTTTGTAAGAACTGTCTGGAACCCATGATCTGGTGCTCCACGCCCATCAATGCCTCTTGCTTCCTTCTTTTATCCCAATCTCCTTCGATTGGGCTAGGCGCCATTCTTTTGTTGACTTTTAATGGTGAAGCTATCTGCATGTCACCTTTAGATTTCACTGCAAGAGCCTCGTTAGCCTTTTGTTTGTCTTCGGCCCTTAACCAGCTTCTCCGATAGTGCCCTATATGGTCGAGGAGCTCCTCTAGTTCAAGGAGCCCCACCTTTGCTGGTTCGCCGATTTTTGGAGAGTCGCATGCAGATTGTATTCTTTTCAGAACATCTCCCGCTTTTCGGAGTAGCCTTTCTTCTTCGTTTCGCTGGGCCACAATTGTACCTCGCAACCATCCTTGGGAGAAGTTATCGCGTTCCGTTTCCGAGTGCAGTACTTCCGCCACATTTTCGACGTTGGCGGTGCAATCACGCGATGTCAGGTCACTCGTTGCTTTTCTTACCGTAATCTCCTCGTTCGTTTCTAGATTTTTCGTTGCAATGTCGGGATTTGCGACCCTTGCATCGGTCACCTCGGTAACGATCGCAGCAGTGACAATCGAATTTTCGGTGCTCTTTAAATTATCTTCTTCCGAGGCTCGAACACCTGAAGCGCCCTGCAGGGTTTCCCGCTTTTCCTTAATAGAACGCTCTGGCGTTCGCGTCATTTTTTTGCTGCGCCCGAACGCCGCAGGAATCTCAGGCTGAACCAGACTATCTGCTATTCTCCGTTTTTCGTCTACCTTGACTGTCATTGTGTTATTATTCGCTTTTGTCGTGGTTAGTACCGCTCTCGATGTACTGTTAACATCGTGGCTGCAACCGCTTGTTGCGTCGTCGTTATTATCTTTTAATTCTTTTTTTTTGATGTTTTTAGTCTTTTGATTTTATTTGCTCCTGTTTTGTTGGGTCCCCGTTCGGAGCCGCTATCTCCGTTCGTGTGTGTAATCGCCTTTTTAGTCCCATGGTTATCTTTGCAGAGCAGGGAGGCCATGCAATGGTTGGCACAAGCCCTTATGGGGACAAGTTCTCAGAGTCAGACCAGCGCTAATCGGGAGTCCGTCGCAACTAAACCTACACCACCAACCCAATGGTGTGAACTTCAAACGTACTCCGAGGCCTGCCAAGGTTTTACCGGGACAGAGACGGTATGATAGTTGAATTGGAGCCGTTCACATACGAGTTTCACCTCGACGCCGGCGCAAAGCGCCAATTCCAGTTCGTTGTCCAAAGCGTAGTCCAGACCCAATCAGAGTCGTTACCTGTCATCCCAGGAGGGAACCTCATGGCGCCCCCCATATCCTCGGGTACGTGGGGGTGGCGCTCCCCAAAGAATGCTAGCCTCCAAGAGTGCTCTTGTCGACCGGCATATCCCCTGCAGGAATTTCCTCGGGTACGTGGGGGGTGGAACTCCCCAAAGAATGCTAGCCTCCAAGAGAGCTTTTGTCGGCCGGCATTCCCCCTGCAGGATTACCTGCTACCATAACCATCCAAACTAAATCAACCAAAAGACGAGAGTTGAATTTAAAGCATTATATTTATTGTATTGTTAATTTTATAAACATTTATATTAACACCAAATGAATAATTACCTAATTTTCAATACTGGGCACTTTCACCTCAACTTATCGCGTTTCACAGGTGAGACCCAGCCTGTAGAGAAAAATGAGAAGACGGGCTTGTGGATCGAGCACTCCTGCATAAGGAAGTATTGGTTATCTTTTGTTGATCGGATAACTTGATGAATTGTTTGCAATTATCAATAAAAGTTTGTGGTTTGAAAAGCGCTCCAGCTCACGTTTGAACTACTTTTACTTGGCCCAAGTATTTAATTCTCAGTATCACTACAGCCCTTTTGGTTTTCCTCTATAGTGATACGATTCTGGGATGCACGCTATAATTTCTCCATCCTGATGCTTGTCTCCTTCAACTTCCTTCCTCCCAGGAGTTCCAGCTAAATAGGTTTTTATTCAAAAGCTTTTCCGCAAGTGCAACACTTATGTAGTAATTATTTAAATATAATGTTCGCCGTTTATTTAGAAGCGGTTTAATGAGATCTATTACAAATTTTTCGAAAACGCCAATGTCGTTGGTCTTATTCACTTTTCCACAATATAGTATTAGGTATATTTATGAGTGGTGTTAGTTTCCGTAATTTATCATCGGCTCGGGCTGTATTATTAGTCTCACCAAAACGAAGTGAACAATAATTCGAACTTATTTCAAGACATATCTGTTAAACCTGTGCTATTATATGGAAGTGAAACACGGACCTTGACGAGCGAATTCAAAAAGGCAGTGGACGTATTTGAACGCAAAGTGCCCCACAGAATATACGGCCTAGTGGAGCAAGGAACAAAGTGGAGACTACGTTAGAATGAAAAGTTGTACTTGTATGAGGTCTTTGACGATCCACTTGTTTCCTCTGGCGTGAAGCTACGTTAATTGTAATGTACAGGCCATGCAAAAAGAATGGAAGAAAACTAGCTTCCCAAAATAACATTGACGGGTAGAGCACAAGGTAGACGTCTGGTGGGAAGAACGAGTACTCCATGGGAAGACACAATAAAAGCTGACAGTATATCCTTGTTGGGAATAAACAACTGGCTGACAATGTTGCAGAACCACGATGATTGGAGGAAGCTTTTCCTAGAGACGAAGGCCCGGCTTGGGCTGTCACACTATAGTTGATGATTTCAAGACACATGCTGAGAAAAATTTGTTTTATAGGGAGGCTTATTTTTGGTACTGATCCAAGCCCATCCAAAAAAAATAACTGATAAATATTTGAGTAACATCGGCATTACCATATATCCATGCACGACTTTTTGATTGCGTCGTTTCTTGCTTTACGTTTGCAGCATATTTGTTTGTTTCAGTTACAATTCAATCCATACATGTGTAATAAAACCACAAGGAGTTTTGTCATTGTATTCAAAAATAGAATCCTTAACTCCAGAATTTGTTTCAAGGAAACTAAAATCCTGAAATGGTCATATTCCATTATTTTTGTCACTCATTGCTAGTTTCTTCATAAGTGACTCTCTAATCATTTTATATCATTTGCTGAATAACTTCCCATACCCTTTCCATTGAATATTGGACAAGAAAATCAGGCAAATTTAAAGCATTGATGGGAACTGGTGTAGTTTCAGCATTTGATTGCGATATACTGGGCCCAGGAACACTCTAGGAATTTTTCTTTTCCGTACTCTACAAAAATAAAAAAATCCCCGTTGGCAGCACCAGCCGGAAAGGTAAATTTCCCGTATGTAGCGTAAGGTTTCGAAAAAGAATTTGGCTTGCCTACTACTGGACTTCTTGCTGCAATTTTTGTAGCACTACATGGGTATTTATTAACAGAAAGGATCTGCTTCCGTTCGTATTTGGAGACCTTTCATAGAGGCGCAAATATTTTACTAATTAAATTGAGTTGCACACGTGTGGATCACATATTGAAAATCGGCGGGTAATAAATTGTTATAAAGATATATACTCGTTTCGCCCTTCTCACATTTGCTGTTTATACATTTCACAGTGGTTACCACACAAAGGTGATGATTTTTTGGCTTAAATAGCTCAAATAGTTAATTTCATAAGATTTCCATAAAAGTTTAATCAGCACTTGCATTGCCATTAATATATACATTTTCGATTCTTTTCTGAACCGTCATTTTGAATTTTTATTGAAAACGGCTGCTAAAAATATTAAGCTGTAAGTTTTTGAATTATTTATTTGCCATCGGATTTGCATAATAAAATTAAATGAACTTCCCTTAATAACTTATAATTTCAAGTTTTATCGGAATCAGTTGAGAAACTTGGCTGCTAGAGGGCTACAGAAATAAAAAAATGTTTATGTCACCCTCCTTGTATGGGGAGACCCCCTTAAACACTTTAAAATATTTTCTTACACTGCAAATTTCAAGAGGCACCACTTTTGACCTACGTAGGAAATTTCCTCATTCTAGCTTATGTGGTTTGCGAGAAAACTTGTGACGCACGAACAAACGGACGCAGGGACAGACAGACAAGTCGCGATTTTATAATTTTTTAAGGGTATTGTTAAAAATATTTTACAATATTTTGAAAAATATTCAGATTTATAAATACGTTCAAGATAAGTCGTTTAAAACGTTTCCATGAAAAAAATTCATTATTTCAGTTGCTACTCAAATAGCGAATTGCGCTTGCCTCCTGACCGCCTGGGGGCCAACATTTTGAATGCATGCATTTGATTTTGGACTAATTAAAATCTTTGTGGGCTAGGACCTCATCAATCAATGTGCCAAATCTCGTTCAAATCGGAGTTTCACTCTAGACAGGGCAAAATAATTTCATTTTTACTTAAAATGGCAGCTAAAAATAGTAGGTTTTAAATTGTCGAACATAGTACAGAGATTCATAATCTCAAGTTTCATCAAAATCCGCTGGAAAATGTGACCGCTACAGCGCCACAAAAACCTGAAAAAACGCATATTTAAATCGCCGCCATTTTGTAATTTGCACATGCATGGTCACCAAAATATCAAAGACTTTAGATCTAAGTAATGCCTATCTCGTTATATGTCGAATCAAAATTTCGACTTTTAGAAGCCTTTGAAATTTTGAGTTTCAACTGGCCGCCATTTTGTTTTTTGTGACCTGACCTCCAGTTTTTTCACGTAATTCTTTAGACACTTATAATTTCTATCTAACTGCCGAATTTCATGAAAATCTGTTGAAAGCTTTGACCACTATTACAACAACAAAATTTTGTCACGTTTTTCGACCTTTGAGCGGCCGCCATTTTGTTTCTGCCGTACCGACTTTGGATTTTTTATTGTGAGATTCATCACATATATCAGTGAACCTTTATACCAAATTTTATCCAAATCGGAGCCATACTTTGGTCAGAACAGAAATCACGATTTTTCGTCTTAAATGGCCGCCATTTTGTTTTTGCCCGGCCGATATAGCTGGTTCACGGATTTAACCGAGATATTAACCCAGTACACCTTTCCTGAAAATTTGATGAAAATCGGAGCAAAATCGCAACCTCTAGCGTGGTCACAAATCTTTCTGGAGAGTTATCCAATAAGAGGTGTTATTTCGAATCGCCCGCTATTTCGGTAGATGTCACTATTGAAGCTGTCGTTTTTTAACATTTGACAAGTAAAAACTACGCCATTAATAAAAAATGGAATGATACACGCTTCAATCATGCACTAAAATCATTAAAATTTACTAAAAAAATGGTGAAAATTTGGCAGAGACGGTTCATAAAACTTGAACATTTTTGAATCGTCATGAAGCACCTTGTCGGACTGCAATACAGAAATTGGTGGAAAAATTCGAGCTGTTGCCTTAAGCTATCGCAAGATGATTAATGATTTTTTATGACTGGAATTGGATGGTATTGATCTGGACAACGTTTACTTTCAACAAGACAGCGCTACGTGCCACACAAGCAACGAAACCATTGATCTTTTACGGGAAAAGCTTCCGCGCCGTGTTATCTCTCGAAGAGGTGATCACAATTGGCCAAGGATATCTTGTGTTTTAACACCCCACGACTTCTTCCTTTGGAACCACGTGAAAGAGATGGTCTACGTCACCAGCCCAACGTCGATTCAAGACCTCAAAGATGGAATGTGTGAGGCTATGGAGGACATAGGGCAGCCACTTTGCGATTTGGTTATGGAAAATTTCATGAAAAGGATATGGGCCTGTAAGCGTGGTCGTGGTAGTAATTTGCCTGATGTTATTTTTCACTATTAACGGCATACCTTCTTCTTTATAATAAAGTATACATTCGATCCTTTTTATTTAAAAATGGCATTTTTCTTTTAATATCAAAATAACACCTTTTATTGGAAAACATTGTATAATTTCATCTTTAAATTTATTTTCTAAAATATCATCATTGCCTTTGCCTAAAATCTCATTTTTATCAGTTTTTCCTTTATCAATTTTATCTTTTTCAACCAATTATATCTTTTTCAACCAATCATATTAATTTCATTTTTTCTATATAAAACCAAGAAATTTTTGCGACGCTATTTTAAGTAAAAGATTGGTCTCTTCTAATGTTTGCAAAAATTGACATTTGGCTCCAGGCACTCAGAGATAAGTTTGTATGGCGGCTATCAACGTGTTAAAATTTACCACGGTATTCTTCCATCCAATCTTCGGGAAAGGTTTTATATACATTCCACTTCAAAACCTTGTTTGCTTGACGTATTTATTATGCCCTTTACTCGAGCCGATATTTTTTTATTCATTTTAAGTACGCATATCATGTTCCTACAATGAAATTCATCCGGATCCCCAGCTATATCCCTTAACTGCTTTCAAAAGTACATTACATAACATTCTTCTAAGCTCCTAATACTTTGTTAGTCTTTTATATTCTTGTTTTTTTTTAAGGGGTTTTGTAAATTAATTTTACAAAACGCTACTAAAATCGCGTCCTGTCTGTCCATCAGTCTGTCCGTCCGTCTGTTTGTCCACCCGTGGGTCACAGCAGTTTTTCTCGGAAACTACTTAAGCTAGAAACATCAAATTTTGTGTACAGGTGTAAAGTGGTGCTCTCTTCAAAGTTCAACTACAAAAAATTGTATAAGGTATTTAAGGGGGTCTCCCCATATAGGGGAGCGACCCCAAAAAAAAATTCATTAAAGGTAGCCGATATGGATATCAAATGAAAGGTCTTGATAAAACAGGTCTTAGTTGGTCAAAGTTTGCTTCGAGGGGCGCACTGGGAGAGGAAGTACACGAAAAGTTTGTGTCACCCCCCTCGCGTTTGGACACCTGTGATCCGAAAAATGTGAAAAAAATTAAGAGTGGAGGTGTTTATAAGTACAATAACAACAAATACCTTAGAAGTCAAAATTTGCTCAATTTTGTTAATAATAGTATGATATTCGAATTTCACATTTTCCCTAATAAAATTGTGTATGTACCCTTAAACTTAATATTTACGTAGTCCTACAAAACATCCTTAAACTGTGTAAGTTTGATGAAAATCGAATGATATACACGGAAGTTATAGCCATTTGAAATTTCTCCAATTTCAACAACAATAACACATGATTTTGGTATTTTACGGACATTCCATCGAATCAGTCACTGCAGTTTTGATTTAAACTTCTTGAAATTTTCAAATAAGGGCAACAACATTAATATTTTTAGGAGTTCATGATTTGAGTGATGTTTGTTAGTTGGCAACAAAATGGCGCCCGTTGTGAATTTTTTTTTTCTTTCGTGCACATCTTTTTGACATGTTTCTTGATTTTATTGGTTGCTGGTGACTGCATTTCTGAGAAGTTGAGTACAAAACCCTTCTGATACGAGCGTAGTTCTGTTTACCCAACTTGTTTTTCTCTTCAAGTAGCTTAGTTTATTTTTGTTGCATTTATTATATCTCACATTACCTATTTCGTTATTGAATGGATTAGGATCTGTAAAATAGTGTAAAAATTAATATTGTAAATAAATATGTTTGGAGATTTGCCAGAGATTCAAAAATACTATGTGGGGAGTTACACGAGATAAACATTTAGTGCAATACTTCGCATGAAGCTAAATCACCTGCCCAAGTAGCGATTGGGGCTCGATACGGATAAAAATTGCAGTATGAACTTCTTTAAGATTTATATAAAGCCTCTAATCAGAAGATTTGGTATTACCGAAAGAGTTTCTGTTATAAATGCTCCCTCCTAAAAAACCTTAATACGCTTAAATCCAGCGGTTTTATGGAGAGCTTAGATTAGGCTTGCATAAGTTTCGGAAATACTTCTTATAAAAACTGCTAGCAGTTGTGGCTTTCATAACGTTTCGAACAACAATGTTATGGAACTAGATATTCAAGCTTTGCATAAGGGCCTCCTTAAAGTCATAGTGGAAGCTTTATAGAAACTGTATTTTAAAACTTCGATTTAGCTTGCAATCATTTATTTACGGAGCCTTAACAAAGGCTCTTGCCGACCCAAACTTATATAACTTTCATAATCGAAGCTTGTTTATATTTTATGTGACGTGCATAATTGAAAGTGAGGAAATGTTTCCGTCATGGAAAAAAAACGAAAAGATCGGGGAATTTTCACCGAATTATTGTGAAGGAGCAACAAAAATTTTTAACTAGATCTCTTGAGTTAGATATGGTATCCAGGAGGGATTCGAGAGAAGTCTGCAGTCAACTATTGGCATCTACATCAAAAATTCCCGTAACAGCTGGTGAAAATCAGAATTGTAGTACTTCATCTCGTGATCTGGGTACGTATGATCGAAGTGATTCATTTAAGGTATTAACGTTTGTATATTATTATGTAGATATTGAAAAAAACAACCAGCATAATCGTAAAAGATGCAAAGAACAGCGGAGGTACATCATTGTGTGTCTACGGGTCGAGCGAAAAGACGAGGAAGACTTTGAAAAAAACGTTAACCTTCGTTCGAGCTTAAGAGATTGGGCAATGGAATACAATATAAACCATTCAGCGTTGAAAGGGGTAATGGATATAATCAACGTCCGTTTGAAAAACGATAGAAATGTTCTGCCGCAAGATCCACGAACACTGTTGAGAACACCCCAATCACTCAATATTTTGGTACTTGGCGATGGAGAGTACTGGCATCATGGGTTAGTAAATTGCCTGAATAAAATATTTTACAATATCGCTGAGCCTACAGCGATATCATTGAATATAAATATTGATGGTTTACCATTATTTAAAAATTCAAAGATAGAATTTTGGCCAATTTTATTCAACATCGCAGAAATGCCACAAGTACCAGCAATAGTTATTAGAATATTTTGCGGGAAGACTAAACCGAATAGTTTGGAATTATTTCTTAACCCATTTGTCGAGGAAATGAATAGCATTATGGCCAATGGTGGAGTATACATAAACTTTAAAAAAGTAGAAGTACATATTAGATGTGTGATATGTGATTCGCCAGCACGAGCTTTCATCAAAGACAAATATAACATTGAAACCGATGCCGGTTTCAATAAAAATCTTTTCATATTTTCAGGAGTCACTAATTTTAATTCTCAGCCTGGCTGCTTGAAATGTACCACCATTGGTGAATATAGTTATGAGAGCCATACAAATATATTTCCACGAACGGAGTGTGAGAAACGCACGAACCAAAAGTTCGGGAGAAATTATATGGATCACATCATAGAGCCGATTCTCCATTTTTGAAACTAAACATAGACATGATCGAACAATTTCCAGTCGGAGACGAGTTGCATTTACTTCACCTAGGTGTTATGAAACGCCTTTTGCTTGGTTGGCGCGACGGAACATTCCGTAATTCCGACACAAAGTGGAGAGCTAAAACGATAAATGAGGTTTCCGAATATCTATATAAATGTACGATGCCTAGAGAATTTCACCGAGCAGTGAGAGGGCTAGACTGTTTGCCGCATTGGAAGGGAACCGAATATCGTACCTTCTTACACTATATAGGATTTGTTGCACTAAAAGATCATTTGACACCGGAAGAGTACGAACATTTTATGCTTCTCTTCTGTGCGGTGAAAATTTGTTCTTCTGCACAGTACTTTCATATGCTTCCATTGGCTCACACGATGCTTCTTCAATACATTGAAATATTTGCAGAAATTTATGGTGAGCAGTATGTTACCAGCAACATTCACAATTTATCACATTAAGTGGATGAGGTAGAAAGGTTTGGTGGGCTTGCTTCCTTTAGCACGTATCCATTTGAAAATATGCTTAGTAGAACTAAACGCCTACTGCGACACGGAAATCGTCCTCTGTCTCAAATTGCTAGACGAATCATGGAAGATATGATTAGTATGGAGCCATGTAATCATATTGACACTGAAAAGCTTAATCCATCCCATCTAAACTGCATATTGACCAAACGAAATAATGGAGAAAACATCCCGGAATCGTTAAAATCGTCAGATAATGTTGAACTATCGTTTTATTCAAAAATCCAGCTGAAAAATTTTTGCCTTGGTACAGATCCATCAAATTGTTGGTTTCTTTCTAAAGAGAATAAAATAGCTTATGTCACTAATATAATATTTTGGAGCAGAAAATATATACAATTATATTGCATCGAATTGAGTCGAGACACTTTAATATTTTTTGTATCCATCGCGATGCTTACGTGAAACAAAACGTACCAAGACTATTTAATATAAATAACGTAAAATGCAAGCTGGTACGCCTTTTTTATCATGATCTATTTGTATACATGCCTCTTTTGAACACCAACAACTAACTAAATATTAAAAAATATGTTATGAATAGTTTTCTAGACATTTATTTTTGGTTGACTCAAAAAATTCATTAAAAACAAGTAACAAAATTAAAAAATATTCATTATAAGTAACAAAATAAACGTTGGTTTCTTTAATAAAAAAATGTTGTATTCAATCTAAATGAGATTGGTTATCCTCGCTGGAGCTGTCATGATTATGTTGATCAATATTTGTTACGTTCGACGTCTTTGATTCATGATGTTTCAATGATGATCTGTTTCGACATTTCACCAGAGAAGCCCGCATAGCCGGTTGGGCGAAGCGCCTTGCAGAATTCAATATGATTTTTTGAAAAAAAATTTTCAAGGATTTCTTTGTATATTTCGTATCAACCGACTGAACTACATCAAGGAACAGCTGGAAAGTTCGCGAGAACTTTTGGAAGCATTCCTTTTTCGATTTTCTACAGAGACCGGTCCACGTTGTGAGTGTGAACAGTCGCCGGGTAATGGTCCACGAGCGCGTAGGCCACATCGTCCCCATACATGCCACTATTTTGGCCGCAAACAAACTGAAGTTTTCTGATCTAAAGTGAAAGCAAAATAGAGATATTAAAAGTAGCATATTTATTTAAAACTTTACCACTTCTTGCGCATATTCGCTATCTTTTAAGTTTTCCTCAAAACCAGCTAGCTCTTTGATAGTATCCATTCGGTTGAATGCAGAATTAATCAACACGGGCTGGGATGATGACAATGGGGACTTTAAAGACTCCAGCGATGCCAAAATTTTAGTCTGCCCCTTTGCCGGGTAATCCAATGTTGCAGCGTGCTTGGCTTGCCTTTCAATTATGGCAAGAAGTGTGCTCATAATTGAGGGTTCAGACAAAGTAGTACCTTCACTAATTTCTACGTCATCAAAAACTAGTTCTTGCGCGGATGGTTGAAAATCACTTTCATTTTGAAAAATGTACGTTATTTAGCCAGAATTCGTTGGCATATTGTTTATTGTGTTGCTTACGAGTCGAAGTGGTTTTGTAGGGCCGCTAGTAGAAACCGGCTTTGAATTTTCCGTAATTGAACTATACGCAGTTGACTTTTCTGATAAAATGAACTGGATGAAAAGAAAATGCTCAAATTATTATTACTTACAATGTGTTATTCATTTATTACCTCGTTGTAGTTTGTTCGGTTGGCGTCCCCGTTTTCCACAAAAACTTTTCTGGAAGCGGCAGAACGCCTAGGAAACATTTTTTTTCTTACTGGCTCCTCCATTTCACTAGTGTCGCTGTGATTGGACATGTGTTTCACTTCCTGAATAGCCTCCGCATAAGAACTAATATTGCGGCGCTTCACAATGCACGGATATTCAACCCATCCGTCAGTTACAGCACCGGGCGGCTGTAATGGGGTTTTAATTGCTTAGCCATGCAATTTATCCGGTGGGCACATAAGTTTTCCCGATATCTCCCACGCTGATAGCACTGCAGCTATCTTTTTGATTCCACCTTCAAACGTTTCGATAACTTTGAACTCCATGTTTCACAATGTACCTCAACTTACTATGCACAAATTTGCACTGCTGTGTGGTTCGAAGTTTTTGGTTGTGTGTCCAATACAAACTGAGAGCTCGGTAAATGCTGTAAGCAAAACCGCTTTCAAAGCTTTACCGAACTTTTCATGCATAGTTGCAGTGTACAGTTTTTAATGTTTTCTGTTCGGTAGCGCGTAAACAACGAACGTTTGCCACTCCACAAGAGAATGTATATAAAAATTTTCGTGCCCTTAAATTTCTGCCAAATACATTTAGAACACGTATTCGTGATATAGTTGTCGCAAACTGCCACCGTTTATATCTTCACAAGCTGAAGACTCTATACGCTTTGCGGGCACTTCTGTAAAGTTTCTAAAATATTATTGTTCGCAGCATCTATCGAGGCTTCAGCTCACTTATAATATACAAAGACCTTTTATTTCAGTACAAGATGTTTAACTCAGCCAGGAAAATGGACTTGCGAATACATTATCTTGAACAGCTTTGCTTTGAGGAAATATCGCGAAGGATACTTAAATATCGTTACATAATCGGAAATGAAGAAAAATATATTTTGTTTTCATTTCGATAAGATATAGTTACATGTATTTACATGTTTTCTCCCCAAAGCACGACATTGACTGCAAGCTATTTTTCGAAAAGTCTGCAGCAAGGTGGAAATAGTTTAGCTTGATTTGAGAACTAAGAACAATCACTCTTCGCATACGCTAAAATTGTTTTCTTCTGCTGGATCAAAATGGATTTTGCATGTTTTGCTATGATATTGCAATGAAACACCACTTCTCATAAGCATATTTTGCTTTTAGTGTTTTTAGAGAAGCATAATAGAGATCATAATATATATAGAAGTGGACGAATTTAAAACCTGTATCAGCATATTACATGTTTGGTTCAGAGGTAAAACGTCGGACAAAGGAACGCAGGAGCCCAGGTTCAAATCCCCACGCAAGAGTATTTCATCATTCCATTCTTGAATACAATTTAAATATGTATAACAAATTAACAAACAGATAATACGCCAGAAATACTATGCTAACTGAATGCGGTATCTAAATGGAAGGAGCATTCTTATATTTTAAAAGTTTACTTGCTTGTGTAAAACTCTCATAAATTGCTTGTAAAAGACCTTTTCGAGCCTCACTAAAGAAGCGATCAGCTCTTGATATTAGTCTCCTTAAAAGAAGTATCCCTTTCTTAGCAAAGTACTATGGAAGCAGAAAAAATTATAAGCCTCCTTTAGGCTTCTTTTAAGTCTTTTGGAGAATTCAATGAAACATGCGAAAGATCTAATAAAATACTTTAGAAACATTAACTTCCTCATGTCTTTCTTTAGGTATTTCCTTTAGTCTTTAAGAGGAGCCAATGAGACTTGCGAGAGATGTTATGAAAGCTTTTACGGAGCTGCTATAGATGTAAACAAGCTTCAGTAAACTAAAAAAATGTTCTCCTTTTTAGCCTAACCAAACCTTTTCAGAAGCTGTAAAGAAGCAAAATAGGCAGCTCTATAAGACTTATTAGATGTGAAATTGCTACTTGGGCTATTTTAGTCCTTTAATAGTTATGAATGATATTCCATCGGTTTAAAAAAATTCCTCAAGTGCGCAAAGTAGGCCTCCGTGGCAGCGATGACCTCCTCTTTTGACTCAAATATCTGCCCAGTGAGTGACTTTTTCAAGCTCTGCAGAATACGTTGGATCGGGTAGCAGTTTGTAGCTTAATTTGGCCGTGGTGATGCCAGATTTTTTAACCGGGGCACTGTCATGGTGGGAGGGCACTTTTTCTTCAGTAGATGGGGCCTTTTTTCTGCAACTCGTCATGAAATCAGCCCAATAATTCGGTATAATAGAGTCTTGTGACCATTTCACCCTTCTTCAGGTAATCGATGGAGATCATACCTTGTGAATCCCAGAAAACGGTGACCATTACCTTCCCGCCCGATAGGATACCCTTCAAAATACATTTGCCGGGTAAATTTCTCTGTTTCTACTGCTCTTTGTTCTTTAGTGTATGCCAGTGGAGCCATATTTTGTTAGCGGTCACAAAATTCCTTCGGGATGCACCTTAACTGGGTTAAACACTGCTCTGAAGTGTTCTGGTGGATGCGTTTGTTGTCTCGAGTGAGCAAACGCGGGAGCCATCTCGCTATGCAGAATAAAGCCCACGCAATCTTTTGCGATAGCTTCTGTCTGAGCTATCTTGTGCGCCTTCAATCAGTGGGGTCCTATTACGAGCTCGAGGATTTTGTCACGTTATCCTGCGTGGTAGCTGTTTTTAGGGCACCTGGGCGAGGCTCATCAAAAATTGACCTGCGGCCACGTTGAAGCTCGTTAAACAAATTTTTTAACGATCGCCATCGCAGAAGCAGAGTCACTGTACACAGTACCCAAGTGCTCTTAGATTTCGCTGCACAATTTCCCTCTCAAAAACAAGAATCGTATCATCAATCAATATTGCTCTTTCTGCATTTTTCTAAAATCCGCGGACACGCCCGCTTCCACACGCCGGCAAAACAAAACTACTAGTCTGAATCTACTGAAATTTTGACAATAGCCGTCTACAAGAATGTACTACCCAATAATGAATGTTTGTTCCAGTAGGGGCGCCATCGAGCGGTGATGCTAAGTACTCATTGAACTGCCCTCGTATATTTGATGGCGCCCTTATCATCTATAATTTAGAATACATGATCTGATTTTTACTCAGACTTTTGACAATATACAATATTCGAGTATAATCAAGAAGTTGTCTGCTGCTGCCCTATTGAAAAAAACCTACTTACTCGTATTTAAACGGTTTCAACTCAAGACAAATGAATTATTTGCATAAATATTTTAGAATGTTATTCATGTAATTAATACGTTGTCATGGTAGCAATAATGTACGATGTATGTACAAATAACGTTGTTTTTATCATAATTTTGGTTATCCATGTCTTTGTTATTGGTCATTAGCCCGGATAATTGAAATTTGACTGTATTTGTAAAATACAGGGTTATCCATTTCGTGGTTGGGAAAGTATAACCCTGCCATTTGACATCTGTAAGAATTAAATGTCGTTAAAAGCGTGTTTTTTCTTTAGTTGAAGGTTTGCCATTTAGAAATATGGATAGTTTAACAGTCGAAGAACGCGTTAAAATTACTAAATTTTATTACAAAAGTGGTGATTCTGCTGTATCAACATTTAGGGCTTTGCGAGCCGATTACGGTACACATAATCGACCTACAAAGCAAACAATTTCGAACACAGTGTGAAAATTTGAAGAGACTGGATTAGTCGTTGATATTGCGAGGCCTGTGCATCATCGCAACATTTGTTCTGCTGAAAATATCGCGGTCGTTGCTCAAAGTGTGAAGGAAGACCCAAATTTGTCGATTCCTCGACGTGCTCAATATTTGGGCTTGTCTTACGGCTCATTGTGGCGGATTTTGGATTTGGATTTGCATCTCCATGCGTACAAAATCCAACTCTCTCAATCCAAGAACTTAAGCCTCAAGACCATACACAACGCAGAATGTATGCGAATTGGGTGATTGAACAACAAGTAATTGATAACGATTTTTCGAACAAAATGTTCTTTAGTGATGAGGCTCTTTTTTCGCTCAGTGGTTACGTAAATAAACAGAATTGCCGCATCTGGGGCTCTCAAAATCCTCAGGTGATCGCAGAAAAGCTTTTGCATCCGGAAAAAGTGGCCGTTTGGTGCGCATTATGGTCTGGTGGTGTTAAGGGCCCGTATTTTTTTGAAAACGATCAAGGAAGAGCCATTGCAGTTAATTCTGACCGCTATGGACGGATGTTAACCGATTATTTTTGGAGAGAAATTGAAGATTATGATCTGGAAAACATGTGGTTCTAACAGGACGGAGCCACAAGCCACACAACACAGGCTAATCGAGCACTTTTGCAAGAGAAATTTCCAGGACGCGTAATTTCGAGATTGAGTGATGTCGATTAGCCCAGAAGATCCTGCGACCTAACACCTTTGGATTTCTTTTTATGGGACTATGCAAAAGATCGTGTTTACTCGAACAATTTTCAAAATCTTGAGCAATTAAAAACCAAAATTCGTGAAGTTATGGCCGAGATATTGCCGGAAATGTGCCGAAAAGTCATTGAAAATTACCTCAAAAAGATTGAGGCCTGTGAGAGGTCCCGTAGAAGACATATGATTGATGTTGTATTTCACGTATAATAGCAAGATTCAATCTTAATATTGAATAAAAAATTTTGTTTCCATCTGAATATTTTATGAGATTTCTTTAGCTTTACTTTCCCAAGCGTGAAATGGATAACCTTATATCTTTTATTTACGACAGACACACCACTCAATTCATCGATTTATGTTATCAGGAAAACTTTTTGAATGAATGACACAAAAAACATGGCCAAGTGGTCTTCCAACTACGCCTGTTTTGTTGCAGGCTGCTGCTAGTGACTTCCATGCCTACACTCTCATACTCGTTGCAGAAATTTAGAAATTGAAGCTGTTAAAATTTGTTAGTTCTCGGTGCTTTTAATGAACTGAACAATTGGCTACTTGGTTTTAACAAATATATGTTATGTAGGTGCTTGTATTATATATGCAAGATGGTACTCACAAGATACTTACTGATTTTTTTATGAAAGAAACAAATCCATATCCTTTTGATTTTAATGTCTGTGGATCTCGTACTACTCGGCAGTCACTGAAAAGGCAAAAATTGAAAATAATTATCAATATTATGAAAATCATCAAAATATTATAGATTTTAAGAAAGACATTTCCTCCTTTAAAGAATATGTTGTTCAAAAAAAATTGATAATACGTACGAGATTCTGTATGAAAATACTCAAAAATACTACAGTTTGCAGCAATATTTTACAATGATCATTATTATAATTTAGAAAAGTAAAGTTCACAAAATTTACGAACATATAAATTTTAAGATATAATGTGAAGTGAATTTTAAGATATAATGTGAAGTGAATTTGGCATATAGAGCGTGTTCGATGATTTGTTAATTGTTGTAACAGATGCTTCGGGTATTTTAAATAATCTCTTAGAAAAAATTAAGGAGGTGAATTTTCTTATGTTTTGTAGAAAAAGAGTTAACAATCCAATACTTGTTGTCTTTCTTTTCTTACAAAAAATAAGAAAGTCCGGTAACTCAAAGTATCTTACAGTATATTCGACCGATGCTTGTTTTCACTTAAGGGTTTTTTCAACACTTTGTACTAAACGATTTGTTAATGGTTTTGTACTAACTTACAAGACTCTATTGAAATCATGACCTATCTGTCCATCGAATTTCACATCTGCGTATCACAGTTGTTTTACTACAAAACTATAGCAGCTAAAAATGTCAAACTTTGTAGATGAATCAAAAGCGGTGATTGCTTTTTCCATGTTTCATATAGAAAATTCACATATTTTAGGGATTATACGACTCTATGACTCTATATGTTTTAAAATAAAACATTTTTATGAGAAAATAGCAAAGCTAGAACTTAAAAAAAAATCGCGGTTTACGTGGCGGTTCGATAAGTTCATAGCCTACAAAGGAAAAACGATAATTTTGGAAACGCGGCGATTCATTTTTCAACATAATCTTCTCTTAGCTCTATACACTTGACCCAGCGATGCTCCAACTTCTTTAGCCCGGCTGAAAAATAAGTTTTCTGAAGATTTTTAACCCTTAGTTAACCACCCTGAGTCTACGGGACTCACCTCTTCTTTCAGCATCGAAAATTAAGTTAATTTTGTAGTGTATGGAATTGTGCACTCCAGTACCCTTCTGCAGTAAAGTGCTTAACGTGTGGGTGAGTGGTCGTGTGTGGTCTTGTTTCGTGGAGGTAAGTTCTGATCGAATGTGAGTCCCCGGGACTCATGATGTTGTTTTCCGTTACAAAAATGGTTTTGGTAACTTATTTTTATTTGTTTTTGTTATGTTTTAGGCTTCAAACATGGCATATAAGCGTCAAAGGATAGATTCTGTAAAGCCAGCACAGCATTCCTTCTCAGACGTCATAAATAATTGGCTTCAAGAAGATGATGAACGGGGCGAAGATGAAGGCACTGGCAGCTGTCGTGCAATAGAAGTTTTTGGGGAGCCACTTTTTGACGATGACGACGCTGATTTTGCTATAAGTGAGCACGACACCGAATACGATTGTTCCGAGAGTGAAGAAGAGAAAAGGGAAATGGAAAATTTACCATCAACATCAGGTAAATATTTATATGGTAAAAATAAGTTCAACTGGCCAGCGACTCCTCCGTCGCGTAATGTACGAACGGCTTCTCATAATATTTTACAACTGCCATCTCGACCACCACTTGAAAACCTAAGTCCTGTAGATGCTTTTGAACTCATTTTTGATTTTGCCATGTTGGATACTATTATTTTATGGACAAATAAAAAATTGGAACAGCTACGTGAAGAGCATCCATTATCTAGGAAACATTTTATAGAAACAGACCAAATCGAAACGAAAGGTTTTATTGCTATTTTGCTTTACACATCGGTTTTCAAGTCCAGCCATGAAAGTGTCTTATCACTTTTCGATACTGATGGCACGGGGAGGGAAATTATTAGGGCTACAATGTCTAAGAACAGGTTCATAGCTTTACTTCTAGCTTTACGTTTTGATAATTTTGAAGATCGTGCACAACGTATATTAGAAAATCCTGGATGCGCAATTACTGATCTTCTATCAATGTTTGTATGCAATGCTCAAACTAATTATACACTCGGTGTCAATGTGACTATTGACGAGATCTTGACAAAATTTCGCGGCCTAAATCCAAAATTTATATGCCAAGTAAGCCAGGAAAGTATGGCCTGAAAATGAAGTTGCTGGTAGACTCCGAGACTTTCTTCACTTAAAACTTGTATCTCTATACTGGCAAAGCATCCGGTGGCTTCTCTTTGTCGGCGAAAGATCGGAGCCGACCTATACCAACACTAGCAGTACTGCGATTATGAGAACCAATTTTCGCATCCAGCCGGAACATCACTACAGATAATTGGTACTCTTCCATAGAAGTAGCAACTTTTTTGCGAACTAAAGGTCTTACAACTGTTGGAACATTACGAAAAAATAAGTTTGAAATATCAAAAGAATTCTTACCAAACAAAAATAGAGCTGCGGCTTCCTCTATTTTTGCATTCACGAAATATATTACTCTAGTTAGCTACGTTCCTAAAAAAATCGAGCTGTGATTTTATACTCAACTATGCATCACGATGATACAGTAAATGAAACTTCGAAAAAACCTGAAATAATCGAGTTCTATAATAGTACTAAAGGAGGCGTTGACTCGGTTGATCAGAAATGCTCCGTGTATACATGCAGTCGACGAACATCTCGATGGCCTATGGCTGTATTTTATCGTATTGTCGATATGTCAGGAGTTAATGCGCATGTCATTTAAAATCAGCAGTCGAATGTAAAAAAGCTTACAAGACTACAATTTCTGAAAGCGGTTGCCGAAAGTATCAATGCAATACATTTGAAAAGTCGTCTGTACAATACATTCATTCCTCGAGAAATTCGTACATGTATATCCCGTATTACTAAAAAAGACTTGCCTAATGATCCAAGTTCATCGCAAACAAATGACACTTTACCAAGGGATCAACGTAAATATTGCTTTACTTGTAATTATAAGAATCGAACAAAAACTTCTTACCTTTGTATTACCTGTAAGAAACCAATTCGCCTTACTTGTGCAAAAAAGATATGCCAAATATGTGTAGCGCATTAGTATATTTACCCGCTGCACGTTTTAAAATTTTACACTAAGCCATTGTTACTTTATTGAATTTCTATTTACCTTATAATGTTATTTTGGAGAAAAACTTTGTTTTCTATTAAATAATTGCAAATTTTTATGTTTTTTTTTAATTAAGCCTGAAACATTACTTTTGAAAATTGTTAATTGGAAGATATAAGTGAATTTAAAAAAAAGTGCATTGAACGTTGAATTTATTTTGTAATGTCGATTATCATATAAGAAATATACTACAGGTTGGGCCATATCAGTGTTGGTTAACAGACTTTTTGGTGCCAGCTTTGCAAGAGCTTCAAGGCAATACCTCGAGGATGTAGTTTCAACAGGATGGGGCCACATGTCATACGGCTAGGGTATCTATAGAGCTGCTGAAAAATGTTTTTCCCGGAAAACTCATCTCGAAAAGGGGGGATATTGAATGGCCCCCACGTAGCCCCAATCTCTCTCCATGCGATTATTTTCTATGGGGCTACCTCAAATCAGTTGTTTACGAGAATAATCCGACCAATTTAGAGCAGCTGAAGAGGAATATTATTCAGGAAAGTAACAAAATACCGAGAACAACTTTTCAACGAGTTTTCCAAAATTTGCGACTTCGGTTCCAAGAGTGCCAAGCAGCCGAGGGAAGCCATTTGGACAACATTATTTTTAAGTCTTAAAAATTCCTATGCTTCTACTTTTTAACAATACAAATATATTTGTGTTATGTTTCGCAGTTTTTTTTAAATCGAATATTTAAACCGCCAACACCCTTATGGCCCACCCTGTATAAGCTTCATGTTGAATGCTTAAAAAAATATGAATAAAATATTTTAGTTATTATTTATTTAAAAATAAAATTCCACTAAGCACACCATGAGTCCTAGGGACTCATACCTAGGACTCATGGTGGTGCTTAGTGGAATTTTAAGGGGGGTTAAAGTAGACCTACGTGGCGAAGATAACCTCCTCATTGGACTTTAATTTTGGCTCGGCGACTAATATCTTCAAGTTTGGAAACAAGAAAAAGTCATACGGGGTCAAGTCCAGAGAAATCGGGGGGTAGGGTGGCAGTTTGTAGCCTAATTCGACCAATTTGGCAGTGGCGATGGCAAAGGTGTAAGCCGGTGCGTTGTCATGTTGGAAGAGCACCTTTTTTCTTCGCAAAATCGGATTTTTTTTCTTCAATTTGGCATTAAAACTTTGTGATCGTTTTGCTCTTCTTTAGGTAGTTGATGCAGATCACACCTATTGAATCCGGGAAAATGGTGGCCATCATCTTTCCGGCCGATAGGACACCCTTCACTTTCTTTGAAGCACTTAAACCGGGTGAAGTCACTGTTTCAACTGTTCCTTGGTCACCATTGTGCGCCAGTGAAGCCAAGTTTTGTCGGCACCCACAAAACGATGCAGTAAATCCTTCGAACGTGCTTAAACAGCATCAAATACTGCTTTGAAGTAGCCTTACGGTCGCGTATGTTGTCTGGAGTGTTTTAGCAGTCTCGCGTACTTTCAAAAGTTGGTCTGCTAGTATGAGCTCGTGAATTTGTGTCACGTTATCCTCTGTTGTAGCTGTTTTCAGAGCACCTGGACGTGGCTTATCAAAAACTGACGAGCGGCCACGTTGAAACTCGGTCAACAAATTTTTTGCGGTCACCATCGCAGGAATAGAGTCCTCGTACACAGCATGCAAGCGCTCTTTGATTCCGCTGCATGATTTTTCTTCCAAAAACAAGAATCAATATAGCATCCTCTATATTTCCGTCACCAGTATTAGAGGATTCAAAGTAGCAATTATCCTTAATATGATAATATTGGTGTCTTCCAATGGATACCGTACATTGAAGTTCAATATTCAACTTCTCATAATAATTAATGTGTACTTCAGGCAAAACATTGCTTGTTTCGCCACTCTGAGCATTTAAGGTTTGCAACGGTTGATTGTGGTGGAATCGATGAGACGTAGAATGAACTAGTTTCATACGAGCGCATTAGCTCACACCCACTTGATACACTTTGCAGACAAGTCATGTGACGAACGCTGCGTTACAGCTAAATTTGATATGCTAGAGCCACCACCTCCAGTCCTATTGTCCTCTTACATGCCCGTAGCTACGTATGGGCATGTACGGGCGATGCCCGTTCAAGCGACTTTTTTGCCCGTACAGGGCCCGTCCATGGACATCATCCAATATAAACTGTTTAGTAATACTTTAAGCATTGAGGTTTCTCAAAATCTTTCGCATAATTTGGTCGGGATTGCTCAGTGTTGGTGATGTTGCTCGCAGCAACCCTCGCAGTAAGTTTATTTAGACCACATAAACCTAAGTTAGATGTGTTTACATTTGTGAAAATTTGCGATATCAAATTTACCAGCAACTCTCGCAGTAAGTTTATTTAGATCATATAATAATTGTACTAGAAAATCACCAATTGATGCAATATAGTTTTAACTATACAGAATATCTTTCCCCATACAAACAAGTTGAGTAAGCAGGAGAGTGCTCCTACCAGAAGGCCCTTGTAAACATCCTAGGGTTAGAAATAAGTTTTCTAATAGCGTGAACCGATAACTTGAACTATTCATCCAATGCATGGATATAAAATTGTTCAAATTTATGCAAAAAATGCAGTTTCTTTCATAAACACAGTGCAGCTGCCATTTCGATCTAGCTTAAATTATTTTTTTGAATGCTCGGCCGATTGAAAATATTCAAGTTAAACACTATTCCCTAAATTTTCATGAAAATTTAAAGAAAACGAAAGTGCCTAGGTCAATTTGAAATATGTATCAACACGTGTTATTATCGTTCTGGTTCCATATAATTGAAATGGCTGTAACTTACTTGATTATAACTCGATCTCAATTATATTTTGTTAAAGCTACCGTTTTGATTTTATGGGTGATAATGTAAAATGTACAAATCATACTATTATTAATAAAGTGGAATGAATTTCGATTTCTGAGGTATTTGTTGCCCTTATACTCATAAAGGCCTACATTCGTGATAATTTTCAGATTTTTCGGCTCAAAGTTGGCTAATCGCGACGGGGGGACAACAATTTTTGGTGCATTTTGCCTTCCCCTGGACCCCCGAATTCACAATATGATTTTTTTTATTTCAGATCCTAAAAGTTCTAATTAAGACCTTTCCTTTGATACCCCACTCGACTACCTTTGATTAAAAAAAAAATTTTAACGGCTAGTTCGTAAATAAATGTTTAAGGGCTAGTTCGTTATTAGGGGGGAACGGGACCCCTCTTAAAAAATTTTTAAATTTTTGGTAAGACCTTAATTTTTGAGGGACCATCACTTCTGACCTTTGCATAAAGTTTGAGCATTGTAGCTTCTATAGTTTCTGAGAAAACTAGCTGTGACGCACGGACAGACGGACAGACATGTCGCGAAACTAGTAGGTCTTTGTAAAAAAAATTTTTATAAAGACCTAAAAAGAGGAAGGTCATAGTTGTAATCGATCTTTGATTCAAGTGTGTGATGTGAAAAAATTCTTTCCAAAGTCAACTAACGTGAATGTGGCTTTTCCTACTAATTGAAACTAAAAAGGTGATTTTGAATTGAATAAAACACTCATATTTTTTAACTTTTATGGACATAAGGAATTATTTCGGACGGAAAGGTCCCCGTCTAGAAGAGATTCCCAACGTGCCTTCGATTTCTTCATCTACGAATACTATAGATGCTTAAGTTAGTTCCCAATCCGAAAGTCAGTGCACGTGTTGTCAAAATCCACATTATCAATTAATGGGCCAAGAAATTTGCCTTAAGAAAAGGAACCTATCAAACAAACAGTTTTGACCCAGTCCCTTTCACGAACATGAGTGATTGATGTCCTCGGTGACAGAAGACGCTGCCTTTTGTGATGCATGTATGCAATCAAAACCATTAGGTTTGAAAGATGTTGTGTAGTAATCGAGCAGTAACTTAAGTAAACTGCTCGAAAACCGACATAACACTGGTCCGAAATTTTAATTGCAGATTTGCAAAAAATTAAGTATTCCAATTTACAGATTTAAATATAAATTTTATATTATCATTTACCTCTCTATATTAAATTTGAATTTTTACTTATAATTATATCCTCTATGATATTTATCGTTTCTTACTATTTGAATTCTGTTACATTATTATCTTCTATTAATTGAAAAATCCAAATCTGCAATTGAAATTTGGACACGACAATCCCCTTACAACAGAACTTATTCGCGAATTGCACTTCCGCAATGCAATCGAGAGTGGATGGAAGGCTCGTCAACTGCCGTTGTAAATAGTCCCGCAAGGTGACAACTGGTAACAGGGGGAATCTGATTTCAATCGCCACTGGGAGCACGTAGGAAAGATCACACGGCTGGATTGTGGAATTCCTGACGGCTTACCTACATGCATACAAAAATTTCCTTACGCGAGGGGAATCCTAGATTTAGCTGATACATGTCACTTGCATCGGCGATGTGCATTGTGGTTTTAATGGAAAGAATAACCAGGAAAAGTTTCTTTGAGTTGAAAGCTAAAACTTTAAATGCATCACCGAATGTTCGGGTTGCTAAAAGAACGCGTCCAAAGTGCAGTGTTTGGAGAATATTGAAAGAATTGTGCATTATGATCGAGTTTTAGATGGAACTTTAGATTGGAGCCAAAACAAAAGGCGTGATTTGGTGTGATGTTGATTGAGATAAGAGGAAAACATGATAAATCTCGGGGTAAACGAGGAAAAAATTTGATTGTTCACATGTGCAAAGTGAAGAACGTTCGGCTGCGTTCCAGATTAAATGAATTAAAAATTGCGGCCCTTGAGTTATTCGTACTCGTTGTGTATAATTGCAGCTGCTCTTTGCTCCATTGAAACCTAGCCGTTCGCTTAAATATCGGATTTTTTGTCTCAATATCAGATTTGGAATGAGTGATTCTGTTGGATTGTCCACGGCAATTGCACTAGAGTGTTCATTCAACGGGATTTACATTTCATACAAGGCTTCCTAGTGAGCTTAATGGTCATATTGAAAGGCATATCTTCGAATCAGCAATAACGACACTTAGTGATTATTTTACTGAAGCAGAGAAAGGATCTGGCAGCACATACTGCGAAGGACATTTGGCTGGTCTAGCAGCTTATGAAGTGCACATATCGAAATTTATTACAAAGTAATTTAGTGTCGTATTTCAAATAAAAGGAAACCGCCGGTGTAATTTCGCTGTCAAATAAAGATACTGAAGTTACAGGCGTGTTGTATGCATTCCCACAGTGCGATTTTTTGGCAGAGTTGCTAAAGCGGACGTGTCACAGTATAACAGAACAAGGATTGAGGGAAGGTCACTTAGCTATAGTAGTTGAACGTGGAGGAGCTGCATAGGGTGATTCAATAAAGGATTATTAAGGCATTATTTTGACCTCAGATTTGATCGATCATTTGTCGTCTTCAGAACGCAGTGTGAGATAGCATATGATTCGCATACTTGCATTATGCGAGCCTTTAGAAAAGTGAATCTAGATCAAATCAAATGAAAAATCGAGATAAAAATATGTTTGTCTCAATGAACAAAGATTTGTGATGTTTGGCACGCACTTCAATGCATGGGGAGGTTAATAATGAGTAAAAGTGCAGAGTAGGAATGAAGAGGAGAAAGTTATAAAAAAAATCAAGAAAATCATAGTAAAGTAGTGATTGTAGAAACCAAATTTTAACTGTTAAGATTTCGCGTCGCGTTAATTTGTTAAAAAAAAGAAACAGTGTATATTTATCAATTAGTAATTGACGTCTTTAAAAAAATAATTGATTTAGATCAGCATACGAAGTGGTTAGATACTCTGCCAGGAATCATTGCAATACGTAGCAGAAGAGTGCTCCTGCGAGAAGGGTATTGTCAAACAATTTGTAAATCAAACAATATATTCTGCATATCAAAACTTGACTAATATACCGATTCCATAATTGAGTTGAGATTTTAAACTACCCACCATTTTGTTTCAAGTCTTTTGACCCCGTTGCTTGATTTTTCATGATAACACATCAATATTACAAACCATTTCTAAAATTTTTTTCAAAATTCCTAGATATTTGTAGTGTCTAAGTCCGTTGCAAACGTCCACCTCCCTAGTATCACGTGTTAATATTGTCGTAATTGTTAAATATTCAATCGGCAGTAACTTAGCTGGTTGTTGTTCTATTATATATATATTTTCGGAATACATGCAATTATTTTTAAAAAACTTAAATAGTAGATTTTGGGCGATTTAAGGGCCCATCTTGATTTTATACGCAAAAATGTAAAATTTATAAAATGTACTATTATTAACAAAGCTGATCGAATTCCGACTTCTGAGGTATTTATTGCCCTTGTACTCTTAATGTCGTACCTCCGTGATTTTTTCGGGTTTTTCGGATCAAAGGTGTCCAATCGCGAGGGGGGACACACCATTTTCATACATTTCCCCTTCCCTTGCACCTCTCAAAAGCAAAACTTGTTGATTTAAGACCTGTTTTGAAAATTTCTCATTAAGACCTTTCATTTAATATCCATATTGCCTACATAGGATGAAAATTTTTTTTCGGGGGCTACTACCCATTATGGGGAGACCCCCCTTAAAAGACCTTATAAATTTCTTTTCGTGGTAAAACTTTGAAAAGGGCGTCATTTTGCAACTACTTACAAAATCTTATGTTTCTAGCTAATGTAGTTGTGGCACACGGACGGACGGGCAGACGCACGGACGGACGGACGGACAGACAGGATGCGATTTTAGTAGAGTATTGTAAAATGATTTTACAATACCCTAAAAAATGGGAAATACACGTCTCTAGAAATACAAAATGAAATAATACAAATTATGGCGGAATCTGTTCGAGAATCAGTAGTTTCTGATGTGGAAAAGGCTGATGTTCCATGGTTTACGATAATGGAAGCTGAAATTAATACAAAAACAACTGAGAAAATATAGCAACCACTATTAGATACGTGAAGTAAGGAGAAGCTCGAAAATCATCACTGAATATTATAACAACTAAGGAACTGGACGCTAAAATATTTACCAAGAAAACTATTGAAACATTGCGTAAGAATAGTATCAATATATTGCTTCTTCTGAGCCAATTCTATTATGAAGCTAATGTGATGAGTGGTAAAAAAGGAGATGTTTCTGGTCTCCCCGAAGCAACATTTCAATCGCGAAATTCGTTACATATACTGCTTCACACATCGTCTCTATCTTGTCGTTGTAATAGCAGTGTCTGACAATAATTCACTGAGGGCCTTTTTCGCTATGTGTGTGCTGCTATGTAGTAATCGAGCAGTTAAAGGGTTAAAGAAAAACTCAAACATAAAATGTCCCAGATCAATTGAAACGATCGAACCGGTACGATTGCAGATTGAATTGGAACAATTTCCGATTGAACTAGAACAATTTGCGATCGAACTGGTACGATTTGAGATTGATCTGGTACGATGAAATACTTTTGACAGGGCAGTTGTCATTGAGTGAAGAAGGAGACTTGAGAGGTAACCCACGTTTGGGAATTAGTGCTGGTGCTGGTGATAGTTCAGGTAATGATTTCCATAATTTAAATTACACTAACGCTCACATCTACTGCAACACCCAGTACAGGAACATAGTTGCCCATAATCGGAGCAGTTCGGACCCGATAACGCGCTACAGTCATCGCAATGAAGCTGACCCCAACCATCTCCTTCTGAAGACCCATTACAGGAACTGCAATAGCTACTCAAAACATAGCCTGTACGGTACTGGCAGCAAGTCCCAGCATTTGGTGCGAAAATCAAACAATTTTTGTAGAAATATTTCCAAAAGCCCATCGTTCCTGAATGCTAACAAAAGCAAAGAACATTCGCGGAAGTTACGCAATTTCTCTCTCAAGGCACGCAGTAATAGTAGCAGTAGAAGCAAGTACCGTAAAATAACCAACAGTTGTAATATCGGTCTTCTGAACGACTCACTGCAGAGTCAGGCGAATCAATCGCACCACACGAGTGGAAGCGGTCCTTTGAACGGTATTAAAATCAGTTTGACCGACATTCAGCGCCGTAAAACTGAGTTTAATCGCCAATTGAGTGCCCCGATTGGCTCGACTGCGTCTCCGCGGCAAAGCACCAACAGCAATAGTCCCACAAACACACTGCATCACCAAAATTGCTCGTCGTCAAAACAATCCGCCTCGTCGTCGTGTTGCTTCTCATATAATAAAAATAGTTTAAATCGACCGAGTAAGAAACAAAAAGGTCTCTGGCTGAATGAGAAGCGTCAATTGAACGACGTTCCGTCACTCCACCGCCGCTCTTGTGACAAAAAAAAATCGAAAAGAAGTGCTACGGCGTTTGAGTTGTGTAAATTCTTTTTCGGATATTTGTTGGCTGAAAGTTTATTGCTATTATCCTTGTTAATCTCATAACGAAGTGAATATCTATAAGTTGTATTCTTTGCATTCGTTAAATCGGTGCATAGTTTCATTCGTCCCATCTAAACGAAAGGCTCATCTGTCGTGCAAAGCAAAATTGTTATCAGAGAATCCATGCAAACATCCAACAATTATACTACCCGCAGATATAATCTACAGAGATCTAAAGACTATAATTGATTTTGAAATAGATGTTACAGAGTCGGAATTACAGGACCATCTGCATCGTCGTCGAGCGCTCGGAGGACCATGCGGGTGAGTACCCTTTTATTGCCTCATATATACATATATTTTGTTTGCATGTTTTTTTCATTTTAAAATATTGCAAATCGGGTGCGCCAAAATAGAACTTTTCGTTTAAATCCCAAAAATATACAAAAACAAAACATGATAAAATAACAAAAAATTGAAAAGAAATAACATTTTAATTGTTTACTACGTTTTCATTACAATTATTACATACACATTATAGATAACTTATTTAAGGCGATATAAAATGAAAGCAAACAATAAGAAAAATATTCCTTGAGATTTATTTTCGCTGAAAGTAACGTAATTAAGACTTCAACGGATAACTGAAGATAAAAAAATAATAAATATTTAGAACTTTTGATAACAATAGTAGCAAAAGGAGAAAAGTTGATATAAAAACATGCGATCAAGTTGATTCCAGATGAGTTGATAGAAATGAGAGAGTTGTTTTCGATTTGTTAGGTTCGAGTTGCAGGTGCACAATTTTTATCCGATATTTCTTGTTTGAAATAATTTTGAGGATTTCGTGATGCGAAATTCACACTGAACCATGTTAATTAGTTGATATGTCAGATGGGCCTAGCGTAAGTTGCTTTGTGACCGTCAGGTATCGTTGAAATCAGTACAGTTTGTTTGATGAATCGATTTGAGACTGAACAAATCCATGAGGTACAAGAATATGATGTATTGTTGAATAATGACTAATAATGAATGAAAGTATTTTAGATCAAATTTCTATACGTGCTGACGATAATGAAATTAACCTGTAGTTTTAATTTGAACGGTGCTCTTAACGTACTTCTGCTACGCAAGTGTTTGGGTAGAAATTGAACAAATTTAACGTATGAACGAACCATCTAGAATGAATCGAGCATATTTGTAAAGAAGGAAACGTTGGTTGTTTTTTTTCCCATTTTTATTTAATTTATAGGTCTTGTTTATTATATTTTTTTATATATTTTTCTTTATGAATTAAAACAATGAATTAATACGATACCCTTCGGTCTTTCCTTTCTTCTGACTCTAACCGGGTATAGGACCCGGTACGGTGGCAGGCCTCCAGCTCAAAACATGAGCCAGCCGCCGGGTACTTAAACAATACTTCTCGTTTCAGGTGACGTTGCGGGTTGAGTGGCCCAAGCAGAGTGCCTCTTTATGGCATAGAGTTATGCAATCAAATTGTATAATTCTATGGCATAAATTGGTCACCGGGGTACTCCCTTTCTGATGGAAAAGTTCATACAATTCAAGTTGTATGAGTTTTCCACTCAGAAGAGGAATACCTGGCCACTGCAACAAAATATATATGGATTTATACCGGTTGGGTGGGTGCAAAGGGGCTCCACCACCCGATTGCCCATCTTTCATTTGTGGGCCATGAACTTCGTCGGGTAATGACGAGGTTATCCCAAGTCCGCCTTTCTTCTCACGTTCCTCTTGTTTTGGTAACAAGTTATATCTCCCTCGGTGTAGTTATCTACAATTTTTGCGACTTCGGTCGCCTCTTGATCTCCAATCAAATTCGTGAGTGCTAAATTTTTTTGTAGTGGGTCCTCGTGCTGGGGAAATGAACCCGCCCCACGACACTGCAATGCTAGCTTGCCAGCGCGTTCACGCGTCTCCAGATAACGGCATTCTCGGCAGATACCGACACCTTCTTCTGCTGAGGCAGCAGAGCATCGCTGCAGTCCTTTACGGACATTTTTGAACATTCTATTCACTACAGCTACATTAATTTTTTTCACCACCCCAAAATTTCTTCTTTGTATGAAGGATAGACCATTGTATGATTGCTACTGCAACGATGGTTCGGTCATTTTCGAGTGCTGGATCAAGTAGTCACCCAGTGAGAACTGCTCAATCGAGAAGATAGAGCAAAAAGTATCGGAATCAAAACAGTTATAAAGACCGAAGAATTTCAATTTTGTTTGATTTTTGCTAAAAAGTTTTTGGGGCTCTAACATCCAGCGGATGTTGCAATGCAGTCACAAACAGCGTGCTTGTCAATGACCCATGCTTGCATGGCTGATATCGTGTACTTGACTATCGAAAGACATCGCACAAGTGAATTAAATATCGATATGATTCTTCGAAAATTTAATGGGAAAAAAATCGTAAACTGTCGTTTTACTAAGTTTGCTTAACAATATTTTTTGTATTTCTTTCAAATATGAATTCATACGCTTTTCACATATCATTCATTTATCATTTGTTGTTATACCGTTCTTTGTTACTTTGTGCCCGTACACATAAAGGGTGGTCCAATCATAATGCAGGATGTTGATTGTGAGTCACACCCTAACGTCAAGTCTTCCGCCCAACTTAATTTGACATTCTTTCGTTTCAGTGTTTGACAAATCCAACCATGGAGAGGTACACAATTGTGCAGCGCATTAAGGTTGCTGAAGCCTTTTACAAAAATAGGCGTTCAAATCAAAATGCATTTCGTGTACTTTGTGATTTTTTTGGTGAGCATAATGGACCAAATGTGTCCACAATCTGGAGAATTGTGCACAAAGCAAGCCGGATCTGTAGGAAATGTGAAATCACACGTGCATGCTTGCCTAGTTCGTTCTGCGGAAAACATTGCTGTTGTTCGCGATAGTGTGGCAAAAGATCTGTCAACGTCGACTAGTCGTCGTGCTCAACAATTGAACATCTCACGAACATCACTAATGCAAATTTTGAATAAAGATTTGAACATACACGCTTACAAGGTTCAATTGACTCAAGAGCTGAAGCCTCCTGACCATTTCAAGCGTCGGCAATACCCCGAATGGCTGGTTGAATAGACAAAAGGGAATAGTGACTTAACAAAGAAAATCATCTCCAGCGACGAGGCACACTTTCACCTCAGTGGATTCGTTAACAAGCAGAATTGTCGCATTTGGGCAAATGAGAATCCACAAAGGGTGATTGTTTGTTGCGGTTTATGGGGGCTGGAGGCGTCATCGGGGCGTACTTGTTCGAAAATGAGGACGGCCAAGCAGTTACCGTGAATGTTGTTCGCTGTTGCGAGATGATAACGGACTTTTATAGCCAGAAATTGAGGTTTTGGACGTGGACGATATGTGGTTCCAACAGGATAGTTATTCACAATTAACATCGTGCGTTTTGGTTGGACCACCCTTTAGTTAGGTCTGGCTACGGGCCTGTTTTATTGAAGTTTCTTCGAGCAGTTTGCCTATGTAGGCTGCTCGATTACTAAAGTTTTTTAGGTGGTCTATCAGATTAAAGATTTATATTAAAGTCAAATCACTTTTTCTCATTGTTTCATTTTACTCAAACACATGTGTGTGTACCACTCCTGAGTATATGTTCATCCTTCCTGTACAACAGGATTGTTATGAAACAATTCCGATAAAACAACAAATGCTACCAACCAACATCAACAAAAACTGAAATAAATCATTTAGCAGTAGTGAAATGGCTGGCGCTCATCTCTAAACTCTTTCGCCACTATTTTATTTTGAACTACGTTCATTACAATAACCCATAAAATCAACAAATCATTTTAGTGTCCTGTAGACTCACAATTATTGTGTTATGTTACACAACATTCGCTGTATACGTTGAGAGTATGTCTTGTGGCGTACTACACAGCTCGGTCAAAGTGCGGTAACGGTGCCGTTCGTGGACGTTATGTTGCTTCAGCTCTGGTGTTAATAGTTGCTGAGGTTATAAACGATTTACCACGACTTGGCGCAAAATTCTACCACTATTTGCTGCTGCTTCTACTGCCACTCCTGCTGCTTTGCTTGTGCTCTGGTAAAGCCATAAAAGTAACGACCGACAATGACGATGGCAAAGATGGTTGAAAAACATGTAGCCATATATTAACAAAAGCGGCATCGCGCACGTTAGAGCTCCTGAAATGATTTATGAACCTTAATCGCAAACTTTTTTCCACCAAGCATTATCCTTAGATTTGAGGATATGTAGTGAGTTCGCTCGCTTTTTCTCGTTCATTCATTTTTCTTTTGTGTAATCTTATTTGTTGCAACTTGTTTTTAGTACTGTGGTAGCTCAATTATTTAAAAAGGGTGATAATTCACCAACTTTAGGAGATGACAAATTTTATTTATGAGCAATATTGTTGTTATAATTTTTGCTTTATGCTCAGTGATTTAACGAAACTAAAAAAAAGTTTTTGAATTTCATTTAAAAGGGAAGAGCCTAAAGCAATTAAAACACATTTAATTAGAAGTGAGCTTTGCATCTGAAAGTATTTTCAAAGCGTGAGTTTTCTGAAAGCAGCCATTATTTCACCCTTTAGAAAAATTTCCTCTGGAAGGCAACAGTGTGTTGAACATAAAAGATTTTAACAACTATATCCCCAGCATTAAACAAAAACCTCAACTTTTTCACTTTGGTAAGTACCAGCATTTCAAGTTCTTGTCATTAAGGATTTCCCTTAAATCTTCAAAGAAATTTGAGCGTTAAAGCCACGACATTATCCAAAAATTTATTGACCATGTCAAATTCAACAAACATATACTGAAGATTATAATGGCACAGACTCTAGGAAGAAAATCTCGCGGAAGCTTCTAGTCGCTTTAATCCATATTCATTTCCGTTTAAAATAATTAAATACTCATGAACCATATCCTGCATTAAATGGTTCCATACTGGCGGAGCGTTATGCTCGCTGTATAAAATGCAATCACGCATCGTTTCACATTAAATGTGGCTCGCAGGCTTGTTCATCCTTCTCCGTTCCTTCCTTGCAGGGCCTACGTTCAATCACTTTGTTCTCCTCCACCGTCAAACAGAAAACATCATTATCGTCAAGTATGTTAGGTAGGTAATTAATTACGAGTTTCATTTGAAGTACAGCTGTGTCCAATCAATGTTTACTTTATAAACGCTAATGGCAATTGTTTTGAAAAGTGGTAGTGTGGAATAGTTAAATGTATTCATCCCTTGTAGTTGTTGTCTTTGCACTGTTATGCATAATGATAACCTACCGTGAAATTTCTATGTAATTTAACACTTGAATTCACTTCAATTGCTAAGCAATTCAAGTTACAATTTAAATTATTTATGGAATAATGGCGATGTTATCGATTGTGGAGGACTTTGCAGAAATAAATGTAGATGCGATTAATCAACGTTACACGAGCGATCAATGTTTTATATGGAAATTGGTACAAAATTACTGTAGTGGGTAAAGCAAATTATGAAAAATTTAAATACTCCCTCTTAATATGAAGGGTGGAAAGGTAAGTGTTCACTTCAAACTTTTTTGTTTGAATTCACTAATGCTTTGTTTTTAGGGTTTTGTACTAAAATACAAAACCCTGGTTGCAATCACGACCTGTGCCCGTCCGTCCGTCTGTATGTCACAGCACTTTTTCTCCGAAACTATAGAGGCTACAGCAATAAAACTTTGTGGAAAGGTCAAAAGTGGTGACTTCTTAAAATTTCAAGGGTGGAAAAATTTTTCAAAGGGGTTTGAGGGGGGTCTCCCCATATAGGGAGGCGACCCTTCAAAAAAAAAGTTCACCATTGGAAGTCGAATAGGGTGTCATTGGAAAGGTCTCAATGAGATCTTTTCAAAACAAGTCTTAAAATTGCCTTATGAGTACCGAGGGGGGGGCAGGGGAAGGGGAAAGGTACGAACTTTTCGCGGACCCCCCCCCCCCCGCGATTGGACACCTTCCATCCCAAAACCTGAAAAAATCATGAATGTAGGCCCTCATGAGTACAACAACAAAAAATACATGAGAAGTCGAAATTCACTCAACTTTGTTGGTAATAGTATGTGTTGTATTCATAATGAACATATTAATTATTTGAATATCGTTACTTCTAAATTGCTCACTTTTATATTCTATTACAAATTTTTATTACATCTAATAGTTGGCAGTACTTGAAAAGCTTAGCTGTCATTCATGCATATGTGATTCAGTGTACATCCTCTTGTGAACATCCGCGTGTCATAGCTCGCACATAACCATGTGACTTCTAGTTCAATAAATAATAAGTTAATAATTTGAATTTAAATAAAGTGTTTTAGTATTTACGCCCTCACGATATAACATTTGGTGTCAGAAAAAAGTGATTCGAGCACACGTAAATTGAGCCCATAATGAATGTGTTTTCAAAGTGCAAATACTGAAGAAAATAAAACCCTGCAATGAATCATGGTTCTTTCGGAGGAATGGAGAGAGTTAGTCGAAGCTCTTGCCACTGCTTTGAAAAATGCTAATTCTACAGCACTAGCATCTACAGGCGATGCCGGGCAGTCCAAGCCGCCACCATTTTCATTTCAAGAATTCCGTTCAAGTGAAGGTGCCACAGTTACAGGCTACTTTAAACCGTTTCTGTGGGCCTTAAATCTAAGCAAAATCCCGGAAGAAATCCATGCAGATTACGTTCGAGTGCACATGGGCACCGAACTAAATGATGCCTTGAAATTCTTAATAGCACCAAAATCTCCGGAATCTTGTTCATTCAACGAGATAGTACAAGCGCTTACAAAACATTTCGACAGCGAGAAAAATAAATACGCTGAAAGCGTTAAATTCAGACATACCATGCAGAAGAAAGATGAATCGATTGCCAACTTTGCTCTACGGTTGAAGCAAGGAGCAGCGCATTGCGAATACGATTCTTTTCTTGATAGAATGCTCATCGAGCAAATGCTTCATGGTCTTTGTGATCGCTCCATGTGCGATGTGATTATTGCAAAGAAACCAACTACATTTGCAGAAGCTTACGCGGCCGCTCACGCTCTTGAGTCGACGCACAAAACATCGGAGGAGGTTAAGCTACAATCACTGCCATCGGAAACTATACACACACTGCTATCAACAACACAGCAATACAAGCAAAATAAAGGCACTGCAAAAGTTAAACCGAAAACGCGCGGACAGAGAAAAATTCCACCAAATACTGCTAATCATATCTCACACCAAAGTCTTCAACAAAACAACCGAAAACCCCTCTACTGCTACGGATGTGGAGATGCACATTTACGTGCTCAATGTCCATTCTTAAATAGTGAGTGTCGTTTTTGTAAGAAGAAGGGGCATATTGCTAAAGTGTGTAGAGCCAAAATTAAACAACGCAACGTTAACCAAATTCAAGATACTCGTACAGTATCACAACAAATCAACACGACAGTTAGATTAAATGGAATTGATAAAATCGAAGATTTTCATGCTGCAAAATTAGTAGATCGAAAAATGATCAGTGTTAAAACCGATGGAGTGGAGTTCGAAATGGAGCTTGACACGGGAGCACCTTGTGGCATCATTAGCAGTAATTCAGTACGAAAGATAAAGCAGAATTTCCACTTAAAGCCAACAGACAGACAATTTGCAAGTTACACGAATCATCGTCTCAACTGCATTGGACGGCTCCCTGTAAATGTGACGGTAGGGAATCTTACACGCCGACTTAATCTCTATGTAGTCGAAGGGGCTTATGACTCTTTATTCGGTCGAGAGTGGCTCGTAGAATTCATATCCGAACTTAACATGAATGAAATGTTCGCTCCAATAGATGTACATAACCTTACTGTCGCATCTCCGGAACTCACGAAAGAGCAAATCGATCGTTTAGATATGCTGCTAAAAAGGCACGAAGATATTTTCAATCTTTCAGCTGGCAAACTTTCGGGCCCGCCAGTAAAAATGCATTTAAAACCAGGAGCCACACCGGTTTTTGCACGCGCCCGAGATATTCCATACGCTCTTTGAGATGCATATGCAAAAGCAATTGATGCAAAACTCGAAGCTGGTCACTACGTAAGAGTTGATCACTTGGAGTGGGCTTCTACTACGCATGTTGTCACCAAGAAAACTACTGGCAAACTTCGCATTACTGGCAACTACAAACCCACTTTGAATCCGCGAATGATCATCGACGAACATTCAATTCCCAAGCAAGAGCATATATTCAACAAAATGAAAGGAGCGAAAATATTTTGTCATTTGGATATCACAGATGCATACACACATTTGGTTGTCGATGAAGAGTTTAGTAAAGCACTAACACTCAACACTCCTACACATGGTTTAATACGACCAACTCGAGCAGTTTATGGAGCAGCAAACGTACCTGCAATTTGGCAACGCAGAATGGAGTCGATTATAAAAGATATGCCTTCTGTCTTGAATTTTTTTGATGATCTGCTTGTCTTTTCAGATTCATTTGATACTTTACTGATAGGTCTTGACGTTATACTCTCCAAACTCAAGGAAAATGGTATTCACCTAAACCGCTCAAAATGTACTTTCGCTGCTTCCGCAGTCGAGTTTCTTGGTCATAAAATTGATGCACAAGGAGTTCACAAATCTGACGAACACATTAAAGCAGTAAGAGATGCGCCTAAACCAAACACACCAAAAGATTTACAACTGTTCATTGGAAAAGCAACGTACTACAACGCATTCATACCCGACTTGGCTACTAGAGCACGACCGCTACGGGATATGCTTCTAAAGGAAACTTTTCAATGGACGGACGAAGCAGAAAAAGCATATGCTGACTTGAAAAATATTCTAATTTCGCCTCAAGTCCTGATGCCTTATGATCCAGCACTACCAGTGGTCCTCGCTACAGATGCTAGCCAGGTAGGCTTAGGTGCAGTATTATCTCATCGACTTAGTGACGGGACAGAACGTCCAATAGCATACGCTAGCCGAACAATGACCGCAACAGAACAAAAATATCCACAGATCGACAAAGAGGCACTTTCTATAGTCTGGGGTTGTCAGAAGTTCTTTTACTATTTATATGCACGGCATTTTTTTCTTATAACAGACCACAAACCATTAACGCAGATTCTTCATCCAGAGAAATCACTTCCAATTTTATGCATAAGTAGAATGGCCAACTACGCAGATTACTTAGCTAATTTTAACTACTCAGTGGAATTCAAAAATACAAAAGCTAATGCTAACGCAGATTACTGTTCTAGAGCTCTTCATAAGCCACAACTTGTTCGTAAAATCACTTCACAAAGGGAGGAAGAAGTTATGGATCTGGATGGAATGGACATATTCATCTTACGTCAAATCAATCAACTTCCTGTAGGAGCGGAACTTATCGCCAAAGAAACGAAGAAAGACCCACATCTTGGAAAAATAGTACAAATGCTACTAGATGGACAAGACTTGACTCGAAGTGGACTCAAAGCTCCAGAAAGTAATTATTCATTTTCATCCGGATGCCTCCTGTTTGAGCGTCGAGTTGTAATTCCTACTTCATTACGTCAACCTATACTACAAGATCTGCATGCAGCACACATTGGAATAACCAAAATGAAAGGTTTAGCTCGATCATGTGTTTATTGGCTAGGTCTGGACGCTGTTATAGAACGGATCGCAAAAGCGTGTACTGAGTGTGCTAAATTTACACATGCTCCAGCAAAATTTCGTGAGCATCATTGGGAGTATCCAAAGGGTCCATGGCAACGTATCCATATCGATTACGCAGGACCTGTTGCTGGTACAATGCTACTTATCGAGGTTGACGCCTACAGTAAATGGGTAGAAGTAAAAGCGACAAATTCAACTACCAGCACTGCAACTATTTCAATTATGGATGAGCTTTTTGCTGCGTATGGCTCTCCTGTTACTGCAGTAACCGACAATGGCCGTCAATCCGTTTCTGATGAATTTATTACATTCCTCAAGATGAACGGAGTTAAATATCACAAACTAACTGCTCCATACCATCCTTCTACAAACGGCCAGGCTGAAAGATATGTTGGTACAGTTAAGGATTCTCTTTACAAAATGCAAACCACGAAAGCTGCTCTACAACAAGATCTAAATAAATTCTTGAAGCAGTATAGAAGAGCCCCTCATTCTACAACTGGACAATCTCCTGCACAGCTGTTTCTTGGTAAAAACATTCGGACCCGCTTATATCTGGTACGCCCTGAAAATATTCACACACAAATGACTGAGAAGCAACAATCTAAATTCAACTCAAATTTTCGAGAATTCCAGCCCGGGCAGATGGTTTACTTCATGTCTAATAACTTCAGAATGGACAAATGGATACACAGAGTTGTTTCTGCGAAAATTGGTGACCTACACTATCACATCAGTCACGATGGAAAAACCTTCAAACGACATGTTGATCAAATGCGAAGCTTTCGACCACTTGATCAACAACAAAAAAACAAACTGGAATCCAAAGAAGTTAACAACAAACCGGCAGAATCAAACAGACAGTTTCATCTCTATGAAAATCACGAGCAACCAGTAGCGGCAGATTTTGTTGATCAACCAGCACCAAAGGCAAAACAAGGTCAAAAAGCTCCAGTACAATTTCCGCCAGCCGGTGAACCACCAGGTATCGAAAATAACCAGCCAAATGCAGTTCTACGAAGATCGATGCGACAACGTCATCCACCAAACTTCTACAAACCAACTTGAAGATCAAAAATTCTCTAAAGGAGGGAGAAAATGTTTTATTCATAATGAACATATTAATTATTTGAATATCGTTACTTTTAAATTGCTCACTTTTATATTCTATTACAAATTTTTATTACATCTGATAGTTGGCAGTACTTGAAAAGCTTAGCTGTCATTCATGCATATGTGATTCAGTGTACATCCTCTTGTGAACATCCGCGTGTCATAGCTCGCACATAACCATGTGACTTCTAGTTCAATGAATAATAAGTTAATAATTTGAATTTAAATAAAGTGTTTTAGTATTTACGCCCTCACGATATAACAGTATGATTTATCGATTTTATGTTTTCTTGAATGAAATCTAAACGGTACCCTTACATTCAATAAAATTTAGCAAACATGACTTTTTATAAGATTGGTATTTTCTGAAAGTTTCATAAAGATCGAATAGTATTTGACGAAGTTATAGCGATTTGAATTTTCCTGTATTACTATGGAACAATGTGCCCTGTATTACTAAGGAAACATATGGCTATGGAGCCATATGCGCTTTTTACCGACTTAGACACTACAGCTTTGCTAGGATTTGCATGAAAATTTCAGGAATGATAGGTATCATGAAGATGAGTACATATAATTGAAACAAGTCGAAGAGGCAGGAGACAGCTCCTAGCAAAAGGGCTTTGTAACCATTCTAGGATTCGAAAAAATTGACCATGAATCGATGATTACAGTACAGAGGAGTTGCCCCTGGAAAAAATTTCATGAAAGGTAGCCGATATGAGTATTAACTGAAAGTTCTCTATAAGAGCTTTTCAAAACAGTTGTTAAACTGTCAGTTTTTGCTTCAGTGGGAGAACAGGGGGGAAATACATGAAAAATGCGTTATCTCACTCGCGAATGGACACCCGTGATCTAAAAAATCGGACAAAATTATCAAGCGAGATATTTATGGGTATAACTTTAACAAATACCTCAGAAGTCAAAATTCTTTCAACTTTGTTAATAATAGTATGATCCTCGAACATGACGTGTTTCTGGATTTTACAGGTACTCGTTGCTGGTTACTGCATTTTGTAAGTTGAGTACAAAACCCTTCTGACATGAGCATAGGTCTGTCTACCCAACTTGTTTTCGATTAAAACTCAGATGGAATTGATTTTGGTGTATCACCTCTGGGCGCAGCCCTCACTGAAGTGCTATTTTTAGGCAAACTTTACTTTCGTCCATCTTCGAAACTAAAAATGCTTTTCAATAAAAAATTAGGTTCACTTTAAGAGAAAATCTTTTTCGGGAAAATTTGCTGGAAAATGATATGATTGAAATAAAATGATAAGCAAAAAGAAAAATATAATTTGAAAAAAGCAACGCTATTTATTTGTTTTCCGACAAATATATATATTTCGGGAGTAAATGTTCTCCCTTCTTCACCGTCCAATTTTTTCCGAAGAAAACTCCTCAAGATGTACAATATATATGCTAAAGCTAATTAGTTTTTAATGACCGTACTTAACAAAAGGATGCATATCAATGAAATAACAGGTCATAAAAGTATATTTAAAATGTGGGTCAAAAGAATTTTACTGGATCTATAAATTTTTTTTTTAAATTATTTTAAAAATGTTAATAACCTGAACTTAATTATTTAGAAGTTATTTTGAAAGAGGTGAATCTCCATTGCCAACATCAGCATTTAATCGTTTTTCCATAGGTTGCCGCATAATCCAAAGTGTCTCGTACGCGTCCAGTTTCCTCAAATCTCGTATTTCTTTGATAGCTTCCAACTGCTTCTAATTGACGTTGTGTCCTTCGCAAATGTGACGGGCTACCGATGATCGAACGTCTTTGAACTTATTTTTCGTCAGTGCGGATTGTGCTTCTCGAAAATTCTCGTTGAACCGGACTTTCACGCTGCGTTTTGTCTGCCCAATATATACTTTTTCGCATTGCTGGCAGTTAATCTTGTACAGCGCTAAAACATGGAGATTTTCAATAGATTTAATCGGACAACTCAGTCAAGCTCCAACTTTTATAATTTCCTGAAGCTGAAAAGAGCTCAAGGTAGAATCAGCGAGGACATCAAGCTTTTAAAACTTTGCCTGTGATTTAAAGTAGTTCCAAGGAGCCATTGCATAAAAATAAGGATTTCGTTACCAGGGGCGGAGAAACGTAAGGCAGAAATGGAAAGGAGCCTCATCAAGGATAGCGTCAATAGACTTTACGCGAAGCTCGATGACATCACAATACGAGCTTATCATTTGCATTTGAAAATATGCTTTGACTTCCAAAGCAGGAAAGGATGGATGACGGACGTTTTGAACAAAGTAGAAAGGGCCTTCGAATGCGAAAAAGATCGGAAGCGACAAACTTTAGGGAAAAAATTGAAGGCACTTCTAGCAGGCAAGAAGAGTGAAACCATCGTTAAGAACAAAGCAGCAAAAATTCCAGATTTAGTCAGAGCCTTCACCGAATCCCAGTTACACTTACTAAATATTGGCTGAAATTATGCGATCACATGTGACAAACTGCTCACAGAGGATATTGTGGTGGATGTGAAAGTGGCCATAAAATAAATGCCCATCGAGAAAAAACACCACATTAGAGAATAAACAAGAAAATCATCGAATCAAGGGAAAGTAAAATTACCCACCACGGCAGAAACAAAATCAAGCTCCTAAAAGAATTGAAGGAAAAACCTGTATATTTTTAAAAGGCGGACAAAGGAAATAAAGTAGTCATCATTTATTTATTTATTTAAGCCAAGAACAACAGGAGTAATCCCAATTACAGAGTCAGTACAAAAAATAAAATATTAAAAAGTTAGGAATACATTAATTCGCAACCAAAAGAGACTAATGCGAATACAATTCTAAAACAAATTAAACAGTAGCAAAAAAAATAATTAAGAAAATCCAAAAAGCAAAGATTTAAGTAAGTTCTTAAAAATAAGAAAGCTAGAAGGAAAAGAACCAACCCTAAGTTCATTGTGTACCCGGAGCAGATGCAACATAGTTGAATTATAGTATAATTCCGTTCTTGCAAAAGGTATACAAAGTCGAGAAGGAAGACGATTTAGTCGATCAGATTCCCTCCATCGTATTTCATTTCCCAGTGGAGAATAAATCAGACGGTGGTGAAGTTTAAATAACAAACACTCATCTAAAAACGTACGTCGAGCTTCAAGGGAAGGAAGTTTTAATAGAACAAGACGTTCATTATAAACTCTGTAAGGCAGATTGAATTTGTAAAGCAAGCACCTTGTTAATTTTTGTTGAATACTTTCAAGATCTGCAACTAAGTAAGCATGGTGCGGAGACCAAATTTGAACAGAGTATTCCAGAATACTCCTGACCAGAGAAGTATATAATAGCAAGGCAGAGGATATTTCGCTTAAAAATATTAATATGACGGAGAATGAGTCCTGACAACCTAGCCGCTTTAGAAGTGACATGCGATACATGTTTACCAAACTTGAGTTTGGAATCAAAAACGACTCCCAGATCTTTCATTTTAGACACTAATAGCAGAGGATGATTATTTATAGTATACGTAAAGGAAAGGAAATGAGGCTTGAGAGAATAACTCATAGCTTTACACTTGGAAACATTTAAGGGTAGTTTATTAGACTCACACCAGTTCCCTAGGACAACGAGGTCGTCTTGCAAAGATCCACAATCTGATTGTGTATTAATACACCTTTAAAATTTTAAGTCATCCGCATAAAGAAGTGAGTTAGACTCAAATCGATACGCAAGATGATTAATAAATATGAAAAATAGAAGAGGGCCTAAAATGGAGCCTTGAGGTACACCTGACGTTGGATAAAATGGTGGTGACACTACATTACGAAGGAATACAGAGCAAGACCGATTTGATAGAAAAGAGAAAATCCAGGATACAATGGGATAAGGGAAACCATAACATTTCAGCTTATTACAGAGAATATCATGCGGAACCATATCAAATGCTTTACTAAAGTCGGTGTATATAACATCAACTTGCGAGCTAGCATCAAATGATTTGGCGATAAAGTTAGAGAGTTCCAACAAGTTACTAGTCGTCGAACACTGGGGAAGGAATCCGTGCTGCGATTGAGAACAAAATGGTAAAAAACAATAAAGGAGTCTAACATACATGATTTTTCCAAAGATTTTGGAGAAGCACGAAATAATGGAAATAGGGCGGTAGTTTTTCACAAATGATGCATCACCATCTTTCAGTATCGGTGTAATAAACGCAGACTTCCATGCAAATGGAAGTGAGGCCTCTTCTAAGCTTATATTGAAGAGAATAGCAAGAGGAAGGGAAATGGCAGGAGCAAGTGATTAAACAAAAAAGCTGGAAACCCCATCCGGACCCGGACCTAAGCTTACCTCTAAATTAGAGATCACAAACTCAACATCACTAGGACAAATGGAAAAGGAAGACAAGCACTGTGGATATGAAAAATCAGACTGGAACGAATTTGATACATTGGCGTTGTGGTAAATAGACGCGAAATATTGAGCAAAGAGCCCTACGATATCAACTGGTGTATCAGCACTAGACCCTTCATAATGCATCACATCAGGAACAGTGGACGATGTCCTCAAAGAGCAAATGTAGGACCAAAAAGGCTTAGGCATGTTAGCTTTGATTGATTTCTCAATGGAAAAGTAATAGTTTATCATCGCAGTCTGAATCTCAAGTTTAGCCAAAGCTCGGAGTCTTGAAAATTCTGCATATGCATCATTAGAGCCAGTCAATTCAAAAAATCGATGGGCAAGAACTCTACAAGTGAACCAAGGTGGTTGCGAAGACTCTGATCGACAGAAGATTGGAGTATTTCTGGTGATAAGACAATTCAAATAAGAGTAGAATTCATCAAGAGCAGAGTTAACGTCCAAATTAAGGAAAAATGAACACCAGTCAATAGAAGACAGACCCTCAGCAATGGCAGAATAATTAGCCTTACGAAAGTTATATTTACAAGGGAGCACTTCATGCCTACGTTTTAACAAAGGGGAGCAGAACTCCATGCGCAGTGGTGGATGATGACTGTCTGCAGTCACATAGATGTTCACGGATGGAAATGACAGTGAAATAGATGCAGCACTATTCGTAAAAATTAAGTCGAGAATGCGGTCGTTACTATTCAAAATTTGATTTAGTTGGGAAAGGGAACAATAGGACATAAAGGAGGAAAAACTAAATGAAAGACGATTGGAACTAATGATTTGTGCATAGTTAAGAAGACCCCAGTCAATCTGAGGTGCATTAAAATCACCGCAAAGCAGAAGTTAATCTGAAGGGTATTTTGATAGCATAAAAACAGACAGACAGCTCATCAAGAAAAGTTTCAAAGAGAGCAAGTGAAGATTGACACGGTATATAAATAGATACAATAAGCAGAAATGAGTTATGCGTTATACGAAGTCTAACAATGACACATTCTACAGGAACAGATGGAAGAAAGTCATAACAAGGCACACTGAAAAATGATTTTTTTACACCAATAAGAACTCCACCACCAACTGATTTGCAACTAGAAAGCGAACAACGATCTTGTCTATAAATGTTATGAATTGGAGAGATATGAATATTAGGAACAGATTCATTCAACCATGTTTCCGTCAGGCAAAACACATCATCATTAGCGGTAATCATTGAAGTAGAAAGATCTTTAAGCTTGGTTCTCAATCCCCTTACATTTTGATAATAAATTGAGAAATGACTGTTCACATTTATCAACGGCGAAGACGCTTCTCTGGGCGTTCCAGCTCTAAAAAATTACGACGATCTCTGGCAAAAAATGGTTTAACACGCAATCCAGGAGGCTAAAACTCCGGGCTCTTCAGTTGACTCATGGGCGCATGCACAATAAGCTTAAAAGAAGCAAGGAGTTTGTTAGGTAATTTCTCATTGGTTAGCTTCTTGCAGCTAATGATGCATGAAGATGACCCCAGCTTCGGTTCGATATAATCAGCAATATCATCGTGAGTAGTGTCATAATCCAAGCGAGAATTAAATACACTGAGAGGCGGTGATATTACGACCAAACGCCCCTTTTCTTTGGGTTCATAATTCGATGCAGTCACAAGCCTAGAGCCCTGACCATCAGACTCCTTACTAGTACCTGGAAAGATATTTGATGCAGCATCACATGAATTTATACCTTTTAGTTGCGTAATCACAGGCGATGACAGGTTGGAAGATGAGGCAGTATCTGATGCAGGATTTAATAAAAGGTTCCCATTGGTAGAGCCATCTGCGACTAATGAGCCAGCAACTCCGGAACCGTAAGCAATGGGACTAACAACCAAGTTCGGGTCTGAAGAAATGCTCGTACTTTGCAGTCCACGATGATCATTAACGGAAGGCAAAGGAGAAGCAATTACAGCATCAACTAAAATGCATTCACTACAGGAGTGTTAACTGTAGCAGCCGAAGGAGGTGAATTTTGCAATACTCTAGAATTTTTCCTACTCCTAGTGATAACTGACGGCACACACGGCACTCGCTCTATCAGGTTCGATAAGTCTTCAGAGACATGCAACGACTGCAATAACTTGGCAATGTCTTTTTTTGCATCTTTGAACTTTTCCTGCATGCAAAGGAAGTCTTCATTCAGCGTGCTAACAATCTCATTTGTCCTCTTCAATTTTCGACATAAGTTGAAAGGGGAAGTACACGGCATCTAACACAAAGCCAGAAAACTCTCGAACCACAACTAACAATAGCATCAGCAATATAATCTGAAATCTGTGCACACTTAGCCTGAAAGAAACACGCGCAGAAGCCAGAACATACAATAAGAAGAGTTTTATCGATTGTGTCAACAGACTGTGAAGCAGCACAAGATGGCATTTTAAGACTTTGCGTAAAAAATAAGCAATTACAAATTCACTTCAGTACGGGTAAATGAAAATAAAGTGTACCAAAATGCACAAAATAAATCATGGACAGGGACCGCTACGATGATTTAGTGTTCGAAAAACTCACGAGTGGGGACTTCTTCGAATCAAGGAATGATCCACTCCCAGACTCAGTAAAAAGGGTCGAGAAAAAGTTAAAGGAGTGCAAACGAATAATTGAGGACGTCAGTAAACTCCGAGTTCCCAACCCTGTTTTGTTGAGAATCAAATGCCTTCCGAAAGTCCATAAAGAAAGCAATAAACTACGAGAAATAATATCGTCTATAGATGCTCCGACAACGAAAATTGCCCGATGGGTACTGGAGGAATGTGGAAAATTAGGTGTAGTTTCGAGCAAGTACTCCATCAGGAATAGAGAAGATTTAGTAAGAAGACTAACAGACTGTCAGAAGATAAACGAAGGAGAACAATTGGTGTCATTTGACGTGAAGTCTCTTTTCCCTAGTATTCCTGTGAAGCAAGCGTTGGCCCTTTTAGAAGACTCGCTGGCAAGAAAAGACTCATCAATCAACGCGAAAAAGAAAGCTAGAGCCATTACAAAATTAGCAACAGTCTGCATGGCAGAAAATTATTTTACCCTCAGCGGTCGGTTTTTCAAGCAAAAAACCGGCACACCTATGGGCAACCCGTTGTCACCTTTACTTGGCGAAGTATTTTTAGAATGGGTGGAGAGTAAAATTGTAGAGTCTGGTTGGATGCCCAGGATTTGGTATCGTTATGTGGATAACGTGATTGCCGTTATAGAACGGAATGAAGCCCAAAACATATTAAAAAAACTCAACTCCGTACATAAAAACTTGACCTTCACAATGGAAGTCGAAACAAATGGCACTATCCCATTTCTAGATCTGAAAATAACAAGGAAAAAAGGCAGTTTTGAATTCGATATACACCGAAAAAAAAACCAGCACACAAAGAACGGTACCAGCGACGTCAAATCACAGCTTTTTGCAAAAAATGGCATCTTTCCGGACTGCTACATCAAATGATTACCGCCCCCTTAAGCCAAGAAAACCGGAAAAAAGAGGAAGATTACATCATGGGCACAGCTGTCAAAAATGGATACGACACCATGTTAGTGAAACAGATGGGGGAAAAAATGGAAAAAAAGCACGCTAGCTCACAAAACTGAGTACACTCAAGGACGAACCAACGCAAAGAGCAGTAATGATCATGTCAGAGGTTAGCGGTGCCCTGAATAGAATGATGAGGAAAAACGGTATCCAAGTGGTGACCAGAAGCTCACAGTTTCAGTTTAAAACCAACGTAGCGCAAATCAAAGACATGAGGAGCAAACATAAAAAGCGAGGGATCTACAATATTAACTGCCAGCAATGCGAAAAAGTATATATTGGGCAGACAAAACGCAGCGTGAAAGTCCGGTTCAACGAGCATGTTCGAGAAACGCAATCAGCACTATCGAAAAATAGAGTAAAGGACGTTCGAGCATCGGTAGCCCGTCACATTTGCGAAGGACACAACGTCAATTGGGAGCAGTTGGAAGGTATCAAAGAAATACAAAATTTGAGGAAACTGGACGCGTACGAGACACTTTGGATTATGCGGCAACCTATGGAAAAACGATTAAATGATGATGTTGGCAATGGACATTCATCTCTTTTAAAATTTCTTCTAAATAATTAAGTTCAAGTTACCAATATTTTTAAAATAATTAAAAAAAAAATTAATAGTTACACTAAAATTCATTTGACCCACATTTAAAATATACTTTTATGACCTGTTATTACATTGATATGCATCCTTTTGTTAAGTAAAGTCGTTAATAACTAATTAGCTTTAGCATATATATTGTACATCTTGAGGATTTCTCTTCGGAAAAAATTAGACACTGAAGAAGGGAGAACATTTACTCCCGAAATATATATATTTGTCGGAAAACAAATAAATAGCGTTGCTTTTTTCAAATTATATTATTTTTTTTGTTTAAATTACAGCCCTAAATTGAGTTTTATTGATATCAGGCAGTAAAGCTCTGAAGCTACTCAGCTTAAAATCTTGATTTAAATTAAGTGCACTAAGTCAACAAAACATCAACATATATAATAATTTTTAAAAAATTGTAAAAAGTGAATATCAAAAGCGCTTTATTCAATACTAATCGTAATAAATTTTAAAAGAATATAAAGCAAATCCCAAACAATAATAACACAAACATTAAGTGGCCCAAATGGCTCTATAAATTTATGCGTTATCAGTTAAACATATTTGACAAAAAAAAAAAACATAGCCAACACAAATTGAGATTATTACATACTTTATAATTCGATTTGAAAAAGGAGAAAAAACCAACCAACACTATTCCAAAAGTAAATAGTGAACTCTTATCCTACACCTAATATGTTATAACCCATTTGTAATTCTAATAAAATTCAATCAAAACTTCATCTTATACTCAAAAAATTCCATCACAATATTCCTTACCCAAGCTTTTAGCCTTATCTCTAAATATAATATAATAAAGATAACTTATGCTAAAATATCCCTTATTTTTAACAAAATGAACAACACTAAATGTAGCAATAATGAGCTGAAACTAAAAAACTAAGTAATGAAAAACACAAAAAACTGAAGATAAACACGAATAATTTAGATATTGTAATTCAGCCACCAACACCTAGCTCGATCAGCTTCAACGAATCTAGCAAATGAGTATCTTCATTGGAATTGTTGGTCTGGTGAACTTAAATTCGGCGGATATTTTATCTTCTTATCAGTCACTCGTCTATATATGTGATATATGATTAGGACGCAGTCAGAATCAAAAACATATCGATACACGAATGCTTCTGGAGGAACGAAGCCAGCATCGAAGAAACTCGCAATATACCCATCTGTAGAATGGAACGGCTGTGGATTCCAAGGGTTTTCACTCACAGATCTTGCGATATGATTCCGAAGAAGTTTCAATATGAAGATATCGACTCTTATCACTTTAGCAGTTTGATAAATTCTTCTATTCAATATATTGTATAATGCTTCCCATGCGTCTCAGGCTTTCTGTAGAAACCAGTAGATGCACAAGGACATTTTTTTTGAAAACCCTTAATTTTTCCATAGTACTATGTTAGCACTCTGGTTATATCAAATCTGACATCCATATGTCAAAACTGGTCTAAACAGAGTCTTGGAACAGATCATTTTGACCTTTTGATCAATGTTTTTGAAATGAAAGAGTTATCGGAGGGCCATGATTACTTTTTGTGCCTTGCTAAGCATGGTTTTGACATGTTCAGTATAGTACAGATACTGATCCAGATGAACACTGAAGTATCGAGAACTGGATTTATGTGGAACCCATTCTGAATCACCCTTGACAGCCATGATGTGGAAATCCCTCCAGTTACGTTTCAAGACTTGAATGACCCCTTGCAGCGTTGCCCCAAACAAAGTTGTTTCGCACTTCCGTGCATTGATTTTCATTTGCTAATTGTCTTTCTACAGCTGCACATCATCGAACATTTTTTGGAGATTGTTCTGAACTATTGTAGCTTTTAAGTCTGCCGTATAGATGATCGGATTATCAGCAAACGCTACCAATGATCGCGTTGGCGAGACGTTAAAATCAAAGCCGTTCAATAGCGTGCGAATGAATATTGAGAAGTGCAGAGATGCAATAACTGTTCCCTGCTGTAGACCATGAAGTCGCGCATTATTGCCAGATTTCTATGAGTTACAACAAATGATTTCCCGTATAACATGTTGCACATCATGGTGACAAGGTATCTGGGGAGCCTGTCCTGAATGAGTTTATAAACTAGTCCATCTAAACATACCGTATCGAAGGCTTTCTCCATATCAATGAGACATGCTCCAACACATTCTCTATTATTTAGTTTGCAACAGATGTCTGAGGTTACTTTCGTTATCGGATGTATGGTCAAATGTCTGGCACGAAAACCAAACTGGCAATTCGGCATCAACACATATTTCTCAATGTGGACGTTTAATGCTTTGTTTAGTATCCCTTCAAACACCTTGCTGATATTAGGCACCAAGCTGATTGGGCAATAGCTTATAGGGCATGGAGATAATTTCCTTTCTTTAAGACTGGAAATACCTTAGCCTTTTTCCACTCATTTGGGAAATATGAATTGCTCAACATGTTGTTGAACAATATGCAATAATTCCCGATAGCAACCTCGGACAAATGTTGGAGAACTACATTTGGAATACCACCAGTACCGCATGATTTCTTGTTGTTTATCCTGTGAAATATGAAACACAAGTCTTCATAGCTGACAAAATGATCAATAAGATTCAAGCTCGGTATGAGATCGGATGTTAATGTTGCATTGAAATGAAGAATTGATTCACCGTTCAGGCTTGATTTGAAGTCGGAATTTTTGCTTCAACGATTTCTGACATTATTTGATTCCCTCTTTAGGGTTTGGTAGATGAACCGATTCAAAATTTGTTCCAATCAGGGCAAGTCTTTGCCATCCACCACATATAATCCTGTTTCCGTTTCTATCTGGAGTCGTACTATCAATTTCGATACCAGCCCTATCGACTTATCTCATCACCAGTGACTTCAAGATTTGATTACTCTACTCGAGACTTCTTACGGAATATGCTGTTCACTTTCACGAAAACGCCATCTGGGTCCTGTGGGCTGATTTGCTCAATTTTTCCACGCATTGATTACTGACATCACTCCTGAAGTATGACCGGATAAAGTTCCGGACATTCTTCAGGTTAAATTTCAACAAAACCAACGAGGGATAGTTGTAGTCCAAAAATCGCCGATAAATATTGTTTACACGTGCGAGAAGAAGGCTTTTCAATCAGTGGTTGGTGTTTCATATCCTTCCATATTGTTTCGATGTTTAATCTTGGGAACTACTTTCTCAATCGGTTCCAACGTCAGCTTCTCTAACTTCGACAAACAGACATATATTTCATCGTTAGTTAGATTCCTGTCATTAAGAACCATTGAGCAAGAGTTGCCACTATCAGAAGGAGAACATTGCTTCTGGTACTCCCGATTAAACTTTTTTTGAAACTTTTTCCAGTCTGTTTTTTTGAAATTCAACCGATGGTTTTCATGTTGAAATGGAATGAGGAAGAAATCATCCCTTTGATGATTGATTTCCATTACGATTGTGTTGTGGTCGCTATCGTAAGGAAGCGCCTGCAGTTTCCGTTGAGGACTATTAAAGCTGAATTCAAGTCTTGCGTTAGCAATGCAGAGGTCTAAATATGAATTTGCATATTTGAATATTGGAAACTCCGACCCATATAGATTGAACCTGTATGAAGTTTGGTTCTCTGTTATCCACAATTTCAGAAATACACCTCTTGGATTATTGGTGGCGTTCAGCCATGATGTATGCTTGGCGTTCAGGTCAACAGCAAGAATATAATAACTATGCAGCCTGTTCAATTCGAGAATTTCAAACAAGGAATTGAGCTCCGCCTTGAACTTGAGACCATTTCGACCAGTTGCATACGAATAGGAAGAGATAACGAAGACGTTATCCCCACCTGGCAGTAAGAATTTGATAGCGGATACTTCAAGAGATTCAGAACTTTGGAGTCTGACTTTTTCAATATTTTGGAAACAATGGGGTCTTTCCACCAATATCTCGTGCCACCTCCTTCCATCACCTATTACCCTATCATTTCTTACTAATTCAAAATTTTTGAATGTCATAGAGTGCCATGAATTGAGGAGGGTTTCAGTAATAAGCATGATGTCAGGCTTTTGCTTGACAAGGAACTCCAAGAGACAGTCACGTCGATGAAGACGCACAGTGGAGTTGACGTTGATTTGGATAAGACGAATACTTTCCATGAGAATGTGATTGGATGACAAATTATTTTGAGGCATTTGAAAACCTTAAACGTTGGAGAACAAAGTTAATTTTAGAATCTTGTTCATTGATTCCCTCCAGTAAAGAATTTAGTTGCTGGTAAATTTTGAGAAGCAGCTCATCATTTCCACTTTAATTATTTACATTATTTGCAGCATTTTCTGCTGGTCCTCTAGCGGCAAGTGCTAATTATACTTCGGGCTTGACGAAGTTTGGAGTTGAAATACTGCGGTGTAGTTGTGTTTGCTTTGGGACAAATTTCTCTTTCGCATCTTGACATCAGGAGCATCCTCGATACTAAGCCGAGTCACCAAAAATGCTGCAGTTAACACAGTATAATTTCTCTTTTGGCTCCGTCTTTGCACTCACCGGGAGCATGAACGTCCTTACATTTGACGCATTAATAATGCGTGGCACAGCTGGCAGCCAAATGTCCATATCTTTGACACCAATAACACTGATTCACTTCTCTTTTCTGGAGGCGTTCGTATCTGATTTATTGAAGAGCACTCGGACTGTTCATATTAGAATTCGGCACCAAATAGAGTGGTAATTTTTTTCTATCGTCGAACTTCTTATCACGAATATCTTAACGGCAATAAATTCAATTTCTGATGCTGCTTCCCTGAGCATCTGAAGAAGATCGACGGTATCTTCTCCGCAGTCCAAACCCTTCAACAAGAAGGCCTGGTTCTTCTCACTTTTCGGGGTATAGGTGAAGTGTGGAACCTCCCCATAAATCAATGCATTTTTAGCTGATTTGAAATCAACCAGTGTTTTGTTTTGATTTTTAATTTTTCGGTATTGATTCTTTTAATCTCGAAATCAGTTAATTTACTTTCAGCTGCCAATAGCCGAACCATATCCTTTCCGCTTTGACCGAACACATTAATTGGCGGAACTTTTTCTGTAATTTTGGCAACATTTTGAGGAGGACCAGCAGAACTGCGAGCTGGTTTCTTCTCTTAATTTTTATTCTTTAAGCAAATGATAAAATAATCATTGTTATCTTGAATAACATTGCATTCAACACTTTCGTCAACGTCCATTTCTTGTTGGATTCCGTCCAGCACTGCATAGAAGTTTTGGCTGTCGTTAGCGCCTCCAATACTTAGTATTTCCTCCGGGATGAATTGTTTGACAGCTTTGTTTGCCTAAGTTTCCATATTTATTTGCCTTGCCGGCTCTGCATATTGAGTTTTCTTTCCTCTCTTGTATATATCTTCGGAGGTTTTGAGTCGTAGTCTCAATTCCTTATTTTCAGCTAGAAGTCGACCCAATTCTTGTTTGTTTTCGACGAATAGAGCTTTACGCCCGTCATCTGCGAAGTCTTTGTTACTCGCGTGCCTTCTTTTATTGACGCTTGCCGCCAATTTCATATTGCTACTCTCCCCAGAGCCCCCTAGGAAGCCGCCGGGCTCCTCCACACAGCAGTCCCGAGTAAGTCTTTAGCTTATTTGATTTTGTTGATTTATAGAAGTAAAATAATATTCGATATGATTCTGTGGGTTGATTCCTGCGATGATAAATGATGCTTTCAATAAAAATCAGGATTCGCTTTTGACTGACTTATGAAAATAAATTTTTTGAAACTGACTTTTGTGAAAAATTAATTAATTAATGCTTGCTTACGGAACGGGGTTTTCCCCTTACGATGGGAGGTGGTGAGGCTCTTGTTGATCAGCAAGAGGAAGAAAAATCTCAAATTGCCGTCTGCATACCCCTCGTTACGCGTTCTAGCCACGGCTGTGAAAGTGCTAGAGAAACTCAGCAAGGGAAGACTCACTGACGCGATTCGTGCTGCTGGGGATCTACTTCCTCGGCACTACGGCTTTACAGCAGAACGTTCTACTATTGACGAGATTGCAGAGGTGGTGAGCATGGTCCAAAATGCAGAGGCAAATACTTGGATCAAGCGACGGATTATCCTGTTGGTGACACTCAACGTCAGCAATGCCTGCAACTCCGCCAGATAGGTGGATATTCTGGATACGCTTGAAAACCCTTTTCAATTTCCAGAATACCTAATGCGGCTTTTGAAGAACTACTTAAAAACCAAAGCCTGCTCTGTGACACAACAACAATGGATGGAAATAACATCGGGTGTTGCCCAGGGATCTTTTCTTTGTTCGGGCCTGTGGAACGTGCCTTAGGACAGGCTACTGAGACTAGAAGTTGCTGATGAGTCGCGCTTGATTGGCTATGCGGATGATGTTGCAGCTCTGGTCACTGAGCGCACCGTTAAACAAGCGCAATTCAGGCTAGGTATACTAATGCGCGAAGTGAGAGACTGGATGACTGCTTGAGGGTTCCCTAGAGTAATGGCGGTTAGTATTGGAAACATGCGAATCGAATTGAAACCAGCGATGAAGTATCTGGGGCTACTAATTGACTCGAAGATGAATTTCTATGAGCAAATCAGGGCAACGGCTGAGAAGGCTGCTTCGGGAGTATCGGCTCTGAGTCAACTTACGGCCAACGTAGGGGGACCCAGCGCATCAAAAAGATGCCTCTTGATGAGTGTTTTAGGCTCAGTGCTACTGTACGGCGCATACGTATTGGGAGACGTTCTCAGTAAGGAAGTTTACTGAAAACGCCTGGTGCAGGTACAGAGAAGAAGAGCGCTGAGAATTGCATCTTCGTATCCAACAGTCTCTGATTCGGCGGTAAAAGTTATTGCAGCTGTTGCATTCCTTACTAGAGAGCGCCGCGCTTGTCACCTGCGCCAAAACGAGGATGCGAGAAAGATGGTTGTCCGCTCGCTCAGCGATTGAAAGCAGTCTTGGTTGGATTGCAAAAAGGGAAGATGGACTGCACGCCTCATCCTGGATGTGAAACCGTTGGTAAATTGAAGGCATGACGAGACTGACTTCTACCTGACCCAGCTTTTGAGTGGGCATTGGTGTTTTCAGTCTTACCTGTATAAGATTGGTAAGTCACGATCCCCCGATTGTTGGTTTTGTCCAGGAGAGGAGGACAATGCCTGCCACACATTTTTTGTGCACAAAATGGGTCAGGCTGCAAAGGGACCTCTACAGGGAGACGGGAGAGCTCACCCCGGATAATATAGTTGCGGTGATGCTCGAATCGGTTGACAAATGGAAACTGGTGGCACATTATGCTTGGGCAGTCCTAAAAGATAAAAGGGACTCACAGTTGCCTGGGGCATTGGGGCTGGGGAATCGCTTTCCTGGCACTTACTCTTCCCCTCTCCCCTTCCGTTAGGAAAGGGATCCCCCAGCATGAAGGCGCTCATCCCAGTCGAAGCGTTCCAGAAATGTTACGAAGCAAGGAAAACGTGCTGGAATCGTTGCATAACTGCCCAAGGGGACTACTTTGAAGGGGATGGCAGAGTTGTTGAATAATTTTTAAATATAAGGTTTTCATGGAATCAGTCGCATTACTTAATAATTGTCACACTTCGTATGAATATATATATTTATATTTATTTATATATATATATATATATATATATATATATATAAAAATATATATATATATATATATATATATAAATATAAATATATATATATATATATATATATATATATATATATATATATATATATATATATATATATATATATATATATATATATATATATATGTGTGTGTGTGTTAGAGCATGAGCCCATAAGCCGAAGGTCCCAGTTTCAAATCTCGTTGGGAGCAACGTGATTTGGTTCAGAGGATTTTTCTGACCGACTGCGAGTGTTCACTCAGTAGTAATACTCGTATGTACTGATTTTCATCAGATCATATCTTAGCTGAGCAAGCACGCGGGAGCGCGATACTGACCAAACCAAATTTCGGTCATCAAAATTAATTACTCTAACTATCTCTAAGCGAAGGCCCGAGAGGGGCTGTAGTGCTAGAAAGAAGAATATATATATATATATATATATATATATATATATATATATATATATATATATATATATATATATATATATATATGTATGTATATATATATAAATATATATATATATATATATATATATATATATATATATATATATATATATATATATATATATATATATATATATATATATATAGAAAAATCAGTTCATTTAGAAACGAGCAACAGAGTATAATGATAAAATGCAATGAAAAAAATCCACACTGCCACTGCACAGACTTGCAGCAACATCATGAGAACGACTCTTGCGTGTGGACTCTAAGGTGAAGAATTTGAGTTTGTGGGTATGCCTCTTTTGAATGGCTGAGTGCTGAGTGGATATGTTTGATTGGTTCTGCTGTAGCTCCGCAAGAAGTTTAGAAAATAACTTCAACCATTCGATGAGGTATATATTTAGGAATTCAGCAATAATTTCGCAAACAGGGTCGAGGTGATTGTACGAGGCGATCGTGAAGTCAGCGTGGGATCAGTGCAGCTTGTTGAGTGGGCTAGTATATGGTTGGATTGGATGGCTACCCGGAAAATCGGTGCGCAAGGAAATCTACGAAGATTTTGGCAGCGCACACACCTCTCTAAAATTTCGAAGCGAAAATTGACGAGACAGTGATCTGAGTGGATATAGAATCAACAAAGTTTGTGTTGCTGTTGGTATCCTAGTTAATCGGAATACGTCGAATTGTCATCAGGAAAAAAAGGTTTTCATGAAATATGTTAATCGAATTTAATAAATATTTTCTGGTAGATTATAAATGCATGTGTCCTTATAAAAAACTACATATAATAATTTTTGTTGTTGAAAGTGGAAAATAACAATTTAAGCCCAAAATGAATAAGTAAAGCGTTGTTATTGGTGTGTGAGTGACTGCATATGTGTGATACAATGGACCGGGACATGCGCGTTCTCTTTTCGATGTTTGATTTTTTTTTTAATAAATAGCCACCCCTACGCCCTAACGGTGAGCTGTGCCGGCATAATAAATTAAAATTGTTCGGCCACCCTCATATGGCCAGTGCGTTTTGTTGAATTTTGGATTTCCAAATTTTTCTTTTCTCTGCAAGTGTGACACATTAGTCGCACTCACCGTTCAACTATTGCAACACAGGTTATTGTATCCTTTTGTTGTTGTTGTCCATTGTTGCGTTAACAATGCTTGCCTGAGTATATTTGTCAAGGAGTCAGGGGTTGGCTCAGTAGCAGACCGAATTGGATGAACAAACTATATGATGTGCATTTCGCTAGTAACCTTCGTGCGTAAATTTTCATTTTGCTAGTAACCTTCGTGCGTAAATGCGCAATTGAGCCTTGCCAGTGTCCGCCCAATGAGTCGGTTATTTCCTGCGATTAATTTAAGTGCAAACCGAGCTCGCGTGGGTCCGCTGTGCTTTCGGTGCTTATTACTGCTAGCGTTGTCCACAATGTGGCATGTGACTCGGAGATGAACTAGCTACGTAAGCTTATTTGCATAGCATTGAAAGGCAAAAATATTATGTGCCTTGCTTTTAGTAATTAAGAGTTTTCCAATAAGAGGTGTTATTTTGAATAGCCCGCTATAACGGTAGATGTCACCTTTGAAGCTGTTATTTTTAAACATTTGGCAAGCAGAATCTACGCCATTAATTAAAATGGAACAACAATGCATTAAAATTCACTATAAAAATGGTGAAAATTTGGCAGCTACGGTTCGTAAAACTCGAACATTTTTGGGTCGTCGTGAAGCACCCTGTCAGACCGCAATACAGAAATTTAAGGAAAACCTCGAGCTGTTGGGACAACTTAGTGACGTGACGAATAAAACTCGTGCACGTCACTCAAGAACAGCCGAGAATATTGCTGCTGTAGATGAAAGTGTTGAAGAAAACCCACGTTTGTCCATTCCTTGTCGTTCTTGGAAACAAACGTCATTACACCGTATTTTACATAAAGATTTGGGTCTTGAGGCTTATCAAGTTCAATTAACACAAGAACTCAAGCCGGTCGAGCATCAAAAATGTCGTGTCTTTGCTGATTGGGTCCTTGAAATGCATGAAAACGATCCGAAATTCTATCGAAAATCATCTTGAGTGATGAGGCCCATACCTACCTCGGTGGCTTCGTCAACAAGCAAAATTGTCGCATTTTGGGCTCGGAAAAGCCAAGAATTTTTATTGAAAAGCCTATTTATCCTCAACATGTGACTGTTTGTTAGGTTTATGGTCCGGCGGAGTCCTTGGGCTTTACTTTTTCGCAAATGAGGCTGGAGCAACAGTTACGGTTAATGGATTGCGCTATCGAGAGATGATTAATGATTTTTTATGGCAGGAATTTAATGGTATTGATCTGGACAACGTTCACTTTCAACAAGACGGTGCTACTTGCCACATAAGCAACGAAACCATTGATCTTTTACGGGAAAAGTTTTCGGACCGTGTTATCTCTCAAAGAGGTGATCACAATTGGCCACCGAGGTCTTGTGATTTAACACCTTACAACTTCTTCGTTTGAGACCACGTGAAAGAGAAAGTCTACTTCAACAGTCCACCGTCGATTTAAGACCTCAAAGATAGAATTCGTGAAGCTATCGAGAACATAGGGCAGCCACTTTTCGATTTGGTTATGGAAAATTTCATGAAATGGATATGGTCGTGGAAGCGCGGTCGTGGTGATTTGCCTGATGTTATGTTTAACTATTAACGGCATACCTTTTTCTTTGTAATAAAATAAACGTTTGATCATTTATATTAAAAAATGGCATTTTTCTTTTGATATCAAAATACCACCTCTTATTATAATTATTACAGCTAGTAGTTTTACGAATCAAAGTTAAAATTTCTTTCTTTGCATATCATATGAATGCTTTAGCAATAAATCTAAGGTCGTGTTTTCTAAACTGTTCATTTGGGCAATGTGTGTAATATCAGCCTACATTGAACAGTTTTGACAGGCCATAGGCTTTAGCAGACCCAAAAATTGTAAGAAATATCGATCTGGATTTATAGTATTTTCGCAACGTTTTTTTTTCAGTGTGTGACAACCCTTCTTAAGAACACGAAATCATGATCAAATATGTTAAATAAAGTTGCAAGCCTTCTAGCATTTTGTATGAAACTACCGTAAACTTTACAGAGTTTTATGCCCATATAATAGTTAACACGTTAAGTAAGCCTTCAAGCTTTCATGTATTTGCTTTTTTACTCAGCATTTCGAAGAAAGGCAGAATATGATGTTACTTGTAACAAGAAGTAATTCTACCAGAACAAGAGAAAACAAAACATCAGAAAAACTACTAGTAGTCCAACAAAAATAATGGCAGAACAGCTCCAAAAAAAGCAAAAATAAACTAAAGTAAATAGAACAAAAGCTTTAATGAGCCTCTAGCATATAAGGACATTTCTTTATTATCATTTCACAGCTATCATGTTGGGAAACGAAAACAACATGGGCAATAACTACAATGAAAACAAGAACTACATCGTGAGTAGTTGTTACAAGAATAGTAGCGAAGACGAGCGAGGAGCAGGACAAAAAAAATTATTCGAGAAAGTTGCAGAGTCCTGCATGTCTTGCTTGCAATTTCGCTGGTGGGTATAAACGGAAACATGAAAAATAAAAAAATAAAACAACAGAATGAAGGAAAAGTAAACGATAGGGTTAGGTCACGCTCAGCTTGTCTCCCATACCTTCGGGACCTGATTGTCTGTTCTTGTCTCTTGCTACGTATGAGCCTTATATCGAGCCATCCTTCATATGCATGATAACATAAAAATGCTAATGGGAATAATGTACTTTTTAAGATAATTACACTCTCAACGGGCTTTGCTTATACCTATTCGACGTGCATGGTAGGCTACCGCGTAGCGTTTGTGATTTTAAAGATAATTTTATTTCTGTCCTTGTATAACACACTTTATTTTTCATTTTCTAGCCTGTTAGTGTATGAACTGAAAGAGGAGAAACATTATTTCATTTGAATTTGCTTGTGATTATATATCAGTCCATTATCCATTAATTATTTATTTCCAGTGCCCTCTTTCATCAGAAAGAAATCATGTTCATATTTTATATATGCTCACTTAACGAAATTTTTCACTGAAATTCTTCCAAGTCTTCCAGGTTATTTCGATCTGGAAAAATTAAATTAAAATCAGACGGAAAATTTTCGATACACATTTCACTTGAAATGCACATTTCTTTAGAATTATTCCAAGCCCAGTGTTTCCCTGAACCAAAATCATTTAAATAATTTCATATCCTTTGATACGCAGCCTTCCTTTAAGCATTTCAAATTCCCACGCACTTTATGCAAATCAACATAACTCATCCAAGCGGATCCTTTTGACTTTCTTCCTAGAGTCATGAATTTGATTATAAATACACGCATGAATATTCATGTGCCTCGGAGGGTGAAAGTAAAACCAGATGCATGTTTCAATATACTCGCACAAAGCAAAAAGAAATGTTTTTAGAATGATTCTCCCAGTAAAAGTTTGTTCCCAAAGGCATCAATCCTTGCCATTTACCAGAAAACATCTTTCATTTGAAAGCTCAATGCATTGACGTAGTGCCTGTTGGTTTTCTTTGGCTCCTTTCGTTTTCAGTTGAGTTCAAACTTTTTTTTCGCTTTTTCGAATGCTAAAATACGGCCAGGGTTTGGCTGACCCCTTGATAAAACATGAATCTCATACATTTCAAATTGCAGAAAACATACAATTATCCTCGGGATAAATGCATCTGCAGCATCTCAATGAAGTTCAAAGCTGGAATTTAAATGCACTTTTCACTTTTTCAAGTATTTATGAGAAGACTCAATTTTCTGTTCTAGCTCAACGGACTGGCTGAGCATTTTCTTTTTCGTTTATTTCCACACACCCTCGCTTGCTCTCTGGTTCCACTTCGCAGCCCCATAAAACTGAATAAATCTTTGGTGCTAACGTATTTACGGTAACCTTTCCGTGCATATCCGTAAGGATCACATAGTCCACACATATCACAGCGACAGAGGATGCAAATGCAAAAAATGCCGATGCCGAAAAGAGAAAATAACGCTTTATGCAGATGCACACAGGCATGAGTGCATTCGGAAGGCAAATATTACCTAGTCAGGAACAGGAGCCTCGTCGTCGTCAGGTTCGACGTCGTCGTTGTCAACGTCATGTACACGCGGACAGAATTGCCGATCCCAGATCCAAGGCTCCGAAATTGAGTACCTGAAACCCCAGCGTGCTTGTATAATCGAGTGGAGGCATGTCGCGTCGTAAATTTCGTATTTTTATATGCAAGCTCACTAGAAACGTGAACGGTCTTTGGCTGAACATATATCTGGCAAACACTATCATCGTGAGGGAATCGTAGGTGGAGTAGAGGACTAAGGATTAGAGCGCTTGAAGCAAATAGCATGTATCCTACCATCGAACGATTGGATTTGGTTATAGATTGTCGCCGTTTACCACGAGCAACTTAAACTAGTATTCAGGATATTGTACATCTCGCGACATAAAAAGGGTTCCGTCGCTGACATGTTCGACAAATTGCGTGTGTAGGTTCGGTTGATTAGGTTGTGTCAGAGATTCTACTCCCATGAGAATTTTTGAGAATCTTGTTAAAGTTTGCGTGCATTCATCTCAGCATTTGAAATACGACTATATGTCACACGTCTTAGATGGGAATTGACATTTATGATAAAGTGGCTCTTCATCAAGCAATTAAATTATATATACCAGTAAAGCTACCAGAAATGCATAATTAGCTATTTAAACTTGATTTTCTTCGTATATCTTCACGTTCTATAATGGTGATTTGACGCGAGATCTAATGGGGGTCTTTTCAAAAACTATTCATATTTTTTTCCCAAATTTTAGCACATATTTAGTGTTGCCCAAAATTAGTCTTGGTCTTGCAGTTTTGGTCTTGTTCTTTCATTTTTGCAAGACCACGACCACCTAACTGTAGCAAGACCAAGACTTCTTCTTCTTGTTAGCCCTACAGCCACCTTCGGGCCTTCGCTTCCAGCAAACAGCGCCTCCAACTGTCTCGGTCCGATGACCACATCTTCCAATTCCGAAATCCAAGCAGCGATGAACTGTCATCGTTAACCGGGTCAGGCCAGCGTTTCCTTGATTTCCCCACTAGCCTCCGGCCTTCAGTTCTCCCAACAAATACCTAGGGGTCTGTTGTTCGTCCATACGATTCATGTGGCCAGCCAATTGCAGCTTCTGCAGTCTTACAATCCTTGAGACCTCTGGTTCGTCAAAAATTGCATACAGCTCATGGTTGTATCGAATTCGCCATTGGTCCCCATCTAGCTTCGCTCCGATTATTCGCCTCAGGACCCGTCGCTCAAAGGCGTTCAATATAGGGTTAGGGTCCATGTTTCACACCCATAGCATAACACAGGTCTTATCACAGATTTGTATACTTGGCGCTTTGTTTCCTGTGTATGTAGCTGGTCTTCCAGATCGTCAATACTGAATAAAATATTTCATTTGCGAGCTGTATTCTTCGGGGTATTTCGTCTCTTTCATTGCCCGTTTTCATTATTTTGGCACCTTAATACACAAATTCGCTAACATTCTTGATATTGTATTCGCCAAGTGTGATATTTTGTGTAATTGAGGTATTTTTCCTTGACTGCCTCATGATAATTGTTTTATTTACATTGCTTTGGAGCCCTACTAGTTTTGTCTCGCTGTCGAGTTTCAGAAAAATCTCTTTGGCAGTTGCTAATGACCGTGACAGAATGTTGATGTTGTCCGCATAGGTTACTACTTGGCTCGACTTGTATAGTAATGTGCCTCACATATCGACAGGTAGCTTCCGTATAACTTACTCCAGAACCAAATTGAATAGCAATGGGGCCAGCCCATCTCCGATATTTGTGTCAAAGGCATCAGTGAGTTGGTTATTGATACAGACTTGGGAGGTTGTCGACGTTATTGTCATTTTCGTAAGACGGACTAATTTGGCTGGGATGCCAAAGTAAAGCATTATTTGGTAGAGCATGTTACGATCAATACTGTCGTATGCTTGCTTGAAGTCAACGAAAATTTGGTGCACGTCTATGTTTAAATCTCAGCATTTTTCAAGTGCCTGCTTGACTGTGAACAATTAGTCTATTGTTGATCTACCTGCCCTAAAACCACCTTGATACTCCCCAGTAATACTGTTGGTGTATGATCCGTTTTATTTTCTAAGATTTTATAAAATATTTTGTACGTCGTACAAAGCAGTGATATTCCTCTATAATTTTCGCACTGTAGCTTCGGACCTTTTTTGTGGATAGGGAATATAATTGATTGGCTCTACTCTTTCGGCATATGTTCTTGAGCTTGGTACTGACCAAACCAACTTCCGAAAAAATCAATACAGTCATGAAAATGAGATACTCTAACTATCTCTAAGCGAAGGCCAGAGAGGGGATGTGGTGCTATAAAGAAGAAGAAGAATATTGTCGCGTGTTTCCGGTTCACGGCTAATAATTTTAATGTTCCGGGAAAGTGAAAACGCAATGTCTTTTAATTTAAGTTAAAAGTGTTTATTTAATTACAAAAATGCACAATAACCAATTTAACACTTTCACTAATTTTAATTTTCACTATTTAAAGTCTAACACTTGTCCATAAATTTCTTATCGCAATTGTTTTCTAAATCACTTCACTATTACGAAAATCACTTTTCTATTACTCGAACAATATCGCTTCCCACACACTATCGCAGTTCTTATCGCGGTCGAATGAATGATTCCCCCCATTCATTCAGCTCGCCTTTATGCAGGGTCTCTAATCATTCAACTCAGTTCTCGTACATTGTTGAATTAGCGGGAACATTCCAGCAGCCTAATGAATCGAGCAGTGACTCACATTCAGATGTTGATCATGTTTGTTGGGTTCTCGTGGTTTCGAGTAAATTCGTTTTGTTGATGTTCTTAATTGTTGTGAAAACAATTGCGACAGTAGCTCGCAGAATTATTTGTACATGTAACAATATGTTCTTGTTGCCAAATGCACTGGATGACTTTGTGAATAGCTTGATGAACACTACTGCCACCATATTTGGTGAGCTCCACTGGAATCTCATCGATGCCAGGCGCTTTATTATTCTTTTAGGCTTTGATGATGTAACAAACTTCATTAAGAGTTAGTGGGGTCAATGGAAGCTCTCCGCAGACATCTATATGCATCGATGTTCTGAAGCTGTGCAGAAGATTAAGGAGGTTCTTGAAATCTGATGCCCACCTTTCCTTAATCTTGGTTTCATCAGCGATTATATTGCCGCTGTCATCATGACAGAGCGTAATTTTGGGCTGATAACCACGTTTCAAGCTTTTCACTACTTTGTATGCTTATTTTGTGTTGTTGCTCGCTAAACATACATCTTAATCCTAATTATCCTAATTATCTTATTTGCTACTTTTCTGAGATTTTTATAGTGTTTTCTCTTCGTCCTGGTTTTCCTACCTACATATTCTTTATACGCCTGATTCTTTTTATCTAACGCATTCTGGCACTCATCATCGAACCAATTATTTTTTTTTGCACTGAGCCTGAAGACCAAGACTTACCTCGCAAGATTTTACCAAGAACAAGACTGAGACTGCAAAGCTCTGGCATCTCCCAATTAAGTCAAACTATGATTTGGGCGGTATTGAGTAAAGATTCAACACCAATATTGATAGACGTTCCCTAGTATTGGTATCAAAATCACAATTCTTCGATCTGACACCAAAGTTGGTCGTTATAACCATAAAAGGTATTGTATTGATACATATGTTTAGCAAGTAGAATCTAGGTCACATAAATAAAATATGAATGCATCTGATACATATGTAACACACTGTTATTGTTTTATAGACAATAATATGATTTTAAGTAGGCTACGTTTTAACACAATGTTTATTGACAGACAGATTGACAGAAGTGAACAGAGTGAAAAATGACAGTTGTGGCATTAAGTTAAGGGAACATAATTTTGAATTCAAAATATCAACGTTTTAAATCAATACTTCCTCAAAAACACGATATTTAAATTTCTCAATAATTCAAAATCAGATCAGATCATTCCAAGGCAGAACTTAAATTAGCAAATCTCAGACGTAGCAGCGGCTTCGTCAAGATATCAGCGAGTTGTTGATCACTTGAAACATGTTGAATATTCAACTTTCCATCCTGCAATTCCTTTCGAATGAAATGGTACCTCACTTAAATGTGTTTGGTCCTCTTGTGGAACTCGTGATTCTTCGCTAACTTGGTTGCGCTTTGATTGTCCACAAAAAGAATTGGAATGTTGTCTAAGGGAGAGACTTCTATGAACAGTCGAGACAACCACACAGATTCCCTTGCAGCTTCAACAATAGCGACATACTCAGTCTCAGTTTTGGATAGGGACACAAGCTCTTGACGCCTGCTAGCCCAGGGTATTGGTCCTCCACTGTGCATGAAAACGATTCCACTAACAGACCGACGAGTATCCGATTTACCAGCATGGTTTGTATCACTGGAGGCCTTCAAGACACTTCCTTTGGAACCAGCCTCGTACCTGATACCAACTGACGTAGACCCTTTGACGTATCTTAGGATTCTCTTTACCAGCAACCAGTGGACATCTTCCGGATCTTCCAAAAACTGCGACGCATAATTGACTGCAAACGTGATGTCAGGACGAGTAGCAACAGCTAAGTACATCAAACATCCTTCAACTTCACGGTAAGGAGCAGATGTTCTCAAACCAGTTTTCTCTTCCAACTGCACGTACTTGTCAATGGGCGTTGAAACAGCAGTTGAACTCCTGAAGAAGATTTTCCGCGTACACCTTCTGACTCAAACGAATTGAACCATCTTTTTCACGTTCAATGAGCATATTCAGAAAACAGCCAAGCGGTTCACGTGTGATCTTGAACACCATCTCCAGCTTCCTCAGGAACTCTTGAATCACATTCTTTTGTGTTACAGCAACCAGGCCATCATCAACATAAAGCAAAATTTTCAGTTTATCTTCACCAGACATACAAAAGGAAAGACATGGATCAGCTTTACTCTAGAGGAGACCAAACTTGATAAGAATCTCCTCGAACCGGTTTTTCCAGCACCTCGGAGATTGCTTCAGACTGTAGAGACTTCTAATTAGCTCGCATACACGACCAGAACTATCTTCAAAACTTTCACGTTCACCCATGTATATTTCTTCATTCAAAACACCGTTTAGAAATGCCGTCTTCACATCGAATTGGGCCAACTCCAGACTTTCGTTGGCAGCAACACTTAGAATCGCCCCGATAGTATCAATACCTTCTTGTTGACTATAACCCTACGCAACAAGCCTAGCTTTGTAGCGACAAGCCTTCCCTTCTGCATCTCGTTTGATACGATATACCCAGCGATTAGCAATTGTCCTCCATCCTAGAGGTAACACGGTCAAAACCCGGGTTGAATTTTCCTTCAGTGAAGACATTTTTTCCTTCACCGCACCCTTCCAGTGTTCACGATTACCCGACTTCATGGCTTCTTTGTAGTCTCGAGGTTCTTTCCAGAGTTGAAGCATTTTACTCAATTTTACAGGTTTCTGAAGTGTACTTCTATCTCAAAGACGACGTTGAGTGGTATCTTTTGCAGCCTTAGGAGTTTCTTCAATTTGCGGTTCAGCAGGAACGACTGGCAACACAGGATCCGGGACCTCAGGCACGTGTGGAGCTTCAGGTGAGTTCAGGACTCTGGGAAAATTGCGGGGCTTGACAGAATCTTCAATTTCTTCAACAGGAAACAAAGTTAGAGCTTTAGAGGAACGCTCTGGACCAAAACCTACCTCACGACTTCGAATCACCTGCTTTGTATCCTTCTTCCACACACGAAAACCATCGATGTCTTCCGAGTACCCAACATAAAGTCCTTCGACGCCCACTTCTCCGACGTTCTTTAGGCACTATCACCCAGCATGTTGTTCCAAAAATATGACAGTCTGTCACAATTTTGAATGGCGTCGCCAGCAAAGAAACGTGGAACTTTTTAAGCACTTGAACAATTGCTAATATTTCTAGTTCGTAGCTTGTGTAACGCAGTTGAGTGGGTGTCGTCTTCCAGCTGGCTTACAGGATAGAGTGCACCATTCCATATTTTTCTGCACTCTGCAACAAAAGCGCACCTAGTCCGCCTTTGGATGCGTCCATACGTAACTCTGTTACAGCGCCAGTACGATATAGTTTAAAACTGGGCTCTGCATCAATGCTGTTTTCAACTCATCAAAAGCTTTCTCCTGGTGTACACCAAATTGAAAATTGACCCCGTTTTTCAACAAATTAGTTAAAGGTCGTGCAATACTTGCATAGTTTGCAATGAATTTATGGAATCTTCGTGTCAATCTTAAAAAGCTACGAACGTCTTTGACCGTCTTTGGCACTGGAAAAACAGGAACTGCCTTCGTCTTTTTTGATGATGGTTTAATGGTTCCATTCTCTATGGTGTACCCTAAATATTCCACACGTCTGGGCAAAAATTCACGTTTGCTCACTCAAAGATACAAAATTTGCTCTTACTTCTCTAGACTTTCATATTCATTGCAGGCCGGCATTAGAATTACTCTGTTAGCTATCAGTTTCCTATAAACGGAACATATGGCCGCCTACCGAATATGATAAAACATCCAAAAAGTTATTCATACTCGACCACCAAATATTATCTATCTTTGAAACGTATGGCCGTCTTCCGAATTTTGTTCATTATATTCGAGTTTCATAACGATTCCGGTTGAGTTCCCATTTGTAGGGATTGGATTTAGTGAAAATTCAGAAGACACGCTTTTAAATAAAAATCAACATCATTTATTTAAGCCAAGAAGACTAAACTCTCTACATCTCTCAATGTCATTATCTTTTAAACGAACAAAAATAAAAATTCAAAAATAGGAAAAGTTCTTTCAATTATCGTTCCTTCACACACACACACACACACACACACATATATATATATACACAGTGTGTCCCATGGAAAACGGAACTTTTTCAGAACATCAATTTACATTGGTGCCACCTATTGGTGGATGTTAGCAATAGAAAGGTCCATTCTTAACTGACATCATTTCAAAATTGTATGACATTTGGTTCAATGGAAACCAAAATATCGCGCTCAAAGTGACAGTGTTTGTGGCATTGGGCGAAAAATGAACTTCGAACAAAAAGCAAATATTAAGTTCAACATTGTAAGGATTTGATTAAAGAGTGAAAAAAAGCACCCAAACTTCAAATATTCGATTATGACTGGTGACGAGACATGGAGTTTTCAATATGATCCCGAAACCAAGCGTCAAAGTGCTGAATGGAAGAACCCAACCGAGCCCAATCCGAAAAAAAGTCAAAAGTGAAGAAAATGTTGATTTGTTTCTACGATTCGGAGGGTATTATTCATCGTGAATTCATTCCACCTGGTCAAACGACTACTGCTGTATTTTATTTTGGTGTTATGAAGCGTTTGCTCAGCCGTATTTGTCGTGAGCTGGCGTTTGTTGCATGATAATGTCCCGTCTCATCGATCGAACTTGATCACGGAGTTTTTGATCAAAAATTCCATTTTAATCATCAACCATTCACCATACTCGCCGGGCTTGGCTCCGTGCGACTTCTACTTGTTCTTCAAATTGCACTTGCCTATGAAAGAAAAACGTTATGCCGACGTAGCGGCCATCCAAAGAGCGACGACCGACATACTAAAGTCGATGGATAAAAATGATCTCAAAAACTTATTCAATATGTTAATTGATCGTGCAAAACGTTGTATTGATGTGGAGGGAGACTATTTTGTATAAAATAAATGAGATTTGCTGGAATATTGATTTTTTGTCTTTATTTTGAAAAAGTTCCGTTTTCCATGGGACACACCTTGTATATATATTGTCGCGTGTTATGGTTTGCGGCCGATAATTTTAATGTTCCGGGAAAGTGAAAACACACTGTATTTTAAATTAAGTTAAAAGAGTTTATTTACCAAAAATGCACGATAATTGATTTCAATATTTTACAACTTGTCGATCAATTTTTGCTGCAACTGTCTATCACTTCACAATCAATATCGCTTTTGATTCGCACTCCTCACTATTGCAGTTTTACTTTATCGCGGTTGGAATTATTCCCCCATTAATTCAGCTCGGCTTTATATACGGTCTCTAGTCATTCGATCCATTTCTCGTACATTGGCGAATTACCTGGAATATTCGAGCAATGGTGCAGTGACGTCACTTTCGGATGTTGTGCATTCACTTGTTGATCATGATGTTGTTAATGGTTAAGAAAACAATTGCGATAGTAGCTCGCAGAATTATTTGTTCATGTAACAATATATATATATATATATATATATATATATATATATATATATATATATATATATATATATATATATATATATATGTATATAGTATGTATATGCATATATATATATATATATATATATATATATATATATATATATATATATATACTATATATAAATAAATATATATACAGAGGTGGCCAAAAGTGATCGGACAATACAAGAAACAAGCAATAAAATACTTTTACGAGCATAAGCTTTGAAATGAAATAAAAATTTTTCCCTTATATAAAAGTCACTTGTATTCTCAATTAATTGCACAAAAAAATAAAACAGAAATAAAAAGAATTTCACAAGAAAATTAACAACTAAATCAAATTCACATTGCATCAAGTGGACAAAAGTAATCGGACGTTCAATTGTAATACTTTTCTTTCTGATGATTCCATTAGAACATAGGCTTTTAATATCTAGTTGCGTATCCTTTTCGTTTTATAACTTCTGTTAACCTATTGGGCATAGACTGTACCAACTTACGGGTAACGTCCGGAGTAATGTTGTCCCATTCTTCTAATAACACCGTCTTCAGTTGACTTTTATTAGTAATGTGATGGTTCCTTATTTTTTTATCCAGATGATCCCAAAGATGTTCGATGGGATTTAGGTCTGGGGATTGCGGTGGTGTTTTTAATTGACCAGGAGTGTTGAAAAGGAGCCACAAATGAACATCATGAGTTGTATGCTTTGGGTCATTATCTTGCTGGAACAAATAATGACCATCAAGACCCAATTTTTGTGCACTTTTTTTCAAATTTTCTTTCAAAATCGACAAGTAACCTAGTTTGTCCATAGGTTTGTCAATGAAAGCAAGTTCTCCTACACCGTTGGCAGCTATGCAACCCCAGACCATTACACAGCCACCTCCGTGTTTTACTGTATGTTGAATGTTTTTGGGATGAAGCTCACTATTTTGAGTTCTCCACACCAACAACCTGCCGTTGGAGTGGTAGATATTAAACTTACTCTCATCAGAGAATATTATACGAGTCCAAAAGTCGAGCGGCTTGCTTTTAAATTCTTTTGCAAAGCATAATCTTTTCTTCTTATTAACTTTGCTAATTAGTGGTTTCTTTCGAGGTACTCTCGCTTGATAACCAGCACGGCTGAGAGCTCTACGAATAGTCCGGGCACTAACATTGGTACCATTTACATCTGCTAATTGATCCCTAATACTTCTGGACGTTGTAGTCGGATTCTTTTTAACAATTCTTAAGATTTTTCGTGCGTCTGTCTCTGTTAGTTTACATGGTCGACCACTCCTAATTTCGTTTTCCACCTGACTATTTTTTCTGAACCGTTTCACGATATCGAAAACTGTCGAACGACTTCTTCCAATTATTTTTGATTTTTCAGAAAAGGATTTATTCTCTTTATACAACTTTATTATAACTTTTCTTTCATGTATACCGGTTTCTTTGCGATTCTTAGCCATGTTTAATTTTCTTCACTTAAAACTGACAAGTAAATGACTGATATCAGAAAAACACATATCAACATATAATTAGGGGAATTCCCTTTTAAACTCGGAAATGAAAAGAAAAGAATTGCTCCAAACTTCAATGACTAATTTCACACTTTTCAAAATGTCCGATTACTTTTGTCCACTTGATGCAATGTGAATTTGAATTAGTTGTTAATTTTCTTGTGAAAATCTTTTTATTTCTGTTTTATTTTTTTGTGCAATTAATTGAGAATACAAGTAACTTTTATATAAGGGAAAAATTTTTATTTCATTTCAAAGCTTATGCTCGTAAAAGTATTTTATTGCTTGTTTCTTGTATTGTCCGATCACTTTTGGCCAGCTCTGTATATATATATATATATATATATATATATATATATATATATATATATATATATATATCTATATATATATATATATATATATACATATATATATATATATATATATATATATATATATATATATATATATATATATATATATATATATATATATATATATATATATATATATGAATATTTTTTAAAACAACCAAAGTTAGAAAAGGGTTTGGTAGTTTACATAAAATTAAATAGCTTGGAATAAACATTTAAGATATTTATATGGCGTGTTCTACAAAATGTTACATTATTTTATGATTTGAATTTGTTTTTAAGCTGAACTGAGATTTTGCAGAATATTGTAAAATCAATGGAACAAGTCTCGCTGCCAGCAGGAAGATTTGATCCATAACGTATTTGTTAGATTTATGATATTTAAAGGGTTTTTCAGTAAGAGGTGTTATTTTGATATTAAAAGAAAAATATTATTTCTAACATAAATGATCAGATTTTTATTTCATTATTAAGAAAAAGGTATGCCGTTAATGCGGAAAATAACATCAGGCAAATAACCACCACAACAACACTTAAAGGACCGTATCCTTTTCATGAAATTTTCCATAACCAATTCACAAAGTGGCTGCCCTATGTCTTCGATAGCCTCACAAATCCCATCTTTGAGGTCTTGAATAGACGCTGGACTGTTAGCGTAGACCTTTTCTTTCACGTGGTCATAAAGGAAGAAGTCGCAAGGTTTTAAATCACAAGATCTCGATGGCCAATTGTGATCGTTGCTTGTGTGGCACGTAGCACCGTCTTGTTGAAAGTAAACGTTGTCCAGATCAATACCATTTAATTCCGGCCATAAAAAATCGTGAATCATCTCTTGATAGCGCAATCCATTCACCGTAACTGTTGCTCCAGCCTCATTTTCGAAAAAGTAAGGTCCAAGGACTCCACCGGACCATAAACCGCACCAAACATTCACACATTGAGGAAAGAGAGGCTTTACAATAATAACTCTTGGGTTTTCTGAGCCCCTGATACGACAATTTTTCTTGTTGACGAAGCCACCAAGATGGAAATGGGCCTCATCACTCAAGATGATTTTTCGATGGAATTTCGGATCATTTTTATGCATTTCAAGAACCCAGTAAGCAAAGACACGACGTTGTTGATGATCGACCGGCTTGAATTCTTGTGTTAACTGAACTTTATAAGCCGTCTTAACCAAGTCTTTATGCAAAATGAGGTGTAATGACGTTTGTGGAATGGCTGATTCCAAAAAACGACGAGGAATAGACAAACCTGGTTTTTCTTCAACACTTTTGGCTACAGCAGCAATATTCTCTGCTGTTCTTGAGTGGCATGCACGGGTTTCATTCTTCATATCACTGAATTACCCCAACAGCTCGAGTTTTTCCACCAATTACTGTATTGCGGTCCGACAAGATGCTGCACGACGATCCAAAAATGTTCGAGTTTTAAGAACCGTCTCGGCCAAATTTTCACCATTTTTGTAGTCAATTTTAATAATTTCAATACGTTGTTGAAGCGTGTGTCATTCCATTTTTGTTAATGGCGTAGTTCTTAGTTGTCAAATGTCAAAAAATGACAGCCTCAAAAGAGACGTCTACCGAAATAGCGGGCTATTCAAAATAACATCTCTTATTGAGAAACCCTTTATATCTATATATATATATATATATATATATATATATATATATATATATATATATATATATATATATATATATATATATATATATATATATCTTCTTCTTCTTTTTAGCACTTCAGCCCCTTTCGGGCCTTCGCTTCCTGCAAACAGCGCCTCCAACTGTCTCGGTCCGTTGACCGCGTAATCCAATTCCGAAATCCGAGCAGCGATAAACTGTCTTCGTCGACCGAGTCAGACCAGCGTTTCCTCGGTTTCCCCACTGGCCGCCGGCCCTCAGTTCTCCCTACGAATACCTTCTTGGGTATCCGTTGTGCATCCATACGATTCACGAGTACAGCCGCTTGCAGCTTCCGCAGTCTTACAATCTTTGAGACCTCCGGTTCCTCAAAAATTTCATACAGCCATTAGTCCTCTTTTAGCTTCACTCCAATTATTTGCCTCAGGACCCGTCACTCAAAGGCGTTCAATATATTTGCGGATGCTTGGATTAGGGTCCATATTTCACACCCATAGCATAACACAGGTCTTATCACAGATTTGTATACTTGGAGCTTTTTTTTCCTGTGTATGCAGCTGGTCTTCAAGATCGTCAATACTGAATAAAATATTTTACTTGCAAGCTGTATTCTTCAGGGTATGTTGTCTCTTTCATTGCCCGCTTTCGTCATTTTGACGCCTAAATACACGAACTCACTAACATTTTCGATACTGTATTTGCCAAGAGTGATATTTTGTGTACTCGGGGTATTTTTCCTCGACTGCGTTATGAGCTTTGTTTTATTTTCGTTGATTTGTAGCCCTACTAGTTTTGCCTCGCTGTCGAGTTTTAGGAAGAGTTCTTTGGCAGTTGTTAGTGACCGCGACAGAATGTTGATGTCGTCCACATAGGCAACTACTTGGCTCGACTTGTATAGTAATTTACCTCGCGTATCGACAGGTAGCTTCCGTATGAAGTGCTCCAGAGCCAAATTGAATAACAATGGGGCCAGCCCATCTCCCTGCTTAGTTCGATATTTGTGTCAAAGGCATCGGTGAGTTGGTTATTGATGCGAATTTGGGAGGTTGTCGACGTCATTGTCATTTGGTAAGACGGACTAATTTGGCTGGGATGCCAAAACCAAACATTATTTTGTACAGTACGTTACGATCAATACTGTCGTATGCTTGCTTGAAGTCAACAAAAATTTGGTGTACGTCGATGTTGAACTCCCAGCATTTTTCAAGTACCTGCTTGACCGTGAACAATTGGTCAGTTGTTGATCTACCTGCCCTAAAACCACCTTGGTACTCCCCAATAATACTGTTGGCGTATGATCCGATTCTTTGTTCTAAGATCTTAGAAAATATTTTGTACGCCGTGCAAAGTAATGATTTGCCTCTATAATTTTCGCACTGTAGCTTGTCACCTTTTTTGTGGATAGGCGATATAATTGATTGGCTCCACTCTTTCGGCATATGTTCTCGTTGCCAAAGTACTGGATGACTTTGTGAATAGCTTGATGAACACTACTGCCACCATATTTGATGAGCTCTACTGGAATCTCATCAATGCCCGGCGCTTTATTATTCTTTTGGGCTTTGATGATGGAACAAACTTCATGCAGAGTTGGTGGGGCCACCGGAAGCTCTCCGCAGGCATCTATAGGCTCTGATGCTCTGGAGCTGTGCGGAAGATTAAGGAGGTGCTTGAAATATGTTGCCCATCTTTCCTTAATCTTGATTTCATCAGCGATGATATTGCCGCTGTCATCACGAAAGAGCGTGGTTTTGGGCTGATAACCATGTTTCAGGCTTTTCACTACTTTGTATGCTTGTCTTGTGTTATTGCTCGCTTAACTTACATCTATACTTCTCAATTGGTCGCCATAGTATTTTCTTTTCTCAACCCAATTATCTTATTCGCTACTCTTCTGAGATTTTCATAGTGTTCTTTATTTGTCCTGGTTTTCCTACCTACGTTTTCTTTGTACGCCTGATTCTTTCTATCTAACGCATTCTGGCACTCATCATCGAACCAATCATTCCTCTTGCGCCGGGCTTGATGTCCGATCGTCTGTTCTGCCACGGTTCTGGTAGCCGCTTTCACTTCTATCCAGAGTTCGTTGCTCGTCTTTAACGATGCGTCTGATAAGATGGGAGCCAACTGGTTGTCGAGGGTCTCCGTGAAATTTTCGGCCATAGACGCCGTTTGGAGCTTTTTGATGTCAAATTTTTGTACCTGGCTGGTCTTCGCTGAATATGCCTCTGACATATGGCATTGATAGTTTAATTTGATCAAGTAATGATCTGAGTTACAATTGGCTCCTCGGTATGTACGGACGTCAAGTATGCTCGAGGCCCAACGTTGTTGTATCAGAATATGATCGATCTGGTTTTGTGTGTTGCCATCCGGTGATACCCAGATCATTTTATGAATGCGTCGATATGGGAAGCAATTCGAACGTATGACTAGATTTCTGCTACATGCAAAGTCAATCAGGCGCTGGCCGTTGTCATTTGTTTCATCGTGGAGGCTATATCCTCCAGTCGTTCCCCGATGAGATAGCTCATTGCCAACCTTAGCGTTGAAATCACCCGGAATTATTATTGTGTCGTTTGTGGGCAATGAGTCGACCAGTCTTTCCAGGTGATTGTAGAACAATTCCTTTGTTTCTTCGTCCTTTTCTTCGGTCGGAGCGTGAACATTAATCAGCCAGATCTTGAAAAATTTCGCTTTTATACGGATCGCACGCAACCGTACATTGACTGCCTTAAAATCAATAACGTGCGATTTGAACTCCCTATCCACAATGAAGGCCACTCCGAATTCTCGTTTTCCAGTAGGCTTCCCACTTTTAAATATTGTGTGCAATCTCATGTCTTGAATGTCATTTCCAGTCCAATCGTATCCTGGACTGCCAGTACTTTTAATTGATATTGACTGGCCTGTTGCCAAGGTCCTTAACAGCGCTAGGGTAATCGAGTGATCTGACATTCCAGGATCCAATGCCATAGTCTTTTTTCGTTTGCGAGGTCGTTGCCGTGAGTCCAATCCATTCCGAGGCCCATCTGCAGGTTTCAAAACAATTAAAGATTTTTCAGGGAAGAGGAGTTAGCCCGTCGGCCAACCTCCATTCCGGCGGCATGATTATTACGTCGATTCCGTTATCAGGCGCGGAAGATTCGCCTTCACCCTCTTACGTCCTCACACAGGAGGTGTAAGCAGGATTTAGAAGCAGAACTGTAGATGTATTTAGAGTTATGAGCATTGCTCGACATTTAATGTTACATTATTGGGGAACCAGTAAACCCAATGTGCACTCCGAGAGCATTTACTACCATTTAATTGGGGGGTTTGGGATGAGGAATCATGGAAGCTATGGGTTGGGGAAATAAGGGGTTCCCTCCTCCTGTCTCAAACGGGCTTGGGACCATCTATGGCGGAGTTATATACATATATATATCTATATATATATATATATATATATATATATATATATATATATATATATATATATATATATATATATATATATATATACATATATATATATATATATATATATATATATATGTGTATATATATATATATATATATATATATATATATATATATATATACACTATATATATGAATATTTTTTAAAACAACTAAAGTTAGAACAGGGATTTGGTATAGTTTATATAAAATTGAATAATATGGAATAAACATTAATTAAAATATTTTTATGGCATGTTCCACAAAATGTTACATTTTTATATGATTTGAATTTGTTTTTGAGCTTAGCTGAGTTTTTTACAGAATATTGAAAAATCAATGGAACAAGTCTCCCTGCCGGCAGGAAGATTTGATCCACAACTTTATTGTTAGATTTATTATATTGACATAAATTAAAGCAGCCCAATCTAAATTTATTTGTTTCTTATTTAATTATATTCCACATTACAACAACCAAACGATTGTCAGCTATTAAGTTCGAAAGCCTTAAACTTAGATTTTTTACATTATTACGAAAAATGTTCCTAGTGGCTGAAAATTCATAAAAACAAATTGTTCATTGCAAGCAATATTCAATAAATCTTATGTCATTCTTCCTGGTGTCGTTTGATCATCGCTTGCTGTATCCAAACTCTATAAATTGCATAAAAAATCGAAAAAATAAAGACACGTGAACTGCTGAATTACATTTACGAATCCATTCGCCGGGTATGCAAAACGGGTAACGGTGTTGGCGGCAGTGTAACAGATGAATAGAAATGGATATATGTAGCTCCACGATTGGCACATGGGAACGAGGAGCAAAAGTCAGGCCCTATTTTCCGATTTAACTGCACACATTCCGCCTTGAAGCGGTGGAATGCAAATCAACATGCATAAGTATTTCAGTCACGCTTTCATCCTGTTAAAAGGATCCCATAGATCTTAGAAGTAAACGGCATCAGGATGTATATGTGCCATCATGTCATTCTTTGTGATTGAGGCGTACCGAGCCACTCATTTCCTTTTATTTTTCATCTTCTTTCTCTCTTCATACCTTATACTGCATGTATCCTCGTATATCTTACAATAGTATTTCCCATTTGGTAGATGTGAATCCTCATTCATCCTTTGCACTCTTGGTGTAAGTCTTTGCCATTCTTTACCTCTCGACTTTGGTCGTAAGACTTATTCGTACGTTTCAAATGTTTTTCACTTTTGTTGGTCTTTCTTTGAAAATGTGTTTCTAAGAGTAGTTTTCTTTTATATTATTCTATTCGTTATTCGGAACACAACCATCGTTATCCTTGTTACTTTAACCCGCCTGGAATTTGGGAAGGGAGCATTGATGCAAACAATGGTGAAGGAAGTTGTTACAGTGTCACCGGGTTAGACGATCTGATTAGGAAAAATTACAGAAACTTTTCATTTCAAAATTTACATACAGATTGTTATTGATGATTCCTTTTTTATTCCTGTCAGACCATATCATGTTAAGAAGCGTTCACCGGAAAATAGGACTAAGTCAAGTGTGTTCTTGTGAAGTGTCATGTCAAAGTGCATCATGTCACTAATTTTTTATCAGGGCAAGAAATTTCGGAACGTAGTGCGCAAGTCCTGTGGAAGAAAATGTTTGCATGCTTTATTGTAAAAATGCTATCTTGATCCATCTCTTTTATTGAGCATGGAATTACATGGTATTACAACCGTTACAGCATATACTTCATCCTGACAGTAATCATTTTCATTAACTGAAAATAATTAGAATTCAAAATGAAATTTGGTTAACTTTCAACTCATTCAAAAGTGCATCGAATACATCAGAACTAATTGAACTTCCATTATCCAAACCTATGAAAACAGGACGAAAACAAACATGACTCGTTAAGCAATCTAAAAGTGTTTGTAAGTTCCCCAGCGTATATACTTGTGGTGTACATACATTAAGGATCAAAACCACTTCAACAGATTAACTTGAAAAGCTAAAAGGCAAACTTAAATCTGTGAAGTTTACGTAAAGAACAGAGAAGTCAAGGGGTGGATTTTAGTTGGAACCATCAGTCTTCTATAGGTCTATGATATACATGGTTTATGGAGTAAAACGCTTTGAACTTGAGTGCATGTGTTGTAAATTTGTTATATGTACTGAGTTCTTGCATACATATAAGCGTATAATTAATACGCTTCAATTTCGAAATTACGTTAAAGCTTCCTAAAATGATGTTAGAAATGGACTTATAGAATCCTTTAGTATGTGAATGGTATTCGGAAAATATGAAATTTTTAGAACTCATGAATGGAGAACACAGAGTACAAATAATAACATTTTGAAACGTGATTACACTCAAAAGACATTGACAGATCATGCCCTGTTGTTAAACAATATATTTAGACAAATACGTGACCATTGTTTCCCACTTAGGGGTCTCTGCGATAAAAAAGTTGACAGGCATATGCCACCCAGAAGGGCCCAATAGCTTTTCAGGGTTGCGCCATGTATTGAAACGTCTTTCCACTCAAGTCGCCCGGTCGTCTCCTTCCATACGAGCAATGGCCCGATGTCTTCATCGGCTAACTAGGCGTTTCGAATCTCCTTCGATGACCAACCTTCATCGAATTCGGCCGTCATCAATCGGAGATCAACAGGCGGTTCCTTTTCCTCAATTCGTTGGCAATGCTTGCAGTTAGCTGGACATGGACGGCGGGATAGGGCGTCAGCATTTTCATGAGCTCCGCCCTTCCGATGAACAATTTCGTAGTCGTATGACTGCAATTCTTCGATCCATCTCGCAACTTGTCCCTCGGAGTTTTTGAAGTTGAGCGGCCATCTCAGTGATGCATGGTCCGCTCGAAGAACAAATTTTTGGCCATATAAGTACTTGTGGAACTGCTTGGTGGCCTCTGTTATAGCCAATAGCCCCTTCCTAGTCACGTAGTAGTTCCTCTCACTTTTTGAAAGAACTCGACTGTAATGCGATAGGACTCTTTCTTCGCCATCGATCTGCTGGGAGAGTACAGCTCCAATACCGCTGTTGCTCACACCGGTGTCAACTACAAACATTTTTTCGGATTTTGGATATGCCAGCACGGGTGATTCACACAGCTTCTCCTTCAAGGTCTCAAAGGCTACCTGGCATTGTTCATTCCAGACATACGGACGATTTTCCTCAGTTAACTGATGAGGACACTTAGCTATTTTGGCAAAGCCTTTGACAAACCTTCGACAGTAGGTTGCCAGACCCAGAAAACTTCGTAGTTGGTGCTTGTTGTTTGGTGTTCGCCAGCTTTTCACGGCTTCAATTTTCTCAGGGTCTGTTTTGGCCCCTTCTGCTGATATGACGTGTCCCAGGTATTTAACTTCAGCTGTGGAAAGGGTACACTTGTCGGGACTAAGTTTCAAATTCGCCAGTCGCAATCGGGAGAAAACCTCTTCTAAGTTCCACACATGCTCTTCGAACGTTCTCCCAATGACGATGATGTCATCTAGGTAGACCAAGCAGGTTTCCTAGGTTAAACCACGTAGCACGTATTCCATCAGGCGTTTGAAAGTGACTGGAGCATCGCAAAGCCCAAATGGCATCACCACAAATTTCCGCAATCCGGTCCCAACTAAAAATGTGGTTTTCTCTCGGTCCTTCATGTCGATTTCTACCTGCCAGTAGCCACTTTTGAGATCAAGTGTAGAAAACCATTTTGCGTCGGCTAAAGTGTCCATAATGTCATCGATGCGTGGGAGTGGGTAACTATCTTTCTTAGTGACGTCGTTAAGCTGCCTGTAGTCGACACAAAAACGAGTGCTGACATCCTATTTCTTTACTAGAACTCTGACGCGGCCCATAGACTGAAAGAAGGTTCGATAACGCCTTGTTTTTCCATGTGCGAGATCAGTGCGCTCACTTCTCCTTGTTTGGCTATAGGAAGACGTCCCGGTGCTTGTCGAATTGGCTTGGCTCCCTGTGTATCTACGACGTGAGCTACCATACTCGTTCGGCCTTGGCCATCTGGGCTTGTTGAGAAGATGTCGCTGTACTTGGTGACCGGATCAGAGGCACGCTTGAATAGCTGCACTGGCAATTTGACGTGCTTCAATATTGCAGACTTGGATCCCCGAGCTTTGTCCGTGTCTTGCCTCCTTTTCCAATGATGGTCGTGAGCAGCTTCCAAAGAGGTGATGGTGAAAAAAGGCTGGCAGCTGCCGATGACTTCTCCCGCTTTAATGCTCGTGGTTGAGTCTGCGGTGCTAAGGACTCTAACCGGCACGTATTCATTTCTTATAGATCTTACAAGGCTTTGTCCTACAATCAAACTACGCAATGCAGACGTCTTCGTTGGCTCTATCAGATAAGATCGGTGGTCTCCAGAATCACCATCAAGCTGGGTCCTTACAATGCTTTCGGAAGAATTTGGTACATCAGTGTCGGTACATACTACCACATTAGTCTTGGGAATTTGGACGCGGGGACCATCCATCTATACTTCAACATTCTGCCATTTCAATACCCGTTTGCCCAAATCCAACGTGATTCCATGTGGTCGCAGAAAATCCATTCCGAGAATGCAGTCATCCATAATGTTCGCGACCAGAAAATTATGTCGGAATGCAAGGTCTCCCAACTGTATCTGGAGGTTGACCTCTCCATGAACAGGTGCACTTTCTCACGTAGCTGTCCGTAGTGAGAAAATCCTGCCCTTGGGAAGTAGTTGCTGCCTCATTAGGTCTGGTCGGATAATCGATCGGGTTGCACCAGTGTCGATTGTTATGGTGCAGTGTGCTCCGTCAATTTGACCCGGAAGGCATAAGTTCGCTTCTCCACGATGTAGTCTTGACACGGCGATGGTGGTGCTGGGGACATCAATCCTTCTAGCCAACCTCTGCCCCACGAAGTCGACTCTTACATGTATCCCGACCCTTCAGTTTGAAGGGCTATCATTCTGGGCTCCTGACTCGGGTTAGATCTTTTCCCAGCTGCACAACCTGGACAATAACTCATTTTTTTTCGCTTCTTGCAGTCTCTTTGCAGGTGCCCCTTCTCTCCGCAACTCCAGCATTTAGGCACACCATTTATCTGCGGCTCTCGCTCAATTACGACGCAGTCACACTTGCACTCGTCTGCCAATACCTCGCGAACCCGGGCAGTGGTATGAGTCACATTTTTTGCTGCCCCAAAGTTCAGACTGTAAGCGAATGCGTCCTTAACCGTTTGCTTTTGAGCTATATGCACGGCTTGCTGCAGTTCCTGGTCCTTTAATGCACTGATGAATGCATCTGTCGCTGCGTCGTCTCGCTGTTCTGGGTCATAAGCTGGGTAAGCCAAAAGTGCTAGTCGCTCAATGTCTTGGGCTAGCGGCTGTAAAGTTTTGCCACACTTCTGCATTCGATGCCGTAGCTGTGACCGATAAATCTGCTTTAGATGATCGTCTCCATAACGCATGTCGATTGCATTCATTATAGCATTCGGGTTTGAGTGCAATTCAACGGGGATCGTCTGCAAAAGCTCGGCAGCTGGGCCTCTTAGAGCAAAAATTAGTGCAGTTGCTCGTTCCTGCTCATTCCAGGGATTTGCCTAGCGGCAGCTTCAAACTGGGTTTTGTAAATACTCCAGACCATTTGCCCGTCGTATATTGGTGCTTGCACATTTCTGGATGAGCTTTGCGCTGCGGTCGCAAGTGAGGCTGGTGAGGTGGTAACTGCTGCCTTCGCTGCTTCCAATTCCTTTTTCGTTTTTTCCATCTCATGGTTCATTCTCTCCTCGACCTGATAAACCTTTTCCTCGACGCATTCAATTTGTTTGGTCAGACTACCGAGCTTCGCATTTATTTCAGTTGACTGTTTTTGCAAATCCGCCTTAATTTCGACTGCTTGTTGGTCCAGCTTCTGGTCTAGCTTTGCAGTTAAACTGGATGACTATTCATTAAGCTTCGCTGATTGTTCATCAAGCTTCGCAGTTAGACTGGATGACTGTTCATTTAGCTGCGCTGATTGTTCATCTAGCTTCGCAGTTAAACTGGATGACATCAGCATTAACATTTGCATTAGCGCATTTTCTGGCTCATTTGATTTTGGTGTTTCTACTTTTCCACCTTCTGCGCCTTTTTCTGCATCTGAGAGCTCACCCGAATCCAGATTCACGCCTTCCGACTCGATCGCGTCACGCAAGCGTGCAATCAGTATGGCCTTTGCAACTTGTGTGGCCAGATGTCGCTGTTCCAACTCCTCCTTGAGCTCCAATATGGTCAATTGATCGATTTTCAGATGAAAGTTTCCTGGCATTTTTATTGTTTCAGCTACTTTTCCCCCAGTTTCCACGTTAAATTACACTATTGTGCACTTTGAAAATGCTTAAAAGTTTTCACTTCCAAAATTTCCTTTCTCACTTTTTGACACCACTGTCGCGTGTTTTGGTTCGCGGCCAATAATTTAAATGTTTCAGGAAAGTGAAAACGCAATGTTTTTTAAATTAAATTAAAAGAGTTTATTCAATTACTTAAAAAAATGCACAATCACTTATTTAACTATTTCACAATTTTAATTTTCACCATTAACAGTCTAACTTCCACTTGTCCATAAATTTCTATCGCAATTGTCTTCTAAAAATCACTTCACACTCAAACAATCAATATCGCCTGTACTTCGCGCACCACTATGTCACAGTTTTCTATCGCGGTTGTAATAAATGATGCCCCCCATTGATTCATTCAGCTCGCCTTTATATAGGTTCTCTACATATTCAGCCCATTTCTCGTACATTGGCGAATGTTCTGCTGGGAGGAACCTGGTATATGCGAGCAGTTTCATGAATGGAGTGACGTCATTTTCAGATGTTGATCATGCTTGATGGGTTCTCGTTGTTTCGAGTAAATTCATTTTGTTGATGTTCTTAATGGTTGTGAAAACAATTGCGACAGTAGCTCGTAGAATTCTTTGTACATGTAAGTTTTGATTCGCAGACACCAATAATGAATGAATTCAAGAAACAATTTATGGCGGCATTAGTTGCTTGAATTTTTAGACTTTGTACTTTGAATTTCTTTCCTTTGTGTTTAGGATTAAAAGGCAAGAAGTAAACATTACTTATGCAAATGAAAAAACGTGGACTGTGTTTTATTTTATGTAGTTTATTAGGTGCTGTGTAGTTACGGTGTGTTAGCAACACTGATTTGTACAGGAATGGTCAATTCGAAGTTTCTTCTTAGACAAACGTCAAACAGCTGTTATTCTTGTCTTGACATAGAGGTGTCGCGCAGATGGCTTTTCTTTTTGAAATGGATAATAGTAATTATAATACTGAAAAGCAAAAATATCGAACATTCTCCCCCTTTTCACCCGTCACAGGATGAACAAAAACAAAATTAAAGTTTCTAAAATTCCATAGGTCAGGGAGATGATTGTACATTAAAATAAATTAATTTCATAGTTTCATTCTCGAATATCTTAACTAGTGTGATAAATTCATGAATTGTTTATAGATAATTATTGAACTTGTGCATTATGCACTCGAAACCCCGCATTCCAGTAACACGAGCTTGGCGATGGGGCGCTTAAGCTCGGTGCCGGCGGTCTTGATCGTAGCAGTTCTAAAGAGGCCAGGTTAGAACGGCTACTTTGCCAGGGCGTACTTTTTAACTATTCCTAAAGGCCATTTCCCAGGAAAGGTTTTATCACTCTTTATACGAACTAAATCCCCGACCTGAATAGAATCTTGCATTTGAGTCCATTTAGTACGATTTTGAAGTGAAGTTGGATACTCAGCTGACCATCTATCCCAGAAATATTGGGTTATTTGAGTGAATAACTCCCAGTGTTTACTCACTGGGATCCAATCATTGCGTTGGTTATGTTCAGGGATTAGATACGAAGATCGTTGTATCAAAAAATGAGCTAGGGTCCATGCATTTAAATCGCTTATGTCATTACTGAGTGGTAACGGAGGTCTCGAATTCAAGATCGCTTCAATACGATACAGCAAGGTAGAGTATTCGATAAAAGTCAAAACTTGATCTCTAATTATTTGGTATACATGGTACTTCATGGACTTCACTGCACTTTCTCACAAACCACCGAAGTGAGGGGCGTCTCGAGGGTCGAAATTCCATTTAGTGCCATTTATGGATAGTTGCGTTTTTGCCCTTTTGGACCATTCTAAGGCACCTTAAAACATATTGGTGGGCTCTGAATCAGCGCCGACTAAATTAGTTCCCTATTCACTATGTAATTTAGAGCATGGACCTCTGCGAGATGTGAAACAATCAAATGCAGCAATGAATGCAGCACTACTGTAGTCTTCAACTACTTCAATGTGAATGGCGTGAGTAGAGAAACAGACAAAAATAGCAACATAGCCCTTTTGAGTGACATTGCCTCCAACTTTTGCTAAGCGAACTTTTATCGGTCAAGCATAATCGATACCAGAGATATTAAAGGATTTGGATGGTAATATACAATTTAGAGGTAAATTTCACATTAGTTTCGTATAACCCTTTTTCGAGTAAAGTATGTACTTATGACCGGTTTTAATGTATGATGTCACAGCTGTACGTCCTTTTAAAATCCAATATTGTAAACGCAATGTGCAAAGAGTTTACTGGATTCTACCGTGAAAGGTGGCTAAATGCGTTTGACGAACTTGTATTTTAGTGAAGTCATCACTCTGATGCGGTAAAAGGGGAAACTTATTCTCATGTGGTAGTTGAGAGTTTACTAATCCACCTCCCACTCTAATTAAATCACCATCCATGAACGGATTCAACCAAAATATTGGGCTGGAATTGGGCGATTGCAACCCTTTTCTCAGTGAAAATCGCACTTCAGCAAAATGAAGACTCTGATGAAGATAGACAATAAATAAGCGAGCACTACTTATCTTTTGATGGATACATGAAAGGTGGTTTCATAATCGATACCATAAAAAATTGAGACCATAGAGTTTTTGTCAGACGAGATTCGATATTAGACATCAAAGTGTTCCTTTTGGTGCCTTGCTTCACTGTGACATAGTTCCTTAGATACTCTAAGAAGGTTTTGGTTCGCTCTTTTCTTTTGTTAATTATGTGACTTGAAAGGTGCACTATAAATCTTTGACAATACGAGGTGACTCTCAAGAGTTTATTGACAGACGAAAAACGATGAATCAAGTTGAATTCATAGTGAGATCGTGTGATTAAGTGGACTAGAGGTTTTGAAGAGTTTTCTTCAGGAGGTGGTTCTCTTGATTCTAGGGGCTCATCTTGAGACGATAGCCATGATTTTGTGGATTGAGATAACCAAGATGGTCCTTTCCACCATCTATCATTATGAATTAGTAGAGTAACTGTACAACCCCGCGATACTATGTCAGCGGGATCATCCTTGAATTAAGTAATGCCATCGAGCTTCAGGCATATCATCGTGGATGCTAGAGCATGGGTTCACTACAACAGGCTTCCAACGTGAAGAATAACCTTTAAGTCACTAAAGTACATCAGTGGAATCACTCCACAAGTGCGAAGATGTAATACCAATTTTAGAAGTTTTCAGATAATGTTTCGCCGATTTGGCTAGCAAGTAGGCAGCTGAGAGTTCTAAACGTGGGATAGATAATTGCTTCAATGGGGCTACTTTACTCTTGTCAGTAACTAGTGTTACGAAAGCTTGATTTCATGCTCAACTCTGAGATAAATACAAGCGCCATATGCGAGCTTAGACGCATCGGCAAATCCATGAATTCCAACAATTTCTGCTTGAGGTGAGTAGCTTCTCCAACGTGGCGTTTTCATACAATTCATTTGAAAAAACTCAGCTTCCCATTTCAACCAAAAATTTTGGTGTTCAGAAGGCATTTCTTCATCCCATCTTTTCTTTTGTTGCCATAAAAGGTGCATTAATATTTTTGCATGGATAATGATGGGAGCTTATCATCCAAGTGGACCAAACAGCTTAGCTGTGCGAGATAAAATGACTCATTTACTCAATTTTGGGGTGTTTCCAAACTGAAGAACATTGAAGTAAAAATTATCTTTACAGATATTCCATGACGGACCCAAAACTGAGGTTTCCATCTCGAAATTATTGAATGATTTTGATCTTTCAGCAAGATAATCATCAACAATACCTTGGAGAATTGCGGGGTTATTCGAACGACATTTTCTCAAAGAAAAACCTCCTTTAAGTAGAATTGCAGTGCAATCATACTCTTTGTCCTTAGCTTCTTGAACAGTATGCCCACCAGATAAAACATCATCCATGTAAATTTCATCATGAAGAACTGATGCACCCCATGGATGATCTATCATGTGGTCTTTGGCTAGTTGCTTAATAGTCAAGTTACCGTATTCAACTCATAATCCGAGATAGGCTCAGATGGATCGTATCTCCATAATATGCACTTATAATGGCGATCGTTCGGGTGTATCGGTATCCGACAAGACATATTTTTATGTCGGCGAAGAAGACATAACGATAATTTTTCCATCCTATGAGCAAAACTGTCAAAATGGGCAACAGATTGGGACCTACTTAGAGTAGATCATTCAATGATACACCACAGTTTGATTTCGAAGTCCCGTTAAACACCGTACGTAATTTAGTGGAGGTACTTTTCTCGTTTCAAATACCATGATGGGGTATAAAGCTACGTTGTGAAGATGTATCAAATGACACATTGGTCATGTGACCCGTGGTTTCATACTCATTCAAAAAGCCATGATGCATTTCTTTGATTTTGAGATCATTTTGAAAACGAGTTTTCATTTTCTCCAACATCTTCTCAGTTGTGCGGCACGAAGGAGTAAAATCTATTTCATTGTGGGATACTGACTTTTTAAATGGTAATCTCAAGACATATCGACCTTCATCAGTACGACAGTAAGTTTGTTTCAAATGAGCTGTAAGCTAATGCTCATCAGTCGTAAGCATGCATGCCTTGGGTACTTCTCCTTGCACCCAAAGCTTTGGTAAAGTCTTGTCATGATCAACATCATTGCAGATGTGGAGAGAGGTAACGTGCAAAGACGTATTACGAGGGCTCGGAGTATCACCTGATAAGTGCCACCCTAATCTTGATTTGGTGGCAATAGGTTCATTACGTTGTCCTTTTACTAAAGTGCCGTCCGCGATTTGAGCGTGAACAGAAGCACTTATTAACATATCAATGAGATTGTGATCCATGTATTGCGGATCCGCTAAAACAAGTCCCTCAAGATGAGGTAACACTTGAGAAGTGTGCATTGGAAGGGCAATGTATGACGATACCTTGGAAATTATGAGTACTTCAATCTTACTTGATATGAAATGAAGTTTGGTAGTAACCTCAGTCGATTTGCATATGGTGGTCGCAAGAGAGCCTTCGGTGAAATTGAGAGGTATGTGCGCACGTCGAGGCTTCAGTTGCAATCTCTGACATAAAGATTCTGTGGTAAGTGAGACTTGGGACCATGGGTAGATAAGAGCTCAAGCTTTAACTTCTAGCTCATTGTTCCCCCATATTCGTATCAGAGCCATAGCAAGCGATATGGCAGCGGATTTAGTAACATTGTGCTATTATTTGATTCCCGTTTGATTTGAAGATGAAGACGCGTCATCCCTTACATCTTTTGACTTTTCAGGCTCACGGTTTTTATCCGAATCTTCAACTGAAGACTATTGAGTTTTTGATTTGGGTTGGCCTTTAGATTCATGGATCTGTAACAATGAGTGGTGCCTCTTATGGCAACAATGGCAATTATACTTTGATGTACACTCTTTAATTAGATGTTTGCGGATACAACTGAGACAACGTTGTTGTTTAATAATAAAGTCTTTCCGTTCATTAACATCAATGGTCTTAAACGAAGGACAGAGATGCAATTTTTGACCTTGCCTGTAAAAGAGACACACATCTAAAGAGGTCCTCTTATTATTATCATTAGTAGTATGACTGATTTGGGGCTTGGCAGGGCCTAAATTAAAGCTCTTTTTTGGTATAGGAGTGGGGTCAGGGTTATTTGTGTGTGGCGTGAGTTCAGTAGACTCTAATGTCGCAATACGCTTTTGAACGAAAATGCGTAGTTACTGCAAGGAAGGACGTTCAACCGCATCACCTAACTCCTTATGCTAATCCATTTGTGTTGCAGGATCAAAATTACTTGATATGAGGTACACTGCGAAATTGTCTTTAAACGTCTCTTTTGTACAAGCTATTTTTGCTAGTGATTCGATAGGATCTATCACACTTTTTTGTAGTTTGCTCAAAGAGGAAGATGTAGCAACGTTCATAGGCTTAACGGAAGAAGATCATAGAAATATTTGTTGGTTGAACGTCACTTGTTTTCGTTAAAGGCTGTCAGGGTTTCTCATGCAGTGAGATAATCATTCGCAGACATATCGTAGTCTTTTATAAGATCTAATGCTTTGCCCTTTAAGTGAAAACTTCAAAAAGTGGAATTTTCCAACATTATTTAATGTTTCATTTTGATGAATAACAGAACAATATAAATCGCGAAAGCTTTCCCAATCAGCTTGTTTTCCCGGAAATTCATGAACATTGACCAAACGTCGTCGTGATGTCAAATGTACTATGTGTTGTTAGGAACTATTCGATTGGTTTAACTCGCTAGGAACCTCATCGAACGTAGATTCAGCTAAAAGCCTATCAAATTCATTGTTTGTCCTACAGGGCTGTATAATAAGTAACGCGACTGACCTCAGAAAATTTTTTATTGGCAAAATATGTACAATTTTTCTTTAGAAATCTTCATAGTAGCCTCCATCGGAGTCGATAACACGCTGATACCGGATTTCCCAATCCACGAACGCTCCCTGAAAGTCGGCAACCTCGATGCTGTCTAAAGCCCTCGTCGTAGCACGTTGAACGTTTTCCAGAGTCCCAAACCGTGCCCCCTTAAGGTGTCTCTTGATCTTGGGGAACAGAAAGAAGTCCACTGGTGCCATATCTGGGCTGTAACTAGGCTGTGGCAAAGTTGCCCTCGACTGTTTGGCCAACTGCTCGGTGACGAGCAGGCAGGTGTGCGACGGAGCATTATCATGATGGACGATCCACGAATCGGCAATCTCCGAGCATTTCATCGACGGAGCACCTCTCTGTAGTACTGGCCGTTTACAGTTTGGCCGGGTGGCACAAACTCTTTGTGAACAATGCGTTTCACGTCAAAGAAAGCAATGAGCATCGACTTCACCTTCGATTTGCTCATGCGCGCTTTTTTCAGTCGTGGTGATGCCAATGTGTGCCACTCCAAACTCTGCCGCTTTGTCTCAGGATCGTATTTGAAAACACATGACTCGTCTCCTGTAATAATGTGGTTAAAAAACTCTGGTTAGGTTGCTCGATCGTACGCTCGACTTTCACTCCAACGACGTAACTGAACACGCACTCCGCTCTCGCTCAATGCTATCTCTCCAAGCACTTGGAGACAACTGCTGCAGCCCGGTTCTCTTTATCTAGACCCCCACCACCTCTACAGCACCAGATACCGGTTAGCAGGCGCTTTGACGGCGCGGGGCAGGCTTACTTATTATACAGACCCAGTATAATAGGCATCTTCAGCTTGTGAAAGAATATCCTCCACGAAATAATTATCCTCTGCGGTTTTTTGTTTTTATTTTGAAGAATTTTCTCATGTGTTTTAAGAAATGTATCGAAATATAATTTAAGTTTAGCCCTAAAATTATTCAATGAGAATTTATCTTTTTCTGAGGGGTCCTGATCATCGTATTTTTTCCCTGAGCCTTTCAATTTTGCTAAGAGCTGATTTTGATTTTCATAAAGGTCTTCCATTATGATTTGGTTCGTAACAATCAAAATTATTAGTGATGTTACAGAAGGAAATCGTACCACAAATAATATGGCAAAGATTATGATAAGCTTGTCAAAGTTCATTAATATCTGTAGGGAGATATTTTAGTGAAGCTGATATTCTTAACAAAGCAATTCGCTGCTATTGATTCCTATACTTGTTATGTTTTCGCTGCCACGATCAAAACACTGATCACGAACATAGGAATCCGGTCGTTGATAGCACGTAGACCTAGAATCACAATTCAACGCAATTTGAGTCCATAATCCAAAGACTTACTTAGCTATAGTACAGGCATGGTCAATTCAAAGTTTCGTCTTAGAACGTCAAACAGCTGTTATTCTTGTCTTGACATAGAGGTGTCGCGCAAATGGTTTTGTGGGGATTGTTAATAAGCTATGCGCGATCCCCATGAGAAAGAAAGAATATTACTTTTACTAAAACACAAACATACTTTATTGGCAAACACAAATGTACATAGAATTATAAGTATAGAATGGGATGTAGTGAAGGACTACATGTTGGCGCGCGCGACTTGACTCGTCGGAGGTTGCGAACGAAGTGAGCGTCTCGTTGACATGAGTTGTGAAATACATTGCATCCACTAACTGCTTGATGCGCTCCTTGCGGTGAGCATGTGGACGCCACAGTTTTTCTCTTTTAAATGATTTACAGGCGTGGTAATAAAAAATACCTTATGACTAATAGTAACTTTAATACTGAAAATCAAAAATCTTGCACAATAAGTACTTACAGGAGGAAATTTATCCTGAACATAATTCGTAGTTACAAAAACGTATTGAGTTTGCATCAGTAGGAAAATTAAAAATAACTCTCTCACCTCTAAAAATAATGATCGCCTTCACCAGTGTGTATCTAATAAGAATGATGGCCCGATAAGAATTAGTACACATGTTGAAATCACCTTCTTCTAAGATTTTTCTTTGCGGATGATTTTTCAGAAAAAATTATTCGAACAAGCAACTAAATCATGTAGTTTCAAAGAATTTCATAAGTAATTTAAAAGTTTTTGTTTTATTTCGGCCTCAAAATATATTAATGCAATATGTTAATAAGCGCTACAATTGGCGGCATATCTACACTTTGTACTTTGCAGTTCTACACTTTACACTTTGCATTTCTACAGTTTGTCATGCAAAGTGAAATTTTATATCAATACTTATCTCTCTTTACCGAAACGATAAAGTTTCTAGCACATGTCAAACGATTTAATATTTTTTAAATGGGCTAGGGCGATTCTCAGTTGTGGCTCAGCCAGCTGGATGTGGCAATACTGGATTGTAGCCGATCGAAAGAAAAAAATGAAATATAGGATTTTCCATTCAGGACATAACAATAAATAAATAAATTTCAATAAATCGGTTTTGAGGCGTGCTGTGTGGCTAGTGGCACCGTCTTATTGAAACCACATATTGTTGATGTCAAGTTTCAGGGAGATCAAATCAAAACTGCAGTATCTGTTTTGACGGAAAGTCTATAAAATACCAAAATCGTGTTACTGTTGTTGCAATTGGGGAAATTTCAAGTGGCTACAACTTCCGTGCATATAATTCGATTTTTATCAAACTTACAAAGCTTAAGGATCCTTTGTAAAACTACTTAAATACCGAATTTCGTTCAGTTTAAGGTACCTATACGATTTTATTAGGGAAAATGTAAAATTTGATGATCATATTATTGTTACATATCCAGTATGCCCTATGTTTTTGGCCTGAACTGGGAGCTCAATTTGATGTGTATCCTATATACATCATAAAGGCTCTCGGGGAGAGATTTCCCTGTACAACACTTACCTAACTAGAACAACAACGACTTCATTAATTATTTTATTTTACTGTTCTCTTTTTTACAATATTCATAAATAACACGTACTCGTATTAAATTATTGTCTTATATCAATATTGAGTGAAGCGCTTTTCACTTTCGCTTGATTTGTCGCGCTTTACACGTGAGCCCTAGCCTGTAGAAGGAATCGGAAAAGATGAGTAAATGGATTGGGGTGGCCACACGGCGTGAAACGTCAAAAGGCCGATTGAGGTCCGCCGCTCAAGCCAGCACCTCAAACCTTACAATTTCTTTGATCACTATCACTATACCTCGGTTGTGAACATTAGTCGCGCAATTATTTGTTGTAATTAAAGAATGGGTAGCAGCACGCTCTCTTATAGATTCAAACATGACTACTGGCTATAGCTTGCCCAAGAACTTTAAATATCGTTCTTTTGTGAGCCTTTAACCTTAAGTGCCGAGTAGCCGAACATGTGCGCTCTCGTTCTACGAAAGTTTTTCCTCCCCGCTCCATCTTGCTTGCTTGCATGGCAAATATGCGAAACTGGGGAACTTGAACGAAGGAGTGCTTTTTGCTTAAGTTTTCGGCTTTCTAACGATCTTTTGGGGCGAATTAGCGAAACTGGGGACATTGAACGAGAGAGCGTTTTTGCCTGAACTTTCAGCTTTCCCTTCAGCTTAACTCTCTTGAAAGCACACCCATAGCTTGTCTTTCATGATGTGATAATTCGTGTGGAGTGCATTGCAGGTTAATCTTTTTGATTTACTTTTCCGCTTGCTTATTTACTTTTACTTCTTGGACGACAAGTACATGCTTCGATAACAATAGGTGTATGTGCTTGCTTGCCTAATTTGATTAGCGAAGCGCAAGTTTGTAGGCAATGTTCGCTCGCTCACAACCACTTCAGAAATGAAGCGTAAGTATATATAAGTATATTGTGTTACTATTGTTATTAACAAAGTTGCGTTTTGATCTTAAGATATTTGTTGTTGTTGTACTTATAAACATCTATATCCATAATTTTTTCAGATTTATCAGATCATAGGTGTCCAACGGCATGGGGGAAGGGGATACAAATGTTTCTTGTATTTCCCCTTTTGCATGAAGCAAAAGGTGCTAGTTTAAGACCTGTTTTGAAAAGTCCCCATCAAGATTTTTAATTTGATACTGACTGAGGCAAATACTTCGACTTGCTGTAAATGGGGAAAACAACGTATGTGATTGAAACTAAATACGGACGGAAAGAACAGACGAGTATGCTTAAACTATCGACGCGGGTCTTTGGAAGGTTGGGATCTCAGATTATAATGGACTTCATTTGCACGTCCTGCTTTCTTTATCTTCCGTCTAATTTTTTTAGCGGGGATCGCCTAATCTTTCGTGGGGCTCCAGCGCAGCGACAGGACAAATATTTTAATTACCGCAATAGCTTATATGATAAGCCATGGCAAATTATGTGCTGTCCAAAGGCGGTAAAGTAAGGCAAGACGCCCGTGATGGAATGATAAGACGACTGCAGAGCGCAGGTGATGGCCGACAATCTGCGGTCTTAATCCTTCTGAGTTGGATTGACATAGGAACGGGTCGCAATAAACAGGGTGCAATTCAAACGTTCTGATGCGTTAGATTGAGGAAAAACTGTTTGAGTAGACTCTTAAACTGCTGAGATCACAACTATACTCCGTTGTCCAAATACAAGCTTTCTCTAATACTTGGCTCTCTAAAAATTTCACGATAGGTGTCGTGAATTTGTGAATGGGTTTCACTAATGGGAACTTAGATAATTGATCTACAATAACGATAGCTCCAATATATCCCATAGAAGAACGAGGGTATGGACCGAGTAGATCTAAGTACAGACGTTGGAATATGCGCTCCGGAATTGGAGTTGACTCATAGGAAGTCGAAGAGGCTGGTTGGGAGCTTTTGTGCCTTTACAGGTCTCACAGGCACATACATACTTCTTGACCTGAGATGACATTTTAGGCCAAAAGGAGTATTCGTTAAGGCACCGAAGCGTCTGACCATAGCTGCCGTGGGCAGTTAGGGCAGCGATGATTTCAAACGGGTGGCCTACTATGTACGCTCTGAATTTATTCACAGCCATCGCCACTGCCAGACATTTTTGTTCGGATACAGTGTAGTTCTTCTGGACCAAGTTTAGTTCACTGGATAGAAAAGCAATGGGAGCTTCTTCTCTCTTTTTGTATAATTGCACTGGTATGGCTTCAACTCTATGTTGACTTGCGTTGCAATGAATGAAGAATGGTTTTTGGAAGTCAGGACTATGCAAGACTGAGGCAGATGTCAAAGCTTGCTTTAGCCCTTCAAATTTTTTTCAGCTGAGCTTGAAGCATGTCCGACAGAGGCACTCAAACCTTTGCGTAGCTCCGAATGAACCTTCGGTATCAAATGTATACTTCTAGGAAACGTTCTAGTTGCTTAACTGTCTTCAGGAAGGAAAATTCATCAATCGCCCGAGTTTTATCTGGACCTGTTTCGATGGTACCATGTCCGATGACATGTCCTAGATATCGGACCTCGCTCATGACGAACTTGCCTTTTTGGACATTGATGGTGAGTCCTGCCTTGCTGATATGCGGTGCTACTTTTTGCAATAGTAGAAAATGTTGGTCAAACGTTTCTGTGATGAGTAGAAGGTCGTCCAGCTACACGATCACTTGGTATGTCAGATGTGGTGAAATCACTGTGTCCATCAGCCGGATCATCGTTCGCAGTGCATTACACAGGCCAAAAGGCATTGCAACGAACTTGTATAGCGGTCTTCTACGTACTGTGAAAGCATTTTTACCCCTCGAACCTTCATCGAGTGGAATTTGCCAGAAGGCATCTTTTAAGTCGAGACTCGTAATGTAGTTTTTGCTTTTGGCAGTCTTCCTTATATTTGATCGATGAGCGGAAGAGAATAAGTGTTTTCAACGGTCACTGCGTTGACTTTCTAGACATCTGGATAATGACAGCCTTTACCTGGTTTTACCACCAAGGCTCCCGATGAGCACCAGGCACTCTGAGATTCCTCTATAACCCCCACGTCTAGCATCCTGTCAAACTCTGCGCACACTAGCTTTTACATGGCCGGCGAGATAGCGTAGTGTCTCTGCTTTATTGGCTTACTATGGCCAACGTCAATAACATGTGAGACCAGAGTAGTGCGGCCAAAGCCTTGTGTAGCGTAAGATGGAAAAGCAGCAATGGATCCTTTCAGGCGTTTTGCCTGTTAGGAGTTAATTCGTGTCTGTCGAGCATAGAAGTAAGTTAATGAACATGTCTAGTATTAAAGTGTGAATTCAAGAATAAATCTGTGACCAAACCTAATTGTCGGACGAAATTGAAGCCAAGGCACACATTCTGAGTCAGTGAGGGGATGATGAAAAAATAATATCTCGAAACGTGACGGGTGTTGTAAACCTACCCTTGATAGATGTTTCGTGGCATCAGCTGTGCTGTCAGCTGCCAGAGCACCAACTTTTACCAACACAGTGTATTGATGGAGTACCTTTGAGCCAAGGCTCGAAACATGGCAGCTAATACTTGCACCGGTGTCAATTAATGCCACAGTTATTTCGCCCAACATTTTGATTGGTGCGTGAGATCTGGTTTCATCTTGATTGGAGCGTAAGGCTCTCTCAAGAAACCTTCGAGATGTTACATATGCTCAAGATTTGGCGGCAGGTGCGTACTCTTTTGCGGAAGCTCCTCATATGACGAGTTGACCATTTTAGCTTGTGTTCATGTGGGGTGACCTCTTCTGAAGTAAAAATTCGTGATATGGTTTCAACGCGTGAGTCTGTGGCTATCAAGGTTCTTCAGGCAGTACCGAAGGTGGTCGCTTCAAAAATATCTTTAAAGAGGCTTCCGAAAGAGATGTATCATCTGCAGCATCATGGACCAGCAAAGGTGTTGTCATAAAGGAAATATCAGAAGCCGAGATGGAGTGACGTTCTGTTACAGGGTCTATCTCGAGTACTAATAGCTGTCGTAGGCACTCCCTTGAAAGTTTTTTAGCTTTTTGCAATTGGTGCAATTTGACATATATGTATCTGGCTTACCACAAGAGAAACAAAAGATGCTCCTCTCTGCTGGGTATACAGTAAAACAAGGCCCCATCTGCTGGCAGTTCCAACACTCGGTGATTCATGGCTTAAGTGCCAGTTCGTGGACTTTTGTTTGATGTGCTTCTTCAAGCTCCGTGGGTGATGGAGATACGGTCTCCAAAGTGCTGTCTATTATGGGCGGCATGAGTCAAAGTAGCGCAGTTAGGGCAGGCACGTTGTGTTCGATCTCAGCTATACTGTGCGTCGTTCCGGTTGCTCCCTTCAGTTGATGGAATTGCTTGGGGATGTTGATCACAGGAAGTATTGCATGGTTTCTAGCTCTTTTGCTGAGGCGAAAAGCGTATGTGCATTATAGTGAGGAGCAAAGACCAATCTTTCCCGTAGCTCCGGCTTGATCCCTTCTCAAAAGAGACTTAAGAAATCTGACTCCAAAATAGAGCTTCGTAGTAGCCATCTGCTATCTCCTGAGCCCGTTGGTGTCTACTTTGTAGCCTTTACTTTAATATATCATCACTCTCGACTGGTGTTAATTCTCACAATGTGCTATGCCTCAAAGTTTACCAATCAAATGTTGGAAATTTGTTAACGAAACGCCAGAAGCATTGGAGAGCTCTCCCAGTGAACAGCATTTGGGCAAATCTGGCAGTTAGTCGCAAGTTGTCTTCCAGATTCAACAACGTCATGTTTTCTATGCTTCATAAGAAGGTACCTATCGTCACAATGTTATCCTGGCCCGAAAACACCAACAATAGCTAACTATGATGTGTGCCACTTTAAATAGTGGAATAATATACGGAGAACGATTGCATTTGCAGCTGGGTAGTCTCGGCACTGTCTCATTTCGGTGCGTGGACCTTCCCATTCGCTGACTTTCTGGCTGAGTTGATGGCGGGAGATCCCAGGTGTACCGTAGCATTGGGCCACGGGTATTTTCCGTCTGGTCAAATATTTGTCGATCAGGGTTACAGGCACGCACGTTATTCCAGTGGTGGGGGTATGAAGTTGGAACATTAACTCTGGGCCGATATTCTGGGGACATTGGGTCCATCACTCCGCTGAGCTTTGGAGGTGCTGGTTCACTATTGTTAGAGGTAGCTCTAAGGTCTCCACATTGTCTACTCTTGATGGTAGGATAGAAGGCTGGGCTTATGGTTGTGGAGCCGATAAATTTTCTAATTGTGGCCTAATTTTTCCATATTGGAAGCCATTGTCTGCATGACGGCCAGTAGCTGGGCCATCTCGGAAGTCGATGATGAGGATTAAATAGACGGTCCGATTAGTTGTAGCACTCCTGTTCTATCTGTGACGCTGAGCGTACCCATTGGTTTCGATTGGCTGAGCCCACTTTTAAGGCACAACTCCACAAGTGATGGGAGGCGAATATTGTCCTGACTCACCGGGTGTTGGTTCTAGAGATTGACGGCAAAGAGGGCATGTCGACGATGTCTGACGTAACTGGCCAATACACATTTGTTGCAGACGATGACCACACGGCTACGTCTAGGTCAACAACTCGTCCGTGTCTTCCTGACATATAAAACACACAAGTGTCTGTCCGGCATCTGACCTAATCTTTTTCTCTCTGGAGTTCTTTTGGTGGGCAACTTTCTCTTAAGAGGTAGATTCTTCAAAAGAAAAACTATTATTAAGTATATAGAGCGGCCATTATTAGTGAACTATACACAATCCTCACCAAAGAAATACACTGTTGAATAAATAAGATTAAATTGATATTAGGAACAGTACTTGAAAAAAGATTTTAAAAAAATATAATAATTTTTTTTATACATATTAAACACGGTCTTTCCATTTACTTCCCCCGTCATAGGCAAGGACCCCAATAGTGAGCTCTTCTTACATGTTACAGGATAGTTGAGTCATTTTAACAATTATAGTTTAGAAATTGTCTGTGTGGTCTAGTGGTTAGAGCGTGAACGCATAAGCCGAAGGTCCCAGGTTCAAATCTCGTTGGGAGCAACGTAATTTAGTTTAGGGGATTTTTCGGACAGACGACGAGTGTTCACTCAGTGGTGATATGTACTGATTTAACCCATTCGGACCGAATGTCGACTGGAGTGGACACGATTTTCTTTTATTTTTTCACGCAAATGACGCGTGGTGAAAGTTTGAAAATCAATGCACATAGTTTGAAAATATTCTACTCTACTCAAATAAATAGGTAGGCATGTCAAAAATTGCATTTGGTACGCGTCATTCGAAGTTTTGTCTCGAAGAGAAGTGGTTGTTGAAAATTGAAAAAAAAACTCGGTTCGATCTAAGGCGTCAATTTCAGTTTTTAAAGGGCTAATTTTGACTTTTGTGCCGTGTTCTAGTGTAAACGATATTTTAGTAATAAACTTTAGGTTAGTACAGTGCTGAGTGTAGTAATGTCCACTGGAATGGACACCAGGTCTTAGTGTGTAATTTGGTATAGAATGGCACGTTTGATATGAAAATGTTTTTCTCAGAATATGGCGAGAAAATATCTGACGCAGGAGCAACTAATCGAACTTTTAAACAGTTCTGATTTTTTCACCGATGAGAAAGAAGATGTTATCATGAAAATCCTGGAGGAGAAGACAAAGATGATTGCATAGAGGTAACGCCGACTAAAAATCACGTAGGTTGGAAGATTCGACCGATGAAAGTGATGAAGAAATTGCCGCTGATGCTCACGCTCAAATTCCTCAACCATGCAGTAGCAATATTTTTTTTACCTTCAACTGATGCCGAACCTTCACATGAACCTCAAGCTGATGAAGATGTAATTTTGCACTATGAAATTACTTCAAAATCAGACATAAAATGGCGAAGGCGTGCAAACCTTGTGATTCAGATAGAACAATTTCAACCAGCAACTTAAGACAACACCACGATGGAAGATCCAGTCAAACATTTTCATAACTACATTGGACACGAAATGTTTGAGGAAATGTGCACATATACTAACATCTATGCACTACAAAATGATTTGGTTGGGTTCAAACCGTGTATCGTGAAGGAAATGAAGACTTTGGTGGGTTTTCATATCATCATGGGAAATTTGAAATACCCCAGAACGCGCATGTATTAGGATATGGACGTTGGTCTTCCATATTTTTACAAAAATATGACGCGGGACAGGTTCTTCAAACTACGGAGATGCTGGCACTTTGTAAATAACATGGAGAAACCACGAAATAGCAAAAACGTACTATTCAAAGTAATTATTTTTAATATTTTTACGAATGCTTGGTTTTTATATGGTATTTTTTTCTCTTAGGTAAGACAGCTCATAAATTCAATTCGGCAAAGATGTTTGAAAAATTCAATTGAAGAGAATTTGGCAATTGATGAGCAAATGATTCCGTTCAGAGGAACTCTTTCCATCGAGCAATATATGAAGGACAAACCTAGCTCCTGGGGAATAAAAGTATTTATTCTTTGTGGCAAAAGTGGTTTACCATACGACTCCGTGATTTACCAAGGAGCAAACACCGAAATTGACCAATCGCTTGTCAAACACCTCGGCTATGGTGCAGCAGTAGTCATGTATTTGTCCCGTAGCATCCAGGATAACACAAAAGGTGTCAAGTTGTACTTTGACAATTATTTTGCATCATATGGAGTCTTCGAGTTGCTGAACAAACGTTATATTTATGCTGCTGGAACCGTCAGAGTAAATCGATTCTGCTCACCACCATTTATGAGTGACAAGGAAATGAAGAAAGCTGGCAGAGGTTCTTCTGAACAATTGACAAGTCGTGACGGCAATGTTATCTTAACAAAATGGTACAACAATAAAGCTGTCACAATTGGATCCAATTTTATAGGCATTGGAACCACAGACAGTGTTCAAAGATGGAACAAATCCACAAAAAATTTGATTCGAGTACCCGGCCTGAAGTAATAAAGTTATACAATGAAGGCATGGGAGAAGTTGAATTATTAGATCAACTCATTTCATATTATAGGACTTATATTAGGTCAAGAAAATGGACGCTTCGTGTAGTTACCCATTTTATTGACTTCGCAGCTGCTGCTAGCTGGTTGGAATACAGGCACGACGCAGAACCCTGCAATGTGCCTTCGAAGGAACTTCTGGATTTGATGTCTTTCAGAATAAGCATAGCCAAGGCTTTAGTTCACGCGGGAAGCCAAGAACGACGATCAGCTCAAACATCAGAACTTGAGAATCCTGCAGAAACTTTAGCGAAGAAACGCCGTTCAGAAACAAGACCAGATACTGAGATTCGTTTCGATAAATATGATCACTTTGCTGTCTATGATGAAAAATTAGAAGCTGGTAGGTGTAAACTTCAATGATGCAAACAGAAAACTCACATGACTTGCACTAAATGGAAAGTTCATCTCTGTCTGTTAAAAAATAGAAACTGTTTTTTAAATTTCCATTCTAATTAGTTTTGCAAATATTCAATAAAGTACAAAAAATTATCCAAACGTGTGTATTAATTTTATCTTCCAATGATCATAATTAACATCACTTGAAACCTGATGTCCACTCCAGTGGACATGCCTTAAATGTTCATCAAAAAATAAAAAAATATTTTTGGTGATAAAATCATATTCAATCAACCACAATGAGTCGATAATATGCAAAAAGTTGTTGAAAGGAGCTTGGATTCTCTTTCAGATCTGAATGGGTTAATCAGATCATATCATAGCTGAGAAAGCACACTGGGAGCATGGTACTGACCAAACCAACTTCCGAAAAAATCAATACGGTCATGAAAATGAGATACTCTAACTGTCTCGAAGCGAAGGCCAGAGGGGCTGTAGTGCTACAAAGAAGAAGAAGTTTAGAAATGGTCTCTTGTTGCCTTGGGTTAACCAAGGATGGTTTGTCGGCACAGGGTTGATTCCAATCTGCAAGCAGCGCGTGTCTTATCATGAAAAGTCACAAACTAGCTATGCGGCCAATCACGTGAAATAAAAAATCCATGTATTGGAAGACACTAAGGCACCGCTTGATTTGGGATGCAGATCAAAATCTGCCGCAAAATGATATTATTTAACAACTTTTGAGTACGCAAAGGGACTCTAATATCATTTGGCTTTGCTAGTCACATAACCAAGATCCGAAGTTAGACATTAGCAATGTAGCTGTCCTAGCGAAACAATCTCCCAGAGGTAGTCAACCGACATTTAATTTCCTGAATGCAAACGGAATATGATATTTGACCACAGCAATTAGACTCGACAACGGAATAATAAGCAGACTATGAAAGTTTCAACTTGACTCGCATGTAGATAGTCTTACAAACCCAAACAATCATTCATTCATCTTTTAAAAAAAATGGCTTTGTTTGGCAATGCATATAAACGAATACTCGAAATTATGCACTAAAATGAATACTCGTAACTATGTACTAAAAAGGATCGCACAATTTTATGTCCGAATTGTTTAAAAAAATGGCATAAAACATCCAGAAAGCGAATGAATTACAACTGAAATATAATTAGCTAAGAAAATAGTACACGAACGTTACAATAAAGGCTTTATAACACAAAACAAGGAGAAAATGAAACAAAAGATTAACAATTCCCGGATTCTATCGCTAATGAAATTAATAGATCGGCGAATTGAATTAGAATTAGAATGAATTCAAATACAATGAATTATAAAGGAATAATCAACATTGATAAAGTGCCAAATATCATAGAGTATTCAAAATCCAGCGCGAATGGCAAATGGTGGAATTGAAACCATACTAAACAACTCCGTACATCTGATCAGGAGTGAGATTCCATGAACACGCAAAAGCACCGATTCTAGTGATGGGAAACTACCTAGCCGACCACACGCCGGGGGATTTTTAAGGTCTTCAACCTCCCCGAATACGCCGTTGGCTGACAAGCTAATAAAAGGGGCCTGGAAGGGTGTCCTGCTCTTCTTGTTGGCGAATGGTTTTCACGGTAAAGGGTGGCTAGTGGATACACGGTGCTACGAGCGAGCGGAGAAACATTCATCAGGGAGATTGGCAGTATCTGGCGGTTCTATAGTAGAAATTGGATCTGAAATCAAAAATATAAGTCAAAGAGCTTGGCAGTGGAGATAAGAAATCAATCATCTGGGGATCCCCACATCAGCGGAATAATCATCGTTAGTGTTGGCGAACCATTTTTTTTTTGTTTTTTTTTATAATAGATATATTTTCTGTTGGATTTTTAAAATTATATTTTCATACGCAGTTTTAGTAGATTCTTCTTTGTCATTTGATCATATTAACAAATTATAATAGTAAACTCATTTCGGTTGTTTCATTTAATTTGAATAGTGAATTTTTTCCGACTTGTAAACTTTCTGCTCGTCAGCGGGAGGATATTTTTGGGGAAGGGAATTGACTAGCATCGTCTTGGAGTCGCGGGGTCACCAAGCACCTGTCGTGGTCAGCTCGCGATATAAGTCATTTCCTGGCGTATCCAGCGTTTTCTGTTTTTCAGGTGTTGTAGGGATTAATATTTGTAGAAAAGGTTCTGGGATACGTGGAATTTGTATTCATCGTTCTCCGGGAAGCCGCAATCTCGTTCGGCGGCTCCAATCGGGCTCCAAGGGCGAACAAGTGGCGCCTGCACCGTCTCTGACGGAGCTATCCGGGGCCGAGAAGAGCCTGACCAGAGCACCCCATGATAACGCGGTAATATTTGGCGCCCAACGTGGGGCTCGAACCCACGACCCTGAGATTAAGAGTCTCATGCTCTACCGACTGAGCTAGCCGGACCGAGAAGAGCTTGACCAGAGCACCCCATGATAACGCGGTAATAGTTGTTAAGGATGCTGGGGCACGTTTAGTGCAATATCATTCAGTAGTACCTGCCCGCCAAAAATGAACACCTAGTAGGGTAACCTAGAGACGATGGTCTGTCGCAGGCTTTCGACTATTGATACAGGCTTTTCAGGCCCCACATTGGGCACAATTTTGTAGTGATTTAGAGGAATGTGATCGTCCGTTAAGGAGTGCAGTGATGTTCTGCTGCCTCTTTGAGCGAAGATGTTGGTGCTCACCGGAATTGGCCTTGCTTGAGGATTGCTCTCATATCACATAACTCAACGATGTTTTTTGGATTTTCCCACACTGTGGATTGTCGATATCTCAATACGTGTACTTGCACACTCGCGAACACGATAATCTCAATTTGTCTGTTCTTTCCAAAGTAGTTACACAACGCGAAGGCTATTCCGCTCGACCTTTGAAATGCAAGATCCACTTCAAATCCATTCCACTTCTCTCGACGAGCCTTTTCATGACGGTAACTGAAGGCTCTCGTTGACACAATGTAGCAATTGCTTCGTTAGATTGTATTGTAAAGAGGGGTGGCAATTATCAGCTTTTTTTTTATTTGTAGTTTTGTTTAATTTTTTTATATATTACTTGGAAAAACATTTCACTAATAATGGTGGCGATGGTGGTGGCGGGGTTCAGTGCGGGTTAGAAATAATAATGATAATAAGCTGCGTATCAAACTGTCCCGTACTTATTGCAAGGTCATTTTCATGAGATGGTATGTTCTTCGCAAAGGTCCTACGAGTAGTTTGTCTTGGCGGGCTGCTCGATTACTACACATACCAGCTATCTTTGACGAAATTTTATTCGTGGACAACTCTCTTAGATGGGGAGACCCCCCTGTTACCTTTCTAATAAGAACAACTGCTTCTTCTGATAACAACTTTAATAATACATAAAAATGACAATTTTCATGATCTTTAAGTACAATATTTTTGCTTTGCAAAGCAAATTATTTGTCATATATTTCTTATGAACTTTTAATGCACGCGCTTTGTGGTCAGCAAAAATGATCCACGAATTTCGGTAATTGATTCGCACGTGTAAAGAAAATATGCACAAACAGGTAATCAATGTTCCAATTACATTTAGAGTTATTCTATGAGTTAGGTAAAAAATGAATTTACGATTGCGCGTGCAGGAACAATTGCAGACATAAGAATTGAGTATCATTGGAATGATTTTAATGTAAGGAACAATATTTGATGACAAAAGTTGATTGTTTGGACATACTCCCGGCCGTTGAAAGCGCTAAGGTTTCAAGACAGTGCATTCCGGCGTGTTTGAAGTCGAAAGTCAATGGTCCTCGGGAAAGGTTGTGGTTTCCTTACTGGTGCTTCTGGTCCTGGTGATATTCGTGTTTTGTAGCATCTTGTGGTGAAGTAAATGACTGTCAAGCCGAAGATGATGACCAATGCCAAATATCCTGCTGAGACATGGTAGATTGTGGAGCCAACGTGATGAGGAAGAGAGCCTTGTTGTTTGATTTGCAGGAAAGTGGTTTTAAGCTGAACAATGTCATCGGAATTGTTTGCTATCTTCATACTGTGGAAGTTTTCTTGAGGTTCTAAGTGCTCCAAAATGATGTTGGAGTTTAAGGCAACTGATGGTAGATAAGAAAAGTCGATCCGATTAGTAAATTGATGGTGGGCCATGATCGTCAACGAGCCTTGCCTTTTGTTGCAGTTGGCCTTAAACCTCAGAGAACCAGATTCAGTTAGAATAGTTTGATAACTGTTGTCACCACAAACTATGTTTATAGACATTTCTTCTTGCAGATTGTAGATCCATGTATTCTTGTTGTGAAGTTGAATCCACGTATTTCAGGAGCTGGGAATGATCTTGAGTTTGCAAATTTGGGGTAGTGTATGTACTCGTACTTGGTTTAATAATTTAAGTTCGCATTGAGCTGGTCCAGCATCTCGGTTGAATATTTAATGTTTTTTTTCGCACAGGTATTTATCTTCACTTGTTTATAGGCATGAACTAATTTCGGCTTCGGACATGACGCTGTATTGATCCTTGTGTAGTGACACAGCTAAAAATATAGTATTCGTAACAATGCAAGCAAACTGTTCCCTTAGTTTAAAAGTAATAGGAATAACTTTGAATAGCTGGAACACCTCTACGTTTAGCAAGGGTATGTTTATTTTGAAGATAGCCTTATCCTTCGTGATTATTGACTGAACAGTCATAATTGAGTATAGTTTTAGCAGTGAAATATACCCAGATTGATTCGGTACGATTAAGGAGGCTGGTATATTTTCTCGCATGAATCTTAGTTCGTTTTGTAGCTGATCTGGCCGCAGGATGAGAGGGTTCATTTTGCCATTGTGACTATCTACAGTGACACCAATTAGTGCTGTTTGGATGCGTTGATATGCCATAAGCAGCAGAGTTAAGTGGATGGATAAAGTGTTGAAAGCTTGTATGAGACCTTGGTTCTCCAGAATATGGCTGGTTTTATTAATATTTAAGCGGAAGTGTTCTAGATAAGTTTCGATGGATTTCGTCTGTTCCTTTATAAAGGTTTTGTCTTGGTCTAGGAGATTTGGGGTGGAATCTACGACGGATGTTTGATTTTTAATCAGCTCTATAATGTGGTTCTCATTTAAATTAATTTTGTCAATAGTTGTTGCCATTTCTTCTGCGTAGCCCTGGTCCAATATTCCGAATAACTTGTTACTCATGGTTCCAATAAAATCAAAAGGCGATCGCTTCTTCCGGATTTCAGAGCTTCTCTCAAGCAGCAAGTTATTATTTGCCTGTATGGTGCTTAGCTGGGATTGAAATTTTGCTAAGAGGAGCTTACATCGTCCTTGGTTGTCGGTTTCAGTCTGCTCGCAGAGTTCCTTCAGGCGTTTGTGGTTGTTTCGCAGGTTTTGCATATCCTTCCAATATTCGGTCATATTGTGACATGCTATGATGTTCCAATTGTCCATTACCATTGAAACCTTACCGATATCCTCAAAATATACCGGCGCCTCCTTGGTAAATGGTCTGATCACGATAGTCTCGTTGATTGGCTGAGTTGTTGTTTTGATGCTTGATACGCATAATATTAATAGCACTAAGGTGAGTTTCGCGATCTTTGCCGTTCGTATCGTTGGTGGGTATCGTGTCCTTTTGGATTGAACGTGCTTCGTTTGTACTGTGGTATTTTGAGACGGTTGGGAGTCTTTACTCTCATGGAACTTCTTCAGGTCACTGCAGCAAAAATGAAGGGCTGGGCTTGTCAACCAGTTAGAATTTATGGGAAAAATTCGATGTTTGCTTCGTTTTTTGATCGTTTTAGTGAATTTTACCAGCGACGTACGTCTATCGTTCTGGCTAGCAGTAACAGTTAACGAGATTTCAGATGAATTTAAATGATTATTGGTTACATTTGATGTGCTTGAATCCTTCAAATCTGATAACTCTTTTGATGTACAATCGATTCTGTCTTCATTCGAGCCTTCAGGGGGATTTATGACCAAATCCCTTTGTGGCTTCTCAACGTCCTCCTTCAAAGCTGATGGTATTGTGACTGTGTAGTCGATCCTATTTTCAATTGAGCCTTCAGGGAATTTTTTCGTCAGGTCTTCTTCAGTTGTGTCAACTGGCAAAGGACATAACTTATGAACTGCTCTTTTGAGTACTCCTCTTCCGGTTTTGACATCAACTACTCTAGTAACTTCATCTGATCCTCATAAAGTTTGATGATCCTTCCAATGGTCCATTTGAGAGGGGCAACGTTGTCTTCTTTTAAGAGGACTAATGTCCCCAAAAAATTTTTGTTGTCGACGTCTTCCACTTGCTTCTGGTCTGTAACTCTTGTAGGTATTCTTTAGACCAATGTTTCCAAAATTCCGATTGGCAGGCTTGGACTAGGTTCCATCTTTGTAGTAGCTTGATGTTGGTTTCTGAAGAACTTGGATTTGGCAATGCGGTGAGTGGTTCTCCAATCAAAAAATGACCCGGTGTTAGCGCTTGCAGATCGTTTGGATTATTAGAGAGAGGAGTAAGTGGCCTAGAATTCAGAACCGCTTCGATCTCTGTTATTACTGTGTGCAGTTCTTCATATGTAAGTGAAGCTCCAGCAATCACTCTTTTGATATGGTATCTTGCAGATTTTACAGCGGCTTCCCAGAGTCCTCCGAAATGAGGTGATCTGGGAGGGATGAAAAGCCATTCTATTCGTTCTTCTGAGCAGTACTGTTGAAGCTCATTTTGATTTTGTTTATTTAGAAATAATTCTTCTACCTCCCCAAGTTCCTTTTTGGCTCCTACAAAGTTTGTGGCATTGTCACAATATATCTTCGTCGGACGGCCTCTCTGAGCAAGGAATCGTTTTAGAGCACCAATGAATGCGTCCTTTGTGAGACTCGACACAAGTTCCAGATGAACAGTTTTTGTACAGAAACAAACAAAAACGGCAATGTATGCCTTTGTGGGCCTTTTTCCTCTAATACAGTAGTGAATTTGAATTGGGCCACAGAAATCAACACCAACGTTGGAAAATGGACGAGTCACTTGAACTCCTTCTCGTGGGAGGTTCCCCATAATTTGGGAGTACAATCTTGGCCTTGCTCTGCAACACCGCATACATTTATGAACAATCTTTTATGCCAAAGTTCTTCCACGTAATGGCCAAAATTCTTGCCGAAGTATTAAAAGCAGCGCTTGAGGACTGGCATGAAGATTCCTTACATGAACATGTTGAATCAATAGATGCACAATCTCGTTTGAATGTGGCAGTAGGAGTTGATGTTTTGCTTCATATATTGAGTCAGATATTTCGATTCGTCCTCCTACTCGAAGTAATCCTTTGCTGTCCACAAAAGGCTTGAGCGAACTGAGAGAATGTCCGGTTGGCAACATCGGATGTTTTGCCAAATGTTTTATTTCATCCATAAAGGCGATATGTTGGATTTCATAGACAATATAGTGTAAAGCGTTGTGAAACTCCGCTGGAGTTAGTGGTCCAATTAAAGTGTCATCTTTTGATTTCAGATTGTGCTTGAAGCGATGAATGTAGGCAGCTGTACGCTGAAGAAATCTGAATGAGTTTCGATGGTTGATGCCGCTTATAATTGGTGAATGTGGTTGTATTGAAATCAAAGCCATGAGTTTCCGTTCTTCGTCTGTTTCCAAGTATTTGACTGGGGGCTTTGGCCATTCGTTGTTTGAGAGCTCCAAAAATGTTGGTCCTCTAAACCAAATGCTACAGTTGACAAAATCACCGGGGGTAGCACCTCTAGAGAGAATGTCTGCAGGGTTTTGCTTCGTCGGAACGTGCCTCCATTGACTTGGTTTGGTATTTTCCTGGATGAACGCCACTCAATTAGCCACGAACCGTTTTAACATTGATGACGATCCTCTTATCCATGACAGCACTATGGTTGAATCGGTCCAATAAAAAACTTTTTTGACTGGTGCACACAAAGCCTTCTACACAAGTTTTACCATCAGATGAGCAGCACAAAGTTCTAATCTAGGAATTGTTGTTTGTTTTAGTGGAGCTACACACCACAAGTTTTACCATCAGATGAGCAGCACAAAGTTCTAATCTAGGAATTGTTGTTTGTTTTAGTGGAGCTACTCTTGACCGAGCACACAGAAGATTCGTTACATACTCTCCATTTGAGTTAGTTGAACGTATATAAACTGCTGTTCCAAATGCACTTTCACTTGCATCTAAAAACGCATGTGGTTCGATATTGGAGGTATCGCCTGACATTACACGTCGTGGAATAATGAGTGAATTTAATACTTGCAGCTCTTCACGGAAATTACACCGCCTTGTTGATAACGACTCCGGAATTGGATTATCCCAATCAAGTTTGAGCTGCCACAACTCTTGGATGAAGATTTTTCCCTTTGAAACAATAGGGTTGACGAGACCTGAAGGGTCATAGATGCGCATAAGATCACTATGGACGCTACGTTTTGTGACTTTATCCACTGCTGGGAGATCTACCTGGATGCCATAAGTGTCGGTATGGGGATGCCAAATTATACCAAGTGATCTAGTGTAGTGGTCCTCTTTTGTATTTGACGTAGTCATAGTTTCCAAATCTGCTTTTGGGATATGCTGAAGTAGTTTAGGATTGTTAGCACACCATTTGCGCAACGAAAATCTGCCTTCAAGAAGCATGGTCCTCAGCTTGGATTGAATGCGCATGGCTTCCTTTAAATTGTTAGATCCAGATAAAATGTCATCAACGTAGAAATCCTTTAAAGCAACACTAGCTCCCAGTGGATAATCTCTCTGCTTTGTTTCAGCCAAATACTGTAGCGTTTTGGTAGCTAAATACGGTGCACAAGCGGTACCGTAGGTTACTGTTCATAATCTGTAATATTTGATTGCTTCGGTGGGATTATCTCTCCATAATACCAACTGGAAGTTTATGTCTTCATCAGCGACTAAAATTTGCCGATACATTTTTTTTTTCTACCGAAAAAACATATCGATGAATCCTGACGCGAATGAGTATGTAAAATAATTCATCTTGAACCACTGGTCCCACAAGAAGCAAATTGTTAAGGGATACATTGCTTGACGTTTAACACGAGCCGTCAAAAACGACACGTAACTTTGTCGTTGTGCTAGTAGGTTTCAGCACACAATGGTGGGGCAGAACGTAATGTACCTTTGGAATCTTGGCTGGATCAATTTGTTCCATGTGCTTAAGTGCAATCAACTCGTCCATGAAGTCTTGATATTGACGCTTAAGCTCGGGATGACGTTCCAAACGGCGCTCTTGGCTTAATAATCGTCTTATTGTGACTTGTTTCGATTCCCCAAGAGAATCAGGTGAGTCAGAAAATGGAAGTTTGACTTCAAATTTTCCCTCTGAGCCTTTTCGAATAGTCTTCAGAAAGTGCTCTTCACATTTCCTCTCTGCGTCTGACATGGCCGACGTTTTGGTTTCGACTTCTTCCAACTCCCAAAAGCGTTTCAATTGTTCTTCAATAGAGCTGGAGGCAGTATTGCAAACAGCTGAGAGTGGGAGCTGTGTTATTTTGAATTTTCCTAAAACGATCCAACCGAGAACGAAATTCTGTAGCGTAGGGAGATCAGCGGAAAGTTTTATCTTCTCTGAAGACATCAAGTCGACTTCAATCTCGGCACTTATTAAAATGTCAATCCTTCTGGAAGTATTAAAGTCGGGATCGGCTAGATGTATGTTTGCTGGGATGGGCCATGAATTCATACTGCAAATCTGGTCCGGTTGGTATGAAGTTATTTCTGGTAATATTACAAATTCAAGTACAGTAGAGAAGTTGCTGACTTGGGATTGGATAGTAAGATTCATTCTCCTTTTACTGTGCAGTTTTAAACTTCCTATTCCACAGACATCAATAGGTTTATCAACTCGTCGAAATCCACGTTGTTTAAAAAGGCACTCAGAGATAAAATTCAGCTCCGATCCTGAGTCTAGAATCACTCTGCATATAACGAATTGCCCGTACTTGTCCTTAATTTTAATAGATGCAGTGCCAAGGAATACATAGTGTTGCACTTTTTGTTGGCTTGAAGCTGAATGGCTCATGCTGATTTTGTTTGCTATGGTAGGTGTCACTGGCTCAGTTTCAAAGTGAATCAATGTATGATGTCGCTTGTTACATTTCATACATGATCTAGAGCTGCAATCCTTACGTGTACGCCCTTTTGAAGACAGTTGATGCAACATTGTAGTCTTTCGACTGTGCTGAACCTGTCTTTTATGGTTATTTGCAAAAATTTCTGGCATTGCCGTAGATTCTTGCAGTCCTTTTTGCAGAGTTGGCACAGTTGTTTCTCCTTTGCGGTTAAAAGAGCGGCGGGCCTTTTGTCACCTTTAGGATTCATCGCAGAACCCACTAGACCCTCCAACATCTGGAATCTTGCTTCGATGAAAGCCAGTAACCTAGAAAGTGGTTGAACTTTCCGAGGATCAAAAAGTGACTGCTCGAATAGCCAATGGGTTTCTTTGTCCACCTTCTGAAGACACATGTGGACAATTAATGGATCCCTACTGCTTGTATCAATTCCAAGATTCCTGATACCCAGCAGTGTCTCATTCACTGTGTCATGAAGCCATTTGAGAGAGGCACCAGAGTCTCGAGCAGCCACAGGAACATTTAACATGCTGTTGAGAAACGCAGCTACTATCATCTGTTGATTGTCATAGCGTGCCCTAAGAATTTGCCATGCTGTGGCATAATTTTGCTCGGAAGGTTGAAGATGTTGGATCAATCTACCAGCTTCGCCAGCAAGGTTGGCCTTCGAATAGAACATTTTCTGCACACTTGGAAGATTCTGACCGTCCACTAGTTATGTGAAGAGCTCTGCAAACGAAGGCCACTTGATATAATCGCCATCGAAAGTTGGTATAACAACTTTGGGCAACCTTATTGCTGCTGACCCTTGCCTTGCCTCCGTACCTGATGGCTGTATGTTCTGCATGTCCAACTCCATAAGCCTAACAGCCGTTGCATTGTAGTTGTCTACCAGCATACTGAATCGCGAGGTGTCATAGTGTGTGTTTTCAGCAACCAAATCGTGATGATTGCTTGCTATTAATGTCCAATAACCACGCATACTCGAGAGATGTTGTTGGTAGAATTTGTAAGAGCGGGCAAGAAGATCTTTCAAATCCTTTGAGACAGTAGTCATCACCCTTTCCAGTGATGATATTAAAGACTCCTGAATGATGAGCCTTTTTTGGACCTCTTGCGCATCTTCTCCGGGGGTGAAGATGTGGTTGAATCATGGCCAACAGCGGAACTGTTGACTACCTTTGCTTCCTCAAGACCATCCTCCAGCTCACCTTTGAGTACCTCATACACGTCTCGGACTTGGCCAAAGAAATCTTCCTCAAAATATTGATGATCTGCTTGCCTTGAACGAAAACTTTGCAATTCTGCATCTCGCTTTACGAATTTCTCCCACTCCGTGTTTAATTTGTTGATTCGTTTCTCGAAGTATCGCACAGTCTTCCTTCATTTCGAATCCTTGTAGAAATTCACCAGCATCCGTTCAAGAATTTTTCCAGCAGATGATTGGTCCAACAGCAGCTTCTCCATATCTAAATGATCAAAAGTTTAGTCTGGGGTCACCAAAACATGTTACCTTTCTAATAAGAACAACTGCTTCTGATAACAACTTTAATAATACATAAAAATGACAATTTTCATGATCTTTAAGTACAATATTTTTGCTTTACAAAGCATTTTCTTATGAACTTTTACTGCACGCGCGATGTGGTCAGCAAAAATGATCCGCGAATTTCGGTAATTGATTCGCGCGTGTAAAGTAAATATGCACAAACAGGTAATCAATGTTCCAATTACATTTAGAGTTATTCTATGAGATAGGTAAAAAATGAATTTACGATTGCGCGTGCAGGAACAATTGCAGACATAGGAATTGAATATCATCGGAATGATTTTAATGTAAGGAACAATATTTGATGACAAAAGTTGATTGTTTGGACACCCCCCTTAAATACCTCATGTCATTTTTTGGTAGTTGAGCTTTGAAAAAGGCACTATTTAATACCTACGTACAAAATTTAATGTTGGTAGCTTATATCGTTAACAAGAAAAATTGCTGTGAAACACGGACGGACGGACAATCGCGATTTTCGTAGGGTTTTGTAAAATTATTTTACAAAACCCTAAAAAAATTCCCTTCCTTTCGTGCAATTGACATGGACTTTCCATCTTTTTACTTTCCCTTACGCATATCCAACATTTTGACAAAAACAAGTTTCAACTCTCTATCCTCGTTCAAAGTAAGAAGTAGTTTCATGTAAAACTTAAAAAAATTCAATTTTTGTTTCATCTTCACTGTGTATTGGTATTAATATTTGCAAAGCCCGTGATTGAATTATCTCCAAAACCTGAAAAGATATACTACCACTCTCTTTCGTATAACTAGTATCCAATAGTAGCTTAATTCCTGGTGAAGAGATGCCGTAAAGTTGAACTTTATCTATTAGATTTTATCCTTTACCGTTGCTTAATTTACATGTTCTTCAGAGGCCAAACACCGAACCAATTTACCCGTTGATGCTTGGAAGTTATGCGTGAACATACATTAAAAACAACAGCAAAAAATGTACGTATTAAACTGATAACCTTCTTTTCTATGGAAGTCTATTAATTACCATAAATCTAAAACTAATCGATGTTTCTAGAGCTTTTTCGAATTAAAACGCTGCTTGAATCAATGCATGATTCTTAGGGTTCTTGAATGTCTAAGGAAGACTTTATTAAAATTCTTTGGAAGAGACTACCACTTGATCTACCCAAATACTTCTATTTTGTTTCAACCAGCTTTATAACCTGGTTATTTTGTATTGAATAAAATTAAATACATATATCATAATAAGCATCTGAATTGCTTTTAAGTCTGTGGTTTTTATTGTTTGGCACAATAAAAAATCGTATGATATATAACTTACCAATAATAACCACAATTTACCAAACCCATCTAGCTGAGACTAAAAAAAATTTGGCGAGGATGCATCTTTTCTTTCCACATCATCACACCTATCGGCAATTCTCACATTCTCAGGTCACAGGATCAGCTGAAATAACTTTTCAAACTGACAAGAAATATTTCAGGATAACGTTCAGACTTTTTTGGCAAATGACTACCCACTTGCTTGGCCATTTACCACAGCTCGCAGAGACATAATGCCGCTCTATTAGGACATGAACAGCGTCGACTACGAGCGTATTGTCCAAATCCTCTCGCAAATGTAGTCTCGGTCAAAAGTAGTGAAAAAGTTTAATTGCAGTTTTATTATTCCTAATAATTGAATAGCTACATTATCTACTTTCACAATCATGCCAACCTATCTGTCGGCATTGTCTGTCAGCAAAGTACTCATAGCGTGGCTTGCCGACCAGGACCAAGTGAGATTTTTAGGAGCTGAATAAATTTGGTGTATCCACTCATGCAAAGAGCTATTTTCACCTTATCTTTGGCGCCTCGTCCTCGACCATTGACTTGGCAAACGCTTCACAAGGAACTGAATTTTCCTGGTCTTCGTTTCCAATGTGTTTTACGGATGAGCCGACAGGATTGAGTGGAAAGAAATTATCCCACAATGGCGTTCTTTTTCGTAATATTTGGAAGTCGTCCCTATGCAGCTACATTTGTACGGCTCGTTCATCCTATTGTTCATTTTTATTCGGAACCAATACTTTCCGTTCCTTTTTGCCTGGTCGAGCAATTTTTTTTCGCTACTCTCTCATAGGATTTGGTTCCCAAGGGTGACTTGGTCAGATTTTTGTAGTCTTTACAGTTGGAAATGTTATACGGCAAACGAATGCCAGTGTTGAAATTAAGTATTGCAAACTTTTTAACTAACTTTGCCAACTTATTCAGTTCTTGCTGGAATTTTTCTTTTTGCTCCCATCGAGCCCAATTTTCTCTCCACCCTGAATTTTTTTTCTCCGTAATTTGACTTTTCCTAGTCGTGGAATTTTTTCGCATTTCAACAACTTTAAGTCTTGTTGGCTGCATAATGGGCTATTTTTTCTGCTAATTGACCTCAGAAGGAGGACATTAATTCAATATTTTCGAATTTGGTCGGTCCAGGATGGCAAGCAAGTTTGTTTGATGATTCCCGGAAAAAAGTTTTAAGTGCTTGACAAATCCAGAAAGTCAAATATCTTTGGTTAATCTAACTATTCTAAGCAATAGCGCGTTTCAAAATGGCCATTGGGAAGAAGTGAGGCCTCACTTGAGAAGTTATCGTCGTCCTGGAAAACATCATGAATATTGCAATGGTAGTAAAAGTAAGAGCAGAGAGGAAAAATTGAAAAACGGCCACTTATGATTCTCTTTTGATGTTTCTCAAATGATTAAAAGTGTTTTGGTTTGATGCCAGAAAAGTATTCAATTAGGTACCATTCGCAGGATTATTCCAGCTTGAAATTCTAGATCATGTTGCAGAGGGTTTTAGTTAGTCAACAGTGAACCATTTTTTTCTTGTGCTCTTATTATTTGGACGATTAAATTTGCATAGAAATCACAACCCTTCGAATCGTAAAATGAGGAAATAGAATCAAAGCGGTTGAATTTCATGCATGGAATAGCAATAATAATAATAATTGGCAAGTACAAAAGTTTTTTTTTTTTTACAGAACGAACATTTGGTTAGCTCACTTTAATAAAATTATAGTGAAACATACAAATCAAGTGCATTTTACTTTTTTTCTTTTCTGTTCAATCCCGGTAGTGGTTTTAAAATCGCACCCATAATCAATCATAGAATGTAGATTTTACGTCTAGCATTCATGGCATGCAGACCTTTTTTAAAAAACTCCTCTTTCTAGTTTAAAAATTGATTGCAACATTTTTTAAACGGCAATTGGGATTAGGAGTTTCGTTGAAGTTCGTCAATTTATCGTGAATATCATCAGCCTGAATTAAGAAATCGCAAAGCAACGAAATCCAAACACACTGCACAGCCAGCGGCATGGAGAAATTAGACGACTTCTCGTCAAAAATCATCGGCGAAAAATTAAATTCTAAATAGTGATAAGCATAGAAATTTTGGTAAAAGCGGTGAAAGAAAATGAAGAGTAAAAGTTTCAATTTTTTTCGTTCAGCAAAGATATCAACAAAACCAAGACATCTTAGCTAAGGAAACAACATCAAAGATCAAAGAAGTAAAAAAACTGATCAAGAAACTAATGAAATGCCAAGCGCTTGAGGTTCCAATGACAGTCCTACCCTGTCCTGGAAGCAATGACTGATGTAATGGATTGCAAAGATTTAAACGATCAGATGAATTGAGAAGTTTTGAACAATAACGATGCAGGTATCTTAACCGACAAAAATGGATTAGAATATAGTCAAACTAATTTTATTAACTATCTGGGGGGAATAAATACAGAGAAGAGGTTGTAGCGCCACGAATTTGCAATCGCAATGTACAAATGTAAATTCTCTCTCATTGCAACGTACAAAGAAAAGTTCTTGAAGATTCGACTACGATACGTCGACGCGTAAATAAACTTCATTATGTCACTAAATTAACGTTGAGTATTATTTCATACACCCGTCCGCACATTGGTGACCCCGTTAATAACAAATGAGTATGGTCAACGAAGAATTCCACGACGTAGTCAACGGTTCAAACAACCCAGCGAACGACGGCATTTACCTCATACAAGACGCAACAGGGATTCAAGCCATCACGTGTAAGTTGCCACCATTTTGGCAGAGCAAACCGGAATTGTGGTTCGCGCGCGTGGAAGCGACGTTCCGAGCATGCAGAATTACAAGCGACGCAGCTCGTTTCGACAAAGTTGTCTCGGAAATGGAATTGTCAATCATTACGCAAGTTGTGAACGTAATAGAATCACCGCCTGCCACTGAAAAATACGAAACCTTAAGGGCAAAGCTATTGTCCGTATTCGCAATAAGTGACCACAAGCGCATCAGACAATTGATGCACGGCTTGGAATTAGAGGAGCAGCGTCCATCACAATTGCTAGCGCAATTGCAATCAATGGAAGGAAACAACATGTCCGACATCATGTTGAAATCGTTATGGCTTCAACGCCTTCCCACGCAAACACGAGCGATTCTCGCAACAACAGAGGTGACCGAGTTAAGCAAACTTGCGGCGGCGGCAGACAAAATTGCTAGTAGCTGCGCAGATGGCAATGTAGCGCAAGTGATTAATCACGATAATGCACACCTCATCGCAAACTACCACGATGAATGCATGATCCCACAAAGGATGAAAGGCAGAGCTAAAGTTAATAAAATTCAGCGGTCAGATAAGAACGTGTATCCGCAATGTAATCTGTACTCCCATCCAATATGACAGGCGAACACCGAACCAGTTACAAGAAAGCCGGACACGTAATGGTGTTACTATCAAATGAGATTCGGAGCAGCTGCTGTGCGGTGTCGTCCACCCTGCAGTTTTCGTGTACCCCCACCGGAAAACTACTCGAATCATTAGCTCAACAGGCGATGGCGAATGATTCTCGTCAGAGTCACCTAGAAATATGGGACCTGAAATCAAAAATTAAATTTTTAATAGACACGAGCGCAGATGTCTCGGTCCTCCCAGTTAACGCAATGCACAAGAAACGCAAACGCGGTGTGTACAGATTGTACGCCGCAAATGGCACACCGATAGAAACGTTTGAAAAGGCAACGCTAAATGTATCACTCGGCTTGCAGCGGTAGTACCCATGGCAGTTTCATATCGCACAAGTAGCACACCTTATATATAACCACTACGGACTACTAGTGGACATAAGAAACAAACGGCTACGCGATTTTTTCATAAAAAGTGCAGTGGTGGGTCGGATCAGCGCGATGCAAGACGAGTCTATATTGAGCATCAGAAGAAACTCGCAATACGACGATATACTAAAAGATTTTCCGAGTATAACAATTCTGGCCATTAGAACTAAAGTGACTACTCACTCGATGCATCACTACATCATAACTAAGGGACCGCCAAAATCGGAACGCACTCGAAGGCTGAACCAGAAGAAATTAAATGTCGCCAAAGCGGAAATTCAGTTCCTACAAGACAGAGGATTGTGTCGCCCATCAAGCAGCCCGTGGGCGAGCCCACTGCACCTCGTGAAAAAGAAAGACATTACATGGAGAACGTGTGGGGACTACCAACGGCTAAACGCCGCCACCGTGCCAGATAGTTACCCAATGGGCCACATTCAGAACGTAACCGCTGATCTAGCCGGTAAATGTTTTTTTTTGAAAATTGATTTTCTTGAGGCATTTTATGACATGCCAGTTAATGAAGAGGATATCCCGAAAACAGCGGTAACGACACCGTTCGGCCTATTCGAATTCACTGCAATGACGTTCGGCCTAGGAAACACAGCGCAATCTTTCTAGAGATTCATGGACCAAGTACTTCAAGGCCTGGGCTTTGTTACATCCACGACATCCTGGTCGCTTCCGAGTCAGAAGAACAACACAAGAGGCACTTTCGCTTGGTCTTTGAACGCCACGCCGAAAACGGTCTGAGAATTAATGTTCCAAAATGCTCGTGGGGTGTAGCAGAGATCGAGTACCTAGGCCATTTGATCAATGCGCAAGGCATTTCGCTACCACCTTCCCGCGTTCAATTAATCCGAGACTACAAAAAACCCAAGACAATCGCAGAACTCCGTCGTTTCCTGGGATGCATCAATTATTATGGACGCTTCATTCAAAATGCTGCGAGCTTACAAGCGCCGCTAAATAATTTCTTCCATCATCAAAGAAAAACGATAAGGCACCCATTGTCTGGACAGCAGAAGCTGAAGAAGCATTTCAGAATTGCAAAGAGAGCCTGGCCCTCGCTGTGTAACTTGTTCACTTTCAGGCAAATAAACCACTTAGATTGGCCACAGACACGTCAGACGGAGCGATGGGCACGGTTATAGAGCAACTGCAACCAAACAAATGGCTTCCCGTGGCTTTCTTTCAAAGAAAACTATCCAAAGTGGAAACAAAATATAGCGTTTATGATCGCAAACTGCTGGCCATATACAGCACCATCCGCCATTTCCACCACTACGTAGAAGGCGCACCATTTCACATCCTCTCAGATCACAAACCGCTTAGCCACGCATTCGCGCAACTGTCGGACGAGGCTTCGCCACGGCAACTCCGACATTTAAAATTTATATCGCAGTTCTCCATAGACACATGATACATAGCTGGAACTGCTGACAACGTCGCGGATGCATTATTGCAAATCGAGGAGATTACCAAATTGGCACGTGAACAACAGACGGATTAAGAGCTACAGGAATTGCTACAAAGCAATACCACGTCACTCATCTTACAACGTGTCAGCATGGGTGATAATCTACAAGTAATAGTCGACACAACACTAGCAAACGTTCAGCCGTTTGTTCCAGTCTTTGACATCTTTCATCATCCATCAAATTCAAGTGGTCGAGCAACGTGCAGATCCATGACAAAAAAAATCGTCTGGACAGAGATGAAAAGGGACATTCGAATATGGGCACGTTGCTGTATACCATGTCAGCGACCGAAAGTTGGCCGCCACCAAAAAAATCCGTTGCAGGAGTTTCCAATGCCTCAGGAACGATTTTAGCACGTGCACCTAGACATTATTCGAACATTGACCCAGTCTCAAGGATATGAATACTGCCTACCAGCAATCGACCGATTCTCAAGGTGGCCCGAGGCAATACCGCTGACCAACCAAACCGCCGAAGCGGGCGCGCAAGCATTTTACAACAACTGGGTTGCTCGTTTTGGTGTGTCGCAAACAGTAAACATATATCGAGGCACTCAATTTGAGCCCTCGCTGTTCAAGGCGCTTACCCGGTTTATGGGATGCAAACGTACCAGGACATCACCCTATCACTCCGCTTCTAACGAATTCGTCAAGCGATGGCACCGCACGCTCAAAGTAGCAATCATGTGTCATGAGCGAATTCAGCCTGGCCGCAAATACTGCCCACGGTATTGCTGTGATTACGTGGAACAGTCAAAGAAGACCTCGAAGCATCATGTGCCAATATGCTATACGGAGCAACGCTCAATTTTCCTGGAGAATTAATCATATCACAGTAGACAACCATCGAGCCACACGAATTCCTACGTAAGCTGCGAGAGACCATGATGCAGATGCGTCCTTCAGCTACAGGGCAACGCAATACTCAAACGCTATTTATAAACAAAGGTCTTAAAACTTGCTCACAAGTCTTCATGAGAATCAACGCAGTTAAGAGACCTTTGACTCAGCCGTATTCAGGACCGCGCAAAGTTTTAAAAAGAACTAGTGAAATCCTCCACGCAATCGACATCAATGGACGCATTGCCAACGTTAGCACCGAATGGCTCAAACCCGCCTTTATCGAAGACGTACGTGAACACACGTTGCACCACAAAGAGAAGGTTCCAAGCAGAGAAGCACCGCAAAGGACAACAGTGGATAACATATTGCCCACAACATCACCATTGTCAACAGCAGCTGATATCATGATACCACAATCAACACCAGCCGAATCATAAACGCCAACTCAAAGAAGAGCAAATCCAAGAGTCATACCACCGATAAATACTCCGCCAGCAGGTTTGGCTAAAGCCAGAATAGTAGGTCCATTCACAGCGGCAAACGACAAGAGGCCTTCCGAATCAAACTCACTTAGGTTTTTGTGAGACGGCACTCGTACTTATAAATATAGTCGGCTGATCGTGAAATTCCATCCATAAGTAATGTCACTTGGGGGGGAGTTGTGTAGTGCCGCGAATTTGCAACTGCAACGTACAAATGTAAATTCTCTCTCACTGCGACGTACAAACAAAAGTTCTTGAGGAGTCCACTACAATACGTCGGCGCGTACGGATCGAGCAAAGTGTAAGATTATTGTTTAAATAAACTTCATTGTGTCATTAAATTAACGTTGAGTATTATTTCATACGTTCGTACGTTCAAGGTGAACCAGTGATTATCCCAGTTCCAGCGCGGTAGTGACATAGTTCAGTTTCTGGCAGCTCAATAAACAATCAAAGCTCGAGCAAAACGAGTAAACTGTAAAGAAATAACAATGTTGGTGGATCACTGATTGATTTCAAGTCAACATGGGATGCTTTAAATAGTTTGAAAGTTTCGCACTTCACATATTTATTTATTAGAAATTTCTATTTACAGATATAGTTAATCCAATTAACAAATAGGCAAAAATTAAGTAGATACAAAAAAAAATTAAAAAGGAAGTTATTCTAATCATTAACATTGAGAGCCCTCCGTACTGCATATTTAAAATTCGCAAAGAATGCGGTGGAGGATTAAGCTGAAGATTATTGCAGGCTCTTACCGATCGCACCAAAGACGAGTGTAGATACGTGTCGGTTTTTGCCAATGGAATTATAAATTGATCCGACGACCGTGTCCTCAATGGCGCCAGTGTGTGTAATGCATTGCATATGTCCGATGCTAAAAAGCCTCTGGAGAGCTTAATAAGGAGGCACAAATATAAAAATTGTCTTCTGTGATCGAGAGGTGGGATATGAAGGAAATTTAGACGCTCACTGTAAGAGTGGTAGGAAAGACTATAGTTATATAAAAGAGTGTGTATGAACTTGCACTGTATTTATTGAACAGCTTCCAATAGATAAACGAATTGGCGTGACCATACTTGACAGGCAGACTCGAGAATGGAGCGGAAAAACAGGATGAAAGGGCGGACACAGGTTGGAATACTAAATGTTCTATGAGAGCGTTGTAGTACAAAACCAGCGAGTTACGATACTTTAGAGGTTATGTCAGCTATATGTACATCAAATTATAAATGTGTATCCAGGATAACACCTAGGTCTTTATATTGATCCACCGTTGATAGCAACAAAAGGCGTACACTTATTGGTGTAACACATATGCAGGCATTTGGACACATTGAGAGGAAGGAAATTCATAGAGCACCATCGAAAGAGGTAGTCCAAGTCAGATTGAAGGTTACTGCAGTCAATTTGTGAAGATTTTTAAATCATCTGCGTGGAGTAGACAATCAGACATCAACACAGTTGGTAGATTATTTATGAAAACATTGAATAGAAGAGGGCTGAGAATCGAACCTTAAGGTACTCCAGAAGAAGGACAGAAGACATACGACGAGAAACCACACCAAGTAACCGATGAAGAATGATTTGTCAAAAAGGAGGACAGCCATGCAAGAAGAAGAGGAGGAGTTCCTCCAATAGTAGACTATTATCTACCGTATCCAAGACTTTGGCAAAGTCCGTGTAAATCATTGTCCATTTGCTGACCTTTATCAAGTGATAGGGCGATTGCATTGGTAATTTCAACCAGATTGGTTACCGTTCACCGTCCCTTAACAAAATGATGCTGCTGTCTAGCGAAGTCATTGAAGGTTGCATTATATATTCGGTTATCAACAATTCTTTCAAAAAGTTTCACGAAACACGAGAGTAAGGATATAAGCCTGTAATTAAGTGCTGAGCTACCATCCGCTGATTTGTGAATTGGGAAGATGTTGGCTATTTTCCGAATTGCTGGGAATGTCCCTACTGTCAGATGGGTATTAAATAAAATTGACATGGGTAAACTTAGGGATGAAGACAGTGTTTGCATAAAAAATTTGGGACTCCGTCTGGGCCCGAACTCACGTTAACATCAATGGAGTTGATTATACTTTCGACTTCCGAAGTTGTTGGCGAAATGGTGCTCAAATGAGAGAAAGGGTTAGTTGTGGGAACAGGTAAGGATGATGAAGATAATTGGGAAATAGAAGCAAAATGGTTTGAAAATATAACCCATATGGCCTGACCATCAGACGCTTGCATCCCATGCAGGCTTATAGAGCTAGGTATATTTGTAGTGAATTTGAGGGAGATGACGCATGTCCAGAAAGATTTGGGATTGTTCGATTGTAAAGGGGACTCGATTTGAATGCATTGCGCACTTGGTGACAATTTCGGCACCCTTACGTAGATGTATATAACACAAAAGATGCGTCTCCGAACCAAAACACTGTAACTATTTGCACGCAATTTCTTTTAGCTATAAGCTTCTGAAACTTCTGCTGTGAACCAAAGAGCACTCTTTCTGCAAGGCGGACGACTACACAGAACAAAATTCAATATAGTATTATTAAATTTATTACAGAAGGCCATGAAAGCATCATTTACATCAGTAAAATGAGATAGAAAGTTCCAATCGATCTCGGAAAGCTCTAATTGAATAGCTCCATAGTTTGCCTTACAGAAGTTGTATCTAGAATTAGTTTTGCTATTTCTATGGCGTGAGATACAAACCAAGAGTTGCATTTCAAGTAGAGGATGGTGAGGATCTGGTTTAACATAAAGGGTTGGTGATTGAGAAACTGAGATGAAAAAGATAACAATAAAATTGATATTTCATTATGTAAACCAATCATCGTAGGGCTTAGATTCCATTCAACCGTTGGTCTGTTAAAGTCACCACCGATCACAAAGAACGTAGAGGGGTATGAAGCACTAATGTAATTAGAAAATTCAGAAAAGAAGAGGGTATAGGCTCGTAGGGGGAGCTGCAAGGCACATAGATGCACACAATTAAAACTAGTAAGCTAGAAGATAATCCCAAACCAACTACAAAGCATTCAATAGGCGAGGAAACTTTCATAAGGTTTATCAAGACACCTCCACTATGACATTTACCGGATGTAGCTCGGCCTCTTTCTTTACGATATGCATTATGTAGAGGAAAAAGTTCCTTACTTGCAATGTCCTTTGAAAGCCATGCCTCACATAAACATATTATGTAATCATTTGCCAATATGGATCCTCAATTCATATCATTCAACTTGCTTCTCAAACCTCGAATATTTGATAATACAAGTTATATAATTAGTTGATTGTATTTTTCATTCAGCTTCTCGTTCTTGTTCTGTTGGCAGATCGAAAATTTTTGTACGGCCTTCGCTCTAAACGTTTAACAAGTATACCAGTTGGCCAAAAGTCTGGTTTAGAAAGTTCCTGTAGTTCCATTGGAACTGTAAGTTTAAATGGCGCTACCGTTCTACTTGTGTTCCAAGCCAAGTTTAGAAACAACGTACTCCTCAACCTCCTCCTGCAGTGTATCAATTGATAGGCGAGATATAAATAATTACAAAGGGGTGACATCACTCTTCGTATTGGCACCGAGTAATTGTTGGTTTCTTGACCTAATAAATTTCGTGTTGAGTTTGCGGGCGCTAGTTGCTGTTGCTGATTAAGAGTAGAGCATTGATTTGCTGATCCTAATCCTGCGGATGCCTGCACGTTCCGAGAAATTTCTCGTGTACTATGATGAATAGGTATTGTTCTGCTGGATGCTTTCAACAGCATCACTTACACTTGGTGATGGCAAAAGACTCGAGAGGCTACGATTAAATGGTACTGTTATGGATAGCAAAGGCTGCTGTTCTGTATCAGCCATCTTTAAAAATCGAACAATTTCTCCATTTGTATTCTCAAGCTTCTTCTTCAATTTAAGTATTGCAGACAAAAGGGCACCTACGGTCTCCTTAGCTTTCTTAAGCTTGGTAGCATAGGCTGCACCACCAACCTTTCGGCACCATTCACCGTGCCAGTACACACCAGTTGCTCTTTTTACGATGGCATCTACAGATGGGCCCGTTAAACTCGTACATTTAGCATGGAAAGGTAGACCACAGAAACTCTTGCAGGTAACAAATGAGGTTTTGCTATGTTTGTCCAAACACGTTTGGGCTGCACAGTTCACTATTTTTCTTATTGAAGAAAATGAGGAGAAAAATCAAACATTTTTGTTAATGGCCCGGACTATTGAGAAAATACAATTGATCTTGAAGTGTTACAGGAAGCAGCGCACACTTTCAAATGTATTGCAGTATAAATTGAAGGCAAAGTGTCATTATTTTGTTTGGTTTAAATAATAAACCAAAGGGATCCAAGTGGCCTTCTACGGATAAAGTACTTGAAATTGAAAAATATAAGATGGAATACCTTAAAAAAATCAACCAGTGTTATCGGTGCCGACGATTTGGTCGTTCAGTTGTAAACTGTGCCCTGTTTTCCAGATGCAGCTTTATTTTCGTTGATTTGAAACCTTACTAGTTTTGCTTTGCAGTCAAGTGGCAGAAAAATTTCTTTGACAGTTGTCAATGACTGTGACATAAGGTTAACGTTGTTTGCATAGGGTACTAATTGGCGTGACTTTTATAGTCATGTACCTTGAGCATCGACAGGTACTCCAGAGCCAAATTGAATTGCGATGGGGCTAGCCCACTTCCCTACTTCAGGCCGATATTTGTGTCAAGGGCATCGGTGAGTTGGTTATTGATGCGAACTTGAGCCGTCGTCAACGTTGAGCAAAGCTTTATTTGGTACAGTATGTTACGATCAATACTGTCGTATGCTTGCTTCAAGTCAACAAAAATTTGGTATAGGTCTATATTGAACTCCCATCATTTCTCAAGTGCCTGGTTGACAGTGAATAATTGTTCTATTGTCGATTTACCTCCTCCAAAACCACCTTGATACTCCCCAATAATACTTTTGGCAAGTGTGATACGATTTCATTTTCCAAGATCTTTGAAAACATTTTGCACGTCGCACAAAGTACTCAAATTCCTCTATAATTTTCGCATAGCAACTTGTCAATTGATTGGCTCCACTCTTTTGGCAGATGTTCTTGTTGCCAAATGTGCTGGATGACTTTGTGAATGGCTTTATGAACCCTGTTGCCCCCATATTTGATGAGCTTCACTGGAATCTCATAGATGCCTAGCACTTTCTTATTCTTTTGGGGTTTGATGGTAAAATAAACATCATTACGAGTTGGTGGGACCAATAGAAACTCCCTGGAAACATCTTCAGTCTCCGATGTTTTGGAGCTGTGCGCAGAATTAAAGAGGTTCTTCAAATATGAAGCCCATCTTTCCTTAATCTTGGTTTTATTAGTGATGTTGTTACCAATATCAACGCGACAGAGCGTGGTCTTGAGCTGATAACCACGTTACAAATTTTTCCCTACTTTGTACGCTTGTTTTGTGTTGTTGCTTGTTGGACTTCCATCGATACTTCTCAATTAGTCATCACAGTACTTTCTTTTCCTAATACTTATTATCTTATTCGCTATTTTTCTGAGATTTTCATAGTTTTTTTTCTTCTATTTAGTTTTCCTACTTAAGCTTTCTTTGTACCCTTGATTTTTTTTGTCTAGCACATTTTGGCACTCATCATCGAAGCAATCATTCCTCTTGCGTTGAGTCTGATGTCCGATTGTGTGTTCTGCTATAGCCTCAATAGTCACTTTCACTTCCACCTAGAGCTCGTTCCTTGCTTTCAGCTATGTGTCCGATAAAATGTGAGCCAACTGGTTGTCGAGGGGTTCCTTTACATTTTTTGCCATAGGTGCCATTTAGAGCCTTTCGATGTCAAAATTTGGTAGTAGGCTGATATTCGCCGAATACGCCTTTGACATACGACATCGATAGGCTAATTTGACCAGCGAATGACCCAAGTTACTATTGGCTCCTTGGTATGTACGGGCGTCAAGTATGCACAAGGCCCAACGTTGTCGGGTCAGAACAAAGTCGATTTGATTTTATGTGTCGTCATCCAGTGATACCCAGGTCATTTAATGTATGTATCGATGAGGAAAGCAACTGAGCGTATGGCTTAATTTCTACCACATGCAAAGTCAATCAGGCGCTGGCCTTTGCTATTTGTTTTATCGTGCAGGCTTTTTCCTCTAGTCGTTCCCTGATGAGATAGCTCATTGCTAACCTTAGCGCTGTAACCACCCAGAATAATTTTTGTGCCGATGGCAGGCAATAAGTCAACTAGTTCTTTCAGGTGCTTGTAGAACATTTCCTTCGTTTCTTCGTCCTTTTCTTTGGTTGGGGCGTGTATGTTTATCAGCTGAATTTTGAAGAATTTTACTTTGGTACGGATCGCACACAACTGTTCATTGATTACGTTAAAATAAAAAACGTGTGATTTGAACTCTCTATCCACAATAAAGGCCACTCTAAATCCTCGTTTTCCAATAGACTTCCCACTTTTGAATCTTGCGAGCAATCTAATGCCTTGAATATCATTTCTAATTCAGTTCGTTTCCAGAATTGCCAGTATGTTTAATTCATATTGACTGGCCTGTTGTGAAAAATCCTTAACAGTGGCAGAGTAATTGAGTGATCTGACATTCCAGTACCCAATGTATTCGTCTTTTTTCGTTTGCGTGGTCGTTGCCGTGGGTCCAACCCATTCCCTACCTCTCTTGCAGGCTTTGAAACAGTATAGGGGTTTTTAAGGACGGAGAGCTAGCTCGAAGCCCAACCTTCATTCCAAAGGCGTGGGTTTTTCTTCGGTTCCGTTATGAAGACACGCCTTCAATATCTTACGTCCCTACGAAGGAAGTGTAGTTAGGATTTAGTAGCAGAGCTGTAGAGGTATTTGCAGTAATTGGTATTTCTTGGTATTTAACGCTCAATTATTGGGGAATCAGTAAACCTAATGTGCGACCCCGAGAACATTTACTACCATTTAATCGTGGGGCTTAAGATAAGGAATCATGGAACCCGGGGGCTGCGAAAACAAGGGACTCCCTCCTCCTTTCTCAAGTGGACTTGGGACCATCTACGACGGAGCTGCTCTGGCACTTACACTCCTAAGACTTGATGTCAACCCTTGCATAGGCTCCTTCTCGACACAGATAACTATGGGATAGTAAAGTCATACGAGCTAATAAAGCGGATCCAAATTTGGACCCAACTGCTATCGTTAAGTAAACATAGGAGAACAAAATCAAAGCTCATTAGACAGAAGTCTGATTTTCCCGGTTCAATCCTATCTCATTTGAAATTGGTGAGGTTTTTAAGGCTGAACGTGTTAGTGATAGAGAAGAAGTAGATATTTTATGGTTTACTGAAGGGAAAATGAACGAAAATCTAGCTTTCCTACCTTCTGATATCTTGCCTGTAGCTCCTTTTAGAAATTTAGAAAAATGTGCTTCAAAGCCGGTACTGCGTACATCTGTAAGTATCAACACTTATTATGGTTTGATCTTTTGTAGGAGGAGTACGCGACCAAGTTGAACACAGCAGAGAGAAAAAGGTCTAAATGACTTCAAACTGATCGCCAAGTAACCACAATTGAGCTGGCTCTAGTTGCCTCGGCGGATAATCCAAATTTTGTCGCAATTTTGGGCACCCAAACCTTAAAAGCCAACTATATTCAGGCTTATTAGATCCGCAAAATGCTTATTAGATCCGCTGAAAAAGTTTTCAATAAGGAAAATAATACCTTTGGTTTGGCAAAACAAAGTATGGGGGCCCATTTAGCAACTCAAGCTCCAGCAAAATCGGCAGCTAAGAATTAGCAAAGATTAATTGAGCAAACAAACTAACCATCCAATTAGGAGCCAAAAAACGAAAAACTGTCCTCAGATTACCTTGGACAAATATCTCATCGGGAAAAAAGAAATCGGTTCAAAATGCACTGCGAGCTGGCTTCATTGGTTTATTGAAAGAAAATCCTAAGGCATCTCCAAACTTTTTAGGGTTTTGTTAAAATAATTTTACAAAACCCTACTAGTTTCGCGACCTGGCTGTCCGTCTGTCCGTCTGTCCATCTGTCCGTCCGTCCGTCCGTCCGTCCGTCCGTCCATCCGTCTGTCCGTCCGTGTGTCACAGCACTTTTTCTCGCAAACTACTTAAGCTAGAAACATCAAATTTTGTATGCAGGTGTAAAGTGGTGCTCTCTTCAAAGTTCGATTACAAAAAATTTTATAAAGTATTTAAGGGGGGGTCTCCCCATATATTGGAGAGGCCCCGAAAAAAAAAATTCATCAACGGTAGCCGATATGGATATCAAATCAAAGGTCTTGATTAGAACTTTTCAAAACAGGTCTTTATTTGACACTTTTTGCTTCGAGGGACGTGCAGGGAGGGGAAATACACGAAAAATTTGTGTCCCCCTCCCTCCGGATTGGACACCTGTGATCAGAAAAATCTGAAAAAAATTATGGTGGTAGGTGTTTATGAGTACAACAACAACAAATACCTTTGAAGTCGAAATTCGCTCAACTTTGTTCATAATAGTATGATATTCGAATTTCACATTTTTCCCAATAAAATCGAACCGGTACCCTTAAACTGAATGAAATTCAATATTTACGTAGTCCTGCTAAGGTTTCTTTAACTTTGTAAGTTTGATGAAAATCGAAAGATATACACGGAAGTTATAGCCGTTTGAAATTTCTCCAATTACAACAACAATAACACATGATTTTGGTATTTTATGGACTTTCCATACAATCAGTTACTACAGTTTTGACTTGATCTTCTTGAAACTTTCAAATAAGGTCAATAACATTAATATTCTAGAGAATTCATGATTTGAGTGATTTTTGTCGGTTTGCAACAAAATGGCGACCGTTGAAAGTAGAAAAACAATGGATTTTCCTTTGAACGTGCACATCTCTTTGACATATTTCTTGACGTTATTCATTGCTGGTGACTGTATTTCTGAGAAGTTGGGTACAAAACCCTTCTGACATGAGCGTAGGTCTGTTTTCCCAACTTGTTTAATATGGGTTGGTATCAGTGCCGGATTAAGTTGATAGCTTATCAAAATCAACGTTCTGCAGACGTATAAAAGCTAGTAGCAGCCAAACAAAGTTAAATGTGGCCAGGCGCTAAGGTGGAGGTCGTGCAAATGTACGAGATCTGAAGTTCACAGAGATCCTGAAAATGGATTACAGATCGTCACCTGAAAAAATCTTGCAACTCAATAGTCCAGCAACGATGGTCTTCTAGCAAGTAAATGGAGGTTGATCAAGGCAAGTAAGTGACACCAAGCCCTCATTATAATTAACGAAATTCATTTCTATTTTGAAAGCCCATAGCTACACCGTTAGCTACTGGTTTGTTACCTACGATGAAATGCTTAAAAAGGTGATCTCGGAATATCAACAGCCAAGAATTTGGCTTAAAGCAACGTCCCCTAATCCTCCTAAAGATTGCTCAGAAGCACTTGCTTTACAGGGCGAAAATGGTGCTGGTACGATGTCTGATTTATGTAGCGGTCTAAGCCGCCTCGGTCTTGTATCATAAGCAGCCGAAAAGATAGACATTCGACCCATTGAGAGGGATGTAGACAAAACTATCATTTCAACCAATGTTGAAAATTCTTTAAATTAATCTTCACAAATGTAAGGTAACATATGATGCTCTTTTCCTCCATTTGTCCAAGAACTCGGAAGAAATAGTACCAATCTAAAAGATATTGGTCGTCAATAACTAAATCCGTGGACAGCATATTGAAAGATAAAAACTAGTGCAAGGGTGTTGCTTATTTAGCCGATGTGAAGCCCCAGCCTCTTTGGAAAGCTTTATGCTACATGGCATACAATGGAGGTCTACCACTTCTCAAAGATACGATAAGGAAGTTCACAGTAGCCACAAATATTTGTTAGGTTCCACTGATTATATAGGCACAAACACCTATCATCTGATGCCGGATAGTGCGGAAACCACTGAAGAAGGTGAGTTTTTGCAAGAATTCATCTCTTTTTTTATAATCTTCCTACGCCAAATATTGGCAATGAGCCAGCGTTTTGAACTTACAACAGCAGTTACTTTCTAGATATTTATCACAATCGAGGAAAGCTATTTCTTACCCAAATAGGAACAGAACAGACAGAAAACATTCAATAGACTTTCCCCAATAAGCTGAGCTATGCTCCAGCGATAAACAACCATCATGATCCAGACAAGTGACTGCATTCTTTAACTGCTGCATTTAACTATGCCGCTTTCAATTTCTGCAATTAAAATAAACATAGAAGGAAGCCAAAGCCTCGATGGTGGAACAGTGAGATTATGGTTGTTCAACGTGAATGCAGATAGTAGTTTAACCATTCTGAATAATTCAAAAATCAGTCAACTTATAAAACTAAGCTAAGACTTTTTTCTTGAAAAGCCGTCGGGCTTTGCTTTGTTTAGTGAGCAGATGCGTTTTAGCTCCTGTGCGGCATCTTAAGTGTCTGAAGGATGTGTGAAAGGTAATGACTTCACATATGTGTTGGATGGGTTAAGCAAGATGAAGATGACTCAAAGGAGTCGAAACGCGTCTACTCACACAACAAAGCAAGGCCCTATGGCTTTTCAAGAAAAATGAGTATTGACCTGCAGATATCAAATATACAAAATAATTAAATATAAGCTACGATCATGCAAAAATGCCAATTGCATTGAAGCTACTAATAAAACCAGTCGTCTTCAAAAAATTCAAAATGCTAGGCCTATTGTGGTAGGCTGCATCCACAAGTTCTACAGCAGTTTGACTCAGAGCAGCACAGGCACACAAGATTTTAGTGGATCAATTTTCCAAAAAAAAGGAAATATCTCTGGTTGCACCATTTGAGCTGCACAGAGATGCAGGGTCTGCGTCCAGCATTTCAATCTTTCAAATCAAATAGGTCATCCATTTTATCAACCAATTAAAATCTGCAGGACTTGGTAAATTTATCCCAGCTGATATTCAGTAGACATTTCACAGGATACAATGCCCTGGCTTTCGAAGGTCTACAATAACCTCCTGAGGCTTGCGTATGTTTTTCTCAGCTGACAGGAGACTTTGTACTCAAAGCAAGAAAAGCTTCACATGCCAAGTCTTAGGATTTCAGAGCAATTTGTCAGAGCTCTTTCTCATCAAGGACCTTGGAGAGGGTTATAGGATATTTGAAATGTTTGGTAAGATCTAAACTTTTGAAAGACCACCATTTCTGACCTTTTCACAAAGTTTCAGCTTTCTAGCATTTATAGTTTCAGAGGAAACTTGCTGTAACGCAAGGACAGAGAGACAGACGAGTCGCGAAACTAGTATGTTTTTGTAAAAAAATGTGTTTACAAAGACCTAAGAAGATAAAATAAAAATCCACCTATGCATAATGCTGATAACTTACCTTCCTTTTAAAGAGAGTTCAAATTAGGCTACTCGTATAACCGAATTTCCTTATTTGTCCTGTAATTATTTTCCATTACAGAAATACTTGAAAAAAAAGTATGACGTTCATTAGTACTGAATTCGTATAGATACTATTACCATACGTATAGATACTATTACCATAAAAAGTAACAATATGAATAAGGCATAAATAGAACATCTATAAGAATAACAAATCCCTTCTACCAAACCAGAAAAATTAACGTGAAGTCTATTCCATCGCTTCCAGTGCATTAATTTTGATATCCTTGCTCATCTACAAAATCAAATTACCTCATCAGTAAAAGTAATGAAATTCCCTTGCATCAACATACAATCCAACCAAGCCTCTACCTAATAAATAAATTGAATGAGACACAGTGGAATCTATCAAAAACCCCCTAATGACAGATCGCAAGGCGTGCAATTAAGCATAGCATAATTAAGTTATTGATTTCTGTACATATTAATGAGCCCGTATACTTAAAGCTGCTAACAACCCCTCCCCTACACTCCCGTCCGCCTTCCATGCTCTTCATCAATCATACTCTGTTTCGTCCTTGGAATCCTTGAACGCTATCACGTTCGATTTCCTAACGCGTCTACATCTGCAACCACAACAGGTCGTCACCATCATACCAACATATGAATAGACTTCAACATAAGTAACGTAATTAACTCTTTTACAGGTAATTATTCGGTCTTATCGGGGAAGGTGATGCGTAGTAATACTCCTATGCTCTACATATATGCAACGTACTTTTATGGGTGAGAGTATGTAATCTGGAAAGTACGTTTGTTAGAATCCCCTGATAAAGTGGAATGTTGAGAAAATTTTGTTTGACAGCCCTACTCCATTGCTACTCGCGCAACTTGACATGTACAAGTTTCACATATTCCTTTTACAAAGTTACATGGTCCTGATTGTAAATCGGTTGACTTTGAGCTGCTTAACTTGGAGCTCGCAACTAAACAAAAGCTACTTGCTTACTTTCATGTCAAAGAAGGAAGTTAAAGCTATTGTCCTAATTTGAAAGCATACAAAACTTCTGTAAATCTGTTGGCAAGTGTGTTGAACAACACAAACATACGTTTAGATTGTTAGAGCGGGAGAGAGGTATGCATGGAAATTGTTTGTGAACTTCGATAAAGGATTAATGTTTCGACTAGTTACTTTTGACATTAATCGTTTGATGTTGTTGGTCAAGCAATGTTTGATATTGAGATTTTACTTGTATTGCAGATTGAATGATTTTTATTTGAACACAGGGAAGTTTTGGGCTTTTTCTTTTGGATTAACTTTAGGCTAGTAAGTTGTGATTTTGACTGATTTTATGCTTCATGAGCAAAACTGTAGCATATAGTATTCCCAATTCATGCTAAAAATTATATAAATTATAAAATAGTAGTAGTAAATATTATAAAATAGTAGCTGCAAAGACTAAGGCAGGTATGCTGGAGGATGCTATCAATCATTGCACTTCACCCACGTTAAACCCAGTAGAGAAGCAAAAAGAGAGCAGCAAAGCTGAGGGCTGTCATTCGAAACTTTATGTCTTGAAAAAAACCACTTTTCAAGAGACTCTCTTTCTTTTTTAGAATTTATTTCATTATTCATCACGACGTGACAGTCAATAACAGTATTATGAGTAATTATCAAAATAATATGATAAGGCGGGTTTCATTTCAAAACAATAAAAATCATATGCAAACCCTTAATATTTCTTCACCGGTAATGCAGCCGGTAGTCTCATATCGCCTTGAACTACCCACGCAAATTTTGTGTCATTCTGCGTTCAGTTCTATTTTCATCTGCATTTGATAGTCATGAGCCATCAAATTTAGACGTGAAAAATTATTTGTGCTTTATTTACTTTTTTCTGATTTTATAGCTTGTGGTTTGTGCAGATTTTGTGGCAGAAAAAATTATTTCGTGGTAAATATACATATCTGAAATAAGGTAATCCAAATTGGATGCAAATTTGTTATTTACACTAGGAACTATAGTATGGTTTGATTGCCGGTTTACATCAATTTTACTATGGATGCTTGTTGTAGCATTTATGTATTTGTGTTTTATGAAAATGGTGGAAGCTGCGTCCTGAAAATCATTTTGGCTGTCCGCAATCAGCAGGATGACTGCAGAGGAAACCGAGGTACTTTTAACTTCGGTTCCATCTGACATTGAGCCGGAGCCTGATGATGAGGAGAGAGTTGATTTCGAAGGAGACAGCGATAACAATATAGATGACTCAGATCATGATGACAGTTTTACACTCCCCTGACTATCTGACGTCACCGGAGCTTCTGTCACGGGTTCGGAAGTGAACGGGAGTTCTTCTTTGCAGTTCGCAAAAGACTCATGAACTGAATATTTATCTCAGACCGTTCTTGTTAGCCTTAACCTCACTACAATCGAGTCTATAACACCACTTGCTACGCCTTGTCGCCTGTCTCCAGTTGCATCAACATCTACAGCAACACATGTTCAAGAGATAATTATGTCAAAAAACCAAAAACCAAAAAAAAACTGATTGCGTTCCCCGTTGCCATTATATGATTCACTCGTATATGGCCCAAATTTCGAACCAAATGATGGTGGTAGGTATACTTTTTTTTTACATCCCATTAAAAAACATATCAGAGTGTTTTTATATTTTTTTTTTTCAATGCAAATTTACATTTGCAATGAAGGATAAGGAACCGGGAAACTTCGATAAATTGGATTTAAATTGGGATCTGGATATGGTTGGGGGATGACGATGGCTCATCTTGTTGAAAATTTTGGCACACCTATTTATCGGCTCATTATCACCATAGATAGTATGATGTTTACTTTCTACGAGCAAAGGTGAATGTCTCGTAAATCTTACTGGCTCGTTTAACGTTATTTTTTCGATTAGATATTGGACTTTAACGGTTCCTCTAAGGACATAAAATGTGAAGCAAGAGCGTAATGTGGTTCTACGGGAGGCAAGTGGTGCCATATTGAGAGGGGATATCCGGTTACCGTATGATGGCAAATTATGGAAATTTTTTGGATCACAGGGGGATCTCAGAGCAAACAGTAGGATTTGTTTCTGAACGGACTCAAACCTCTCTGAGTGAACATCAAAGATCAGATTCCAAACGACACAAGCATATTCCAGAATTGGGCGCACTAATGATGTGTATAACCTTTTCGTCACCCACAAGCTCGCGCGTTGTTTGATGAAACCTAAAGCTTATTCGCTTTGCAGAGAGCCTCATCAGAGTGCAAATTAAAGCGGAGTTTCTTATCCAAGTGAACACCAATATCTACTACACTATCAACTCTGGAAAGCTTTGTATCATTGAGGTGATAATCAGATAATAAAATTTCACTTTTCCGAGAAAAACTTATCACCTGGCATTTCTTAACATTCAAATACAGAAGATTTTTGTTAGACCACTCTAATGGAGTATTTATTTTGCCCTGCAAGAACAAAGAATCGCTTTGGGATGCTATCACATGATATAATTTGAGATCATCCGCATAGATAAAGCGTGGTATATCGAATAACACTTCAGAAAGGTCCGCTATAAAATGATAAAGAGAAGAGGTCCGAGGTGACTGCCTTTAGGAACACCAGAATAGACATGAGTTCCGTTTGACACAATTTAACAGTTTGAGTCCGATTTTTGAGATTCCAAATTTATTTGTATGATCGACACGGTCAAAAGCCTTACTATAGTCAGTATAAATTACGTCAACCTGGTGTCCATTTTCCATTGCACTAAGGATGTTAGAGACCAAAACTGTTAAGTTGGTTGTGGATCGATTCTTTCTGAAGCCATGCTGTTGGTCATTGAGACGCTGCTCAATAAAAGGTGATATTTTGGAACGTACTATTTTTCCAAATAACTTTGGGGTAGTGGGTAGTATGGCAATCGCTCTATAAATTTCAACGGCTCCATTGCTTTTGTTTTTATGGATTCAAGTCAAGTAGGAGGATTTCCAGTATGTTGGGAACATGCCGATTGATAGCGATTTGTTAAAAATGATGCAAAGAGGTAAAACTCATTGCTCCCTGCATTGAAATAAAAAATATGGAGGAAGTAAATCAGGGCCAGGTCCATGGTTAAAATCAAGATTTTCAATTGCGTCGAATATGTCACCCTGTGAAACTGAAATTCTTGCAGAACAGGCCCACATTCTGTGTCTAGTGGTGAAATATTATGGAAATTGTTTGCTGAACAGTAAACTGATTGAAAATGGTCTGCAAAATAATTACTGATTTCTTCAGGGAGAATGGAACTGCAGTCTTTAAAGGTAATTTGTTTAGGGTAGCCATGAGCTTTGTGCTTGATGTTCACAAATTCAAAAAATCTCTTGGGGCTTTGATGATGTTTTCACCTATGACATTAACATATACAGGGTTATCAATTTCGTGTTTGGGAAAGTATAACCCTGCCATTTGACATCTGTCAAAATTAAATGTCTTTCTTTTAGATGAAGGTTTGCCATTTAGAAATATAGATCGTTTAACAGTCGAAGAACGCGTTAAAATTATTAAATTTTATTATATAAATGGTGATTCTGCTGTATCAACATTAAGCCGATTACGGTCCACATAATCGACCTACACAGCAAACAATTTTAAACACAGTCAGAAAATTTGAAGAGACTGGATTGGCTATTGATATTGCAAGGCCTGTGCATCATCGCAACAATCGTTCTGCCGAAAATGTCGCTGTCGTTGCTCAAAGTGTGGAGGAAGACCCGAATTTGGCGATTCCTCGACGTGCTCAACATTTCGGCTTGTCTTACGGCTCATTGTGCTGGATTTTGCATTTGGATTTGCATCTCCATCCATACAAAATCCAACTCACTCAAGAACTGAAGCCTGAAGACAATACACAACGCAGAATGTATGCGAATCGGGTGATTGAACAACAAGCCATAGATAACGATTTTTCAAATAAAATTTTCTTTAGTGATGAGGCTCATTTTTTGCTCAGTGGTTACGATAAACAAAATTGCTGCATATGGGGCTCTCAAAATCCTCAGGTGATTGCAGAAAAGCCTTTGCATCCGGAAAAAGTGACTGTTTGGTGTGCATTATGGTCTGGTGGTGTTATTGGCCCGTATTTTTTCAAAACGATCAAGGAAGAGCCATTACAGTCAATTCTGACCGCTATGGACGGATGTTAACCGATTATTTTTCGAGAGAAATTGAAGATCATGATCTGAAGAACATGTGGTTCCAACAGGATGGAGCCACAAGCCACACAACACAGGCCAATCGATCACTTTAGCAAGAGAAATTTCCAGGACGCGTAATTTCGAGATTGAGTGATGTCAATTGGCCCGCAAGATCCTGCGACCTAACACTTTTGGATTTCTTTTCATGGGGCTATGCGAAAGATCGTGCTTACACAAACAATCCTCAAAATCTTGAGCAATTGAAAACCAATATTCGTGAAGTTATGGGAATGTTCCAAAAGTCATTGAAAATTACCTCAAAAGGATTGAGACCTGTGAGAGGTTCCGTGAAAGACATTTGAATAATGTTGTGTTTCACGTATAATGGCAAGGTTTAGTCTCAGCACTTCTGACAACTCCTTGCTGGTGAGATGTCCCTTCAAAGACGTTGTTACGAATATAATAAATAATATAATAACTTTGGGGTAGTCGATAGTATGGCAATCCCTCTATAATTTTCTACGTCTGCAAAATAATTACAGATTTCTTGAAGGAGAGTAGAACTGCAGTCTTTAAAGGTTATTTGTTTAGGATAACCATGAGCTTTGCGCTTGATGTTCACAAATTCAAAAAATTTCTTGGGGCCTTTGATGATGTTTTCACCTATAACACTAACATTTACTTCATAGGCCTCGCGCGACTTCAATTGAAATTCTTTTGACAGTTCATCATGCTCTCTTTTAATTTCGTCATTCACATCAAATCTACGTTGCATAATTTTATACAGTTTATTTTTTCTTTTGCTTAAAGATCGAAGGGCTCTGATAATTTGTACTTTTTCTTGATTTTAGGAACATGTCTTTCAACGGCGGCAAGGATGTGCTGATAGAATAAATTTACAGCCTCATTTATATCTAACATTTAAAGCATGGCAGTCCCGTCTATATTAAAATTATGCTTTCGAATGCGCTCGTAATCATCATTGCGAAAATCAAATACAATCAAGTTATTGTACGAAAGAGTGTTTTTAGTTTCAGCAGTGAAAAATTCAACCGACAGTGCGGAATGGTGAAGAGTGTTTGGGAAAAGATTTTCCGCTTCACTGGTTGGATTAACCACCACATCGTCATAAGCATTGGTAAAGATAAGATCTAGCCAACGACCATTGCAATTGGTTGTCGGAGCTACTTGCTGTAAACCATTGCCATAAAATGCAGAAACAAGGTCGTAATCACTTGTCGTCCAGAAAATTGACTAGAAGGAGACGACTTTCAAGTTTATCGACTATGAACGTTAAATTGGGTCTTTTAAAGGCTCCAAGTATAATAATTTTATCTTCTTCATTAGAAAGGCAAGCAAGTGAATAAATAACTCCACATGCATAATTTGAAATTAACTCATTGGACTTTGGACGAATATAAAATGCACCATTGTACAAGAACATTTTTTAAGTGGAAAAAAAGCACATGCAGCTACATGAAAATGAAGTGGCATTTCGTGGCACTACTAATCTCCCAGAGGATAAAAGGCATTTGAAAACCCTATATGAATGCTTCAATTTTTTATTCACTAATGCATTTTTCAAACAGCTAGTGGAGTTCAACAACCTTAATGCCAAAGTAGGAAACATCAACACACAGTTTACTGTTACAGCTGTTTACCTAAAAAGATTCGTTGGTATTATGCTGTATGTGTCATTGTCTTGTTACCCAACGGCACAAGACTACTGGGGCAAGCTAGCACTGGCTCCCATCGCATCCGCAATGATATCAAAGAGACTTTTCCTTATCCGGAGATATTTATGTTTCAATGACTTCTCTAAAATGCAGGAAATTGGGGAACCCGGATATGACACTCTTTTCAAAATACGCCCAGTTATTGACAACCTCAATATTCGCTTCGATCTAGTTCCGAAGCAACCTAGACTATGTGTGGATGTGCAAATGTGTGCCACAAAAATGCTGTCAAAATTACGACAGTATATGCTAAACAAACCACTCAAATGGGGCATTAAATTTTTCGTATTATGCAATTCCTTTGGATATTCCTATCGCTTCGAAATTTATTCAGGGGCTGGCGACAACGTTATCATTGATGGGTTTCCTAACATAGGCGCGAGTGCAAATTTCATTGTTTGTTTGACTTCCACGGCGCCACACATGGTGGACCACATTGTCCATTTTGACAATTTTTATGCATCATTACCACTGATGGTGCTTCTGAGGTTACTTGGAATATATTCCCTCGCTCGTAAGAGCATCCCAAATTGCGAAATTCCAAATGATAAAGACACCAAAATGAATTGTAGCGAATCTTTGGAGTTTGTAAGCAGAGCATACGGGATCGACATAACAATGGAAAGATACGAAGAACGTGTGCTTGCTATTGACGTATGTTGGAGTTTTACCGGTTTCATACCATTTCACGGGAAAGTCTTTCACCACCGAAGGTCATTCGATATGACCGGAAAAAAAGCAATACTTGGAATTGGATTTACCGAATATAATCAAAGGTCACTATAACTAGTCATTTTTGATATGCAAACATCATTTCGTTCCTTTTGTTTTTAACAGAATACAATAATCATATGGGTGGAGTCGACCTCATGGATGGGTTACTTAGGCGGTACCATATTCGAATGCAGACAAAAAGTTACTCGCTTAGCATTTTTTTTATCCAATTGATATGAACATGGCAAATGCGTACCTTTTGCATTGTCGTATCCATGATCAGATAATGAAGTTACCTGATTTCCGAGAAGGTGTTCCTGCTGTTTTATGTAATTTTCAAGCCACTGAAAGGTGGTCTGTGGAATGGCCTTCAAAAATTGTGGAAACAGTGTCTTAAGGTGGCCGTAAAACATATCTTCCTCCAGATGACATTTGCTTCGATCAAATAAGCCATTGGTCTTCAACTGTCAATCAAAGCGCTAAAAAAACTTGCAAGTTGCCTGGTTGTATATCAGAAACACAAGTAATTCGCCAAATGTGCAATGTGAATTTGTGTCAATCTGCTACAAATAACTGTTTTTATAAGTTCCACAATGTAAATAAATAAAGCACTCTTTTCTGAAATTCATTAGTCTTTTGTAAATGCTTCTTTTCTTATTTTATATTTCTTCCATACCTCCAGGCGGATTTCTACTCGTGACAGCTGAAAATTTACCTTAGACCAAAAATAATACTTCCTTTTTTGGCTTTCTTTGTCCAAAACTAATCAGATATAAAACTTCAGGCCAAAAAAATTAGCCTACTCGAGGGTTAAGTATTATACCCCATGAGGTCTTGAGATTTTTCGATTGCTGCGTTTGTAATTGTGTGATTTCAACAAGTGTCGTCCGGGTGAGCCATTTTGTTTATTATCTAAGTGGTTAGGAACATCATCTATATCTGGATCACGCAATTTAAATGCACGGGCGTTGCTATGAATGGAGCTGACCAGGGTATTTTCGACACTAGTTAGTAGGGATAGCCAATCGGAGTGATCAACAGGCTCTGTTGCCTTACATAGCGGTTAATACACGATGTACAGGTTCAACTTAACCATTGGCTTGAAGAAAATCGGCCGCATTTTTAATGTGACAGATGTCCCGGTCAAGAAGAAATTTATCGAATTCCAAAGACGTAAAACACGAGCTCGGGTTGGCAATGATTCGCACAGATCTACTATAATACTAAAAGTACTACTGTAATGAATCACACACCTCTTTTATACTAGTAGTATTTACGGCACACAATTTAACAAATTTAGTGAAAGCATCAACTACAACAAATATGTATTTCCGTTTTGACTTCACACTAGGGAGATAGCCATAAGTTTTTGAGTGAAAGGTATCAACTGGAATAGGTTTCTTGGGAATCCTACGCAGAATGATTTGAATCAATTGTTTTGGGGTGGTATGTATTATATCTCAGATGAATAAGAACTGGGTGGACTTAGCTCATATAAAACGCATAGGAGAGCATGCGACCGGTTGCTGCTCTCTTCCAAGGGATCGGTCTGTCATCTCCTCTCCTTCTGCCAAGAAAGTGAATGCCTGTTTCAGAAAATCATTGGATTGGATCTGTCTGTCAAGTTGACTGATCCAAACTGGACGCCAAAATGGCAAAATTGCAACTTTCATCGTGAATTTTATCCGATATTAACGCTGTGAAAAATGTTCGCGATCTGAATTCATTCTAAGTGTTGAAACATTCTATTGTGCTTTGTGATTCGAATAATTTTAACGTGGGACACTCTCAAATTACTTTACAATTTCAAAGTGAAATGTGTAGTGCCTATGTGTAAAAATTATAGTCGAAAAGGATCCATATGTGTTTCTTTTTACAGATTAGTAGTTAATATGTTAATGTTTTGCATATTTTCCTCATAATGGTGAAGGATTTTCAAATAAAAAAAAATTTTCAGTATTGTATGAAAATTTGTTTTCATTGAACAGCAGCCATATCTGCTTGTGCAAATTGGCTCTCTTATATATTGTCAACAAGAGCATAGCAGTAGAAGAAGTGGTCTAAGGGGTTGTTGCGTGTCACGTGGCTGTTCACTCCGGTATTATTTAATTACCAATGTATAGGGCTTTCCAATCAGACGTGTTATTTTGAATAGCCCGCTATTTCGGTGGATGCCACTTTTGAAGCTGTCATTTTTTGACATTTGACAAGTTAAAACTACGCCATTTATAAAAATGAAATTATTAAAATTCACAATAAAAACGATGAAAATTTGGCAGAGACGATTTGTAACACTCAAACTTTTTTGGGTCGTCGTGAAGCACCTTGTCGGACCACAATACAGCAATTGGTGGAAAAATTCGAGCTGTTGGGACAACTTCGCGATATGAAGAATAAAACCAGCGCACGTCACCCAAGAACAGCCGAGAATATTGCTGCTGTAGCCGAAAGTGTTGAAGGAAACCCAGGTTTGTCCATTTTTCGTCGTTCTTTGGAATTAAGCACTTCACAAACGTCATTACACCGTATTTTGCATAAAAATTTGGGTCTTAAAGCTTATAAAGTTCAGTTAACACAAGAATTTGAGCCAGTCGATCATCAAAAACGTCGTGTCTTTGCTGATTGGGTCCCTGAAATGCATGAAAATGATCCGAAATTCATCGAAAAATCATTTTGAGTAATGAGGTCCATTTCCACCTCGGCGGCTTCGTCAACAAGCAAAATTATCACATCTGGGGCTCGGAAAACCCAAGAGTTATTGTTGGAAAGCCTCTCTATCTTCAACGTGTGACTGTTTGGTGCAGTGTATGGTCCGGCGAAGTCTTTAGACCTTACTTTTTCGAAAATGAGGCTGGAGCAACAGTTACAGTAAATGGATTGCGCTATCGAGATGATGAGATGATTAATGATTTTTTATGGCCGGAATTGGATGGTATTGATCTGGGCAACGTTTACTTTCAGCAAGATGGTGCTACATGCCACGCAAGCAACGAAACCATTGATCTTTTACGGGAAAAATTTCCGGACCGTGTTATCTCTCGAAGAGGTGATCACAATTGGCCACCGAGTTCTTGTGATTTTACACCTTGCGACTTCTTCCTTTGGAGCCACGTGAAAGTCAAGGTCTACACTAACAGCCCAGCGTCGATTCAAGACCTCAAAGATGGAATTCTTGAGGCTATCAAAGACACAGGGCAGCCACTTTGCGATTTGGTTATGGAAAATTTCATGAAAAGGAGATGGTTCTGTAAGCGTGGTCGTGGTAATCATTTGCCTGATTTTACTTTTTACTATCAACGGCATACCTTACTCTTTATAATGAAATAAAGATCCGATCATTTATATTAAAAAATGGCATTTTTCTTATAATATCAAAATAAAATCTCTTATTGGAAAACCCTGTATTATATAACGGATGCAGGTCTGAACGTGATTGGTGGTTTTTTTAATACATCGAACCAATAATTAAGTCAGATTTGATCATAATATATCTCTACCCTTGAACGACTTAATTACTTGTTTATAAGGTGAATAATATTAGTTTGTATTTCACCGGAAACGTAGAGCGTATTGGTGTTTGGATATTTGGCGATGAATAAGGCAGATAAAATTGTCCTACTGGGCCCTTTCTAATTTATTTTATAAATCGATAAGTGTCAGGCTCCGAATTCGAGCTATTTGTAAATGTGAGTTGGCTTCCTCCTCTGTAACAGCATGCGTGGGATGATTACGTCTCAGTGCATCAACAAGATACATTTTGTCATCTGAACGGTTACAAATGGAACAATTATAATTCTCAAACTCCATAGCCCATCGGCAAATGCGCGAATTCAGGACACACTTAGACAATGTCGAAGTTAGTGGATTCCAATTAGAGTTGATTTTGAATTAGACACCTTGGAGGTGTGTATGCAACGACGTAGAACGACAACTTCAGCTAGTGCTTTAAGTTCAAAACGAAGAAGTTCGCGTCAAGCAGTTATCGAGGCAGTACGGACCGAGCAGCAAAAGGTTTTCGGAGGATTTTCATGGATATTGAAATTTGGAAGAAATTGAAAATTTCAGGAGTTGTGGAATTTTGGAGGAGCTTCGGAGGACTTTTGAAGGAACAATTTTTTTTGGAAATTGTGAAAAAAGGAAAGGAGTTAAAGTGCCTGAGACGCATAGTGCGAGCAAGAGTAGGAAAACAAGCGGAATGATAGGAGTCTTTTAATTACCAGGCAATATGGGTTTGGGCTGTACCTTTCCTTTATTTTCCCGCGGCAGTATTCCAAGTTCTTTCTCGGAATCAGTGGGTGTGTGTAAAAATGACGAAAATCGGGACCTCTCCACCGCTAAATCTATCTTTACCCGAAAGCAAGGAAAAACTTGCAGCGTTTCTGTGAGAAATTCTAGGGGTATATAAAAGAGGTGTTTATTCTGGACTTACTTGCTAGTTGCAATGACCAATGACATGGAGATGGATGAGGATGAAAATTCCACGGACAATGGTTATGAGAAGGAAGTCATCGTGGAGCCAGAAGCCAGAAAGAGGCCGATAGGGTCTCTAACGGAGGGTCCTACTTCAAAGGTATCAAAGACCCTTGAAGTGAGTGAGCGAAATTATCCCCAGCTCAAAAAGGTGGCAGAAATAGCTTCCGTTAGTTTCTCGGGGACCATATCCAAGCCAAATGGAAGTCCAGGCCTTGAGAGAAATAAAAGGTAATCGAAGCCCCAGCAGTCAAGCGTGGCTACTACTAAAAAAGAGATGGTGCCTCCTATAGTGTGCTATAGGCTTGACCTGAATACCATCAGGAAAAGCGTCAAAAAGGCATGCGCACGAAGCTCTGAAAAGGGACAAAGTTCACCGTGCCAATGAACAGCTCCTCATGAACTTCGCTTAACCCCAAAACGGCTGAGAATCATTCCAGCCTATTTAATTTCCTACACTTTCCTTTCTTACACCCTTCCAGGAGAGAGAAAGTAGAGTCTCCTTCTCAAAGGCATGCACAGCTCATACGATGAGAACAATGTTGTGGCTGAGCTGAAGGAACATCTTGGAGAAGATATCCTATCAGCAAAAAACCTCTCCACTATAACAGTTTGGAGAGAAAACAAGTTGGGTAAACAGACCTACGCTCATGTCAGAAGGATTTTGTATTCAATTTTCAAAATGCAGTCACCAGATTGAATAAAGTCAAGAAGCATGTCAAAGACGATTTTATTGGAGAAAATGTGAAATTCGAGGATCATACTATTATCAACTAAGTTGAACAAATTTTGACTTCTGAGGTATTTGTTATTGTTATACCCATAAATATCTCCCTTCATGATTTTTTCAGATTTTTTAGATCACAGATGTCCATTCGCGAGGAAGGAAACACATTTTTCATGTATTTCCCCCCTGTGCCCCCACTAAAGCAAAAACTGACAGTTTAACAACTGTTTTGAAAAGCTCTCATGAAAACTTTCATTTCATACTCATATCGGCTGCGTTTGATGAATTTTTTTTCAGTGGCGACTCTCCTGTACTGTTATCATCGATTAATAGCCAATTTTTTCGAATCCTAGATTTGTTACAAAGCCCTTTTGCTAGAAGCTCTCCCCCACCTCCTTGACTTGTTTCACTTATGAGCATTAATTGTAGGTACTCATCTTCAGTTATTCATTAAATTGAATCAAGTGTTCAAAGCATGCACCTTAAACGCTGAAGTTGGGAAAAAATAACTCAAAATTATTCAATCTTTGCATTTAAAACAGCCACTATTTTGTTTTACGATTACTGATACCACTAGCTGAACCGATTCTCAAAGATATACATGACACCTATCATTCCTGATATTTTCATGTAAATCCTAGCAAAACTGTAGTGTCTGAGTCGGTAAAAAGCGCATGTTGTTCCATAGCCATATGTTGCCATAGTAATACATGCAGCGCATATTGTTCCATAGTAATACAGGAAAATTCAAACCGCTATAACTTCGGTAAGTATGATTCAATCTTTATGAAACTTGCAGGGTTAATCAATCTTATAAATAGTCATCTGTGTACTGAATTTCATTGAATTTAAGGGTTCCTTTAAGATTTTATTCAAGAAAACATATAATCGATAAATCATACTATTACTAACAAAGTTGAGTGAATTGCAACTTCTCACGTATTCGTTGTTGTTGTACTCATCAATGCCTACATTCATGATTTTTTTTCCGATTTTTCGAATCTCAGGTGTCCAATCGCGAGGGGGGGGGGACACAAATTTTTCGTGTATTTCCCCTCCCTGTGCGCCCCTCGAAGCAAACTTTGCCAAGCTAAGACCTGTTTTGAAAAGTCCTCATCAAGAACTTTCATTTGATACCCATATCGGCGACCTTCAATGAAATTTTTTTTTCCGGGGATCACTCCTCTATATGGGGAGACCCCCCTTAAATTCCTTATACAATATTTTTTTAGTTGAACTTTGAAGAGAGCATCACTTTACACCTACATACAAAATTTGATGCTTCTAGCTTAAGTGGTTTCCGAGAAAAACTGCTGTGACATTCGGACGGACGGACGGACGGACAGACAGACGGACAGACAGGACGCGATTTTAGAGGGGGTTTTGTAAAATTATTTTACAAAACCCTAAAAAAGGAAGCTTTCATCTTTCTCAGTCCAGTTCAAACCGAACTTTTAAGTTAAAAGAGCAATAGACATGAAGTTTCTATTGAATCAAAAGATACAATGGGAACGTCTGCAGAAAAATTGCACTTCCCAGTGCTTCAATTGCCAAAGATCTGGCCACGTCGCTTCTAACTGCGGACTAGAACTTAGATGCATAAAATAAGACAAGTGACATACGTCCATTGAATGCCCAATCTCAAAGGGCGACGAGAAAATGACGAGACCTTCTGTCAAAATTGCAATGCTAAAGGACACCCTGCCAGTTTCAGAGGTTGTTATAAAGCAAAAGAAGAGAAGAGGAAGAATCTCCAAAAGAAAAAAGAGGAAAGAAGCTTTTTATAGCCATTTCAATTGTATGGAATTATAGCATAACAACAATAGCAAGTGTTTATGGTTGATACATATTTCAAATTGACTTAGGCACTTTTACTTTCTTCCAATTTTTATAAAAAATTAAGGAATAGTATTTAATTTGATTATGTTCAATCGGCTGAGCATTCAGAAAAATTAATAAAACTCGATCAAAATGGTGGCTGCAATATGCTTGAAAAGAAATTTGAACGATTTCTTTGCCCAGTATTGGATGCATAATTCAAGTTCTCGCTTTGCACTATGTTATAGCTTACCACGGCGGCGGTTACTAGAAACATATCTAGCATATTTCCAGGCAATATAATCAGCCACTAGAATGTATTCCTACGAGCCGAATATCAAATATAATGTATTCCTAACTAGCCAAATATCCAATGTAGTGAAATAATCTAGCCCAATTATTCACCAGTGAACTGCAATGCATTCCTAACTAGCCAAATATTATAATATAGTCTTACCTAGCCAATTAGTAGAAAATCAGGTCAAACAGATAATAAAACGTAATAGCTCTTCTTCTTAGCACTACAGCCCCTCTCGGGCATTCGCTTCCTACAAATAGCGCCTGTAACTGTCTCGGTCCATTGACCAATTGACCAATTTCGGAATCCGGGCAGCGAAGAACTGTCTTCAACGATTGAGTCAGACCAGCGTTTACTCGGTTTCTCCACTAGTTTCCGGCCTTCAGTTCTCCCAGGGATTTGGTTATCCATTGCTCGTCCATACGTTCATGTGGCCAGTATATTGCAGCTTCCGCAGTTTTACAATCGTTGAGACCACCAGCCCGTCAAAAATTTCATACAGGTCATGGTTGTATCGAATTCACTACTAATCCCCATCTAGCTTCGCTCCGATTATTCGCCTCAGGACCCGTCGCTCAAAGGCGTTCAATATATTTGCTGGTGCTTGGGTTAGGATCCATGTTTTACACCCATAGCATAACACAGGTCTTATCACAGATTTGTACACTTGGAGCTTTGTTTTCTTGTGTATGGAGCTGGTCTTCAAGATCGTCAAAACAGAGTAAAAATATATTATTTGCGAGCTGCATTCTTCGGCGTACTTCGTCACTTTTACTATCCGTTTTCGCTATTTTGGCACCTAGATTTAAAAATTCACTCGTATTTTCGATACTGTATTCGCCAAGTGTGATATTTTGTGTATTTGAGGTGTTTTACTTTGACTGCATTATGAGCTTTGTTTTATTTTTAATGATTTGTAGCCCTACTAGTTTTGCTTCGCTTTCGAGTATCAGAAAAAATTCTTCGGCAGTTATTATTGACCGTGACAAAATATTTATGTTATCTGCATAGGCTACTCCTTGGCTCCACTTGTATAGTAATGTACATCGCGTGTCGACAGGTACCTTCCTTATGACGTACTCTGGAGCCAAACTGAATAGCAATGGGGCCAGCCCATCTCCCTGCTTTAGTCCGATATTTATGTTAAAGGCATCGGTAATTTGGCTATTGATGCGGACTTGGGAGTTTGTCGACGTCATTGTCATTTTGGTAAGACGGACTTATTTGGCTAGAATGTCAAAGCACAGTATTATTTGGTACAGTACATCTTAAAGTCAACAGAAATTTGGTGTACCTCTATGTTGAGCTACCAGTATTTTTCAAAAACCTGCTTGACTGTGAACAAATGGTCTATTGTCCATCTACCTGCTATATACCCACCTTGATACTCCCCAATAATACTGCTGACGTATGATCCGATTTTATTTTTTAAAATGTTTGAAAATATTTTGCACGCCGTACAAAGAAGTGATATGCCTCTATAATTCTCGCACTCTAGCTTGTCACCTTTTTCGTGGATAAGGAATATAATTGATTGGCTCCACTCTTTCGGCATATGTTCTTATTGTCAAATGAGCTGGATGACTTTGTAAGTAGCTTTATGAGCAAGCTGCCACCATATTTGATGAGCTTCACTGGAATTCCATCGATGCCTGGCGCTTTATTATTCTTTTGGGTTTTGATGATGGAACGAACTTCCTCCAGATTTAGTGGGGCCAATGGAAGCTCTTCGCAGTCATTTATAGGCTCCTATGTTCTGGAGCTGTGCGGAAAATTGAGAGAGTTCTTGAAATATGATGCCCATCTTTCCTTAATCTTGGTTTCATCAGCGATGATATTACCGATATCATCACGACAGAACGTGGTTTTGGGCTGAAAACCACATTTCAGGCTTTACACTACTTTGTATGCTTGTCTTGTTGCTCGCTAAACTTACGTCTATACTTCTCAATTGGTCGTCATATTATTTTCTTCTCTTAATACCAATTTTCTTATTCGCTACTCTTCTGAGATTTACATAGTGTTCTCTTTTCGTCCTGGTTTCCCTACCTATGTGTTCTTTGTACGCCTGATTCTTTTTATCTAACGCATCCTGGCACTCATCATCGAACCAGTTGTTCCTCTTGCGCTGGGCTTGATGTCCGATAGTCTGTTCTGCCACAGTCCACAGTTTCACTTCTATCCAGAGCTCGGTGCTCGTCTTTAACGATGCGTCTGATGAGGTGGAAACCAGCTGGTTGTCGGGGGTCATCGTGAAGTTTTTGGCCACAGACACCGGTTGGAGCCTTTCAACGTCAATTTTTCGTAGCGAGCTGGTCTTCGCCGAATATGCCTTTGACAAACGATATCAATAGGTTAATTTGATTAAGGCAGGATCTGAGTTATAATTGGCTCCTTGGTATGTATGGACGTCAAGTATGCTCGAGGCTCAACGTTGCTGGATCAGAACATGATCGATCTGGTTTTGTGGGTTGCCATCTGGTGATACCCAGGTCATTTTATGAATGCGTCAATTTATGCCACATGCAAATTTCCGCTACATGAAAAGCCGATCAGGTGCTGGCCATTGTCATTTGTTTCATCGTGGAGGCTATATCCTCCAGTCATATCCCGATGAGATAGCTCATTGCCAACTTTAGCGTACGTAATAGCTCACTTAGCCTATAGTCAACTATCAGATGCAATATAGTCTTAATTAGCTAAATACCAAACAATCGACTCACTAAATCAATGTTATGAGCCCCTAATTGGTTTAACATCAAATATTACCTACAAAACAATTATCTTTGTCATTGCTCTCAGGATTACCTGACAACTAGGTCGTAAAATTAATAAAGCAGGAAACCAGCAAAAAAGAAAAAAACATCATGACGAAACAAAGCAACCTTGAATAACATTTCCGCAAACTACAAGCGTCAAATTGCTCCATGATTTGTTTACTTCTGCCTCAATATGAAAACAAACAGTGAGTAATACACCTGGGGAACGACTCTGTGTGTAAAAAAATAAACAACAACAGACAGTAGCCACAACTTACATTGTGAGCCTTGAAAACAAATGAATATCTTTGTGTTCAAAAACTACAAAAACAATAAAACGTTAGCGTCACAGGTGGAAATCACTAAACTTTCAAGCATGGCTTGCAAAAATTGCCCAATGCAAAGGAATTTTACAGAATTGACAATTTTCTGCTGAGTAGAATTTACCTGGGCAACATACAAAATTAGAAAAACAAAATATAAAGCTTCGGGTGAAAACAATTGAACCCAAACAAAGCATGCCTTGCAAAAATATCTGAACGGAATTGGCTTAGGAGATGTTATTCACCATGGATTTCTACTGATTGATAAATAGCACATTAGCAATTTCCTGGATGGAAAATTAACAATAAAAGCCAAAGTGGATTTCGGATGGGCGGCTTTTCGTGCTGCTGTTTAACGCGTACACTTCCAAAAACGGTTCTTCGGCCTCAGCCTGGGCGCTCTGCAAGTGATCGGCCAAAACGCTTCTTCGGCCTTAGCCTAGGGGTTCCACCAGTATCCAACCAAAACGCTTCTTTGGCCTTAGCCTGGGCGTTCTACAAGTACCTTGCCAAAACGCTTCTTCGACTTTAGCCTGGGCGTTCCATCAGTATCTTCGGCCGTAGCCTAGGCATCTAAAAAGTATCCTGCTAAAACGCTTCCCCAGCTTTTTGTTTGGGCTCTCTGCGAATAATCAACCAACGGTTTGTTTGGCTAAGCCTGGGCATTCTAGCAATCTCCAACCAAACGCTTCTTCGGCCTAAGCCTGGGCATTCGTCAAGCGAATCACCTCTACCATTTGATTCTTTGGCACCCTAGCCTGGCCAATGGTAAGCGTTGTTACATCCTCATTTGAATTACTGCTCTGGGAGCCCTCGTCTCGTATCTACTAACCGTTTCCTCCACAGTTTTCAATAGTTACATCCTTTGATTGGCCCCGCCGACCCCGTCTCTATCAGGAGCACCCAACAGCCCCTTACGTTGCTGCACTACGGCCTGACGACAGCCGTCAGGTACAATCAATACATCAGGAGAATCCTCCTTTAGAGGAGGCATTAGGAGCCAATCTAAGAGCAGAACCCCAGCATATTACTATCGAGGAATACCGGGCAACGAGTGGGCCTGTAGGGTCACCCCCAGCTAGACGTCCAATACGAGAACCTGAACCGGAGACAGATTATCACATCAGGGGTGGACGTCAGGTGCAGTTACGTCGGGAGCTGGGTGAGCTGATTCGACCAATCAAGGTCTGCGTTAGCGGAAACGAGTAGGCCAAATTCCAAAACTGGGTAATGGTCCTTCAATGAGAGAAAAAATGAGCTATTCGCCACTGCCGTGCGCTTTCTCGCCTGGTGCGCCCACTCTGGATCGAATCAAGAGAGTACCACGCCGCTACTAACTCATGTTATATCAAGGAGACTATGTATCAAACTCTGTTAGCTTTAGGAAATGTTGGTACGAATTATAACGTTTTTTGAAAAGCACTACCCAAGTCTTGCCTTTTCTCTGGTTTGGTATTTGCTCTCTTCTGGTGTTTATAGCAACTAGTGACTGGCCGAATACTCTAGGCGCGGAGTAGGAGGCCCTCTCAATGACAATTACAGGGTCAGAATAATAAGTAACCGGACTGACTTCAGGAAATTTTTTATTGGCAAAATATGTACAATTTTTCTTTAGAAATCTTCAAAGTAGTCCCCATTGGAGTCGATGACATGCTGGTATCGGATTTTCCAATCCCCGAACGCTTCCTCGAAGTCGGCAAGCTCGATGCTGTCTAGAGCCCTCGTCGTAGCACGTTGAACGTTTTCCAGAGGCGCGAACCACGTCGCTTTAAGGTGTCTCTTGATCTTGGGGAACAGAAAGAAGTCCGTTGGTGCCATACCCGGGCTGTAAGCAGGCTGTGTCAACGTTGTCCTCGACTGTTTGGCCAACTGCTCGGTGACGAGCAGGCAGGTGTGCGACGAAGCATTGTCGTGATGGAGGATCCACGAATCGGTAAACTCCGGACGGGCTCGGCGAACCCGGGCGGTTAGTCGACGGACCACCTCTCTGTAGTACTGGCCGTTTACAGTTTGGCCGGGTGGGACAAACTCTTTGTGAACAATGCCTTTCACGTCAAAGAGAGCAATGAGCATCGACTTCACCTTCGATTCGCTCATGCGCGCTTTTTTCGGGCGTGTTGACGCCGGTGTGTGCCATTCCGAACAGTCGAGGGCAACGTTACCACAGCCTCCTTACAGCCCGGATATGGCACCCACGGACTTCTTTCTGTTCCCCAAGATCAAGAGACACCTGAAGGGGACGCGGTTCGGGACTCTGGAAAACGTTCAACGTGCTATGACGAGGGCTCTAGACAGCATCGAGGTTGCCGACTTCCAGGAAGCGTTCGGGGATTGGAAAATCCGGTATCAGCGTGTTATTGACTCCAATGGGGACTACTTTGAAGATTACTAAAGAAGAGTTGTACATATTTTGCAAATAAAAAATTTCCTGAAGTCAGTCCGGTTACTTATTATAAAGACCCTGTAAAATATGTTTAGAGTTAGAAAACTTGTTTTTAACTCGAGGATGATTACAAAGACCTTCTGGTAGGAGTACTATCCTGCTTAATCAACTTATTTTGCTTTGAAATAATTGTCTGGATAAAACTTACGCTAGGGTAAAGTGTTTTCCCTTAAATTATTGGAATATTCTTTATATCTAACCGGACCATTAATAATGTGCCTGAGATAAAAAGATTAATTCTTACTTCCGGCAACAAAACCGATAGACCACAATCAATCACTTCAAACTAAATCAATAATAATCACATTTACATCAATATGATTGACTATCCACCCATGGAATACCACCACTATTTACGTTTGCCAAAAAAATGTATCATTATATCACATTTTCTTCGCTAAACAACCTGTTTATTCGATAAACATACTCCAAACTAGGACTATCCATTACCTTCTACCTTTGCTGTCATAATATTTATCGAGAGATTAGAGAACTCACCATGTCTAGAGACGATTGCCGATGAACAGGCAAGAGAGACGGAGACAGACAGAGCGAGAGAGTAAAAAAAACCTATAATCTCATCTAATCGGTCACTCAGTAATCGAATAAATCAACAAGAGCCTTCGGAAAATGCGACATGACATTCCTGATAAGCAGCAATTTATTGTGCCAACTGTTCCGACCAATGCCGACGACATAAATCAAAATCCTAACCTTTGATTTGACGAGGTCTAATAATGCGGTGAGTGAGTAAGTGCGTCGAGGCGTGGGTGAGCCAGACTACTCCAGAAATCAACAAAGTTTGCCTGCGTCTGCTGTCAATACCTTCACCAGTCCATTTGAATTGAGTGGAGAGCAGCTTTGTCATGTGTATATCAGCGACAGGAGTGATTCGAAATTAGGGAGCCAGTAGTTCGCCCTTAGTCAACAACCCTCGATTATGTTGAGTGTGTGCAGTCAACGATAGTCATTTTTCCATAAAGGAATTATTGATTGATATAAGGTATGTCGGAGTGATGGAAATTCTCCTTGATTCAATTTATAATGAACTGGATAAGAAGGAAAAGGATATGAAAGGATTTATCAAGTTAGCGTAACTCGATAGTCTGTTTTGCTGAACCAACATTTTTCTGTTATGATTTATATTGTAGAATGAAACCGTTGATGCGGGGAAATGCTGAGAAACTAAAAAAACCTTTCTGGCCTTAAACTCAATTTCAAAGAGCCCTATCTAAAAAGTTTTCATTTTCCCATTTCATCTGATATGAAGCAGAATAAACTGCAAGTATCGCTATCTAGACTTTGAATTAAAACACAAAAACATACAAAAGCTCTAAGCGGATGCAAAAAGCACCCATCTAAATCTAAAAAGCACCTAAATAGTGGATTACGCCAAAGTATAACAAATTTATTTCAGTATGAAAGCATACAAGAGCGTTACCACATTATAAATAGTTTGTGCTCTTGCAAATAACCATTTCAGCTGAATTCCCTCTACAATTTAACATGTTCCTGGGTTAGGTACTTTTATTTCCGTAGAGTTCATAAGTACCCACCGCTACTACTACTACCACACCTAAGTGCAGTATTTTTGGAGGTCATGTGCACATATTTGTCTACACATGGAAGAGCTTAGACTTAGGGTTACGATACTTCGGAGGATATACTCGTGAGGACGAATGTAGTTTATAGTATGAGATGATATGGTATCGTATAAAGTGAATGCGCTTTTAAGTCCAGTTTTCGAAAGACAGAAAATGGCACCCCAAGGAAATGTCCTCATTTAACGTAAATAATGATAAAAGGATATTGTCTACGCTAGTCGTCATTGTACGAGTAGATATCTGATACAGTTTGGCGTATACACAGGACACACATATCTTCATGAAGTGGAAATAGTTTTGTGAAAAACTATCCCAACAAAGCGCTTGGCTCCCTACTAACAAGGACTGCGGGACTGAAGCAAGCTAGCCATAACGAACTACACCATTACTGAGTCCTTATATCCCTAACTCAGCATGTGTCCATCTAACTTGCTTTATTTATATAGTAGAGTGCTTGTATGAAGAAGTTAAAAGTTTTTAACTCCTTTAATCTTCTCGAGTTTAATGCTCGTATACAAGTGGCTGGTATCTGCTCGTACATTCATGGTATCCTTCAGCGGTATCTAAACTCCGAGCCAACATCTATCTAGTCCATATAAAGCGTATTCTTGCTCGATTGCTGCAACTACTAAAACTGCCAGCACATGCATCACGATTGGTGAGGAGCGGCCACTTATGTTCAAAAATAAAAGCAGCATGATTAGACTTTGAATGTTGGATGGTAATGTTGAGGAGTATGTCGTAACCACTCTTGTAATTCTTACTGAAAATTGACGTAGAGAATTGAAGTAAAGCTGAGAATATATGTACCGAGGAGTCATTTCTTAGCCGAATTAGGAGACCAGGTTAATGGGTTAGGATACTTTAAAGCTTTTCCTGAGTTGTGAGACAGAATTGAAATACGAGATGTGTTCAAAAAATATCGCGAATTTTGTTTTTTTTTCAAAATTATTTATTTATTCATGAATATCTATTTTGTCCCCTTCAAAGTAATCCCCATGAGATATTATACACTTGTGCCAACGGTTTTTCCAATCTTCGAAGCGCTTCAAAAAATCATTTTTTAGGGTTTTGTACTAAAAAACAAAACCCTATTGCGATCACGACCTGTGTCCGTCAGTCCGTCCGTCCCTCCGTCCGTCCGTCCGTCCGTCTGTATGTCACAGCACTTTTTCTCCGAAACTATAAGGGCTACAGCCATGAAACATTGTGGAAAGGTCAAAAGTGGCGACTTCTTGAAAATTCAAGGGTGAAAAAATTTTTCAAAGGGGTTTAAGGGGGGTCTGCCCATATAGGGGGTTGACCCCTCAAAAAAAAATTTTCACCATTGGTAGTCGAGTAGGGTGTCATTGGAAAGGTCTTAATAAGATCTTTTCAAAACAGGTCTTAAAATTGCCTTATGAGTACCGAGGGGGGCAGGGGAAGGGGAAATGTACGAACTTTTCGCGTACCCCCCTCGCGATTGGACACCTTCCATCCGAAAAATCTGAAAAAAATCATGAATGTAGGCCTTAATGAGTATAACAACAACAAATACATGAGAAGTCGAAATTCACTCAACTTTGTTAGTAATAGTATGATTTATCGATTTTATGTTTTCTCGAATAAAATTTAAATGGTACCCTTAAATTCAATAAAATTTAGCAAACAGATGACTATTTATAAGATTAATCTTTTCTGAAAGTTTCATAAAAATCGAATAGTATTTAACGAAGTTATAGCAATTTGAATTTTCCCGTATTACTATGGAACAATGTGCCCTGTATTACTATGGAAACATATGGCTATGGAGCCATATGCGCTTTTTACCGACTTAGACACTACAGCTTTGCTAGGATTTGCATGAAAATTTCAGGAATGATAGATATCATGAGGATGACTACATAAAATTGAAACAAGTCAAAGAGGCAGGAGAGAGCTCCTAGCAAATGGCTTTGTAGCCATTCTAGGATTCGAAAAAATAGGCTATGAATCGATGCTTACAGTACAGAGGAGTGGCCCCTGAAAAAAATTTCATGAAAGGTAGCCGATATGAGTATCAAATGAAAGTTCTCTATGAGAGCTTTTCAAAACAGTTCTTAAACTGACAGTTTTTGCTTCAGTGGGGGCACAGAGAGGGGGGAAATACATGAAAAATGTGTTTTCTCCCTCGCGAATGGACACCCGTGATCTAAAAAAATCTGAAAAATTATCAAGCGAAATATTTATGGGAATAATTTTAACAAATACCTCAGAATTAAAAAATTCTTTCAACTTAGTTAATAATAGTATGATCCTCGAACATGACGTGTTTCTTAATTTTATTCGTTGCTGGTTACGGCATTTTGTAAGTTGAGTACAAAACCCTTCTGACATGAGCATAGGTCTGTCTACCCAACTTGTTTGAATCTTGTTCAGCTCCTCCTTCGATGCCGTCTTTATCTCGTCAAGCATAGCATAACGTCGTCCTTTCATGGGCCTCTTCAGTTTAGGAAACAAGAAAAAGTCACAGGGGGCCAGATCTGGGGAATACGGTGGCTGCGGCATCATTAGTGTGTTGTTTTTGGCCAAAAAGTCGCGCACAAGCAACGATGTGTGAGCAGGGGCGTTATCGTGGTGCAAAAGCCAATTTTTGTTCTCCCACAAATCCGGGCGTTTCTGGCGGATTGCTTCGCGCAAATTGCGCATAACTTGCAGGTAATATTCCTTGTTGACCGTTCTTCCCTGTGGCAAGAACTCATGATGCACCACGCCCCTGCAATCGAAGAAAACTGTCAGCTCGGGCGTCCGGCACGCTCTTCGTCGTTCACATCTTCTCGGCCTTCTAAAAACATTTTGTACCACCGATAAACGTTGCTTCGGTCCAAGGTAGCTCCTCCGTATGCCACAGTCAACATTGGGAATGCATCCGCGCACTTAATTTCGTTTTTCACACAAAATTTGATACACGTTCTTTGATCCATTTTTTTGAATAAGTAAAAATCGAAGACGTGTAGTGAATCAAAGATTTTCAATATGTCCGTGAAGGACCGCAGCGATGTTCTGCTGCCTCGGCAGAGGAAGGTGTTGGTTCCTGCCGAGAATGCCCTCGTCCGGAGACACGTGAATGCGCTGGCAGGCTAGCATTGCGGTGTCGTGGGGCGGGTTCGTTTTCCCAGCACGAGGACTCACTACAAAACATTTCGCATTCACGAATTGCTTGCAGAAGATCAACAGAGGACGACCGAAGTAGCAAATATGTAGATAACCTCCACGAAGGAATTACGACTTGTTGCGAGAACAAGTGCAACCTGACAAGAGAGACTAATTTGGGGTTGACCTCGTCTTTACCCAAATACATTCAGGGCCCACAAATGAAAGAGGGGCAACCGGGTGGTGGTGGAGCCCCTTCATGCCCACCCAACCGGAATAAATCCAATGTTAAATCGTTGAAGTGGCCAGGTATTCCTCTTCTGAGTGGAAAACTCATACAACTTGAATTATATGAACTTTCCCATCAGAAGGGGAGTACCCCGGTGACCAATTTATGTCATAGAATTATACAACTGAATTGCATAACTTTATGCCATAAAAAGGCAGTTGGCTTGGGCCACTCAACCCATAAAGTCACCTGAAATAAAAAGGATTAAAATGTACCCGGTGACTGGCTCATATTTTGAGGTGGAAGCCTGCCACCGTACCGGGTCCTATACTCGGTCAGAAAAACCGGAAGGGAAAAGACCAATTTTTCGTTTAATTCTTCATTTTATTCACAAATCGCATGGTTTTTAAGAATGTTAACCTAGCACTTACTGTAAAATGATTCTCTGCAAAATGTAAAGACTTCAAAATTTGCGATAAACAAAATATAAATTAAAGCATAGGACCGCCAAAAATCGATTGCTTAATAGATCGTTAAGTATTCTTTTCCGAATCAAAACCATGAGCTCATATTACTTATAACATATAAATACCAAAAGTTGCATATTTATACTATGCTTTTCAAATTAGTTTTCCTTTTTTTTTTTTTTCTTAACTTAAGATTTCATCCAGTTTTTTGAAATAACCGAGTTGCTTTTCAACAGGCAAGGTAAAAAGGTTTACTTTTAATCACGTTCAGCTAATGAGGACGCGTCAACTAAATTTCTAGGCTTCCAATTAATTTGAAACCGAATCTAATATAGGTATCTGCATATTTTGTATAGATATGTATCCGCATATTTTGTACATATATAAAACAAATTTTATAATTTATTATAAATAATATAAATAATGAATATAAAATTTTGAGCATAAATTTTTATTAATCAAAAGGACTCACCGCTGTTCCGTCGAGCGCTCGATGGGGCTGGAGGTGTCCTGTAAATTCTTAAGGTTGTTATCATCGTGCTATTAGTATTAGTCTCACTTATCACTATAGAGGTTCTTTGGGCGAATGCCATACAAAATTGAGTAACAAATTCACTTGTTAAGATATTGTCTCGTCCGCGGGCAATAAACCGCAGAGGCAAGAATGTCGGAAAAATGGCCGGTTTAGCAATAAAACTGAGGAAACTCGCTATGGAACCACCGCCTGTTAAATGAAGTAAATTGACTTTTGACGCTTTAATATCTTCCCCATCAACGATGCCAATCCGGTTGAGGTCGATCACAGCAGCTTCTAGCATTAGCGGTAAAATTTATAGGTGTATCGAATTCAAATCGTGCAGCTTCCTCCATACGATAATAACGGGTTGGATCTCTGTAGTCGATCAGGTCTTTGCGATTCCAATGATTGATGTTATTGCCGGTTTCTTTATTCGTTGGGAGTCCCTGCAACTCCGACGTATCTGCTCTTGATTTCTGCAATCCTTTGATATCGTGGGCTACTTGATCCCTTTTCTTTTCTAGACTAACTTTTCTAACTCCTTAGAACGATAAATATCACATTTTTCATCAACGCATCTAAATCTAACTTAATGCGGCGTTTTGAGATATTTTCACGACATAAATGCTGCTCCTGCACTAAGATTTTGGGAAATTCCATGTAAGGAGTAAGGACTGCATAGTTCTCGTTGGCCTTATCACCGGTTACCTAAAGTGCAGAAATTCGCCTGCATGACGCTCAAAGATAGGTTTGATTTGGCTTAGTTTCATTTCCGACCTCAATGATACGTTCAAGCAATTCCACACCATTCTCTGCAGCCGGCCTTCAGTTGTTGCGGTGCTATACAATTATTCGTAGACGACCAACTGCATGGCTGTCGCTGACTATGACTATTATTCCCTGATTCACGTATGGTTGAGCGGAGGTTTCTTAGTGATGAATATGATCGGTTACGGGAGCTATACGAGCTCTTTCGATATTTGTCCACGTTTGAAGAGGTGCTCTTTCTGTCTTCCGCCGAATCCTTTCGTCTCTTCCCGCTAGAATCGTTCTTGCTCGTTGATTGGCAACGAAGCGACATATGTTCGATCATCCGAACAAACGGTTCCCGAGACCTTGAAAGCGAATCAAACGCGGCATCAGCTAATTAGTACTGCTCCAGTGCTGGTTCTTCGGACGAATTTGAAATCGTTATCGAAATGGGGCCTGGGGTGTTGTATGTGTACGAGTAGTTATCAATCACTGTAATCACGGCAGGCCATGGAGTGATTGCGGCTTGTCCTCAATTCAAAGGGCATGGGGTACCCGTATTTATCCTTGCACTATCAACACCGTGATTGCATTGAGAAAGTTTTGGTCAGCTCTAGGTGCACGGCGACTGGTAATAATTCCTTAGCAAAAAAAAAAAAGTTCACCTCAACAGAGTATTCCCCGCAAATTTTAATTGTTGCCTGTTTCGACTCACCAATAAGTTCGTAAACACGCTCTCTTATCTTTAAAACGATCGCGCACGCAAATAAACCGGTAATTTGTTCTTCGCACCTCCGGATAATTTTATTTTATAGTTCCAAATAGTCTTAGATTAAGTTTATGTTGAATCGTCTTTTGAAGTGTTTGCACTTTATAAAAATGATTTAATACACATGCCTTGTTTTAACCACTAGTGTGCAATATTTTAGTTTCGAATAATAATTTTAATCTAATTTTAGGTAGGGTTGCGTTTGAACCATTAAAAGTTTAATATATTAACAGTGATTAACAGTGAACTTGTTATGTCCCGCAAAATAAACAGATATGACATTGTATACCTCGTATAGAATGCTTATCGCCTCCTCAGGAGTCACCCTGAATCACTAAAAGCTGGCATTTGACTTTCGTTCAGGAAATCTGCTTCCAAGGAATGTTCACGTACTCCCGCAAGGTTTCGGAATCCTTCAAGTCTTCTCGCTAATCCTTTTGCAGTGACCTTCGAAGTTCTTGTCCTTTTGCTTTTGCCACGCTCCTTACGAAATGTTCGAGGCAGCCAATGTGCGTTCGGGATCGTCTTGTGCGATCGTATAACGCCGGCGATGGCACTTTCGTAATCCTCAGGATCTTCAAGGCCAACGTAAACAAATCAGTTTGGCTTTAAAAATAGCATTTCCGGGAGGTCATCGTTTTTGAGTGTTTTGTTTTTTTCTTCGGAAAGGTCAGTTGTTGCGAGGATGTGCTGGGTACGTGAAATATGGAGAAGAATCCGATAAGTGCAACAAGAATCTAATTATCCTTTTTATTTGGAATACCAGAAAATTGTAGCAATAAACTTTTAATTTCCTGCAGCAGCTCAAGGGGAACGTCTATTAAATGCGTAGATCGATTCCGGGAACACAGTTACCAAATTTTTAAGCTCTCTTCAGCATGCCAACTCTCTCTGCGAACACTTTGACACGCCTTTGTGCTATTTTTATCACTTCTTCGTTGAGTTCGCAATCACGTTGCAAGAAATTGAACTGTTTCCGGGCGCCAGGAGAGCACAAAGGACAACTTGAATCGATCAATTCCTGTTTAGCATTTCAGTTGGAACTCCCACTTTTAAGTCGCCTGACGGACAGTATACAAAATGCAAGAGTTTGAAAACGAGATTTTCTTCAACATCACTTTAAGCTCTTCTCAGTAAACCGGAACTTTCTTTGCTCGATGAAGAGATTTATAGTCTAACATAAAATCCAACTAATCTATTGTACTCTCTCGGGATGGGATTAGCAATTATCTCCTTCAGCCAAACGAGACTTCTTAAGAGCGTCACGCGCTTTCGACGATGTGAGGTATTCTACATCAAGACTGAGAAATTTCGTCTCTTTCGCCCGCACATTAGTGACCACTCAAATGTCACCAGCAGGATGTACCGTTTTCCGGGGTTTTAAGAAAAAAAAAGAAAAGCCGTATCATTTACATGCACTGCCGCGTCGTCAATGCCTTCTTAATCCCGTTACACAGTTGCTACCCTGATAAAGAAAATAATTCGAAAAAAAACGGTTAATCCTCCCGCAATTAAGCAACTTTGCAAAGAATGAGCACGACCCCAACAACGTTCCAATTATGAACGTTTTCCTGATGGTAGAACTAATAGGTATCCACAATAAAGTGATGTTTATCACTTTTAAAACGCGCTTTCAACATTTCAATCTTCGTCACTTGGTGATAAATTATTTACGGAATCACGAAATACATATAATTAAATATCGCGCGGCGACTAGCTTTTCCACATTCGCAAACACCTGTTCGTTTTTCCCCCTTCGCGTCTTTTATTTTTCCCGTCGTCCCGATCGCCGTCCCCGCTTCGGATTTTGAGCTAACACCCATACACAAGTGTGCACTCACTGACACATAGAACTCGTTTTTCGAGAAACTCGGCAACAGCGCTTGCCTGCCGTTATTTCCTAATCGTCCGCACTCTGCGGCAAAACCGTAAGCAACTCGATCGAATTGGAACACAAGTGCGTGTCAACACCTCGCGATAAAATTCGCACTTCGATTTTTCTTCTGCGCGCGTCTATTCGCATATCCACTAACTCTTGTGTGAATCAAGAGAACTTCGCGCACTCGTAGTCGGTATACGCGATAATTTTGCCTTTTTTCTTTCTCGCGCCGTCCGCACTGGTTGACGATCGTGAACCGACTCCCTGGCGCGAGCAAGTTCCCCCATCGCCCAAAGAATCAAACAACGGCAAACCATCGAACCAACACACTCTGCAAACCGTTCTCTCGCTCGTTCATACACACTTGTTTGGGACTAGCCAACCTTCCTCTCACACTTAAAAATATTTGGAACTCGACTATCACGCTAGAAATCAGGTTTCTAATCAATTCCCTGAGACAATTTTCATTTCTTCACTGAATAATGTACATTTGTGTGTAGCACACCGCGCAAGTCTCATTGCCCCGGCACACTCCACTTAACTCCATCCAATCTTTTCCTTCAGTCGCGACGGAAGAGTCAATCTCCCTCACGCCCTGGCAAATTCAAATGCACCTTTCTTCTTTCCCTTCGTCTAACATCCCGTACACTCCCTGCATTAAGTTGAACTTGCCGGATGAAATTACTCATGCAAAATACATGAATTCATGCCAAATTTTACGCATTTCACAGCACAACAATTCAATGAAATGACCTTTCGATGTTGTTTTGCCGCCGCGCGCACACTCCGGCGCTCGTCAGTGCAATCATTTATTTGCTACACTCGCGCATGCTGTGTTCAATACACTTAAAAATAGCGAGTCATTTTCAAAAAACCTCAGCTATTAAATTTTGATCCTTTTGATGCACCTTCACATATTCTCGACCTCTTCAGTTACTACAGACGATTGAAAACACGTGCAAGTAAAGCAGCTATCACCAATCAAGTGAACATTCAAAATGGCCAAACTTGTCGGCATAAGTGACAGACATGAGTACCAACATAACGCCACAAAAAAATCGAAATTCGAATATACGTAACCCGCGAAAATTCAAAATTCGCGATACTTTTTGAACACACCTCGTATGTGGTATTATTGACTGGTAACATTTCAAAAATATTGAGATGTGAAAAGGTGGAAGAACATGTTGATATAAGACTACATCTGATGAACATATTTTAAAAGAAATGTTATTTGATGTCTTTTGGAAAGATGAAGTACCGAGAGTTAGGGACCGATCTCGTTTCTCGAATGGCTGCAGTAGCTTCATATTACCTATGAAAATTGTTTGCTTGTAGCTACTTAGCTCAGTTGCATTAATAATTTTTCCATAAGATTATTGTAAAAGAAAAATGTTAGAAGATGATGGTTTTGACGTGTGTACAAACAGAAGTCTCATCAAAGCATCACACATTTGACACACATGGGTGATGTTAACTATCATGCTTAGAGATGCGAGAATTATTCTAATTTATTCTACTTATGCAAGCTCAAAACGTTTTTGTAACTAAGAATTATAGTCAGATTAATTTTCTCCTGAAGCACTTGTCAGTGCTGAAATTTAATGTTGTTCACTCGACTTTTTTTTTACATCAATTTAATGTAAATCTATACTTAAGTGTGCTCTACACTAAACTTTACAGTGCATCGTATGGGCATCGATCTGGTTTTTTGGATAACTCGAACTCACCAGCTAAACAAGTAATACTGCAAAATGATTGGTTAAGAAGTTAGGATAATTAAAAATGGTGGCAAAGTCAGTCCGGAATACCAGAAATTAACCCAAAAGCTAGGGGATGTTTCAATGAAATAATATATCATCTTATCGGCCCTCTATATGAATAAGAATCACTTCACTTTTAGTGGCGATTTTTATAAAATGACTTAAGGGACAGCTGCGGAGGATCTCTTGTCACCGCTATTGGGCGAAATTTTTTTGGAGGCGTCTGAAAATGATTAAGACGATTTGAAAATTGCTTCGCGCATTTGGATAAGATACGTGGCCGGCCATCGTTGCGGGTCCCATACCCGGTCAGGTTTCAAATAAATGAAAAGACCGAGTTTTTCTTTTACTGATTCATTTTTTCCGTTTTTATTTCAGTGATAAGTGACCAACAACATTAAAATGCTAATTGTGTTTAATAGTAATGGCAAAAACTAAATCAAAACACGGGTTATACGAGTACATATAAATAACCAAAAAGGGAAATTCAGTCAAAAATAGAAATTAATAAAAAAAAATAGAATTTAAAAAAATGAGGCAATCGAATGAGGTTTGAAGGGTGTAGAAATGATCTTAATGTTCAATGGTGTACGTCGTTTCTTCTTTTAATTTGCTCATTTGAAAACTTGGTATTAATGCCTACACAACACTCGCTTCCCCAAGACTTCATAATTTTATTTTTTTTATAACATACCAAAAAAATCTGAATGTAGAACGTTACAGTTATTTAGAGGGATTTGCGAACGTTTCTTTAGTTTTTCTTTATAAGTTAAAATTTTTATTTAAATAAAGATTAAATTTTAGATAGAATATTTAGAAATAGTATAGATAATAATTTTAATATAGAAAATTAAGAAAATAAAAAACAAATTACTCACGTATATCCTTGCCGGACGCCCGCTGATGATGTGGTGATACTTATAATTTCTGTTAACTATTTGTTGAAATTGCTGTAACATACGAGGTCTGTTCAAAAAGTACCCGGAATTTACATTTTTTCAAAAAAATACTTATTTATTCGCCTACATCAATGTGGTCCCCTTCAAAGTAATCCCCTCCAGATATAATACACTTATTCCAGCGTTTTTTCCAATCTTCGAAGCATTTCTGATATTCACTTTTTGGTATGTCCTTGAGCACTCTCAGCGATTCGGCCTTTATTTCTTCAATCGAGGAAAAACGCCGACCTTTCATGGGTCCCTTCAACTTTAGGAACAGGGAAAAGTCACACGGAGCCATATCTGGTGAATATGGAGGCTGAGGCATGACTACGGTATTGTTTTTGGCCAAAAAATTACGAACAAGCAACGACGAGTGAGCAGGTGGGTTATCGTGGTGCAAAAGCCATGAACTCTTTTTCCATAAATCGGGGCGTTTTTTTCGGATTACTTCACGCAAACGTCACATAACTTCAAGATAATACTGCTTGCTAACCGTACCACCTTGTGGTAAGAACTCTTGATGCACTATGCCATTAAAATTGAAGAAAACAGTCAGCAAAACCTTGACATTTGATCGAACTTAACGCGCTTTTTTCGCTTTTGACGTTGAATGCTTCCAGGTGGACGATTGTGCTTTAGTTTCGACATCATAACCGTACACTCATGTTTCATCACCAGTTATGACCCTTTCAAGCAAACTTGGATCGTCGCTGACGTCATTTAACAGCTCCTGAGCGACGTTCATGCGATTGTTTTTTTGGTCAAAATTCAGCAGTTTCAGCAAAAACCGCCGAGTTCATAAAAACACGTCAAACCTTAGCCACTACAGACAAAGTAAACAGTGAATATGGCTGAAAATTTTATCATACTTTAGGGGCATGTATACCAACACAATAAAAAAAATTTTGACAGTCGGACTCTCCAGACCCGTGAAATTTAAAAATTCCGGGTACTTTTTGAAAAGACTTCGTATATAACAAAATTAACTTGCACATACTTATTAAATTATTATAATAATTCACTTGAAAACCTAATATGAATGGGGAGGACAATCTCAAATCACGCTTTTGCACTGTATGTAAATTTACTTCCTGAATTAAATATGATATCTAGACAAGCTGCTTTGAGTTATCTACATAACTAAGTGGTTCTGTTATAGCTAAGTAAATTGATGTTCAAGCAACATTTCTTGCATCAAAAGCTAATTCATCCTCAAAAGTTGCACTCAATTGCCCATAATAGTTCCACATCAAACGTCGATCAATCACTTAGCCCACCAAGACACAATTCCATCCACAAGTTCAATGCAAGGAAATTGAATTGGATGCAAAAAGCGAATGATACTAAAGTACCATGAAGAGTTATGTAACGAAAAAATATCTGAAAAATACCAACATCGTGATTAGCCTCCTTGGATTCATTTTCCTTGGAGCTGGTGCGATTTAGCACCCTAGTTTTCTTCTATCTGTGAGCAATTATTTGCTCACCATGATTAACGATATTGTATTATCTTGATTACTGTCATTTATATTTTCGTAAAGTTAGCGCGGATAGTTGGATAAGTTTCTTTTGCTAGTGCTTTGCGTCTTAGGATCCCCAGGGTAGTGTTAGGATGGTTGTCTACTTTGTCGAGCAGTTTGAGTGCTTTGTCACGTACGAATATGTCGACAGGTTCTATTCTAAGGTCCTTGTATATGTCCGTATTTCTAACATACCATGGGATTCCGAAGATTTGTCAAATGCTTTTGTTTTGGATGGATTGTAGTGCCTTTTTGTTGGTCTCTGTCGTCTGGTAGAAGGCTGTACTACCGTATAGTAGCGTCGGTCGTATTATTTGTTTGTAGATCGGCAGACGGTTCTTGATGTTGAGTTTCTTGGCATTAAGGAGTGGAAAGAGTTGGGATAGCACATTGTAGCAATGTCCTCGTTTGTTGCGTATGTGGTCGGTCTAGGAAAGTTTGTTGTCGAATGCCAGTCCAAGATATTTGGCTGATCTTGACAACCCAATATTTTCGTTTTCAACAGTCAAAGTTTTCGGTTGTTGTTGTCTTTTTCTGGTTATAAATAATGCCTGGGTTTTGTCTGTGTTTAACTTGATCTTCCACTTGCGAAAATACTTCAAAAGTATGTCTATGGAGAGTTGCAGTTTGGTGGTGATGACTGTTGCTTGTCTGGATGAGTATAAAACACAGGGATCGTCAGCATATAGGGACTTGTGGACATTCAAAGGCAGCCGAGGTATGTCTGCAGTAAAAATGGTGTATAGTATGGGGGAAATGGGTGATCCTTGTGGGACTCCAGCTTGAATTGGCCGCATGGTTGAGAGGTGGTTGTCAATTTCCACACGAAATGATCTGCCTTTTAGAAAGGAGCCAATGATTTGGATGAGCTGCAGTGGCATTTAGGATTCGTGCCTTTTGTAAATAAGCCCTGTATGCCAGACTTTATCGAAGGCTTTGGCTATGTCAAACATAACCAAACCCATTGATTTCCTACGGTTTAGCCCTATTCTAATGTGTTGGACCACCCTGTGGAGTGTAATGGCTTGAAGCCAAATTGTTCTTCTGGAAGTATTACTTTTTCGGTAACATTTTCAGTTATTCGTTTTTAGTCGCACCCGCCTAACTATGTTCGACAGAGAGGATAATAGGCTAATGGGTCGCCAGTTTTGTGGGAAAATGAGGTTTTTACCAGGTTTTGGAAGAACAATAACTATTGCCAATTTCCATATTTTGGGGTATTTTCGCAAGCGGAAAATTTCGTTTATAATCGCTGCTATTGCATCGAGAATATTACCCGGAAGCCATTTTCACATGGTGTTTGATATTAAATCAAATCCCGGTGGTTTCCGTCTGTTCAGTACTTGTATGATGTATTTAACCTCTTGAAGACAGGTGCTATGTATTAGATCGGAGCCTGTAATGTCTGACGTCATGAGCCTGTTGGTCAACCGATTGACGTGGTCTTCGTGTTCGTCAAGGTCCTCCTCATCGGATGAATTTTCACAGAACTGTTGTTCTAGAGTATGTGCGAAGGCCTCCGCCTTACCAGAACTGTCGAATTTGATACCGTAAGGGCTGTGAGTTGGTGGTATTATAAGTTTGTTTTTAATACGAAAGTATTTGGAAACCCTCCAGAAAGCATCGCTCCAGACTTTGCAAGAAGCTCTCCCATTGTTCATTGCGGGATTTCGATATCCGATCACGAATTTCGTTTGTAATTTAATTTACTTTCTGACGTAATCTAGGATCACCTGTGTTCCTAGCCCTTCTCCGAACTCGATTTCTCCTCCTTACTTAATTTTTGATGTAATTAGGGAGTTCATAGGAGTTTATCACCCTTGTCAGAGTTGTGACTGTGTTGTCCTCTTTTGCCTGTATTATTTCGTCAGTGATTTCTTCTATCATTTTTCTGTGTCGCTGGCTGTTTCAGGTGTTTGAATAATGGTTTCTTAAGCCAGTGCGACTTGGAAAGCTTGCCAATCAGTTTTCTTCTTTACTTGTAGGGGTTCATCTATGTATATTCCTCCTATTAAGAAGAGCACTGGCTTGTGATCGGATGAAAGTTCGTCAAGGACTTCGAGTCATACATCGTGCTCAAAGGTACGTGATAAACCAATATCGAGAGGATAACTATTTCGGTAGCCGTAATGTGTTGGTTCGTTGGGGATATGCAGGCTTAGTGGATTGTCTGTGATTAATTGGTTTAACTCAGTCCCAGCACGATTGCTTCTCACAGCTCCCCAGCTTCGGTGATAGGAATTGAAGTCTCCGGTAAGCAGTATGGGACCCAGAAAGCCCAGAAGTTTTTTTGTATCTTCAATGAGCGTAGCTGCCTGAGGGCGGCTGTATACTGAGACTACCATGAATTCAAAAGAATCCGTCCGCACTTGAATTGCAGTAGCTTCTAGTGTTTGTAACGTAGGTGTAAATACGAGATTATGGTTCAGATTCCTTCTCACAAGAATGGCCGTCCCGCCTCCTCTGCCTGTTGCTCTGTCATTACTGTACAGAAAAAAGTTTGGGAAGCGTAGGCCATTTCCAGGCTTCAAAAAAGTTTCCTGGATGAGAATGATGTTAAACTTATAATCAAATATAAGTTGAGTCAACTCACCAGTCTTATGAAGCAGGGAATTTGCATTCCATGTGAGAATGGTTAAATGATCCATAAAGCTCATTATTGTTTCTTTGTCAGTGTGCTGTTGACACTGTTTTGTGATGCAAACATTCCCTGAATCATTTTCGCCATCATGTCTTGCATCATGGTTTGGAATTGTGTTCGCATGGTGGCAAAGAGTGTGTCCATGTTGTTATTTGTGTTTAGTGGAGTGTTTGCTTGTTTTTGTGTGTTTTATTTTGTTGTTGTGTAGATGTTGTGGTCGTTTTATTGTTATTTGCAGCAGATGTTGTGGTCGTTTTATTGTTATTTGCAGCTGCAACTTGTGTGAACGATTTTCTGACCTTCACTGGGTTTCGAGGACATCCGCCATAGTTGGCTGGATGTTCTCCACCACAGTTCACACATTTCGGCTTTTCCTCTGCTTTTTCAACGCATTTGGAAAAATGGTGGAGCCCATCGCATTTAATACAACGGGCCTGTGCGTGACAATTTCTGGACGAGTATCCAAACTGCTGACAGTTGTGGCACATAACTTGTCCTGTACGGGGGCATTGCGCTTCAAAAGTGCATATGAGGTGATATATTGCCCTTATATTGGATATGTAAGTCTCGCTTTTGGGAAGGAGGACCTTCAACAACTCTGGATAGCCCATCTCTTAACTATATATAGTGGATTTCAATGGGGTGAAATCCTTGGCTCTCCAGATCTTCCTTGATGCCATCAATCAACAGTCCATACAGACCCCTGATGAAAGACATTAAGATTCCTTTCTTCAGGAAGGATATATGTATGGTATTGTACAGTCATTTCTGTCAAGTATCTTGTAAGTTTTCTGTGGTCTTGTGGTGTCTCTTGAATTATCTGGATCCCCAAGGAGACCCTTTTGGCGGATTTGTGTTTTATTCCAAGGTCTTTCATGTCCTTTAGGACCTGGGTCCACTTTTCAGGCTCTCGTAGAATGAAAGGTACCGTTGTCTTTTTCTTCGTGATCAGCATGTTTCTGCACAACTTAAATCGCTGGTGGTTGGTTCGCGCGTTCGTCTATTCATGCAAACTTTCATGTAACGAGTCTTGACTCAAATAAGAAGAAATGCGTCCGCTTCAAATGAGTGAAAGGTTATCGCTGATTGCTCGGAAAATTTGTTTTTATGTGGAGCTACTTCAAGTGATCAAAATTTCACACTTCACACACACATAATTACAATCCATTTAGTTTCCACCGCTTCTATGCAAATCCGCTTCAAGATGATTTTCTTGAGTAAATCCCTAGAGTACATTCTTGAGATTTTCATATTCAAACAAGTTGGGTAAACAGACTTACGCTCATGTCAGAAGGGTTTTTTACTCAACTTCTCAAAATGCAGTCACCACCAATGAATAAAATATGTCAAAGAGATGGGCACTTTTATAAGAAAATTAATTGTTTCTCTATTTTTAACGGTCGCCATTTTATTGCAAACAAACAAAAATCACTCAAATCATGAATTTCCAAAAATATTAATGTTATTGATCTTATTTGAAAATTTCAAGAAGAGTTGTAATCGGAGAAGTTTCAAATGGCTATAACTTCCGTGCATATCATTCGATTTTTGTCAAACTTAAGTTTAAAATCCTTTTGTAGGACTTTTTAAACGTCGAATTTCGTTCAGTTTAAAGGTACCTATACGATTTTATTGGGGAAAATGTGAAATTCGAATGTCATACTATTATTAACAAAGTTGAGCGAATTTTGACTTCTAAGGTATTTGTTGCTGTTGTACTTGTAAACACCTCCACCCCTAATTTTTTTCAGATTTTTCGGATCAGAGGTGTCCAATCGCGAGGGGGGGCCACAAATTTTTCGAGTGTTTCCCTTCCCTGTGCGCCCCTTGAAGCAAACTTTGCCAAACTATGACCTGTTTCGGAAAGTTCTTATCAAGGCCCTTCATTTGATACCCATATCGGCTACCTTTGATGAATTTGTTTTTTCGGGGGGTCACCCCCCTATATGGGGAAAACCCCCTTAAATACCTTATGAAATTTTTTTGCAGTTGAACTTTGAAGAGAGCACCACTTTACACCTGCATACAAAATTTGATGTTTCTACCTTAAGTAGTTTCCGAGAAAAACTGCAGTGACACACGGACGGACGGACAGACAGGACGCGATTTTAGTAGGGTTTTGTAAAATTATTTTACAAAACCCTAAAAATTGTTTTTTTTTTTGCCTCATTATGAGTATTGACTGGGCCGAGGATCACTGACAAAAATCCTCTACATCATTCACATGGGTCGGATTGTTATCACCAATTAAAATTAGCCGCATTCACTGATATGATCGTTTGGGGTTGCGTATTGACGATTTGCGGCAAAAGATGTCCCCTAATTATTAAGCTTTTGGTGCTTTTTGAGGGAATTTATATGATAAGAGTGAACAATTGAAGAATTCTTATGCTTAGTTGGGAGGCAGTTTATCTAATTCTCATGGGCAGAGGATTTATCATGGAAAAACTGCTTGCGTAGGAATAATAAATCAAACAAAACACAGCTCTACCGACGACGACACACACAAACTTCTGATGCAACACCACCGACCGAACTATACACGGCGCCTTTAAGTGTTAATTATGCACGACGCAGGACAAAAACAATAAAATCGAACACCTCGAAACTTAGATACGAGTACGAGCAAGCATATACTGCCGCCACGGTCGCTACTGAAGCTGTTGCGGTTGCTTCTCCTACTGCTGGCGCCGTTCTTCGACGTGTTTGCGGTCACGATCAAATACAGACCTTCCATTGTATTCTGTCGTTCCCCGCTCTATCTGTTGCACTGGCACTCGACCTGCTTCCCATTCATTCCACTGCAAACTTGCTTTTGCCAATACAATACTTGCATGAGCAGCGGTAAAAGGTGTTGCCATATCCGCATTTCAATTGCAGATTTGAATTTTTAAAGTGTGAAAAATAATATAATGGAAAAATTTAAATAATAATAGAAAAAGGTAAATATCATAAAGAATATTATTATAACGAAAGGTCTAAATTCAATAAAGAAAAAATAAATGATCTAAAGTTTAATAAGCAATCAAAAAAATATTTTATGTTTTATAACTACTTGTATATATTGAAATAATTAAAAACAAAAATGCCTTTTACAAATCTGCAATTAAAATTTCGGATAGGGGTTATGAAGGTTTTTGATAGCGATAGCGAAAAAGGAGCTGGAGAATCTTCAGATGGGAAATCGATTGTTTTCTGGGTTGGAACGACAGAAGTAAACGCTTAGCGGACGGAAAGACTGGCGCGAATCCTTTTTGCTATAGATGGTGAGTGAAACTAAATACGGACGGACAAAACAGACGTGTATATTTAACTATCAACGCAGGTCTGTTGCGTGGTATAGCCCGACTTCTTTCCCCGATATGTCGGTCAGGAGGTAACGATTGGGTCCTACAATCTTCCGTACACGACTTTTCAGGAAAAGCCAATCTAGCTTGCCGTTGTAATGCCCAGCGAAGTCAATTTGACGGAAGTTACAACGAAAAACCTTAGCCCCTTCTTTAAAATTGGAAGGTCGAGACCTCATGTTGTAGTGCGCCTCATTTACACGTTCTGCGGCCTTTATCTTCCGTCCGATTTGTTGGCGGAGGTCTCCTAAACGTTCGTGGGGCTCCAGCGCAATGACGGGATCTCTTCACTTCTCGCCGTAGTTGCCTGTATGATTTACCATGGGAAATCATGTGGTGTCCGAAAGTGGAAAAGTAAGGCAAGGCACAGGTGACGGAATGATAAGACGACCGCAAAGCGCAAGTGATGGCGGACAATCTGCGGTCCCAATTCTTCTGAGTGGGATGGACATAAGAACGGATCGTGGCTAACAGGGTGCGATTCAAACGTTCTGATGCGGTAGATTGAGGAGAGTATAAGGGCGTCAGTTGGTGTTCGACACTGTACTGTTCCTTAAACTGCCAAGAACGGAACTGTACTCCGTTGTCCGAGTGCACACTTTATGGTAACCCAAACACATGGAATACCTGACTCTCTGGAAATTTCACGATGGGTGGAGTCATGAATTTGCGAATAGGTTCTATCAGCGAAAATTTAGAGAGCTGGTCTAGCAGAACGATAACTCCAATGTGTACCATAGAAAAACGAGGAAATGGGCCAAGTAGATCTTTGTACAGACGTTAGAATACGTGCTTCGGAACATTGAGTTGACCCATAGGGGGTCAAAGAGGCTGGTTGGGCGTTTTAGTGCTTCTACAGGTCTCACAGGTGCTGACATAGTCTTTGACCTGAGATGACATTTTTGGCCTTAAGAAATATTTCTGAAGACACCAGAACGCCCGACCATAGCCACCGTGGGCACTTAGAGGATGGTCATGTGCGTGGAGGATCAAATTGTAAGTCATTTCCTCTGGCACCGAGAGCTTCCAGGACTCTTTGCTCTGCAATAGATCACCGGTTGCATATTCATTACGTCGATAAACTTAGCCGCCTATCATTTTCATATCAGGCAACTGTTTTTGTTGGGTTACGATGGTTTGCCTCAATTTGTTGTAGCTGTCCGAACTAAAACATGGGATGTCTAAGTCTATCTCAATGGGATCATCGTCATTCACTGTCAATACCGCTTCTTCGAGTAAAAACATTCACAAGAGAATATCGGGCATGACGTTCTGGGTCCTTTTTCGATGTTTAATGGATAACTTGAACCCTTGCAGTTTAAGAGCCCATCGAACCAGAAATCCATGTAGTTCCACTTGATTCATCAGCCATTGTAACCAAACGTAAGCTGTGATGATTTCAAACGGATGACTTTCGATGTACGCTCGGAATTTCTTAACAGCCATCACCGCTGCCAGACATTCTGGTTCGGATACGGTGTACTTCCTTTGGGGTTTACTGGGCATGAATGCAATGGGAGCTTCCTCTTTCTCTCGGTCAATTGCACTAGCACGGCCCCAACTCCATGTTGACTTTCAAAACAATGAAAGGAAAAGGGTTTCTGAAAGTTAGGGCTGTGAAAGACTGGAGCAGATGTCAAGGCTTGTTTGAGCTCTTCAAATGCCTTTCGACTGAGTTTGGTCCAAATGAATTTACCTTTCATAGCATGTCCAACAGAGGCGCTGAAACTGTTGTGTAGTTTCAAACGAACGTTCAGTAAGGGAAATTCATCGATTGCCCCAGTTTTGTCCGGATCCGTTTTGCTGGTATCATGTTCGATGACATGGCCTAGATATAGGACTTCGTTCACAACAAACTTGATTCGCTTGACATTGATGGTGAGTCCCATCTTACTGATATGCTAGGCTACTTCTTGCAACAGTAGAAGATGTTGGTCAAACGTTTCCGTCATCCAGGTACATGAACACTTGGTGTTTCAGATGAGGCGAAACTACTTTGTCTATCAGCCGAGTCATCATATGCAGAGCGTTACACAAGCCAAAAGGCATTGTGACGAACTGGTATAGTGGTCGTCCGGGCACTGTGAAAGCGGTCTTATCCCTCGACCCTTCATCAAGTGGAATTTGCCAGAATGCATTCTTTACGTTGAAACTTGTAAGGTAGATAAGCGCCCTTAACGGTCATTGCATTGACTTTCCGGGCATCTAGATAAAGATGGATTTTACCTGGCTTCACAACTAAGGTTACCGGTGAGGAGCAGGTGCCTTGAGACTCCTCTATAACCGCAACTCTAGCATCCTCTCCAGCTCTGCGTATACTAGCTTTCTTATGGGCGGTGAGATGGCATACTGTCTCTGCTTTATTGGCTTATAATCGCCAACACGTGAGACCAGAGTGGTGCGTCCAAGACCTTGCATAGCGTAAGATGGAAAAACAGCGATGGATGCTTCCAGACGTTGTCGTTGGGTAGGTGCCAGTTTGTGCCTGCCGGGTATAGAAGCGAGTTCATTGACATATCTAGTATTTAAGGGTGAGTGTGTAAATAAGTCTGGGGCCAAACCAAATTGAAAGACGAAATCGACGTAAAGGTACACGTTCTGAGTCAGAGAAGGGATAATGAAGAAGGTAATATCCTTAGTTGTAGTCCGCGTGGCTTAGTGGTTAGAGCACTGAGCCCGTAATCCGGAGGTCTCTGGCTTAAGTCTCGTTGGCATCAACGAGATTTAGTTCAAGTGGTTCTTCGGAGGGACTATAAGCCTGTTCAGTTATGATACGTGCTGGTTTAAAATCAGACCGTATCGCAGCTGGGTGGACGGACACACAGCCAAAGCATGATAATGATCATATCACATTGTGGAGTGCCGATACATTCGATCATGAAAATTAGATACTCTAACTATCTCCTGAAAGGGGCTGTAGTGCTACGAAAAAAAAGAAAAAAAAAATCCCTAGTTTGACCACTGAACGTCATGGGTGTGGTCAATCTACCCTAAATACGATGTTTGGTGCCATCAGGCGTGCTGACTTTAAAGCGCCAGCGTTTTATTACAGTTGATGGAGTACACTTGAGCTGAGGCTCTAGGCAATGTTGCTGATACTTGCACCGATGTCAATCAGTGCAATAGCGATTTCACCCAACACTTTGATTGGTACGTAAGGTCTGTTGTCGTTCTCGCAAACCTCCGAGATGTTGCATAAGTTTAGGGTTTGATAGCAGGTACGCACTCTCTTGCGTGAATCCTGCCAACGGCGAGTGGACCCCTTTACTTTGCGCGAGCGAGAAGTGACTTTTTCTGAAGCAAAGATTCGCTCTCAAGCCACACGTTATTCCTGCAGTCAACCATGATATGGCTTAAATACGCAAATTCGTGGCTGCCTGGGTTCTTTAGGCAGTAACTGCGGTGGTCGCTCCCAAAGTGTCGTGGTAGAGGTTTTCGGAAGAGAGGGAACCCCCCGCAGTCATAATTGTCAAGACTGGTGTATCATCGTCAATATTGGGGTTTGCAGCAAGCTGGCAACCTACTGTGGAGCTTTGGAGTACCATTTAAGAGGTCGGGTACTCGTGCATCCATTTTTTAAAATGGCGCAATCTGGGCAATCCAGGTAGTGGGTGTCAGGCTTACCGCAACCGTAGCAGAAAACCGCATGCTCTTCCCGACATGCAATAAACCGATGTCCAGTTTGCTTGCGGTTCCAGCAAGTTGTGAGGTGCCCCGCCACGGCTACCGTTAGCTCGTCTGGCTCCCTGCCGGTATCCTCCAGATCTGGAGTGTTGGTCTCTGGTACCACTTCCGCAAGTCTATGCACCGGATCCGGTATGGTCGTCCTCAGAGGTCTTCTTCGACTCCATCCTGTTAACTGACGGCTCTTAGAAGCGATATGATGGCGAAGTTCCGGCCTCAAATTGCGTTTTTGCACCCGCAGCAGTTATGTTTGCATCATCGGCTCAGATAACTGGTCATTTAACCTTAAGATGTCAGCTCGATACTTGTAGAAGGGCTCGTCTACACGTTGCGATCTGGAATGGATTTTCCCCAAGACCCTCTCGTCCATGTTAACTGTGGGATACTCCATACGGAGTACCTCCTTCAGCCGTGACTAGCGGTGAGATGGTGGAGTAGCATGTATTCGCCAGTAAGTTGCCAGCGCTGCTCCCCTAAGCAGCATCGGCAAGTAGCTGACCAGCGCCGTCTGGTCTCCCGTTAACATCTGGTCTATCAGGTTCTCCACCCAATTAATGAAGACCTCCACGTTGATGGAATTTGGCTCCCTGCTTAAATGGAGATTCCAGTCCTGACCAATGCTGGGGATCTACGTCAGCTTCAACCAGTGTGGTGTATGTAAAGGTCCGTGTTGATCCAAAGGAGCCATTGGAGCAAGAGTCGGTGGTTGCACTTGGCTTAGCCTGGGCCGGTACACCGGAGCCATAGGATTCATCGATGAGTTGGGTTTATTTTGCTCGGGCTCTTCCCTCGAATCCAACGGAAAATCCTAAGGATTTGGGCCCGAGTCCCACATCAGAGACGTTCGGGGATGTGCTGGAGGTGGGTTCTCTTGCTTGCTCTCCAGAGCGGCTATCCGCATGGTCAAATCCTGCATCAGGACCATCAGATTCTGCAGAACTGCACCCTAGTTGTCACAGTTCCCTATTCGCATCGTCCATAAGGTCTTGCGCAAGTATTTGCTGTAAGATATGTATGCTTTATTACTAGACTGAAGTCTGCCTCCTCCTGTGTCTACACCCGCTCGTTGAAGCTTGTGACACTCACCTTGCTATTGAGTGATTTTTGTCAATCTCTAGTATCCTGGTGACTTACTGTATAATGGTGTATCCGAAGAGGTGTGGAACCCTCGCAAGAAGATACGATGATACTCATAATTGAATTCAACACATCCTAGACTGTCGCCTTTCCGCTCTTCGGTGGAACTCCCAGCAATAGTGTTCTCACCGTGAGCGTATTAGTGACAAATTTTTCGTATATTTCTCCTCCTGCTGCACCCCTCAAAATGAAAAGTGTAAGTTTAAGTCCCGTTTTGAGAAGTTCTCATCTAGACATTTAATTTAATACCCATAATGACTACTTTTAGGGAAAAACAAGGGTCACCCCCTTTTATGAGGATATCCCCTTGAAACCTTATAAAAACACTTTTGTGCTGGCTGTGACACATGAATGGATAGACAAACGGACAGACAGATTGTGATTTTAGTAGGGTATTGTAAAAAATTGTTTTACAACACCCTTGAAAGCAAATAAAGACACGATGTTTCATCGATCACAATATGTGCAGGCTTTCGTTATTTTCGAATGTAACTTGCAAATAAACTTTTTGGTAGTATCTAGATCTTTGTTCTGTGGGCATATGTAGAAACGAGCGATTTTTGATCGTTTTGGCTGACTTGGTTCAGCTTCAGCCTCATGCTCTGCTTCAAGTGGCTGGGCAATTGTATTATTTAATTTGTTTTAAAAATTTAACATTTTCCTACGTATGTTAAATGCTTTCCAAATGATAAAACTGTTGGCTGATGCTATATTTAAAATCGCTCCAAAAACAGTAAGTGACCGTCGTCGAGTTTTGCTTCCAACAGAATATGTCACACATTTCTGATCAAGAGAGTCGTTGCATTGTAAAATATAAGGATTTCAGGTTTGAGGATGTAGCATTAATGCCAAACGAATGATGCATCGAGGATACTAACATAATGGAGTTGTTTCCCTTTGGCACATATAAAACTAGTATTTTATCGGCAGAAAACCCAAATAAGGATGACTGAGCAGGTCTTGTTCTCTGTAGAAGAATCTTTTTTGGCGATTGCTCTTTTATTCTCATGCGTTGTTCGAAAATGAGTAGACCACGACTTTTCAAAGCATCTACTTATTCGATTGATGAAAACTACTGGTCTCCAGTAATTTTTCTATTCTTGTTCTTCTTCTTAGCACTACAGCCGCTCTCGGGCCTCCGCTTCCTGCGAACAGCGCCTCCAACTTTCTCGGTCCGTTGACCGCGTCCTCCAATTCCGAAAGCTGAGCAGCAATGAACTGTCTTCGCTGAATGATTCAGAGTATCCATTTCTCGTCGATACGATTCATGTGGCCAGCCTGTGGAGCTTCCGCAGCCTTATGATCATTGCTCATGGTTGTATCGAATTTGCCATAAGTCCCCATTTCCCATTATCGCCTCAGGGCCCGTCCCTCAAAGGCATTCAATATATTTGCGGATGCTTGAGTTATGGTCTTTGTTTCACACCCGTAGCATAACACAGGTCTTAACACAGATTTGTATACTTGGAGCTTTGTTTCCCTGTGTGTGTAGCTGGTGTGCAAGATAGTCAATACTGAATAAAATATTTTATTTGCGAGCTGTATTCTTCGGGGTATTTCGTCTCTTTCATTCCCCGTTTTCGTTATATTGTATTTTTCCTCGATGGCTTCATGAGCTATGTTTTATTTTTATTTATTTGTAGCCCTACTAGTTTTGCTTCGCTTTCCGGTTCCAGCAAGAGTTGGCAGTTGTTAATCACCATGACAGAATATTGATGTCGTCCGCAAAGGCTACTAATTGGCTCGAGTTGTATAGTAATCTACCTTGCGTATCGACAGGTAGCTTCTGCATGACGTACTCCCGAGCCAAATTGAATAGCAATGGGGACAGCCCATCTCCCTGCTTTACTCCGATTTGTGTCAAAGGCATCGATGAGTTGGTTATTGATGTGGACCTGGGAGGTCGTCGACGTCATTGTCATTTTGGTAAGACGGATTAATTTGGCTGGGATACCAAAGCAAAACATTATTTACAGAAGTACGCTACGATCAATGCTGTCGTATGTTTGCCTAAAGTGAACGAAAATTTGGTGTACTTCTATGTTGAACTCTCGGCATTTTTCAAGTACCTGCTTGGCTGTGAACTATTGGTCTATTGTCGATCTACCTGCCCTAAAACCACCTTGATACTCTCCAATAATACTGTTGGCATATAATCCGATTTTATTTTCTAGAATTCTTGAAAATATTTTGTACGCCGTACAAAGTAGTGATATGCCTCTATAATTTTCGCACTGTAGCTTGTCACCCTTTTTATGGATAGGGAACATAATTGATTGGCTCCACTCTTTCGGCATATGTTTTTGTTGCCAAATGTACTAAATAACTTTTTGAATAGCTTTAGGAACACAACTGCCACTATATTTGACCAGCTCCACTGGAATTTCCCAGTGTTTCATCATTCTTTTGAGCTTTGATGATCGAACAAACTGCATCCTAAGTTGTTTGGGCCAATGGAAGCTTTCCGCAGACATTTATAGGCTCCAATGTTCTGGAGCTGTGCGGAGGATTAAGGAAGTTCTTAAAATTTGATGCGCATCGTACCTTAATCTTTGTAACATCAGCGATGATATTGCCGATTTTATCACGACAAAGCGTGCTTTTGGGCTGATAACCACGTTTCAGGCTTTTCATTACTTTGTGTGCTTGTCTTGTGTTGTTGCTCGCTAAACTTACATATATACTTCCTAGTTGGTCGTCATGGTATTTTTTTTTAATCCTTATTTTCTTATTCGCTAATCTTCTGAGATTTTCATAGTGTTCTCTATTCGTCCTGATTTTCCTACCTACGTATTCTTTTCACAACTAATTCTTTTTATCTAACGCATTCAAGCACTCATCATCGAACCATTCATTCCTCTTGCGCCGGGCTTGATGTCCGATTGTCTGTTCTGCCACATCTTAATATCCGCTTTCACTTCCATCCAGAGCTCGTTGCTTGTCTTTAACTGTGCGTCTGATAAGGTAGAAGCCAACTGGTTGTTGAGGGTTTCCGTGAAATTTTTGACCACAGACGCCGTTTGGAGCCTTTGACATATAGTACAACATCGGTAGGTTAATTTGATAAAGTAATGATCTGAGTTGCAATAAGCACCTCGGTATGTAGGGACGTCAAGTATGCTTGGGGCCCATCGTTGTTGGATCAGAACATGATCGATCTGGTCTTTTGTGTTGCCATCCGGTGATACCCCGTTCATTTTATGAATGCGTCTATGTTGGAAGCAAGTCAAACATATGAAAAGATTTCTGCTACATGCAAAGTCAATCAGACGCTGGCCGTTGTCATTTGTTTCATCGTAGAGACTATTTATCCTCCAGTCGTTCCCCGATGAGATAGTTCATTGCCAACCTTAGCGTTGAAATCTTCCAGAACTATTTTTGTGTCGTTTGTGGGCAATGAGTCGACTAGTCTTTCCAGGCGATTGTAGAACGTTTGCTTCATTTCCTCGTCCGTTTCTTCGACTGAGGCGTGAACATTAATCAGCCAGATTTTGAACAATTTCGCTTTTATACGGATAACACACAACCGTTCATTGGATGCCTTAAAACCAATAACGTTGGATTTGAGCTCCCTATCCACAATGGAGGTCCCTCTCAATTCTCGTTTCCAGTAGGCTTCCCGCTTTTGAATATTGTGTACGATCTCATGTCTTGCATGTCGTTTCAAGTCTAATTCGTTTCCTAGATTGCCAGTATTTTTAATTGATATTGACTGGCCTGGTATAAAAGTTCCTTGACAGCATGATCTGATATTCCAGGATCCAATGCTATAGTCCTTTTTTCGTTTGCGAGGTCGTTGCCGTGAGTCCAATTCGTTTCGAGGCCTTTCTGCAGGCTTCAAAGCATTTAAAGGCTTTCCAGGGACGGGAAGTTAGCCCGTCGCCCAACCTCCATTCCGGCGGTATAGTTATGGATAAGGAATCATGGAAACTATGTGTTGGGGAAACAAAGGGTTCCCTCCTGCTTTCTGAAACGGGCTTGGGACCGTCTATGGTGGAGGTATTAGAGAATTTAGACCAAGAAAAAAGTAATTAAAAGAATTTAAAAACAACTAGATTATATTATGAATAAAATCATTTCACAGAAGGTTTCATTTAAAGTTTCATAATTTATGAAAATTTTTTGCTATTCAATGAAAATATACTTAAGGAATGGTTGAATTTGATTATATATAATGAAGTGAAGCAGAGAAATTTCAGAATGTCTCTTTAAAGTTCTCCCACTCATTTTCAAAAGAATACACTGTAATATAGCGTTTAATATAATAAAGTAAAACTAAACATATAAGAAAATGTCTGATATCTTCAAGATTTCAAGTCCTTATCACGTCAGTATACATATATATCCTCTTCAAAATCATCTGCTGCACAGGTCATCAATCAAAAGCAATCTTCTCTACTAGTGCTTGTTGCTCACACGACGTTAGCAGATTCTATGGCGTTCATCATCACCATCATCATTGACATCATCATCATCATCATGGTGGCCATCAGCAAAAATTTCTATATCAAATTTTCCCTGAGGAAAAATTACTCTTCCGCTTCCTTATGACCTATATAATTGGCTAACGAAGCAATCGGTTTAAATGTTACCAACAACGCCAACGTAATGAAATTTTAAATTATTTAAACTTAATGAATTGGTGAAAATGAAAGAACGTGGTCTTGTTAAACGTTGTTTTAATGATACCAGATAAATTTATAGGTCCTATGTGTACCAGTACGCCCACTACGGAATATCAATCACAGCAAATCCACATTTACCTTCACCATTTACGTTCCTGTCGTTTGCCACGTGGTGGAAAATTCAAATCACACCAAGATCTATTGTTTTCATCACCCGCAAGAAACAGCAGGATATCAATGCTTCCCGTCCTTATTGTCATCTTAGTGTCAGAGTTCTAGTCGATTGTCTAGGGAATATTCTAGTTTGCCGCTGTCTATAAGGTTTTTTCGTTCGTTTTTCTTCGCAATTCTGCGTGGTCTCATTTACCATTAGTCCATTATAGAATACTTGGAATCACCTTGTCACAGAATGACTGCGATAGCCTTTTTCAAAGCGTAAGGAAACGCACAATAAAAAACAGCACGGCGTAGAACAATATTTTAAAGTTAGTGGGAAAGTCAGAAAATGGGAAATTTAGGCCTGAACTTTTCTTGTTGGCGGCTCCCGAGGGAAATGATGTATAATAAATACAAAAGAGAAAGCGTGTCTGTTGAGAATTGGATTTTGTGGTAAATGCTTAGGGTACAGTGTGTTTTCCAAGCATTTTTTTTTCTTTTAAGAGATGTTCTGCAATTACACCTTGTTGTGAAAATCCATTTTGGTATATCACTTGTTTGCAGAAATCCACTATCAAAGTTGAAATTCAACGCTCTAATTTTATCTGCCTGCAATTTAAAAACTTTCCCAGAACATCAGAGTCTCTCCTGAATGCTCCAAAATGTATTACAGCACACACTTTCCCCAAAAGCACTTTGACACGAAACCATCCCCTTTAAACAGAATGAGTACCATCAGTGGATTTTTACTCCGAGAATTCCCCGTCCAAATTTAAGAAGTCGCGTGTACGACAAGACACTAGTATTCTTATCCGAGTAAACACCCTCGAAGAAGCCTCTGACTGACTGCTATAGAAGAAGCCTCCTTTAAAGTATGCTTCCTTAATTCTCTTTTTGTTTTCCCTTTATCCAACCAACCGAGCACCCTAATGAGATTCATAGTAGAGAATCAGTAAGATACCAAGAAAAAAATAAGAACGTAACGGAGATTTGCAGCGGCTCGTATTTTAGCGGTTTTACTACCCCACCCCGCAGCAAAGTCCTATCACCTCCCTTTGACTTTCTAGCACTAGAAGGCGAGGCAGAGCCGATGTTTGAAATTTATAAAGAGGTTCTTACAATAAATTAATTTTCCATTGTTCCAAAAAAGAAAAGAAAAACGGAAGACGAAGAAAAGCTTATGACGGGCAAAATGAAAGACTGTCGAATAGTGGAGCTTAAGGGGGCTTGAACGTCTTATAAATTTGATGGTAGGAAATTGAAAGATGACAAGGAGTAGATGAATGCAAATGATGAGGCAGTTTAATTTATTATACGTGTTGTATTCAGGTGCAGTGAATGATTTTCAATCGTTTTCAAAATCCAATGAGTTGAGGACGAGCATGGTATACGTAGTGGGTTAGAAGTTTTTAATTGATTAGATCTGTTTAGAATTCCATTCGATCATGTGTGGGGTATTAAATGAAATTCATATGAAAAGTGAATTGAAGCTTAATTTTTATTGCTACCTTAGCATCTGCCATAAACAATATTAATTCTAGTCATTAGATTAATTCGCAGAGTGAATTTTAGATGCAGATATATTTAAAGACCAAGGGTTTTCTGTATTAACATACAGTGACGGTTACTTGGAAGCTTAAATCAAAAATCCATTGATGCGCATTTTGCAGTAACGTAAATATGTTTGTAAAACAGCAAAGAGAAAAACTGTTCATTCCAGAATTAAGGAGAAATTCATAAAAACATAAAAAAATTGAATGGACAAAAGTCTACGACAGTCAGTGCTGACTCAGTTAAACACCAAAAATTTCTTACTAAACGTATTGGAATGTCATCAGTATTTGTTTATTTGCTCTTATAGTCATTCCGTATATGTGCTGCTGCAATCCTGTTTTAGATTTATCGCTAGTTTTTAACTGTAAGGACCGCAACATGTCATCGCGAAAAAAAGTTCTAGTGATATCCGAAATTTGATCGTACAGTATATAACTCGTGCTCGGAAATCGCGAAATTACTGAAACTTAAACAAATTTCTATGTATACAATCATCAAAAACTTTGAAAACAGTGGCCCCATTGAAAATAAGTCGTGAACTGGCCGATCGAACAAGATGTCACGCAGAGAAATTAGTTTCATTCTAAAAGAAATGAACAGTAATCCTAAAGTAAGTTCTCCGAATTTGGCAAAATAAGTGGCGACGAAAACGAAAAAGGATTTCCATGCAAGAACCATCACGGAGCATTAAATATTAATGGGATTGAAGGCAGAAATCCACGTTAAAAGCCATTAATATCCGCCAAAAACCGACTTCTGCGTTTACAGTTCACCAAGGCCCATATTGGCAAGGACAATGATTTTTGGAATCGCGTCCTTTTCACCGATGAGTCCAAACAACATCTTCAGAAGTGATGGTCACAGTAAATTATGAAGGAAAAAGAACACGGCTTTAGAGACCAACAATTTGGTTCCTACTCTCAAGCCCTGTGGAGGTAATGTGATAGTTTGGGAAGCCATCACTGCATCTGGGCAGATTGGCTTTTGTCAAAACTACGATGGACCGTTATGTTTACAAGAACCTGTTAGACCAACATTTGAAGCCATCAGTGGAGAAGTTGGCTCTTGGAGAGATGAACTTTCCAACAAGACAATGATCCAAAACACACAACACTTTTCGTCAAGAACTGGTTGTTGCACTACGCTCCCAGGATCTTAATACGCCGCCTCAAAGTCCAGATTTAAACCGAATAGTGCATGTATGGGAGCTTTTGGAACGGAAAATTCGAAAATGTTGCATTAAAAATAAAAATTTGTTGAAGGAAGCCCTTGTTACAGAATGGAAGAAAATCGAGTCTGCGGAAACTGGTAATTTGGTCCCCTCTATGCCCCAAAGACTACAAGCAGTGACTCCAGCCAGCAAAAAGTTTTTTAAAATTCCAATACGTTTAGTTAAAAATATTTTGCGTATAAGTCAGCTAGCACTGACTGTCAGTTTGTTATGAAATGTTTTTGTCTTTGTTTTTTATAAATATATTCAAGTTACTGAAAAACGCACATCATTGGATTTTTCATTAAAGCTTCCAATCAACCAGAATCTCAATATAAGGAGTTGTCGTAGACTTTTGTCCGCCAGGGTATAGAGATGCCATTTGCATTCAGCTGTTTATTCAATTATCAGGAATGATAAATTAGTCGAGGAGTCAGTGACACTGAAAGCTTCATCATTGTAAGTTTTGAAAAATGCTTATCAAAATTCAAAATTTTCAGTAGGAGAGCTGATTTAAATTTAATTGGCGTGAATTCAATTATAAAATAAAACACTGGATTGATCCTGTAAGCTGAATGTTTATTATAATAACATTAACACTTCGGGCACTTTAACGTGCTACTTCTCAAGGCTAAAAACATATGGATTTTCATTTTTATGCTTTAATAATAATCTGCACAAATTGATCGGTTAATTAAGTGTCCAGGTCAGGGTTGGTGACCCAAATCCGGGCCCGGGGGATAAACAATTACGGGGCCCCTAATAAATAACAGTTATGTACAAGATACACTAAAGAAACCATTTCAATAATAAGCCATATATGTAAGTATAAGTTAGATGGTGCATCAAATTATTGAAAGTAAATGGTATTTGTATGTATCTCCAGTGTATAAAATAAATAAGTTACCCAAAAAAGGAAACTTGACCATTTTATTTCTGCTGTTAAAGAACCGTATATAAACAAAGTAAAATTGACATATTAAATTGAATCCTTAACTACACTGGAAAGCAAATGAGCCGGACTTCTCATAATCTACGGTTTCCTTATTGATGGTTTCGCTATTCGCGGGTTAAAAAACTGTGACCTAGTTCTCGTACTCGCACAAAAAATGTCTCTATTCACGGATCCAATTGGCCTGTACATTCAAAGGATTCGGTGTCGTTTATCGCATCGACAGATGCGAGTTGGTATTTTAAAAGAGTGTAACAGAAAGGGTTAATATCAATGTAAACAAACATTACTGCTACTTCATATACCTAAAGTTCATCATCAAATGCCACCATAATACCGGCTGTGGCAAAGGTGCACAAAGCAAAACATGCAATATCGCGCAAAGCGAAACGTGCAATACGTTCCGCTTTGTCCACCTTTGCCTCAGCGAGTGTTTGTTTTGCCTTAACTCTTCAGTATTCACTGTAGTTTTCAAATACGCATTTTGTCTGGTTTGCTTCGAATCAATAATGTCGAGTAAAAGTAATAAGAAATTAGTTGCGATTTGGAAAAATGTGGTACTGCCGCTTAAAGTAAAAATAAAAATGCTTAACGTTTAAAGTGAGTAGTTTGCATCCATACTGTGCGATTGATCAAAAAATCGGAAGACAAAATAAAGAGCTCTGTAGCTTCAACGTCACTATGACCGAAAACTATTCATGATCCAGCGATTGAAAAAATGAAAGCTGCATTATCACTCTAGATTGAAAACCGCAACCAAAAAAGAGTGCCTCTAAATGGTTATTTGATCTACAAGAAGGCAAAACGTCTTTACGCACATTTTAAGGAACCTAGTGATGAACGAACAGATCGAGGATTTCAGCCATCCGAACAATGGTTCAACAAATTTGAAAAACAAAGATCATTGCATTGCCTTAGAGATGGATCAGACTACGACTATATAGTCGCACTACTGTCACAAGTTACACATGGTTAAATGGAAGAACGCACACTGCGATTTTCGAAAATTCTGGCGAGGTCGGCAGTCGCAAGAATTTGCGATTTTTCCTAAAACCAATTTAGTGGGACGTTTTTGTGATACTCGCGCAGGCGCACATCATTTGGACATTTGACGCTGACGTACATGGAAGTTTCTTGCATAGCTCACAAATAAGTTAGTGCATGTATTGCCGGCAAAGACATACCTTCAAATGAGCATATTAGTTCTGCGCATGCCTGAAGTTCTTTTGCAAATCTTGTTGCAATGTGTTTATATTTGCGTCTCAAAATTGCTGGTAACGACAGTAAAATTGCAATGTGGCCGAACCCTTAAATTTGTTGAGGAGGCTGCATCTGCAGACACCACAGCAGCAAAAAATATTCAGAATAATTTTCAAACTCAATTGCTGATGGTAGCTACAAGCCTGAACAAATGTTTAATGCAGATAAAACTCTCCTACTTTGGAAAAGGATGCCAAACGAAACTTACATTTCCAAATGCGAGAAGTCCGCCCCTAGTTTCAAGGCAGCAAAAGAGAGAATAACACTGTTGCTGTGTTCCATCGCATCAGGAGATTGTGTTATAAAGCCACTAATGCTTTACTGTTTATTAAACCCTCGTGCTGTAAAAAATCAGAACAAGGATAACTTGCCAGTATTTTGGCGCGCAAATAAAAAAGCATGGGTTACAATTGCTATCTTTTGTGACTATTTCTGGAATTCTTTTGTTCCTGAAGTTGAAACTTATTTAAAAATAAGCAATTTAGACTTTAAGGCCATTCTAGTTTTGGACAATGCTCCCGGTCATCTTCATGAGCTTGAAACAATGCGTTCATGTATAAAGGTTATATTTTTACCTCCTAATATGACAGCTTTACTCCAACCCATGGCAAAGGAATAATCCAGTCCTTTAAGCTTGATTACATTAGTAGACCTTCAAAACCAAACTGGACGCTATGAAATGTTATCCTGATATGAATTTTATGCAACACTGGAAATTTTATGTCATAGCGAAATGCATTGTTAACATAAAAAAGTCGTTGTAAGAACTGAGGCCATAAACATTGAAATCATGCTGGAAAAATTGTAGCCTCGCATGGGCTACCTGTTCTGCAAAGATAATCATGGAAACGAAAGTCCGACTACACACATGATAGCGGCTCCAAGGGGGGCCCAATCAAACTGGAGAAACTTACAACCCTAAAAAAAAAACCAAAACAAGAAAGCAAAAATAACACCAACGACGACGCAACCAGCGCCTGCAGCCTTTATTATAACAAACCATCGAGGGCAGTACTAACAATGACAAAAACGACGATGAATACAACAACAGTGAAGATGGACAAAAAACGGTGATTAACAGACAGTCTTGTCCAGAATGAGGTTCCTGTGATGTTTGGGCCCAGCAAAAAATAATGCAAATACCAGAATATCCTTAAGAAAGTAGAGCGGGAAACGCTGCGGGACACGCCAGGTGTTCGAGTGGTGGGAGAAAATATGAAGAACATCGATAATTCTATAGTTACTACTGTGATAGCTACCAAAGCAACTGGAGTAAGGGTCGCAAATCCCGAAATAATAATGAACCACCCTGAAGTCGAGAAAGAGCTCGTGGCAGGAAAAGAAAGGAGTAACTAGACAAATAAATCACTTCTGTGTGATTTCACCACCACCATTGAAAATGTGAAGGAAGAACTGTACTCAGAAACAGAAGCCGATAACCTCTTCAATTACCACCCAGCCACATGGAGAAGAAATGCTTATCCAAAAATAGGAAGATATTCTGAGAAGAAAAAAATCCACATGTGGCTCGCAAAGAATCAGCAAAGAAGTGAAGATTGGGCACCTTAAACTAGAGGAGCTACTAGACCGCATAGGACATTATCGGAAGAGCTGGTTTAGAGCCAAAGAGGACCAGGCCGAAGCAGACTACAAGGCTAAAAAGCGCTGAGGGCAAAGCCCAAAGGTTACATGCAGATAGCTCCACTATCAAACATCAATCAAAGAATGGCGTCGATCCTAGTCGAAGCAGATCGGGGTAGAAGAAGGAAGGAAAAGACACTTGATGGGCGTGGAACGCCAGATCAAGAAGTTCCAGACAGTGCTGATATTAGGAGCAAAGAAATCAGCAAAGAAACTGCTTCAGGTGCCAGAAAATGAAGTTCAGAATTACGCTCAACACGAAAAAAGGCCTGAAGCAAAACGAAAGAAAAAGAAGTCGCGATAGCAGGCAGTGCTTGCAAAACCCCAAGATGGCCGATTCTACACAGAAGTGCTGTAGGATATCAGGGGAAATGTAAGGCCCGAGCACTTGAACAGTGCTATTGAAGCACTACGATTAACGCGGTTGGGCCACATATTGGTCGATTTCAGAGCAGAAGTCAACGCAAAACAAGTATTCTGAGTAGAGTACCTGGCTAAGGTAGAAGAGACCATCAAAAAGAATTTCCCTAATGTGGGCAGGATCAAAGCGAGGCTGACACCTGAAAACCATAGGGGGTGAATCATGCCCATCATTGACTTGACTGAAGAGGACGCCGAACAATTTCTGATTAAGGGTAAAGTAAGTATAGGGTGAGTTGTTTTCAAAATACAGCAACATGCAGCGCCTTTTCAATGTTTTAAATACCTTGGCTATGGTCATAATACGTAAGTACGCGAAAGACCCGATAGGAGTTCCCTATATTACAAACGTGGTGAAATTGGATATTAAAGAAAAAAGTATACAAAGGAGGTACACCGTATTCTACGTAAGGATGCTGATCCAAGACTTGATCATTGGCACGTCTTGGGATCAGGGAAATGTCGGGCTCTACAGGAAGTCCTCGCCAAGGCAAAATCGGAACTTTGATAACTCGCATCCTGCAACTAAACCTACACCACAGTTTAACTGCCCAAAATCTGCATGAGCAGCTTGCGAAAGATACGAAAGACGACTTTATGCTGCTAAATCAGCAGAACGATAATATTTTAAAAGTTCTGCATCATCGTATCCTGATGAAACTGCTTCTGCCGCCATCTGGATTTGGAACAGTGATATCCAGGTGGAGAGTTGTGAATGGGGGGATGGTTTTTGTGTGCATTCAAAGCTGAAGGACCACCTGCTTTAGTGTGCCAAATACCGAATGAATCAATCTCATCTTTCCAAGCCAGGCTTAATGTATCGGAAGGCCTTGTCTCGATTGCAGACGGCATAGTGCTCGTTGGGGTAGACTTCGACGCTAAAGCAATTCAATGGGGCATGCCTTAAATAGATCCGCAGGGAATACGAATCCTAGAAATACACCCAGGAACATACTAAACATCAGAAATATGCCGACTTTCCACCGTATTGGCTACGAAGGAACCATACCGGACGTGACGTTCGCCTCACAGTCCTTAGTACTGAGGATACACAATTGTACTGAGTATTAGAGGACTACTCAGCCAGTGATCATCAGTGCATTCTGCTTAAGATCAGTGGTGTTGTCTCCCAACGTCCATGCTCTCGACTTTCTACAATTGGATGGAACATCGGAAGGATGGACGTCAAGAGGTTCATGAAGGTGCTCACAGCAAGTGCTGTGCTGCAGTGAGATTCAAAGGGGATAGAAAAACTGACAGCTCAAGACATGATGAACTCAACTATAAGCATCATCACGACTACTTGCAAAACTTCTATGCCCGTCGTAAACCACGGCTACTTGCAAAGCTTCTATGCTCGTCGTAAACTACGGCGTGAGGATCAATGTGACGAGGCATACAACCAAGTAGCAGCATATAAGTCGACCAGGAAATGCCTTTGCAAATTGACTTACAGCAGCAAGGCTTGCTGCTGGCAAGATTTAGTAAACAATGTGAACAAGGATCCACGGGGCCTTGGCTATAACCTAGTTAAGCGAAAGCTTCGTGCCCTAAAAAATCCTTCCATACATGATCCCGGAGAGGTGGGCGAGATAGTGTGGGCACTCTTCCCCGGCCATCCCAACCATGTTGACGCTGTCTATGGTGAAACAGCAGTCGAGGGTCCAGTCTTCACATAGCTGGCAGTTCTTTCACTAAAAGTGAGGAAAGCTCCAGGTCCAGATGGTGTTAGAGCTGAGGTGTGGTAACTTATCTCTCACCGTGATCCTGAAATGCTTCTTAAAATAATCAACGCATGCCTACGAGGAGGGGTTTTCCAGGTACGATGGAAGGTGGCGAAGCTCGTGCTACTCAGCAAGCGGTAGAAAAATCCCTGATCATCGTCTGCGTAGTGCCCGTTACGCATGCTGGATACTGCTGGGAAAGTGCCAGACAAACACATCAACGGAAGACTTACTGACGCGATTCGTACCTTTGAAGACCTATCTCTTAGGCAGTACGGTTTTAGAGTAGGGCTTTCAGCCATTAATACAATTGCAGAGGAGGTGAGCGCTTTCCAAAAGGCAGAGGCATATATCCGCACCAATCGACGGATCGTTCTATTGGTGACACTTGACGTTAGGAACGCCTTCAACTCCACTAGATGGGTGGATACGCATAACACATCTACGTGTTCCACAATACCTCTTGCGGCTTCTGAGGTACTACCTGAAGGATCGGAGCCTGCTACATGACACGACACAGGAACAACGAAGGATGGAAGTTACATTGGGTGTTGCCCACAGATCTATCCTTGGTCCACACCAGTGGAATGAGTCTTACGGCGGGTTTTGAGATCAGAAACGCCAGATAGGTCACGTTTGATCGGCTATGCGGATAGTGCTGTGGCTCTAGTCACTTGATGTACCGTTGAACAAGCGCAACTTAGGCTAGGTATGCTAAACTTAGGCTAGGTATGCTAGGTATGCGTCGAGTGAGAGACTGGATAGCTGCTTGTGGATTCAGTTTAGCACTAGAGAAACCGAAGTGGTATCTTGACAAAAAAGAGAATCCCTAGAGTAAAGATGATTAATATTGGAGACATAGTAATCGAACCAAAGCCAAGGGTGAAGTAGCTGAGGCTACTGATTGACTCGAAGACAAGTTTTTCTGAGCAAATCAGGGCAACGGGTGAGAAGGCTGCTTCAGGAGTGTCAGCGTTGAGTCAACTTATGGCCATTGTAGGGGGACCAAACCCGTCAAGAAGACGTCTCTTGATGAGTACCGTATGGTCAAAGCTTTTGTACGGAGCAGAAATATGGGGCAATGCTCTCAGTAAGAAAGTATACTGAAAATGCTTGGCCCAGATAAGGTAAAGAGGAGTGCTGAGAATTGAATCTTCATATCCAACATTGTTTAATTCGGTGGCGAGAGTTATTGCAGGCGTGAAACATGTTGCCCCCATTGCTAGAGAGCGCCACGCTATTTACCTGCGGCAAAACGAGGATGCGAGGGAAGTGGTTATCTGCGGGGAGAGACAGCGCACACTCAGCAATTGACAGCAACGTTGGGTGAATTGCACGAAGGAAAGGTGAACTGTGTGCGGGCATGAGTCTTTTCAGTCTTATCTGTACAAAATTGGTAAGTCACGATACCTCGATTTTCAGTTTTGCTCACACATTTATTGCGTGCAAAAGTGGGACAGGCTGTGATAGAACTTATACACGGGGACGGAAGAGCTCATTCCGGATAGTATACTTGCAGTGATGGTTGAGTCGGTTGACAAATGGAACCAGGTGGCACATTATATTCGAGCAGTCCTAAAAAATAAAAAGAGCTGGGAGATCACTTTTTTGGCAATTCTCTTCATGATTCCCCTCACGTTCGAAATGGGATCCCTCAGCTTAAAGGCGAGACCTGCCCAAAAGTAATGTGTTAAATGGTTACAGGGTTCTCGGGTTGACAGAAGAGGTGTTTGGGGGGGCAGTCAAGTCACTTCCAAGCATGGGAATTCCACACTCAGTGCGTATATATCCTTCACCTCCAAACCACCAAAAAAACCAATAATTGTGGCCACGTCTCACCAATAGCGCGGCAATTGTTGTCTTCAAAAAGTTTAAGCGTCTCGGGTTTGTTGGTGTAGTCGATGATTTGCATATCTCCACAAGAAATAGTTCAGCAGAGTTAAATCCTAAGATCTTGCAGGCCAGTTCATATGTCCAAAACGAGAAATTATGTGTTCATCAAATTCTTCCATCAAAAAGTCCATGGACGTACGAGCTGTATGCCATGTCGCGCCATTTTGTGGTAACCAGAGGTACTCTGCATTACGACGAGTCAATTCCGGAACGGAAAATCATGGTTCTACAGCGGTCATAATTGACTGTAATGTTATTTCCTGCAAAATTTTTCAAGACCTATGAACTTATGATTCAACGATCCTTTAAAGCACAACGACCAGTGACATTCTCTTGATACAACGCTGTTGTTCATTGACGCATCCATTCAACCAGAAATGAGTCTCATCGCTAAACAAAATTTTCTTATGGAATTCGGGATGAGCAGCAATTGATTATTGGGCCAATACACTGAATCACAACTGGATGGATGGATATTAGTAGTAAGAGTTAACGTAATGCGGAAGCGAGCCATGGTCAATCGAATTAATTGTACTCACGGACGATTATTTTGGCTATAAAATCGGCGGATTACAAACGTTGCTCAGGCGTCAACCGATTTATGATAATATGGCGGACCAAACTAACCATAAAATGCATGACAGCTGTCACATTTTACGTAGCATTAAAAAGTGTTGCCAACTTAAAGTTCTATAACTCTAAAAAACACCCTTTACATATGTACTCGTCTATGCATATTTGAAATTTTTAAACACGTACAAATGCTAGCCCTACCTATTACCCTTATGTCTAATTGATTGGCATTTGGTTTATTGTACTCGAATATTAGGATAATATAGTTGGAACTCTCACCAATGTGAGAGTGAATCAAATCCTGACGTTAGACTGAAAATGTTCCTCAGTAGTCCAAATGCACGATTCAAAACACAATTCAATAAAAAACGCAAAGGATCTTTCTAAAACACAGAAACTTTAAACTTTTATTGTATCAAAAAATTATTTTGTGTGCTTTGTTGTTTGTGTATAAAACATAAAACATGAGAATTTTTCCGTCTTATTCCCATCTTCCTTATTCAAGTCATTCTCACCCTCAAATCAATCAATCGTTTTCAATTTTTTTTAACTTAGTTAAATTTTCTTTCCACCCATCTTTCATGGTAAAAACATACATTGTCAAACGAGTGACATTGATGGAAGATAATCCAGTGGTAAAAAATATGCTGTAAGATGGTAAGAACATAAAACAAACAGGAAATTCACACAACAAGGTCTGACTGATGAGAATAAATGGTGATGGAGAAGAAAGTGAGTCAAGCATTGTGGTAGATTTACGAGTATTGTAAAAAAAATTTTTTTTTTTTGAAGAGGGATGATAACGAATTGGGAAAGTTTGAGTTTTTTCAACGACTAAAGATCATAGATAGGATGGTAAAAGTTGACAATTTCTGATGATATGAATGGAATTCTTAGTGTCACGTTAATCGATTATAATTTTTTTTTCCTAAATTTCAATTCGTATGTAGTTTGCATTATTATATAAAATAAAATTAGCCATACTTTTCATTCTAAGGTAGTTTCTATCAAAAGGAAGAAACTTTCGACAAATTTAATAATAGCCATTGCAGTAGTTATTAAAAATAAATTGAAAATATATTCCAGAACTTAAGGAAAAAGTATTTTTCTCCAATTTTTAAGAAATGACCTTTATTATGAAAGAGCTCCAGAATACTTACGATATTTCTCCAAAAGGTGCAAAAGCATCTTTCAACTGTTGTGTTTCGATTTCCGGACTGAGATCTCCAACAAATATGTGATGATGTTCTGAAAAAATAAATAAATCAGTTATTTTTTAATTAGTTTTATTGAGATTAGAAATGTTTTAATGTTTTCAGAAAATTTTTAATTTTTCTTATCAGCTAGAAACGAATATTAAATTTAATCATGTGGAAACTAACATAAATCAATTTTTCCAAACAACTTCAAAATCGATTAAAAATTCTTAAAAGATATATTAAAACATATGTGAATACGTGTGAAAAGCTAAACTTAATCATCGAAGTTTCTAATTGATTCATGATTAAATTTGCCCAAGAGCTTTCACAAGCATACGTGTTTCAATGTTGTACAGAGAAATACATTCGTATAAGGTAAAGTAAGGTAGAATGTGTCTATTAGATATTTCTACTACAGAATCTAACTTGTCTGAGTAGACAAGTCTAGTCCATGAAAAAGAGTGGAAGGTTGTAATAATTTGTTTAGAAAAGTTGGATAATATTTCAGATAGAATTGACTTTTTTGGGCATGTTAAAAAAGAGGAATTGATAGAAATGTTTTTTGCATGGAAAGGGAAGATTGAACTTAGAACTACCTTTTTAAGTGAAATTATCATCGATTAAGACTAGCAATTCGAATCATTATGCAAAATTGAAATTTAAATCAAAATTTATAGTCAACAAGATTTCAGTATTCAAAAAGAGAACAAAAAAACAACTATCCTAGAATGTTTATTACGTAGCAATGCTAAATGTTTTTGACCTAGCTTAAGAGGCCAGAGGCAAATTTAAAACCACTTTTATTATTTTTTAAGGTAATCTCTTTTTATTTCAAAATACTTTTTATAAAATTTGCATTAAAATGTTTATACCCTTCAAAAAAATCTGCTACTTTCTCAGCGCTAAATTTGATTCTTCTGAAGTCAGATTTTAATTTTGAGAATAGAAATGATCACCAAGAATAGATGAAATACCAGCTAAAATGATCCAGAGAGGAGGTTCCAATATGCAGAATATGGTCAGAAGAGTAGTTACCAGAGGGCTGGCGAAGAAGTATAATATGTCCTGTACACAAAAATGAAAGCAAGCTAATTTGTGAAAATTGTAGAGGCATTGCTCCACAATGTACGTCTTATAAAGTGCCCTCCAAAATTATAGAAAGCAAATTAGAGCCGTACTTGTAAAGCATTCACAGAGAGTTTCAGTGAGGCTTTTGATGGTCTGCACTAGGGTTTGAATATTTTCAGTTAAGCAGGTGCTTGAAAAGTGCTAAATATAACACCGATGTGCTCCAACTCTTTGTAGACTTCTAGCGAGAATATAACAGTGTCGACAGAAAAGCCCTGTACAACTTCATGTCTGACTTTGGCATCCCCACAAAACTAATACGCATGGTCAAAATCACGATGCTAAGCACAGAGTCCCAGGTCAAGGAAGCAATGAACTTACGAAGGGCTCAATAATGGAATCAGGTTTAAAACAAAGGGGGTGGACTTGACCCAATGCTAATAAATATTGCGCTGGAACACGTTATAAGGAAGACATCAGCTGAAAGCTTGGGTACACTGACGTTCAAACTAGCACAATTGAACCTGCCCGTAGAGGATTATAAGCTTGTGGATAACTTTTTATATCTTCTAGTCTACCCGAATAGAAGAGGCCCCAAAACGGACAAGATTGGACTCCACATAAACACTGCAAGCAAATTCCATTGCACTGTACTTCCCATTCTAAGCTCCAGAGTAGTGCATTGGCAAAATAATCTCCGTATTCACAAGTTACTAGTCAAACCTGTGCTGTAATATGGAAGTGATAGACGGACCCTGACGAGTGAATTCTTAAAGACAGTGGGCATATTTGAACGCAAAATGCTTTTGAAAATCGACGGCTGAATGAACAAGTTGGGTAGACAGACCTACGCTCATGTCAGAAAGGTTTTGTACTCAACTTACAAAATGCAGTCACCAGCAACGAATAAAATCAAGTAACATGTAAAAGGTGATTTGATTGGAGGAAATATGAAATTCGAAGATCATACTATTCTTAACAAAGTTGAACAAATTTTTAACTTCTGAGGCCTTTGATATTGTTGTATTCATAAATATCTCCCCTGATAATTTTTTCAGATTTTTCAGATCACAGGTGTCCATTCACGAGGGAGGAAACACATTTTTCATGTATTCCCCCCCCCCCCCCCGTGCCCCCACTGAAGCAAAAACTGTCAGCTTAAGAACTGTTTTGAAAAGCTCCCATAAAGAACCTTCATTTGATACTCATATCGGCTACCTTTGATGAATTTTTTTTCCAGAGGCCACTCCTCTGTACTGTAGCCGTCGATTCATGGCCAATTTTTTTCAATCCTAGAATACATACAAAGCCCTTTTGCTAGGAGCTTTCTTCTACCTCCTCGACTTGTTTCACTTATGAGTATTAATTGCAGGTACTCATCTTTAATCATTCATTAAATTGAATAAAGTGTTAAAAGCATGCACCTTAAACGTTGAAGTTGTGGAAAAATAACTCAAAATCATTCAATCTTCCCATTTAAAATAGCCACCATTTTGTTTTACAATTACTGAGGCCACTGTCTGAACTGACTCTTAAAGATATTCATGTTACCGATCATTCCTGCAATTTTCATGCAAATTCTAGCAAAGCTGTAATGTCTGAGTCGGTGAAAAGCGCATATTGTTCCATAGCCATATTTTTCCATAGTAATACAGCGCATATTGTTCCATAGTTATACAGGAAAATTTAAATCACTATAACTTCGGTAAATACCATTCGATCGTTATGAAACTTGCAAGGCATATCAATCTTATAAATAGTCATCTGTGTGCTGAATTTTATTGAATTTAAGGATACCGTTTAGATTTTATCCAAGAAAAATAAAACCTATAAATCATACTATTACTAACAAAATTGAGGTAACTTCGACTTCTCATGTATTTGTTGTTGTTGTACTCATAAAGGCCTATATTTATGATTTTTTTCAGATTTTTCGGATGAAAGGTGTCCAATCGCGAGGGAGGTACGCGAAAAGTTCATAGATTTCCACTTCCTCTGCCCCCTCGGTACCGATAAGGCAATTTTAAGACTTGTTTTGAAAAGATCTCGTTAAGACCTTTCCAATGACACCCTACTTGACTACCAATGGTGAAAAAATTTGTTTGAAGGGTCATCTTCCTATATGGCGATACCCCCCTTAAACCCCTTTAAACAATTTTCCCACCCCAAAATTTTCAAGAAGTCCTCACTTACGACCTTTCCAAAAAGTCGCATTACTGTAGCTTCTATAGTTTCGGAGAAAAAGTGCTGTGATATACAGACGGATGGGCAGACAGACACAGGTCGTGATTGCACTAGGGTTTTGTATTTCAGTACAAAACCCTAAAAAGGGGGAGACTACATCACAATGATGAGTTGTTTCAATAATTTGACGTATCTGCTTACAGCAAATAACACAAACTGTGACGGGCGGGCTATATAGGAAGAATGAATGAAAACTAGCTACCTAAAAGAACACGAAAGAGCAGGGCACAAAGAGGACGTCCACTGGGAAAGCGGAAGACTCATCTGGAAGAAACAAAAGAGTTAAAAGAAGATCCATGTTGGGAGTGATCAATTAGTGGACGATGTCGCAGAACAGAGATGTTGAAGGAAACAAGTCCTAAAGACTAACGCCCGGGTGGGGCTAACGCGTCCGGTCCTTCTAGCAATTGGTCGTTGAGGCTCACACCACTACTCTTTGCTGCTGCGTTGAATATCAAGCGTTGCTTACCGGGCTTGTTAAGATTCCGCACGGTGAAGTGTGGCAGATACCAGCAGATTGCACTCTTCTGCTCCGATCCATCGCATGGTACGGCGTAGCCTTTCTTGACCAGGTTCTCTATTTGGGCTGCATATTGGGGTTATCGTCCATCTTCTGCTCAATTTTTCTCAGTTGGCAGTAGGCTGTCTCGTAGCTTGAAGGAAATGCCATATCGTCTCTCCGCCATGGCATCCCGACTTCGTATCCATTACCGATCTTTTTAATTGTCTGCTTGCCTCATTCACTCGTGGCCTGCACGTGACGCCAAATGCGTTTATCCGGAAGTGCGTTTCTACTAGCTCATGAAGTTGCTGGTCGTGTTGTCCGATCATGTGCTGTTAAGGTTCGTAGATGTGCAGCATGCTTTCGTGGTTGTAGATCATGCTGCGTGGTACGGTTCCGTGTACTACCCAGCCCAGCTGTGTTCTGGATGCAGCTGGCTGATCGGGTTCACCTACTCGCAGCTCTCGAGATACAATGTACTCCCAGTGGTCTGTCCCCAGCAGAATTACAGGGCGCGCGAACTCGTAGCACACTGCTTCCTGTTACAGGTCTTTAAGGTGATTGTGCTGAAATAGCGTAGCCGAAATGGACTGCTGGTGCAGTTTCAAGTCCTTGATGATTCGTGCTCGCAGTTTATACGACGTTTTCTCTTTCTTTCCCCTCAGTTGCACGGTAACGACTTTGCTGTCTCTTACCTGCTGAGACATGTTGACGCCGTTCAATTGCAGAGGTTGCTTTGGCCCCTTGGCACGCCCGGTCTGCCTCGCGTATGAGAAAGCGAGACAGGATGATAATTTCTGGGTCCGTTGTGTCTTTATTGTCACTAGCGTAATCACAACAACGTGACCGGAGATGCGGGCTTAGTTTGCTCAATACTTCTCGTGCCAGGATAGGGTTGTACAAGTATGCACGCCGGTCGATCGTCTCGAGAACGCAGGTCATGTTCTGAAGCTTGAAAGCAAAACTATTTACCTCGATTGCTGATGATCCACCAAGCCTTGGTAATTTCCTCAGCTCTTCAAATGCTCGGTCGATGATGACTTCTGTTCGCCCAAAACACTGCTCTAACGCTCCAACGTTTCCGCCAGTTGCTCGATATCACTTTTTGAAGGTCTATCCCTCTTGCTCTTGAGTTGCTCGTATCTTTGTTGTGTTCGCTGCTCAGCGCTGTGTTCATGTTTACGTGAGATCAACGGGTTCGTATGTAGCCAGCTTTCTACTTTTCCATCGACTTCAGCTTGAGAAAGTTTTTCGTCTTGAAATGTTTTCTTCTCGTTAAGAACCGATATTTTGGCTGCCATTTGCTTCTGAATTAAGTCAGCCTCCAATCCCAGCCCTTTTTTTTATTACGGTTAATTTTCTGCGGCGGCTAACTCCGCTAACCGCAACTGCACTTCAACACTGTTGGTAGATTGCTGCGAGTATACTGATCGTGTTGGCGATGTGGCTCGAAGTTCGTTCATATCGTTTGCATGCTATGACGATGTACCTGCAACCGCTGCCACAATCGTTCTCTTACTCACGGCACTCTCGTTTGTAGCGGTCGATACTAATGAAGGCGAGGCCGCCATCTCCAAAGAAAACCTTCGCTGTTCGATCATCTGCTTTCTTGGCGCTTCTGCTCCTCCAGCTCTGCTGCATCGCCCTGGCTCCGGGTGATGACCATCGTGATCGGTTGACGGCTGCCGGTTGTGGTTCTGGATAAGCGCTCAATATGGTCTACAGGTTCTTTTGGATCCGGCTCGACGGACCAATTTATGTTGCGGGTGGGCTGTATTTATATTAAACGAACTCAAAAGCTGTATTTGTATTTAACTCACAATATCTATTTCAACTTTACTTCATACAAATATCTTTAACAACTTTACTTCATACAAATATCTATAACACGTAATTGGTATATAAACATATGAGAAGCGAAAAGAACGGCACTGATATTATTTGAAATCTTTTGACTAAGAACTAACGATTCCTTTGGTGCTGGGCAGGCCCGTTGTCCTTAATAATAATTATGAATTTGCTCACTCTTAATGCGTTTTGCATCCATTCTTTCATATACCTATGGGCAGCTTAGTGCCTGAATATTCGATGCTAATTCTATGTTTCAACTTGAACTGTTCACATAATTTTTCAAATTAATAAATCAAATAATAATTGGTCAAGCTAGCGCACGGAGTTGAGTGTTTTCGTTAAAAAAATTATGTTAAGATTTGAAATCAATTGCTTAGTTCACTGCAAGTTATTGTCTTTTCTCAATTATCGTTGAGATACTCAAGAGCATGCGGCTCTATACAATATCTTGTTTTAAATGAAAAACTAAACTAGTGAAGTTAATACATTGAAGATTTTTAATAAGATTGAATTTGAGTGGAACTCAATGGCTGCCTTCTATGTGTATCTATTCTAAGTATCTTCAAAGCTTTAAATCAACATACATTCATGCCAACATAATTACTGTGCGTGTATGAGCATAGTAAATCATATTCAAGAGTTAGTTGCCAGCAAATTTTTTGTCAACCTACTCTCAATTTGCCTTTATTATTCTCCATATTATTAGCTAAAAGTAAGATGCGACTCATAATAAACCATAAATAAGCAAAAAATCCACATTCTCATAAATCCTCTTAAATAAAGCTTAATTCAAATATATCTGATTTCTTTTCAACATCATGCACCTCACCGTACAAAAAGGAATTAATAAACAAACGTTTTAATAGCACAATCTCCTTCATTCAACTATGACAGGTTTATTACAGCACATGAAAAGCAGCCCCAAACAGCCTATCGTCTATTATATCAATAGGAGGCGAAGCACATTATTTAACCAACGAATGAAATATGACCTATCTAGCAAGAAGGCTTAGAAAAGTCCTTTCGGAATACATAAGAGAACGTTGGTATGGGACGGGTCAGTGGAGTGTCCAGCCGAAGAATAAAAAGAAATCGAAAGGAAAAGTATATCAAGAAAAGCTGTAGAGCCGCTTGAATGGTTATGGTTGATTCTTCCTAATATCCTGGAAGTGGAATTAACTCTGATATAAATCTTGTCTTTTATTTATGTTTTGCCATCTCCAAGTGTGTTCAGTAAAACTATCGAAACAAAGCAGAAATGAATTATCCCGAGTGAAGAGCCAAAGAATAGACTGGAAACTATACAAAACACACATCCATCCACCACTACTCCGCCCCTTGTTGTACAGAAAGTAGAATGTAGAAAGTATGAACAGACCAGACAAGTTTTCACATTAACAAATACCATTCAGCTCTTTATTCGAATCTGATATAGCTACAAAGAAAGAAACAAAAGACTTGCAAAGGATATTTATTTAGTCTTGTCCAAAATAAGTTCTTAGCGTGCAACAAGAAAGTTAAGCAACTACAACACCATCACCTTTTTGCTAAGGATTCAGTGTTTGCCGGGAAGAAAAGCTTTATAGGATTCCGGATGTTAGCTGGTATTTATTTTCGGATAATTGTGATGTTTGATAATGTCGTTGCATTGATGATGGTTCTTCGAAAAAAGGAAGTTTGAGCGATGGGTTAGGACTACAAATTTGCCAGCATGCTCTTTATATTGGAAGCCTTCAAGTGAAATTTCTCAGTAAAATATGAAGTTTTACTGGAAAAGCCTTTGTACTCGTTCAGAGAATATACAGTCGTATTTATGAATAAATTACGATTATTAAATATAAAAGGACAAAGTTCACAAAAATTATGAGGAAATTTTCGTTAACACATCTTTCTTATTTTAATACTCATACATATACAACAATAGGTAGGGAGGTAAGCTTACTGGTAGTCTCCATTGATACGCTCCGGCTAGTGCTCACTTGGGCACATACGGGCTCAGTATCATAAACCAAGTAAATGGATATGGCTTTTGATTATCATAACCACAATAAGAAACTAACAAGTAATTCTCCTTCAATGTACCGAAGATAATTTAGCTAAGTCGGTGAAGAAGGAGGAGCTAAAGATTCGCAACGGATGTGAAGCAAGTTTCTTTCTATTTGTTACATCTACAGCCCCAGTAGAAGTTATTGTAACAGATACCAATTCACGCCCCTTGCCTACCAAATCGGCAATTGCCAGTTAAAACAGACACCGTTATGTTCAGGGAGTCCTTTAACACTTTAAGAAGGTCCTTCATGCGACAGCTGTAATAAGCTATTCACAACTGCCTTGTGATCATTTTGAAAAGTATGTCCACCCAGAACTTTATTGTGTATCGTTTTTACTTTACGGCCAGCTTGACTTAAGCCATCGATTAACCAATTGAAAAATTGGAAGATACGAGGGCGGTCCCAAAAGTACCCGACCCGACAAAGAAAACAGTAAAAAATTGCGAAATTGTTTTTTCATTTTTCAACATATTCTCCTTTCAGCTCGATACACTTTTCCCAACGATATTCAAAAGCTTCGATACCCGCTTTGTAGTAGGAACCATCAAACTCCTCAAAATAGCTATTAACCGCAACTCTACCTCGTCATTGTTGGCAAATCGTTTGCCGCCGAGCCATTTTTTCAAATTCGGAAAAAGAAAATAATCAGAGGGAGCCAGATCTGGCAAATAAGGTGCGTGAGGAACCAATTCGAACTTCAACTCAGTGATTTAGCCATCACAATGACGCACGTGTGGACTGGTGCGTTGTCGTGATGAAACAACACTCTCTTTTTTGTCAGATGAGGTAGTTTTTTCTTGATTTCATCACTTAAGCACTGCAATAGGGCTGCATAATATGCGCCGTTGATTGTTTTTCCTTTTTTGAGATAATCAATAAATATTATTCCCCACGCAGTCCCAGAATACGGATGCCATGACCTTGCCAGCTGACTGAACTATCTTTGCTTTCTTTGGAGCGGATTCTCTCTTTTCAGTCCACTGTTTTGACTGCTTCTTAGTCTCCGGTGTAAAATTATGGACCCATGTTTCATCCATGGTTATGAATTGATCCAAAAAAGTTTTATCGCTGCTAAATATTGTCAAACACTCTATGGAAACATCCTCACGTTGCTGTTTGTGTTCTATTATGAGCAAACGCGGCACCCATCTTCCGCACAGCTTTCTCATGTCCAAATTTTCGGTCAAAGTGCGATGCACAACACTTTTTGAAATACCTGCTATGTCTGCTTTTTTGCGCACTTTTAGTCGACGGTCATCCAATACCATTTTGTAGATTTTCTGAATATTTTCTGACGTAGTGACCTCACTGGGTCGACCTCTGCGGTGTTTATCTTGGCAACTCGTACGACTTCGCTTGAGCTCAGCTACCCAATATCTGACCATTGTAAACAAAGGAGCAGACTTCTCTCGAGTAGAACCCTACTCGGATTCGATATCGGTTGGACTTAGACCTTTCAAATGAAAGTATTGTATCACATAACGATGTCGGATTTTTTCCATATTTACAAATTCACTGAGAGCGTTCACTTTGGGTGTCTGTAAAAAAATAATAATAGACGTACCGTTATGAATTTTTCATATTAAGTTGCTGAAAGGTGGTGTTGTCAATCACAGTAATTTTTTTTTTAAACTACCTGTTTTCATAAGTCAGGACGGGTACTTTTGGGACTACTCTCATACCTCCTTTTGCTAGTTTGTCTACCTCACATATTCTCTCAATGTCCCTAAATCCTTCCCGCAGTTGGAATGTCAGTCGACAAGAGCACTCTTGGAGGCTAGCATTCTTTGGGGACTCGAGGATATGTGGGGCACCGTGAGGTTTGATCCTGGGATGACAGGTAACGACCCTGATTGGATCTGGACTACGCTTTGGACAACAAACTGGACTTGATGCTTTGGGCTGGCAGATATGATGGTTTGGACCAAGTTGCTCTGCACAGTAGCGTCGAGGTGACACTTGTGTGTGAACGGCTCTAATGCATCTATCATACCATCTCCGTCCCGATAAAACCTTGGCAGGCCTCGGAGTACGTTAGAAATTTGCACCATTGGGTTGGTGGTGTAGCTTCGGTTCAGACGGACTACCGATTATCGTTGGTCTGACTCTGAGCACTTTTCCCTATAAGGGCTTGTGCCAACCCTTGCATGGCCTCCCTGCTCTGCAAAGATAACCATGGGACCAAAAAAGCGACTACACACGCAAACGAAGATAGCGGCTTCGAGGGGGGACCCGGTAAAACTGGATCAACCAAAAAAATATAAAAAAAATCCAAAACAAAAGAAATAAAAATAACAATGATGGCGACGCAGAAAGCGGTTGCAGTCACATTGTTAACAGAACATCGAGAACGGTAAAAAAAATCCAAAAAAAAGAGCGGTTGCAGTCACATTGTTAACAGAACATCGAGAACGGTAATAACGATGACAGAAACGATGAATAATACAATGACAGTCAAAACGGACGGACGAACAGTCTGGTCCAGATTGAGATTCCTGCAGCGTTCGGGCGCAGCAAAAAATTATGTAAACGCCAGAGCGTCCTATTAAGGAAAAGCGGGAAGCTCTGCAGAACGCTTTAGGTGTTCGAGCGGTGGAAGAAAATATAAAGAACATCGAGAATTCGATGATCACTGCTGCGATCGTTACTGAAGCGACCGATGCAAGGGTCATATTTCCCAGCATAATAAACAGTCAACCTGAAGCGACCGAGGAGATTATGGCACGAAAAGCAACGAGTGACCAGCCCAATAAAGCGACGTTGTGTGATTGCATCGCCAACGTCAAAAATGTGGCGAAAGTACTGTCTTCATAAATGGAAAGCGATAACCTCTTCCAAGGATGGTCACAAAGTACAATTGCCACCCAGCGCCACGAAGAAGAAAGGCTATTCCGAAAAGCAGGAGATGTTCTGAAAAGAATACAATCTACACGCGACTCCTCAAAAATCAGCAAAGCAGCAAAGATTGGGCTCCTTGAACTAGAGGAGCTCTTAGACTGCATAGGGCATTATCGGAGAAGCTGGTTAAAGGCCGAAGATGTGCAGAAGGCTAAAAAAGCGTTGGGGGAGAAACCTACAGGCCACATGTAGATAGCTCCACCATCAAAAATCAATGAAGAATGGCGTCAAGCCCAATCGAAGGAGCTCAAGATAAAAGAAGGAAGGAAGAGGCACTTGATGGGCGTGGAGATCACGGGTTCCACACAGTGCTTCCAAAAAGAGCGAAGAAAGCCGCAAAAAAACTCCATCAAAAAGTGCCAGAAAGTAAAGTTCGCACGAATGCCCAACAAGAAAAAAAGACCTGATGCAAAACAGGAGAGACAGTAGCCCCGACAAAGACCTCGGGGGCAGGCACTGCTCGTAAAGCCCCAAGATGGCCGATCCTACGTGAAGGTGCTGCGGGATATCAGGAGAAACGTAAGGACCGCAGACACCAACACTACCATTAAAGCAGTACGACCAACACGATGGGGCCACATACATGTCGAATTTAGAGCAGAGGCCGACAATAAGGAAGCATTCTGCGATGCAGTAAAGAAAAACCCAGGAAAAAGCGCTACTATAGCCTCACTCAAGCCGATGGCAAAGATCGAAATAAGAGACATTAACTGCGTCACGGATCTGGCCGAGGTAGAAGAGGCCATCAAAAGGGAGTTCCCTAGCGTGGGAAGGATTAAAACGAGACGAAAATCAGAAAACAATAGGGGACAGCGCATGGCCATAGTTGACTTGACCGAAAAAGATGCCGAACAATTTCTGAACATGGGCAAAGTACGAATAGGGTGGGTTGTTTGTAGAACACAGCGAAGAGCAATGCCTCTTCAATGTTTCAAATCTCTTGGCTATGGTCACACCACACAAGTATCCAAAGGACCCGATCGGAGTTCCCTATGCTACAAATGTGGTGAAATGTGACATAAAAGAAAAGGGTTTACGAAGGAGGCACACTGTATTCTTTGCAAGAATGCTGATCCAAGACCTGATTTTAGATACATCTTGGGATGAGGGGAAAGCCGGGTTTTCCAGGAAGCCTCAGCCAAGGCCAAATCAGAACTTTTATGACCCGCATCCTGCAGCTAAACCTACATCGCAGTCTAACCACCCAAAATCTGCTTGAGTAGTTTGCGAGGGACATGAAAGCCGACTTTTTGCTGCTTAGTGAGCAAAAACATGGTAACAGTCCTGCATTATGGCTCCTGACAAAACTGGTAATGCCGCCATCTGGGTTCGGAACAGTGATTTACAAGCGGAGAGTTGTGGACCATGGTTTCGTGTGGGTTCGGTGCTTAGGGACCACTTTCTTTAGTGTGTACCTAATGCCGAGCGTATCGATATCAACTTTCCGAGCCAAGCTTAATGCTCTGGAGGTCGAAAACCCCGGCACGGCAAAGTACCAGTGTACTGATGGTCAAGTGAAATCACTGAAAAGCGAAGGGAGTGTCACAAGCTTTGAAGTGAGGCTCAGCGGGCACGAAACCGGGGTGAGGCATGCAACTGGGTGGTAGCATATATGTTGGCCAGGAAATGTCTTCACAAATTGATTAACAAGAGCAAGGCTCGCTGCTGTCAAGATCTAGTGGACAATGTGAACAAGGATCCGCGGGGCTTTGGCTACAATCTAGTTATGCGGAAGCTTGGCACCCTACGTAAGCCTTGCATACATGACGCGGAAAAGATGGATGAAATGGTGCGGGCACTCTTCTCCGCTCATCTCGTCCATGTTGACGCTGTCCATGGTGAAACAGCAGTCAAGTGTCCAGTCTTCACACAACCGGAACTGGAAGAGGCAGTCCTTTCGATGAAAGCCAGGAAGGCTCCAGGTCTAGATGGTTTTCCAGCTGAGGTGTTGCGGCTCGTCTATCACCATTGTCCTGACTTGCTGCTCAGCACATATAACGCTTGCCTACGGGACGGGGTATTCCCAGCACGATGGAAGGTAGCGAGGCTTGTGCTGATCAGCAAGGGGAAAGGAAATTCCAAATCGTTGTCTGCAAACCACCCGTTATGCATGTTAGACATGGCTGGGAAAGTGCTAGAGAAACTCATCAAAGGAAGACTTACTGACGCGGTTCGTGCTGCTGAGGACCTATCTCCTGAGTAGTACGGCTTTAGAGCAGGACGTCCTACTGTCAATGCGATTACAGAGGTGGTGAATACGGTTCAAAAGGCAGAGGAACATAGTCACGCTAAGCAACTGATCGTCCTGTTGGTCCCCCGAGCAAAATATATAAGATCCGATAGACAGTTTCAATCTTTTCTTCAATCAACATGTATTGGAAATCATAGTGAAGCATACCAACTCTGAAGCACAAAACGTACTGCAAAAATAATGAAAACATACAGAAACCATCGAGATCCAAGCATTTTCGGCCTTTTAGTGACCATAGGCGTCAATAAGCAGGGACGTGTACATTTTTGAGAATACTGCAACCCGATGTTTAGAAATCCGATATTCCGAGCTACAATGGGAAAGAATAGATTTGCGTGTTCATTGCTTTTTCTAAGATTTGACGATAAAAATACTACGTTAGCTTAAAAAATTAAAAGATAAACTTTCACCCATTTCAGAGCTTTGGGAGTATGTAAATCTGAATCTTTAAAAAATTTTATTTACCTGGAGACAGTCTCACAATCGATGAACAATTCGTACCTTTCTGAGGGCCTGATAAATATGGCATGAAAATTTGGTGGATCTATGATAGTAAACCTAGCTATCCTCTATATAGTATACCATATCTTGGAAAAAAGGGAAAAACAGGGCGCAAAATTTGGCATACAATATTGTCAACTAGTGACATGAACCATACCTTCGAAGTAATAAAAACGTAACTTTTGATAATTACTGTACAAGCCTTGCTACTGCGAAGTCCTTGGCTAGAAATGTATCATGGAAAGCAAAAGGATGTCAATAACAAGAACAAATCGGAAATAAATTTGTATTACAACTCCACCAAATGAGGTGATGGTACTCTCTATCAGATGGCTCATTAGTGCACAACACGACATAAATCGGCCAGGCGGCCGGTTGCATTTTTTTAGAACATTCCAGATGTTGTTGGGATTGCATCATTTATCATTTGGAATAATTCAAATCCCACTTGGCACCAGCGTAAAAAGAATACGCAAAGAAATATTTATACGTGAAATATCAACTGAATTGGTAAGCCCTTATATATGCAGACAAAACAAGAAAGGGCTAAAGAATTATCATATAACAGCCATGCAAGACATGGTGGGATCAAATCTAGAAGCTGCTCAGTCATGTGAACCTGCTGCAAAAAGAAAAAATCGCTGCCACATTTGCCCTTCAAAAATATCTAAGACAACTAATCAATGTTCTAGTAAATAAAACCACAATTTTTGCTCTGAAAACTCTTGTAAAAATTATTGTTTGTAATGTCTGTAGAAATAAACAGCTCTTCTTTTGCGTAGCACTGCCGCTCCTCTCGGGCTTTCGCTTCACGCAAATAGTGCCTCCAACTGTCCCGGTCCATTGACCACGTCCTTCAATTTTAAAATCCGAGCAGCGATGAACTGTCGTCTTCGACCGAGTCTGACAAGCTTCCTCGGTCTCCCCACTGTTCTCTGGCCTTCAGTTCTCCAAACGAATACCTTTTTGGGTATCCGTTGTTCATCCATACGATTCATGTGTCCAGCTTATTGCAGCTTTCGTAGTCTGCTAATCATTGAGACCTCAGGCACGTCAAAAATTAAATTCAGCTCATGGTTGTATCGAGTTCACCACTGGTCCCCGTCTAGCTTCGCTTCGATTATTTGCCTCAGGAGCCACCCTCCGAAGGCTTTCAATATGTTTGCGGATGCTTGGGTCAGGGTCCAATTTTCTCGTCCACAGATTTGTATACTTGGAGTTGAACTGGCTGCTCAAGATCTGGTGAACTCAACTATGAGTAATATCACGATTACTTGCAATGGATACATGTCTCCGGCATGGCAGGCCCCCAGTGTGCAAGTGATCGACTCAAATCGCTATAAAGTGAAGGAAGTGTCACAAACTTCGGCATGAGGCTCAACGGGCACAGTACCGTGACAACACATGCAACCGGGTTGCAGCATATAATTTGGCTCGGCAATGCCTTCGCAAATTGATTAACCACAACAATGCTCGCTGCTGGCAAGATCTATGGACAATGTAAACAAGGATCCTTGGAGCTTTGGCTGCAAGCTTTGCAATACAACACAGGGCCAACAACGGATGGAAGTTACATTGGATGTTGGCCAGAAATTCGTCATTAGGCGAGACTTGTGAAAAGTGTCTTACGACAAGCTACGGAGACTGAAGATGCCAGATGAGTAACTTTTGGTTGACTGCGGGAATTATCTTGCGACTTTGTTCGCTGGACGTACAAGCGCAACTTAGGCTAGGTAGGCTAATGCGTCGAGTGAGGGACTGGATGAGTGCTTTTGGGTTCAGTTTAGCACTGGAGAACCTGAAGTGGTCATCTTGATAAAAAACAGAACCCTTATAGTAAGGATGATCTGTATTGGAGACATACTAATCAAATCAAACCCAGCGTTGAACTACCTGGGGCTACTGATCGACTCGAAGATGAGTTTCTCTGTGCAAATTAGAGCACCGGCTGAGAAGGCTACCTCGGGAGTGTCGACTCTGATTTGACGTATGGCCAACGAAGGGAGACCCAACCTGCCTCTTGATGAGTGCTGTAGGCTCAGTGGTACTGTATGGTGCAGAGATTCGGAGCGACGTTCTTAGTTAGGATGTATACCGAAAACGCTTGGCCAAGGTACACAGAAGAGGAGCACTGAGGATTGCATCTTCGTATCCAATAGTCTCTGATTCGATGGTGAGACTTATTGCTGGCATTATACCCATTACTCTCCTTGCTAAAGAACGCCACACGATTTTCCTGCATCGTAGCAAGGACGCAAGGAAGACGGTTGCCCACAAGGAGAGACAGCGATCGGTCAGTAATTTGCAACAGTCTCAGGTGAATAGCACAAAGGAAAAGTGAATGGCGCGCCTCATCCCGGATGTGAGATCATGGCTAAATCGAAATCATGATGAGACTGACTTCTATTGGACCCAGCTTTTGAGCGGGCCTGGGTGTTTACAGTCTAATCTGGACAAAATTGGTAAATCACAGTCCCCAGATTGTCGGGTGTGTCCAGAAGAGTAAGACAATCCCTGCTAGACATTTTCCGGGTGCAAAAAGTGTGACAAGCTACGCCGAGACCTCTACATGGAGAGGAGGGATAGTACATTTGCGATGATGCTTGAATCGGTTGACAAATGAAACCATGTGACACATTACGTTTAAGCAGTCCGAAAAAACAAAAAGGGTCTAACGTCAGCCAAGGACGTTAGCGCTGGGTGATGGCTTGTTTGGAAATCCCTCTGCTTTCCGGTTAGAAGCGCTTTACGGCGTAACAAAACAAGATTTGTCCGAAATTTGTCAAACGGTTCCAGGCTGAGCTTTTGGGTTGACAACTTGGTTGCCTGGGCCTGCGAAGGACCGAGCCAGGAGTAGAAGTATTACTTTAAGACGTATTTGAAGCAGACTTTAAAGCCATTTCTTCCATATATCTGGATAGAAAAAAGCTTAACGGCAACAAATCCAAGAACCTTATCTAAAATTCGCTACGGTTTTGTGAAGACGGAGATGATTAGTTAATCTGGAGCGGTTTACTGTCTAGATTTCACCCCTTTTTACTGCTTCAAAAGACAATTTGTTTCAGAATACCTAAATCACCAGCATATTGCGTGAGTTATAACCAGAAATCAGAGAATAGTCAATAGGCAAAAGATTTGTCGTGCTAAGTAATACGTATGCATATCAATAACTTGGATATATTAAGTAGATGGATACTTTAATTACTCCTTTTATTTTCTTAGAAATGTATCAATTCCCTATGAAAGAATGAAAAATATCTGCAAAAGGAGGTCAAATAACCTAAATTCAATGGAGAACTTAAAGCTACTTGTCTGTCACTTTACAACATTGATTCGTATCAGCGTTAAATAAACCAAAATCTGGAATTATTAGGAGCTTATAAATGAGTTAGCAATATCCCAAAAATAGTATGGAAACCATAATCTAAATTCACAATGGTTAAAATTAGCATTTCCGTATTTATTCAAACATCAAAGAATTCCACACTAAAAACATGAGTAGTACGTAAAATATTCGCTTCATTATCCTACTCTAAACTTATTACCACACCACGCATTAGTGGATCAGCTAAATGCAATCGAGTTAAGCTAATTCGAGTCCTGTCCAACGTTCATACCCTAAATTATTTGATGCCTTCATTTCATCATTCCCAGAAACCTAATAAAAGCTAAAACCTTCAGCATATATATCTAAAGCTCCGGCAAACTAATCCGTCTGACAAGGCTTCAGACTAAGGGATTTGATGCCCGCGATCTGCCCGGGACTCCCATCGTTCGTTGCAGGATGCTAGTGCTCTGCTCCTGAATAGGAAAATGGTGTAGGAGAATTTCCAGCATGTAACAACCGCAACCGAATTGCAGGCCATTCTTTAACTTAGTTTCAAGCTTGCTCTGGCCAGAGGAAAACAGCAGGGTCACCAAACCTTTGGCCAGAGTAATTTCGCACCAACAAAAGAGTGAAATTTCTATTTGATTTTGCCACCCTAGTGTGTGCTAGAATTTTTTCTCCTTGCAACTTCTTCGTCGGCATCGTTGTATCCTTTTTTCCAAGACGGATGGTAGTTCCGGTACGAGGTCCAATGGTTCCCATTGTGGAGCCTTCCATCATTTCAAATAGATCGTCTGGTATTGCACAATCTAGCATGTTGGAAGGTTAAAGCGTCGATGTAAATGTAACCTTCATACTCTATTCACCAATTCTTGGGACTTCCATTCCACACACAATTTTCCTGCAAGGTTTTTTTCTCTTGCGAATTTCACTCATTCCTTTTCAACACTCTCTACAGAAGGCAATGGTGAAGTATTGGGTTTTGTTGTCTAGTGGCGGCTTTGGGGCGCCCTAATCGATTTAGAACATCCTGTCTGAATGTGCACTGGTCGTGGTGCTTGTTGTAAAGCTTACCAACTCATCACCCGGCTTATTGTATTTATGTGTATGTGTCGATAGGATGTACAATGATAACAGACATGATACAAATTTGCGAGGTCGATTTCAGGCTGCGGTTGAAATGCTTTCACTAGATTGTTACCACTCACGCTGCGCCGGGCTGTTGGATTGTTGTAAAGCATTTGTATCGTTGGTGAGAAAAATTGAATGTTTAAATTTTGAATGGATGCACAATCAATAAAAGCAATCAAGCGGTAAAATTGATTTATTTTCGGGTGACGGAGTAAAAACCATTCTCAATTTATTTCATTTGCAAAGCAAAGCGTCGAGTAGTTATGTTAGTTGAAGTTATGTTGGCTTGACTAATGACAAATAAACAGGATGTATCCTTTCTTGCAATTCGAGGATCGCTTTTCACATTGGACTGTTAACTTAGTGCCGGCTATGTTAAGCGTTGCTTTCAATTTCCTGATTTGAATTCTTAGATTTAAACGCTACGAAATCTGTCGATTGGTGTATCATAATGCATAAATATTCTATTCTACGAATATAACAACTTCGTTTGACAGAACTACGCGCAGGGCCGCCGCGTGGGTGGGGCGACCGAGGCGGTCGCCTTGGGCGCCGTAATTCAGGGGGTTCAACCGTGGATAAAAAGATCTTTTTCATGCGTTTGTAGTCTAGTTTTATTTATAAGCACTTAGAAGGCTGTATCGGTCTCTATATTATACAATAGATGCATTGCTGAGTGCGTCAAATTCTGTATATCTATAAGGTTTCATATGATATAGCACACTGCTGGCGGCTCGCATTCCCTCCTCTCCACTAATCAACTCAGTCTGTCACTTGCTGCAGTAAGCGTTGGATACAGACACAGTTTATTCTTGTTTTGGTATTATAGTGACATCCACATAGATATCGCCATCACTGTTTACGCCAATCGCTAATACACTACCTCAGAAGTCTATTCTCTGTGACAGTAGTTTATTCTTCTGCGTGTTACAAGCTTTAAGAATACTGAAAGATGTTGAAGTGAAGCACATAGTTCGTTACGTGCGGTGCCGTTTTGCAGTATACTTGCTGTCATTTGTGCCGCTAGTTGAGATGAATATATTGATAAATATATGTAACTGAGATGAAAAGAATTTTAGTTTTAACTTAGCCAGTGAGGAGTATTATTTGTGTACTATTTATAAAATACGGAAATTAAATAATTTATTATAAATTAGTGGAAAACTCAAGCATTATGTCGAAATAGTTGTCAGGGGCGCAAAGTAGAAAGTTTAACAAAGAAAGTGAGTTAGTGAATGAGGCTTTATTAAGTAAAGTGCCAAAACTAACCAATTTTTACAAAACTAATGCAACACAAAATGTTTCCACGCCCGCGTTTGAGACTATTTTGTCTGCATCTAGCTGTAGTTCCTCCTCACAAAGTGGCAGTCAAGAGGCCAAAGTCACTGAATTTGTGCCTGTTCTTTCCCCTACTGGCGATACTAGTGCAAGCGATCGTGACCACCAATTGTGGTCACACCACATCACTTGTAGATGGCGCTGGCTGCGACAAAGATGGAGATATGCTCTTCTCCATATGGGAATTTTGTCAACTAAGTCCACAAAAATAACAGCAAGAATGATTATAGTTTACAAATATAATAATCAACAAAAATAACACAACGCAATATGGCAGCTATATTACGAGAGAGCCAGAACATAGAAATATTCCAAATATACGAGTATAGTCTGTTGCTTGGTTTAAGTAGCTTATGTCGCCACAGTATTCCCACCTAAGTGCGTTTGACAGTTTGACATTTCATCAACAGTCAAACATTCATATGTTAATTCAATTCAATTCAAGGTGCTTTATTAAGTAAATCCATAACAAAAACATTATACAATTAGAAAAAACATTATACAATTAGAAAAACTTAATCGCCCACTTGGCACTCTAAATTTAAACAATATTGATACTAAAATTGATTTATAAAAACATTATGTGAAATTAATCAAATGAATATTATTAAATATGATTAATCAATTGGAAAAAGGGGAAAAAACCAACCAACGCTATTCAAAAATTAAATATAACACAAAGAACACAAAACAGGAATCTTTTGACTTATATCTATATGTTGTTACTTACTCTAACTTATCCTACTATAATACTTTTACAATACTTCTAACCTACAAAGTAAACCTTATCTCTTAGCCTAATATAACGAACATCACAATATACCTATTCTAAATCCTATCAGCTGATGTTAAATAACACAAACAAATAAAAATTAAATATAGCAATAATGAGCTGAATATAAAAAGAAAACAATCACAAACGAGACACGCGAGCACGAATAATTAAGCCATTGTCATTCAGCCACCAATACGGTGCCAGCTCCCTCCCAGCTCGATCAACCTCAACAAATCTCGCAAATGAGTATCGCCATTGTAGGTCGTGGTCTCGCGAGCTCAAATTCGGAGGATATTCTATTTTCTTATCGGTGGCCCGTCTATATATATGATATATAATCGGAACACCGTCAGAATCAAAAACATACCAGTTCAAGTCCAAACACAAGAATGCTTCTGGAGGAATGAAGCCAGTATCGAGACAAGTCTCAATGTACCCGTCTGTAGGGTGGAACGGCTGTGAAATCCAGGGGTTTTCACTCACAGTTCAGATCTTGCGATATGATTTCGAATGAGTTTCAAAATGAAGATATCGACTCTTGTCACTTTAGCAGTATGATAAATTCTTCTGTTAGATATATAATGTTTCCAATCCGTCTCAGGCTTTCTGTACAGACCAGTACATGCACGAAGACATTTCCTTTCGAAAACTCTTAACTTTTCGATTGTACTAGCACTCAAGTTGTACCAGATTTGCCATCCGTATGTCAAAACTGGTCTACCTAGGGTCTTGTAACAGATAATTTGGACCTTTTGATCAATGTATCTGGAATGAAAGAGTCTTCGAAGGGACATGACTAACTTTTGCGCCTTACTGAGCATGATTTTAACATTCGTTATAATACAGATACTGATCGAGATAAACACCGAGGTATCGAACACAGGATTTATGTGGAATCTGTTCTGTACAACCCTCACCAGCCATAATGTGGAAATTTTTCCAATTACGTTTCAGGTCTTGACTGACCAACTGCAATGTTCTCCGAAATAAAATTGTATCGCACTTTTGCGCATTGATTTTCATTCGCCAATTGTCGGTGTAGAGCTGCACGTCATTAAACTTTTTTTTGCAGATTGCTCTGAACTACTGTGGCTTCCCGATCTGCCGTATAAATGATAAGATCATCAGCAAACGCTACCAATGATCGCGTTGGCGATATGTTAAAATCAAAGCCTTTCAATAGCTTGCGAATGAATATCGAGAAAAGCAGAGGCGCAGTAACTGTTCCTTGCTGTAGACCATTCAAGACCTTGAAATCGCGCATTGTTGTCGAATTTCCATCAGTTAAAAGAAATGATTTCCCGTACAACATATGACACATCATGGCGACAGTGTCTGGGGAACCTGTCCTGTAGGAGTTTAAAAATCAGTCCATCTAACCAAACCATATCGAAGGCTTTCCCCATGTCTATGAGACACGCTCCAACACATTCTCTTATATTTCGTTTCCAACAGATGTCTGAGGTTACTTTCGTTATCGCATGTGTAGTCGAATGCCTGGCACGGAAACCAAATTGGCAATTCGGCATCAACTCATACTTTCCAACGTGGGCGTTTAATGTATCGTTCAGTATAACTTCAAAAACCTTGCTGATGTTAGGCAACAAGCTGATCGGGTGATAGCTTTTAGGGCACGAAGATTCTTTTCCTTTCTTCAAGATCGGAAATACCTTGGCTTTCTTCCACTGATTTGGAAAATATGAATTGTAAAACATATTGTTGAACAATATACAATAATCTCTAATAGCAACCTCCGGCAAATGTCGAAGTACTATGTTCGGGACACCATCTATACCACGAGATTTCTTGTTGTTTATCCTGCGAAATATGACCCACAAGCGATCATAGCTAACAAAATAATCAACAAGATTCGAGTTCGGTATGAGGTCGGACGTCAATGTTTCATTGAAATGAAGAACGGAGATTCGCCGTTCAGGCTTGCAGATGGACTGATTCAAAATGAGTTCCAATCAGAGCAAGTTTCTGTAATCCATCACATATGATCCTGTTTCTATTTGTATCAATACCAGCCCTATCAAGAAGATTTATCTGATCACTAGCAACTTTAAGATTCGATGCTTTCACTCGAGACCTCTTGCAAAATATAGCTTTCACTTTCATGAAAATGCCACCTGGGTCCTGTGAGCTAATACCCCTCAGTTTCTCCGCCCATTAGTTGCTGACATCACTCCTGAAGTGTGAACGGATTAAGTTCCGAACATTCTTCAGGTGTAATTTCCACAGAGCCAATGTGGGATGGTTGTAGTCCACAAATCACCAATAAATATTGTTGACGCGCGTGAGAAGAATGCTTTTCAATCTTTTCAACCTTGCGATGGTTGGTGTTTCATATCCTTTCATATTGTTTCGACGTTTAATCTTGGGAACAACTTTTTCAATCGTTTTCAACGTCAGCTTCTCTAACTTCGACAAATAGATATCTATTTCATCGTTAGTTAGATTCCTGTCATTAGGAACCATTGAGCAAAAGTTGTCATCATCAGAAGGTGGACATTCCTTCTGGTACTCCTGATCAAACTTAACATTCATATGTTGAATTGTATTGAATTTGAAGTCGAAGCTTTTGCTTTAGGTCCCAAATAAGTACGAGGACGTCGTTGATCCAGCATCGTTGATTGCGACGTGAGCTTGGCAGTATGCTCGTAATAGCTGGTTTCAAACAATCTACAGACATGTTAACTCCTTTCCCGTTTATTTCCAGTCTGTAAACGTTTGCTGAATGGCGTTCAACTATCTTGTATGGGCCTTCGTATGGATGTTCCAACGGATCCTTAACGTTATTGATGCGTAGAAATACATGCGAATAAAATGCAATATCCTTGTGGATGAAAACTTTGCGCTTGTTGTGGCATGACGCTGAAGTTGCTCGAATATCCCTCATGTGTACACGAAACCTTTGCATGAAGTGGCTTGGATTGGGTGGCATTTCTTCGTTGTAGAAAACCTCTCCTAGTATACGTAGAGTTGTTCCATACACCAGTTCCGCAGATGTAGCGCCAATGTTGTCCTTAATACTTGCGCGAGATCCAAGCAAAACAGTTGGGAGAACATGATTCCACTCCTTGGTATTATGTCACGTTGCGGCTGCGTTTAATGACCGGTGCCATCCCTCGATCATCTCATTTGCTGCCGGATGATATGCAATTGTTCTAATTCACTTGCAACCTACTAAGCGTGCTAAAGATTGAAACAAGAAGGATTCAAACTGCGAACCCTCGCCTAAAGTCAGAATTTTTGGTGCTCCGAACCGTGAAGTCCAGTAACAGTAGAATGTGGGAGCAACCTCGTCCGATGTTATTCTATTAATAGGAATCGCCTCCAGGCACCTTGTATATCGATCAATCATCGTCAAGGTGTAAGAAAATCCTTTGAAGGGTTTCAATGGTCCAACGTTGTCAATGTGGAAATGGCTGAATCTTGAGTCCTGGGTTTCTATTTGTCTAACCAGAGGTCTACAATGTCTTCTTATTTTGCTGCGCTGACATGTGAGGCACGTACGAGCCCATTCCAATATGTCTTAAGACATGCTAAGCCACACATACTTCTTCACTATGATTTTTTTCGTCGAACGTCCGCTAGAATATGAATGTTGGTGGGTTAAATCAAATATTTGTCTCCCCAATGCTTTTGGAATGTATAGTCGAATTTTCTGTGTCGAAACCTCACAATAAACTAAAGTGTCGTTGGCGTCCAATTAAAGTTTACGCAATTGGAGGCTTGAGTCAGCTTGAAGTAAATGTTTTAATTCTTCATCCTCCTCCTGAGCTTTCACCGAATCCTTCGATGTAACCAAAACTGGCATAGCAATATTATTTACTCGAGATGAAGCAACCGCTGTTTCATTCTCTTTTCCAGCAATATGGACGATGTTCATTGTGAATTGCCCAATAAAGTCCAATTGTCTTAATTTTCGGGGAGACGCTTTGTCTGATTTTAAATTAAATGCGTATGTGAGCGGCTTGTGGTTGGTTTAGATGATAAGAACGCGTCCTTCAATCATATGCCGGAAGAATTTTATCGCGCTGTAAATTGCTTGCAGTTCACGATCGTAGGTGCCGTATTTGCGCTGCACTTCATCGAACTTTTGGGAAAGAATTCTAAGGGTTCCCAAATGCTATTATTCAACTGCTCAAGAACTCCTTCTATTGCTGAATCCGATGCACCAGCTTTAATCGCAAGATTTGCGTTCTTAATTGGATGTCTCAGCAATGTTCCATTAGCAATTTGATTTTTGCAGTTTTTGAATTCTTTTTCTGCGCGTACATTCCATATATATTCTCTTTTGTCATTCTTCTTCACACCGCTCAAAAATTCATGCTGTGGAGTTTGAATAGCTGCAGTATCTTTCAATGATTCAGTTTTTTGAATTTAAGAATTGTCTCAACTTTTCCTGGAAGGGGTCTGATTCCATTTTTTTTTCAATGTGGTAGCCTAAATACTCGATCGTGGATTTTTCAAATCTGTATTTTGCTATGTTATTAAAAGTCCAAAATTCCATAGTCACTCAAACACTCGTGTGTCTTTGGAGCGATGAGGATATCACCGATGCATGCATAGCAAAATTTAAGTCCACGCAAGGCATGATCGATGTATCCTTGAAAGGTTTGCGCCGCATTGCAAAGACGAAACGTCATGACATTGAATTCAAACAATCCAAAAGGCCTTATGACTGCTGTTTTTTGGACGTCTTTAGAGGCCACGGGAATATGGTTATCTGCTTGCATCAAATCCAGCGTCGTAAATACGGTACATCCATTCAGTTGGTGAGAAAGTCACTAGGGTGAGCAATGGGATAGTGATTGTATTTAAACGCCGATAGTCAACAAAGGGGCTCCATTGGCCGGTTTTTTTAAATACGAGATACAAGGGACTTGCCCCATGGGCTACTTGAAGGCTAACAGATTCCCTGTTGTAGCGTATACTCGAATTCGGCTTTCGCTTTACGCAATTTTTCGGGAGTCAGACGGCGTGCTTTTTCGACGACTGGTGATACTTTTGTCAAAATATGATGGTAAACACCGTGGTTCATGACTGTTTTGATGTTATTAGGCATTGTGATACTTTTCCAGCAGGCCATGATAAGGCTCAACTGATGAAATGGTGTACAGCTTAGTATCAAAAATACTGGAAATGGCGATGGATTGAAGATTTGTTTTTCCGTCCATAATTAGATTTCTGCGTGGATCAACCAAAAGTCTAAAACCGCGTAACAAATACGCTCTGATAATTGGTTGCCGAACATCAGCGATGGAGGAATTCCAAGGGAATTGTCATCACCAACCCAAATCAAGCGTTAAAATTTTTGACCGTATGTTGCGATTAGTGTATCTTTTGCAGCGTACAATTTAAATTTCGAGGGAACAGTGTGATACTTTGTTTTTGGGAGTACCGACACATCAACACTTGTATCCACTAAAAACCACAAGCCAGATTTTTTTTCCACTATTATAAGTTGACATTGGTGGAGTGAGTTGTCCTTAGCTGCTGTAATGCGGGACGACAAATTTAGTTTTCCGCCACCGTCTAAGTATTTCTCCATTGACAGGGTATTTTGCAATTTCTTGCCTGTTTTCCGAAATGTATGTGCAAGAAGTAAAATTTTCCTCTCGATCTTGACCGCTTCTGTGATCTGCTGCGATGTTTGGAATTTGATCGATTTCACGTTCGATAATTGGCTGTTTTCCGGCTGCTGCTGCGCTGCTATAACTCCAGGTGGGTTTTGTAGTCCCAACAATAAATCTGCCATCTTTGCTAATTTCTTGACGTCAGGCTCACTTGATATGGCTAATACCACTCGTATATTTCGGAGAGTTGCTCCAACAACAGTGACGTTAGCATGGTTTCGGTTACCTGCTCTCCTCCTGTGTGACGGTTTCTTGCTTAACAGATTTTAGCCTTAGAATAAGCGCCTCAGTTTTAACTCCGTGGATTCCGAAAATGCTGTTAAAATTTGCTGCTCAACTGCTTCATACCTATTTTTCATTGGTGGATTCCTTGCCAGAGAAATGACGTGTGGTAGTATCTCGGGCTCAGCATACTTGATGATGTACCGAAATTTGGATTTAATGAGTGTGGAAAACAGCATTTTCGGATATTTTCGGCGTTTCATTATTTAACGCGTTGGCCATTTTGAAAAAAACTTTAGCGTCACTTTAGCACTTTAACGAAAACAGAGTTTTTTATTTGGTTTTCTTTTAAGAATCACTTATAATAAAGGGATCACGTCGGGGTCACCACTATGGGGATTTAGTTCACTAAGTCCACAAAAATAATAACAAGAATGATTATAATTTACAACTATGTTGATCAACAAAAATATCAACACAACACAATATGGTGGTGAGATTGCGAGAGAGCCAGAACATAGAAAAATTTCAAATATATAGTCTGCCAATCCTTACAAAGGATTGAACTCGTTGGTTTGAGTAGCTTATGTCGCCACATCTACATATCATCTCTCTTCAACTAGACACGGTCGATATGGGTCTTAGTTTGCATCGCTACGCTCTAACACGAAACCCAAGATATCATATAGATAATAATTTGTATCAATTAAAAACTTTCTTTTAAATTAACATCGTCTGTCGCCATTCGCATCATAACAAACACAACAGAAGGATCCAGTATAATAATTGAGAAAACGAAACAAGGATGCATTTGAAGCTGACAACAGCACAATACTAGGGATAGCAAACTGGTCAATTAAGTCATACACCTAGGAAAAGGTTCGAATAATATAGATACAAATAATAATTATCTTTTAAATTAACATTGTCTGCTGGCATTTGGATCTGGACAAACACAACAGAAGGATTCAGTATGATAATTAAGAAAACGATGGGAGGATGCCTTCGAAGCTGACAGAAGTACAATATTAGGGATAGTAAACTGGTCAATTAGGTCATACACCTAGGAAAAGGCTCAAATTGGGCTCTCGCCCCATAAGCAACAGGTAATAAATTAGGAAAATTTAGAATTCATGTCAGTTCCGGGACGCATGTGGATGAATTTCCAGTAACTGAATAGCTGCGTTCTAGTGCAGCTGCTAAATTTTGAGGTAATTCCAGTTAACCATGTTAAATTTAGTGAACATTGAATTTATTTGTAATTGAATGAACTGAAAATTCATCAAGAGTTATTTCAGAGTGCGATATTAATATGCACTTATGGCGGATCAGCCACCCACCACGCAAGCAACATTGTTGCCGACATACAGCCAGCATACACGCTTGTGCGCCACGAACATTGTGGAGCAACATAGCTAGCATACGAGTACATGCTTGTGCGCCTCGGGGTCAATAATTCCATTCAAGAGCAATTCATATTCAAGCAACGCATGGCCATTTCATATTCAAGCAACGCATGGCCATTTCATGTTCAAGCAACGCATGGCCATGAAATATGCACCCGCGGATTGCTGCAACGACGTTAAGAGGAATGCAATTGCCGATGCTGACGCCGCAGATAACGCAACGCAGGTGCATGACGGGTGAATCCAAAGATGTGATCAGCATTTTCGATTCATATAAGCGGCCGGCGCAAGGGTTCGCGCTCCCAGTCTAAGTCGCACTCGCAGTCTAACTCACACTCTCAGTCTCAGCCTTAGACGCATTTCGTCCGACGCAATTATTGTCTCTCAAAAAGTTTATTGAATAAATTTATTTAAAGGTTAAAACCAACACTACTAGCCTATAGTGGCGATCCTGCAAACGAATCGCGCTTTAAGGTCTACTGAGTATAGCAACAGGGTCCCCGCCGACGATCCACGAATGGGGAACTCGCAGCCACCGGCCATCAAAGGAGACGTCACGAACACGCTAGTGGTCAATTCAGAGTTGCAGATACAGAGTTCAAAAATTGAGCTATTATTAGTACTGCTGTTGTGCATCAACTCTATCGCCCTCGCCCACAAGTTGTACCGAAGCCACGTTCGAGAAGTCAAACGTCGCGCAGCACCTATCACCCGACCCGTCTAATATGGCCACACCAGCATCATCATCAACACCGACGCCCGTTTTCCCAGCTGGACCTACACTGAAGCAAGAGGCCCACGACACGGATGGGAAGGCACGCGTTGCTTTCAGAGCTCCATCTTTGTGGCAAGAGGACGTGGAGCTTTGGTTCGCTCAAGTCGATGCAAATTTCGCCACGAGCCACGTCACCGATGACTCGAGCGAATTCAACCTGTTAGTGGCAAATTTCGACACAAGGGCGATGCAGCAGGTGTGCAACGACGTAACGAACCTGCCATCGGAAAACAAATACAGTACGCTAAAAAACGCTCTATTAGCCATCTACGCAGTACCCGAAACTCCTTTCGGAGATCGAGCTGGGGGACCAACACCCGTCACGGCTCCTCAATCAGATGCATACCTCGCTAACGGAAACGTATCCGACCCTGTATTGCAGCAAATGTGGCTGAACCGCCTTGATGTCACGCTGAGGAGCATCCTACCGGCCAATGATGCCCCACTGTCGGATCGCGCAGCAATCGCTGATCGTGTGCTCAAGATCACCAGGCAGTCGGTGGCAGCAACTGCGAGGGACGACGAGCAGCGGCACAGCGCTCCACCACCTTGGATTCCTAGCGAGCTAAACAACCTCTCCTCCGAAGTCCGAGACTTCAGCCACCGGATGATGAAAATCGAGAACACGCTTAGGATGATGTGCAATAGGCAGCGGCCAACCTCACAACACGACGTACGTCATACGCAACCGAAGCAGCAGAAAAAATCACCAATACTCCGTACCAGACCGAACGACAAGCAACTTTGCTGGTGCCATCAGTATTATGGGCCGGAAGCCAAAAGCTGCCGGCAACCTTGCTCCCACTCAAAAAATGAAGTATCGATCATCCACACGTAGTGGCCTCCCATCACACGATCCAATGATTAAGGATTCAGAGAACATCAGCAAGAGCGCGCTCTTTATCGACATGTGAGCAGACATTCCATGTATCCCACTAACCACCCAGGATCTCAACTCTCCTGATGAGACCTCCATATTAGTGGCCGCCAATGGTTCACAAATTAGAACATTCGGCAAACGGGAGGTAAAATTGGATTTGGGATTTGCGACGCCGTTCAAGTGGACCTTCACGATAGCCGATGTAAATTCTTCAATCATCGGAGCCGACTTCATCGAACACTACGGCCCCCACATCGATATGAAGGGGAGATGACTCATTGAACGTGCACGACTCAAAACAATTATAGTGCCCATAGAAAAGCAGCCGCCCAAAGTGGACTCACTATCGATGGATATCAGTGACGAGCTCCGGTCCTTGCTGTTGGACTACGGGAACTTCTCATATGGCAGCCAACAACCGAACACCAGGTGTACAACCACGCATCACATTTAAACCAAAGGACCGCCAGTCAACGCCAAGGCACGAAGACTCGCCAGAGACAAGCTAGCCGCCCCAAAAGCCGAATTCGACGAACTGTTTAAACAAGAAATTTTCTATCTATCAAAAAGCACATGGAGTAGCCCTTTAGACATGGTGAAAAAGCTGGACGGAGACTAGCGACCATGCGGGGACTACTGTGCACTCAACGCCCGCACAACCCCAGACCGCTTTCCAATCGGATTCCTTCAGGATCGCAACGCACACCTTCACGTAATGTGAGTCTTCTTCGTGATCGACTTGCAAAAGGCGTATCATCGAATTCCCGTGGAACCCAGTGACATCTCGAAAATTGCTATCATCACACCTTTTGGATTGTATGAATTCATATACATGACGATCGGAGTCTGCAACGCAGGCCAGACGTTCCAGCGCTTCACGCTCGAGGTACTGCGAGGCTTGGACAACGTATTCGTTTATCTCGACGACATTTTTGTCTTCTCGCCCGACCAGCAGGCACATCTGGAACAGGTGACGGAAGTGTTAGACCGACTAGCCAGATTTGGTCTGATCATCCACACCCTAAGTGCCAATTCGAAAAATTCGAAGTCAAGTTCCTGGAACATGCCATCAGAAACCCTTACCCGGAAAAACGGAGGGAATTTTCACAACACCGAGGCCAAAGACCGCACAACAGCTGAAGTCCTTCTTGGGGATGATCAACTTCTACGCCGCTTCCTCCCACACGCAGCTCAACACCAGCGTACCCTACTGTAGCTGATCACGGGGAACCGCAAATGCTTATCAATTGGACGGAGGAAGCGATAGCTCCGACCCTGGCTCATCCCGACTCCAACGCTATATGGTCTCTCTGCGTCGACGCCTCAGACAGCTATAGTTTTTAGGGTTTTGTTAAATAATTTTACAAAACCCTTCTAAAATCGCGTCCCGTCTGTCCGTCTGTCTGTCCGTCCGTCCGTGTGTCACAGCAGTTTTTCTCGGAAACTACTTAAGCTAGAAGCATCAAATTTTGTATGTAGGTGTAAAGTGGTGATCTCTTCAAAGTTCAATTACTAAAAAATTTTATAAGGTATTTAAGGGGGGGTCTCCCCATGTAGGGGAGTGACCCCCCGAAAAAAAAAATTTCATTGAAGGTAGCCGATATGGGTATCAAATGAAAGGTCTTGATAATAACTATTCAAAACAGGTCTTAGTTTGGCAAAGTTTGCTTCGAGGGGCGCACAGGGAGGGGAAATACACGACAAATTTGTGTCCCCCCCCCTCGCGATTGGACACCTTCCATCCGAAAAATCAGAAAAAAATCAGGAATGTAGGCCTTGATGAGTACAATAACAACAAATACGTGAGAAGTCGCAATTCACTCAACTTTGTTAGTAATAGTATGATTTATCGATTTTATGTTTTCTTGAATAAAATCTTAACTGTACCCTTAAATTCAATGAAATTCAGTACACAGACGTCTATTTATAAGATTGATTTATCCTGAAAGTTTCATAAAGATTGCATCATATTTAGCGAAGTTATAGCGGTTTGAATTTTCCTGTATTACTATGGAACAATATGCGCTGCATGTATTACTATGGCAGCATATGGCTATGGAACAACATGCGCTTTTAACCGACTCAGACACTACAGTTTTGCTAGGATTTGCATGAAAATTTCAGGAATGATAGGTGTCATGAATAACTTTGAGAATCAGCTCAGCTAGTGGTATCAGTAATCGTCAAACAAAATAGTGGCTGTTTTAAATGCGAAGATTGAATAATGTTGAGTTATTTTTTCCCAACTTCAAGGTTTTTTTTGTTTTTTTTTTTTGTGGTAGGGAGGTGAAGGCATTTATGCCCGCCGAGACTTTAACGTTTAAGGTGCATGCTTTGAACACTTGATTCAATTTAATGAATGACTGAAGCTGAGTACCTACAATCAATACTCATAAGTGAAACAAGTCAAGGAGGCGGGAGGGAGCTTCTAACAAAAGGGCTTTGTAACAACTCTAGGATTCGAAAAAATTGGCTATTAATCGATGATAACAGTACAGGAGAGTGGCCCCTGAAAAAAAAATTCATCAAACGTAGCCGACATGAGTATGAAATGAAAGTTTTCACGGGAGCTTTTCAAAACAGTTCTTAAACTGTCAGTTTTTGCTTCAGTGGGGGCACAGGGGGGAAATACATGAAAAATGTGTTTCCTCCCTCGCGAATGGACATCTGAAATAATTATCAAGGGAGATAATTATGAGTATAACAATAACAAAAACCTAAGAAGTCTAAATTCTTTCAACTTTGTTAATAATAGTATGATCTTCGAATTTCGTGGTTTCTCCAATAAAATTGACTTTATTCAATCTGGTGACTGCATTTTGAAAATTGAATACAAAACCCTCCTGACATGAGCGTAGGTCTGTTTACCCAACTTGTTTTTTTTTAAATGTGTGCCATTTGGGCCATTAAGTTTTTTATTGTTATTGTTAGGAATTTGCTTTATATTCTTTTAAGATTTATAACGATTAGTACTAAATAAAGCGCTTTTGATTGATTGATTGATTGAGCCGTACTACAACAATCGAGGGGAGGATTCTTCCCCAGGAAGCTAACAGACGCCCAACGAAAGTACAGCACGTACGATCGGGAACTGTTGGCTATATACGACGCAATTTGACACTTCCGACACATGGCCAAGGGCAAAGCTTTCATCGTTTTCACCGACTACAAGCCCTTGCAGTTTGCACTCCAGCAGCGCTCCGAAAAGGCATCGCCGAGGCAACAGTGCCAGCTGGACTTCATATCGCAGTTCACTACGGACATCCGACACATACCACGCCGAGAGAACGCCATCTACTACCGTTCAAGGGTAAATATTATCAAATCTATTAGGTTTTTTCACACGGGAATGGTAAAAACCCATATCCAAACAGGTTTCGCGCTTAGGCCCTTATGTTTACACGTTGCATAGTTCAGCCAAGCTATTTTTGTATACGATACACGTCTTGCGAGTGTATGTGTCAAAAGGATCATTTGATCGTTAAACATCGTGCGGACAACATGAAAGCGAAGATAGAGAGAGAAGCTATTGAGAATTGACGTTTTAACCTTGAATTGTGCACGAGGTATTAAAAACTGGAATGAAAAATATATATATAGTTTGTTGATTCAAACTTCTATTGGATTTATTTGAATCCTCCGTGTTTTTCCGCTCTCTGAAAAATATATCTTTTTTAGTCGCATATTTTCCTTCATGTGTTGTAAACTTGCTTATTATAATGTGATTCTATGAAGATTATGCGTACTGTTAATTTTCTATAGATTTACAATAGGCAATTTATCTTCATTGAAATCTTGATATTCGTCGTTTTGCTTCCTGAAATTGAACATGGCCTCCGCTTTTATAAATCTATTAAATAACGCGTAGCTTCTCGCGTCCACGCATCCATTTTTGCACGCAAATTAAAGAAAGGCAATCGTTTCATGACGACTACCTTCTTCACCGAATGTTTGATTTAGAATGATTACCGGCGTTTGTATAAAATTTCCAAAATGATCAACAAAATGCGTTTGTGTATGTGCGTTACGCTCGATCACCCTAAAAAATGTTGGCTTGTTTTTACCATCAGTTCCCCTCAATGCCTCTCACTCTTCTATCAATCAATCAAAAGCGCTTTATTTAATACTAATCGTTATAAATTTTAAAAGAATATAAAGCAAATTCCAAACAATAACAATAAAAAACTTAATGGCCCAAATGGCTCTCTAAATTACGTTATCATTTCACATTTAAAAAAAAAAAAAAAACTATAGCAAATTCAAATCAATGAAGATTATTACTTTTTTTTTTTAATTCAATTGGAAAAAGGAGAAAAAACCAACCAACACTATTCTAAAATTATTTATAATCTTAACACTACAGTGAACTTTGATCCTACACCTAATATGTTTTAACTTAATTCTAATAAATGCTATCAAAAACTTTATCTTATACTTAAAAAAATCTATAACAATGTTCCTAACCTAAGTGTTTTACCTTATCTCTAACCTAATATAACAAACATAATATAAACCTAACCTATACCTAATTTTTAACAAAAATAAACAACAACACTAAATGTAGCAATAATGAGCTGAAACTTAAAAACTAAATAACGAAAAACACCAAAACTGAAAATAAACACGAATAATTTAGACATTGTCATTCAGCCACCAATACCTAGATTGCCCCGTCTCAACTCGATCAGCCTCAACAAATCTAGCAAATGAGTACCTCCATTGGAACTGTTGGTCTCGTGAACTCAAATTAGGAGGATATTTTATCTTCTTATCGGTGGCCCGTCGATATATGTGATATATGACTGAGACGCCGTCAGAATCAAAAACATATCGATTCATGTCCAAATACACGAATGCTTCTGGAGGAATGAAGCCAGTAGCGAGGCAAGTCGCAATATACCCGTCTGTAGGGTGGAACGGCTGTGAAATCCAAGGGTTTTCACTCACAGTCACAGATCTTGCGATATGATTCCGAAGAAGTTTCAATATGAAAATATCGAGTCTAGTCACTTCAGCAGTTTGATAGATTCTTCTATTCGATATATAATGTTTCCAATCCGTCTCAGGCTTTCTGTATAAACCAGTACATGCACGAAGACATTTCCTTTCGAAAACTCTTAATTTTTCCATAGTACTAGCACTCTGGTTGTACCAGATCTGACATCCATATGTCAAAACTGGTCTAACCAGTGTCTTGTAACAGATAATTTTGACCTTTTGATCAATGTATCTGGAATGAAAGAGTCTTCGAAGGGCCATGACTACTTTTAGTGCCTTACTGAGCATGATTTTCACATGTTCAGTATAGTACAGATACTGATCGAGATAAACACCGAGGTATCGAACACAGGATTTATGTGGAACCCGTTCAAGACTACCCTCACCAGCCATGATGTGGAAATCTTTCCAATTACGTTTTAGGTCTTGACTGACCCCCTGCAGCGTTGTCCGAAACAAGATTGTTTCACACTTTTGCGCATTGATTTTCATTCGCCAATTGTCAGTGTACACCTGTACATCATTGAACATTTTTTGGAATTGCTCTGAACTATTGTAGCTTTTCGGTCTGCCGTATAGATGATCAGATCATCAGCAAACGCTACCAATGATCACGTTGGCGAGACGTTAAAATCAAAGCCGTTCAAAAGCTTGCGAATGAAGATTGAAAAGAGCAGAGGCGCAGTAACTGTTCCCTGCTGTAGACCATTCAAAACCTTGAACTCGCGCATTGTTGTCAGATTTCCATCAGTTACAACAAACGATTTCCCGTATAACATATTACACATCATGGCGACAAGGTGTCTGGGGAACTTGTCCTGAAGGAGTTTAAAAATAAGTCCATCTAACCATACCGTATCAAAGGCTTTCTCCATATCAATGAGACATGCTCCAACACATTGTCTATCATTTAGTTTCCAACAGATGTCTGAGGTTACTTTCGTTATTGCATGTGTGGTCGAATGCCTGGCACGAAAACCAAATTGGCAATTCGACATCAACTCATTTTCCTCAATGTGGGCGTTTAATGCTCTGTTGAGTATCACTTCAAACACCTTGCTGATGTTAGGCAGCAAGCTGATTGGGCGATAGCTTTTGGGGCATGAAGATTCTTTTCCTTTCTTCAAGATCGGAAATACCTTAACATTTTTCCACTCATTTGGGAAATATGAATTGCTCAACATGTTATTGAACAATATGCAATAGTTCCTAATAGCAACCTCAGGCAAATGTCGGAGAACTACATTTGGAATACCATCAGTACCACATGATTTCTTGTTGTTTATCTTGCGAAATATGAAACACAAGTCTTCATAGCTGACAAAATAATCAATAAGATTCAAGCTCGGTATGAGGTCAGATGTTAATGTTTCATTGAAATGAAGAATTGATTGGCCGTTCAGGCTTGATTTGAAGTTGGAAACTTTTGCTTCAACGACCTCTGAAAAAACTTCGTTCCCTCTCTCAGGGCTTGGTAGATGAACCAATTCAAAATGTGTTCCAATCAGGGCAAGTTTATCCAATCCATCACAAATAATCCTGTTTCCATTTCTATCCGGAGTCGTACTATCAATTTCGATACCAGCCCTATCGAGAAGATTTATCTCATCACTAGTGACTTCAAGATTCGATACCTTCACTCGAGACTTCTTGCGGAATATGCTATTCACTTTCGCGAACACGCCGTCTGGGTCCTGTGGGCTAATACCCCTCAATTTTTCCGCCCATTGATTGCTGACCTCACTCCTGAAGTATGACCGGATTAAGTTTCGGACATTCTTCAGATGTAATTTCAACAAAGACAACGAGGGATGGTTGTAGTCCAAAAATCGTCGATAAATATTGTTGACGCGTGTGAGAAGGAGGCTTTTCAATCTTTTCAACCTTGCGATGGTTGGTGTTTCATATCCTTCCATATTGTTTCGATGTTTAATCTTTGGAACTACCTTCTCAATCGTTTCCAACGTCAGCTTCTCTAACTTCGACAAATAGACATATATTTCATCGTTAGTTAGATTCCTGTCATTAGGAACCATTGAACAAGAGTTGCCACCATCAGAAGGGGGACATTGCTTCTGGTACTCGCGATTAAACTTCTTTTGAAACTTTCCCCAGTCTGTTTTTTTGAAATTCAACCGACGATTTTCATGTTGAACTGGAATGAGGAAGAAATCATCCCTGTGATGATTGATTTCCATTACGATTGCGTTATGGTCGCTATCATAAGGAAGCACCTGCAGTTTCCGTTGAAGACTATTAAAGCTGAATTCAAGTCTTGCGTCAGCAATGCAAAGGTCCAAATATGAATTTGTCCTAGGGTATGTTGGAAACTCCGACCCATATAAATTGCACCTGTATTCAATTTGGTTCTCTGTTATCCACGATTTCAGGAATACACCTCTTGGATTATTGGTGGCTTTCAGCCATGATGTATGCTTGGCGTTCAGGTCACCAGCAAGAATATAATAGTTATGCAGCCTGTTCAGTTCGAGTATTTCGAACAAGGAATTGAGCTCCTCCTTGAGCTTGAGAACAGTTCCACCAGTTGCATAGGCAGAGATAACGAAGAGGTTATCCCCACCTGGCAGTGAGATTTTGATAACGGACACTTCAAGAGATTCAAAGCTTTTGAATTCGACTTTTTCAATATTTTGGAAACGATAGGGTCTTCGAACCAATATCCCGGTGCCACCTCCCCCATCACCTGTCACCCTATCGTTTCTTACGAACTCAAAATCCTTGAATCTCATGGAGTGCCATGAACTGAGGTGGGTTTCAGTGAGAAGCACGATGTCAGGCTTTTGTCTGGCAATGAATTCAAGGAGATAGTCACGCCGATGTAAAGTAACAATGGAGTTGACGTTGATCGAGATGAGACGAATCCTATCCGTGGGAATGTGGCTGGATGACAAATTATTTTGAGGCATTTGAAAGCCCTAAACGCTGAAAAACAATGTTAATTTTCGAATCTTGTTTATCGATTCGCTCTGATAAGGAATTTAGTTGCTGATAAATTTTAAGGAGCAGCTCATTATTGCCACTTACATTATTCATTTTATTTACATTGTCTGCTGGTCCTCTCGCAGCAAGTGCAAATGACACCCCGGGCTTGACGAAGTTGGTAGGTATCACACTGCGGTGTGCTTGACTTTTTTTCGGAGTGACTTTGATCTTTGCATCTTGATACCGGGGGCATCCTCGATATGATGCTGGATGTCCAAAGGCACCGCAGTTCACACAATATAGTTTTTCTTTTGGCTCCGCCTGAGCCAATTTGCACTCGCCGGGAGCATGAATGTCTTTACATTTCACTCACCTATATTTCATGGCGCAATTGGCAGCCGAATGCCCGAATCTTTGACACCTGTAGCACTGGTTGACCTCACTTTTCTGGAGGCGTTCCCACCTCACTACGCGGAAGTTCAAGTACCGTATTTTCTGTAGGGCCCTCGAACTACTTTTGCTCGAAATCTGGACTAAGTAGTGAGGCAAGTTTTTGCGCTCCACAATCGATCTCCTCGTTGCAAAGTTTTTGACTGTAATAAACTGTATTTCTGGTGCAGCTTCTTGGAGCACCTGAAGGAGATCGACTGTGTCCTCACCACAGTCCAGACCCTTCAATAAAAAGGTTTGGTTCTTCTCGCTTTTCGGGGTGTACTTGAAATGCGAAACATCTCCAGAATTTAAGGCACTTTTTGTTGCCTGGAAATCAACCAGCGACTTAGTCCTTATTGTCAACTTATCGGCATTGACTCTTTTTATCTGAAAATCTTTTAGTTTATTTTCGGCTGCCAAAAGCCGAACCATATCTTTGCCCGTTTGCCCAAACACATTGATTGGTGGGACTTTTTCTTTTTTTTCATCAATCTTAACGGACGGACCAACAGACGGACCAGCAGACAAACCTTTTGGTTTTTTCTCCCGATTTTTAACTCTAAGATATTCAATGAAGTCATTATCTAATTTTGACGTTTTACCTGTATCCTCTTCAACGTTCATTGTTTCTTCCAGGCCAGCTAGCGCTGCATAATCATTTCTGCTTTCGTTTGCGCCTCCTGCGCTGAGGACATCCTCTTGATTAGCTTCTTCCTGTGGCTTTTTAATTTTCTTCTCTTCGGTTTTTGGGGTTGCTTGTCGGCTTTTCTTGCTTTCTTTATCCTTGTTGAACGTTAACGTTCCAACAAGTGCTTCTAAAGATTTAACTCGAAGCTTGAGTTCTTCATTTTCTTTTTCGATTTTTTCGGCTTTCTCTTTTTCTTGGATAAGCTGTTCGATTTCCATAACCGATAGGATTGTCGGGTTTTGTTCTTGATTCTCGTATTTTCTTTTAAGTTTTTTTTTCGCCCATCATCATTGGCGATGGGCATGATCCTTCCGATTGATGGCTGAAGCCATCGGGCTCCTCCATCTCGTTGCTTTCGCAGCGAGACTAGAGGGAATGTTCTCAGACCGGGACTTCCCTTGAACGTGTTTCCACTTTTGATATTTCTTCAGGAAATGAATTTCAGGTATTCGATAAATGCTCGAATAATTCGACGGTGATGGTTTCCCAATAAAATCAAAATTTGCTTTTGACTGGCTCGTAAAAAAATATTGCAATTGTTTGAAACAGACTTTTGCGAAAAATTAATTAATTTTTAAAATTAATAACAGGAGCGATTAAAAACACGTCTACACGCAACGAGTGCTAGACGTAGAATTCCCTCTCACTCTTCTTGCCCATATAACCTGTTGAAGGCTCACTTTTAACGCTGCGTCTGAAAAAGCCCATTGACTTTAACGCTATCACCCTAGCTCAGAAGGATGATCCCCAGCTTCAAGCACCGCTCAAATGGAGACAACAGAAGTTTACCGACTCCTCCCTAACTCTTCACTGCGTCATCAATCAGGAGAGGATACGACCATTCATCCCGCGGCAATTTCGAGCAATAATCATGCAGAACAACCCATGGCCTCTACCACCCAGGCACTTGAGCGACCAGGAAGATGATCACCGACCACTAATTCTGGCCCTCAATGAACACCGACATCAACAAGTTTGTCCGAGCCTGCCTGCCTGCGAGCGCAACAAAACTACTCGACACACCAAGTCACCTTTGCCTATCTAACGCGAGGTTTGAGCACATCAACATCGATCTTATCGGACCACTCCCGCCAAGTAAGGGATTCCGATACTGACTCACCATCGACAGTTCGAGAGCCAGGCTACTCGGAGTCATGCACTTGCGGACGATGCCTTACCGTTCGGCTTCCAATGGCATAGTTAAACGGTGGCATCGCACGATCAAAACCGCGATCCGTTGCCACAACTCACCCCAATGAACCAAAGCACTACCGATTGTACTCCTAGGACTGCAATCATCACTGAAGGAAGACATCAAATCAACACTAGCCGATATGGTCTACGGCATGACGCTTCCACTACCTGGGGAATTTTTTAACACCTCCCATGCAGGCGTGAATGACTCCAACTTTCTAAAGGGTCTCCACACGAGGATGGCTTCGTTAACCCCACGCAATACGGCGCACCATAGCACAAAGGACATCTTCGTGAACAAAGACCTGGAAAACAGCACGCAAGTCTTCGTCCGGAATGACAAGGTTTAGGCCCCACTCACCCCACCTTATGATGGCCCGTACCCGGTATTTACACGGAAGGACAAATACTATAAAGTAGGCGTGAGTGGACGAACAACTGCCGTATCCATCGACAGGCTGAAACCCGCATTTTCCGCACATGACGAGCAGCCCACAACTTCGCACGTACAAACAACACGCTTAGGGCGAGAGGTCCACAAGCCAGTACGATTCGCAGCTTAGTTTCATCATATCGCGGCTTCGCCACTGCAGGGGGAGTACTGTAGCGGATCAGCCACCCCTCACGCAAACAACATTGTTGCCGACATACAGCCAGCATTAGCTCAAGTTTCGAAGAATTTCAAAATGAACTTAATCCTTAAAGCTAAGTAACAGTTATTCCACATACTATTTTATCCACCGATCATTTGCTTTGAGCCTATTTGTTTCAAAACTAATCTTTGCGTTTACGGTTTAATGACACCAACTACTAATAACAATAGCAAATGAACCACAAATAAATAGAATGGCTTCCACTAGTTTATCTTTCATCGATACATACCAAGATTTACAGAGGTTTCATCAGTCAGGTGGCGTTAATATCATCCTTGCATATCCTTCCGTAACCGTCGGAGTACAATAAAACAAGACAAGATAAAATGAGAAAAGAGATACCGAGAGTAGCTTGAATGCAATCAACAAACCAATTGACACTAATGACAATCTTAGCATCCCTAATTCCATCATCATATCGTACGTAATCCGACGAAAGCTCTCGAAATATATCTTTCCGTTAAATCACCTTCGTTCCATTTATTTGCTACCTCAAGTGATGGTTTCGGCTTTCTCCCACTTTTACCACTAATGCGACACTCAAATGAAATTAGTGTATATCTCCGTATTAGGAAAGGTGTATTTTAGAGGTAGCTGCCAGCTTAACCGAGTATCAGACTGTTATGTTGTTGCTGTTGTGTGCCATGAGAGACCTGACCTTATTGTTGTTCATTCACGGCCTCCGCCACATCGACTTCCTTCAGCTCCTATTCTTCCGTCGTCACCTTCTGCCTTGTTGTTGTCATTGCAAGGACATGCTTCCAACAGTGATACCCAGTGTGACAAAATTGCGCTTCGGTACATGGCGTTCGGCAGACAGTTGTTAGTCCATAACTCTTGGAATTACAGATAATTAGCAGTAGTTGCGGTTATCGAATTAACTACTCTTCGAGATGAAATGTTTCGGATTTACGACAATTTATTACATTTTAAATCGGAAATTGCTTCACTGCTGCTCTGCCAGTGGAATACAAGTTGAAGCCAATTGACAACATACCCCCTAACTCTCCGAAGCCCCTTCAGAATAACGAACTCTTCCGTCAGGCCATCGGCACTCAATGACTCTCATCTGTCCCATTTTCCGAGGACAAATACATTGAGGAAATCAAATTGAGAATCGAATAATAGTGGCATTGGGTAAATTAATCTCGATAATGGCAGCAATATTTTAATTATGCAGATGCGATTTTGACATTATCTTGCTATCGAAGTCATCAGAAAATTATTTGTACGGCTGCAATTTATGGAATTGGAAATTAATGCTTTGTTTGCTATGCGTCCGTAAAATTGGGAGAGCTCAACGTTTGAGGATTAGAGTTGGTTTGCCTACAGTCTTCACTTGATTTAAATTTCCACAAATGTTCTCGTAAGTAATGCGAAACCTATATTACCTAGAAAATGTAAGTAAATACGAGTGTAATCAAAGAACCCAAATCCAAAAATTCCAGAGAAAAATGAAATCACTTCCTAGATAAGTCACGCAATCCTGACCCACGCCCAGGCTTACCTGAATTCCTCGAATTGCCAAAACCATTTATAAAGGATCCAAATGAAATGGCAATCAATCGTATTTAATAAACCACTCTATAAATAAATCCTCCGCCACCCCCGACAATAAAAAATTTCAACAACCTTCCTATTCAACATTCATCTGCTTGTTTTCAAACATAATTTCCTATCTACCTTATAATCCACAACATACTCCAACCACGCCACCCCCCACGTGCCGTTGTTGCTGGTTTCGTGTCCGTACGAGGATAACTTAAGTATATGCTAAATTTCCCTAGTATTTATTCTTGAAGAAGGAAAATCTGTTTTCATCAATTTTATTCCGATCACGTTGTCGTTTCAATACTTTGGTGGTACTTCTGAAGAGAAAAGAAGGCATAGCAAGGTATCTGCCACAACGTCTTACGGTTCACTTGGTTTTTTTCGGCTCGGTCGCGTTTATCCCGATATTTTTGGATTTGTATCTGATTTCCATATGATTACGGTTGCCAAGATGTTGGTCGTTTGGTTTTAGTCAGGCTTCCTGCAAGGCTTCGAGTTTCATCTGAATTTCGTATCAATTTTTTTTTTCGTCGCTTCCCTGTTGTTTTCTACTTCATGTGTTCCCGGTTTTCGGGTGTCCCCACAACGTAACGCACCGTGTCAAATACGAGATATGACTCCAATTCATGGAGCAAGCACTCACATGAATAAACTTCGGGTGATATATTTCCTTTTTCTTATGCTTCCACGGAAAGTTGCTGTAATCGTTTGTTATCGCGATGAATCAAATCATTATTATAATGTATTTTGAGAAGGTTGTGAAACTTTTTCTTCAACGCAGATAAGTGTGAATATTTTTCAAGTGGTTGACGATTATTAAAATTGGGAGGGAAATGTATACAGTTGATTTTGAGGAAATATTTGTTACACAATTTAAATGTTGGCTGCGGATTTAAAGTTGAGTATTTTTCAAAGTAAATTTAAACTTTGAAGCTTAGCAATTTCGCTTTAAAAAACTGATTTCGAGCAACCCTACGTTAATTAAGTGCAACATGTTATTTAAAGCTAAGGCGACTATCTTTCTGGAACACATACTACTGTATCCGGTTGAACCTGCATCAGATATTCAAGAACACGAGCTTTTATCTGTCTGTCAATACTTTATTTCATAGTCATTCACATAATATTGGGTCTATAACTTAATTCGTGCGGTTTGCTAAGAGATGGCGTAACATGTATAGTATTACACCGTTCCAATATTCCGAACGTGAGTTGGAAAGCTACTGTCATTGTACGTCTTTTCAGTGTATGCCATTAATTTCAAGCGTTTACAACAATAATTTTTAAGGTTTTGTACTAAAATACAAAACCCTATTGCAATCGCAACCTGTGTCCCTCTGTCCGTCCGTCCGTCCGTCTGTATGTCACAGCACTTTTTCTCCGAAACTATAGAGACTACAGCAATGAAACTTTGTGGTAAGGTCAGAAGTGATGACTTCTTGAAAGTTCAATGGTGAAAAAAAAATTCAAAGGGGTTTAAGGGGGTCTCCCCATATAGGGAGGCGACCCCTCAAAATTTTTTTTCACCATTGGAAGTCGAGTAGGGTGTCATTGGAAAGGTCTCAATGAGATCTTTTCAAAACAAGTCTTAGAATTGCCTCATAAGTACCGAGGGGGGCAGGGGAAGGAGAAATGTACGAACTTTTCGCGTACCCCCCCCCCCCCTCGCGATTGGACACCTTCCATCCGAAAAATCTTTGGAGATGCGCTTTTTACCGACTTAGACACTACAGCTTTGCTAGGATTTGCATGAAAATTTCAGGAATGATAGGTATCATGAAGATGAGTACATACAATTGAAGCAAGTCGAAGAGGCAGGAGAGAGCTCGTAGCAAAAGGGCTTTGTAACCATTCTAGGATTCGAAAAAATTAGCCATGAATCGATGATTACAGTACAGAGGAGTGGCCCCTGAAAAAAATTTCATGAAAAGTAGCCGATATGAGTATCAAATGAAAGTTCTCTATGAGAGCTTTTCAAAACAGTTTTTAAACTGACAGTTTTTGCTTCAGTGGGGGCACAGGGGGAGAAATACACGAAAAATGTGTTTCCTCCCTCGCGAATGGACACCCGTGATCTAAAAAATCGGACAAAATTATATTTATGGGTATAACTTTAACAAATACCTCAGAAGTCAAAATTCTTTTAACTTTGTTAATAATAGTATGATCCTTGAACATGACGTGTTTCTTGATTTTACAGGTATTCGTTGCTGCCTACTGCATTTTGTAAGTTGAGTACAAAAACCTTCTGACATGAGCATAGGTCTGTCTACCCAACTGGTTTTTTATTCAAATATGTCGAACTTTGTTCCTGAAAAAGTGATTTTGCGGGGAATTCTTCTTCATTAATTTAATATGAAGAAAACTGCTGCCAAAAGTCATCGTATTTTGGTGGACGTTTATGGTGAACATGCTCTAGCTGAGTGAACTTGCCAAAAGTGGTTTGCACGATTTAAAAGTGGTGATTTTAGCTTGGAAGATGATGAACGTCCTGGGCAACCTAAAAAGCGTGAAGATAAAGAACTGGAAGCATTACTCGATGAAGATTGTTGCCAAACACAAGAAGAGCTCGGAAATCCTTGGGTGTCACTCAAGCAGCCATTTCAAAATGTTTAAAAGCAGCTGGATACATTCAAAAGCAATGAAATTGGGTTCCACATGAACTCAAGCCGAGAGACGTCGAAAGACGGTTTTGCATGTCCAAAATGCTGCTGGAACGCAACAAAAGGAAGTCATTGTTGCATCGGATTGTTACTGGTGATGGAAATGGATCCATAACGACGACCCAAGGTGCAAAAAATCGTATGTGAAATCCGGCCAACCAGCCAAATCAACGGCAAAGCCAAATATCCATGGCACGAAGGTAATGCTCTGTATTTGGTGGGATCAGAAGGGTGTGCTGTATTATGAGCTAGTAAAACCGGGTGAAACCATCAGTGAAGCACGCTATCGAACACAATTAATCCGTTTGAAGAGAGCAGTAGCCGAAAAACGCCCGGAATATGCAACCAGACACGAGGCAATAATTTTTCATCATGACAACGCTCGGCCTCACGTTGCTTTTCCGGTTAAGAACTATTTGGAAAACAGTGGATGGGAAGTTTTACCCCACCCGCCTTATAGTCCAGACCTTGCCCGTTCTGACTACCATTTGTTCCGATCGATGCAGAATGCCCTCACTGGAATAAAGTTCACATCAGAGCTGGATATCAACAATTGGCTTCGTTCATTCTTAGCTGCCAAGCCGGCGAAGTTGTTTTGGGGTGGGATCAACAAATTGCCAGAAAGATGGGTAAAGGTCATAACTTCAGATAGGCAATACTTTGAATAATATTATTGTAAAATTTTTTCCTTAAATATACGTTCAAATTTTGAAAAAAACCGCACAAATTAAGTTATAGACCCAATACATTCTTTGAATTCACTTTGGCTGGTTAGCCAATCCTCAAACAAAGCCAACACCGGCTTCACTGGAACACTCGGAAAAAAGACTTTAACATCAAAAGGTACTAGCATTTAGTCTAACTTAATACATCCAACTGACTTTAACTGGTCGATCGATTTTTACTGCTTGGAGATATAACACATTTTTTGCAATCCTCTACTAGCTATATCGCAATTTTGCTTGTTGTCGCCTACATGCATGTTATGATTTGAACTGGACACCATTAGCTCTAATCCAAATTTTTTTAAACTTCCAAAGGCACTTTTGGGGGGTGCCGTGAGGTTCCCTCCTGGGATGACAAGTAATGACTCTTATTGTATCTGGACTACGCTTTGGACAACGAATTGGAATTGACGCTTTGGGCTGGCGGATGTGATGGTTTGGACCTAGTTGCTTTGCACAGTAGTGCCGAGGTGAAACTCGTGTGTGAACGGCTCCAATTCAACTATCGTACCGTCTCCGTCCCGGTAAAACCTTGGCAGGCCTCGGAGTACGTTCGAAGTTCGCACCATTGGGGTGGTAGTGTAAGTTCGGTTGAGACGGACTCCCGATTAGCGCTGGTCTGGCTCTGAGCACTTGTCCCCATAAGGGCTTGTGCCAACCCTTGCATGGCCTCCCTGCTCTGCAAAGATAACCATGGGACCAAAAAGGCGACTACACACACGAACGGAGATAGCAGCTCCGAGGAGGGACCCAATAAAATGGAGCAAATAAAATCAACAGATCAAAAACATCCAACAAATGAAACCACAAAAAAACAGGACGCTAGCACGGAGAACCCTTACAGGCAAAAACCGCTGTTGGCAAGAACACCGATAAAACAAGTCACCAATTGCGGGGGGAGGCAGCAAACCTCAGAAACACTGTCCAAGTCAACATCACAGGTCAAATCATCGAAGACAGACCACAGACGGACTAACGAACGAAAGAAGGCAGAGTGCGTTGTGCAACCTGGCATTATTGCGGCCTTTGGGCGCAGTAGAAGGACTATGCGCACCCCTAACCGCCCAGTGCAAGACGTACACAATCCGGATCAAGCTGCGACACCAACAGAGGCCAGTGTAAGACTGGGGGAGGGAGAAGTTTTGCCGTTGGCCGACGCCACTTCAAACGCGACCCAAGCGATCGAAGCAAAAGGGCTAGGAAACGGGGGCCTCTCCCAAGAGGTGGCGCCAAATAACACAATCGCCCTTGACCGCGCCGAAGAGGACCGGCTTACTCGGAAAGCGGGGAATATCGTCAAACAACTAAGGGCTGCCTGCGAAGTGCAGAAAAACATAGGCAAAAGTGTCAAGAATGGCATTCTTGAACTGGAGGAGCTTTTTGGCCGCATAACGCACTACAGGCGGAGGTGGCTTGCAACCGAAAAGCACCAAAAAGACACACTCTCCCTCGAGGCATCAGTGGGTCCTAGCAGCAGCAAAAGAATGGCCGGTAGCCCAATTGAAGGCGACCGTGAGAAAAGGAGGAAGGACGAGACCGTAAACGAAGTTGACACTCCAGGCGAGGAGTTTCATGTGGTGCGAAACAAGGCAGCGAAAAAAGCGGCCAAAAAGCTACTCCTAGAAAAAACAGACAAAGAGCTCAATCACGAAAAGAACAAAGAGCCCCCCGATATACCGCAGAAAACAAAAAGCAAACCGCGGCGCAAACCCTTGCGAGAGGCACTGCTTATTAAATCAACTAAGGGCCGAACCTACGCAGATGTCCTCCGTGAAATTAAAGGAGCGGTCAAGCCAGACGATACCAAAACTGCCATCAAAGCAGTTCGACCAACCCGGACCGGTGGCTTGCTGGTGGAATTCGGGCCAGAGGCCACAAACAAAGATGCATTCTGTGACGCGGTTCAAAAGGTTCTTAGAGATGCGGCAACGGTTGCCTCGCTCGAACCAATGGCCACCCTGGAAATCAGGGACCTCGACTGCGTCACGGACAAAGCTGAAGTAGAGGATGCCATTAGGAGGGAGTTCCCCAGCTTAAGTGAAGTCAAGGCAAGATTGACACGTGAAAACCCAAGGGGGCAACGCATGGCTATTGTCGAACTAGCTGATAAAGACGCCCAGCAAAGCCTGGCGAAGGGCAAAATTAAGATAGGTTGGGTGATCTGCAGGATACGGAGAAGAGCGATCCCTATCCGCTGCTTCAGATGCTTCGAATACGGACACACCGCGTATGGCTGTAGGGGACCCGACAGGAGATCTCTGTGCTACAAATGTGGTGAAATGGGGCACAAAAGGAAGGAGTGCACGAACGAGGCAAAATGCATTCTTTGCAAGGATGCTAAGCTAGCACCCGAGGACCTCAAACATGAGCCGGGGACAGGGAGATGCTAGGTTTTCAAGGAGGCCCTAACTAAAGCCAAATCGATACTCAAATGATCCGTATCCTGCAGGTCAATTTGCACCGAAGCACAAACGCCCAGGACCTACTTGAGCAGTTTACGAGGGATAAGAAAGCTGACCTCCTGTTGCTGAGCGAGCAACATCATAACAAGGACTCGCAAGCGTGGTACCCTGACAAATCTGGTACCTCGGCCATCTCGAGACAGCGCCCGCCTTCAGGTGCAGGGCCATGGACGCGGGGATGGTTTTGTGTGGGTGCAGTGCTCAGGGATAACATATTTCAGTGTTTATCTGACGCCTAACGAGGCAATGCGATCTTTTCGAACCAAACTCGATGCCCTGGAGGACGCTGTCTCGAACACAGAGGGCCACATGCTGGTCGGGGGAGACTTCAACGCTAGGGCCATTGAATGGGGTATGCCACAATCCGACCCAAGGGGGAAGCAAATCTTGGACATGGCGGCCAGAACAGCGCTTTTTGTCCTAAATACTGGTAACACCCCTACTTTCCGCCGCTGGGGTTGCGTAGGAACCATACCCGATGTGACACTCGCTTCGGAGTCCCTGGTACCCAGAGTACACAACTGGCGAGTACTAGAGGACTACTCGGCTAGTGATCACCAGTATATAGCTGTTGAGATTCACGACGGTGCGACTCTGCGTGCATATGCCCAAACTTCAATCCTCGGATGGAGGACTGGGAGGATGGACGTTGAGAGGTTTGCTGACGCGTATTACGGCAGGCGCACCGTTGCTGGGAGCTCCGCCAGGGAGTGGAGGGCCTACAGCCAAGGACTTGGTGAACTCAACTACGAGTACCATCATAGCTGCTTGCGAGTCTTCCATGCCCCGTCGGAGACCCCGACATGGTAAGCCTCCAGTATACTGGTGGTCAAACGAGATCGCCGAACAAAGAAGCGAGTGTCACAAACTTCGGCGAGAGGCCCAGCGGGCGCGAACACGGGAGGAGGCAGACACTAGGCTAGCAGCATACAGGTCCGGCAGGAAATATCTTCGCAGGCTTATTAACAAGAGCAAGGCCCGATGCTGGCAAGACCTCGTGGACGATGTAAATATGGATCCGTGGGGCCTTGGCTACAAGCTGGTCATGGGGAAACTTGGTGCCCTACGGAAGCCTTGTATACATGACGCGGAAAAGATGGACACGATAGTGCGGGGACTCTTCCCCGCCCATCCCGTCCGTGTTGACGCTGTCCATGGTGAAACAGCAGCCGAGTGCCCATTCTTCACACAGCTGGAACTGGAGGAGGCTGTCCTCTCCTTGAAAGCGAGGAAGGCTCTAGGTCCAGATGGTGTTTCAGCTGAGGTTTTGCAGCTGGTCTATCACCATTGTCCTGACTTGCTGCTCAGCACATTCAACGCTTGCCTACGGGACGGGGTTTTCCCGGTACGATGGAAGGTGGCGAGGCTCGTGCTGGTCAGCAAGGGGAAGGGAAATCCCAAATCGCCGTCTACATACCGCCCGTTATGCATGCTAGACACGGCTGGGAAAGTGCTAGAGAAACTCATCAAGGGAAGACTCACTGACGCGATTCGTGCTGCTGGGGACCTATCTTCTCGGCAGTACGGCTTTAGAGCAGGACGTTCTACTATTGATGCGATTGCAGAGGTGGTGAACGCGGTCCAAAAGGCAGAGGCATATAGTCGCACCAAGCGACGGATCGTCCTGTTGGTGACACTCGACGTCAGGAATGCCTTTAACTCCGCTAGATGGGTGGATATCCTGGACACGCTAGAAAACTCTCTTCAAGTTCCAGAATATCTAATGCGGCTTTTGAGGAACTACCTAAAGGACCGAAGCCTGCTCTACGACACGACACAGGGCCAACGAAGGATGGAAATTACATCGGGTGTTGCCCAGGGATCTATCCTTGGTCCGGACCTGTGGAACGTGTCTTACGACGGGCTACTGAGACTTGAGATGCCAGATGAGTCGCGCTTGGTCGGCTATGCGGATGATGTTGCGGCTTTGGTCGCCGGACGCACCGTTGAACAAGCGCAACTTAGGCTAGGTATGCTAGTGCGCCGAGTGAGGGACTGGATGACTGCTCGCGGGCTTAGTTTAGCACTGGAGAAAACCGAAGTGGTCATCTTGACAAAAAAGAGAATCCCTAGAGTAAGGATGATCAGTATTGGAGATATACAGATTGAATCAAAGCCAGCGGTGAATTACCTGGGGCTACTGATCGACTCGAAGATGAGTTTCTCTGAGCAAATCAGGGCAACGGCTGAGAAGGCTGCTTCGGGAATATCGGCCCTGAGTCGACTTATGGCCAACGTAGGGGGACCCAGCCTATCAAGAAGACGCCTCTTGATGAGTGCTGTAGGGTCAGTGCTACTGTACGGAGCAGAGGTATGGGGCGACGCTCTCAGCAAAGAGGTATACCGAAAACGATTGGCACAGGTACAGAGAAGAGGAGCACTGAGAATTGCATCTTCGTATCCAACAGTCTCCGACTCAGCGGTGAGAGTGATTGCAGGCGTGATACCTGTCGCCCTCCTTGCTAGAGAGCGCCGCCCTATTTACCTGTACCAAAACGAGGATGCGAGGGAGATGGTTGTCCGCGAGGAGAGACAACGCTCGCTCAATGATTGGCAGCAGTCTTGGAGGAATTGACGAAGGGAAGGTGGACTGCGCGCCTCATCCCGGATGTGAGACCGTGGCTGAATCGAAGGCATGGTGAGACTGACTTCTATCTGACCCAGCTTTTGAGCGGGCACGGGTGTTTTCAGTCTTACCTGCACAAGATCGGCAAGTCACGGTCTCCCGATTGTCGGTTTTGCCCAGGAGAGGAGGACAATGCCTGTCACACATTTTTTGCGTGTACTTAATGAGCCAGGCTGCGAAGGGAACTCTACAGGGAGACGGGAGAGCTCACCCCGGATAATATAGTTGCGGTGATGCTCGAATCGGTTGACAAATGGAACCAGGTGGCACATTATGCTCGGGCAGTCCTAAAATATAAAAGGGACTCTCAGCAGCCGGAGGCACTGGGGCTGGGGGATCGCTCTTCTGGCAATTCCTCTTCTCCTCTCCCCTCCCGCTAGGAAAGGGACTCCCCAGCTTGAAGGCGCCCCACGGCGTAACAAAACGAGACCTGGCCCGAAGTAATGTGTCAAACGGTTCCAGGCTAGGTTCTCAGATTAACAGGGGAGGTGTTTAGTGGGTAGTCCAAAGGTATCCTCCATGGGAGTCCCACACTGCCAGACTCGGCGGGCATAAATGCCTTCACCTCCCTATCACAAAAAAAAAAAAAAAAAAAAAAAAAGGCACTTTTGGATCGGATATTGGCTTTGAGGCACCCTAAGGTGGACCCTGGTGGCCTATTGGAACGGATATAGATATAGAGATTAGCGTATTGAGGCAGGCAGAAGTGCAGTCGCATACTGATTGTAGCATCACTAAGATTCTCCAACGATGTGAGGTGATGGCAGATTTCTTGCTCTGATTAATTTCTTGTCAGGATCGTCCAAAGGCCTCACTATAGAAGTACAAGTACAGAATTGTGTCAGTGCAACGATGCTGGTTGCAATTTGAAGAATATTATTACTATCTTTGCGAACACAGTGAGGACTTGGTTTCGATTGTAACCAACATATCAAACTGGAGGAAGCTTTTCAGGACTGGTTGCTCTAGTTGAAAAAAGCCAGGAGAACTCGACACCACATCCACATCACCAGCTTCGACTGTGGCTGCCCCGGTTCGTGCTTTTCGAATTTAGGGCTTTTAGAGGAAAACTACGAACCCACTAGTAGGCCTATGAGGGAACACTATCAAAATTGACAGCTAATTGTCGCTGCAATATATTGCTACGTCAACCATCCCTTGCGGACAAAAACCCATCAGTGGCAGCAATAAAAGCTCTACACGATTTCACTGTAGCGTGTGTCAGAGGCCTGGAAAACATGCAGATGTCCACAAGTGGTTGGGACCCCCGGCTGCTACATATGATGATCAGGAAGTCGGATCCGGCCACGCACATGCTCTATGAGCAATAATTCTCCAGTCCACAAGATTCATGGACTTTTTAAAAGTTCGATTCGAGGCGATGAAGGAACTCGGTGACAAGCCAAAGGAACTAGGCACCATTTGTCTGAAGATTATTAAGACGACTGTGGTAATCACTATGGCTTCTCGGTACCTGGTGTGTGAGCAGAGTCACCTGCTTTACTACTGCCCATAATTACTCAAGATCACCCCTCAAAAGGACTGAGGCTCATTTGGTCGAAGAAACTATGCATCCATTGTCTCCAAAAAGGGCATAAAGCCTTCAGCTGCACTTATAGAAGTTATGCCAAAAATCATAACACACTGTTATGCTGGAAGGAAGATGAAAAACTCAGGCATGCCAAGTTAATGCCTTTCGAGCTTGATACCGTATAAGCAAGATACAAGACTGTAACCAAATATATCATCTCTTGCTCTAACTACTCTGATGGAACCACAATCCAAAGAATGCATAATTCTGAGTACAGGCGGCACAGATTTACAGGATCATTTCACCTCAACTTTCTCAGGGCTTGAACAGATCAATATGGCACATTCTGAAGAATATGAAATTGGTGGACCCTACCTTTCACCGGATGGAGCGGATCAACCTATTAATGAGCGTCAAAAAATTCTATGAAATGTTGACCTTTGGGTAGCTAAAATTGGGCTCGAGGCTTCCAGAGCTCCAAAACACCCTCCTCCGGTGGACGGTTGCAGAAAACGTGGTCACACATCAAGCCTCACAGACAGTAAGTTAAGCGAGATTATCATGCGATTTCAAGAAACCGAGAGAGTGTAGAGTCCAAAATACAAGCTTATGCTTATGCTTACTTTAGTTATTCAGTGCGAAGACAGCCCAACGGTCGTTTCCTAGTAAGACTTCTGGTTTATAATGGTCCAAAGAAGCTAGCTAACTGAAAAGTATCTGCTGCATACAGACTTTTAACTATAGAGCGTCGGCTGGAGAAAAACGCAGCCTTGAAGCTTTATTACGGGGAACTCATGGAGGCGTATGCTCAACTTGGACATATGGAAGAAGTGACGCCACATTGGTGTACGGAATTGCGATATTTCCTATCGAATCATTGTGTTTTGAAGCCAGACAGCCGCACAACCGAATTACGAGTGGTCTTCATGCATCCAGCAAGACAAACACGAATATTTCCTTGAATAACATCCTTCATACGAACCACCGTCCAGGACGATCTGTTTGCAATCCTACTACAGGGGGTTTTCTTAGAGACACAGAACTTTGAAATGAAATAAAATACGGCTAAATTTTTATGATTGCCATGAAATTGGTTTTATTGGAAAGATAATTCTTTGCCATTTTATTTAAATATAACTTCGAGCATATAAATTCCACGACTGGCGTGGAGAAAATTCAAACTGGAGGTCTACTTTTCAAGTACTCTAATCAATAATTGGGGCCATCTCTCGCCAGTGCCGCGGCAAATGTTATCTTTCATTTCATGATAGAATGGACAACCAAACTAACCATAAAATGCATGACAGCTGTCACACCATACGTAAAATTAGGAAGCGTTACCAGTTCAAAGCTCTTAAAAACAAAAAATATCCTATATATTCTACTATTCGAATATGGTGTCAAATGTAACTAACGAAATATACCGGAAATATATATCGCTGGCCCATAAAACCTATTTGTAATAAAATGGAAGCCCAAACTAACCACAAACGCATGACACCTGGTACCTTATACGTAACACTAAAAAGTGTTGCCAAGTTGAAGTTCTATACTTCTAAAAAAACACCATTTACTTTTCCGTGTGCCGCACTGTGCCTTCACCACTGACATTGAAAAAATGTATCGGCAGATAAAACTTCAGCCCGAAGATCACCAGTACCATGGTCTGATCTGGAGAAATAGTTTAACACAACTTTTGTGCTACTTTCAGCTAAAAACTGTAACTTACGCCACAATTTGTGCCCTATACTAACCGATTAAATGTCTGCACAAGAAAATCAGGAGCATTGCAGAAAGATTTTAATGTCAACGACGTCATGACTGGAGGGTACAATTTGGCTACGGCAATTTGAAAACAAACGGAGCTTAGCACAATTTTTTGAGCGCAGGCATGCATTTGCGCAAATGCGGCATCATTTCGATAAGCCAACGCAAAAGAAGAAAAAGAAGAGTCGCCCTTGTAGATGGGCCCCAAAATTATTTTATACTATGCTGTTGCTTTTTTAATAGCTCTATATCGTTTTCGCTCAAGACTACGAAAAACTAAACAGAAAATCAGGACTTTATATTGAAAATTTAGGACATGCTCAAATCAAGCGAGAAACTTGAAGGTTTCAAATATCATTCCCAATGTATAACGTACTAGCTGATCAAAAAATTGCAGACTGGCACAGCATAGTAGATGCTCATAATGAAAAATAAGTAGATGTATATTTCAAACCACCCCACTTTCGTAGCCGTAATCTGCAAGGATACCAGAAGAAAGATTACGGTGAACACTACAGATATTATAAACCTTCAAAACAAACAAAGAAGTTTGCACTAAAGTGGACAACTGACGAACAATACACTGCTATTTCAAGTCACTTCAAGGAATCTCTCTCCACACCATCAATCCATGCTACGAAGGTGCCTCGTATCCTGCAACACAGGGTAATAATAGAGCCAAATTAGCGGATCACCGACTCCTTGACTTTACCTCAGTTAACATTGGAGATAACTTTGCATAATACCCTGAAGGAGTATTCTACGAGGACTCTCTGATAAATACTAAGCCCACAAAAGAAAAACGAAAATTTTGGAAAAGTGACAATTTATTTCTCAACAAAATCTCTTTTTAGCCCGAAACACTTGACCAAGTGATGCTCCAACTTCTTTGAACCCATCTGAAAAATACGTTTTCTCGAGTTCTGTAAAGTAGGCCTCTGTGGCGACGATGACCTCCTCACTCGGCACAAATTTTTACCCATTGAGTGTCTTTGTCAAGTTTGGAAACAAATAAAAACCACGCAAAGAACAAGGTGGACGAGTTTTTAGCCCAATTCGACCATACCGGCTGTGATGACGGCGGAGATGTGAGCACCGTGGAACAGTACTTTTTTCTTTGCCAATTGTGGCCCCTTTTTCTGTGATTTGGCGTCGCATCTGCCCAATATTTGGCATAATAACGCCCTGTGACTGTTTTAAGCTTGTCCAGGCATTTGATGCAGATGATACTTTGTGAGTCCAAAAAAATGGTGGGTATCACCTTTCTGGCCAATACGATAGTCTTCGCCTTCTTTGGAGCACATTTGCCGGGTGAAGTCCGCCCTTTCGACTACTCCTTTGTCTCTGCTGTGTACAAGTGGGGCTATGTTTTATCAATAGTCACGGAACGAAGCAGAAAATACTTCGGATGGTATTTAAATAGCATCAAACAATGCTCTAAATTGGTTCCACGGTTGCATTTATTGCCCGGAGTGAGCAGACGCGGCACTCATTGCGTCGACAACTTTCTCATACTCCAAATTTAATTTCAAATATGACCAACGCGGTCTTTTGAGATACCTACTATCTCAGCTATCTTGCGTACCTTTAATCGGTTGTCTGCCAATACGAGCTTGTGGATTTTTGTAACGTTAACTTCCGTGGCAGTCATTAACCGGATACCTTTCCGAGACTCTTGAAAAACTGAGCTGCGACCACGTTGAAATTCGTCAAACCAATTTTTTAAGGTCACCATGGAAGGAACAGAGTCACTGTATACTGCATATAAGTGCTCTTTGACTTCGCTGTGCGATTTCCCATCCAAAACAAGAATCGAATCGAAATTAACGGACACGCCTGCTTCCACACGCGGTCAAAACAAAGCTACGAGTTCGTTTCGGCTAAAATACTGACAATAGCTATGTACAAGAATGCGTTACACGATCATGAATCTCTCTTGTGATAGTGGAGCCATGGGGTGAGGCTAAATACATATCGGACCACCCCTATATAACATCGATGTGCACCAACTCTTTGTAGACTGTAAGCAAGCGTACGATAGTGTCGACAGAAATGAGCGGTGCAAAATCATACTTAACTTTGACGTCCCAATAAAACTAGCCCACATGCTCAAGGTCACCATGCTAAACACAGAGTAACAGGTCAACGGACAGCCTTAGAATAGAATCAGACGTAAGACAAGAGAATGAACTTGCTCCAATGCTTTTTAATATTGCGCTGGAATACGTCATCAGGAAGACATCAGCTGAAACTTTGGATACACTAATGTTGAAGTCCACACAATTGGTAGCATGTGCTGATGACGTCAATATTATTGCACGTTCAATGGCACTTGCCAGAGGAGTATTTTTCTGAGCCTCAAACCTAAAGCAAACCGAATCGACCTTTAATTCAATGAAACCAAAACTAAATTTATGACTCAAATGAGGAAGAAAACTTCAGCTCAACAAAACTTGACCATGGGCGACTACAATCTTGAAAGTGTAGATCACTTCTTATACCTTGGAGCCAACCTGAATGGAAGAGGTACCAAAAAGGACGAGATCATACGCCGCATAAACACTGTAAAGAAAGCCTATTAGTCCGCGCTTCCCATTTTAATATCCAAAGTTGTGTACAGGCAAAATGAGCTCCATATTTACAGGACACTAGTCAAACCTATGTTGTTATATGGAAGTAGGAAATGGACTCTGACGAGCGAATGTGAAAAGGTAGTGGACGTATTTGAACGCAAAATTCTCTTAAAAATCGGCAGCCCAATGAAACCAGGAACAAAGTGGCGACTACGTTACAAAAATACGTTGTATGAATCGTTAGACAATCCACCTACTTTCTCTTGCTTAAATTTACGTAAATTGCCAAATCGACTGCCCAAAAGAACATTAAAGGGTAGAGCACAAGGTAGACATCCAGTGGGAAGACTGAGGACTCTATGGGAAGACACGATAGAAGCTGACGGTAGATGTGGCTATGTGGTCAATATCACGCTTAACCATGTGATTATTACCTAATGTTCCAATCACAGCTGGGTGGGTTGATATTCCGACAACAGCATCAGAAGCTCAAACGCGATGTCACAAATGAGGTTTAAACTTGGGAGCTACTGCGCAAATGGAGTGTGCTCTCACCCACTGCTCCACGCTTACTACAAAGACTAATATATAGCCTCAAAAGAGGACCTCTAAGTTTGCCAAAAATATGCAACTTACTTGCTCCTTAATATATATATATATATATATATATATATATATATATATATATATATATATATATATATATATATATATATATATCCTGCCAATTTCAAAATAATCGAGCCATAATCAACTAAGTTACAACTGATCGAAAATTGAACAATCACAGTACGTGAAACTTTGGAGATACATGTTTGCAAAGGACATATCCAAAACAGATATGTAGGGAATTTGGTCTTATTGTTTTGAAATTTTTTGTAACATAGATATATTATCATGATAACTAAAACAATGGAGTCAACAGACTGAAAACAAAACGCCATCGACTTGAAAGTCTTAACCATAGTTTAGTTTTTCGAACTCAATTTATGGAATCTGTATATGATGCAAATTTTGATGCTCGGAAGACGTGGTTTGATTTAGTAATTGGTTCTGCTGAGAGAATATGAATGTTCCGTGGAGTGTTAATCGAGGAGATATTGAATTGAAGAAGTTATTTAAAGAAAATACAGATAACTTTTATTTAAATCTAGTCAGCAACTTTATTTTGAACTACTCACAATGCTGGTTTCACAAGAACTAAGAACACACTCTTGATTGGTAGTCCAAGGGAGAACTAGTGGCATCTATCTCTTACCGTGTTGTCAACCATGGCAAAATGTAGAACATAATAAAATGATGTCTAAATTAAACATATTATTTTCAACAGTCCCACTATTAACTTAAGCACCTTTTACATAATTCCCACCTGAACAAATTGACAACATTTTACAATTTACATAAGATTTTTCACGTGATAACGGTTTTATTAAAAAGTCTGCTAATTTTTTTACACTTACTGACAAATGTAGTGATATTTCAAATCTACATGCTTTATCAGCATATGATGGTCCGAATTTTTCACTAAATGCAAGGTACTTTAGTTGTTGATCAACAACTACATTGGTGATGTTGCCCCTCCTTCTGTTTCATTGAGAAACGCTCGTAGCCACATGTTTTCTTGTGCTGCATTGGATGCTGCAACATACTCGACCTCTGTAGTGCTAGACATTTTTGTCTTTGTGAACACCATGTCACAGGACCATTTACAAGCACGCTTATGTACCCTAACGTTGATTTTTTTGTATCTGGGCCACCTGCAAAGTCTGCATCGCTGTAGACATTCAACTCTTCAGATAGTCCGCTGTAAATTATACCGAGATCTCTACTACCTTGTAGATATCTTAGCATTCTTTTCACTGCTATCCAGTGAAATCTGCCTGGATTATTTAAATGCCTGCTGACTTACCCCATAATATACATTATGCGAAGTCATGACACAACTGCAGCAAACAAACTACCAACAGCTTCACGATAACGGATTTTCATTTCTTTATTATTATTATTCTGAATGTCTTGGGTACTTATTAATGCTTTTCGATCTGCTAGAACTGCAATGGATCTGCTGGAACTGCAATGGACCTGCAGTTGCTCATATTAAACTTTGATGTAGCTCTTCTGATTGATAAACATGGTTTTCTCTTTTCTGTATTGAATTATTTCCAACCCAAAGAAAACTTCCGGGTTGTTTGCTGTGATTTCCACCATCAAACCAAGTTCATTTGAAATTTTCTATGCAATGTTACCTTTCTCTGACGTAATGAGTCCATCATCTACGTATAGAGCGAGATAAACCACAACCTCATCGTAAACTGCTTTTTAGACACTTCTGTTGGATTCGAGTTGTATAAAGTAGAAATTACTAAGAAATTTCTTAAATTTTTCATTCCAATACCGAGTTGCCTGTTTTAAACCATATTAACTTTTATTTAGTTTGCATACATACTCTGGGTTTTCGGTGAAAAGTCCTTCTGGTTGCCTCATGAACAGGTCCTCCGTAAGGTTACCATGGAGAAGTGCCATTTTGACGTCAAACTGCTAAGGATAACAGAAAACGTGCCGAATCATACCTGACTACTGGTGAGAAGGTCTCTGTGTAGTCGATGCCTTTTTCTGTGTGAAGCCTTTAGCACATAACCTTGCTTTATAGCATTCAACTGAACAATCAATACGCCTTTTGACTTTATAGACCCACTTGCAATCGATAGAGCGTTGATTTTCTGGTAATGGGTGTAGAGTCCACGTATTGTTAGCTTTGAGTGACTTTGTTTCTTCTTCGATCACTTGCTGACATTGTTTTGCATCTTTTCTGGTCATTGCTTCATCAAAAGTTTATGGTTCCTCGTCGAATATTGCTGAGCACGTTATATCAACATCTTCTTCAACATATCCAGTATACCGTGATGGTCAACGGATGGTATTTCCATTTCCTAACTGTTGCTCACCTATTACTGGATTTATTTCTTCGTTTTCAAGCATTTCAACGTCGTCATATTCATCATCTTGCTGCTGCTCGGGTTTTTACACCTCATCCTTGAAATAAATTACGAATGTGTCCTCGACATCATTGTTATGAACTTCGCTACACTGTTTTTCTTCATCACGTGTTATTACTTTTTTTCTAGTATTTACATAAACCAAACGATAGTTAACACTGTCGTTTTCATAACCAACTAACAGCATTTTCTTTACCTTGGTATTAAATTTTGTTCTGAATTGTTTTGGGACGTGGACATAACCTTTACTGCCTAATTTACGTATGTGCTTCAAATTAACAATCCTTTCGCTCCATAGCACGTATGGAATTTTCTTATCGAGACTACGTGGCTTCCGATTCAAAATGCATACACTAGTATTGACTGCTTCTACACACAGTTTTGGTTATAGATCAGTTGCAATCAACATAGTTCAGGCACTTCTCACGACATTCCGGTTTTCTCTATCAATTCTTCCATTTTGCTCCACTGTTTAAGGAGCAGTAAACTCATGAATTATACGACTGCCTTTGAACAACCGTTCGAACTGTTTATTTAAAAAATTCAAGTCCGTTATCATTCCGAACACGTTTAATTTTATTTGATGTTTGAGTTTCTACTAAATTTTTCTACTCGACAAACTTTATATGTGCACCACTTTTTTGTTTAATAAAGTACAGTGACCGATATGGAGTCCTTGCACAATAAAAAGTAGTTTGCACCACTGACTGATAAATGTGTTATCTTACTACACAAATCCATGTGCACAAATTCATCTGGTTTAACTGCCCTTTCATGTAAGTTCATTTGAAGTGATCGTTGGTGGAGTTTTCCAAACTGACAAATTTCACAGAATAGCCCATCGAGATTATTTATCTTCAGCCCTGGAATGAACCCACTGTCGGTCATTTCTTTCAGTATATCAAAGCTTATTTGACCCATCCTCTCATGACACAATTTAGCTGAGTCTCCTACTGTCACGTTAGCCATCGTTTAGTTTATTTCAGATTTAATAATAATTTTAAAACACTCATTTTTCTTTCTGATACCTACAACAATCACTTGTGTACCGTGAATTTGTAATTTATCATCATCAAAAATAGCTTTAACATTTTTATTAGTTAATGCACCGATTGACATTAAATTTCTCTTTAATGCCTGAACAAACTGTACATTTTCGAGAGTTCTTGCTTTCCAAACAAAACTGTTACTCGCATTTTTATTAAATAGTGTAAACCATTCACTTCGATGAGAAATTATTGTAATTTCAAGTTTAACGCAGGAAATAAATTAGACAAAATTGAAAGACAACGATTTATGCTTATACTAAAAGAAATGCTCGCTTTTATGGAGTTCTATTTTATTGAATATTAATCGCTTGAATGTTCTGATTGGACTAACTGTGCTACTGCTTGAATGTGTGTATGAGAGTGACATTTAGGTCTTGACAGTGAATTTCGCAATAACAGTGCTGCCACACTTTGTGACAATGTTAATATTTCAACACTTCCACTCATTGTTACAAAAACTCTACGCTAATTAGTATTTGATTCAAAGGTTAAATCCATTAATTTACACAAATATTTATGACGGTTTTTGTTTAATGCTTTGGTCAGTACATCCGCAACTTGCTCTGTTGTGCCAATATGAATCAATTCGAAATATCCCTCTTCGTATTTCTCTCGGATATAATGATATTGAACATCGATATGCTTCGTCCGCTTGTGGAATACTGGATTCTTTACCAATTTGATCGCGCCCAAGTTATCGACGTAGAATTTCGCTTTTAAATCATCAATCATCGTGAGCTCAGACAAGACTCCCCTCAGCCAAACGAGTTCCTTGATTGCTTGACATGCAGCCATGTATTCAGATTCCGTTGAAGACAATGCTGTTGCGTCTTGTCTCATTGATGCCCAACTGATGACGCCCGAACCAATGTGAAAAACGTAGCCACTGGTTGACTTTCTCGTTTCAGTGTCTCCGGCATAATCCGCATCACTATAGCCAACGAAATCAAAAGTAATATTACTTTTATAAAGGATACCTGTATTTAGTGTGCCCTTTATGTATTTCATGATGCGCTTTACTGCCTCAACATGTGCCGCACTCGGTCGATCTAAATAACGACTTACGGCACTAACAGCGTAGCTTATGTCCGGTCTAGTTCCGACATTCAGATACATTAAACTTCCGACGGCCTGTCGATATGGATATGTGTCGCAGTGCTCATCGTTTACAAAATCGCCAAGGTTTTGATTAGAGTCCATTGGTGCTGACATGGGATTGCAATCCATCATGTTGAAACGATCCAATACTTTCTTTGCATATGCCTCTTGATGTATACGAATTGACCCGTCAGGTGATCGTTCAATTTGAAAACCGAGAAAATAATTTGCCTTAGAAACTTTTATTTCGAAATGGTTTTGCAAGTATGATGTGATTTTATCGATTTCATTCGCATCATTTGTCGCTATTAAGCCATCGTCAACGTAAATCGCAATAACTGTCATCGTGTTTTCACTTCGACGAATGAAAACGCATGGATCGTATGTACTTTGTTTGAAATCAAACTTACGCATGAATGATGTGAACTTCTGGTTCCAACATCGCGATGCCTGCTTGAGACCGTACAAACTTTTCTTCAATTTGCACACGCGTTCAGTACCGTCTTCATATCCAATTGGTTGCTTCATGTAAACATTTTCCTTCAGCTCACCATGTAAAAAAGCTGTTTTTACGTCAAACTGTTTCAATTTTATTCCGTTCATCGTTACCAATGACAAAACTAGACGAATCGATGTGTATCTGGCCACTGGACTAAACGTTTCTTCATAATCCACACCATATTGTTGTGTAAATTCACGAACTACTAAACGCGCCCTGTATCGCTCGATTGCGCCATTTGGGTTTTGCTTTACCCTAAATACCCAACGATTATCAATTACCTTCTGATTGATCGGTGCCTCAACCAATTCCCATGTTTCATTTTTGATGAGTGCATCGTATTCATCGTTCATTGCTTGCTTCATCTGTTGTTTTTGCTCTGAACGAATTGCCTCTTCATATGTTGTTGGTTCATACATTACTGCTGAATGACCATAATACATTAAACGATCTGGTGCATTGACTTTTCCTCGCAAACCGTATCGATTATTTTGTCGTTTATCTGGTGTTTGATTTGACGCATCTTCAAACGACGAATCACTTTCATTTTCATTCCCTACTGTTTCTTCAACCACCTGCTTGACGGCTTTGTCATTTGGTTGCTCTACCAAAGTACGTTCACTGCTTTCATCACTTGTTTTGCTGCTTTCATCATCGTCTGAATGCTCAATGATTTCCTCACCATCCGATTCATCTCGAATCACATATTTATCCGGTTGTTCATTGAATTTAACATCGCAGCTCATGAAAACTTTGCCCTTTTCTGGATCATACAGACGAAAATTCTTTGTTGTGGGCTCGAATCCAACCAAATGTACTTTCCTTGCTTTTGGATCCCACTTCTTTCGACCAGTTTGCTTTGGGATTTGAACGAAACATTCCGTTCCAAAAATTTTGATGTGTCCCAAATACGGCTTTTTATCGAACCATAACTCATACGGCGTAGCGCCAACGCATTTACTGTTTGTTGTGCAATTCAATAAGTACGTTGCAGTACGTACCGCTTCTGGCCATAGTGACCTCGGTAAACCACTCGCTATGAGCATAGTTTTCGCACTCTCCTGAACAGTACGGTTGTCACGCTCGATTCGACCATTTTGCTCAGGTGTATATGGTGAAATACCCTCAAATTGTATGCCCTCGTTTTGCAGTACATCAATTAACACCCGTGGGTTAAAAAATTCTCGTCCGTTGTCAAATCTAAAATATTTGATTTGAGCGCCATTCATGTTTTTGACCAGTGGAATCAATACCTTCAAGTGTGCGTACGCTTCATCTTTTGACTTTAATAAATACGTGAAACGAAAGCTGGTTACTTCATCTTTAACTAGCATAAAATAACGCATACCACTGATTCCATTGATTTCGCTTGGACCGCATAAATCTACATGCATGAATTCTCCTCTTGATGATTCTCGCTTATTGGATCGCTTGTGTGTTGCTCTGGTCATTTTTCCGTATTGACAATCTTCACAAAAAAACTTTTCGCTGCCAGCCAATTCGACGCCCGCGACCAGATCATTCTTGCACATTTTCTTGATAGAATCGACATTGACATGTCTAAGCCTCCGATGCCAATGTTGTAGAGAAACAGCAGCCATTGCGTATTCACCAATGCGCAAAAGAAAATCCAATTTGAGTCGATTCTTTGAGTCACGCTTTCCAACTCCAACAACTTTATTTGCTTCATCGATAAATTTGCAGCCTCCCTTTTTGATCAGAACTTTGATGCCTTTATCCGTTAATACACCCGTTGAAAACAAATTTTCGCTGATTTCAGGAACATACAACACATTTTCCAAACGGATTGGCTTCCACTGATTGTCAACTCTTGCTTCAATAAGAATTGTGCCAATTCCCTCGATTGGTAAAAGACATTTGTTTGCCACTTCAACTTTACACGGGCCAGTGTATTTATGTAGCTCTGTAAACCATTCTCGATGAAATGTCATGTGTTTCGTTGCGGCTGAATCGGGATACTAGCTTTCCGATTCTTCACACTTTTGCTCAGCTGTCACGACGGAACACCATGCCATTTCATTTTTGTTGCTTTTACTTTTATCGCTTTTGATTGACGATTCGTTGTGCTTTGGACAAACTTTATCTTTTGCCCAATGGCCTTTCTGACCACATGCATTGCACTTCGTTTTCCTCTTTAAATCATCGATTTTCGACTTTGGCTTTGAGTCTTTGGCTTTGGAATTTTTCTTTGTTTTCGCTGAAAACGCAGCACTAGAATTGGACACTTCTTCTTTATTCAATCGTTCAAGATTGTCTTCCTCCAATTGTAATGACGACATCAATTCGGTGAGCGTACGATTCGATGTAGTATTGTACCATACCGTTTTGTAATTGTTGAATCTCGATGTCAACCCAGAAATGATGCGTGCCATTTTCAAATAACTTTTCCTTCTCTTTTTGCTGTTCAATTTCAGATGCCAATTGATTCACACGAGAAATATACGCTGCTACCCCCTCATCGTCACGCATTTTCGCTGTGAAATACTTTCAGCCAAAATCGCACAAAAAAACTGTATATAAACACCGACGAAGAGTAGCCACTGCTTATTTAATCTGTTCTTTTGAATTCAATGACGACGTTCGACTGCTGTGCACGCGCACTTTACTGTAAACACAAAACGGCAACGCTTGCACACTATTGTGAAATTCAAATATTTCATGCGAAGATGAAGTCAATTGATTTGGCTTTGCACTACAAATATTGGGCGATGCTTGTCTATTTTAACTATGAATATTTATGGGATTTGTCCAACTTTTTATTCACTTTTATAGAGTCCAGAAACCGTTTTTAATATTTTCCATTACGCTATGACAAGACGACTGTTGGAATAAAACACTTTACACATTCAACGATGTGACTCACTATTTTTCAATTGTCTAACTATTTTAGGCTCACTGGGCCCATTACCTATTGTAATTTCAAGTTTAACGCAGGAAATAAATTAGACAAAATTGAAAGACAACGATTTATGCTTATACTAAAAGAAATGCTCGCTTTTATGGAGTTCTATTTTATTGAATATTGATCGCTTGAATGTTCTGATTGGACTGACTGTGCTACTGCTTGAATGTGTGTATGAGAGTGACATTTAGGTTTTGACAGTGGATTTCGCAATAACAGTGCTGCCACACTTTGTGACAATGTTAATATTTCAACAGAAATACTCGTATGTGTAGAAATACCGCTATCTGCTTACCACTCATGTTTATTTGAGAGAGATTTTTCATTTCAATGCACATTGCTATTGTATATTTCTCATCACTGCCTTGTTTTTGTTTTGCTAATCGTGCTTTACATGCTGATTTATAGTGTCCTTTCTTCTTGCAGTAAAAATACTCAGTATGTCGTTTGTTACGCTATTCACTTTTTTATCGCTTTTCTTTGATGTTGCCGACGCTGATGCTTTTTGTTACCTTTGATATTCACAGCTGCAAATGCTATTGCCATATTTTCAGATTGTGTTACACTTTCTCCTTCTTTCAACAAAACGTGCTGCTAAATTATCAAATGTTTGTTTTGATTGATTGTATGAATCCCAAGGTGTCACAAATGCATTTTATTTATGTGGCAACTCGCCTAGCAATTTCGCTATCTTGTCAGCATCTTTTACCGATTTACTAACATTTGCCAGCTTTCTCTTACAATGTTGCCAATTATGGCAAAACAAAACATAATAAATTGATCTTAAAATTATAACTGAATAAATTGTCTAATTTGAACATATTATTTTCAACAGGTGCACAAAACCTTTCTCGCAGGAACTTTCTTCTGCTACTTCGATTGCTTTAATTAGGTTACAACATCTTCCTGGTAAGGGCATACAAATGTACTTCTTCTTACCAAACAATAAGTATTTGAAAACAAGACTGAATCCAAACATTTGCTACAAACTGGTATAAATGACAACCTTAAATTTTACTAACCCAATATTATAACGATCTCTTTCTAATTGTCCCAGCTTGAATCCTTGCATTATCCTATCAACCTTTCAATACCATCATACACGCATTTACACATTGTTTGACTGATACTTCCACTAAGTGCGATTACAAATAATCCCCAAGTTCATTCTACTAATACTATTGACATTCCCCGCTCCTCCTCTAGGCCCAAAAAGCAATGAAGTCGCATGATAGATATGTCCGTCGAATAGCAACAATTTACGAGTCCCAAACGCATAATATAAATGTCAGTGTAACAACGTAAACCGCACCAGAGTATGTGACTCCTTTGTTACATACCGCCCCATAAAATCACCGTATAAATATACAAGACCGCACCGCAGCCAGCCTTACGCTTAAACCTTAAAGTGCATATGTATATAATCGCTGAATATATCTAAGCTCGTCCTGTAGAGGAATTTATATCTAAACCTAGCAGCATAAATAAAGGAACAGTAACATTTGTTATACGTGCAGATACACCAACATTCATGCATACATTCATCCGTTATGCAGACATAGTATGGCTTGTGCGTAACAGTGTCTATTTTTGCTGTCCCTTAGTTTTCCGAATAATTTTATGGTAGTTTAAGGCAGTGTCGGGTTTTATGAGCCTATAAGATACTATAATGTGACCAAAATAAAATGGACGCAAGTCTTTTAAAAGGAACTTCACTTTGCCTCATAGGCTGGCTCGTCTCAGTGTCGCTCTCATGGTCTACCTCGTGTTCATTTTGTTATTTTACTATCTCAATCCTCCGTCCAGAGCACTTTCTACCCAGCCACCCTTAATTTCATGTCAGATTTTACCCGAGTCCGTTATAGTTTTGACCACTTGTTTTTGAAGAAAACACTTTTCTCCCACTCTTTTGCCAACTCCATCTCCTTTGCGAGGAAACCTCAAATGGACTATTGCTAAGGAAATAACTTAATGTCCATGCTACATTACACACAGCAGAGAAAACGGTTTATCTGAATTGCCAGGACTAATGTGTGACCGTCGCACAAGAGTGTTATACGCTTAAGAATTTATTGCTGGGTTTTGCAAATTTCGCTTGTGGGCGAGGAAGAAAGTTGGTTGCTTGGAGTTGGCTGACTTGGTTGGTGCCACTTTGAAATTAGAACATGATGCAGGAAGGCGAAACCACGTTAAAGACACTGGTCTAGGAAGTAAGTGAATTTTAGATTAAAGCTTTTTGGTGTCCTTGTTCAGTAGCTTGGGAAAATTGTTTCTATAAAATGTTTATTTTCCACTCGAAATGATTGTATTGCTGTGAGTGGGGAATAGTTTCATTTACATAAGATTACGACATTGTGGTGTATTGTTTGACTCCCATGTGATTCCTAAAATTGAAGTCCTTTTATTAATACCTTAAAGTATATTTGAGATTTTTTTTTCATTAGACAATCTGAAGGATGACTTTTTGAAGCTACTGCTTTTTGAAAGTAAGGAATATTCTAGCAACTAGATACAAACATGGCGTTACTATTTTAATCACGACCTGTTGTGCTGTGTATTCATCTACCCATCTGTATACCCTAGTAGCCAGTAACAAAGCATCTTAACCCATAAACTGAGCGATTCTCCTAACATTCGCCGATCATACCCTCAGCTAGGTCAGTGAAGAAGTAGGAGCAGAGGAAGTAAATTCTTCTTCTTACATGTGTTGGACATTAACAAGAAAGAAAGCACTATTTGCCTCTCCTCCTTACAACTAAATCGACAAACAGGATTCACAAGAACAATTTTAACCGCGTCCTTACCAACGGATAGTTCCCAATTCCACAGACACTGTTGTGTGGGAGGACTCCCTTCCAAGTCTAAGAAGCTCCTTGCATTGACCGCTGCCAAAAGTTGGCCTAAACTATCTTTGTCCACCCAGGACTTCATCGCCTCCTTTAAGTGGTTTTGTTTGATGGTCAGTGTTTAGGATAAATATCAAATGAAACGAGCGGTAGTGGCAACACAGTTTTTTCTATACAACGTTTTGTGAGTCGAGTGGGGCAGTCTGTAAATTGGGAGCATTGAGTGTGGCTGACACTTGGATGGTGATTAGAAGAAAGTACATTTAAGATTGATAAAGTGCCTTTCATTCAAATTCGATTTTTGGTGTACGTAGCAGAGTTTTTCCTAACATTTTAGGTGTGTCCTGTAAGGAATGAATTTAAAACACCTGTGGCTGTTTTTTCCGTATTTTTCCCGACAAAACACGTGTTGTGCAGTGGTTGGCTTGATGGCGTTTGGACATTTGGTAAACACACATACAGAGAGACTTTGACAGGTTTATGCTGGTACATGATATCTTGTTGGGGAGTGCTGACCAAGCGGAGATGGATGCCCATAATAATCTCTTTGCAGTAGTAGAATTGAGATATAGTTTGACGGTGGCAAAAGCGCGTCGGATAGTGGCAACACTTGCTTTAGAGGATGAAGCTACAGTCAAATGTGTCGATTTGTAATTGGAGCGACTGGCTTTGCGCATTTTCGATGGGACAATATGTAATTGACTGGCTTTCAAAGACTCATTCGAGATTCTGATCCATGAGCCAGATTATCTAGAGGCGTATAAATTGGCGAAGTTGCGTGCGGTGATCAAGGACGATGCAATGTCACTGGTAGGTGACATGTATACAGGCGGTCATGGCAAAGTATGGAAGGCTTAAAGGCAAGATACGACATCCCGAAAAAACTGGCAGCGGCTCATGTCTTACAGTTGCTCACGATGAAGGCACAAGTATAGGAGTCAACTTCAAAACTGTTGACTATCGTTGACGTGGGTCAAGAATCTCTGTGAGCCTTAATGGTTAAGAAGCTACCGGTGGATTAATGGGATACATTAACAGTGTCGAACGTCACATCGAAACTCCTATAGGCGACTCAACAGGCATGGGACATGATTCTAGTCTCGAATGATATGCACGCTTCGGAGGAATCGCTGACCATCATCGGGAAGCGTGCACACATTTTGGCAGTATATGTATTGTTTTTGCTAGCCACCAGCAGCACTCTGCAGGCAGGCATTCGACGACCTTCGTTTCAACCGAATCAGTCGCCGAGATTGATTATAACCAATTTGGCATTAACATCACCTGGCCAATGTGACTACTGCAATAATGCAAATAATTCAATTAGAAAGTGTCCTCAATTACTAGTGCTTCCAATGGCAGAATGTTTTCAGCATATCGAAGGTTCGAATTTATGTTTCATTTGCTTAAGACAAGGTCATTGGACAAAAACGTGCCAATCAGGGGATTATCGCAATAGCAATTGCAAACATCACACTTGGTTGTGTTGGAAGTTGACTTCAACTTCATCAGTGGCATCAGGCTCTGACTCAGTTCCGACAAAATCAGTGAGATCAGGTAATGTGATCCCACTGTTGGTTTTTGGCAACCCACCTCGGAATCACTTTGCGTGACTGGCTGACGCAGTGAACCCATTTATGCTCGTCAACAGCCAGATTGTTCTTTTGGCAATAGCACTTGGATATATTACTGATAGCTTTGGCAATCGACACCAATGTTGGCTATTATGTGATCCTGGAAATCAAATCTGCTTCAGAACTTTGCGATTCTTCAATAACTTTGCAGTCCGTAAGAGACGGCACGAGATTCAAATGGATGGCTTTGGCTCATTGTCTCCAACATACACCCGTGGTAGATCCGATTTGCAACTATCATAGACCAATCAACTGGCGGTTGCATTGGAGGTTGAATTTCACATTGTTAACTCAATAAAATCACCTATACGAGTGGCTCGGATTACGGATTCATGTTGGAACTAGGGAATGCACATCTCATGAGATTGAGGCTCAAGCGAGATTCCGCGAGATCTTGCCAATTTCGAGATCTCGCGAGATTGGTAGTTTTGTGTGTTTTTTTGCAAATAATCACAATATTTGGATAAATAAAAAAAAAAATAATGAAAATTTGAAGCATTATAAGATAAGCATTTATTCTCACGAATTCTTTCAATAGACTTTTATGCATCAAACTTTGTTTGACCTATCTGTCTAAAATTTTTTTAAAAAAGTAGTAAACTTTGACGTACGTATCTATCAAATGACCAATGAAAGAAACAAACAGTCTTCTCTTCTAATATCAAACAAAAATTTTTAGTAATAAAACAGTTCTTTGAAACAAACAAAAGAACGAGAAATAAAAAAGAAACATTTTCTAAGTTGAGTTGACTATTAAACCGAGATATTAATATCAATTAAATAAAACTATATCTACTCATTAGATCCATCAGATATTACAGATTAGTTAACAAAATACACCAATTAGTCAGACTATTAGAAATTACAGATTAGTTAACAAAATATACCAATCAAATGAAAGATCTGTTCATTTCAAATCACAAGCCATCATTACGAGTTATTTTGAAAGTAGCTCCTTGAAAAGCACAAAATGTCCAAAGAATCGTCTGATAAACGGCTTCTCAATTTGTTGGCCAGATAACCAGCCGCTGAGAATGCCCTTTCAGATTCAACGCTAGTTGGAACCACAGATCTCAGGCAGTTATCCACGAACTGTAAAAGTTCGCTATATGACCCCTGGACTCGAATACATTCATTTTCTTTTTGATTAATGCCCCCAGAGATTTCGTAGTTAGTTTTCTGTCTCTACGTTCTTAGAACGTAGCAACCAACGTTTCCTGAAGTTCTTCTTGCAATGAAATACTCTTGCGTGTCTCAGAAAGAGATGAAAGCGGTTTATTATCGTCATCATCAAATTCAGTTATATCATTGGTGGTGGCAGCTGATGTTGATGCGATCGGCCAAGATGGATCGAAATTTGTCTGTGTCTGTGAATTAGTCAGACTTTGTTGCGGATACAAACGCTCTATAAGTGATTTAATTTCAGTTCAAATCACGTTTTTTGGATGTTTCATCTTTGGCAAACTCTTCTTTATCTGCTTGATATTTAGCTAGATCCCTAACATATAACAAACATGCTGTCAAATTTGTCCGACGCTCAACACTGCGCATTCTCAAGGAGCCAGCTAGTTTTTCTACCAATGGAGTTTTAAGCTCTTCCAGTTTGCGAATCATAAAGCTAAGTGTTGTTTATGCGATAGCCAATTCTGTATCTTAACGACATAACACCTCCACAGCCAGTTTTACAGGTTGAAATGCATTGTCTTAGTTCGCTAAAACTACATGTTCTTCCGCATTCAAAGAGTAGTTCATGCTGAGGTCAATCAAAGCTTTGCTGACACACAGCTTGATTCTTATAAATGTAGAAATCATGTCTTCTAGGCTCGACCATCGAGTTTTACAGTCAAGTTGTAACTTAATTTCTTTTTCAAATTCTTGCTTTACGTACATTTGCAGAGTATCATTTTTAGTGGGTGATCTTTTAAAAAGTCCAACCAATTTCCTAACTTTCTCAATAAAACCCGCATAGTCTGCATCTAGGTCTACTTCTATTCTAGGCATAGAGCAATGAAAAACATCATCTTCTGAGTCTGAGCCTGTGCTAGAAATTTCGTCCATTTCCAAAAGAAACTCATCGTCATTTTCCTCATTTTCAGATTCTATTACAGGTTCCTCAGCATTAGTTTGCTTTTTATAAAAAGTATCTATTATGCCAAGTGTTATCAATCGACCCAAGTTTTTCATCACACTTGCCCCATACATAGTAATATTGATAACACATTTTTCCAGAATAAGGCAAAATTCGATTAACTTTGTTTTCAAAATTCTGACACCACTTTCAGCAGGCATACTTCCAAAGACGCGAATCAGCCCCAAGTTCCAAAACAGAGCATTGCCGTTCAAAAATGTGTGTACGCTTACATTCATGTATCAAATGTTCATAGAAGTAGTCCACTTATCAAATACTAGCGTAAATCTGTGATCATTCTCTTCCAGTTGAGCCAATTCACGCATTATTTTCTTTTCAACTTCGTGCCATAATTCATAACTATAAGTTTAATTGTGTTTGGGGATATAGGCAGTTTGTGTCTCGAAAAATTGACGAGATCTCTCATATCTTTGAAAGTACAGAAAACGCGAAAAGGTAGTCCATCTTTGGCTACCATTCTTGATACTTTTTTCTCCATAGAAGTATCTTCAACCGGGAGGATATGATCAGTAATTTTTGCCTCTTCTTTCTTGCTGGTGGCCCTGGTGCCAACGATCCTGGTAGTTCTGGACTAACATTCGACGTAGATGCGAATGTTGTTACTAATTCCATGTTTTGATTAGTAGCCTCAGTAATTGATGATGGTGCCGGCAACGGCGGGGGTAATATGGCATTCTTCGTTTTTGTATCAATGTTATGAATCGATTTTAAATGCACATGTAAGCCACACGGAGATCGATCTTTGGTTTTAAGAATCTTCTTACAAAGGTTGCACTTAGCATTCACTCCATTTTCCGCTCTCAAACAGTATTTCCATACTTTTGACACACTCTCATAGTCTTTATAAACTATATTTGCCAACATCATTCGTTATTCCACTCATAAATCACATAAGAAATTTTTTTGCATAAGTAACCAAAAAAATACTCAATTGCAATCAAACTCAATCACGTTAGCTAGCAGCAACTAGCAATCAAAACAAAAAAAATCTGCGCTTTTGACGCTACACGCCAGCTTAATGTTCGACCAGTCGCACTCCCGAATAAATCTGAGAGATAACTTGTCCCGCGACTGCTACCTCAAGCCGCCCCCTCCCACGCACCGAAGGAAACCAGCAGATCACAACTCCATCCGTGTCAGTCTGGGCTTCGAATAAGACGTTTTTATGCTTGAGTTCAATCTTGTTGAACTCGCAATATCTCGCCCGAGATTAATCTCGCTAAACCCGAGAATGGAATTGCATTCCCTAGTTGGAATCATTTGCGTTCACTATCATTTGCTGGTCCAGCATTTGCAATTCCTGGCAGAATAGACGCATTGATTGATGCTGATCTTCGGGGCTCAATCATTCAAGATGGCATAGTACGCGGTTCATCCAATGAACACTTTACGCAGGTAACGCTACTCGGCTGGGTAGTGATCGGTCCAACTTCAAACGACTCGGACACGTTTGCACCTGTCCGTTCATTACATGTACAGGCTGGCGACAGTGATCAACTTCTCGACGATCTTTTCCATAATTTTTGGGAGATCAAAGAGGCCACAGCTGTGTCAGATATGAAGATGGAGGCCATTGTGTCAGATAAGACGATGTAAGAAGCTGTGTTTGGCAAAGCATTGACATGACAGTGATGCCCGTTATTTCGTACAGATCCCAATTTGGCCAGATGCTCCAGCATTGGGTAGCTCCCATTTGTTGGCTTTGCGCCAATTCCATCAGCTCGAATGGAGATTGACGGCAGATGCAGACTTGAAGGCTAAATACGTGGCATTTATGGCGGAGTACATTGCTTTTGGGCAAATGTGCGCAATGGGTGAAACAATGATCGATGAATCACAGGCGTACTACATTCCTCATCATGCAGTCACTACAAAGTTTCGTGTGGTATTCAACGCATCGGCAAAATCTTCGAATAGGATTTCATTGAATGACACTCAATTGGTTGGACCAATGCTGCAACTATCATCGGTGAACATTTTTCTTCGGTTGCGATTATTCCATGTGGCTTTATTAGCAGATATTAAGCAGACGTTCCAATACGAATAAGTGCGTGTAAATGAGCGGCATCAGCCTTGGCAAAGAATTCTGTGGCAAGAAGCGGCAACCGAACCGTTGCGCACATACGAGTTAATTACTGTTATTTATTGCATGGCATGTAGCCCTTATAATGCAATTCGTGCATGACAATAATATGCACGTGACAACCACTGGCAAAAAACAGATGGTTCCCGGTTGGAAGCTGTTCGGAGAAGTATTTTGTGCAATTTCTACGTTGATGACTACTTAGCAAGTGTTGAATCAACTGAAAGGCAATTTAATTGGCAGGCGATATAGATCAAATTCTATGGCAAAGACGTTTCATTTTCCGAATATGGCGATCAAATGATCCTGCAATATTAGCAGGACTCACAATCAACCAGATTCCTATAACATGTTGCTAAAGTCAGCAGAAACGATGTTTTCGGGATTACATTGGAATCCAGCTATAGATGATTTCTGTTTCATAATCAAATTGAATGACTCACCGTCAAATACAAAAGATGCTGAGTGACACTGTGAAATTAAACGACCCTACAAATATGCTTGCTACAGTGATTATAGTGGTAAAAATGCTCATACAAAAAATGGCGGCTAGAAGGGTTAGCATGGAACACTCCCTTACCAGCACCACTATTGCAAGAGTGGCATACTTTCCGGAATCATCTTAGACTGCTTGAGGCGATTCGCATACGACGCTGGCTTGGCTTACGGTCAGATGCTCAACTACGATTACATGTGTTTTGCGATGCTGGTGCAAAGGCATATTCTGCAGTCATCTATCTTTGTAGTATTGATTACAAGGGCAAGCGAACATCAACAATAATAACAGCGAAAACTAAGGTGGCACTAGTAAAGACAACAACGATTCCTAAGCTTGAGCTCTTTGCAACACAGTTACTGGCAACAACAATGAAGTCGTGTGGCATGCTTTATCTTTAGAGGACGCACAATACACCATATGGTCGGATTCCAGCATTGTCCTAAGTTGGATTCGAAAGCCAGCGGGCACTTTAACTCCTTACGTGGCAGATCGTGTTGGCTGCATTCATTAACATAGCGATATACAAAGTTGGCATCACATAAGCACTCAGAATAATCCGGCAGATTACGCAAGTCGTGGAGTCAGCACCGGGAATCTTGGTGAGCATCGCTTATGGTGGCATGGTCTCGCGTCACTATTGACAGATAACATACCCGCAACCGAACTTCCGGCCCTATCCGAGGAGGAGGTTTTGGCAATGACAGCAGAAGGAAAACCAGTCAAAACAACTTTGGCCGTAGCAACTAGTTAAAAAAAATTGTAACCCGTAGACTCGATGACTCATTTATTAGCCTACTCGAAGGGTTCAGCAATATTGGTAAGTTGCTTTGAGTTACTGTATATATATATATATATATATATATATATATATATATATATATATATATATATATATACATATACATATATATATATATATATATATATATATATATGTGGGATTGTAATAATAACGATGATGTTGATTCGATAAAAGATATTTATTTAATATAGTGATGCGGACTTGTAAATGAAAACAATATGAATTTAAGAATGATGGGAACGGCTCTCTGCTAAACTGCCTCTCACGACGTCTTCGATACGAATCTTCTTCAACATCCGTCTGCTATGTGTTTGTGCTCGCTAACCAGTTGTTCAATCACCCGTTATCTCGTCTGTGTCGTCTAGCAGGCCACTCGTTCCGGGTTGCCAGCACAGCTCGTTTCCCACATTCGGCCATCCTGAACTTCATCCGTCTCGGATGAAGAACCTTCGTCTTCATAGTCGGCATAACGGCGCCACGGTTTCATGTGGTCAGCACTTGTACTAGTTATCTTCGGACCCTCGGCACTGGCACTGGCTTTGACAACATCGTATCGCCCATTTCTTTTCACCTTCGTAACCTCGTACGGACCCAAAAACTCACTGGCTAGCTTTCTTCCAACAACAAACTGCGTTCTTTTGATAGCGACAAGGTCTCCCACCTTATAGATGTTTTCCGGCTTACGTCTCTTATTGTATTGCTGGCGGTTCTCCTCTTGACTTTTCTGGATGTGTTCTCTGGCTTCGATTCGTCTCTGGTCTCTCTCGGCATTAAAATGTTGCACGTGTAGTTCCTCTATCATCTGTCGAATTTCAGTATGCTCTGCACCCCTGCCTCGTACCCCAAAGAGTAGCTCGAACGGCGTAGTTTTTGTAGCTCTATGGAAACTCGTATTCAGCGCGAATTGCAAACGGTCCACATACTTGAACCATTTCTCAGGATGCTCGATAGCCAGCTTCTTCAAAGCTTGCACTATATTGGCGTTGACTCGTTCAACCTGCCCATTTCCACGCGGCACTCCTGTAGTTGTTATCACATGATGTATGTTTTCCCGGTCACAGAACTCCTTAAAAGCTGCGGACGTAAAGGCAGCTCCATGATCACTGATTAACCGTCTCGGGTTTCCAAAGCTTCTCTGGATCTCGGCGAACTTCCTCAAGACTTCATCGGTAGACAACGTTTTCGTCGGAAACAGCCAAGTGTATTTCGAGAAAGCATCCACAACAACAAAAATATAGCGGTATGACTTACTGGTGGCATCCATCGGCCCCAAGTGATCCACGTGAAGAGTGTCCAATGGTTGATCACCCTTTTCTAGACAATGCAGCAACCCCTCTTGCTTTCCGGCTTTGCGACTTGCTAGGATGCACCGCACACAGTTTTGAATGCAACTCTCCACCTTCTTCTTCAAACTCAAGATGTAGTATTCGTTCTCAATTTGGAATATCGTCTTTCGTACGCCAAAATGACTCCGTTCGTGCACGGTTCGAATGACTTCTGATTCCATCGCTCTTGGTATACATAACAGCTCTCTTCCGGCAACTCCTTTGAACAGCAACGATCCTTTTAACACATAGCCATCGTAATTAGGATTGGATTCCAGCACTTTTCTAATAGCTTCGATATGCGGATCCTTCGCTTGCGCTCGCTCTAACCTGACTATAAATTCATCTCGCATCAAATATATCATCGTGGGAAATCGGCTTAATGCATCAGCGTGCGGGAGGCGACTTCCAGCTCGATGCTCCACTTCAAAGTCAAAATCTTGAATAAACATTACCCATCTCGAGGCTGCTAGTGGCAACTCCTTCTTTTCTATTGTCTGTCTAAAAGCACTGCAATCAGTGACCAGCTTAAAATGGATTCCCAACAGATAGTGTCTAAGTTTCCTGAAAGCCAAATAGACGGCCTTAACTTCCAAATAGTAACTATGAGCACTCTCGTCAGCACTAGTGGTTTTGCTGCTATAATAGTAAACAGGGTGCAACTGTTGATCTTCGCTTCGCTGGAACAACACAGCTCCAAATCCTCTAGCTGAAGCGTCCGTATGCAGCTCTGTTTCTGCTCCTCGTCGATAAATTTGTAACACTGGGCAACTAGTAATAGCAGCTTTCAACTTTGTTACTGCATCTATTTGCGATGAATCCATGCGAAATTGCACTTCTTTCCTTAAAAGGTTTGACAATGGACGAGCAATCATTGCATAATTTAATATGAATTTTCTCAGGTACCCGGTTAATCCCAGGAAGGACTGTACAGCTTTAATATTTTGTGGCAATGGAAATTTTGTTACAGCGCGGACAACCTGCTCGCTTGGCTTGACGGTTCCGTCTGCTATACGGTGTCCCAAAAAGTCAATCTGCCGCTGCAAGAATCGACACTTTTTCCATTTAATCCGAAGCCCGTGCTTCATGCACACTTCCAATACGTACTTCAAGCGCTGTACGCCCTCTCTTTCATCCTTGGCCAGCACTATCACGTCATCCATATATGTTAACACGATCCCCTCGTGAATCAGCGGGTTGAAAATAAAGTTAATGAAACGCAAAAACACAGCTGGCGAGTTACAAAATCCGAACGGCGCGTACATGAACTCAAAATGCCCCTCGTTGGTGATAAATCCCGTATATCCAATACTCGATTCATCGACTGCTACATGAAAGAATCCGTTTTCTAGGTCTATTGTTGTAAACACGCGTGCGCCTTGCAGCTTGTCGATGACGTCCTCTATCAATGGAGTCGGGAAAATTTCTCTAATGACCTTCTTATTCAGATCTCTGTAGTCGACGCAAACTCGCGGCGTACCATCTTTCTTTCTTACGATGACTACTCTACTAGCATATGGCGACGTTGATCGTCGAATAACTCCATCCATCAGCCATTGAGAAATCTGCGACCTGAGTGCCTCTTGCTCAACAAAATCTAGTCGACTAGCCCGATGCACGACTGGCATTTTTTCTTTCAACTCGATATGCATCTTAAACGGTGGTTCCACTACGACCTGCGGCTTGTATGATTCGATTAATTCTTGCACCTCGTTTTGATATTTAGACGGTACTACTTCTAGCGGCAAACCATCGTCTTCTAATGTTGCAATGGACATAATAACAGCTTCGTCTTCAGCACAACAGTTTTTCAATTCAACACTGTCCCTCTTAATGATTATATCAGCAACGGCAGCAATTCCACGGCCCAGCACGCAATCAACACTCATGGCCCCATCTGGCACGACGTAAAACCATAATGACATTTTAATTTCATCTACCACGGCATCGGCCAGAAACTTTCCTTCCGCAGCAACGGAAACTCCTCCGAATCCAAGAAATGAACGAACAGCTGATTGAATTTGAATATTCGGTAATGTATGCAGCACAGTTTCCTTGATTAGATTCACATCACTGCCCGTGTCAATAAGTCCTCTTACTGAAACTCCTCCAATTGACACATTTTTCAACATCGGCGAATTATCAATGGACTTAACTTCAGCAACGTTCAACACTTTAGGGGTTTGGCTTAACGGACACTCCTTGGACATGTGTCCAGACTCACGACACTTGAAGCACTTTGTAGGGAAAGTGCACGCAGCTCTTATGTGATCAGCAGACCCACAATTAAAACAATATTTTTTATTTACTGCAAAACCAGCTCCACTGTTCAGCTTTGTGCTATTCAGCTCAATGGTATCGGCTCTTGATCGGCTCTCAGCTACAACTCTTGATCGGCTCTCAGCTACAACTCTGGATCGGCTATCGGCTACGGCTATTGCCTTCTCTTTTATGTCCTCGTAAATCTTCAGCTTTTTCTTCAACTGCTTTATGTCTTCAGCTCCATACAGCATCATTTTGTTAATTTCGGTGTCTCGTATTCCTTCGACTATGTACTCGATCAGCGACGCTTCATCTATATTACCACGAGCGGCCATCTCCTGCATTGCTAACACATATTCCATCATCGACTCGGAATTCTCCTTCTTTCGTTCTCTCAACACCCGATGTAGTTTGGCACCACTAATTTTCATCGAAAACTCCTTTTGCAGCAATCTTCGTAGTTCAATCCAGGACCGCACTCCTCTTTCAGCTTGTACTAATGTTTTGGCATCGCCACGAAGCGATTTTTTAGCAAACACAAATTTTTCAAGCTCGTTCCAAACAAACATGTCAGCGATTTCTTCGAAATCTGCAATCCAATTCTCAATAAGGTAGTGTCCACTACCATCAAATGTACGAATTGTATCTTCAACGTCTCGAAACGAAAAACTGCACTTTGTCATAGTGCCCGTCCTACGGTCACCATCAGCCCACGCGCCATTTGATTTTTCATTCTCGTCGTTCTCGCTTACATTCGCCATTTTATGGTACTTTTTCAAGCAACGTTTTTTGTTCGCGCTTGTTCTCGAATGACGAGGATCGCTCAATTCGTCATCGGACTCCGATTCGTCGTTTATGCGCAGTTGTTTAATGCTCATTAGTTTTCGCAGCAACAACAGTTCCTCATGTTCGGCATCAGCTCGACTCCTCTGCTCCTCCCTTACTCCTTGCGATCGTTTGCTGGTGTTGTCGTCGCTTTCACTACTTGCTTGCACATTTCGGTCCTCGATCTCGCGCCCTTCATCGATTTCCATTTCCAAGACCTCGAGATCGTTCAAACATCGACACAACTGGACGGCTAACTGTTCTTTTGTTTTCTGTTTCACATTTATCGATAAAATTTCACTTACTGTTTCTAACTGTACTTTGTCGAAATTATCACAAATGTACTTTCTTTTGTTTTCAAATTCTTCACTGTCTTCGCCTTTATATTCAAACCCACCGAACTCGCGTAATTGTCTACGATTTTTTCTACCGTCATCTCTCTCGAAAACGACTTTATGCAGCACAGCTATACTAGACGCTTTCGTTCGCTGATGGGTCAAACTATCCCACACTAAGTCACCAAGTGTTAACTTCCTACTCGACATGTTCACTGCACTTTTCAATTTCTATTGTCACTGAATTTACACTGAATATCAAAGCACTATATAAAAATCCCAGTTTGATGAATCCGATTAATCAAGTATCCGATCGCTCAATTATCCAATCCCGGTTGAGCCCCCAAAACTGTGGGATTGTAATAATAACGATGATGTTGATTCGATAAAAGATATTTATTTAATATAGTGATGCGGACTTGTAAATGAAAACAATATGAATTTAAGAATGATGGGAACGGCTCTCTGCTAAACTGCCTCTCACGACGTCTTCGATACGAATCTTCTTCAACATCCGTCTGCTATGTGTTTGTGCTCGCTAACCAGTTGTTCAATCACCCGTTATCTCGTCTGTGTCGTCTAGCAGGCCACTCGTTCCGGGTTGCCAGCACAGCTCGTTTCCCACATATATATATATATATATATATATATATATATATATATATATATATAATTATGGCACCCTATTCAACGGCATTATTGGCATTAAACATTCATCATGTCCAAAGACATGGACGAGGCGTTACGATGGCATATTCGCAGTGAACAAGGTAGATATTTTGGCAGTGAAATTAAAAAACTCCAACATCATGCTTACATTGCATCATCGAGCACTCTCATCATTCTTGCACCATACTTTGCTGGTCAAGGCATCCGCCACGTTGGAAGTCGACTTAAAAATACTGAGCTTAGCGTCGATCAACATCAACAAATCATTTTGGCGAAATCGGGTTCCTTAACGTTTTCAACGCTTCATCAGTCGGTGTAGCCCTTTTCATCATCTCTATACAGTGAAAATGGGATTCCGTTCGTCGGTGCTAAAAAAATTATGCAAGCGGGTTTGGTGGAATGGCATTCTACTCACACGCAGCAGCTGCTAGCAAATGGAGCCACTACATGGAATTTTATCCTTCCTGGAGCACCAAACCAAGGCGGTCTCAGGTAAGCTGCGGTCAAGTCAGTGAAGAAGAATTTATTCCGCATTGTTGGCAACCAATCTATGTTCTTTAACCAGCTTAGCACTTTACTAGTAGGCATTAAGGTGTGCCTTAATTCACGTCCGTTATTGGCTTTGCATGACGAACATGATGATCATTTGGCTAACATGATCATGCGTTGGACCAACCTGTCGACTTAAGCAATGGCAATAAATTTGTGAGATGCATAAATGTTTTTGGCAATGCTGGCATGACGAATACCTAATTTTATTGCGAACTAGGAACAAACGGCATCAAGCATCAAGAAATCTTGAGTTGAATGACATCGTGGTAATAAGGAATGAGAATTTACCACCCAATTAATGGCGTTTGGGCAGAATCATTGCTGTTCACCCCGGTGACGACGGTCTCATCAGGGTTGTTACTATCAGACATACTGGTGGCACATGCACGCGACCGATTCAAAAGGGTATGCAAGCTAATTAGCGACGATCCTGAACCCTCCGGTCCAGCCGGGGAGAATGTTTAAAATAAATAGCAAATGAAATGAACGGCAGTGGCAACACCGTTTTTTTCCATACAACGTTTTGTGAGTGAAATGGGGACAGTTTGTAAATTGGAATCATTAAGTGTGGCTGGTACTTGGATGGTGAATAAAGAAAGTACATTTCAGATTGCTAAAGTGCCTTTCATTCAAACTCTGTGTTTGGGATACGTGGCAAATTTTTTTCCTAACAGTCAGCTTAACTAAAGCCATCGGTATCAACCGAAAAACTATAGCACATCTGCGGCAGAAGTATACCTACATATGCCAGTTTACTTAACGTACAATGTTTCTCAATGTTCGTTCCATTGTCTTGGAATCTAAATGAGCCAAGCTTTTGAATGTCTTATTGAGAGATTTAAAGACAAGCTTCTAGTCGATATGAGGTCCCGCATTGAACTTTAAAGCAGGTTAGCTGTTATTGTATTCGTAAATGCAAATATTTACTCCAAGTATTGAACTAGATATTAGTCAATTTGCCGTTTCAAGAATCGCCAACAATTCTGGCTGGATGACCAAAAAAGCATTAAATTGAGGATTTCTCGGGTCCAGATGATCTCCTCCTTTGAATATTGGAATTATTTTTGCAAGTTTCGTCCGGAAATGTTCCATTTCTAACATGCTAGTTTATAAAATTTCCCAGTGATTCAGCTACCTCCTCTTTGAATAGAATTATTTCATGTGTGGTGATATTGTTAATACCTGGAGCTGCATTTTTTTCAAATCATTTAATTGTAAAGGGTGGTCCAACCAAAACGCACGATGTTAGTTATAAATAAAACAGAAAGTTTTTAGAGGATTATGTTAATATTTTTTATTATAATATAAAAACCAATGACAATTATGTGTGAAACAAAATATTGCCCAAATGCTCGCTACGGCTGCGGTGGCTGCTTCTATCCGATGGTCCATATTTTCAATGTCTCTGAGACATAATTAAGGTTCAATGTTATTCTTTAGCTCTTGTATTGTTCTTGACTTATTGATGTACACTTTTTCTTTTAAATATCCAGAGAAAGAAGTCCAACGGCGTCAAATCACATGATCATGGTGGCCAATTAACATCGCCACAATGTAAGATAATACGGCCATTGAAGCTTTTGTTGTTTTGTTGGCTGTGCGGCAAGTGTTTTGTTGGCTGTGTGGCAAGTGGCACCATTCCACAAGAAGTCCGTTACAATCTCGCAATAGCTAACACCATTCACGGTAACTGCTTGGTTGTCCTCATTTTCAGAGAAGTACGGCCCGATGACGCCGTCATCCAATAAACCGCACCAAACAGTCACTCTTTGTGGATGCATCGTTTTTAGGGTTTTGTAAAATAATTTTACAAAACCCTTCTAAAATCGCGTCCTGTCTGTCCGTCTGTCCGTCTGTCTGTCTGTCCGTCCGTCCGTCCGTCCGTCCGTGTGTCACAGCAGTTTTTCTCGGAAACTACTTAAGCTAGAAGCATCAAATTTTGTACGTAGGTGTAAAGTGGTGATCTCTTCAAAGTTCAACTACTAAAAAATTTTATAAGGTATTTATGGGGGGTCTCCCCATGTAGGGGAGTGACCCCCCGAAAAAAAAATTTCATTGAAGGTAGCCGTTATGGGTATCAAATGAAAGGTCTTGATGGGAACTTTTCAAAACAGGTCTTCGTTTGGCAAAGCTTGCGTCGAGGGGTGCACAGGGAGGGGAAATACACGAAAAATTTGTGTCCCCCCCCCTCGCGATTGGACACCTTCCATCCGAAAAATCTGAAAAAATCGAGAATGTAGGCCTTGATGAGTACAACAACAACAAATACGTGAGAAGTCGCAATTCACTCAACTTTGTTAGTAATAGTATGATTTATCGATTTTATGTTTTCTTGAATAAAATCTTAACGGTACCCTTAAATTCAATGAAATTCAGTACGCAGATGTCTATTTATAAGATTGATTGACCCTGCAAGTTTCATAAAGATTGCATCATATTTAGCGAAGTTATAGTGGTTTGAATTTTCCTGTATTACTATGGAACAATATGCGCTGCATGTATTACTATGGCAACATATGGCGATGGAACAACATGCGCTTTTTACCGACTCAAACACTACAGTTTTGCTAGTATTTGCATGGAAATTTCAGGAATGATAGGTGTCATGAATAACTTTGAGAATCAGTTCAGCTAGCGGTATCAGTAATCGTAAAACAAAATAGTGGCTGTTTTAAATGTGAAGATTGAATAATTTTGAGTTATTTTTTCCCAACTTCAACGTTTAAGGTGCATGCTTTGAACACTTGATTCAATTTAATGAATGACTAAAGCTGAGTACCTACAATTAATACTCATAAGTGAAACAAGTCAAGGAGGCGGGAGGGAGCTTCTAACAAAAGGGCTTTGTAACAACTCTAGGATTCGAAGAAATTGGCCATTAATCGATGATAACAGTACAGGAGAGTGGCCCCTGAAAAGTGGCCCCTGAAAAAAAATTCATCAAACGTAGCCGATATGAGTATGAAATGAAAGTTTTCATGGGAGCTTTTCAAAACAGTTCTTAAACTGTCAGTTTTTGCTACAGTGGGGGCACAGGGGGGAAATACATGACAAATGTGTTTCCTCCCTCGCGAATGGACATCTGAATTAATTATCAAGGGAGATATTTATGAGTATAACAATAACAAAAACCTCAGAAGTCTAAATTCGTTCAACTTTGTTAATAATAGTATGATCTTTGAATTTTATAGTTTCTCCAATAAAATCGCCATTGACATGCTTCTTGACTTTATTCAATCTGGTGACTGCATTTTGAAAATTGAATACAAAACCCTTCTGACATGAGCGTAGGTCTGTTTACCCAACTTGTTTCAACAAACACCGCGAACTCTCATTAGCCCGAATGCGGCAATTCAGCTTGTTAACGAATCCACTGAGGTGAAAGTGTGCCTCGTCGCTGAAGATGATTTTCTTTGTAAAGTCACTATTCCCTTTTGTCTGTTCAACCAACCATTCGGCATATTGCCGACGCTTGAAATGTTCAGTAGGCTTCAGCTTTGAGTCAATTGAAACTTGTAAGCGTGTTAATTCAAATCAGGGTCGTAACCTGTCATTCGAAGAAACGAAGAATAATAACGACGACGCAACCAGCGGTTGCAGCCACGATCAACAGTACATCGCGAGCAATACTAACAACGACAAAAACGAAGACTAACACGACGACAGTGAAAACAGACGCACAACGGAGAATACAGACTGAGATTCCTGCGGCGTTCGGGCGCAGCAAAAAAATGATGCGAACGCCCAAGCGTCCTATTAAGGAGAAACGACAAACTCTGCAGGACACTTCAGGTGTTCGAGCGGTGGGAGATAACATGAAGAGCACCGAAAATCCGATTGTCACTGCTGCGATCGCTACAGAACCGACCGATGCAAGGATCGCAAATCCCGACATTGCAACGAAAAATCCAGAAACCAACGAGAAGATTACGGCACTAAAAGCAAAGAGTGACCAGACACCGCGTGAATGCACCGCCAAAGTTGAAAATGTGGCGGAAGTACTGCACTCAGAAACGGAACGCGATAAACTCTACCAAGGATGGTTGCAAGGTACAATTGCGGCCCAGCGATATGAAGAAGAAAGACTACTCTGAAAAGCGGGAGATCTTCTGAAAAGAATACAAGCTGCATGCGACTCCCCAAAAATCAGCAAAGCAGCAAAGGAAGGGCTCCTTGAACAAGAGGAGCTCCTAGATCGCATAGGGCACTATCGGAGAAGCTGGTTAAGGGCCGAAGATGAAGCGAAGGCTAAAGAGGCGCTTGGGGCGAAATCCAAAGGCGACACGCAGATAGCTCCACCATTAAACGTCAATAAAAGAATGGCGTCTAGCCCAATCGAAGGAGATCGGGATAAAAGAAGAAAGGAAGAGGCACTTGAAGGGCGTGGAGCACTATATCAAGGGTTCCAGACAGTGCTTAAAAAGGAGCGAAGAAAGCTGCAAAGATACTCCTTCAAAAAAAGCCAGAAAGTAAAGTTAGCATGGACGCCCAATTACAAAAAGGACCTGATGCAAAGCAGGAGAGGCAGAAGCCCCGACGAAGACCCCGACAGCACGCACTGCTTGTAAAGCCGCAAGATGGCCGATCCTACGCGGAAGTACTGCGGGACATCAGAAGAAACGTAAGGCCCGAAGACACCAATACTACCATTAAAGTAGTACGACCAACGCGGTCGGGCCACATACTGGTCGAACTCAGAGCAGAAGCCAGCAATGAAGATGCATTCTGTGACGCAGTAAAGAAAGTCCTCGGCAAAAGCGCAACTATAGCCTCGCTCGAGCGGTGGCAACGATCGAAATACGAGACATTGACTGCGTGACGGATCTGGCCGAGGTAGAAGAGGCCATCAAAATGGAGTCCCCTAGCGTGGGAAGGACCAAAGCGAGACTGACAGCAGAAAACAACAGGGGACAACGCATAGCCATAGTGGACTTGACCGAAAAAGACGCCGAACAATTCCTGAACAAGGACAAAGTACAAATTGGGTGGGTTGTCTGTAGGATACGGCAAAGAGCAACGCCTCTCCAATGTTTCAAATGCCTTGGTTATGGTCACACCACACAAGTATGCAAAGGACCCGATAGGAGTTCCCTATGTTACAAATGCGGTGAAATGGGTCATAAAAGAAAAGAGTGTACAAAGGAGGCACACTGTATTCTTTGCAAGGATGCTGATCCAAAACCTGATTTTGGACACGTCTTGGAATAAGGAAAATGCCGGGTGTTCCAGGAAGCCCTAACAAAAGTCCTGCATTATGGTACTCTGGTGAAACTGGTACTGCCGCTATCTGGGTTCGGAACAGTGACTATCAAGCGGAGAATTGTGGATGGGGGGATGGTTTCGTGTGGGTTCGGTGCTCAGGGATCACCTTCTTTAGTGTGTACCTAACGCTTTACGAGTCGATATCATCTTTCCAAGCCAAGCTTAATGCTCTGGAGGGCACTGTCTCGAACGCAGAGGGTAAAGTGCTCGTTGGGGTGACTTCCATGCTAAAGCAATCAAATGGGGCATGCCTCAGATGGATCCGCGGGGAAAACGAATCCTGGAAATGGCGACCAGGACGGCCCTCGTCGTACTTAACCCCGGAAACACGCCGAATTTCCACCGTATTGGCTGTGAGGGAACCATACCAAACGTGACATTCGCCTTGGAGTCCTTAGTACGGAGGATACAGAACTGGAAAGTAAAGTATGCCATCTCCCGACGTCCGTGCTCTTGGCCTTCTACAAATGGATGGAACAATGGAAGAATGAACGTCGGGAGGTTCGTCAATGTTCTCACAGCAGGTGAGCCGCTGCAGGGAGCTTCGGAGGGGACGGAAGAACTGGCAGCTCAAGACGTGGTGAACTATACTATGAGCATCATCACGACTGCTTGCTGCGCTTCTATGCCCCGTCGAAGAACCCAACACGGCAAGCCCCCAGTGTACTGGTGGTCAACTGAAATTGCTGAAAAGCGAAGGGAGTGTCACAAGCTTCGACGTAAGGTTCAACGGGCGCGGAACCGTGACGAGGCATGCAACCAGGTGGCAGCATACAAGTCGGCCAGGAAATGCCTTCGCAAGCTGATCAACAGTAGCAAGGTGCGCTGCTGGCAAGACCTAGTGGACAGTGTGAATAAGGATCCGTGGGGCCTTGGCTACAAGCTGGTCGTGGGGAAACTTGGTGCCCTACGGAAGCATTGTATACATGACGCGGAAAAGATGGACGCGATAGTGCGGGGACTCTTCCTCGCCCATCCCGTCCGTGTTGACGCTGTCCATGGTGAAACAGCAGTAGAGTGCCCACTCTTCACACAGCTGGAACTGGAGGAGGCAGTCCTCTCCTTGAAAGCGAGGAAGGCTCCAGGTCCAGATGGTGTTCCAGCTGAGGTGTTGCCGCTCGTCTATCACCATTGTCCTGACTTGCTGCTCAGCACATTCAACGCTTGCCTACGGGACGGGGTTTTCCCAGTACGATGGAAGGTGACGAGACTCGTGCTTTCAGCAAGGGGAAGGGAAATCCCGAATCGCCGTTTGCATACCGCCCGTTATGCATGCTAGACACGGCTGGGAAAGTGCTAGAGAAACTCATCAAGGGAAGACTCACTGACGCGATTCGTGCTGCTGGGGACCTATCTTCTCGGCAGTACGGCTTTAGAACAGGACGTTGTACTATTGATGCGATTGCAGAGGTGGTGAACGCGGTCCAAAAGGCAGAGGCATATAGTCGCACTAAGCGACGGATCGTCCCGTTGGTTACACTCGACGTCAGGAATGCCTACAACTCCGCTAGATGGGTGGATATTCTGGATACGCTGGAAAACTCTTTTCAAGTTCCAGAATATCTAATGCGGCTTTTTAGGAACTACCTAAACGACCGAAGCCTGCTCTACGACACGACACAGGGCCAACGAAGGATGGAAATTACATCGGGTGTTGCCCAGGGATCTATCCTTGGTCCGGACCTGTGGAACGTGTCTTACGACGGGCTACTGAGACTTGAGATGCCAGATGAGTCACGCTTGGTCAGCTATGCGGATGATGTTGCGGCTCTGGTCGCTGGACATACCGTTGAACAAGCGCAAATTAGGCTAGGTATGCTAATGCACCGACTGAGGGACTGGATGACTGCTCGCGGGCTCAGTTTAGCACTGGAGAAAACCGAAGTGGTCATCTTGATAAAAAAGAGAATCCCTAGAGTAAGGATGATCAGTATTGGAGATATACAAATTGAATCGAAGCCAGCGGTGAAGTACCTGGGGCTACTGATCAACTCGAAGATGAGTTTCTCTGAGCTAATCGGGGCAATGGCTGAGAAGGCTGCTTGGGGAATATCGGCCCTGAGTCGACTTATGGCCAACGTAGGGGGACCCAGCCCATCAAGAAGACGCCTCTTGATGAGTGCTGTAGGGTCAGTGCTACTGTACGGAGCAGAGGTATGGGGCGACGCTCTCAGCAAGGAGGTATACCGAAAACGATTGGCACAGGTACAGAGAAGAGAAGCACTGAGAATTGCATCTTCGTATCCAACAGTCTCCGACTCGGCGGTGAGAGTGATTGCAGGCGTGATGCCTGTCACCCTCCTTGCTAGAGAGCGCCGCGCTATTTACCTGCGCCGAAACGAGGATGCGAGGGAGATAGTTGTCCGCGAGGAGAGACAGCGCTCGCTCAACAATTGGCAGCGGTCTTGGAGGAATCGCACGAAGGGAAGGTGGACTGCGCACCTCATCCCGGATGTGAGACCGTGGCTAACTTGAAGGGATGGTGAGACTGACTTCTATCCAACTCAGCTTTTGAGCGGGCACGGGTGTTTTCAGTCTTACCTGCATAAGATCGGTAAGTCACGGTCTCCCGATTGTCGGTTTTGCCCAGGAGAGGAGGACAATGCCTGTCACACATTTTTTGCGTGTACAAAATGGGTCAGGCTGTGAAGGGAACTCTACAGGGAGACGGGAGAGCTCACCTCGGATAATATAGTTGCGGTGATGCTCGAATCGGTTGACAAATGGAACCAGGTGGCACATTATGCTCGGGCAGTCCTAAAATATAAAAGGGACTCACAGCAGCCGGGGGCACTGGGACTGGGGGATCGCTCTTCCGGCATTTCCTCTTCCCCTCTCCCCTCCCGCTTGGAAAGGGACTCCCCAGCTTGAAGGCGCCCCACGGCGTAACAAAACGAGACCTGGCCCGAAGTAATGTGTCAAACGGTTCCAGGCTGGGTTCTCAGGTTGACAGGGGAGGTGTTTAGTGGGTTCGCGCATGGGAGTCCCACACTCTGTGCATGAATAGTATTCTCCTCGTTACCACAAAAAAAAACAGAAAACGTGTCATTCCAGGAGGAACCTCACGGTGACCTCTATATCTATGGGTCCATTTGGGTGGCACCCCTCAAAGAATACTAACCACCAAAAGTATTCCTGTCGACCGGCACTCCCCTGCGAAGGAAACTTTTAAAAAAGCATGTATTGTATAATCAGGATAGTTGCCTGATTCTCTTAATTACAAGCTTTTTATAACACACTGAAGATGGCTTAAGGGAATCGAAACGTGTCTACTTACACAACAAGGCAAGGCTCGATGGCTTTTCAAGAAAAGAGCTATTTATAATTTTATAGTTCTAACTGATGAATGCACTTTCGCGTGTTAAGTGCAGAATTGATTTTCGATGCTTGTATTTCAGGTAAATTGCATGTGCCATATGATACCCAGATTGTTGTCCAGGTATGTGGAATTAGAAATAGTTAATGTGATAAGAGCAGTGTTGTGCTTTGGGTGTGAAACATGGATCCTAATCCAAGTACGAGGGTCATTCAACAAGTAGAAGAAAAAAGAAAATTTTGGAAAGGTGGCAATTTATTTTTCCACATAATCTCCTTCAAGCTCGAAACACTTGGCCCAGCTATGCTCTAACTTTTTCAACCCGTCCAAAAAATACATTTTTTCGGGGGCTTAGGCTTCCGTGGTGGCGATGACCTCCTCATTCGACCCAAATCTATTCCCGGCGAGTGATTTTTTCAGGTTTGGAAAAAAAGTAGTCCCAGGGGGCCAAATCTGGAGAGTATGGTAGATGGGGCAGCAATTCGTAGCGCAATTCAATTTTTTCTTCAATTCGACGTCAAATCGGCCCAATAAGTCTGCATAGTAGCGCCCCGTGATTATTTTACCCTTCTCGAGGTAATCAATGTGGATCCGGCCGATCGAACAGTCTTCGCTTTCTTCGGAGCACGTTCGCCGAGTGAAATCCACTGTTTCGACTGTTCCTTGGTCTCTGGTGTGTACCAGTGAATTTATATTTCATCAACGGTCAAGAAACGATGGAAGAACTCCGCTGGATTGCGCTGAAACAGCGCCAAACACGTTGCCGATGTGGTCCCACGGTTGCGTTTGTTTTCCGGTGTGAGCAAACGCGGCACCCATTGCGCCGACAGCTTTCTCATGCCCAGTTCTTCATGTAGAATATGATGCACCATTACTTCTGCTATGCCCACAGTCTCAGCTATCTCGCGAACCTTCAATCGATGGTCTGCCAACACGAGATCGTGGATTTTTTTAACGTTTTCCTCCGTAGCAGCCGTTTTTGGGGCACCTAGGCGTGGCTCATCAAAAACCGACGTACAGCCACGAAAAAACTCGTTGAACCAATTCTTGACGGTCGCCATCAAAGAAGAAGAGTCACCGTACTCAGCATTCAAGCGATCTTTGATTTCACTGCGCGTTTTCCCTTCCAAAAACAAGAATCTAATCACTGAACGATATTGTTCTTTTTCCACGCTCGCTTCCAAAGGCTATCGAAACAAAACTAATGAAGGGAATCGACTGAAACTTTGACAGTAGGCTACTAAAAGAATGTATTATACGATGGTAAAACCTTTTTGTAATAGTAGCGCCATCGGGCGGTGAGGCTAAGTACTTGTTGAATGGCCCTCATATCTACAAACGAAGCCGGGTCCTGTGACTAATAATTGGAGTGAAGCTAGACGGTGAATGGCGAATTCGATACAACCATAAGCTGTATGAAATTTTTGACGAGCCGGAGGTTTCAACGATTGTAAGACCGCAGAAGCTGCAATGGTCTGCTTATATAGATAAACAACGGATACCCAAGAAGGTATTCGTTGGAAAAACTGAAGGGCGGAGACCAGTGGGAAAGTTAAAGGAACACGCGTCTGGTGGACAACGACAGTTTAGCGTTGCTCAGATTATGACATTGGGGGACGTGGTGGTTGGAGGCGCTATTTGCAGGAGGCAAAGGTGTGAAAGTGTTAAAAGTGTTATGAAGAATAAGAAAAAGCTATAGAAATATTAGGATTGAGTAGTATGAAATTGAAACCATTGAAACCAAGTTAGGAAATTTTTGGTGGCTGAACAATGTAAGGAGAAATACGTCGGCTACGTCTGATCTACAACCGAAGTTTTCGCCGAACTAGCTAGGCTACAAGCAGCTACGGTAGACCATCAAGTAGCAAAATGTTTGACTTATTGGGTGCAATTTGTTGTCTGATCTCCCGACTTTATGTCTTAAGTTGATTGCGAGGTTTACTTTGTTGTTATTAATCACAAGCACTTCAAAATTCAATAGAATGCAAAATCTTAATGGACTTGCTCTACGTATGAAAACTTGGCCATATTTTTTTAATGATTTGCCGATACGTAACAATACTTCACAAAAACGTCATAGTTGAAAAACAACAATTAATTTTATGTATCGACTAAATTTAATAAAATAATCTAATTAATAAGTGCCTAATTAGTTTTTAACCAAATTGAATTCGAACTGGCAAATTGAAACTGATTGCCTAATTATAAATGCAACCGTGTCTTTCAACTTTAGTTCGAAAAAGTGATACTATTTCCCATCTACGAGTACATGCCACCAAGTTGACAATATATGCATTGTCGTGAGTGGCATAAAATCTGATAATATCCTGCTTCATCCTGGCTAGCTACAATAGAGGCGTGGCAAAATATGTTCGACTGTCGATAACGGTTAAATAAATTTAAATTAGATAACTTATATGAAGTGCAATATTATACACTGGTTAGTATGCAAGTTCATATATTTGACAATGGTAATTACGCGGACGAAATTTTTCAAACAATTAAACTAATGATTTGTGTTATCTATTCCGCTTATTACTGGTAGCCAGTTCAACCTACAATATGTTCGCCACCAATGATAGGTACAAATTAGATTTTGTTGATTATTTCATGTAAGTGACATTCATTGAATTTATCACGGATGTAAATGTTGATTTTTAATTGAAAATGTGATATAACAGTTGAAACAGGGATCTACTGCCAGGATTGAAATTTATCATTGAGTTAAATAAATTAATTGTTATTTTAGATGAATGTATTTATTAAAATCATATGTTTCTTTTTCTTTGGAAGCATCCAAAGCTTCAACAGATTAGAAGAGAAAGGGGTCAACTTTATCATTTTACTCGTTCATAAGTTCAAGTCCATCTCAACTTGTCGAAAATCATATGTTTTAATTAGCCACATCCTTCTCCTTGCCAAGGAACTCCCAAGGAAGGTCGGAAAGTATAATTTTCAGTGTGCAGACAAATTAATGTATGTATACATTCGTCCATTGATGGAATATTTGCCCATATTTTCGTTCATACCAAGTCAAGTGTGACGGACGTTGGATATCAATCAGTAAACAGGAAATGTACGAGAATTTATAGTCTAAACTATCCGAAACGATATGTGTTTATCCTGAGTGCAATTTCCTTGGAGCATTTGATTACTCAGGTAGTCTATGTGTACGTGATCGATTTAAAAGCATATCTACATGCATGAAGGCCAGCGGAAGGGTCGTGTAGATGCATACCACTTGCAACCCCATTTGTTACGATGCAACAGCGACTTTTACGACCGGAGACAAGGTGAAATGAAGAGGAAGACGTGCAACCGTGGCAAAATGGATTCGTGCTCGGTGGAGGAGGGGACTAGGGAGAAAGGTAATATACCTAGCCTGCAATTTTGGCGGTGAGGTACATTCCTTATCCAATGCACTTCAACCACGTCCCTATCATCCCCAGTTGCAATCTCATTCATTATATGGGAATGTGAAAGACCAACAGTCGGATATCCTTCGTTAGAAACTTTTCCTTCCTTGGTTGTTGGAATGATACAGTGCTCACTTGAATTTGCCAGGTGCCCACTATGAATGCCAATAATCTGCTCTGTCGGTGAACAATTTTTGGATACCAAATTTCAGTTTTAATGGAGGAGTTTATAAAGCATAAGAGGAAAAGTATATTGAATGGATTCAATGGGGTTTTGGATTAGGTCCTTTTAATCAATAAGTGATGCAATTTATTTCAGTGTCCTTTAGTTTTGTTATATGATATGAGTATTCATTAACTGTGGCAAAAACCAATTGAATTTAAGTTAGCAATTAATCAAATTTGATACATAACTAAAAAGAAAACTAAAATCGAAGAGCATCACAAATAAAAAAGTATTTAGGTAGACAGAACTACGCTCATGTCAGAAGGGTTTTGTACTCAACCTACGCTATGCAGACACCAATAATAAATAAACTCAAGAAAAACTTTCACGACATCTACAACCGCTGCATACTCGCTTTGAAAGGAAAATAATTGTTGCTCCATTTTAACCTCCCGACATTTTGTTGCAATATAACTAACAAATTAGAAGATCCCATTAAAAGTGTAGTGCCTGATTTGATGGAAAGCCCCAATAGGCCAACAGATTCTCAAAGATGTGCATGATGTACATCCTTCCTGAAATTTTCATGCAAAGCCTAACAAACTCGTAATATTTGAAGCGATTGAAAGCACATATTGCTCAATAACCATGCATTGTTGTTGATTCTGAAATTGGAGGACGCGGTTAATGTACAGAGACAGGTGTGACGAAGAAGAAGAAGCTTACGGTAAGCTCTTTTATAGAGTAATCCTAAAAAGTGTAATGAATCACGCGACGCCACTGGCGACCACTACTAACACACTTTGCTGCCAGGTGGCTTGTCATTTCAAGTTGGTTGCAACGAGCGCACATCCCACGTCAATTTTGTCGTAGGATGTCAAGAAGATTTGACAGCCACATGGGAGGAAAGTGTGGAAGTAGTGGCCGTCACTCAGGAAGAAGTCCCGGAGGGTGCCAACAAGCAGCAAAAAGGCTTAGAATTAACAGGAAGAAAAACTTCCCCACAAATTGGTCATCACAGATATCCATCGACTATTTAAAAGTAGTGAATGTATCAGAAATTGGAATTGGTAAGTCGGCAAATGCAAAGTTTGTTTTTCCGCTTCGAGTCAAAATAACGTTTTGTGATGTTTAGACTAACCGCGGATATCATCAATCAATCCATGCAGAGATACGCAAACGTGATGGATGTCCGTATTTGCCTAGATTAAAGTGCCTGCATTAAACAACAACCGGACAATACGAATGGGCGATTGCCTGCATGAATGTATCCCCAATTTGGAGTCAGTAGTTCTTGCTGGGAGCAATATTCAGGAGTTGAGCAATTTGGAACCACTCACGCACCTCAAAGAGCTGGAAACATTGTGCTTACTTGTAAATCCCGTATCTACAAGGCATTAAGTTAAAGACGATCCAAATGAAGATTGGTGTGCCGTTTGTTTGGATGGTGGTGAATTGATGTGTTGCGATAAATGTCCAAAAGTATTTCACCAAAATTGTCACATACCAGCTTTAAGTTCCTTACCAGATGAAAGTGAAACGTAGCAAGATTTGTTATGTGTTAATTCAGCGGAACTGGCAAGTTCAGCTGAATGTGAAAGACATAATGCAGGAGGACTTGGCGCAAATGAATTAAAGACAATACAGAGGATATGTTTAGAATTATATTGCCAATACGAACAAAGTTTACCATTTAGAGAGCCAGAACCTGCAACACCCACTGCATATTATGAAATAATTTGTCACCCTATGTCGCTAGATGTTATCCGAACTCGTTTGGATCCATCAAGTCCGAATCACTACAAAGACATTGCCACATTTGTAGCTGACGTTCGATTGTTGTCCGAAACTGTATACTTATATTATCCGGAGGATTCCAAAACATATGCGCATGCCCGTTATCTAGAACAATTTTTCGAAGAGCAACTGGCTAAATGGCTTCCTAAATACGCTCTCGTAAACAAATGTGAAACGAATGCAGATGAATGTCCTGTGAAAAAAAAATGCGCGAAAATTCCGAATGAATGCCCTTAGAAAAAGAACAATTTCAACTGTCGGATAAGAAAAATCAAAAAACGAAATAAAGGAGATTATATTTGCTTACAGGAATAGTTTTAGCATCGTAAGTTTAGGCGTGTATTTACGCTATCGCCTGTTGATGTTGCACATCGACACATTTAAACTCTTACTACAAGCAAAATATTAATTTATTGTTTAAACATAACTATACATAAAATAAGAAACCATTTTTATCTACCCGAAAGAAAGCATGAAGTTATTCCAAATATGAAATGTTCATAAAAAAAATTCCCCGGTTAGTTCTTAATCATATGAATAAATGCATACCAAATTCATTTGAAACATTAGATTATAGAGGTTAATTAATTTTATATGACAGAATGATATCTAGATAATCAAAAAACGACAGACAATCGTACTTTCGGTGATTTAAGGCATAACTATAAATTAAAGACATTAAAAGGTAGAACATTTACGTCCAATTCATACGAGAGATGACACTTATCAGAAACACTTTTTGTGTTTGAATTCTCCTTATTTTGGTTGCTTTTAGACGAAACTCATGTAGACTGGCACACGATTTTATTAATTTGTTTTTATAGTGGATGTAGATGAGTGCTAAAAAAAAATGCAATTTAATACAAACTGATTATCAAACTGTAGAAAAAACGGGATACTATTACTTTTAGTAGAATACCTTAGTTAGAAATTTATATTGTATCGAAGGAATCGTTAGTTAGAATGTAGGGAAATTAGAGACTTGTTTAGCGTTAGTTATACGTTACAAACACACACGACAAAATCAGTCAATGAAAGAAGCAAACCAATATTTAATTTGCATTAGTAGATAGTTGAAATGAATAGTCTTAAATTCTTCGTGATCGCGCTTATATACATATATTTTTGTGTTAAAAATTTGATTATCAAAATTGCGGAATACTATATGACAAAACAGCAATAGTATAATTTGAAATTGGAAAAAAAATGTTTATTTCGAAACGAATGAAAATTAATTGATTGGAAACGACTAACTTCATACTTTCGATAGTACAAGTCTCGAAGCATACACAGTTATAAATGCGAAAAATTGCCGAACATTAATTTTATGATATTTAAAACATTTGTAGAAGGAAGACGATTTTTTTTGAAACAAATATATATAACAACATGAATTGCTAAATAACAACACGACTTTCCTTTCCAGTGGTTCTTCTTTTCAGCGGGAAATGAGGTGCAGGGTAGGTATGCCGTCGCGAGGGTAGGGTTTGAGAAAATCCGCTGAGGTCGGTTTCGCGTCGCGCGCGGTACGCAGTACCTTTGTTGTTTTGCCGTTTTATTAGCGTAGCGTTCGTCGGGTTGAGTTAGCGTAGCATATTTTTCGGTTACGTGTCGGAAATTCGGGAACGCGAAATAAAAATTAGGTTTTTGTCCTTGACTGAGTAAATTAAGAAATACGGAGTAACGTAAAGTAGGTTTCCTCTCCGTACGGTTTTGTTTTGTGACGCGTTTGAAAACGGGCGTGTATTGGTGGCTGAATATTGTAAATGAGCGTAACCCATTCGGAGACCCGCGACCGAAATCCTCTCAGATCTAGCTGGCCGACAAGCAGCCACCGCGTGAATGGATTATGGTGCACGGATTGGTTGACCGGTTGGTACCATCCGTTGGCACTACTCAGACTTAACGTCTAGAACCGATGAGAGGTCGGTTCCCCGTTCGGACGTAGACGTAAAATCATTACAAAAGATCAAACGATTTAATGGCTAACAATAATATCTTACCTGATTTCCAATTTGGCTTCAGAAATAGATATTTGCCAGAGCATCAGCTCTTCCGTGTTGCGGAGGGTGTCAAAACAGCGATAGACAATAAATTGTCTTCAGGTTTGGTGATGCAGGACATAGAAAAAGCCTTTGATACAGTCTAGCATGATGCTCTTGTTCAGAAACTTTAGAAATATAACACATCCCCATACTTTTTGAATCTTACACAAACATTTTTAACTGACGAAAAGTTCCAGGTCAAAATTGGGGAAAGCACTTCACCAGTGGAAACTATTACTGCCAGTGTTCCACAAGGCTGCTGCCTAAGCTCATCACTATATAATATTTAAAAGTCTGTCTCCCCTTCCTTACCAAGCTGCCAAGTTGTAGCTTTCGAAAACAAAATTTGCATAAACAGCTAGGCACCGACCAAAATTCCATTATTGCTAGCGGCGTTAGTACTTATATATCAATACTAACATAGATGGAAAATTAAAATTTATGCTGAAAAAACAAAGTCAATATTCTTTACCAGGAAGCGTAAGCCTGTTCCCTGGAGTGAGGATCTCAATTACCTTGGGTTTATATTTAAAAAACTAAACCTCAGAAGTCATATTAAGCTTACTTTTAAGGTCCTGCTCTCGCTACTCCACTTTCTTCATCCTGCCTTGCGTGTCAACACCAGAAACAAAGTTATCATCGTCAAAATGGCATTCAAAGAATTACCCTATATGGCGCACCTATCTGGATCCAATGTGCTAAATATCTAGTAACAAAGCTTTATGTCACTCGAAATAGATACCTGAAAATGTTAATTAATAAACCGTTTTACTTTTCTTCTGAAAAACTACACAGCCTTGCTGGCGTTAGTTTAATTTATAAACTCGCTGCATCGCGCCATGACAACTTAATCGCGAAAGCAAATGACTTGCCCAATTCTCTTATCTGTGCACTGGCGAACTGAAAACCAGCAGTTCCTACCACCTATCTCTTTGGCCGTAACGTAGCCTCATAAATTTGAACTAGTTGTAAGTCGATAATTCTAACTCCACCGTAGACGGTCCCAAGCCTGTTTGAGAAAGGAGGAGGGAACCCCTTTGTTTCCCCATCTTCATCGCGAACTCCTCAATTAAATGCTAGCAAATGCTCTCGGGGTCACACATTGGGCTTACTGGTTGTTAAGTATTAAGAGTTTTGTCAATTTATTTTTATGCTGGAACACTTCTTTGACATTTCGTTTTCAAGAACAATACTCACGCATACATATACACATTCTTTTTGCTATAAATATTTGCACACTCAATGTAAATCGTTCATTCCAAAAGTAATATCCGTACAATAAAGACGTATTAAAATAAAACGCAAATAATATTTCCAATTGGTTATTGTGCCCAGTCAACGCAAAACTGTATAATTCTTTAGACATTCATAGAAAAATCGAGATTTGAAATTATTACGGACGATTGTGAAACTCGGCAACAGAGCGGTAAACGAGCGTTCTGGGAAAACAGACACTGACACGTTGTTGCTTGAGTTTTCGGTGTGAATTGCGGATTCGTTTTGAGAACGTTTTGTAGAATTTAGTTCCAAACTCACGGAAATTCGTTGATATGTAATTATTTCTGGTCGATGAAATTACTTTTGGTGGATAAAAATGGCTGAAGTTGGTGAAACAATTAAAATTGAAAAATTACAACAAGCATCGCAGTGGCCAACATGGCAATTCACAGTGCGCGTAACATTGGTTGCGCATGATATATTCGATGTAGTTTCTGGAGAAAGAAGTATTCCAAATAAAATAGCTGGCAGTGGTTACAGAAAATCGGAAGAAATCTTTGGCCTGGAAAAAGAATAATGCGCGTGCTCAAAAGATTATTGCAACGTCACTTGGTGAAAAAGCAATTAGTCACATTATTAATTGCACAACATCGAAAGCAATGTGGGACAAATTGCGCACTGTTTTTGAGCAGAAGCATGAGGCTGGCAAACATTTACTCCAGCAACGTTTCTTTTCATTCGCGAAAGACAAAGGTGATGACATGGCAACACATATTGCGAAACTCGAAACAATCATACAGCAGTTGAGGGATTTGGGAGTACACATCGATAATAATATGGTTATGACAAAAATTCTCATGACATTGCCGGCAGAGTACAAGCATTTCGTGAGTGCATGGGAATCAACGGAACAACGTTTACAAACGATTGAAAATTTAACAAGTCGATTGATGATCAAAGAAAGCCGTGTGAATTCCAATGAAAAACAAGAGTCATCATCGAAAGCATTTTTTGCGCGTCAGAATAATTCGACAAAAAAGAAACAAAATTTTCGACAGAACAGTTCATCGGCTGAAATTAAAAATCAAGCAAATAAACCACAAAGAAGTTTCAAATGTTTCAATTGTGGTGGTGATAATCACTATAAGCGCGATTGCAAGGCACCAAAGAAGAAACAAACAAATAAATCTGGTAATGAAAACAAATCAGAGCAAGAAAAAGAATCGAAGGCATTCTTTTGTGAATCTGGCAAGACATCATCGGATGTAATTTGGTTAGCTGATTCTGGTGCATCGGACCACGTTTGTAATCGTCGTGAGTGGTTTCGTAGGTATAATGAATTTGATGTTCGGCGGTCGATAATGGTGTCTGACGGTGGAGCAACATATGCTTATGGCTCTGGTGAAATCGATGTTTTGTCGTTTACAGGCGACAGATGGATAAAGAAAACATTATCAAATGTTTTGTACGTGCCGAATAATCATGCAAATCTACTTTCAGAAACAAAAGTTTTGGATAATGGTCATAAAACGCGATCGATTAGTCAACTGTTCGAGATTTTGGATGGTGATAGAGTTGTGGCAACTGGTAAACGACATGGATCCTTGTTCAAAATGAATTTTAAAGTGATCCTACCTGATCAACGTAGTGATTCATCGGTAAATATGACATTAAAAACAAATTCATTACGTGAATGGCATGAACGGTTGGCACATCAAAATAACGCACATGTCAAAGAAATTCTGAAAAGTCGAAACATTTCTATTCTGGATGAAAGTTTCAATTGTGATGGATGTGCATATGGAAAACAACATAAATTAAGCTTTGAGTCGCGTGATGAGAAATCGAATAAGTGCGGACAAATCATATTTGCAGATGTTTGTGGTCCAATTGAAGAAAAATCATTGGGTAGTTCCAGATATTTTGTTCTTTTCAAAGATGATCATTCACACATGCGCTTTGTGTATTTTCTAAATCAAAAGTCCGAAACCTATGAAAAATTCAAGAATTTTGTCAAAATTGCCGAGAAGGAGTGTGGTCATCCGGTTAAGATTTTGCAGACAGACAATGGTACAGAATTTGTCAATGAATTAATGACGTCATTTATAGAAGAAAACGGTATCCGTCATTGTCGTTCAATACCATACACACCAGAACAAAATGGTAGCGCAGAATGAGAAACGCGAACAATAATGGAATCTGCCAGATCGATGATTCATGCAAAAGATTTGAGTCCAAATTTATGGGCGGAAGCTGTTAACTCGGCAGCTTATGTGATCAATCAAACGGGTACAAGCACAGTTAAAGGAAAACCACCATATGAGCTATGGTATGGTAAGAAGCCATCAATTGATCATTTTCGGGTGTTTGGTTCCGAAGTATATGTGCATATTGTCAAACAAAAACGAAAGAAGCTAGATCAGAAAGCAAAGAAATGCATATTTGTTGGCTACGACGAAAATGTGAAAGGTTATCGTGTGCTGGATCCAGATACAAACAAAGTTGAATTAGCTCGTGATGTAAAGTTTCTTATGAGCAATCACGCTGAGGTTTCATTGCCACCAATAGAGGAAAACGATAATGATATCGATGGAAGCGGTAATCTGGAACAAGATACCGAAGTGGAACATGAAAATGAAAATAGAACGAATGAAAACGAAGAAGTTCCTCAATTGGTTCGGCCGGCACCGATAAGTCGTCGGCGACCGACTACATTGTCAGACATCAATGTTGAAAATATTGTTCCGGGACGTTTAAGAAGCAGAGATGACCGTTGTTCATTAGATCAATCTTCGTTATTTTTGTCAATTCAATGTGAACCAAATTCATATGAAGAAGCCATGACATCAAATGATCGGAAACAGTGGGAGCGTGCGATGCAAGACGAATTCGATTCGTTGATGGTAAATGAGACTTGGGAACTTGTACCGAAGCCAGAAAAGCAAAAAGTGATTGATAATATATGGGTTTATAAAGTTAAAACAAACCCGGATGGTTCAATTGAGCGGTATAAGGCTCGGCTTGTGGTTCGCGGATTTAATCAACAATTTGGAATAGATTATGAAGAAACATTCAGTCCGGTTATACGGTTCAGTTCATTGCGTGTTTCACTATCAATTGCTGCGTCGAATAAAATGAAACTGAAACAATTCGATGTGAAAACGGCGTTTCTTTATGGTGACCTGGAAGATTATGTTCACATTCAACAACCAATAGGATTCACCGATAACACGGGTCGAGTATGCAAATTACGGAAGAGGCTTTATGGTTTAAAGCAAGCTTTCCGGTGTTGGAATCAAAAATTCAAATCGTTCATTGAAAAGTTTGGTTTTATAGCTTGACGATCGAATCCATGTGTTTTCGTGAAATCTGATAGCCAAGACAAAGTCATTTTGGCGTTATACGTGGACGATGGGATAATCATGGGAAATGATGATCCAAATATTGAATTGGTGGTTCAACATCTGCAGGAAGAATTCGAAACCAAATTGGTCAATGTTGGTTGCTTTCTGGGCATTCAAATCGAGCAGTTGCAAAGCGGTTCGATTTTTATTCATCAGAATGCTTATGCACGGAAAGTTTTACAGGAATTTTGCATAGAAATGTGCAATCCGGTGAATGTTCCATGTGATCCAAATCAAAAACTAAGCAAATTCGAAGATGCAGATGATGGAAAATACCCATATCGACAATTGATTGGCAGTTTAATGTATCTTGCCATTGCTACACGGCCAGATATATGTCATGCTGTTGGTTTGGTCAGTCGGTACATGGAGCATCCAAAAGATATTCATATGAATGCAGCCTAACGCATTCTGAAGTATATCAAAGGAACTTTGAATCATGGATTGCTGCATTGTAGTGGCAATAAAAATCAATTTTACGGATACAGTGATTCAGATTACGCTGGAAATTTAGACACGCGCAAATCAACAACAGGCTATGCATTTTTCATCAATGGTGGCATAGTAAGTTGGTGTTCGCAAAGTCAGAAATGTGTCACTTTGTCAACAACAGAGGCCGAATATGTGGCGGCAGCTGAAGCTACAAAGGAGTTGGTTTGGTTAAAACGATTACTCGACGAATTGTCACCAAATCAATTCGGTTAACCGAAGCTGTTTATGGACAATCAAAGTGCGATTCGTCTCGTGAAGAATCCAGAATTCCACAAACGCACGAAACATATCGATGTTGACTATCATTACATTCGTGAAAAATTCAACGAAAAACGTTTTTCTTTGGAACATGTTTGCAGCCAAGATCAGTTGACGGATTGTTTAACAAAAGCATTACCAAGAGACCGGTTTGAATATTTACGAAATGCGATGAATATTACATCAATCGAAAATAATTGACTTTTAACGTAACGTTTTATGATATGTGATGTTGATTAATTGATAATTCTATTTCATTATTTAATATGACAAAAAGTGGGAATGTTAAGTATGAAGAGTTTTGTCGATTTATTTTTATGCTGGAACACTTCTTTGACATTTCGTTTTCTAGAACAATACTCACGCATACATATACACAATCTTTTTGCTATAAATATTTGCACACACTGGTTCCCAAATAATGGGACATTAAATGACGAGAAATGCTAATAACTGTAAATACATCTACAGCTCTGCTACTAAGTCCTACTTACACCTCCTTTGATAATGGAATCGACATAATGGATTGGACTCACGGCAACAACCTCGCAAACGAAATGGCATTGGATCCTGAAATGTCAGCTCACTCAATCACCTTGGCGCTGTTAAGGACCCTTAGCAACAGGCCAGTCAATATCAATTAAAAATACTGGCAATCCAGGAAACGAGTCAGACTGGAAACGACATACAAGACATGAGATCGGACACAATATTCAAAAGTGGGAAGCCTACTGGAAGACGATAATTTGGCGTGGCCTTCATTGCAGATAGGGCGTTCAAATCGCATGTTTTTGATTTTAAGGCATTCAATGAACGGTTGTGTGTGATCTGAAGCGAAACTCTTCAAAGTCTGGCTGATTAAGGTTCACACTAATAACACAGTCAAGGAAAAATACCTCAAATATATAAAATGTCACACTTGGCGAATACAGTATCGACAATTTTGATGAATTTGTGCATCTAGGTGCTAAAATAACGAAGATAGGTAATGAAAGAGACGAGATACGCCGAAGAATACGGCTTGCTTGAAGACCAGCTGCATGCACAGGAAAACAAATTTCCAACTATATGAATCTGTGATAAGACCTGTGTTATGCTATGGGTGTGAAATATGGACCCTAACCCAAGCATCTGCAAATATATTGAACACTTTTGAGCGACAGGTCCTGAGGCGAATAATCAGAGCGAGGCTGGATGGGGACCAATGGCGAATTCGATACAACCATGAGCTATATGAAATTTTTGACAAACTGGCGTTCTCAACAATTGTAAAGCTACGGAAGCTGCAATGGGCTGGCCACATGAATCGTATGGACAAACAACGGGTACCCAAAAAGGTATTTGTTTGGAGAACTGAAGGCCGACTCGGTCGACGAAGAGAGTTCATCGCTGCTATAGTATCGAAGTTAGAGAATGCGGTCAACGGACCGAGATAGTTGAAGGCACTGTTTGCAAGAAGTGAAGGACCAAAAGGGGCTGTAGTGCTAAGAAGAAGAAGGAGAAGATAAGTAGATAGTTCTAAGATATATTAAGCTAATAATAAGTTCAGTAGAGATTTTTGCCGAAATTTTCCTCGAGCTAATTATAATATTCACATTGAAAATACGATAGTATACATAGTTTTAATCCTTTCAAGACGATTTTTTTTGTGCGGACTCTAATTGAATTTAAGGGTTCATATTGAAAAATTAAAAGTCTTCTGAAGATGTTTGTAGTTTCTTTTTCAAACTTTTTCGAATACTTTACTTATTTTTTTAAGTGGGACATATCATTTCCTTAGTCCATTAAGTTCAGACGATATTTCCCATCAGTTCTAAAATAAGAAACATGAATAAGTTGAACAAATAGTCTTTAGCAAACTTTTACATAATTTTACATACGGAAAGCGGTAAAACATTCATTATACAACGGCATACAACATGTTCTGCAAACAGTTTTTGTTCATATCTCAATCTTCCTTTGTTATCTTGTACATTTTCTCCTTTTCTGCTGAACCATCGGCATATGGTTGCCAACATTCAACATTGTTTTTTGCCTCTTTGATGGTCGTCCAGAAGTCGAATGTCTCTTTACTCTGACTTTGCTTTTCCCTTGTTCAATGAGGTTTTCTACTAAGGACATGCAAAAGCAAGTTTTTCACCATTCTTCTGTTTTCAATCAACAAATGTAAGCTGATTCCCCAGACAGCTGCTAATTGACAATACTTCTTTCATGGCTTGCCATCTAGTGAAGGTTATTCCGTTATTTTTGCATAAACACTTTGCTCCACCTTTCTGTAGTTTACCCTGACTTTTTGGTATATTCTTTCGAGACCTCTACTGCTGCATATGATAATGTTTTCATCAATGTTACCGACGTCAATAATCGGTCGTAGCAGACCGCAACATTTGTATCCCTTATTGAACTGGTAAGTTTTCTAAGTACCTTTTCTTCTACTGTTCCATCTGCTTGTCCATCTTCCTTTCCATTGTACACATTGAGGTCATATACATAACCGGAAAGAGAGTCGATACATTCACATAACTTTATTCCACGATTGATGGGCATCAAGGGCAAATACTGCTTCAAACTCAACCTGCCATTGAATTTGACCATACTTTTATATATGGATTGATAAATTGAGTCGGTTCTAACTTTTTGATGTGTACATTTGAAACACTGCAGGAGCTCCTCAACATAATATATCTTAGAGCAATTTGTTGGTTCCTCAGGGTTACTGAAGTATAGTTTAAAAATTAGTAGCTTATAGCGGTCACGTGACATTTCATTTTTTATTGAAGTGTTGCCCATAGAGGCATGCTTTGACCAATAGCAGTTTAGGCTTGGCAGCATATTATAAGCCATTACCATCGTAATACCCATCATCATCATAATTTCAGAAGAGTCAGTTAGTTATACTTTATTTTTAGTCTTCCTTTCCAAAATAGTTAACCTTGCATTTGTACACTGGGATATGTAAGAGTACATGCTTTTTGAAAATAACTTCAGGAAAATATCAATTCCAAAAGAAAGACTGACTATTAATAGAAAGAATTTCCATATATTTCCTTGGGATGTAATTCTGCGGAAATGGATACCAGATTATGTTGTGGATGATGTGTATGAAGTTATAGACGTGGTTGGGGACTAGCTGGTATATTTTGGACATTGGAATCGTCTGATATACTATTCCGTTTACTATCGAGCACAACATCGCTGCTTACAGGTTCGATTGCGCTCTCATCAGAACTCGAAGACTGAATACCACCTTCAGACACAGACTCGACTTTAAAACCCAAAGTGGCCCAGTTTGGGTCCCCATCCTCACTATTATTATAAGGGTCATTATCACTCTCGTACAAGTCAGAATTTGCAAGGAACTCCTCGATTTTTTTCCCGTTAATTCTTTGCTCATTCTGGAAAAGAAAAAAAAAATATTTCTATGTGTACTGGGATAAATAGCCCCACTAAGTAGACATACGTTAATACTAACAGGGTGTTAAAACACCCCAGCAATGCCAATATAAACTAAACTAGAACCTTCTGCGAGGCATTCACTTAATTGACTGACAGGTGTCCCATTAATGAGAGAATAGACAGAATGATAGAAAGAGATAATAATCGGAAGATCATAAAAAATACTTTTCTGAAGTCGTGGGGTGACGTATTACCCCGGTTATCTTCCAAAAAGCAACTATTCAGTTTCGTGCATCAAAAACTGACACCTTTATTCCTCATGCATCATAGACAAAAAAATAAATATAAATAAGCATGAAATTAATGTAACTAAATCATTCTGTTAACTAGTTTCGAAGCGGAGCATTTTTGATTAAATAACTGAGCATTTCAAGTTCTGATATTGAACTAGAACATGAGCAAATCTTTGAATATTTTGTGACAAAATCTAGATTCTGAAATTAAACCAGAATTTACCAACACTAGGTAATCGGAACACGGAGTAAAGTGTTAAATCTTGGTAGTGAACCAAGATTTAGTGCAGCAAGATTTTAGTGCTCTATCAAGTTGATCCTGGTCATTCACCAGGATTGCATTATTCTACAGAGATGCCTGGTATTCTACCAGGGCATCTCGAAGCCCGTGGAAAGCCCACGAGTCAACATTTGGTGACCCCGACGCGATCGGATTCTACAAGGAGATTAAGACCACAAAATCGGATCCAGGATCTGGTATTACGAGATTTTTTATTCAACGATGGCTGAAGTGGTTGGAGCGAAGGTGGCTCAGCAGGAACAGCTGGGCCAGACAACACAAGCTACGCTTCTACACCTTCGTAAAGATTCATACGAACGGAAGCTGCAACGTGCCTATTTCAATAAAGACCTCGAAGCTTCATGAAAAACGTTCGTCGATAACAACGAATGGCTAGCAGAGAATTTGGACCCGGAGCATCTTTACGTAAAGAAATCCTACTACATCTCGATACTCGAGGTACGCTCAAGGCCATTGAGCTGATTAAACTCTATCGAGAGATGAAGTCAACAAATGTGGCATCGAATTCATCAGGAAGGTCAGCAGGTACTAGTGAAACAGCCCCTACTCCAAACAGTGAGTGTGTGAAAGTAGTAAGGAGGCAAAATGCCTTAATGGAGGAAGTGATACAGCAATTGAGCGATTTTGTCATAATGGCAAACGAAGGACAAGCTTACGAATATTCCTTGAAAGTTTTGAAGGAGTACGTTACGCATCTTATGAAATGTGACATTGCGATTTGGGATTGCTCAGACATTGAGTGTCCGCACGGGTACGACGGTACCAAATACAGGGCACTCAAAAGGGAACTTTCAACGTGCATCCCGCAAATGCAGCAGCAACTTAACAATTTGAATGGATGAAATGCTCTTAGTTCTGCAGAAACGATGACGGCATTTAAACTTCCAAAAATATAATCACCCAACTTCGATGGAGATTATCTGAAACGGGTGAAATCCAAGGAACTCTACACTCAGATGATCCGAGCAATGGATCACAAAATCGCAAAATATGTACTACTTGCTAAACAACGTCAGCGGAGGAGCATTGCGCCTCATTTAACACTTACCCGTGTCTGATCGCCATTATGATGACACCTAGAGGTTTCTTAATGGCCGGTACAACAACAAAAGAATTCTGGTCAACAATTTGGTGCAGCGTCTGATATCGCAATCCAACCTGCAGATTGAATGGATTGAAAATCCCTCCATGATACAACTAACGATTGTCTCCTTGGATTGAAAAACCTGGGCGTTGATTTTAGTTCTTGGGATCCAGTTCTACTCTTTTTGCTACGTAAAAAATTGGACTATTCCAGCTTACTCCTTTACGAGCAACGAGATGCAACACCAAAAGAATTGGACACCATACAGAACTTCTTGGCATTCCTCGAGCTACAATTCCAAAGCCTCAAAACCATTGGAAGTCGACAGCTTACCAGCAAAGTGTCTGAACTTGCTTCAATGGTAACATCAGCAGCAAGAAGCAACTGTATTGTCTGTTTGCAACCGCATCCGTAATACACTTGCGAGACATTTCAAGGACAGTCACCAAAGCTCAGGTTAGAAACCTATGTGTAAATTGCTTGAAGGCTAACCATTTTGCCAACCAGTGTGCATCAGGTAGCTGTAAGCGCTGTGGTAAAAAGCATCATACCCTGCTGCACCTCGATGAAAACAAACACAGCAAACTAACGGCAGCACTCAAGCCAACACCAACAATAAGTTTGTCCTCAACCGTTGAAGGCATTGGATCCAGTCTCCAGTGCTTGGGACAATTTGTGTGATACTAAAGACGTTTGATGGTCGGGAGTTAGAATGCCGAACCGTTTTTGATTGCGGTTCCCAAATCAATATAGTCACCAAACGGTTAGTGTCAAAGCTGAAACTAATAACAACATCGTAAGGGCTATCCATAGAAGGAATTGGACGAGGAAAACAACCTGCGAACACTAAAACAGTGATCAACATTAAATCAAAGACGACTGGATATGCCTCAACCTTGGAAGCATACGTCTTGCCTCATATTATAAGCAACCAACCCAGCAAAGAAGTGAACATCGCCAACATGTTAATTCCGCAAATTATAAAGCTGGCAGACCCTACCTTCAACAAAATAGGGTAAATTGACCTTCTGATCGGTGCTGGAAATTTCTTTCAACTGCTGTCTATTGGCCGAATCCACTTAGGAGAAGATCTGCTCACGTTACGAAACACTGTTTTTGGATGGATAGTCTGCAGAAAAATTGCGGAGATATCCAACAATGCAGTGATAATGGCAGGAGTATGCGATGTGTCTACGAATGAAGAACAACGGCTGGAGGACCATGTTAACATCTTCTGGGAGATGGATGACTTCAATCCACAATCGTAGATGACCAGTCAAGAGAAGAAATGTGAAGAACATTTGGCTCGTACAACAAAACGAGATGTAGACGGCCGATTCATTGTCCGTTTACCCTTTTCACGGGATCCAGCGATGCTGGGTGAAACACAAGAACCCACCTTGGGACGACTCTAAGCTCAAGACAGGACTTTGAAAAGGAACAATTCACTCAAGCAACAATATACTGAGTTTATGCAAGAGTATTTGCGATTGGGATACATGCGAAAAATCGACGAATCAGAGCTCCAGGTTCCACACTATATCCTTCCACACTACTCTGTGATGAGACCAGATAGTAGAACCACAAAACTTCGAGTAGTTTTCGATGCGTCGGCAAAATCGTCAACTAATGCATCGCTGAATCAAGTCCTTCATACTGGTCCTGCTTTGCAAGAGAACGTTTTGACAATCCTCTTGCAATTTCGAACACCAAAATATGTCTTTACGGCTGATATTGAGAAGATGTATCGTCAAGTCAAGGTTGACCAACGAGATCAACCGTATCAAACAATCGTCTGGGGGGATACGCCAAATGAACCCTTGCGTTATTTCCAACTTACAACAGTAACGTACGGTATGACTGCAGCACCCTACCTAGCAATCAAATGTTTGCAAAGTCTAGCGGGAGAAGCGCAAGGTTCCAGCCCACTAGGGGCGGAGGTTCTTCGGCGGGACATCTCCGTAGACGATATAATGGCCGGTGTAGACAGCTTACGAGGGACAGAAGCAATGAAAACCTAACTGACCGCCATTCCTAGATCGGGGTGTTTTTGTTTGCGGAAATGATGCTCCAATGAGCCACGCTTACTTCAAGATATTCTAGCGGCAGATCGGGCACTACAGCTCCAGCTGCAAGATCAGAATAGTTGCCATGTCAAAACACTAGGTCTAACTTGGCTCCCTGCTTTCGATGAATTCACCATCAACACTATTGAGGTCTATAAACAAGCGAACGGTCTCCTACGAGATTGCACATATATTCGACCTGCTTGGAATATTTAGCCCAATAACCATCCACGCCAAGTTGTTCTTACAGTCTCTGTGAAACTTACATCTAGATTGGGACGTGGCAAAACCGATAGAATTTCACACGCGTTGGTGTACTCTCCGTGAGGAGATGAAATTGCTGAAAAACATTCGACTTTCACGACATATTTTCACTGGCCGATCTCCTCAGGATTTGCAAATGCACGCTTTCTGTGACGTATCTCTTCAGACCTACGGAGTGGCCATCTATGTTCGATCCCAGCAAACCGGTGACTCTGGAGTGGTAAGATTCCTTTACGCCAAGGAAAAGGTTGTACCATCGAAGAAGCCAATAATAGCAAGGATAGAACTGCAAGCTGCCACTTTAGCTGCCAAATTTGCCAGTGCCATAAACTGGCAAGATGTCCCATGCTACCTCGGGTGCTATTCAGCGGTAGCCCTTGCATGGTTAAAGTCAGAATCATCATCTTGGTGCACTTATGTAGCCAATCAAGTAGCTACCATACAAGATTTAAGTTCGAAGGACCAATAGCTTTAGGTTCCTTCAAAGTAGAATATCACGGACGTGATCAGCCGAGGATTATCTCGCGCTCAACTAAAACAGACTTCCACCTGGTTCTATGGCCCTTTTTTTCTACATGGCCATCAAGATGCGTGGGCTAAGCAACCAATAAAATTCGAAACCAATCTTGAGCGCAAAACTAGACCAGCAGTTCTCATCACAATGAAGAACTTTTTAGATGCTATCGACTCAATTGACCATATAAAATCGTTTTATCGCCTGCAACAAATAATGGCATATGTTCTCCGTTTCACTAATTCGGTGCGGAAAATCAATAAACCTCCATCGTCCATTCAACTCACTGGATCTGAGTTGGATGCGGCGTTCAATACCATCCTAAAACATTCCCAAGAACAGGCGTTTAAGAAAGCTCTGCAGCAGCTGAAGAAGAAAGGCCAAGTCGATCAGCAGAGCCACATAGCTTCACTAACGCCACGGAGAGATGATTATGGAGTAATACGTGTCAGAGGGTGCCTTGAAGAATCTCACCTCAGCTATGAGGCAAAGCATCCTGCAATCCTGTCGTATGGTCACTACATTACCAAACTAATGATGAAAATCCGCAACGAGGATAACCTAGTAGCACCTTTAGCACTGCAGGCCATAATACCAGAAAACGTATTTTGCCATCTTCGTGTGTTTTGCCACAAAAGCGGTACACCTGGAATTGGTGATTGATCTTACTACATATGCATTCATAGGGGCATTAAAGCGCTTTATAGGACGAAAAGGTAACTGCAGGACCACCTATTGTGATAATGCAACAAATTTTGTGGGTGCCTACAACCAGCTTCGCGAATTGAACGAAATCTCATGCTCAGGCACAGTAACGGAATCGATTATGTGATCCTGTTCCAGCAAAGAAATCGATTTCAATTTCATTCCTCCCAGATCCTAACACTTCGGTAGATTGTGGGAGGCTGCCGTCAAAAAAGTTTCGTTAACCAACAGTGAACTCGCAACAGCTGTAGTAGAAGTTGAAGCCATTTTGAATTCGCAACTTTTAACTCCGCTATATTCTGACCCCAATGACTTGAATGCCTTAACTCCCGGACATTTTTTCGTCGGGGAACCGTTAACAAGCAGTGCTGATCCGATAGTACCACCAAAGTACCCCAACTTGCATCGACAGTGGAAGTGGCTACTCCAGATCAAAAGCCAATTCTGGCACCGATAGACATACGAATATCTTTCACAACTCAAACATCGCTCCAAGTGGAAAAATGCAAAAGAGAACCTGCGGGTTGGGAGCATGCTGGTGTTGAAAGAAGTCAATACCCCTGAGCTGCACTGGCCACTTGGGCGTCTTATGAGCGTTGTAAGGGACCAAGATGGAAGAGTGCGTGTGGTAGACGTAAAGATAAGTTCCTGAGTACTACGCCGGGCGGTAACTAGCCTAGTGCCACTCCCAATTGAGACACAAAAAGACGAGAAACAACCCATTTCAAGGTAACATCAGCCAATGGAGCAGCATATATCCCAGGAACGCCAACACCGTAGGATGTCGGAAGATGACGATCGGACTGACCAGTCAGGGCCATCAACCTCTAAACGGCCACGCAAGACATTCGCTGCTACAATGTTCAACGTACTGTTGGTTTTATTTTTAACAGCCTATTTGACGCAGGCTTCATCATTAGTGACTACACGACCTCTTGCGAGCCACCACGGTATGTATTTCGAGAAAATTGGTGAAGGCCATCTCAGTTCCGATGAGTGGAATCTCGTAATCTTTTTCAACCTCTCCACCTACTGGAAGGAACCAAGCATCATAGCCCATGGTCTCACTCAACTTCATCTCGGCTCTGCGCCTCAACATTATCTCAACTGAAAGAAGCTTTCAGAAGCATTCAGGAACGAAACAATCTTCTTCAAGACAAACACTCTCCGCGTAGCAAACGAGGAGCTGTTGATCTGATCGGCAATATTGTGCATTCCTTGTTGGAGTGCATGACTCGGCTAATTCCCAGATAATGGACAAAACTATACGCAATATTGGAAACAATGAACATCAGCTACTGGCACTTATCCGCAACCAAATGAGCATCCTGGACGCTACTACCAAAGTAATGCAACGGTCTCATGAAGCTATCGCCAATCAAATCGATGATCTAAACCTCAACCTCAACAGAACATTAGAAGCAATAGCCCGACTCACCTACAATGAGCAGCAAATTCAGGCCATGGATTACTTCAATGCGTTAGCCACTCATATGCTGGTAAAGATGACGGCCTACGAAGGCACCCAAACTAATCTCCTGGACGTTGTGATTGATGCTCGTCATGGAAAAATCAATCCCAAGCTGCTTCCCCAAGTCGCCCGCTGAAGCAGTTAACCATCATGAATGAAAATTTGCCTGCAACGTTAAAGCCGTCGGCAAAATATCACAACCTTCCAAAAATCTACAGCCTGCTGACCGCCGAAGACCGAATACTACCTAACAAAATCTTATTCCGGATCACACTTCCCTTAGTATTTCAGGACTCATGCGAAGTATTGAAATTACATTCAATTCCCATAAGCACACAAGAAGGTTTCATTAAAGCAATTCCAACCACCAACTACCTCTTAGTCAACCTGGCCCGCAATTAGTTTTACCTTGTCGCAAGTACTGAGTTTTCTCAGGGCTTCATGCTCGAACCAGCCCATTACATTTGCAAGCAAACGCATCTCGTATTGTGGAAGGAACTCGATGTAATTAATTGCGAGAACGCAATTCTCACACAATCAACTCCTGTCACTCCGTGTCGTGTCGCTCACACTACAGCCAATCCTGCTTGGATTCAGCTGCAGTGCCCAAACTATTGGATATTTGTGATGAACGAACCAAGTGACTTTCACATCGTTTTCGGCACTGGCAAGCTCAACGTGGCAAATGGATGCACTATCTTCAATCGAGCTTTAATATTGCAGGACAATTTTCTATTCCAGCGTATTAGACGCATCATTTTCGGTATCAAGCAATCTCTCAATGGACCTTGCACCGATTAGCCTGCAAACGAAATCCATCCCGATACAAAGATTCATCAACGATACTGCCAGGAACATAACACATCTACGCAATCAGGTCCAGCAATTGCAGCGCAATGAATCGAACATTCTCAGTCACCCTGCTAATCACATCCATCACTATAGCATTGCCTACATCAATCTTGCAATGATCGCTGCTTTAATGTTTTATCTGTGCCGAAAGATTTCCAGCATCGAAACCGATTCCTGCACTCGCAACCATTTCGACAAAATTCCTTCTCATTGTCTCCGGGACTTCAGGTTAAAACCCCAAATTCAAGGCGGAGAATATGTTCAGTCTCGTGCATCAAAAACTGACACCTCAGTATAGTAAAAGAATGTTCATACAAAATCCCACGTTCATCTCACCTGAAATTGTATAGACGCAATGTCAGCAATTTCCGTCAGATGGTTTCAGGTGAATATGATCTAATGTATGGGAATGGAATTCGCTATACAATATGGTATGATGCATGGAAACGCAATTCGCGAATTTAGTTCTCATGCATCATAGACAAAAAAACATAAATATAAATAAGCATGAAATTCTGTTAACCAGTTTCGAAGCGGAGTCTTTTTGATTAAATAACTGAGCATTTCAAGTTCTGATATTGGACCAGAACTTAAGCAAATCTTTGAATATTTTGTGTCAGAATCTAGATCCTGGTCGTGGACCAGGATTACATTATTCTGCAGAGAGGCCTGGTATTGTACCAGGACATCTTGAAGCCCGTGGAAAGGCCCATGAGTCAACAGTAACTATTTTTGTCTGTTTTATTAATATAATTTTTTCTATTTTTGTACTTGGGCATTTCGTCGGTAAAAATGGAAGTAAACTTTGTTCGTAAAAGTATTATCTTCGAATTTTACATTTCTCCCAACAAAATCGTATAGATACCCTTAAATTCAACGAAATTTGATATTTAAGTAGTCTTACAAAAGGTCCTTATACCGTGTTAGATTGATGAAAATCCAATCATCTTCACGGAAGTTATAGCCATTTGAAATTTCTCTAATTACAATAACGATAACACACGATTTGGTACTTTATGGATTCTCCATCGAATCAGACACTGCAGTTTTCAGTTGATCTTCTTAACATTTTCAGATAAAATCAATGACATAAATATTTTTGGGAATTCATTACATGAGTGATTTTTGTTACTTTGCAACAAAATGGCGACCGTTAAAAATGGGGAAACAATCGATTTTCTTATAAACGTGCAAACCTCTTTGACGTGTTTCTTGACTTTATTTGTTGTTGATCACTGCATATCGTAAGTTGACTTCAAAACCCTTCTGACATGAGCGTAAGTCTTTCTACCTAACTTGTTTTGTCTTACAATAGTGTTACATGTACAAATAATTCTGCGAGCTACTGTCGCAATTGTTTTCACAACCATTAAGAACATCAACAAATGAATTTACTCGAAATCACGAGAACCCAACAAGCATTATCAACATCTGAAAGTGAGTCACTGCCCATTCATTACCTGCTGGAATGTTCCTGCTAATTCACCAATGTACGAGAACTGAGTTGAATGATTAGAGACCCTATATAAAGGCGAGCTGAATGAATGGGGGGATCATCATTTTCAACCGCGAGAGTAAACACGACGATAGTGTGTGGAGTGTGAATAGCGATCAAGTAATAGTGAAGTAATTTTAAAAGACAATTGCGATAGGAATTTTTGGACAAGTGGAAGTTGTAATTTTGAAAGTGAATATTAAAATTAGTGAAAGTGTTAAAATGATTATTTTGCATTTTTGTAATTAATGAACTCTTTTAATTTAATTTAAAAGACATTGCTTTTTCACTTTCCCGGAACATTCAAATTATTGGCCGCGAACCAGAACACGCGACAATAGATAATAGAAAACTGCTCGATGATTGATTTCAGTGGTTAAAAATTTATTGATCCATATTGTGTGCCACAGAAAATTGCTACAGGCATCCAGGAAATAATGTGCTACGAAATTTGGCCTTGATTGAACCTTACTCATAGAATTTGGTGTCATCAAATCTTTTGATATGATTTGAATGATTAATATGCCACTAAAGTTTTCTCTGCCTCTATAAATAACGTTTATAATATCAAATTTTTGATTCAAACGATATTTCTTGGTTTGAATTGAATAGTAATGTTGACTTTTCACTCTATTTTTTGTAGAAAAAATTTCTGACAAAGCAATCAATATAAATTCTTCATCTACCCATGAAAAACTTGAATCTCTCTTAATACAATACAAGGTACACGATTACCAAGACATTTCACGGAAAAACTTTTTCACGCCACTTATATAATTCATTTCCTACATGATTTCCTAATTCCTTAAAAATTTCTCTCGCAAGTATTGCATCGCACTCTTGTCCCTACCTCTCAGCAAAGACATTAAGGATAAGCGTTGAACCTTAATCTGGGATACTTCTGGAAAGTTGCTATGGAGTTCTCCATCTTCTTCTTCTTATTCTGTTGATATCAAATATCTCGAAGGCGTCGACAAAAAGTCAAGATAACACGATTCCTTACCATCGTCATCTTATGAAGAACATTTGTCGATTGCTTGCATCAGGTGTCATTGCGCCCGTCAGGATTATAAGGCAGAAATGTGGGAATGAACAGTTGATGCTGTGAAAATGCTGAAATGGTTTTTATGTTGGAATGGAAACATTAAAGAGCGAGTTTCCTTAGCATTTTTCTGCTAAATCAGAGCTGGTGTCTCTTTGGGATTCTGAAAATGAAATGAAATGGAAGAAAGGAGACGACGGAAAAATGTAGAATAACTTTAATACTTGATGATCGCATTCAATATGGCGTCTGCCATTAAATAAAGCATAGTGGCTCGGATCTCAATTTGAAGTCTTACTGCAAATAGCATTAGTAGATTGGTCTTAATTAAGGTCAAAGATCCCATTTTAAATACAATCATAACTTGATCATTGAATTGGTTCCCAATTAGAATCCGTGTTGGATAATACTAAATATATCAATTTGTGAAAACATACTACAAATTACTCTGCACTCTCTTATATGCATGCTCATCCAAACAAGCCAATTTAGTTTTCAAGAATAAAGACATTTCATAACACCTAGCAATTTTGCAAAATCCAAACGAAGCATCTTATCGACGTTTCTTGTGTGAAGACTGTAAATGCGGAAGACACGACGACATAAGTACATACGTGAAGAAAGCGAGAAATGTGAATTTTCCACTTCTCATGTCATGTCTATGCAAGTTGTCAAACTAATTTTGATTTATTGCATCAGCTTTCAACACTCAGCAAAATTTTATAGGGAGAATTGTTGCCTCGACTACGATCCTAGTCCTAGTCCTAGATACACTAGTCACCAACTAGTGTAAGGATACGAATAGTGTGAAGTGCAATTTCATATTAGATCAGAGTATGGAGGCCACATACACATGTACCTGTGAACACGTACTCATATTATTATTGCTATTTGCAAGGATTGCATATACCAACATGCTGTGTGTATCTGTATCCTTTGCTGCAAGAGAATACGCTTATATGTGCAGATATGTGGGCATTATAGGTGTGAAAATCGGAGGAAAACTGCTGATTCTGATTACGTGCAAAATGCGATAAGGGCGGCACATGTTTCTGACGTGGTATTATTTGTATATCAGTGTTTGTCTGAGTGCTTTTTGTATGAGTGCATACTACATACTCATACAATGGATAGTTTTCAGCGATAATTTATTTTATTGTCTGGCGAATTTAAATGCGCCCTTCAATAATATCAAAATGCATTTTGCTGAATAAATTAATTACATTTATCAGGCAATTATATCATTCAGTGTTTGCAATATTATTGCTGTCGATAATGTCCAAATACAATTGAATGCAATTACAATCAAGACAAACAAATAACGTTACAAGTGACAGATAAAGCATTGATGTTCTGATAAAATAGCGCTGATAACTTTTGTAGAGTGAGGGTGTTCGATTTCAAATTCACAAAATTATTCGATAAAATGAAAAACATATTCAAATGTTCTACTTCTATTATTCTATCCAATTTGAAGACTAAATTCCTTTTTTACAAATAATGAAAGAGCGACCGGTCATGACGGGTAGTTCCATTGAATTATATTTTTGTTTAGTGGAAATTTAACAAAAAAATAGTATTCCATTGTTGGTTCCGTTAATGTTCATCCTCGCTGGGATGCTAGTTCCAGAATATGTTGATTCAATCAGAAGTCATCGTGTAAATTTTTAATATCTGGTTCTTCTGTGCATTCTTTTTGTGAAGTGTACCTTCATTCAACTAGATTTTAGACGTATATTCGATTGTGTGTGAGTGTTGTGAGGTCAATCGCCAATCATCAATTTGAGCCAGTGAACTCATAAATCTAAGGCAGACGTAAAAATAGAAAGATAGGAGTTCAACCAACTATGTTGGCTCTGGCTTTTATTAGGACTAGGTCGGAAATAGGAACAACTTATTAGCCGGGTGGGCGTGTGCCAACGAAATTCTATGGGAACACAGAGGGAAAGACTTATATTGTCTTGTATGGTTTGATTTTTGTCAGCTTGACTTCATCAGTATCAGCCCTAGGAGGGAACAACAAGGGCGCATGGCTTTGGGCCGCCAATAAGCTATCTACTAATTTGTTCTACTTACTGAGGCCATATTCTCCGTGGTCTCTCAATTTCTCTTGTGTAGGTATTAGAGCAATTTGAAAAAAGCTGGCGTGATTAAAATATCCAATGGAAGCGATTGTTCGCTTTCTATTGTAACTGTGAGCCTGATCAATGCATGTACCCACTGTTGTCAGGCCAGTATTTTGATTCTATTTTCAGTCTTCACTGACCGCAGATACGAGTATGTTGTATCGATCGCATATTTAATTTGACTGCTCCGCTCCGTAAAATATCATTTTCATAGGATTATTGGGCTATGTTTTACAGACACACACCATCTCATCTCACGGTGTGCTGAGCTAACGGACAATTAGCACGAATTGAAGTGTGAAGTCCTCATCAAGAAAGATTCAAAAGCAGCCGCAGTTATCAGGTGACAAGTAAGAATGCAGGAAATATTTTTACTTTTACGTTTTCATACTTGTATCCTCTACAAACCCTGGGTATACATATGTGTACCTGCCTTTTTTGTCAATTTTCTCTTGCCAAAGCCATACATTGCGAAAAAGAAACAATAAGTGAACATCTGTGATTTTTTTTAATTCATAAAAATTGCAGAAGATGACTACTGCATGTAGCAAGAATATCGATAGGATAGCAATAGACGTTTATTTCAAGTGAAAAAGGCAGAAAAGCGTTAAAGTTCTAAAATTTTTTGGTGTTTTGAAGACGGATCGGACAAAATTTTATAAAACCGGTAGAAAAGTTTAGTTTCAGTAAATTTTTCGTTAGTATATCACGTGCTTTTTGTAAGGTACACACTTGTGCACCTTAGGATTGAACTACAGTTTTTGTTTATATGACAGATTTTCTATTTTTCAGGAGAAATCATGTCGAGTTTCTTAGCGGGTGAAGAGATAGTGAAGCTCTTGAATTGTAGTGACGATGATCTCTCCAATAACAATGATAGAGATTTAGTGCCGATCGGGGATGTTGCAGAAACCACCATCTTGGAATCAGAAGAGAAACAGGGCGATGTAATGCAACAACCTGAGGGCAGCAATTCAAGAATGTTCTGGCTGTCAAACCAAATGACTCCTCGTGGTTTAGATATTCCTAATGACAAACTGTAATGTGAAGGAGCTTCAGAGATTAGTTGTCTATACTCCTTTTTTGAGTGTTTGGACCTCGAGTTTTGAAAGTTGGTGGCAGATCAAACAAATTTACATTCGACGCAGCAAAGAGACCTTCGATCGGTGAAAACAAGTCAAGTAGAAATATTCAACTTCACTGGTGTATAAATCATTATGGGCACGCTAGCTTACCCCCAAGCGAGATTGTATCGGAGCAGAGACCTTGTTGTACCCGTTATAAACAAAACTATGATGGGCAATCACTTCTTCGAACACCAAAAACACATTCATTTCGCTGACAACACTGCAGAAAATCAATTTGGAGACAAACTCTAGAAAATCAGGCTGTTATTACCTAAGATCCTTCGAAAGTGCCACAGTCTGCCTTGGTCAACACACATGTCAATCGACGAGCAGATAATTTCATTTCCAGAAAGATCTGGCTTTCGTCAATATGTGCCGTCGAAACTTAATCCTTCAGGGCAGTAAATTTTGTTTTGGCTGCGAGGGACGGTCTTGCATTGGACTTTGTCATTTACGTTGGCTCTAACACGGTACCGCCACAGGACATGACTAAACTTAGCTTAAGTAGAAGCATTGTCAAACTGCTGTGCCGTACGATTGATCAAGATTCTGTTTTGTACACGGACAGATTTTTCACAAGTCTGAGACTTGCAAACTATTTGAACGCAAACAAACTGAACGTGATTATCACAGGGATAGTTATGAGTAACCGGTTTGGTAAAGTTTCCAAAAAATCGAAAAATGACAAGCAGCTCAAAAGAGGCGAATGGGATGAGAAGCGATGGGAATGTCTGTGAAGGGGAAAGACACTAAAGCCGTTACTATCCTATCCCCATGCGCAGGAAGTGCAGCGGCCGGGGCCTGTAAACGATGGTTTAAGCAGACAAAGTATAAAATAGATGTGGCGCAGCCAGCCGTAGTTAGAAATTACAACAAATGTACGGGCGGAATCGATTATAGTGATAGGCTGATTGTTTATTATTGCACTGCCATGCGAACTAGTTCACGCTTTTAGCCATTTTATAGATTCGTGCATTGTCAACTGCTGGATAATGTATAAAAGGTATTGCGCCGAAGAAGGAGTACCTGCCAAGAATAGGTTAGGTCTGATGGATTACACGCTAAATTTTGCAACAGTCATAACCAAATACGAGGGTGGAACTGTTGATCCACTTTTTCTGCAACCAAGCTTGAGCAGAGAAGTTACCGAAAAACAGGCAAAATTGGACGCAGCCGTGGAGCCACAAAAAAAAAAAACGTCGGACCGTCGTACAATAGCTGAAACCAGAAGTACGCCTTGATGGAATTGATAAGATAACTTATTGCCAACTATAGCGTTGAAATCACCCAGAATTATTTTTGCGTCAATTGTAGAAAATGAGTTGACAAGTCTTCCCAGGTGATTGTTTCATTTTTTTGATTCTTTTCTTCAGTCGACGCATGAATATTAATTAGCCGAATCGGGAAGAATTTCGCTTTTATAGTATATGAATCGCACACAATCGTTTATTGCTTGCCTTAAAATCAATAACGTGTGATGGGTATGACTTCAACTCCGTTATCAGGTGCATTCACCTTCACCCTCTTTCGTCTCCACAAAGGAAGTGTAAGTAGGACTTAGTTGCAGACCTGTGGATGTATTTACAGTAATTAGCATTTCTCGGTAATGTGCGGTCCCATTACTACCATTTAATTGCGGTTTGGGATGAAAAATCATGGAAGTTGTGGGTTTGGGAAACAAAGCGTTACCTGACCCTTTCTCAAATGAGCTTGGGACCATCTACTGCATTTTCCCCACACTTTATGAATGTTTTATTAGCAAACTTTCTCTCTCTCATAATACAGAGCTCTATCGTCTATTTATATATATTTTCAAAGGTCTAAGAAAACAAAATTGAATCATAAGCCAAACAGTATAATCAGTGAGGGTCGATGTCACTTTAGAGCAGGCAGATAGACCAATTGTTCACTGTCAAGCAAGTACTTGAAAAACGTAGGAAGTTCAACTTAGATATACACCAAATTTTCGTTGGCATGTTATAAGAAAGCTACCTGTCGATAGAAGAGGTACGTTTACTACACAAGTCGAGCCAAGTGGCAGCCTATGCGAGCAGTACCAACATTTTGTCATGGTGGTAGATAACCGCTCAAAAACTTTTCCTGAAACTCAACAGCGAAGCAAAACTAGTACGGCTAAAAATCAATGAGAATATAACAAAGCTCATGACATGGTCGAAGAAAAGTACTTCAAATACACAAAATTTCACACATGGCGAATACAATGTCGAAAATATGGGCAGGTTTGTGAATTCAAATGCCAAAATAACGAGAAGAATACAGATTCAAGATATTTATTTGATGGTTTCTAATCTTTTACATGTATACAATTCATTAATAACTTAACTTAACAATATTCACACGGGTTGTGCCTTTGGTCTTTTCCCGGAGTTCAATAATAATTTAATTTAATTAGATTACAATATTAATTTTTTGGTAAAAAAAACTTTAAAACATTAATAACTTATAAAACGAAGTTTGTAAAGTTCATTTGCTCTAACAGCTTCAGTTTTAAAAATTGATTTCTTTAAAATTGAGGTCATTGTTTCTTTAAAACTACCTTAAAACTACTCATTCGCTGCATTTAGTGAGCGGTTGTCCGTCACTCTCCTCCCTACATTCGCCTTGTGCTCGTTGGCTCTCCTGATTCTCGATTCCACCAGCTTTTCTTCATACGATTTTATTGGCTCTATTACTGCCTCTTGGTACAGCACCTCGTTGGGGTAAGACCGTCCGTTCTCCCGTCTGTATAGGCTCCACCAATCCTATCTTGCCCCATTTTGTTTTCAAGAGCTGCATTCTATATCATCACCGCATATGTGATGATCGGATAGGCCAAAAGGCCAAAACCTTGACTCACTTGCTCGATGTCAAATGTTTCCTGACAAGAGGTATAAGAAGATGGGAGGCATATGTCACTTTTTTCAAAATATTATCAACGTGAGCACTAAAGGTAGCTTTCTTCTCGAAAACTGCCCCCGAGTACCTCATTTACCTAAAGCTGTGCACCATCTGCCCATTCAACTTAATCCTGGAGTCACCGATGCCTCTTGCATGCCGACCAAAGTTTTTATGGGGGTCCTTGAACACAATTAATACACTTTTATTTACATTTACCTTAATTCCCCATTTCGGGGAACATGCAGTAAGAGATTCCAAATATTTTTGGAGCCGCACCCTTCTTTTGCTTTAGCACTATGGAACCTTTCGGGCCTTTGTTTAGAGATAGTTAGAGTACCTCATTATCTTGATCGAATGTATTAGCACTTTACAAGGTGATATGGTCAGTACAACACTTTGGCTGTGTGCTCGTCCATCTAGCTACTACACGTTCTGATATTAAACCAGCACGTATCATAACCAAACGGGCTTATAGTCCGTCTGAAAAATCACTCGAACTAGTTCTCGTTTTCGCCAACGAGACTTAAACCAGGAAATTTCGGCTTATGGATGCTCTAAACACTACATACTACACCACATCCTAGCAAAGCGCAAATTGTGCTCAGATGACCACACTAACAAGTCTTCAGCAAAGAAATTCACGTGGGTTCTGGGCTTGTACTTAGCTCTTACATCCGGGACGTTAGACGTGAATATGTTGAAAAGAAAAAGGCCTAATAAAGACCCCTATGGGACCCCCAAGTCAATACAAAATGGTTCTGAGCTTGCTCCACCAGCCACCGCAAAGGCAGTTCGCCCCTCATAAAGCTGCCTACAGTTTTTACAATATAGGCCGGAAAGCTGAAATTTATCATTTTATAGGGAAACCCATTGATCCATACAGAGTCAAAGGCTTTCTTCACATTGACCGGGAAAGTTACGAGTACAACGAGCTTATTTTTGCGCCAGTTTCTCGTTAAATCGGCTTGGAACACAGCCATAGCATCCTCAGTGAAGCGAGCTATTTTGAAGCAGAGGATTGTATGATGCCTTCAAGTATTACCCTTCCAAGCAGCTTACCATACCAACGCATAATGGCTCAATGTCCCTGTCAAAATTTGTTGTGACGCTGCTCATTAACGAAGTAACGGAAGAGTCCTGACTTGCTATCTCCTTGAAGGACTTTCAAAAAATGTTTTGCGATAGAGTCAGCGATGGCTTTGTCATCCATGAGCATAGATTCATTATAAGTGAGGACCCTGGGTAGCCTTATTCTGCCAGTCGTTGTATTGATATGAGGAAACATACAGGAACCTGGTTTGATACTTCCTAGGGCCGGTTCCAATTGCGCGTTAGCAAAAGCCTTGGTTCTCCTCGAGATCGTTCGGTTTAGAGACGTTATTACTTGATGAATATGTTCATACTCCCAGTTGACCATATTAAAATTGCAAAGGTTGTTTTAGAAAGCCGACTACGTCTGCAATGAAGCTCCAAGATGACTTCTGGTAAATCTCGATAAAGGTGATTCGTCGAGGATTTCTTAATGGAGGTCTTTGATATGATAGTATCCAGGGTTGATTTTATACATGTGATTCCCTCATCGGTTTCAGAAAAGAAAGATTTTTCCATCTTTTGATCCAAATCCGCTTCGGTTTTCAGTCAACGTCAGGACTCACTGCTGCCCAATCGATTCGCTTGTACAAAATAGTAAGTTGAGGATCTGCAATCGCACGTTTCACATCCTTTTTCACTCTTAAGGTCAGCTCAAGTAAAAGGTGGCCAGACTTGGCGTCAATAACTCTACACTCGCAACTCCTTCAACTGTGGGAGAGATTTACCAGATTGGCAGACATAATGAAGAAGTCAATAATAGACGAGCTTCGGCGGAAGGTAGGCCCTTTTGGGGCAAACAGTATGAGGTCCATATTTAATTGAACCCAGTTAGATATAGCTGTTCCAGCCATTAAATGTGATATTTCCCCATGAGGGATGCTTTGCATTAAAATCACCTCCCGTGCCATAGAAATCGAATTTTTTGCACAGATTAAGCACGGTTACTAAGTCTTCAATGAGTTCCCTCACTGAATATCCATGTCGAACATACGAAGTTTGACAATTAAGTAATGAGGATAATTTTATTGCCCCATTTGTGGTAAACATGCCACCTTGAAATTTCCTCCCCCTTCCCCGGCATCCTTTCCCTCTCCAGTGATATATTTATCATCACTCTAGCTTGTTTGGTTTACCTGCTGTGTCGTGTTGGGTAGACGTGGGTTGGTGATGCTCGTCACGAAAATGGAGAAACGAAATCAAGAGCAACGCGTCGCAATAAAATTTTGCCCCGAATTTGGGCGAAACAGCTTCGGAAACGTACGCTAAAATTGTAAAAGTGCATGATGATAGTGCTGTTAGTCGTGTCCAGGTGTTTCGATGGCATAAAGAGTTTCAGAAAAGCATGGAAGACGAGGCGCGGAGCAGAAGATCAGTCGAGGTGCGGACTGACGTGAATGTGCAGCGTGGGCGTGCCCTAATCCATAAAGATCGGCGTTTAACAGTTTGAATGTTCGCCTCGGAACTGGATATGAACCGTGAAACAGTCGGACAAATTTTAACTGACGATTTTGGAATTAAAAAATTGTGCGCGAAGATGGTTCCAAAGAACCACAAAGCCCTCAGCGTGTCTCAGTATTTGACCTCTAAAGGGATCGCCGTGTTGCAACAGCCTTCTTATTTACCCGCTATGTCACCCTGTGACTTTTTTTGTTCGATAAAACAGAATCGCTGGTCAAAAGCAGCCATTTTGAGTCGATTACGGACATCCAGGCGGCCGTGACGAGGGTACTCGCGGACATCACAGTCGAAGCGTTTCAGAAATGTTACGAACCATGAAAAACGCGGTGGAATCGTTGTATAGCTGCCCAAGGGGACTACTTTGAAGGGGAGGGTAGAGTTGTAGAATAATTTTTAAATATATGGTTTTCATGGAATCAGTCTCATTACTTAATTGACACACCTCGTAGATCCCCTGAAACGCAAACGTGTACCCCCCCAAGCTTCTTATTTCTGCTGACCTGGATGGCAGTGCCTTTAGACTTTAAGGTTATTTTTTTTAACCATAGCAACTCCAAGGTTTCCCCCTAGATAATAACACCTCATGATCTTGTATTTTTTCAGATGCTCCCGGTGTCTTTTTTTGAGTCTTGTGTCCGACATAAAAAAGAAGTCTAGTCTATGGGCGTTCAAATATTCTTGAACGAAATTCCTTTTACAGCGTAGAGCTAGTGAACATATGTTGAGGATGGAGAATTTAATGAAACTCATCACGACAACATACTTTGAAGATGAATTCTAAGAACGTAGCTTTTTTCTCACTAGAGCTAGTAAGTTTTTTTTACAGTAGAGGGTACTATAAAAGAGATTACTTTTCGAATGAGTTTGAGCTAGTCACACCCGAAAAATTGTTGGTAGTCAGTACTCAAAACAGTATTTCTGTCATTCTGTGACTGCTGGGTTTGCTGCATTGGTTGCTGCTTTTGTTGCCATGTAGGCTGCTTTTTGCAACCTACCGAAGCTAGAGTACGAGACCCCTTTACGTACCGTGTTTTATATAGAGGCGGCAATGAGGTTCCTTCTTTCCTCTTTTTTCTTTTGGAGACTCTCCCTCCTCTCTTCAACTTCTTTTGCTTTAGGATACCCCCTGAAACTCGGAGGGTGCCTCTTAGCATTGCAGTTGGCACATAAGTTCTCATCTTATTTCATGTCTTTCGAGATTGGACACTCAATGGGCTTATGCTGCTTGTCACATTTTACACATCTAACTTCAAGTCCACAGTTAGAAGGACGTGGCCAAATCTTTGGCAGTTGAAGCACTGGGCAGTGCGATTTTTCTGCAGACGCTCTTATTGGATCTTCTGATATAATAGGAACTTTATGTCCATCGCTTTTTTCGCTTCAAAGTTGGGTTTGAACTGGACTAAAAAGGATGAATGCGTTCTTTTTTTCTCTCCTATAGGTTATAGTGGAGAACGTTTTTGCTGAAATGATACCATATCCAAGATTTTCCATCAGCTCAGCCACGACATCGTTCTCGTCGTATGAGCTGTGCACGCATTTGAGAAGGAGAGTGAATTTTCTCTCTCCTAGAAGAGTGTAGTGTAGGCTGGTATGATCCTAAGCCACTTTAGGATAGAGCAAAGTTCGTGAGGAGCAATTCACCATCACATTGAACTCTGGCTCCTCTTCAGAGTTTTGTACGCATGCCCTTTTGACGCTTTCCCTAAAGGTCTTCCGGCCAAGCCTATTGCGCACTATAGGAGGCATCCTCTCTCTTTTTTTGGCAACAGCCACGCTTGGCTGCTGGGGCTTGAATTTCCCCTTATTTTCCTCAAGGCTCGGCCTTCCACCTGGCTTGGCTATGGTCCCCAAGAAACTGGCGGAAGCAACTTTTGCCACCTTTTTTAGCTGGGGAAAATCCCGCTCGCTCACATCCAGGGTCTTTGATACCTTTGAAGTAGGCTTCTGCCTTGGAGGCACTATTGACCTTATTCTGGCTTCCGGCTTTTCGATAGCCTCCACCTTGTCACAACTGTCCGCGAATTTTTCACCTTCGTCCATTTCTGTATCACTAGAGACTTCTGGCACTTGCAGTCGCATCTTACAACTAGCAAGCAAGTCCAGGAATAAACTTCTCCTTTATGTTCCCCCCTCCCCCCCCCCCCCTGAATTTCTCGGAGAAACGTTAAAGGTTTTTTTCTCGGTTTCCGAGTGAAGCTAGATTTTGCGGAGGAGAGCTCCCCATATTCATTTCTTTCACCCATACCCACAGATTCGTAAAAATTGAAACCCTTATTGTCTAGTAAATGAAAGACTTAAAAGCAATATAATTATATTATAGACAAAAATGATAACACTTAAAAACACCTTAATAATAATCTTTTCTTTGTTTGCGTTTTTCTTCAATCTGTCTAATTCCAATTCAACTCTTTTTCTCCACTCCTGTCATTTCACTTGTTTACCAACTCGTGCTTGCACTACGCACCTCGATCAGGCGCTTTTACTCCTTCTCTCCATCCACAATTTGAAAAAAAATATTCCTCCAAAATTCTTCCGATGTTCCTCCAAAATTTCGCAATTCCTAAAAATTCCAATTTCTTCTTCTTCAATATTCATCAAAATCTTTTCAAAAGCTCTCTGAAATTTTTTTGCTACTCGATCCGTGCTGCCTCGACGACTGCTTGACTTGAAGTTACCGAGAGGAATACAGATCGCAAACAAAATTTTTAATTCAGTTTTGACGATCTTGAAGACCAGCTGCATAAACAGGAAAATAAAGCTTCAAGTATAAAAATTTGTGTGGAGCATGAACCCTAACTCAAGTACCTGCTACATATTGAACGCTTTCGAGCATCGGGTCATGGGGCGAATAATTGGAGCGAAGCTAAACGGGTACCAATAGCGAATTTGATGCAACCATGAGCTGTATGAAATTTTTGACGAGCCGGAGGTCTCAACAATTGTAATGAATCGTATGGACAAGCAATGGATTCCCAAAAAGGTATTTGTTGGGAGAACTGAAGAGCGGTTGACGAAGACTTTTCTTTGCTGCTCGGATTTGCGAAGTGAAGGCCCGAAAGTGGCTCTAGCGCTACAAAGAAGAAGAAATGGAATTACTGAGTACCTTACAGCTCTACCATTCTAATGTAACCAAAAAATAGTGGTAGTCGCTATACAAGCTTAAAAATTTTAAGGATCTTTTAGGACACTTTCATCAGAAATAATTTTATTGTCTGTTTTTAATTTGTTTTCTGTCTTAGGACTATTGTGCCTTTTTTGCTGCTTAGTTATGTTTAAAAACTCTTCTAACTTTAAACTAAATCCCAAATAGTGCCCCACATTTAAATGAGCTTGCAGTTTCTTTTCAAACAAAGCGCCATCCTTTCGCTGATATACCATTCGATCGGTACATTGATTTCAGTATCATCATTTCTGCTCTCCACCTTTCCCATCATATCAAGATGGTGCTCGTATTTTCGTGCGCATTTCCGCAATTTTAATTAAATCCAAAGCGGAAATAATCTACTAATTATTAATGAACCAAAGTACTGTGTACTTGTACGCACTTTCCAATGTATTTCGGAAGAGTGTACGCACGTACAATACCGTCGAATTCGTGCGAATATAAAATTCAGATTAATTCCAAAAGCTTCAGGATTTTAATGGTTTGTTTTCATTTCATTTTATACAATTATACCTTTATACCCATATAGACATTTTTGAATTGTTGCTTGTCGAATTAATAATACGTTCACCACCTACGCACCCTCCCAACCTTTCATTATATATGGAAGTATGGATGTCATGTATAAAGAAAACAAATAAAATTCAGGACATTATGCGGGAATCGTTGAAATTGGCAAAGTCTGATACTCATAAGTGTATTTGAAGCGGGTGGTATACTCCTATTATAGAAGAGTATGTGCTAATGAACATTTAAGATTCACACGTTTGAGTATTTGATGTGTGTGTGCGTGTGTGCTCATATGAGTGAATGTTTCAAACGGAAAATATTTGTGTGGATATGTGTGCACGTGAGTATGTTTCCGAAGAACTTCTGCATGAGAGGAATGTTATGAATTATTCATCAGGGCAACTAATTAAGTACGTTCGGAGGATAATTTAAATAATTTATGCTAAATAAATTGTGAATTGTAGCGAAATTGTTTCCTTGAAGGCTCTGCCGAACAACCGCAAGGGTTAACAGCAGCTTGTTGTAATTAATGTTTTAAGCCAAATGTATAGATGCATGAGTCCTCTTCTTTGTTCAGAGAAGTCAGCACTAGAGCGTTTAAAATTTTTCACAGGAAATTAAAAGAAGGATTCAGTGTTTCTTTTCATTAACTTTGCATTTTAACCGTTCACGTCAATCACTTTTTTCATATTTATATACATATCCGCTATTTATGTAAATTATAAAGAAGGGTTGATACAACGAATATTCATGAATTCTTGGAAAAACAGGTTATTTAAAAACTTAATCAGCAGTTAAATTTTGACGCGGAACGAAATTTATAAATAGTCATTCGTAACAGCTATGAATTGGATGGTAAGTAGATTTCATTCAAAGTAATTTAGTAATGGTTGCTATGGACTCGTGGCCACACTACAAGTCCGACTTTATATTTAATACCTATTTTTCTTGCTGTTGTTATGTTTATTTAAAATAGTGCATAAATTCAATCTCTCATGTTCAGTGCGAAAAACCAGATGGCACGGCCAAGACATATTTAAAACATAAAAGCACACCGTATTTAATAGCGGAAAACTACTAGGAAGCAATGAGTTTGGAGTGGCTTTCATGGTTGATAGCACATTAAAACAAATAATTACCGACCACAAGCCCATTAATGAAAGGCTCTGTGCGTTTCGTAGCAATACCAAATTGTTTAATGTCTGGCCAATCAACTGTCACGCGCCTATAGGAGACATGGATGAGGCAATTAAGGACAAATCTCACAGCAGCCTGGACCGCAGTGTCGATGAATTGCCATCAAACGGCATTAAAATTGTTCTGGGTGACTTCAATACAAAAAACAGCCGAGAAACGGCACATATTAAAAACCGGAGGACACAGCCTCTATGCAGAAACTAGTGACAATGGACAGCGGTTGATAGACTTTACTATTAGCAGAAATTTCACTGTAAGCTACACACGCTTTTTTCACATCGAGACATCCATAAGAGAACGTGGGCATCCTCAGACGGTCGCACGTTCAATCAGATCAACCATGTTCTCTACAAAAACAGACGACCACCAGCATTCTCGACCCGTGATCGTTCCATGGCGCTGTCTGTGATTCGTATCACTACCTTATAAGGGTCAAGTTTTGATGCCACATCTCCAAAGGCTGTCCACAAGGAGAGTCAGCTACTCCAAGGTACCTACTACACAGACTAAATTATAGCTCAGTAACGTTCACATACATGTCAGTGCTGGAAAAATGCATCAACGTATTGCCGCAGGTGGAGCAAAGTAATAATAACATCAAAACCATGTGAAAGACAGTAAGAGATGCGGTAACAGAAGCTGCCGAGGAAGTCTTGGGTAGGAACAACTTGTGTGATAAAAAATGCGAAGAAGCAACTAAAAATAGGAGCCATTGGCTTGAAGAATACGTCCAGCTATCAACTCGTGCCATAGAAGAACAATATGAAATCTAAAAAAAGTGCCAAAGATAGGAATGACTGACCATCAACACCAAGATCCAACCGATAAACAAAAACATGACCCTACATGAAGTCAGATCGGCATGTGCCTCAATCAAACAGCTAAGAGATGGTTTCAATCCACAAACAAGTCTTTGCAAAAGTGTACAAGGAGCGATCATAGACAACCCAGCCAATATTACAAACAAATGGCTGAATATTTCCAGAAGCTATTCACAGCGCCCCTAACAACAATTGAAGCTGTGAATATTCTAGAAGCAGAGTAAGAGGTCCCCCCAGTCTCACAACCAGTCAGAGACAAAGTACAGGCAGCAGTACCGGATCATAGAAAAAATAAGGCCCCTGGAATAGATGGAATACCAGCAGAACTGCTCCAGAGCGGGGATGCCCATTTAAATAACCTTCTGCATCAGTGAATATGCAGAATATGTTTAGAGGAGCAGTTGCCAGAGAAATGGTGGAAAAGTATAATATGTCTTGTACTCAAAAAGGGGGATGAGTTAAGGTGTAAAATCCCCGTTGGCAGCACCAACCGGAAAGGTAAATTTCTCGTTTGCAGCGTAAGGTTTCGAAAAAGAATTTGGCTTGCCTACTACTGGATTTCTTACTGCAATTTTTGTAGCACTACATGGGTATTTATTAACAAAAAGAATCTGCCGCCATTTGTATTTGTAGACCCTTCATAGAGGCACAACTATTTTGCTAATTAAATTGAGTTTCACACGTCTGGACCACATATTGAAAATCGGCGGGTAATAAATTGTTATAAACATATATACTCGTTTCGCCCTTCTCACATTTGCTGTTTATACATTTCACAGTGGTTACCACACAAAAGTGATACATTTTTGGCTTAAATAGTTCAAATAGTTAATCTCAAAAGATTTCCATAAAAGTTTAATCAGCACTTGTATTTCCATTAATATATACATTTTCGATTCTTTTCTGAACTGACTGTCATTTTGAATTCTTATTGAAAACGGCTGCTAAAAATATTAAGCTTTAAATTTTCGAATTTTTCATTTGCCATCCGATTTGCATAATTAAATTAAATTAACTTGCCTTAATAACTTATAATTTCAAGTTTTATCGGAATCTGTTGAGAAACTTGGCTGCTAGAGGGCTACAGAAATAAAAAAAATGTTTATGTCACCCCCCCTGTATGGGGAGACCCCTTAAACACTTTAAAATATGTTCTTACACTGCAAATCTCAAGAGGCACCACTTTTGACCTACGTAGAAAATTTCCTCATTCTAGCTCATGTGGTTTGCGTGAAAACTTGTGACACACGAACAAACGGACGGACGGACATACAGACAAGTCGCGATTTTATAATTTTTTAGGGTATTGTTAAAAATATTTTCCAATGTTTAAAAAATATTCTGATTTCTAAATACGTTCAAGATAAGTCATTTAAAACGTTTCCATGAAAAAAATTCATTATTTCAGTTGCTACTAAAATAGTGAATTGCGCTTGTTCCTGACCTTAAGGGGCCGCCATTTTGAATGCATGCATTTGATTTTGGACAATTTTAAATCTCTGTGGGCTACGACCTCATCAATCAATGTGCCAAATCTCGTTCAAATCGGAGTTTGACTCTTCTCAGGGCAAAAAATTCAATTTTTAGTGAAAATGGCAGCTTAAATATTGGGTTTTAAATTTTCGACTTTTTTACTTTTCATTCAATTTCAATAATTTTTTGCATAATACAAGAACATAGTACAGAAATCCATAATCTCAAGTTTCATCAAAATCCGCTGGAAAATGTGACCGCTAGAGGGCCACAAAAACCTGAAAAAACGCATATTCAAAACGCCGCCATTTTGAAAATTGCACATGCATGATCACCAAAATATTAAAAATTGTAGATCTAAATAATGCCTATCTTGAAACCAAGTTTCATATATATCAGATTAAAATTGCGACTTTTAGAAGCCTTTGAAATATTGAGTTTCAACTGGCCGCCATTTTGTTTTTTGTGACCTGACCTCCAAATTTTTCACGCAATACTTTAGATACTCATAATTTCTATCTAAACGCCGAGTTTCATGAAAATCTGTTGAAAGCTTTGACCACTATTACAACAACAAAATTTTGCACGTATTGTGAGATTCATCACATACACTAGTGAACCTTTTTACCAAATTTCATCTAAATCGGAGCTTTACTTTGATCAGAACAGAAATCACGATTTTTCGTCTAAAATGGCCGCCATTTTGTTTTTGCCCAGCCGATATAGCTGGTTCACGAACTTAACCGAAATATTAACCCGATACACCTTTTCTGAAAATTTGGTGAAAATCAGAGCAAAATTGCAACCTCTAGCGTGGTCACAAATTTCGTTATATCCCATATATATATATATATATATATATATATATATATATATATATATATATATATATATATATATATATATATATATATATATATGTATATATATGTATATATATATATATACATATCTATATATATAAATATATATATATATATATATATATATATATATATATATATATATATATATATATATATATATATATATATATATATATATATATATATATATATATGATGCTCTCCGCAATAGGTAAATTTCTCTCGAGAAATTTACCTAAAAACCCTATTTTCAAGTTCCAGAATATCTCTTGTGACTATTGAAGGACTACCTGATATACCAAAACCTGCTTTATGAGACAACACAGGGGCCAGCAAAGAATGGAAGTTATATCGAATTTTACCCAGTGATCTATATTTGGTCCAGGCATGTGGGTCGTGTCTTAAGATGAATTACTGTGACCAAATATGTAAGATTAGTTGCGCATGATCGGCGATATGTCTGCTACAATGGCTATATTTGCTGGACACACTAATGAACAAGCGCAATTTAGGCTTGGTACATAAATGCACTAAGTAATAGACTGGATGACTGCTCGTGGATTCAGTCTATCACCGCAGAAAACCAAAGTTGTGTACAATTGCAGAAAACCTTGGCAGAGAAGAGAATCCCTAGGTAAAGACGACCAGTACTAAAGACATAATAATCAAATCCAGCGATGAAGTACTTGGGGCTACTGATCGACTCCATGATGAGTTTCTCTAAGCAAATCAAAATAACGGTTGAGAAGGATGCTTCAGGCCCATCGGCCATAAGTTAACTTATGGCCAGCGTACGTGGCCTAATCAACCAAGAAGACGCCTCATGATGATTACCGTATGCTTTTTGCTACTGCATGAAGCAGAAATGTGGGGCGACGCTCCCAGTAAAGAAGTGTACCAAAAACGCTTGGCACAGGTACACAGAAGAGAAGCACTGAGGATTGCATCTTCGTATCTTTGAGCCCCGGATTCGGTAGTCAAAGTTATTATAGATATGATATCTATCACCTTCCTTGCTAGAGAGCGCAGTACTATTTATATATTGTATTTGCATCCAAGCAAGAACGCAACGGAGATGGTTGCCCGTGAGGAGAGAGAGTTCTCACTCAATGATTATCTGCAGTTTTGGGTGAACTGCATGAAAGGAAGTAGGACTGCATGCCTCTTAAGATCTGAGATCGTGGCTAAATCATAGATATGGTCAGACTAACTTCTAACATAGCTGATCCAGCTTCTTAGTGGCCATGGGCATTTTCAGTCTTACCTACACAAGATTGGTAAACCACGGTGCCCCGTCAGTAAATGTTGCCCAAGAGGAAAAGACAATGCCTGTCACATATTTTTTGCATGCCAAAAGTGGGACAAGCTGTGGTGGGATCTCTGCAAGGAAAAGGGAGAGCTCATTCCGGATAATACAGTCATGATGATGCTTCGATTGGTTGACAAATGGAACCATGTGGGACATTATGTTCAGGCAGTCCTTCAAGATAAAAAGAACTAACAAAAGCCGAGGACGTCGGAGCTGGGGTTTTACTTATCAAGCAATTCCCCTTCCTCCCTCCAATTCGGCTAGAGGAGAGATCCTCCAGGTTGAAGGCACCCCATGGCATAATAAAATGAGACCTGGTCTAAAGTAATATGACAAACGGTTCCAGATAATATTCTCAGGTTGATAGGGGAGGTATTTAGCGGGTCTTACAGTCACTTAGTGCGTTATTAGTATTCATGGCGGTGTTTTAATTCAGGAGATTTTATAAATGTGCAATCACGACGATATTATTCAAACTCAAAAATATCCACAAATTTATATTTATGTTTATATTTATATATATATATATATATATATATATATATATATATATATATATATATATATATATATATATGTAAACAGTATTTGTAGTGTGGATATCATAATTGTGTTTCGAGCTTGATGGAAAACCAAATAATTTATAAAGCCTGGTAGCCAGTTTGACTGATGTAAAACATGGCAAAAACAGAAAGTGGTTTGCGTATCTGAGCTAAAACAAAACTTCTATCTTTACTTGGAAATTCTAAAAACTGTGATCTACAGAGTGGTTATAAGTTATGGTATAAATACAGATCATATCCATTTCAAGTGGCTCGGGCTCAAAATTGAAATACTTCTACTTTGACTTCCTCAATGACTTAGTTCCTGCTACGACAAGTTTTGCCGACGATACCACAAAGAAGCCTGATAAACTTTTATCAATGGCTCGTTGTCATAACTTAAATACGTGTTGTATAGTATGCAAACGTGAGAGGAGCCTCGTGACTGTATCAAAAGCAGCTCATACTCAAGCCTTTATAGAAAATGAGGTCCTTTTTTCCTCGAAAAAAAGATGCTGTAAAACTCATACCACCGGATCTGTATTCAGTTAATTGGCTCTGCAAACTATACGGCCAGTAAGTGTACTATATGAAAAAGATATTGAAAGTCTTTTGAACAGTATCAGGAATGTAGCAAAGAAGAATGGTCTCAATTTGGACACACCGAAGCAGCTTTTTGATTCCGACTATTGTACTCTCATGGGTATGTCTATGTCTAATTTCAACTTCACTTTTGAGCTTGTAAGGCCCAAAACTTTTACCTCAAAAATAAGGTCATCTTGTACTTACTTGGCAGTATTTCTTACAAAACTAAGAACTGGTCTCTCTCACAGCGTTCTTTCTTCATTATTCCATATGAAAAAGACACTGATATCATCTTCTGTGCAATGTACCCACCAGGCTATAATTGAAAACTTTAGGCCACAACACTTTGGAACAGAACACATAACGAGAGAGAGGTTATTGAAAAACATACGAGCCTTTTAGCCGTAAGATCGTTTATTCCCGACGAGAACAATGATATAGAGATACTCGTTGTGGATGGCATGTACATTTATATTCAGAAGAGTGCAAACTATTCTTTTCAGAGACGATCTTTGTCGTTACACAAAAGCAGACATTTGGTTAAACCTATTATGTTGGTAACTACTTTTGCCTACATTTTAGACGTCCTCGGACCTTATTTGGCTGATTAAAAGAACAATAACGCTAACGTACTCATATATTTATTAAAAAAAGATGCACACAACATTAAGTAATGAAAGAAGCCAAATGACATATTTATTGTTGGTAGATGTTTTCATGATTGCTTGCAACTCCTGGAGAAAATGGGTCTCGTACAAAAATGTCTACGTTACTAAATAAGCAGTATCAATTTTCAACAGATGATGCTAACAAGACGCATCTTGTGACCAAAGTCAGATGGGTCGTAGAAGCTGTTAATGGTCAGATGAAAAACTGGAGAACATTGCATGAAGTATTACCAAATACGGCAAACAAGTTCCAAAAATCATAATATTTAGATTAAAATAGATCGAAGCAACCTTGCACACATACAATAGTACGGTCAATGTAAAGTAGGCACTCAAGCCGTAGAGTTGTCTCGGTACTATAGTTTTTGGGCTAGGGACACCATAACTTAAAGGAAGTCAAAAGAAAAAGTGCTGAATATGCCAACACAATACAAAACGCTAGCGCTGAGGGCGGTCTAGTAGCGATTCGGAGGAAAAAATCCAGAGGAAAGATTAAAATCATTTCATCGCTAAAAGTGTCTAAAACTTTCTAATTATTTTTGATTATTGACTATTTCTCATAATTCTAATATTAAAATAATGACGATAAACTGTCACGAAAACCATTTGAACTTTTTTCCTGCGGTCGTTAAAATACCGCCCGAGCAAAGATTAAAAATAAAAACGTTATAGGTTAAAATCCAATTTCTCCAATTTTGAAATCCGAGCAGCGGTGAACTGTCTTCGTCGACCGAGTCAGACTGGCGTTTCCTCGGTTTCCCCACTGGTCTCCGGCCTTTAGTTCTCCCAACGAATAACTTTTTGGGTATCCTTTGCTCGTCCATACGATTCATGTGTCCAGCCTATTGTAGTTTCCGAAGCCTGACAATCGTTGGGACATTCAGTTCGTCAGAAATCTCCTACAGCTCATGGTTGTATCGAATTAACCATTGGTCCCCGCCTAGTTTTGCTCCGATTATTCGCCTCAGGACTCATCGCTCAAAGGCGTTCAATATATTTGCGGATGCTTGGGTTAGGGTCCATGTTTCACGCCCATAGCGTAACACAGGTCTTATCACAGATTTATATACTTAAAGCTTTGTTTTCCTGGCTATGCAGCTGGTCTTCAGGATCGTCAAAACTGAATAAAGTATTTTATTTGCGAGCTGTATTCTTCGCCGTATTTCGTCTCTTTCATTGCACGTTTTCATTATTTTGGCGCCTAAATAGACAAATTCGCCAACATTTTCAATACTTTACTCGCCAAGTGCGATATTCTGTGTACTTGAGATATTTTTCCTAGACTGCGTCATGAGTTTTATTTTATTTTCATTGTTTTGTAACCCTACTAGTTTTGCTTCGCTATCGAGTTTTAGGAAAATTTCTTTGGCAATTGTCAATGACCGTGACAGAATGTAGATGTCATTCGCATTGGCTACTACTTAGCTCGACTTGTATGACGTACTTAAGAGCCAAATTGAACAGCAATGGGGCCAGCCCATCTCCCTAATTCAGTCCGTAATCGGTGTCAAAGGCATCGGTGAGTTGGTTATTGATGCGGACTTGGTAGGTTGTCGACGTCATTGTCATTTTGGCAATACATTCTATTTTTTTTAGGGTTTTGTACTAAAATACAAAACCCTATTGCAATCACGACCTGTGTCCGTCTGTCCGTCTGTCCGTCCGTCCGTCCGTCCGTCCGTCCGTCCGTCCGTCTGTATGTCACAGCACTTTTTCTCCGAAACTATAAGGGCTACAGCCATGAAACTTTGTAGAAAGGTCAGAAGTGGTGACCTCTTGAAAGTTCAAGGGTGGAAAAATTTTTCAAAGGTGTTTAAGGGGGGTCTCCCCATATAAGGGGGTGACCCCTCAAAAAAAAAATTTCACCATTGGTAGTCGAGTAGGGTGTCATTGGAAAGGCCTCAATGAGATCTTTTCAAAACAAGTCTTAAAATTGTCCTATAAGTACCGAGGGGGGCAGGGGAAGGGGAAATATGCGAACTTTTCGCGTACCCCCCCTCGCGATTGAACACCTTCCATCCAAAAAATCTGAAAAAAATCATGAATGTAGGCCTTAATGAGTACAACAACAGCAAATACATGAGAAGTCGAAATTCACTCAACTTTGTTAGTAATAGTATGATTTATCGATTTTGTGTTTTCTTGAATAAAATCTAAACGGTAACCTTAAACTCAATAAAATTTAGCAAAGAGATGACTATTTATAAGATTGAACTTTTCGGAAAGTTTCATAAAGATCGAATAGTATGTACCGAAGTTATAGCGATTTGAATTTTCGTGTATTACCATGGAGCAATATGCCCTGTATTACTATGGAAACATATTGCTATGGATCCATATGCGCTTTTTACCGACTTAGACACTACAGCTTTGCTAGAATTTGCATGAAAATTTCAGGAGTGATAGGTATCATGAAGATGAGTACATACAATTGAAACAAGTCGAAGAGGCAGGAGAGAGCTCCTAGCAAAAGGGCTTTGTAACCATTCTAGGATTCGAAAAAATAGGCCATGAATCGATGATTACAGTACAGAGGAGTGGCCCCTGAAAAAAAATTTCATGAAACGTAGCCGATATGAGTATCAAATGAAAGTTCTCTATGAGAGCTTTTCAAAACAGTTCTTAAACTGACAGTTTTTGCTTCAGTGGGAGCACAGGGGGGAAATACATGAAAAATGTGTTTCCTCCCTCGCGAATGGACACCAGTGATCTAAAAAATCTTAAAAAAATATCAAAGGAGATATTTATGGGTATAACTATAACAAATACCTCAGAAGTCAAAATTCGTTCAACTTTGTTAATAATAGTATGATCCTCGAATTTCACATTTTCTCCAATTAAATCGTCTTTGACATGTTTCTTGATTTTATTCGTTGCTGGTTACTGCATTTTGTAAGTTGAGTACAAAACCCTTCTGACATGAGCATAGGTCTGTCTACCCAACTTGTTTTATTTTAGATCTATTTTACAGAAAACATTCCAATTACAAAATAGATAGACAAAAAGCTAACACAAAAGAAAGCTACAATTTAACGCAAAATAGACATCATTACAAAAGATATGAACGAGAGATGATTAGGCAAATTTGAAAAAGGTAACGCAATAAAATTTGAAATTAAGAATCCTACGCAGCTTGTACTTGAACACTGCGAGCGACTACAAGGGAGGGCCAAGCTGAAGGTATTCATGGTCTCGGACAAGTCGGACCAATGGGGAATAAAAATAAATATCTGTATGCGCGAAAGGAATCGTGTAAAAATGAGTAGATCTAGTTCTAGATGGAGGGCGTATGCAAATCGCGTTTTGAATATCCGATGAAAAAAACCTTGAGTAAGCTTAACATTGGTCGAAGTATTGTCGCCTCAACTCCAAGGAAGGGATGCCAAGGTAGATAAGACGTTCGCTATATGGACGGTAGGATAGTTTGTATTTATAGAAAAGCGAGCGAGTAAATTTTCTCTGTACGGAATCAATGGCATTCGAAAGGTTTGTGTGATGAGGAGACCATATTTGACATGCGTATTCTAGAATGGAGCGAACAAGTGAGATAAATAGATGGACACATGTTTGAGTGCGCAGAACTAAGCCTGCAATTCGAGCTGCTCTAGATGTCATATGGCTGATGTGGCGGTCAAATTTAAGATGTTTGTCAAACGTCATACCAAGATCCTTAAAATGATCAACTGATAAAAGTACTGAACCTTGAATCTCATAGTCGAAGCTTAAGGTATTTCGTTTATTGGAAAAGCACATATGGAAACATTTAGGAACGTTGAGAGCAAGACGATTGATACGACACCATTCGTCCAATACATTAATGTCATTTTGGAGTATCAAGCAGTCATTCATCGAGCGAATGATCCTGAAGATTTTAAGATCGTCTGCATAGAGAAGACAGTTTGAAGTAAAAGTACTAGGAAGGTCATTGATGAAAAGGTTGAATAGAAGAGGGCTTAGGATAGACCCCTGTGGAACGCCTGAAGTCTGAGCGAAAGGGGCAGAAGAGCACCCGTGTTAAATTACTGAGCAAGAGCGGTTATGGATAAAGGAACTAGTCCAGGTAAGGAGGGGACCAGATATTCCGTATTGAACAAGTTTGTGTAATAAAGTTTGATGGTTGATTCTGTCGAACGCTTCGGCGAAATCGGTATAAATCACGTCAACTTGGCAACTGGAATCTAGGGCAAGAGCTATGAAATTGGAAACCTCTAGTAGGTTAGTAGTGGTTGAGCGACCTTTTATGAGCCCATGTTGCTTAACGGAGAGATTTGTATAGAAAGCATTGTAAATTCTGGATTGGACAATCCTCTCTAATATTTTGCCAAAGGATGGGGGGAGAGATATTGGCTGATAATTCGAAACAAAATTGCGGTTGCCGGATTTATGGATGGGGAAAATATTAGCATGTTTCCATGCATCTGGGAAAACATCAGTCGAAAGCCTCAAATTAAAAATCAAGAATAGAGGAAAACTCAGGGAAGAGCTTAGCGATTTAATGAAGAAGTTGGGAAGGCCATCAGGTCCCATAGATCCACTTCCATCTATCGAGGCGATGATATCTTCTATCGAATTGGTAGAGATGAAGGCAAAATTGAAGGGAGCTGGGCTACAGGAATTTATGGAGCAACGCGAGGAGGATCTGAAATTTAATGAAAAAAATTCGGCAAAGAGATCGCATATGTCTTGATCATCAAATGCTGTTTTTTTAAGCAATGAAATTGAATTAGGAAGAGTGGTGGGAGATTTAAGTAAATGAACATATGACCAAAAGGATTTGGGGTTATTGGAGCAGAAGGAAGCTTCGATGGACTGGTAATAGGCAAGTAAAGCTTGAGAAATGGCTTTTTGGCATCAGATCGTAGAAGTTTATTACTTAAAAGATCTATATTGGACCTCGAACGAAGCTAGATTTTACGGGCTTTGTCTTTCACACGCAGTACTTGTGCAACGTCAGCATTGAATTAATTTGGCTGGGATGCCAAAGCAAAGCATTATTTGGTACAGTACGTTACGATCAATACTGTCGTATGGTTGCATGAAGTCAACAAAAATTTGGTGTACGTCTATGTTCAACTCCCAGCATTTTTCAAGTACTTGCTTGACTTGGAACAATTGGTCTATCGCTGATCAACCTGCCCTAAAACTACCTTGACTCCCCAATAATACTGTTGGCATATAATCCAATTTTATTTTCTAAGATTTTAGAAAATATGTTGTACGCCGTACAAAGTAGTGATATGCCTCTATAATTTTCGCACTGTAACTTTTCACCTTTTTGTGGATAGGCAACATAATTGATTGGCTGCACTCTTTTGGCATACATTCTTGCTGCCAAATGTACTGGATAACTTTGTGAGTAGCTTGATGAACACTACTGCCACCATATTTGTTGAAATCCACTGGAATCTCATCGATGCAAGGCACTTTATTATCCTTTTGGGCTTTGATGATGGAACAAACTTCATCCAGCGTTGGTGGGGCCAATTGAAGCACTCGGCATACATCTATATGCTCCGATGCTCTGGAGCTGTGCAGATGATTAAGGAGGTTCCTGAAATGTGATGCCCATCTTTCTTTAATCTTGGTTTAATCAGCGATTATATTGCCACTGTCATCATGACAAAGTGGAGTTTCGGGCTGATAACCACGTTTCAGACTTTTCACTACTTTGTATGCTGGTCTTGTAATGTTGCTTACTAAACTTACATCTATACTTCTCAATTGGTTGTCATAGTATTTTCTTTTCTTAATCCCAATTATCTTATTCGCTATTCTTCTGAGATTTTCATGGTATTCTCTCTTCGTCCTGGTTTTCCCACCTACATATTCTTTGTACGCCTGATTCTTTTTAGTCTAACGCATTCTGGCACTCATCATCGAACCAATCATTTCTTTTGCGCCGGGCTTGATGTCCGATCGTCTGCTCTACCATGGTCTTTATAGCCATTTTCACTTCAATCCAGAGCTCGTGGCTTGTCGTTAACGATGCGTCTGATGAGATGGGAGCCAGCTGGTTGTCAAGGGTCTCCGTGAAATGTTTGGCCGCAGACGCCGCATCGATGTCAAATTTTCGTAGCGGGCTGGTCTTCGCTGAATATGCCCTTGATACACGACATCGATAGGTTAATTTGATCAAGTAATGATCTGAGTTACAATCGGCTCCTCCGTATGTACGGACGTCAAGTATGCTCGAGGCATAACGTTGTTGGATCAGAACATGATTGATCTTCGATGCCAAATTTTTGTAGTGGACTGGTCTTCGCTGAATATGCCCTTGACATACGACATCGATTTGATCCAGTAATGATCTGAGTTACAATTGGCTCCTCCGTATGTACGGACATCAAGTATGCTCGAGGCCCAACCTTGTTGGTTCAGAACATGATTGATCTGGTTTTGTGTCTTGCCATCCGGTGATACCCAGGTCATTTTTTGAATGCGTCAATGTTGGAAGCAAGTCGAATGCATGACTAGATTTCTGCTACATGCAAAGTAAATCAGGTGCTGGTCGTTGTCATTTGTTTCATCATGGAGGGTATATCCTCCAGTCGTTCCCCGATGAGATAGCTCATTGCCAACCTTAGCGTCGAAATCACCCAGAATAATTTTTGTGTCGTTCGTGGGCAATGAGTCGACCAGTTTTTCCAGGTGATTGTTAAACGTTTCCTTCGTTTATTCGTCCTTTTCTTTGGTCGAGGCGTGAAGATTAATCTGCCAGACTTTGAAGAATTACGCTTTTATACGGATCGCACCCAAACGTTCCTTTATTGCCTTAAAATCAATAACGTGTGATTGGAACTCCCTTCCCACAATGAAGGCCACTCCGAATTCGCTTTTTCCGGTAGGCTTCCCACTTTTAAATATGGTGTGCAATCTCATGTCTGGAATGTCGTTTCCAGTCCAATTTTTAATTGATATTGACTGGCCTGTTGTAAAAGGTCCTTAGTAGCGCCCGGGTAATTGAGTGGTCTGACATTCCAGGGTCCAATGCCATAGTTCTTATTTCATTTGCGAGGTCGTTGCCGTGAGTCCAATCCATTCCCAGGCCTATCTGTAGGTTGCGAAACATCCAAAGGTTTTCTAGGGACGGGGAGGTGGCCCGTCGCCCAATCTCTATTCCGGCGGAATGGTTATTACGGTGAATGTACTAATTGGCTTACAACAAAATGGCGCTCATTGAAAATAGAAAAACAATGGACTTTCTTTGAAACGTGCACATCTCTTTGACATATTTCTTGACTTTATTCGTTGATGGTGACCGTATTTTGGAGAGGTTGGGTACAAAACCCTTCTGACATGAGCGTAGGTCTGTTTACCCAACTTGTTAAGATAAAGGAGCAGGTGTTTATTTTATTATAAAGAAGAAGGTACGTTGTTAATAGTGAAAAATAACATCAGGCAAATCACCACCAAGACCACGCTTACAGGACCATATCCTTTTGATGAAATTTTCTATAACCAAATCACAAAGTGGCTGCCCCATGTCCTCGATAGCCTCACGAATTCCATCCTTGAGGTCTTGAATCGACGCTGGGCTGTTGGCGTAGACCTTCTCTTTCACGTGGACCTGAAGGAACAAGTCGTAAGGTGTTAAATCACAAGGTCCCGGTGGCTAATTATGATCACCTCTTCGAGAGATAAAACGGTCCAGAAATTTTTCCCGTAAAAGATCAATGGTTTCGTTGCTTGTGTGGCACGTAGCGCCGTTTTGTTGGAAGCAAACGTCGTCCAGATCAATATCATCTCTCAATAGCGCAATCCATTCACCGTAACTGTCAATTTCGAAAAAAGAAGGTCCAATGACTCCACCGTACCATAAATTGCACCAACCAGTCACATGTTGAAGAAGAGAGGCTTTTCAGCAATAACTCTTGGGTTTTCCGAGCCCCAGATGCGACAATATCGCTTGTTGACGAGACCACCGAGGTAGAAATGGGCCTCAAGATGATTTTTCGTTGGAATTCGGGATCATTCTCTTGCATTTCAAGGACACAATCAGCAAAGACACAACGTTTTTGATGATCGACTGGCTTGAATTCTTGTGTTAACTGAACTTGATAAGCCTTAAGATCCAAATCTTAATGCAAAATACGTTGTAATGACGTTTGTGGAATACCTTATTCCAAAAAACGACGAAGAATGGACAAACCTGGGTTTTCTTCAACACTTTTGGCTACAGCAGCCACATTCTCGGCTGTCCATGAGTAACATGCACGGGTTTTGTTCTTCACATCACCAAGTTGTCTTAACAGCTCGAATTTTTCCATCAAGTTCTGTATTGGGGTCCGACAAGATGCTTCACGATGATCCAAAAATATTCAAGATTTACGAACCGTCTCTGCCAAATTTTCACTTTTTTAGGGTTTTGTAAAATAATTTTACAAAACCCTACTAGTTTCGCGACCAGTCTGTCCGTCTGTCCGTCTGTCCGTCCGTCCGTCCATCCGTCCGTCCGTGTGTCACAGCAGTTTTTCTCGGAAACTACTTAAGCTAGAAACATCAAATTTTGTGTGTAGGTGTAAAGTGGTGATCTCTTCAAAGTTCAACTACAAAAAAATGTTATAAGGTATTTAAGGGGGGTCTCCCCATATAGGAGAGTGACCCCCCGAAAAAAAAATTTCATTGAAGGTAGCCGATATGGGTATCAAGTGAAAGGTCTTGATGAAGACTTTTCAAAACAGGTCTTAATTTGGCAAAGTTTGCTTCGAGGGGCGCACAGGGAGGGAAAATACACGAAAAATTTGTGTCCCCCCCCCTCGCGATTGGACACCTGTGATCCGAAAAATCTGAAAAAATCAGGAATGTAGGCCTTGGTGAGTACAACAACAACAAATACGTTAAAAGTCGCAATTCACTCAACTTTGTTAGTAATAGTATGATTTATCGATTTTATGTTTTCTTGAATAAAATCTTAACGGTACCCTTAAATTCAATGAAATTCAATACGTAGATGTCTATTTATCAGATTGATCTATCCTGAAAGTTTCATAAAGATTGCATCATATTTAGCGAAGTTATAGCGGTTTGAATTTTCCTGTATTACTATGGAACAATATGCGCTGCATTTATTACTATGGCAACATATGGCTATGGAACAACATGCGCTTTTTACCGACTCAGACACTACAGTTTTGCTAGGATTTGCATGAAAATTTCAGGAATGATAGGTGTCATGTATATCTTTGAGAATCGGTTCAGCTAGTGGTATCAGTAATCGTAAAACAAAATAGTGGCTGTTTTTAATGCGAAGATTGGATAATTTTGAGTTATTTTTTCCCAACTTCAACGTTTATGGTGCATGCTTTGAACACTTGATTCAATTTAATGAATGACTGAAGATGAGTACCTACAATTAATGCTCATAAGTGAAACAATCAAGGAGGTGGGGGAGAGCTCCTAGCAAAAGGGTTTTGTAACCATTCTAGGATTCGAAAAAATTGGCCATGAAACGATAATAACATCAAACGTAGCCGATATGCGTATGAAATGGAAGTTTTCATGGGAGCTTTTCAAAACAGTTAAACTGTCAGTTATTGCTTCAGTGGGGGCACAGTGGGGGAAATACATGAAAAATGGGTTTCCTCCGTCGCGGATTGACATCTGAAATAATTATCAAGGGAGATTTTTATGAGTATAACAATACCAAAAACCTCAGAAATCGAAATCCGTTCAACTTTGTTAGTAATAGTATGATCTTCGTATTTCATATTTTCTCCAATAAAATCGTCTTTGACATGTTTCTTGACTTGATTCGATCTGGTGACTGCATTTTGTAAATTGAATACAAAACCCTTCTGAAATGAGCGTAGGTCTGTTTACACAACTTGTTTATAGTGAATTTTATTAATTTCAATGCGTTGTTGGAGCGTGTATCGTTCCCTTTTTAATAATAGCGTAGTTTTTGCTTGCCAAATTTCAAAAAACGACAGCTTCAAAATTGACATCTACAGAAATAGCGGGCTATTCAAAATAACATCTCTTATTGAAAAACCCTTTATGTTACTCCTTTAGAAAATATAATCGGATCATACGCCAACAGTATTATTGGGGAGCATCAAGCTGGTTTATAGTAAGTGTATCGACATGAGACCAATTGTTCACCGTCAAAACGGTACTTGAAAAATTCTGGGAGTTCAACATGCACGTGGATCAAATTTTCGTTGACTGTAAGCAAGCATACGCCATTATTGATTGTAACGTACTATACCAAATAATGCTTTGCTTTCGCATACCAGCCAAATTAGTTCGTTTTGCCTAAATGACTATGATGTCGATGACCTTCCAGATCCACATCAATAACCAACTCACCTATGTCGTTGACACAAATATCGGACTTAAGCAGGGAGATCAGCTGGCCCTATTGCTATTCAATGTGGATCTGAAGTACGTCATAAGGAAGCTACCTGTCGATACACGAGGTATATTACTATACAAATTGAGCCAAGTAGTAGCCTATGCAGACGACATCAATATTTTGTCACGGTCATTAACAACTGCCAAAGAACTCTTCTTGAATCTTGACAGCGAAGCAAAACTAGTAGGGGTACAAATCAATGAAAATAAAACAAAGCTCATGATGCAGTCAAGGAAAGATAACTCAAGTGCACAAAATATCACGGTGAGCGAAGACAGTATAAACAAGTTGGGTACACAGACCTTCGCTCATGTCAGAAGGGTTTTGTACCCAACCTCTCCAAAATACGGTCACCAGCAACAAACAAAGTCAAAGAGATGTGCACTTTTATAAGAAAATCCATTGTTTCTCCATTTGTTTGTTCAATTCCCATTGACTAGTTGCCCTACTTTACGTCGACAAATGCAATGATAGTGAGGAGGCAAGCAAAACGAAGAACCACAGACAGTCTTGCCTAAGCAGAAATAACAGTGGCACTCGGGCACAGTACCAAAAAAAAGTTGTGAACGCCTAACCGTCCTTGAAAAGATGAGCAGGGATTTCTGCAGAATGCTCCAAATGTTTGCGTGGTAGAAGGTAATATAAGAAAGATTGAAAGTTTCCAACAATAATTGCTGCGGTGACACCAAAGTGGCCGAGGCGAGTGTCTTAAATGTCGAAATAATAACGAACCATACTGAGGTCCACAAAGTGATCACGACGGAAAAAGAAAGGAGTGACCAGACAAACGGAGTGCCTTTAAGCGATTCCATCGCTGCCCTTAAAAATGTGGCTGAAGATATGTACTCGGAAAAAGAACTCGGTTGCCTCCCCCAAGAGAGGAGGTAATACTTTACGACTGCCACCCAGGGACATCAAGAAGAAAGGCTAACCCTTAAAGTAAAAGATGAATTAAAAAGAATAAAATCAGCATGTTATTTACAAGAAAACCAGCAATGTTGTAAAAATTGAGCTCCTTGAACTATAGCAGCTCCTGGACCACATAAGGCATTACCGAAGTACGGAATAAGGCTAGAGAGGACCAGCAGGTCAAAGAGGAGAAAGGGCTAAAGAAGTGCTGAGGGATAAGCCCAAAGGGCATGCCCAGATATCTCCACCATCAAACATCACTCAAACAATGGCAACTAGCCAGATCAAAGGAGATCGAGATAAAAGGAAGAAGAAGGAGACATTTAATGACCATAAAATGCTAGACCAGGAATTCCGGGAAAGGCTAACAAAAGGAACAAAGGAAGCCATAAGATACACATGATTGTCCTACAAGAAGAAAGACCAATGGCAAGGAAGGAGAGAAAATGCCACGACGAAGATCCCAATGACTGATCTTACGTAGAAGCGTTGCGGAATATCAGGGGAAATGTAAAGTCCGACGACACCAACACTGCTATTAAATCAGTATCACTAAACCGGCCGGGCTACATACTTGTCGAGTCTGAAGCAGAGTTTGACAAAAAAGAAGCATTCTGTGACGCAGTAAAGAAAATCCTTGGCAAAAGCGCAACTGCAGTCTCATTTGAGTCAATAGTAATGTTTAACATAAAAGACATTGATCGCGTGACCAACATGGACAAGGTAGAACAGGCCATCAGAAAGGAGCTCCCTAGGAAGGGCAGAACCAAAGCGAGACTGAAACTAGAAAACCATAGGGGATTGCGCATGGCCATCATTGACTTGACCGAAGAGGACGCTGAACAATTTCTGAAAAAGGGCAGCGCCTCTTCAATACTTTAAATGCCTTGGCTATGGTCAGACCGCAAGTATGTAGAAAGCCTGAAAGGAGATTCCTATACTTCAAATTTAAAAAAAATGTATGGAGTAGGCACACTGTATTCTTTGCAAGGATGCTGATCCAAGACCGGATCTTGGGCACGTTTCGAAACCAGGAAAATGTCAGATTTTGTAGAAAGCACTAGCCAAGACAAAATCAGAACTTCGACGAACCTTATACTGCAGGTAAATCTACACCGCAGTTTAACCACCCATATCCTGCTTGAGCAGTTTGTGAGGGACATAAAATGTGACTTTTTATTTGTAATATTGAGTGGGCAACAACATTATAAAAGTTCTGCATCATAGTACCCTGGAGAAGTTGGTACCAGTGCCATCTGGGTTCAGAATAATGATTTCTAAATGGAGGGCTATGGACGAGAAATGGCTACATGTGGGTTTGGCGCTCAAGGGTCACCTTCTTAAGTGTACACCTACCGCCAAACGAACCGATATCATCTTTCAAAGCCAAGCTTAATGCTTTGATGGGTACTGTTTTGAACGCAGATGCTCATGGGAGGTGACTTCAATTTTAAAATAAATGACTGGGGCATGCCTTTAATAGATTAGCAAGGAAAACGAATCCTAGAAATGGTGGCCAAAATGGCACTCGTCGTGCTAAACATCGAAAATACACTAACTTACCACCATATTTGCTGTGAAGCAATCATACAGGACGTGATATTTGCCTTGAGTTCTTAGCACGGAGGATATAAGGGAGCAGAGTATAAGAGAACTGCTTAGCCAGTGTTCATCAGTACATTCTGGTTGAGATCCGTGATGTGGTCTCCTGATGTCCATGCTCACAAACTTCTACAATTGGGTGATAAATTGTAAAGATTAACGTCAAGAGGTTCGTTGAGATGTTCACGGCAGGTGCTCTGCTGCAAGGGAATTAGCAGCAAACAGAAGAACTAGTTCCAGGTCGGGCTTTTGGTCCCCATTGAACGCGTCCTCTGATAGCGTATAGAGGGTGCCCTAACCAGCTAGCCGTTGGGTTTGTGGGAAATAAAAAAATCATCCGTGGACCTAAACCGACTAAGTTGAAGTGCTGACAACGCTCCATTCTGTATTTACTTGTCATAGAATCGGGACAATCGCCTCGGAAAGGATTAGATAAACGGCAACGACTATTGCAACTTATATAAGACTATTCTTCTGGAACTTGGAATGTTACATTATTGAACAGGTGTACTGCGACAAATTCTATATGAAATAATGAAACATAAAATCAACATCCTCGTAATGGAAGAAACCAGATGGCACGGCGAAGGTATACCGTGCTGAAAAGCAAAAAAACTGCAAGGAAGGCATGACTTTGGAGTGGCTTTCATCGTTAAAAGCACATTTAAACAAATTATTACAAATTATTATATTCAAGCCCATTAATGAAAGGCTCTGTGCCATTCGTATCAAAACCAAATTTTTTTATGTCTAGTTGGTCAAGTGTCACGTGCCCACAGAAGAAGAAGAAGTATCCTGGAATGCACTGTCGATGCATTGCTGTCAAATGACATTCAAATTGTTCTGGGTAACTCCAATGCAAAAATTGGCCCAGTAACCGCACATAGAGGAACAACCGAAAGGCACAGACTTCATGCAGAGACCAGTGACACCGGACAACGGTTGGGAGAATTTACCACTTGCGGAGGCTCCACGGTAAGCTCCACACGCTTTCCACATCAAGATATTTTTAATTTTTGAAAAAGAGAATTCCAATACTACTTGACTGAGATAAACTTTAACAGAGACTTTTTGTAACGAGTCTTATTTTTTTCTCATCCAATCATGAAAAATTTAGGGAGCTTACTTGTATATTTGCATACAATTCACAAACCTTCTTCTCATTTCATTTATCAGCATCATTGCGTACTAACTCAATTTTAATTCATATTGCGATTGACCTATAAAAACGGAACACTCTAAGGACATTCCTCTACCACGAAATAATTTCATCTTGGAATCACTAAGATTTATAATGAATCCATCAACCATTATTCCCTTAACACAAAAATCTTATTAGCCTCTAGTCTTCAGAGAATCCTCAAAATTGCTTGAACTATCATAAAATAAAATTAATTTTATTTTACCACGTGCAACTCTTATCATATTCAAAGCCCATTCCGTGAATTCTTCAGACGCTTTTGATTCCTTCGCGATCATATTTCCCAGAATATGCTGCTGCTAAATGCTTTAATTTCCAGTCGTAAAGGTCAACCAAAATGACTTACTTTTGAAGGCATACGACCTTAACATGATTCTGAATGGAAATTTCATTTGTAATATTCCTTCATTTTAGGAATTTATTTAAAAATACATGAACAGCACTTACTTTTTGACGATGAGTTTTCGTCTTAGTATTTTTCCAATAATGTGCATACCTACAAAGAAAGAAAGTAAAGTTAAAAACATTTTTTTGTGTGTAAAATTTATCATTGAAAGCATGTCTAAAAGTGTTCTTTTGCAGATAATTGCAGGTATTTAAATATAAAACTATGGACTACGCATTTCAGACTATAGTAATATGCTGACTTGCTTATTTTTTGTTAAAAAATATCGATTTTCTATGAACTAATCATCCGAGACCGACTATGACAATCACTTGTCCTTCAGCTAATCTAAAATCTTAATAAATACACGTCAATCCTTAAACGCTGAAGATTTGTCAAATAACTAGTCTACATTCAAATATTTGTATAAATTTAGCCTAACAATAAATCCCGAATAAATATTTCCGGCCACTTAGCTTAAGCCCCTCCGTGTCACCAGATCCTAAATAAAAACCATGCCCATGGCAGGCGTATCCGCCTCCTACGACATTCTTTAGTATCAATACAATAAGGACGACGTTGATGATGATGTACACCCGGCGAAAACAAGAGACATCAACCATACGATCCGGGAAACGCAGCCAGCATTGGAACCATCAAGAAAATCTCTACTTCATTACGTCCTTATTCAAAGTTTTGGCAGGTTCCACCAGGGCTTAAAATCAATGGCCTGGGCTTAGTAGTCAAGCGAGCGTCGAGTCGGCAGACAACAAATCAATATTTGGATATTTTCTTTCAATTCAACAGACACAATGGGCTCCTTTCCATGCTTTGGAGGTGTTGGCATATCGCGCACCCAACATCCGTTTCGAACATTGCTCCTTTGGTCTTTGACGGTGAAAAGTTTTCGTCTGATTTACTTAGCACGGAATCCTCCCTCCATCCCCCAAAACTAATGTAGCCTGAGCTCGTTATTACCTACCCGGCCAAATTAAGGAAGAAGAAGAAGAAGCGTTTGGAGCAAGAGAACAAGACGGTCAACTTAATTATTTTACGGAAAATTAAATGATGACATTTTAAGGCTGCCGAGAACGTGACATAATTACTTTTCCGTCAGTTTACGAAAGTGAGATTTATATCTTTGGGGAATTGTTGATGCTAAAAGTATGATAGCGAATTTTAAAGATACTAAGGTATGCTAGGATGTATATTTTTGGACATACTTAAATTGCCAGGAAATGCAATTGCTAGAGGGATTCAAAATTAAAAATGGGGGTTTCTGCCTTGTACGTGTAGGGGTATAGACGTAATCTACATAATAATCTGGACAGGTTAATAAACAATGCAATTTACTTATTTAGAAGGATCGTATTTACTAGTATCTTACCTCAATACTATGACGATCGCGTTTTTGAAGCAAATAATAAAATTATGAACATGAAGTTCCACCAGCAAATATGGACTTTTATAACATTTTATTGCAACAATGGAGCACACAAAAAATGGCGAATTCTGATTATGATGACGACTAATCACTACAATACTACCTTTACAACAAAAAATTCAAGTCCGTGAAGGACTGCAGCGATGGTCTGCTGCCCCGGCAGAAGAAGATGGAGGTATCTGCCGAGAATGCCCTCGTCTGGAGACGCGTGAATGCGCTGGCAGGCGCGCATTGCGGTGTCGTGGGGCGGGTTCGTTTCCCCAGCACGAGGACCCACTACAAAAAAATTTCGCATTCACGAATTGGTCGATAGCTCAAAAGGCGACCGAAGTCGCAAGAATTGTAGATAACCTCACCGAGGGAGATGTAACTTGTTACGAGAACAAGTGAAACCTGAAAAGAAAGGCGAACTTGGGGTGACCTCGTCGTTACCCAACGAAGTTCATGGCCCACAAATGAAAGAGGGGCAACCGGGTGGTGGTGGAGCCCCTTCATACCCACCCAACCGGAATAAATCCATAGATAGTTTGTTGAAGTGGCCAGGTATTCCTCTTCTGAGTGGAAGATTCATACAACTTGAATTGTATGAACTTTCCCATCAGAAGGGGAGTACCCCGGTGACCAATTTATGTCATAGAATTATACAATTTGATCGTATATCTCTATGCCATAAAAAGGCACTCTGCTTGGGCCACTCAACCCAAAACGTCACCTGAAACAGAAAAAGGAATTAGTTTGTACCCGGTGGCTGGCTCATGTTTTGAGGTGGAAGCCTGCCACCGTACCGGGTCCTATACCCGGTTAGATAAAACGGAAGGGAAAGGCCGACGGTTAAAGTTTAATAATTCATTTTTAATTCAATATACTCGTAAAATACAATGATTAGTCACCCGATCTCTAGGTGAATTTACTCTAATTGGCATGTAATACGTATGACGGTAAATGTATCAAAGAAAAAATTGTGGTGACGATTAAATTATATAAGTAAATTTTATAGAAAAAAAAAAGTGTTTCAATAATTTAATTAACTTAAACGGTACTCACCTGCATGTTCCGTCGAGCGCTCGATGGGTGCAGGTATCCTCTGTTAAATTCGGGAAAATCCAAAAATATAATTTTTCTCGACTCACAAGCCAAAGAATAACAAAGATTATTAATCGTAAAATCGTCAATGCAAAAATAAATACTAAGAGCCCAGCGGCCGCTATGCTTAAATAATATACACCTTTCCTTAAAATAGGAGGCCAGAGCGGAAACATACAAATAACAATGGCTCCTAATACGACAAATGTTCCATAGATCCAATAGTAAATGGGCACTGGATCATAAATCCAAATATATGCTTCGGAACCGTCAACAAATATTTGCTCTGGGTGCCTTTCGTGTCGGACTTTTCGCTTTCGTTTTTCTTTGGATGTCAATTCTTCAGAGGTTCCTTCAACCTGACTATCCTGATCTGTTAGCTTTTCTTTGTCAGCCTCCTTGTCATTTGCATTCCCCTTTTCTTCTTTCTTCGACTTGCCTTTAAGCTCATCTAAATAAACAGGAACTTTCTTTGCTCGATGAAGAAATTTATGTTCTAACATTAAATCCAAATAATCTATTGCACTCTCTCGGGATGGGAATAAACAATTATCTCCGTCAGCAAAACGAGACTTCATAATAGCGTCAAGCGCTTTCGATGATGTAAAGTATTCTACATTGGGACTGAGAAATTTCGTCTTTTTCGTCCGCACCTTGGTGACCATTCAAATGTCAACAGCAGGATGTACCGTTTCCCGAGGTTTTAAGAAAAAGCTTTTTCATTTCCATGCACTGCTGCATCGTCAATAAATTCTTCATCCCTTTACACAATTGCTACCACTGGAATAAGTCGCGATCAACGCGAAGGACATGGGGCAACAGTCCAGCACTGAACAATTCGATTGTCACTTTTCTGTTCACTCGCTCCGCAGCGCTTTCTTCCACGCCACCGACAACAATATCTTCCTTGCAATCATCAAAATCCGCCAATCGTGCACTTGAGCTAGTCCGTCATGCCTCGCCACGCGATTCTTGCTATTCAATTCCCCGCACACGGACCACCGATTTCGTCACTAGCGGACTCGAGATCAAACTTACGGCAGATAACTAAGAGCATCAATAACAATCATATACACTTGTCCACACAACTCTCGCGTTAAAATTTGCACTTCGATTTTCTTGTCAAATAACCCCAACAGCGATCAGAACTGCAACACAAATTTCAATCTTTTCTTTAACTAAGTTCGATTTGATCTCGTGGCACAATTTAAATTTGTAAGAGCCGAACAAACGGAACAAAATTTCAATTAGTTTAAACCTTTTGCAAATATAATCATAATTATTCAAATTTCATCTCTTCGCGACCGCACGCGTTCGCCGTTCCAACTCGACTCCCTGATCTTTAGCTGCTTGTTGAAGACGAAGTAATTGTTGCTGTTGCTCTTTAATACTCTGAATATTTCGATTTGATGCTTCTAATTTGGCTTGAAGCTCTTCGTATGTTGGAGTGTTTGGTATGCTTGCCGAATGAATACTTGTAACTGGATCAGCTCGTGTATCATTAGCCTTGTTAAGGTTTTTTGAAGTAAGTGCAAGAAAATATTGAATGAAATTCAATCGTTGCTCCCACGTGAGCTCACTATCGAGATTGGCTAATGTCTGATTGGTATCAGACTGATGATGATGATGATGCTGATCGTGTTGTTGATTATGACTAGCTATTGAGTTAAAATTTGCCGCGTTTAGTTGATAATGTTGGGATCGTGGATTTATTGGCGCATAATTGTCTTCGTGCAGGGTTGAATTAGGCGTTGTAGGAATCACAACACCGATAGCTTGGGAACTTAAACCTGATGCACTATTACTTGAATAGTTTATAGGATGTATGTTGCTTATGTTGGAGGATGTAATGGTTGTTTGAATATCGCCGTTGTAATCTCTGTTTGGAGAGCTGCGCCGCGGTAATGGTCACACCGGCCAACAGTATCTTTGATTTTCGTGTAAGTTTAAATTATCTAATTCATAGCACGTGGTATCCAACTGTTCTGTTTGCGGCTGCTCGTTGCTGTTAGATCGCTTTGATGTAGTCGCATTTGTCGTAGATGATTCAGCCACCGATAATAAATAGTCATTGAATTCGTTTAACTCTCTTCTTGTTGGAGCGACAATTTCAGTGTTTTTTTGCGATGAGCCTGATATGGAATGTGGATTTTTGTTTGAGCTCGATGACTTATTTTTCATGCGAAAACAGAGCGAGTGTTGCGATGGGGAAGGTGACTGAATGGCGACCCTTGTTAAATTGAGTTTGTGCTGTGTACCTGTGGCAGCGCTGGCTTTTAGAGCCATAGCTCCTCGGTTATTACATCCCAGTGCAAGAAACAGACCAATGCAAAATTTAATTTATATACACCCTCACTAGAAAGTTTATAATATTAATTAAAAAACAGTTGTTTAGTTAAATGTTCTAATAAAAATCAAAATCACGAACTTGAACAAATTTTCTTTCATTTATTGGAAAGCTCTTTTGCGCTTTCACAACAATTTTGCAGAGCAGAGTTATCTAGCTTGTTGTGTTAGAAGTAAAGTCAATGCAGACAACAGACTGTAGTTTACCTAAGAATTAATACAGCGCCTAGGCAAGCATTTAGTTGAGGCAAAGAGTGCCGGAATATTAGGCGTACTGAGCCTGTTTAGTATATCCAAAATATAATAGGCAGTGTTACGGTTAAAATTGAAGGGCATCAAGATTACCTCATCCCGAACACTATCATAGCATTCGCGTGACTCGGTTAAATTTAGTAAGCTAAGCCGCACTCGACTAGGGTGTTGTTTGACACTCCTAATTGAATTCACAACAGTAGATTAAGTACGAATACTTATAATTTTGCGTGATATTGAACGCGAAGGTTCAACACTGTTAAAGACCGGAAGAGGAAAGAAGACTCTCAGTTTAGTCGGAATTGGTGCCCAAGTCAATCGAAATCGCAGTGTCGACGAGTTTTGATGTTTGGACGATAGATCCAAGTTTTAACTCATTTTTCTTTGCAATTATCCAAACTGAACAACCAGAAATATCATCAGGCAAAAGGCAGACGATCGGTAATTCTAATCTGCAAAAGCAGGATCTATCACAATTGGATATCACCAAGTTGACGCCACTTTTGCCGAGGTAATTTCCCGCCAGGTAACCATCAATATTGGCACTATCGGCCATGTAGCGCACGGCAAATCAACTGTGGTCAAAGCCACTTCGGGCATACAGACTGTTCGTTTCAAGAACGAACTCGAAAGGAATAACACTATCAAATAACACTATCAAAATGTTAAGTGACAACTGTCAGGTGGTGACGTGAAATTTATCAGCTCTAGAGGAAAAACGTTCAAAAAGTGGAATTTTAAAGTGAAATCAGCTGTTTCTTGATTTGGTGAATTCGGTGTTAGAATTTCGGTATTTTCAAGAGTGAAAATCAAAGATAAGTACATTATCTTAGAGGAAATCCTACATTTAAAAATTCTGCATTAAACCGTTAGATTTTTTAATTATTCTTTGTACGAGGAGAGGAATTCTCGTGTAGTACGAAGATAATTTGGAAAATTTATAATAAATTTAGAATATTTATAATTAATTTAGAAAATTTATAATAAATTTAGAAAATTTAGAATAAACTTAATATTATTTCCCCTACGCGTAATAAATTGATATTGCAGACAATTTATAAGATAATAATTATCATCATAAGATTAGAATAGTAATGATTGAATTCTTTTCAACTATTATTGGTAAGAGTTCCTAAAATAATAAATAAGGAAAATGTCGATGGTGGAATGCAACAAATGTGGTAAATGCAAAAAGACCGCTAAGAATTCGGAACAAGGAATAGGGTGTGATGGAATATGTAATAAGTGGTTCCACATAAGCTGTATTAAAATGTCTGAAGAAAGATATCTAAGATTATGGAGATTACTCAAGATGCTCTTTGGATGTGCTCCGCTTGTAAATCTTAAAACAAAAAATTAAAAGATAATCGTCTCATGGAACAAATGAAGCAAACAGTCAACCAGCTAATTGAACTGAAGTCTACCGTTAGTGCCTTAAAGGAAAAAAACCTCATGTTAATAAAATTACATATGCAGATGTGACCAAATTGGATACTGGTTTGCAGAAAGAAAAACGCACAAACACAAAATCACAAAAAGGCATAATCATCAAGCCTAAAGCCCATTCAAGCTCCGATCAAACTCTTTCCGATTTCAAATGTAAAATCCGACCCTCTCAATGCAAGATTTCACTTCAGCTAGTTCGTCCGATTCGAAATGGTGGAGCAATTACTAAGACTTCTTCGAATGAAAATTCATCTACGCTTCTCAATATTATTAAGGAAAATATGAAGGGATACGAAATAATGGAAACATAGTCTCTTCAACGAAGATTGGTTATAAATGGAAAAGAGAAGCAATTCACAAACGAGGAGCTAAGAATTGAAATCCAAAGTCTGAACCCGAACATTACAGATGAAGATAAAATGGCATTGGTTCACTCTAGAAGAATACGGAGCGGAAAAGGGTTACATATTTTAGAGGTGAATGGAACAATTTTCAAGAAGAAAGCGAATAGATATGTTAATATCGACAATGGATCATACTACATAAAGGAAGATTTTAACGTCACGAGGTGCTTCAAATGCCAAAAGTTCAATCACAAGACATCATAATGTGAAGTGGAACTGAGGTGTGCAAAATGTGGATCACAGCATGATACAAGAGACTGTAAAAGCTCAGTTGAAAAATGTTGTAATTGTATGGAAAATGGTAAAGAAATTGGCCATGCACACCGGGCAGATTCGATGGAATGCCCAGAATTAAAACGTAGGATTTCGATTGCTACGAGAAGCATTAACTACGATCATTAATTAATATGCCATTCAATAATACAAAGATATTTGAAGACACCCTCATTTCTATCCTCTATGCTAATATAAGAAGTTTAAGACAAAAACTTAACAATCTTCAAATTTATGTAAAGCAACATTCGAATATAGATTTAATTATACTTAATGAAGTCTGGATATATTCCGAGGAAGTGGAGTACTACAACATTCAGGGATACGATTCTGTATTTTCCTGCAGGCCCGGAAGAGGTGGAGGAACAGCAATTTATATTAAAAAACTCTGGATTTCGTAACGAGGCAAGTAATACCGGATAAATATATGATAGTCATCGAACTAGTATGCCCTGGAAAGAAAATAAAAGTTGGCACATTTTACAACCTCACCCGACATAACGCGCAAGACCTGTGCTTGACATTAGATGAACTATATTCTATGGAAAATAATTTGATCACAGTTGCCGATACGAATATAGATCTAATGAGTCAAGGATGTACAACGACGTACTAGAAACAAATGTGCCACTATTGTGAACCCACTTCAACCTACCCGACTATTATCTAATACCTGCCTGGATCACATAGTCACAAATGATAATCAAATTGCTGGGAAAATTGCTTATACTCTAGAAGACTGGCCTAAACTTGATCATCGTGTTTTGAAAGTTGTTATTTAAGGCATTAAAATAAATAAAAAGCAAAAGCCTGCTTACAAAGTTTTCAAATACTTAAATAAGGACCTCTTTAGATCAAATCTTAAGGGTTTATTTATTAAACAAAAACTTTTAAACTTAGTGGAGCTCACAAACATCATAATGGAAGCTAAGGACACCTCGACTACGGAGAAAAAAATAAGATGTCGTCAACATTTATGGATAACGAAAAAAGTTATTGAGGCAGGTAAGAACAAGCGGAAGGCTTATATGAACTACAAACGGAACATGAGTGATCAATCGCTCAGGTTTATATACATCGAAGCCAATAAAACAGCTAAACGTGTTATGAAAGAAGCAAAACTTTTTCATTACTCCAAAAGACTAGATGCAGCGGACGACAATGCGCATGAAAAATGGGACATAATAAATGAAGTTAAAAGAAACTCACCGCGTAACTCTACGACCCAGGATTTCACCATGGAGAACTCATCTTCAGCAAATGCATTAGAAGCTGCAAGTAATCTCAATATCTTTTTTTCAACTATAGGTGAAAAAATTGCCAATGGAATCCAGCCAGCGCCAACAAGCAATTTTACGCCCAAATCTTCCTTTCACATGCATCTAACTAACAAAGTTGAAGTAATAAAAATTATTGATGAATTGAAGCAAAATACAGCACCAGGTATAGACAATATCACCATGGATGAAATAAAACTTATAAAGGAAGAGATAGCAAAATGTGTTGCAAATTGTCTAAACAAACATATTAGGAAGGGAACGTTTCCTGAGGAAGGAAAACTGGCAAAAATTGCCCCAATCTTCAAGGGAGCAGACCGTATGGATCCAAATAATTACCGCCCAATCGTGCTTTTAACAGGATTTAGTATAATATTCAAAAAATTAATAAACATCCGTCTATCATCATTTATTAAGGAAAATTCAATTTTAAATTTACAACAGTTTGGTTTGCAGAAAAATAAAGGAACTTTTGATGCTCTTTTCTGAGTCACGCGTTTCATAAATACAGGACTTGACAAGGGTGACTATGTTGCTGCCATTTTTGTGGATCTGAAAAAGGCGTTTGATACGGTGGATCATTTGCATTTACTTCGTAAACTCGAATTATATGGCATTCACGGGAAACCAAATCAACTTTTTAGGCATTACTTGAAAGGAAGATCGCAGAAAACAGTAGTCAATAATATATTGAGCGACTTGGCACCTATGAAGTCAGGCGTTCCCCAAGGCTCTATACTTGGCCACTAACAATTTAAATACATGTGGGTTGAAGGGACACTATGCACTATACGCTGATGACACAGTTTTACTTTATTCGGGATGCAAAAAAGATTGCTTAGAGAATACCATTAATGAGGATCTAAGTACATATCATTCATTGTTAAGTAATAATAAGCTCACGCTAAATACTTCTAAGACCAAATACATTATTTTCAAACAGAAGAATAAGGAAGACATTAACATTGATATAAGAATTAATAGCGAAAAACTGGAGAGAGTAGCGGAATCCAAATATCTTGGACCCATCATCGACCAACGATTAACATGGCTGTCGCATATAAACAACTTAAGAAGACAATTAGCCCCTGTTATTGGATTACTGAGAAGATATGAAGGATTTCCAAGCAATATCAAGCAGATGGTGCTAAATGCGTTCTGTAGCCAGTCATCAAAGCAACACCTAAATATCATCTCCAGGTTGCTTACCAAGGCTTATAAAAATATGCTAAATCTACCAATACGTACACCAACCAGATTTGTGTACCAATCAGCGAAAGCATTAACATTTACTCGAATCGTTGAGGCAGAGAAAGCCAAGTTTATTTTTAAATGCTTGAATTCAAATTTGTCGTCACAAATTCAATTTCGTAAATTCATACAAAAACAGAACGAAATACGTCGCTACAACAGGAAAATCACAATCCGAAATAGAATCAACAATTATTTGAGCAATCGGTCACACGATGAGAAGGAGAAACAAGCGCAAATCTGCCAATTTCTCGACGTTGCGCCAAACGATGAGGATTTCGTGGGTTTGTGCACCGCAACGCACCAAGCATCAAAATATGTCGGGGACGAAAATACAATCACCAGAGATCTCAACTATTCAGACACGATGAGCAATGTTTCCGTGTCGGGATCGAGCAAACAGTCGTCGGAGTTCAGCTTGCCATTGAATTTTGTGTTCAATTTAAACGATTATGTTATGGCCACAGTTGTGGATTACTCGGGCTCTCCAGCTGCAAAGAAGCGCAAGGAAGAATACACAGAGGAGGCCATTCGCTCTGTCGAGGAAATCAATATGGAGCCACATTTCCACATCAAATGGAAATATTACCCAGAAACACAAAACACATGGGAACCACTGAGCAACGTTCAAGATTGAAAAAGGAAATGAAACAGTGGATGTGAAGAAAACTAATGAGTATGATTAGCGCGTTGCAAAAGAAAAACATTTCACAGCACATTAAACATATGCATACACACCTGATGAGTATATTTCAGCTCGGAATACAAGCAATTTACCGTGAAAATTGCGAAAAACATAGTAAACACCGTGACATTCGAAGTGCACTGCTTTAGGGCGAATCTTAGAAAGAATTATATATTATAACAGCGACACGGTTTTCCCGAAATAATAATTCCTCCTAAAAACTGATGTAAACAAGCAACACTGACGTTCCAAACTGTCAGTGAATCATGTTCAGCCAACTCAGCCGAACTTGGAGTGATCACCACCAGAGCGGAGCGGAAATCACGTTGCGGCAGAGAGAAACTTCTCTGCGAGAATAGAAAGAACCATGCCGAAGAGGTAGATGACCGGGGACAATAGTATTCACTCCAAGAGCGGGACATTGGTCGTTAGGAGGAGCTGATAAAAGCGCGCGAAGAACGACACGCCTCCTCTTTCTTTCTTCTTGGGTGTGGCGGAGCAGAAGTACTGGCGAAGCGGCGTAAAGAAGTGAACAAGCAGAAGATTTCGAAACAAATCATCAAGTGCGAAGCGGTCAGCTTAAAGAAGTGAACAAGCTGAAGATTTCGATACGAATCATCAAGTGCGTTGAGGCGATAAGCGATAAGCAGGTGAACAAGCGGAACATTTCAGACGTTTGAACAAGTTCAGACGTTTGATCAAAACAAAAGTACACCATCGGATGTGGACAGAGAAGGGGCCCCTTTTAGGTACGAGTAGAAGTAAGTTTCTTTTAGAACTAAAATAGATCGAGACTTTGTTTGAATTTGAATAATTAAACTGTAATTGATTTATTGAATTTATGCCTTCAGGAGAGAGGAAAAGGAAAAAAGGTAATTTTTTTTGTTTCAGATTGTGACGGGTGCGGCTTGAGTGGCAAGTCGTGGTTTATTAAAGAAAAGTGAAATTGGAAGTGAATAAAAGTGTGTGTGTGGTGTGGTGATTCCGATAGCTGGTCGGACGATTAGGATTAGTGTTCGAGGGGAGTGTAGGAGGGTCTGATAGGGAAGGTAATAGTGTCGAAGCGTGAAGTTAGTGTGGTAGCTAGTGTGTGCTAGGTAGATAGTAGTGAAGAGTGACGTTGGTTGTTCCGGCAAGCCGCATTCTCGCTCGGCGGCTTATTGGGGCCTTGAGGGACAAGCGAGTGGCGTCCCACGGCCGTCTCCGAACGAGCTTAACCGGGTCCGTAAGCCCGGCCGGAGCACCGTAATTACCTTGGGTGCATAGCGACTCCCGTGGAATAATTGGGGGTGTAACAGCAGATTGTCAGACTATTAGGTGACATGACCGGATTGTTAAGGGGCAGTAATGCCAGTATATAAATAAATTATAAGACAAATGGCTGGATTGAGTTGTATAGAATGACTGTATTTTTCTTATGATTCCTTAGTATATTTATACAAAATTGTTCTAGTTGTCCTTGACAAGCTAAAATCTAAAGTCCATAACAAAAGCTATTACAAAAGAATTCTTATACTAAAATGCATTGCTAAAGAAAGTGTGCATCGCACAATATTCTATAAAAATTTACTCATTTAAATCTATAAAGAAAAATTGTACACATTGGAAATGCATCTATAACCTTCTACTAGTAATATGAAGCACTCATGTGTACTCCAACTTATTCATACAACATATCTATTTGATTCTCTATATGGGAATCCAAACGCATTTAGCTATAAAGCGGATATCTTTACATTGTAGTCAAACTGAAACTCTTTAATCGAAAACGATACTTTGTCTTTGAGCGCGAAGACAATACATTGACATAGTCAAAGTCAAGTTCAATAAAATTAGCAAACAAACGCTTTTTGTTTGAATCTGAATAGGAATTTGAATTGAATTTGAACTGTAGATTTACTGCATTTAGAATTTGTATTAGATTTTGCAATGTAAATTTAAAAAGATTTCCAATATATGCTACACCTCGGTCCTTAAAGAAAGAAAATTTTATTTTTATGAGCGGTCTGTTGTGCGTTTTATAGTCTAGTTTTAAGTTGTGTCAGGTAGCTGTCATAGTTGCAGATGGGTGAAGAACTATCGTAGTCACTGCTGAGGCTTGATAATTGACCAAAAACTAATTTGTAGGGTGATCTTATTTGATCGGCTTTTTGTTCAAAGTGTCTCGGGGGATTATATAATATTATTTGTATTTTAGTTTGCCTCTTTTTTTATTAGGGTTTTGTACTAAAATAAAAACCCTATTGCAATCACGACCTGTGTCCATCTGTCGGTCCGTCCGTCCGTCTGTCCGTCTGTATGTCACAGCACTTTTTCTCCCAAACTATAGAGGCTACAGCCATGAAACTTTGTGGACAGGTCAGAAATGGTGACTTCTTGAAAGTTCAAGGGTTAAAAAACGTTTTAAAGGGGTTTAAGGGGGTCTCCCCATATAGGGAGGTGACCCTTCAAAAAAAAATTTCACCATTGGTAGTCAAATAGGGTGTCATTGGAAAGGTTTTAATGAAATCTTAACAAAACAAGTCTTAAAATTGCCTAATAAGTACCGAGGGGGGCAGGGGAAGGGGAAATGTTGGAACTTTTTGCGTACCCCCCCTCGCGATTGGACACCTTCCCTCTGAAAAATCGGAAAAAAATCATGAATGTAGGCCTTAATGAGTGCAACAACAACAAATACATGAGAAGTCGAAATTCACTCAACTTTGTTAGTAATAGTATGATTTATCGATTTTATGTTTTCGTGAATAAAATCCAAACGGTGCCATTAAATTCAATTAAATTCAGCACACACATGACTTTTTATAAGATTAATTTTTTCTGAAATTTTCATGAAGATCGAATGGTATTTAACGAAAATATAGTGATTTGAATTTTCCTGTATTACTATGGAACAATATGCCCTATATTACTATGGAAACATATGGCTATGGAACCATATGCGCTTTGCTAGGATTTGCATGAAAATTTCGGCAATGAAAGGTATCATGAAGATGAATACATACAACTGAAACAAGTTGAAGAGGCAGGAGAGAGCTCCTAGCTTTGTAACCATTCTAGAATTCGAAAAAATAGGCCATGAATTGATGATTAGAGTACAGAGGAGTGGCCCCTGAAAAAAATTTCATCAAAAGTAGTCGATATGAGTATCAAATGAAAGTTCTCTATGAGAGCTTTTCAAAACAGTTCTTAAACTGACAGTTTTTGCTTCAGTGGGGGCACAATTTTTAGCCACAAGAAGTCTGTGTCATATGGAAATAGCGAACCCCATTCACGGTAACTGCGTGGTCATCCTCATTTTCGAAGAAGTACAGCCTGATGATACCGTCAGCCTATAAACCGTCCCAAACAGTCACTCTTTGTGGATGCATCGGCTTTTCAACGATCACTCGTGGATTCTCATTTGCTCAAATGCGGCAATTCTGCTTGTTAACGAATCTACTGAGGTAAAAGTGTGTCTTATCTCTGAAGATGATTTTCTTTGTAAAGTCACTTTTCCCTACTGTCTGTTCAACCAACCATTCGACGTATTACTGACGCTTGAAATGGTCAGTAGGCTTCAGTTCTTGAGTCAATTGAACCTCATAAGCGTGTAAACTCAAATCTTTATTCAAAATTCGCATCAGTGATGTTCGTGAGATATTCAATTGTTGAGCACGACGACGACTCGAGGTGGACGGCTCTTCTGCTACACTATCATGAACAGCAGCAATGTTTTCCGCGGAACGAGCTGGACGAACATTCACAGGTAATTTTACGATTGCTAGGGACCCAGTTAGCTGAAATCTGTGCACAATTCTCCCAATTTTGGACACATTTAGTCGATTATGCTGACCAAAAAAATCACGAAGTGCGCGAATTGCATTTTGATTTAAACGCTCATTTTCGTAAAAGGCTTCAATAACCTTAACGTGCTGCTCAATTGTGTACTTCTCCATGATTAAATTTGTCAAACACTGGGCGAAAAACTTGACGTTAAGGTGTGACTTGTGGTTGGAACACCCTTTTATTATCATTCATGAGAATGTATGAAACGCTAAGGCTTTGTAATTTGGTCTGCAAACCTCTTATATTTTGATAATATAAGTTGATATTATTATTGATTTTTCGATGTGAAATTCGATGAAAATTTCGTCTCCTTGGAGGACTGTAGCGCTTGATTAAAGTTCCATCTGGCCCCAGAAATTTTGATTCAACAAAGCGTTAAATTTTGCTGGTACACTAAATTTGAAAGAGGCAATCTGATGATGAGGAAGATTTTCTTTTGTACGCTTAACACAATCCAACATAGGAAAAGATGAACCAAGTTTACACTTCACGTGTTTGGCTAACTGTTCGACTGTAGTTTTATGTGCAAACCTTGAAACAAAAACCTGCAATGGAGGAGCGACAGCTTGAAGAGCCTCCTCTTCAGCAATAGCTACATTTGGTTCATTTATAGAAATCGCAGCGTGTGGAGCGTAAGTGATTGGCAGCAACTGCTGAGATGTTTTTTCGCAAGAGGGAAAGCTAATGCCAGGTGTTAAAGACTGCTCAATTTGACGGGAAAGTATTTTAACTTGGCTTTTTGCGATGGTTTGTGACCTTGCAGATGTAAATAAAGGTGAATTATCATTTAGATGGTTACGGAGGGCTATTGCCGTATTCAGTATTATACAGAGCTCCTCCTTTTCAATATTTTCACTCAAAATTTCAAGTCTCTTGTCACCAGCTATTGACTTCGGAGATTTTCCAGGTTCTTCAATATCGGCGATTCTGACAAGTTGAGTGATTTCATTGTCCGCTATTTTCAATTGATCTTTAAGCTTTAGAAATGAATTTGAAAAACGATCAATCGTTTTCTTGGCTACCCTAAGCCTCGTTAAAGAATGCTGATATTGTATATTTGCGACATGTACCGCAATGTATCTATACGGGGGTAAACTCTTTTGGTTCTTTGTAAGAGTTTTCCTGAAGGTATCTTGCTGGTGTTTCTACGTGTGTATAGTTCTACATAGGCTAAATCCGTTGAGTTCCCTTGTGAAGTTTTCTTGCAGGTATCTGATTGGTATTTTTACGCATTTATAGTTCTGAAGGAGATAAATCCTCTTGATTTTGATACGGAGTGCTCTTACAGTTATTTGACTTGTATTCAGGAGATTAGCTTAAACAAGAATTTCGAGGGTGGGACAGCCAAAGAAGTGGGTCGTTGACTCGCAAGTGCTTTGCTTGAGTTCTGGTGAGCCATGCTCTTGCTTGGTGGCTCAAACGGGGTCCATAAGCAAAGTGAGTGACACCTACGACCATCTTTGGACAATTTCCCCGGGTCCATATACCCCAGCCGAAATTTACGAGGGTTGGACAGCCAAAGAAGTGGGTCATTGACTCGCAAGTATTTTGCTTGAGTTCTGGTGAGCCGTGTTCTTGCTTCGTCACGCAAACGGGGTCTATAAGCAAACTGAGTGGCGCCTGCGCCCATCTCTGGACGAGCTTTCCGGGTCCATATACCCCAATTGAAACTTATACGCTCGTGTAGGGGGTGGTAAACTGCAAACCTGTTTTTTTTCGCTGTATCCGGTGTAATTTATTTCCTTCATTTGGTTTTCAACGCTCAATAGTACTGATAGCATCCTATGTATCCAAGCTTGAAAAGATGCCATTTTTGTGAGTATGCATGTTTTGATGTTCTTGACACGGTCTTTTGAGTGATTGTTATTTTTTTTTGGTACATATGTAATGAATTTTCCAAATATCTGGGTAGGACATGGGTGCCGATCATCTGGCACAAGTATCAGCAAGCTATAAACAACACTGAGCTCAGCTAAATCGCTTTGTTTAACGACCGCGTACACGTGCTTGCCGACTAGCATTTACGGGATTATATGAGGCGGGTTCTTCTCGAGCCACGAAAATACACTACAAAATATTTATCACGCGTATTCTAGTCTACGGGACATACCGACCAATTGTTATTATCTGAAGAAATGTTTTATTATGTATCAATTAAGCTACTCTACAGTAATTCAACATTTTTTTGCCTCGTTAAAGTTAGCGGACACGGAGGCTTGAGTCAAATGCAAACATTATACAAAAGACAACCGTTACTTTCTTCGAAGAATGTCGTTGCATTACAAGAGGAATGTCAAACGTAAAGATATTAAAGTGGCTGAAGTAAACCGCTCATCTCTGCCTAAAGGGTGGAAACTTGAGGAAAGTAGTTTACTGTAAACTAGTAAAACATTAAATTAAACAGTTTCGACAGGTTGGCCACCTTACCTCTTCAGGAGCAGCTTTTACTGATCACCACGGAGCTGCTTGACTGCTTAACTTTATTACAGGGCAGTATCTTCGATGCCGTCGCAGGCATGGAGAGACTGAAGGATTTACCTCTTCACTACTGAAGAAACAATTTGTTTCCGCATTACAGATGGTTGTTGTAATTTTAGCCCCTCTCTTTGAACACAAGTCCCAGGTTTGTACAAAAGTATGCAAATTAAAACCGCAAACCAATCATAAAATAATTGATGATGCGAATTTTATCACTGCCGGTCATTATATTAGCTCCCAGCAAAACTGGTCCAATTCCAAGCAGTGTGCTTGAAAATTCCAAGCACCTTTATTTTGTTCCAAAATTAGAACTGTTGGATTTCAAACTGTATAAAACCTTGGAAACATTTTTTTTGGCAACATTAAAGGTTATTATACTCTATAACATCATCGGCATGTTTGGGCGGCTGAACCACTACAAACGAAGAATTCCAGGAGATGCTATAAACCATACCATCCTGAAAACAAACAACACACACCAGAAGAAAGTATATCAATGACTCTATCTTTACTCTCCAAAGTACGCTACGTTAATATCAATAAAAATTGAATTGGTTCATCTGTTGACAGCAAAATTAAAAATGTGAGAACTCGAAGAAGAGTGGTATTTTCCCCTTAAGGCCCCACGTTGGACGCCATTGTAATGATTTTTTTTCCAAAGATCCATGTAGGACATGGGTGCCGATTATCTGGCACAAGTGTCAGCGAGCTATAAACAACACCGAGCTCAGCTAACTCGCTTCGCTTAACGACCGCGTACACGTGCTTGCCGACTAACATTTACGGGATCGTATGAGGCAAGTTCTTCTCGAGCCACGAAGCTGAACTACAAAATATTTATCACGGGTACTCTACTCCATGAGACGTACCGACCAATTTTTATTATCTTTAGAAATGTTCTGTTACGTGTCAATTAGGCTACTCTACAGTAATTCAACATTTTATTTGTCTCGTCGAAGTTAGCGGACACGGAGGCTTGAGTCAAATGCAAATATTATACAAAAAACAGCCGTTACTTTCTTCGAAGAGTAAGTAAAGATGTTAAAGTAAAGATGTTAAAGTGGCTGAAGTAAACCACTCATCTCTGCCTAAAGGATGGAAACTTGACGAAAGTAGTTTACTTTAAACTAGTAAAACAACAAATTAAACAGTTATGACAGGGTGACTACCTTACCTCTCCAGGAACAGCCACTCGTGATCACCACGGGGCTCCTCGACTGCTTATGTTTATTACACATATCCAGTTCTAATTTACCACTAGCTCTCATAATTTTCAATTCGCGCAAATGTAGTTTGTAATTGGTTTCTTCTTCATTTGTAGAATTGATATTTCGATAGATGCTATTTAATTTTGGCAAAAACTTAGGACGCATGCCGTCTTGGTTCCAGCTCATGAAAAATTTGCTTAAAAACGTTGATAGAGGACTCTACCCATCGGCGCTCTAGACTTTTTCTTGTAGTAGGGTAAAATGCTACAATACGCCCCACTTTAACGCAATGCTCAATAAAATGGCCTTTTAACTTTTTTCAACCCTATATTTATCAAAAAGTGTAACAAATGGTATTTAAACTTCAAAATGGCGCTTAACTTTGGTAACATTTCTTTATACACTGGCTAAAAAAAATATTTTTTTCAAGCGTTAGGTGGGGTTAGCTAAACTTTTTTAATTGGATCATTTCACCCTTTTCACATCAACTTAATGTAAATCCATACGACAAATTGGCTCTACATTTGAAGCTTATCTCTTTAAGTTAGGTGGGGTGTTTTGTGACGCTTTGTGTTGATAATACGCCTCTCGTCTATTATAAAATGCCCCACTGTAATTTTTATAAAGACATAATGAAACGACAAACTAAATTTAAGCTTAATAATAAAAAATTAACAACCAGTCTCCGGAAATAACTTTATGATGAAATTCTTAATCGCCATAATAATTTTGATATGCTATCATTATGTTACGTAGTACTTATTTTATTTTTTTGCCCCCTTAGACTTTTTGACAGCTTCCTGTTTAGCCTTTTTACCACAAACGTTGCAAAAAGGGTTGTACATGGTACAAAATTCATGCATGTAAATTTTATCCAATCTTCGTTGGAAGTCGTGCAATAATAATTTTCCGTACATTCAATGCACTTATTCTCATCTTCATCAGAAATATCCTCATTCGAAGAGCTCTTATAATTTTGTTCATCAAGATTGCTTTGTGATGATGAAGAGAAATCAGTCACTTTCTTTTTCATGGGCTTACTTTTTTTACTTTCCATTGTTACTTTCGGTTTTTCACTTTTCTTCAGTTTTCTGGTCAATGCTTCGTTCTTCCTTTTTTCTGTCGCTTGTCTTTTTTGTATATTATCTGGAGATGACAATACTACAGCCTTTTGTTTTTTCCTGAACGTCATTGCTGGTAACCTAGGTATGGGATGAATTCTAGTTAAATCTTTTGTGTGCGTTTCTTCTGCAGATTTCGAGGGTAAATCTGAACATTTTTGGGTGTTTTTACAGATGCAGCAAAATTATCATGTTCAAGATTTTTCGAATCTATATCTTGTTGATTGCATCTCAATTCATTAGCAGTTATTTCCACTTCCAAAACTGCTGGCTCACTTTCAGGAGGAAGGTTGTTAATGTTTCGTATCCCTGAGCAGCCTTCACCTAATTCATTATCGTTTCCTTGCTCATCGCTTACGAGGTCTTGTTCCCGCAAAGTATCTGAGAGTGAAAAATAGTGCTCTGGTATGACGTTTGGATTATAAGGGTAGATTCCACAGAACTTTAAACCAGCGATACCATTGGATACACTAGCAGCCTTTCCCCAAGCTTTACCAATCGGTTTGGATAGATCGTACCGAGTAAGTCGCTTGTCTTTATTCATGACCATCCAAAATTTGGCTTCCAGGGCAAAATAAGCCTTTAGAGGCCTGAAAAATCCTCTGTCCAGTGGCTGAAGTGCATGAGTGGTGTGACTTCGTAAGCATAGTAATGTAACATCATTCTCTTTAGCTACTTCTAACAAACGAATATTGTTGCTGTGTGAACAGTGACCATCCAGTATCAGCAGGGATTTGTTTTAAGAATATTTCCTCGAACCATTTCATGAAAAGCTCAGAGTTTATATATGACTTTTTGTTCATTAATACTTGCGAACCAGGCGGTAGTCCTTCAGAAAACTGAGGTTTGTTGTAGGTACCTTTATAAATTAAAACTGGTGGCATAAAGTTACGTGAGCATTGCAGCAAGCTATGACTGTCACATTCTCTCCCTTTTCGCAACTAGTCAAGGTATAAACATCTTTAGCTCCTTTGCTGGTAATCACTTTTCCAGTTTAATTATTTATTTGGATGCCAGTTTCATCCATGTTAAATATTTGGTCTGGATGTTGGCTTAAGTCATTTTCTTCATATATACTCGTATGAGCTAGCAGTGAAAAAAAAAAACCTTGAACATCCTCCCAATTAACACCATAAGCTCTAGCAAGTGACAAACCTTCAGCTTTTTGCTGACTTAACTCAGAATTTCGTTTTAAGAACCAATGAAACCAAATATTACCTGCTTGCTGCGTACTTTCAAAGACCACGACCGTCAAATTGACGATAATCGGATAGATAATATGGCTGTTTCTGAGTCAAATGAATTCAATAATTTTAATTACAACGATTTATTATTTTGAGTGCTTACATAAAACTTCATTTATAACAAATATTTTTTTTGTAGACTTGTTTTACGCATTTTCCACAAACAGCTTTTTGGCAAACAGCGCAAAGTACACAGGTTAGATTTTTTTTACAATGCACATTAATTTGACATTGACGTCTTTTGTTTGTTGTGGACATAGAAGGCTGCTCTTCAGTAGTAGTTATATTATCTAAGCGTTGGGTGACATCTGAACTATTTCTTTTTTTCACGTACTCTGCTCGAAGTTCACTCACGAGTTGAAGAATGTAATTATGGCACGAAATGTTTTCACCTGTAATTTTTCGGTATAAGACGCATGAGTTTATTGCAGCCAAGTCTAAAATATTGTAGAAGATATAGACTGGCCATCTTCGAGTTCTAGCTCTTACGGTGTATTTTCTTGACATTTGATCAATTATGTCCACGCCTAATTTAGTTTCGTTATAAAACTGAACAGTCTCGGGAAGCTTTTTTGAGTCAGTATCAATATAAATATTTTGATGTAGTGTACTCAAGATAATTACATTTTTTCCAGGTTTACCCTGATAAACAGTTAAGGTTGCGTTGGTCTCCGATTTCAAGATAAACGTTTTATATCTTTGTGTGCGGATATTTCTACAAATTGGCGGTACTTCTCGCCTTCCCCGTCGCATCGTTCCAACTATGCTCGTATTCTCAGATCTTAGCTTTTCCGCCAGTTTCAATGATGTGAAAAAATTATCCGTTGTAATGTTTCGACCTTTCTTGAAGTAAGGTTGCATCAATTTCATAACTACATGTTCTGGTAATGGAACATTACTTAGGCGCTCGCCATCTTTTCCTAAATAAGGAAAGCCTCCACATCAATATTTGGTCTCCACGTCCACTAACAACCAAAACTTTATTCTAAATTTATCGGGTTTATTTGCAATGTATTGCAAAAAGGGACAACGTGTTTTGGATGGAAACAACTGTTCGTCAACAGTCAAATTTTCTCCAGGGATAAAACACATTTTGCAATTTTCTATAAATTTATTCCAAATATCAGAAACCATTGCAAATTTGTCAGTAGATAAACGTGTATGACGTGGGCTTCTCAAATCAAACCGTAAGTATTTCATTATTTCCTTTAATCTATGTTTCCTCATTGTATTTTTAAAAACTGGAGGACCCCACTCTTGTGACCACAAAATGTCTAAGTCCAAGTGGCTCATGTTGTAAGCCCCACGTGCGTAAATCAAGGCAATGAAGGCATCTAACTCTTCCAAAGAAATTTCCCAAGAATCATTTTGACATTTGTCACGAGCTTCCATCTCAGTGCATAGTTTTATGCGTCGTAGTATGTATTGGTGGATAAAAAGACGCCACGAGGAAACAATTTGTCCGTTTTCTACATACTGTTTAGCATATGGAGTAGGTCCTGCAGTTTCTCTCATAACATTTTGCCGGCTACACCAGTACTCGAAATACACGTCCACTCAGTTCCGTCGCTAGCTACTTGCCTCATATCCAGTTCTGGCAATGATGATGCTCTAACCAGCCTTCCACAACGAGTTAAACGTCCTGGCTGTTCTGATCTTCTGCCATGCCCAGGTCTGGTGGGATGAATTCTTCGTACACTATGCTCAAGATCGAAAACACTTGGAGTTGGAATATCCAGTTCAGAATCCTCCGATGTTGAGCTTTCTGGCTCTAGCTGTGGCTGAAAGTCCGGGTCTTCAGTTTCACAAGGCTCATCGCTGTCATCACCTGAGGCATCTTCTTCTATTGAACAAAGACGCAATAACTCTTGCTCTATTTCTGAACTTGTCAGCCGTCGGTTCGAATTCATTGTGAGATTATTCTCAGTTGAAACTGCAAGAAATATCAAGTATCACAAAATATCACTTTTTATTTATAATTGCTCCAGTGTGAGGACGAAAATTATCTCTTCTGGGCACTTTACTTTCACGGAATTGCAAACACTCACCTGGTCGTAAATCTTTGTTTTGAGATTCTTGTAAAGAACAATTTGGTGGAGAAAAAACTTCTAAGCGATTAGAACGGCACTGCACTTCAACCACTAGCTCGAATTCAAATGACCGATCACAGTGGACTTCTAAAACTCAGTTGAAATTTCACGTAATGTCAAGTGGTATTTTTGAAACAAAACCCTTATTTATGTCTATGTGTATTTCTGAATGATATACATTGTACGAGTATATCTGAGCATATTATAACGCCGTCTCAAGTAGTGTTATTGGAACAAAACCGTAGTTTATGTTTACGAGTACTTTTGTATTGTATACATTGAAATATCTATGTCTGTGCGTATAACTCAAATCTGTTTCATATGCCGTCAAATTGACGGCGTCGGTCTTAATAGGTATGAATGAGCGATTCTTGCATACTGAATCAATATTTTTTTTTTTATCAACTTAAAACATATATAACCATAAGTTAGGAAAAGTCAGGAAATATGAAAATAAACTGATAGTTACGTAAAAACTATTAACGATCAAATTCGCGTTGCCGTCAAATTGACGGCTTTGTCCCTTCTAGTGTTAAGCTTTTGAGCTAACTGGTAGGCCATTTCTTTAACATCCTTGCGATTAGGTGCAAAGCCAACTTTTTCAAGTTTTTTTATGTGATCTACCAACTTTCTCTCATGCTCTTCTGGAAAAACAGGCGGTCTCCTGAGTGGTACTTTGAGCTTTCCTGTTAACAAATGTCGTCTAAGTGTTCTTGATGGGATATTGTAAATCCTAGCGGCTGCATTGACTTCCATCTCCTTGTCGTGCACTTTTTGCATAGCCTCATTTAAATCCTTTTCGGACCAAAAAGCCCGTAGAGTCTTCGTTTGATATTAGCTAAACTTTTTTTTTTTTTTAATTGGATCATTTCACCCTTTTCACATCAATTTAATGTAAATCTATACGACAAATTTGCTCTACATTTGAAGCTTTATCTAACGTCGCGCGGATATCGATCACTCTTTCGGATGGCTCCGATAGCTTTTTAAATTACTTTTTATGGAATTGTTTGCAGCTACATATAAATGAGTTGCATATTTTGAATAATAATTTTTCTGAAAAATTATTAGAGAAGAAAAATGTTAGAAGAAGGTGGTTTCGACGTGTGCACTAATTCTCCTCAGGCCATCACACTTAGATACACACCGGTGATGGCGACCACCATGCTCAGAGGTGAGGGAGTAAATTTTTAACTTTTCTACTAATGCAAACTCAATATGTTTTTGTTTCTGCAAGTTATATTCAAGGTAAATTTCTCTTGTAAGTACTTGTATTAGCTAAACTTTTTTTTTTAATTGGATCATTTCACCCTTTTCACATCAATTTAATGTAAATCTATACGACAAATTTGCTCTACATTTGAAGCTTTATCTAACGTCGCGCGGATATCGATCACTCTTTCGGATGGCTCCGATAGCTTTTTAAATTACTTTTTATGGAATTGTTTGCAGCTACATATAAATGAGTTGCATATTTTGAATAATAATTTTTCTGAAAAATTATTAGAGAAGAAAAATGTTAGAAGAAGGTGGTTTCGACGTGTGCACTAATTCTCCTCAGGCCATCACACTTAGATACACACCGGTGATGGCGACCACCATGCTCAGAGGTGAGGGAGTAAATTTTTAACTTTTCTACTAATGCAAACTCAATATGTTTTTGTTTCTGCAAGTTATATTCAAGGTAAATTTCTCTTGTAAGTACTTGTATTAGCTAAACTTTTTTTTTTTTAATTGGATCATTTCACCCTTTTCACATCAATTTAATGTAAATCTATACGACAAATTTGCTCTACATTTGAAGCTTTATCTAACGTCGCGCGGATATCGATCACTCTTTCGGATGGCTCCGATAGCTTTTTAAATTACTTTTTATGGAATTGTTTGCAGCTACATATAAATGAGTTGCATATTTTGAATAATAATTTTTCTGAAAAATTATTAGAGAAGAAAAATGTTAGAAGAAGGTGGTTTCGACGTGTGCACTAATTCTCCTCAGGCCATCACACTTAGATACACACCGGTGATGGCGACCACCATGCTCAGAGGTGAGGGAGTAAATTTTTAACTTTTCTACTAATGCAAACTCAATATGTTTTTGTTTCTGCAAGTTATATTCAAGGTAAATTTCTCTTGTAAGTACTTGTATTAGCTAAACTTTTTTTTTTAATTGGATCATTTCACCCTTTTCACATCAATTTAATGTAAATCTATACGACAAATTTGCTCTACATTTGAAGCTTTATCTAACGTCGCGCGGATATCGATCACTCTTTCGGATGGCTCCGATAGCTTTTTAAATTACTTTTTATGGAATTGTTTGCAGCTACATATAAATGAGTTGCATATTTTGAATAATAATTTTTCTGAAAAATTATTAGAGAAGAAAAATGTTAGAAGAAGGTGGTTTCGACGTGTGCACTAATTCTCCTCAGGCCATCACACTTAGATACACACCGGTGATGGCGACCACCATGCTCAGAGGTGAGGGAGTAAATTTTTAACTTTTCTACTAATGCAAACTCAATATGTTTTTGTTTCTGCAAGTTATATTCAAGGTAAATTTCTCTTGTAAGTACTTGTATTAGCTAAACTTTTTTTTTTAATTGGATCATTTCACCCTTTTCACATCAATTTAATGTAAATCTATACGACAAATTTGCTCTACATTTGAAGCTTTATCTAACGTCGCGCGGATATCGATCACTCTTTCGGATGGCTCCGATAGCTTTTTAAATTACTTTTTATGGAATTGTTTGCAGCTACATATAAATGAGTTGCATATTTTGAATAATAATTTTTCTGAAAAATTATTAGAGAAGAAAAATGTTAGAAGAAGGTGGTTTCGACGTGTGCACTAATTCTCCTCAGGCCATCACACTTAGATACACACCGGTGATGGCGACCACCATGCTCAGAGGTGAGGGAGTTAATTTTTAATTTTTCTATTTATGCAAACTCAATATGTTTTTGTATCTGCAAGTTATATTCAAGGTAAATTTCTCTTGTAAGTACTTGTATTAGCTAAACTTTTTTTTTTTTTAATTGGATCATTTCACCCTTTTCACATCAACTTAATGTAAATCTATACGACAAATTTGCTCTACATTTGAAGCTTATCTAACGTCGCGCGGATATCGATCACTCTTTCGGATGAAATGATCCAATTAAAAAAAAAAAAGTTTAGCTAATACAAGTACTTACAAGAGAAATTTACCTTGAATATAACTTGCAGATACAAAAACATATTGAGTTTGCATAAATAGAAAAATTAAAAATTAACTCCCTCACCTCTGAGCATGGTGGTCGCCATCACCGGTGTGTATCTAAGAGTGATGGCCTGAGGAGAATTAGTGCACACGTCGAAACCACCTTCTTCTAACATTTTTCTTCTCTAATAATTTTTCAGAAAAATTATTATTCAAAATATGCAACTCATTTATATGTAGCTGCAAACGATTCCATAAAAAGTAATTTAAAAAGCTATCGGAGCCATCCGAAAGAGTGATCGATATCCGCGCGACGTTAGATAAGCTTCAAATGTAGAGCAAATTTGTCGTATAGATTTACATTAAGTTGATGTGAAAAGGGTGAAATGATCCAATTAAAAAAAAAAAAGTTTAGCTAATACAAGTACTTACAAGAGAAATTTACCTTGAATATAACTTGCAGATACAAAAACATATTGAGTTTGCATAAATAGAAAAATTAAAAATTAACTCCCTCACCTCTGAGTATGGTGGTCGCCATCACCGGTGTGTATCTAAGAGTGATGGCCTGAGGAGAATTAGTGCACACGTCGAAACCACCTTCTTCTAACATTTTTCTTCTCTAATAATTTTTCAGAAAAATTATTATTCAAAATATGCAACTCATTTATATGTAGCTGCAAACAATTCCATAAAAAGTAATTTAAAAAGCTATCGGAGCCATCCGAAAGAGTGATCGATATCCGCGCGACGTTAGATAAAGCTTCAAATGTAGAGCAAATTTGTCGTATAGATTTACATTAAATTGATGTGAAAAGGGTGAAATGATCCAATTAAAAAAAAAAGTTTAGCTAATACAAGTACTTACAAGAGAAATTTACCTTGAATATAACTTGCAGAAACAAAAACATATTGAGTTTGCATTAGTAGAAAAGTTAAAAATTTACTCCCTCACCTCTGAGCATGGTGGTCGCCATCACCGGTGTGTATCTAAGTGTGATGGCCTGAGGAGAATTAGTGCACACGTCGAAACCACCTTCTTCTAACATTTTTCTTCTCTAATAATTTTTCAGAAAAATTATTATTCAAAATATGCAACTCATTTATATGTAGCTGCAAACAATTCCATAAAAAGTAATTTAAAAAGCTATCGGAGCCATCCGAAAGAGTGATCGATATCCGCGCGACGTTAGATAAAGCTTCAAATGTAGAGCAAATTTGTCGTATAGATTTACATTAAATTGATGTGAAAAGGGTGAAATGATCCAATTAAAAAAAAAAGTTTAGCTAATACAAGTACTTACAAGAGAAATTTACCTTGAATATAACTTGCAGAAACAAAAACATATTGAGTTTGCATTAGTAGAAAAGTTAAAAATTTACTCCCTCACCTCTGAGCATGGTGGTCGCCATCACCGGTGTGTATCTAAGTGTGATGGCCTGAGGAGAATTAGTGCACACGTCGAAACCACCTTCTTCTAACATTTTTCTTCTCTAATAATTTTTCAGAAAAATTATTATTCAAAATATGCAACTCATTTATATGTAGCTGCAAACAATTCCATAAAAAGTAATTTAAAAAGCTATCGGAGCCATCCGAAAGAGTGATCGATATCCGCGCGACGTTAGATAAAGCTTCAAATGTAGAGCAAATTTGTCGTATAGATTTACATTAAATTGATGTGAAAAGGGTGAAATGATCCAATTAAAAAAAAAAAAAAAAAAAAAAAAAAAAAAAAAAAAGTTTAGCTAATACAAGTACTTACAAGAGAAATTTACCTTGAATATAACTTGCAGAAACAAAAACATATTGAGTTTGCATTAGTAGAAAAGTTAAAAATTTACTCCCTCACCTCTGAGCATGGTGGTCGCCATCACCGGTGTGTATCTAAGTGTGATGGCCTGAGGAGAATTAGTGCACACGTCGAAACCACCTTCTTCTAACATTTTTCTTCTCTAATAATTTTTCAGAAAAATTATTATTCAAAATATGCAACTCATTTATATGTAGCTGCAAACAATTCCATAAAAAGTAATTTAAAAAGCTATCGGAGCCATCCGAAAGAGTGATCGATATCCGCGCGACGTTAGATAAAGCTTCAAATGTAGAGCAAATTTGTCGTATAGATTTACATTAAATTGATGTGAAAAGGGTGAAATGATCCAATTAAAAAAAAAGTTTAGCTAATACAAGTACTTACAAGAGAAATTTACCTTGAATATAACTTGCAGAAACAAAAACATATTGAGTTTGCATTAGTAGAAAAGTTAAAAATTTACTCCCTCACCTCTGAGCATGGTGGTCGCCATCACCGGTGTGTATCTAAGTGTGATGGCCTGAGGAGAATTAGTGCACACGTCGAAACCACCTTCTTCTAACATTTTTCTTCTCTAATAATTTTTCAGAAAAATTATTATTCAAAATATGCAACTCATTTATATGTAGCTGCAAACAATTCCATAAAACTTCGTTTGATAATTACGCGGCATCTGCAAAAGTAAAAACTTGTACCATAATGAAAGGGGGCGTTTTGTAAAACTTATGATTACAAAACGCCCCAGTCATGTGATGGACGCCATTGAAAGTTATTCAATGCAGACAGTACGTCAAACGATAGGTTATTTAAAGCTAAACGCTTGTTTGAATGCAAAATCTGCTTGAAAAAATCACTGTCCAAAGTAAATGAATTTGTATAGTACTCACCGCGAATTGTTCCGAAGCACTTTGTAAAGATTTTAATGTTTTATTCGAACTAAATCACAAAGAACACACCTGACTAGCAGCAATGTTGACAAACGAATGTCGCGGCACTGTGGGTGTCACTACTTGTTTGATGTCTGTATTCTTGTGTGTGTAGGCGCAGTGGGGCGTATTGTCAACTGGGGCATATTGTAGCGTTTTACCCTACTTTCCTCTAAACGTGAAATAATTTTCTAACAAATACAGTGTTCCTTACTTTATGATTGCTCGAGCTTTTCTTTTTCCTTCCACTGTTGGGTCTTTTGAAATCAGTTTGTCTTCCAAGAGCATGCAAGCTTACTTCACCAGTAAGCTTTTAAATAGCTCCTTCACGTCAAAAGACACCATTTTGTCCTCACTTTGTAAACGATCATACTTCATTAGCTTTTCACTTAACTTGCCTCGGTTCCGAACGGAGTATTCGGTAGTCCAAATCCCTAGCCGATAGAATCAAAGAGAATGAGGCATGCAGCTATTTTCTCTCTCACTAGGCATCCAGCTATTTTCTTAATGAACCTCCGCATAGTCCTATGAAACCATTGATGTTTTAAAGGTTAACAAAAAAAAAAATAATCATGTCCATTACCCGAGTTTATTTTCTCCTCACCATTTCAAAATCACATTATAATTTCTAAGCTCATGCTGAAAAACAGTTTAACGTTTTCGCATTTTTTCCTGGAGAAATTCTCATCCTAATCTACTTATGCTAAATTGCTTGTTAACGATACCTCAAACCATAACTGCAAGGATAATTTAAACGTATCATTCCATTCTCGATTTCACTCTTACTTATTAATCTAACAATCATTGTGTCCAGTCATTCTTTCCTTCCATTCTCTCAGTTCTTAGTTGAATCTTTTTAAAATTGGTTTTCATTAAATCATCAATTTTACAATTTTTCTCATCTTTTTATTCCGTCCTTCCTTCCTTCCTTGATAGGTTGCTTCCAAGCAAATAAATATTCAATAAAGTAGAAAAAACAGCCACGTCGCCACAGCTAGACTTCCATGTAGTCCAAGTCCTTACACAACCACCCCAATCTGAAGAAAATCCAGGGACCACGTAATACGTACGTATCGGACAGCAGTAGCGACGTCTTTTGTTTGAATTTTGAAATCGCTTGATGCTTCTTCATCAGCGATGACGTTGCCATCATGCTGTCGATTAGCGCCAATAACTATGCTCTAGATAATCCGATTATTTTCCGCATATTCTGTTATTAATCGATTGAGTGGGAGGCGACTACGCAAGGGTGATAGAACAAGCCCCAAAACGATAGAAAGGAGTCGAAGACGGATAAGAAAAGGTCAATAGGATTGCAAATCATTCACTAATCGCCATCAAGTTCCGTCATGATTTACAGCGTAAAAACAGTTTATAGGCTTCTCGGTTGTACTGATATGTATGTGTGTAGCGAATGTGCGTTGTTCGAGGTTTAAGAAGGATTTTTCCAGATGAAGAATGAGGACTCGATTGATTTTCGGATACAGAATTGGATTTGGTTTATGATTTTTGATTGCTTCGGCTACCCTAAATTTGAATTTTTTCGTGGAAATTTAAATTTCAATTTAAACATCAAACAGGAAATACTTTTCATCTTTGAATCCTGTTATATAAATATCTTCGCACAAAATATTGTTTATTCTGGAAGGTTTCCATGAAAGTTGATGTTACAAACACCCTCCAGATTCTCTAAATTGGAATTGCCAGGCCAACAGATATTGAAATGAAAATGGTACATAGTATTAAAACAATTTATAGGTAGTTGCGTATATAAGTATGTATATAGCGCCCTGATTCAACTTTTCATTCTGTCTGATGTATTGTCACACTTTCGTTATGCATCATAGTCAAAGAACTTTTGTTGCTAGCAACGTACACATAAACTCAAGGATGCAAGCGTACACAACGACTATAAGTTTGAAAGCAAAATGTACTAATCCTCGATTCTGTTGCAATTAAAGCCACGTAATCCATTAGAAGCGCACTTAACGCAACCATGGAGGGAGCAGCTATTGTTCGTTTAAGAGAAAGAAGCAAAATGGAGTCAAACGATTGCAATCAGAGAATGTATATCGACGAGATATCCTTTCAACTCATTCTCCTCGAGTGCTGCTACTATAGTTTTGCAACAGAATCTTTGAAAGAAATTGACAGTCTGGTATCATATATTCGCTACACAGACGCGACGGTTCAGCACTTGCAAATTGAGGATGGTCAGAGGGTGTGTGAGACACCTACAACAGTTTTTTAAATTCTCATTCTTTCTGGAGTTTGATTTTCATACAGTATTCTTCTCAGATCTTGTTTAGAATCTGTTTTGAATGTGCAGCTGTAGATTTACGTATTTATTTATTTTGAGTGTTTGCAGACATCGACCAAAGGCGTGAATTTTCTCACTTTATAATGCCGGGTTGATTATTTGGTGCTTCATTTTGCTGTTTTAAACCGGAATAAAGTCAGAAATGATGCGAATGAGAAATAAAAATACAAAAACTAAGTTTGAAATGAAAAACCAAACATCAGTCAATGGCACTAACAACAGCCTTATACTGAAGAATTATAGGCAATAAGATATATCGCCATGTGCAGTGAATGGATGTATCATGCATATCTTCTTGCACGGCTTTATATCGGTTTTTGCACTTAAGTTGCAGGATACACAGTCAGCCGCTGTTGAAACAACTACCACGAGCCAGAGAAAATGAGCAGAGTATTCAACGCAATGCATAAAAGTATGGGAAAAACGCCTGGCACATGTACAGAGAAGAGGAGCACTGAGGATTGCATCTTCGTATCTGACAGTCTCTGATTTGGCTGTGGAAGTCATTGCAGGCGTGATACCTGCTGGCCTCCTTGCTAGAGAGCGTCGCTCAATTTATCTGCTTTGAAACGAGGATGCGAGGGATATAGTTGTCCACGAGGAGAGACAGCGCTCACTCAACGATTGGCAGCAGTCTTAGGTGAATTGCACGAAGGGAAGGTGGACTGCGCGCCTCATCCCCAATGTGAGACTGTGGCTAAATTGAAGGCGTGGTGAGACTGACTTCTATCTGACCTAGCTTTACAGCGGGCATGGGTGTTTTCAGTCTCACCTGCACAAGATTGGTAAGTCATGGTCACCCAATTGTTGGTATTCCCCAGAAGAGGAGGACAATGCCTGCCATACATTTTTTGCGTGCATAAAGTGGGGCAGGCTTTGAAGTGCCCTCTACAGGTAGACGGGAGAGCTCACCCTGGATAATATAGTCACGGCGATGCTTGAATCGGTTGACAAATGGAACCAGGTGGCACATTATGTTCGGGCAGTCCTAAAAGATAAAAGGGGGTGTTGGGACTGGGGGATCGCTTTTCTGGCACTTCCTCATTCTCTTTCTCCTCCCGTTAGAAGAGAGATCCTCCAGCTTGAAGGCGCCTCACGGCGTAACAAAACGAGACCAGGCCCGAAGTATGTGTCAAACGGTCCCAGGCTAAGTTCTCAGGTTGATAGGGGAGGTATTTTGTGAGAAGTCCAGTCGCCTTTTGTGAGCATGGGAGTCCCACACTCTGAGGGTATATTGGCATTCATCTCCCTACCACAAAAAAAAATTGCATGAAAGTACGGCATAGGGGACTTAGTATTGATACGTTGCAACTCAGCAGGAACCAGTGAATAAAAAAAAAACCCCAACCTCGTTAACAACATCACTTAGAAAATGGAGAAGGTGCTATTCAACGACCGGTATAAACTTATCGGTGCCAGTTCAGTGCTGATCTCAATGTGGCCAAATCGCTCAGCCCACCCAGCCTATCGAATGAAATTTTGGTATCAACTGCACAGCCTTGTTTCTCATTTGAAATCGCCGCCATTTTATTTTACAATTATATATTATGAATATCGTTAAAGATATTCATAATATATATCTTTCGTAAAACTTTGATCCAAATCCTAGCAAATCCGTAGTGTCTTAGTTGACTTGAAGCGTATTTCCTTGCATAGTCACGTATTGTTGTTGTTGTAATACAGGGAAATTCAAACCATCATATCCTTGTTAATTACTAATCAATTCTTCAAAAATGATTAGTGTTGATGGGTTTTATAAGTAGTCATCTAGGTATCAAATTTTATTGCATTTAAAAGTACCCTCACGATTTTATTCTTGAAAATGCCAAATCGATAAATCATACTGTTACCAAGAAAGTTGAGTGAATTCTGACTGCTAAGGCATTTGTCGCCATTGTACTCATAAAGGACTACCTCCTGTTTTTTGAGATTTTTTTGGTCCGCTGCTATCCAATCGCCAGGGCGGACACAAACAATTTTTTCATGTTTTATCGCTTCCTCTGCCTACACCGTTATCGATTTTAAACGTATATCAAAATATCTCAGTAAGACCTTTCATTTGATGCCCTACTCGACTTTGTTCGGTGAAAAAAAATAATTAGTTACATTCTTATGTGGGGAGACCCTCCTTAAAATCCATTGAAAATTTTATCGACTATGAGACTTTCATTTACCAGAAATTTCTGAGCTAATCACAAGATTTGATGACTGTAGCTTCTCTAGTCCTAAGAAAACTTGCTATGACCCATAGGCGGGCAGACGCACAGACATGTGCCGATATTAATAGGGTATTGTAAATCCATAAAACCCCAAAAAAAACTCTATAAACAGAACCAAATTAAATACTACTTTTTATACCCATCCTAATTGAAATGATTTAGAACGAGTGGCAGCATCTTGATACTACGAGCGTGGTCCCAAAAGTACCCGACCTGACTTATGAATACAGGTAGTTTTAAAAAAACAATTACTGCGATTGACAATACCACCTGTCAACAACTTAATGTGGAAAATTCATAACGGTACGTTCATTATTATTTTTTTACAGACATTCAAAGTGAACGTTCTCAGTGAATTTGTAAATATGGAAAAAATTGGGGATCGTTATGTGATACAATACTTTCATTTGAAAGGTCCAAGTCCAACCGATATCAAAACCCGAGTTGAATTCTACTCTAGGAAAGTCTGTTCCTTCGTTTATGGTGAGCAAATATTGGGTAGCTGAGTTTAAGCCAGGTCATACGAGCTGCCAAGATGAACACCGCAGTAGTCGACCAAGTGAGGTCACTACGTCAGTAAACGTGAAAAAAATCCACATAATGGTATTGGATGGCCGTCGACTAAAAGTACTTGAGATAGCAGATATGGCAGGCATTTCAAAAAGTGCTTTGCATTGCATTTTGACCGAAAATTTGGACATGAAAAATTGTGCGCAAGATGGGTGCCGCTTTTGCTCACAATGGAGCACAAACAGCAACGTGAGGATATTTCCATCGAGTGTTGGACAATGTTTCGCAGCAATAAGACCGAGTTTTTGCATATATTCATAACCATGAACGAAACATGGGTCCATCACTTTACACCGAGGACTGAAAAGGGAGAACCGGCTCCAAAGAAAGCAAACACAGTTCAGTCAGCTGGCAAGGTCATACCATCCGTTTTCTAGGATGCGCGTGGAATAATATTTATTGATTATCTCAAAAAAGGAAAACAATCAACGGCGCATATTATGTAGCCTTGTTGCAGCGTTTGAGTGATGAAATCAAGAAACAACTGCCCCATCTGAAGAAAAAGGAAGTGTTGTTTCATCACGATAACACACCAGTCCGCACGTGCGTCATTGCGATGGCTAGAATCAATGAGTTGAAGTTCGAATTGCGATGGCTGAAATCAATGGTTTGAAGTTCGGATTGCTTCCTCATGCACCCTTTTTGCCAGATCTGGCTCCCTCGGATTATTTTCTTTTTCCAAATTTGAAAAAATTGCTCGGCGGCCAAAGATTTGCCAACAATGAAGAGGTGGAGTCTGCGATTAGTGGCTATTCTGAGGAGCTTGACGGTCCATACTATAAAGCGGATATCGAAGCTATTGGACATCATTGGGGAAAGTGTATCAAGCTGAAAGCAGAATATGTTGAAAAATTACTTTTGGGACCACCCTCGTATTTCTTGTGTGGCTTGGATCTAATTTTTTGGTTTTTTGGGAATTGGGTTTTTCTATAATTGCAAATAAATAGGATTAAAATTGTTAGTAGCCTACCCCTACCCTGTTGTTAAGCACTCTGCAACCCAGCAAGGTGTAAGGAATTAAATGTTCTCTTTGTAAATATTTTCTTCTTCTTCTTCTCAGCTACAACTGCCCTTCACGGGCCTTTGCTCCCCGCAAATAGCGCCTCCAACTATCTTGGTCCATTGACCGCATCCTTAAATTTCAAAATCTTAAAACTAAGTTGTCTTGGTCGACCGCGTCAAACTAGCGTTTTCTTGATTTCCCCACTGGCCTCCGGTCTTCATTCTCCCAACGAATACTTTTTGGGTATCCGTTGTTCGTCCATACGACTCTTGTGGCCAGTGCATTGCAGCTTCCGCAGTCTAACCATCGTTGAGACCTCCGACACGTCAAAAATTGCATACAGCTTATGGTTGTATCGAATTCGCCATTGGTCCCCGTTTGGCTTCACTCCACTTATTTGCTTCAGGACCCGTCGCTCAATGGCGTTCAATATATTTGTGAATGTTTGGGTTAGTGTCCATGTTTCACACCCATAGCATAACTCAGGTCTTATCACAGATTTGTATACTTGGAGCTTTGGTGCTGATCTTCAAGGTTGTCAAAACTGAAAAAAATGTTTTATTTGCAAGCTGTATTCTTCGGCGTATTTGGTTTTTTTCATTACTGGTAAATAATTTCTCTTTATAAATAATTTCAGTTTGTAAATAATTTCTATTTTTATGCTTTTTCATGTTTTCATAAATAATTGTAGTTGGTTTGTATTGAATTGGGCCCATATTCATTATTAATAATTTTAATTTCCAATTCTTTTTTAAATTTTGTTTTGTGAGTTTTATATTCATATTTATAAACAGACAGTGAGTGGATGAAAGTAGTCATTTTTCTTTCTTTGAAGTTATCTCCTTTTTCTTTTCTATACCTTTGTGTTGGTGTTTCAATGTGAGATGGCCCAGCATGGGCAGAGGCCCTCACTAAATGAACTCCAACACGGCTGAGCTTTAGCTAGCTAAAGATGCCAACTGGGTGTCCCGCATCGGCAATGCTGGTCGACAGGAATACTCTTGGAGGCTAGCATTCCTTGAGGAGCGCTGCCTCCACGGGCCCGAGGATATGGAGGTCACCATGAGGAGCCTCCTGGGAGGACAGGTAACGACCTTGACTGAATTCGGACTATGCTTTGAATAGTGAACTGGAATTGATGCTTTGGGTTGGCGGACATGATAATTAGGACCTAGTTGCTTTGTATGCGGAGGTAACACTAACAGCTTCATTCCAACTATCATACCGCCTCTGTCCAGGTAAAGTCTTGGCAGGCCTTGGAAAACGTTCGAAATTCGCCCCATTGCGTAGGTAGTGTAAGTTTGGTAGAGATGGATTCCCGATTAGCATTGGTCTAGCTGTAGGCAAGTGTCCAATCCTCGCATGGCCTCTCTACTCTGCGAAAATTATCATGAGATAATAAAGATGACTACACTCATGAAAGGAGAAAGCGGTTTTGAGAGGGGACTAAATCAAACTGTAGAATTCTTAACTTAAAAAAACTTTAAAATACTCCCCAGTTTACAATAAAAAAATGAATAAATAAGCACAATCAATCAAATCAAAATATAGATGGTGGAACCAATAGTTACAGCCACGATATTAATAACAGATTGATAAATGGACCAATGATGACGAATACAGTAACAGGAAAGGAGGACAATAAAATGGAGAACTATGGACAGCCTTGTCCAAACAAAAATTTCTGCGGCATTCAGGCGCGGAAAAAAAATGATGTGAGTGCCAGGACACCCTAAACTATAAGAGCGAGGAACTCTGTAGGATACGCCAGATGTTCTCGTGGTAGAAAAAATATAAGAAACGTTGAGAACTCGATAATGACTGCTGCAAGCACTACTGAAGCAAACAAACCGTGTTTTAGGTGCTGAAATAATTCCGAACCATCCTGAGGCTCACAAATTGCCAACGGCAGAAAAAGAAAGGAGTGAACAGACAAATCAAGCACCGTTGTGTGATTTCACCACCACTGTCAAAAATATGGCTGAACGATTGTACACAAAAATGGTTGTCGATAACATCTGCCAAAAAAAGTAAGTCACAAACTGTAATTGCTGCCTAGGGTTATGGAGAAGAAATGCCGATCTGAAAAACGGAAGACGAATTAAACATTCCAGCACCATGAAACTATAGAAAACAATGCATGGCCGTCAGTGACTTGACCGAAAAGGACGCCAAACAATTTATAAATAAGGGCTAAGCTAGAACAGGGTGAGTTGTCTGCAGGATACAGCAAAGAGCAGTGCCGCTTTAATGCTTCAAATACCTTGGCTATAATCACATCTTCCAAGTATGTAAAAGAACCAGTAAAAGTTCCCTATGCTACAAATGTGGTGAACTCGGACCTAATAGAAAAGAGTGTACAAAAGATGCACACTGTATACTTTGTAAAAATACAGACCCAAGACTGGATCTTGGCTATGTCTTAGTATCAGCAAAATGTCAGGTTTTCCAGGAAGTCCTAGCCAAAGTAAAATCAAAACTTCTATGGTCCGTATCCTGCAGGTATATCTACACCACAGTTCAACGGCTCACAACTCACTTGAGCAGTTTGTGGGGGACATAAAAGCTGACTTTTTGCTGGTACTGGAGCTTCCAACATCTGATTTTGGAACGATAGTTTCTAAGAGAAAGGCGTTGGAAAGGGGAATGGTCTCATGTAGGGTCGGTGCTCAGGGATCACCTTGTTCAATGTGTACCTAATGCCAAATAAGCTGATATTATCTTTCCAAGCCAAGCTTTTTGAAAGACGCTGTCTTGAATGCAGAAGGCAACATATTCGTTGGGGAAGATTTTAATGCTTAAGGAGTCTCATCATACTGGACGTGGCATTTGTCCCGGATTCCGTATGGAGAGTATTAGAGGACTAATCAGCTAGTAATCATCAGTGCATTCTGCTTGTGATCAGTGATGTTGCCTCCCAATATCTGTGCTCTCGGCCCTCTACAATTGAGTGGAACATGGGAAGGATAGACGTCGAGAGGTTTTATAATCTGTACATGGCAGGGGCTCTGCTGCAGGGTGATTCGTAAGGGACAGAAAAATTGGTAGCTCAAGACGAGGTGGACTCAACTATCAGTATCATCACGATTACTTGCACCACCTCTACACCCAGTCGAAAACTCCCGCACGACAAGCCACCAGTGGTCGAGTGTAAGAAACTTGACGTGCGACTCAACGGGAACCAAACCGTGACAAGGCACACAATTGGCTTACAGCATATAAGTTGCCCAAGAAGTATCTTCGCAAATTAATAAATAATAGCAAGCAAGATCTGGATTAATCAAATTTAAATTTAAGTGTACCTGTATGAATTCACCAGGAAAAATGTTAGTTTTATAAATCTACTATTATTAACAAAGCTGGGTGATTTCAATTTTTAAGCTATTTTTTATTGTAAGAATCTACCACCATGGTTTTTTTCAAATTTTTCGGTCCATAGATATCCAATCACGAGGAGAGAGGACACCATTTTATCATGTTGCACCGCTTTTCTTGCCTATCTGCTCGTCGATATTGCAATTTTGATAACGAATATTAAGAGATCTCATGAAGACTTTTCATTTAATACTCTATTAAACTATCTTTGGTGAAAAAATTGTTTTAAGGATTTACATCCTTATACAGGTAGACTCCCCTTAAAGGCCTTTGTAATTTTCTTTTGACTACAGAAGTTTTATTAACCGGAAACTTCTGAGCTGTTCATAAAATTTGATAACAATATACCTTCCATAGTTCCTGAGTAAACTTGTTTGGCGCACTGATGGATGGACGGATGGACAGGCACCAATTTTAATATGGTATTACAATTTTTATTTTACGAAACCTTAAAACAAGGAAGGCTCCAGTTCCAGATGGTGTTCCAGTTGGAGTGTTGTAACTTGTCTATCACCATTATACTTATTTATTGTTTAGCACATTCCATGATTTTCCCAGAACGATGATAGGTGATGCGGCTCGTCCTGATCAGCAAGGGGAAAATGAATTCCAGATTGTCATCCACATACTGCCCGTTATGCATGCTAGACACGGCTGAGAAAGTGCTAGAGAAACTCATCAAGACAAAGCTCACCGTTGCTATTCATGCTGCCGGTGACGTAACTCCTCGGCAAAATGAATTATAGCAGGACGCTCTACCATTGATGCGATTGCAGAGGTGATAAGTGCCGTCCAAAGTACGGAAAAATATATCCGCACCAAGCAACGAATCGTCCTGTTGGTGACTCTTGACGTTAGGAACGGCCTTGAATTCGACTAGATGGGTGAATATTCTGGAGATGCTGAAAATTCCTTTTCAAGTTCTAGAATATCTAATGCGGCTTCTGAGGTACTAGCTGAAGGACCGAAGTCTGCTTTATGACACGGCACAGGCCCAATGAAGGATGGAAAGCACACTGGGTTTTGCCCAAGTGTCTATCATTGGTCTAGACCTGTGAAACATATTTTACTATGGGCTACTGAGACTGAAGATGCCAGATGTGTCTCGCTCGATCGGCTATTGTTGTGACTCTGGTCACTGGACGCACCGTTGAACAAGTGCAACTTACGTTAGGTATGCTAATGCGCCAAGTGAGAGACTGGATGACTACTCCCAGATTCAGCTGGCGCTGGAGAAAACTGAAGTGGTCACCTTGACAAAAAAGAGAATCCCTAGAGCAAGGATGATCAGTATTCGAGATATACTAATCAAATCGAAGCCAGTGGTGAAATACCTGGGGTTACTTTCTTATTCGAAGATGATTTTCTCTGAGCAAATCAGGGCAACGGCTAAGAAGGGTGCTTTGGGCGAATCAACTCCTCTGATTCGACTTTGAGCCAACGTTACCCATCAAGAAGACGCCTCAAGATGAGTGCTGTGGGGTTAGTGCTACTATATGGAGCAGAAATATGGGACGATGCTCTAAGTAAGGAGGCGTACTGAAAATGCTTGGCATATGTACAGAGAACAAGGACATTAGGGATTGCATCTTCATATCTGACAGTCACTAAGCCAGCAGCTAGAGAGCCCCATCTTATTTACTTGCATCGAAACGAGGTTGCAAAGGAGACGGTTACCCACGAGGAGAAAGAGCACTCACTTAATTATCGGTAGCAGTTTTGGGTGAATTACACGAAGGAAAGGTGCACTGCGTGCCTCAACGTAGATGGCTCATCCTGGACCTGATACCCTGGTTAAATCTAAGACATGGTGAGGTTGACTTCTATCTGACCCAGCTATTGAGCCAGCGTTGGTGTTTTCAGTTTGTTTCCAATGTTGTTGTTAGTTTTGAATGCAGTTTGCAATTTGTATTTCCTAAGGAAGTTTGATAGTTTGTATATCTCTTTGCTTACGTATGTTAACGAAACTCACTGTTGGTCGTTCTTATGAGTTTCAGTCGGTTGGCGTTCCTGTTTTTGTCTATACTGTGTGACAAGTTTGTCAATGTCACATTGTTTGTATCCGTTGTTAGTAGTTATTCTGTAAATGTTGTTTAGTTCGTTGGAGTAGTTAGTAGGAGTCATGAGGATGGAGTGAAGCATCTGTACCATTAATCTGTACGCTGCTAGCTTATGTTGTGTGGGGTGGTTAGATGTTTCATGTATGGTATGATCAGTTGTGGTTGGTTTTCTGTATATTTTTTAGTCCAATTGTGTTTGCTCACGTGTCACAGTTAGGTCCATATAGTTGAGTTGTTCGTTTGTTTCTTTTTCCATAGTGAAATTTATATTTGGGTGAATTTCATTCATATAGGTAAGTAGTTTGCCTTATTTATTTTCTTGTGAGTCAATAACAATGAAACAGTCATCCACATATCGTCTGTAAAATATGACATTGAATCTTTTGACAACTTTGTGTATAAAGACTTCTTCCAAAGATTGTAAAAAAATATTGCTGGCATTATTGAGGACATTGGATGTTCCATACCCAGACCATCCTCGGCAATGTATGTGTTGCTATTGAACTTAAAATAGTTCTGCTTGATTGTGGTCTTTATGAGATTGAGCAGTTGATCTGTGAGTCGTCGGCTATTGTTGAGTGAAAGTTTTTCTTTCCGTATGGCCAATGATTCATCAACGCATATAGACGTATAGAGGTTGGTAATGTCTAGTGGTAAAAGTCGACAACTTTTAGTCAATTTTAAAGAGGTGGTACAGTTCGCTAGCACATGGCTATTCTTTAATGCGTTTTTGTCGTCAAAGTGCATGACATCCGCCATTATCGTTGCCAAGTACTGTGCTTATTGGTATGCAGGAGCTGGGCGGTAGTTGACGACAGGACGGAAAGGAATATTGGGTTTGTGGAGCTTAGGTTGTGCTTCAAGGGGTGGTGTGCAAAGATTTGGGTATATGTAGCGGTGCTCAGTAATGGGAGGAATAATTAGTGAGGATTGTATAATGGCAGTACGTAAGTCCGCTTGAAACTTAAAATTAAGTGAGTGTGAATTGAATGGAGAAGGAATATCATTAAAAAATACATAAAACAACAAAGGACCAAAAATAGAGCCTTGCGGAATCCAGAACAGGGATAAAATGGAGAGGATTTATGGGCAACCATTGTCATAACACAATTTCGATCAACTGCATAAGAACAGATCCAATGTATAATAGACATGCCTAAGCCGAGTTCATTTAGTTTTTGGATAAGAAAAAGACGATCAACTGAATTGAAGGCCTTAGAGAAATCTGTGCAAAAACGTCTACTTGGTTCACCTTACCAAACTCAGCAGCAACATTATTTGTTAAAATATATTTTACTTAGGAGAGGAATACTATCTCAGCCACAAGTTTTTTACGTGCAAAAACGGGACAAATTGGACCGAGGCTTCATAATAGAGACGGAAGAGCTCACCTCGGATTTGTCACGGTGGTGCTTGAATTGGTTGACAAATGAAGCCATATGGCACATTACGTCCCAAAAGAGAAAAAAGATTCACAGTAGCGGGGGACACTGAGGCTGGGGGATCGTGATTGCAATTCCTCTTCCTCACTCCCCTCTCACTAAAGGAAGGATCCCCGCCATTGATGGCGTAGCATAATGACACTTGGGCTGAAATCATATGTCAAACGGTTCCAGGCTGGTTTCTCAGGTTGATAGAGGAGGTGTTTAATGGTTGGTCTAATTGCTGATTTTTCCGCTCAAAGGTGTCCAATTGTGATGGGGGACACTTTGGGCCCCTGATGTATAAAATGATTTTTTTCGGATTCTGAAAGAACAAATCAAGACCTTGCATTTGATACCCCACTCAATTACTTGTGATGAAAAAGACCTGTTTTGTTTTTATAAGGGGAACCCTCTTAAAGAATTTTGAAATATTTGATAAGATCGACACATTTGAGAGATCATCCCTTTTGGCCTTTTTCATAAAGTTTGCGCTTTCTAGCTGCTTTAGTTTCTCAGGATCTGTGACCTGGGACAGCAAACAAATCGATAGACAGACAAAACGCGGAACTAGTACGTATTTTCAAAAATGTTTTTACACAGCCCCGAAAATGAACTGTGATATGACTGAGTGCTAGCCAGCCTCAGTATACCACACCGTTTATGGAAACTCGCTGCTGTATAAATTGACCGAGACTGCCATAAATTTGCCAGCGCAAAAAGCTTAAAATTTATTTTTCACTGAGCTTATCGATACGTTCTGACATAATTCTATTTTTAAATAAACATATATATTTGCTTCAGGCAGCCTCTGTTCATTGTTGTATGTGATGTATCCAAATTTATGAGATTCATAGTAAAGCTGAGCCTCTCCCTATTCTCATTTTTTCATGATATGATGGCGGTTCAAATATGATCGAGACAAATGCTTTGACACGTTTATTTACTATCAAAAAATTGCAAGAAACTTTACAGATTCTCTACGTACTCCCCCTTACAAGTAACGCATTTTGTTCACCTTTGCAGAAGCTTTTGATGCCAGTATCGAAGATTTCCTTGGGCAACTAGGACAGCCACGTGCGCACGAGCTCCTCTACCTCGTCTTCGGTGCTGAACCTTTGACCTCCGAGGGCTTCTTTCGGTGGCACAAATATGTGGTAGTTACAGGGTGATAAATTCAGACTGAGGGGGGTGTTCCAGTTCTTTCAACCCTTATTCCGATATTGTATCGAGAGGGAGACGCACAGTATGAAGGTGCACGTTACCCTGGAGAAGAATCGCACTTCGTGCTGAAATGCTCCTCCGTTTCAAGCATTATTTTGTGATATTGAAGGTGTTCGTAGATGATAGGCCCTACACTAACACTACTGATGCCAAGTACAGTCGAAATATCTCGAACATTCATTCCATGGTCCTCCAAAATTAGTTGATCTGCGCGGAAAATGTTGTCTGGTGTGATGCTGGTTCGCAGTCGACGACTATGCTACTCATTCTCGACGGTTTCTCGACCATACTTGAATGCTTTGGCCCATTTAAAACACGGCAGTCTTGCTCAGGCACACACTACCGAAATGATTTCTCAAACGCAGAAAACTTTCGTGTTTTTAACGCCTTCCCATACTAAAAATCCCCGTTGGCAGCACCAGCCGGATAGGTAAATTTCTCGTATGTAGCGAGAAGTTTCGAAAAAGAATTTGGCTTGCCTACTTCTAAACTTTTTTCTGCAATTTTCGTAGTACCACATGGGTATTTATTAACATTAAAAAAATCTGGCCACGTTCGTTTTTAGAAACCTTTTATCGGGGCGCAAATATTTTTCTAATTAAATTGAGTTGCATGCGTATGGATTACATATTGTTGTAAACATATAAATACCGGTTTCGCCCTTCTCGCATCTGCTGTTTACACAGTTCACAGTGGTAACCACACAAAGGCTTAAATAGCTCGAATAGTTAATTTCAAAAGATTTCCATAAAAGTTTAATCAGCACTTGCATTGCCATTAATATATACATTTTCAATTTTTTTCTGAACTATGAGGGCCGTCATTTCGATTTTAATTGAAATCGGCTGCTAAAAATATTAAGCTGTAAATTTTCGACTGTTTCATTTGTCATTCGATTTGCATAATCAAATTAAATTAACTTGCCTTAATAACTTATAATTTCAAGTTTCAACGGAATCTGTTGAGAATCTTGGCTGCTAGAGGGCTACAGAAATAAAAAAAATTGTATGCCATCCGCCTATATGGGGAGACCCGCTTGTATGGGGAGACCCCCCTTAAATACCTTAAAATATTTTCTTGCACTGCAAATTTCAAGAGGCACCACTTTTGACCTACGTAGAAAATTTCCTCATTCTAGCTCATGTGGTTTGCGAGAAAACTTGTTATGACGCACGAACAAACGGGCGGAGGGACGGACAGACAGACAAGTCGCGATTTTATAATTTTTTAGGGTATTGTTAAAAATATTATACAATATCTTAAAAATGATCTGGTTTATAAGTTCTTTCAAGTAAAGTCATTTAAAACGTTTCAATGAAAAATATTCATTATTTCAGTTGGCACTAAAATAGCGAATTGCGCTTGCCTTCAGACCTTTGGGGCCGCCATTTTGAATGCATGCATTTGATTTTGGATTATTTTAAATCTTTATATGCTAGGACTTCATAAATCAATGTACTATCTCATTCAAATAGGAGTTTCACTCTAGACAGGTCAAAATAATTCAATTTTTAAAGGAAATCGAAGTTAAAAATATTAGGCTTTAAATTTTTGACTTATTTATTTTTCATTCAATTTTAATAATTTCCTGCAAAATACAAGAACATAGTACAGGGATTCATAATCTCAAGTTTCATCAAAATCCGTTGGAAAATGTGACCACTAGAGGGCCACAAAAAAATGAAAAAAACGCATATTTAAACAGCCGCCATTTTGAAATTTGCACATGCATGATCACCAAAATATCAAAGACTGTAGGTGTAAGTAATGTTTATCTTGAAACCAAGTTTCGTATATGTCGGATCAAAATTGCGACTTTTAAAAGCCTTTGAAATTTTGACCTTCAACTGGCCGCCATCTTGTTTTTTGCAACCTGACCTCCAGTTTTTTTACGTAATTCTTTAGATACTTATAATTTCTATCAAACTACCGAATTTCATGCAAATCTGTTGAAAGCTTTGACCACTATTACAACAACAAAATTTTGCACGTTTTTCGACCTTTGAGCGGCCGCCATTTTGTTTCTGCCGTACCGACTTTGGATTTTTTATTGTGAGATTCATCACATACATCAATGAACCTTTGTACCAAATTTCATCCAAATCGGAGCTACACTTTGGTCAGAACAGAAATCGCGATTTTTCGTCTAAAATGGCCGCCATTTTGTTTTTGCCCGGCCGATATAGCTGGTTCACGAACTTAACCGAGATAATTACCCTATACACCTTTCCTGAAAATTTGGTGAAAATCGAAGCAAAATTGCAACCTCTAGCGTGGTCACAAATTTCGTTATATCCCATATATATATATATATATATATATATATATATATATATATATATATATATATGATGCTCTCCGCAATAGGTAAATTTCTCTCGAGAAATTTACCTAAAAACGAATGACAATACGTTGCGCAACGACGGTCGGCACTTGACGTTCGCTCATGGGCGTAGCACGCGCGTGAAACATGCACTCCCAACGAAAACTATGCCACACTGTTTGGACACAGCTGCCACATTCTCAAGTCACGACCTTCAAAACATCAAAACATCTACAGCGTTTGTCTCCATGATATTTGAACCACCCTCGTACATAAAATATATATTTTTTTTTTTTTGTTTCTCCAAGGTTTATTAAAATTGTTATACTACTCAATATAATACATTTTGAATTCAACCTGCAAACTATTACTTCTCAAAAATAACTGCAATATTAATCTATTTAGCAGCGCATTACTCGTATGACGTAAGCTTCAAGCGACTCGTTTATCACTTCAATATACAATAGAAGGACTAGAAGTGTCTCTGGAAAATAATGACCCGTTAATTCTAATTAGTATCTATTACATTTCAAGCTTTACAAAGAATCCTTAAGCAAATTCGTAGTTCTGTTGACTTACAGAACGACATTTTTCTCTCTTTCCATTTCTCGTTAAAGTTGTATCCTTCCCTCCAATAGGGAAATCATTGTCTCAAATCTCATACGCTGTAAGGAAAAACCAATTTCTCGTCATCTTCTCAAATGGAAAGTCTTTAATACCTACCGGAAAGCAAGCTTCTGTGTGCTAGTCTCCACTAATCTCAGTAAAGAAATCCTTGTTCATGTACGTCATGTAATTTTAAACAGTGAGAAACGAACTCAAAGTAAAGCCACTGAATGAATGAATAGAGAAAGGATGCATGAAAAGAAAAAAAATTCTAGTGGAAAAACCAGCAAGCACCCAAGCGTTTCTCAGAAAATTGTAACGGATGGAATTAGGGAAACTCATTTCGAAACGTATCGTAGAAAAATTTGAATTTTCTGCAAGATGCTATAATCCTGGCAAAGGAAAACCAGAAAGAACGATGAACCCGATAAAGGAAAGATATTGGGAGATGAGGGCCTTCATGCATGCAATAGTGTGAATCAGTGTGTGTTGTGGTCCAAAATGTGAATACTTTCAGCGTGTAAAGAATGAAGGAAACGAAAAACGATTTCACATTCATTTACGAAATGGCTTCGTAGACTCTTTTTACAGCAACCATTTATTATTTTTAAGTAAAACAAATTAAACGAACAAATGCACTCTAGGCGCTTAGTTGTGGCCAAGCACAGAAAGGATATTAACTGCAATGATGCAGTGGTTGAGCGTAAGTAGAATATGTGAACACGCTTGTGTAAGAGGAAAAAGTTAGACTCAGCAACGTGAACTCTTGGAGATTCACCTGAGCCAAAGTTAGGCCACAAGAACAAGAATTTACATTTCAACTTTGCCAATTCAAGCAGTCCTGGGGCATAGTAACTTGATTAAGTTTACGACTTCTATGTTCCCAAGTCACCGTGAATTCCAGGATGAAATTTTCGCAAAACAATCACAGAATTCCTTTTTCCGCTGTCCCTGGTTCTATTTAAAAATGTCCACGCGGCATTTCTGCACTGATCCCAAATACCTTCAATTTCCTCTTTGCTTGAACCTGCAGAAATTCCGAAATTGCGCATATAAATGTTCGCTACTTTTGGAGCTCATACACGTTCAGCCGAATTAAACCAAATGACGAGGACCACGTTGAAATCCAAAAAACCATCACACGATGGAAATTTATACCGAGAGTAAAAAAACAGAAATAACATAAAAATGAAATGGAAAGCAGCATCCTTGGTACTATGGCTTGTTTGTATGAATAAAAAAAAAAATTGTGATTCAACCATCTGAACGGAGAGGATGTAGGGAAATTTATAGCTTTTGCAGCTATATAAGAAACCTTTGAACCGCATGTAATAGTGCACCTCCGGTAAACCTCTCTGTGCTTAATGCTGTGGTAGTAAGGCCATAACTTTATAAAATTGGTTTAATGCTTATCAAAACCAACAAAAAACAGCTCGTTCGTGTAAACGGTTTTGTGAATATGTGTGCCTGTGCGCGGGGTCACTTCATAGAAGTTAGCCATGTCAAGGATAATGCATAGGGATTTCTCGAAGAGTTAAGTTTACGAAGCTTTGCTGTGTTAGTTTGGGAACTTTATGTCCATTTTTTCGGGGAGTTTCACACAAAAAGTAAAAACGTAACGAGACTGCAATTTCTTCACATGGTATTTGCAGCTGTTCAACGTGTTAAGCAGCGATTTTCTCGCTAGTCCAACGAGAGATTTGGTGGCTCGGAAAATTTATATTGCCGGACCATTTAAGGATTTAATAGCTTTCAGCTAAATGACTTTATGTGACCTTAATCAAAATGATCAATTCTCACTGTTTTTAGTGCTTTTTATTTTCGGGACTTCATAGAGAGTCATTTTCACAACCTTTGATAGTGTATTATCCCTGGTTTTAAGACTCTTACACTCAATCCTTTACAATTGATTCATTTAAAGGTAACGCAAAACTTTCTGTCCACATCGCATCTGAAAGTCTTTTTTTTGTGTGAAAAAGGAACGGAAAATGCCCTTTTCCCTAACAAAGTGAATAGAAAACTTTCTAGCGACAACAAATCAGCTATCAAACCAACAACTTCTCGTCAATCAATTATTTCCCGTCCTCTGTCCAACTTTCCATGCAAATCAAAATGAGGCAAAACTTTCGCTACAAATCTCAAAGATACAGAGAAAGGGCTAAAGAGCTCCAACCAGAAGTCAGTTCGGATTTTGTTCGAATAACGTAATTTTACGTTTTTCCCTTTTTCCTGTTAAATGATGCTAATTAGAGCATAGCATGATGTATTATACGTCTATGTGTCTACACACGTGTACTAATCCACATTGGACGCTTCATAAAATTTCTAACAACTCTCGCATGATATACGGATGGGCTTAGGGCGATACAAATATCCAGTCATGGGAGGAAGTGGGTTTGGAGTGCGTGGAGCGGATGAAGGCATCAAGTCCGGGGACCCGGGACTCGGGTCTAACCTTTCGTGGCCTCATGTGATTATGATTGTTGCGTGCCAAAGGATTTCATGCAGAGCCTACAGTCGAGCGAAAACACTGTTTGGCTCCATTATGAAAGTAGTTTGTTAGGAACTGGGAGACTTTATGCTGCCACCATTGCTGCACGACGCTTGGGAGCATGGAGCCATTTAGAGCACATATTTACTCTGGAGCTAAACTACTGCAATGGCTCATAATTTATCGATGGAAGACCGAGGGGCTAGCCAGCATGGCAAGGAGCCTGTTTACTCATCTGCATAAACAAATCTCTTTTCTAGTTTGTTTTCAGGATAGAAGCAAGACTCCAGCCAAAAATTAGATGTCTGCTCTTAAAATAAAATAAAGTAAATGGAATGCTGATATGAAAACTACAAAGTAGAGAAAAATAAAAACCAAAACACTCCAATGGGTTAAGAACTCGACTGAATGCAGGACACTTGGCTACTCAATCGAAGTCACCATTAAAGTGACAAAGACTGGCACGGTGATGGACTCCACCTTATGATGTTGCAAAAAAAGTTTCCTCCGACCAATTCTCTAACCTTTCTAGCTCCCATCAATCCATTGAATCCTATGCTGCGTTGACTTCCATAATATTCATGCCTGGGAGAACCTCTTTTCAATCAACTTTTACCTTCTAGCCACTTTGGCCCGGAAGGCATCTCTACGTAGCAAGTGACCGTTCATTTTTCTTTGTTCAGCCAATTAAAAAGTTTGAATGGAAAGGAAAAAAGGACGTGAGCAAAATGAACAATGAATAAAAAGGGGTATCCTAGTCCATTTGTTGAGAACGGAGAGGGTGAAACGAGTACAAGATAAGAGAAGAATTGGACATGGAAAGAAAATCGAGTAGGATAGTAGTAAGGATTCTATATCTATGCCATCGGGATGTCTTCAGAACGGGTTAAGTGGCAAATTATTGTTATTTGAAAGTTTTGTGTAGGAAGCATTAGGATCTTAGTTAGACAATGACGTTCGAATTTACTTTAGTCGACTATCTTTTGCTGTATTGATTCAAATCTCTTTAACTTTTCGGTTATCTTTTCCAAAAGGGATTTGTTTGCAAGAGCTTTTATCATTTCGACAGGAAAAATAAATGAGTAGATCTCTTGTTGTACGATTTTCAAAGAAAAGAGGATTAAGATTGCGGTTAAAGTAAATCAAACAAAGTTGTTTTTATTGATGGTGTATGCTGTGTACTTTATCTTATAATGTCTTGCGAACTAGAAAATAAAGTTTAGAAAAATCAGTATTTTTTGTTGATGACTGGAAAAGCTATATTACTTCTAATATTTTGAATATTCTGGCTGAGGTTCTTGGGTCTCAAAAGTCTCATCCAGAGGTGAGCATAAATGCCACTTCTTTGCTCTAATGAGCCCCAAATGGACCGCGAAATAAAAACACGATCAATTAAACACTACTAATAGATCTACTGGTTAATTCTAGACTTTCTTCACGAGAATTTATTCTTCAAATACGGCACGCTTACAACGCGAAAACAAGTTGGGTAGACAGAAGTCAGAAGGGTTTTGTACTCTACTTACAAAATGCAGTAACCAGTAACGAATAAAATCAAGAAACATGTCATGTTCGAGGATCATACTATTATTAGCAAAGTCAAAAGAATTTTGACTTCTGAGGCATTTGTTATAGTTATACCCATAAATATCTCTCTTGATAATTTTTTTAGATTTTTTAGATCACGGGTGTCCATTCGCGAGGGAGGAAACACATTTTTCATGTATTGCCCCCTCCACCTATGCCCCCACAGAAGCAAAACTGTCAGTTTAAGAACTGTTTTGAAAAGCTCTCATAGAATCCTTTCAGTTGATACTCATATCGGCTACCTTTCATGAAATTTTTTTCAGGGGTCACTCCTCTGTATTGTAATCATCGATTCATGGCCCGTTTTTTTTAATCTTAGAATGGTTACAAAGCCCTTTTGCTAGGAGCTCTCTCGTGCCTCTTCGACTTGTTTCAATTGTATGTACTCATCTACATGATACCTATCATTCCTGAAATTTTCATGCAAATCCTAGCATAGCTGTCGTGTCTAAGTCGGTAAAAAGCGCATATGGCTCCATAGCCATATGTTTCAATAGTAATGCAGTGCATATTGTTCCATAGTAATACAGGAAAATTCAAATCGCTATAACTTCGTTAAATACAATTAGATCTTTATGAAAAATCAATCTTATAAATAGTCATCTGTTTGCGAAGTTTTATTGAATTTAAGGGTACCGTTAAGATTTTATTCAAGAAAACATAAAATCGATAAATCATACTATTACTAACAAAGCTGAGTGAATTTCGACTTCTCATGTATTTGTTGTTGTTGTACTCATTAAGGCCTACATTCATGATTTTTTTCAGATTTTTCGGATAGAAGGTGTCCAATCGCGAGGGGAGGGGGGTACGCGAAAAGTTCGTACATTTCCCCTTCCCCTGCCCCCCTCGGTACTTATAAGGCATATTTAAGACTTGTTTTGAAAAGATCTCATTGAGACCTTTCCAATGACACCCTACTCGGTTACCAATGGTGAAAATTTTTTTTTGAGGGGTCTCCTCCCTATATGGGGAGACCCCCCCTTAAACGCCTTTGAAAAAATTTTCCATCCTTGAACTTTCAAGAGGTCACCACTTGTGACCTTTCTACAAAGTTTCATGGCTGTAGTCTCTATAGTTTTGGAGAAAAAGTGCTGTGACACACAGACGGACGGACGGACGGACGGACAGACGGACACAGGTCGTGATTGCAATAGGGTTTTGTATTTTAGTACAAAACCCTAAAAAGAGTTACTCCCAAGCAAACGAAATTACAAACAAGTTGAAGTCGCAGGAGAGTACTCCTGCCAGAAGGGTTTTGTAAAACAATTAGTAAATCAAACAATATATTCTGCATATCAAAACTTCACTAATATATTTGTACAGATTCCATAAATTGAGTTCAAAAAATTATTATTGTTATTGTTCTGGCAGATGCCAATGAATTAAAAGGAATTGATCAATGTATTGAAATGTAAATGAATTGTAAAAGATTTATTGATTTTGTAAAGTAGGTGATCTGCAGTTTTCTAATTCATTATTATTACGAATATGCAATGCTTTTGTTATCTATTCATATTAAAATCAGTTCTTGCTCTATTTCATGCTCTGGCAACATTGTGAATTAGAAGTACTTACATTTCTCACTCGTTAAATTCTATTACAAAATAGGTTCTAATTTGGTTATTGTAAAAGTCACGCTACTTGAGTTATTCTGTCTTTGTCGACCTGTGCGCAGAAGTAGTTGAATCAATAAAGCATTAATCTTATTTTAAAAATTTAAATAGTCGTTTTAAATGGGAAAATAAAAATTCTTATCTTCCTCAACATTTGGCGCCCGAGCAGGACAATTTCAAGCTTTGCAGTCAATATCTTTAAAATAAAATACAATTGAAGTTAAATTTTTCGTCGTCGTCGTCGTCTGCGCCAGAGCCGTGCATTCATCCACGTGGGACATTGAAGCAGATTTGGACCACCATAACGCCAATAATCGGCGTTCGTCAGTCGCCATATCATTGCAGATTTTTCACCACCATCATCATTCTATTGGGAAGAAATTGTTCCGTGGACTACTTACCTGCGCAAATACCAACATTCGTCGTGAGTTTTTAATTTGGTCATATCAGTTTCAGAAGTCACTCGAATAGTGATTTCATAACTGCATGTATGTATACAACCGTGTGATTCTATAGTTGGTTTAGGGAGTACTTATTATTTCAGTTCAGGCAGCATTCATCATACAGATAGCGGGCGATATGCCACTGTTGTAGTTGCGCGCAATTAAATTCTTGTGATAGTTGCCCATTGCTTGTAACCTTCTATCTATTCAAATTCTTAACTGTTCACGGTTATCTTTCCGCATCTATATACCCAAGTAGCGGCATAAATTACATTGGGTTGAGTGCATTTTATATGCTCGAGTCAATTTTGGTGATAGCGGATTGTATTGTGATTGTTACCAAGACGTGGATATCTTCGAAGAATTTCGTTCGGACTCTATATACCTAATTAGCTGTATATATTTCAGTGCGTGGAGTGCATTTTATGGAGCACACATACACACGCTGATAATAGTGAATTGTGTTCCGGTTGTCACCAGAAAGTGGAAATTCGTCGTGAGTTTTTAATTTGATTACAGCAGAAAGTTTTCGAGGGCACTCAAATAGTGCTTTCATAACTGCATGTGCGTATATAACCGTATGATTCTTGTAGTTGGTTCAGAGAGTACTTACTATTCCAGTTCAGGTAGTATTCATCATACAGATAGCGGGACATATGCCACTGTGAAGTGCCTTTTACGCATACATATGTAGTTGCGCGCAATTTATTTCCCGTTATAGTTGCCCTTTTCACTGTTCACGGTTATCTTTCGGGTTCTATATACCCAAGTAGCGGCATAAATTATATTGCGTTGAATGCAAATAACATATGTGAGTCAATTCTGGTCACAGACAATTGTATCCAATTGTCATCGCAAGGTGGACATCTTCGAAGAAATTGTTAAGCTCCTTCAAAATGTCTGAATTAGCGGAACTTAAAACTCAATGATCATCAACCAAAGGATGCATATCAAGAATCAAAAATATTATCGAAACAAAAGTGGATACTTTATCGGTTACGGAGTTAAAATGTCGGTTGGGTATACTCGAATCGTACTTTAAACAAATTTTGTCCTACCAATCGTCAATAGAAAGATTATGCCCTGATGACGGTCAAGAAGTGAAAGTTAGAGGAGACCTTGAAGATTTGTATTGCACAGTCAAGTCAAGAATACTATGCGCAATAACGGAACGGCGTGGTTCTTCTACAATTATAGATACTGCATTTTCAAAGCCATCCGTGCACAACAACAATCTACCAAAACTTAAGTTGCCAACATTTTCGGGAAAGTATTCCGAGTTCCCTAACTTTATTGGATCCTTCACGAAATTGGTTGATTCAGACAGATCTCTGACCTCTATTGAAAAATTCAACCATTTGCTGCTGCGCTACGAACAGTCAAGGCATATGAAGTGAGTGAAAATAATTATGCAAAGGCGCTAGAACAGTTAAAGGACAGATTCAATAACAAATATCTTACGTTCAGAGAGCATATAATAAGCTTGTGCAATTTACCTAAGGTCACTAAGCCTACAGCGTCTCTGATTCGCAACACACTAGACAGTGTCAACGCTCACTTGAGCGCGTTATGTAGCTTAGGATCAACGGAGAATAACCTAAATGCACTAATCATTCATTTAGTTAGTGACAAACTCGACCCCGAATCAGTTTGTAAATGGGAAGAGGCCATTGATCAGGCTGAAATTCCTTCGTGGGAACACTGTGCAACAGTGTTGGGCAAACGGTGTCAATTTCTAGAGGCGAGGGACACCAAGCCTGAACTTAAATCGGAATACTTCTCGTCGTCTCACAGGCTTGCCATGTCCAATAAGGGAAAGAAGCCTAGCCCCAATCCGACATCATTAGCGGCTGGTACCATAGGCTGTCGGTTTTGTAGCCAGGATACTCATTCCATTCATAAATGCCCGAAATTCCTGGAGCTCTCAGTTATTGCTCGATTTCAGGAGGTCAAGAAAAGGGCCTTGTGTATCAACTGCCTTGCCAAGGACCATAGTGTAAGAAACTTCCAGTCCACTGGATGCCGTGTATGCTCCATGCGTCACAATACACTGCTTCATCGATATAACCCCACAATGCCTCCTGCGGAAGGAAAGAGTAAAAACGGAGGAGGCCCACCCGTCGCTGCTTCTAATATTGAAGAACCATTAGCGGCAGCATTAGTTGCTAAAGAGCAGATACAAGGTCAAGTTTTCCTCGCTTCCGCGGTAATCCAGGTCAGGAATATTATGGGTCAGTACATATTAGCGAGGGCATTGTTAGATTCGGCTTCTCAGATGGATTTTATATCCGAACCACTCGCTCAAATGCTTCAGTTGCCCAAAGAACGCACCAACGTAACCATTAGCGGTATAGGGGACAGATGCTCAAAGGTTCGGTGGACCACTCAGGTTCACATTAAATCCAGAACCAGCAATTTCCAAAAAACGTTGTACTGTTATAGTTTGCCCCATATAACTGGACTGCAGCCAGAAAAAAGCTTAGTGACTGTAGATTGGGAGATCCCTCCGAATATCCCACTTGCAGATTCGCAATTCTTTAAGGCACAAGAGGTTGGCACCTTCTTTGATTTGTTGTGTGTTGGTCAAATCAGACTAAAAGATAGTTTACCAAAATTGCAAAAAACAGTGTTAAGTTGGATAGTAGCAGGCCGATACACTAATGGTCTTCCGGCTTGCTCGATGCTCATCAGCAAGGCAACAAGAAGATGCTAAAGGTGTTGGGCCGGAAGAATTAGCTCTAGACAAATTGGTCGAGAATTTCTGGAAGGAGGAAGAAGTAACAAATATGATAATAGTGAATTGTGTTCCGGTTGTCACCAGAAAGTGGAAATTCGTCGTGAGTTTTTAATTTGATTACAGCAGAAAGTTTTCGAGGGCACTCAAATAGTGCTTTCATAACTGCATGTGCGTATATAACCGTATGATTCTTGTAGTTGGTTCAGAGAGTACTTACTATTCCAGTTCAGGTAGTATTCATCATACAGATAGCGGGACATATGCCACTGTGAAGTGCCTTTTACGCATACATATGTAGTTGCGCGCAATTTATTTCCCGTTATAGTTGCCCTTTTCACTGTTCACGGTTATCTTTCGGGTTCTATATACCCAAGTAGCGGCATAAATTATATTGCGTTGAATGCAAATAACATATGTGAGTCAATTCTGGTCACAGACAATTGTATCCAATTGTCATCGCAAGGTGGACATCTTCGAAGAAATTGTTAAGCTCCTTCAAAATGTCTGAATTAGCGGAACTTAAAACTCAATGATCATCAACCAAAGGATGCATATCAAGAATCAAAAATATTATCGAAACAAAAGTGGATACTTTATCGGTTACGGAGTTAAAATGTCGGTTGGGTATACTCGAATCGTACTTTAAACAAATTTTGTCCTACCAATCGTCAATAGAAAGATTATGCCCTGATGACGGTCAAGAAGTGAAAGTTAGAGGAGACCTTGAAGATTTGTATTGCACAGTCAAGTCAAGAATACTATGCGCAATAACGGAACGGCGTGGTTCTTCTACAATTATAGATACCGCATTTTCAAAGCCATCCGTGCACAACAACAATCTACCAAAACTTAAGTTGCCAACATTTTCGGGAAAGTATTCCGAGTTCCCTAACTTTATTGGATCCTTCACGAAATTGGTTGATTCAGACAGATCTCTGACCTCTATTGAAAAATTCAACCATTTGCTGCTGCGCTACGAACAGTCAAGGCATATGAAGTGAGTGAAAATAATTATGCAAAGGCGCTAGAACAGTTAAAGGACAGATTCAATAACAAATATCTTACGTTCAGAGAGCATATAATAAGCTTGTGCAATTTACCTAAGGTCACTAAGCCTACAGCGTCTCTGATTCGCAACACACTAGACAGTGTCAACGCTCACTTGAGCGCGTTATGTAGCTTAGGATCAACGGAGAATAACCTAAATGCACTAATCATTCATTTAGTTAGTGACAAACTCGACCCCGAATCAGTTTGTAAATGGGAAGAGGCCATTGATCAGGCTGAAATTCCTTCGTGGGAACACTGTGCAACAGTGTTGGGCAAACGGTGTCAATTTCTAGAGGCGAGGGACACTAAGCCTGAACTTAAATCGGAATACTTCTCGTCGTCTCACAGGCTTGCCATGTCCAATAAGGGAAAGAAGCCTAGCCCCAATCCGACATCATTAGCGGCTGGTACCATAGGCTGTCGGTTTTGTAGCCAGGATACTCATTCCATTCATAAATGCCCGAAATTCCTGGAGCTCTCAGTTATTGCTCGATTTCAGGAGGTCAAGAAAAGGGCCTTGTGTATCAACTGCCTTGCCAAGGACCATAGTGTAAGAAACTTCCAGTCCACTGGATGCCGTGTATGCTCCATGCGTCACAATACACTGCTTCATCGATATAACCCCACAATGCCTCCTGCGGAAGGAAAGAGTAAAAATGGAGGATGCCCACCCGTCGCTGCTTCTAATATTGAAGAACCATTAGCGGCAGCATTAGTTGCTAAAGAGCAGATACAAGGTCAAGTTTTCCTCGCTTCCGCGGTAATCCAGGTCAGGAATATTATGGGTCAGTACATATTAGCGAGGGCATTGTTAGATTCGGCTTCTCAGATGGATTTTATATCCGAACCACTCGCTCAAATGCTTCAGTTGCCCAAAGAACGCACCAACGTAACCATTAGCGGTATAGGGGACAGATGCTCAAAGGTTCGGTGGACCACTCAGGTTCACATTAAATCCAGAACCAGCAATTTCCAAAAAACGTTGTACTGTTATAGTTTGCCCCATATAACTGGACTGCAGCCAGAAAAAAGCTTAGTGACTGTAGATTGGGAGATCCCTCCGAATATCCCACTTGCAGATTCGCAATTCTTTAAGGCACAAGGGGTTGGCACCTTCTTTGATTTGTTGTGTGTTGGTCAAATCAGACTAAAAGATAGTTTACCAAAATTGCAAAAAACAGTGTTAAGTTGGATAGTAGCAGGCCGATACACTAATGGTCTTCCGGCTTGCTCGATGCTCATCAGCAAGGCAACAAGAAGATGCTAAAGGTGTTGGGCCGGAAGAATTAGCTCTAGACAAATTGGTCGAGAATTTCTGGAAGGAGGAAGAAGTAACAAAAGAAATTGATGCAAAATGGAAGCCGGAACAGTTCCAGTGTGAGAGAAGCTTCCTTGATAGCACTTACCGATTAGCCGACGGTCGTTTCGTTGTGAAGCTTCCGTTCAAGCCCTCGGCGCCTCAAAATTTCTTAGCATCCATCGACATTGCTCGGCGTCGGTTTTATTCTCTCGAACGGAGACTAGCTCGAGACCCTGCGCTTAAATTACAGTAATCGCAATTTTTGCAAGATTATCTGGAGTCAGGGCATATGGAGGAGATCCAATTCAAAGAATTACCTAAAAATCATTACTTTATGCCTCATAGTTGTGTAATACGACCCAAAAGTTCCACTTCGAAACTTCGGGTGGTTTTCGATGCATCCTGCCGTGATGCCACCAACACTTCCCTTAATGATCAGCTCATGGTAGGACCTACTATTCAATCAGACTTATTCGCTATTCTGAATAGATTTCGTTGGCATAGGTTTGGGCTAACTGCAGATATAGCAGCCATGTATAGACAGGTACTGGTTCACCCTGACGACCGCAATTTCCAACTAATTTTGTGGCGCGAGAATAACACTGACGAACTTCGCATTTATCGCTTGAAGACCGTTACCTACGGCACGGCGTCAGCGCCTTACTTGGCAACTAGATGCCTATTACAGTTAGCCCAGGAGTTTCGAGAAAGGCTCCCAGATGCCTCGCGCATAGCCGAAAGGGATTTCTATATGGATGACCTTCTAACGGGGTCAAGACTTGCGAAGAATTGAAAAAATCCGTGACCAAGTAGACACTATCACAAAAAGTGGTCAATTTCACCTCAGGAAATGGTACTCAAACAATAAGAAGCTTTGGTCTGACATTCCAGAGAATGAAAGAGGCAAGACTCTCAAAATTGATAACAAGGATGTGATCAAGACTCTTGGCCTGATATGGAAACCAGTCGCAGATTAATTTCATTTCAGCTATCAATCTAGCATCCCTTTATCATCCAAGGTTACTAAAACAGCAATTCTGTCTGAGGTGGCACGATTATTCGATCCATTAGGCATTATTGATCCCATAGTTGTTCGTGCGAAAATGTTTTTACAAGAGCTGTGGCTTCTGAAACTGCATTGGGATGAATCCTTTCCCCAAGACCTCGAGCATCGGTGGTTAAAATTTAAAAAACAATTGCTACAACTCAATAACATTAGAATTCCGCAGTTGGTACTTTGCATAGGTAAAACGAAATACATTGCCCTTCACGGCTTTGCTGATGCATCCTGCCGAGCATTCGGTTGCTGTATTTACTCTCTATCCATAAACGACGTGGGATCCAAAACTGTACAGCTGTTGGCGGCTAAGTCCAAAGTAGCCCCCATCCGAGTCAGCCGCTCATTACCCTGCTTAGAATTATGTGCAGCGCTCCTACTGGCACAATTATACGTTAAAATTCGAGGGAATATCCCAAAACAAATTGATTATGAAGTATTATGGACGGACTCAGAGATTGTGCTGGATTGGCTATCATGTCATCCGTCCTATTGGAAAACCTACGTTTCGAATCGGGTCTCCGAGATTCAATGTCTTACTCGAACCATCCCATGTCGACATGTAAACTCTAAGGCAAATCCTGCCGACATCGTTTCCCGAGGAATGACAAGTGAGGAACTTGTGAAGTCAATTATGTTCTCCGGACCGGAGTTCTTAAAATTATCCAAGGAAAAGTGGCCTCCCGCAAAACATAGGCACACATATTTGGAGACATTACCAGAGCGAAAGATCCAAAAATCAGTATTGACCTGTTCTGTTACTGATTCATTCCTTAATACCATACATTCCTGCAGCAGCTATATCCAAATTTGTCGTCGATTCGCTTATGTGCTTCGATTTATCAAATAATTGCGAGTTAAAGATCGTTTCCAGACTACTCACAACAACGTTTTGACTGCATCAGAGATCGAAAAAGCTGCAACACATATAGTGTGGGCAATCCAACAGAAGTCATTTCCAGAAGAGATCAACGCTCTAGAGAACGGGAAAAGCTTACCTCTTAAGAGCCCGTTGCGGAATTCGAATGCTTTTATCGAAGAGTGTCCTATCACAAAACTCACGTTATTAAGAGTAGGAGGCCGACTAAAGCTTGCCACAATGCCAATTGATCAGAGAGTTCCTATATTACTTCCTCCTAAGAATCCCTTCATTCAAACCTACATACGACACCTTCACGTCAAAGCATTCCACGCCGGCCCTCAAGCCCTTGTCTCACTCCTGCGAGAAAAATTCTGGGTCATAAATGCTCGAGATTACGCCAGGAAAGTTGTCCGAAGGTGCATCCATTGTCAACGATATTGAACAAAATTAACTCAACAGATGATGGGCGTACTACCCGCAGGCCGTGTGAACATCTCCTTGCCATTCGCGCATTGTGGAGTGGATTTTTGTGGACCATTTGCAACCACTTACCGGATGCGAGGAAAATCATCATACAAAACCTACGCGGCAGTATTTGTATGTTTTGTTACTCGAGCTGTCCACCTAGAAGTCGTGTCGGACCTTACAGTGGACGCTTTCATAGGAGCTCTAAAAAGATTCACTGGGCGTAGAAATTTATATAGGCATGTGTTCTGCGATAACGCAACGAATTTTGTGGGAGCTCGTAGAAGACTAGCCGAATTACGTCACGCATTCTTACAAAGGGAAACTCATCAGGAAATCATTACATGGTGTTCCAATAACTCAATCGAATTCCATCATATTCCTCCCCGAGCCCCCCATTTTGGGGGTCTTTGGGAGGCCGCCGTAAAAGCAGCCAAGGCACATCTGTTTCGAACGTTCCAAGGAGCTTTACTGACATATGAGGAGCTAACTACGGTCATGGTGCAAATCGAAGGAATACTGAATTCTCGACCTATAACTCCTCTGTCCTCAGATCCCAATGACCTCCAAGCTTTAACGCCGGCACATTTTATAAACCAAGGCCCGATGCAATGTATCCTAGAACCTCCTTATCCTCTCGAAAAAATTAACTATCTTCACAGGTGGCAGCGTGTCTCTGCTCTTCGCCAGCATTTCTGGACACGATGGGCAAAAGAGTATATTCACCAGTTGCAGCAACGTAGCAAGTGGACTTCTAAAGAAGCGGACATAAAACCAGGCGCAATGGTCTTAATCCACCAAGACGACCTTCCCTCCTACAAGTGAAAGCTTGGTCGGATACTCAAAACTACGGCGGGTCCCGATGGCAGAGTCCGAGTTGTCGATATTAAAACCCCCCAAGGAATAATCCAGCGAGCGATCCAGAAAGTGGCTCTACTGCATGAAGACACTTTGGGTGGTTGAAACAGATCGTTTCAAAGGCAGCGGCATGTTCTGGCAGATGCCAATGAATTAAAAGAAATTGATCAATGTATTGAAATGTAAATGAATTGTAAAAGATTTATTGATTTTGTAAAGTAGACGATCTGCAGTTTTCTAATTCATTATTATTACGAATATGCAATGCTTTTGTTATCTATTCATATTAAAATCAGTTCTTGCTCTGTTTCATGCTCTGGCAACATTGTGAATTAGAAGTACTTACATTTCTCACTCGTTAAATTCTATTACAAAATAGGTTCTAATTTGGTTATTGTAAAAGTCACGCTACTTGAGTTATTCTGTCTTTGTCGACCTGTGCGCAGAAGTAGTTGAATCAATAAAGCATTAATCTTATTTTAAAAATTTAAATAGTCGTTTTAAATAGGAAAATAAAAATTCTTATCTTCCTCAACATTTGGCGCCCGAGCAGGACAATTTCAAGCTTTGCAGTCAATATCTTTAAAATAAAATACAATTGAAGTTAAATTTTTCGTCGTCGTCGTCGTCTGCGCCAGAGCCGTGCATTCATCCACGTGGGACATTGAAGCAGATTTGGACCACCATAACGCCAATAATCGGCGTTCGTCAGTCGCCATATCATTGCAGATTTTTCACCACCATCATCATTCTATTGGGAAGAAATTGTTCCGTGGACTACTTACCTGCGCAAATACCAACATTCGTCGTGAGTTTTTAATTTGGTCATATCAGTTTCAGAAGTCACTCGAATAGTGATTTCATAACTGCATGTATGTATACAACCGTGTGATTCTATAGTTGGTTTAGGGAGTACTTATTATTTCAGTTCAGGCAGCATTCATCATACAGATAGCGGGCGATATGCCACTGTTGTAGTTGCGCGCAATTAAATTCTTGTGATAGTTGCCCATTGCTTGTAACCTTCTATCTATTCAAATTCTTAACTGTTCACGGTTATCTTTCCGCATCTATATACCCAAGTAGCGGCATAAATTACATTGGGTTGAGTGCATTTTATATGCTCGAGTCAATTTTGGTGATAGCGGATTGTATTGTGATTGTTACCAAGACGTGGATATCTTCGAAGAATTTCGTTCGGACTCTATATACCTAATTAGCTGTATATATTTCAGTGCGTGGAGTGCATTTTATGGAGCACACATACACACGCTGATAATAGTGAATTGTGTTCCGGTTGTCACCAGAAAGTGGAAATTCGTCGTGAGTTTTTAATTTGATTACAGCAGAAAGTTTTCGAGGGCACTCAAATAGTGCTTTCATAACTGCATGTGCGTATATAACCGTATGATTCTTGTAGTTGGTTCAGAGAGTACTTACTATTCCAGTTCAGGTAGTATTCATCATACAGATAGCGGGACATATGCCACTGTGAAGTGCCTTTTACGCATACATATGTAGTTGCGCGCAATTTATTTCCCGTTATAGTTGCCCTTTTCACTGTTCACGGTTATCTTTCGGGTTCTATATACCCAAGTAGCGGCATAAATTATATTGCGTTGAATGCAAATAACATATGTGAGTCAATTCTGGTCACAGACAATTGTATCCAATTGTCATCGCAAGGTGGACATCTTCGAAGAAATTGTTAAGCTCCTTCAAAATGTCTGAATTAGCGGAACTTAAAACTCAATGATCATCAACCAAAGGATGCATATCAAGAATCAAAAATATTATCGAAACAAAAGTGGATACTTTATCGGTTACGGAGTTAAAATGTCGGTTGGGTATACTCGAATCGTACTTTAAACAAATTTTGTCCTACCAATCGTCAATAGAAAGATTATGCCCTGATGACGGTCAAGAAGTGAAAGTTAGAGGAGACCTTGAAGATTTGTATTGCACAGTCAAGTCAAGAATACTATGCGCAATAACGGAACGGCGTGGTTCTTCTACAATTATAGATACCGCATTTTCAAAGCCATCCGTGCACAACAACAATCTACCAAAACTTAAGTTGCCAACATTTTCGGGAAAGTATTCCGAGTTCCCTAACTTTATTGGATCCTTCACGAAATTGGTTGATTCAGACAGATCTCTGACCTCTATTGAAAAATTCAACCATTTGCTGCTGCGCTACGAACAGTCAAGGCATATGAAGTGAGTGAAAATAATTATGCAAAGGCGCTAGAACAGTTAAAGGACAGATTCAATAACAAATATCTTACGTTCAGAGAGCATATAATAAGCTTGTGCAATTTACCTAAGGTCACTAAGCCTACAGCGTCTCTGATTCGCAACACACTAGACAGTGTCAACGCTCACTTGAGCGCGTTATGTAGCTTAGGATCAACGGAGAATAACCTAAATGCACTAATCATTCATTTAGTTAGTGACAAACTCGACCCCGAATCAGTTTGTAAATGGGAAGAGGCCATTGATCAGGCTGAAATTCCTTCGTGGGAACACTGTGCAACAGTGTTGGGCAAACGGTGTCAATTTCTAGAGGCGAGGGACACCAAGCCTGAACTTAAATCGGAATACTTCTCGTCGTCTCACAGGCTTGCCATGTCCAATAAGGGAAAGAAGCCTAGCCCCAATCCGACATCATTAGCGGCTGGTACCATAGGCTGTCGGTTTTGTAGCCAGGATACTCATTCCATTCATAAATGCCCGAAATTCCTGGAGCTCTCAGTTATTGCTCGATTTCAGGAGGTCAAGAAAAGGGCCTTGTGTATCAACTGCCTTGCCAAGGACCATAGTGTAAGAAACTTCCAGTCCACTGGATGCCGTGTATGCTCCATGCGTCACAATACACTGCTTCATCGATATAACCCCACAATGCCTCCTGCGGAAGGAAAGAGTAAAAACGGAGGAGGCCCACCCGTCGCTGCTTCTAATATTGAAGAACCATTAGCGGCAGCATTAGTTGCTAAAGAGCAGATACAAGGTCAAGTTTTCCTCGCTTCCGCGGTAATCCAGGTCAGGAATATTATGGGTCAGTACATATTAGCGAGGGCATTGTTAGATTCGGCTTCTCAGATGGATTTTATATCCGAACCACTCGCTCAAATGCTTCAGTTGCCCAAAGAACGCACCAACGTAACCATTAGCGGTATAGGGGACAGATGCTCAAAGGTTCGGTGGACCACTCAGGTTCACATTAAATCCAGAACCAGCAATTTCCAAAAAACGTTGTACTGTTATAGTTTGCCCCATATAACTGGACTGCAGCCAGAAAAAAGCTTAGTGACTGTAGATTGGGAGATCCCTCCGAATATCCCACTTGCAGATTCGCAATTCTTTAAGGCACAAGAGGTTGGCACCTTCTTTGATTTGTTGTGTGTTGGTCAAATCAGACTAAAAGATAGTTTACCAAAATTGCAAAAAACAGTGTTAAGTTGGATAGTAGCAGGCCGATACACTAATGGTCTTCCGGCTTGCTCGATGCTCATCAGCAAGGCAACAAGAAGATGCTAAAGGTGTTGGGCCGGAAGAATTAGCTCTAGACAAATTGGTCGAGAATTTCTGGAAGGAGGAAGAAGTAACAAATATGATAATAGTGAATTGTGTTCCGGTTGTCACCAGAAAGTGGAAATTCGTCGTGAGTTTTTAATTTGATTACAGCAGAAAGTTTTCGAGGGCACTCAAATAGTGCTTTCATAACTGCATGTGCGTATATAACCGTATGATTCTTGTAGTTGGTTCAGAGAGTACTTACTATTCCAGTTCAGGTAGTATTCATCATACAGATAGCGGGACATATGCCACTGTGAAGTGCCTTTTACGCATACATATGTAGTTGCGCGCAATTTATTTCCCGTTATAGTTGCCCTTTTCACTGTTCACGGTTATCTTTCGGGTTCTATATACCCAAGTAGCGGCATAAATTATATTGCGTTGAATGCAAATAACATATGTGAGTCAATTCTGGTCACAGACAATTGTATCCAATTGTCATCGCAAGGTGGACATCTTCGAAGAAATTGTTAAGCTCCTTCAAAATGTCTGAATTAGCGGAACTTAAAACTCAATGATCATCAACCAAAGGATGCATATCAAGAATCAAAAATATTATCGAAACAAAAGTGGATACTTTATCGGTTACGGAGTTAAAATGTCGGTTGGGTATACTCGAATCGTACTTTAAACAAATTTTGTCCTACCAATCGTCAATAGAAAGATTATGCCCTGATGACGGTCAAGAAGTGAAAGTTAGAGGAGACCTTGAAGATTTGTATTGCACAGTCAAGTCAAGAATACTATGCGCAATAACGGAACGGCGTGGTTCTTCTACAATTATAGATACCGCATTTTCAAAGCCATCCGTGCACAACAACAATCTACCAAAACTTAAGTTGCCAACATTTTCGGGAAAGTATTCCGAGTTCCCTAACTTTATTGGATCCTTCACGAAATTGGTTGATTCAGACAGATCTCTGACCTCTATTGAAAAATTCAACCATTTGCTGCTGCGCTACGAACAGTCAAGGCATATGAAGTGAGTGAAAATAATTATGCAAAGGCGCTAGAACAGTTAAAGGACAGATTCAATAACAAATATCTTACGTTCAGAGAGCATATAATAAGCTTGTGCAATTTACCTAAGGTCACTAAGCCTACAGCGTCTCTGATTCGCAACACACTAGACAGTGTCAACGCTCACTTGAGCGCGTTATGTAGCTTAGGATCAACGGAGAATAACCTAAATGCACTAATCATTCATTTAGTTAGTGACAAACTCGACCCCGAATCAGTTTGTAAATGGGAAGAGGCCATTGATCAGGCTGAAATTCCTTCGTGGGAACACTGTGCAACAGTGTTGGGCAAACGGTGTCAATTTCTAGAGGCGAGGGACACCAAGCCTGAACTTAAATCGGAATACTTCTCGTCGTCTCACAGGCTTGCCATGTCCAATAAGGGAAAGAAGCCTAGCCCCAATCCGACATCATTAGCGGCTGGTACCATAGGCTGTCGGTTTTGTAGCCAGGATACTCATTCCATTCATAAATGCCCGAAATTCCTGGAGCTCTCAGTTATTGCTCGATTTCAGGAGGTCAAGAAAAGGGCCTTGTGTATCAACTGCCTTGCCAAGGACCATAGTGTAAGAAACTTCCAGTCCACTGGATGCCGTGTATGCTCCATGCGTCACAATACACTGCTTCATCGATATAACCCCACAATGCCTCCTGCGGAAGGAAAGAGTAAAAACGGAGGAGGCCCACCCGTCGCTGCTTCTAATATTGAAGAACCATTAGCGGCAGCATTAGTTGCTAAAGAGCAGATACAAGGTCAAGTTTTCCTCGCTTCCGCGGTAATCCAGGTCAGGAATATTATGGGTCAGTACATATTAGCGAGGGCATTGTTAGATTCGGCTTCTCAGATGGATTTTATATCCGAACCACTCGCTCAAATGCTTCAGTTGCCCAAAGAACGCACCAACGTAACCATTAGCGGTATAGGGGACAGATGCTCAAAGGTTCGGTGGACCACTCAGGTTCATATTAAATCCAGAACCAGCAATTTCCAAAAAACGTTGTACTGTTATAGTTTGCCCCATATAACTGGACTGCAGCCAGAAAAAAGCTTAGTGACTGTAGATTGGGAGATCCCTCCGAATATCCCACTTGCAGATTCGCAATTCTTTAAGGCACAAGGGGTTGGCACCTTCTTTGATTTGTTGTGTGTTGGTCAAATCAGACTAAAAGATAGTTTACCAAAATTGCAAAAAACAGTGTTAAGTTGGATAGTAGCAGGCCGATACACTAATGGTCTTCCGGCTTGCTCGATGCTCATCAGCAAGGCAACAAGAAGATGCTAAAGGTGTTGGGCCGGAAGAATTAGCTCTAGACAAATTGGTCGAGAATTTCTGGAAGGAGGAAGAAGTAACAAAAGAAATTGATGCAAAATGGAAGCCGGAACAGTTCCAGTGTGAGAGAAGCTTCCTTGATAGCACTTACCGATTAGCCGACGGTCGTTTCGTTGTGAAGCTTCCGTTCAAGCCCTCGGCGCCTCAAAATTTCTTAGCATCCATCGACATTGCTCGGCGTCGGTTTTATTCTCTCGAACGGAGACTAGCTCGAGACCCTGCGCTTAAATTACAGTAATCGCAATTTTTGCAAGATTATCTGGAGTCAGGGCATATGGAGGAGATCCAATTCAAAGAATTACCTAAAAATCATTACTTTATGCCTCATAGTTGTGTAATACGACCCGAAAGTTCCACTTCGAAACTTCGGGTGGTTTTCGATGCATCCTGCCGTGATGCCACCAACACTTCCCTTAATGATCAGCTCATGGTAGGACCTACTATTCAATCAGACTTATTCGCTATTCTGAATAGATTTCGTTGGCATAGGTTTGGGCTAACTGCAGATATAGCAGCCATGTATAGACAGGTACTGGTTCACCCTGACGACCGCAATTTCCAACTAATTTTGTGGCGCGAGAATAACACTGACGAACTTCGCATTTATCGCTTGAAGACCGTTACCTACGGCACGGCGTCAGCGCCTTACTTGGCAACTAGATGCCTATTACAGTTAGCCCAGGAGTTTCGAGAAAGGCTCCCAGATGCCTCGCGCATAGCCGAAAGGGATTTCTATATGGATGACCTTCTAACGGGGTCAAGACTTGCGAAGAATTGAAAAAATCCGTGACCAAGTAGACACTATCACAAAAAGTGGTCAATTTCACCTCAGGAAATGGTACTCAAACAATAAGAAGCTTTGGTCTGACATTCCAGAGAATGAAAGAGGCAAGACTCTCAAAATTGATAACAAGGATGTGATCAAGACTCTTGGCCTGATATGGAAACCAGTCGCAGATTAATTTCATTTCAGCTATCAATCTAGCATCCCTTTATCATCCAAGGTTACTAAAACAGCAATTCTGTCTGAGGTGGCACGATTATTCGATCCATTAGGCATTATTGATCCCATAGTTGTTCGTGCGAAAATGTTTTTACAAGAGCTGTGGCTTCTGAAACTGCATTGGGATGAATCCTTTCCCCAAGACCTCGAGCATCGGTGGTTAAAATTTAAAAAACAATTGCTACAACTCAATAACATTAGAATTCCGCGGTTGGTACTTTGCATAGGTAAAACGAAATACATTGCCCTTCACGGCTTTGCTGATGCATCCTGCCGAGCATTCGGTTGCTGTATTTACTCTCTATCCATAAACGACGTGGGATCCAAAACTGTACAGCTGTTGGCGGCTAAGTCCAAAGTAGCCCCCATCCGAGTCAGCCGCTCATTACCCTGCTTAGAATTATGTGCAGCGCTCCTACTGGCACAATTATACGTTAAAATTCGAGGGAATATCCCAAAACAAATTGATGATGAAGTATTATGGACGGACTCAGAGATTGTGCTGGATTGGCTATCATGTCATCCGTCCTATTGGAAAACCTACGTTTCGAATCGGGTCTCCGAGATTCAATGTCTTACTCGAACCATCCCATGTCGACATGTAAACTCTAAGGCAAATCCTGCCGACATCGTTTCCCGAGGAATGACAAGTGAGGAACTTGTGAAGTCAATTATGTTCTCCGGACCGGAGTTCTTAAAATTATCCAAGGAAAAGTGGCCTCCCGCAAAACATAGGCACACATATTTGGAGACATTACCAGAGCGAAAGATCCAAAAATCAGTATTGACCTGTTCTGTTACTGATTCATTCCTTAATACCATACATTCCTGCAGCAGCTATATCCAAATTTGTCGTCGATTCGCTTATGTGCTTCGATTTATCAAATAATTGCGAGTTAAAGATCGTTTCCAGACTACTCACAACAACGTTTTGACTGCATCAGAGATCGAAAAAGCTGCAACACATATAGTGTGGGCAATCCAACAGAAGTCATTTCCAGAAGAGATCAACGCTCTAGAGAACGGGAAAAGCTTACCTCTTAAGAGCCCGTTGCGGAATTCGAATGCTTTTATCGAAGAGTGTCCTATCACAAAACTCACGTTATTAAGAGTAGGAGGCCGACTAAAGCTTGCCACAATGCCAATTGATCAGAGAGTTCCTATATTACTTCCTCCTAAGAATCCCTTCATTCAAACCTACATACGACACCTTCACGTCAAAGCATTCCACGCCGGCCCTCAAGCCCTTGTCTCACTCCTGCGAGAAAAATTCTGGGTCATAAATGCTCGAGATTACGCCAGGAAAGTTGTCCGAAGGTGCATCCATTGTCAACGATATTGAACAAAATTAACTCAACAGATGATGGGCGTACTACCCGCAGGCCGTGTGAACATCTCCTTGCCATTCGCGCATTGTGGAGTGGATTTTTGTGGACCATTTGCAACCACTTACCGGATGCGAGGAAAATCATCATACAAAACCTACGCGGCAGTATTTGTATGTTTTGTTACTCGAGCTGTCCACCTAGAAGTCGTGTCGGACCTTACAGTGGACGCTTTCATAGGAGCTCTAAAAAGATTCACTGGGCGTAGAAATTTATATAGGCATGTGTTCTGCGATAACGCAACGAATTTTGTGGGAGCTCGTAGAAGACTAGCCGAATTACGTCACGCATTCTTACAAAGGGAAACTCATCAGGAAATCATTACATGGTGTTCCAATAACTCAATCGAATTCCATCATATTCCTCCCCGAGCCCCCCATTTTGGGGGTCTTTGGGAGGCCGCCGTAAAAGCAGCCAAGGCACATCTGTTTCGAACGTTCCAAGGAGCTTTACTGACATATGAGGAGCTAACTACGGTCATGGTGCAAATCGAAGGAATACTGAATTCTCGACCTATAACTCCTCTGTCCTCAGATCCCAATGACCTCCAAGCTTTAACGCCGGCACATTTTATAAACCAAGGCCCGATGCAATGTATCCTAGAACCTCCTTATCCTCTCGAAAAAATTAACTATCTTCACAGGTGGCAGCGTGTCTCTGCTCTTCGCCAGCATTTCTGGACACGATGGGCAAAAGAGTATATTCACCAGTTGCAGCAACGTAGCAAGTGGACTTCTAAAGAAGCGGACATAAAACCAGGCGCAATGGTCTTAATCCACCAAGACGACCTTCCCTCCTACAAGTGAAAGCTTGGTCGGATACTCAAAACTACGGCGGGTCCCGATGGCAGAGTCCGAGTTGTCGATATTAAAACCCCCCAAGGAATAATCCAGCGAGCGATCCAGAAAGTGGCTCTACTGCATGAAGACACTTTGGGTGGTTGAAACAGATCGTTTCAAAGGCAGCGGCATGTTCTGGCAGATGCCAATGAATTAAAAGGAATTGATCAATGTATTGAAATGTAAATGAATTGTAAAAGATTTATTGATTTTGTAAAGTAGGTGATCTGCAGTTTTCTAATTCATTATTATTACGAATATGCAATGCTTTTGTTATCTATTCATATTAAAATCAGTTCTTGCTCTGTTTCATGCTCTGGCAACATTGTGAATTAGAAGTACTTACATTTCTCACTCGTTAAATTCTATTACAAAATAGGTTCTAATTGGGTTATTGTAAAAGTCACGCTACTTGAGTTATTCTGTCTTTGTCGACCTGTGCGCAGAAGTAGTTGAATCAATAAAACATTAATCTTATTTTAAAAATTTAAATAGTCGTTTTGAATAGGAAAATAAAAATTTTTATCTTTCTCAACAGTTATTATGATTTTAAACACGCCACCATTTTGTTTCAAGTATTTTGACCCATCGCTTGATTAGTCATGATAACTCATCAATATTATAAACCATTTCTCAAATTTTTATCAAAATTACTACATATTTGTAGCGTCAGGTCCGTTGCAAACGTGTATCTCCCTAGTATCACGTGTTAATGTTGTTGTAATTGTTAAATATTCAATCGGCTGTCACTTAGCTGTTTATGGTTCAATTATTGTGAAATTTTCAGGAGATATACAATTACTTTAAAAAAACTTAAGTTTAAGGTTTTGGGAAATTTGAGGGTCCCATCTTGATTTTATAGGCAAAAATGTAAAATTTATAAAATGTGCTATTATTAACAAAGTTGATCGAATTTCTACTTCTGAGATATTTGTTGCCCTTGTGCTCTTAAAGTTTATCCTCTGTGATTCTTCTCAGATTATTCAGGTCAAAGGTATCCAATCGCGAGGGGGGTACACAAAACTTTTGTATATTTCTCCTTCCACTGCACCCCTCAAAGCAAAACTTATTGATTTAAGACCTGTTTTGAGAAGGTCTCATTAAGACCTTTCATTTGACACCCATATTGCCTACATGCAATGAACTTTTTTTTCGGGGGCAGCTCCTCTATATGGAGAAACCCCCCTTTAAGCCCTTACAAATTTGGGTGGGGCTGCAAGGAGGCACTGCTTCTACCTGGATGCCCCACTCTTATTTGGAGGCCATAAGTATCGTCGGTAACGATGAAGTCCTGCAAAGTTCATTTGTTTTCTTCATGCCCGGTTAGTCCTCTGAGTCAGCAATTTATGACCCTTAGTAGGTTACCTCATTCTCGACTTCGGTCGATATTCATTTCCACCTTGAAATCCGTGGATGCGAAATTTCTTTTGTAGTGGGTCTTGTGCTGGGGAATAGAACACGCCCCACGACACCGCAATGCTAGCATGCCAGCGCATTCACCCGTCCTCAGACAAGACCGATTTCGGCGAAATCCACCTTTTTCTCTAGCCGATGCAGCAGACCATAGCTGCAGTCCTTTACGGTCCTTTATAATACACGTGTTTCACAATAATTATTTAATTAGAAGTTTGTAGAGAAGCCCGATTGATCACACTAAGTCGAAGAATTCTCTAGGGCTATCGAAAAGACCACTTCTTAGCTCTTAATCCCAAAGAAATGGAGTAAAGTAAGAACAATTTTACATATTTGGTAGTGACCCCTTCCTTAAACCTGAATTGTTGAGAGGAAATCAGAGGTTTGGCAAAAGTTCAAATGAGAGCAGAATGATTTTTCCCAGGATTTTCCCGAGGTTAGACAGTCAGGAAATTGTCTAGAATTTGCTTTCTCCATTGGCTCTTTTTTTAGAGATAAAGGTTAGCATTGCTATTTTGCCATTGATGATACAATGATTAATAATGGATGTCAATAGTCTGTAGATGGCGAAGGAAATTTTCTTCAATAATATGTTATTGAGATCTGCCGATCTTTCATTGTTAATTGATCTGAGCGCTTACCACTGTTAGTTTGGCTTTGTCAAGTAGTTTGCGAAAGGTATATCTGAAGGATTTGAGGCACGATTTTGGGTGTTAAAATAGTTAATCGGGAACTTTTGTCGAGAAATTGAAAATTACTGGCTTTTTCTTCTGCCATTTCATTCGTGCTTGGGCTTGAAAAGTATCTTTCCCGGTAGAGGTGAGTGTAATAATTGTGGTAGGTAGGTAGTTTCTGTTCCGTTAAAGTGTGTAAGTTGTTAGGTTGAATTTCATAATTTTTTGTCCGGTGATAGCGCTTATTACCTCAAAAACGTATGAAGATGGTTTTATCGCCGATAATCGGTCTTTAAATCAACGGTTTGGATCAACTCGTATGTTTTTTCCAATGAGAATGTCCAGACAGTTTATTTGACTCTTCAGTCTTGTATACTCTGCATTGATTCAATTTATGTTATTGTGGTTAAATCCTTTTGTGTCACTGTCACTAGTTGATTTTAATGGGGTAGAGGTTGATTGCAGGCAAGGAAAGGTTGCCATTTTTGGAAAAATGCCATGGGTTAGCTTGAGTATGTGAGTCCAGAACATTTCTTATACTCGTAGAGACGATTTGGATATGGTTGTCTATGTGTGTGTTAGTGCATATGTTGGCGTGCCTCCAGTCGTCCTTCTAAGTCGTCCAAAAACTTCTCCTAAATGACATCTGTGGAAAGCCTGCATAGTTTTGGGGGATTGTCTGGTTGAGCCAATAGATGGAGTGCTCAGGCATAGTGGTCAGAATGAGCTGGTAAGCTGGTGCATCTCATGTTTGTTAGGTTTGGCCTAAGACGAGCCGCGAAATTTATGAAATTGTCTAAGAATGAGTTTCCGCTCGGATAAGTTAGTATGCCTGCATTTACTATGCAGAGTAACATCTGGTTGTTACCAGAGGGCACGTGTGAGACAGATGAGCCATTGTTATTTATTGAGCTGTCCCCTCACAAGGTGTGTCTCGGGTTGAGATCACTGTTTAAAATGAGCCCACTGCAATTTGATCTAGCTATATTGGTTGAGCTTGGAATCTCCTGGGGTCAATTTATATCCTTGGCAACACGGAGTCACTGATGATGCCAAGGATATAAATTGACCCCAGGAGAATGTTCTGGAGCTGTCGTTCTGGCCCACATCGGTGAACAGACAGTAGTATTCATAAGAGGAGCGTACAGTCATTACGATGGCTTGTGTCTGTCAGATAAGTGTTATTCGTTGATGAGAATGAAATTGCGAGAGTATTTCATTACCATTTGCTGAAGCACAAATCTTTCATCGTGCCGTTATGAGTAATTGATGTTCAGCGCCATTAAATTTAATTTATTTCTTGTAGGTAACATCTTAAAAAATAATAAAATGTGCATCAGCCTTTTCTTTCTGGCAAATGTGTATAATTGCTCGAGAAAGCTGCCGTTTCCTTGAACATGATTACAAAAGCCATGCCAAATCGTTGTTGTGTTTCATAGTTGATTAGTTCTGGCTCCTGGTTGTGTTCTTTACTAACTTACGAGGGTAGTCCAAAAAGTACCCAACCTGACTTATGAATGCAGGCAGTCGTAAACAACAGACCTAAGCTCATGTGGTTTTGTACCCAACTTCTCAGAAATGCAATCACCAGCAATGAATAAAGTCAGGAAATATGTCAAAGAGATGTGCACGTTGAAAAGAAAATCCAACACTTTTCTACTTCCAACTTAACTTGGTTGCAAACCGACAAAAATCACTCAAATCATGAATTCTCAATAATATTAATGTTATTGACCCTACTAGAAAATTTCAAGAAGATCAAGTCATAACTGCAGTGACTGATTCGATGGAAAGTCCATAAAATACCAAAACCATGTGTTATTGTTGTTGTAATCGGAGAAATTTCAAACGGCTTTAACTTCCGTGTATATTATTCGATTTTCATCAAAACTACAAAGTTTAAGAACGCTTAGTAGGACTATGTAAAGGGTACCGATGCGATTTTATTGGAGAAAATATGAAATTCGAATATCATTATATTATTAACAAAGTTGAGCGAATTTCGACTTCTAAGGAATTTGTTGTTGTTGTATTCATTAACGCCTACCATCATAATTTTTTTCAGATTTTTTGGATCACAGGTGTCCAGTTGCGAGGGGGTGACACAAATTTTTGGTGTATTTCCCCTCCCTGCGAGTTCCTCGAAGAAAAGTTTTGAAAAGTTCTCGTCAAGACCTTTCATTTGATACCCGTTTCGGCTATCTTTGATGAAATTTTTTTTTTCGGGGGCCTTTCCTCTATATGGGGAGACCCCCCCCTTAAATACCTTAAAAAAATTTTGTAGTTGAACTTGGAGAGAGCACCACCTTACACCTGCGTATAAATTTTGCGAGAAAAAGTGCTGTGATACACGGACGGACGGACAGACAGGTCGCGACTTTATTAGGGTTTTATAAAATTATTTTAATTTAACCCTTAAAACAAGAGTTCACCTAAGCCATAGTTCAGACAGATCTATTTTTAAATGATTTTTTTTTCAACAGGGCAAACAATTTGGAGTTCTTAATTTTTGCAAATAAAGATATGTAATTAAATGTTATCTTTGAATTACCATAATATTATTTCTACTCAGAAATGTCTACCATGATAAAAAGAAGACTCCCGATGTGTTGCCGCTGAATAGATTTTCGTTTGTCCAACTTAACCCCACAACCAACCGTTGAAATGTCTTCCACCATCCAACAGTCAGTCGATTTCATTAAGCGTTGTTTTTACAACTTGCTAATTATCAGTTTTTGTTGACCCCCTTACTGTCCAAGATTCACCATCAAATAGAGGGGTCATCCTCCATGGTTGGCTTTTTTTTGGTTCCTGTTCAGCGGTAATGCATTAACCGCTATCCCAGGGAATTGATATTTTTCAGTTTCCACAAATGCGTATACACCCACCGTTGGTTCCATAAGTTTTCATTCACTTTCGACTAGTATTTATCTCGGTCATAGTCAAACTATTTCCCATACACACCACAACGATTCTGTCTTTTGTGCAGCAAAGGTGGATATAATTAGCCGTAAGTAGACAAAGCAGTCGACTACGCTGCATCATCATGCATAGTTTGGTAAATAAATTGTACTTGACTGGAAGAACAAAATTCAGAATTACCAATTTGTCGGCCGGCATTCACCGCAGAGGGAAGGCTAGTCGACAGGAGTACTCTTGGAGGGTTCTTTTCTTTGGAGAACACCACCTCAACGGACCCGAGGATATGGAGGTCGCCATGAGGTTCTTCCTGGGATGACAAGTAAGAACTCTGACTGAATCAGGACTACGCTTTGGAAACTGGAATTGATGCTTTAGGCCGGCAGGTATGATGGTTTGGACCTCGTTGTTTTGCACGGTAGCATCGAAGTGACACTCATGCTTGAACGGCCTCAATTCAACTATCTTACCGTTTCCATTCCATTAATACCTTGGCAAGCCTCGGAGTACGTTCGAAATTCTCACCATTGGGTTGGTGGTGTAGGTTTGGTTGAGACGGACTCCCAATTATCGATGGTCTAACACTTAGCATTTGTCCTCATAAGGGCTTGTACCAACCCTCACATGGCCTCCCTGCTCTGCAAAGATAACCATGGGACCAGAAGCGTGACTACACACACGAGCAGAGAAAGCAGTATTGAGGGCGGGACCTAATTAAACTGGGCCAATTTCAACTAAAACCTTAAAAATAGGTAAAAAAATCATTAATAAAAATAAATCAAAATAATAACAAAGACGACGCAATCAACAGCTGCAGCCACAATGTTAACAGCACATTGGGAGCAATACTAACGATATCAAAAACGAGGATGAATACAATGACAGTGAAGACGGGCGTGAAACGGAGATTAACAGATAGTCTTGGCCAGACTGAGATTCCTGCGGCGGTTAGGTGCAGCAAAGAAATGATGCGAGTGCCGGAGCGACTTAAAAAGAAAGAGCGGGACACTCTGCAGGGTGTGCCAGATGATTGCAGTGCGCGGAAATATAACGAACATTGAGGTTTCAATTGTTACTGCTGCGACCGCTAGCGAGGGCCCCTAGTCCGGAAATAAGAACAAACCATCCTGAAGTCCACGAAGAGATAAGCGCAGGAAAAGAGAGGAGTAACCACACAAATACAGCGCCGTTGTGTGATTTCACCGCCACCATCAAAAATGTGGCGGAAGAATTGTACTCGAAAACGGAAGCCGATAATCTCTCTCAAGAAAGGTAATCGCAAAGTTGAATTTTCGTTCAGTGAAATGAAGCAGAAAAGCTAATCCGAAAGCGGAAGATGATCTGAAAAGAATAAAATCTGCATGTGACTCGCCAGAAATAAGCAGAGTAGTAAATAATAGACTCTTTGAACTAGAGGACTTTACCAGAGGAGCTAGTTAAAAGCCAAAGAAGACCAGAAGGCCAAAGAAGAGCAGAAGGCCAAAGAAGCACTGGGAGCTAAGCCTAAATGGCACACGTAGATAGCTTCGCCTTCAAACATCAATAACAGAATGGTGTCTTGCCCAAATGAAGGAGTTCAGGATACAAGAAAGAAATAAGAGGCACCTGACTGGCGTTGAATGCTAGATCAGAGGTTCCAAATAGTGTGGACAAGAGAAACGAAGAAAATCGCAAAGATGCTCCTTCGAAAATAGACTGGAAATGAAGTTTGCGCTGACGCTCAACAAGAAAAAAGGTCTTATTCGAAACAGGAGAGAAACCACGATGAAGGTCTCAACAGCAGGCACTGCTCGTAAAACTCCAAGATGCTCGATCCTATGCAGAAGTGCTGCGTGATTTTAGAGGAAAGGTAATAACCGAAGACACCAACACTACTATTAAAGTCGTACAACCAACCTGGTCAAGCTACATACTGTTTGAATTCGGAGCAGTGATCACCAATAAAGAAGCATTCTGCGGTGCAGCAAAAGCGCAACTAAAGTCTCGCTCGAGCCGATGGCAATGATCGAGATAAGAGGCACTGACTGCGTCACAAACCTGGCCGAGGTAGAAGAGGCCATCAAAAGTGAACTCCCTAGCATAGGCAGGATCAAAGCAAGGCTGACACCAGAAAACCAAAGATAGATGGCCACCATTGACTTGATCGAAAAGGATGCTGAACGATTTCTGAATAAAGAAAAGCAAGAATAGGGTAGGTTGTCTGCAAGATACGGCAGACAAAAGCACATGTTCAATGTTTCAAATGGCTTGGCTATGGCCACATCGCACAAGTATGCAAAAGACTCGATAGGAGTCTTTTATGTTACAAATGCTGTGAAATGGGAGATAAAAGAAAAGAGTGTACAGAAGAGGCACATTGTTTCGTTTGCAAGGATGCTGATCCAAATCCGGAACTTGGGCCCCACCTTGGGATTAGAAAAACATCGGATTTTCCAGGGGGCCCTAACAAAGGTGAAATCAGAACGTCAATGACCTGTATCCTGGAACTACCCAAAGCCTGCTTGCACGTTTACAACCGACATAAAAGCCGACTTTTTGCTGCTTCGTGAACAACACCACGAAAAAAACTCTGCATTATAGTATCCTGATGAAGCTGGTACTACCACCATCTGGGCTCAGAATAGTGATCTCCAGGAGAAAAGCTGTGAATGGAGGGGGATGATTTCATGTAGATTTAGTGTATATCCAACGCTGAACGAACCGTCATTATCTTTCCAAGCCAAACTTAATGGTTTGGAGGGAGCTGTTTTGACTACTGTAGTACATATTCACGATGATCTAAGGCTACAAAGAAAAAAAAAATAATCTTATTATTAAATTTAATTTCCATAAACTTATATTGCATCTCACTTATAGTACCAATATAAACATTACATTACTTTCCATGCATTAATATCCGATAACATATGCACTATATGAAAGACATGTAAAATTGTATTCGCAGTATTAATTTCTTCCATTGACCTTGCTGTGAATGTACGTACAAATGATAGAGATAATATTTCAGCTCATAAAGTTCAACGCTAACAAATGAAGCACGTGACTATCATATGTATGTTTTTACAAATGTTTATATGATTACGAGTACAGAATGACAAGTCATTATGAGTAACAAATAATAAAGTCACTTGTTACAAGTAATGTACATGCAGGGCCATTGATATGAACGATCGAAAATGGGGCATTTATAATTCCAAATGATGACTAAAGTGTGAGACTAAAGTTATGGTTTCATTTTAATTAGGCGACACTTAATAATTGAATTAAGTATTTATTTAAAGTCATGGGAAAGTGATTTCAGCTAATAAGCAAATTGTAACTTTAGTTTTAGGGCATTTAAAGAAAAGAAAATGTTAAATAAACTCAACTCTTGATTAAACTTCAATGAGTTCGTTTCTTTTGCTGTGTTTCGCAACAAGCTAACAGGGCCAATTTCATCCGCGATACCTCGCCGCGGACTTAGTAATCACAGCTTAGTGGAAATATTATGTCCTCGCTAAATTATCTGCGGACGCAAGATCGCTTGCATGGGTATAATTCAATTATGGAAATATCTCGTCCATAGACATCCCCATCCCCTTAGCTCCAATCATCACGACTACAAGAAATTAGAAGAAAAATGTTTACACTATAGATGGTAGCGTACTCGTTGGGGGGAGACTTCAATGCTAAAGCAATCGAATAGGACATGCCTACAACAGATTTACGAGGAAAACGAATCCTGGAAAATGGTGGCCAGAACGGCCCTCATCATACTAAAACACCCAAATGCGATGACTTTTTGCCGTATTGGGGGCAAAGAAGCCATACCGGACGTGACATTTGCCTCGGAGTCCTAAGTACTGAGGATACACACTTGAAAAGTATTAGAGGACTACTCAGCCATTGATCATCAGTCCATTCTGCTCGAGATCAGTGATGTTGCCTCTCGACAACCGTGCTCTCGACCTTCTACAATTAGGTGGAACATAGGAAGGATGGACGTCATGGTGTTTGACGAGGTGCTTATGGTATGTGCTCCGCTGTAAGATAATTTGCAAGTGGCAGAAAAACTGGTAGCTGAAGAGATTATGAGCTCAACTTTTAGCATCATCATGACTACTTGCAGTGCTTCCAGGCCTCGGTGATGGTCGACTAAAATTGCTGAAATGTGAATTGAGTGTCACAAGCTTTGGCGTGAGACTCAACGGGAACCGAACTGGGTGGCAGCATAAAAGTCTGTCAGAAAATGCCTTTGCCAACTGATTAAGAACAGCAAGGCTCATAGCTGGCAAGATCTAGTGGACAAAATGAATAAGGATTCATAAGGCCTTGGCTACAAGCTGGCTATGCGGAAACTTGGTGCTCCGTATCCGCTTTGCATACATGATGCGGAAAAAATGAATGAAATAGTGCGAGTAATCTTTGTCGCTCATCCCATCTATCTTCACGCTGTCCACTGTGACATAGCAATCGAGTATTCACTTCTCAAACAGCCGAAACTAGAAGAGGCAGCCCTTTCACTGAAATCCAGAAAGGCCCTAGGCTCAGATAGTGTTCTAGCTGAGGTGTTGCTACTTGCCTATCATCATTGTCCTGACTTGCTGCTCAGCACATTCAACGCTTGCCTACGGTATGGGGCTTGACCGGCACAATGGAAGGTGGCGAGGCTTATGCTGGTCAGCGATGGAAGCAAAATCCTGGATTAATTTCTGCACACTACCCGTTTGCATGCTAGACACTGATTATAAAGTGCTAGATAAACTCATCAAGGAAAGCGCGATTTGTGCTGTTGAGGACCTATTTTCTCGGCAGTAAGGCTTGAGAGCAGGATGTTCTACCATTGACGCGATTGTAGAGTGTGTGAGTGTATTCCAATAGGCAGAGGCATATAGCCGCACTGAATGACGAATCGTCCTGTTGGTAATACTCGACGTGAGGAACGCCTTCAACTCCGCTAAATGGGCTGTAAACCCCTCTGCAAGTTCCAGAATATCTAATATTGCTTCTGAAGGATACCTGATGGACCACAGCCTTCTTTACGACTTGCCACAGGCCCAACGAAGCATGGAAGCTGCATTGGGTGTTGCCCAGGAATCTTTTTTTAGTCCAGACCTGTGAAACGTGTCTTACGATGAGCCGCTGTGACTGAAGATGCCAGATGAGTCACGCTTAATCGGCTATGTGGATGATATTGAGGCTCTAGTCACTAGATGCACCATTGAACAAGCAAAACATAGGCTAGATATGCTAGTGCAACAAGTGGCAGGCCGGATGACGTAGTGGGTTCAGTTTAGCACTGGAAAAAACCGAAATGCTCATCTTGGCAAAAAACCCATTGTGAAGTACCTGGGTCTACTGATCGAATTAAAGAAGAGTTTGTTTGAGCAAACAAGGCAACGGCTGGGAAGATTGCTTCGCAAGTTTCGGCTCTGAATCGACTTACAACTAACGTCAGGCGACCCAGTCCTCAAGAAAATGCCTCTTGATAAGCGTTTTAGTGTCATGCTACTGTACGGAGCAGAAATATGGGATGATACTCTCAGTAAAGAGTAGTACCGAAAACACTTGACACAAGCACAGAGAACAAGAACTCTGATAATTGTATCTCTCTGTCTGACAGGCTCTGATTTGACTGTAAGAGTTATTGTGGCCGTGATAACTGTTGTCTTCCTTGCTAGAGAATGCCGCGGTATTAACTTGCGTCGAAGTGGGGACACAAGGGAGATGGTTGCTTGCGAGGATAGACAGGGCTCACTTTACAATGGGCAGCAGCCTTGGGTGAATTCCACGGAGGGAAGATGGGCTGCGTGACTCATCCTGGATGTGTGACCGTGGCTAGATTGAAGGTATGGTAAGATTTATACCTTTTTGACCCAGCTTCTGAGCGGAAATGGATGTTTTTAGTCTTACTTGCACAAGGATGGTAGGTCACGGTCACTCAATCACCAGTTGTGGCCAGAAGAGGAAGATGATGCCTGCAACATATTTTTTGCGTGCAAAAATTGGACAGGCTACCGCGATCCTGTATAGGGATACAAGAGAGCTCGCTGTGGGTAGAATAGATGCCGGGATGCTTGAATCGGTCGATAAATGAAACTATGTGGCACATTATGTTCGGGCAGCCCTGAAAAATAAAAGCGAGGCTGAAGCCTGAAGGATTGCGTGTTTGGCAGGGTCTCTTCTCCTCTCTCTCTCTCTTCCTGCTAGGGTAGGGATTCCCCAGCTTGAAGGCGCCTCACGGCATAGCAAAAGGAGACCTGGCCCAAAATAATTTGTCAAACGGCTCCAGGCTAGGTTTTCGGGGTGCCAGGGAAGGTATTTGGTGGGTAGTTTCGTCGCTTTCCAGCATGGAAGTCCAAAAATCAGTGTGTGAACGGCATTCACTTCCCAATTTAAAAAAAATCCGAATCGTAATATAGTATGTTGTCAAATTCAATCACACTGACGTATGGCATCCGACCTCAGTCCTTCACCCTGATTGAAGGGGGGTCATCTAGAATGCATCTCATCAAGCATAACTTGTGTCAATTTTTGATCGGTAGAGAAAGCCTCTGTCTTTGGCGTTTTGAAAAAAAAAATTCATTCGAAGTCAATCTTCCGTCGGGAAAACACTAAAATCGCGATGAGGGCCACTTACGTAAAGCGCTTCGAGGCCGTGTTCCTTTGCACACACCCTAAAGGACCAAAAATGAACCATGTAATGGTGGCAAAATACATTAAAATGTCTGTATCGTTTGTCAAAAAGTGGGTTCAATGATTTAAAGAGTCAAAAACCATCAATGACCTTCCAAGTCGTGGTTCGGTAGGAAAAGTGACCAAAAAGTACAAAAAGCGAATTGTGGCTTTGTTTTTGCGTAATCTTGGCTTGTCTTTACGTTAAGGACAAGTGAAATGAAGTGAAAAGGTCTCAAGTTATCACACGTTACCATTTGGGAACATCTGTGCGCAAACAATCTAAAATGGCGGAGTACCGTTAAAAAACCATTCTTGTCTGGACGTCACGTAGCCAAACGGCTTGCCTGGGCTCAGGAAAACATAGATCGTGATTGGAGTAATGTAATTTTCTCTGACAAAGCTTCTTTTTCGGGTTTCGAAAACATACAGGTACACTAAGCCTGGTGTTCCACATCAAATCAGTTCGTCCAGCGAACCGTTAAACATCCAATCAAGGTTCATCTTTGGGGTTGCATCTCAAAGAGAGGTTTTGGCGTTTTGCACCTGCTCACCGAGAACCTCAGTGCTGCCAAGATGGTTGAAATATATAAGAAAGCTCTATTACCAACTGCCAAACAAAATTTTATCACAAAAAATTAGATCTGGATCTTGCAAGAATATAATGATCCCAAACATCGGAGCCGGATGTGTACTGAATGGAAACGGGAAAAATGCATTGTGACACTTGATTGACCTTTGCAATCGCCTGATGCAAATCGAAAACGTCTGGGCCTATATCAAGCAGAAGCTCCATAGAAAACTCATTTGGAAGGCGCTTCCCCTCGAATACACCGAAAATTCAGTGGAAAGTATACCTCGGAGATGCCAAGCAAAAATTGATGCTGGTGGTGATTGGACTCACTATTAAACTGAAAGCGCGTTACGTCAGAATGTTTTTAATGTATTTATATTTCAAAAATTGTTGTTAAATAAACTATTTCAAAATTATGCTAGACACGCTTTTAGTTAACAGACTGTATTTTCTCACATGATTATTTATTTATTAGCCAAGCAAGGCACTGGTACAAGAAATAAAAATATACAAATTTTGTACGCTAACTCACAATAATTACTTAAAAAATACAAATTAAAATTAATTAGATTGATACAATAAAAATATGGTGTCAGGGTTGGATACATGATGGGATTAAGATGCTAGGGCATTTGATAGCAGAGCTTTGAAATGGGTTCTGGACATGTCTGGGGAGTAATGCGCACCGTGTGAATTAAACGTTTTGCAACATCTATTGATAGGCTTATTATCGGCATAGATTGTGTGGTGCCGCTCTTCCACCAACAGAAGAGAGTGCCTAGTGACTCGCAAGGGCTCATGTACTTTTATTTTATTAGTTAAAAATGGAATATTTATCGAGCCTTTGAGGACATCAAACGCGAAACAGCAGGTTATCGTAATTCTCCGGGAAGCAAGTGATGGCATATTCAAAATTTGCAGCCTGTGCTCGAAGGGGGGTAAGTTCTGAAAATTTTTAAGGATCATATAGCGACCTCAATGCAAACAATACAAACTGTTTTTGAACCGATTCAAGTCTGTCAATGTGGACATGAAAAACAGGATCCCAAATAAGACAAGCATATTCAAGCATTGGGCGAACTAACGCCAGGTACAACGTCTTAGATACCCAAATATTTTGAAACTCTTTGGATCGACGTTTGATGAAGCCGAGTAGCTTATTGGCCCTAGAGATAACTTCATCGTAATGCAAGTTGAATCGAAGTTTATTGTCCAACATAACACCGAGGTCTACGACGCTGTTCACTCTGTTAAGTTTGTGGTAGTTGAGATGATAATCGCAAGCAAGAACGGAGTTTTTACGGGAAAAACTTATTACCACACTTTTTTCGAAATTCAGAAAAAGTTGGTTTTTTCTGACCATTCTAAAAGAGAGTTTACCTTGTTTTGAAGGAATGCCGTGTCCTTAGGAGACGTTACTACATTGAATAGCTTAAGATCGTCGGCATAAAATAGATGGGGAATATCAGACAGCATAACAGAGAGATCAGAAATAAAGATGTTAAAAAGTAGGGGAACGAGATGGCTGCCTTGAGGTACACCAGAGCAAACATTTATTTCTTTGGACACAAACCCTTGAAATTTGACGAATTGGGTCCTATTTTTGAGATATGAGTCAAACCAGTCTAGCAAAGGACCACGGATTCCGAAGATTTTTAATTTGTTTGCTAAAATTTCGTGGTTAACACGATCAAACGCTTTGCTGAAGTCAGTGTAAATCGCATCAATTTGGTTACCTTTTTCCATTTCACAGAGGATACTAGAAACCATTACTGTAAGATTTGTAACTGTTGAGCGATTTTTTCGGAAACCATGCTGTTGATCGTTTAGCAGAGGCTCAATGATGGGCAATATTTTTGAACAGACTATTTTTTCAAAAAGTTTAGGAATTGCTGATAGTATTGCAATGCCTCTGTAGTTTTCAACTGATGCCTTATCTTTACTTTTATATATTGGAATCAAATGGGATGTCTTCCATATCGTTGGGAAAATTCCAGAAGAGAGGGATTTATTGAAAATAATATGCAGAGGAAGAATCAATTGCTCTTTACAGTGAAACAAGAAGCGAGGAGGGAGTAAATCAGGACCAGGCCCTTTATTGATGTCAAGTGCCTCTATTGCGTTGGATATATCATTTTCAGAAATGCAGAGTTCCTCGATGGGAGACGCTGAGTTTTCGACTGAAGAAGGTATGTAGGATGAGGAGTTGGTTGGACAGTACACAGATTGAAAATGACTTGCAAAAAATTCGCAGATGTCTACGGGATTGCACGAGCTCAAGTCTTGATACACCATAGAATTGGGAAAACCTTGGGACTTACGTTTAATGTTTACAAAATCAAAAAACCTTTTTTGGGTTATGGATAATGTTTTCACCAATTATGTTAACGTAAGAATCATATGCTTCCCGAGATTTGAATTGCAATTCTTTAACCAGCGCATCATATTTATTTTTCATTTCTTGGCTAACGTTGGATCTTTTTTGAATTAATTTGTGGAGCTTATTCCTTTGGTTTCTTAAATACCTAAGGTCGCCATCAAGCCAAGGCTCAGAGAGCTTATTTTTCTTTTTAATTTTGGGCACGTACCTCTCAACGGCGTACATGAATATATTATAGAAACAATAAACTGCGTCGTTTGTACCTAACGTTGAAAGCGTACCAGTCCAATCAATAGTATGAAGATGATTGTTAATGCTATCATAGTCAGCATTATGGAAGTCAAAAACGATAGAATTATTGTAAGAAAGATGGTATACTCTATCCGTAGTGGCTAATTCAAGAGAAATTGTGGAATGGTGGCGGGTGTTAGAAAACAAATGCTCCACATCGCTAGTTGGAATCACCACAACTTCGTCATACGCATTTGTAAAAATGAGATCTAACCAATTACCATGAAGGTTGGGGGTCGAAGCAACTTGCTGCAAATCATTGCCATACATGGTGCTAATAATGTTGAAGTCTATACTGTCTAAAAAATTGACTGGGAGGAGTCCATTATCAGATTCATCGACAGTGAATGTCAATTTCGGTCGATTAAAATCCCCAGTGATGATTATTATGTCTTCTTCATTGATGGAAGCAGCTAGTGACGATATTATGTCACACGCATTATTGTAAACTTCTTCATTGGATCTTGGAGGGATATAAAAAGCCCCTATATACAAGTTTACATTCGCAATTTTGATACGAACAATTTTATGCTAGTAGGAATTGTTAGAGACAGTACTGACGGGCTCACTGAAAAACGGATTTTGCACTGCAATCAAGACTCCTCCTCCGCGCGATTGCCCAGTGCTGTGAGAATCCCTGTCGTCTCTAAAAATTGACCAGTTTCCATCCAGAATCTCTTCATTGACAAAAGACTCATTCAACCACGTTTCAGTTAAGGTAAGAACGTTGAAATGGCATGATTTGGCGTCCAGATAAAGTTTGTTAATTTTCCCTCTCATACCACCACAATTATAGTAAAAGAGGTTGAGGCGTTTAGAAGTGAGTGCGTTATTGGGGACGAAAAAATTTACGATGTTGCTCTCTAGATCGTTGAAGTGCTGATATATAATTGGAGCTCACATGCGACGCGTAAGTTTCCAGATCTTTATTAGTTTGTGCTTATGTTATTCCTAACTCTTCGTGGTATTTGATATAAATCCTACGGAGGGCCCCAATATCTATAGGAAGGCCTTCCCGCTGGATCATAACCATAATGTTTGTCTTTGTTTTGCCATCAATGCACGTTGTGTCCGGAGCCTTGTACATGTATGCCAGATAAAGCCTAACATTTTCAAAAATTTTATGATCTCTAAGTCGGGATAAGAGATATTTGCCTTCCATATCATTGCTGGCATTGATTGTGACTTTCACCACTGGAGGTATGAGCGGGTTCAAAAATGAATTCGCCTCAGAAGATGGTAAGGTGGAGACTTGTACACCACCATGTACAAAATTAGAGTATTTATCCACGGATCCCCTGTTTTCAGCGGCTGAAGTTGAGGTTAAAGAATTTTCGCACTGAACAATGGAGCTGTTTTGTTGCAAATTTCTAATAGTGCTATCACTTGGTGTTTCGGAAGTTGAGTGATGCTTTAAGAGATCCTCCGTTGGGTGATTAGGAGGGGAGCCATGACTTATTTGATTGGAATCTGGATTAGGATTAACATTAACATTGTTTTGATTTAATGTATAATTGATATTAATATTTTTGGTATTTAGTCTACGTGTTATTTCTTTTACCGAAAATTCATTACTTAAATAAATACTTAGGTGCTCTGAATTTGTTGATCTTTTTGCCGCTTGCCATTTGCTAAACACCATACCACTCCAGACATACTTTCCATTCTTGGCTCTTAGGTTTGTAAAAAGCCATGCATACCTGCTTGGTATAAAAACTTTGAAAGCGCGTCGATGTTTATTCCGATGCGGTAACTCCTCCACTTTGCACTTTGTATTTTGAGATCTCGTTCGAATAACTGCTGCAATCCGGTGGCATCGAGTTTAGTTGATGCTTTTCTAAGATAGAAAATCTCCCAGGATGCTTGGTTGGTAAACTCCGATTTCCTGATTCTGTTTCTCCAGTCATCCTCAGACCAAAATGTGCCCAGTTTAAAATTTGAGATTGAACGACAGGAACTTGAATCGAAGGTGTTCGTGTAGCGGCATCGACATTTAATTCCAATGTATGATCATGAGCTTCGTGTGTATTAGCACTGATAGGATATATAGCAGTTTTTTGAGCAACTGTAAAGCTTTGTACCTTTTCTTCCAAAGTGGCAAATTGTTTTTGCAGTCCTTCGATTTTTGTTAACACTTGAGAAAGGTGTGTATCGTTTTGCTGATGTGGTATTTTATTCGATTTATTGGCCAGCATTAATGAGGCCATAATATTTTTTTTTAGTTATATATAATAGAGTTAGTTAAAGCAACCGCAATGAGGCCATAGTATTTTTTCTTATTAACAATAGAGATAGTTAAAGCAACCACAGATAGTTAAATATGTTTCATTTTGGAGTACTTGACGTCTAGGATTCCCAATGTAGAGTTAAAATATCTATAGATAGAGTCAAGCAGTTTACGTATAAGTGCTTTGGCACATACACATTTTTCAATCTCAATCTTGAAGTTTTTGAATATGATGGCTTTGCTTTGTATAGATTTTAGTGCCTTATTATTGGCCCGTATCATCTAGTTAAAGGTGGTACTACCATTCAGTAGCGTCAGTCGTATTATTTGTTTGTAGATCAGCAGACGGTTCTTAAAATTGAGTCTTTGGATTTAAAGAGTGCGTAAAATTGGAATTAAACACCACAGCAATGCGCTCATCTGTTCTCTATGTGATCGGCGCAGAAAAGTTTGTTTTCGAATGTCAGTCCTAAGAATTGTATTTGGCTATTCTGGACTAGGCAATATTTTCGTTGTCAACAGTGAAAGTCCTGTCTTCTTTCCCTAGTTAAAAATAATACTTGGGTTTTGTCTGCATTTAGCTTAATTTTTCACTTACGAAAATTCATCAAGAGCATGCTGATAAAGAGTTGCAGTTTGTTAGTGATGACTTTTGCTTGTCTAGATGAGTAAAAATTAAGATATCGTCAGCAAACAGGGATGTGTGAACGTGTTACGGCAGTCAAAGTAGGTGCACAGTAAAGATATTGAATATTTTTTTCTTAAAAATTCGTAGGGCCTTGCATTTTGAGTCGGCAGTTGCGTTTCGAATCCTTTGAGTCATCCTCAGTATCTAAAAGATGTGTGGAAGGAAATGACTTTATAGAGGAATTGGATAAATTAAGCAGGTAGGTAATAAATTGGTCAGGTATTGTATAAAATTTGGGAGATGGGTGTGATACTGGTGGGACTCCAGCTTAAATTTAACGAAGGCTTGTGAAATGGTTGTCAATTTTGGCATGAAATGATCTGCGTTTATAAAAGGAGCTAATGAATTGGGTGAGCTGCAGTGGGACACGTAATTCATGCATTTTTTAATTAAGTTCCCCATGCCAGACTTTGACTATATCAAACAAAACCAAACCCATTGATTTCATATAGTTGAGATATATTCTAATATGTTGGACCACCCTAGTTAACTGGAGTTCTGTGATATTTGTTGGTTATTCAATTGAGTAGCACCCGCTCTAATATTTTCGATTGAGAGGATAGTAGACTAATAGGTCACCGGTTTTTTACCTGTGTTTGGAAGGGTGAAATGAAATTCATGGAAGCGGTGCCGTATTAGTTTTTCCTTGTTTGATTATTGTTCGCTATATGGTATTAATTTTTATATTGAATGGGGAAATTGATTTTGTACCGGCTCCATGAAATTTATTTCACACTTCTGTTATTTTCTAACAAATTTTTTTTTTCTAAATCGATTTAATGAACGAAAATTCATAACTATTTACTAGTTTTTCTACTGTATTTTAAATTTCCAAGCCATTCACTTACTCACAATTTTTCGAAGGTAATAATTGACCAATTCCTTTCTTTACTGCATATTTATTTCCAAATACATCAATCAACACTTTTCATAACCATCGTAATGCTAATAAAAAATATTTGTCAACTTGATTCCACCCTCGAATTCCTATTACAGAGACAAAGATTGGCTCTCTCCCTTTGCAAATATACGAATTCACTAGAGAAACAGAGTAACATTGTGCATTCTATGTAAGTTGTTTGAATACTAAATGGAACATAAAAAACTTTTTAATTGACATGTCTTGACGGTTGATAATTCTGAAGTTTTCTTTGCTTGCGCGTTGGATGCTGTGGTTTGTAAGTTGCATTTCTCTAACTTCTACTTTTGCAGACTTTAGCGGGTATTTCATATAGATAAGAAAATATATGCAAATAGTTGGAAGATAATATTAAAGTTTCACTATGGGGGTAGTGCAGGTGCCTAGCCATCAGATGATAAGTTGGAAGTGGTCTTAAATTTTTTATACTGGATATTTTAATATTCTTTTTAAATACCCTAAAGATTTCAAGATTGCACAGAATGGGGAAGAGATAATTTTGAATTCGTTTCTGGTGTTTTCGGAATTTTTTTGAATTTTATGAATATATAATTGAGGCCCGGAGCTCTTTTTTATGATTCATGACAACAATAATTTGGTAGTATACAAATAGCAGATAATTAAGATACTGAAGATAACTCAAAGGAATGAGATGCGTCTGCTCACTCAAAAAATAAAGCCCGACGGATTTTCAAGAAAAAAAAATAAGATTACCAATTTTTTTGCTGTAATTTAAACTAGAATTCAGCCTACCTAAATCATATTTCTCTATATCTTCCTTCCATATGAAATACTTGATTGAGTAAACTACAGAATTTGCCTCAAATTAATTGATAAGAAATCATATTTATGACAAATTAATCTGAAATCTAACAATTTGAAACAAAATTGAACATTTCTTTCAGAATAATTCTCCGCATTCAATGTCAACTTGACTCAACAAAACCCAACTGAAATCTTCGTTTGGAAAACTTTTCTGGAATCCAAAGGAATTTAATGCATAACTCATGAGCATTCAGACAACTGAAAATAAAACAGACTGAAAAGATGTAAAACCAACAAGATAATTCTGTAAAAATTTCACTTGCGAGACTATGAGGTTTTACTATTATGTGGCGATATACTATAGAATAAGAATATTGAGGAATCAACTTTTCCTTCTGCATCGTGAATAGAGTTAGTATATCCTTCCAAGCTCGACACATGTGCATCGGAGTATGTACTCGTATATGCAATGCATTCGTCCGATGAATGATTTATTGCGCGTAGTGCTGCATCTGTTTCTGCATTCAACAACGCCACAATTTTTCTTTTAGACACATTGCAACGATATAAATTTCTCTTCAGGATCTATCTTTTCGGTTTTCTTCAGTCATATACGACAAAAATATAATATGTTCGCGTATTTCAGGATGTTATTTTTTTTTATAGCGAGATCTATTGTGTTTTACTTTTCTTTTATATGTCAGATGGGATACGAGTATATGCACATTCAGATTGAATGCAGTGCAACCGTATTTGGTTGGATCATAGTAATTTTAGATGGTGAAGTAGACAAAAACAAAGGAAAAATTCTTATGCAATACACAGGAAAATGCATTTATAATGTGTTGCATTTTCAAGTGCAAAATGGTATCTATATGGTGGTGCCAGGATTTGAAAATTTTATGATGCTAAAACTCGGATTTAGAGGAGAAAAATTTTCAATTTTTTAGAAACATGTATGAAGATAGCACTTCGAGCCAAAGGGTGTCAAATATGTCGACTAAATGAAGTCATCCTTAATTATAGATAAAAGTTGTCTGGATATATTTTCAGTGCATCTAGTGAACAAAAAATGTCCGTATTTTAATTGTAGGTGACACAAAAATAATTCTGGGTGATTTCAACGCTAAGGTTGTCAATGAACTATCTCATTGAGGAACGACTGGAGGATATAGCCTCCACAATTAAACAAATGACAACGGCCAGCACCTGTTTGACTTTGCATGCAGCAGAAATCTAGTCATACCTTCGACTTGCTTCCCACATCGACGCATTCATAAAATGACCAGGGTATCACCGGATGGCAACACACAAAAACAGATCGATCATGTTCTGATCCAACAACGTTGGAGCTCGAGCACACTTGATGGCCGTACATACCGAAGAGCCAATTGGAAGTCAGATCATTACTTGATCAAATTAACCTATGCATGTCGTATGTCAAAGGCATATTCGGCAAAGACCAGCCCGCTACAAAAATTTGACATCGAAATGCTCCAAACGCCGTCTGTGGCCAAAAATTTCACGGAGACCCCCGGCAACCAGTTGGCTCCCATCTTATCAGACGCATCATTAAAGACGAGTAACGAGCTCTGGATGGAAGTAAACACGGCTATTAAGACCGTAGCAGAGCAGACGATCGGACTTCAAGCCCGGTGCAAGAGAAATGATTGGTTCGATGATGAGTGCCTGAATGCGTTTGATTAAAAAAATTCAGGCGTACAAAAAATACGTAGGTAGGAAAACAAGGACAAAGAGAGAACACTATGAAAATCTCAGGATAGTAGCGAATAAGATAATTAGAACTTTGAAAAGAAACTACTATGTGAACCAATTGAGAAGCATCGATGTGATTCTAGCGAGCGACGACACCACACAAGCATTGAAAGTAGTGAAAAGCCTGAAATCTGGTTCTGAGCCCGAAACCACGCTCTGTCGTGATAACATCGGCAATATTATCGCTGATGTAACCGAGATTAAAGAAAGTTGAGCTTCATATTTCAAGAATCTACTCAATCATCCGCATAGCTCCAGAATATCGGAGCCTATAGATGTTTATGGAAAACTTTTATTGGTTCCATCAACCCTGGATGAAGTTTGTTCCATCATCAAAGCCGAAAAGAATAATAAAGCGCCGGGCATCGATGAGATTCCAGTGGAGTTCATAAAGTATTGTGACTACAGTGTCAGTGTCATCCAGTACATTTGGGTACAAGCACATATGCCAAAAGAGTGGAGCCAATCAAATATATCACCTATCCACAAAAAAGGTGACAAGCTACAGTGCGAAGATTATAGAGGCATATCACTACTTTCTATGACGTACAAAATATTTTCAAAGATCTTAGTAAATAAAATTGGGTCATACGCCAACAGTATTATTGGGGGTAATCAACGTGGTTTTAGAGCAGGTAGATTGATAATAGACCAATTTTTCACAGTCAAGCAGGTACTTGAAAGACGCTAGGACAGGGGGTCGCCAATTAGTTTCACTCCGGGTCCGTTTTAAGAAATGAAATGACCCTCGCGGTCCGCACAACCGTTGATAAATTTTATAGAAAAAAATCTTTAATATACAAATGTATTTTTTTATATCAATGAGAAAAATGACATTTTTTGTTGCGGACTATCTGTCTGAAGTTTGGTGTATAATTGGTGCAAGATATTGACATAAAATCCTGGAGATGTTCATCAGTAAGTCGAGATCGAAATTCATTCTTAACGAAGTTCATCTTTGAAAATGCTGCTTCACAAACATATGTTGACCCAAACAAAGTAAGAAGTTTTAAAGCTGATTTTTGTAGTTCTGGGTATTTATTACCACACATAAATTTAATCCAGAACTCTTCACTGGACACTTCCGCATCTTTGTGCTTTAACACTGTGTTTTCTTGGGAATTGATCATTTCTATCTGCAGAGTAGCTTTATCACTCCCAAAAACTATTTCATCTTCGTTGCTCCATTCACCATCAGGACGCAGAGAGTAAATTCTGCTGAGGATTTCTACAACATTCTCAATTTTCTTGAAATCTGCAAACCTGTTTTTAAATTCCGATTTAAGATCCGTAATGAACGTCTGGTATTGGCCGACATCAATCTCGTTGTCACTGGTGATTATTTTATTTAAATTGGGGAAGTGTAAGCATTCATTACCAAGATTATTAATAAAGAGATCAAGTTTTCGCGAAAAACTTTTTACTTCTGACATGAGCTCCCATACAAGCTTTCCCTTGCCTTGAAGTTTAAGGTTCAGGTCATTGATATGTTTAAATGTATCCGTCAAGAAAGCAAAGGCAGCTACATTTTCTTTTTCGTTTAAAAAACTTAAGTAGGCGTTTGCTGAAGTCCGATCACTGTTGAAAATATATGTCTCCAAGTGTTCTAAAATGCTGAAGAATCTTTCTAAAACGTAGCCTTTGCTTAACCATCTCACATTATTATGCAAAAGTAGATCATAATGTTGTGCGTCAACTTTTTCAAGAAATGATTTCAATTCACGATGTTGCAGTGATGATTTCGCACGAAGAAAATTGATTATTTTCATCACTTCTTGCATAATACGTTCAAAATCATGATTGAGTTTGCAGCAAAGCACAGTTTGGTGAATAATACAGTGGTAGGAAATCAAATTTTCATTACATCTTGCATTACTACTCAACAGGTGCACTAGTTCATTTTTCCTCCCAACCATTGCTGGCGCACCATCAGAAGTTACCGATATGGCAAAATAGCAAATATCTCCTCAACAAAAGTTTGTCTCGCTTGGTCCAGGTAGCGTACAAAAATAATTAATTGTGCCGTATCAGTGACATCACATGATTCATCCAAAGCCAAGGCGTAAAAAATCGCATTATTTAACTGCCGCTTGACATCACAATGATTTTCTTCTGCCAAAATGTGTGGTTTTCTGGTGCTAGTAGAAGCAGATAACGGAATCCGTCGTATCGTCTCAACAACATCCTTTTGGTTCTCAAACAAGGCATTACCCGCCTCAAGAAAGCATTCTTTAACTATGTCAGCATTAGTAAATGGTTTAATATGTTTAGCAAGAGTCCAAGAAATACGTAAAGAAGCCTCACCACATTTTTCCTGCTCAGTCATCGAGCGACTTATGATCCGGATCGAAGACGAGTAACTTGACAGTAAACTTGCAATTTTAGACTTACGAAGATCACTACCAAGTGGAAAGTTTTCGGCAAATGATTTGTGGTTGGTATCATAACGTCGTTTTATATTTGAGCTTTTAATTAACGCCACTGTTTGGTTACAAATCTCCGACACAATTAGGCAGCGTGAAACAATATAAATCGGTCCAATCTGGCAAAAACTGTCTATTTTCATCTTCAACTTTTCTTTTATTTGGTTCCGTAGTAAAAAAACTCGCTAATGTAAACAGGTAGGTACTTAAACTCGTAAAGTAAACAATCAAACGTAATATTTCAAGCACGTGTGTCAACGCGGCGCTCGTCACTCAAAATTAAAACAAAACACTGGCAGCCAGCGGAAGCGCGATCGCATGATTACCCCCGCCCCGCGACGCCCCGCGCGCTTCTCCGCCGCACTTTTCAAATTGACGTCGACAAAGATAATGGAGATTACGTACTCTGTACTGCAAGTTTCTGTGTTCTCGCAGTCCGCAGGAAATAGGTCGGCGGTCCGGATGCGGACCGCGGTCCGCCATTTGGCGACCCCTGCACTTGGAGTTCAACATAGACATAATATACATCAAATTTTCGTTGATTTTAAGCAAGCATATGACAGTATTGATCGTAAGGTACTGCACCAAATATTGCTTTGCTTTGGTATCCCAGCCAAATCGGTCCGTTTTAGCAAAATAACAATGACGTCGACAGCCTCCCAAGCTGTATCAATAACCATCACCGATGCTTTTGACATCAATATTCGACTAAAGTAGGCAGATGGGCTGGTGGCATCCCTTTTCAATTTGGCTCTGGAGTACGTCATAAGGAAGCTACCTCTTGGTATGTGAGGTACATTACTATACAAGTCAAGCCAAGTAGTAGCCTATGCAGATGACATCAACATTTTGTCACGGTCATTAACAACTGCCAAGGAACTCTATTTGAAACTCAACAGCGAAGCAAAATCAATGCAAATTGCTTTCATCTCTGAAATTTGCTGCAAATTCATCGAAAACAGCCAGAACGACTATAAATCATGACTTAACATTACCATTAATGAACAATTGTTCCCAAAAAAAGCAAGGTGGAGATTTATATAATATGTATCGAATAAGTTGGGCAAATTCGGGATCAAACTCTGGTTAGCATCCGATGTGAGAAGCAAATATGTAATAAATGGCTTTCAATATTTGGGAAAAGATGAGAGGGGGGACACTTCAGTTTCGCTTGGAAAATTTTTCACTTTAAAACTAATAAAACCATACCCAGGATGTAGAAGGAATGTGCCCAATGATAATTTCTTCACAAGCGTTTCTTTAGTGAATAAACTGTTGGGAAAGAAAACTACGGTAGTTGGAACAATTATGATAATTTGGCACGTTTCTCTACTTATACCGTTCAAATACTTGTAATCTGACTGTTTCTACAGCAAAGTTAAATAAAAATGTCTTAATCCTTAGTTTAATGCAGAAATCCGTGAAAATTGGGGACCACGGTACACTTACACCAGAGACTATCTGATTTTATAATAGTACCAAATTCAGTGTAGATATATAAAACTACCACGTTCGGTGTAGATATAATCGGCCAAATAACCAGAAATAACACGGTCAAATCTAAATCTCGGTGATGGCCCTAACAGGTCTTTTTCAGTGTACTGGACTTGGCCGCATTGAATAAATGAGTCTTATATAAAGAAACAATGGAAGAATAAATTACAAGGCAACAAAGACCACCCACAAGCACTGTCACTGAGTTACGTAAAAAGAAGATAAATAAAAGACATGTGAGATAGGGTATTGCAAAGATAATTGAACAAATAAAATTTTTCTGAAGTGTAAAAGGTATGCATGTGGAAAATGTACAATTCAAGAGACTATTTATAAGAAATGTGAGGAAAACATTTAAAATTTGCATTATTAAATTCTTAATAAAACAAACATTACATATATTTTATGAAACTAGCTATTTAATTATTTTTTGCATAAAAATATTAAATGTTGTAAACATCAGTGATTCGATCGGTTGCAGTAGGAGTAGGTATGCCTGAATTTTCGGTAGGAATAGCGTTAATAAGCGAAATATGCATTATTATTCAGCAACAATAACACTGCATGCGCAAAAAATTACTGCTGGGTGCGGTTTTTATGTCGGAGGTATATTTAGACGTATTTTTCGTGAATGAAAACGTTAGCCATGTTACCGCCTATAGAGAGCGCTATCGTGTTATGTTGGAATATTCTTTGTTGTCAGAATTGGATGCGCTTGATATCAACTATGTGTGATTTCAACAAAACAGTGCCACTAGCCATACAGCACGTCTCTCAATAGATTTGTGGCAGCAACGCTACATAAAGTTTCCAGACACAAAAACAACATAAACTCAAATGGCAATAAATAACGATCTCAAATTCTGTGTTCTCCGAAAAGGATAATTGGAAAATCCTTCGCACATTCAAAGTAATGACGATACGCCGTGCGCAATAACCCCTCACGACATGATACGGCGAGCACTTATTCACGTTTACCTCCGGGCAATATTCTGAAGTTTTTGTTTAAATAAAATTAGTTTTTCGTTTTTATAAATCTCGCATTTACTTTATCGATAACAATTGACTGCCACCGACGTCCTCCACATAATTGTTGACCCCGACGTGATCGAAATGTCGAACGACGTTGTACAAGGAGCCGCAAGTTAAATATCCATGCGATTGCCCCCCTTTAACCCCGTTGAACCAGCGCTCTGGTTTGTGATAATTTAGCGGGATTTCATAGTGGCGGGTATGACAACGGAGGAGTCGAGGTTCAATGCAACACTTTATGCTCTCGACACTCGCTACGCGACTGAAGTGAAAGACATTTGGCTAAACCCACCAGCACATGAGCCATATAGCAAGCTAAAAGGAGAACTAATTAAACGACTGAGTACATCGCAGGAAGAGAAGATGCGAGAATTATTAGAAGGCGAAACGCTAGGCGATAGAAAACCAACACAATTTTCAAGATATCTGCGTTCTCTTGGTGGCAACGCATTCAACAAGGAAATCATACGTACGATCAAGCCAATATGGCAACGCAGAAGGACCAGCTTTCTCGACAAAGCAGCCGAACTTGCAGACGCGATCATATCACTGACTAGGGGCAGTGTATCTAATGTAGCTCAGGTCACGCCAGCAACATCATTGCTCGAAGCTGAGCTCCAGGCAAGATTTGCACAGCTCACACTGAGCCTAAATCAGCAGATGGAAAAATTGCAGCAAGAAGTAGAAATGCTCCAATCGGCCAGTCGCCAGCCCGCCAAGATCACAGACGATCAAACTTACGTAATCGTTGTAGTTCAAGAGCACGGGATCACCAGGATGCAGAGGGCTTGTGTTGGTACCATTCCAGATTTAGCTACGAAGCAAAGAAACACAGATTACCTTGTAAACTGTCGGGAAACGCAAACGGCAATCGCTAATGGCGGCCAGTGGTTCTAACCGAAAAGCACAACGCCTATTTATTGTGGACCGAGGAAGTCAGAAACACTTTCTAGTCGATACGGGCGCCAATCTATGCGTGTTCCCTCGATCAACAATCAAAAGTTCACTCTAAGAGACCTCGTATGAACTTGCTGCCGCTGATGGATCCACGATAGCTATCTACGGAATGACAGCGTCATCACTCGACCTTGGTCTGCGGCGCACATTTCGATGGAACTTCGTCATCGCTGACTTCACCAAACTGATCATCAGAGCTGACTTCTTGGTTCACTTTGGACTGCTGATCGATATTCAAGAAAGCCAACTCATTGACAAGGCAACGCAATTAACTTCAAAAGGTCGGGTGTTTCGCACCAACTATTAAGGTCGTCTCGCGCTTCTGGCGGAATTACCGGATATCACGTGCTCCGATGGTCACGCTCCATAGAAACATCATAATATCAGGCATTACATCCAAACGACGCCTGGGCCACCAACAATGAGCAAACCTCATCGGTAAGATCCTGCAAGACTCACAGCTCCACACAAAGAATTCGACGCTATGGTTAAACTTAGCACTGCACGTCCATCATCTAGCAGCTTGGCAGCACCTTTACACATGGAAACAAAACAGGAGGGAGATTATCGTCCACTCAATGCTCGCTCAGTCCCAGATAGGTGTCCGATCAGGCACATCCATGCGTTTGGACAGGCACTTCATGGCAAGAAGGTATACTCGAAAATCAATCTGGTGAGAGCGTATCATCAGATACCAGTGGCCGAAGAGGACGTCCATGAAACGGCAATAATAACGCCCTATGGTCTTTACAAATTTCCATTCATGACCTTCAGACGCCGAAACGCTGCACAGACCTTTATACTGCTCATGGATGAAGTACTTCGAGATCTGGACTTTGTCTTCATATATTTAGACGATATTTTAGTGGTGTCCGAGACCTCGGAGGAACACCTAGAGCATTTAAGAGAAGTTTTCACACGGTTGGTGAAATACGGTATAGTCATCAACGTCTCAAAATGCAAGGTTGGCGCCAAAGAACTACCCTTTCTTGGCTATCTCATCTCCAATGATGGCATCAAACCAGTACTGGAAAAGGTCGAGCCAATTCTCAGCCAAAACTGCCAAGCAACTTCGTCGGTATCTGGGTATGATCAATTTTTTATAGAATTGGCATGCCAGGTTGCGCGAACACACAGGCACCGTTAAACAACATGCCTAACGATAAAATAAAAGGGAACGCCCTGCTCTAGTGGATACCAGCAGCCGAAGAAACCTTCAAAAAAATGAAACGAGACTAGGCGCGAGCAACGTTTCTTGCATACCCCAAAGTCGGCGCAGAAATGGGAGTATTTTGTGACGCTTCTGACGTCGCCGTGGGTGCAGCTCTGCAACAACGAGTTGATGGCCATTGCGGACCACTCGCGTGCAATTAGTCCGGAAAAACCGCGAGAATTCCAAATCCCTCACAATGCTACCATCGCGGCGGATATATAAAGGATGGAAAAGCGGAGAGAAAAACAGAACGCCTCACGACATGTAACGGCGAGTACTCGTTCACGTTTACCTCCGCGCAATATTCTGAAGTTTTCGTTTAAATAAAATAAGTTTTCGTTATTATAAATTTCGCATTTACTTTATCGATAGCCATCGACCGCCACCGATGTCCCCCACAGATTTGTTATGTCCGTAATGGAAAACTCTTCACTTTGCGTTAGTTGCTGGTACTTTTCAATAGTTGCTCTTCTTTGCTCTTATCTACGGCTATGCTTCCGTAGTAGTAAACACAAACTTTGTTGAAGCATGCAACTGACTATCTCTTGATAACTCTATTGGTTGTTTGTCAATCTGGCTACGAACTCTTTCCTGTGCAATTGCAGTCCTCGCGTCTTGGCTCTACAATCAATGAGTTTTAGTTCTTCAATTTGCTTTGATGCAGCTGGCGAAGGAGCCTTTTCGATTTTTATCTTCATAGTAAATGTGAAGTGCTAGATAAAATGCTAGTGGTACCGCTGGATTAATACAGTTCTGTCACCGTTCCGTCTTAGTCGTTTAATTTTTAGTCATATTTTTCTTCAGTTTTGTGTGTTTTTGAAAAGGTATCAATATTAGTTGTGGGTTGCGGATGGACACAACTATTATCATGGATTGAGCGCTTTTAGCAGTGAGTTTTTCAGTCAACAAGTATTTAACAAATGAATGCCCTGCCGACTTATCTCTCACTTGATTGATAGAAAGAAACTTGCAAGAGGCTAGGGCTTCTGCATACGTTGGGGTATATAGCTCTACCCTCCCCCCTATAGTGCCAGGTTCACCACTTTACATCGCAACAGCTACATGATGACAGCCTGGAATCTGCTCTCTTACTCTCAGCCGCCGGTGCTCGGACCCAGCCCTCTGTGCGGTATGACCTCCTCGTGTCATGTTTGGTTTTCTGTTTGAGTACCTTCCCATAGCATTTTCCCTACCACCAACACATTCCCGCAAGCTAAGCAATTTACCTGGCCAAGCGGACATACAACACCACCGTAAGCAAAATTCTCACCATGGGAACTTGCACTCACCAGATTTTCCCATAATCGAGGAAAATACTCGTACATCATAAGCATTCAAATTATATAAATGAATTCATGTTTGCATTATTCGAGTCAGTCATTTGTAAAGTTTTGGAACGTAACTTTTGTCTGTCAATTTAATAAAGTTTTTTTAAACAACCTAAATTAAATATAGTTTAACTTACATGGATTCTTGATGACGCCATAAAATATTGAAAATAATAGTAACACTAGTAATGCTAACATTGATTAAAAATTGTTTGCGGCTGAAAGATGCAGGCTAAAAATTTCCTTTAGTGCTACGAAAACGTAGACTGGAACTGTTTGTCATATTGCTTTGAGATGTGTCTCTTTTTTGGCACTGTATAGTGCTATCAAGAAAGTAAGACTCCTTTTTCAGCTAGAGGAGGTGAAACGGAAAGACATTATTGCGGAACTAACCTCTCTTGTACGGCACTGACAATCAAGCAACTATGCTCTTTTTAGGAGGAAAGCTGACAAAGCGTAATGTAGTTCCATTTATTTTTTGGTTCGAATATCATAAGAACTGTTTTATCTGGAGAGCGGCTCCCGCATAATGAAAGTAGTAAAAACATCAAGGAATATGTTTTATTACGTGGTATTATTTTGGTATATCACATAATTTATTTCGAATAGCAATACCAGCAAAGATAAAATTGGTAGTATTTCTACACAAAATTAGATTAAAACGTACTGCAAGGCACTTTAAGCTGCAAATATATCCCACAAGCTTCAATAATAATTGCCTTTCATTAATTTCTTGATGTATTTTGTAGCAAAACCCAGTCCAAAATTTGAAACATTAAAGACTTACACTACTAATTACGGCAAAAAAATATTTCTTCATCTTTAACGTGCATGCAAAAAAAAGTCAAAGCTTTCGTTAAGCACGAAAACATGTTTAACAATACAAGATAGTTTCGCAAGACAGCAAAACTGATTGCTGAAGATGACGATGACAAAATAGCGCAAAAAGGAACTACGAGTACCAACAACCAGCGGAACTCGTTTACAGACGTAACAAACGTGAAAGCATAAATAGAACGTGAGCATGTCTTCCATTTTTATAAAATAAGACAATCAGACAAAGAAAGCTGCAGCTAGATTACCACCCGCGTGGATGACAAAATACCAACACCACCGAATTTCACAACAAGGACAACTGAAGCATCCAACAAGGCTAACATTAAAGCTACAGCACACCATCAGCACCAGTACCCAAGTCTAGAGCCAAAAGCTACACAAAATGCTACAGCAACAACAATCGCACTTAACAATGCCATGACAGCAACAGCAAACTAAAGCAATTCAACTAAAAGACTAAATCAAGATGAAAAGGATAAGTCTTCCGAGTTCGGCAATAGGGTAGAAGCATGGTAACCAGCCAAATGAGTCGACACGACTGCGGAGGCAAAAGGAGTCGCTTCGAAAAAAATTATGAAAAAAATTGAGTAATAAAAAGGAGAAAGATATAAAAGGAATAAGAATCTTTTCGTCGACTACAAGGGCTTTATACGTATACGTTTTGGAAAAAGGACTCTGAATACTGCGACCGATACTATAAGCGAAACTATAAGTTTAAGACGAAAATTAAAGTTTTTAATGTTATGCAGAAGATTTCATTTCAATTTCAGAGTAAGTTGTCGTCATCGTCGCTATAGTCCTTGCTGACTCTCCTGCCGGCGCCCTCTCGCACCCTTCTGTAAGCCAGATTGGCCTCTCCTGGCTTGGGTGAAAGCATTAAACTAAAAAGCAAAACCGAAAATGAAAACGGAAACGTGCAGCAAGTTGGTATTTAAGCTAGTGTGCCGCGTAGAATATTTGAATTTAATTAAGGAAACATTTGGTGTTGGTTTTTAGTTGAGTTGCCTGGCAGCTAGGCACTTTTGTCAATTTGCTCGTCTCGGCATGCAGTGGTAATGCAGCGCTGCATAGCAAACGAGCATAGTTAGTGGGAGTTGGCATTGCACATGGTTAAATGCTTTTAATGGGTTTTCTTTCTTATTTGCAGGATCAAACGCCTCGAGCCCACAAAGTGAAATTTGCAAGGTTGAAGTTGACTCAACTGTGTGGGAAAGCACGTAGCGAAGCTAGTTGAATATTTTAAAATTTCTTTAATTGAACTTGTAACGAAAACTGTGAAAATTTCAAAGTTGATTACTTCACATGCGTTTTGAAGGGAAAATTCATTTACATGACTACATGCCAACAAATTACTAACTGTTGTTGGAAAAGTTTATCACACAAGGAATTTTTACTGCAATCATTAAGTCAGAGCCGAAAGAATGGTTGACCTTTCGATTAGGATTTAAAGTGATTTCTCGAAGCACTGATGTCTTTATAGGAATGCATACTGAAAAAGCGTGATTCAATTTTAGATTCATACGTTTACTTTCAGAAAAATTAAGATAGTAACATTTTGGTCACTTCTAATCAAGTGCCAAAAGAGAAAGATTTATCACTTTCAACCTAATATATTTGTTGGTATTGCAATTTGAGAATCTATCCATCTGTTTGTCCGTTCAATTCACCTAGTTCACAGCGCTTTTTTCCAAAACTGCATTAGTTACAGACACCAAATTCGGTAGGTAGATCATCATTTTTTAGGGGGTCCTTCATATTCGGTGACGACTTTTAAATGGTTACCGAAGATAATCGTGTGGAGTGTCATGTGAAAGGTTTCAATAAAACAAAAAGGTTTACCGTCTTCATGGAGAGGAGGGTGAGGCAAAATGTACAAAAAAATGGTGGCCCCTCTCTTGCGATAGAATAACTGTGATCCAAAAATTCAGAAAAAAAAATCCTCGAGGCAAAAAATAATTATGGAGTCGAGATACACTCAACTTTGGTAAATAGGATGATGTCCAAGTCTAACAGTTTTCCACATAAAATCATATGAATACCTTTAAATTCCATCAAGCTCGATATTCAACTAGTCTTACAGTAGGTCTTCATTCTCTGTATGTTTCAAAAATAATGATTGCTGCGTGAGTAAGGTTTCATTCTTAGTGTTGAATACAAACAATTAAATTGGAAGAATATTCCGACGCATTAAACGCACTTTACGGCATTGGATAGTACATCGCGCGTCAAATGAAGGAAGTTTTTGAGCGAGTATCACATTAAGAGTAAAACCCACAAGGGAACATGAAATATGTATGAAACTTTTTCTCTTATTATGTGATACCTTTTCATATGGCGGCGTGGAAAGGTATCTTGCCGAGTCCGAGAAAACGAAATAGTCCTAAAGAGTTGAATTCGCGTCTCATTTAGCCTTTTATCCTGAAAAGATGAGTGAGATTTCCGCAAAAAACTTATCCACAATTAGCGTGAAGCGTGAGTATTTGTTGTGCAATGTAAAACGCATGTCATCGATGAAGTTGATGAAGTATATCGGAATATGCAGCGTTACAACTTCAATTTCAAATGCGCTTTATCGATCCAAGTGTTATAAATTTTATAAAAACATAAAGTAAGTGTTAATCCTAATTACCCTAGGTCATTTCACTTACATTAATGCCTGCGATGAGTCTCTTGGACTCATATAGAGAGTTTATACAGAAAGTGCTTTATTATGTTAGACTAGTTATTCTATTAGTCATTATGAAAGATAAAAATAGTACAAATAATACAGTTCTTACAAACTACGATTTTCTCTGCATGCTCACTGCAAACGTTTTTCTTGCAGCCATTGCATATTTGTTTGTTCATGCGATCAAGTGCTGCTGGACACATATAGCACCTTCGCTTTGTTGTCTTTAGATTTGGCAGATTCTGAAGCTGCTCTTCAGTATTATTGCCTGTACCCCTGTTCATAGCATCAACTGTCGATTTTGAGAGATATGCAGAACTGCGCCTATCGATGTTTGGTTTTACTAATTCCAACACCAATTCTTGAAGAAAAATCTTACGACGCGTATTTGGTTTCGCAGCATTCCAGTCTGGATACATATTTAGCCACAGGATCTTAGCTGCTACTCCGGCCACGTCAATTATATTGTAAAACTTTGCCATTGGCCATCGTTTTGTTTTCCGTCTTGCGGAAAAAGGATGACATTGCTGATCCAATGTATCTACTCCACCTTTTGTAGCATTATAAAATAAACTGATAGCAGATTTGTTTTTATTCTCGGCATCAATACTGTTGTCGTGATGCATCGTCGATAACAATATCACGGCTCGGGTTTTCTTTGGTACATAGCTTACCAATGTCATATTTTTTCGAAAACCAAAAACATTTGACTCTATAGGTCTATGGCGATGGGGGAGAAAATTTGGTGGGATGCACGTTTTGTTTTTGCGCAGAGTCCCAACGCTACTCAGTCCGATGCTCAATAATTTTTGCGCTAGCTCAAAACTAGTGAAAAAGTTATCAAACGTGATGTTTCTGTTTGTTCTGTGGAATGGGATGCACAGTTCTTCTACCACTTTGGTTCCAAGATTGAAAGACCTATCCGGACCCTCTTTTCCTAAATATGGAATTCCATGAAGTGGATAGCTATTCGTGCTGTCACAGATCCACCAGATTTTCATTCCGTATTTATCTGGCTTAGAAGGAATATATTGCCGAAAAGATACTCTATTTTGAAAAGGCACTAGTTGCTCATCAATTGTCAGGTTTTCTCCAGGAATGTAACGTTTTAATAAAATGGAATTTATTAAATCCCAAACTCCCGAATGGGCGCAAATTTGTAGTGGCTCCTTCTTACTGAGCGTGTGGTTTTGTCATCAACCCGGAGGCACTGACTAAGTACTTCAAAGCGATCGCGGGACATACATGCTTTGAATAAAATATTACCAAACAAAGGATGCCGAAATTCTTGCATATCTGAACATCCTTGTTTATTGGTCCCAGCATGAATCAGCAGTCCGATATAACAACGAATCTCAGTTTCATCCGTGTTCTTCCACTTTTCTTTGTGTAATTGCAACCATGCAAATTGGTACATTTGACAATTATATTTTATATATTATTATCACTTATGATAAGAGAAAAAGCATCAATTGGCGAATCAACTTGTTTTCCCGGGACTAGTCTGACTTTGTGAACCCCACCTTTTATGATATTATGTGCGGGAGTCCTACCGAGTGGATAGGGGATTGATTGCCACTGGGTGCCATCCTCACCAGTAAAACACATTGCTTCCGCAGCTGGCTCCGCTACCTCATTATCCGATTCTGACATTAGTTGCTCATCAGCGATATTGGATTCATTTTCCAAAATGTCCAGATCACTATCGGAAAAATCACTTTCAATATCCTGTTGCGAGTTGTTTTCAGAACCTTCATCACTTTCCTGCATTGCCATTCGAATTTCATCATCCGTCAATGGTCGTTTTCGGGCAGCCATTCTACATATAATAAGAACATGAATAAACTAATTCAATTTCTGTTTACCTTTCTTTACAAAATTCACCTTGCACAAAAATCTCAGCACTGTATTTTTATGATTATATCAGTAATATTCATTCAGTTCACTTATTGATAACAATCACAACCGATTAGAATGTAATAATTCAAAGTTAGCAGTCGTCCATAGAAATAGAGAAGAAAAAATGACCCGTTTCTGTTCTTTTTTACTTCTATTCCGTGCATTTTGTCTATAAATAGAATAGCGAGTGAGTGAGTGAGACTGTGAGATTCATCGCAGGCGTTAACGTTACTTTTTTGAGAATGACCCTATCGGGATTGTGTTAGTTGAAATAAAACATTTTTTTTTATACATATAGGTTCGTAAATAATAATTATTAGAATACATATACGCCGTAGGCAATAAAAAATGATTCTGTCACAGTTTTGTAAGAACCAATTTCAAATGAGTCTCCGAGACTCATCCCAGGGTGATAAGGGTTAAAAGATAATAGTACTTAAAAAATTAATCGCCTACGTAGCGCTCTAAATTCAAACAATATCTAATCAAAAAATTAATCAAAAAAACAATATCAAAAGTTGTCGATTGATAAATATCTGAATATTAACGATCAATTGGAAAAAACAATAAAGACCTACAAACTCTGTTAAAATTTAACATATTGTCCAAAGAACATAAGAAAATGGAAAACATTTAGCTTATAACTAATGTAAATGTAGTGTAACGTAAAAAAATTCACCACGATTTTTTTAGAGATCACTATACGAGTATATCCTTCGCCTTTAACTTGGTGTTGGCTATTGATAAGGGTACCGGCTGATTCGTGCGGTTTTCTAACAGATGGCGTAACTTGATTTTTATTCCAGTGATTCACCTATCCAAAAATGTGTTGGAAAGCTACTGTTATATATGTAGTTTCAGAATCATTATGTGTCATTTAGCTAAAGCGTAAACAACAATATTTTTTTTACTCTGAAAATGTCGAATTTTGCGCCGAATAAAGTGTTTTTGCGGGGAATACTTCTTCGTTGAAGAAAAAGGCTGCCGAAAGTCCTCGTATTTTGGTGGAAATGTATGGTGTGCATATTCTAACTGAGCGTACGAGGTAGAAGTAGTTTGCACGGTATAAAAGTTGGCAATTTTGACTTGGAGGACGATGAACGGCCCGGCCAGCCAGAAAAGTTTGAAGATCACGAATGGGAGACATTGCTCAACCAAGACCCATCCCAAAATGACTTGGCGTCTATCAACAAACCATTTCCGATCGTCTAAAAGCAATTTTTCACAACAAAGCTTCAATTTTCGAAAAAAACCGCATGAATTAACCGGTACCCGTGTTAGTTCTGTTATCACTGTATTATTTTGAAAAAATAATGGTGCAAGTCTTTTGAAAATTTGAAAACTAATATTTACTTTAGAAATGCAATTTGATGATTAACTACACTCTGTCAAAAGTATTTCCACATGCGACAAAAGTATTGCAACATGGATATTGTCGCCCAAACTTATATGAATGTGCATTATTTTGGCAGTTGCTGTGATAATGATTGTTTTGCAGACTAGTCGTCATTTCTCGAAAAAAATTCCACGAAATTTTTCTACATATTAAAGTTATTTTTCTTAAAAATACGACTAAATGGTTAAAATAAGAGAATTGAGCATCGAAAAGAGAATATAAATCGTTGAAAAATACAGGAACAATATTTCAGCGGCTAAGGTCCCTACAATAAAAAGAAAATGGAAGAAACGCTTAAAAAATGCGTGCGGCTACTGACAAAGAAGATCGCATTCTTGTTAACACGGTCAAAAATGTGCAGATTTATCCTATGAAATTGTTTTTAGGACATTAGTAAAAAAGACAGGTGATCAAATTTTAAGAAAAAGATGTAAGAAAGCTAGCATCAACATTTATGTCGCGCGGAATGCTCCTTTTATCTCCGAAGCCAATAAAAAGATACATTAACCGTTTTCCAAAGAGCCCTTAAATAAGCCACTAGAAATCGGTAGCGTTTTATGGACAAATGAAAGCTCTCTTCTGTTTTGTAACCATCACAGAAAAGAATTTAGGCCGTTACAACCAAAATAAAGAAATCTTATGACTACACAACCGACGCAAAAACGTGGAGGTGGCTCAGTGATGTTTTGGGATGTGTTTGCTTTCGCAACTTTGGAGATTTGGTTTCACTTCACAGTGGAACTTTAATGCAAGTTTCTTAACTTCTATTATTAAACGATAATGAATTGAATTCTGGCGATAAGCTGCATAAAACTACCGGCTGGATTTTCCAACACGACAACGATCCGAGTCATAAGGGAAGACGTGTCCTCAAGATGACCGATCCTACGTGGAGGTACTGCGGGACATCAGGGGAAACGTAAGGCCTGAAGACACCAATACTACCATTAAAGTAGTACGACCAACGCGGTCGGGCCACATACTCGTCGAATTCGGAGCAGAGGCCGGCAACAAAGAAGCATTCTGCGACGCAGTAAAGAAATCTTCGGTAAAAGCGCAACTATAGCCTCACTCGAGCCGATGGCAACGATCGAAATATGAGACATTGACTGCATCACGGATCTGGCCGAGGAAGAAGAGGCCATCAAAAGGGAGTTCCCTAGCGTGGGAAGGATCAAAGCGAGACTGACACCAGAAAACAACAGGGAACAACGCATGGCCATAGTTGACTTGACCAAAAAGGACGCCGAACAATTCTTGAACAAGGGCAAAGTACGAATAGGGTGGGTTGTCTGTAGGATGCGGCAAATAGCAACGCTTCTTCAATGTTTCAAATGCCTTGGTTATGGTAATACCACACAATTTTTCAAAGGACCCAATAGGAGTTCCCTATGTTACAAGTGCGGTGAAATGGGAAATAAAAGGAAAGAGTGTACGAAGGAGGCACATTGTATTCTTTGCAAGGATGCTGATCCAAAACCTGAATTTGGACACGTCTTGGGATCAGGAAAATGCCGGGTGTTCCAGGAAGCCCTACTCAAGGCAAAATCAGAGCTTCGGTGACCCGCATCCTGCAGCTAAACCTACACCGCAGTTCAACCGCCCAAAATCTGCTTGAGCAGTTTGCGAGGGACATGAAAGCCGACTTCTTGCTGCTGAGTGAGCAACATCATGATAAAAGTCCTGCATTATGGTATTCTGATGTAGCTGGTACTGCCACTATCTGGGTTTGGAACACTGACTTTTAAGCGGAGAGTTGTGGACGGGTGGTTGGTTTTGTGTGGGTTCGGTGCTCAAGGATTACCTTCTTTAGTGTGTACCTAACGCTAACGAATCGATATCATCTTTTCAAGCCAAGCTTAATGTTTTGGAGGGCGCTGTCTCGAACGCAGAGGGCAAAGTGCTCGGTGGGGGCGCCTTCGATGCTAAAGCAATCGAATGGGGCATGCCTCAGACGGATCCGCGGGGAAAACGAATCCTGGAAATGGCGGCCAGGACGGCCCTCGTCGTACTAAACTCCGGAAACACGCCAACTTTCTGCCGCATTGGCTGTGGGGGAACCATACCAGACGTGACATTCGCCTTGGAGTCCTTAGTACGGAGGAAACACAACTGGAAAGTATTAGAGGACTACTCAGCCAGTGATCATCAGTGCATTCTGCTTGAGATAAGTGATGCTGTCTCCCGACGTCCATGCTCTCGGCCTTCTACAACTTGATGGAACATCGCAAGGATGGACGTCGAGATGTTCGTCAAGGTTCTCACAGCAGGTGAGCCGCTGCAGGGAGCTTCGAAGGGGACGGAAGAACTGGCAGCTCAAGACGTGTTCAACTCTACTATTATTTATGTGCGGCAACCATGTCAAACGATGATCTATGGTAAGACCGAGATATTTAATTTCAGACACTCTTTGCAAGTTTTCACCGTTAATTTTTAGGTCAACTTCTATGTCTCCCTTATTCTTCTGTTTAAAAATCATGTATTTTGTCTATGTAGTATTCAATGCTAGCTTGTTTTCAATAAGCCATGAGCGATATTTATTTAGATCCTCGTTGACGATATTCTCCATGGCAACTTTATCATGTCCTGAATAAGGAAGTACAGTATCATCAGCATATAATGTGTGGTGAGCTTTCAGTTTACATATATTCAAATTACTAGTGTATAGGAAAAACAAGGTTGGTCCAAGTATGGATCCTTGAGGGACCCCCGATTTCATTGGTGCTAGAATGCTCAAGACATTATTAACTGATGTTTTTTGGAATCTTCCTTCTAAATAACTTTTAAAAAGCTGTTTCAGTTTTCCTCGTATACGACACGATTCAAGTTTTTGAAGTAACAGGTCATGATCAACCGTATCAAAAGCTTTCTTCAGGTCCACGAAAATTGCAATAACATAATCTCCTTGATCAAGACTTTCATTGATGTAACGTGAGACAGAAAGTAACGCATCGAAAGTACTTTTGTTCTTTTGAATAATTTGAGGAGACAACTAGCACCAATGATAGGAGTGTTGAGAAGATATAGAGGTTTTCCAATGCATATAAAGAAACTTGTATTAAATGCATTTGTACTAACAAAGCTACATTATGCGGTGGTCGTTTGGAGTCAATCGTCAAAGCAAAGTCTTAATATCATATCCAGGATACTAACTAAAGCCTATAAAAATATTCTTCACCTTCCGATTCTCACTCCAACAAGACTTGTGTATCAACGGACCAATGCACTCGCCTTCAGTCAAATCATTATTATGGAGAAAGCTAAGTTTATCTTCAAATGTCTAATTTCTAGCGAATCGGGACGAAGCCCCTTTCTAAAAGTATCACAAATAAATCCATATAATGCAAGAAATGCTAACAATGTTGTAATACCTTACGCGAGAACTGATCGATTAAAGAACGATGCAACGAATGATGCTCTGTGTATATACAACAATCTTCCAGAAAAAATGAAAAACGTAAGCTCATTATTGGTTTTTAAGAAAATACTTAAGGAACATCTAATAAATTCAAATTAATGATAAGTCCGGAGGATTGAAAATACAGTATCTTAGGGCATTTTAGACCCTAGCGTCGAGATACTTAAAGACAGCTAGTTTTTATAAACTCAGAGTTTTTTTTTATCTCTGAGAACATTTCACGAATCGGACTAGACTAGCAGCTTATACCGATGTTTTAGCATTGCCTGGAGGCACACGCAGGAATTGACGACGTGTGAAGTGCAGATCGCACGAGCTTTATGTGACGAGAAAAGAGTGATGGAGGGAGTGGTAGGGAATGGAGACATTTAAAAAAAAATTTAATATTTGGAAGATTTTTGGGAAAACTCAAATATTAATGACTAGGGTTTTCCAATAACAGGTGTTATTTTGAATAGATCTTGTGATTTAACACCTTACGACTTCTTCCTTTGAGGCCACGTAAAAGAGGAGGTCTACGCCAACAGCTCCGCCTTGATTCAAGTCCTCAAAGATGGAATTCGTGAGGCTATCGAGGACATAGGGCAGCCGCTTTGCGATTTGGTTATGGAAAATTTCGTGAAAAGGATATGGTCCTGTAAGCGTGGTCGTGGGGGTCATTTGTCTGATTTTATTTTTGCTATTAACGGCATACCTTTTTCTTATTGATGAAATAACCGTTTGATCATTTATATTAAAAAATGGCGTTTTTCTTTTAATATCAAAATAACATCTCTTATTGAAAAAACCTATATTAAAACCCAGTGGCAGATTTTTTGAATTAAAGTCTTAATAGGATCAGTGGACAATTCCTACCAATCCTTGTCGAAAGCCTTTAAATCCAAGTTACATATTTACCTAAGCATTTGAGAATAATCAATTGCCATTTTGCCATTTACACTTTAGTTTCTTTGCTTATAGCAATCTGAAGTGAATTTAATGTTTTCTTAGTAAACATTGCGGCCAGAAATTGATGTTCAAATACTTTACAAAAAGTCTTAAAAAATATTTAACTGTACTCAGAGAATAACATTTCTTAACTTGAAATATATATTACATAAAACGTTGCAGATTCCCATGAAATTGTAAAACTTAATCTATTCAATTATTTTTAGCCTTCCATAAACTTATCGTTAACTAAGATCCTTACTATTATTTTATTCGAAGTTGAAATTCTGCTTCAACAAATCTTAGCAAAACAATCTATTCCTTAATATTATCCTGGAATGTTTACATTCCAAACTAAGAAGAGCATTGCATCTGTTCAAAGATACAATCAAAAGATTTCTTCTTCGGCTCCTATGGTTTCATCTCTCATCCGACAACGAAACGATCTATCATTTTGTAAATAATTACAGAATATGTCGGGCAAATAGTTTTTATGAAATGTGTTCGTTTTTCGCAAACGTTTTCTTATCTGAACCTGTCAAGGAAATAGATTGATGCCAGCAAATACAAATAAAGGTTATCTGAAGAGGGAAAATCCTGAAATGTTATTTTTTACCAAGCAATTGTTGAAGCGTAACGAGACACTTCAGATGATATTAAAGCAAGGTTTGCTAACTCTGTGAAAATAAATTTAAGCAAAAATATTTAATTTAAATAACATTAAACTTGCTTAAATTATTCTTAAAAAAAATACCGGCAAATCCTATATTTTCCATTAACCAAAATCTTTCTAAGTCCACTTCACCAGCCTTCATTTTCAATGCATTTAACAGATAAACTCTCACAATAAACTTGCCATGCAGTACACGAAAAACAAGAAAAGTTATTTTGAAAATTAATTTCCCTATACCCATGAAAAACCCCGGAGTAAAAGTTGCAGACTTTCCACTGAATAACAAAACGACAAAGTAGAAAAGTTTTTCTCTATTGCCTACTGACTTTCCTAGTAAAATTTGCCAAAGGACCAAGGGATTCCACCTCTTCTCACCAGAAAACATTTATAAATGGAACTGAACCGCCGAAACATTCTTAAAAAACTTTTCTTGTAATACTCCGTCAACTTTGGTGACATCATAGCACGACATTAGTGAAATGTCGCATTCAGACTTTATCATCTTTAAAATAAAACATAAAACTTGGACAGGAATAATAGTCGGCATGTCGACAAAAAGAATGGTCGTTAATGATGAATGCCCTTAAACCGGGTAGTCAGTGAAGGTGTTTGCTTCCTAGCGCGGTTTTGAGATCTTTTAGCATTCAGCATAATTAATTAGCAAGTGTCGCGCCTTTCAGGTGAAAAGTTCATTGTTGTCAGGATTAAAGTCAGAGTTGGACAAAAGAAGAGAAAGAAGTTTCGTACCCTGCAAGGCATTCGTTGCTTTCTCCAAGTTAGTGGAATCGTCCTCACAGCTTCAGTTTGCATAAACAACAAAAATCTTCACTTAAGATTTTAAGTGCTTAAGTAGTGGCTGCAACGGTTGTTGCGCTCAATTATCGCGAAAAGTTTCAAGATGCAACTTTCAATTGTATATATTTCAGAGCAGAGCACGTCGTGGGGTTTGTGTCTGCATCAAGAAAGTGAGGTCATACCTGGTTTTGTATTTCCACCGGTCGACATTTGTTGCTGCTGCTGTCCGTTGCTGTTGCTATTGTGGTTTTGAAGTTGATGTTGTTGGTGTTGACTTTGTTGTTGTTGTTGGAGTTGCTGGTGTTGTTGTTGCTGGGCTTGTGAATGTGCTGGATGAATGGCGAGAAGTTTCGTTTCGGGCGGCTTGTGAGGCCCAACTGTGAGCGGGGGTGCACCTATAGCCATAGTGGGTGCAGGCATCATTAATGTTGACATCGTCAACATTATGTGTGGGTTAAGTTTGTAAATAATTTTTATTTTTAAATTTATTTAAATTGATCTCACAAAACGTGACAATCGCGTCGAAATTGATCTACGAAAACAATCGCGGTTTCCACACCACGAGTGCACAATCCGTTTAGCTTCCTATCCAACTGATACAACGGCACTATGTCAACGTGGCAACCGATATTAAACTTTTCAGCTTCCGATAAAGGACCAAAAGATCGAGTCGCTCGCTGCTCTAGTCTCGATTGACTTCGCTAACACTATTCAAAAATTAAACCCCGGTACCGATCCCGACGATGCTCTCTTTAAACTAACCCTCTCGAGCCTACCACGAGTCCCAATAATCTCGTCCTTTTACACTGTCGTCTCGTGTCAGCACACGTATCCTCGGCTAAAGGAACTAGGACAGTCAAAGTACTATAAACAAAAATTTCAGTTGTGTCATTCATAAGTGTGACCCCAGAACAATGTACTCGAAACTGAACAAAGCTACTGAGAAAACAAGTCAACTAATTGCATCTACGGCGTTTATGTCCTTGTTCCGTGCTTGCGAGAGTAACGAATTACGCCTCAGAATCTTTGAATTTATTTCGTTTATACGATTCGCCCTGAAAAAATAACGATAACGACAGGAACTATACAAGAGGCCAAAAATGTGGCAAAAGCACACAACAGGATCCTAACTAAAACGTACTAAACCGTAAGGCGACACTGTTCTAACTAAAGCTTTCAACTGAAATTTTATTTTTAGGGAAATTGTTTTCTTGGGGCGCCCCCAGCACGTGAGCTTGTTGTAGTGGCATGCACGCGATGAATTACATGCACATTTGTATCCTGTTCAAATAGCAAAACTCCGGCCATCAGCGCTGTTTGTGTGGGTATGAAAATTTGTGCGCGTACAACAAATACACGCTTTGTTGTTGCTTCGGACTGTTCGGTCCGCTCGTTGGACCCTCTTGTATCCTGTTCGTTCGTCCTGCCAAAGCCACGCCGTTTGATATGCGAAAACAAAGAGAGCGGCAAAAAATATCTGTAGATACTTTTCGTAGAAGCTCGAGCTTCGTCGTTCATCGGAATTATATTTTATAAGCACGACGTTTATCGAGTCGACGCACCAGCTCCCGGCTCTCTCAACAAAATAGTTCAGCAATCTTCACGAAGCTGAATGATAGAATGCATATCCTGACCCTTGAAGCCAACATGGAGAAACATCCTTCAAGCTTTCGTGGTGAATATCATGAATGACTGTAGCAAATATAGAAGGGGGTAGGTTTATCCTTTTGCAATAATTTCATCCCGAGTGTTCTCCCCCACTCCCCCCATCACTTCATGCCACCAAGCGCTCCACACGATGAATGAGAGAAATGAAGTGCATATCGTGTGTCCCTCTAGAAAAGTTCCTTTCCTTTGAATTTAATTTGCTCTCGTGTTCACCTTCGAGTCCTGATGACTGGCTACCGCCTTGCTCGTATTAGAGAGTAGGTTTTCGGAACATTTCTTGGTGGCTCGATGCTCGTGTTGATATTTTGCTGTATAAAAGAAAATACCGACACTTTGACCCATTTTTTGCCTCTTTAAGATCCAACAGCCTCATAACAGCGAGCAACCGTTGCGATGACGAGCTGCGCTCTTCCTTTATTCATGCCCCCTTGCTCCGCCTGAATTTTCTTTTAGGGGCGGCAGATACTCTAATTCTAGCACCACCTTTGCATGCATTTGCTTTTGCATTTTCAGATGGAAGTCGATTGGTATGTTAAGTTTTTTCTTTTGACTTAAGACGGTTTCAATGAATGCTTGGTTTTGGATGGCAGATGATTTGGTATGTAATAGACTCTAACAAGCTTCGTGGGCTTTGAAGAAATCTTAGAAAGAAAAGCATTCTCTTGAATGTCTTGATTACGTAATGAAATAAAAACAAAAGAAGATTTTTTCTCGTAAATAAATTTTAACATTTATGCTGTGTAGAAATAAATTTCATAGGAAAAATAACGAATGTATATTTCATTGCTTATGAAAACTTTCGCAGGCAACATACATGGTAATGAAATATCTTTCTTAATTGCATGTATCTTGAATTGTGGGTGCTTTTCAATAACATATTTGTTATTTAATACTTCGTCGCTGTGAAATCAAACCGACATACATACATATCTGCAAAATGCATATTTTTCACCTGGGCACTTCAAAGTTTTCGCATGTGATATTTTCCTTTTGGCGTCCGTTTGGTTAACCTCAAAGCCATTTTATGCATGAATAAAATTTAGACAAATACTGCTTATTGAGGTAGTAGTTGCAAGTAAATCGAAATTGCGTAAATTATAAGAAATATGCAGATATGCCAGTATGACTTTAAAATCAGTGTAATATTTGCTTTTGTGTCACTGTGGCTTCTTCTTTTGAAACCTGTTTTAGGTAGAAATAAATGATAATATTGTCAATGCAAAAATAATTTATTGCTTCGCAATTTTTTTAAACAAAAATTAACATAATATTGTTTTTTCCTTTGCTGGTAACTGCAAAGTTTCACAAATTTTTAAAGTAATCTGAATAAATTGGCGGTATTATCCCGTCCGTGACTAACTTTAAGATACCCATTTTCTTCTTCTCATCAATGGTAAGTCTCTTGGAATAAGCTTGCATCAGAACAGGATTCACGCTCTCATTTCTCCGCTTATTCCTTTTCTTCGCCTCCTCCCAGGCATATGATCCGTAGGATGTTTTGAAGAAAAGTTACCATCGTTTTTAATTACTTTAAACATTCGAATGTCAAATATGGGTAAAATTACTTGGGAGTCCTTCAGAGCTTTTATGTCAAAAAAGTCCTGATGGCTCAACTCATGAACCAGGTAAGGTTTGCCACTTTTCTTTGCCGTTTTCATGGCCATGGCATATTGGGAAGGTAAGTTTATCGGTCCACTTCGGAGTGCTCTTTTAACTTCTTTTTCAATTGTTGAGTGAGCGGAATCCCCTTCGTTTTGCGTGTGGCCCTTTACTGCAAATTTATGTGTGATAAATTTTATGTTTATCAATGTTGTAACAGCATATTTGTACATTGCCATCATATAATTATTTTTTAGTTGTCCACAACAATTATCACTGTAAAAGATGACGTGTACTGGACAGTCAGCTTTGTCATTTAAATGTTGCAAATATTTCAGCACACAGCTCCCAATCTCAATCACGCCTCTTTTTCCCTGTGTCTCATCCCAAGTGTAACAGTTTACCATTTTGTCGCCCTTCAGTTCAGTAATTATTAAATTGTAAACGGCTAGCTTTGAAATGTAGTAGTAGGAAGACGCCTCCCCCTGCAGACATGACAGCACTGCCTGTAGGTCATATACTGCTACGACGGTTGAATCTGTGGTTTTCTTGTCATTCTGCTGTTCTAGTCTGGACAAGTCCTTTTCCAGAATATGATTCTCATATTCCGTCGTATTTTGTTTCGTGTTTTGGTAAATGAGACAAACATCACACTGATCTTTCTTCGGTGTAAAAAAAGAAAGATTGTATGACTTAAAAATAGATCTGTATTGGCAGTAGCTGAATCCTACAAGATTGGACTCTTTTCTTTCCTTGAGATAATCTCTGTGGAGTTCAGCGATTGATTTTCCACCAGCGATATACTCCCGAGAACTTTGAGATCTGCAGTAATGACTAGGAATTCTGGGAATTTTTCCGATGTGAGCCTTTGCACTTTTCACGAGTTTTATATCTAACTTTCGATCCTTTCCATGCCTGCCTCTCATTTCCAAGCTTAGAACACCTGTACTTTTGTCAGTTTTTTTCAAGGGTTGTATGTATAGCTCTGTCTGATAGGTCGAAAGTGTTTTTAAAAAATTTTTTGTACACCCGTATTTTTTTCCCATCTTTCGTAATCGAGTATGATTGATTAGAGCCCCTTTTCGTTGTTCGATTCAATGTAATCCTCTGATACTTTGGGACAACTACCTATCTTTTATGAAATCTCTTTGTCTTTGCAAGTCGCCCGTTCCCCAAAACATTGCAAAAATCTCTTTTCGATAGTTCTCATTAATTTATTCAGTGCGCACTTGAGTTTACAGTTGTTGCAAGGAGGCTTCATGCTTCGTTTGTTCACTCTTCCTCAAGTTTTAGACTCGTACTCCTCACCGCAGTTTTGCATCTTCTTTGCCAACGTTCTTTTATTAAATTTGCCTCTTATCCTCCTTCTTGTAATTGGTTCTTTTGTATTTTCAATCGCAGTCGCCGGTTCATCTCTACTTGCACTGTCACTTTCAGAGCCAGAATGTAATGCATTATAATCGGAGTCGACTTCATCGTCATCAGAATTATGAAATGGGTTTTGATCTTCCTCGTCAGTAGCGTCCATGTTAATATTGTTGTTGAGTTTGTAGCTTTCAGTCCCCAATATTTGACCCGTAACAATATCATCGGACAAAACAGACTTCTGAGCTTCCCGTGCCATTTGCTCTTCTACGACTTCTGCCGGATCCACCGCAGTCAAGTCAGTCATCGTTGGTGCAGGAACTTCACATTCTAAAATTTAAGAAAATATATATTTATCTTTAAGCCACCAATGATCATGCAAATGTCGAACAGTATTGATTTATATCAATCAAAATGGCAAAAGCATCAACTTACCATTCGGAGGGGAAATCTGGTTTTCAGTCACTCCTTGTTCACATTCCACCCATTCATTATTGGAGAATGCTTGTAGCTCAGTCAAATCAGTCTTGCTAGTTTTGGGAACATTTTCAGTAGTGCTTTCTGTATCCATAAATAATGTTGGAAGCAACCGATCGGACAGCTTATTAACCCAAGCTTTCACATCCATTCTGCTAGATCTATAGTAGACAGTCGAGCGTTCGTTGATGAAGTAATTTCACATCCTTAAAAAAAGTTATTATAGATTTAGGGGGGAAAGTTTGAAAATGATGAGCAATGAGTGAGTGAGTTCTTCCTATATTAGTATAGACTACACCAATGCTTATGCAAGTAACCAACAGTACTGATTTATTTAAATCAAACGACAAAACCTTAACTTACTAGCAGGAGGGGAAATGTGGTTTCAGTCTCTTATTGTATATCAGTCTTGCTAGTCGTAGGAACATCTTCAGCACTGCGTTCTAAATTGTTTCGTGTCGGCAGCAAAGCATCTGGTGGAATCAGTTGCCACCGTCTTTGACTTTTCATCGCAAGTTTTAACATCAATGCTGTACGTTTTTGCCTTCAAAAAACAACAATGACGAAAAAAATTAAAGTATCTAACTACAAGGGTCGATTTTAAGCCTAGTAAAGTGCGAAACATCTTGCAAAATGATACGTAATAATAAAATAAACCGGCATATCTTCAAAAACATCACATGAAACTTTGTTTTGATACAATTCAAACTGAATCATTGGAACACATTTCGGTTTTCATTAACACTTTGCTTTATTCACCGGGAGAAAATTTACCAGGAAACCGACTTATTGGCATATATGCCGGTTTGCTTTAGTTGAGGCGGCTACAAACGTATTAATTTTAAGTGCAAACTGGATTATATGCCAATAAGTCATTTCTGGCTAGTAATTAAAAATATACTATTGTGAGGTGATTCAGTATTACTTACATGATGGACGTCTTTTCTCCTTGAAGATTTTGAAGCGACTGATTTATTGCCCAATAGATCTGTCTTCTGATACCCAAAATGGCTGTTCCCGCGTAAATACATACCGGCCCAACGCCATCTGGCTGATTTTTATTCAACTATACGATATGCCAGTTCGACATAAAAATCGACGTGAGAAAAAGGAATTTTTTGACACCAGTAACTCAAAAAATCAATTTTTGCACATATGCCGGTTTGATTTAACAGCGACCACTTATTCTAATCAGTTTAAAGTCCGATCATTTATTTTTACTTCCAATCCGTATAAATCAATATTTGAAACTGAAAATAAAAAGTGTAGTACTCAAATAAAACTAAGCATTTGAGGTATTTAGTCAATTGCGAATGTATATCAAAGTTAAAATAGCTCATCACAATACAAATACAACTTTAAAAGGTGCATATCGTCGGGAGTAGAACAAAACCGGGTATTTTGAGTTAAAAGTGGTACAGAGGAAGACTAAAACGTTCTAGCATTCTCACTATAATACTGATGGTCTCGTTTTTGTATAACATTATTTAATGATTTTTCTTCTTCCGTTCGTCCGAAATATCATGGAGCAAATCTGAACTGACCTCTCATCGGTTAAAAACGTGAAGTTTTGGCACCTCAAAATGGACTGTACCCTACAGTCCGGGTACCGTTAGTCTTCTCTGAGGTGGCTGTTGGTAGGCTAGCTAGTTCAGAGAGAAATTTCGTTCGTAAGTCTTACGTGAGTATACTTAATCCGGGTACGATTTCTCAGCCTCCGAGTCAAATGCTCGCTTTAAACACGTTCCAAAAATTTTTGAAGGGAATAAAGGGGTTTCCAAGAAGAGGTGTTATTTTGAATAGCCTGCATTTTCGGTAGATGTCACTTCGCAGCTGTCCTTTTTCGACGTTTAACAATTAAAAATTACGTCATTAATAAAAATGGAACGATACATGCTCCAACGACGCATTGAAATTATTAAAATTCACTATAAAAATGGTAAAAATTTGGCAAAGAGGGTTCGTAAAACTCGAACATTTTCGAGTCGTCGTGAATTACCTTGTCAGACCGCCAAACAGAAATTGGTGGAAAAATTTGAGCCGCTGGGACAACTTAATGATGTGAAGAATAAAACCCGTGCACGTCACTCAAGAACAGCCAAGACTATTGCTGCTGTAGCCGAAAGTGTTGAAGAAAACCCAGATTTGTCCAGTCCTCGCCGGTTTTTGGAATTAGGCATTCCACAAACGTCATTTTACTGGATTTTGCGTAAGATTTGGGTCTTAAGGGTTATAAAATTCAGTTAACACAAGAACCCAAGCCGGTCGAGTGTCAACAACGTCGTGTCTTTGCTTGAAATGCATGAAAATGATCCGGAATTCCATCGAAAAATCATCTTGAGTGATGAGGCCCATTTCCATCAAGGTGGCTTCGTCAACAAGGAAAATAGTCGCATCTGGGGCTTGGAAAACCCAAGAGTTATTGTTTAAAAGCCTCTTTATCCTCAATGTGTGACTGTTTGGTGCGGTTTATGGTCCAGCGGAGTCATTGGACCTTACTTTTTCGAAAATGAGGCTGGAGTAACAGTTACGGTGAATGGATTGCGCTTTTGAGAGATGATTAAATTTTTGTATGGCCGAAATTGGATAGTATTGATCTGAGCAACGTTTACTTTCAACAAGACGGCGTTGCGTGCCGCACAAGCAACGAAACCATTGATATTTTACGGGAAAAGTTTCCGGACTGTGATATCTCTCGAAGAGGTAATCACAATTGGCCGCCGAGATCTTGTGATTTAACAACTTGCGACTTCTTCCTTCAGAGCCACGTCAAGGAAAAGGTCTACGTCAATAGCCCAGCGTCAATTCAAGACCTCAAAGATTGGAATTCGTGAGGCTTTCGAGGATATAGGGCAACCACTTTGCGATTTGGTTATGGAAAATTTCATGAAAAGGATATGGTCCTGTAAGCGTGGTCGTGGTAGTTATTGGCCTGATGTTATTTTTTACTATTAACGAAATACCTTTTTGTGTATAATGAAATAAACATGCGATCATTTATATTGAAATGACATTTTTCTTTTAATATCAAAATAACACCTCTTATTGGAAAACCCTATATATGACACTTTGCATCTTATCAAACGCTTCCATGGTTACGCAAATTGCCATATATGCAAATGGAAATTGTTGCGTTTGTCGATATGAAAAAGATGCGTGGGTAGCGGAATCGGAGTGTATTAAACTTCGATTACGTTAGCCAGATGCGGCAGCGGTAATTGGGTTCCTGAATTTGGGGCATTTGGTATTTGGTTTTTGGGAAGGAAAAGTGACTTTGCGTTGATTTGTGGAATTAATAATTGAGTATTTGGTTTTTAGGAAGTAAAAGTGAGTTTTTGAGGTGATTTGCGGGATTAATGATTCAGTATTTGTTTCTTGAGAAAAAGGGTGATTTTTGGTTTGGAAGAAAGTGGGGCGACGACGACAACAGTGAATTGTGAAAAGGAAAAAGTGGAGTTAACGCTTGAGGAAAACTTATTGATTGAATTGTGATATAAATGGATTTAACATTGTGAAGTGCATGAATTTTTTTTCATGAAAAATTGAAAGACGAGCATCGTGTGAATTTTTCGAAAAGTTGTCAGGACTATACGATATGGGAATTACTGTAGTGATTGAGACAATTTTACACCATTCAAACCATGGTGATTAAAGAACAAATGGTGCAAAAGTGAAATTTTTTTGTACCGCGTGGAAACCATTCCGGCAAAATAAATTTTTTTAGTGAATATTTTTAAAATTCGGACTATATTATAGAACAAATTACCAAGCGCGTCAATTTTTATGGTGGTTATATATGTTTCATATCAATAACGTCAACCCGGAAAGGTGGAATCAGCGTTTTATCGACATAAATTTAAAAAAAACGTTTAAATCACATGAGTGGCCGACATTCTATTCAGTTTATACAATTTAATTCACATTCAGGAATTCTTAAAGTAACTTTTTCAGTGCCCCCCTTTCCAGTTGCAGAGCGCTCAGCATCATTGGTAGGAGTGAGCAATATATTTACCGTTTTATATTTTATAGCAAAATTCATTTTTTCTATCCATTTTTTTTCGTACATAAAAGAAAATCGGGAAATGAGTATTTGAAAGGGGTTTAATTTTCCTTTTTTTTAATCAATTTGGTTTTTTCAATGATTTGAATTTTTTTGTTTATTGAACTGTTTTCATTCTTGTAATAAAAATGGCCCGTACAGATTAAAACAATCATCTTTCATTTCTTAACACGACCTCCCCCTTTCCCGTTCTTATCCCTCCGTGATAGTGTTTTTATGTTAGATGGGTCTGCACGAGCAGAGGGTGTCCTGGAAGTCCCACGACACGACAGAGCGCTATGCTGCCTCAGTACGCGCCCCTCTTTCGAAACTTAATGTCTGCTACTGCGGTGACTTCCGCGGTTTGAAAGAGAATCTATGACAATTATGTGTGTAACAAAATATCGCTCAAGTTCTCCCCACGGGTACGGTGGCATACTTTTATCCGATGGTCCATATTTTCAATGGCCCTGACATATAATTGAGGTTCAATGTCGTTAATGTGCTAAATGATCTCATCCTATAGCTCTTGAACTATTCTTGTCTTATTGACGTACACTTTTTCTTTTAAATATCCCCAGAGAAAGAAGTCCAACGGCGTCAAATCACATGATCGTGGCGGCCAATTTACATTACCACAACGTGAGATAACACGGCCATTGAATTTCTCGCGCAAAAGAGCCATTGTTTTGTTGGCTTTGTGGCAAGTGGCACCATCATTTCGTCCAGGTCCATAACTTCAATTTATCATCTCGCAATAGTGAACACCATTCACGGTAACTGCTTAGCCGTCCTCGTTTCTGAAGAAGTACGGCCCGATGACACCACCAGCCCATAAACTGCATCAAACAGTCAATGTGGATTCTCGTTCGCCCAAATGCGGCAATTCTGCTTGTTAACGAATCCACTGAAGTGAAAGTGTGCCTCGTTGCTGAAGATGATTTTCTTCGTAAAGTCACCATTCCCTTCTGTCTGTTCAACCAACCGTTCGGTGTATTCTTGGCGCTTGGAATGGTCAGTAGGCTTCAGCTCTTCAGTCAATTGAATCTTGAAAGTGTGTAATTCAAATCTTTATTCAAAATTCGCACCATTGATGTTCGTGAGATGTTCAGTTGTTGAGCACGACAACGAGTCGAGGTTGACGTCTCCTCTGCCACACTATCACGAACAACAGCAATATTTTCTGCAGAATGAACTGGGCGAGCACGCACAGGTTATTTCACATTTCTTATAGACCCGGTTTGCTGAAATTTGCGCACAATTCTCCCGATCGTGGACACATTTGGTCGATTATGCTGACCATAAAAATCACCAAGTGCACAAAATGCATTTTGATTTGAACGCCCATTTTCGTATAAGGTTTCAACAACCTTCACGCACTTCTTAAGTATGTCTCTCTCCATGGTTCAATTTGTCAAACAATAAAACAAAGAAATGTCAAATTAAATTGGGCATAAAACTTGACGTTAAGGTGTGACTCACAATTAACATCTTGAATTATGGTTGGACCACCCTTTATATATCTGTTAAGGCTAGTGCGCCTCATCCCGGATTTGAGACCTTGGCTAAATCGAAGGCATGGTGAGACTGACTTCTATCTGACCCAGCTTCTGAGCGGGCACGGGTGTTTTCAGTCTTACCTGCACAAGATCGGTAAGTCACGGTCTCCCGATTGTCGGTTTTGCCCAGGAGAGGAGGACAATGCCTGTCACACATTTTTTGCGTGTACCAAATGGGCCAGGCTGCGAAGGGAACTCTACAGGGAGACGGGAGAGCTCACCCCGGATAATATAGTTGCGGTGATGCTCAAATCGGTTGACAAATGGAACCAGATGGCACATTATGCTCGGGCAGTCCTAAAAGATAAAAGGGACTCACAGCAGCCGGAGGCACTGGGGCTGGGGGATCGCTCTTCTGGCATTTCCTCTTCCCCTCTCCCCTCCCGCTGGGAAAAGGCGCCCCACGGCGTAACAAAACGAGACCTGGCCCGAAGTAATGTGTCAAACGGTTCCAGGCTAGGTTCTCAGATTGACAGGGGAGGTGTTCAGTGGGTAGTCCAAGGGTATCCTCCATGGGAGTCCCGCACTGCCAGACTCGGCGGGCGTAAATGCCTTCACCTCCCTACCACAAAAAAAAAAGGCTAGTGGCACCTTTTTGTTGAGGCCATATATTGTTGTTGCCAAGTTCATCCAATTTTTGCCATAAATAATCTATTAACATGACGGTCGTTTTCATCCAAGAAAAAATACGGCCCAATCACACATTCGGTGTCTCAAGAAGCACATGTTGGTTTGTCGTGACCAATAATTAATATTTTGCTTATTAACGAAGCAATTTAGCCAGAAATGAGCTTCATTGCTGAAGATGATTTTTTGATAATAGTTATTAATCTATATTTTTTAAAATTTTCAAACGTTGCTGGTTCGTGAACTTTACCATAATAAAAATGTCTACTTCAACTAACGTTTGAGCATTGTCAGTTTATTAAAAAAAAATTAAGGGTGCATTCATATAAAGAAACGAAATTGTTATGTCCCTAATGTAAAACTCTATACATGTACTCGTATATATGGGATACAACGAAATTTGTGACCATGCTACAAGTTGGAATTTTATTCTGATTTTTACCAAATTTTCAGGAAAAATGTATTGTGTAAATGCCTCGGTTAACTTTACCGGCCGGGCGAAAGTAAAATGGCGGCCATTTTAGAAGAAAAATCGTGATTTCCGTTCGGACCAAATTATAGCTTCAATTCACGAAAAATTTCGTACAGAGGTTTATTGAAGTGTGTGATGAATCTTGCCATAAAAGGTTCAAAGTCTGTTCTGTCGTTTTGACCGAACCTTTCAACCGATATTTATGAAATTCGGTAGTTTAATAAAAACTATGAGTGTTAAAAATGGTGACGAGTTGTAGCCCGAAACGTCAAAGGCTTCTAAAAGTGTCAATTTTGATCCGATGTCTATACAACTTGGTTTTAGGATGGAAATTAATTGGATCTAAAAATTTATTGTTTTGATGATCATCGATGTGCAAGTTTCAAAATGGTGGTGGTTTAAAAATGCAATTTTTTCAGACTTTTGTACGAGGGTAGTCCCAAAAGTACCCGACCTGAGTTATGAAAACAGGTAGTTTTAAAAAAACAATTACTGCGATTGACAACGTCACTTTCAACAACTTAATGTGAAGAATTCATAACGGTACGTTTATTATTATTTTTTAACAGACATCTAAAGTAAACACTCTCTGTGAATTTGTAAATATGGGAAAAATCGGACATCGTTATGTGATACAATACTTTCATTTGAAAGATCTGAGTCCAACCGATATCAAAGCCGAGTTGGATTCTACCTTGGGAAAGTCTGCTCCTTCGTTTACAATGGTCAAATATTGGGTAGCTGAGTTTAAGCGAGGTCGTACGGGGTGCCAAGATAAACGCCGCAGTAGGCGACCAAGTGAGGTCACTACGTCAGGAAATGTGAAGAAAATCCACAACATTGTATTGAATGGCCGTCGACTAAAAGTGGGCGAGATAGCAGAGATGGCAGGCATTTCAAAAAGTCATCGTATTTTGACCAAAAATTTGGACATGAGAAAGCTGTGCGGAAGATGGGTGTCACGTTTGCTCACAATGGAGCACCAACAACAACGTGAGGATGTTTCCATCGATTGTTTGACAATGTTTCGCAGCAATAAAGCCGAGTTTTTGCGTCGATTTATAACCATGGACGAAAAATGGGTCAATCGTATTACATCTGAGACCAAGGAGCAGTAAAAGCAGTGAACTGAAAAGGGAGAACGGACTCCAAAGAAAGCAAAGACAATATCATCAGCTGGCAAGATCATGGCGTCCGTTTTCTGGGATGCGCGTGGAATAATATTTATTAAATATCTCGAAAAAGGAAAAACAATCAACGGTGCATATTATGCAGCCTTATTGCAGTATTTGAGTGATGAAATCAAGAAAAAACGGCCCCATCTGACAAAAAAGAAAGTGTTGTTTCATCACAACAACGCAGCAGTCCAAACGTGCGCCATTGTGATGGCTGAAATCAATGAGTTGAAGTTCAAATTGCTTCCTCACGCATCCTATTCACCAGATCTGGCTCCCTCGGATTATTTTCTTTTTTTTTATTTGAAAAAATGGCTCGGCAGCAAAATTTTGCCAACAATGAAGAGGTAGAGTCTGCGGTTAATAGCTATTTTGAGGAGATTGACGGTTCCTACTAAAAAGCGGCTATCGAAGCTATTGAACATTGTTGGGAAAAGTGTATCGAGCTGAAAGAAGAATATGTTGAAAAATAAAAAAACATTTTCGCAATTTTTTTACTGTTTTTTTGTCGGGTCGGGTACTTTTGGGACCGCCATTGTAGCCACTCTAGCGGCCACATTTTCCAACAGATTTTTAAGAAACTTTAAATTATGCAGGATGGTGTTAAGTTCTTGTGTTGTGAAAAAATTGTCAAAATCGAGTGAGAAATAAAAAAGTTGAAAATTAAATACCCAATAATTTTAGCTGCCATTTTCACAACAAAAAATTGAATTCTTTCGCCCTGTCTAGTGAGACACTCCGATTTGAACGACCAAACTACATGTTCCCGAATATTCAACAACGCTGTGCCCGAAATCAACTACTCGAATTAAAATTCAAATCAATCTACTATAACTGAAAATGCAAAACCCAAGCGCGGATTATCTCAACCCAACGCCCTCAACAGCATACTCATCTTTGCCGTAGTTTCTCTATGAAAAGAAAAACGGGTTTACTGAAAAAGAAAGACGTTTGTTTTAATTAGCATTCATATTATATTTTCTATGCGGCTCACTAGCTAAATTACAACAATTGAACCTATGTGCGATTGATATTGAGCGGTATGACTAAAATACATATTAAAGAACGGTTGAAACTTTCAATATATTTAACGGATTATACGAAATAAGCGAACTATTGTCGGAATGTGGGAGGGGTGTGGAGTTAGTGCGATTTAGCACTTAACTCCCTCAGATCTGTGAGTACTTTAGTACCCATCTAGCTTCCTGAGCCAGCTTCAGTCATTATATGATTTTAAGATACAAATTTTTACTGAGTTATCTGGCGAGTAGTTGGGCTCCTTAATTCATCCCCGTTCCGTACAGTTTGAAGGAATACCAGGATACTTTTAGTATGGCTGTCAATTGTGTCAAAAAGTTTCAGTACCTTGTCACGTACTTGTGTGAAAAGGATGTAGATTGTCAATGGATACACTAGCGTTTCAACCCAGAGGAACATCTTCAACATTATCATCTATGAACCCTCACATAGGGAGCACCGAATGCACCATTTTTGGCGATTAGAGCACTTCAACAATTTGCAACAGATGAACTGTAAAGATACTCTAAAGCATGATACAGATTTCTATATTGAAGATGTGTTAACAGGTGCGGACGAGCTATCTACATAGCTAACTTACAAGCCAATTTCCGGCATGTCATGCTAAGTGGAGGGTTTCATTTACGAAAATGGATATTCAACTATCCTGATCTGCTCAAACACATTCCGCCAGAGAACCAAGGAACGGAAATGTCTTTTGACATCTACCTTAAAGGAGCCGTTAAATTATTGTGACTACAATGGCATCCTAGAGTTGACCATTTTACATTCATGATTAATTGAAACGTTTACAAAGAAATTACGAGTACAAAGTGAAACATTCTGTCTGAAGTTCTTAAGTTATTTGATTCACTAAAATTAATACAGCGTGCATAGTCAATGGGAAAATCACTGTACACAAACTATGGCTAATGAAGTGCGTATCAACTTTACGAAAAAAGAATTTAGAGGACTAGCTTACTGCTGATAAGCAACTACCAGCTTTGAATAAATTAAAAATCCCACGATAGATTGGCGCCTCCAATTAAGATTTACATCAAAGGCAAAAGTGTCATCGATTAAAATTCGCTCCATACCCCGTCTAGAGTTGTGTAGGGCTGAGTTACTAGTAGATCTGATAGATTGAGTAATTCAAGCACATAATTGGAAGCACGTTCTGGAATTTCATTGGAAAGACTCTTTCATTGTGCTGGATTCGATTCGAAGCCCCACATCTAAGTGAACAGTATTCATTGCTAGTTGAGTAGGATATATTCAACAAAAGAGCAATTCATAACAATGGTACCACTTGCAACTAAAGATAATCCAGCCGATCTTACGTCTTGAGGTGTCTTCCCAAAGGATCACCTGGACTAAGCTCAATGGTAGAATGATTCAAGCTGGCTGAAGATGTTTACTCCAAGATCTTGTTTTCTCACAGGAAACGATGTAGAAAATAGATCTTTCGATCAGGTTACACTAGTAATTGATAAATCCATCATGGATCTGAAAGTTGTAAGTCGCTTTTTATGCATCAGAGGCTGACAAGGGTGAATGCCTCGTTTCAATTCTTTAGCCACAACATGCAAATCACAATGCTCAAACGAACAGCCGATTTTAAGCTGCAGAAATACTGTGCATACGATTAGCACAAACTCATGCATTCCACAAAAAGTACAACATCTTCAGCCATCAAATACAGTACCAGATAGTACTCAATTAGGACATCTAGCTCCATGGCTTGATACGCAGGGTGTCCTACGAACAGGCAGCTGGATATACCATGCACTTATTGGTGAAGAAAGGAAGCATCCAGTCATTATTTCAAGGGGCATTAGCGCAGCTTCTAATTAAGGAAGTACATCTATAAATATTTAATAGAGGGATCTTACCAACATTGAGCACGCTGCGTTGAAAGTACTAGATTTTCTCTGGCCACAAAATAACGTGAAACATTCCAAAAAACTGCATAACATGCTTTAACAACTAAACCAAATAAACAGCTTATGGGATTATTGCCACTAGTTCGAGACCTTTTTAAAAAACTATTTCTGGAGACAGGTGTGGATTATGTGGGTCCTACCAACATACGTAGGAGTGCAGAACAAGATTTGAAGACAAAGAAAGTATATGTGGTTATATTTGTCAGCATGGCTAGAGAATATTTCCACCTCGAGTTAGCATCCGACTTATCGACACCTACTTGCCTAGCAGGGATTCACCGCTTCATTGTCAGAAGAGTTAATGTCACAAAATCTTCAGTGATTGTGGTACAAATTTAAGCGGGGCACAAAAACAGCTCAAAAAAGAATACGACAAGGTATTACGTAAAGTTGGCACTGAGCGAGCCCAAGAAAACATTGAGTGGAAATTCATCCCTGCCGGTAGTCTACACTTTGGTGGCCTCTAGAAAGCCAGTGTCAAATCAGTGAAGCAACACCTTTGCAAGATTATTAGCCAGCAGATTCTGAAGATTGAAGAATTCAGCACCCTTCTGGCTCAGATAGAAGCATGTTTGAATTTTGGACCTTTAACCGACATAAACTCGAATTCATCGGATGTGAGCGCTTTTACACCAGGTCACTTTCTTACCGGAAGCAATTTATTTGAGTCAAAAGCGATCCAAGTGAGTGCGATGCTACTCTGCTCAGAAGATGGAAGCTGGTACAATATATGAAGCACTCGTTTTGGCGCAGATGGTCATGCAATTACTTGAATCGTCTTCAACAAAGACCAAAGAGGCTCACTCTATGGCCCAGCATCAAGGAAGGTAATATCGTGTTGGTAAAAGCTGCCAACATACACCATCGATGCAGTGGCCACTTGAAAAGGTGATCACCACTCATCCTGAAGTGGATGGCTTAGTGAAGTTGTAACCTTGAAACAGTCTGCACTGCAGCCTTCCTTTCAGTCATGAAATAGCGAAACATCGAATGAAATAGCTACCAATTTAAACTCATCATCTCAACCAGTAGCGGATATCCCATCATTCAATGCGCCTGCACAAGTGACACCTTTTTCATTATGTAAACGAAGCTTTTCACATGAGAAGCAAAGCAAATCTAAATATAGAAAAGTAAGAGCAATATCAGTCAGATATGCTACTGTTGTATTTTTCACCCTGCTTGCCCTAGGATGCTGCATGCTTCCAAGCTCATCTATCATCACTATCTCACCTTTAAAGGGAAGATTATATATCGAACATGTTTGAATAGCTGACTTTCTTTGAGGAGCACCGCAATAACATTTCACAGTGCCTTTGACAGATCTCAAATTTGACAAGCAAAATATTGGAAAAGTCGACAAAAGTGCACAAAGTATGCATAAGTTCGCTCAAAAAGCGAACGAACAAATTTACTGTTGGCATCTGTACCAGCATTCTTTTGGGTTATTCCGAGAATCCGTAGACTACATAAACAAACACGGAAAACCCGGAAGCTACTGGCACAAATGCTCACTTCATTATTTGCTGTTCCCCCGCAAGGGGAACGCCAGCTGACAGGAATACTCTCGCAGATTAGCATTTTTTAGGGGTTGCCGCCTCCACGTACCCGAGGAAATTACAGCAGGGAGAATGCTGGTCAACAGGAATATTCTTGGAGGCTAGCTAGGACCTGAGGACACGGGGGTGCTGTGAGGCTCCCTCCTGGGATGACAGGTAACTACACTGACTGAATTTGGACTACTCTTTGGACAACAAACTAGAATTGATGCTTTGGGCTGGCAGATATTATGGTTTGGATCTAGTTGCTTCGCACAGTAGCGCACAGGTGACACTCTAGCATGAATAGCTCCAAATCAACTCGGAGTACGTTTGGTGTAAGTTTGGTTAAAACGGACGGCTCTAAGCCCTTGTCCACATAAGGGCTTGTGCCAACCCTTGTTGCTCTGCAAAGATAACCATGAGACTGAAACAGTGGCTACACACACAAACAGAGATAGTGGTTCTGAGGGGGGACCCAATAAAACTGGAGCAACTTAAGTAAAAGCACTGAAAAAAGAAAAAAAAGGAAGCAAAAATAACAACGACAACGTAGCTAACAGCTGCAACCTTCGTGTTAACGGCACATCGGTAGCGGTACTAACGATAACAAAAACGACAATGAACACAATGGCAGTAAAGACAAGTGAAAAATGGAGATTAACAGACAGTCTTGTCCAGACTGAGATTCCTGTGGTGGCGCAGCAAAAAATGATACGAATGGCAGAGCGTCCTAAAGAAAAAGAGCGAGTAACTCTCTATGACGTGCCAGATGTTCAAGTGGTGCAGGAAGATATAAAGAACATCGGGAATTCGATGGTTACTGTTGCAATCGCTACCAAAGTGAGGGTCATAAATTCCGAAATAATAACGAACCATCCTGAAGTCCACAAGCCGGTCACGGCAGCAAAAGAAAGGACTGACCAGAAAAATATAGTGACGTTGTATGATTTCACCGCTACCGCTAAAATAACGTGGATTTAATGGCATTAAAATAGAAAACGTACCCAAATATTACTTATATCCAGTACCAATTAATATTGAATAGAAAAGGGACTTGCTAGATATGTTGCCGCTAATAAGATAACTTTTTTCACAGGTTTTATCAAAATTTAAATACAAATTATACACTACTAGTTCATCTAGATTTAACTGAATCTGACGCTGAGGAAAAATGAAAATCTGTAATATTAATAATAAATTTTCGTACAACAAATACAACTCAGCCTTTTCATCTTAGGTCATTATAATGCAAATTTTTAGTATGGAAGAACAACTAAAGTTAACTTTATTTCCTACTTAATCTATATTCTCAACGTGGGAAATTAGACAAAGTAACATAAGACAATTTTAGGTAATGCTTTAAAAGGGGAAAGAACTTTAGTTAAAAAATTTGTTAAATGAACAATGCAAAGATTTACTACTGTGACCAAAAAATAAGGTGACATTTGAATTTAAACTGTGCGCGTCGAAGGATTTGGAGAATTATTTTTCTTTTTTAGGTTGGTAGTGCTGTCAGTGACATCTTTGTCAAATTTACATGTCAAAATATTCATTAGTGTTTGAGATACGCGTCGTTTCCGGGATGGCCTTCAGTTCGGTCTTTGCTGCGGCTTGAATCTCCCCCATCGTATCAAAACGGTGTCCCCGGAGCCAGAAGTTGCACGGCACTAGATCAGGTGAATACAGTGGTTGCGGAACGATATGGGTTGAGTTTCTGGCAAAATTATCACGAATTACGAGTGCAGTATGGGATGGTGCATTATCGTGGTGTGAAAATCAAGAATTGTCTATCCACAATTCCGGCCTTTTTAGGGGATAGCGCTACACAAACGACGCATAACGTTCAAATAATATTCTTTGTTGACTGTTTGACCCGAAAGAAGGAATTCATAATGCACAACACCACGATAATCGAAGAAGAGAAGATGTTGATGGTCGCCCAGGACGTTCTTCGTCTTCCACACGTTCACGGCCAGCTTGGAGTTCACTATACCACTTGTAAACATTTTTTTTAGACAAAGCCTCATCATCAAAGGCTTTGTGTACCATCCTCAACGTATCCGCAGCAGAAAATTGATTCCGCAAACAAAATTTAATGCAAATTCAACCAATTTCGACATCGCAAAAAACGAAAAACTCACTTTTAGCAGCTCACAAAACGACGCGTATCTCACACTAATGAATATTTTGACACATAAATTTGACGTAGATATCACTCACAGTACTATCAACCTTAAAAAAAATAATTCTCCAAATCCTTCGACGCGCGCGGTTTAAATTCAAATGTCACCTTATTTTTCGAATTTATGCTAAAAATCCGCACGTTTTTTAAAAATATTGTTACATGTACAGAGAATTCTGCGAGTTACTGTTGCAATTGTTTTCACAACCATTAAGAACGTCAACAAAATGAACTTACTCGAAACCACGAGAACCTACCAAGCATGATCAACATTTGGAAGTGAGTCATTGCTCCATTCATTAATCTGCTCGAATATACCAGATACCTCTCGGCAGAACATTCGCCAATGTACGAGAAACGCATTGAACGGATGGAGACCGTATATAAAGGCAAGCTGAATGAATGGGGAGATCATTCATTCGACCGCGATAAAAACTGCGATAGTTGTGGAAAGCGATATCGTTCGAGTAATAGAAAAGTGATTTTCGTTGATTGTGAAGTGATCTTAGAAGACAATTGCGATAGAAATTTATGGACAAGTGGAAGTTAGATTTTAATAGTGAAAATTAAAACTGTGAAATAGACCAAATAAGTGATTGTGCATTTTTAAGTAATTTAATAAACTCTTTTAACTCAAATTAAAATACATTGCGTTTTCACTTTCCCGGAACATTAAAATTATTGGCCGCGAACCATAACACGCGACATTGGTGTCAAGAAGTGAGAAAGAAAATTTTGAAAGTGAAAACGTTTAAACATTTTTAAAGTGCACATAAGTGTTAATTAACGTGAAAACTGGAGGAAAAAAAGTAATAAATAAAAGCCGAAATAACAAAAATAGATGAATTTACCATGGCGGAGCTTAAGGGAGAAGTAAAAACACCAAAATCAGAGGAACCAGAAAATGCATTAATGCAAATATTAATGCTGATGTCATCCAGTCTAACCACAAAGCTAAATGAACAATCAGCGAAGCTAGAGCAACAAGCGTTCGAAATCAAGGCAGACATCGCACAGAAGCTGGAGAAACAGTCAACTGATTTGAAGGCAGATTTGGGAAAACAGTCTACCGAAATAAAAGCAGAGCTCAGTAGTCTCAACAACCAAATTTAATACGTCGAGGAAAAGGTATACCAGGTCGAGGAGAGAATCAACCATGAGATCAATCAGGTCGAGGAGAGAATCAACCACGAGATGGAAAACATGAAAAAAGAATTGGAAGCAGCGAAGGCAGCAGTAATTACCTTACCAGCCCCGCTAACAACCGTAGCGCAAAGCTCGTCCAGAAATGTGAAAGCACCAATTTTCGACGGGCAAACGGTCTGGAACTTTTTCAAAACCCAGTTTGAAGCAGCCGCTCGGATAAATCACTGGAATGAGCAGGAACGAACAACTCCACTAGTTCTTGCTCTAAGAGGCCCAGCTGCCGAGCTTTTGCATACTATCCCCGTTGAGTTTAACCCAAACCCGGCTGCTACACTGAATGCGCTCGAGATGCGTTATGGGGACGATCATCTGAAGCAGATTTATCGGGCACAGCTACGGCATCGGATGCAGAAGTCTGGCGAAACCTTGCAGCAGCTAGCCCAAGACATTGAGCGACTGGAACTATTGGCTTACCCAGCTTACGGTCGAGATGACGCAGCAACAGAAGTATTCATTAGCGCATTAAGGGACCCGGAAAAGCAACAAGCTGTGCGTTTAGCTCAAAATCAAACAGTCAAGGATGCATTGGCCTATGGTCTGAACTATGAGGCAGTGAAAAGTGGACTCGTACCACTGCCCGGGCTCGCAAGGTAGTGACAGACGAACGCAGGTGTGAGCACGTGGAAAATGAGCGAGAGCTGCAAGTAAATAGTGCGCCTAGAAGCTGGGATTGCGGTGAGAAGGGGTACCTGCAAAAAGACTGCAAGAAGCGAAGAAAACGGAGCTATTGTCGAGAATGGTGGAGATCCAGACCATGTCAGGAGGCTAGAATGGAAGCCCATCAAACTGAAAGGGCCAACTTCATGCATCGGACGTCGGCTAGGAGGATCGACATCCCCAGCACCCCATCACCGTTTCAAGGCAACATCGTGGAGAAGCAGACTTATGCCTTCCTGGTCAAGTTGATGAAGAACATTTCACCATAACAAACGACACTGGTGCAACCCGATCGACGATCCGACCAGACCTAGTGAGGCCCCAACTACTTCACAAGGGCAGAGTTCATGGAAATGCTGACGCCCTATCTCGTCATCCATGTCCATCTAACTGCAAGCATTGCCGACGGATTGACGAAAAGGAACCGCTCGTTGATCTGCGATTGATAACGGCTGAATTCGATGAAGGTTGATCATCGGAGGAGATTCAAAATGCCCAGTTAGCCGATGAAGACATCGGACCATTGCTCGTATGGAAGGAGACGACTGGGCGACCTGAGTGGAAAGACGTTTCAATGCATGGCGCAACCCTGAAAAGTTATTGGGCACAATGGAACCCCTTCAGGTGGAGGGTGGCGTACTCAAGCGGAAATGGGAAACGGTGGATGGCAGCTCCTATAAGGTGCAAACTATACTACCCAAAAGCCGAATCCAATATGTGCTTAAGGAGATGCACGAAGGATCCTCAGGAGGCTACCTGGGTATTAACAAGACCTTAGCGAAATCGCGGGAAAGGTTCTACTGGCTCCACGCTCGAGAAGACGTAGAGGACTGGTGTCGCAGATGCACAACTTGCGCTTCCGTCAAAGGTCCAAAGCAACGACTGAGAGGACAAATGCAAACCTACAACGTGGGTGTACTGTTTGAAAGGATTGCTGTTGACATCGCTGGACCCTTGCCTGAATCCGAATTTGGAAATCGATACACGCTGGTTGTGGCCGATTATTTCAGCAGTGGCCCGAGGTCTACCCCATTCCTAACCAGGAAGCAACTACCGTAGCCGAACAGCTAGTGTTAAATTGGGTCAGCAGGTACGGCGTACCTTGTGAAATACATTCAGATCAAGGCCGAAACTTCGAGTCACTAGTTTTTAGCGAAATGTGCGAGCTGCTGGGAATACGGAAAACGAGGACAACACCGTTGCATCCCCAATCCGATGGAATGGTCGAACGTTTCAACGGCACACTCAATAAACGCCTTGCCAAGATGGTTAACGAGATTCAAAGGGACTGGGACCGACACATCCCACTATTTTTGATGGCGTACAGAGCTGCCAAACATGCATCGACGGGCCAAGCCCCAGCCAAAGTCATTTTTGGAAAGACTATTCGTCTGCCAGCTGAAATAAAGTTCGGAACACCTCCCGAGAGACCCCAAACCATCTCGGAGTACGCAAGAGAGCTAAGACAACGGTTGAACCAGATACACCGGACAGTGCGAAAACACCTCGAATCGGCTACTGACCGCATGAAGACCAGGTATGATCTAAAGGCAAATTCTACTAGCTTCCAGCAAGATGACATGGTGTGGCTATACAACCCGCAACGACGAGACGGTAGGTCTCCAAATTTGCAACATAATTGGAAGGGACCATACCGAGTTACAAAGCGAATCAACGAAGTCATATACCGAATACAGGAGCATCGTAAGCCGAGAGCCAAATGAAAATCGTGCACCTGGACCGTCTTGCCCCATTATTACATCCAGGGAGAATTGACTAAAACTGGCGACATATCTTTTTGGCGCGGAAAGAACTGAGGTGGGGGCAGTGTTACATGTACAAAGAATTCTGCGAGCTACTGTTGCAATTGTTTTCACAACCATTAAGAACAGCAACAAAATGAACTTACTCGAACCCACGAGAACCCACCAAGCATGATCAACATTTGGAAGTGAGTCACTGCTCCATTCATTAATATGCTCGAATATACCAGATACCTCTCGGCAGAACATTCGCCAATGTACGAGAAATGCGTTGAACGGATGGAGACCCCATATAAAGGCGAGCTGAATGAATGTGGTGTGGAAAGCTATATCGTTTGAGTAATAGAAAAGTGATTTTCGTTGATCGTGAAGTGATCTTAGAAGACAATTGCGATAGAAACTTATGGACAAGTGGAAGTTAGATTTTAATAGTGAAAATTAAAATTGTGAAGTAGACCAAATAAGTGATTGTGCATTTTTAAGTAATTTAATAAACTTTTTTAGCTTAAATTAAAAGACATTGCATTTTCACTTTCCCGGATCATTAAAATTATTGGCCGCGAACCATAACACGCGACAATATGCTCTTAAATATTTAGATCCCTTTTTCTCAAAAAAAGTTTTTTTGACTTAGCTGCTTTGGCATATGATCACAGATATTTCATTTTTCTAATATTTTAACATGTTTTTCCTTTAGTTTTTATGAAAAGTATTTCTTTTTTATTTAATATAAATAAAAATATAAAATTTGAATTTTTTGAAAAATATTTATTATGTTTTATATTCATTTTATGTTTGCTAGATATTAAAGATGATTTATATAAAGCATGTTTTCAATTAAATTGAATCTGAAATAACAAGTAGTAAATTCATACGAACAACATTACCATTTTAAATCATTTCCGTGAAAACACCCATTATTTTGGACCAGCATCCAAAAAGATTACCATCTTCCTCCTTCACATTTTCTTTTTATTATTTAATATTCTGTGTCCAGTTAGTTGATTCCCACATCAAACTATGTAACACTTACCTCTAATCAGATTAGTCCACTCCAACGCCATTTCACTAATATTGTTGGTCGGTTCATGAAAATGAAAATGAATTTTCCAACCGAAAATTTTCAGTGAATTGTTGCCTGCTTGGTTGCCTGCCAAGCAGGCTTTGCTAAGCTGCTTGCTAGCTTTGCCTTGCCTTGCCTCGCTTTGCTGTGTCTTGCTTACTTGTCTGCCATTTAGTCGGTTATGAAAACGACCAAGGACTATGGATTACAAACAACTTTTATCAAGCGTGTTCATCTCTTTAGGACCAAGCTCCTGCGGCTGAGTGAAAAGTAGCAGTAGCAGCAATAGTAGCAACAGCCGCGTTTCATAGATAGGAAAAACCGTTAAGCAACAAAATATATAATCCTTGCAAACATAGCGGCCAAGAAAAGCTACAACAACCATTTTGAAATCAAGAAAAAAGAGGAACAAAAAGGACAACTGAGGCAAGGAACGAGAAGTGAAAAGACAAAAATAGATAAAAATAAAAACAAAAGTAAAATCTGTTGCACAGTTTATCCTTTGGAAACTTGTGATTTGTTTGGCGAGGTATTATGATTTTAGGAAAACATTCATAACTATGAGTATATTTTTCCTTTTCTACGAGGCAAGAGATTTTTGGGAAGATTTATACGATCTGTTTTTTTTCTGGTCTTGTCACAATGGTGATACTGTGGAAGGCTTCAAAAACTTTTACACTGAATTAATAGAGGATTATCGCACTGAAATGAAAATGAAAAGAGTGCTAAGTGAACAAATGGTAAAATTTTTTTCTCATGATGTTCTCTGATGATTTTTTCTAAAGGATGCCGATGAATTGGTACTCTTTTATTCTCTATTAACTTAGTAAGACTTATCTGAAAAGTTTTTATTTGCAACGATGTTTTTTATCTACCAAGATTTCCAGTAACCAATATGTACCTAATATTTAAGGATAGTGTTTAGCAGTTTCAATGTGTCTCATTTCGTAATGATTTTGGAAGTTACAAATTGTGAATGGCGTTTTGGATGTCATGGCAATGAGTTTGTTAGTTCAGAAGTAAGAAATTTCAGCCATGATAAAGATACTTATCAAGTCCTTACTGAGTCTTTAAGACGAAACATATTATTGTTTTCCTACAACTATTCCAGACTATAGCTGGCTCTCTTCTAGGTTGATTATGCTTAAGTAGAAGCTTAAAATCTACTTACGAAAACCAGTTTCCTCCAGGACCTTTTCAAATTTCTACATATTCATTTTTGCAGGTAAAAATCATCGCTGTTATTAAATTTCCACAGTATGAAACAGTTCACCCTTTTGAAGTGAAAACGTTTGTAGCAATTTTTTGATGCGTAAAATCTCATAACTTAGAGTCAATAAAAAAACAGGTGACGACATAACCGTCGCGCAATAATCTATTGCTGATAGGTACTTAGGCCATATGCGCTCACCGCCCCATTTTTAAAACGGCAAGTTAATTTAGTATCGGTATCGACTGTAAATTGTTTTTATTTTTTTTATTTATACCATCGTTTTTCTTTGCAGTTTGGCAATCTGAAAAAATCTAAATCACAAAATTTTTGCGCAATTTTTTCTGCCATTTGTCAAAATTAAAAGGGCAAGTGCGGTGTAGAAATTTCAAGAGTTTATGAAATTTGTTTCGAGAATTTATTTAAAGTTAAATCGATAAGGCAAGCGCAACAAAGGCCGAGAAAAAGGCTACAAATGAAAAGGGTAAATTGCCAATGTCCGCACTATGATAACGACAAATTTGAACAGAGGGAAGACTAATCGCAGTATCAGCATCACTCCCGATGGAAAAAAGATTTACTGTTGTCGTAAGTATGTACTGGGGTGATGCCAGTACTGAGATTAGCTTGTACATGATGCAAAATTATATGTATGTACGTATGTATGTGTATGAGGCTGGAACTATAATAGTACTGCTCGCCGCTGCTTTGTCATGAGAAGACTGAACATCTTCCCCACCATGAAAACTTCTGTTTTCATCCGATTATTCGATAGGCAATGGACATAGCTTCACGATGGCCCAGTTGAAGATTCCCGAAGCTGTACGTACTGTAGCAACTCGAACCTTATCATCTTCGTCGCGTGTCAAATCGATAATTCTGGCGAGAGGCCACTTCACAGGTGGAAGATTTTCATCTTTCATTAATACAAGTTGGTTAACCTTGGCATTGCTATTGACTGAGGTTCACTTAGATCGCGACTGCAATAGGTGAAGATAGTCGTTGCGCCATCGAGTCCAAAAGAATTGCTGGATGAAGGATATTTCTCGAAAGTTGTCCAAGGAATCGAATTTAGGTTGTGTGATGATTGGTTCGGGTAAGCTTGTAATTGGTCGTCCAATCAAGAAATGTCCGGGTGTGAGGGCTTCCAAATCTGTTGGATCTGATGACATCTCCGTGATGGGTCGAGAATTAACGATCGCCTCCGCTTGATAGATAACCGTAAGCATTTGTTCGTGGGTTAGCGATGCATTGGCGACTGCTCTGGTAAGGTGAAATTTTGCCTTCTTCACCGCCGCCTCCCACAAGCCACCAAATTGTGGGGAGCGCGGTGGGATGAAACACCATCCAATGCCTTCCAGAAGGCAAGCTTGCTGGACTTGGTCAATATGTGATTGAGTTGAGAAAAGTTTTCTTAACTCTCGCAACTGGTTATTGGCACCGGTAAAGTTAGTAGCGTTGTCCGAGTATAGATTGTTGCATTTTCCCCTGCGAGCGAAGAATCGTTTAAGGCATAAAATGAATGCTGCTGTCGATAAATCTGAAACGAGTTCAAAACGTACGGCCTTGGTAGCGAAACATATAAAAACCGATAAGCAGCCTTTGATTGGAGATCTTCCTCGCAGTTGAGCTCGCACGAAAAATGGTCCATAAAAATCTACACCGGTAACCGCAAAGGGATGTGATACTTTCAGCCTATCCCATGGCAGGTTTCCCATTATTTGCTGAAAGAAGCGAGGCTTCGCTCGAAAGCATATCGTGCACTGATAAATAACTCGTTTAGCCTCCGACTTTACGTTGATCAACGAAAACCTTTGCCGAAAAATGTTTACCAAGGTATGCCAACCAGCATATGAGTTGTTAACATGCAAGAAGGTTAACAATGCGTTTGTAAAGGGATGCGCTTGCGGAAGAAGCATTTGATGGCGCGCATCAAAGGGTAGATCAGATTTCGTGATACGTCCACTGACTCGAATAACTCCATTTCCATCAAGGAAAGGACGTAGAGGTAAAATTTGACTTCTCGCATTTACGGATGCACCCTTAAGGAGGTCAGTATAGTCACGATTAAAATATGCTCGTTGTATGCAACGAACGATAACCGTGACTGCTTCTTCTAACCTGACACCGTAAAGCTTCGTAACGCAAAGCTAGGTTTCGTTGAACTACGTGCTCGCAACCACAATGATTTGAGATATCAATTAACGTATCCAAATACTCTAAGAGTTTTCCAGTATGAGTTAATATATTTTGTGTCCTTAACTAGGTCTTCCACTGCATAAGACGACAAGACTGTGAAGTTCAGCTTGCGATATTCTGGAACATCGTTTTCATCTGGAACCTTTCCATGATATGGCCATTGTGATGACGACGCGGATTAAGCTTGGACCATGCAGCCATAAGTTGGACCCTTGTAGACTTTCTGATTTAGCGCCTCGCGAGATCAAATCTGCCGGAATTTTGGACACACGATTGGCTACAAATGTGGACCATTGGTACGAAGGTGCACTTAGCCAGGCTAACACAATTTGTGAGTCACATCAACACACGACATCCGTGAGGTCCCGGTTGATAATCTTCGTAGCACGTTCTATGAGCTCGCAAAGTATTAGGGCTGCACAGAGCTCTAGACGCGGTATCGTAGTAGTTTTCAATGGAGCTATACGGGATTTCGAACAAAGCAGGTTCGTCGATACTTTCTTATCAGGAGTTTCACTTCGAATATATACACAAGCTCCATAAGCGCGTAGACTGGCATCAGCGAATCCATGGATTTGAAGGCTGGAATTTGACAAACAAACATGTGTTGGGATACTAAAGTTGTTGACCTTGGCCATATCCGAGCGAAAAGACTGCCATCTTGTTTGCAGCTCGAAAGCTAAGCTTTCGTCCCAATCAATATTGAGCTTCCACAACTCCTGCAGAAAGAATTTGGCGGTAACAATCACTGGGCTGAGTAATCTTAATGGATCGAAGAATCGAGCAGTTTCCGACAACACGATTCTTTTGGTCACAGAACTTCGTATTTTTGGCGAGTGATATGTAATCAAAAATTCATCGGCAGTTGGGTTCTAAGCTAGGCCAAGAGTTTTGATGAAATCCTTGTCATCTAGTCGAGTCATTACTTCCTTGTCATTTGCATGGATTTTTTCTAGCAACGATGGTTTATTTGATGCCCTTTTTTAAGGGAGAAGCCGCCTGATAGTAGAATATCGGTAACTTCGTTTCTGATCTTGGCAGCTTCATCTAAGTCATCACTTCCAGTCAATAAGTTATCGACATATGCATCTCGCTTGATAATCAACGCTCCTACTGGAGACTTACTCCTAGCATCTTCTGCCGCTTGAAGAATAGATTCTACTGCGTGATATTGAGCAGACCCAGTGCCATAAGTAACTGTTTTTAATCGATAGAGCTTCACACGATCATGACTTGAATTACGAAAAACTATTAGTTGTAGGTCTCTATTACTGGGATGCACTATGACTTGCTGATACATTTTTGCTATGTCAGCTGATATTACCTAAAGATGGAAACCAAATCGAAGTAAGATCGAAAATAGGTCATCTTGAACTGTGGGTCCTACCATTAGAATATCGTTTAAGGATACACCACTGGAGGATTTCGCAGAACCATCAAAGACTACGCGTAATTTAGTGCTGCTGCCATAATTCTTTACAACACAATGATGGGGGAGAACATAATGAGGTTTGTGTAACACACACTGTGAATCAATGACTTCCTCCATATGTCCCAACGATAAATATTGATTCATAAAATCGTAGTAACTGACGCGTAATTCACGCCATTTCTCAAGTTTTCTTTCAAGGCTATAAAATCGTTTTAATGCGATTTCGTATGTGTCACCAAGCACTGACGTATCTTGCCTTAAGGGTAATCTCACAACGAACCGACCGTTTGCATCACGAATTGTATTGACACGAAAGTGTTCTTCACAAGCGATCTCCTCAGCTGACCTTTTGTCTATTTCACTATTACAGTGGTCTAGCTCCTAAAACTTAGCGACGATATTATTTAAATTTTGTTTGCACGGTTCATTGTTACTGTCGGCACTGATTTTTACATGAGTGAGTTGTATGAAGTACTGGATGGCCCCGAAACCACCCAGCCGAAAAGAGTTTTCGCACGATAGGCCAATTAACACCTAAATCAATCTGTCCAACAGCAAGTAATTTGAAAAACAAGGCAGCACCAATCAAAATATCAACTTTCCGAGGTATGTCGAATTGAGGGTCCGCTAGTGGAGTGTTCTTAGGAATATTCTAGTCTGATGTATTGATCCTTTGCAATGGCTGCAATCCGACAAAATTTGGTACGATGAAAAACTCTAGCAATGAACTAAAATCGTTTTGTAGTGATTGCACGGTGGCAACGGTTTTCGAAATACATCGGGATGTCGTCATCCTAATTCCACTAATAGCCACATCAGTATTTTCTCGTCGTAAACGAAGTTGCTGGGCGAGTCTCTCCATCATGGAGTGCAACTGGGAGCCGCTGTCCAATATCATTCGGCATTCGATTGAAGCTCCATCAGGTGATTTGACTCTAATAATAGCAGTACCCAAAATAACGTTGTTGGGTTGAGCATCTTCTTCCAGGAGGGACAATTGATGTCTAGATCTCGTTTGATCGATCAGCGACAAATGTTCGCCGGTTGTTGGAGTTTCAATTTTAGTCGACTGATGAGGCCTTTGAGAGATGCCTGAATTCTTTACGTTGTCGTGGAGTAGAGTATGATGGCTGCAGTTATATGTACAACGCTTGCTCAATAAACAACTTTTCAATGAATGCCCCTTTCGAAGGAAATTGTAACACAAATTCAATTGCTTAGCTCTTTGGTGAATTTGGTCAGGTGGTATGCTCTTTAACCCGTTGCAGTCAAATAATGTGTGTCCGCTGCGTGAATCACAAAAATTGCACTTCACTCTCGTATCACAGTTACTAGCAATAAAACTAGTCCGCTTGGATTTATTGACGATTGAAAGAGGTTTGTTGTTGGATTTTGTTTCTTCTACGAATTCTAGCACTGAGCATCGTAGATTCAAGAAATCAGTAAACTTTCCCAAGTTGGAAATTGAGCGCTAGATTCTATGGATGATCGAGAACAGCTGGTAATTAATTCTTGCCATTTGAGCTGGGACTCAGCATCAAGCTTTGATACGAGAATGTGCAACAAGAATCCATCTGCGATATTTTCCTTTGTACCAAGGCTCAGCAAACAGCGCATATGCTTGTTTATAGCATCAGTCATCTGATGCAATTCTTTAGTAGACGGATGACGAATGAATTGCACTTGAAGCAAGTCGTTGATATGCGAAGCGAAAATGTATGGCTTGTTGTCGAATCTTCTTTTCAAAAGCTCCTTTGCCTTAGAATAATTTTCTTTGGTAAGCTCAATCCCCTCTATCACTGAAGCAGCTGTACCGGTTAGTGCAGAACGAAGATATTGGAATTTTTCCAAAGACGATAAGTGAGTATTGGATTCGATCAATTTCTCGAACATCCCAAGAAAACCTAACCACTCACCCGAAAACTTGGTCAAATTCAGTTTCTGCAAATGAAGTCCGGTTGATGAGGTTTCGGAGGCAGCGATCGAATTCCAAATGGCGGATGCATCGACTGATTGCCTCGGGCGAAGCTTCTCGATAATTGATAGCAAATTAGCCTTGAGTTGGCAATAACTGTCTTCACATAAGTCCCGTTTCCCAGATGATGGTTCTTCTGCGTCTAAAACCTCGAGTTGGCACTGAACAGTTTCAACGTTTTTGAACTGTGTAGACCAAGTTTGCTTTCGGCCTCGAAAACGGATATAATATCCACTTTGCCATCGAGAAAGGTTTTCATCCGAGTTCGCTGGGCCAAGATGACGCAACGTTGTATACGCAATTCCGATATTGCCTTTGCACTTGAGGTGACCTTGGGGTCGAGTTTTGGATTATCGTCACCGGCCATTTTGCACAATTGAATTCACTGATAGCGCGATGAATTTTCAAGAAAAGTTTCAAGGATGATCACGGAAATCACAAGGGGATACGAAAACTATGCGATTACTGATAGTTGTCAAGTGAAAAACGATGAGCGATAAATGCTTTAGATAATTAATTCCGAGAACGAAAACTGCATTGCGACAATCATCCGGCTCGACGGACCATGTAAAAATTCCAAGAGTTTTTGAAATTTGTTTCGAGAATTTATTTAAAGTTAAATCGATAATGCAAGCGGAACAAAGGCCGAGAAAAAGGCTACAAACGAAAAGGGTAAATTGCCAATGTCCGCACTATGATAACGACAAATTTGAACAGAGGGAAGACTAATCGCAGCATTTACTGTTGTCGTAAGTATGTACTGGGGTGATGCCAGTACTGAGAGTAGGTTGTACATGATGCAAAATTATATGTATGTGTATATGTGTATGAGGCTGGAACTATAATAGTATTGCTTGCCTCTGCTTTGTCATGAGAAGACTGCACATGCGGTGTTCACGATGTTGTGCGGTAAAAAGTAAGTTTCAGATTATTTTATTTTTTTATTAGACCACATAAAAAATGTTTTTATGGAATGATCTATGTTCAATAAGTTTTATGTCGAAAACACGCTCAGCGTCCCATCAATGGGGCGCTGAGCGTGTACTCGCATGTTGATTTCATACTTCACATTTTGGATGTTATGTTTTATTTTTATTGATTTAAGGTATATCCAATATTTACATATTTCATTTACGTTTGTGCATTCTTTGTTGTATTTATATATTTATTGTATTGTTTTAGGTTGCCTTTGGTTGAAATGATAGACAAATTAGAGACAGAAGATGATAGATGGTACTATCTACATATACCCTACCAGCAATCATATGGCGATTTTTTATTTTTTGTAGCTGGGAGGTGAATGCCATTCACGCACAAAGTGTGAGAACCCCATTTTCACAAGAAAACGACTGGATTACCCACTAAACACCTCCTCTGTCAACCCGAAAACCCAGCCTGGGACCGTTTGACATATTAATTTGAGCCAGGTCTCGTTTTGTTACGCCCTTGCAAAAGCTGGGTCGGGTTGAAGTCAGTCTCACCATGCCTTCGAGTTGGCCACGGTCTTGCATCCGGTATGAGGTGCGCAGTCCATCTTTCCTTTGTGCAATTCACCCAAGACTGCCACCAATCGCTGAGTGAGCGCTGTCTCTCCTCACGGACATCCATTCCCTCTTCTCTGCACCTGTGCCAAACGTTTACGGTATACCTCCTTACTGAGAGCATCGCACCATGTTTCTGCTGCATGCAGTAGCAACATACCCTACAGCACTTATCAAGAGGCATCTTCTTGATAGGTTGGATCCCCTACGTTGGCCATAAGTCGACACAGAGCTAATACACCCGGAGCAGCCTTCTCAGCCGATGCCCTGATTTATTCACAGAAACTCATCTTCGAGTCAATCAGTACCCCAGGTACTTCACCGTTGACTTCAATTCGATTAGTATATCTCCAATACTGATCATCCTTACTCTACGGATTATCTTTTTTGTTAAGATGACCACTTCGTTTTTCTTCCAATGCTAAGCTGAACCCGTGAGCAGTTATCCAGTCTCTCACTTGGCGCATTCGCATACCTAGCCTAAGTGACCAGAGCCGCTACATCATCCGCAAAGCTAATGAAGTGCGACTCATCTGGCATCTCCAGCCTCATTAGCCTATTGTATGATGCGTTCCACAGGCCCGGACCAAGAGTAGATCCCTGGGCAACACCCGATGTAACTTACATCCTTCGTTTGGCCTGTGTCGTGTCATAGAGCAGGAAGTCCCTCCAAACCCACATTAGATATTCTGGAAATTGAAACTTATATTGAACGATGATAATAAAGACAAGGAAAATGCGCTTATGACAGACTTGAACAATTCATCAAGGAATTAACTACGAGCTGAGGTGCAACTCGAATATGTGTGAAAATCAAGGCCAGTGTTACAGTCCAAAATATTCAGGTAGGAAGATTCAAATAATGATAACGTTCCTCTGTTGGAGATTGCATCTAGTTCAACGGCTAGAATCCAAATAAAAAGAAAGAATTTTATAGAAAAAAGAAAGCGGAAAGGTATGATTTACGGGAATATCAAAGAAAGGAATGGAACTGTCCTCAGTTTTTGGATACTAACAGATCACCTGTAGAATGGTTTGATTTATTTAATGATGATGAAATCGTGAATTCGCTCTTAGAAAGTTAAAAAAGATGTGCAGTTTTTGAAGGAAAGCTTTTTGAAGTAAGCAAAGATGAAATTTGCCTTGTATTAGCAATATTATTGCTCAAACGATATAATGTCCATGCTAGGAATCGTACGTATTGAGACATTGGAGCGAATGTAATATCTCGACCACGATTTAAACAAATAATTAGGTTTATTATATTTATTTCTGATAACACAGCTTTTGACGTTCAGGATAAGTTCACAAAAGTCCGACCTTTATTAAATAATCTAAACGAAAAACGGATAGAATATTGTTGCAACAACGGAAGTCACCGCAGTTGCAGACATTTAGTTTTCGCAGAGGGGTGTGTAGCCCGGGGTGGTATACTGAGGCCGGCTAGCGCTCAGTCGTGTCGTGGAACTTCCGAGACTCCCTCTGCTCGTGCTGAGCCACCTTACATAAAAACACTAACACGGAGGGAGAAGGACGGGAAAGGAGAGGTCATATTGAGAAATGAAAAATAATTTTTATCTTAGAGCATTGTGGCCGTTTTATTTCAAGTTAGAAAAACACACAACAACAATTCGTAAAAAAAGAATAATATCGTAAAACAAAACAAGCCATTGAATTTGTAAAGTGTTGAGAGAAACTGACAAAAATTATCATGCGAAAAGCTACTACAACCAACAAATTTGTAATATAATGAAAAGTAATACAATGGAAAACTAAAACGTGTGCATTACTCACCCCTATTGATGCTGCTGAGCGCCCGGCAACTGAAGGGAGGGGCACTGAAAAAAAATCACTGAAAAAGATTAAATTCACAAACTTTACGATTTGTTTTTTTTTCTTTTACGATAGCATAAAACAACAAAAAAAACTATATAAACTTTACTTTAATTTTATAATCTACACAGCCTCTAATCCACTGTACGGCAGTTTATCCCCATTATAATTCAAATAATCACTTCACGTCTACTTCCGATTATTCTTTCAAGTTTATTCTCTCTACCAAAAGGAATCCGCCTACTGATATTATTCTCGCGTTTTTATTTTTTTGTTCTTTTTTCCTATATTTTACGAGTTCCAGAACTTGAGTGCTCAGCTATTATTAAGACTAGCTCTTGCCACTTAATTTTTCTTCATCCGTTATTTTTTTTTGTTCAATCACTGTATCCATTTGGTCTATCTTCTGCTAAGAACTTCGTTAGCTGCACTACGAATTCAACTATAATTCTTATTTTCCATCAATAAACTTGTTTTAAGGTTCATTTTTTTAAATATTCAATGATAATATTCACAACAAACTATAAAACTTTGAATTCTTCTTGTTTTCTTTTTCTTTTCTTTGACTCGCAATTTTTTATATACGTCGAATTTGTTCACTGTTCACCTCCGCCTTAAACAGATTCTTCACTTTTTTACTGTCACTATTCCAAAACCAATCATATCTCCTCCCCAAAATCAGACTCGACACCGCAAAAAACTCCCTCTTCTTCGCAAAACCAAATACTGAATCCCCAAATTCCAGAACCCAATCCAGCATTTCACCTCCAGCAAATCCGATCCCGCAATCCGTTTCATTTTCAATTACCGCTGCCGCTGGATATATGGCAATTTGCATAATCAAAGAAGCGCTTGATTTGATGCAAAGTGTCACATATACATATATGGAAACTATTGATTTTGCCGATACCCCAAAAAGAGTGCTTCCCTGCGCTCAGGGAACTTGAACCCAGGGTTCCAGCAGACCTCCGGTGAAAAATTTGCAATGCAACCAATGGAGCCATGTTCTTTTGATTACCCATTCATCTAATAAGCAACTTTAACTATGTATCTGGGTATGAGATTCAATTTCGTTCGTAGGGAAACGTGAATGAATTTTCGTTAGTATAAAAACATAAAGTTTGTTAGTGGGAACTTGTGAATAGAATTAGTTAGAATGAAGGAAGGAATTAGGTTTTGTTAGGAAAAATGTATAGAATGAAATTTTGTGAATGGGAATTAATGTAGGGAGTGCTGTAAGTGGGAAAATTAAAATGATTATTACATTAATAGTTTGTTGTAATTGGGAATAAGGGAAAAGAGTAGGATTATGATGATGGGGAAGTAAAAATTATAGGGAAATTGGTAAGATTTTAATAAAATTGAATAAATAACTGGGGAAAAGGTATAAGTGCCCAGAGGAAGGTGGAGATGTTACGGCGGCAATTAGAAATTGCAAATGGGAGAAAGTTAGTACGCTGGAATTCACAACAATATTGGCCTCAATACAATGAAACTAGCGTCGATGTATCAATGATTCCGTATTATGGACATCACAGTACAAAACAGCATACCCATGACAAATCAATTCGTTTTGATTTTAAATGCTGGTGTATGGCAACACGCTCGGGGTATCTTATAGGGACCATATCTCATCAAGAACTAAGTACAGGCAACTTTTACCTAGATCTAGATATTGGAAGATCCATTGTTACGAGCTTAGTTGCCAAATTGCCTACAGATTTTCCGTTCATTTTACAAAATCCTACTAAAATATCCTCCTGTCTGTCCGTCCGTCTGCCCGTGTATCACATCATTTTATAAGTAGGTGCAAAGTGACGCCCACTTCCAAGTTTCACTAAAACAAGAGATTTGTAGGGTGTTAAAGGGGGGTCTGCCCATATACGGGAGTGGCCTCTGAAAAAAAATTTCATCGCATGTAGGCAGCATGGGTATCAAATGAAAGGTCTTGATAAGAACTTTTCAAAACATGTCTTAAAGTGAAAAGTTTTGCTTTCACGGGCGCAGGGGACGGTGAAATGCACGAACATTTTGTGACCCCCTCACTTTTGACCAGAAAAATCTCAAAAAAATCACAGAGGTGAGGCTTTAGGAGTACAAGGGAAATAAATACCTTGGCAGTCGAAATTCAATCAACCTTGTTAATAATAGTACATATGATAAATTTTACATTTTGGCATATAAAATCAAAATGGGACCCTTAAATTTCTCAAAAGCTACAATTTAAGTTTTTTGAAAGCAATTGTATGTATTCTGAAAGTTTCACTATAATTTAACAATAAACAGCTTAGTTACAACCGATTGACTACTTAACAATTACAACAGTATTAACACGTGATACGAGGGAGATTCTCGTTTGCAACGGACCTAGACACTACAAATGAGTAGGAATTTTGATAAAAATTTTAAAAACGGTTCATAATATTGATGTGTTATCATGACTAACTGAGCGACGGGGTTAAAATACTTGGAACAAAATTGCGGCGAATCCAAATTAGTCCGTGTTACCAAAATCACTATAACGTCGATGACTTCCCAAGTCTGCATCAATAACCCACTCACCGATGCCTTTGACAAAAACATCAGACTAAAGCAGGAAGATGGCCGGGCCCTATAGCTATTCAATTTGGCACTGGAGTACGTCACAAGAAAGCTACCTGTCGATACACGAGGTGCATTACTATACAAGTCGATCTAAGTGGTAGCCTATGCGGACGCCATCATTTTTTTGTCACAATCATTAACAACTGCCAAGGAATTCTTCCTGAAACTCGACAGCGAAGAAAAACTAGGAGGGCTACAAATCAATAAAAATAAAACAAAGTTCATGATGCAGTCGAAGAAAAATACCTCAAATGCCCAAAATATCACACTTGGCTAATACAATATCGAAAATGGGGGCAAATCTGTGTACTAAGGCGCTAAAATAACGAGAACTGGTAATGAAAAAGACAAATTACGCCGTAGAATATAGCTCGCGAATAAAATGTTTGATTCAGTTTTGCGATTTTTTTGTGGTAGGGGGGTGAATGCCATTTATGCACAGAGTGTGGGACTCCCATGCTCGAAAGAAAGCGACTCAGTCACCCACTACACGCCTCCCCTGTCAACATCAGAACCCAGCTTGGAACCGTTTGACACATTACTTTGGGCCAGGTCTCGTTTTGTTACGCCGTGTGGTGCCTTCAAGTTGGGGGATCCCTTTCCTAGCGGGAGGGGGAGAGGGGGAGAAGTAGTGCCAGACAAGCGATCCCTAGCCCCAACATCCCCGGCTGCTGTAAGTCCCTTTTATCTTTTAGGACTGCCCGAACATAATGTGCCACCTGATTTCATTTGTCAACCGATTCAAGCATCACCACGACTTTATTATCTAGGATGAGCTCTCCTGTCCCCCTGTAGAGGTTACTTCGTAGACTGACCCATTTTTTCCATGCAACAAATTTGTGGCAGGCGTTTTCTTCCTCTCCTGGGCAACACCGACAATTGGGAGACGGTGACTTATCAATCTTGTGCAGGTAAGACAGAAAACACCCATGCCCGCTCAAAACGAGGTGAGATAGAATTCAGTCTCATCATGCCTTTGATTTAGCCACAGTTTCACATCCAAGACGAGGCGCGCAGTCCACCTTCCCTTCGCGCAATTCACCCAAGACTGCTGCCAATTGTTGGGCGAGCGCTGTGTCTCATCGTGGACAACCGTCTCTCCACATCCTCGTTTCGGTGCAGGTAAATAGCGTGGCGCTCTCTAGCAAGGAGGGCAACAGGTATCACGCCTGCAATAACTCTCAACGCAAAATCAGAGACTGTCAGGTACGAAGATCTAATCCCCAGAGCTCCTCTTCTCTGTACCTGTGCCAAGCGTTTTCGGTACACCTCCCCTTGCTGAGAGCATCGCTTATAGTTCTGCTCCGTACAGTAACGCTGACCCCACAGCACTCATCAAGAGGCGTCTTCTTGATGGGTTGGATCCCCTACGATGGCCAAAAGTCGACTCAGAGCCGATACTCCTGAAGCAGCCTCTTCAGCCGTTGCCCTGATTTGCTCAGAAACATTCATCTTCGAATCAGTCAGTAGCACCAGTTATTTCACTGATGGCGTCGACTCAATTCGTAAGTCTCTAATATTGATCATCACTACACTAGGGATTTCCTTTTTTGTCAAGATGACCACTTCGGTTTTCTTCAGTGCTAAACTGAGCCCGTGAGCAGTTATCGAGTCCCTCACTTGGCACATTAGCAAATCTAGCCTATGTTGGGCCTATTCAACGGTGCGTCCCAGCGACCAGAGCCGCATCATCATCCGCATAGACGACCAAGCGCGACTCATCTGGCATCTCAAGTCTCAGCAGCCCGTCGTTCGACACGTTCCATAGGTCCGGACCAAGGATAGATCCTAGAGCAACACCCGATGTAATTTCCATTCTTCTTGGCCCTATGTCGTGTCGTAGAGCAGGCTTTGGTCCTTTAAGTAGTCCCTCAAAAGCCGCATTAGATATTTTGGAACTTGAAAAGTGTTTTCCAGCGTATCCAGAATATCCACCCATCTAGCGGAGTTGAAGGCGTTTCTAACGTCGATTGTCGTCAACAGGACCATCCCTTGCTTGGTGCGACTATTTGCCTCTGCCTTTTGGACCGCGCTCACCACCTCTGCAATCGCATCAATGGTAGAACGTATTGCCGAGGAGATAGGTCCCCAGCAGCACGAATTGCGTCAGTGAGTCTTCCCTTGGCACTTTCCCAAACGGGTCTAGCATGCATAATGGGCAGTATGTAGATGGCGATTCGGGATTTCCCTTCCCCTTGCTGATCAGCATGAGCCTTGCCACCTTCCATCGTACCGGGAAAACCCCGTGCCGAAGGCAAGCCTTGAATATCCTAGCCAGCAAGTCAGGACAATAGTGATAGACAAGCTGCAACACCTCAGCTGGAACACCATCTGGGCCTGGAGCCTTCCTTGCTTTCAGCGAAAGGACTGCAACTCCCAGTTCTGGCTGTGTGAAGAGTGGACACTCGACTGCTGTTTCACCATGGACAACGTCAATATGGACGGGATAGGCGGGGAAGAGTGCCTGCACTATCTCGCCCATATTTTCCACATCATGTTTGCACGGTTTCCGAAGGCATTTCCTGGCTGACTTATATGTTTCTACGCGGTTGACTGCCTCATCTCGGCTCCGTGCCCGTTGAGCTTCATGCCAAAGCTTGTGACACTTCCTTCGCTTTACAGTGATTTCAGTTGTTGACCACCAGTACATGGGGGGCTTGTCGCTTTCGACGGGGTATAGAAGCGCAGCAAGCAGTCGCAATAATGCTCATAGTTGACTTCACCACGTCTTGAGCTGCCAGTTCTTCCATCCCCTCCGAAGCCCTCTGCAGCAATACGCCTGCTGTGAGAACCTCGACGAACCTCTCGACGCCCATCCTCCCGATGTTCCATTCAACTGTAGAAAGCCGAGAGCACGGACGTCGGGAGACAACATCGTTTATCTCAAGTAGAATGTACTGGTGATCACTGGCTCTTGTACTTTCGAATTGTGTATCCTCTGTAGTAAGGATTCCGAGGCGAATGTCTCGTCCGGTATGGTTTCCTCACAGCCAATACGGGAGAAAATTGGCATTTTTCTGGTGTTTAGTACAACGAGCGCCATCCTGGCCGACATTTCCAGGACTCCTTTTCCCCGCAGATCCGTTTGAGGCATGCCCCATTCGATTGCTTTAGCGTTGAAGTCACCCCAAACGAGCACTTTGCCCTCAGCATTCAAGACAGCGCCCTCCAGAGCATTAAGCTTGGCTTGGAAAGATGATATTGATTCGTTCAGCGTTAGGTACCCACTAAAGAAGGTGGTCCCTGAGCACCGAACCCACACGAAACCATCCCCCCGTCCACAACTCTCCGCTTGGAAAGCACAGTTTCGAATCCAGATGGCGACAGTACCGGTATCGTCAAAATACCATAATGCAGGACTTTTATCATGGTGTTGCTCACTCAGCAGCAAAAAGTCGGCTTTCATGTCCCTCGCAAACTGCTCAAGCTGAGTTTGGGCGGTTGAACTAGGTTGTAGGTTTAGCTGCAGGAGGCGGGTCATCGGATTTCTGATTTTTCCTTGGCTAGGGCTTCCTGGACCACCCAGTATTTTCCTGATCCCTAGACGTGTCCAAAACCAGCTTTTGGATCAGCATCCTTGCAAAGAATACAGTGTGCCTCCTTCGTACACTCTTTTCTTTTATGTCCCATTTCACCGCATTCGTAACATAGGGAACTCCTATCGGGTTCTTTGCATACTTGTGTGGTGTAACCATAGCCAAGGCATTTGAAACATTGAAGAGGCGTTGCTCTTCGCCGTATCCTACAGACAACCCACCCTATTCTTACTTTGCCTTTGTTCAGGAATTGTTCGGCATCCTTTTCGGTCAAGTCAACTATGGCCATGCGTTGTCTCCTGTTGTTTTCTGGTGTCAGTCGCATTTTGGTCCTTCCAACGCTAGGGAACTCCCTTTTGATGTCCTCTTCTACCGCGGCCAGACCCATCACGCAGTCAATGCATCTTGTTTCGATCGTTGCCATCGGCTCAAGTGAGGCCAGCTGCGCTTTTGTCGAGGACTTTTTTTACTGCGTCGCAGAATGCTTTCCTATTCTCGGCCTCGGCTCCCAATTCGACCAGTAACTGCTCCGAATTCGACCAGTAACTGCTAGTGTCTTCGGGCCCTACGTTTCCCCTGATGTCCCGCAGCACCTCCACGTAGGATCAAACATCTTGGAGTTTTGTGAGCCGGGGTCTTCGTCGGGGTTCTTTCTCTCCTGTTTTGCATCAGGTCCTTCTCCTTATTGGGCGTCCGTGCAAACTTTAATTTCTGGCACTTTTCGAAGGAGTTTCCTTGCGGCTTTCTTCGCTTCTTTTGAAAGCACTGTCTGGAACCCTTGATCCGATGCTTGATGCCCATCAAGTGCCTCTTCTTTCCTTCTTTTATCGCTTTAATTGATTAGCCCTTTGATTGGGCTAGATGCCATTCTTTAATTGATTTTTAACGGTGAAGCATTTGCATGTGGCCTTTAGATTTCACCCCCAGCGCTTCTTTAGACTTATGTTCGCCTTCGGCCTTTAACTAGCTCCTCCGATAATGCCCTAAGCGGTCTAGGAGCTCCTCTAGTTCAAGATCCCAATCTTTACTGCTTTGATGATTTTCGGGGAGTCGCATTCAGATTGTATTCTTTGCAGAATATCTCCCGCTTTTCGGAATAGCCTTTCTTCTTCATGTCGCTGGGCGGCAATTGTACTTTACGACCATCCTTGGAAGAGGTTATCGCTTTCCGAATACAGTACTTTCGCCACATTTTTAACGTTGGCGATGCAATCACACAACGTCGTTTTATTTGCCTGGTCACTCTCGTACTCCGAGACCTGCAAAGGTTTTACTGGGACGGCGACGGTATGATAGTTGAATTGGAGCCGTTCACACACGAGTGTCATCTCGGCGCTTCTGTGCAAAGTAACTAGGTTCAAACCATCATATCCGCCAGCCCAAAGCATCAGTTCCAGTTCGTTGTCCAAAGCGTAGTCCAGATCCAATCAGGGTCGTTACGTGTCATCCTAGGAGGAAACCTCACGGCGCCCCCCATATCCTCGGGTCCGTGGAGACGGCGCTCCCCAAAGAATGCTAGTACCCAAGAATTCTCTTGGCGACCGGCATTCCCCCCGCGGAAATTTCCTCGGGTACGTGCGGGCGGAACTCCCCAAAGTATGCTAGCCTCCAAGAGTACTCCTGTCGACCAGCATTCCCCCTGCATGGTTTGACGATCTTGAAGACCAGCTGCACACACAGGAAAACAAAGCTTCAAGTTTAGAAATCTGTAATGAGACTTGTGTTATGCTGCGGGTGTCAATCATGCACCCTAACCCAAGTATCCGCAAACATATTGAACGCGTTTGAGCCACGGGTCCTTAAGGCGAATAATCTGAGCGAAGCTGGAAAGGGATCAATGGCGAATTCGATACAACTATGAGCTGTATGAAATTTTTGACGAGCCAGAGGTCTCAACAATTGTTAGACTGCGGAAGCTGCAATGGGCTGGACATATGAATTGTATGGACAAACAATGGATAACCAAAAAGGTATTCGTAGGGAGAACAGAAGGCCGGAGACCAGTGGAGAAACTGAGGAAACACTGGTCTGACTCAGTCGACGAACCCAGTTCATCACTGCTCGGATCGCGGAATTGGAGGACGCGGTTAATGGACCGAGACAGTTGGAGGCGCATGTTGCAGGAAGGAAGCGAAGGCCGGAAAGAGCCTGTCTTTTTTTTTCTTGTCTCTTTCCCCAATCTCTACACGACTATTGATCTTATGTAAACTGAAGGAGTGGCCCCTAAATATTTTCACGCAAATCAATTTCAATATTTCCCATACATTTCTAGATATCTATAAGTCTTTTTCTGACTTGGCATACCTTTTTCATCCGATATTTGAAGCTGATATCAAGAAATTCTTGGAAATATAATCACCTTGCCACTACTTATCTAAACATCCATTTTACATTAAGAGAATTTAACATCAAAATTCAAACTGTATGTAACGCATACAAATATGCGTTGCAATTCATTCTTCACAATGTCCAACCATCCGAAATGATTGAGAATGCACAAGGATAATGCACAAGGAAGTCTCATAAATACGGTCTTAGGCCCAGGGCGTATAAATCACGAGAAATATGTAGCAGTTCATGCTGTAGCACCAACGTTTGCTGTAATCAGATTAAGGTAGCAATTTGCCAACCGTGCAAAGTCATTTATGTAAACACACAAACAACAATTTGAGCAGGAACTCGTTGGTCAAAGAGCCCGCTAGCTCCAAAAACTTTCCATATGCAGAAATGGTAGCTCCAAGCCTACTCCTTGGATTGCGTTCCGTTGAAGACCAGCCAACGAATATAGGGGGGCTTAAAACAAAAATAAAGCTTATGAACTTCGCAATTTAGTGTTGCCAGTAGAACTATTATTTTTCTTTGAAAAAATAGCTTGAAGGGCTTTAAATCGAATCCGATTTTTCGTTCGCAAATACACAAAACAAACTTTTTTGTATATAATGCTGAGGTAATGTTTAACTTTATTGACTACAAACTGATATGTAGAAATTTAAAGTTTGATTTTCCTACCATCATGATAATCCTGCAGCTTCCACTGGAATCCTTACTTTGCTTAATTATATGGGAAAGAATTTTCATCCGCCGGTATCTTGCTCAATGGAATTATACCAAAATGGAGACGCGGCGAAATACCCTCCTCATGGCTTTATTCCTGCACCAACGTCAGATTCCATGGAGTGCATAAAGTGTCCAGGATAAAATGTTGGTTTAAGCTGAGCCGACATTAAAATTTATAATTTATGTCTGCGAACAGGGTTCGGCAAACTCATAGGATAACAGTCGACTGGCTGTTTATTTACTTTGGATTCACACCATCCAACAATGGAAAGGTCAGCACATCGCTAGGATGCCATAAAGAGTTCTCGAGCGACAGAGCGTCGACCAGGGCAATCAAAAGCAAGAGCGCAGCAAAGGACCTTTCCATACTTTGCACACTATCTCGAGGACCATGTTTAATTATCAGCGATAGTCCACGATTGTTTCACACTCATATTATGCGCCATGTCGCCTGCTGCCTATTGGCTCCATGTTCCATGTACGAAGGCAATAAATTCTGAGCGTCCATTTCTGCCATTCGGAGAATTTATCTGGGCACCGATTGGCCTTATCAGCAGCTCAATGTTGAACAGATGGTTCAAGTTTTTCGATGGCAACTGTTTAAATGCAATGTCCTGTCTGTTTGTTTGTTTGCTTGTATTTGCATGCAGAAAATCGTAACGACTCCGGGCCCAGCTACGCGCGTCCTATTCTCGGCCTCGGCTCCCATTTCGACCAGTAACTGCTCCGAATTCGACCAGTAACTGCTAGTGTCTTCGGGCCCTACGTTTCCCCTGATGTCCCGCAGCACCTCCACGTAGGATCAAACATCTTGGAGTTTTGTGAGCCGGGGTCTTCGTCGGGGTTCTTTCTCTCCTGTTTTGCATCAGGTCCTTCTCTTTATTGGGCGTCCGTGCAAACTTTAATTTCTGGCACTTTTCGAAGGAGTTTCCTTGCGGCTTTCTTCGCTTCTTTTGAAAGCACTGTCTGGAACCCTTGATCCGATGCTTGATGCCCATCAAGTGCCTCTTCTTTCCTTCTTTTATCGCTTTAATTGATTAGCCCTTTGATTGGGCTAGATGCCATTCTTTAATTGATTTTTAACGGTGAAGCATTTGCATGTGGCCTTTAGATTTCACCCCCAGCGCTTCTTTAGACTTATGTTCGCCTTCGGCCTTTAACTAGCTCCTCCGATAATGCCCTAAGCGGTCTAGGAGCTCCTCTAGTTCAAGATCCCAATCTTTACTGCTTTGATGATTTTCGGGGAGTCGCATTCAGATTGTATTCTTTGCAGAATATTTCCCGCTTTTCGGAATAGCCTTTCTTCTTCATGTCGCTGGGCGGCAATTGTACTTTACGACCATCCTTGGAAGAGGTTATCGCTTTCCGAATACAGTACTTTCGCCACATTTTTAACGTTGGCGATGCAATCACACAACGTCGTTTTATTTGCCTGGTCACTCTCGTACTCCGAGACCTGCAAAGGTTTTACTGGGACGGCGACGGTATGATAGTTGAATTGGAGCCGTTCACACACGAGTGTCATCTCGGCGCTTCTGTGCAAAGTAACTAGGTTCAAACCATCATATCCGCCAGCCCAAAGCATCAGTTCCAGTTCGTTGTCCAAAGCGTAGTCCAGATCCAATCAGGGTCGTTACGTGTCATCCTAGGAGGAAACCTCACGGCGCCCCCCATATCCTCGGGTCCGTGGAGACGGCGCTCCCCAAAGAATGCTAGTACCCAAGAATTCTCTTGGCGACCGGCATTCCCCCCGCGGAAATTTCCTCGGGTACGTGCGGGCGGAACTCCCCAAAGTATGCTAGCCTCCAAGAGTACTCCTGTCGACCAGCATTCCCCCTGCATGGTTTGACGATCTTGAAGACCAGCTGCACACACAGGAAAACAAAGCTTCAAGTTTAGAAATCTGTAATGAGACTTGTGTTATGCTGCGGGTGTCAATCATGCACCCTAACCCAAGTATCCGCAAACATATTGAACGCGTTTGAGCCACGGGTCCTTAAGGCGAATAATCTGAGCGAAGCTGGAAAGGGATCAATGGCGAATTCGATACAACTATGAGCTGTATGAAATTTTTGACGAGCCAGAGGTCTCAACAATTGTTAGACTGCGGAAGCTGCAATGGGCTGGACATATGAATTGTATGGACAAACAATGGATAACCAAAAAGGTATTCGTAGGGAGAACAGAAGGCCGGAGACCAGTGGAGAAACTGAGGAAACACTGGTCTGACTCAGTCGACGAACCCAGTTCATCACTGCTCGGATCGCGGAATTGGAGGACGCGGTTAATGGACCGAGACAGTTGGAGGCGCATGTTGCAGGAAGGAAGCGAAGGCCGGAAAGAGCCTGTCTTTTTTTTTCTTGTCTCTTTCCCCAATCTCTACACGACTATTGATCTTATGTAAACTGAAGGAGTGGCCCCTAAATATTTTCACGCAAATCAATTTCAATATTTCCCATACATTTCTAGATATCTATAAGTCTTTTTCTGACTTGGCATACCTTTTTCATCCGATATTTGAAGCTGATATCAAGAAATTCTTGGAAATATAATCACCTTGCCACTACTTATCTAAACATCCATTTTACATTAAGAGAATTTAACATCAAAATTCAAACTGTATGTAACGCATACAAATATGCGTTGCAATTCATTCTTCACAATGTCCAACCATCCGAAATGATTGAGAATGCACAAGGATAATGCACAAGGAAGTCTCATAAATACGGTCTTAGGCCCAGGGCGTATAAATCACGAGAAATATGTAGCAGTTCATGCTGTAGCACCAACGTTTGCTGTAATCAGATTAAGGTAGCAATTTGCCAACCGTGCAAAGTCATTTATGTAAACACACAAACAACAATTTGAGCAGGAACTCGTTGGTCAAAGAGCCCGCTAGCTCCAAAAACTTTCCATATGCAGAAATGGTAGCTCCAAGCCTACTCCTTGGATTGCGTTCCGTTGAAGACCAGCCAACGAATATAGGGGGGCTTAAAACAAAAATAAAGCTTATGAACTTCGCAATTTAGTGTTGCCAGTAGAACTATTATTTTTCTTTGAAAAAATAGCTTGAAGGGCTTTAAATCGAATCCGATTTTTCGTTCGCAAATACACAAAACAAACTTTTTTGTATATAATACTGAGGTAATGTTTAACTTTATTGACTACAAACTGATATGTAGAAATCTAAAGTTTGATTTTCCTACCATCATGATAATCCTGCAGCTTCCACTGGAATCCTTACTTTGCTTAATTATATGGGAAAGAATTTTCATCCGCCGGTATCTTGCTCAATGGAATTATACCAAAATGGAGACGCGGCGAAATACCCTCCTCATGGCTTTATTCCTGCACCAACGTCAGATTCCATGGAGTGCATAAAGTGTCCAGGATAAAATGTTGGTTTAAGCTGAGCCGACATTAAAATTTATAATTTATGTCTGCGAACAGGGTTCGGCAAACTCATAGGATAACAGTCGACTGGCTGTTTATTTACTTTGGATTCACACCATCCAACAATGGAAAGGTCAGCACATCGCTAGGATGCCATAAAGAGTTCTCGAGCCACAGAGCGTCGACCAGGGCAATCAAAAGCAAGAGCGCAGCAAAGGACCTTTCCATACTTTGCACACTATCTCGAGGACCATGTTTAATTATCAGCGATAGTCCACGATTGTTTCACACTCATATTATGCGCCATGTCGCCTGCTGCCTATTGGCTCCATGTTCCATGTACGAAGGCAATAAATTCTGAGCGTCCATTTCTGCCATTCGGAGAATTTATCTGGGCACCGATTGGCCTTATCAGCAGCTCAATGTTGAACAGATGGTTCAAGTTTTTCGATGGCAACTGTTTAAATGCAATGTCCTGTCTGTTTGTTTGTTTGCTTGTATTTGCATGCAGAAAATCGTAACGACTCCGGGCCCAGCTACGCGCGTCCTTCCACGCTCAGTTTCGTAAGTAGTCCAGATTTATTGGAATCGAATAACCGCAATGTAAATTCAAAATACGAATCGACCTTTCTTGCGCGATTTATTTCGTGAAATTGAATATGTTTATTCGACAGTTTCCAAATAAAACGGTCGCGCAATCGACACCGCACCAATTGGCTTTATTTGAGGATGATTTCAATTTATGACCAGGAGCGTATTGTCCGGCATTGTAGAGCGAAGATAATTCCCCGATCCGGATCCGGATCTGAGGATTAATTTTCACAGCCGCCGTAGCATTAATGATACGAAATTAACAAATCGTAACAAATGGATTGTAAGCCACAAGATAGATGGCGACACTTCATGCTCCTCGCGCGATACGAAAAACTCTTGGCTAGTGAAAAATCTGAAAATTTATTGGATGTTTTAACAACGGTAATTATTCACAGGATTTATTAAGATTACAAGCAGTAAGTTAACATTTGTATCCTTCAGGCATTTCAGTGTTAAATTTATAAAACTTTGCAGCTTAACGCGTGAATTTCAGCTCACATAAATTTTGTGAATTATTTTGAGGGGCTTTTAAAATTCGCTCGTAATGGATTTGGAATCCATTCTGAGAATTCAAAGTGTATGTATTTGGAAATAGAAACAAAATAATTTTGTTATGTAAAAGTGTTAACCCTGAAATTTCCAAGTCTTCGAAACGATGACAAAAATGTAAGTTCATGCTCTGAGTATGCATTCCCAGCAGTAACAATAAGGATAAATAATTTCTAAACTTTTTCGAACTATTACCCAAATCATATTTGCACTCATAACTCTTTTTCTCGAAGACAGTAGAGCTAATAATCTTAAAATTTCTTGAAGGTCAGATATAACGATAATTAATGAATTACATCACTAAACATTCTTAAGTTTGTAAGTATTTCCAATTTACCGCTCAATATATTCATTCATTATGTAGTAATGGAGCAGTCCGTACATACGAATTGCTCGAGAAACTGCAAGAAAAAGTAGCAGCTTTCACGAAATCGTCGGAGTCTAAATAAACTGAAACAGCTCCTCAAACGACACAGGACCCATAAAAAAATTATAAAAGAAACGAATTTCCTGAAAAGTTTGGAATTGGCAAAAATAAATGTCATGAAAATCACACGAAGCCAAACTAAACCATCTAGATAGCAAATTGAGATTGACTGATCTTATGACAACAGCAAACAAGCCGTCGGATAAAGTAGTTTAACATAAATAACGAATCGAAAGGTATGTATTTTGAGATAATTGTGTTTATTGCAGTTTTGTTTTTGATAGTTTAATTAGAATTGCACTCGTATTTACACTCTGACAATAAACTTTACAAACTACATATATAAAAATAAACATGAAAAGCACAGCAAAACCTTTACGATGGGAGCGAGCAACGCATGGATGCTGAGAAGCACAGACAAGATCTCTCTAGCAAAGATGATTAAATTTCCTTGCCGCTTGTCGTTCAGCGACTTGTCGTTGCTTGTTTCTCTCATTCGTTCTGGTTTGCCACGAATAGCTTTTTGTCTGTAATTTGTCATAGTCGTTCACAAAATTAACTTCAAAACGGGGAATCAGCAATTGCTTGCAGGGGTACCGCTTGGGACGGAATTCAAGTCCGCATCGCGCTGAATAATTTGGGGTACCAAAAACCCCACAGATCATCAAAACCAGCGCAAAAATGTCTTGAAGATACGGGAAAACTGAATGCCAAAATTGCATACAGAAAATACCAAGCTGATCTTGAAAATCACGTTCATGGACTAATTGAGCATTTACCGCAGTTGCGAAAATGTTAAATATAAATTTTGAATAATTCAAACTTTGGGGGCGTTCAAGTATTACGTAACGCAATTTGGGGGAAGGGGGTCTCGTAAAACGTTACGATGCGTTACAGGGGCGGGAGGGGGTCTTTCTTACAACACGTTACTTAACATTGTTTTTTTTAATAAAAAATTAGGGAGTAAAAACTCCCAAATTGGCAACCCTTTTTATTCACGTTTTACGGGAAATCCCTTGATTGTGTAGTCTGGTCGTCATCACGGGGAATCCCTAAATTCTGTTTTACGGCATTTAATGTTGTTTCGCTGTCAGTATTCGTCAGTGTTTATGCAGAAGCACATTGCTGCAGTCGGTGTTATTAAAGTTCATAGTGTTCATACTGTAATGAGTGAGTTCACAGTGTTCATAGTGTAATGTCTTCAAAAGAGGGAGATTTCTATCATCAGCTGTTCTTGGCCTATAAAGGCTCCCATGCTGACTTACCAGCGCAACTGTGTCAAGAAAATGCCGACGCAATTTGGAAAACGGCTAAAGAAAAACTAAAAAATAAAGAAAAGTTTAAAGAACATATAAATGATGTTAACGAGATTTGAAGGTGAAGGCCACGAAGAAGAAAGCAACAATGCTTAGTTATTTTACACAGGTAAGTTTACTGCTTAAATGTAATAATGACATAAGTATTATAATATGTAATCCCAACCTTGATTTTTCATTAAAGAACTGGTCATAAGTATTATATATTTCTAGCTACCTATGAAAACATCAAGCACGCCAGCAACACTAAGGCCCAATGTTCCCTCGACTTCGCGTGCTCTTCAACAAAAACAGGTGCATCTGCTTGTATATGTTGTATATTATGTTCTTTTTTATCGCATGTGTCAATAACACCTATTCTTAATTTATTTTCTCTTGGTCTATAGGACTCGGATGTTGTAGCTTCATCCACGTGTTCATCTTCTAGGGACTCGATTGTCGCAGTCGCTGAACAAGTTAGCACTGCTGTCAAATGAGAGATGAGCGATACACACGATGAGCAAAGTCAGAATACTGATGAGGAAACTGTGGAAACACTGTCTACGGAACCACACACGACTTTGATTGATTCAGGCATCACTTAAAATGTTCCAAGCAAACCGGCTCAAGAAACTCTTATGAAGAAAATTGGTCTATTGCAACAGAGAATAAATGTTCTTACTGAAGCAAGGGACACTGGTATAGCCAAAGATGATAAAAAAGCTACGCAAAGAGTTGAAACAAGAAGAGAAATGTTTAAAGGAAAAAAGGGACTCCACTAAGCGTGCAAAAAAATTCCGAGCCAAAGAAAAACTGGAAAAAACTGAAGGTCAGAGAAACAATCTTGCTGCAACATAACCTCGAACAAGCCCTGGACAGCCCCCTTTAGTTGACTCGCAACCTGTTCTCCTAGAGACCAGAGTTAATATTGCCATTCATGGCAGCGCTGCTGATGAACGCCGCCGAACCGAGATGATTAGGAGTTGTCTCACTCTGTCTGACCTGCATGAGAGGCTGTTGTTAATGGAATTTCAAATTTCCAACACTCAAGAGGGAAGAAGGCACGTACGTACCGTACCTGTAAAGTTAGCAAGACCACAGACCGAGATGCATAAAAAGCACGAGGACGGGGAATTTCGCACTGCTACAATCAGGTCATTAGAATCTCTCGCGTCGCTTCTGGGATCGCAGCAAGTATTCGTTCTCTCACAAGACGATAAGGCACGTGTACCAATAGGTTTACCAGCAGTGAAAAGTCAGAGCCCTCTTTTAATGCACATGGAATACAGAATACTTTTACCTGATCATGACTGGGTCGTGGCAGAGCGGCACAAACTTATTCCTTCTCTATACGCCGGCGTCAACGTGAAACCTAACAGTTTTGGTAAGGAAGAAGCTGTTGGGTACAGCGGGCCGACACACATATCCAAGGAGCGGGAAGCACACATCCACCACAGCGAACGCCCATGCTTATGATTTCGAATCACTTTTATCAATAACGTCATTCAAACCCTTAATGATGACAAAATCGAACACCGTGAAACCAGTGATCATCATCTTTGTAGATGGCGGGCCGGACGAAAACCCGCGTTATCGCAAAGTCAAGAACTTTGCGATTGAATACTTTAAAAAATACAACCTAGACGCCCTGTTTATAGCGACTAATGCTCCTGGGCGGAGCGCATATGACCGAGTTGAGCGTCGGATGGCTCCCCTCAGCAAACGACTGGCAGGCGTCATTCTGCCTCATGAACATTTTGGTTCTCATCTCGACGGCAAAGGAATGACTACGGATGATGATTTGGAAAAACGGAATTTTCAGCACGCTGGAGAAACACTTGCAGAATTGTGGAGGGAAATGAAAATTGATAATTACGACGTTTCAGCGGAGTATAGACAGCCCGAAGATAGCATGCAGGATCCAGCAGAACCAAATCTGGCGTGGTATAGCGTTCACGTCTGTGGGTCGCAATATTTCTTACAGGTTACAAAATGTGCGGATGAATCCTGCTGTTCATCACCAAGAAGTGCATTGAAATCTGTGTTTGCGGATACTTTCATGCCGCCACCTTGCCCAATACTTCAAACCTCAAGCAAGCTCGTAGTACCCAGTTTGCTAGACAAAGGAACATCCAAGTTTTCGCCACTTCTTGTGAGGTTCAAGCAGATGCCTTACGATTTCTTTTGTCCATCTGTACAATCCGACCTAAAGAAAAAAGTATGTCCAACCTGTGGGATCTATTTCACATCTCACAAAAGTGTTCAAATGCACTGTCGTTACGTGCATGGCAAGACTGTCCCAGACCATTGTGAAACTAGAGTACGGCCACAGCGCCTTGCTGCCAGAAGGGCAAATGAGTTTCTCTGCATTATTCGTCGCTATGAAACATCGTCTGAGGATGCTGACTGGGTCGATGAAAACGAAGTTGATGCAAGTGGCTTAACAATTCCAGAACCGTCTTCGTCTGCACTCCAGGTGCCAGTGATGAAAGAATCTGAGTGGCTAGCAAACCCGTGGACAGAGGAGCAGTAGTTTAGATCGAATTGTTTTTATAGACCTACTTAGATACTAGGTTATTAGTTGAATACTTTTAAATTTTTTTAAGAAAACGATTTTATTTCGAGTAAAATGCTTAGTTTCAATTGAATTTCTGTTTATAATTCCATTGCCATAGGGTTAAATAAAAATGTTATTTTATTTTAAGAGTTTATTATTAAAAAAAGCTAAAATAGGAGAATGAAGGACGAAAACAATTGTGTGTAAAGCCAAAATAATAAAAAATAAACAAAATATGCAAGTGTTGCGGATGAAAAATCTCTTGTTTTATTTAGTATTATTACTGCAAAGGCAATTAAAAGTATACCAAGGATAAAAACCGTAACATAATTGTTTGCGACTTTAGGGTAAAAATGGTCACTTGAGTTTTACGTAACGTTTAGAGAGGGGGGGGGGCGGGGAGAAAAACGTTACGGTGCGTAACAACGGGAGGGAGGGGAGGGTCAAAAATCTTCGAAAATTGCGTTACGTAATACTTGAACGCTCCCTTTCCAACAAAATCAGATAAAAACTGATTAGTGCGATATGACGTTGGAAGAAATTTCAAAGATAAAGTAGAAAAATACAACTCAAAAGCTTGATTTAACCAAATTTAAAATTTAAATTGAACCAAAAATGATTTTAATGGTCGGAAAAAAAAACAGAAGACGATCTCTTACAATTGTCGGGTGAACGAACATCTTCATGGCGTCATTATGTACGAGTACAATAAGATGCGATAAAAAATGTGTTGACTACTGTAAAGGGTCCTCTACACATTGGGCCATGATGGGCCACTACAGGCCATCGCTAATGTGTAGACGGCGCATGATGACCGATATTGCCCAGTGGTGAATGGCTATTGGTGAGCATTGGCTAAATTGTCGGTTTTTTCGACACACATCAAAGGGATCGTGGTGTATATTGGCTGGTGGTCTCCACACATTCGGCTGATGTTCATTTCGTTATGGACCGCGCACGGGGTAGTGCATTTTGCTGTAACGAATTACTAAATTGTGCATAATTGAAAATGTCGTTTTCGTGGAGCCACCAACACATATTTAAGTTTATAGAATTGTATCAATCAGAGCCCACAATTTGAGACCCTAGAAGTACATGGCACAAGGATAAAAACAATGTATGTTTCTATTCCTTAATTGCTGAACGAAAAAATAGTGAAGTGCTTACAACTGAATAAATTTTTCTGAAAATTTAGAATCCAGGTCGCCTGACCTTCAACTTCCATCCGCAACTTGCGCTTTTTATTTTCAAACGGTGAAAATCACTTTTTGTATGGAAAACGGAGTTGCTCAAGTGTAAATATACAGTGATTGAAAAAAGTATTCGTACGATCTTATTGTTCATGAAAATTATGAGTTTTCGTATTAATGGGAGTGTTTTCAAATCGAAGAAAATCATGCATATTGCGCTTAACCGGTTTTATTGATTACAATTTACTAATAATGCATTATAATATCCAGGCTTTTGATGAGTTTTCGACTAAGTAGTGAATTCTAGTCTTTTGTTGGGTTACCTATGGTGGTTATAACAGCTTGTACGCGACAATAAGATACTTAAGTCAAATATGTACGATGGTTGGAGCTCTAAGCAATTCGGAGGGAAACCGTTCAGTGACTGCGCCCTGTTCGAACTATATGTGCAGTGTTAATCGTGGCTTTATATTTTCAGGTAAATAATGCATGGAATCGTATAGCAGTCTCATTTCAAATTCCTGTTTTGGAATAAAAAAAAAGAAAGCTTAAGAACATCATTTCAGATGCATTTAAAAAAAAAGATTTAATTCACTCTAGTATTGGGGAAGACGAGATCGATACTCCTATTTGGATATTTTATCATGTAACGGAGGTATTTCTCAAAGGAAAATATAAGTGCAACAGCATCATATCAACAGATGGAGAAAGTGTAAGTAAAACTAATAAATAGTTAATAATATTCATTTTTTCTTCAATAAGTAGGTACTACATATTATTTTTGAATACATTGATCACTTTAATTTAAATAATTGAACACTACTTCCCAAAAAAAAAAAAATTCTCTTACTCAAAGATAATTCATATTGGATGTGTTTTCTACCTGCCCCTTTACTACAAGAATATATGTCTTATATTGTTATCACGTCAAGTTTTTGATATACATTCGCCTAAGTAAGTTATCTTGTTAGCCGAGTATGAGTGTATAGTTTGTGTTTATTGCATTTAAGTACTATCCAAACATTTTCTATAGACGCTTTGGGCTGGCGGATGTGATGGTTTGGACCTAGTTGCTTTGCACAGTAGCGCCGAGGTGAAGCTCGTGTGTGAACGGCTCCAATTCAACTATCATACCGTCTCCGTACCGGTAAAACCTTCGCAGGCCTCGAAGTACGTTCGAAGTTCGTACCATTGGGTTGGTGGTGTAGGTTCGGTTGAGACGGACTCCCGATTAGCGCTGGTCTGGCTCTGAGCACTTGTCCCCATAAGGGCTTGTGCCAACCCTCGCATGGCCTCCCTGCTCTGCAAAAATAACCATGGGACCAAAAAGGCGACTACACACACGAACGGAGATAGCGGCTCCGAGGGGGGACCCAATAAAATGGAGCAAATAAAATCAACAGATCAAAAACATCCAACAAATGAAACCACAAGCAAACAGGTCGCTAGCACGGAGAACCCTTTCAGGCAAAAACCGCTGTTGGCAAGAACAACGATAAAACAAGTCACCGATTGCGGGGGGAGGCAGCAACCCCAGAAACACTGTCAAAGTCAACATCACAGGTTGAATCATCGGAGACAGACCACAGACGGACTAACGAACGAAAGAAGGCAGAGTGCGTTGTGCAACCTGGCATCATTGCGGCCTTTGGGCGCAGTAGAAGGACTATGCGCACCCCGGAGCGCCCAGTGCAAGACGTACACAATCCGGATCAAGCTGCGACACCAACAGAGGCCAGTGTAAGACTGGGGGAGGGAGAAGTTTTACCGTTGGCCGACGCCACTTCAAACGCGACCCAAGCGATAGAAGCAAAAGGGCTAGGAAACGGGGGCCTCTCCCAAGAGGTGGCGCCAAATAACACAATCGCCCTTGACCGCGCCGAAGAGGAGCGGCTTACTCGGAAAGCGGGAAATATCGTCAAACAACTGAGGGCTGCCTGCGAAGTGCAGAAAAACATAGGCAAGAGTGTCAAGAAAGGCATTCTTGAACTGGAAGAGCTTTTTGGCTGCATAACGCACTACAGGCGGAGGTGGCTTGCAACCGAAAAGCACCAAAAAGACACGTTCCCCCTCGAGGCATCAGTGGGTCCTAGCAGCAGCAAAAGAATGGCCGGTAGCCCAATTGAAGGCGACCGTGAGAAAAGGAGGAAGGACGAGACCATAAACGAAGTTGACACTCCAGGCGAGGAGTTTCTTGTGGTGCGAAACAAGGCAGCGAAAAAAGCGGCCAAAAAGCTACTCCTAGAAAAAACAGACAAAGAGCTCAACCACGAAAAGAATAAAGAACCCCCCGATATACCGCAGAAAACAAAAAGCAAACCGCAGCGCAAATCCTTGCGAGAGGCACTGCTTATTAAACCAACTAAGGGCCGAACCTACGCAGATGTCCTCCGTGAAATTAAAGGAGCGGTCAAGCCAGACGACACCAAAACTGCCCTCAAAGCAATTCGACCAACCCGGACCGGTGGCTTGCTGGTGGAATTCGGGCCAGAGGCCACAAACAAAGATGCATTCCGTGACGCGGTTCAAAGGTTCTTGGAGATGCGGCAACGGTTGCCTCGCTCGAACCAATGGCCACCCTGGAAATCAGGGACCCCGACTGCGTCACGGACAAAGCTGAAGTAGATGATGCCATTAGGAGGGAGTTCCCCAGCTTAAGTGAAGTCAAGGTAAGATTGACACGTGAAAACACAAGGGGGCAACGCATGGCTATTGTCAAACTAGCTGATAAAGACGCCCAGCAAATCCTGGCGAAGGGCAAAATTAAGATAGGTTGGGTGATCTGCAGGATACGGAGAAGAGCGATCCCTATCCGCTGCGTCAGATGTCTCGAATACGGACACGCCGCGTATGGCTGTAGGGGACCCGACAGGAGATCTCTGTGCTACAAATGTGGTGAAACGGGGCACAAAAGGAAGGAGTGTACGAACGAGGCAAAATGCATTCTTTGCAAGGATGCTAAGCTAGCACCCGGCGACCTCAAACATGAGCCGGGGACAGGGAGATGCTGGGTTTTCAAGGAGGCCCCAACTAAAGCCAAATCGATACTCAAATAATCCGTATCCTGCAGGTCAATTCGCACCGAAGCACAAACGCCCAGGACCTACTTGAGCAGTTTACGAGGGATAAGAAAGCTGACCTCCTGTTGCTGAGCAAGCAACATCATAACAAGGACTCGCAAGTGTGGTACCCTGACAAATCTGGTACCTCGGCCATCTGGGTTCGAGACAGCGCCCGCCTTCAGGTGCAGGGCCATGGACGCGGGGATGGTTTTGTGTGGGTGCGGTGTTCAGGGATAACATATTTCAGTGTTCATCTGACGCCTAACGAGGCAATGCGATCTTTTCGAACCAAACTCGATGCCCTGGAGGACGCTGTCTCGAACACAGAGGGCCACATGCTGGTCGGGGGAGACTTCAACGCTAGAGCCATTGAATGGGGTATGCCACAGTCCGACCCAAGGGGAAAGGAAATCTTGGACATGGCGGCCAGAACAGCGCTTTTTGTCCTAAATACTGGTAACACCCCTACTTTCCGCCGCTGGGGTTGCGTAGGAACCATACCCGATGTGACACTCGCTTCGGAGTCCCTGGTACCCAGAGTACACAACTGGCGAGTACTAAAGGACTACACGGCTAGTGATCACCAGTATATAGCTGTTGAGATTCACGACGGTGCCACTCTGCGTGCATATGCCCAAACTTCAATCCTCGGATGGAGGACTGGGAGGATGGACGTTGAGAGGTTTGCTGAAGGGCTTACGACAGGCGCACCGTTGCTGGGAGCTCCGCCAGGGAGTGGAGGGCCTACAGCCAAGGACTTGGTGAACTCAAATATGAGTACCATCATAGCTGCTTGCTAGTCTTCCATGCCCCGTCGGAGACCCCGACATGGTAAGCCTCCAGTATACTGGTGGTCAAACGAGATCGCCGAACAAAGAAGTGAGTGTCACAAACTTCGGTGAGAGGCCCAGTGGCCGCGAACACAGGAGGAGGCAGACACTATGCTAGCAGCATACAGGTCCGGCAGGAAATATCTTCGCAGGCTAATTAACAAGAGCAAGGCCCGATGCTGGCAAGACCTCGTGGACGATGTAAATAGGGATCCGTGGGGCCTTGGCTACAAGCTGGTCATGGGGAAACTTGGTGCCCTACGGAAGCCTTGTATACATGACGCGGAAAAGATGGACGCGATAGTGCGGGGACTCTTCCCCGCCCATCCAGTCCGTGTTGACGCTGTCCATGGTGAAACAGCAGTCGAGTGCCCACTCTTCACACAGCTGGAACTGGAGGAGGCAGTCCCCTCCCTGAAAGCGAGGAAGGCTCCAGGTCCAGATGGTGTTCCAGCTGAGGTTTTGCAGCTCGTCTATCACCATTGTCCTGACTTGCTGCTCAGCACATTCAACGCTTGCCTACGGGACGGGGTTTTCCCGGTACGATGGAAGGTGGCAAGGCTCGTGCTGGCCAGCAAGGGGAAGGGAAACCCCGAATCGCCATCTGCATACCGCCCGTTATGCATGCTAGACACGGCTGGGAAAGTGCTAGAGAAACTCATCAAGGGAAGACTCACTGACGCGATTCGTGCTGCTGGGGACCTGTCTCCTCGGCAGTACGGCTTTAGAGCAGCACGTTCTACCATTGATGCGATTGCAGAGGTGGTGAACGCGGTCCAAAAGGCAGAGGCATATAGTCGCACCAAGCGACGGATCGTCCTGTTGGTGACACTCGACGTGAGGAATGCCTTCAACTCCGCTAGATGGGTGGATATTCTGGACACGCTGGAAAACTCTTTTCAAGTTCCAGAATATCTAATGCGGCTTTTGAGAAACTACCTAAAGGACCGAAGCCTGCTCTACGACACGACACAAGGCCAACGAAGGATGGAAATTACATCGGGTGTTGCTCTAGGATCTATCCTTGGTCCGGACCTGTGGAACGTGTCTTACGACGGGCTACTGAGACTTGAGATGCCAGATGAGTCGCGCTTGGTTGGCTATGCGGATGATGTTGCGGCTCTGGTCGCCGGACGCACCGTTGAACAAGCGCAACTTAGGCTAGGTATGCTAATGCGCCGAGTGAGGGACTGGATGACTGCTCGCGGGCTCAGTTTAGCACTGGAGAAAACCGAAGTGGTCATCTTGACAAAAAAGAGAATCCCTAGAGTAAGGATGATCAGTATTGGAGATATACAGATCAAATCGAAGCCAGCGGTGAAGCACCTGGGGCTACTGATCGACTCAAAGATGAGTTTCTCTGAGCAAATCAGGGCAACGGCTGAGAAGGCTGCTTCGGGAATATCGGCCCTGAGTCGACTTATGGCCAACGTAGGGGGGACCCAGCCCTCAAGAAGACGCCTCTTGATGAGTGCTGTAGGGTCAGTGCTGGTGTACGGAGCAGAGGTATGAGGTGACGCTCTCAGCAAGGAGGTATACCGAAAACGATTGGCACAGGTACAGAGAAGAGGAGCACTGAGAATTGCATCTTCGTATCCAACAGTCTCCGACCAAGGTAACCAACCTTGATACAAAATGAAGGGTACCATCATATTGTCACGTGTTACGGGTCCCGGCCGATAATTTTAATGTTCCGAGAAAGTGAAAATGCACCGTCTTACAAATTAAGAGGAAGGGTTTATTTGATCGAAATGCACAATAATTAATTTCAAAAATCACACTTTAATTTACATTTCGCTCGCCTTATCAATCTATATTTCCAATGTCTTCAAACATATCACGAAACTTTTATTTCACTATCAATCACTATCGCCTTCAATTCGTGCTCTATACTTATTGCAGTTTTCACTATCGCCGGGTTACTATTACTCTTTCTCATTCATTCAGCTCGGCTTTATATAGGGTCTCTAGTAATTCAATCCATTTCTCGTATATTGGCCAATGTTCTGACGAGAACTACCTGGAATATTCGAGTAATTCCGAATACCCGCAGTGACATCACTTTTAGATGATGATCATGGGTCTATTTGATCCATTCTTGTGCATTCGAGTACATTCGTTGGATTGTGTGGACATGAAGCACTGCCCCCATCTCAGTTCTTTTCGCCCCGAAAACATGTGTCCCTAGTTATAATGAAGTCTCCCTGGATGTAATATGGGGCAAGACAATCCAGGTGCGCAATTTTTATTTTGGCTCTCGGCTTATGGTGTTCCTGTATGCAATATACGACGTCGTTGATTCACTTTGTAACTTGGTATAGTCTCTCTCAATTATTCTGCAACTTCGGAGACCTGCCCTTCCGCCGTTGTGGGCTACATAGCCACACCAGCTCATCTTGCCACAAGCCAGTATAATTTGCCTTTAGATTATACCTGGTCTTCGTGCGGTCAGTAGCTGATTCGAGGTGTTTTTGCACTGTCCGATTCAACCGTTGCCTTAGCTCACTTGCGTCCTCCAAGATCATTTGGGGGTTTCCAGGGAGTGCTTCGAACTTTGTATCAGCCGGCAGACGAATAATCTACCCAAAAATGACTTTGGCTGGGACTTGGCCCATACATGCGTGTTCGGCAGCTCTATACGCCATCAAGAATAATGGAGTGTGCCGGTTCCAGTCCCTTTGGTTCTCGTGATCCATCTTGGTCAGATTTTTAATAAGTGTGCCATGGAAACGTTCGACCATTCCATCGGATTGGGGATGCAGTGGTGTTGTCCTCGTTTTCCGTATTCCCAACAGCTCGCACATTTTGCCACAAACTACTGACTCAAAGTTTTGGCCTTGATCCGAATGTAGTCCACAAGGCACGCCGTATGTACTGACCCAATTTAACACGAGCTGTTCGGCTACAGTACTTACTTCTTGGTTGGGTATGGGAAAGACCTCGGGCCGCTTGCTCAAATAATTGGCCACAACCAGCGTGTATTGATTTCCCCATTCAGATTCAGCAAAGGGGCCTGCGATGCCAACTTCAACGCATTGAAACATCCTTCCACTCAGGCCGCCCAGTTGTCTCCTTCCATGCGAGTAATGGCCCCATGTCTTAAATCTCCTGCGATGACCAAACTTCATAAAATTCAGTCAGTAATACTCGCAGATCAACGTTCGGCTCCTTTTCCTCAATCCATCGGCAATGCTTGCAGTTAGCTGGACATGAATGACGACACAAGGCGTCAGCAATTTAGTAATCGTATGACTGTAATCTTTCGATACATCTCGCAACTCATCGCTCGGGGTTTTTGTGGTAAAGCAGCCATCTCAGCGATGCATGGTCTGTTCGAAGAATAAATTTCTGGCCATAAAGATACTAAGCCTATCAACGAGGATCTTGCCTTTCAATTTCATTTTTCTTTTGCCCGAAAAGCCACACAACAACTAAGTAGTTAATAATAATTACACAAAAACTTAATGCTAAATAAAAACTCTGTATTCCTTATAAACACAGTTTAAATTTATATAATTACAATTCTAAAACCTTCACCAACCGCGATAAAAACAAACTCCCGCAAAATTTCAACCATTTCAATTGACTTCCGCAAGTTACGCGTCACACCAAACAATCCGTCACCACTCGCACTTTACTTGCATTCACTTATTTCACTTTTCTAGCACTTCACTACTCAAGTTACTTTACCAGTCCCACGTTTGGTGCCAAATATTTCCAATTCCCTAGCTGCCCCACCGTTATATTGGGGCTACTCCAGCGGAAGCTCTACCGACCCAAACTAACTCACCCGAAGACGGGCGTGGGTGCGACTCGTTCGATTCTCCGGGCCTCTCAAGGGGTCGTCCGAACGAGAAAACGACCGTCCGGAATGAAATTAACACTTATACAAATTTTGAGGCTCGCCGCCATTTGGCCGCAAAGATCACGACGCGTTGCTCTTGATTTCGTTTCTCCGTTTTCGTGACAAGTACCACCAACACACGTCTACTCAACACGACACAGCAGGCAAACTAAACAAGCTAGAGCGATGATAAATATATCCAAAGAGAGGATAAAGATGTCGAGTAAGAGGAAGGAATTACAAGGTCGCAAGTTTACTACAAGTCCGGCAATAAAATCAGCCTGATTACTTAATTGTCACTCCTCGTAGTTCAGCTATTAGATATCGAACATTGCGTGTAACGCTTCAGCATTAATTGTTGAAACATGCTCAGCTGTTTTCAGTTTCACATATTCTTCCTGAAGACCATCGATTTCTTCTTCAAGAGTTCGCTTCTTGTTCTCCGACTTCCGCGTTGATTCCAACAATGACTTCATTCTATGTTCATGTTGTGAGCTCAACAAACGGCATTCGCCTAAGTCCTTTTCATATTCAGAAACCTTTTTATTTGGATCTGTTTGTAACGCGTCCAGATTCTGACATCAAGTGCGATATTTTTAAGCTTCCAATTCAATTCAACTACTCTATAGTCAAACCGCAGTAAATTCCTCTTCAGCCTTACCACCTGGATCAGGTGTATTCATTTGCATCTCATTGATACTATCCGTGCGCAAGGCTTGTCCAACTTTCGACAGATCATGCAAAAGATTTGAGAGCATTCCATAACTTCGTTTCTTATGATGCACTGACATATCTTTCAGTCGTTGCAACGCCAATGTAACGACATTTAATGTGGCATTATTTTGTTTCCGACGCAATTCCGATTGCTTCGAAGGGTTATATGAGTTGATAAATATTAACAAAATTTATCTTTTTAAAAAAGAGGAACAGGGTAGTTCCTAATGTTTATTTTTCGAATTTCTAATTACAACTAACATGAATTTCACATATCAACTACGAAGTAACCTGATTCGCTGATCTTAGCGTTGTTCCATCGTGTGCAATGTTGCAAGTTGCATGTCTGGGAATGTTTGGTGCACCTTGCTCGGGTCATATTCAAGGTGTTGCTTAACTCCTCCGCCATTAAAACCAATTGTCCCCAATTGTCAGAAGTAGGGCAGTTCGTTGAACTTAACTCGTTGTGTCGGTTCTATGTGTTGTTGACGTGGTTGCAATGACAGTTTCAGGTGCACAAGATGCCTCTATTTTCGTTTCAGGTGTTGATGGGGTGCAGGGTGCCTCTATTTTTGTTTCGGGTGTTGATGATATGTTTGTGGTCATCTTAATTCTTTCGGTGGATCTTGAGCATAACTTCTTGTATGTTAGGGTGACTATGATGATGCCAATAATTGTACTAAGGCTGTAGGTGGAGATCTGGTGGATATTTTTTTCAGATTGAAGTAGTTTTATTTCCTTTATGTTGTCTATTCCTATTTCCTTCAGATCTGCTGTAGGAAATGGTTCGGTATACTCGTATTTTACGGCTGACGGTTGAAGAATTGGAGGAAGAATTTTTATTGATGAGGCTTCCTGCGAGATAAATGTTTCATCATTTATTTTAACGGTGTCGTTTTCAAACTTGACGAGGAAAGTTCCGTTGAGTTGGTGTGTTATCTTGCTTGCTTGCAACTTGCCAACAAATTCGTTAAGGAGGATGACTCCGGTGAAAATCTCTTCTATTGTTGAAATGTTACGATCGTAGATTTTGTCGCATGTAGCTTGAAGGCTGCTAAGAAGGTTTGGGATACATGTCGTGTTTTTAATGTCTACTAAATTCTTACGTTTACATATCGAAAGGTTATTTAATTTTTTACAATTTTCTTTGATTCCATATATCTCGATATCGTTTTTTAATATGTTTTTGAAAGGAATTTTGTTGGTTACATTATTTTTCTTAACGGGCTTTATTAATAGTGATTGATATATCTCTTTTGTTGTAAGAGGAATGTTAACAATATACAAAATTGAAGAGCTGTTAGTTATTATCTTTATTTCTGCAAAATCGAGAGCTTCTTCGATTGTTGCATAAGGTAGCATTTCGTTATCTAGTAAATTTGCTGCAAACTGAGTTTCTGATGTTGATAGGATAAGTGAATTTACAATGCCTAATCTTGCCCAATGTAGTGAATAATTTATGCTTTTCAGCTCTTCCTTCATTAGTCTTAGCCTATACTGCCCATCGAGTATTGCGGTGTTATTTATTTGATTATTTTCTTTTAGGAGATTTCTAATTTCGTTCGTAACACGAGTGATATTATTTATTCGTTCATTGTACAACCAATTAATGACTACCTGCTTGTTATTGTTTTCTAGTACGTTGTTAATTTTGGCTTTAATGGTTACGAAGTCCTCATGGTCAGGACTACCCGCGATCCATTTCCAACCGCTTCCAAGAAAATTTAATGATCGACTCATTCTACGTGGTTTTAGGTTATGGATAAGGCTTTCGACTTGTTGTACCTCGTAGGACAGAAGTGGGATAAGGGGGTTGTGTTGGATGGCTGCAACATTAATAATTGGTTCAATTTTTTCGATTAGGCGTTCGTATTCGTCCAGGTCAATGATGTGTATCAATTTAAAGTTACCGTCCTGTATTTTGGACTGTCCTGTGTGAAAAGAGATGATTTGGGATCCTGAATAATCCAGAATTTGAAGTTTAGCCAATGCATTGTGGATGGTGAGCCTGAAATTAAAGGTTAATTCCTGATGTTATTTTTGTGTATAATTTTCCCTGATTCGGTTAGGACTGTAGAGTTGTTATTCTCTTTAACAATTTCTCGTTTATATCTTGGGGATAGCTTTGAGCCTTTTCTTTTGTTTTGTTTTACAAATATGGTGTCGCCAATGTTATAATTTTTAATAGGGTATCTATTTTTGTTGTGGTATTCAATGTCTGTTTTTTGTTTTAGTTTAAGTCTGGCTATATTTGTCATCCGGATTCTTTCGAATTCGTCAAGGTCTACACCGGGAACGCGTCCCAAATGTAGTTCGACTGGCTTTCTATTGGTAGTCGAGTGTATCGTATGGTTGTATTCGTTCGTAGCACGTTGAAGAAGGTTCTCAAATGGGCGTAGGGGGTCTTCCTTTCTAAGACACCTCATTATTTCGGTGATGGTTGAGTGCCAACGCTCGATCTGTCCGTTCATTTCACTTTTGTATGGCGGAGTTTTATAGATTTTGATTTTAAGGTCGTCCTCCATTAGTGAAGTTATAGAGGCTGAAGTTAATGATCCCTCATTGTCGATGACGACACTTTCGGGAATACAAAAGTAATATAGGATGTCCATCAAGGGTTGCTTGATGTCTTCACTGGATTTTGATGCAACTATCCTGGCCAACGCGAACTTTGTAAATTTGTCCATTGCTGTTAGGACAAGCTTCTTTTCAGTTGAGAAAAGGTCAATGTGGACAGTGTGGCCGGGATAAGATGGAATTGGTGTTGGGTTCAAGAAAGGCTTGTTCGGGTGTCGGTCGTATTTTTTTTCCTTGCAAGTTCTGCATCGGTTGACATGGCTTTTTATTTTTGCGGCCATTTTTGGAAAATAGAAGTTGTTTAGCAATTGAAGCCTGTTTTCTTCAGCGTTCCTGTGGGCGCGTCGGTGTGTTTGTATGATTTTCTCCTCCTGCTCGCCCTCGCTTGGAATATCTTCGACTAGCTTTTGAGAGAATCGGATATGATAATCCTTGAAGTGATGGGGATAGATTTCCTGTATCTTTCCCATAATTTCTTCGCTCGTACAGAGTCCGTTGATTGTATTTGGATTCAGATATCTTTTGAGTATGTTGATTAAGTCACTGTTTGAGTAATCTGGTTTAATTAAGGTGTGCCGTGTGTAATTTTCGAATGGGTGAGATATTTGGTAACTATCTTCGTTACCGATTTTTAGGACTAGCTGGCTGCGAAAGACATTGACAGGAGTTTCGACGCTTGGAATCAGATTTTGTGGTGAGCTATCGTCACTATGAGCGCTAGAAGTCATTGAGTTGACCAGTGTGTCTTGGGGAGGTCTAGATAGCGAATCGGCGACTACGTTAGCTTTTCCAGGTTTGTACTTCAGCTCGTAGTTATATTCCTCTAGGGCAGCCTTCCATCTCTTCATCTTGCTATTAGTATTTTTGTTACTAAGAGCATACGTAAGAGGCTGGTGATCTGTATAGATCTTGAGCTTCCGTGAGCCATAGAGGTAGCTTCTTAATGAGTTCAGGGCCCATATTATAGCTAGCATCTCCTTTTCATTTGCCGCGTAGTTTTCCTCGGTTTTTGTTAAGGTTCGCGAAAGAAACGAAATGGGCCGATTGTCTTGGGAAAGAACAGCTCCAATCGCATGATTGGAAGCATCGGTGGTAAGCTCAAATTCTTTCTCGAAGTCGGGATGTGCCACAACAACCTCCTTGGAGATGAGTGCGTTCTTCAGACTATTGAATGCTTTAAATGCCTCTTTGCTTAAATTAATAGGCTTGTGTTTGGAAATATTTTTGGACACCCATCCGTCTTCCCCTCTGAGAAGGGATGTCAGGGGTTTGGCTAGCTTTGCGTAGCCCTGGATAAAACGCCTATAATACCCTGACATGCCTGAAAATGACCCCAGGTCTTTTGGTGTTTTTGGAGGGGGGGAAGTCCACGATGGCTTGGACTTTCCTGGGATTTGTCTTGATACCGTGTTTGCTAATTACATATCCCAAAAATTCAACTTCGTCCTTTAGGAATTCACATTTATCGGCCTGAATTTTCATGTTGGCCTCTTTTAAAGTTTGGAAGACCTTGTCCAAGTTCTCAAAGTGTTCGGTCTCGTTTTTCCCAAAGATTATGATGTCGTCTATATATATATGACATCTTTTCCCTATGTGTTCACGAAGTATATCGTCGAGGGCTCGTTGGAAAATTGACGGAGCGTTCTTTAATCCGAAGGGTAGTCGTGTGAACTCGAATTTTCCGTTGTTCACGGAAAATGCTGTTTTTTCAATGTCAGAAGTTTTTAGAGGGATTTGATGGAAGCCACTCTTCAAATCCAGAACTGAAAAGCATCCATTTCTTCCGAGGTTAGCAAGGACTTCATTTATCTCGGGAATGGGATACTTGTCCGAAATTGTCACCGAATTGAGCTTTCGGTAATCGACCACCATTCGGTACTTTTTTTCTCCCGAGGCGTCCATTTTTTTACGTACGATCCATACTGGCGAATTGTAAGGAGATTTCGAAAGACGGATTATTCCATCCCCGAGTAATTTGTTTATTTCTTTTTCTACCTCTTCTTTTAATGCCATTGGATACGGGTAGGAACGCGAGTAAATTGGGTCGTTTGTTGTCGTTCTAATGTCACCTTTGACTCTAGTGGTGTATGTCAGTTTTTCGTCAGGGTCTGAAAGTAGTTGTGAGTGCTTGCGTATGATTGATTTTAATTTTTTGGATTGCTCTTGAGTTAAGTGATCAGTTTTCACTTCAATACTATTGACTATTTCCGATCTTAGTTGTTTAAGAGGGATTCGAGTGTTTGGATGTATTGTCATAAAGTTCTCTTTTGTATGTATTACTGCGCGAATTTGTTTCAAGGTGTCGTTACCGATTATTTCGTCAAAAGAAATTAGGCTCGGTAGGATGAAGAATTTCAATTTTTCTGTATGGTTACCGAAAGGTTTCACGAATGCATGGTGTGTAATTTTTATGTTTCCTCCGACTGAGTTGGCGTAGAAATTTCTTTGATTGGGGATTGCGTGTTTAATATGCCGGGGTTGTACGTAATTCCTATTGGACCCAGTGTCGATTAAGAATTTAAGCACCTCTCCGCTCCGAAGCTTAAGCTCAATGTAGGGGAGCGAAGAGCGGTTTAACCTAAAAAATAAATGTCTTCCATCTGTTCTGGTTCTTCTAGTGTTTTGTCATCAATTGTATCTATGTATGTAGCTAGAGTCTGGTCTTGCTCTGAGTCTTCCCGTTCAATTTCTTGTTCGTATTGTACTATGTCCTGTTCGTTGGACTCTCGAGGGGCTTCGTCGTCATTTTCTAATTCCGTGTTAAAGATTCTTTGCTGCTTGTTTGGTATGAAATATTGTTGGGGTTGAGGGCGTTTTTGAATCATTTGGCGATTCGAAGGTCTGTTAGCGTAGTTTATCATGTGGGATCTAAGGGATTTATCAACGTCCATAGGTTCGGGCCTTGGGAGCGGTTTTGGTGGTAGTGGATATAAATTTGGGTATTGTCGTTGCCTTCGGTATGCTAATTGCTGATCAAACCGCGGTGGTTGCGGATTCCTAGGATAATGAGCTAGTTCGTGATAAAATTCTCGTCTAGGAGCAGGAATTGGACCAGGCGTCGTTGTATTCGGAATGTTTCGACGAGGAAGGACAGGTGGTGCGGTGCGTGTTGTGTTCGATAATTCATATTCTGTAGTTTGAGACATAAGTATAGCGCTTGAGGAAGATCCGCTGGTTCGCGGATACTTAGTAGCCTTGGTAAGTCGCCGTGTAGGCCTCTTACGAAAGTATCGAGTGTCTTATCTCGATACGATTGTGTCATAATGTTTGAGGACTCTGAGCTCAGATCCATTAACGATAACTTATTCAGAATGAGAGAGAGATGCTGATAGACAGCTTGATAGAATTCCTGTATAGAATTCGAACCTTGCACCAATGTTGTCATTTGGTACTCTAGCGTACCAAGATCTCGTTTGTCTGCATAATGCAGCATAAGGCACTTGGAGATCTTTGCCCAGTTCAACGGCGTATTGTATGACTCGAGAACAATGTCGGCATTGCCGACAATTTTGTTTCTGATTACGGAAAGGATACCGTAATATTTTGGCGTGCCCCTGAGGTGCTCATATATTTTTAGGATGCGCTCGACACTTTTTCTCCACGAGCTAAATTCCCCGGGTTCGCCTGAGAATACTCTGAGGCTTTTCACGACATCTGGAATTTTGTCCATATCGGACAGCTGGATATCGGCACCGGTATTTATAGGCACATCGCCCTCGTTATTTATGTCCGCCGCAGGATTCATAAAGGAGTCAAATAGTTGTCTACCTTGAATCCTCAGCGTCTCAGAAATAAGTTGGCTTATTAGTTGCACCATTTCACTATTTCCGGCGTTATTGGTGGAGTTACTCCCACTAGGATTTTGGTTGGGCACGGCCGGTAGGTTTTGGTCGATCATGGGAGGTGCAGGAGGTACAGCGTTTTCACCCAACCGACTAGGCCTGATCAGATTGTTGGGATTCGACATTATTGTAAACAGGCAGGGTATTATGTCGCACAAAAATTGAAATAGCCAACGATGCTTTATTAGGGGGAAATTTCCGGTAATCTAATTTATGTTTATTATTTGTTGCACACTGCTGTAGTTTGATCAGAAAAAATTTCCCACGCTTGGAAACGGAATAAACTTGAGAAAAAAAAATTTTCAACGCTGAAATTGTATTGAGTATTCAGACGGACGGAATCAGGCGGAAAACAACAACAAGCAGTCTACGCAAATTTTCTTTGCCGGGCAAGGAATCAATAATTTGTTGGTTTTTCACCAGACACTTCACTTTTCTTAATAAATAAAATCACTTTGTGTCACTTTTATTGTGTAGAAAAATGCACGATTTCATTAAAATTTGGTTCGAATATAGTTAAAAATATCAAATGAAAATTTTCCACTGAAATAAATTTTAATTCAATTCAAAGTAGTTATTCAGAAGTATTCGAGTGATCGTTTCATGAAAATAATCAAATATTACAATTCTAGGACTTACATTAAGATAACAATTTGTATGTTGTATCTGCTCCTTTGATCCATTTGTTGAGTTGTAGTAATTTGCTCGTCGTGGGATTCGTCCTTCCTTGATGGCTGTTTCCTCTGTCGTAAATGATGAACTTCCGGTTTGCCTCACTTTGTACGAAAAGGCTACTGCGGGGCCCTATTTACGCAATGCGCGCGCTTCGGAACTTGGTTTTCGCACCGGATAAAAAGCGTTTTTTTTTCACTGCGATCGATTTATCCTTGGTTGTTGTGATTTCCGTGAACTTATTTCTATTCGTTTTTTCGATCGCGGTTTACTTTAACGGGTAAATAGCGCAAGAACCATCGGCCAGTCTCAGCTCGATGTTAAGATCTATTTTAGGCTTAATTATCCTTAGGATAACCTGATCTATTCTTGGCTACTTTTCGCGCACACGAGTACAGCCCCACGTTGGGCGCCAGTTAATAAATATTAACAAAATTTATCTTTTTAAAAAAGAGGAACAGGGTAGTTCCTAATGTTTATTTTTCGAATTTCTAATTACAACTAACATGAATTTCACTTATCAACTACGAAGTAACCTGATTCGCTGATCTTAGCGTTGTTCCATCGTGGGAATGCATTTTGCTATTTTCTTGGAAGAAGTGCAATGTTGCAAGTTGCATGTCTGGGAATTTTTGGTGCACCTTGCTCGGGTCATATTCAAGGTGTTGCTTAACTTATGTTTTATGCTGCCGCATAAGTTGATTTGATGATGAAAGTTTCCGCTACCGAGCGACCTAGTCGTAGTGCCGGGAATTTGCGTTTCGTTTCGATCTCACGTTGGTTCTTGATGCTTTCAGTGCTTGTGACTGCTTGCGTTGTCCATAATGTGGCATGACCTAGCTAATTAAGTTTAATTACATAAAGTTAAAAGGCAAAAAATATTATTTGGCTTCCTTTCCGTAATCTAATACGTAGTAATTTTATGGATAAAAAATGACACTGAAATTAACTCAGGCACAGCGTGTCTGTGCTAATACGAGTATGTCTTAAGATAAAAATTCAATACGAAGTCCGCAATAATATCAGTCTACCCAACTGAATTTCAATGAAAACAATTTGGTTAACATTTTCACAAAACTATGTATATCAAGTTGCAGTTTAAAACTCCTCCCTTTCCTGATCACAGCCGGCACCAAAAACTTTTGGCACTAAATAAGCATCGAAAATACTTCATTATCTCTAGCCTCCCTTATTTTCGAGTCCATGCTGTTTTTCCTCGTTTCTTTTACAACAACTCCATTCGGGGTGCATTCCTGTGTATAAATTGGAAATAAACGATGCCGATTGAGCATTGTTCTTTATAGTTTATATATTGCATGCAACGATTCAGCAAATACAAAAAAATAACCAAAAACAAAACACTGCCAAACGGACCAACGTTCGGCTATTGCCTGAGGGTGCTATGGATAAAAGAGTGACGGGGCGAGAGGAAGAAGGTTGGACGAAAACTATCCTCAATGAGCTTCACTGCTTTCACAACTTCAACTTTATAAAAAACTGCTTTATAGGGGCTTTATGTGCTTTATGCAAATTTTATTGCTTTTAGATGGTTAAACACATACAAATGCAGCTCATGCACAAAGTCTGAATTAAAATGTAGAGAAGTGAAAAAATGGGAATTGCAAAACGAAAAGTGCACCCAGGAAAAATTGTGAAGTATTCACTCCTTTTCGTTTCTCTCTCTAGAAAATTTATTCTGATCTATTCTTAAATTTTTTGAGGACAAATAGATAAAAGATATTTTTTCATGTTTTTTTTATTATTTTGCAATTTTACTGATGAACTCAATTGCATAGCGAAGAGAATGAAGGGTGAAAGAGAAATTTCAATAGATTCAATTCAAAATTTTTATGTGATTTAATAATGTGGATATAATGTGCTAAAGGATTGAAAAGTAACCTTTACCTTAACTCATGAACAAGAATGAATTCGAAATCAATCTTTTATTTAAGCAGAATAAGCAAATTCAGGATAACATGTGACCGAAAACTCCCAATTCACCCTAACTTACAGTAATAACGCATAGTCCTACAGGGTTCGACGCTCGTTTGCCTTGTAACGACTAAGCAGCGCCCTTTATGTCCTGATTCAAATCTTTTTCGGTTGCGCATTTCCTTTCGGCTGCTAGTGACCTTAAGTGTTTTCCTCCGGAAAAGAGGAATTGTTTTTAGGGGTTTTACCCCGTTTCCGGGAACGAATTATCATGACACAGGATCAGTCGTTTTAGTTTCGTACGATAGAGTTTCCTGGCCATTTGCCTTTTTCGGGAGTTGATTTCCGGGAGCATGCAATTGGCAGAGGGTGAACACGGCACGTTTGGGGGTGAACTGGGAGCATCACAAGCTGATAGTGGTGACGATAGTGAGCACTTGTGCATACGACTCTACTTACGTTCAGGTTAAATAGTTTGTCACTAATGGCGACAGGTAATAAAACTCCGATGATATGGCCATTAGTCATGCAAAATAGACTTCGCTTTATGCTGGAGCTGAATCGTTTGAACGTCCCAGTTTTACGCTTCTTCTTTTGCCATTGCAGTGATAGCTCCCTGCCTTGATTTAGTGCAATAAAAAATGACACTGGGGTGCCGGATAAAGTGAAAATCTGTACTTGACCTAAAACGAATTTTGAAGTTTAGCCAAATGGAAAAACTTTTATGAATGTGCCACATCGAGTGAATACGCGTATTCCTCGTTGAACATTACACTGAATCATTGTGGCATATATTTTGTGAAAAGAAAATGTTCTTTCGAGTTCCTGCTCTCTGATAAAGACACGTTGAAAACGTCATGTAAATTACAACCGGGATAAATTTGTCTTTGGCAAATATTTCTGGCTTTATGGGTGCAGGATTGAAGTGAAAGCTAGTCGAAAGTATGTTTCAAGCGCTGCTGAACTCTTATTTTGAATATTCTATATAATGAATAGATGCTTGATTACAAGGTCAAAGAATTTCAATGCGAGTATATATTTTTGTCATTGATAAATTAAAAGCAAATTGAAATTAAGTTTGGTACCCGAAAGTCCTGCCTTTACACAGCTCTGCTTGAGCAGGAGTAACTCTGGCAAGTTTTGTTCAGGGCCGAGTCGAAGATAAAGATTATGCAAGCCCTACTATATGTGGAAATGAAGAGGTTCTTCTTCTACATCTTCTTAGAACTACAGCCCCTTTTCGGGCCTTCGCTTCCTGCAAACAGCGCCTCCAACTGTCTCGATCCGTTGACCGCGTCATCAAATTCCAAAATCCGACCAGCGATGAACTGTCTTCGTCGACCGAGTCAGACCAGCGTTTCCTCGGTTTCCGCACTGGCCGCCGGCCTTCAGTTCTTCCAACGAAAACCTTCTTGGGTATCCATTGTTCGTCCGTACGATTCATGTGGCCAGCCCATTGCAGCTTCCACAGTCTTACAATCCTTGAGACCTCCGGTTCGACAAAAATTTCCTACAGCTCATGGTTGCTCGAATTCACCATTGGTCCCCATCTAGCTTCGCTCCAATTATTCGCCTCAGGACCCGTCGCTCACAGGTGTTCAATATATTTTCAGATACTTGGGTTAGGGTCCATGTTTCACACCCATAGCATAACATAGGTCTTACCACAGATTTGTATAGTTGGAGCTTTGTTTTCCTGTGTATGCAGCTGGTCTTCAAGATCGTCAATACTGAATAAAATATTTTGTTTGCGAGCTGTATTCTTCGACGTATTTCGTTTCTTTCATTGCCCTTTTTCGTTATATTGGTGCCTAAATACACAAATCTACTAGCATTTTTATGTATTTGTGGTATTTTTCCTCGACTGCGTCATGAGCTTTGTTTTATTTTCTTTGATTTGTAGCCCTACTAATTTTGCTTCGCTGTCGAGTTTCAAGAAGAGTTCTTTGGCAGTTGTTACTGACCGTGATAGAATGTTGATGTCATCCGTATAGGCATGACTTGAATAGTAATGTACCTCGCGTATCAACTGCTAGCTTAATTATGACGTACTCCAGCGCCAAATTGAATAGCAATGGGGCCAGCCCATCTCCCTGCTTTAGTCCGATATTTGTGTCAAAGACATCGGTGAGTTGGTTATTGATGCGGACTTGGGAGGTTGTCGCGTCATTGTCATTTTGGGAAGATGGACTAATTTGGCTGGGATGCCAAAACCAAGCATTATTTGGTACAGTACGTTACGATCAATACTGTCGTATGCTTGCTTGAAGTCAACGAAAATTTGGTGTACGTCTATGTTGAACTCCCAACATTTTTCAAGTACCTGCTTGACTGTGAACAATTGGTCTGTTGTTGATCTACCTGCCTCAAAACCACCTTGATCCTCCCCAATAATACTGGTGGCGTATGATCCGATTTTATTTTCTAAGATTTTGGAAAATATTTTATCCGCTGTACAAAGTAGTGATATGCCTCTAGAATTTTCGCACTGTAGCTTGTCACCTTTTTTGTGGATGGAGAACATAATTGATAGGCTCCACTTTTTTGGTATATGTTCTTGTTGCCAAATATACTGGAATACTTTGTGAATAGCTTGATGAACACTACTGCCACCATATTTGATGAGCTCCACTGGAATCTCATCAATGGCTGGCGCTTTATTATTCTTTTGGGCTTTGATGATGGAACAAACTTCATCCAGCGTTGGTGGAGACAATAGGAGCTCTCCGCAGACATCTATAAGCTTCGGTGTCTTGGAGTTGTGCGGAGGATTGAGGAGATTCTTGAAATATGATGCCCATCTTTTCTTAATCTTGATTTCATCAGCGAGTATATTGCCGCTGTCATCACGACATAGCGTGGTTATGGGCTGTTAACCACGTTTCAGGCTTTTCACTACTTTGTATGCTTGTCTTGTGTTATTGCTCGCTAAACTTACATCTATACTTCTCAATTGGTCGTCATAGTACTTTCTTTTCTGAATCCTAATTATCTTATTCGCTACTCTTCTGAGATTTTCAAAGCATTCTCTCTTCATCCTGGTTTTTCTACCTACGTATTCTTTGTACGTCTGATTCTTTTTATCTAACGCATTCTGGCACTCATCATCAAACCAATGATTTCTCTTGCGCCGGGCTTGATGTCCGATCGTCTTTTCTGCCACGGCTCTGATAGCCGCTTTCACTTTCATCCAGAGCTCGTTGCTCGTCTTTAACGATGCGTCTGATAAGATGGGAGCGAGCTGGTTGTTGACGGTCTCCGTGAAATTTTCAGCCACAGACGCCGTTTGGAGCCTTTTGATGTCAAATTTTTGTAGCGGTACTCAGCGAAGACCAGCTGAGTATGCCTTTGACATACGACATTGATAGTTTAATTTGATCAAGTAATGATCTGAGTTACAATTGGCTCCTCGGTATGTACGGACGTCAAGTATGCTCGAGGCCCAACGTTGTTGGATCAGAACATGATCGATCTGGTTTTGTGTGTTGTATCCTCCAGTCGTTCCCCAATGAGATAGCTCATTGCCGACCTTGGCGTTGAAATCACCCAGAATAATTTTTGTGTCGTTTGTGGGCAATGAGTTGACCAGTCCTTCTAGGTGATTGTAAAACGTTTCCTTCGTTTCTTCGTCTTTTTCTTCAGTCGGGGCGTGAACATTAATCAGCCAGATTTTGAAGAATTTCACTTTTATACGGATCGCACACAACCGTTCATTGACTGCTTTAATATCAATAACGTGTGATTGGAACTCCCTATCCACAATAAAGGGCACACCAAACTCTTGTTTTCCAGTAGGTTACTACTACCCTAATCCGTCCAATGAGATGACAACTGGATAAAAAAAAACACAGAGAATCTCAATATCCAACTGATCTGTATGAATTTATATTAGCTTTATCAAAGTAGTCGAATAGACAGGACCAACTTTATTGGCGAATATGTGAAATTTATAAATTTCACTGTTACTAACAAATCTGAGTAATGTTGACTTCAGAGGTATTGGTGGTTGTTATACTAATAGAGAATTACCTTTATAATTTTTTTTGGTCCACATAGGTCTATCTAATCACGAGGGCGAAAGGCATAATTTTTTCATGTTCTTCGCTTTACCTGCCTATACTAATGTTGATATTGCAGTCTTAACAACTAACGTCGAAAAATATTAAGAAGACCTTTCATTTGATATCCTACTAAACTGATTTCAGTGCAAAAATTTATTTAATGGGTTACATCCTTATATGGGGAGATCCTTTTAAGATTCTTCGAAATTTTGCTCGACTTTTAAACTCTCATTGAGCAATTACTTCTGGGTTGTTCGAAGGATTTCATAATTCTAGCTTCTCCAGTTCCTGAAAAAACTTTCTGTGCGTACTGATAGGCAGATGGGTGGATAGACAGGTATAAATTTGTATAGAATATTGTAAATATATTTCTTACAAGACTCTGAAAATTTTGGTTTATTTGTGAATATCAGTGCAAAATGCGTTTATCTGCGATTCCGCACTAATAATAACGACGTAAGCTTAAACAAATGTTGGGGACTACCTTCCTTCCATGGTAACTAGAGCTCACTCACTATATGGCGTGACCGCACAACCTACGAAAATGGGTTGCGGCGACCAGGGCTGTCACTCCTTTGTCACCACCTAAACTTTTCCTGGGAAAAGTAAGAAAACCACCCCTTCTCACCTGCTGAAAAATCAAACGGGAAATTCGTCAAAAGAACTTTATGTAATTCCTCCAACACTTATTCGAAAATTCGTCTCTTACTTGACCCCTACTTTGCCACTCACCATAAAATTCGGGGCCACTTCTTGTTTTTTCGTTCCAATTACCAAATTACCACTCGCAAAGATATCAATTTCGCAAATAAAATCAAATCCCAAGTCTCCAATCTGTTTGGTATCCCACAGAGGAGTGCTGGTCCACAGGAGTATTCTTGGAGACTTGCATTCTTTAGGGAGTGCCATCTCCCGTAGCCGAGGAAGTAGAGGTTTTTGTAAGGTTCCTCCATGGACAGAGGCCACCTACAAGTGTTGATCTTACTTTCAATGTAATTTTAGCCAGGGGTGAGGATGCTACAATACCCCAGACCCTCGGGGTGTTAAGCAATCCACGCCCATCAAGGGAGGCAGCCAGGGGCAAAAATGGCTGTCGCAAATTGAGTGCCGCGGTTTGGTGAACTTTTCAGTATGCAAATGCCCCTGACGCTAGTTAAAATGGTATGGGAAGGAACCCAAAAAAAAGCCAAGATAAAAGTCGACAAGGAGAAACAACTTACGGTGCTGGGTATCGGATCCCCAGTATCGGTGACAGAGGGAAGTGAACAAGCAGGCAAACATAGTTTCTATAACAGATATATCTACAAGCTATTCGGGCCAGATGAAGAGAATCTATTCAGCGTAGACCATCGTTGGTGCAAAAACCGTCAAAACAAGAAGGCCAATGTAGAAAAGCCAGCAAACCCCAAAAATTAAGTGAAAGCTATTGCCTTTGTTTGCGTCAGGGCTCTTTTGTCCTGACCTCTCTTCTCTGGCAAATTAATCTGTAATCAAAAATCCTTCTAGATACTCCGAAAATCTTTATTTAAAATTGAATTTCAAATAAATAACAATGACTTCATCAGAACTACCTTTAAAATTTTATAAAGCATTACTTTTCAATTTCAATTTAATTTCTTTAGAAATCGAAATCAAGGTCTGACACAAAATTATCTAATCATGTAGAAGGTTTTATTCTGACTTTAATCAATACAATTTAACACTTTTACTAATACAATTTAACTTTAGTTAATACAATTTAACAACCACCCCCAACGTTAACTTTTGCCTGACTATTCGCGCGAAATTTCTAATCTCTAATGTGAACATTGATTGTAACATAAATGCACACACAAAAATTTTCATCATTCCCATGTTGATTGCATGACTATAGCTTAAATGCATACCCAACATTTACGCATGATCATGTTACCAACAAGCTTGCAATTAACGTGGGAACGGTTCATGCATCAAAGCGCTGACGGTGCTTTTTTTGCGCTTGACCGTGGAGTTTATTTGAATGTTATGTCTTCACTTGAACACTATTTTGCTGACCCACGCGCGTCAGTTAAGAAATTTCAACTTAGCATACAGTGACTTTCAAAACTCTTAGAGTCATATAAGGAAACAAATTAATTGTGCATCGAAAATTTACAGATGTTTGAATTGAATCGACTAAATTGAAATTAAGTTAAAACCACATGATTTAATAGAATTAACGGAAATTGAAACATAACCTAAATCAAATTTGCGCTTAAATTCGAAATTTAACCTAAATTAAATTCGCGCTACTGGCCAAGTGGGTATGTACATCCACCCCCGCTGAACGGTCCGTTCAACCTCTTCCAGTGTGTGGCAGGCTGTGGCGTCTGGGCAGTGGAACTGGTCTCGGTTATTGCCATCGTGGTTGGCAGCTTACATTTTTGGCCTTGCACCGCAGGAAGACGACAATAGCGATGACTGCGATGAAGCTCAGATATCCCAGCGCATACTGGTGAACATCATGCACATCCAGCTGGTCACTCCAAGAAAGATCCTGTGCCTTGAGTTGGTTTCGCAGGTCGTTGATCTCCGAGGCGTGCGTCCGGAAAGATGTGGGCGCAATGTGCTGTTGTACATGGTCCCGGTTGTCGTCAGCAGGGTAATAATAGACCCTGGGATGAGTTGCTTTTATTGTGGGTTCATAAATGCGGTAACCTTGGATGGTCATTGCATCGGACTTGAGCGTGCAGTCGGGAGCCAGCTGTAGAATTCTGGAGTACTGCAGTATCAGGGTGGATGTGTTGTCACTGCACACAAGATAGGCCACCACCTGAATTGTGAAGGTATAGATTCACTCATTGGATTGTGGAGTGTTCATCCACGAGAAGGATGTAGGCAGCTCAACCAGGTTACAGTTGGTCGCCGTTGGCATTCCCTTTAGCAGCGTTACCTCCCAAGTGCTCACATTAGCGTCCCTGTGATATAACGGGTGAGACTGTCAGCATAGGTGGATGTTTGGCCCCATCCAGTTACAGGCAGTGTAGCCCATCTCTTTGAGCTGATAGTATACGTCGCGATGTGGGTTGATGATCAGATAAGGAGCGGTAGGCGATGAGATGGTAACGTTTCGCCGTTGGTATTGGTAGGATTCGATATAGCTCGAAAGTTAATACATCTATCAGTGGCATCCTGAGCTCGAAAAGAACGAAGTCCGCATTTACCTTGGCCTTGATAGATGTCAACCCAAATAATTTTAGAAAGTCTTCTCGGCCAACAGGAAGACGCTGATTCTCCGGCAAGTGATCCCTGATGGCTGTCACTGCTGCATTAAGCTACCGATGAGACAACAGCAGAGGGTTGAAGTTCCCATGATGCGTGTCCATGATCACGTCCAAGATATTGGATTGAATACGTTGCGGATTGAGAGTCACCAAGGTCATCTGTAAAGTTAGCGTTGCAATTAAGTTTGGGACTAGAGCTACGGTGCCTTCGAGTTGCGGACCCTTGATCTCATTGGAGAATTTTGCCAGTTCATGCTCTATGGAGGCAAAACAGCAGAGGGTTGAAGTTCCCATGCTGTGTGTCCGTGATCACGTCCAAGATGCTGGACTGAATACGTTGCAGATTGAGAGTCGCCAACGTCATCTGTAAAAATAGCATTAACATTAAGTTTGGGACTCGATCTATGGTGCTTTTGAGTTGCAAACCCTTGATCTCATTGGAGAGTTTTGCCAGTTCGTGCTCTATGGAGACGAAACAGTGCAGTTTTACCGAGGAGGTTGATTGGCGAGTCGATGATTTATGTTTGATTTTTGAGTAGGGAGTGCAGCTTGTTCTGATCTCCCCGCATCGTCTTAATGAACTGAGCCATTTGGTAAGCGTACTCCTCATCTAGAACCCCGGACAACGACCTGGCTAGTCCGCCCACTGCGTTTATTGCTCCTCGCCTTGACCTGGTTTACGCTGTCTGTCCAGTAGGCCTCCAGGTCATAGCAGACTAGAAATTTAATCTCGCTTGCCGACAGGAAGGCATTTCCCAATAATTGAAAATGCAGTCCTAGATGTGGTCCACTTGATTACACCTTGATGGGATTGGCCACTATTAGAAGGATTAGTACGCAGACCGGCAGGAGCGATAGGAGAGACGTCCTTCTGCTCCTGAAGTAAAGCCCCTTGTGATAGTTGCTGGGTGTATCTGCCTGATGCTGTACCTTGGGTCAGATTTGGGTATCCACCTCGAGACCAGCTGCTTCTTGTGTAGTGTTTTCCATCACTAGTAACGGTGCTAGACGATGGATGGTCTACTTACTATTCCAGTGGCCGTCCTTTCGTCTGCGACTCTGACGAAGCCGTCAGCCTCTTAATGTGCTTCTATGATTCGTCCCAGGGGCCATTTCATAGTTGGTAGGCTATCGCCCTTGATGATAACGATGGTTCCCCAGGTAGCGTTTGGTTGACCTTGTCGCCACTGAACGCGATATTGCAGTTTGTTCAAATATTCTCGGGACCATCGTCACCAAAACTCGTCCTTCAAATAATTTATGCGCTTCCATCGGGCATAAAGTCTGCCAGTGACAGGCTCCGCCCAAGCATTCACCATGGCTGTGAGGGTTTCACTGATGAGGAAATATCTTGGAGTCAATGCTGCTAGATCATTGGGGTCGTCGGGCATCGCAGTTAGAGGCCTGGAGTTGAGGATGGCCTCCACTTGGACCACCAGGGTGTGAAGTTCCTCGTACGTGAGTGTGACTGATTAAGCGCCTCGACGAAGCAGGTTCTTGGCTGATCTGAGGGCCACCTCCCACAATCCACCAAAGTGAGGGGCTCGAGGCGGGGTGAAATGAAATTGATTTCTCCGAGTGCTGCAAGAGTCGGTCACCTTGTGTTGACCCTCGGCTGAGTGAAGTGAAGGAGACAGCCCATGTAGCTGATTGTGCGCACCTACGAAATTGGTCGCATTGTCGCAATAGATGTCCTTGCAGAGACCTCATCTCCCGATGAAACGCTTCAGACAACCGATGAATGCTTCTGTGCTGAGACCGCTCACGAGTTCCAGATGAACGGCGCTGGTAGCAAAGCAGCTGAATATAGCGATATATTCCTTCTGAGGCCACACACCTCTGCCTTGGTAGTGTATCAGCACTGGTCCGCAGAAGTCGATGCCCGAGTGGATGAACGGGCGAGCCGCTTGCACGCGAGGTCCTTGTAGATTCCCCATAATCTGATTGAACAGTTGTGGACTTGCCTTGGTAAATTGCATGCATTGTTGGACCATCACCCGTGTTAGTTCCTTCGTCTTGATAGGCCAGAAGGGTTGTCCCATGGTAGCAAACAGCGCCTGAGCTCCGAGACGGCAATACCTGTAGTTGCGATGAATATCCGTCATCAGTAATCTTGTAAGTGGATTCGCAAACGGCAGCAACATAGGACGCTTGTCCTTGAAGGTGAGTTGTGAAGCCTCCGGCCTCCGACCAATGCGCAGGATTCTGTCCAAATCCAGGAATGGACCCCATAGGGGACTGCTCTTGTTGACCTGCCTCTGTAGTTGGATGTCTAGCAGGTCCTCACGAAAATCATATTCCTGAATACATTTCACGATCACTCCAGTTGCTCTGGAGAGTTCGTGACTCGTTACTGCACGGCTGCGCACTTGAGGAGACTGGGAGTTTATCTTGCAATGCTCCACAAAATGCAGCATATAATCCGTTGAAGCTTTCCAAATGAGTTACCGTGTTGAACCTCGTACACAAAATGGTTGCTTGCACTAGTTGTTGTTATGATCGCAACCCTGATTTGCTTCCGCTTGACTTCACAGGCTTCGGTACCCTTGTATGGAGGCAGCAAGTCTACCTCAGGTCCGGTCAAGAAGGATGGCTCCTGTGCCCAGAGCTTGCTGTCCTTCAGCTCAGCTGGCACCAGGCCACGGGAGAGGATGTCCGCAGGGTTATTGTAGAATGCCACAAGTTGCCACTGAGTTGGTCTCAACAACGATTGAATGGTCAAAACACAGTTGGTCACAAAAGCGCTGTAAGATGAAGCGGTTGGGTTGACCCATGCCTCTGCGACCTCTGAATTGGACCAAAGGATGTAAAAAACATCCCATAGACTGAGCGCCCTCTTGACTCGACTCGTTTATTCTACTCCTAGCTTGGTGGCACATAACTCACTGTCAACACCTTAATAGGGGCTATCCTGGCTTGGTACAGAGCAGCCAAACGTTGACTTGACCGCTCAGGGATATTGAGCGGACATATATTACAGTATCATACGTCTTCTCCGAGGCGTCACAGAAAGTATGTAGCTGCAGCTAGACTGGTTTCTTGCAGGCGATAACGTGTCAAGGAAACCGAACCCTTCGCAATGATGATAGCTTACCGCGGAAATGGGTCCGCTGTGTATATATGTCGAGTGGCAAGGCTGCATCCCAGTCCAAATCCAATCGCCATAACGCCTGGAGAAACAATTTGGTGGTTAAGATAACCGGGGCTAAGATGTCCAATGAGTTGAACATTCGGGCGATGTGTGATGCGATCGTCCGTTTCGTGAATTTGATCTCAACGACGTATAATGCCAGTCTGGAAGTCGTCGGTTTTCGGGAGCCAAATTACCCCCTATGTCTTGATGTGGTCTTCTCAAAGGCTGCTGAAATTCAACTGGACCTCCTGATCTCCGACGCTGATTTGCTACAGAAGATGCGGATGATTGGCATATCATTTGTGCAAATGTATCCCCGCACTGGTAAGAATTCCTCCTGTGTTTGAATTGCCTCTGTCAAGGTGTCTGCCTCTGTCTTGACATCGTCTATGTAATAATTGTGCTGTAGTGCGCTGCTGCCCAAGAGGGCCCGATCTTGTTTGTCCTGTGCCAGAACCTGGAGGCATTTGGTTGCTAAGTATGGGGCACACGTTGTGCCGTATATGACGGTCTTGAGTTGATAATATCGCAAAGGCTGGGCTGGACTTGTTCTCCAAATCACCAATTGAAATCTGAAATCGTCGTCGTCGAGTTGCCTGGCCTTTCGAGATCTTCCTTGAAAGGAAGCCGCACCAAGAACCGGCCATCGGACTCACGTTGAGTCGTCTGGGTGAATTTTACTTCGCAGGCTCTTTCAGTCACAGTGAAATTGTGCCGTGGCTCCGGTACCTCCTCAACCTCCCAGAATCACTTGATGGCCTGAGTCAGCTGAGTCTCTTCGGCGAGAAGCGTTTGAGGTGTAACTACCCTTCCGGTGACAATCCAAAGGAGGAGCGTATTCTGGAGTACAGGGAGTTCAGGACCCAACTTCATTTGCCCAGTGGCAAGAACTTTGTAGAAATGCTCCGCAGTCAGCAGCATGTCAATTCACTTCGTTCGGTGGAATGCAGGATCCGCCAGCTTCATATTTCTAGAAATCTGCCATTCCAATGTGCTGAAATTCTAAGAAAGTTGAGGAGATATGATTTGATTCAAGGCGTAGGCCTCCAACTGCGCGGCATATCCAGACACTCTGGATTCTAGGCCAAGATCCACCTTACAATGCCCCTTCTCGATGCTTCCGCCCACCCACTCAATCAGTGCAAGTTTCGGTGAAGACGCTAGACTCAGTTGCTTGATAATCCACTCGGTTACCAAGTTGATTTGCGAGCCAGGGTCCAACACTGCTCGACAGTTGGTCACTCTCCCATTGCTGGCAACCACCTTAATGACGGCTGTGCTCAGCAGAACATTTTTTTGGGTCCAGGTTGCATGAGAGTCGTCAGAGTGAGGGCAGACAGTGCAGTTGGCGGTTGAACATCTGGCATCCTGACTGTGGAGCCAGGAATTGTCGTCCTGGTCTGCTTGGAGTTTCTGTCTCCCGTCATATGGAACAGGGTATTATGTTGCTTGGCGCACTCCTTTTAACTTCTTGCCGCGTAGACGGAAGCCTGATGACCTTCTCGCGAGCAATTGATCATTAATCATTTAAACGTACAAAGCTCAGCCTCTTCGCAGCGCAGAAACTCCGGGTAGTTGTACAGTGGGTGATCCAGCGAGCCCCTTGGGTATCGCAACGCAGCCACGGCAGCCTTGGTAACCTGTTTTTGATTGCAGTCTGGGTCCTTAGTTGTACCGCCGAGCACTTCGAGTGCCCGGAATACCACTTGCAGGAAATCCAGTAAAGGTTTCAAAGGTGGCAGCTCGCGCGGGTTAGCCAAAGATTGTTGATAGAGGGCATACGTTGTCGAATCCAACTTTCGCAGCAAAACGTGTAATAGCAATGGATCCCAATCCCTTGTGGGTATTTGCAGGTTTTCCAGGCCTCTGAGACACTCATGTGTGGTGTCAGGCAGCCACTTTATGGCTACCACTTACGGTTTTACACTGGCCTGAGATGGCTGCCCCATCAATTTGTCGATGAAGCCGACAGCAAGAGTCATCGATTATCAAATCTCTCATTAAGTGTCTTCCAGGTAGCTAGATAATTTTCGTCCAACCACGTGAATTTTCTGGTAAAGGACCCAGCTTCCCCTGTGAGGTTAACCTTCAGATACCAAAGCTTCTGGCACGCGGGCATCAGCTGGTTATGCACCATTTGCATGAACAAATCCCGGGATTGTCGCCAGTGCAGGTAATCTCCGTTAAAGGTGGGCAAGGCAATTCTTGGGAGCAACAAGCCTTGAATCGCAGCGGGCGGAACAGGCGAGGGTGGCATTTCGATAATGGCGTCGACTTTCGTTTGCAAGCGAACAATGTAATCTTGCGCTTTCTCTTCTAACCGGATGTGCTCCTCTAAATTGAAGCCCTGCGCTTCATTGCCCTCACAGGATTCATAGAATTGCTGATGAAAGTTCTCATCAAGACCTTTTATTTAATACCCATATCGGCCGCCTGTAATGAATTTTCGTCCGTGGACCAAACCCCTCTATGAGGAGCCCTCAAATACCTTATAAAAATTTTTTGTAGTTGGGATTTGAAGAGAGCACCACTTCACACCTACATACAAAATTTGATGTTTCTAACTCAAGTAGTTTGGGACAAAAATTGCTGTGGCACACGGATGGACGATTGGACCGACAGGATGCAATTTTAGTAGGGTTTTGTTAAATTATTTTACAAAATCCTAACAACTGGGTTATGTTTCCAACTAATTGCGTACAAAATCAATATGTATCAAGTAATTTAAATTTTTATAATATTGTATGGTTATAGTTTGAAAAATATAATCATTCATAAAATTCTCAGGTTCGAATTCATACTCTATCTAAAAAATCATCTTAGTAATACATCAGAATTTCCAAACACCTGAATTGCTGTTCTTAATTTCAATTTAAACACTTTCTGTACAAATATTTACCTTTAAAATGTCAATTCAATTAGTACGTACCTGTCTTGAACACATGCAGAAAGCGGAAGTGAAAGGATATTTTAGCAGCCAGGAGAAGCAATGAAACACGTTCGCTGAAGAAAATCAGTGTTAACACTGTCTTGTAACATTTACTCGCTTCGTAACAGACAGTGCAACATTACAAAATAAAAGACAAAACAGGAGGAAGTGAAAGATGAAATAGAACCTCCAGATACGAAACTTAATTAAATTTTTAGTCAAGTGCTGCTTTGGATCGTCACTGTTGTATGTCAGCATGCTAAGGATATCGCCGGAACTATCAACGAAAAGTGTTGCGTACACTATTCCTGGAAATATTCTCAGCTCCTGGTGTTCTCACTTTTCACCTTGTTATATGCGACTTGGAGATGGCGGCCGAGGGGGTGAGTGGCGACGATGGATATAGATGGTTGAGAAGTGCAACTTGGTCAATTAAATTTTACAGCTTGACCAATTACTGACAGTACTTGTTCGATAAACTACGTTGAGTAAAGTGAAATGGACCGTTGAGCAGGGTCGTAAAATAAATAAGCTAATGTGGTTGTTCCAAGGTATTTCGATTGATTGCAGTCTAGTTTCAGGTATTGAAGATTTTATTGCAATCAGGGACTAATGACTTTTCAACCTTTTCCAACGAGTTGAGCAACTCTTAAAGGTGAAGAATGAATTAAATCTTTGGTTTGCTCTTTAAACGCACTTCAATAAGGGAGACCCATTCGTAACGCAAAGTGCTGAGATTGTGAAATTAAATATGTAAGAGGACGGTATTCCCGTGAGACCGATTAAGAAATAACAAGGCACGTGCCTCCTTAATGGCTTCAACGTTTTATGTTAAATATCTTTGTTTTATTGCTTCCGATGCTCGCAGAATAATATTCATAGCATCCTTTCCAAGAACATTGTTCTAGGGATGAAGAAGAATATCATTTTTTGATTAAGTAAACTCGTGAAAAAATCAACACATTTATAAATTATCACAAGGTATCGACGATTCAGGTTGCAGTCTTGAAGCTCGTCCTAGTAAATTGAAACTGTCAACATATTGCAGATGAACACAGGGCTGATAAGCTCCAATTTACATCATAAATTGCAAAAGTGTCAACATTTTGGCAATAAATTGAAAAATACGACATGGCAAATATTGTATTTAAAACGATTCAGTGCTCTTTGGATTTTAATTAAAAGGAATTAGTCCAAATTGAGACGTTTCATGTTTCCCGTATGCAGAGCCCACTTCAGGTACATATATGTATGTCGCCATCGCCGCATATAGGGCTGTTAATAAAATTAATAAAATATCCCTGTTTGCTGGTTACCTCAGCCAACTTGTTTTTCTTTTTTTAACTGAGCATAACCAATTGGGAAGATCGAGCCCAGCTTCGACGCCTGCAGAACGAAAAGTATAAACAGAACCAACTCAGTCATACCATTCGGCACTTAACTCTTTTATGGTAGGACTCAAGAGAGTTCGTTAATATTTATCACGTGGTTTATACTGACAGCGTACGCACAGAGCTTGTAATTAAATACAGTAAACACTTTCGGGAACAACATTAACGTTAGCAGTCCATACCGTCATGAATCCGCTGGAAGAAAGGCAGGATACGAATGTGGTTATATCTGAAATTGGAGGCAAGCCTATTCGTAGCGTGTGCCTTTTTGCGATATGAAGTAAACGCCCGCATTTCGTATGTATGTTAAATTAATTGGTGAACTCATATTTAATTATTACAAAGAGACGTTCCGAATGTTGTAAAAATAAGCACGTAGTTTGTTAAGCCCTTTTTTGAGAAAAGTCAACTGTATGAAATAAAAATCAGTCGTCGCTTTCGGTAAAAAATTCATTGGAAATTTAATGGTTTGTTTTGGTATAGAGTGAACTTAAAATAATGCCTTTAAGAAGAAGCTTTCTAAGCATACATACGAGTATATAAAGCATATACGTGTATGATGTTTGGAAATATTTCTGCTGCTTCCTAGTAAAGGGTGGTCCAACCAAAACGCACGATATTAATTGTAAATAAAACTAAAATTTTTCAGAGAATGATGTTAATATTTTTTATTGTTATAGAAAGCTCTATGACAATTATGCGTAAAACAAAATATTGCCCAAATGCTCGCCATGGCTGCGGTGGCATACTTCTATCCGATGGTCCATATTTTCAATGACTCTAATGCTACTGCTCCACCTGCGCCTTAACGCGTTAATTAATGCGTTAACAATCACATCACACAGATGTGACCAATAGTTTGGTGCGCTAATTGGGATGTGGCATTATTAATGACGTTAGACGTTAAGCGATAACTGGGGTGGCGGTTTTTCCGACACATCAAAGGAATTTAGCGCGCTACATTGGGCGTTAATCTGTGTTGGCTACATCTGTGCATGTGCAGTATTCTATATGTGCAGTGTATCGTGTGTCTACGTACCATTTATTTATTGCTCAGAAAATGGAATGGTCGAACGAAAAAGTTATAGAATTTTTAAGAATTATTTGCAATGGAATCGAGCCTTTGGGATCCCCGATCGAAATTACATAAAAACCGCGGAGCACAAAGTGATGCATGGCGACGTATCATCCAGTCACTTTCATTTGAAATTTCATTGGATGCATTAAAAGCCAAAAAATAGTCTTTAATGGGGTTTTATCGTATCCATTTGAATAAATTGAAAAAATCAAAGAAATCAGGTGTCGGCACTGACGACATCTATAAAACTAATTGGTTTGCATTTGGTCTAATGGATAGTTTTTTGAGACCTATCTACGTAACAAACTCAATCATAAATACCGAGGTAAGTTAAGAAAATTATTTATTTAAATGAAAGAAATCAGTGTTACAATTTTCCTTATAATGAATTGACAAAATATTCTGCGAAATTATTTCTAATTTGCAAAGCTGACATAGAAGAACGTCTAGCTGAGATGTTTAGTGGCCTAAGGGCGCTAGAATTGAGATCTATCTCTTCTCTCTATCTTCTAGGTGCTAAAATATCTCCTCCGATTCCAATAGTGTCCAAAAATCCTGATGGAGTGTAAACATTTCTTGAGGTCACACTATTCCGTAAGAAATTATGTAGCAATGCACATGACATGACGACTTTTGATGCTAATTGTGGTTGCAGTGACATAGGTTTTCTGAGCACCCGAAAACGGGCAGACATAACGCCTAATGCATTTTCTACCACAATTCGAGCTGACGATAATTTTCGATTAAAGTTTCTTTTTTCACTACCTTCTGCATGTTCACTAGGGTAAGGTTTCATTAAATTTTCATGAAGTGGGAATGCATTATCCGCGACAAAAACATAGGGCAGCTCCAAATTTGTCCCAGGGATTGGTGTAGATTGTGGCAGATTTAAGCTATTTGTAAATAGTTTTTCATATAAAATAGTATCTCGGAAGACTCCACCATCGCTAATTCTGCCTTTAGTTCCAATATCACAAAATATGAAACAGAAATTTCTGTCTACTGCAGCCATCAATACAATGCTAAATGAATTTTTGTAGTTAAAATAGTCAGAACCCGAGTGTATTGGTGCAATTAAAGCTACATGTTTCCCATCAATGCTGCCCACACAATGAGGAAATATATCTTGGAACTGGGCTTCTTTTTGTAACCACTCACATTCGTTGATGGGCATCTGAAATACAAAAATAAGGTTTATTTTTATTTTAATCGTTTCAGTCAACTTCAGAAGAAAACAGTGCAGAGGAAAATTCATGTTTAAAAGACTCAATTGAAAATGAATCAGTTCCTGAAAGCCTATTCCCTACAAACTGCTCATCAAATAATAAAGCCACATCAACATCTGTACATCCAGTGAAAAAGTTCAAACAACCTTATAGTGTAAAAACCAAAGTTACAACTGCTACTGAGATTACCAACGCTGAGAAGCAAATGAATGAAGCCTTTGGCTGTTTGAAGGCTATAACCGACAAGAAAAAAGAATTGGATGAATACGATTATTTTGCTGATTGATTGCATCCAAAATACAAAAAATAGAAAATATTGATGATAGAGAACAATTAATGAACTGTATTCAAAACCTTACTTACGAATTTTACGTTAAAAGTCGAAATAGTAATTTATCAGCCCACACAGTTACATCTGTACATTCTACTCCTATAAGCGAGACATCTACATCCCCAAATCTGCAACAAACATCGCAACAACAACAACAGTATACGATGTCAATAACCAACGACGGGTCCATTCAAATACTTAGCAATGAACAAGTACTTCCCCCTTATGCTGAAAACCCATGAAGAACTCTTATTAGCCTCACACTATTCTTAATTGACCTGAATTTTTTATTTTTGTTTTACTTATATTACCTGAATTTATTATGTTTTTGAAAATTTTAACAATATATTTAATAACTATATTCTTTTGGTTCTGTTTACTTACCTTGATCATATTGTCTAAAGTTGCAATTAGTGCAGCGCAGACTTCTCTAATAATTTTTGAGATTACTTGGTGAGATATTTTAAATAAAAAATGTAAGCTTCTAAAGCTGTCTCCTGTTGCTAAGTACCGAAGAGTTAATGCCAGAAGAACTTTGGCAGGAATTGCTTTTCGGAATCTAGTATCTGTTTTGGATATCAGTGGCTCGACTTTTTTTAACAGAACTTCAAAATCAGTGGGCAACATTCGTACAAAATTGTAAAATTCTATTGCATTCTCAGCCATAAGATCTGAGAAGAATTCCGTAGATGACTTTCTAAAATGAGTAAAACATTCAAGCTGTATGATCCATGGTGTACTGAAAACAGAAAGGATACAACTTTCTCGATAAAAACACTTACTCTGTTCGACGGCGATGCATTTGAATCATCCACCATCTTCGTTTCATTTTCTGCTTTCTATTATTTTTCCGCTTGAGAACACGTACATAATTATTAATCGTACTCATATAATACACTAGAGCAGCAGCTTGCACTTCCATACCGAACATATTTAGCGCACTAATTCACGAAGAAATAACTTTTGTAGCCGGGCTTCGTATGTGTAGCCACTCGTTTAATGCGTTATTTTTTAACGCGTTAATTAGTGCGCATTAAGGCACAGACACTAACACTATCATTAACGCAGGTGGAGCAGTAGCATAAGAAATATTTGAGGTTCAATGTCGTTAATGTGCTGAATCATCTCATCGTTTAACTCTTGAATTGTTCTTGGCTTATTGATTTTCTTTTAAATATCCCAATACAACAATTAACATCGCCGCAACATGATATAACACGGCCATCGAATTTCTCGTGCAAAAGATCCATTGTTTCGTTGTCTGTGTGGCAAGTGGCACCATCCTGTTGGAACCACATATTGTCAATTTCTAGCCACAAGAAATCCGTTATCATCTCGCAATCGCGGTAACTGCTTGGCCATCCTCATTTTCGAAGAAGCATAGCCCGATGACGCCGCCAGCCCATAATCCGCACCAAACAGTCACTCTTTGTGGATACATCGGCTTTCAACAATCACTCGTGGATTCTCAGTTGCCCAAATCTGGCAATTCTGCTTCTTAACGAATCCACTGAGGTGAAAGTGTGATGATTTTCTTTGTAAATTCACCATTCCCTTCTGTCTGTTCAACCAACCATTCGGCGTATTGCCGACGTTTGAAATGGTCAGTAGGCTTCAGCTCTTGAGTCAATTGAATCTATTCGACTGTTAAATGATAACACCAAACTACTTCATGAAATCAATGCGCGCCTTATTACGGATCCAATTGCTATGAAACCAACAGATTCACCTCACACTTCTTGCCAAGCATCTTTACCTCTCTTATTGACTGATTCGATGCCAGCAAATAACAAGGAAAATGTTGAACCTAGCAAGGGGGCTATACCTAAAAATTTACCACCAAGACCGACCTTCTTGCCATTTTTGGCTGCTACATAAAGTGAAGCAGCAATATCAACTCTTCGATCTGTTGATGGTCAACTGGAACCGGACCAGCAACTGCAACTGGAACTGGATCAGGAACAACAGACTCAAGGTTCGCATCTCTCTGCTTTCCCTTCTAACACGGAGCATTCCTACCGTACACAAGAGCCTGTGTGTCGTCCTACGCTTTTGCCAACTCGCAAGCCCATTCGCGTTGTTTCTCCACCACTCCTAATATTTGTGTCGTGACTGGCGTATGATACTTCAGAGGAAGAATTAAAGGACTTCGTTTTGAGTGGGCTGAATAGCCGACCAAATACATTTTCCTGCAAAAAACTAACGCAACCAAACTTGACCAATCGTGTGGTTGCATCGTTCAAATTAACTTTGCCAACAAACTATGATGCAGTACAAAACAGCAATTTCTTGCCCCCAGGCGTCTTAGTTAAGCCTTTTGCTTCGAACTCCAAAAGAAATTTTCGAACATTCAAACCAAAACTTCAACAACATTAGCTTCTAGTCATTCTTCCTTTAATCAGCCTAACTTTATCACTAAGCAGAATTCATTTTTCATTTATTACCAAAATGTACGTGGTCTAATATCTAAGCTGAATGATCTCTCTTTATCATGCTTTCTCTCCTGTGATAAAATAATCTGCCTCACAGAAACGTGGCTAACTGACAGTTTTCATGACGCCGAGATTTTTTCCAACCATTTTTTAACAAGGCAAGATCGCGATCGACAATTATCAAATAAGAGGGATGGTGGCGGTGTTCTTATTGCCTACCATAATTCCCTATCTGGCATTCCTCTCTCTGATCTTTACTTTTCTCCTTCTGTTGAATGCGTTGTCGCTAAGATATCTTTTTGACCTGCTTGTCCTCTCTTCGTGGCTTGTGTATATATTCCTTGTAGTGCTCCATATACTGTCTACAACACTTTCTTTTCTGAATTTTCCTCATATTATTTGACTCGTTTTTCTATCTACCCTATTATACTGTGGGGTGACTATAATCTTTCCTCTCTGTCCTGGGTTGGAAATCATGTTTCAGGTCCCTCACAAGTCTCGCTCTTAATTTCTTCCTATATGTCTTTATGTTCTTTCTATGAATTTAATAATTTATCCAATATTAATGATCGCTTGCTGGATTTAGTCCTTAGCAACCTAGATTCTTCCTCTCTGAAGCATTCTCCTGTTCTTTTTCCGTATGTCCCCCTCGATCCTCATCACCCTCCGCTTCGGTATGAGGTATCACTCGATCGAACCAATCCAAAGCGTATATCGAAAAAAATGCACTTTAAATTCTACAAGGCAAATTACTCCCTAATTTCTAATTCTTTATCCGCTGTTAATTGGAATACCTTCTTTCATGGTCTTGATTCAAATGACGCCTGTGAGAAATTTTATGACTTCCTCAATTCTGTCATATCAGCAGCAACTCCCTTTACCTGTGCTTGTGACTCCCATGGTACACCCTGGTTAAATCACAATGTGATTTGTGCCCTGAAAGAAAAGGATCGAGCTCGTCGTATCTTTCTACGTACCAGGTCTTCTAAGGATCGTGTAAACTATACTCAGTTTAGATCTGCTGCCAAAAGGGAAGTTAACTTGGCAAAAGCTTCTTACTTCAGGAGTATCGAGGCTTCGCTTAACTCTAACCAATCCAAGCCATTTTGGAAGTACATCCGTTCTCTTAAATCGTCGACTAAGAATCCCTCCTCATTAACCTTTAATGGGCAGCTCGTGTCATCTCCTCAGGAAATGTGCGAACTTTTCTTTAATTATTTTTCTTCACTTTTCAATCTCTCTACCACGCCTGCGCAAAGTTCACTCTTCCCTGCTTATCATCAACCCACTATTTCCTCTATCACTTGTTCTTCTGTAGAAATTGAAAATCTTATCAATACTCTTGATGTTTTTGTTGGTGCTGGTTCTGACGGCATTCGTTAAATCTTTATCATCCACTATATCTGTTCCTTTAGCTTTACTTTTCAATATAAGCTTATCTACTGGCCTATTCCCTTCTAACGGGAAAAGAGCTTTACTCCTCCCTATTTTAAGAAAGGTGAAGCCTCTCTGGTTTCAAATTATCGCCCCATCTCTTTATTGTGTTGTTTTTCCAAATTATTGGAACGTATTGTTTACTCCAAACTGCTTGCGGCTGTGGAGGATAAGCTGATTCCTGAACAGCATGGTTTCATCAAAGATCGTTCTACTATGGACAACCTTATGGAATTTACTACGGTTGTTGCTGGAGCCTTTGAGAATCGATTTCAGGTAGAAACCCTGTGTCTTGATTTTTCTAAGGCCTTTGATTCGGTCAATCACCATATTTTGCTCCAAAAAATTCAGCCACTTGGTGTCGTTGGCAATTTGTTCTAGTGGCTCTCCTCCTACCTTTCGAATCGAATATGTCATGTTACTTTCAATGGTTTCACCTCTTCTCCTTTTGTCCCGTCTAGCGGCATTCCCCAAGGGTCCATTCTCGGTCCGCTTTTATTTGTCATCTTTATCAATGATCTGCCTTCAGTCATTAACTCCTCCTGCCTTTTTTATGCAGACGATGTGAAATTATTCAACGTCGTATCCTCTCAAAATGACCTTGACATACTGCAAGCTGATCTAAATTCCTTGGACCTTTGGTGTCAATCTAATCAGCTTCCTCTTAACATTTCTAAATGTATACATGTATCCTTTTTCTCCAAACATTATCCATTCATTGGTCATTTCTTTATAAAAAATAACTGTCTTAGCACCGTGACTCATATCAAAGATCTTGGAGTCACCTTTGACTCCAAACTAAAATTCGATCTTCACGTCTATGATATTGTTTCCAGAGCATCACGTGTATCTGGATTTATTTTACGTCACTCCATCATATTTTCTGATCCTATTTCTTGTATTAAGTTATTTGTAAATTTAGTTCGTTCTATCCTTGAATACTGCTCCCCAGTCTGGTCTCCTCATTTCGTTTACCTTAAATCCTCGATCGAATCTGTTCAGCGTAAGTTTACGAGAATTTTACTGTGAAAATTTCGTATTCCTTATTGTTATTATCATGTTCGTTTGTCTATCCTTGGTATTCCTTCTTTAGAACACCGCCATATTTATCTGGAAGAGTGTTTCCTCTATCGTCTCTCCCTTGGTTACCTTAGCACGAAGTTGGTAGCTGAACTCCCGGTCAGAAATGCTGTCCGTCCTACCAGAAGTTCCAAAATCTTTGATGTTCCTTTTGCCAGGAGTGTGACTTATTTTCACTCTCCTCTACTAAGGATTACGCGTAAACACGATGATCTTCAGCTTGGATCTTTCCCCACTTCTTATCTCCATTTTAAAAATAGAGTAACTTCTGCACTCGCTAAGCCTTTAATTTTTTCTTATATGTTTTCTAAGTCTTTCTATCTTTCACTATTATTACTATTTTTGTAATTGGATTATATCTGTAAAATAGCAATGAATAAATAAATAAATAAATAAATAAATAAATAAACAGCAATGTTTTCCGCACAACGAACTGGGCGAGCAAGCGCAGGTGATTTCACATTTTCTACAGAACCAGTTTATTGAAATTTGCGCACCATTCTCCCGATTGTGAATATATTTGGTCGATTATGCTGACCAAAAAATCACGAAGTGCACGAAATGCATTTTGATTCGAACGCCCATTTTTGTAAAAGGCTTCGACAACTTTGATGCGCTGCTCAATTATGTACCTCTCCACGGCTAAATTTGTTAAATACTGAACTTTAATATGTCAAATTAAGTTTGGCAAAAAACTTGACATTGAGGTGTGACTCGCAATTAACATCGTGCATTATTGTTGGACCAGCCTTTATTTTATTCGGTGATTGATCCAGATGAGTCTCTTTAGCAAAGCATTTGGGCACGATGCCAGTTGAAAATCAGTTTAGGTTTGTAGCAAAAAAATGATTTCACTGCAATCGGGCTGAGGTTCTCCGTCACGATCAATAGTAGAAAACAATTGAAATTTACATTAATTGTGCAAACGCTTTTATCTAATTTTTCTGCTGCGGTCACATTTTCCCGGAATGTGAGAAAATGTTTGCTCCCACGGAATAGTAGTGCAGTCCTGCAGTATCAGCGGTTTTAGCGTGGTATGGCTCGTTAACACCTTCCCGCTTAAATTTGGATGTCCTCATCCAATTAGAGGTGTAGCCGATTGTAGGGGCTTCGGCTTGATTAATGCTGCGATAAGATCGGTTGCATGGCTATTGTTTGCGGTACGTGTGATGCTAAGTTTACAGATAATTGATTGCTAACTTTTCGGTCTACTGCCAAGTGACTGATGGTCCGTTTCAGTTTTTTTTCTTGAGTCCGAGAAAAAAAAACGTGGGTAGTATTGCAATAGGGAGAAAGCTTATCCCGTAGCTAATCAAGCTCTCGTAAAGGTTAACACCTTGAAGTAGAAAATCTGTTTGGTGTTTTTGATGTGCAGGCTGTGTATTGCTTCAAGTGAGAGAATTTCTTTGCATTGGCTTTCGTACGGCGTAGGGTGGAAGATAGCAGGTAGGGATTGCCACAATCATACTTCCTTTGAGGTGAAGTTTCTTCCGTTTATTGTTGCTGTAGTGTTGTGGAATTTAACAACAAATATGCCAATAAGTTGATGCAGTGTTACAGGCTAACGCCATGTAGGTTAAATTCGCGACGACCACGAAGGCATGACTTTACGCAATCAGCCGCGAATAAACGCAAACCCTACGAGCAGAAAGCGTTAAGTAACGTACACAAAAATGTCTAAGATATTATGAATTAGTATCTTGTAAACTCAACATACACAAAGGAAAGCGTAATGTAACGTACACGAAAATGTATTAGGTATTATGAATTTGTACTGAGTGAACTCAACAAATTCTTAGCGTGGCTGGCTCGAGCCATGGCCATGCGGATTGTCGTAATGGCGGAGTTCGAAACCACACAACAAGTACAAGTTGAATGGAGAGACATTTGCAACATTGTGACGGACCCTCACCTAGAAATGTAGAATTTCATATAGAAACCCGTCCTGGTGTGATGGATTTGCAACGCACATCGAACCCGAACCGTGGTAGACTAAGCCCACAATATCATCATAATAATAATAAAAGCAGCAACATCAACAACTACTGACGAACCTCAAAAGCCAACAACAAATAAATGCAATAGATATCCACAACAAATCGAAAGGAATCGATTGCAATGTGCCTATTATACACGACGCTTCATTTCATACATCTTAAATGGTTCAATGCCGTACGGCAGTCGAAGTCACGTTCTAACATAAGCTGAACGTAAAAATATCGACCACCATTAATTGAAAAACCATCATCTATCGATTGAGCTGCACCGTGTGAAGAAAAAGACACAAAAGACAGGGATAAGGATCAACCCAATACATTAATCGTTGATAAAAAGCCAGTTGTTCCAGACAAAGAGCCACGCAGTTTAACGAAGACTGCAATACCACCATCTGTGGCGGATACACATCGCAGCTCACCACCACCCAAGCCAGCTGTACGTTGTTCTGTGATGCAACGTACACCAAAACCAGAGTCAACAGGTCCCAAAAAGCCAAATCCTGGACAAAAGGATAAGGATATAACAGATATTTAATTACCTGTAAGTGGACTTCTTGGAATTTCTGCCCCTCAGCTTGGTCTCTAGCAAGAGCAACCGATAGATTAGCATATTCCACGCAAACCGGATAGTGAATTTAATCCTGAAGAAATTGCAGAAAAGGACAAGAAACTCCGTGAAGCTCGAAGACGAAGTGTAACATTAGCAGCTAAGAGTGCTATCTCGATGTGAACAATTCCGCGAGGTACATATGATGCAACAGCAGCAACAGCAACAGCAACACCATCACAATCCCCATCATCACGACCTTCATCCTCACCATCATCAGCCGCATCATGATCATCCTGCGTTGGGAGGACACGGGATGGACGGCTTCCATAGTGACGTTGATTCACACAGCGGCAACCTATCGCTTCCGTCGCCGAGCAGCTCGTCCCACAATGAAGCAAATAATATTTCACCTGTGGATACGAAACCACTGATCCAAAGTGTAAGCTCTGCAATGGCAAGAACGCAGTCTCATAGTGTGGGACCGGTATCGCCACTCATACAAGAAACCAAACTGCATGTATTGCAACAACTGCAGGAGTGCAATTAAAATTTAGAAAAGAATATTCTCATTTCCGAAGGTGATCCTAACAAATTCATATGTCACGTATGTTCTAAAACATTTACACTGCAACGACACCTGAATCGTCATATGAAATGCCCTCAGGCTATAAAACGGTACTTGTGTACGTTTTGTGGAAAAGAATTCAACGATACGAGATTTGAAACTATCCACAAATCCATCACAGTATAGGAAACAATCCACAAACCCATCACAAAACAAACTTCAGCGACAACACTAACAAACCCAAACTGTCGGTAAATTGTCTTGCTGACATTTCTCCAAACTCGTTTAGAAGGAGTGAGATTCCATGAACACCCAAAAGCACTGATTATCGTGGTGGGAAACTACGTAGCCGACCACACGTAGTGGGATTTTTAAGGTCCTCGACCTACCCTTGGCCGAGAATCCAATAAAAGGGGGACGGAAGGATGTCCCGTTCTTCTTTCTTTCAGAAAAAATCATCTGGTGAAGAGTGCGAGTGGAGACAGGAATTTAACGGAGAAATGCGATAGAAGAAATTAGCAGTAGAGATCTGAAAATAAATCAATCAGTGCAGAAAGCAAAACCCAATTATTTGGGAATCCCCACATCAGCAGCAGCGGAATCACCACTGTAAGTGTCGGCCAACCGTTTTTCCTTTTTTTCCTCAATATTCTATTGTATATTTTCTTGAGAAATTTTAAAGTTTTAAGTTAAAGATAAATTGCAGTTAATTTTTACCGGTTGTTTCTTTTACTGTTTTTTTATTTCTGTTTTAGCTACTCGTATTGTGAACTTTCTGCTCGTGAGCGGGAAGATATCTTTTTTCCCCAAGAAGGGACTTCACTGGCGTCGTTTTGAGGTTGCGGGATCGCCAAGTGCCCGTCGTGCTCAGGTCGCGCTTAAAGTGTCTTCCTGGCTTTCTCAACGTTTCATTTAGGTGTTATAAGGGATCATGTCGCTGGTGATTTCTTCTACAGTTGGTATTTGTAGGACGCTGATTATGTTGCAAGTTGAGTTGATTCTCTTCAGGATGCTTGGGAGACATGCTGAATAACTTATTTCTGGTAAGTCAGTTTGTTTACAGATCGTCATTTCATAGTATGTTTTACAATCATTTGACATACTGTACATTTTGATCTGGCTTTTCAAAATATTTTTATGTACTATTTCGACTACTCTGTTGCTCTTTTTCACAGATTTTACAAGGAGTTTTTCAAATGTTTAATCAATTGTTATTGGTATTTTAGAAATATATATATGTGTTTTTTTATTTGTGACAAGTTTTACTTCAGCTGATTTTAATGCATCTTCAATTGATGAATATGGAAAATTTTCTTGGTCAAATATTGTATTTCTATAGCCTGTTTGTCAACTCCAACTTGGCAATATCTTAGCGAGGTACTCAGTTAGTCAAGTCGAGTCGAACCAAACAAACGGTTTGGAGGAAGAACGTGAATTTGTGAAAGATAGTTAATATTCATCACTGAAACAAAGCGGTGCTATCTCTTAATTAAAGCAATTCCCTAACATCCACAGTCTTTTTATTCGTGACATATTTAATTTCTTTTTCCGACAAAATCATAGAGTTTACTGCACCAGCTTTTGCAAAGTTAAGAGCGTAGTTCAAAATTACAAGTTCTTCTTTTATCAAACTTAATTTGTATTGCAAGCTAGTGGCTAGATCATCTTCGTGGTGTGTGTTTGTTTTTACGAATTTTTCAAGTTGATTTGAGATTCATGTTAAATTATTCATTCGATCTGTCAATGCTCTGTTAATTACTACTTGATTTTTGTTGTTTTTCAGGGCGCTATTTATTTTTTCTTGAATTATAATTAAATCGTCATGGTCAGAGCAACCTGCGACCTATTTCCATGCGGTGTCAATAAAATCTAAGGATCTTTTCGTAGTTTTTGGTTGCAGATGTCTTAAGAGTTGTTGGGTTTGTGATAATTCTTGACTAAGATAAGGGTATAAAGGATTACTGCTATTGATTTCATGCGTAATTGCGCCAATATTCCTAATGTTATATTATTGTATGGCTAAATGTCGACGTCATGTATGATATTCAGGCATACCTTTCTTAACATATTTTCGCTTGCCTCAATTTAATGGCTATGATTTGAGAGTTTATATGGTCGAGAATTTTTATTTTGCACAAGGCTATTGAATGGTGAGTCTAGAAAAGGGAAATCAGTTGCGAATATTACTTTTATGTATTATCTTTCCGGATTTAGTGATTAATTGTATTTTTGTTTTCCCTTACTTCTTCTTGTCTATATCGGAGAGTTAATTTTGAACCTGATCTTTTATTTCTTTTCACGAAAATAGTTTCTCCCAGATTGTAATCTTTTGGGGGCTTCCTGATCTTATTGTGGTATGAAGGGTCTTTTCCCTGCTTGGCTTTAAGTTTTTCAATATTTTGCTGCCTTGTGCGTTAAAATTTTTCAGGGGTTACTCTTGGTAAGCGACCGAGATATTGTTCTACTGGCTTCTTGTGTGTAGTGGAATGTAGAGTATAGTTGTACTCTTTGACTACCCTTTGGAGTAGTTCTTCAAAAGGTCTGTTTGGAGCATTTCACATTTCAGGCAACTTTCAGTCAAAGTAGAATGAGGCCGTTCTATTTTACCATTCACCCCACTATTGTAAGGAGGCGTTTTAAAGACATTTATTTGTAGATCAGCCTCCATCATTGTGGACAAGGATACGGATAGTAGTGCACCCTCGTTATCTATTACAGCGTTTTCTGGTGCGCAAAAGAAAAATAAGATGTCACTTAAGGGTTGTTTAACATCCTCCGCTGATTTTGATGGAAGAATCCTTGCTTGGAGAAATTTCGTCGTTTTGTACTATTGCGATCAAAGTTAACTTTTTCTCGGTCAGGAATAAATCAATATGCATCGTGTGCCCTGGATAATTTGGAATGGGTGTAGCTTGCAAAAGGGGTTTATTCGGATGTCTCTCATACTTGTTTTCTTTGCAAGTCATACATACACTGGCCCTCAAATCTTTTAATTTTCGAAGAAATCTTAGGAAAATAGAAACTTTACAAAATTTGGAGCCTATTTTTTCCGCATTCTTATGAGCTCTACGATGGGCTCTGAGAATCCTTTCTTCCTGTTCTATTTCATTCTGTAGATCTTCTACTATTTTGCATGTAAAACGGATTTTATAGTTTAAGGAATGATGGGGATAAATTACTTGGATGAGCCCTAATGTCCTTTGTCCTACTCGGTATATTCTTGATGGGACAAAGTGTGTCTGGTGTAGTTGTCAAAAAGATTCATTATTTCGTAGCTTGTTTCATTGCCTGTGTTCAAAATGAGTTGGTTCTGAAAGACATTGATGATAGTTTCAACCATTGGGATTCGATTTTGAGATGAACAATTATCACTATATTCAGTGAGTCTAAGCGAATTGGCTTCAGGTGGACTCGGCACTCTTGAAATGGAGTCAGCAACGACGTTTGCTCTAACCGGTTCGTATAGGAGCTCATAACTGTACTCCTCCAGTATTGATTTACAACGTTTCATCTTGGTGTTGGTATTTTTCTTGCGCACGGCATATGTGAGTGGTTGATGATCGGTATAAATTTATACTTTTCGAGACCCGTAAAGAAAGTTCTTAAATTTTTTTAGTGCCCATATGATGGCCAACATTTTCTTCTCGTTAGCCGCGTAATTTTCCTTGGTTTTACCCAAGGTTCGTGTCAAAAAGGATATTGGTTAGAGACATCTTTAGTCAGTTCAAATTCCCTATCAAAGTAAGGATGCAGTAATATAACGTCTTTAGACATAAGAGTCCTCTTCAGCTTTAAGAAAGCATCCATGGCTGGCTTTTCTAAGACAATTGATGTATTTTTTGAGATATATTTGGACCCTCGTCCGTCCTCCCTTTTTAAAAGGGATGTCAGGGGTCCTCATAATTGCACATAAAGCTTTACATAATTGTACATGAAGCGCCAATAGTACTCCGACATTCCAAGGAACGCTGGGAGATTCTTTAAGGTTTACGGCGAAGGAAAAGAGACACTGGCTTTGACTTTTTTCAGATTGGTCTTGATGCCATCAACAGTGACTACAAAGCCAAGAAATTTGACGCCGTTCCTCACGAACTTGCACTGGTTTGGCACCTTCATGTTTGCTCTTCTCAAGTATTTCAAGATATATTTCCAAATTTTTGAGGTGCTCTGCTTCGCCCTTACCAAAGATGATTATATCATTGCAAGCCGATGTGTCGTCTTATGCACGCTGAAAATAAGCGGGCGCATTTTTCAATCCAAATGGTAATCGAAGAAACTCAAATTTGCCATTGTTGATCGAGAATGCAGTCTTTTTACTGTCGTTTCTTCTTAGACGGATCTGATCGAATCCACTCCCCAAATCTATAACGGAGAAGAATTTTTTTCCCTAGGCTATACAGCGCTTCATTTATCTCGGGTATTGGGCACTTGTCGGAAGCTGTGACACTATTAAGCTTCCGGTAGTCAATGACCATGCGGAATTTCCTTTCTCCGGAAGAGTCCATTTTTTGGGAACAATCCATACAGGTGAATTGTATGGTGATCTTGATGGCCTGATGATGCCAATCTCTAACAATTTCTTATCCTCCTTCTCAACCTGAGTTTTGAGAGCTACCGGGTAAGGGTAAGATTTACTATTGATGGGATCGTTCGTAGTTGTGCTAATTACTACTTACGCTGTTGTTGTGTACGTCAATTTTTCATCCGGTTCGGAAAATAAATCGGTGCATTTGGCCAAAGCTGCTCTAAGTCAATTTCTTTGGGTCGTGGATAGATGGTCTGTATTTATGTCTAACTTGATAACCGATTGTGAAGCGTGTTGCTTCAGGGGAAGTCTTATGCCAGGATTAATAATCATATTGTTCACCTTGTTATAGGTAATTGCATTCACGGCTTTTAAAGAGTCGTTCCCAATTATCCCAGTAAATGTCTCAAGACCTGGTAAAAGGAAGAATTTCAACTTCTTGTTATTTGTTTGGAAAAGATGAATGAACGCATAATGTGTGATAGTGACAGCTCCACTTACAGAGTTAACGCTGAACGGTTTATCGTTTTCTAATCGGTTTCTGATGTGACGGGGTTGAATAAAATTTTCATTAGATCCTGTGTCTATTAAGAATTTTAAAGTTTTGCTGCTCGTCGCAGTCCTTTCAATATATGGAGGTGAAGAGGTGTTGAATTTAAAAACTGAATGTCGGCTTAGTTTTCGTCATCGTCGGAGGTCTGTATAGTTTCATCCTAAAGATCTGTTGGAAAAGGTTCAGTTTCTTTTTCGGTTAAAAAATCTGTGAGCTTTTCCCTCTCTATCTCATTTTGGAGGTTTGTGAGTGTTCCGAGCGATATTTCTGGTTGAATATTATTGCTTTCTGTAAAAAGGGTACGTTGATTCTTGATTATAAAATTGGTTTTTGGTGCATATGGAGGTCTTGGGCCGAGTCTATTTTGGTAATTGATGGCGTGAGTTCTTATCGAGGAATTGATATCCATGGGTTCTATTCTTCGTGGCTTAGGTGTTAGCGGTAATAGGTTCGAATATTTTTGTTGCGGTCTTGGTTGGTATAACGTTACTGGCTGGGAAACGGTTTGATTATTTTCAATTTCTGGATAAAAGTTATGTTTTGTGTTGAATTTTGATGGGTTTACCGCGGGAGTAATGGTGGCGGCACTGGAATGGAGTTTCTGCGTGAGATGTTTTGAGAATTATTTGCATGTTAAGCACGGTGATTCATGTCCTCCAATTTAGACACAGATGAAATGCCTGCGGTAGATCAACGGGTTCTTGCATGCTTAAAAGCCTGGGAAGATCCTTTGGGCGGCCCCTGATAAATGTATCGAGGGCCTTTTCTCGGAAACACTGGATCTTATTATTAAGTGATTCTTGACTCATATTAGCTGAACACAGTTTGTGGGATAAATGATAGGATACGGCCTGGTTAAATTCGTAAATACTACTATTACCTTGGATAAGAGTGGCCATTTGGTACTCGAGTATGCCGAGGTCCGTATAATACAATAGGAGGCACCTTGAAATTTTTTGCCAATTAAGGGGTGTGGAGTATGATTTTAGCACGATGTCGGCTTGACCAACAATTTTATTTCGGATCACAAATAAGATCCCGTAATATCTTGGGCTTCCTTTTTTGGGTTCATAGATTGTGAGTATCCTTTCGACACTTTTCTTTCATGAATTAAATTCACCTGGATTGCCGGAGAAGTCTCTCATGCTTTTTAATACGTCGTATCTTGGTTAGAGTTTATGTTTATATCCACTTTGTTACTTATTCTGGATGCAGGATTCATCTGATTTTAAAAGATTTGGCTGCCATGAACCCGAAAAAAATCCAAAACTATTTGATTTATGACTCTGGTTAGTTCGTTGAAAGTCATGGTGCTGCCTCCTACATTCTCAGGAGGAGCTGCTTGGGGTTCGTCCCGGTTATCGCCCGCCGGTAATCAATTCAACATTTTCAAACTTTAAACTTGCAAAAAGAGACGACAAGTCTTAGTTAATATTCATGATTAGGGCTTGCGGAGTGTCAGCAAAACAAAACAAGAACAACGATCAAGTGAAGCACAGCGGGAGAAAGGATAACTGTTGCATCACGATTTCCGGCACGACGATTGATACCAACTTTCAAGCGGGAGATATAAATCGGCAACTCAACACAAATCTGATTCGATAGAGAGCCCATAAAGCACCGAAATCGTGTGTTATTATTGCAACTAGAGAAACTTTAAATGGCTATAACTTCCATGAATATGATTGGATTTTCATCAAACGTACATGGTATAAGGACCTTTTGTGGAGTTACTTAAATATCAAATCTCGTTTAGTTTAAGGGTATCCATACAATTTTATTGGGAAAACCTAAAATTCGAAGATCATACTATTATTAACGAAGCTAAGCGAATTTCGACTTCTGACGTAGTTGTTGTTGTTGCACTCATAAACATCCACCTTTATATATTTTTTTAGATTTTTCAGATCCAATTGCCAGGGGGTACACACATTTTTCGTAAATTTACCCCGCCTGTGCGCCTCTCGAAACAAAAAATCTCAGTTTAAGACCTGTTTTGAAAAGCTCCCTTCAAGAGCTTTCATTTTATTTTATTTTTCTTCAGGGGCCACTCCCCTGTATGGGGTGTAATGATTTTAAAGTTTTGATCCGAACGAGGAACCGACCTCTCATCGGTTCTAGACGTTAAGTCTGAGTAGTGCCAACGGATGGTACCAACCGGTCAACCAATCCGTGCACCTTAATCCATTTTCGCGGTGGCTGCTTGTCGGCCAGCTAGATCGGAGAGGATTTCGGTCGCGGGTCTCCAAATGGATTACGCTCATCTACAATTTTCAGCCACCAATAAATACCCGTTTCCAAACGCGTCACAAAACACAACCATACGGAGAGGAAACCTACTTTACGTTACTCCGTATTTCTTCATTCAACCAGTCAAAGGACAAAAATCTAATCTTTACTTCCCGTTCCCGAATTTCCGACGCGGTACCGAAAAATATATTACGCTAACGCAAACCCGACGAAAGCTACGCTAGTAAAAAGGCAAAACCAACAAAGGTACCGCGTACCGCGCGCGACGCGAAACCAACCTCAGCGGATTTTCTCAAACCCTACCCTCGCGACGGCATACTTACCCTGCACTCTATTTCCCGCTGAATGAAGGGAACCACTGGAAAGGAAAGTCGTGCTACTGTTTTAGCAATTCATTTTATACTCATTCTTTCAGTCTGTTTTGACAAACTAATTTCCAGGAGAAATACAAAAAATTTACTTATATAGTAAGTAAGTCTATAAACTATGATATCCGGTTGTTTCAACCGTTTATGTTCTTTATTCTACTAGTTCATTAATATCAAACTAATAAGATCTTACGCATATATGAAATTCATAATCGTGGAAAAATAAAATGTTCTAATAATTTTTATGCTTTTGAAAATGTACAATTGATTAAAAATTAAACGTAATAAATTTTTAGTGTTTGATCTTCTTGGTAAATACTTAAATTTCTAATAACCTAATTGTTTTGTAAACTGTTTATTTAAAAGTGGTTTTTATAAAAAAAATTGATGAAAAATTAACAATAAAATATTCTATATGCCTTCAAATTTAAACGACAAGGTAACTGAATTTATGGTAATTAATTGGTCTTATACGATTCAACTTAATTTCCATTTATCAGTTCAAAATCGGGCCGTAGTGAATGGTCAGAAAGTTGAAAGGTATAAAGTCCGTCAAAATTCTTAACAAATATGAAGAAATATAATTTTGGAGTTAAACAAGGAAGAAGATTTAAAAGAAGGAAATAGATAGGAAATATGATTTTGGTGTCTTTGGGCATAAACCGTTTATTAATAAATTTGATTTGGTCTTGATTTGTCTACTTTTGAGTATAGTTAAAATATTTTTACTAGAAATATTTGGCTGAACTATCTAGTTCAAAATTAGTTTAAAACCCTTAGTTAGATTTTCTTGTAAAAATAAACATAAAACATGAAAAAAATCAATTTATATGTTTGTAAATTTGATAAGGAGCATTATATATACAAAAATATGAATAGTGACATATACACATAAAAAGTTCAATGTGCAATTTTTCATTCTCTAAGATATAATTGTTTTTAAAAATTTGGAAATAAATTGTCAGCAGTTAATATTCGTATTAACGCAATATTCCATTGAGTGCAATCGCTTCAAAGTCAAATATGTTCAATATTACGATTGTTTGGTGATCTTTACCACAATAACATAAATATGCATAATTTGATAGGTTTTTTTTTTAAATAATAAGTTAAAATATAAATAAACTTTTAAATGCAAGAGGAATTTTCTTTGATTTACAATTTGGATACAACTTTGTTTCAAAATTTTTATCTTATTATTTGATTACACTAGGATCCTAATATTGATATCCATTGTTTAGCGCGAAATTTCAATTTTAATTTCTATTTAGATTATACTACTTAGGGTGTCATGCTTGATTTCGGTAGTACAATCGTGCAAAAATTATTCGAGTTGAATTTGAATTTCAAACTGAATTTTGCACGGTTTTATCTGTGCTTTTGAACTTCTTAGTATTTCGTTTAGGGATTCAACAGACTTTTTCCCTACTTAATTGGTTCCTAATTGGGTGAACTACGTTGTCATTGTATGCACTTCAAATTTGTGAGTATTTAAAAACTTTACTTTTAAAGCGAGAAAAATCCATTTAACCAGAACACTACCATACCCTTAAAATGGACTCCTTATTTGTCTTATAGAATAAGTGTCATTCGCAATTTCATGCTAACGATATAAACCTACAATAGTTTATATGTCCCGTTTCACTTCGATTTAGTGACAGACGCATCTAATATTCCAAATGCTCTCAAATAAATCCAGTGACTCTCTAAGTCGATTTTGTGTTGGATCTTCTCGGAGAACCATAGTAGAACTAGAACAGGCAGTTACAAAAATGATTGCAGTTACATCATTAAAACATTGAATCCATTTTCGACGTTCGTCTCGCTGTCCACCCACATCAAACATATGAAAATTAACTTTATCAACTTGAAATACGATCTAAGAAATATTTAGCGCAGTCGATAATTGATAATTGATATTCTTTGATCTTTCATATATTTGCTGAACACCACGATCTTTCCACAGTCCTTCTGTGTGCTCGAAAAATTCTGGAGGGTAATTAAAGTCTGGATTTGAAGCATAGTCTTTAATATATTCAACTCTAGCCTCATTTTCTTTTTTCTCTAGTGGTATAGGTGGGTTTAGGGTTCTCATAGCACCAGTAATTGTCAGAATTGCATCTCGTATATTCTTTTCGATATCATCGATTTTCTTAAAACACTTTTCCACCCACACGAAATTTGATTCTATTTACTTATGATGTATCTACGTTTTACGGTCGTCGTTCGGTTGAACTTTCCTGATTATTTGTAAATGTATTTCATAGCTTTTCGATCGTCACAGCACAGAAATTGCAATTTTAGAACGGATGAAGAACTTCTTGGCAGGCGGCTCCCTGGCGTTTTGAAGTACCGCACAAATGTCGCTCGTTTTCGGTCGAAATCAACCGTTTACAACATGTCTACTCGGCTGCCATGTGGCTGTCAATCTCTCTTTGACATCCCACGACAAAATTGACGTGGGATGTGCAACTGTCAAGACCAACATAAGATGACAAGCCACATAGCAGCAAGGTGTGTTGGGGGTGGTTACCCAGCGGCGTTGCCTGATTCATTACAGGGGGAACCCCTTAAGAACCTTGTAAAATTATTTTTTGTTGTGGAACATCCTGTGACAAACAGACGGACGGACAGACGGACAGGCAGGCACGATTTTAGCGGGGTTTTGTAAAATTATTTTATAAAACCCGAAAAAATCAGCCAGTTTTAAGAAGAAGAGGATTTAAATAAAAGTCGTCATAACCGAAAAAAATAAGTAATTGAAGGTTTCTTTAAGTCCAAACAACTTTGTAATTGAATCAAGGTATCAGGTTTAGAATTCAAACAGAGACTTCCAAGTAAGTAGTGAAGGCCCATCAGAAGTAGGGAGGAATAAATCAGCCCGCTGATCGTTAACGGAAACCAGCATGGCGATGCATATATCAGCTAAAAATCATGCACAGGAAGGCTCAGGAGTACAAGACATTGGTTTAACCAAACAGTTGGATGATGTTTGGAAATTATGCCATCACTTCGACAAAAGTAACAACGAATTCCCGTCAACTCAGCTTAGTAGTTCAAGAGATAGAGAAAGCCATTCAGTTCTTAGATCTTAGTCCAAGGAACGAAGATGATGGCACATTCATTACAAAGTATTTGGAATGGCAAATGAGTAGTGTGCTTTCTCCATGGCCAGAAACTTGCCACGGAAAGAAACTCAATACGCTTACGGATTGTGACATATCCTGCTATCCAACAGGAACACTTACCATCACATCAACCTGCACGGGCCCAGATGAGGGTCTTCCAGGAGTCAGCCGATCAAAATTACATTTAAGCGTTTCATTGATACAAGCTATAACCAGAAATTGGAAGTTCGCGAAAGCTCAGTAAATCGTCATAAGAATGAATCCCACACTTCTAAGTATCGGTCTGATCAAAATGCCAATAAAATATTAAAACGACAAAGAAAGAAAGAATTTTGCAACAGCTGTAAAATGACATGCATCATTTGAAGCAGCAACACGCCATAGCTATTAAAACGGAGCGAAAACCCGCGTTAGTGGCAGAAGATAGAATAAAGGAGTTGGGTAGACAGACCTACGCCCGTGTCAGAACGGCTTTGTACTCAACTTACAAACTGCAATCACCAGCAATGATTAAAATCAAGAAACATGTCAAAGAGATTTGCTCGCTTAATAGAAAATTCATTGTTTCTCTATTTTCAACTAACAAAAATCACTCAAATCATGAAATTCCAAAGGCATTTATGTCATCGATTTTATCTGAAAATTTTAAAAAGATCAAATCTAACATGTAGTGTCTGATTCGATGGACAGTCCATAAAATATCAAAATATTGTGTTATTGTTGTTGTAATTGGGGAAATTCCAAATGGATATAACTCCCGTGAATATGATACAAATTTCATAAAACTTACAGAGTATGAAGATCTTGTGTAAGACTACTAAAGTATCAAATTTTGTTGGGTTTGAAGGCATCCGTACGATTTTATTGGAGAAAATGAGATATTCGAGGATCATACTATTATGAAAAAAGTTGAACGAATTTTGAGTTTTGAGGTATTTGTTATCGTTGCACTCATAAATATCTCCCTCCATAATTTTTTTTTTAATTTTTTAGATCACAGGTATCCAATCACGTGGGGGAAACCCCATTTTCGTGTGTTTTCCCACTGTGCCCCCACTGAAGTAAAAAATGTCAATTTAAGAACTGTTTTGAAAAGTTCTCATAAAGACTCTTCATTTAATACTCATATTGGCTACCTTTGTTGAATTTTTTTTTCAGGGGCCACTCCCCTGTACTGTAGTCATCGATCCATGGCACCAGAAAACTTTTTTCGAACTCTAGAATGTTTACAAAGCCCTTCTGTTAGGAGCTCTTTCCTGCCTCCTCAACTTGTTTCACGTATGAGTGTTAATTAGAGGTACTCATCTTCAGTCATTCATTAAATTAAATCAAGTGTTAAAGCATGAACCTTAAACGTTGAAGTTGGGGAAAAGTAACTCAAAATGTTTCAATCTTCGCATTTAAAACAGCTTTTATTTTGTTTTACGATTACTGATACCACTAGCTGAACCAATTCTCAAAGATATTCATGATACCTATTATTCCTGAAACTTTCATGCAAATCGTAGCAAACTTGTAGTGTCTGAGTCGGTAAAAAGTGCATATTGTTCCAAAGTCATATGTTCCCATAGCAATACAGGAATATTCAAACCACTATAACTTCGTTAAATACCAGCAATTGGAAAGATATTCTTGAGGCATGCGAAAATGATTACAGGGCCAAACTGAATAGTCTTGAACATCAAATTCAGAATCAAAGATCAAGATCGTTTTAATTATTGGTCGAAAAAGAGAATGAATTTCGTACCCTTAAAACATCGTTTGAAATATTTGATCTGCAAAAACAATCAACAGAAGCTGTTGGAGAGCCCATGAGAAATGGCAGAAATGCATCAGCCTCAGTAGCTAGAGAATGCCGGTTCTGGCCCACTTTTTTCATACAAATTTCAAATGTTGTCGAGGGTGTGTGTCTTGGGTGTATGGGTGTGTATATTAGGGTAGAATGGGTAGGTGCCTGAGATAAGAAGGTGTGAGTCCGGAATAGGTGTGGATCTTTTGGGTGGTTGCAGCGAGGGTGTGTGTCTTGGGTGTATTGGTATGTATATTAGGGTGGTATAGGTAGGTGCCTGAGATAAGAAGGTGTGAGTCCGGAGTAGGTGTGGATCTTTTGGGTGGTTGCCAGGGGAGGATGTGTGTCTTGGATGTGTGGGTGAGTGTATTAGGGTGGTATAGTTAAGTGCCTGGGATGAGTATGTATGAGCCTTAGATAAATATACATCTGTGTCATGGTTAAGTCGGCAAGTGCTCCGGGTCTTAGTACCCTCTAGCGGTTAGTAGAAGTAGTCATATGTCTTTAGATTACTGGTGCATATCCTTAGCCTAAGTAGCCTCTAATGGTAAATCATGAAACTAGAAAGTTGGTTTCTGCCTCGATTAGTTAAGTGTATTCAGTTAATAGATTAAAGACTTAGATTTCCCAGCGTGTTTATATAGGGTCAATATAAATGTTTAAGCTTTGACGCTTTTAGAAGTAGATAATTATACTATCCATGTTTTTTTATTCATCTGGAAGGATTTCCTATATATGTCTTAGTTTTAATAATCTTACATATAAATTTTCATTCATCCATTCATTAATTAATTTAATTTTTCTCATTACAAAGAGAATGCGGATATCAATTCCTAAATATTCCCATGATATTTTTTTATCAGTTTCCCAAGTCCATGTGGTAAAAAGGTCAAGATATTTGAACCCATAAATTATTTACATGGCCATCTACATTCTACAGACGATCCTTTTCAATCTCAAGTACCTTCCGCAGCGTTTTTTCTTATCGCATGCATCCATATGTGACATATTCTTGAAGATGTTTTTTCACACACGTGATATGGAGTGAGTTAATCTTTTCCATGTTAGGGAAAGGCTATTAGTACTTGTGGTTAAATTTTATGAGGTGATAATTGGACATGGCTTCTAGTGATCGTATTGATGAGAATAGAAGCTAGTTAAGTGAGATAAATGTATGGTGATTGTGGCAGTATGATTTATGAGGTGCCGCTTGTGGTAATCCCAATAATGGGAACAGTGAGTACTGTATACATGCTACTTGATATTTATGGAAATTTGAGTATGGGAATTTTAAATGTTAGAAACAATATGTTTATGGAATGTGTTAAGAAATAAGAACATTATGAGTGATAATTTATGGAGCACTTTGGTTTTTTTTTTGTAGCCGTTGATGTTTTAGGAGTATAGATCAGATACAGAGTGTATGAGAATTTTTTGGGGAGAATTTATGATGTTTCGTCTGTCCTTTATGGATGGGAACGGAAGCTAGCTTATCTTAAGATATTTGGGGTGACCTTTTTTTTGTTTGTATAGAGAATAGAAATATGTTCAAGAATTGTATAAAAAGGCCTGAAGAAAATAAAGAAGGTTAATGTGGTTTCAACGCAAAACGTGTGCGGTTCAGAAGTATATTTGCCTTCAGCGGCAAAAGAAATAAGTTTTGTATTTAAAAAAATAGAAATATCGGCTCTTCGGATGCCATCAGCTTAGCGCTTGCGCTGACCTATGATACAAGCAAGTATTGCTTTGAATCTCTGCTTTGTAGTGAAATTGAAGCATATTTGCCTTCAGCGGCAAAAGAAATAAGTTTTGTTTAAAAAAAATAGAAATATCGGCTCTTCGGATGCCATCAGCTTAGCGCTTGCGCTGACGTAGTTGAAATCCTAATCTACGATAAAGTTTAAACCTTGACATACGATAAAAGCAAGTTTTGCTTTTAACTTCTGGCGCTTAGAGGCATATTGTTCTAAGAGTTTTTAGTAATCTCCAAAGATTACTAAGCACAGAAATATAGGCTGCACAGAACCATAAGGAATTAGTGCCAAATACGTGGCAACCCTGATGTTGCTATAGGTAGGGGATTTATTATTTCTTTTTTATATGTTTATATAGCGAAATCTATTCTTTCTCCAGGTTGAAGATTTCATTGATTTAGGACAACCAACCTCCTTTTGTCAGCTTCAAAGTAGCAAAAAGTCAGATTCAACACACTTCTACGCAGGAGCGAAATAGCATTTGGAACGAAAAAATCTCCAGTTTGCAGCATTTCTTTTCAACGTAATCAACGTAAATTATATTCAGGAAGACGTCGGGAGTTAGTTAAGAATTCTTTGTATTATATAAATTCACTGTTTTATTTTGATTAAGTTAGTAAAGTATAAAGTATAAGATGTCTGTATCCATACATAAACCCTTGAAAAGAAAATACAATAAAACTCCTAATAAACAACACTGTCACTTTTGCGATGTTGAAGTTAGTCAACAATTTTTCAAGAACCATTTGAAAAGTAATGAGCATAAAAAAAATACATCCCAAATCAACACTAGTGATGATCAGGGAAAAGTGAAGAAAATTTCACAAGCATTTACTACTCGAATAGCAACATACCAAATCATTAACGATAATAAGAATTTAAGTATTAAAGAGTTTTTAAAAAATGAGAGCCATTGTTTCAAAGACCTTATTAGTGCTCAACTTCAAGAGCTCACGGCTGTAAAAGTCAATTTAGAACTTTTTGCCGTTTTTATAAAATTTGATTTAAGTAGCCAGAATGATATGAGCGATTTAAAATCATTCAATACGAAGAATGTTATCATTACCAGGGGTTGCGACCTTGAGCATGTTTACAAAGATTTTTGTGGTGTTATCGTGAAAAAAAGTGAGGAATTTCAAGAGAGGGATAGTGGCTGGGCATTCCAACAGGTCCTTAATTTACAGGTTAACGTAAATAAGTATACACCCTTCCGTGGAGGATCTTATCTACCTCTACCAAAAGAGGTGTTATCAAAAAAAGCATGTGTGAATGTAAAAAATTCCGATGATGCATGTTTTGCTTGGGCTATCGTTTCTGCTCTTCATCCCACAGAGAAACATTCTGAACGTATTAGCTCATACCCCCATTACTCAACTGTTTTGAACTTGGATGGTATTACGTTCCCTATTCCTTTCAAAGAGATTCCAATTTTCGAGGAAAAAAATAATTTGAGCGTAAATGTCTATGGCTGGAAAAAGGGGTCTATTGAGGGTCCATTCTATTTTTCCAAAAACAGACTAGCCTCTAAAAAACACATAAATCTACTTTATGTGGAAAATGAAAGAGGTACCCTAGGACATTATTGCTGGATAAAAAATTTAAGTCGACTTGTGAATAGTGGAATGACTAAAAATGCCCATGCATCTTACCTCTGTGATGGATGCCTTATTAAATTCACCAGCATTGAGCGATATAATGAGCATATCAAACATGATTGTAATAAGATCCATACAATTTTACCATCAGAAGAGGAAAAATATTTAAAGTTTGAAAATGTAGGAAAGCAGATCAAAGTTCCATTTATAGTCTATGCTGACTTTGAAGCATTACTGCAACCAATAGAATCATGTTCTCCAGACCCTCAGAGTTCATTTACAGAGACTACTCACGTTCATGTACCATATAGCGTTGCATATTATATAAAGTGCAGCTATGATTCATCCCTGAATAAATTAGAAATTTTCAGAGGTAGCGACTGCCCTAAGATTTTCCTAAGTAGGTTGCAAGAAGATGTGAAACGTATATTTAGGATCTTAAAGGTGAACAAGCCCATGCAATTGTCCGATGAGGAAGAAGAGAAGTTTGTAAACGCAGTGTCTTGTCATATTTGTGATGAAAAGTTTGACTCAGAAACCCGGAAAGTAAGAGATCATTGTCATTTGACAGGAGTCTTTAGAGGTGCAGCTTGTAACAAATGTAATATTCTATACAGAGTTCCCAATTTTGTACCCATAGTCTTCCATAATCTTAGTGGATATGATGCTCATTTCATATTTCAGAATTTTGGAGGAGATTCTGATAATATTGAAGTTATTCCTAAAAATAAGGAAAAATATATCGGATTTTTCAAATACATGAAGGTTGATAATGAAACAATAACATTAAGATTTATAGATTCTTATCGTTTTATGGGCTGTAGTTTAGACAAACTTGCAAAGAACTTAAGTCCCGATAAATTTCTCGAGACTAAAAGGTATCATTCTGACGATAGTTTGTTCAACCTCGCGGTAAGAAAGGGGGTTTTCCCATACGAGTATATAGATTCCTTCACCAAACTTGATGAAACATACCTGCCTGCCAAATCATGTTTTTACAGTACACTACAAAATAGTGGTATCAGTGATGAAGAGTATAAGCATGCTCAAAATGTATGGGAAAAATTCAATTGTCAGACACTGGGGCAGTACTCTGATGTTTACTTAATAACAGATGTGCTCCTCTTAACCGATATATTTGAAGAATTTAGAAATGTATGCCAGCAAATCTATGGACTAGATCCAGCTCATTATTTTACGGCCCCTTCACTCAGCTGGGATAGCATGCTCAAAAGCACTAAAGTTGAGCTCGAATTGCTAACAGATATTGATATGTACAATTTCGTGAAGCAGGGAATTAGAGGAGGACTCTGTCAATGCACTAAAAGATATTCAAAGGCAAACAATAAATATATAACTTCATATAACCCTGATCTTGAGAGTAACTATATTCTGTATATTGATGCAAATAACCTATACGGTTGGACAATGAGTCAATATTTACCCATCAATGGTTTTCGCTGGCTAAGCAATGAGGAAATCCAATGTTTAGATATTCTGAATGTTGAGGACACTGCTTCTAAAGGGTTAATTTTATCCGTTGATTTAGACTATCCAGAAGACCTCCATGAACTACACAATGATCTTCCATTTTGCCCCGAAAGTCGCATCCCACCTCTTGAAACCTCTAAATGTAAGAAACTGATCGCAACCGAATCAAATAAACGTAATTACATTATCCACTATAGAAATTTAAAACAGTGTTTACGTGCAGGACTGAAATTAGTTAAAATACATCGTGCGATAGAATTTAGTCAATCACCATGGTTGAAAAAATATATAGACTTAAATACTGAAATGCGTACTAAGGCAACTAATGATTTTGAGAAAGATTTCTTCAAATTAATGAACAATAGTGTATTTGGAAAAACCATGGAAAATGTAGATAAATATGTAAATGTTAAGGTCTCAACCCATTGGGATAATGTCGGAAAAAAGAAAGGAGCTCATTACTACATAAGTCGACCTAATTTTCATAGTTGTAAAGTAATTAACCAAGATTTAGTTCTCATTCAAATGGATCGAATCAATGTTAAATATGATAAGCCAATTTATATCGGCATGGCAATTCTTGATGTGTCAAAAACCTTGATGTATGATTTTCATTATAGTTTTATCAAAAATAAGTACAATAGTCAGGCTCAACTTTTATATATGGATACAGACTCTTTTATCTATAATGTGAAAACTGAGGACATTTATGATGATATTAAGAACAATATAAATTTATTTGATACTAGCAATTACCCTAAAAATAATGTATATAATATTCCTCAAGTCAACCAAAAAGTATTGGGTAAATTTAAAGATGAAAGCCCCATAGATCCCATAGCAGAGTTTATTGGAACAAAAGCAAAGTCATATTGTATTATAACAGATAAGTCATGTATAAAAAAAATTAAAGGCATCAAAAAATCGGTTGTAAGTAATGAAATTGATCCATCAGATTTTATAAAATGTGTAGAGGATACGAAATTAAAATTATTTAGTAAAATGCATACATTTAGATGTGATAAGCACCTCATTTATACTAGATTAGTCAATAAAATAAGTCTTTCAGGAGATGATGATAAGCGTTTCCTGATTCCAAACTCTTATAATACTTTAGCATGGGGCAATCATATGATAAATTCATAGTTTTAGTTCATAAGAAAACATATTGTATTATCATGTAAGTCATTTTATTATTATATCTTTGTTACAATAAATCAATTTTGTTAATACATGAATTATAGTCTTTTGAAAATTATAATGATTTAACAAAGATGTTGACACCTTTTGTCTTCAATACCTTGTATACTAGGAAATCATTCGAATGATTGGTCCGACTCAGTTCCTAGTGATCTGTTTAGCTGTCGCTTTTGCTCATGAGCTGTCGATCTTAAGGGTAATGCTTTCTGTTGAGCAGTGTTTTAAGCGGATACCCGGTTTATTTAGCTAATATGCTGTCTGTTGAGCTATCAGTCTAGCTGATAAACCCATCTGTTTCCCTGGTAAGCTGTCTATGTAGCTGTCTATTTAGCTGATGCCCTGTCTGTTTAATTGTTATGCTGTCTGCTGAGCTAACCGTTTAGCTGTTAAGCCCGTCTGTTCAGTTGTTATGCTGTCTGCTGAAGTAACCGTTTAGCTGATAAACCCGTCTATTCAGCTGGTAAGTGGTCTATGTAGCTTTCTTTTTAGCTGATGCCCTGTCTGCTTGGTTGATATGCTATCTCTTTAGCTGTCTGTATAGCTATCTTTAGTTAATAAGTTGAGCGTTTGACCTTACGTGCTATCTGCCATTCGGTAAATTCATTTGATTGTTGGTAATTATCTACCCATAAAAAAATTCTTACTTTCCATACAGTTGCAGTCAGCTTATTTTTTTTACATTTACTTTAAATGTCATATGGTCATCACGATTTACGTTTGGCCTATTGGTTACCAAGACTGCATGTTGATCATCTTCCAAGTTATTCGTAGGCATACATGGGTCAGACAAAAATCTTCACGTCTATGTTGCTCTTCTGGTGAACAAATCTTGATTAGAAGCAAGCCATTGTTATTTGCTCGAGAGTTAATTGATCTTATTTCACACTGATGCATTCTTCATAAGAATGAGTCAAGTCACCATTCTTTTTTATCTGCGTCAGTTTTTCTCTTGACCTCTGTATATCTAATCTATAGGATCCTCTTTCTACAGCAATTCGATTTCAGTTCTCTAGGTTTTCATGTCTTCATAGGATTTGCCGCCCATGGGACCCTTATTGCCTACTATAATGTTCCATTGCATTGAATTTATGTTGCTACACTTATGAACTCATCCAATATGCCCAAAAATCATATGATCCCATGGATCGCCATTTGAATCATTTTGTAAAGCACAAACTTGTTGAATAAATCTCTACTCCATGCAAACCATTGCTTTGGCCTTAACATGAATTAGTTCAGCCTGTTGCTTAATCAACTTATTAAGTATATTGAATCATCTTGGCATTCTCATGTATGATCAATCCTTTTGGATTATCCGGGATATGCTATGACTGGACCGATTTTTTCCCTTTCATTGAACAATTGAGTAAAATTTTGATACCTCCAACTGACTAAAAATCTGTCATTGATCCATTTTCAGAAGATGTTTGAATGGTTTAGAAGACTTGAGGCTGCATCATTACTCACAACCTGTGAAATGATTGAATATCATGGACAAATGTGTCTACATATGTACATTATAATAGCTATCAAATGTCTATGTATTAGTATCATATGATCGACTGGTCTCTTTATCATGCAAAGAGGGTTATCCACAATCACCGATCAGTTGAGCCGTCTGATACGATCATGAGTTGCCTGTTCAGCTGTTGAACTTTGGTCAACTTCATACCAATATGTTTTCTCTTTCGCACCTGCTAACCCAATTGCCTGACGAACTCAAGGTAGCCTTCTCTTTCACACCTACAGCTCGAGTTGATTGGTGAGCAGAAGGTGGTGAAGGGCCTTAGCGGGCTTCTACCCAGCCGCCCCGTGGCGTGCATGCATGATGATCTTCGCAGAGATGCAGAATAACCTTCTACCCAGCCTACCTCATTGCCATGCAGGCATGATGACCCATCATCATGCATTATGACGCGTCATAACATATGATGACCGGTCATTGATGGACCGATCAATGACCGGTCATCATATGTTATGACGCGTCATAATGCATGATGATGGGTCATCATGCCTGCATGGCAATGAGGTAGGCTGGGTAGAAGGTTATTCTGCATCTCTGCGAAGATCATCATGCATGCACGCCACGGGGCGGCTGGGTAGAAGCCCGCTAAGGCCCTTCACCACCTTCTGCTCACCAATCAACTCGAGCTGTAGGTGTGAAAGAGAAGGCTACCTTGAGTTCGTCAGGCAATTGGGTTAGCAGGTGCGAAAGAGAAAACATATTGGTATGAAGTTGACCAAAGTTCAACAGCTGAACAGGCAACTCATGATCGTATCAGACGGCTCAACTGATCGGTGATTGTGGATAACCCTCTTTGCATGATAAAGAGACCAGTCGATCATATGATACTAATACATAGACATTTGATAGCTATTATAATGTACATATGTAGACACATTTGTCCATGATATTCAATCATTTCACAGGTTGTGAGTAATGATGCAGCCTCAAGTCTTCTAAACCATTCAAACATCTTCTGAAAATGGATCAATGACAGATTTTTAGTCAGTTGGAGGTATCAAAATTTTACTCAATTGTTCAATGAAAGGGAAAAAATCGGTCCAGTCATAGCATATCCCGGATAATCCAAAAGGATTGATCATACATGAGAATGCCAAGATGATTCAATATACTTAATAAGTTGATTAAGCAACAGGCTGAACTAATTCATGTTAAGGCCAAAGCAATGGTTTGCATGGAGTAGAGATTTATTCAACAAGTTTGTGCTTTACAAAATGATTCAAATGGCGATCCATGGGATCATATGATTTTTGGGCATATTGGATGAGTTCATAAGTGTAGCAACATAAATTCAATGCAATGGAACATTATAGTAGGCAATAAGGGTCCCATGGGCGGCAAATCCTATGAAGACATGAAAACCTAGAGAACTGAAATCGAATTGCTGTAGAAAGAGGATCCTATAGATTAGATATACAGAGGTCAAGAGAAAAACTGACGCAGATAAAAAAGAATGGTGACTTGACTCATTCTTATGAAGAATGCATCAGTGTGAAATAAGATCAATTAACTCTCGAGCAAATAACAATGGCTTGCTTCTAATCAAGATTTGTTCACCAGAAGAGCAACATAGACGTGAAGATTTTTGTCTGACCCATGTATGCCTACGAATAACTTGGAAGATGATCAACATGCAGTCTTGGTAACCAATAGGCCAAACGTAAATCGTGATGACCATATGACATTTAAAGTAAATGTAAAAAAAATAAGCTGACTGCAACTGTATGGAAAGTAAGAATTTTTTTATGGGTAGATAATTACCAACAATCAAATGAATTTACCGAATGGCAGATAGCACGTAAGGTCAAACGCTCAACTTATTAACTAAAGATAGCTATACAGACAGCTAAAGAGATAGCATATCAACCAAGCAGACAGGGCATCAGCTAAAAAGAAAGCTACATAGACCACTTACCAGCTGAATAGACGGGTTTATCAGCTAAACGGTTACTTCAGCAGACAGCATAACAACTGAACAGACGGGCTTAACAGCTAAACGGTTAGCTCAGCAGACAGCATAACAATTAAACAGACAGGGCATCAGCTAAATAGACAGCTACATAGACAGCTTACCAGGGAAACAGATGGGTTTATCAGCTAGACTGATAGCTCAACAGACAGCATATTAGCTAAATAAACCGGGTATCCGCTTAAAACACTGCTCAACAGAAAGCATTACCCTTAAGATCGACAGCTCATGAGCAAAAGCGACAGCTAAACAGATCACTAGGAACTGAGTCGGACCAATCATTCGAATGATTTCCTAGTATACAAGGTATTGAAGACAAAAGGTGTCAACATCTTTGTTAAATCATTATAATTTTCAAAAGACTATAATTCATGTATTAACAAAATTGATTTATTGTAACAAAGATATAATAATAAAATGACTTACATGATAATACAATATGTTTTCTTATGAACTAAAACTATGAATTTATCATATGATTGCCCCATGCTAAAGTATTATAAGAGTTTGGAATCAGGAAACGCTTATCATCATCTCCTGAAAGACTTATTTTATTGACTAATCTAGTATAAATGAGGTGCTTATCACATCTAAATGTATGCATTTTACTAAATAATTTTAATTTCGTATCCTCTACACATTTTATAAAATCTGATGGATCAATTTCATTACTTACAACCGATTTTTTGATGCCTTTAATTTTTTTTATACATGACTTATCTGTTATAATACAATATGACTTTGCTTTTGTTCCAATAAACTCTGCTATGGGATCTATGGGGCTTTCATCTTTAAATTTACCCAATACTTTTTGGTTGACTTGAGGAATATTATATACATTATTTTTAGGGTAATTGCTAGTATCAAATAAATTTATATTGTTCTTAATATCATCATAAATGTCCTCAGTTTTCACATTATAGATAAAAGAGTCTGTATCCATATATAAAAGTTGAGCCTGACTATTGTACTTATTTTTGATAAAACTATAATGAAAATCATACATCAAGGTTTTTGACACATCAAGAATTGCCATGCCGATATAAATTGGCTTATCATATTTAACATTGATTCGATCCATTTGAATGAGAACTAAATCTTGGTTAATTACTTTACAACTATGAAAATTAGGTCGACTTATGTAGTAATGAGCTCCTTTCCTTTTTCCGACATTATCCCAATGGGTTGAGACCTTAACATTTACATATTTATCTACATTTTCCATGGTTTTTCCAAATACACTATTGTTCATTAATTTGAAGAAATCTTTCTCAAAATCATTAGTTGCCTTAGTACGCATTTCAGTATTTAAGTCTATATATTTTTTCAACCATGGTGATTGACTAAATTCTATCGCACGATGTATTTTAACTAATTTCAGTCCTGCACGTAAACACTGTTTTAAATTTCTATAGTGGATAATGTAATTACGTTTATTTGATTCGGTTGCGATCAGTTTCTTACATTTAGAGGTTTCAAGAGGTGGGATGCGACTTTCGGGGCAAAATGGAAGATCATTGTGTAGTTCATGGAGGTCTTCTGGATAGTCTAAATCAACGGATAAAATTAACCCTTTAGAAGCAGTGTCCTCAACATTCAGAATATCTAAACATTGGATTTCCTCATTGCTTAGCCAGCGAAAACCATTGATGGGTAAATATTGACTCATTGCCCAACCGTATAGGTTATTTGCATCAATATACAGAATATAGTTACTCTCAAGATCAGGGTTATATGAAGTTATATATTTATTGTTTGCCTTTGAATATCTTTCAGTGCATTGACAGAGTCCTCCTCTAATTCCCTGCTTCACGAAATTGTACATATCAATATCTGTTAGCAATTCGAGCTCAACTTTAGTGCTTTTGAGCATGCTATCCCAGCTGAGTGAAGGGGCCGTAAAATAATGAGCTGGATCTAGTCCATAGATTTGCTGGCATACATTTCTAAATTCTTCAAATATATCGGTTAAGAGGAGCACATCTGTTATTAAGTAAACATCAGAGTACTGCCCCAGTGTCTGACAATTGAATTTTTCCCATACATTTTGAGCATGCTTATACTCTTCATCACTGATACCACTATTTTGTAGTGTACTGTAAAAACATGATTTGGCAGGCAGGTATGTTTCATCAAGTTTGGTGAAGGAATCTATATACTCGTATGGGAAAACCCCCTTTCTTACCGCGAGGTTGAACAAACTATCGTCAGAATGATACCTTTTAGTCTCGAGAAATTTATCGGGACTTAAGTTCTTTGCAAGTTTGTCTAAACTACAGCCCATAAAACGATAAGAATCTATAAATCTTAATGTTATTGTTTCATTATCAACCTTCATGTATTTGAAAAATCCGATATATTTTTCCTTATTTTTAGGAATAACTTCAATATTATCAGAATCTCCTCCAAAATTCTGAAATATGAAATGAGCATCATATCCACTAAGATTATGGAAGACTATGGGTACAAAATTGGGAACTCTGTATAGAATATTACATTTGTTACAAGCTGCACCTCTAAAGACTCCTGTCAAATGACAATGATCTCTTACTTTCCGGGTTTCTGAGTCAAACTTTTCATCACAAATATGACAAGACACTGCGTTTACAAACTTCTCTTCTTCCTCATCGGACAATTGCATGGGCTTGTTCACCTTTAAGATCCTAAATATACGTTTCACATCTTCTTGCAACCTACTTAGGAAAATCTTAGGGCAGTCGCTACCTCTGAAAATTTCTAATTTATTCAGGGATGAATCATAGCTGCACTTTATATAATATGCAACGCTATATGGTACATGAACGTGAGTAGTCTCTGTAAATGAACTCTGAGGGTCTGGAGAACATGATTCTATTGGTTGCAGTAATGCTTCAAAGTCAGCATAGACTATAAATGGAACTTTGATCTGCTTTCCTACATTTTCAAACTTTAAATATTTTTCCTCTTCTGATGGTAAAATTGTATGGATCTTATTACAATCATGTTTGATATGCTCATTATATCGCTCAATGCTGGTGAATTTAATAAGGCATCCATCACAGAGGTAAGATGCATGGGCATTTTTAGTCATTCCACTATTCACAAGTCGACTTAAATTTTTTATCCAGCAATAATGTCCTAGGGTACCTCTTTCATTTTCCACATAAAGTAGATTTATGTGTTTTTTAGAGGCTAGTCTGTTTTTGGAAAAATAGAATGGACCCTCAATAGACCCCTTTTTCCAGCCATAGACATTTACGCTCAAATTATTTTTTTCCTCGAAAATTGGAATCTCTTTGAAAGGAATAGGGAACGTAATACCATCCAAGTTCAAAACAGTTGAGTAATGGGGGTATGAGCTAATACGTTCAGAATGTTTCTCTGTGGGATGAAGAGCAGAAACGATAGCCCAAGCAAAACATGCATCATCGGAATTTTTTACATTCACACATGCTTTTTTTGATAACACCTCTTTTGGTAGAGGTAGATAAGATCCTCCACGGAAGGGTGTATACTTATTTACGTTAACCTGTAAATTAAGGACCTGTTGGAATGCCCAGCCACTATCCCTCTCTTGGAATTCCTCACTTTTTTTCACGATAACACCACAAAAATCTTTGTAAACATGCTCAAGGTCGCAGCCCCTGGTAATGATAACATTCTTCGTATTGAATGATTTTAAATCGCTCATATCATTCTGGCTCCTTAAATCAAATTTTAGAAAAACGGCAAAAAGTTCTAAATTGACTTTTATAGCCGTGAGCTCTTGTAGTTGAGCACTAATAAGGTCTTTGAAACAATGGCTCTCATTTTTTAAAAACTCTTCAATACTTAAATTCTTATTTTCATTAATGATTTGGTATGTTGCTATTCGAGTAGCAAATGCTTGTGAAATTTTCTTCACTTTTCCCTGATCATCACTAGTGTTGATTTGGGATGCATTTTTTTTATGCTCATTACTCCTCAAATGGCTCTTGAAAAATTGTTGACTAACTTCAACATCGCAAAAGTGACAGTGTTGTTTATTAGGAGTTTTATTGTATTTTCTTTTCAAGGGTTTATGTATGGATACAGACATCTTATACTTTATACTTTAATAACTTAATCAAAATAAAACAGTGAATTTATATAATACAAAGAATTTTTAACTATCTCCCGACGTCTTCCTGAATATAATTTGCAAACTGGAGATTTTTTCGTTCCAAATGCTATTTCGCTCCTGCGTAGAAGTGTGTTGAATCTGACTTTTTGCTACTTTGAAGCTGACAAAAGGAGGTTGGTTGTCCTAAATCAATGAAATCTTCAACCTGGAGAAAGAATAGATTTCGCTATATAAACATATAAAAAAGAAATAATAAATCCCCTACCTATAGCAACATCAGGGTTGCCACGTATTTGGCACTAATTCCTTATGGTTCTGTGCAGCCTATATTTCTGTGCTTAGTAATCTTTGGAGATTACTAAAAACTCTTAGAACAATATGCCTCTAAGCGCCAGAAGTTAAAAGCAAAACTTGCTTTTTATCGTATGTCAAGGTTTAAACTTTATCGTAGATTAGGATTTCAACTACGTCAGCGCAAGCGCTAAGCTGATGGCATCCGAAGAGCCGATATTTCTATTTTTTTTAAACAAAACTTATTTCTTTTGCCGCTGAAGGCAAATATGCTTCAATTTCACTACAAAGCAGAGATTCAAAGCAATACTTGCTTGTATCATAGGTCAGCGCAAGCGCTAAGCTGATGGCATCCGAAGAGCCGATATTTCTATTTTTTTTAAATACAAAACTTATTTCTTTTGCCGCTGAAGGCAAATATACTTCTGAACCGCACACGTTTTGCGTTGAAACCACATTAACCTTCTTTATTTTCTTCAGGCCTTTTTATACAATTCTTGAACATATTTCTATTCTCTATACAAACAAAAAAAAGGTCACCCCAAATATCTTAAGATAAGCTAGCTTCCGTTCCCATCCATAAAGGACAGACGAAACATCATAAATTCTCCCCAAAAAATTCTCATACACTCTGTATCTGATCTATACTCCTAAAACATCAACGGCTACAAAAAAAAAACCAAAGTGCTCCATAAATTATCACTCATAATGTTCTTATTTCTTAACACATTCCATAAACATATTGTTTCTAACATTTAAAATTCCCATACTCAAATTTCCATAAATATCAAGTAGCATGTATACAGTACTCACTGTTCCCATTATTGGGATTACCACAAGCGGCACCTCATAAATCATACTGCCACAATCACCATACATTTATCTCACTTAACTAGCTTCTATTCTCATCAATACGATCACTAGAAGCCATGTCCAATTATCACCTCATAAAATTTAACCACAAGTACTAATAGCCTTTCCCTAACATGGAAAAGATTAACTCACTCCATATCACGTGTGTGAAAAAACATCTTCAAGAATATGTCACATATGGATGCATGCGATAAGAAAAAACGCTGCGGAAGGTACTTGAGATTGAAAAGGATCGTCTGTAGAATGTAGATGGCCATGTAAATAATTTATGGGTTCAAATATCTTGACCTTTTTACCACATGGACTTGGGAAACTGATAAAAAAATATCATGGGAATATTTAGGAATTGATATCCGCATTCTCTTTGTAATGAGAAAAATTAAATTAATTAATGAATGGATGAATGAAAATTTATATGTAAGATTATTAAAACTAAGACATATATAGGAAATCCTTCCAGATGAATAAAAAAACATGGATAGTATAATTATCTACTTCTAAAAGCGTCAAAGCTTAAACATTTATATTGACCCTATATAAACACGCTGGGAAATCTAAGTCTTTAATCTATTAACTGAATACACTTAACTAATCTAGGCAGAAACCAACTTTCTAGTTTCACGATTTACCATTAGAGGCTACTTAGGCTAAGGATATGCACCAGTAATCTAAAGACATATGACTACTTCTACTAACCGCTAGAGGGTACTAAGACCCGGAGCACTTGCCGACTTAACCATGACACAGATGTATATTTATCTAAGGCTCATACATACTCATCCCAGGCACTTAACTATACCACCCTAATACACTCACCCACACATCCAAGACACACATCCTCCCCTGGCAACCACCCAAAAGATCCACACCTACTCCGGACTCACACCTTCTTATCTCAGGCACCTACCTATACCACCCTAATATACATACCAATACACCCAAGACACACACCCTCTCTGCAACCACCCAAAAGATCCACACCTATTCCGGACTCACACCTTCTTATCTCAGGCACCTACCCATTCTACCCTAATATACACACCCATACACCCAAGACACACACCCTCGACAACATTTGAAATTTGTATGAAAAAAGTGGGCCAGAACCGGCATTCTCTAGCTACTAGCCTCTCATCCAAACGCTTTGTTAAACGCCAACAATACCTCCAATAGTGACAATTCTCGTGGAATGAATTAGCTCGAAGAATGTTGAAATTGCTAATTTGTGCAAAAGCAAACATTCTGCAGAAACAACTTTGCGACAAACATTATAAGATAAAGTATTAGCGCAAGAAGCGCTCAACAATAGAATAATGAATTTGGAGTAAGAAATTGATCCGCTTGAATGGTGCAAAACACGAGAAGGCGCTAATTAAGAATATTTTAACAATGTCATTTTGAGCTGTATATCATCGACCGATAAAGACAGAAAGAAGCATATGGTGAATGCTATTGCCACTGTTCTACAATTCACGCCCACTGAAATGAAAACACTCCGCAAAAAAATAACCAACTGTCATTTGGACGTCATACTTTCCAGTGCGACGACAATGGCCATATGATGACGGATCATGGAGACTCTGCACAACAACAACGTAGAAGTGCCCACTGTAAGGTTTGAGCCCGTGATTTCCAAGAAATATTTTTCGCCGCGGACAACTTTTGCAAGTGGTGTGCATTAACCGCCGTCCCATTGACCTCGAAATTTAACCGGTGCTCCGTTAAGCAGAAATTTTTTAAGGATGGTTGGTCAGTGGAGCGCACTCTTTTTTGTCATCAACGTGAATCCTACGAAGAAGCATCAGAAGGTGACCAGAGCAGCGATCGGAACAGCGATATTGAAGAGGAATTGCAGTACGTAGAAGTGCGCTGTAACAAGTGATTTTGCAACAAAGTTTAAAAGTGCCTGGGGATTGAAGTAAGCTGGACATTTCACCAAAGAGGGAGGTAAAAGGGAGCTTGTACTTCTGGCGGAAGCAATGTGCAAAGTAAAGAGGGCCCCCAAACTTCATTCTGCTTAATTTTAGGATTTTATTTTAGCGATAAGTGTTTTCGAGAAGTATTTCAATATAACGTTTGTCAGTGAATGATATCAAAAATTGTATTTCCTTTTATTTTGGCTCCAAAAAGTGTTCGCGTGGCTCGAGTGGCTACAGGTGTAAGAGTTTTATTGGTTAAAATGAATAAGGAAAACTCCTTTATTTGGCTCCAAGAAGTGCGCGCGTGGCACGAGTGGTTACGGGTGATCCTTATTGCTAGATTGAAGCGACACACTTGGGTGTGCTGAATGCAAGTTGCCTCTGACGTCTAAATCTTCTCGTGGGTTGTGGAAGTTGAGAAGGTTGCTCAGCAGTTAGTGTGCCAAAGGTTGGTGGAAGAAAGGAAGTTTTTTTTCAGGTGGTGAATTTAGAAGTGCCGTGCAGGTTCAAGCGTAGAAATCATACTCCGGCGTACCGCTGTCTCGCTCGTTGGCCATACGGGAGTATTATGGGAGCGAGTGGCGCCCACACCTGTCCTTTGAGGAGTGACGTCGGTACCAGAGCCCCCAGTTGAAGTAACCCCCCTGAATGGGTTGTAGTAATGTGTTGAATGAGAAGTTGGACAAGGTACTGAAGAGTTTCGGCTTAGAACGTGCCAGATAAGACGCCTGCACTTATCATGTCATCGAAGATAGACGAATTCTCATCCTCGCCATTTATGTTGATAATATCATCCTTGGAAAGACATCGGTCCAGCAAAATTCATTCTAGGCATGCGGATTACGATGAGCAAAAAGTCCATATCATTTGACCAGAGCCAATATATCAACGACATTCTGGAACGTTTTGGCATGGGCAAATGCAATCCCAATGTCGACGCCAGGTGATATCAATCAGCGGCTGACCAACAATATGCGACTGACATTGACAATTGAACGTGATGATATGGCCAAGGTGCCGTATTAGCCAACAGTTGGGTCGTTGCTTTTTTTCGCTAAATGTCCAGGCCGGACACCCAATATGCAGTGAGCAGTTTCAACAACAACCCAGAGAAGGCTCACTGGATGGTGGTGAAACACATTTTCCGCTATCTAAAAGGAACTATCGATCTCAAACTCACATATGATCGATCGATGCGTGTAAACAAACCGTTTTTACTTAGCTACTGCAATGCCGACTTTAGCAGTGGTCAACGCTCGCCGTTCAGTAACTGGTAACTTGTTCACCACGCAAAATGGTGCCGTTTCGTCGAATTCGAAAAAACAACAAACGGTGGTATTGTCAACGACGGAAGATGAATATATGGCCATGTTCGCTTCAACCTAAGAAGCATAATGTCTGCAAAGCCTGTACGGTGAGCTGTTCAGACAGAAATATAAGTGCCCAATTTACTGCGACAACAAAGGTGCTATTGATCTTTCCAATACCACTGCCCGCTATACCAGAACCAAACACATCGACACTATTTATGATTTTCTGCGTAATCATACAGTGACTGGAACAATTAACTTCGAATATATTCCGACTTCATCGAGGTTGGCCGACCTCTTCATAAAACTGGTCAACACATCAATTCAAGCAGTAGGATGCAAAGTATCAAACTTAGTGTGATTTGTTTCATGACTTTATTGAATAAAGGCGACTGTACTACCCACCAGTCCCCAAGAAGCCAGTCTGGAACCGTTTGACACATAACTTCGAGCCAGATCTCGTTTTATTACGCCGTGAGGTGCCTTCAAGCTGTAGGATCCTTCTTCTAGCAGGAGAGGAGAGGGGAAGAAGAAGTGCCAGACAAGTGATCCCCTAGTCCCAATGCCTCCGGCTGTTGTGAGTCCCTTTTATCATTCAGAACTGCCCGAACATAACGTGCCACCTCGTTCCATTTGTCAGAGGAGGTGTTGAAAATAAAATAGAATTATTTGAAGAAAGGAAATCATAACGTAACGTAAATGAGAAAGAATTTGAATCTGAACGTAATTTATTGACTCTTTTCATTTGCCCCATACATTAGTTTAACGCATTACAGTTGTATGACAGAATTTACATACAGGCAAAGTTGGCTGGATATCATATGTAAGAGTAGTTCTCACAATAATTTATCATTCACGCCAACTAATTCGCCACACATCATGACCCTCTGCGTCGCACGTAATTGTGTTGATAAAGCCAACAAATCGGCTTTGGTATCCTGCTATGTATTTTGCGGTTTGTCGTTTCACGCGAAATGCGTTAGCCTACCAGGACCCATCGCTGACAATATCATGAAGGCAGACTCTGGAGTATATTGGCACTGCGGATCATGCCATAAGTACACCATTACCACTTGCATTAGTAGATTACGTACGGCTGAACACACCATTGCAACCATCTCATCGACGTTCAACAATGTGAAAGAAAAATTTGATGCTGCGCATATAGAAATTGCTTCGCTTTTGAAAACTGCCGATATAAACCACCAGTCCACACAGCCTTCTCATACTGGTGGCACGTCTCTCTTGAAAGCAGCGGATGTAACATTGCCTTTAACTTTGACCAGTCCCTTTTCGCTGGTCCCAAACAACATTTTGCCGAGTACCACAGATAGGAATGATGGCCTCATCATTAGCATCCCCACATCTCCAGCAGCGGATGATACTACTAAAGAAAGAGGCATGGTCTCTCTCAGTCCATGTAATCAACAAATCCAAACTAGAAGCATGGCGAACAATTGGAATACACGACTGAACACCTCACCGAATGGATTAACATCGAACAGGACCTCTCCTATAGGCATTTATTCTGAACCGATAGAAACCACCTCTCGTTTGTGCGGTCAGCATCCCCAGCGAACTGCAGATCCCCTACTTCCGCCGGCCCTGTCAAGTCACAGTACTGCCCAGGATGTTGCTGCTGTACAAGCTGGACATTCGCACATGCAGCCTAACGGAGTAGCGGCAAATATTACTGAAAGAGTCTTTACGCAGTCAATGCCGAATTGTATACAATCGGGTCTCTCTTTTTGGGTTGTTTCTCCTCCACTTCAACTACTGGTTTCCCGTCTTTCATTTGACACGCCTACTGATGAGCTGAAAAAATACATTATATCTAAGCTGGGCTACACTCCACAGCTATTAGATTGCATTAAACCAACGCGCGAAAATCAACTGAACCGAGTAATTGCCTCGTTTGAAATTACAATCGCGGTGGAGTTGCAGCTTATGCTTAAACCAGAATTTTTGCCGCGAGGTATTTTTGTAAAACGTTTTGAACGTTCATCGCGTAAAAATTTTCGTACAGCCAGCAGATTACAACCAAGAATTTAAAACAAAAATGTAAAAGCAGCGCTATGAACGTATACTATCAAAACGTCCGTGGTCTGAAGAGCAAGCTGGAATCCATAAAACTTGCTTCTGTTCTTGCCAACGACAATGTAATATGCTTGACTGAAACCTGGCTTACCGACGAGATTGCGGACAATGAAATCTTCTCTTACCATACTGTATTTAGGAAGGACCTAGATCGGATCACTAACGGTAAATCTGATGGTAGTGTGCGCTCATTGCCATAATTCTTCTATTGAATGGTATCTTCTGCACGGAATTATCCTTGTCACCACCGGTCGAAGGCGTGGCAGTCCGCATTTACCTTCAAAACTTTCCACTTTTTATTGTAAACATTTACGTTCCCTGCAACTCTCCCTTAACAACTTTTCAAATCCTTTTCAGCGAATTAATGAACTTTATAAACAACGCCAAATCTTCCGCCCAGTTTCTCATCTGCGGAGACTTCAATATGCCCTCTGTCCACTGGGATATTGAGACCGGCACTGCATCATCTTGCAATGACTTCTCTATTGCCATCTCCGCGTTTCTGTCTCTTTGCTCCCTCTCCCAATTGAATACTATAAAGAACACTTCCAACCGTATTTTGGATCTGATTCTTTCGAGTGATCCCCATACTGCAGACCCTGTCTTCCCCACCTCTTCCCCTTATGTTACCCCTGATCCTCACCATCCACCTTTAGAATTACGTCTATTAATAGAATTGCCACGTACAAAGAAACGAGCAAACACATCTCGCTTTAATTTCTTTAAAGCTAGTTACGAAGGCTTAGCATCTGAACTTATGGCCGTGAACTGGCACGCAGTTCTGGATCATACTGATCCTAATGGTGCTGTTCAGATGTTTTACTCAGTCCTCCATAATATAATTCCTTTACACACGCCAACCTCTCGTTCTTCAGGTATTAAATGGTCAGCCTGGTTTACCAAAGATGTTGCCCAGGCAGTGCGATTGAAAGACGCAGCCCGCAAACGCTACCAACGTTCACGATCCGACATTGACCTTTCTGTGTTCCGTCAACTTCGGGCGATTCCCAAAAAAGTAATTTCGTGAGCCATGCTCGCTCACTTCAAGTCCATAGAAACTACCTTCCTAACTAACAATCCCGAATCCTTTTGGTCCTATGTCCACTCCTTAAAATCATCCCACAGCTCTGTTAGTTCTTTATCATTCCAGGACAATACTGCCAACAATGAGCAGGCCATGTGTGACTTGTTTGCTGACTTTTTTTTCTTCAGTCTATATCTCATCCTCTCCCTCAATCGTCACCAACTCTAGGGCTTCCCTGAACAAGTTAAGTGTTTTTTCTACGTGCCCTTCTGAAGTTGCTGCTGTAATCACGTCGCTAAACGGTAGCAGCGCAGTTGGTCCAGACGGGATCCCGAACGTTTTCATTAAATCGCTCGCTTCTTCCTTGAGTGTCCCACTTGCCCTTATCTTTAATACGAGTCTAGCAACAGGGATTTTCCCAGACACCTGGAAGTGAGCCTATTCATAAGGCAGGAGACCGCTCCTCTGATCATCATTATCGACCCATTTCTCTGTTATCCTGCTTTGGCAAAATCCTAGAACGTATTGTGCATTTGAGGATTTATGATGCTTTACGGCTAAATTTCTCCGATAGGCAACATGGTTTCATAAAGGGGCGTTTCACTGTAACCAATTTACTTGAAATTACAGATACTATTGCCTCTGCACTTGACTTAGGTGGTCAAGTGGATGTAATTTACACAGATTTCGCTAAAGCATTTGATAGCGTAGATCACAACATTCTGATTGCAAAACTCCAAAAATTTGGTATTAGTGGCCCCCTCCTGGCATGGCTAGACCCGTTTTTCAAAAATAGATCCTGTACGGTGATTTGGGGTAGACAGACTTCATATTCTTTCAGTCCCACTTCTGGCGTTCCACAAGGTTCTATTCGAAGTCCTCTCCTCTTCAATCTATTCATTAATGATCTCCCGTCTATTTTTACTTCTAAATCCCTATTATTTGCGGACGACCTAAAAATTTTTAGAGTCATCAGCTCAAATCAAGATTGCCTGAATCTTCAAAATGACTTAGACCTCTTAAACTCATAGTGTCGAAATAATCGACTCACTCTTAACATCTCTAAATGTTATTGGATGTGCTTTTCCGGGAAAGCAAATCGCATTCCTTTCGCTTACTCAATCGACCACTCAGTGCTCGTTTGCGTCGATAGGTTTAAGGATTTAGGCGTAACGTTTGACCCCCATCTGAAGTTCGACATCCACATACTAGAGTTGCAGGCTTTGTTTTACGCTCTGTTACACCCACTTTTTACTTCACGAGAGTCACTATGGCCCTCAGGGAAACTGGAGTGCTCCGGCGGGGCTTATGGACCCGGTTAGCTCGTCCGGAGATGGGCGTGGGGCGCCACTTGCTTGTCCCTCAAAGCCCCAGATAGCCGCCAAGCAAGAATGCGGCTAACCGGATTAAACACGACGCTATTCGGCCGAAACCCTAGCTAATAATCTCACTATGACCTTCACTCCAATCCTACACCTACACAACTGTACTCCTCTACTTCTTCCTAGCACTAATCTTCGCGTGGACCACTATACCACCCTCGAGCACTCTGACTTCCGATATCACGAGTTTCACTTAATTTTACGACACTTACACTTCGACTTGTCCTTCCAAGCCGCACTCGTTACAATCTGTAATCTGAAAACAAAGATTTTCTCTGATCTTGTCCTAAAGACGAAAATTTCTTCCTCCAAGCGTTAATACATCTCAAAGAAAATACGATTATTTAAAATTTTCAAAACATATACTCCAAATCAGAACTTCCATATAATTTTAACATGTGATACACTGTATTCAATAAGAAAACTTACTTCTATTATGTACCTACAAAGGGGCCCCTTCGACGATTGTATCCGCTGTTGCACTTTGTAGTCTTTCCTCCAATGTCTGGGCTTTGCTCGTCGTTTTGATCTTAATTTTCCCTTCGCTTGGATCTCAATCTTCCTTTTCTTCCGCGATTGCTTATTCCGCTGTCGTACACTGAAGATTGCTGCTGCGCTTCAAATTACCTCCTCCCTTGTTGTTCTTGCTCAGCTGCTTCGTCGCACACGATAGAAAAGATCAAAGAGGAGGCGCGTCATTCTTCGCGCGCTTTTATAGCCTCCTCCTAACGGCTATGGTTCCGCTCTTCGGTCATCCACCTCTTCAGCGGGGTAGTTCCTTTCTGCCGCCACTTGGTCTCCGCTCCCCTCTGGTGGCGAGCACTCCAAGTGCGGCTGAATTAGCTGAACATAATTCACTGACAGTTTGGCCTGTCAGTGATGTTTGTTTACTGTCATTCTACGAGAAAATTTATCTTGTTCTTCAGTAGGAAAATATTTTCTAAACCATTGCAATCACATTTTCCTTATTTATGGCATCTATCACATAACCCGGATATGTAGAAAGGGAATTTGAATGTTTAAAGTTTATATACAATGTTCGACACTTCGATTCAGATGAAGCAATTATTTTATCAATAAGATTAAAATCTTGTTGGGTTAGGTGCTCCGAAACGGATTTAAAACTTTTTTCCACCTTATCAAGTATTTCCTTTTTCTTGTCAACTTGAGGTGACAATGAAACTTCACTTGGTATATCCGACTCTTTGGATATACTGCTTGGTGGTTTTAAATTAAATGCTTTGTACCAATTTTCAGAGAGTTCTATTTTGGATCTTGTTTCAGCATTTGCTGCTTTATTTTTATCTATCAGCTGCACTTCATCTTTATCGGCAAAAGTTATTCGTTTCTTCTTTTGCGGCTCTACTAATTCAGATTTAGTACTTACAGATTCAACGCGCTGATTCCATGGTTCATATTCGAGTTCATCTTGCAAAAGTTCTATATAATCACATAGAAACTCCCTGACTTCCATTTTACTTATCTTTTCAGCAATATCCTCGACAGACTTTACTTTGATTTCTAGTAATTCTTTTTCAACTTCTTTAAGTTTTTTTCTTGAAGTATTTTAATTTTTTTCGGCCACTGAAAGATGTTTTGCTTCAGCCTGAATTTTTAAAACAGGTTCAGGTATATCTTCTGTTGAGTTGCTTGATGTATCGTCATCCGATTCATAGTCTTCTGTATTTGGAACTGTATTATTATTTGTAAAGTCTGTCTTCTCTTGATTTTCTTTGGGGTTGAACATTTTTGCTTTGTCAACTGTACGCTGAATTAACTGTTTTTCACCTGCTGGATTTTCATCATCCTTAGTCGCACTCCCTGTAACAAAATTTTTTTCATTAAAATGAGATATACGCTTCTTTTCTTCTGGTGGGTTAATCTCTCCTAACATGAGTTTCTCTAGCATATCACCATCTTCTGCTTTGAGCTTATTTAGTTCACCCTCTAACTCTTCCATCATTTCTAAGGTGTCAAGCAATTCCATGACATCATCATGGGACTTTGGAGCATCAGATGCAACGTGATTTTGTGATTCTTTCGCTTTTTCCTTTCGTACTCGACGCCGGTTTTGTATTTTCCATAATTTCTCTTGTTCTTCATCATATTCTTCGATGATTTCGCGCTCTTCACCTCTTGGAAGTACTCCTTCAGTGTGTGGTTTATTTAATTTATTTTGATACATTTCACGTTCCTTCTCCAAACTATTTAGTCACTCTTCTGCTCTTTTTATACGTAGTTTAGCTATATCTTGAGCTTGTTGAGATGTAACTTGTGAAAATATTTCAGAACTATGACTGACTAATATTTCATTTGTATGATATAAGTATCCAGGCATAAAAGCTTTAGATCCAACAGGCACCATGACATCTACTGAAAACTTATCTCTAAATAGTTTCAAGTTGGATATAGCGCTTTCTTGCTCTTCTTTATGTATTGTCCATGGTTTTGTTTCATCATCATTCCGAGCCAAAGCCTCTTGCAAGGCCGCCTCTATCCTTTCCATTGTTAGGATTAACCTTGTTCGTTAATGTTAATCGAACTATTCCAGAAGCGCAAAATTCGACAACGAACCTTAAATTTCGAACGTGTAAATCAAGTAAAAAGAAGGCCTGATTGCCTTTTCCTTATTCCCAGGAATTTCTGTGAAGCAGCACGTCGGTACACAATGTTTTGACTTCTTTCGCTCTTTTGACGGATTCTTAGGAGTTTGAGGCCTTGCAAGTTCAACTGCTTCCTCCTTCACTTCCTTCACTTCTTTCACATGCCTTTTGTTAACAACAACCTCTTGAACAATCTTTTCTTGGACGTCTTCTACTGGGCTAAGTGATTCATCATCTGAATCCTCTTTGACAACATCTGGCTCGATCTTGTTAGCAGCACTTGCATTATTGGATGATGATTTGGGGTTACTATTTTTTTCGCTTACTAGTTTTCGTTCCGTGATGAGCATATAATCGTTTCGAACTTGATCTGGCACGTTTTGACTTAGCTCCATAAGGTTTTTCTGCCAGAAGACGCTTTTCAGTTGCCATTTCTTCAAACGTTTTGCCACGGAAAAACTTATAAATAAGAAGTAGTAAAATCAGCGATGCTAAAAACACACAATCGATAACGATAACGATGTGCAAGTCCATGTTTGCATAGTTCCTGTCAAATCTTTAGTTCAACTGTGAATTTCCAATGAATCTACCGGAATTGTGAAAAACTCCCGTAATTTCTTCACCTATCTAGGGCCTTATTGTCCAATGTATTTCCTTTCACTTCAATATTCGCATCCAAACAAACAGGGTCAATAAATGTGGGACTATCCCATGAAGGACCAAATGGTTTACGTGTCCTGTATGTCGGAATGAGTCATGCACTGGGCGACTGATATCATTGTTAGGTTTTGATTTTACCGAAATATTTCTGGGGAACATTTCAATTTCAAACATGCGTTGATTCTGACCTTCGCTTGATGACAATTATGTTTGCTTGAAACTACAACTAATCGGATTTAAACTACTATTATGATTACAATTTGTATTGGAATACAATCAAATACTATGTATGTATCATATCCTCTCTTGTATTTACTTACTGTACTATCATTACTATACTTTCTCTTTCATACTATTAATACATTGTAAAAATTGAATTAAGTTTTTAGTCGTAACCGTGAGCTTGACCTGATAAGTAATAAACCTTGTGAAATATAATTGAAACTATGTGTTTTAAATTAAAATTCAATATAAATTATAATAGGTTATGGGCCCAGGTCGCTCTATAACTATAATTATTAAAATAAAGTGCTCTAAATAAAACCCAAAAATAAATAATTAAAATCGGTGGTGATCAAAAAGTGATCGATTAAAATGGCGACTCTAATGGCGAATTTCGAGAAGTTGACCGAGTCCAACTACGAAAGTTGGAAATTGCAAATGGAGAGTAGTCTAGAGTTTTACGATCTATGGGACTATGTGTCCGGTGAAACTAAGTGTCCAGACGAAGACGAAAAATTAATAGAAGCTTGGAAAAGGAAGGATCGAAAGGCTCTTGCAAATATCCGATTAAGTGTTACAGTTAACCAACTTATGCATATAAAATATAGTTCGACTTCAAAGGAAGCATGGTCGACCCTCGAGAAGGTTTACAAGAGGGATTCTCCCGCGCAAAAGGTATCTTTGTATAAGTCACTAATACAATTGCGTTTAAAGGATGGCGATAGTATGCAAACCCATCTAAGTAACTTTGGGCAAAAAGTTGACAAAATGAGTGAACTCCAAATCAAAATGGATGATGAGACATTATCCATTATGTTACTATGTTCACTACCACCACAATATGAAAATTTTGTAATCGCTATAGAAACTAGAGACTCATTGCCATCACTTTCTGACCTAAAATTGAGGTTGATTGAAGAAGGAAAAAGAAAGAACAACGATGAAGTCAATGAGAGTGGAAGTGAAACGGTGCTATACACTAAGCAAAATAAAAAATCGTTCAATCCTCCTAGTAATACTAATATATCAGCTTCTCTAAAAGAAGGAAAGGTATATGCTACATTTGCAAGCGTAAAGGGCACTACGCAAATGAGTGTAGATACGAAAACACTCATACTAAACAGGTTCTTTTCGCATCAGTCTACAATTGCAGTAAATCAACTGACTTGTGGTGCTTAGACAGTGGAGCGAGTTCCCATATGGTTAACAAAAAGCATTTGCTTACTGAAACACATAAAATTGTTGCCGAAATAGAACTAGCGGACCAACGAAAAGTGACAACTAGTATCAGCGGTGTAGCGTCAATCAATACAATATATGGAGGAGTGGATTTAACTGAAACATTGTACATCCCATCGTTAAAAATGAATTTCGTATCAATATCTAAAACAGTACAGCGTGGATGTATAGTGAAATTCGTAAAAAACAAAGCTTATGTTCAGAAAAATGGAATAACTATATTAAGTGCAACTAATAGAAATGGTTTATACATAATAGACTGTAAAAGTGATCAACTGAATGCAATCAGTGCTAAAAACCTTGAAATTGTTAAATGGCATAAAAGACTAGGACATCTAAATAAAAGTGATTTAAATATTATAATAAAAAATGAACTAGTGCGTGGCATAACAAACGTGGAAACTGACGATTTTGATTGCATAACTTGTGCAAAGCCTTTTCCTAAGCGAAGTGAAAACAGGGCGAAGGATCTACTGGAGCTCGTTCATAGCGATATTTGCCAAGCTAGTTGCTCATCGTATGGCGGAGCAAAATATTTTATATCATTCATTGACGATAAAAGTAGATTCACCAACATTTTCTTGATCAAATCAAAAGATGAAGCGTTAGCTCGATTCAAAGAATTCAAAGCAATTGCCGAAAATGAAACTGGCTTTAAAATCAAAGCATTAAGGACTGATAATGGCAGTGAGTATAAAAATAACTTATTCCAGGATTTCTTGAAAGTAAACGGAATCAAGCATCAGACATCCATTCCATACACACCGCAACAGAATGGAACCGCCGAGCGAATGAATCGCACCCTGGTTGAGATGGCGAGATGTATGATAGCTGAACACAATTTGAACGAAAAATTATGAAGCGAGGCAGTCAGTACGGCTGTTTATATTAGAAATCGGTGTCCGAGTAAAGCGATAAATGGGTTACTACCATACAAAATGAATTATGACAAAACACCAACCGTCAATCATTTGAGGATTTTCGGTAGCAAAGTTATCGCCATAAGAAGCGGTCAGCGGAATAATAAGTTCCTTCCGAAAGCACATGAGTACATTTTAGTCGGATACTCGGAGGAACAGAAGGGCTATAGGGTGATGAATAAGCAAACTAATAAAATAATTATCACGCGAGATGTTAAATTCTTCGAAGATGTTAAGCCAAGCAGTGTATTCATTAGCCAATTCCCAGCAGAAGATGAAGAGCATGCTCAAAACTCAAATCAAGTGGAAAAAGTATCGGATCTCAAGACTTCCCCGTTAGCTCATCCGCAAGACTCAAATCAAGTGGAGAAAGAATCGGATCTCAAGGCGCGAGCAGACACTGCATTACAACAGCTTTTCAAGGAGGATGATGATTATAATGATCTCGATGAGGACAAAGGGAACGAAGATTTCTCAACACCGAAGTCCGAAATTGTGTTGCGCGATAGAGAGAAATTAAAACAACCAGTAAGATTGCAGTTAAACAACATTAGTGTATGTCAAGATCCCGAAAACATTTGTGAAGCAATAAACAGTCCAAATCAAAAGGAATGGATAAAAGCAATGGAACAGGAATTTAACTCTCTAATTGAAAACAATACGTGGACATTAGTGGATCGTCCGAAGGATAGAAATATAATAGGATCGAAATGGGTCTACAGAACAAAGTATAATAAAAATGGTGAAATTGAAAAATTCAAAGCGAGATTAGTGGCGCAAGGATTTAATCAAAAATATCTGATGGACTACGATGAAACTTTTAGTCCTGTGTTTAAAAGTTCGACTCTACGAGTGCTGATAGCCATTGCAATTGAAGAAAACTTTATCATGCATCAGATCGATATTAAACATGCATATATAAACAGCAAACTAAACGCCGAAATATTTATGGAACAACCGAAAGGTTTCGCGAATAATATAAATAAAGTATGCAAATTAAATAAAAGCATATACGGTTTAAAACAATCCGGTAGAGAATGGAATACAGCCCTTAATAATGTTCTAACACAAAAAATGAAATTTGAACGATTAAAATCTGATCCGTGTGTTTACATAAAGGATAAGCAAATAATAATAGCAGTATATGTGGACGACATAATTATTTTGTCAAAAGACTTAAATAAAATTAATAATGTAAAAGATCAATTAAAACACGAATTTGAACTTGATGATAACGGTGAACTAAAATATATACTTGGACTTGAAATTAATCGCGATAAAAATAATGTGTCTGTAACACAAGTGAATTATATTAAAGCCCTTTTGGAAAAGTATAATATGACCAACTGCAAGGAGGTTTCAACACCCGTTGAAACAAATCTTCAGCTACAGCAATGCAAAGCAGAATCCTGTGATTGATGTGATCAAATTAAATCAAGCGAATATCAATCATTGATAGGATCATTGATGTACTTGGGAGTCTACACGAGGCCAGATATCATGTACACCATAAGCCACTTGTCGCAGTTTAATAAGAAGCCTCACAAGGAGCACTTCGACGCAGGTAAATGAATTTTAAGGTTTTTGAAGGGAACAACCAATCATGGTTTATATTTCCAGAAAACAGGAAAGTCCCTTATTTGTTATGCAGATGCGGACTGGGGAAGCAACTCAACAGACCGAAGGTCTTACACTGGCTACCTATTCGAGCTAGCTAATGGACCAGTTAGCTGGGAAACGAAAAAGCAACCGACAGTGGCGCTGAGCAGTGCAGAAGCAGAATACATGGTATTAAGCCAATCATCTAAAGAACTTGTATTTCTAAAAGGCTTACTAAATGAATTATACTTGAATAATTATGTTAAATTGCCAATTGATGTTTTTTCTGATAGCCAAGGAGCTGCAAATTTAGTAAAGAATAACACAACAAATAAGCGAACAAAACATATAGATATAAGACATCACCATATTCGAGAATTAAATGAAGCTGGTGTAATTAATATTATTTTTGTTCCAACTAATGAAATGAAAGCAGATATTCTAACAAAAGGTCTATCTAAAGAATAATTTACATATTTAAAAACTAAAGTTATGAATTGTTGTCATAATTAACCAAGTATTTTATTGAGTGGGGGTATTGGAATACAATCAAATACTATGTATGTATCATATCCTCTCTTGTATTTACTTACTGTACTATCATTACTATACTTTCTCTTTCATACTATTAATACATTGTAAAAATTGAATTAAGTTTTTAGTCGTAACCGTGAGCTTGACCTGATAAGTAATAAACCTTGTGAAATATAATTGAAACTATGTGTTTTAAATTAAAATTCAATATAAATTATAATAATTTGGAATGGCAAGCAAACCCTAGGCGAGTGCGGCTTAGCTTTCTGCCTATACAGAGTCACGCGAATGTTACGATAGTGTTCGGGGTGAGGTAATACTGGTGCCCTTCGGTTTTATCCGTAACAGCTCTTCTCATAAATATTTCAGTATTCAAACCGGAATACGTCTGTTCTCTATACTTGTGCGCCCGATTCTAGAATATGCATGTCAGGTGTGGTCACCGCACCTAATTTATCTCTCAGACGCAGTGGAATCTGTTCAGCGAAAATTCACACGCACGCTGCTCTTCAAGCATAAGGTTCCGTATCGTCCTTACAATGACCGCCTAAGTTTCCTGTTCATGCCTTCGCTTCAAGCAAGGAGGCTCTTCCTCGACCAATGCTTTCTCTTCAAACTTGCCAGTGGTTTACTTTCATCTAACCTAATCAACGCGATAAGCACACGCCCACTTTCCCGAACCAGATCCTTTCAGTACTATATTCTACCGTACGCTAGAACAGAAACGTATCGTCAATCTCCGTTAGTTCGAATGGTTAGAGATCATCATCGTCTCCAGCTTGGTCCTCCTTTAGACTCGATTGCGAGCTTCAAATTAAAGCTGCGGAGAATACTCTGCCATCTAGAAATTTAATTCTTTTTTGTCTTTTTATAATGTAAGGATCTCTTTTTCCTTAAAATGTGCTAAATTTTTATGGATTTTTTCTTTTTAAAGTTCCTCCCTATATACATACCTTCAGCTGTTGTGGAGGGAGTTATCTTTATTAAAAGTTAAGACCTATAATACAGAATCTGACAAAATACGGGGTACTATTGCAGTTAAATACGAGTATTTTTTCAAATCTACTTGCTTAATATCTGGATTTGGATATAGCCGCTCTTTTGATAAAGATTCAAATTGGGGCATTTTCAATTAATTTCAAGTTTGAAAAATTATTAATAAATTAGTACGAAGTGTGTGTAGATTTTCGTTTTGTCTCATTTTAAGGTGGAAAAGTACTTCACTCAATTTCATAGTTTTAAATTCTCATAAATAATATCACATCTCATAATTTCAGCTTAATCAATCTCTGTATATTTTTAGAAGTAGGTCACCCAGTACCTTGACAGACTTTTAAGGCTTGGAGATGCTTCAATACTCAGCTATAATAATTTTTCTTCCTTCCTTAGGCACAAAAGTGTGAAGGCGTACATGACATAAAATTCCTTATTACCCCCAGAACTCATTTCACCTTCTTGATCTCACTTGCCCATCGTCATTTTGCCAACACCAAGCCAATGAGCACATAAAATTATTTATTTATAATTAATGAGTACTCATAAAAATTCAATGTTGACTCTGATATTAGCAAATGAAATTTGGTGTTTGGGGGTTGTTTTCGTCCGTTCATTCGGCGAAGATGGGGTGTGGAGAATGTTATTTTCTTTCCTGCACGTAGTTGGATTGCCTATTTTGTACGAGGACTAAAAAGTTAAAATATTCCCTAGGCTGTTGCCTGTCCTGGTTTGTCCTGCACTGTCCTGTCCTGATAACACTCCTAGTCCAATTCCCCCTCACACCCTGATGCCGAGTAATTTTTAACCATAGCCAAGCAGCCATTATAAAGTTTGTGCCGCTGCTTCAGCAAGGCTACAAGATCAATTATAGATAAGGACGACTATTGAGGTGTTGCGTACATCAGATTATGACAGTATTTTCCGAAATTTTTCAATGCGATGAAAACAACATGAGAACACGATGTGGGACGGGTGGTGGGGAGGGGAATATTTGATGTGTTTACAGGCGAAGAAAAATGCGATGGAAGTAATTTTGGGCTTTAGTTGACTTTGACTTGGGAAGTTATTGCGGTTAGTTGTTAACTTTGAATTAAATACATGCAGCTTTGGGTCGTAAACTTTGGCTGTTTCAGTGTGTTTTATTTAAAATGCGGTATTAATAATAAAACGATGTTTATCTGAATTGTTGAGGGAGCATTTTGGTTGACAGGTTTTAATAAATGAAGGGTTTGGTTGTGATGAGGTTTCCGGAGATTTATGCTTGCTAGCAGTTTTTATTTTACCACAGGCAAAGAAAAGACTGAATATTTAAAATTTAATAGCACAAAGTTTTTAAAAATTCGGTTAATTAATGCTTTGTGGTAGCTGCACTGAATGACATTTTCCCTTTTGGAAGGCATAGAAACTGTAAGGGTTTCATTTGATTGAAAACAGCACTTTCACAGAGAACAGCATTTGCGATGTAAGAGAATAATGGTGGGTTGGTATTTTGGGAACAAATATTTGAGTCCTAAAGCAAGCAAGGTTAAAGAGATTTCCATTTTTCCGAAGACCATGTTTTCACAAAAGTCAATAATGAATCTAATACGATATGCATTAAATTTTCATATTTAACTTGTTCGCAAGAAAATGATTTCGAACAAATATTCACAGAAATTTGCATTTTTTGACTTTGTATTTCGAATGACGTCTTAAGAACATTTCATTCCCTTGAGACAACCCCGGATTACAAATTATTCCCTTTTATCATGTCTTGCATAATTCAATGTGCTGAAAGTCACCATCTCCAATACTCCAATACACAGCACGACTATATTCATAGTATGGAACATTTATAACAATAGCAATCATACTTATTTCCATCCTCATCATGTCTCACTTTTTGCAGCTCCTCTTCAATTTTATAGCCATGGTGTGTACTGGTGTAGCCTTGATGCGCCACTGGTGGAAAACAAATGAACATTTTGTTAGGCGACAAGGAAATCCCATAAGCCAAAAGGCTACAAAGTCATGTCAACCATTTACATTCATCTGATTAAATTCGCCAAACACGTACGAATGCTATTAGTCATTATTTAATTTTTGCCACTTTATTTTAAAGGCAAGCGAGGTCACGCTGGCAAAAAAGGGTTGACAGTTATAAGTATTCGCCGAGGATCCTTGAGAATGTAGTGCGATGATGATGTTTGAACAATTTTTTATAGATAGTTATAAAGAGAAAGGTTAGGATAAATTATATTGGGAGAAGGTAATAAAAGGTATCGATAAATTGAGTGTACCTGTATACTTCAAATTTTAGGAATTCTTTTGGGTATCAGAAGGAAGTTAGCATAGCTCATCAAGTGAGGACATTTCCTTTGAAAAACAGTCAAATATCAAATATGTTTGTATTATTTCACAAGAAGAAATACAAAAATTATAAACTTGGTAAACTTCGCGAAAATTTGGAAAAACATACATCAAATTTAAACAAGTTAGGTAGACAGATCTATGCTCATGTCAGAAGGGTTTTGTACTCAACTTACAAAATGCAGTAACCAGCAACGAATAAAATCAAGAAACATGTCAAAGACGATTTTATTAGAGAAAATGTGAAATTCGAGGATCATACTATTATTAACAAAGTTGAACGAATTTTGACTTCTGAGGTATTTGTTACAGTTATACCCATAAATATCTCCTTTGATAATTTGAAAAATCACTAGTTTTTTTAGTTTTTCGTAAATATTTCAAAAACTAAGCGGTTTATCCTAAACATTGTTACATACAAAAATGTTCTACGTTAAATTTTAAATAAGAATGGTCCTTTTCAAAATCACTCTGAATTGTACGGTTCAAGAGTTACAGACGGTGTAAATGTTAACTTTTTCGTAATTTTGATAATTTTTAAAAAAAATAAGCTTCGTAAAAGAATGTTGCTATTTCAGTGGCCGGTGGTATGTTAGTGATAAGCCCTTGAAGGAACGACAACCTCACCACCTTATCAAGGGGCACTCTTTTTTAAGGGAAAAGAGGCTTCCACAGGCCTAGGCCATATAAACCTGTGGTACGGAGAAACCCACCCTGAACTTTCTACGAACATTGCAACATAAATTCACTTCTTAAGCATATATATCTTTCAAATTTGGAATGTTCAATATCTTTATTAACTTCACTCATCCTCCAGCACATTATCCTCCTCCTCTAGCTCGTTGTCTAAGATGTTATTATTGTCCATGTTATCACATGCTTGGCCTGAGCAATTGCTGCATATGCTAGTGCAGTTTAGACCACTCCTTCTGCATGCACAATTACGAACGCATTCATCTTTGCAAGTACACATTATAAGGACAGTAATTCCTGGGGGGCTGCAGGACGTGCTGTTGTAATTGGTGTCAGGTGGTCGCCAATCTTCTTCCAACCCCACTCGAGTGGATCCTTATCTTCATTCAGCCACTGTTGTACCTGGTGGTAGGTCCTAAATGAATGCTGTCTGGACGCTCCTGAAGTAGGGGGTAGTGCATCTAACTTCAGTAATGCATGTATAGGCTGCTTTGCAATCGTTTTCAAGTAGGACTGGTAGCGGAGACAATCTAGATCTTCAGTGTTCTTGGCTCCAAACATTGCAAGTAGGAAGTAATTTCCTGCATCAGCCACTGCACTGGGGTCGGCTTTGGGGTTGTTGAAGACCAGAAGTTTTTCACGAAGAACGGTGTTGGCTTGAACTTTCCTATAAGGTGCAATTTTTCCCTTCTTATAGACAGCAGACACAGTGTCACATCCTGTGAAGGCGTATGTAACCAGAAGTACATCTTTCATATCCCCAATGCCTTGCTGAATGTCAGAAATAATGTACACTTTTTCCTGGTGATTTCCTTTTTTAGGTACGACCATTTTCAGTTTATTCCCTGAAGGTGCGTGGACAGTCAACAGTACTAATAAGTCCGTGTCATCACCAATAACACACGTTTGAACATCTTTCTTTGCTTCATCAATAGCTGTTAAGACTACTAATAAGTCAGCATCACCCGATGCTTGAAGAACTGTGCAACCACATTGTTGCAAGTGCGATGAAAGGAGGGTTATTAGACCCATCTTGTTTTTAGCACTAGCTAAAAATTCATTTTGATTTGTGTTGACATGGATTGAGTCTTCTACTTTGACCACAATGTTGGAACGTGATCTTCGTAGGTGTTCTTGATCCTTTGTGTTACTTCGTTCGTAACCATCAAAAACAACAGTCGCTTTTCCATAATGAGTACATACGTAATCACTATATTGCTCGCAAATCTGTTTAAATGTAGCAGGCTGTTGCTAGACAACACGATGTAGGAGGGGGCCTCCGTCAATTATATAGGACACTTTCACTGGCTCATCGATGTTTGATGATTCTTTTGAATCTGAAACCACAACCTTCATCATTGATGATTTTTTCCCCTTCCTCATCAAGCCAGATTCGTCAAACAGTGATGGAGGATATGCACAGAGTTCAAACTGAAAAATTTCCTCTAATCTCTCATCACTCCTTACTGTACACACCATCCGATGTAAGAGAGTGTTAGGATTTACACATACCATGTCGTTGTTAATTTTCACCGACTTCGTTATAGAGGCTAGAGACTTGACAGCAAACTTTCTTTTCATGTGTATTTCTTTAAATGTTTTGTTTTCAATAGCTTTGATGGATATGGCTCCTATTTCAAATGCTTTATCGCAGTTTACTGTTTCCTCACCTATAACCCCTGTTGACAAGGAAGAGAGTTCAGGTGATTTAGAGAACGGATTATGTTCTTCAATCCAAGAAATGAAGGTTTGCAAGTCCTTACTGTTTCTTTTTTGCCTTGCATCTCGTAGCTCCACGTGCTGTTCTGAAGAGAGGCTGCGAACACCTGCAAACTCTTCCATTGCTTCGCACACCCGAGAACAAGTCGGCATGGAATTGATCCAAGTGGCAATAGTTGTCGCTGTGATTCCTCTACCTCCAGTCAATCCACCAATGCTTTTTAAGGACCTCATCAAAACTTGTTCTATGGTCATATCACTCCATACTCCAGACCAAAACTTTTCAGTTCGTCGGATGGTGAAATAACCACAATTAACAAATAAATCGTTTCCTTGGTGCAATGTGTTGAGAAGTTCCAGCGAGTCTTGTAGGTAAACGTGTGCAGATTTAGCGTAGTTAAAGTGACCAGATGCATGGAAAATGGGAAGCATTTGATGGACACAATGAAGGTGAAGGAGAAAGTCCCCACTCCTCTCTGCTCTTATAAACATTCGAACGATTTAAACCATTTCTGTGAACTGAATCCACACTTTTTGTGTTCGTCCAGATTCATTTGAACGCCTAAGCTGGTTTTCTAAAATGTCTACAAAGCTCTTTACCAGGGTTGACTGTGCAATCTCTTCAAGAGAGGCATTTGGAATAGACATTTTGAAGCTCATCTTTATTCACACTTATGAGAGTTTCATTATTTTTCAAAAATACAGTCATCAGTGCTTCTTCGACTAGGCAGAGAGCACGAATGACCCGAGCGTAAGCTTTCCCGTTCATCATTTGTTGAACACAGTTTTTAGCATACACAGTACTATACAGCTCCTCCAAACCACTACCTGCCATGATGAATCCAATCGCTGACAAAAAGGACATCAACAAATGAAATCCTCCTAGTCTAATGAAGAGTGACTTCAACGGGCTGTCATGAGATGCTGCGGCTACTATTTCACGAGCTTTAGCATACAATGGCTGATCAAAAGTCACCATTTTTATCGTTTGACCATTGCTAGCCCCTTGTTTGGCAGCTTGAAGAAGAGCTGTATAAATTGCTGATGGATTTGAAGGAGCTAAGTTGATAAATGGAAGAGGGACTACAGCTGAAGTTTGGAACTGTTCCTTCGCATAAAGCTTTTCCATGCCGCCACTCCAACCAGGCTTACATTCTTCTGGACCTTCTAACCAGGTGCCACTCAACCAAAACATATTAAGTCTTCGTCCATTTTTGTATGAAAGTGATGGTTTGTCTTCTAGGGAAGCAAGGTTTGTAGCGACTATTTTAGAATATCCAGATATAGCCGGGGCTTTGTAAGTTTGCAAGTCAAACAGGCCTTTGTTTTCAACAGCTTGAGCAGGAACATTCTTTCGAGGTACATTTTCCTCAACCTGAAGAGCTGTTTTAGGTGTAATGCAAGCAATTCCACCCATGACGTGGAAGGTGTTATGACCATCTAGTGTGTGAACATTGTAGTCTGCATTATCGAACACGAATTGCACATAACCGTTCTCTACTCTTGTGTTCTCTTGGCAAGTGACGGATCTCTCATATCTCAACACTTCCTGGTAAGGTACACAAACACCCATATTGCACAGGGTGTCAATCAAGACCTTCGAACCAAATTTTCTGTGTAACAAAACACCCGTTCCAAGTTGGGCTGGGAATCAAAATGATCTTGGACAAGCAGCGTGTATTATACTGTGACATATTGCTGTTTTTTCCCTTTCCATAATTTGTTTTGCCCTCTGGATTTTCTCGGATGTTTGTCTTGTACAAGTAGGCTGAATGATTTCAGTTATCAAGATATTGAGCAACTCAGGTACCAGTTCAGATCCCCCTTTGCGAATATCTTCAATTGTTGGAAACTGGGAATAGTCGTAACTTTTGGACTTTATCTCACGTCGAATAATTGCTGCTGCAGTTTTGATCAATCTCAGTTCCTCTGCTTCATTATCACAGTTCCGATTTGTATACCAGTTGTCTGATAAAATATTAGTTGATGCTCCAGAAAAACAAATCACACTTCTTTTTCCTGGTAAAACTGCAAAAATTAAACTATTATCATAACGCTGGATAAGTTTTCTTTTGAAATGTGTGACAGTATATGGCTCAACTTCAGGGCTCAGACGAAGGAATATATTTTGTAGTTCTTCAAAGTCGTATTGACATTCATTGTTTTCCTCGAAATAATCACATAGCTTTTCAAAAGCGTCTTCTCTTTTGGCATCAGCACTAGACCCACCTTCACTGGTTGCTACTCCTTTTTCGGGCCGTGACGATCCTGGCTTTTGAAATGTCTGATAACAATGCCAGTGGTACCTCCCATCAAAACTTACGAGATCTATGACCTGAGAGAGCCTCACACTTACCTCATCTCCCCACTTGTCATGCCTGTTATTTGCTTCCGTTCTGATGCTTTCAATCAATTCAAGTTTCTGCACTAAACTCCACTTTTCTTGAGCAGGATTCCTGCATTTAGATACATCTACACACTTGCGACCACAAAGAAAACATAAGGCTTTAAAATCAAATGATTCACGTGGTATCTTTGCTGGAGGTTCTTTTTCCATTTCAGGTGGTTTTGGACGTAATATATAGGTTTGTCGACACTTACTATGTACTTGAAGCGAATCATTCTGCAGGAACTTGGCTTTGACGCCATCTTTACGTATTTCACTGCACTGAATTATTTTGTCCACCGCCTTTCTAGTCAGAGTAATTAGTTCACCACCCTTGTCCTTACAAGGTTTTAATACACACTCCGCCATAACTAACACACTATCTCAAGTGATTTTCACATAATTCGCACGTTACTATAAACACCAACTATAAAAAATTTATAGCAAAACTGCACTAGAAGTACCACGCACAAACGTACTCAACTTGTCTCCTAAGACGACTGAAGAAGAATATCGATCGATCTGTGACAGTGCGTGAGGGAGGGGTGGAATGGAGGGGGCAGACAACAGGTTCAGAAGACAGAACCGCCATTGGTTGCGGCCCGCGGTCCAAGGTCACTATGATGGCTAACAATTATTTTTACTTTTTCAACCTTCTATGGTGCCTCTTTGCCTCTTTTTGACTATAATACTGTGGTATATTATTACTCTTTAATTAAATCATTTACTTATTTCTATATAGCTTTATTTGGAAAAAAAACCTTAAAAATTATATCATTTTTATTTTTACACCGTCTGCAACTCATGAACCGTAAATTTTACAGGGAATATGCATAGGACATTTTTAGTTTAAAATTTCATGTAGAATATTTTTGTATATAACACTCTTTGTGCCGAACAGCTTAGTTTTCAACCAATTTCCAAACAACTAAAAAAACTACTAAATTTCCTACTTTTTCTCCCCCTCCCCCCCAAACCCGACGCTCAAAATGGTGTAACTTTTTACCAAACAATAAGAGGGTTATATAGAACAATTTGGAGTTGGAATAAAACTTTTACTTTGGATGTCAAGGTTAGGCCTTTTTTAGGTTACGCGAAAAGTTCGTACATTTCCCCTTCCCCTGCCCCCCACGGTACTTATAAGGCTATTTGAAGACTTGTTTTGAAAAGATCTCATTGAGACCTTTCCAATGACATCCTACTCGACTACCAATTATTGTAGATTTAGGGGTTACTTTATAAGGGACTTCAATTAATTACCTATGTAGCGCACGCGCTACGCTGATGGCATCTGAAGAGCCGATATTTCTAAAGAAATTAAAAGACAGAAATGAAGACTGAATCAAAGTCACGCCAATTGTGGCAGTATACTTTAAAACGATCAGTGATCGACTGTATTTTCCAACAGTTTTACATCGCCTTAAATACAAAATCGATGACCCAATTAATTACTTCTAAATTCCTTAATGACTAATTTGTGAACAAGACTTCTTCACGTGACCAATGTGTCATCAATACAATTTACTAAATTGCTAACTCACAAATCCTCATTTTGCATATTCATACTCCAATTATCATTTACAAACATTATAATGACTCAATCGCCAAGAATTCATAGTCTTGGCGATTGAGTCATTACAATGTTCAGTAGTAGTAGTGTTGTTCAGTAGTGTAATGTAATACCTACAATATCTTTAGCCGTGCTTCTAGCAGTGGTGCAATATGAAGCTTAGTACAATGCAAAAGGGAAAACATTTTATGATAGCAATGTACTGTAGAGAACATTTCTTGTAATCTGAGATATGTGTACATGCTCTGAATTCAATGTCAAGGCGTTTGTGTCACACTCTACACAAAGGTGAAAATTTTTTTTGAGGGGTCACCTTCCTATATGGGGAGACCCCCCCCTTAAACGCCTTTGAACAATTTTTCCACTCTTGAACTTTTGAGAGGTCACCACTTCTGACCTTTCTACAAATTTTCATGGCTTTAGCCTGAATAGTTTCGGAGAAAAAGTGCTGTGACATACAGATGGACGGACGAACGGACGGACGGACGGACAGACGGACACAGGTCGTGATTGCAATAGGGTTTTGTATTTTAGTACAAAACCCTTAAAAACATGCATCAAATTTAAGACTAGGTTTATAATATTTTGGAAACAGAAATCATCATCATCTCTTGCTAGGCAGCACAATTGATCTTTTAAATTCAGGATTTAAACTGGTCCAATCATCTCAGTACTGCATCCTCATTCTCCGATTTCTCACTCCAGCAAAGGGCAGCTATTAGTTTCTATGAAGTTTATATATCATGCCAACTGGGTGCTCTACCATTTGGTGTTCTTCTAGGAAGCCGGTGTTCTCCCATTCTTTTGACGCGGCCCGCCCATTGAAATTTTCGTAAGCTTACACATGGAGTTACACGTGAGTCGTCTGACAACCCATGACACGGTCACCTTATAAAGGGGTCTCCTCCCTGTTCCTTGTTCTATTGAGCTTGAATTTTCCAGATGGGTTTGCGTTCTAACACGATCTCAATCTTATGGAAGTCACTTCCCAACGGGCAAATTAAGAAGCGCTTGTATAGGAAGCGCATTCGAAGCGCTTCGTTGTCGCTTCATCAACAAGCGGATTTGAAGCGCTTGATTTTCTCTGCATGCCCACAAGTCACCAAGCGCTTCATATGCGCTTGTAAATGAAGCGCTTTGTTTACGCTTTATTTAAAAGCGAATTCAAAGCGGTTGGTTGGTTCTGCGCAACTTGCTTCGTTACAGGACCAGTCCTGTAACGAAACAAATTGGACAGAATCAACCAAGCGCTTTCCCTGCAAAGTGGTCATTTTATTGAAGTGCGTAAACAGTAAACATTTTTAAAGTGATTTGTGCCGAGTTTTTTGCTGGGATAAAAACGTAAATAAAAAGTCAATTAGATTTGCATGACAAGAAGCGTAATTCCCATTTCTACCCAAATTTTTCGTAACCTTCACAGCCTATGCGCATGAGTTAGGTAGTGAATTATTCCATGAGCAGAATAAAAATGCAAAATTTAAACCTGTTCGCAAAGTGTCCGTTTTTTGAAGGCTTGCTATCCTTTACAACCCATTGATGACAAAGAGATCATCCCAGCAGAACAGAGAAATATGTATTTGGTTACATGCTAAAATCCCTAGTGATGAAAACATTGTATTTTCGGCTTTACAGTTCGAATATTGAATCTTTTTATCGTTCATCGATTTCCAATGATTTTAAAATGCAGCTCTGCACTACTTTCACCTAAGGAATTGGTTTGTGTATTCCTTGGTGAGGTTAGAGGAAAAAAAGTCACTTCTTGTTGTATGGATATTCTTTTGTGAAAGTGTTAAGGATTTTGCTTACTATAAAATTTTGTGTTTAGAATTTCATTAAAAAGGAAGCGGCAAATTTGCGGCATCAGCAAGTGGCATATGAGGCGTTTAGTTCCGCGTGAAATATATATTAACAAAAACTCAAATATAAATCGTGACTTAATAAATAATGCCAGTCCTGCTGATCATGTTATTGCAATGCAGGAAAATGCAACAGAGTCTGATTTTACTGTAAACACAAGTGAACATCAGGCAGAAAATCTAACGAACGCCGAAAAAATAAGAGATGCCAGTCCTACTGATCAGGTTATCATAATGCAAGAAAATGTGCCGCCAGAGCATGAGCATCAGACAGGAAATCAAACAAGAGCCGAAAAAATAAGAGATTGGGTCATTGAAAACATAATAAAGCGCAAGGCCTGTGATAAAATTTTGCAAATAATAAAATAAGCCGGACTAGATGTACCATCATCAAGTAAAACTTTATTGGAGACAAAATATAAACAAATTGAAATCTTCACACTACCTCCAGGAACACATTTCCATTTTGGTCTGCAAAAAGCCTAAGAAATGTTAAATATATCTGTAACAGGAGATGAAACATGTTTGGTAATTGACATAGGTATCGATGGCTTGCAACTTTTTAAAAGTAGTGGAACTCAACTTTGGCCTATATTGGGATGTAAATCTAACTTCCTAAAATTAAATAGAAAACCGTTCCTCATAGGTGCTTATGTTGGGCCTCGAGAACCGGAAAAAGTTAATGAATATCTGTCGGAATTTGTGAAAGAAATAAAACATTTAAACAGTGTCGGATTATTAATAAAAGGAATCCCTATTGCTTTCAAAATGAATGGCATTATTTGTGATGTGCCTGCAAGAGCTTTTATCGTAGGAATAGTTGGTCTTACTTCAAGTAAAGGTTGCTCTAAATACACGCAAACTGCTGAAAAGAAAAACAATCGGCTTACATACGCTACATCAGTTGCTTCATTAAGAAGAGATGAGGACTTTACAGCAAGAAAAGATCAATTTCATCATATGGAGCATGGTACTGACCAAACCAACTTTCGAAAAAGTCAATACAGTCATGAAAATGAGATACTCTAACCATCACTAAGGGAAGGCCCTAGTGTAAAAAATAAGAAAAAGAATAAATGACATTTCTCAGATTAAAATTAAAAAATCAAAATTTTACTTGCCGACTGTCTAAAAATTTTCAGATGAGACTTTGAAACGAATCAAAACCGCTCTTCTTTGCATTTTTAGAAGCGCTTCAAAAGCGCTTCCAAACCATTCTTCTGCGCCTTGGTTTGAAGTGCTTCAAAAGCGCTTCCAACCCGTTCTTCCTTGGCTTATTCTGAAGCGCTTCAAAAGCGCTTCCAAACCGTTCTTTTTGCCTTAGTTTGAAGCGCTTTAAAAGTGCTTCGAAGTAATCTACAGGTAAACGCTTACTTCTGCGGACATCAAATGCTAAAATAATAATGAACACTCGTATGAAGAGTAAGCGCTTTAGTGCTTCAGAACAAGCGCTTCTTAAGGCTTTCCGAAGCGCTTCGTTTCCCGTTGGGTTGCTATGGTCTATGTTACACTTCTCTACATGAACACAGCTTGAACCACTCAGTGAGAGCGGGCATCCGAAGCCATCGTACATAAACCAGCCAGAATTAATTTTGTTATCCTTTACTATTATGATTTTAATTTGAAAAATTTGAAAATTCTATGTTTAATTTATGCAGCATTTGGAAGCAGATTGAGGCTAGCTGCGACTGAAGGAGGTAAGGATGGAGTCAAGGTCTGCAACACAAGAAGCGGAACACTTGACGGACGAGGGGCAGTGTGAAGTGCCCAATTAAGCTGCAGAGGAAGACGAGATGGTTGGAGGTGCTAGTGGTTCCTTCGTTGCGACATGGTTTGATTTGGGGGATAGACTTTTTGAAGGAATTAGGAATTACACTGAAAGTCAAGTACGAGCAACTTTGTTAACGAAATCACCCCAATGGCAGCACACCTGCGTAGCTGTTCCATTCTTTTCCAGCCCGACAAAGTACGCTTGGGGAAGTTGGAACATGATGGCTTTTCACGTATCGGTGAGGGGTTGGGATGTACATCTTTGGTGGAACACGTCATTGGAACCAATCCAACGCCCATCACACACACTAGTAGCATAAAGTGCGGGGTTGAAGGAATTGTTGAGCCTGGGTGTTATCGAGCCTTCTTCCAGTAGTTAGTCCTCGCCTACACTGATGGTTAAAAAGAAAGATGGACGCTTTGGGTTTTGTGGAGACTTTCGAAAAGTCAACACAGTGACAAAAAAGGATGCTTATCCTGTTCCTTACATTTCGACCACCCTAGATCAGCTGTGGTATGTCAAATTTCTATCAATGCTGGACATAAAGTTCGCGTATTGGCAAACACCAGTACAGAAAGAGTCTCGCCAATCCACTGCTTTCAGAATACCTATAAGGCGTTCGTACCCATTCTGCAGAATGCCTTTTGGGTTGTCCAATGTACCGGCTACGTGGCAGCGATTGATTGATCAAGTTCTAGACCCAGAGCTAGAAGCATACGTTTTCATGTATCTCGATGACATCTTCATTGTCACTCAAACCTCCGAGAAGCACTTGGAGATACTAGAACAGGTTTTCCAGGATGCTGGCCTAAAATTATCCCCGGAAAATTCCCATTTTTGTCAATTGCGGTTGGCTTGTTTGGGCTACGTAGTCTAAGCGGATGGGCTGGGTGCGGATCCCGAAATGGTGGAGGGTGTGATGAACATCCCTCATCCACAAAGTACTGGGCGGGTTTGGCAGTTCTTGGGTATGGTCTTGTGGTGGAGCAGCCACAAAGCATATCGACCACAACATGCATACTGGGCCACCAAGCCTATCGACAACAACAATGTTGCACTGGTAAACCAACAAACGTACTTGTGTGCGATATATTATCACGAGCAACTTTATTGCTGTTCAATACTGACCACGCGCGTTCATTAACCAACCAAACATGCATGCTTGTGGGCAATGATATCTTACCGCGCATAAATGGCATCAACATTTTTCATCGATAAAAGACTTCGTCAAGAAAATCTTTCACCCCTTTTGTTTGTTCGGCGCGAACAAAGACGCATCGTGATAACTTATAGAAATTTTCTAATTTATTGACTTGTTATCGAAACAGATTTGCTATTGAAATTAAAGCATGTATTTTATATAGGAGTAAACTTGATATTTTATTCGCATAACATGTCCTCACCCCATAGTGGCGATGCTGACCAGCGAACGGAGCTTCAAGGCCTATGGACAACATCACTGCAGACGATCCACGATCCACTAATTGGCAATTCCCAACCCCAGCTGTCAGTCAAAGCTCAAAAATCGAATTGCTTCTGATACTGGTACTGACCATCAATTAAATCTCTCTAGCCTACAAGCTATATCGGAGCCATGTCAAAAGAGTTAAATTTTGCGCAGGGCACTGAAAAACGCTCTGTTGGCCGTCCACGCTGACTTGGCTCAGCAGCGCATCAAAAAGCTGCTTTCAGGGGTCGAGCTAGGAGATCAGCGCACATAATTGCTACTTAAATAGATAGGCACGCCCGTCAAAGGAAACGTATCCGACCCCTTCTTACAGCTGATGTGGCTCAACCAACTCGATATTACCCTAAGGAGCATTCTATCAGCCAATGACGCACCACTTTCGGATTTCACACCGATCACTGACCGCGTGCGCTAATTCACCAGACAATCAGTGGCAGGAATCGCGGAGGACGATGAGCCACAACATAGTATTCCACCAACGCTGCAAATCACTAGTGAGCTGAGCCATCTTTCTTCCACAAAACGTGACCTCAGCCACCGAATGGAGTGCATCCTCCATGCTCTAGGCAATAGACAGCAGTCAACCTTGCGACACGCCCCACATCACACACGGCCTACGCAACAACAGGAATCATCAACATGCGACACCAGAACGATAGACGAACAGCTTTGTTTCTACCATCATCATGATGGGCCTGATGCAAAAAATTGTCGGCAACTTTGTGTCACGGACAAGTTCCTTCCAAACGACAGCACTTACCTCTGCAATAAGTTCACAAGTTGTACAAAAAAATAATAGACTTACCCGAGCCATGTTACTATTGAAAACTTTGCAAATAGAAATATGATGTAATCATTCATAAGACTAATGGTAAACGTAGTATGTAAGTTATGACGATAGCTGAACAAGAAATGCGCCTCCGAGTACAAACCGTTGAAATATGCACGAATTGTTGGCTGCACACATATGTTATCAATGCACATACTGCAGCTTTAATCGATATTTTGGTTAAATTAGGTGCAACGATTCTATGGGCGGCCTGTAATATATAATCTACACAGAATGAAGTTGCTGCAGTATTGGCTGAAGCAGATTATCCGATATTCACATGGTGTGGTGAGACCGAAAAAGATTTTTTGTGGTGTAACGATAAATGTGTGAATGCAGAAAATCGGCAACCAAATATGATTTTGGATGATGAAGGCGGTGCAACACAGTTAATGCTGAAGAAATATTCAGCCATGTTTAAAATTGTTAAAGGCATGGTAGAGAAAAGCGTCACTGGGGTAAAAAGACTGTACCAGCTATCAAATGCCCAAGCATTGGAAGGATTAGGATACACTGTGTATATTACTGAAATTGACCCTTTCTGCGCTCTTCAGGCCAGCATGGACGGTTTTCGTGTGGTGAAACTTAATGAAGTTATTCGAAATGTAGACAGTGTTGTTACCGGCACCAGTAATGAAAATGTTGTAATTCGTGATCATATGGACAAAATGAAGAATGGGTGTATAGTTTGCAACATGGGGCACTGGAAAATCGAAGTCGATGCGAAAAGTTGACGGACTCCAGTTCAATCGCAAATAAACCAAATTTGTTGGGCGGATGGTAAACGAATCATCTTATTGGCTGAAGGACGATTGGTGAATTTGTCGTACTCAAGTATACCATCGTTCATTGCTTCGGTAACATCTGCTATATCAATCCAACGTTTATTTGTTGCCGAAAAAAATGGATGAATACGTAACAAGCTTACATTTTCTCACATTCTATATCATCAACTCCTGGTGGGAAATAAACATACACAAACGGAAGACAGTTGACGTTTCAATCAGGCACGGCTACCAATAAGAAAAACACAGGGGAAAGCTCACAGCAAAGAAAGTTGGAGCCACGGATAGCTCAAGATCTGAAGGGTCAATGGTGGTACTAGAATCCACGATTCCTAGGAGTTGCGGCCAACTTCACCAAAGGGTTTTTTAACGGGGCGTTAAAATAACATCCAAAGCGAGGATGGACCTAATACTGAACGAGAAACTCCCTTTCTTGTTTTCGCATCTACAATCAAGAAAAAATCGCCGGGAATCATTCTCGAGTTGGCTCCTGTTTCGGAATCCGAGTGCAAGGGAAGAACGTAGCTGAGTCTCCGTATCGATTCCTCCAGAAATTCTCCCAGGGAGATGAAAAAACATCGGGCCGGCGAGAACACACCTTGAGGAATTGGTGGTGAGTTTTATCGAGATGCACGCTGCTAGCGGGAATTGATCAACGGGATACAATCGTAGCGGAAAGTTTAGCGGGGGCTTCCATCGTCGACCTAATTGAGGTAAGGTAAATATGATGAAAGAGTTAAGAAAGAATTTCATTGAATATTGTTTTATATGAGAATCATCATTTATGAGTTTAAATTATACTTGTACGTTCAGTGAATTGTGTTTATTTGTATTTATTTTCTTTCAATCAAGAACGTGCTAAAAGTGAATTGTGAGACTTTGCTTGGGAGTGAGTGTGAAAATTTTAAGGCACACCCATCTTCTGCGCAAATATTTAGCAAGTGCTGGAGTGGATTAGGCCCTTTGTTTAGTTTTGAGTTCCAGCTCCCGGTGAATGTAATTTATTTGCAACTAAGACTTTGGGTAGATAGATTCCAGGATTGTCCCGAGAGTTTTTCGGTTGGCTTGTCCTCCTATTCTAGGTTAGTGCTCATATAAAGCCAGTAATTGGGATATTTTTCCCTGGAAGTGAAGACTCCGGTTGGATAATCCATTCAAGTTAGTTTTATCTCCTAACACTTGCTCAAAGCGAAAAAATAAACGTTCATTTTCCACACGTAGCGGCCGCCCGTCGCACGATCCAACGATGATGGATTCACGGCAATATCAGCAGAAATACTTTCCCGATCGACAACAGTCTCCTGACGCCGTTTGGGTCACACGAATTCATGTACATAACATATGAAATTTGCAAGGCTTGCAAGACATTTCAGGGCTTCATGCACGAAGTGTTGAGAGGCTTAGACAAAGCATTTGTTTACCTCGACGACATCCTGATTTTTTCACCTGACTATCAGATGCATTTTGAGCACGTGAAGCAAGTGTTGGCCCAACTTGTGATATTTGGTATGATCATCAACACCCCCAAGTGCCAGTTCGGTAAATCGGAAGTGAAGTTCACAGGTTAAAACCCTCTCCTGAAAAAAAGGAGGGAGTTTCTGCATCGCCAAGAGTAAAGACCGTTCATCAAATGAAATCTTTTCCCGCGATGGCGAACTCCTACCGCAGCTTTCTCCCGCATGCAGCTCACCTCCAACGTGCGTTGCTGCATCTGATTGTGGGAAACCGTAAACGTGACCAAATACCACTCAATTGGACAGACGAAGCAATGAACACATTTGACCAGTCTAAATTGGATTCAAAAAAGACCCTGACTTAGGCTCAGCGCAATTCCAACGCCATATGGACTCTCTGCGTTGACGGCTCAGATAATGGCATCGCCATACCACAGCAGGCAAGAGACGGAACAACATCTTCGCTTGGATGCTCAACCAGGAAATGAAAGTACAGCACGTACGATCGAGAACTGTTAGCTATATATATATATATATATATATATATATATATATATATATATAGATATATATATATATATATATATATATATATATATATATATATATATATATATATATATATATATATATATATATATATATATATAGACGAGGCAAGCCGACACTTCAAACATATGGTCAAAGGCAGAGTGTTTACCGTTTTCACCGACCACAAACCCCTGCAGTTCATACTCCAGCAGCGTTCCAAACGAGCATCGCCAAGACAGTAACACAAACTGGACTTCATATCTCACTTTACCATGGACATCACCCACACACGAAGTCACCTCTGCAAAAATATAGCCTACCTGATGCGAGATTCGATCACATAAATATCGATCTTATCGGACCACTTCCACCAACCGAAGGATTTCGGTACGGCCTCACTATTGTGGACAGATTCTCTTGTTAGCCTGAAGCGATCTCAATCGAAACAACAACAGCAATCGCGGAGGTGCTATTTAATATGCGGGTCAGCCGATTAGAAGTCCCCGTGCGCATCACAACCGATCTGAGTAGACAGTTTCAGAGCCAGGTATTTAGGGAGCTAACTAGACTGCTAGGAATAACGCACCTGCGAATGACGCCTTATCATCCGGCTTCCTATGGTACTGTGAAACAGTAGCATCACATGGTCAAAACCGTGATGCGCTGCCACCATTCACTACCTACTGTGCTATTAGGACTGCTATCAACGCTTAAAGAAGATATTAAGTCTACGCCTGCCAACATAGTATACGGCACAACTCTAAGGCTACCTTGGGAATTTTTCAGCACATCCACTATCGTAAATGACTCCAACTACCTGAAGGACCTGTGCACAAGGATGGTTTCGTTAATCTCACACAATACGGCGCATCACAACACCGAAGACATCTTTGTTAACAGGAGCCTAGCAGAAACGCCAAGGTCAAGGCCCCATTCACACCACCTTACGATGGCCTGTATCCAAGTATAGGCACAAAAGGACAAGTACTATAAGGATGATGTGAGTAAATGACCAACATCAATTTCCATCGATAGGCTAGAACCCGTATTTTTGGCATCAAACTAGAAACCCACCGCTTCTAATGGGTAAACGACACGATTCAGAAGAAAGGCCCACATTCCGGCCCAGTTTGCATCATAAGCCTCATTCTATCATGGCTTCACCACTACAGGGGGAGTACTGTGTCGGAGCAGCCACCATGCATATCGAACACAACATGCATACTTTACCACAAAACATATCGACCACAACAATGTTGCACTGGTCAGCCAACAAAAGTACTTGTACGCGATGATAACTATGTTGCTGTTCAATGCAGACCATGCGCGTTCAATGACCAATCAAACATGCATGCTTGTGCGTGATGATATCTTGTCGTGCACAAATGGCATCAACATTTTTCATCCATAAAAGACTTTGACAAGAAAATCTTTCACCCCTTTTGTTGGCTTGACGCGAACGACGACCATCATTGCTAGTTGTTGAAATTGTTAATTTTTTCATTGGTAGACTTGTCAGCCCTATAATCTCGTGGTGCCATCATTTTATACCAGACTATGCATCCCTGGTTTCACCATTAAAGGAATTCCAGTACAAGAGTAAAATGTTTCAATGGTCCGCTAAGTGTGAGGTAGCTTTCTACTTATTCAAGTTAAAACTGTCTTTGGCTCCGATACTATCTTGTCCTGACTTTAGGTAACCCTTTATTGTCCAAACGGACGCATTAGATATGGAGTTGGGGGCTGTGTTATGCTAGGCATGTAGTGCGTGACAACGGCGTGTAGTTTAAGTCAAAAGAGCCGGAAGCGCTTCTTTTAGCTTATGGTATGGATGTGCAGTATACCACGTTCTACCAACCCCAGGCCAGTCCAGCAGAAAGAATAAACCAGAACATTAAACAGATGTTGAGTGCTGAGATCTAGCGCGAATTGGCATTACGCGCATATACACCTGAAGTTATGGGAAGAACGCCTTATTTTGTCAACGTTGGTCGGGAGATGGTAGTTTCCCGAAAGGGACCATGTCTACCAGCTGGAAACGATACGCTAGAAGATCCTTAGGAACGGCAGCGAAGCTGAAAGCGGTAAGAGATGAGGTTCCAAGGCACCTTAAGAAGGCTGCAGAGAAGAGCACATAGCGATTAAATCTCCGCAAAAGACTCCCACCGTGTAATTCAGGTGCCAGTATGGCAGCAGAATTATGTCTTGTAGGATGCGTTACAATTTTATTCCGCCAAGCTAGCACCCGAATATCTTGGGCCGTTTAGAATTGCGAGCCGAGAGTCTTCATTCCTGTTCAAGTTTGTAGTTTGTGTTTTAAGTAATGAGTTATCGGGAAAATAAATTAGTACAACGGACGCAATAAATAAAAGTATTCAAAGAGTAATTTTGAATTTTCCCAAAAGTTAGTTCCTGCGTCGGGGCTAGTGTGCATATTGTCTTTTTTGCACTTTCTCTTGCTTTTGTTTTTTTTATGTTTGCGTCTTCTTTGAGTAGCTGGATTACCTAAACAAATGACGGTTTTATAAAGCATTTCTCTTTTTTTTGGTTGAATCGGGGGAAGGTTAGTGGGCAGAATATGATTTTGTCTATTTCCATCGACAAGAGAATGTGGTAAGAAGGTTTGAAAACATGGCCTGGTCTGATCTTGGTCATCCTTAGGAATGTAGTATATCAGAGTATCCTAGAACGTTATCATTTGGCATTGATTTTCTTCCTTTTCTTTGTTTTTAATTTTTATTTTTTTCTCATCATGTGAATTCTATTTTCGTTTCCCTAGCCTCTTTTCGGACCTTCTAATTTTGTTCTTTACTCGTCTTTTCAAATCTTCCTCTCTTGGATTCTCGATAAGTTACATTCTAGTCTTCAGTTTACTAAAGTCCCAATCCGCTTTGGGAAAGGAAGAGAGCTTTCCGTGACTCTCTCAAGTCCTGCACTACCCCCAAAGCCAGGGTGCTATGTGACTCGTGGTAAGTGGGTTAGTTGGTAACCGGAGGTAAATATTCTCTCTGCCACAAATTGAGCCTCTCTGATATCAGGCTCTTTTGAAAGTAATTGTACCTTACCACCGTTATACAGGTCCTGACGGTAGTGAACCTACAAACGTAAAATTAAACATTTCTTATGGGTTAAAAAGAATAAAACCAAATTCAAGCGGAATGCAACTGAAACTCAATGTGCAGATAGTGCCGACGATGAAAATCTGCACTTTTACGATGAAAATCTGCACCATTCATTCAGAAGTATGCCTGCAGAGGAAAACAGTGCCTCTGCAAAGAGGACAATGGCCAGCATTATCAAGAATACCCTTGCAGAACTGGTCACGATAGCGAAAGCAAGCATCCCCGGATCAAACAGAAAGACATACTATCTCCACCTCCACTAAAGAATATCTCCTGTCAGCGGAGACACTAACGTGGCCGGATCCAGGCATAAGGAAGGAAAACACTCCAATAACAAAGATGGATTGCCAAAGAAAGGCAAATCTTACAAGTACCTACCACTTTACTTCCGGGGTAACCGGGAAGAAGGGACTCAGTGGGGCCAAAAGAAAGTGGCACTTGAGATACCTAGCTCAGAAAACTTCATCTGAAGGGACTAGGAAAATTGCTCTAGAAAGAGGAACTCCTATAGCTTTTGTTCAAACAGGAGAGTATGGAAAAATCCAAGTCCCACTCGACTAATCAGAAGAACGGTGCAGAAAAGCAATCACCCAACCTGACTGAGAAAATGAGGCAGAGACCCGATTGCCCCTCAAGGTTAGCAGAAAAAGCGACCATACATGTGGAAAACTATCCAAGTTGATAAGCCAACTGGCATGGCTAGTACCATAAATGCAAATGCATCAAAAAGTAAAACGTGGTCACAAAAGAACATCCACATAGTACAGTTGTCTGGCCGCATTGACTAAGGAACCGAAATCAGGGAAGGCAAATCAAGCCACTCTGCCTGAGGGGCTGGACCTAAAAAAGCAGACCAGGCTATAATGCATGGGGAGACAAGCTCGGAGAGGCCATATCACGTCACATTGCCTGAAGGGCTGGAACTGGAAAAGGAAACCATGCAGCCTGAGGAGCTAGACCTTTTTGTCAAGAAGATCAGCTCTGAAAATGGAGAACACAGCAACACTGATCAGGTAGCGAGAGAAATATCGGGGTTGCAACTCAAGTGCTCAAATCTTCAAGAATGAGTGGGAAAGTTATATAAATAGCTCAGGTAAATCTTCATTATGTCAGAGCCACTTTTAAAGTCTTGACTAGAACATTCACAAAAGAACAACAGAGCTAGCACTAATTCAGGAACCCTTGACCTATGGAGGTGAAATTCAAGGTTTGAACACTCGGGACTCCATATTGATTTTACGAATGGTACAGGGCCCTCCTAGAGCAGGCATCATGACCAAGAAAAACAACAAATACATGTCTTTTTCTGATCTTATGACGTGAGATCTAGTTCCTATAAGAACCTCTATTTCGATGGAAGGCAATACTTGTGACAGAGTTATTACATCAGCATACTTTCTTGAATATATGAACCAAACTCCTTCAGTAGATGTAGCCCTGGTGGAGCATTGTGAGAGGAATAATCTACGTTCACTAGTTGGATGTGATACTTATGCATACAATCAATTGTGGAGTAGCACTAACACCAACAATAGAGTTAGGAATCCATTTGAACTCATATTGAAATCGAATATGATCATCCTCAAAGTGGAGAATGCACCAATTTTCAGATTAAACAATAGCACACTAAAATAAATTAAATAGTAGCACAGCAAGCAGAAAAAAAAGACAAAGAAATAAATAAGAAAAATTACTAAGATTTGAAAAGAAAACAGTTGACATATCTTTTGTAAACCAAATACGAGAGGGGGAAGGGCCCAAGCTGAAGGTCATCGTGGTTACGAGGTGCGAATGGAACATAAAAGATATTCGACGATCTTATAGAACGCATAGTCACCTCACTGGAACCAAGTTGACTAGCCGAGTATCGAGCAAACCACGGCAAAGCCTGTAAAGGACACATTCATCATTGTTGAGTCATCGCATTTCCAGCGAAGGAATATTGAGGATAGATAAGGGTGACTCATTAAAAATGTAGGCAATCTGGAACTTCAAGAAGACGATCCCGGTAAATCTTTTTGCAAAGCTTCTAGCGTAAACTTCAGAAACTTCAAATGAGGTAACCAAACTGGCGAACAGTACTCAAGAATGGGACGTACTAAACTAGAATACAATTTAACACACGATAAAAGATCGGAAAAAATAAAGGAATTTCTTAATATAAAGCCAGAAAGCGAGAGGCTTTAGAATAATTTCAGAAATATGAACGTCGAACTTTAATTTAGAGTCAAAAGTAACACTTAAGTCCCTGAAGTATGTCACCATACATAGGTACGAGCTATTTAACGTAAATTAAAAGCTCATAGGGCAAGGGTTATTAGAAAATGAAAGGTGGATGCACTTAGAAACATTTAGTGTAAGTTGACTGTAATAACTGCAAAATAAAATGGCATTCAAATCTTCTTGAAGCAAGGCACAGCCATCGTTAGGCGACACTACTTTGAAAACTTTGACGTCATCCGCATAAAGAAGGCAGGAAGAGTTGATGACAACGGATGGTAAGTCATTTATAAACAGAGTGAACAATAGTGGGCCAAGAATGGATCCTCGAGGAACACCTGAAGACGGATGGAAGGGGGTAGAAAGACAACCTTGAAAAGGTACCTGACTGATCCGATTGGAAACGTAAGAGGATAACCAGTGGAGCAAACAATCAGGACCCTTAAGAAATTTTAGTTTGCTAAACAAAATATTAGGATTTACTAAATCAAAGGCCCTATACAAATCCAAATATAACGTTTCGACTTGTAAACGGTCCTCCATGGCATTTGAAGCAGCGGTCATGAATTTTAACAAATTCGTTAAGGTTGATCGCCCTTTGATAAAACCATGTTTTTCAGAAACGAACAAGTCATGAGTTAGTCAAAAAAAGGGCAAGTTGACGATTTTCTACAGTAGTTTGGAGAAACAGGGTAATAAGGAGATAGGCCAATAATTGGAAATGTCTGACGTGCCACCTTTTTTTAAAATAAGAGTAACATAGGATATTTTCCAACATGAAGGAAAGAGCCTGAAGATAAGCTAGAGTTGAAGGGAAAGGAAAGGTAGACACAAATAAAAGTGGCTAATGATTGCACAAAATGGTTAGGAATACCATCGGGACCCGAGCTAACAGAGTCATCAAGTTCTAAAATAAGCTTCATAACACCTTCCGAATAGCAAGTAAAGGGAAATGAAGATGGCGTGTATATGATTGGGAACAAAAGACTATTGCTGGGAGTAGCATTAAAAATAGAGGAAAACTGAGTTCTGAAAAGTTCACAAATCTCGAGACGTGAAGTTGCTAAGCAGCCATTCAAATGAAGCGAGGATGGAAAACTGGAAGATGATTTGAGAGAGCGTATATACAACATGGTTTTGAATGTTTTGAGTTTAGATAGCCTTCAATACTATGAAAATAAGAAGCTTTAGCGATCTGCATCTCTTTCTTAGCTCTCAACTTCAGATGATAAAAAGCATTACGTGACTCAGGGGATCTGTCACGTGAAAGACGTTGATGTGCTCGATCTTTAGCTTTCAAGGCTCGTCTCACATTGAGAGTTAACTAGAGATAGTCTAAAGAATTCCTTATACTGACAAGCGGAGTCGAGTTAGAAATAGCAGCGTTTAAGAAGTCATAGAAATTGTTGCAACAAGTATCTGAGTCAAGACCGCGAAAGAAGGAGGACCAATCAACAAGGCAAATTGTTTCGGAAAGTTGCGCATAATAAGTTTTATAAAAATGACAGCGCTGACGCTCTTTCTGACGATAGCGAACATATGCAAAATAGGAAATTTCCTGGCGTAAAGGGGGATGATGGGGATCAGGAATAAGATAAAGAAGAAGAACTGGGGGTGAGCATAACAACGATTGCTCCATACTACAAAAAAATAAGCCAAGGATATGATTATTAACGTTAAGAAAATTATCAAATTGAGCCAGGGAGCACATGGACATAAGAGAAAAAAATAGAAACCAAATTTGAGATGAGTCAGAATCAACCTAATTACCACCCATGAGAGTTTATGATTGTTAAATACGCCACATAAAATAAGGTGACAATTTGAAAAGCGCGATAAGAAAAAACTAGATATTTCGGTGAGGAGGGTATTATAGACTGAAAAATGAGACTTACCAGGTATATAAGTACAAAAGACAAGAAGAGAAAGGAAAGATGAAATAATAATAACTACCTCCACATTCTACAGGAGCAGTGAAAAGTAAATTTGTTAAAGGAACGCCAGTAAAGGTATTCTTGTAGGCGACTAGGACACCTCCTCTATCTAGCTTGTTGGAGATTGACCTATCACGATCATGCCTAAAAATTATATAATTAGGAAAAATTTCAGAGTCAAATATATCAACCAGGATTCAAAAATGCAGATTATATCATCGTTAGAGAGAGAATAGAATAAAGCTAGATCCTTTAACTTGGATCTTAAGCCCCGAGCATTTTGATGATAAATACAAAATTGACTTTTAAGAGTGCTATTCTGAACGTTTTTAGGAAGAACCGGTGTTACAGCTTTGGTAGCTAGCTCGATGGAGAACAAAAATTTTTTTTCCTTGAAGTTATGAATAATTTTACAAACACTCCAGGTGGCCAGCAATCAGGGTTTAAGATGTAGTTCCACAATGCCGGAACAGTATAACCATGTTGATCAAGTGGCCCGTCGTCAGCTTCTGGCAGCTAATTATTTTCAGAGATGAGCCAAATTTCTTACTTACATAATCGAAAATGTCATCGGTGGATGTATTATACGCAAGCCTTGATATGAAGATTTGTTTTGGCGGCGAAACAACTTCAAGGGATGGCAACTCCTCAGGAAATCGCAGCATTTCGAAATTTTTTGGAATGGGTCCCCGATAAACTTGTAATGATAAACAAAGAAGGCTGCGAAGTAGGCAAAGCATCTGAAATACCGCTGACTATTAGCGTTGCGTAACTTGATGACGATACTCTGCGGCAAATACCCTGACGTGATGGACAGATTCACACCTCTTGACGAAATATTCTCATTGTTTGATGACGATGTTGACGATGATAATGGCTTACTCAGGCTCTCTGTTGTAGAGGATGAAGTCTCACATCTAACCACCGATGGAATCTGATTGCGAGAGAGAGGAAGCTTCGATTTATTGGAAGAGAATGCTTCCAAAAACGCACTTGAGCACTCCATTTGTGAAAATGTTACGGAAACCCTTGGCACAGGAAGGCAAAATAGGGAAACAATCTGAAAATTCCACTAAGGAAAGCTGATGGCAGCTACATGGAGACTGAAGAAGAGAGAGCACTTCTTCTAATGAAGACCCATTTCACAGCGAGTAAGATTAAAAATGAAGTGATTGACGAAACAAACTAACTTGTGAGACCAAATCGTACAATATGGAAGGAAGCTATCACCATCTGTACAAAAAAGCGTATAAGATGGGCTAATTCTTTAGATCACCTGGTGAAGATGGAAGAAAGGACTTGATTCACTCATATCCCACTCAATATGGATATACAGAAGTATTCTAGCCTTGAGAAGTATACCAAAGCGGTGGAGGGAGGCATAAGTGATCTAAAGGCAGGTAGAAGTAACACCACCTACTCAAAACTATGCAGTCGATTCAGCCTAACATAGTTTATACTCAAAAATTGATGGAGGAAGAAGTGGATGGTTGTATAAAGAAAATGACACTTACGATTTATCGACTACAGCCCAATCAACATGCATGCAGGATGGAAAAATTTAGGGAGATAACGCTTTATGCATTTAAAAGGAAGATCAAAGAATTTTTGAAGCACGAAGAAATTTCACAAGGTGCATTTCTTGAAATTGAAGGGCTTTTGACAAGCCATGTAGTGGTGACGCGAGCACTAACGAAAAGACAGATAAATCATATTCTATCTCACTGGCTGACTCAATCCCTCACGATAAGAACAGTTGCATATAAGATGGGAACTAGAATCATCCATGTGCGTACGGCAAGGGATTGTCCACAGGAAGGTGGGTCCTATCACCTCTACTGTGGACACTCGTGGCCGATGATATACTGAAAAGGCTTTCTGAAAGTGGCATAAAATGTCACGCATACGCGGGTGATATCGCTATTTTAGTCCGAGGAAAATTTGAAGGAACACGGTGTGATATCCTGCAGGGAGCACTTCGTATTGTCAGTAACCAGTGCCAACAGATTGGTTTTAGCCTTGATCCTGCCAAAGCCACGCTGGTACCATTTAAAAAGAAGCGGAAACTGGAACAACTTCACACCGTAAGCTTAAATGAAGGCAAGTTGGAATTCAAGAAAAAAATTAAGTATCTTGCAATCCATCTGGACAGTAAGCTCATCTGGAATTGATATATCAAAGTAGTGACAACAAACACCACAAGAGCTCCGATTATATGCAGGAACATGGCAAGCAAATCTTGGGAATGTAGTCCAACCATATTCAGATGGATGTACACTATTCTGGTGAGACCAATCATCACCTACGGAGGTTATTGTCTGAGCGGACAAGGTTTAGGAGCGTACAAAAAGATAGGTACTAATTCATGTTCAATATTTGGGCTGTCTCTGCATCACAGGAGCAATGAGGTCATGCCCAACGGTTGCACTCGAAAAAATATTTTATCTTTCACCCCTCCACCTAACGCAAAAGCAGATATCAAAGTCCACAATTATCAGGATATTCTATCATAAAAGGGATGGTGGCTCTGGGATGAGGCATAATGGACAAGTTAAGTTATTCAAGCTGTTCTCATGGATAACTTCACCGTTTGACAGCATAATGACTTAGTTCACCTTTAACAAAATGTTTTCTACGAAGTTGATTAACGAGAGGGAACGGAGCTCTGAATCCAATACACACTTTATAGAGCCACATGCTATCAAGTGGTGCACACACAGATAAAAACCCCCGAATGAACAGGAATCAAAGTGCTTGGGCCGGACATCAAACATTATGAACCACTGGGAAAGATGCCAAGCATATTCCTGGCGGATATGTTTGCAATTGCAGTAAGTACACAACGTTGCATAGACAAACGATACTAAGAGAAAACGATAGCCATCTTGTCTGATAGCCAAGCAGCTATTCAAGCATCAACAGTAAATTCGAAGATGGCTCAAGAATGTTGTACAAATCCAATAAACTCGGTGAGAACAACAAGGTTACTCTGTACTAGATGACAGGGCATGCAGGGGTTGAAACTAAAGAAAAAGTAGACCTCTTAGCGAGGAAAAGATCATCAACAGTGTTTGTTAGTCCTGAACCCTGCATTTCGGTGGAGATGCACCTTGTGCGGAGACACGTGAAGGAAGTAGAAACAGGGAAAAGCAAGAAACACTAGAGTGGTCATCCACAACCTATGATAAGAAACAATACAAATTGCCCATCAAATTAGGCAAGGAGGAGCAACTTGGACACCTGGAGCCAATGAAGATCATCCACTTTCTGAGAGAGGTTGGGCTACTCATGGAACTCGTGGCACTCTAATGAGAAAAAAGGCACAATAAGTCTGTCAAAGGCTTAAGTGTAGGACACCTATTTAAATAAAAAAATATCGTTGCATTTATGAGCGTTACAGCATAGCTAAATGATCCGAGGTATCACCCTAGCTGTTGCATCTGTCGAATCTATTTGTGCCATGATATATTCTATTTTGCTTCTGACGATACTGTTACATGTACAAATAATTCTGCGAGCTACTGTCGCGATTGTTTTCACAACAATTAAGAACATCAACAAAACGAATTTACTCGAAACCACGAGAACCCAACAAGCATGATCAACATTTGAAAGTGAGTCACTGCTCCATTCATTACGCTGCTGGAATGTTCCCGCTAATTCACCAATGTACGAGAACTGAGTTGAATGATTAGAGACCCTATATAAAGGTGAGCTGATCATTCATTCGACCGCGATAAGAACTGCGATAGTGTGTGGGAAGCGATAATGTTCGAGTAATAGAAAAGTGATTTTCGTAATAGTGAAGTGATTTAGAAAACAATTGCGATAAGAAATTTTTGGACGTGTTCGATTTTTAATAGTGAAAATTAAAATAAGTGAAAGTGTTAAATTGATTATTGTGCATTTTTGTAACTAAATAAACTCTTTTAACTTAAATTAAAAGACATTGCGTTTTCACTTTACCGGAAGATTAAAATTATTGACCGCGAACCAAAACACGCGACAATACCTATTAAATTCATTACAGGATATTCTTAGAACTATTCTTCAATTCTTAAGCAAGTTGCATGAGGTTCGTTGATGATTTGAATTAAATTTTTAACAACCCATATAATTTAAGTGATTGTCGTAAAAGCTCAGTTTGCTACGTCAATTTTCTGAAATTTATGCACATTCACTTATCATAAATGTCAATTAGTTGTGGCTGCAAAACCAATCCGTAACAAAGTTTGTTGAAGTTCATCAAGTATAAAGTAGTCCCGATATTGATAGGTAAGGTTATGTTTAACAACTTTTTGTATTTTGATAATAGTTTTATGATGAATTTGGTTTAAATTCTTTATAAAGTTGACCAAATAGCTAGTACCAAGATAACCTCTCTTAGATTAATGTAAAATTGTTAAAATATTTTTTGATTTAAATAATTACGAATCGGATGCAGGATGTTGTGAATTCCGGCATACCGGCATTTTCCCACAGGCACATATACCTTTTCCTTGGTCAATTTTTAGGGTTTTGTAAAATAATTTTAACAAACCCCTACTAGTTTTGCGACCAGTATGTTCGTCTGTCCGTCCGTCCGTCCGTCCGTCCGTGTGTCACAGCAGTTTTTCTCGGAAACTGCTTAAGCTAGAAACATCAAATTTTGTGTGTAAGTGTAAAGTGGTGATCTCTTCAAAATTCAACTACAAAAAAATTTTATAAGGTATTTAAGGGGGGTCTCCCCATATAGGGGAGCGACCCCCCGAAAAAAAGATTTCATTGAAGGTAGCCGATATGGGTATCAAATGAAAGATCCTGATAAGAACTTTTCAAAACAGGTCTTAGTTTGGCAAAATTTGCTTCGAGGGGCGCACAGGGAGGGGAAATACACGAAAAATTTGTGTTCCCCCCCTCGCGATTGGACACCTGTGATCCGAAAAATCTGAAAAAAACAAGAATGTAGGCCTTGATGAGTACAACAACAACAAATACAAGAGAATTCGCAATTCACTCAACTTTGTTAGTAATAGTATGATTTATCAATTTTTTGTTTTCTTGAATAAAATCTTAACGGTACCCTTAAATTCAATGAAATTCAGTGCTTAGATGTTTATTTATAAGATTGATCCATCCTGAAAGTTTCATAAAGATTGAATTATATCTAGCGAAGTCATAGCGGTTTGAATTTTCCTGTATTACTATGGAACAATATGCGCTGCATTTATTACTATGGCAACATATGGCTATGGAACAACATGCGCTTTTTACCGACTCAGACACTACAGTTTTGCTAGGATTTGCATGAAAATTTCAGGAATGATAGGTGCCATGTATATCTTTAAGAATCGGTTTAGCTAGTGGTATTAGTAGTCGTAAAACGAAATGGTGGCTGTTTTAAATGCGAAGATTGAATAATTTTGAGTTATTTTTTCCCAACTTCAACGTTTAAGGTGCATGCTTTGAGCACTTGATTCAATTTGATGAATGACTCAAGATGAGTACTTACAATTAATGCTCATAAGTGAAACAAGTCAAGGAGGTGGGAGAGAGCTCCTAGCAAAAGGGTTTTGTAACCATTCTAGGATTCGAAAAATTGGCCATGAATCGATGACAACAGTATAGGCGAGTGGCCCCTGCAAAAAAAAAAAAAAATTCATCAAACGTAGCTGATATGAGTATGAAATGAAAGTTTTCATGGGAGCTTTTCAAAACAGTTGTTAAACTGTCAGTTTTTGCTTCAGTGGGGGCACAGGGGGGAAATACATGAAAAATGTGTTTCCTCCGTCGCGGATGGACATCTGAAATAATTATCAAGTGAGATATTTGTGCGTATAACAATACCAAAAACGTCAAAAGTTGAAATTCGTTCAACTTTGTTAATAATAGTATGATCTTCGTATTTCATATTTTCTCCAATAAAATCGTATATGACATTTTTCTTGATTTGATTCGATCTGGTGACTGCATTTTGTAAATTGAATACAAAACCCTTCTGACATGAGTGTAGGTCTGTTTACCCAACTTGTTTTATTTTTATTATTTTACAAATTTCCCTATAATTTTTATTTTCGCATCACCTCAATCCTACCCTCTTACCTTATTTTTAATTACAAAAAAAATAAAACAATAATAATCTTAACTTTCCTACTAACAACATTTCATTCACTACTTCCCATTCACAAAATTTCATTCGAGACCTTTTCATTAACAACACCTAATTCCTTCCTTCATACTTACTGATTCTATTCACTATCACTACTTACAAAATTTTCTTCGTTATACTATCGAAATTCGTCCACGCTTCCCTACTAACAAATTTCATTTACATGCCCATTAAGATAGGTGCATAGTTGAAGTTGCTAATTCAATGAATGGGAAATCAACAGAAGGTAGCTCCGTTGGTAGCGTCGTAGATTCTCGACCGGGGGTCCATTGGGACCCTGCGTTCAAGTTCTCCCGAGTGTAGAAAAACACTCTTTTTAGGACATTGGCAAAAGCAATTGTTTCCGTATACTCGTATATGACGATTTGCATATAACCAAACGCTATCATGGTTATGCAAATCGCCATAAATGCAAAATGGAAACTGTTGCGTTTGTCGATATGGAAACGATGTATGGATAGCGGAATCGAAGTGTATTGAACTTTAATTACGTTATCGGACGCGGCAGCAGAAATTGGGAATGAAAAGATTGCAGGATTGGTTTTTCGGGAGTTGATGGCAGTCAGTATTTGACTTTACAATAGGAGGGATAACTTGTGGTGCTGCGTTAATTTTTAATTCGACGAGAAAACGCATTGGGTTTTTGGTTTTGAAAGAGGAAGAAGTTGTTTGGTGATGTGGGGAAAAAATTTTAATGTGGAATTTCGAGAGAAGATTTCAATGATTGGAAGTGAATTTTTATTTGGAATTTCAGCCGAAAGTTGCAGGATCGTTAAGTGAATTTTGATTTGGATTTTGGGGAGAAGATTTTTAATTTGGGTGCTAGTGTTTTAGTGGACGAAAGTTTAAAAGTACGATTATAATGACGAATCATAGTTTGAGATGTGTCGTGCGAAGATTTCAGCTTAGATAATAAAGAGATAAACAACACATTATTAATTAAAAAGGAGTGAGGAAAAAACAGTGTATACCAAGGCAGATATGTTAGTCTAATGTGAGGAGAAATGAAGGTATAATGCCGGAAAATAAAAAAAGGGAAGTTCGACAACTTAGGCAAGCCAGTGCCGGAGTTACAAAAGTGGAAATAACGAAAAATAGAAAAAAACAAGTAAGATTAGAGGCAGTTTGTCCATGCTTTCATTTTAAAGAGGAATCAATTATAGATTATTTGATTTTTGTAATTCACCCCCCCCCCCCCGCCCTTTTTTCTGATACGGAGCGCTCGGCAGCATAAAAAGGATGAGTAAATTCTTATTCTTTTTTATTCCTTTCAATTTGATTTTGTTTGATTTAAACAATTTTTTTAACATGCGAATTTGATTTTTTTTGCTTAGTTGAGTAAAATAGAAAAGGGGTCGATTTAATTCATTGTATATATTGAATTGTTATATTGTGCTTATTAGGGGTTTTGTACTAAAATACAAAACCCTATTGCAATCACGACCTGTGTCCGTCTGTCTGTCCGTCCGTCCGTCCGTCTGTATGTCACAGCACTTATTCTCCGAAACTATAGAGGCTACAGCCATGAAACTTTGTAGAAAGTTCAGAAGTGGTGACTTCTTGAAAGTTCAAGGGCGGAAAAATTTTTCAAAGGCGTTTAAGGGGGGTCTCACCATATAGGGAGGTGACCCCTCAAAAAAAAATTTTCACCATTGGTAGTCGAGTAGGGTGTCGTTGGAAAGGTCTTGATGAGATCTTTTCCAAACAAAAATTTTAAAATTGCCTTATAAGTACCGGGGGGGGGGCAGGGGAAGGGGAAATGTACGAACTTTACGCGTACCCCCCCTCGCGATTGGACACCTTTCATCCGAAAAATCTGAAAAAAATCATGAATGTAGGCCTTAATGAGTATAACAACAACAAATACATGAGAAGTCAAAATTCGCTCAACTTTGTTAGTAATAGTATGATGTATCGATTTTGTGTTTTCTTGAATAAAATCTAAACGGTACCTTTAAACTCAATAAAATTTAGCAAAGAGATGATCATTTATTAGGTTGATCTTCTCTGAAAGTTTCAGAAAGATCGAATGGTATTTACCGAAGTTATAGCGATTTGAATTATCCTGTATTACTATGGAGCAATATGCCCTGTATTGCTATGGAAACATATGGCTATGGAGGCATATGCGCTTTTTACCGACTTAGACACTACAGCTTTGCTAGAATTTGCATGAAAATTTCAGGAGTGATAGATATCATGAAGATGAGTACATACAATTGAAACAAGTCAAAGAGGCAGGAGAGAGCTCCTAGCTAAAGGGCTTTGTAACAATTCAAGGATTCGAAAAAATAGGCCATGAATCGATGATTACAGTACAGAAGATTGGCCCCTGAAAAAAAATTTCATGAAAGGTAGCCGATATGAGTATCAATTGAAAGTTCTCTATGAGAGCTTTTCAAAACAGTTCTTAAACTGACAGTTTTTGCTTCAGTGGGGGCACGGGGGGGGGAAATACATGAAAAATGTGTTTTCTTCCTCGCGAATGGACACCCGTGATCTAAAAAATCTGAAAAAATTATCAAGGGAGATATTTATGGGTATAACTATAAAAAATACCTCAGAAGTCAAAATTCGTTCAACTTTGTTAATAATAGTATGATCCTCAAATTTCACATTTTCTCCAATAAAATCGTCTTTGACATGTTTCATGATTTTATTCGTTGCTGGTTACTTGCATTTCGTAAGTTAAGTACAAAACCCTTCTGATATGAGCATAGGTCTGTCTACCCAACTTGTTTTACTTTGTAGTTTGATCTTTTGAATTGGTGGAACTTGCCATTTAAGTTGATTCAAGAACTAAAAATGTTTTAATTTAATAATGATCTTTCATTTCTCAGGATTCTCCTCCTCTCCCGTCCGTTTCCTTTTGTGTTAGTTTTTATGTGTAGGGTGGCTCAGCATGAGCAGAGGGAGGACCCGTGACATGACTAAACGCTAGGTGGCCTCAGTTTGCCATCCCGAATTACCCACCCCTCTGCTGAAACTTAATGTCTGCAACTGCGGTGACTTCCGCGGTTGTAACAGATTCAAAGTTTTTGAGCTCTCTTTAAAATAGTATCAGCTAGTTTTTCTCCCAATTTTCCCTGCTGATTTATCATTTGTGCTACCCAGATCCAATAAAATATAATTTATAGGCATATATTGTACAAACATCTCGTATGGACAGGACATCAACCTGACATGTAAACGTACTCTTGAGTCCTCCCCAAAAACTATTTTGAATCAAATGTCATATGTAACTTAAAGCAAGGTAAGCTGTATCTTAACGAAACCGCATTACCATAAATAATTTTCCAGTATCTCAGCAAAGATAAATTTATTTACAATAAACACAAAACCGGAAACGATATCCTCGAAAAAGGAAATCATCGCAGCACCGTTGATATATGTACGAGTATTTATCCACAATTGTCCATTGTGTTTGTTGATTGCTATTTCTGGACATTGTGTCCTATCCCACGGGGAATATAATACAACAAAGTAAAGTACATTATATCAAGCATCTAAATTGTCCAGTATCTAGAGTTGTGTATCTAATAGAGTAATTTTACACATCTGTGTGAAATAACCTCATTGCCAAGCTGTCTATGTCCTTTATGGTAAGTATTGAAGCGCAATTGCTAACTAGTTTCAAGTAGGTTGCTCGTGCCCTTGTGTCCCAGAACGGGGCGTCCTTCCTGACAACGTATGCTGATGCGTCGTGTATGTGTGTCGGAATGTTTGCAGCAACTCGAGTCTCTTGGCCGAGCAAGCCAAAGCTCTGAAGTAGCGTTTCACTTAGTACTCTGGTACTTGTGTAGGCGTTTATGTACTTGTGCATCTTTCTAAGTATCATAAGAGAAAACCACTTTTGGACGGAGATACCATACACATAATGTAACGTATCATATACGAAGTTTTCGGGATCACATAAAGTGTTACGATAATAGAAGAGCAACTTAAGTGCCAGTTGAAGTTGTTCAACTAAACTATTCGAAGCAGAAGTGTTAGTTCCTAAATTTCTAGACGCTTTCGCCTGGATTGGGGCGTAAAGTCAGACAGCCTAGTCGCTGCTCTCTCTAGCCAAGCCAACGAACAAAAGGATAAAATTGACTAAGAAAACACAAACCAAATTTCAATGGAGCATATAAAGGAATGCAAATTAACGGAAGAGTCAATAACTTAATTTAGGGGTGAATTTGAACCAATTCCTTTCTCAAGAAAGTGGAAACAATTTGTCAAGTAACTTTTTCAGAGGATGTGATAAAACAGTTCCAAGTATATGAAGTTCCAGGGGAGGGTTCTGATTAATGGAAACTTTGCGATTGTCTGCAGAATAGACAAAACTCCACAGTGGGTCTATTCAATAAGGAATGTTCATTATTTATAGCATGTCTGGACTGATCGAAACTTTCACATTCAAGAAAACGAAATATCCTTCAATGCACTCAATTTCTTGGATATAAATCAAATCACCCACCAATTATCCAAGTTTTGATGGCGTCAAAAGGTTTTTCCTTGTCTTCATGAAAAGCTTTTCGCCCAATTGTCAGAAACAAAAACTTTTATAACGCTTGTTATCACTTCAAAGCAACGAATTATCCTGTCAACGAGATTTCTGCTCTACAACTATTCAAATAGTATCCCACAATGTAAATTTTAATTAATCGTCATGTTACCCACATGCCATCAAGCATCCTCTCCTGTTTTCATTCATAACTACAAGTCGTTGCCTCCTTTTATCTGTAAACTGACGCGGATGGATGAATACATTCCTTAGATCAAGTGAATGGGGGAGAACATATACCTCAAACACAATCTATTGAAATCACATCCTTTTGCCGCGCACTCCTCGTCGTCGTCTTCCACAGTCAAGAAATCCATCGAACAAGACGAACAGCATTGCAAAAGAGCTCTTGTGGGTTCGATGTGATTTTCTGTGCCAGCAACCACAAATGTCGTTCAGCCCTTATAACTGTCGGTTCGGGGAATTTTTCCTCCCCTTTCGTAAAGCCAAAATGAAAGGTTGGCTGAAAATCGCAGATCTCGGGAAGCACTTGATGTGCAACACCCCTATCTATGCTGCCAAAGCAATGTTTGATTTGGTTTAATGGTATCTTATCGGTTGAGCAGTAACGGCAAGAATAAAGTCACCTCTGAATCCTTTCATCAGAACTTATTCCTTAACTCCTTCTCCACCGTGTCACGTAGAGGTCAAACGAACGAAGTTCTCGATTCTCAGCTGGCTTTTACTTTTGAATTCACTATGACGGACGACGTTTCGGTCTCGTCCCTACATTTCCTTGTTTCAATTATGTTTGTTCATTGTAAAGTAGGCAAGTATTACTTGTAAAATGAGGAGGTTTTTTTAACGTGTTAAGACACTTTTTTTTGGACTTTGCTTGACCATCATACGTTAATAATGAGAGCTACTATAGCTTGACTCATTTGAGGGTCCCCCTATAGAAAATAGTTAAATTGATTAGTCCAATTACTGCTTCTGCTTTCAAGTAAATCAATTTGGTACAGAGAAATCGATGTTTTACTATCCTATTCCATATAATATAAATATGTGTAACGATTATAAGTTGCATTTAATTCAATTCATGAAAAACTAAACAAGCCAATGGTCTACTGTTGTACTATTTACTCGTATATGATGAATTATACTTTACTGATGATTAGCAGAAAAACGAAGTCATTTTACATCATCCACTAAGGAATCCATGTTGGTACCATCCGCCGTAACAGAAAAAAATTTTTTGGTATCCTTTTTATTTCAAAAAATAAATAATGTTGCTCAAGAAAAATTTTCTGTTGTTAAAACACCCCCAATGCTAACCATTTCAAACGTCCTTAAAAATATATTGAACACTTCAGTTGCTACTTTAATATCAAATTTCGCTTCCGCTCTAAAGGCCCATTTACACGCTTGCCAGTTCTTGACAAGGTTTTACAATCACAAGCGTGTAAATGGGGTGTGTGCCTTATCTTGCATAATCAATCTTGCGTCGCCTTGTAAGCGATCGGGGCTAGTGGCAGTTTTTTGAGACAGATCAAAGGAAACTTGCGGCAAGGGTTTGAGAGGTATTTACACACTTGCGCGTATTTAGATGCACTTTAGAAGTTGTTCTGAACGGTGCGGTGTCGTTGGATCGCGTAAAACTCGTGCTGAAGTGATATAGTCTGTGTTGTGTATCATAGGACTCCGTAAATGACTAATTGGTTGAATGAGGAAACTTTGGCTTTTCTCGAGGCATACCAAAATGAATCTTGCATTTGGAACCCAAAAGATTCAATGCATAAAGACAAAAAGAAAGTAGCAGATGCTTGGTGTCGCCTTAGTAGTGAAGTGAAGAAAACAGTGAAAGAGCTTAAGGTAAACAAGTTGGGTAAAGAGACCTACGCTCATGTCAGAAGGGTTTTGTACCTAACTTCTCAGTAATGCAGTCACCAGCGATGAATAACGTCAAGAAATATATCAAAGAGATGTGCACGTTCAAAAGAAAATCCATTGTTTTTCTAATTTCAACGGTCGCCATTTTGTTGCAAACCGACAAAAATCTCCCAAATCATGAATTCTTAAACAGTTTAATGGTAGTGACCTTATTGGAAAATTGAAAGAAGATCAAGTGAAAACTACAGTGACTGATTCGATGGAAAGTCCATAAAATATCAAAATCATGTGTTATTGTTGTAGTATTGGAGAAATTTCAAACGGCCATAACTTCCGTGTGTATCATTCGATTTTTATCAAACTTACAAAGTTTAAGAATCCTTAGTAGGACTACTTAAATATTGAATTTTATTGGGGAAATGTGAAACTCGAATATCATGCTATTATTAACAAAGTTGAGTGAATTTCGACTTCTAAGGTATTTGTTGTTGTTGTACTCATAAACACCTACCTCTATAGTTTTTTTCAGAATTTTCGGATCACAGGTGTCCAATCGCGAGGAGGGGGACACCAATTTTTCGTGTATTTCCTCTCCCCGCGCATCCCTCGAAGCAAAAAGTATCCAATTAAGATCTGTTTTGAAAAGTTCTCATCAAGACCTTTAAATTGACACCTATATCGGCTACCTTTGATGAATTTTGTTTTTCGGGGGCCACTCCCATATATGGGGAGATCCCCTCCCTCCCTTAAATACCTTATAAAATTTTTTGTAGTTGAACCTTGAAGAGAGCACGACTTTACACCTACATACAAAATTTGATGTTTCTAGCTAAAGTAGTTTGCGAGAAAAAGTGCTGTGACACACGGACGGACAGACAGGTCGCGATTTTGATGACGTCTTTTGGCAAGAACTTCAAAAGAAAACAAGACTCTATTTGCTCCGGAGCACGTAGGTAACTAAATAGAAATAGAAAATGAAATGCACTTTCTCTTTTAAGGCACTGAGGATGTATATCAGTAAACCTGGTTTCCCTACGATTTGATGGAATCCTTTCTCATGCCGGTATATAGCTGTAACAAAACTTACAGAAACGGTAAGATTTTCTAATTTAAGTACGAATTGCGAGGCAACTCATAGATGGTGTAATTTTTTAGGATGCAAACTAAAAGTTATCTTGCCGAGTGTTTAGTTGCCATTTCTGAGCAGCAATGATTAAACTTGATAGATGGCTTCTGACAAGACAACAAAAAATCAATACTGGCTTGCATGAACAGAAAATTTGTTAAAAATCAGATAATATATTAAATAATATCGTCGGGGATAGTGAAGACCCAGGTATCTAGCATGTCAAATATGCATGTGCAATATCTAGTACTAACTCCTATGACTTTCTTTTGACATCCCAAGAAATTATTCCAAGAAAATTAAGTGTTAAATGAACAAAAGCAGTATGTTTTTAGTAGTCATTTATTATGATCATTATCGTTTAGGTGTAAAATAATTAAGGTACGAGTTTTGATCAGATATACATAAGTTTACATATAATAAGTAGGCATCTACGTAATGGTGGTTTCTGAAATATTTTTAGAAAAATATGAGATAAACTCTTCTCTGATTTGTTGGGCATTCAGTGGAGAACTTCACAGGGTAGTTAGCAAACTTTGAAAAGCATTATATTCATTATCATATTGCCACCAGAACCCAGGTGTTACTAGTGTGCCATTATTGTCGCATACGTCAAACGAGCTTGGAGGTGTATATCTATTTGAAGAGATTTTACTATTTCTTAGAAATTTTTGTGGCAATACACAGGTCATAGTAGTTTTTGACACAGTGTCTGGGTTTAAATTTATCGGATATCGAAAAATTCTAAAAATTGAGGATAAAATTCCAATGGTATTTTCCACTGCAACCCGGGATAAAGACAACATTTCGTTGAATTTCCTTCTCGGTAAACATAAGTCGTGGCTCCCAGGAAAGGGCTTCATCAAACTACATGCAAAAGCACCATCAGCTGAAAAAAAACATATGGTACATTAACAACTGACCCCGGCAGTGGAAAATCAATTTCGTTCCTGCAGATTCTTTTCAATAATAATGAGTTCTTGAAAACAACGCCGTCACCTACACTTGTTTTGCCTTGACTTCCTATATCCACGAATGTAAGTTTATATTGGCTATCAACTAATACCAAAGAAACCATGCTAAACGTTTTCGTATGGCGGCTGTACACTCTCGCGCGAGTGCTCTCGCCATCCCTCACCGAGGGCTTTCGCGTGAGAGCAACCCTGTACATTCTCGTTTATTTATTACGTTTGCAATCGTTGAGAAGAATGGATGCGTGAGAAGTCACGGCAGCAGTAATTTTATGTGCTATCAGCTATTCGAACAATCTGAAAATCTATTGTGCAAGAACAGTTAAAACAAAATGGCGTAAACGGAGATTGTGGATGCTCACTATGCATGAACACGGTAACCAAATATTTCAATTGATTTACTCTTTCATAACTTCTTTCATTCTGTTTGATTGTCACAGAGCTACGATGCAAAGCCAACTAGCAGAATTAGTAGCGAAACCTTCGGATAAATTTAGAAAATTCACAAGGATCAACGGTTTTTGATTATATATTAGAAAAAGTGAAGCCCATCATATCAAAAAAAAGTAATTAGCTAAGAGAAGCAATCTCAAATAAATTTGTCTGGCAATAACATTGAGGTTCTTGGCTTCGGGAGATCGCTTCGAAAGCCTTCATTACCTTTTCAAGATATCTAGTTCATTGATATCAAAAATAGTACCCAAAGTCTGTGCAGCATTGAACAAAATGTAAAAAAATGAAATTGAGTTTAGTAAATAATAGATCCGTTAATATATTGTGTTTATTAAATTATTGATTGATAAACAGACACTTTATTCATATAAAATTCAAGGGCAAAGTTGTAACAAATATCATACAAAGTTTTATAGAAACAATATCAAAAACACGGAAAAATGAGTGGTCAATGTATAGCGTCATAAAAAGCTTTGTTGACAATATTAGAATTTTCAGAGTATGTAACAGGTTGAGTAGGAGCAATGACTTCATTAGATAAGATAGTTATTACTTTTGAGGGCATTTGTTGAGATGATTCCGGTATTTGAATGCTCGGAATGTCTTGTTTATTATTGAAAAAAGGCGAAAGTGTTAAACAAGCTAAAAAATCATGGGATGGAATGAATTGTTGGGATATGTTCCTATTTGAATATGCTGAATACGATGAACGTGATGTGGGCAAGGACTGGGAGATGGAACGAATAGTCGGCGTTGTGATTGAAGTGGTTTCTTTTGAATGGTCTGATGTATAAGCCATCAATCTCCCACATTAATTGCATTCTTTCCAACTCAAGTAGTTTTTTTTTTGACTTATTGGCTAAGATTTTTCCATTTCGCTCACAACATCTTTAGGTGCTTCTTGTTTTTTTAAAACGTTATTTAAGGTGCTTATCACATCTTTCATTTGTTGTCCGGCTTCTTGGAACTCGATGAGGCGTGTTCAACGCCTTTGTACCACAGGACTTACAAATGATGGCGATACGTCTCCCCTCGAAGAATCTTGTGAAACAATGGCTGCAGCTGATTTCTGTATATTTCCTGCTGCAACCGAGAACTGTACATTTTCTGCATCGTTTGCATATGCATTTGCTTCACTGTCACATTTGTCTTGACTTGTAAAAGGCTGATAATTCTGTAAAGCAATAACGATGTTGTTAATTTATATTTTTATCTTTCTAGATTCCAGGTAATGCAGAATCATGGTTGCAAATAGAAGCGGGTTTTAAAAAAAACTTTTCCCAGTGCGTCGTCGCTATCAATGGAAAGCACATCGTCATACAAAGCCCAGCCTACAGTGGCTCAGAGTACTACAACTACAAGAAAAGTTTCAGCATCATGCTGTAGGTTTTAGTAGATCAAAATTACGCTGATATCGGATGTCAAGGACGAATTAGTGAAGGTGGCGTATTTCGAAATAGTATACTGTGGCACAAAATTTGTTCTGATGATCTTAATTTGCCATCACTGAAACCACTGCCAGCTCAACGAATGCCGTTCCTTATGTTTCCTTAGGAGATGGGGCTTTTGCACTTAGTACGCACGTTATGAAACTATATCCTGATGCCCACAAGACAGGCACACCACAACGTATTTTTAATAATAGGTTTGCTTCTTCTCGTGTAGTTGTGGAGAACATTTTTGGTATATTGGCTTCAAAATTTAGAATTTTTCAGATGCCAATATTGCTTAATCCAGAAAAGACAGCAGTCCTAACAATGACATGTATTTTATTGCATAATTTCCTCTGCAAAAGTGCTACATCAAAAAGAATTTATACACCACCGAGAACTGTGGATATTTATGACCAAAAAAAACTATTCCTTTTGCTAGGCTACTGGAGGAATGAAGTTAAATAGTTTTAAAGCAGTGCCATAAGATCTTTGCCAAATATTCCCAGAAGATCTAAACTTAATACAAAAGAAATACGAGAAGAATTCATAACATATTTCTGTACACATTGATATATAACACTTGACGCAATTCTAAATGTAAACGTTATTTTTCCAAACAAATAATACTTACCTCATTTTTAGGTTTTGCGACCTGTCTTTCCATCTGCCCGTCCGTCTGTCCATGCGTCACAGCTAGTTTCCTCAGAAACTAGAAAGGTCAGATTTTCTGAAAGGTCAGAAGTGATAGTCTCTCAAAAGTTTAGGCCTTACCAAACATTAAAAAAAATTTTTAAGCGGGTCCCCCCTAATAACGAAGTAGCCCTTAAACATTTTTTTTAATCATAGGTAGTCGAGTGGGGTATCAAATGGAATGTCTTGATTAGAACTTTCAGAATCTGAAATAAAAAAGTCATTTTATGAACTAGGGGATCCAGGGGAAGGCAAAATGTACTAAAAATTTCTGTCCCCCTCGCGATTGGACACCTTTGAGCCGAAAAATCTGAAAATTACCACGAATGTGGGCCTTAGCGAGTGCCAGGGCAACAAAAACCTCAGAAATCGAAATTCACTGAGCTTTGTTAATAATAGTATGATTTGTAGATTTTACATTTTCACCCATAAAATCAAAATGGTACCTTTAAACAATTGTATAGACTAATATAAGAAATAAACGTTCACAAAATTTGATTGAGATCGAATCATAATCAAATGAGTTATAGCCATTACAATTGTATGGAATTACAGCAACAATAACACGTGTTCATGGATGAAAATCGAAAGAAAATAACAGTTCTTAGTTCAATTTGAAACCTAAGAACTTTTATTTTCTTTCGATTTTCATGAAAATTGAAGGAATAGTGTTTTAACTTGAATATGTTCAATCGGCTGAGCATTCAGAACAATCATTTAAGCTAGAGCAAAATGGCGGCTGCACTGTGCTTATGAAAGAAACTGTGCATCTTTTGCATGAGTTTGAACGATTTCATAACCAAGTGTTAGATGAATAATTCAAGTTATCAATTCACCCTATTAGAAAACTTGTTTTTAACCCTATGATATTTACAAAGACCTTCTGGTAGGAGCACTCTCCTGCTTACTCAAATTGTTAGTGTTTAGTGTTTGTTTGCGTTTGTACAAATGCCTCAAAAACGAGAGATAAACTCAAATGCAAACCAAATCGGTTTATATGCTTCGTCACTTCCAGCTCCAGATTTTGGTGCACAATTTAGGCCTCTTACGTGTCTGCTATATGTCGCCATCAGTGATGTCTTCTTTTTTTCAATTCTTCAACTGGAAAATCCATTCACTTCGAAATTCGAGTCCAGAAATCGTGCAGCTTTTTTGTCCTTGTGAAATGGATGCATTGGATTCCATAATACAGGCTCAGTTTGTTAGACTTCTAAAAAATTAAGCTCTATTTCGTTACACCACATTTTCAAAATACGTTTACACGATTCGACAGCTTGAACGAAACTGAACCACGCGAGAGTGTAAGGGATGCCCTTGAGCTGCCTCTCGAGGCCCTTTGACTCGCGCACAAAATACCGACACGGAATGGAGAGCTGATGAAGCGTGGCGAAACAAAGCAAGACACCACGAGAGTAGCATGTTCACTCTTGCACTCGTCGTGCCTCGCTGGGTCTTGACGAGAGTGTACAGGCGCCTTTATAATTAAAATATTCAGTTCCACTTTGAGCTGGAATTTCAATAACTACATGCCTGCCGTCTAGAGAATCCAAGAAAAGCGGAAATTTTCATCTGTATCCTTCTTCTATTGTCTTCAATCCTGCTGCTGTAGAGGGCATCTGAAATTATTAAGGGCTATATTAGTGAGTAAAGTAAAAATTTATTAAAATAAAATAAATAAATATTTTTATTTCCATTTTCAGCAGTCCTAACGAAGTTTTAATGAAATTGCTAATAAACCTCAATCAAATGCTTTGGGCCGACGATTAGAAACTCAACTGCCACCTGAAGATGATGAATAGGATATCTATGGTAAGCTTCTAGCAAAGAAGCTGCCTACAGAGAAAGATACTTATGTATCAAATTGATGGATTATTTATGAATTGTTTACATTCAAATGAAAAAACATCACCCCAACAATCATCATTTTCATCCGATCTAAATTTTATCGATCTCCGTTAGTACAATCATCGTCTTAAGACCTTGCAGCATGTTTTCATCAACTTCTATCGTTCCAGTCATCTTCTTCAAAGACTATACTAACGTTGAAGCTTCAGAACACTTTCCTCCCAAAATGTCGTAGAAGCTCTTTTTAGCTACCATAATCGCCTCTAAATGCGGAAGAAAATGGCAATGTCGAAACTATGTATTAACCCAACCCTTCAAATATTGAAAGCTCAAGCATTAATATCATTTCTAATGAAATAATTTTACCCTCGTCAGAGCCCAATATTACAACGGAAGCATTATTGGCAGCAATTGAAAATTACGAAGAACATGACAATTAAATTTTTCTGAAGTATTGTTGATAGTAGAATACAACGGAAACGATGGTTAATTTTTTACATTCAAAAACTCTTGAAAGATTGAATTATTTTTGTGTTTTTGTTACAATAAGCACTAATTTTAAATTATATCTTTACACGCTAATAAAAAACGATGGCGAAAAAAAATTTAAATTTGTTTTATTTTGCTACCTTACCTTCATCCTTCAGAACTTCATTCAGAGCTTGGCAAACATCACGTACAATTTTTGACATAACCGGGGTAGAAACTTTGATAAATAGTGCAAACTTCTATACGACTCTCCAGATGCTAAAAACCGCAGTGTAATTGCTAGACGATTTTTCTTTGGTATAGCTTTCCTGAAGTCTGTATCTTTCTTGGCTACTATGGGTGAAATTTTTTCCAATAAAAATTTAAAATCAGAGTAGCTCATTCGGCAGAAATTATTAAATCCTCCTAATGGTTCATATAAAATCTCAGTGAACTTATTTTCCATATAATCTCTGTAATAAATGAAAATCCCTTGATTAAAACAATATAAAGCATCTATTTTTTCTCCTCTTCTTAATTGTAATCCATCTATTAACTAGGCTAAAAATAATCAATTTTCATAGCTACGTGTTACAGTTTCTATTTATTTTCAACATCCACCATCGTCTCCGCCGAACTTTTTGCCTGCGTTACTTCTCTTTAGTTTTATTAAACAAATACGCAAAGCTTGATATTATAGCCGAGAAGACTCCTTCTTCAACGTCTGACATGTTCACAGCTTGCCTTTCCATAACACACTAATGCACTCGCAGGCGTGGAAATGGCATCCAATTATTTGTAATGTCTTGTACAGTCTTGGCGGTTGTGGACGCTTGCCAAGATCTGGCAAGCATGTAGATGAGGTATGAGCTTTAGGGGGTTGTCATTTTGCATCTAAGCGTCAGCCTTTAAATTATTTTAAAAGATATCCCTGTTGAAGTCACATCAACTACTCTGCTGAATTTCGCTCGAGCCAAAGGTTGTCTCTGGACAGAACAAAAATATTCGATTTTTGTTTACATTGGAGCTAAAAACCTTGTTTTAACCCGTGACCTGGGACGTGGATTTTTTGTCACATAACCCGGGACATGGGGTCAGAGTGACCCATAGCTTTTTTTAAATTTCGCTACGGGCTGGCCAAATTTTTTCGTCGAAATCATTAAATTTGACATTCATTTTTAAAATTCAATCAGTATTTTTACAATACACCTACTTATTCTTAACCAATTGGGTGTTTGAATGAACTTGACAAAAAAAAAATGTTAAAAATGTGAACATAAACTTATAAATTTAAAGTTTTTTTTTATTTATTTACATGCAACTTTTGTTTTACATTTTCTTACCAAAGATATATCAATTGACCAAAAAATTACATTTTTAAGAACATTTCTTCCATGCGCTTCTTATAGTCAGCCCCTCAATAAGCGCAATCGTGGCAACAATGAAGAGTACAGCTTAAGTAGGTTGGTACTTGCACTGGTAGCACAATAATTTGGTCTTCTTATCTGTGCCATAAGGGCATTTTTGGCAGCTAGCTCTTTTACTCATATCCTCCCTACATTCAAATGGTACTGGTTTTCGCAACATCCTTCCTATATTTTGCGTTAGTTCCTGAGGGTACCTCGAATCCTTCAGGCAATTTTCTATGTGTGGTTCTATGAGCTCTCTTGCTAGAATATTGAAAATATGTCGAATGAATTTAATATTCGACATATTTTCAAATTCCCTGCACACGAAGACTGGATAACATAAGCGTTGGTCATGCTTATGTTAAGCAAAGTGAAGAAGATAGCCATGGGCCACCTTCTAGTTCTTCGGCTAGCTGACTAGACAGTACGTTTTTCATCCAAGGCATCTAAGCCACCCTTGTTACTGTTGTAGAAAATAATTATCTCTGGTTTATTGGTTTCTTCTTCCGTGAGTTCTGTGAGATGCATAGATGATACCAAAGTCACATACTTGTTATTTTTGGGCACATATGAGACCAATGTCATGTCCTTTGTTAAGCCATATAAAGAAGAACCTTCTTTTCGCGCTTTTGAAGCAAGAAATTCTTTCGGGATTTCCACTATGTTTTTACATATCGTACCGACATATGTCAGCTTTCTTGCCCTCAATTTCGTCACTACGACAATTGAACTAAACAAATTGTCTGCCGTTATATTTCTGTTGCTTCCCTTTATTGGCTCAGCGAGACGCAGCACAGACTGCATGGGTTTTGAAAAAGTATTTTCTGCATCGCTTAGTGTTTTTCCATCACTATCCTTTCCTGTATAAATGTATGCATTGAGGAGATGATGAGTTTTGGCATAGGTGAGGGCCATAATTTTTATACCATATTTCCTGGGCTTATTGGACATATACTTCTTAAAGAACGCTTTCTCTTAAAGCCAACGAGCATTTCATCTGCACAAACATTTTCGCCGATTGAATAATTCAGTTGGCAGGTCTTAACGAATTCCTCGAAGATGTTAGAAATTGCTGCACCCTTGTCGTCAACTTTCCTTATGTCTCTAACAGAAGGGTCGTCAAAACGGAGGCATGTCAGAATGAAAGTTACTACTTCATGGACATAGTACAATGAAAAATGTCTCATCTTGTGCCATGGGTTAAAAATAGAGACTTTAATTTTTCACTGTTTAAATTATATATGGTGGTCATACACACAATTCCAAATATTGCTTTTTATTCAATGAAGCACAAGTCTTTATATTCACTTTTCAAGTCATTCTCAAGCTTTGTCCGAACTTTTGCTAGCTTGTTGTTGGTGTGGAGCACAATTTCATTCAATAGGTCAAACAATAGCGTCCAAGCAGAATTTGCTCAACAAACATCGCCATTAGCTTCGGCAGGATCAATTCTTCCAGGAAGGTGTGTTATTAAATTGTGCTCTCTAGTTTGTGCCTTCTTCTCTCAAACAAATCGGTTTTTCCCGAAAGATTTGCCACTATCACGTATTGCAACTTTTGACAAGAGCTAATCAATACCAGACAAAGATGAAACGTTGTAAAAGTCATAGACAGGTTGGCTTTTAGATTAATAATCGGAGAAACAAGCGAGGAGTAAAACTGTTTTCATTATCAGAAGGTTCAAGCTCTGATTTTGAGTCATGATCACTTATTATTGAATCGGCGTCATAGACACTCGGTTTGTGGCAATTTTAGCGCATGAGCAAACACTACGAAGAAAGAAGATAAAAAAAACAAACACAAAACAGTTACCTTCGCCGGGACGTGGGGTCAGTGTGAACCAAAATAAAATTAGTTGCAAACTAACAAGAGTGTCTTTATCACGAACAGCGTATGTGGTCTTGCAAACTGTTGACACTCGACTGATTGAAAAGTACTAAGACTCACTTCTGCGTAGTAATAAAAGTCTAAGAGAGATGAAGATTGGTAGATTCTGTTGGGTTAAACAGACAACAAGTCCCAGGTTCGTGGTTAAATTTTCAATTTTGAAATTTATCATCGTATTGTTCTCATTATTTCTGCAAACTTAGATAATTTATTTCAATAATGAATAATTTAAACTTCAATTAAAATCTGTGGAAAAACAAAGCCGGTAGAGGGCCACAAAAATCAGAAAAGGATTCCATATTCAAGCCGCTGGCAATATAAAACTTCCTCACTCATGACCATCAAAACAAGCAAATCATTGGATATGAATATTATCCACCCTTTATTTCTTCTTCTTAGAACTACAGCCCTTCTCGAGCCTACGCTTCCTGCAAACAGCACCTCTAACTGTCCCGGTCCATTGACCACGCCTTCTAATTCCGAAATCCGAGCAGCGATGAACTGTCTACGTCGACCGAGAGAGACCAGCGGTTCCTCGGTTTCTCAACTGGTCTCTGGCCTTCAGTTCTCCCAACGAATACTTTTTGGGTATCCGTTATTTGTCCATACGATTCATGTGTCCAGCCCATTGCAGTTTTTGCAGCCTTACAATCGTTGAGACCTCTGGTTCGTCAAAAATTTCATACAGCTCATGGTTGTATCGAACTCGCCGTTGGTCCCCGTCTTGCTTTGCTCCTATTCTTCGCCTCAGGACCCGTCACTGAAAGGCGTTCAATATATTTGCGGATGCTTGGGTTAGGGTCCATGTTTCACACCTATAGCATAACACAGGTCCTATCACAGATTTGAATTTTTGGGGCTTTGTTTTCCTGTGTATGGAGCTGTTCATCAAGATCAGCAATACTGAATAAAATATTTTATTTGCGAGCTGTATTCTTCAGCGTATTTCGTCTCTCTTGTTGCCCGTTTTAATTATTTTGGGACCTAGATACACAAATTCGCTAATATTCTCGATACTATATTCACTAAGTTTGCTATTCTGTGTACTTGAGGTATTTTCCCTCGACTGCGTCATGAGCTTTGTTTTATTTTCATTGATTTGTAGCCTAGTTTTGCTTCGTTGTCGAGTTTTTCTTCGCTGTCGAGTTTCAGGAAAAATTTTTTGGCAGTTGTTAATGACCATGACAAAATGTTGATGTCATCCGCGTAGGCTACTACTTGGCTTAACATGTATAGTAATGTACCTCGCGTATCAAGAGGTAGCTTCCGTATGATGTACCCCAGAGCCAAATTGAATAGCAATGGGGCCAGCCCATCTCCTTACTTTAGTCCAATATTTGTGCCAAAGGCTTCGGTCAGTTGGTTATTAATGCAAATTTGGGGGGTCGTCGACGTCATTGTCATTTTGGTAACACGGACTAATTTGGCTGGGATGCCAATGCAAAGCATTATTTGGTATAGTAAGTAACGATCAAGACTGTCGTATGCTTGCTTAAAGTCAACGAAAATTCGATGCACTTCTATGCCACCATATTCGATGAGCTCCATTGGAATCTCATCGATGCCCGGCGCTTCATTATTCTTTTGGACTTTTATGATGGAACAAAGTTCATCTAGAACTAGTTGGGCCAATGAAAGCTCTCCACAGACATCTGTAGGCTCTGATTGTGCGGAGGATCAAGGAAGTTCTTGAAATATGATGCCCATCTTTCCTTAATTTTGGTTTCATAAGCGATGATGTTGCCGATTTCATCAGACAGAGCGTGGTTTTGGACTGATAACCACATTTCAGGCATTTTATCACTTTGTTTACTTGTACTTTGTTGTTGCTTGCTAGACTTACATCGGTACTTCTCAATTGATCATCATAGTATTTTAATTTCTTAATTTTAGTTATCTTATTCGCTACTCTTCTGAGATTTTCATAATGTTCTCTCTTTGTCCTGGTTTTCCTATGTACGTTTTCTTTCTACGCCTGATTCTTTTTGTCTAACGCATTCTGGCACTCGTCATCGAACCATTCATTTCTCTTGCGCTGGGCTTGATATTCGATTGTCTGTTTTGCCATGGTCTTGGTTCCCGCTTTCTCTTCCATCCAGAGCTCATTTCTCGTCTTTAACAATGCGTTTTATAAGATGGGAACTAGCTGGTTGTTGAGAGTCTCCGTGAAATTCGCGGCCACAGATGCCTTTTTAAGCCTTTTGATGTCAAAATTTTATTGTCTTTGACATACGACATCGATCGACTAATTTGATCAAGTAATTATCTAAGTTATAATTGGCACTTCGGTATGTACGGATGTCAAGTAGGCTCGATACCCAAAGTTATTAGATCAGAACATGGCTGATCTGGGTTTTTGTGTTGCCGTCTGGTGATACTCAGGTTATTTTATGGGAAGCAACTCGAACGTATGACTAGATTTCTGCTACATACAAGGTCAATCAAGCGGTGGCCGTTTTCATTTGTTTCATCGTGGAGGCTATATCCTGCAGTCGTTCCCGGATGAGATAGCTTATTGTCTACCTTAGCGTTGAAATCACCCAGAAGTATTTTTGTTTTGGTTGTAGGCAATGAGTCGGCTAGTTTTTTAAGGTGATTGTAGAACGTTTCCTTGGTTTCTTCGTAAATTTCATCGGGGCGTGAACATTTACCCGCCAGATTTTGAAGAATTTCGCTTTTATAGGGATCGCAAACAACCGTTCATTGACTGCCTTAAAATCAATAACGTGCGATTTGAAATCCCTTTCTACAAGAAACGACACTCCGGATCCTTATTTTCCAACAGGCTTTTGAATATTGTGTGTGATCTCATGTCTTGAATATCATTTCCAGTCCAATCCGTTTCCTGGATTGCCAGTATGATATTGACTGGCCTGTTGTAAAACGTCCTAAATAGTGCCAGAACTATTGAGTGATCTGACATTCCAAGATGAAATGTCGTAATCCTTTTTCCATTTGCGAGGGCGTTGCCGTGAGCCCAATCCATTCAGATGTCCTTCTGCAGGTTTCAAAACATTTGAGGGTTTAATTAACAACAGACAAAATAATAGATGTAGAATAAAACCGAAAAGATACCGTTGAACATAGGATTTATGCAGAATGTGTACCATGAAATACATTAGCATAACTAGGAACATAATCAGAACATAAATTGGGCCTCAAAGTCAAAGCTAGAGCGAATGAATTAATTTCAATAGAAGAAGGTTCAACAATAAAGCGGGCTTGCGTCATGAAATTTGTCCCAAAAGCCCTCCATATTAATTATTATTAATAACTCCCTCGTTTCGAAGCATGGTGGTCACCATCACCCATGTGTATCTAATAAGAGTGAAGGCCTGATGAGAATTAGCAAACACGTTGAAATCACCGTCTTCTTTTCTAATTATTATGAAGCTACACACAAAGAATTTTCAAAAGTAATTTGAAGCTATCGCTGTTATCCGAAATACGAGATCGATGCCCGCATGAAGCAAAAAAGCACAGCGTAAAGCAAATCATCTTATACATTCACATTAATTTGAAATTAAAAAGGGTCGAATGACCAAAGATTTGATACGTTTTTTGTACACAAATCAATGTTTCCTTCCTATTCATTAATAACTGGTGGTATCTACAGTATGCCATGCTTTGAAGCGCGATAAATTACGTCTCACTTTTTAATCGCTTTCGAGACTTGAGGTCAACAAAGAAGTATATCAGCAAAAATATAACTCACCTGAATTTCTCTACGCCAATGTTAATATCGCGCAATTCATTCGCAACGTTTATAGCAACGATTTTTCCTTCTATTTAATTGCAAGTCATTCTGCATGAATGCATATTTTAGTGCTCAATAAAAATTATCACCCCACTAAATTTCGCCAATTTGGAACAGCTTTTATTTGATAATATCACGACACCCTTTCATAATCTCCCAAACCCACAAACTAATCTGTACGCGGAAATCTCACCAAGTCATTCGTGTCAGTCAAACAGGAGTGGAAGTTTTGCACGTGTGAAAAGTTAAGTGAAAGCACAAGGATAATAAATCACAAGAAAATAAAGCAGGGGAAGACCACGGAATGACCGAAAAAAATTCCTTAATATTTGTATAAATATAATTAATTCTATGAAGTTTGTTAGTAATTTTCGCCAGTCAAAAATGACCAGACTGTTCCCTCTAACTCCACGAAACGACGAAACACGTTCTCACCCGGCATTTGAGGACAAAGACTATTAGGAAAGGGAAGGAAGAGGGAGTTAATATCATCAGAAAGTACACAAAAGTCACGATTAACGAACGATAAAAGAGAGTTGATAAGCAAAACGTGATTGTGACCAATTAGTCGCCTTCTTTTCTGTGTCTAACTTCCGATTATACGAGAAATGTGCAGCCAATCTCTAGGTCGAATCACGACGTTTTCCTTTGCCTACAAGAGTACCAGCCCTTTGATTACATTTGTTGGGTTGAAACAAGAGCCACTTATTTATTGCGCCTAGTATCGTTTGGTTCAATATTCAGAACGCTTTGGGATGTTTTCCAGGATGGAAAACTAGAACTAAGACGGGTTGATTTTGTACGATCTTATGGCCCAATTTCAAACGCCGTCCAGGATTCAATCGATACAGAATTGACTAAAATTGGGTCATGAATATCCTAATCGTTAATTAGTAGGAATACTGCTTACTTTGTTTTAGAAAGGATAAGATTGCTCTAAAGATTCAGATTTGCTGGCATTAGGATGTAAGTACCAAGAAGATAACTATTAGCATAAAGTATTACATGATGAGGTCCTTAGTAAAAAGTAATGCTTCCTAATGCAACGAGTATTGTTCGATTAAACTTTAAAAAAGGTGGAGTTTTGTTTTGATTTAAGCAACTGTTTGAAAGCCGGAATTGTATTGAAAAGAATCAGTGCATTATTCTTTAGCAAAACTATTGAAAATTGTCTTGATTCCATGACACTTTGCAGGCTTATAAATTGTTACAATAAGAGTTTCCGCGCTATAAACAGGTACAGATATATTGGAATGAATCAACCATATAAGTGATCTGAAATCTCAAAATAAAAAATACTTTAATCTGGAACATTTTTCTCATCTTTTTATTCTGCCGAAATCAATTTTCCTCATTTAGAAGCATGCATGCTCGCTTACGCACGTACATGTTGGATATAAGGATGTCGATTTTCCGAGAGCGAAAAGCTCATCACAATCTAGAAACTGTTTTTACACGAAATATATGGTACAGAAATCGTCCTCGTATGTGGGTTGAAAGATGCAAGCCGAAAGATATGAAGCTACGCTACAAACTCCTCACTTTATATTTTTTCTTTTTTCCGCGCTTATTCCCATCCTGCTGAAGTTTCAAGTCGTGTTCTCAAAGGATTTTCTGGCATTTTCTTATGAACATTGCTCTAAGTGAATATTTGATGAATAATAATTTCGAATTCCGTTTGTGTTTGCTCACTGCTACACGTTTAATGCTAAACAGAATTCTTAATACGTTCGAGATAATGGAACGTACTAGTGGGTGAAAGCACTTTAGTACATCGCTTCGGAGCTTAACATAGCCGTTATGGCACTCTCTTATGTTTTACGTGTAGACTACTCATGTGTCGCAAGCTAGCAAGACAGTTGGCAGCTATGCAGGTGGACAGGTATTCAGGCTAATGGGAGGAAAACCAATAGCTTGGGTATAAGGTCTAGAAGGGGAGCAAACTGGATAACCGAGAGAAAGATGTTAAGCTTTCTACTAGTTGTGACACCTTTTTGTACCTTGCTGTGATTTTATTGCGTCTCATGGTTTCATATCCTGTAGGTATTTACCTGTGCATAGGCAATCACGTTTGAGGATTGTGAATTTTAAGCCTTTTGCCAATTTCAAGAATCTACTCGAAAGGATATGTCATTTCATTGGTCAAAGCTGAAATGTTCTTACAAATCTCGGATAAACTTTGAAAATTGTAAGATAAGCAAGAGTGTATTGATTGATCTCTAAAGTATTGAGTAGGAGGACGTTGCATTAAGGAAATCCAGGGAAACTTAAATTGGAACATTAAATGAAATTATAGTGATTAGAGTGCTCGCCTCATAAGCTGAAGATCCCTAGTTCGAACCCTGTTGGTGGTAACGAGATTTGTTTCGAGTGATTCTTCGGACGGACTATAAGATCGTTCAGTTGTGTTGCGTAGGGGAAGGGTGGGGGTTGGTTAAGAGGGGGTCCTTAACGTTTGAAGTGTAATAAAATGGATTTTTTATGTAATTAAAATCTTTATTAATTTTAAATTACTTCATCTTTGGAAATACGAAACTTTTCACTCTTTAAAAAATTAGAAAGTGGCCAATTATGTCAAACATGTCCAACACCCTATCTTACCCTTTACGATGGATAAGACGGGGTATCCTATGGGACAACATGGGGTATGGGGGACACATTCTATTATTGTGTGCAAAACTCGCAAACAAATACTGCCTCTATGTCATCTATGTCAGCACAGCTGCTGTGTGCCCGATTCCAGCAGAGAGAACAAGCGGCCCATCCTTCATTTGAATCTATTATTATTATTTTCATCATTGTCACTTTCTGATGGAGAATTGAACTTTTTGTTGGTTTCCTTTCTGTTGTTTTTCTTAGGCAATCTGGTTTTCTTATCCTTTTTTTGCTCTTTTGCGTGCCTTTTTTCTTCTTGCTATCTTCTGACAGTTTTTTGTTTTCATTGTTTCTTCCAATTCAATTTTAAATGGGGAAGACTTTATGAAAGCTGATTTTCCTCGTTTCCTCCGCACGCGCGAAATTTTGCGAGTTGCAGGATAAGGCATCACTTGCTGAGGTTTAACAACAGAAAACACTGATTGCTCTGGTGGAGTAGTTGGCATGTGGTCTATTTCTATATATCTGATCCAAGTCGAGCATCCGGGCTCAGGATTCTTAAATTAACAAGCACTGAGCTAGCTGTTGTGATAGAGGGTGTCAAAGGGACAACAGGCACGTGAGATGGATCTGCCTCAATATCAGATGGTGCTATATCAACAGACATGGTATCTATCAGCGGTTTATCAATAGTTTCTTTATCAAAATCTCCAACTGCCAAAATTAAATTCACTGTTGCAGCCGTTACCATCTCAGGAACAACGATTGGTCTATTTAGCGCAGTAGCACGGTTGTTCGTTGTCGTTGTTTCAGACAATCCTTCATTGATGAATAACCTGTCTGTTTGTGGTATATCAGCCGTCATTGATAGAGCAAAGTCTCTGTTGGATTGTATGGCCAAATGCCATATTTAGTGAAGCCACTTACTGCTGTTGCCATTTTAGAAGCCTGAATAAAGGCTTTACTAAAAATTTCTGCTATTTGCCGGATAGTTACAATCATCCCTGGGTTGCTGCGAAGCCTAGCTGTGATTTGTTGGTCGTAGTATATGCTCAAGGGCCTCATGTATGCTACATCCAGAACTTAAGTCGATGATAATAACCCCATTGGTACGAGCTTCATTAATGAGATTTGTGTGTGGGTGCTGTGGCCATCTAACAACAGTACAGGTCAATCAACCGTTGCCTCACTAAATTCGCCATGCAGGCGATGGCTGCCAGCATGGAAAAAATGCGGCAGCAACTGAAACAATTGTCGGATCCACCACCTCCGGATCCACCACCTCCGGATCCACCACCTCCTGATCCACCACCACTGAACCCAGCATCTCGACTCATGCCTGATGACACCTGGGATCATCCACCACCCAGGAGATTTCCCGCCATCCAAGATAGCCAAGATAGTGGCTGGCTAGAGGCTGGTGTTCACAGCCCAGAATGGCCCTACGACCATTGATGCCTTTCTGCGAAGGGTTGAAAACATGGCTTGATTGAGCTTAGGCGGAAATATGAGGGCGGTCGCACGCTGTGCCCAGGTATTATTCGCTGGGAGAGCTTTCCGTTGATTTTGGTGGTATGTGGACTTTCCCAAACGTTTGACTCTGAAACCTTGAGGCGTGCAGCACTACGAGAGTTTGCACCAGTTGAGAGGGATGACTCCTAAAAGTAGCGAATGCGAAACAGACGCCAACAGGCACAGGAGACCATAGATGAGTATTACAAAGTCCTGTGTTGCATATTGGAGCGTCTGATGATCCCATGCCAGAGTCTAAGTTTCTCTGCCTCTTGTGGGAGGGGGAGCCGGAGCAAGTGAGAGCTTGAAGTGATACAACACTCCCAGTGGTCCACACCCCAAGGTAATATCTCCTAGCCAACGAGAGCCATCAGAACGACGCTCAGTAGCTGAGCTTGAATACAGCGTGCCCGCTCTACCTGGCCAAGCATATCCCATTCCATCTTTAATCGACACCTCATCAAAGACCATTTTTCCCTCATCCACTGAACTAGACCAACAACATCAAACCGATTTGCACGAACTGGCAGGACATCACTTTACTGCATGCCAGGCAGAGGCTAACGTCTTTTGTTTCCATTTTGGGAAACCAGATATACATACGCCAGATTATACAAATTGCAAGAAGTCAAAAAACTTACTAGCAAGTGCTCACGACAGCCAGCAGCACTCGCGACAAACCAAGTAACGGACCAGCACTCCATCCTGTCTACTAGCAGTTCCACTACGACACGTTCCTCGTCAGTAAATCCGTCAGACATAAACATCACGATACCTTTGCTGGTCCAAGATGCAACAGATGCCACATCTTCTCCGGAGGCCTCTCCAAAGACGGTGCTGAAGCGACCAACTTAGGTACTGCCTGAAAAATCTCGCCAGCCACAGGCTCGTGTTCAACACACGTCATATCATATTAGGTTGCAGGAGTATATTGCTGCACGAGAGAGGATTTTTGCCACAGAAGAGGTCACTCCACGCCAGCACAAAACTTAGTGGTCAACTCGTCCTTAGAGGAGCTTCCGCAGAAGAGTGCGCACCCGTCGCCAAACTTTAAAATTATGTAACATCTTGGAGGTTTCTGAGAATGAAACTCGACCTTACGCACCAATCAAAATGTTGGGCGAGATTGCTGTTACACTGATTGACACGGGTGCAAGTATTAGCTACCTTGCCTCGAGCCTCGGCTCAAATATACTCCATCAAAACCCTACGGCAGTAAAACGTTGGCGCTCTGAAATAAGTACAGCTGATGATACCAAACATCCTATTCAGGGTAGACTGACAACACCCATCACATTTAAGAGGTCAAACGAAGAATATTACTTTCTACATTATCCCGTCTCTGACTCAGAACGTGCACCTTGGTGTCGATTTTGTCCTTCGATTTAGTTTTGCCCCAGATTTATTCACAGATTCACCTTTAAATACTAAATATGTCAACGAGCTCGCTTCTATACCCGACAGGCACGACTTAACGCCTAACCAACGACAACGTCTGGAAGGATCCATCGCTGTTTTCCATCTTATGCTACGCAAGGTCTTGGCCGTACCTCTCCGGCCTTGCATGTCATCGATATTGGCGATAGTAAGCCAATCAAGCAGAGACACTATGCGATTTCATCGGCCCTAGGAAAGCTAGTGCTTGCAGAGTTGAGGGCTATAGAGGAGTCCCAAAGTGCCTGGTCCTCACCGGTAACCTTGGTGGTGAAGCCAGGTAAAATCCACCTTTATCTAGATGCCTGGAAAGTCAATTCAGTGACCATCAAAGACGCTTACCCTCTTCCGCTCATCGATGGAATATTGGGAAGACTGCCGAAAGCAAACTACATTACCAGTCTTGACGTAAAAGATGCATACTGGCGAATTCCACTCGATGAAGGGCGAGCAATAAGAATGCTTTCACATTGCCCGGATGACCATTATACCAGTTCGTCGCAATGCCTTTTGGCTTGTGTAATGCTCCGCAAACAAAAACCCGGCTGATGGACAAAGTAATTCTACCTCATCTGAAACATCAAGTATTCGTGTACCTGGATGATCTTCTACTCATCATGGAAACGTTTGACTAACACCTCCTACTCCTGCAAGAAGTAGCCCTGCATATCATTGAGGCGGGACTCACCATCAAATTCCAAAAAAGTAAGTTTGTCATGAACGAAGTCCAATATCTAGGACATGTCATCGAACATGGCACCATCAAAACGGATACGGCTACAACTCGGGCGATTAATGAGTTCCCCTTACCAAAAACAGTTTAGCAGCTACGACGTTTCCTTGGTGTGTGCGGTTGGTACTGAAGGTTCGTTTGGAACTACGCAACAGTTTCAGTGCCCCTGTCGGAGATGCTTCGGAAAGGGAAGTTCATATGAACCGAGCTCAGTCAAAAGGCATTTTAAGAGCTAAAACAAGCCTTAACATCAGCTCCGGTCTATCACAGCCTTGACTTTAAGAAACCCTTCTCCATTCGTTGTGATGCAGGTCAACGTGGAGTGGGAGCCGTGCTTGTGCAATTGAACGAAGAGGGAGAGGAAGCTCCCATAGTCTTTATGTCTAATAAGGTGAGCTCGCCCCAAAGGAACTACACCGTATCCGAGCAGAATGTTTGGCAGTGGTGATGGCTGTAAAGAAATTCCGAGCCTATATCATAGGCCACCAATTTGAAATCATCACGGAGCCCACTTCGCTACAATGGGCGATGTATCAAGTGGATTTACATGGACGCCTGGCCCGATGAGCTCTTGAATTGCAAGGGTTCAAGTTTTCCATTAAACACCGGAAATGGACCTTAAACATCCTGCCTGATACTCTCTTGCGAATGTTTTCATCCGAGGGAGCGGAACTGACAGTGAACGACGAGAACCCCATTGAGATAGATTTGGACAGCCCCAACCCAACAAACACAGTTACCTGATTTGAAAGTGATAAATGTTTTCGTTTATAGACGAAATGAATGCGCCACCGGTGATCCATGACAGAAAGAAGAGTCCTGAAGGCTCCAGGTACCGAAGGAAATTACAAACAATCTGATCCTCCGCGCACCCGACTATCCTTTAAGCGCCCACGGTGGTTATGGTTGGACGCTTTGGTGACTTAAGAAATACTTCTTCTGGCCTAAAATGTCATCCCAGGTCAAAGACTACGTGAGCGCCTGTGAGACCTGTAAAAGCACTAAAGCACCCAACCAGCTTCTGCGAACTCCTATGGGTCGACCTAACGTTTCAGACCGCGTATTTCAACGTCTTTATATAGATCAACTCGTCCATTTCCTCTTTCTTCAATGGGACACATCGGAGCTATCGTTGTGTTAGACCAGCTCTCGAAATTCCCATTTATGGAATCTATTCGCAAATTCACGACTCCATCCATCGTGAAATTTTTAGAGAGTCAAGTATTCCACGTATTTGGGGTACCAGAAAGTGTGTACTTCGGACATCGGAGTATAGTTCAGACCTTGGCAGTTTGAGGGCCTACTCAAACAGTACGGTGTCGAACACCAACTGATTCCCATATACTCTTCTCAGTCTAACTCATCTGAACGTTTGAATCGCACACTGTTAGCCGTGATCCGTTCTTATGTCCATCCAACTCAGAAGGATTGGGACCGCAGATTGTCCGCCATCACTTCTGCTCTGCGGTCGTCTTATCATTCTGTCACCGGTGTCGTGCCTTACTTTGCCGCCTTCGGACAGCACACGATTTGCCATGGCAAATCATATAGGCTACTACGGCAATTGAAAAGTTTAGGAGATACCGTCGTTGCGCTGGAGCCCCACGAGCGTTTAGGAGACCTCCGCCAACAATTGTATTAGTCTAATTCAAACGTAAGTCATTTTGAAAAGCATAAAATGTCTACTTGTGCTGCATCACCATGCATGGACAAGGCAAATAAAACACCTCTAGTGAATTGTTCGGGTTCCTGTGGCTTAAATTTCCACTCAAAGTGTGCGAATTTAACAAGTTCCGTCTCTGACTGCATATTGAAGCGGAACACAGGTGTACACTGGTTCTGTGAAGCTTGCAGAAAGTGTTCTCTCTATGGCCATTTTTCTCACCTGCAGAGTGCGAAGTGCACTGTGGATGCTTTAGCTATTGAACTCAAGAAGCTGCAACAAAAACTTGGTCATGCTAAGTGTGAAATCGACGAAGTACTTGTAGCGGCCAAAAATCAGCCACCAACGTCATCTGAAAACTTAGGCAAGAAATTGGTTTCTAATGTAGCTTCGCCTAAAATAACAACGCGAAGCATGGCCTCGCAGATGGAGCTGCACGGTAATCAGACTTGCTTAGCGCCTTCTGCTTCACTGTACTCGACTACTTCTGGAGTTGTGGATATAGTGCCACTTGTACAACCTGTTGAACAAACATCAATTCCCCTGAGTGATGGAATTGTACCTGAAACATTATTGCACTCTCAAAGAATTGTACCTGAAACATTATTGCACTCTCAAAGGCCCCATGATCTGCAGGAGCCTAATATACGCATAGTGAAGCCGCCGCTTCAAATTTTTGTTTCTCGTCTAGCGTATGATACCTCGGAGGAGGAATTGAAAGCGTTTATAGACTTTAAACTTAACAAGCATGGTGTTATTAGCTGTGTTAAGCTGACTAAGGACAACATACCGAATCGGATTGTTGCCTCCTTCAAAATTACTGTGCTTGAAGACTGTGCGGTTGTTGTGCAGAGCAATTTTTGGCCACCTGGGACTCTGGTGAAGCATTACACACCTCCACCTAGAAGGAATTTTCGTGCAGCTGCTCAACGACTCACCAAAAACTAATAATGATAGGAACTCTGTATGCGATTCTGTTTCTATGTATTATCAAAATGTCAGAGGCTTAAGAACCAAGCTCAATGACTTATCTCTCTCCTGCCAATTAGCGAATGACTCCGTCATTTGTTTAATTGAAACTTGGCTGAATGAAAGTATCGCAAGTACCGAATTTCTACCTGATCATACAGTCTACCGATGTGATCGTGATCCTGTTGCAACAAAAAAACTCGATGGTGGTGGGGTTTTAGTTGCTGTTTGCAAATCCCTTTTTAGCTCGCTATGTACTGACTTCTATTTTGCTCGTGCCGTTGAATGTGTTATTGTGAAAATTTCCCTTCCAAAAAATACCTCTTTATTAATTTGCACTGTTTACATTCCCTCCAATTCTCCCTTTGTTGTGTATGAATCTTTTTTCGATGAACTATCCTCCTACCTTCTTGGTCGTCACCCTCATTCTAAAATCGTTGTGTGTGGGGATTTCAACCTACCATCCGTGGAATGGGACACTCATACAATTCCTTCTATTTCGTCTGCAAATCATTTATCTATGCTGCTGTCTTCTTTTCTTTCCATTTGCTCTTGTGTTCAATTTAACCATATCCGTAACCCCAATGGACGTCTACTTGACCTTGTCCTTTCAAATATCCCAGCTCATCGTATATCTGTCTCTCAGGTTTTGTATCCTTATATCAAGCCTGACCTTCATCATCCTCCATTGTCTCTAGAACTAGCTATCGAACCCTTCCAACCTCCGAGAAATGCTACTGCTTTTCGGTTCAACTTTTTTAGAGCAAACTATCAGGAAATTAAAGCTGATATGGACTCTGTTGACTGGTATGCCTTTTTCTGCGGCATTGACTGCGATAGTGCCTTGAGCAAATTCTACGGCTACTTGAATAATTTGATTGCTAGATTTACTCCACAGCGGGCACCTCGTAAGGCAAATATGAAGCCATGGATCACCCATAGAGTACTCTGTGCCTTAAAATCCAAAGATAGAGCGCACTGGCTCTTCAAACGAACTGAATCTGAACAAGCTAGATCAGATTTCTGTAGGCTGGGATGTATTGCTAAAGGCGAAATAAGGATAGCCATGTCAAATTACTTCAGCAGTCTCGAGAGCTCCCTCATAACAAACAATGTCAAACCGTTTTGGTCCTACATCCGTTCCTTGAAATCGTCCTCTACTATTCCCTGTAATGTTACATGGAACAACACTGTAGCGTCTACCCCACAGGATGTTTCAGACCTATTTGCCCAGTTCTTCTCCTCTACATTTTCACCTCATAACATAAGGTATTCATCAACCGATACATTCGAAGCAAGTCCAGTCTTAATTACATCCTATTCCACCAACTCTTCTGAGGTTGAAGCTCTAATCAATTCGCTAGATCCTAAAGTCAGTCCCGGTCCAGATGGATTACCGAATATATTTGTTAAGTCACTCAGTTCCTCATTGCGTTTTCCTTTATCTCTCATTTTCAACCTTAGCCTTTGTTCTGGTATCTTTCCCACTTATTGGAAAGATGCCAATGTTGTCCCCATCTTTAAAAATGGTGATCCCTCAATTGTTTCTAATTATCGTCCAATATCTTTGCTCTCCTGTTTCCCTAAGCTGCTTGAACGCATTGTTCACAACAGACTTTCTGAATCAATGAGTTCAGTTATGAAGCCGCAACAGCATGGGTTCCTAAAGGGCCGTTCCACTTCATCAAACTTAGCTGAATTTACAGACTACATTGCAAAAGCTCTGGATAAACAATGTCAAGTAGATGCCATCTTTACTGATTTCTCCAAAGCCTTTGATTCTGTGAATCATTATATTCTTGGACAAAAGCTATCCATGCTTGGTATATCTGGTTCTGTACTTTCCTGGATCACGTCCTATCTTTTCAATCGCTCGTGTTGTGTTAGTCTTTATGGAACACTGTCATCTCCTTTTTGCCCGTCTTCTGGTGTCCCTCAAGGATCTATCCTTGGGCCTCTTCTTTTCCTACTGTTCATTAATGATCTTCCCTCTGTAATACCCTCTCCCTGCCTCCTTTATGCTGACGATTTCAAAGTGTTTCGAGTAATTAGGACTCTTGACGACTGTCAGCTTCTTCAAAATGACCTACTTAATCTCAGTAGTTGGTGCACGACAAATGCTCTTTCTTTAAACGTATCCAAATGCTTTAAGATGAGTTTTACTCTTAAAGCGGTTACTTTAATGTACAACTATACTTTGTGTAATGTTGTTCTCTCTTCTGCGGACTCATGCAAGGACCTTGGTGTAATTTTTGACCCCAAGCTCAAATTCGATGTCCATATTCTATGTATAATTACTAGAGCATCGAAGGCTGCTGGGTTCGTTCTGCGACATCTCCAGAAATTTGAAAACATTGCTACTGCTGTCCGTTTATTTACCTGCCTTGTTCGCCCGCTTCTTGAATACTGTTCAGTTGTGTGGTCTCCTCGACATCAGTATTTAGTAACTTCACTAGAAAATGTCCAGCGAAAATTCACACGGTTTTTGTTCTACAAATTTAATTTGCCCTACGAGTCCTATGAGCGTCGATTATCTGTTCTTTCCATTCCTTCCTTGTCTTCTCGTAGAACATTGTTAGATCAATGTTTTCTATATAAACTATACCACCATCATATTTTATCCACTCTTAGAGAAGACCTGTACTTCAGACAGATTGCACGTCCTACGCGATCTAGTAGTCTTCTTGAGGTTCCATATGCCCGGACTGAGTTATACTTTCATTCAATAATGCCGCGTATCATTAGAAAACATAATGATCTTGAGCTTGGTTCTTTCTCCTTATCTTACTTTGTTTTTAAGAATAGACTTAAGGCTTTAATTATTATGAATTCCGTTTAATTTTTTAATTATAATTATTTTTAACTTAGTACATACGCTTTAGATTTAAGTCTGCTTATTTTTTAATCTATTTTGTAATTGGACTTCTTAGTCTGTTAAATGGATCTAAATAAATAAATAAATAAATAAATAAATAAATTGGACGGTAGATAAAGGCTATGAGGCACAGTACAACCTCAGGTCACGACCTTCGAATTTTAAAGAAGCAGATGAGGTTTATCGACGTCACCAAAGCGACGCAGTTGGTCATTACAATGCCAAGCTAGACCGGCGTTACCTGAAACGCCGTGTACAGAAGGTTGTAGGACCCAATCGTTACCAGCTGACCAACCTATCAGGGAAAGAAGTCGGGGAATATCACGCAAAAGACCTGCGTTAATAGTTACATTGGTGTGTCGGCTTTGTCCGTCCGTTCCCAGCTTCCACCACACGCAAGTTTACATACTCACGACTAAACATAAATATACGTGTCAGTCTGGCCGTCCGTTAATCGGTTACTTCAATCATCTCACTCCGCGTCCCGACCCCAAAGACAATTGATTCTCCAACCGAAGATCTTCCAGCTCCTTTTTTGTGACTTTTGTTGCCTTGGGATTGCGAGAAAATTAGCTGCCCTGTAGTAATTGAGCAGTTTCACAAGAAAACTTCTTATCCTTTATTTGTGATTTTATGTGGTAGATTTAGAAAAGTAATTAATTATTTCCGTTCATAATCGTTATTTGCAAAATAGTTTTCCTTCTCATTATTATTGTTAAATGTAAATTTCACCAATTTCCCTTTATATTAAGCATAATTCTTCAACATAAATTGTTGACGTCTATATTTCCCTTTTGATGGAAAAGTTCATGCAAATTATGTTTGTATGAGTTTTCCACTCAAATGAGAAATAAATGGCCATGGTAATGTTTGGATCTTGATCCGGTTGGGAGTGTGCGAGGGGGCACCACCTCCATCTGGATGCCCCACTCTTATTTGTGGGCCGGGTAACGACGAAGCCCGCTTAAGTCCGTTTGTCCTCCTCAGGTCCACTTTGTCCTTTTTCGTCTGCAATCTCCAACCCTTACTCCTTTTTTTCAACTTCGGTCGGCCTTTTTGTGACCCAGGAACTCGTGAATGCGAAATTTTTTGCAGTGGATCTTTGTTCTGGGGAAAAGAACCCACCCCACGACACCGCAACGCTAGCCTGCCAGAGCATTCACAGGTCCCCAGACAAGGCTAAACTCAGCGGATCTTACCATCCTCTTTCGCCAAGACAGCAGACCATCGCTGCAGCTCTTTACGGACACATACATACCCCAATTCACTACAGGACCAATCGCGAATTCGATACAACCATGAGCAATATCCAATTTTTGACGAGCCGTAGGTCTCAATGATTGTAAGACTGTAGAAACTGCAATAAGCTGGTCACGTAAATCGTATGGAGGTACAATGAATACCCAAAAAGATATTCGTTGGGAAAACTGAAGACCGGAGACCAGTGGGGAAACTGAGGAAACGCTGGTCTGCCTCGGTCGACAAAGACAGTTCATCGCTTCCCGGGTTTTAAAATTGCAGGACGTGGTAAATGGGCCAAGAAAGTTTCAGGCGCTTTTTGCAGGAAGCGAAGGCCCGAGTGGGACTGTAGTGCTACGGAGAAGAAGAAGTAGACCCCTATTTGGGACTTTCAATTGCAAGTTTAAACATTCGCTGAAAAATAGCCGTCAGAGATTCAGTTTTAGTTTTCCTCCAAGGTTTTTAGAGGAAACTGGCATCTGTTGAACCTTTTAAAAGCAACCCCTTAAAAAGATATTTCAACATCAAACTATTCCCCTTCAAATTCTCCCCCAAAGAAATGTTGTGCGTGTATACCAAAGGATTATTTTGAAATTGCATCTCTAGTCTCTTAGTTGCTTCAGCAAATAAAGTTAGAAGTCTGTCATCCCATTAACTCCAACATTCAAGTGTATTACACTGTTGAAAACGGTTTAAATTTTTACTGATTTGTCTAAGAAATACTTCCTCTGGTAGTCACACCCCATATGCTAAAAAAAATTAATAAAGCTTAAACAAGAGGTCACTTCTATTCTTCGAAAAACGAACAAAACCTTGAAATTTAAATGTCTTTTCGAACATTATATTCCCTTAAAAATTTGCATGCTAATAAAACCACATTTATAATATTTGAGGAAACGCTTTTGGTCAAGAATAAATAAAGCAAATAGTCATATTCATAACGATTATCGCAAATTCCATCCTGGATGGACGTGGACATGAAATGTGGAATCTGATAATTCATATGAGGTGCGGTTTTCATACTCAGCGATTGTTTCACTGCTCTGTCCAACAATTTTTATCCATTTCGACATGCTGGCTGGATGACAATGATGATGTTAATGGTATTTGTATGGGTCAATATTGCAGAGTGAGAGTGTATAAATTAAAAGGATTTCACTTAATTTTTTCTGGCTATTTACAGTTATACGAGAAGCATTTTATCATTTCAATGATATATGTATGAAAAAATATTTATAGTAGTGACATGAAATAAATTTTAAGCTTTTTCCACTCCATTAAATTTTAACATATTTTCGCTATATAAAGCCAAACGTTTTTTCGTGAGTTTACCATGGTAATTATTTTTGAATTCAAAAATTGCAGAACGTATGATACGCTCAGGATATTATGCAGGCTTTGGCAAAAAGAGATAGTGTACCATTTTGAGTACAGAGAGAAAATTTTGCATTATTAAGAAGGACGCTAGTATATAATAAATGCAATACAAATGAAAATTTTTTTTAGAGTTTTGCATGAGATTTCAAATGAATTAAGGGAGTAAGCTATTAAATAATATTTTGACTTCAATTAACTTCATTGTACACATCCTGATGTTCCACTTTTGCAGCCAATCTGTACAAATTTATCTAAACTTTTATCTTAACATGCCAATTCTATTATTTGCCCGAATTACTTATCTGATGCAATGTCAAACAATTTCAAGATCTCTCGCTTAACTTCAATGTGTACCAAGCTTTAAGGACGACGAGTAGTTGCCGAAGGACATCCTGATGACCAACTTCCGATAACGTCTATTAAACATGTCCAGACTTGTGTTTCGAGATAATTTTATTCGATAATGTCGATTCCGACTAAGCATATCCTCAAAGCAAATCTACACGAAGTCGAAACACAAAATAGAAGTATCCTGTAAATATTTAAAGTTCCATTGTTGTCTGACTACACGCTATTGTTCTTGAACCAGAATTGTGCTATCACCCCATCCTTTCTCGGAGCCAACATATGTATTACCATAAAACATTCTCGACATGAATGATGATGCCCTGGAAGATCAGCAAACAGTAAGCTTTCCTAATAAGTCTACTTTGGTTTTTACGGTTTCAAATACACTTAGCGCGGTACAACTCTCGTGCATCTGCGTACTCTCATTATGCAGAGGAGGGCTGTTTCTTCTTCGTTTGGATATTATATTTTATTTCGAACCACTAAACCCCATTAACTCGTGTGGCTTAATGCTTATATCAAACTTTTCAGTATGATATGTTGATGTGTCCCCGGGCGGCTGTTTCAACTGAAACATTAAATCTCTGAAGAATAGCTAGGGGTAAAGTCACAAGGTCTCGTAACGCATATACTCAACGAAATTTCGCCATTAGTTAATTACAATCATTTGAAGCGTTAATTAAGGAGTACACACCTTGAAAACCATCCTGCTGTGAAAACGGTGTTTTTACATGACAAAACGAGAGGAGAGATTGGAAACATTAGCACGGACATTCGTTTTACATATTGTTAAAACGGAGTGTCTAGCTTTTTGCTTTTTTGAAAGAGTTGTCGTTTGGGTATTTACTCTCTTGGAGTTCAACTCAATAGTTCTTATGGATTTTGATTTGTCCAATGTTTTTGCTTTTTGGTAGATTATTTACTTCTGTATGTATTGTTTCAATAGTGTTCAAGTGAATTGTTCTTAATTTTTGAGCAGTACTACCAGACAACTTTACATTCATTTACGGATCACCAAGTTTTGGTTAATTTTTTATTAGATTCACTTTAAAATTTTTTGATTAAAATTCAAAAATTTGACTATTTTGAGCCATTTTATTGAAATCTAAAAATCATTCATTGGCAACACTATTCCAGGTATTTCTTTCTCTCAGGACATGTTGCAGATACCAAATGTCCCATGTGTCATCCTTTCTCCGCCACATGACCATTAGAAATAACTCGTTCACTTTCTTGGGTGCTTTTACCAAATATACAAAGATGTGGATTTGAGCATGTGTTTACTCTCCTCACATTCCATTGGAATTCCATGCACATTGTCTACTTCTCTGATGAATATCTTTTCTGAGGAAACAGAGAGGATGAAATGTGACACACACTTAATGTAAACCACAGTAAAGAGGCTCTACGCTGCCTTCCGCATAATTAAATGAAAACAAAGTAAGGAAAATGCATGCTTTACTATCTCTTGTGTTTCCAACTTCGTTTACTCTTGCATTGTGATTCCTTAGAATATACTCAACTGCCAAAGAATGCAATGGATAAGTATACTATCTTTTTGAACAATATGCTTTTGTTCTTTCTATGTGAAATATTAATAGAGCTAACTTATAATAGAGGTGTCAATGTGAATTAAGAATGGGAGCAATTCATTATAAAATTCTATTAAGCATGGGAATATTGAAGTAGTGGTTTATGAATAAGTACTGGCCCCAACGATTTAGACGCAAGTAAGCTTCTATTCAAGTATTTCTGACATCAAGTGTAACCAGCAGGGTAACCCGTCAAGTGGAGCTGTTGTGTGCCTCTACACGCTGAGTCCCGCTCACTATTTTACTGACTGCATCTATGTATGGTGAAATGACATGCTCTGAAGCCATACTACCGTGTAGGTAAATCGCTGGCAGCATGAATCACGTCAGTGAGTATTCCCCTGACAAGTTTCTCGAGCGCTCTCACAGCCGTGTCTTGCATAGATAGCGAGTGTTATGCTGACGTTGACAACCCTTGCTATCTACTAACACTCCAGAAATATCGCTTGACTCAAACAATCATTGAATCTACCGACATAAAGTCAGGTCTAACATGGTACACCTTTCTTGACTTCATAGGCAAGACTAATTCCTCCAGCTCTACATTAGTGAAAACTGGACATTCTACTGGTGTAGCATGGAAGAAGTCGCCTTCGAATTTCAAGTGAGGATCTAATGTCACACCTAAGTCCTTGAAACGTAGACGGGAACAGGCTCACTGGGGAGGCTTCAACGCGAAAGCAATGGAATAGGGCATGCCTCAAACAGATCCGCAGGGAAAACGAATCCTAGAAATGGCGGCAAAGACGGTGCTTGCCGGACTAAACACCGGAAATACGCCGACTTTCCACCGTATTGGCTGTGAAGGAACCATATCGGACGTGACATTTGCCTCAGAATCCTTAGTACGGAGGATACAGAACTGGAGAGTATTAGAGGACTACTTAGCCAGTGATCATCAGTGCACTCTGCTTGAGATAAGCGATGTTGTCTACCGACGTCCGTGCTCTTGGCTTTCTACAATTGGATGGAACATCAGAAGGATGGACGTCGAGAGGTTCGTCGAGGTTCTCACAGCAGGTGCACCGCTGCAGGGAGATCCGGAGGGGACGAAAGAACTGGCAGCTCAAGACGTGGTGAACTCAACTATGAGCATCATGACGACTGCTTGCAATGCTTCTATGCCCTGTCGTAAACCCCGGCACTGCAAGCCACCAGTGTATTGTTGGTCACCTAAAATCGCTGAATAACAAAGGGAGTGTCACAAGCTTCGGCGTGAAGCCCAACGGGCGCAGAACCATAACGAGGCAAGCAACCGCGGAGCAGCATATAAGTCGGCCAGGAAATGCCTTCACAAATTGAACAACAACAGCAAAGCTCGCTGCTAGCAAGATCTAGTGGACAATGTGAATAAGGATCCATGGGGTTTTGGCTACAAGCAGTTATATGGAAGCTTGGTATCCTACGGAAACCATGCATACGAGATAGAGATCCCGTCCATGTTGACGCTGTCCATGGTGAAACAGCAGTCGAGAGTCCACTCTTCACACAGCCGAAACTGGAAGAAGCAGTCCTTTCGTTGAAAGCGAGGAAGGCTCCAGGTACAGATGATATTCCAGCTGAGGTGTTGCGGCTTGTCTATCACCATTATCCTGAGTTGCTGCTCAGCACATTCAACACTTGCCTACGGGACGGAGTTTTCCTAGTACGATGGAAGGTAGCGAGGCTCGTGCTGATCAGAAGGGGAAGGGAAATCCCGAATCTCTGGCTGCATACCGCCCGTTATGTATGCTAGAAGCGACTGGGAAAGTGCTTGAGAAACTCATCAAAGGAAGACTCACTGACGCGATCCGACCTATCTCCTCGGCACGACGGCTTTAGAGCAGGACGTTCTACCATTGATGCAATTACAGACGTGGTGAACGCGGTCGAAAGGCAGAGGCATATAGTTGCACCAAGCGACGGATCATCCTGTTGGTGACACTCGACGTCAGGAGCGCCCTCAATTCCACTAGATGGGTGAATATTTTGGATACGCTGGAAAACCCTTTTCAAGTTCCAGAATACCTGATGCGGCTTTTGAGGAACTACTTAAAGAACTGAAGCCTGCTCTACGATACAACACAGTGCCAACGAAGGATGGAAATCACATCGGGTGTTGCCCAGCGATCTATCCTTGGTCCGGACCTGTGGAACGTGTCTTACGATGGGCTACTGAGACTCAAGGTTGGTCAAGCTTGGTCGGCTATGTGGGTGGTGTTGCGGCTCTGGTCGCTGGACGCACCGTTCAACAAGTGCAACTTATGTTAGGTATGCTAATGCGCCGAGTGAGGAACTGGATGACTGCTCGCGGGTTCAGTTTGGCACTGGAGGAAACCAAAGTGGTCATCTTGAGAAAAAAGAGAATACTCAAAGTAAGGATGATCAGTATTGGAGACATACAAATCCAATCGAAGCCATCGGTGAAGTACCTGGGGCAACAGATCGACTCGAAGATGAGTTTCTCTGAGCAAATCAGGGCAACGGCTGAGAAGGCTGCTTTGGGAATATCGGCTCTGAGTCGACTTATGGCCAACGTAGGGTGGCCCAGTCCATCAAGAAGATGCCTCTTGATGAGTGCTGTAGGGTCAGTGCTACTGTACGGAGCAGAGGTATGGGGCAACGCTCTCAGCAAGGAGGTATACCGAAAACGTTTGGCACGGGTGCAGAGAAGAGGAGGACTGAGAATTGCATCTTCGTATCCAACAGTCTCCGACTCGGCCGTGAGAGTGATTGCAGGCGTGATACCTGTCGCCCTCCTTGCTAGAGAGCACCACGCTATTTACCTGCGCCGAAACGAGGATGCGAGGGAGATAGTTGTCCTTGAAGAGAGACAACGCTCACTCAACGATTGGCAGCAGTCTTGCGTGAATCGCACGAAGAGAAGGTGGACTGCGCGCCTCATCCCGGATGTGAGACCGTGGCCAAATCGAAGGCATGGTGAGACTGACTTCTATCTGACCCAGCTTTTGAGCGTGCACGGGTGTTTTCAGTCTTACCTGCACAAGATCGGTAAGTCACGGTCCCTCGATTGTCGATTTGGCCCAGGAGAGGAGGACAATGCCGGTCACACATTTTTTGCGTGTACAAAACGGGTCAGGCCGCGAAGGGAACATTACAGGGAGACAGGGGAGCTCTGCCCGGATAATATAGTATTGGTGATGCTCGAATCAGTTGACAAATGGAATCAGGTGGCACATTATGCTCGGGGAAGCCATAAAATATAAAAGAGTTTCACAGCAGCCGGGGGCGCTGGGGCTGGGGATCGCTCTTCTGGCGATTCCTCTTCCCCTCTCCCCTCCCGCTAGGAAAGGGATTCCCCAGCTTGAAGGCGCTCTACGGCGTAACAAAATGAGACCTGGCCCGAAGTATGTGTCAAACGGTTCCAGGCTGGGTTCTCAGGTTGACAGGGGAGGTTTTTAGTGGGTAGTCCAGTCACGCATGGGAGTCCCACACTCTGTGCATAAATAGCATTCACCTCCCTATCTCAAAAAAAAAACAAAAAAAAAGCAAGGATGATCAGTATTGGAGACATGCAAATCGAATCAAAACCATCGGTGAAGTACCTGGGGCTACTGGTAGACTCGAAGATGAGTTTTTCTGAGCAAATCAGGGCAACGGCTGAGAAGGCTGCTTTGGAAATATCGGCTCTGAGTCGAGTTATGGTCAACGTAAGGGGACCCACCCCATCAAGAAGACGCCTCTTGATGAGTGCTGTAGGCTCACTGCTACTGTATGGAGCAGAATTATAGGACGACGCTTTCAGTAAGAGGAGAGGCAGCAGTCTTGAGTGAATTGCACTTAGGGAAGTTGGACTGTGCGCCTCATCCCTGATTTCAGCCCGTGGCTAAATCACAGGCATGGTGAGACTGACTTCTGTCTGACCGATATTTTGAGCGGGCATGGGTGTTTTCAATCTTTCGTGCACAAGATTGGTAAGTCAGTTTTCCCAGGAGAAGAGGACAATGCCTGCCACACATTTTTCGCGTGCACAAAATGGTTCAGGCTGCGAAGAGCCATCTACTGGGAATCGGTTGACAAATGGAACTAGGCGGCTCATTATGCTTGGGCAGTCCTAAAATATAAAAGGGACTCACAGCAGCCGGGAGCTTTGGGGCTGGGGGATCGCTTTTCTGGCACTTCCTCTCTCCCCTCAGCTTGAAGGCACCTCACGGCGTAACAAAACGAGACCTGGCCCGAAGTAATGTGTCAAACGGTTCAAGGCTAGGTTCTCAGGTTGACAGGGGAGGTGTTTAGTGGGTAGTCTACTCGCCTTCTTACGAGCATGGAAGTCCCACACTCTCTAAAAAAAAATCCTTGAAACTATCGACTAATACAAGAGGAGAGTTCTTGATCACATATGAGAAGATTTTGGGGTTAATTTCATTTGAGAATGTAATGAGAACAAATTCAGGCGTAATAAGCAAGGACGATTTCCCTCACATCAAGGGAAATGGCGATTTATGTCGTTTTGAAAAGTTCTGCAATCCTAGGTTGAGTCTATTGATCTGAATACTTTTTAGATCGTCCACATATAATAGAGTGTTCGGCAAAAAATTAACTAGGAGGTCGTTTATGAAGATTGATCAAGAGAGGACTTAAAATTGGTCTCCGAGGTATTTCCGACGTAGGAATAAAAGTTAGCGATCTGTAATCATTGCAGATAATTGAACAGGAATGTTTGAAGAGAAAAAAGGTGATACGCGATGGTAATGCTCCTTGAATAAAAAATTGGTAGAGCTTGGCAAGAAGGATGCTGGGAGCTTCTTTATTGAATGTCTTAGAAAAATCTGTGTACATCACATCAACTTGGCCACCTAAGTCAAGGGTTTGAGCAATAAGGTTGGTGATTTTACACAGGTTAGTAACGGCAGACCGTCTTTTATGAAAGTGTGTTGATTTATGGCAAGGTCAAACCGCAATATACTATATTATAAAGATTTCGGTCGACAATACCTTGAAGGATTTTACAAAGGATGGCAGGAGTTAAAAGGGTCTATAGTTCGATGCGATCGAGGTAGTAGATCGGTGTGCTTCAACATATCTGGAAAAGTGCCAATTCCAAAATTAGAATTGAAGAAATAGGCAAGGGGAATACATAGGGAATCAGAAAGCGATTTATTAAATAAGTTTAGAAACCGATTGGGAACAATTGCACTGCCGAAATCCAAAGACTTAATCACCTGCGCCACTTCCGCAGGGCAGGTAGACAGGTTGACTAGTAAAGTGGGAGAGGATGGATAGAATTGACGAATTGTCATAGGAACAGAGGAGCTGCAAATGAAGAAAAAATGGTCAACAAACAGATTACATATGGCTTGAGCATTTCGTCTTTCTTTATTTCTTTTTTAGCACTACAGCCCCTCTTGGGCCTTCACTTACAGATAGTTATAGTATCTCATTTGCATGAACGTATTGATTTTTTCGGAAGTTGGTTTGGCCAGTACCATGCTCTCGTGTGTCTGCTCAGCTTTTATATGATCTGATTAAATCAGTACATATCACCACTGGGTGAGCACTCGTAGTCTGTCCGAAAAATTATCTGAACTAAATCACGTTGTTCACCAACGAGATTTGAACCTGGGACCTTCGGCTTATGTATCTCATGCTCTAACCGCTAGACCACATAGACTATGGCTTGAGTATTTACAGCTGTATAATTTTGGTGCAAAACGGAGTTAATGACTTGATGAGGGTTTGTTACGGAATTTGCGTATGACCAGAAGAATTTAGGATGATTGTAAAACACATTTCAATGGATTTTAGATAGCAAAACCTTACAGATTTTACGATTTTTTGGCTTGTGAACAAGAAAACGGTATCTGAAGAAGTTAAGGTCGAGTTTACAATGTAGATAAGCTTCCCGGGCTGAGTTTTTATTGTCAATGCTTCAGCAGTTTCTCTAGTGAACTACGGGGGACGGCTTAATTTAAAAGCATGGGTGATTTGTCAATGAAATTAGCCCAGTGACACACATACATTACCAAAATGTGTATTGTAAGCAAAATAAGCATATGTATAATATTGGGCTAACTCCTGTCTGAGAAAGGAGGAGGGAGTCCCTTGTATCCCCAGCTCACAGCTTCCATGATTCCTTATCCTAATCCCTACGATTAAATGGTAATAAACGTTTTCGGGGTTGCACATTTCTATTACCGGCCCCCCAGTAATGAAACATTAAATGCCGAGAAACCTTAATAACTATAAATACATATACAGCTCTGCTACTATAGGGTTTTCTAATAGGTGTATAACAATTTATTATCTTTATATGAATGCACCCTTAAAACTTTTAAGCAAGCTGTTTATATCAAAACGGTAGTTAAAGTCAACATTTTTATCATAGTAAAGTTCACGAATCAACAACGTTTGAAAATTATGAAATATTATTACCGAAATTCTTAGTAAGTGATCACAACTTTAAGAGCGCTTACTCCAATTTTTTGGCGAAATAATTGTTCCACCTGACAGGCAGTACGTGCTGTAGTGGATAAATTCTGATCCAAATTTTTACTATTGGAAGTTCCAGGCCCAAAAAGACGTCGTACCGCTCGAAGTGTAGGGAATACCGCAGCCGTAAGTGCATCGATTCAAAGTGAGCCAAATCATTCGATTCCACGTTTTTCTTAAGAATTGGGCATTGCTCAAACGACACTGTGGCCGAATTTAGCCCTACATGGTAATGAGATCAAATTGACTCAAGAACTAAAGCCACTTGATCATTCGAAATACCGAAACTTTTCCAATGGGGCTCTGAGAAAGTTTGAAGAAAATGAAGAATTTCGTCAAAATCTACATCATTTTTGGCTCAATGGCTTTGATAATAAGTGAAATCCACATGTGCTTTTCGAGACACCGTTACATCCTCAAAAATTACTGTTTGGTGCCGTTTTCATGCCGGAGGCGTAATTGGGCCGTATTTTTCGTGGATGAAAAAGACCATCATATTACCGTCAATGGAGAACGCTTTTGTGCTATGATTATTTGTGGGCATAATTAATGAACTTGACATCAACGATATGTGGTTTCAACAAGATGGTGCCACTTGTAACACAGCACGCTTCATAAATTATTAATTGAAAGGCGAAAATAGTGAACATGTTACCTCGAGAAATGGTCCGGTCAAATGGCCGCCTCATTCATGCGATCTAATGTAATTGGATATCTTTATATGGAGCTATATAAAGTCGTTGGTCTATGCAAACAAGCCAGCAACTTCAGACGAACTCAAAGACAATATCCAACACAAAATTGCCAATGTTTCGGTTGAAAGGTGTGTCAGGGTGGTGGTAAATTGGATCCAAAGAATCGACCATTTTAAAGGGGCTCGTGGTGGTCATATAACTGAGACTATTATTCATAAAATTTAATTCTTGCACTATACCCACAATAACATTGAAGTTTATATCTCGAAATTTCTGGGTTTTATTAATAGATAAAACTGTTATATCCTTAATAAAAAATCCTTTAAATGCTACTTACACTTCCTTTAGGGGACATAAGAAGGAGAAAGCAAGTCTCCCGCGCCTAATAATGGAATTGAAGCTATAACTGTGCCATCCGGATCAAGGTTGGGCGACGGGCTAACTTCCCATCTCTGGAACACTCAACAGTGTTTAAAAACCTGCAGGAGGGCCTTGGAATGGATTGGACCCATGGCAACGACCTCGCAAATGGAAAAAGGACTATGGCATTAGATTCTGGAGCATCGGATAATTCAATTAACCTGGCACCAAGTAGACCATGTTTTGATCCAACAACGTTCGACCTCGAGCATACTTGACATCTCTACATACCGAGAAGCCAATTTAAACTCGGATCATGATCGAATTAACCTTTCGATGTCGTATGTCAAATGCATATTCGGCGAAGACCAGCCCGCTACAAAAATTTGACATCGAAAGGCTCCAAATGGTGTCTGTGGCCAAAAATTTCACGGAGCTTCTCGACAACCAGCTGGCCTCCACCTTATCAGACGCATCCCTAAAAACATCCAACGAACTCTGGATGAAAGTGAAAGTGGCTATCAAGCCCGTGGCAGAATAGACGAACGGACATCAGACCTAGCACAAGAGCAATGATTGGTTTGAGGATGAGTGCCAGAATATGTTAGGCAAAAAGAATTTGGTATACTATGAAAATCCCAGAAGCAAAGCAAATAAGGTCCTTGGAATTAAGAAAACAAAATAGCAAGACGACGAAATGAGAAGTATAGATGTAAGTTTAGCGAGCAAAAATTCAAGATATATATGCAAAGCAGTCAAAAGCCTGAAACGTATTCATCAAACCAAGACCACGCTCTACCATGATGATATCGGCAACATTATCGCTGATGAAAACAGAATTCAGGCAAGATACGAGTATACATAATATTTCCGGAAGTGGAGGGTTTCCATTGGCCCCACCAACTCTAGATGAAGTTTTTTTATATCGTCAAAGCCCATAAGAATAATGAAACGCTTGGCATCGAAGAGATTCCAGTGGAGCTCATCAAATATGGTGGCAGCAGTGTTCATAAAGCTTTATACAAAGTCGTCCAGCACGTTTGGTAACAAGAACATATACCGAAAAAGTGAGGCCAATCAATTATGTTCCCTATCCAGAAAAAATGTGACAAGCTACAGTGCGAAAATTATAGGGGATGTGATAATGAAGTAGTGAGACTGATTACATGAAAACCGTATGTTTAAAAATTATTCTACAATCCTACCATTTCCTTCAAAATAGTCCCCTTGGACTTGACTCAAAAAGGGTTCCTTTGACCACCAATTTTGTTCTAGGGAACAAAAAAAGTCGCAGGGTGACATATCGAGCAAATGTGGCGGCTGTTGCAACACGAGGATCTCTTTAGAGGCCAAATACTGGAACACCCTGAGGGCTCCTCAGTTTCATGGTTCGTACCCAGTTTTGAGGCCAATATGCAAAGTGTTAAACGCTGATCTTCACTGAGTAGGGCGCCCACACGCTTCGTTTTTGCGTCAGTTCGCACCGCGACTGGTCTCCCAGTCCACGTCTCGTCTTCCACGCTTTCACACCCTTCCTTAAACTCTTCATGCCATCGAAACACCTGAGTACGACTGAGAGCACTATCACCATGTAATTTTACAATTGTAGCGCAGCTGTTTCGCATAATCTGGTGCAAAATTTGATTGCGATGCGTTGCTCTTGATCTTGTTTCTCCATTTTCGTGACGAGCACCATAAACACAGGTCTACTCAACATGACACAGCAGGCAAACTAAACAAGCTAGAGAAATGATAAATATATTAGTGAAGAGGGGAAGGATGCCAAAGAAGGGAATTTCCTGGTCGCATGTTTACCACAAACACGGCAATAAAATTAGTCTCATTACTTAATTGCCACACCTCGTAGAGGCATATCACAGCATTGTACGGCGTAAAAAAATATTTTGAAATATCTTAGAAAATAAAACCGGATCATATGCCAAACGTATTATTGAGAAGTATTAAGGAAGCTTTAGAGCAGCTAGATCGACAAAAGACCAATTGTTTCACAGTCAAGCAGGGACTTGGAAAATGCTCGGAGTTCAACATAGACGCACTCCAAATTTTTTTTACTTTAGCCAAGCATATTACAGTCTTAATCGTAATGTACTGTACGATTTGCTTTAGTATCTTAGCAAAATTAGTTCGTTGTACCAGACTGAAAATTATGTTGGTGGACTCACCATTCCGCATCAACAACCCACTCACCGACATCGATAGGTTACTGTCATATGTCAAAGGAATATTCAGGGAAGATCAACCTGCTACAAAACTTTCACATCTAAAGGTTCCAAACGGCCTCTGTTGCCAAAAATTTCACGGAGACCTTCGATAACCAGCTGGCTCCCATCTTATCAGACGCATCGTTAAAGATGAGCAACGAGCGGCTTTTACAACCATGGCAGAACAGAAGATCGGACATCAAGCCTGGCAAAGGAATGATTGGTTCGATGATGAATGCCAGAATACGTTAGATAAAAATAATCAGGCTTACAAAGAATACGTAATGAGGAAAACCAGGGCGAAGAGAGAACACTATGAAAATCTCAGAAGAGAAGTGAATAAGACAATTAAGATTAAAAAAAGAAAGTACTATGACGACCACTTGAGAAGTATAGATGTAAGTTGACTAGGCAACAACACAAGGCAAGCATACAAAGTAGTGAAAAGTCTGAAACGTGCTTATCATCCCAAAACTACGCTCAGTCGTGATGACAACGGCAATATCATCGCTGATGAAACCAAGACTAAGGAAAGATGGGCTTCATATTTCAAGGACCCCCTTAATCCTTCGCACAGCTCCAGAACGTCGGAGCATATAGATGTCTGCGCAGAGTTCCCATTGGCCCCACCAACTATGGAAGAAGTTTCTTCCATTATCAAAGCCCAAAAGAATAATAAAATGCTAGGGATTGATGAGATTCCAGTGAAGCTTATCAAATATGGTGGCAGTAGTGTTCATCAAGCTATTCACAAAGTCATCCAGCACATTTGGCAGCAAGAACATATACCAAAAGAGTGGAGCCAATCGGTTATATTCCCTATCCACAGAAAAGATGACAAGCTACAGTACGAAAATTATAGGAGCATATTACTAGTTTGTATGGCGTACAAAATATTTTCAAAGATTTTTTAAAATAAAATGGAATCATAGGCCAACAGTATTATTGGGGAGTATCAAAGTGGTTTTAGAGCAGGTAGATCAACAATAGACCAATTGTTCACAGTGAAGCGGGTACTTGAAAAATGCTGGGAGTTGAACATAGACGTACACCAAATTTTCGTTGACTTTAAGGAAGCATACGATAGTATTGATCGTAACTTACTGTATCAAATAATGCTTGCTTTGGCACCTCAGCCAAATTAGTCCATCTTACCAAAATGGCAATGTCGTCAACAACCTCCCAAGTCCGCATCAATAACCAACTCACCGATGCCTTTCACACAAATATCGGACTAAAGCAGGGAGATGGGCTGGCTCCAATGCTGTTCAATTTGGCTCTGGAGTACGTTATAAGAAAAGTACCTATCGATACGCGAGGTACATTACTATTCAAGTCTAGCCAAGTGGTGGCCTATGCGGATGACATCAACATTTTGTCACGGTCATTAACAACTGCCAACGAACTTTTCCTGAAACTCGACAGAGAAACAAAACTAGTAGGGACTACAAATCAATGAAAATGAAACAAAGCTCATGACGCAGTTTAGGAAAATACCTCAAATACCCAAAAAAATCACACCTGGGGTGGACAATATCGAAAATGCTGGCGAAATTGTGTATTTAGGCGCTAAAATAACGACAACGGGCAATGAAAGAGACGAAATACGCCGAAGAATACAGCTCGCACATAAAATATTCTATTCACTATTGACGATCTTGAAGACCAGCTGCATACACAGGAAAACAAATCTCCAAGTATAAAAATCTGTGATAAGACCTCTGTTATGCTATTGGTGTGAAACATGGACCCTAACCCAAGCATCCGCAAATATATTGAACGCCTTTGAGCGGCGGGTCCTCAGATGAATATTCTGAGTGTAGCTAGATGGGAACCAATGGAAAATTCGATACAAAAATGAGCTGTATGAAATTTTTGAGGAGCTGGAGGTCTCAACGATTGTAAGACTGCGGAAGCTGCAATAAACTGGCCTTATATATTGTATGGATGAACAACGGATACCCAAAAATGTATTCGTTGGGAGAACTGAATACCGCAGAACAGTAGGGAAACCAACTCGTTCGACGAAGACAGTTCATCGCTGCTCGGATTTCAAAATTGGAGGACGTAATCAATGGGCTGAGACAGTTGGAGGTGCTATTTACAGGAAGCGAATGCCCATGAAGTACTTCCATGCTAGGAAGAAGAAGGATATTGTTGGGCCATGCAGACCTGAGAAACAGTTCAGTTAACTGGTGTTTTGATAGACATTTCAATATTTTACTATATCGTCTAGAATTGGCCATTCGCGATCAACTGAGAGCATAACATATGTGCGTAGGGATATTTTCAAACAGTGTCGTGACGAGTTACTGCTATGAGCTTTAAGGTGCGACTTTTAATCGCACGTTTTTTAAACGCTGTGGGTGTTCAGCGAAATTCAATGTTGCTATTATTTCCTGCTGGGTCTCGCTCTATAAGATGTCCGAGATTTTACGTAGGGATAAAATAGTCTGTTACACATGCCTGATTCTTTGTAGTAGCCTTGATTAATTCATTGGTACACAAGGTTTTCCAATAAGAGATGTTATTTTGATAAGAAAAATGCCATTTTTTAATATAAATGATCGGATGCTCATTTCATTATCAAGAAGAAGGTATGCCGTTAATAGTGAAAAATTACATCAGGCAAATGACCACCACGACCATGCTTAAAGGACCATATCCTTTTTATGAAATTTTCCATAACCAAATCACGAAGTGGCTGCCCTATGTCCCCGATAGGCTCACGAATTCCATCTTTGAGGTCTTGAATCGACGCTGGGCTGTTGGCGTAGATCTTCTCTTTTGCGCGGCTCCAAAGGAAGAAGTCGCAAGGTGTTAAGTCACAAGATCTCGGTGGCCAATTGTGATCACCTCTTCGAGAGATAACACGGTCCGGATACTTTTCCCGTAAAAAATCAATTGCTTCGTTGCTTGTGTGGCACGTAGCACCATTTTGTTGGAAGTAAACGTTGTCCAGATCAATACCATTCCAATTCGGCCATAAAAAATAATTAATTGTCTCTATAGCGCAATCCATTCACCGTAAGTGTTGCTCTAGCCTCATTTTCGAAAAAGTGGGGTCCAATGACTCCGCCGGACCATAAACCGCACCAAACAGTCACACGTTGAGGATAGAGAGGCTTTTCAACAATAACTCTTGGGTTTTTTGAGCCCCAGATGCGACATTTTTGCTTGTTGACGAAGCCACCGAGGTGAAAATGGGCCTCATCACTAAAGATGATTTTTTGATGGAATTTCGGATCATTTCCATGCATTTGAAGGACCCAATCAACAAAGACACGACGTTGTTGATGATCGACCGGCTTGAGTTTTAATGTTAACTGAACTTTATAATATTTGTAATCGAATTCATTTTCGCCTTCACAAAATACTCCAACTGAAAATGGAAAAAGACAACTTCCTTTTAATTTTGTGTATTTTATTTTTATTTTTCTTCTCGAAATCGATTTTCGACCGTAATCGTTCGGTCTTCTTCAGAGATTAATTTATTTTTACTCACATTCCTGCTTATATACTAGCTATGTTTAAGGAAATTTACTCTAGATCATTGAAAGGTAATTACGGAAATTTGCTTAAGCTAATAACAGTTAGGAAAGGTAATTTAGAAAAGGGGTAGTTTTAAAAATATTATTTTTACAAGATTCAGAAAAGATATTATTATTTCATTAATTTAAATAGCCATGATCTGCAGTTTCCGTCATCCTGATTCATCAACTTTTTCCTTTCCCGGGTAATTGCCAGGCTTTCCATCACATCCAATTTACGTATATCTCCAGCTTCCTTGATGACCACAGCGTCCTCCATTGTTATCTCGTGTCCCTTCGTGATAGTATGTTCCGCTACGCCGACGTGAAATTCGAAGTTCTTTCTTTCTTTCTTGCTGCTGCTGCTTCGCCTAGATGCTCCTTAATTCGCGTGCCGAGTCTCCTCGTTTGACCTATGTACACTTCTTCACAAGTGGGACATTCGATGCGATAGATACCAGATTTCCCGTGTGGTTCGCGCTTGTCTTTCGTTGATGTGAGAACGTTTTAGAGCTGGTTCTTGCTCCTTGATTCAATTAACCGTACAGAATTGAGCTGATTTATTCGCCGCTTGATCCGATTGCTGATTCCTTCGTGATAAGTTAGAGCCTTCCAGTACGTTCTTTCGGTATTCGCATTTGATAATGTTGATCGCCCCTGACGCTGTCTATTAATCTGGATCTTCTGTGCCATTCTCCTAATCGTCGAGCCCTTGAAGCCGTTTAGTATGGCTGTCTCAACAATGTACCTCATCTCCTTTTCCTTAGCTTCCTTGCTTAGCGGCAAATCGAGCATCCTGTGGATCATGGCTCTGTACGTAGAAACCTTGATTTGCTGCGAATGATTTGATATATTTGGAATCGTTCTCTGTGTGTGAGTTGCTTTCCGGTATACATCGAAAGTTATATTTGTTTGGGTCCTCCTTACTACTATATCTAGGAACGATAGTTTACCGTCTTTCTCTTCCTCCATCGTGAATACTTTATTCTTGTGGGCTCCATTCAGGTCAGTAACCACCTTCTCCACGTCACTCCTTTTCACATATGCAAACACATCGTCCACATATTGGACCCAATGTTTTGGTAACTGGCCTTTCTCCTGCAGTCCGTCTTCTAGTTTCGTCATAAATATCTCGCCGAAGAATGGTAAAAGTGGATTTCCCATCGCAACTCCGCCTTTTGTCTTGTAAAATTTCCCCCGAAAGGTGAAATAATTTTCGACCATGCAAAGTCTCGCAAGTTGGATATACTGGCTAGTTTTTATTTTCAAAGATAATGAGTTTTCTTGGTGAGAAAGCCATTCTTCTATATATCCCAGTGTCTCCATCACCGGAATACTCAGGAATAGAGCTTTCACGTCGAAAGACACCATAATTTCGTCTTGCGCTGATGGACCAAACTTCAGGGTTTTCTCGGAGAATTCTTTGCTTTTTTTTACAGATCCACCATTCATTTGGGTCATTCCCTTAAATTTGTTCACCAACCATCTTGCCAGTTTTTGGGTCGGTGCATTCACGGCCGAAATAATCTCACGCAGGAGACTCATCGGCACGCGAATCAAGGAGCATCTAGGCGAAGCAGCAGCAGCAAGAAAGAAATAAAGAACTTCAAATTTGAAGTCGGCGGTAGCGGAGCATATTATTACGAAGGGACACGAGATAACAATGGAGGACGCTGTAGTCATCAAGGAAGCTAGAGATATACGTGAATTGGACGTGATGGAAAGCCTGGCAATTACCTGGGAAAGGAAAAAGTTGATGAGTCAGGATGACGGAAACTGCAGATCATGGCTATTTAAATTAATTAAATAATAATATCTTTTCTGAATCTTGTAAAAATAATATTTTTATAACTACCCCTTTTCTAAATTAACTTTCCTACCTGTTATTAGCTTAAGCTAATTTCCCTAATTACCTTTTAATGATCTAGAGTAAATTTCCTTAAACAAAGCTAGTATATAAGCAGGAATGTGAGTAAAAATAAATTAATCGCTGAAGAAGACCGAACGATTACGGTCGAAAATCGATTTCGAGAAGAAAAATAAAATACACAAAATTAAAAGGAAGCTGTCTTTTCCTATAAATCTTTATGCAAAATACGATTTAATGACGTTTGTGGAACGCCTAATTCCAAAGAACGACGAGGAATGGACAAACCAGGGTTTTCTTCAACACTTTTGGCTACAGCAGCATTATTCTCGGCTGTTCTTGGGTCACATGCACGGGTTTTATTCTTCACATCACTCAGTTGTCCCAAACAGCACGAATTTTTTCACCAATTTTCAAGAAACGGTAAAGGACTTTTACTGTTAAAACTAAAAAAATTCCGACTTTCAACCCGATTTTTCAGCATAACCGATCGACGCGTGTAAGGATTTTGTTTGTAGAGGTTTAAAATGAAAGACAACATATTGATCTAAAATGTATCGGAACAGAATTAAAATCCCTTCAAGGACTCTGTAGATATTAACAGTTAAATATGATACATTGATGTCAAGAAATTAAATTGAAATGATATTTCGTACGAAAAGTGCCAATTAGCAAGGATTTGTTGGAGATACCGAGTCCTTTGGTGACGGATGATAAAAATTTCCAGTATCTTTAATTTTTAGCATAAACGGTACATTTTAGTCCATCATTTCTACCGGAAATAACCAATAAATTAATTCTAAATGTGGCAGAAATACAATTCAACAATAGTAAAAGGGAACATTTCAGGATGCTTTTCTCTTCCGTATTCATTCTTTGCTTACCAATGAGCTTGGTATAGGATCCTTCTTACATCCTTAGACGTAAACGTTACATATAGGATGACAAAATTCCCCGAAGAAATAATATGGAGTGAGTGATTGCAAATTATAGAGTTGAATTGTTACTTTCCAGTTAATATTATATCTACATTACAACATATGCCCAGAGATCTAAAATTAGTGATTTCCATACTAAAAACCGGCGCTAATCGCAACCTAAAAAGGGATACATTTCCTGCTATAATTGATCATAACTGTACAGATGAAGATGAAAATGCATAGCCGAGTTTTCATTGAGCTATATGGTATGATTTTCTTGAAACTTTCATGAAAATTAGGTGCCATAGTTAACTGAAAACGAAAGAAATGAGTATCGAATAAACGTGAACGAATGATGCGGTCAAGAAGGATATTTTTAAGTAAATTTCATGAGATTGATTGCGGAGTAAACTTTATGTTTAAATATATAAATACATATGTCTACACACACTCACACACACATATATATATATATATATATATATATATATATATATATATATATATATATATATAAATATATTGTTATTGACTACAACACTGCCAGCCAGGCAAAACTGTTGCGTTCATTCCAATACCTTACCTTAAAACTTCATCAAACAATAGCAAACATATGGTTCAACAAACAGTGCTTGAAAAACAACATTACACCAGCATTTGCAAGAATCGTGATAAAACAAAACACAATCGCTGCTCGTAACACACAACGTAGCGCACAGATGCTCCGCATTAAAAACGAAATAAGAACACTGTACATAAAAAAGGACGAAATCAACCGACAACTACTACACTCACACTTACAATTAACTAACACTATACAAACTGAAAACTTTCTACAGTTTTATAATGACGTGAGGCAAAACATTGATATTCAGCTCAAAACTAAATATGAGACCATGACGAAAAAACTTGACAAATTGATGAAAAAACAAAACAAAATGACCACACCAGCGAACAGAACTTTCTCTCCACGGACTGTAAACCTATCAGATACGCCTTTTACGACACAAGAAATGGAGCTATTAAATAAGGGACTGAAACACAACTTACATAATACAAACCGCAACAAAGACCTAGAACAACTAATAATCGACACTGAACTAGCCATTAACAAACTGCCGCAGGAACAACAGACACATGCAAGACATACTGCAGTAGACATACTACAAAAAATACGCACTAGCATAAACAAAACGGATTTCCACGAAGACCATAAGATATTAAGACACATTCAGACAAAGATAATGGATAACCTACTAACAGTGACGAAGGCTGACAAAGGACATACAACGGTGATCCTAAAAACAACGGACTATGTACAAAAAACAATAGACTTCATTAACGCCAACGGCTACAAACTGGTAAACAAAGACCCCACCAATAGGTTCCAAGCGGACTTACGTACCGCCATTATACAATCCCCACTAATTATTCCTCCTAATACTAAGCAACGCTACATAAACCCAAATCCATGCACACCACCCCTTAAAGCACAACCTAAGCTCCACAAACCCAATATTCCTATCCGTCCTGTCGTCAACTACCGCCCAGCTCCTGCATACCAATTAGCACGGTACTTGGCAACGATAATGGCTGATGTCGTGCACCTTGACGACAAATACGCATTAAAGAACAGCCGCGAGCTAGCAAATTCTACCACTTCTTTAAAATTGACTGAAAATTGTCAACTTTTATCATTAGACATCACCAACCTCTATACGTCTATCCCTGTCGATGAAACACTGGCCATACTAAAAGAAAAACTTTCATTCAACAGCAGCCGACGATTCACAGATCAAATACTCAATCTCATAAAGACCACAATCAAGCAGAACTATTTTAAGTTCAATAGCAACACGTACATTGCCAAAGACGGTCTGGGTATGGGACATCCAATGTCCTCAATAATGTCAGAAATATTCTTACAATCTTTGGAAGAAGTCTTTATACCCAAAGTTGTCAAAAGATTCAATGTAATATTTTACAGACGATATGTGGATGACTGTTTCATTGTTATTGACTCACAAGAAAATAAACAAGACGAACTACTTGCCTATATGAATGAAATTCACCCAAATATAAAGTTCACTATGGAAAAAGAAACAAACGGACAACTCAACTATATGGACCTAACTGTGACACGTGAACAAACACGATTCGACTACAAAATATACAGAAAACCAACCACAACTGATCATACCATACATGAAACATCTAACCACCCCGCACAACATAAGCTAGCAGCCTACAGATCAATGGTGCAGAGGCTTCACTCCATCCCCATGACTCCTACTAACTACTCCAACGAACTAAACAACATTTACAGAATAGCTAATAATAACGGATACAAACAATGCGACATTGACAAACTAGTCACACAGTACAAACAAAAACAGGAACGCCAACCGACGGAAACTCATAAGAACGACCAACAGTGGGTATCGTTAACATACGTAGGCAAAGAGACATACAAACTATCAAACTTCCTTAGGAAATACAAATTGCAAACTGCATTCAAAACGAACAACAACATTGGAAACAAACTGAAGCCAAAACTGAATGACACATCGATATACGAAGGCAGCGGCATATACAAACTGACATGCAAGGACTGCGACATGGCATATATAGGAAGGACAACACGAAAACTAACGACAAGATACAAAGAGCACCTACGATCTTTCTTATACAACAAGGCAGACTCCAATTATGCGACGCACCTTCAAAACCACGCACATGAGCCTGATGCTATGACAAACTCTATGAAATTGCTACACAAACAAAACAAAGGACCAAGACTTGACATTCTAGAAAGGCTGGAAATTTATAAACATAGAAAGACAGACGGTGACATTATCAACGAACAACTTGTTACCAATTCCGACGCAATTTTCTCAGTCCTAGACCACACTCTTAGACGAAAACGGAAACGAGATGAAACAGAACAAACGGACAGCCAACAAGCAAAAAAACAAAAACATAATATCCCCCTACGTGGCATAATTGAGTAAGTTACTTCCTGACCTCATTACCCATCCACTAATTAGCCATCCGCTAATTACCCATCCGCTAATTACCCATCCGCTAATTACCTATTCGCTAATTACCCATCCTACGACTATATAAAGTCGCTCCCTTCAATACATCCTTTAGACACTGAAGATGACTCAAAGTAGTCGAAACGCGTCTGCTCACACAACTAAGCAAGGCCCGACGGCTTTTAAAGAAAAAAAAAAAAAAAATATATATATATATATATATATATATATATATATATATATATATATATATGTATATATATATATATATATATATATATATATATATATATATATATATATATATATATATATATATATATATTTTTTTTTTTTTCTTTAAAAGCCGTCGGGCCTTGCTTGTATTATATCCATTTATATGTATTATATCTATATATATGGCTATGTGTGTGTATGTGTGTGCTTTTGCTTCAATTTTCTCCAAATTTTCAGCAATATTTCTGTTCTAGAAAAGTATAGCTCCAGTTTGTACCAAAACTAGTACAAAGATTTATTCAATTGTGTGATAAAGCTCACAATAAAAAATCCAAACTTGAACAATTTGAAACGAAATGGCAGTCGCTCAAAGGTCGAGAAAAGTTGAACGATAAAAAAGCACTTCAGGGTCCGGTCAGAATATAAAAATGGCGGGCTATGCAAAGTTCAAAATTCGAAAATTTCTCAAAGCTTCAATTCATGTTGGATTATTATGAAATCCAAATTCTAGGTAGACTTTGATGAGATCATGGATTAAATCTACCAGAGTTAAATTCGATTCCTATGAACGCTGCAGATTTTAGCCGTAGTGGTTTTTGCATTGCAGTTAAATTTATATTTTAATATACGAGAACATGATACAGTGTATTCAAGGAACAGAGTTTTGAATGGTTTGAAATGAAAAAAAATTGCCACTAAAAATGGTGAAATAAAAAACTTTTAGAAAAAAAAGAAAACCGACTTCGGAATGCCCTAAAAAGGATGAAATAATTTTTTTTGAAAGCGGTGCCAAATCAACTTCCCCATTTCAACATAGAAACTTCCAACATCTGCACCATCACAAAAAAATGGGGGAAAATATGATGTGGCACCGCTTTCAAAAAAAATTATTTCATCCTTTATAGGGCATTCCGAAGTCGGTTTTTTTTTTTTTCTAAAAGTTTTTTATTATTAATGGTGTAGTCTACTTGTCAAATGCCAAAAAATGACAGCTTCAAAGGTGACATCTACGGATATTGGGGGCTATTCAAAATAACACCTCATATTGGAAAACCCTTTATAATTATATTCCTTAATGAATGTTGGAAATTGTGGGATAGATTTTTCGACGTCAAACGGTTATTTTGGTAAATGTCTACAAAAGTGGCTCCACTCCACTGAATATGAAGAACAACTGACAAATTGTATAGTATTATTTAATTTGAATTTTTATTTCATTTGCACTTGTAATCACACTCAAAGGACTAATACGATTGCTTTCAAATAATAGGAAGCCAAGTAACTTTGTAGTATGTCAATGGTACTTCTTTGAAATATATAAATAACTTACTGATCATATTCCGGTTTATGCTAAAGTGAGAAAAACAGAACAGATTATGGTTGGCTTCCATGGAATCATATATATGGAGAAAGTCATGAACTTTTTTCATCCTGAATGCATTGAGAGGTTTTACATGAGTTCGTAGAATTAACAGGCAGATATCATGCATATAAAGATACCGTAAAGAATGCAAGTATGTTTTATCAGAGGACTCATTGAAGAAGAAGAAGAACTGTCATTGCGTGTCATAACAAAAAATTGTCAGAGTGAAAATTTGCTAAATATTTGTTTAAAATAAATTAAATTGTCTGTTTTTAGTGAAATTTGATCAAAATCAGCAATTATTATAACATCATATTGAAGTGAACTGAATTTAGTGAGTATATAGTATTGATATGATTGCTTAATTTTCAACCTAACCTAAGCAGTATTCACTTATATATTTGGTGCTCTGTTTTTTTTTTTCAATATAATTTCGAATAAGTGCGGAATTTGCAAAAAAGTGGTCAACAAAGGCGATTTCGCAATGAAATGCGACAGTCTGTGTGGAAAATGGTCCCACACAAGCTGCATATCAATGCCAGACACTGTCTATAATGCCTTGAAAGAGGCGGTAGATTGGTGTTTTTGGGTGTGCCCCAGTGAAAAAGCCACTACCTCTAAGCTGCTAAAAGCAAAGCAATTAACAGCGAGTCAAAGCCAAGCTGAAATAATGGCTAAAATTTCAGGTCTGAATGACACTAACAGAGAAATTGCAAAAAAACTAGAAGATATGCAATCGCAAATCTCCAACAAACCAGTGCGGCCTGTTTCATATGCAGCAGCATTGTCCCAGAATCAAATAGGAGTAGCGCCGAAATATAATGGAGGGGTTATAATAAAACCGAAAGAAAGGCAAGTTTCAGACAAAACTATGGCAAGAGTAAAGTAAGCATTTAAGCCAGCGGCGGCTCAAATTCCGATTACATACAGCAGGGAAATTACTGATGGTGGCATTTTACTCAAAACTGAAAGTTTATCTAATGCAGAGGCTCTTGTCAATTCATTGCAGGAATGCTTATAAAGTGGTTCCCACTAAGCAGATGATGCCTAGGTTAATAGTGCATGGATTGGAAAGAACATTTGAGAGTGATGAGCTTTTGGATGAGATAAAGGCTCACAATCCAGGTATTCCTGATTGCTCAATCAATGTAGTCAAGCACTGGCAGTGCAGAAAAACATCTAAATATTCATTAATCTTTGAAGTACCAGGAATTTTATACATGCGATTGGTTAATACATTTGTTAATATAGATTTTAACTCATATTTTTGTAGGGAAGAATTCAGCATTAGAAGATGCTTTAAGTGTCAAAAATTTGGCCACTCTTCAATAAACTGCAGAAGTAGCATAGAGGTTTGTGCCAAATGTGCTGAGCATCACGACACAAGAAGCTGCAATTCCCAATCTAGTAAATGCTCTAATTGCCTGTCAGCTAAAAATAATCAAGTTTCTCATCCAGCATCTCCTAAAGAGTACCCTGAATATCTCAGGGCTTTTAAGTTGCTCCAAAGAAGAATCAATTATACATCTGAAAATGAATAAAGCATTAAATATAAATATATTTTATGCTAACATTCGAAGCATTAGGAACAAGTTTGATGACTTTGAGGTGTTTTGTAACTCACATGAAAGTCTGGATGTCATCATATTGAATGAAACTTGGATTTGTAGTGATAATAATTGTAGGGATCAAAGTCAAGGTGGAGGAACTGCTATTTACATAAGAAACAATATTAAGTATAGAGTTCTTCTAGTAGATAATATATATAATACAATAGTTATTTCCCTTCAGGATGAGAGGCAAAAAATAAAGATTGGAACGTATTATAGGGCGCCTAGTGAGAATGTTAATGAATTTATTGAATACTCAGATGATATCTATCAAAGTCACGAAAATTTGACGGTCATAGCTGATGTGAATATCGATACACTTCATAGCAACAGCATTAGTATGAACTGTTTAAATATGTTAAATATGAATGGAGTACGGATGATTAACTATCAACCTACAAGAATAACGGATAACTGCTCTATACTTCTCGATCATATCGTTACTAACTTGAATACATATTCAGTAAACTTCTTGGTTAAATATGAGGTTTGGCCGGACTTGACCATAGCGTCTTATTTGTTACTGTTGAGGGAGTTAGAAAAGTGTTGATACTCATGGCAAAAAAAATGTTCACAGCTTAGATAGGAAAAAATTTTTTGAACTAGTTGATAGTAAATTTAAAAACTGCAACCATTGGTTACACATTTCGGAAATTATTAAAACCATCCAAAGCGCGAAAGAGTCAGCTACTACCGTCAAAATGATACGTACTAGAAGTAACACTTGGATTACTAGGGAAATAATTAGAGAAATTAGCAAGAAACATACTCTATTTAAACGTATGAAGAATAATCCAAATATAGATAACCATATTTTGAACTACAAGAAACAGAAAAATAGGGTTAACTCATTGATAAAGGCTGCCAAAAGAGAGTCGCTTGCTAAGCGAATTGCTTCTGCTGATGGAAATGCTAGAAAAGTATGGCAGACGCTTAATAATGAAATTTTGTCATCGGGTGGGGAAAGCAAACAAAATACTGATATTAGTGCTGAAACCCTTGCGGTACATTTCAGCTCTATAGGGAAAAGATTAGCCGATGAACTTGACCAACAATTTAAGTTAATGAATTTTAATCGATATCAGATTCCGCTTAACGTCAAATCAATTTTCCTCGAACCTACATTCGATAATGAAGTTATATCAATTATAGCTTCGCTAAAGAATTCATCTTCAGGCAGTGATGGTATTTCTGCTAGGGAACTTAAATTGATAAGAGAAATAATCGCCCCACACTTAGTCCTCGAGTTCAATGAATTTATGGCATGTGGTGAGTTCCCATCGGAATTTAGAGATGCAATAGTGATTCCTGCTTTCAAATCAGGATGTGCAAAGGAACCTTCAAATTATAGGCCTATTAGCCTCACGAACACTTTGAGCAAAGTATTTGAAAAAATAATTAATATTCGGATCACTCGATTTATTAATGACTCATTAGGGTTTGATTTGAACCAGTATGGGTTTATTGAAAAAATAAGCACAATATCTGCTACTACGGATGCCTTACGATTCATCAATAACGAACTGGATGACGGAAAATATGTTGCTGCAATATTTGTAGATCTAGCTAAAGCCTTCGATACGGTCGACCATGACATTTTGCTTTTGTGCCTAAGTGAATTGGGCATCAGAGGCCCTCCGTTGAATTTGGTCGGCAACTTCCCGAGTAATAGAACTATTTCAGTTTGTGTTAACAAAGAAATTAGTTCTAAGTATAAGATAGGTGTCCCTCAAGGTTCGATACTTGGGCTAACTCTTTACCTTTTATACATACACAACATCTATTTTTCTGGCTTGAAAGAGAAATACATTGTATACGCTGATGATACACTGCTTCTTTATTCAGATTCATCTGTGGATGCTCTTGAACAAAGAATTAATGCTGATCTTATATCTTACGGTACTTGGTTATTAGGGAATAAACTTACTATTAATACGAGTAAAACTAAACTTATGATATTTAAACAAAAAAATAAGGTGGACATCAATTTAAATGTTAAAATCTATGAAGACAAAATTGAACGGGTTTCCTCGATCAAGTATTTAGGTGTTGAGGTAGATGAAAAGTTATCTTGGTCAAAGCATATTAGTAATTTAAAATCAAAATTAGTCTTCTGGATAAGAGTGTTCAGGAGTAGAAGCTATTTAGATATTGGTCTCAAAAGATTAATTTATAATGCACATGTTTTGCCTCAGGTAACTTATGGCATATTGAATTCGTGCCATACGTGGGAATCGAACATTGACTCAATTCATAGAATGCTGAATAAGATTGTCAAGGCAATGCATGGTCTGGATAGGTTGACACCAAGTAATAGTCTTTATTTATTGACTAGAAAATTTAGTATTAGACAGTTGATTTTTATGGAAAAGGTTAAATTTGTATTTAAAATCAGTACTAATAGTTTGAAATCAGGTATAAAACTCATCAAACACAGAGATGTCCACTCTTACAATACGAGAAATAATGATTACCTTAAAGTATCACTTGCGCGGACAAATAGAAGACTCCATGATCCAGTAAGGCTGGCCATGGAATCTTATAACTCATTACCAACTGAGTTGAAAAATGTCAAATCATTTCCCATGTTTAAAAAACTTTTGAAAGAATACACTGCTAAGGTTTGGATAGGTTGAGCTTGCGTTTCTTTATAATATTTAGTTGAATTTCTTTACTTCTGTTTTAATTATTCAGTTCTTTAATTAGTCATCGTAGTTATTATTAACAATTTAATATCTTCCCTTATACCAGCAGTGTTATGTTGCTGACTGGGAAGTGGGATATATATGTAAATGGTTTTCGAAAATAGAATTTGAACTGGTTTAACTGGATAATTCAAATATGAGCTTCTTCTTCTTCTTTTATGTTTAACAACTAATAATCTTTATAACAAGCTTTATGTCAAGTCCTTCTATCCCATATAAGTAGTTGTACAGGTCTTTTATTAGTAAATGTAAAAAAAAGCTAACAAATAAAAAAAAAAAATATTTATGTATATACTAATAATTTGTGATATTTTTAGTGTGGATTTGGAAAACCTTTCCTTAATCCTTTGTCCTGTCGGGAAGTGATGAACAAAGGAGGTGCTAATTGCTAGATGGTACCGGTGTTTCGCTGGTACTACATGAAGAAGCTCACTATCCATATATCTGATCACATTGTCCATTAACCAAAGTATGCACCTGAGAGGGCTCAAATTGACTCACACAATTATGAATCGGGTTTATTTACTGAAAGAAATTTGACTTCAGAAGTTTGATTTATTTTTCCGGTTCTTATATAATTTGAGACACGTAGAAACAGATGTATTTTAAAAATGAGGTGACCCCTTTAAAACTCGAAACTTTCTCATGATTATTACATATAGCCCTCCTACAAAGTTTGATAGTGCTGTTATAGTTTCAGAGATAATTGACACACAAAAGAAATGGACAAATACTGGTTTAAATTTCAGTAACGTTTTGAATTTCAATGCCAATCTCCTGTGAAACGAATATGAAAAATGATGAATAAATGTTTTCCACTAAATTGAAACATCAGAGCAATATTTCTCCACTCCATATTATATGATCAGTTATAGAATTGAAAGCAACATCGTTTTTATTTTCGACTTAAAATCAAGACCAAAAATCAAAATCAAGTCATAAATTACATGTTTCTACACATCGACAACTGAAACCCTTGAACTTTATTTCAACAAATCCATTACTCCTTTATTATCTTCCCATAAAACTCTCCCCCGGTTATTATCGAGAATTCCATTCGATCCGATGCATCGTGGCTAATTATTTCCACAGGACATAACTCACAGACATTAATTCCGCTAATACAGCATAACGAATCAAAGTCATAGGCCAAATTAATGACCTCCTCATAATTGCAATAATAATTACTCTAATATAGATACTATGTCTCCATGTCTTTATGATTCAATTCGCTCGAAGGACGAAGTACTGAACTATGATGCTAATGTTGAAGCCAAGCACGAGTCTTCCATGCGTATGAAAAATCGATGCCTCCAAAAGATTCTGCATTCGAGGTTTCACTATGCTACGCTCCAAACGAGAGTGCAAAGCAAATTCACTATGTGGAAGTCCTAACAGTGAATTTATCCTTCACGACGACATCATATTATCGTATTTTATTTGAATGCTTAATGTTGCAAGAAATACGTTCGATCCCGAGTTCTGTACAAAATTTCAGGACTACGGGCCAGCAGCGTGTAGTGGTGGCCAGTTACCGATTGGTTAGAGGATATATGCGAGTCTGGTGAACGGAAACCGTTTTGGTTCGAACGAATTATTTCCAATTCAAATGCTAATGCCATTTTGAACACAATAACCTTTACCAAATAGACATGTAATATGGAATCATAAATTCACTTTTATATGCGATTTTGTAGAAGATAGAGTTTAGTTTCCGACTGGAGTCCTAAAGGATAGTAGCGAATTTGATTCCATTATTATTTAATGTGAGAAGAAATGCTTTTCGGGAGAGTGCTTTGTAGCCTATACAGAATAAGATGTCTATTTTCGAGGACCTTTTATTTATTCACTATTTATAATTCATAGTCGTATCTCTTCTCCTATATTTTCCCGAATAATTTGAAAAGGAAGTTAATTTCAATTTTAAGTAGACAATTTGAATATATTTAGCTGAATATAGCATCCATAACCGTAAAGTTTGTCATCTACTCATATCCTCACGAACGAATTCCAAATGCAGTGTTTTGCAACAGAGCACAACGTACGTTTGACAACCGTCAAACGGAAATATTAGTTTCCGTAATTCAATTCTAAGAAAAAGATACAACAAAGTTGAAAACATCTGAATGTTTAAATTCTCATATAACATTTTCAATGCGACTTGACAAGCGCTTGTTTCTGCGAATCGTCCCTAAAAAGTACATATGCATACTCGTATATACCTAAAGGAACTTAATAAAATTTTCCGTATTCAAAGGAAAATTCCCGACGGGAAATTCAGTTAATAACTGAAAAGCAGAATCTTTTTCTTCTTTTACATTTATAATATGGAGGGAACAGTAGCTTAACATTGCACAGCATGGTGTAGTGGTATGGCAATGCTTTAGCCTCTGACCGTTACGTTTCTTCATTAAAACACTATCTATATATAAATGTAGCCTCTTGTTTACTTGGAAATAATTTTTATTCAAAAAGGCAATTTTTTATTCATAAAAAAATGTGAACGTAAAAATGAAATTGAAAGAATTGAAATGGTGGTGGTATTGGTACTGACGGTGACGGACAAATGGTTATGGTAAGAGAAATGAAGATTTTAATGATCTTGGAGACATTTTCATTTGTTTGGCCTCTTTGTGAATTAAAAAAAAACCTTTTAGAAAAAAAAGAAAACCGACTTCAAAATGCCCTAAAAAGGATCAAATAAATTTTATGGAAGCGGTGCCATATCATATTTTCCCCATTCTTTTGTGATGGTGAAGATGCTGGAAGTAATTATGTTGAAATGGGGAAATTGATTTGGCACCGCTTCCATAAAATTTATTTCATCCTTTTTCGGGCATTTTGAAGTCGGTTTTCTTATTTTTCTAAAAGGTTTTTATTTCACCCTTTTAGTGACAAATTTTTTCATTTCAAACCTTTCAAAACTCAGTTCCTTGAATACATTGCATCATGTACTCGTATATTAAAATATAATTTTTTACTCCAATGCAAAAACCACTACGGCTAAAATCTGCAGCGTTCATTGGAATCGAATTTAGTCCTGGTACATTTAATACAAGATCTCATCAACGTCTACCTTGATTTTAGACTTCATAAAAATCCAATATGGATTGAAGCTTCTGACTTGACT